>JAZKJV010007409.1:0-2532376 GCA_037367405.1 Ottelia alismoides | reverse complement strand
TTGATATATCAATAAAAGTTATTGGTTTATTTCACTCCCTGTATGAAATTAAGTGAATGAATGCACTGTAAGGTCCCTCTGTACAAATAGGGTTATGTACCATGGCTGTCTTGACATCATAAAGTTGTTAATTCAATTGTTGAATCATAGAGCCTGGTGCTTAGATGAATATCCAAATAGTTATATTGAGGATTCATCAAGCACCATCAAATGATTGTTAAGATGTGATCTCCAGCCTGAGTGAGAGATGGCAATCTTTTCTCTAAAGGTTGATATCTGACCGACCTCTTGATCCAGGTCCTCTGCATGGGAATAAAGATTCGGAGGTGTCAGATAAGTTAGGTCAAGGAGTTGACTTAACGAGATCGGGAAAACTAAAGACCTATGTCGTATGTTGTCACAATATAGGCATGCATCCTCTGACATGAGACAGATATGTTGCTATGTGTTTGAGTATGTACATTTGATAGACCAATATGTTGATGGCCTAATCAAGGTCTACATACTGGCGAGCTGGTATGCATGCAAGGGCATATGAGTGATACGATCTATCAAAGGGATCATACAGGTTCACTATCGAATCGGAAGACATGAGCTCACTCATGAGGTATTGGGATATATATTAATTTCCATGCATGGTTGTCTTACTTTGGAAGCTTGACAGAATTTATAGGTATGATATATGCTTTTGGAAAGCATATGATCGGTACCAAGTCCCAAAGACTAAATGAGAATCTTAATGATAAAACCCTGAAGAAGACAACCTAAAGTGATCTTAGACTTCGGGTTTACTCTAGGTCTTCTAGTATGCAGGATGTATAGGTATTGGGAATGCCTAAGGGTGATGTGATCATAAACGATTGTATAAACATGACGCTTCCATTCCGAGGGAGTGATGAAACATGTCTGGATTTTAGTGACTCCTCTCAGTAGAGAGAAGTAATCTAATCTTGGTCTAAGGATTGGACATTGGTCTGAATGAGATTAAGATGCAATGAGAATATTAGATCTACGGACTTGATTTAATCAAGCGTCTATGAGAGGTCCCCGATATATGGATTTGAGATATGATCTCAATATCCAAGTCATTATACATGGAAGGTATAATTGCCCTGTCCTTATCTCGAAGTATCTACGGAGAAAGCACATTATTCTTGAAGGAGTTCAAGAATAATTCCTTTGATGAATTATGTATCCAAGCAACAGGATATTAATAATTAAATGAGATTCAATTATCAAGAATAATATGAATGAGATTCATATTATGAGAATGATTATCAAAGATAAATAAATGAGATTTTATTATCAAGGATATGCAGAATGTGGATAGTGCTATCCATGTTATCCATAATATCGATGTATATTATAAATATGATTTATAATATATTGGAGAGAGCTCATTTGTAAATAATATTTACTAGTTGATAGTTGATGTGAATTAGATTCACATTGGGCGATTAATTGGAAATATAATTTACATTTAGTTTTGGGTTGTGAATGTGATTCACAATTGTTTTCAATGGCATGTTTGAAATATTCACTAATTAATTTGGAATTAATTTAGTAAATATATTTGCAATAAATGATGTTGCAAATAATTAAAAGATAATGAGATTTTATCTCATAAAATAAAGAAGATAATGTTGGACATGCGAGCCCACGGCGAGCCATTATGCAATAAATGTTATTGCAATTCACTCCTTGATCTGAAATAAAGAGTATATAATTTGCATAATAGGTCCCTTAGTACAATTAGGGTTGTGTACCATGGCCATCTTGATGATCATACAGCTGTTGATTCAATTATTGAATCATAGAGGCTGGTGCTTGGATGAATATCTAAAGAGTTAGATTGAGGACTCATCAAGCACCATCAAATGATTGATCTCTAGCCTGAGAAGGAGATGGCAATCCTTTCTCTAAAGGCTGATATCTGACCGACCTCTTGATGCAAGTCCTCTGCATAAGAATAGAGATTCGGAGGTGTCAGATTAGTTAGGTCAAAGAGTTGACTTAACGAGATCGAGATAACCAAAGTCCTATATCGTATGCTGTCACGATACAGGCACGCATCCTCTGACAGGAGACAGATGTGTTACTATATGTTTGAGTATGTACATTTGGCAGACCAATAGGTTGATGACCTAATCAAGGTCTATACACCGGCGCGCTGGTGTGCATATAAGGGCATATGAGTAATACGATCTCTCAAAGGGATCATACAGGTTCGGTTACTGAACCGGAAGACATGAGCTCACTCATGAGATATTGGGAAGAATCAAATTCCATGTATGGTCGTCTCGCTTTGGAAGCTTGACTGAATTTGTAGGTTTGATATATACTTTTGGAAAGTATATGATCAAGACCTAGGTATGATATATGCTTTTGGAAAGTATATGATCGATACCGACTCCCAATGATCAAATGAGAAACTTACTGATAAAACCCTGAAGTAGACAGTGTAAAGTTGATCTAATACTTCGGGTTTACTCAGAGTCTTCCAGTATGCAGGATGTACAGGTATTAGGAATACCTGAGGGTGATGTGATCATAAACGATTGTATAACCATGACACTTCCATTCCTAGGGAGTGATGAAACGGGTCTGGATTTTAGTGACTCCTCTCAGTAGAGAAGTAATCTGATCTTAGTCCAAATGTTGGACATTGATCTGAATGTGATTCAGATTCAATGAGAAGATTAGATTTACGGTCTTGATTTAATCAAGCATCTATGGGAGGCCCGAGATCTGGATTTGAGATGTGATCTCAATATCCATGTCACTATACGTGGAACAATACAATCGCCCCGTCCTTATCTCCAAGTATTCGCAGAGAAAGCGCATTATCCTTGAAAGAGTTCATGGATAATTCTATCGTTGATATATGTATCCGAGCATTGAGAAAATGGATAATTAAATGTGATTTGATTATCATGAATAATATGAATTTGATTCATATTATAAAGAGAGTTATCTGAGATAATTAAATGTGATTTGATTATCAAAGATGTAAATAATATGAATGTGATTCATATTATTTGAGCACATGAGAATAAGTTATCCAATATAATTAAATGTGATTTAATTATTATGGATAAGAATAATGTGGATAGTAATATCCAATTATTCATAATATATTATAAATGTGATTTATAATGTATTGGAGAGAGTTAAATATAATTTATATTAGTAGATTAATTATTAATGTGTATTGGATACACATTGTCTAATTAATTGAAAATGTAAATTATATTTTGTTTTGGGTTGTGAATGTGATTCACAATTTTCCAATGGCATGATTGCAATGTTCACAAAATAAATTGGATTTATTTTTGTGAAATAATATTCAACAAAAGTTGTTGAGAGATATTAGAGAGAATTATGAGATAATACAATCTCATATAATAGGAGATGCATCCACCTTCCATATAGGAAGAGTGGACGGCCACAATTCCCATAAGGAATGTGGTGGCCGTCCACCCTTCTTATGGAAGGAGGCTTGCCTCCTTTCCTATTTCTCTAATTGAGATTGATTTAATATAAATCAAATTATATTCTACATATATTTGATTTTTATTAAATTAATTGTTGTTGGTTTTTACCAACATAAATCTTAGCCATTGAAAGAAACACAATCAATGAGAACCAATGGATTTGTGGTGTCCCATGGATTGAGATCCATGGATCCAAAAACCCTATAAATAGAGAGGCATACCCATGCTCTCTCTTTACACAACATGTGCTATTGTAGCACATCTCTCTCTCTCTCTCTTTCTCTCTAGAGGTCAGCCCTCTCTCTTCCTCTCATGGTCGTCCACCATGGATGCCATGGAGAAGTTCTCCATCGCCGTAGCATCGTCGTTATGCTGCCCATTCGTCTGCTCGTGGATCTCCGTCTCCTTCGGTGCGCCTCGCTCGTGAAGAAGACGTCGGATCTCGTGTGTCGAGATCAGGAGATCCGCCACTTGGATCATCAACATGGATTGCGAGAAGCACGCGGTTCATCCCCGCGCTCGCAAGCGTCTCCTCCGTCGGATCGGACTTGAGACAGGAGGTCTCTTCGTTTAGAGACTTGATCGCAACCACGCTTCAAGAGGTAATCCTATTACTTGTTTGTGGTTTAGACGAGACGATCCGAGAAGTGTTCTTGGATCATGTGGTCTCGTCGTAATAAAATTTTTAAATTCCGCTGCATCGAGCAACTAGTGCGACTAGTCGCTCCTCGTCGTATTCGATACGACGCTCACGCTTCCGTGATGCGCTTGAGGATCTAACCATATCCTTCAAGTGGTATCAGAGCCAGATTGACGGTTTCGAATATGATTCGCTAACCGAGGATGATTTGGGTTCGTTAAGGTCACGAAATTTTTTATCGCATTTGATTTCGCAGATCTGTTTGGTGTAATTTTTCGGCCATGTTTAAATTGTTTAAACACGAAAATAGCACTTGGATTTTGTTTCCCATTAAATAAGGAAATCATAGGATCTGTGTTTGCGTAAATCGGATTTCATATGCTCTAGATATGGTAGTTTTAATGAACATGTATTCACTGTTACGGGAACTGCGAATCTTAACGTAATTAAAGAGTTAATTACTGTTTAGAGACGCCTTGAAATGCGTGAAACATCACTTGGTTTCTGTTCTAAATCAAATTAGCAAACTTTAGAAATTGACTTTGCTTAATTTGGATTTAAATTGATTGAGATATACTAATTTTAGTAAGTAGGGGTCACTGCTGAAATTACTTTCCTAATCAAGACCATGTGATTGTCAATTAATGAAATTAATTGTTAATTTCGAGAAATAATTATGGAAAATATTTGTGAAATATTAGAGAATGATTATTTCCTTAATTGACTTGGCCCCAATCAATTAATTGATTAGATTTGATCTAAATCATAATTGAAATCACAATCATCAAACTCTTGCTTGAGTAGGATTGGGAATTTGTCTAGCAAATTTCCTTATAATCAAAATTGTTTTGATTACTATATGGTATAATTTCGGTTGAAAAACCGATGATCATCTCAAGTACAAATTAATTAATTTGGCATTATCCTTTCCCGAGGTGGATATGGTGTCTAGTCGGGGATCGCTGGGGTAGCGGGTTGCAACGTATGCGGTCCGTTCCACTCTCGCCGGTACTGGCCATGACAGCAGGTAGGGCCGGGATAATGTCCGAGGGATTAAGATGTATTTTTTCTAATTATTAAAATACGAATTAATACGTACTTTGAGACTAATACCATATATATTCAAGCATAAAATTAAGTTTGATTGATTGAATTGGATTGATAATTAATTTAATATGATTGAGTTAATTATGTCCAATTAAAATACTCTAATATGATTAGAGTTAAGAATTCCCTTGGAAGAATTAATTATATGAATGTGATTCATAGTAATTAATTAAATTTGAATAAAAGATGGAGGATCACATAAGTGACATCCATGGTCTCCCGTCAAGGCGAAGGGTTTCGTCGCCAGATATTATATGTGGGAGACGCCTGTCCGAAGTGACAGCTCCTGCATATGATCCATTTGGATCGGGCTCGTCGCTTCTCGAAAGAGTAAGGACGTATGCGTAGTGACCCCAATATCGGGTCCTCATATTATTGGGGCGATATTGGATTGCGCATAGCGAGTTGTATTCCTGTTGACGGTTGGTTCAATTAATGACGGGTCAACATCACCGTAGGGGTGGTGGACCCGGGTATTAAAGACCGAATTGGGAGATGCAAGTTGGACTTGCAAGGCGGAATGTGTTCTCGCTTCTTTTTATCCGAGTTGTAGGTTCTCATATTATTGGGATGCAACAAAGATAAGGAAGGAGATCCCAGATCTTGCTTGAGATATTATGGTAAGTATATCTCTTACATTGAAAGTGATTAAGGGAATGAACTTTCATTGTTGACATGGCAAGACAACTTTGATATAAAATTCCTAAATCAAAGTAAATTATATATATATATATATTTATGCAAATTTCTTATTTCAGATAATCCTTCATTAAACCCACTCAATATTATACTCAATAATAACCAGTAAAATATCGTGGATTGGACCCTATGATCCAGATATTGTACTTGCAATTGGACACACAATGTATGTGGTTGCAATATGCAAGTTTCCTCATAATAATGAGAAGTGATAATTAAATAGACAATAGGACTAAAACCCTAGGGTTTGTATTTCTCTATAAGTCTTGATCTCATCGAATGTACTTTGGAAGTGACATGTCAATGATGATCGTAATTATCAAATAATCCTTATAAAATCAATAAAGATTTTTTGGCATACATATGTGCTCTTGACATTTAATCATGAATGATATGGTTCTCTACATCATGTAGAATAGTAGCTCTATAAGAGATGATGTATTCAAATTGTTTGAGTACCTACCTGAACCTATGTTTTAAGAGTTTTAAATGGATGTAGATGATGAGTGTCATCATTCTACTGTCTATACTCTATTCATTCATTAAGCTTCATAATATTCATATTGTATGAATTGGGTGAAGCATGTACAAATATCAAAATGCTCTTACACTAAATTCTTTTGAATTTAACATAAGAGATCCTTAGTCTTAAGCAATGGTTGCTTATAGATAAATGGAGCGCAGTGGAAGCATGGGTTGGACCCAAGTAAGAAGTATAATCAAAGAGTTGACTGTACTTCTGTGACTTCCATATGACATCCAAAGAGTTGGATGAATGCCAATACTGCAATATGTTGATGTGTTGATAGTATGACTATCAAGTCTATCTAGAATTCTTAGAGAAGGAATTGGATAGTACATCAGAATAATCTACATATAATCATTAAAATTTGCTTACTTATTTGATAAGGTAAAGTCTAATAATTGTATCTCAATCTTCGAATAACACTTGCAATTTGTTGCATATGTATTAGAATATTAGAAGTTTGATCTTAATGTTTATTGGTCATCCATGTGAAAGTGATGCAAGTGTTGCAACAATTTCCATGAGATCAATAGACTTCATATTTTCAGTGGGAGCCCTTAGTCTTAGAGAATGTCTCTATGACCTAGATATTAGAATACACTCATTGTTTATTTCTATTTGTTGGATATAAACATGAATTCTGTAATAAATCTATCATAAAGAGTTATGATGAAGATATTTCAGATAGTAATCTAAAATCTAGTGGACTCTACATAATTAGAAAATTAATGAATGGTTCATTAAGATTTCTAATACTGAAAATTAAAGCTTTAAAGATCAATAGGAGGATAAAGATCATTTAACAAAGATCTGGCATCAAGTTTTGGACACATGTCTGTTGATGAGATCAATGGACTAGTAAGACATGAAACTTTAGATTGTCTAAAGATTCTAATCTCACATACTTGTGAATATTGTATTCAAAGTAAAATGTCCACTACACCCTTCTTTGTGATAGGTGTAAGATGTTAAGGTATTCAAGATCTCATACATATTGATGTATGCAAATCATCTATATCAGAATAAACATTATGGATATGTGATATCTAGTAGTGATTATTTGTGATATGAGATTTCTTCTCTTCACTTAGAAAACTTTGAAATGTTCAAAGATTTCACAATTTTGGTTTAGAACCAAAGTTTGAAGGAAGATGAAATGAATTTGATCTAACCAAGGTAGCCTGTACCTATTAGATGAATTCAAGAAATATCTTATGGAGATATGAATATCATTCCTATCTCAAACCTCCTAATGAACCTGAACTCAATGGAGTTGTAGGGAGATACAATTGATCATGTGTGACATGATTTAATCAATGATTAATCCTAGCATAATTATCTCTTAGTTTCCAAGGTATATATGTAGTAAAGACTACATTATATACTTAATAAGGTTCCATGCATATAAGCTGGAATCTAGCACTAGAGAGTGCTACTTCTTTAGGAAAATAAAGGATGGTATTGTATACCTACTTTATGACCTTGAGATTCTTAAAGGATCTCATCTCTGAGAATGTGATTCTCAGAGGATGACTCTCTTAAGAATCAAGATAAAATGAAGTAAAGGAACTCATTTAATCTTAAGAAGATAATGAGGCTCCTGAAATCGGAAACTAAAAGAATAATTGAAGATAAAACACTAATACTTCTTCAAATAAGTTTGAGGATGTATTCCACGTGAAAATGATTGGACTTCATGTGATGAAGCTCCTGAGGATCATGACATGGATAAATGGATGTTAGCAATAAAAGTCTAATGTAGACTTCATATACAAGTGTTGTATATGGACCCTCGAGGATCCACCTATATGGGTAAGACCCATTAAGGTCTAAATGGATCTTCAATAGAAAGAGGGAACCTGATGAGAAGGTAGAGACCTTCAAAGCACGGTTTGTAGCCATGAGCTACACACCGAAGAGAAGACATCGCCTGCGATGAGACTTGCTCTCCAGTGACCTTGCTTTGACCCATCAGAATATTGCTAACTATAGCTACACAACTTGACTATGACATCTTCATGATGTGAGTCAAGATTGCATTCCTCTATGATTACCTCTCTTAGGATGTTCATATGAACTAACCCCAGGGCTTCGTGGTTGAGGAAAGCAAGGTGTGCAAGCTAAAGAACTCCATCTTTGGACTCAAATAAGCTTCTTGTAGTCGGAACATAGGATTTGATGAAATTATAAATGTTATGATTTCAGATAAAATCTTGATGAACCATGTGAAGCTTAGTGGGTTCGCCATTGTGTTCATCATGCTAAATGTAGATAATATCCTAATCATTTGGAATGATCTAAGGATGATACTAGTAAGTGTTGTATAATTTGGTTGTTCCATACCTTGAGATATGATCTCAAGGATACCTCTTAGATCCTAGTTCTGAAGATGTTCAGAAGCAAAGAGAAGAGGATATTGGGACTGTCACATTCTTAGTACACCTTGGACATATTCTATTCTTAGAAATTCCAAGAAAGGCTTCCATCCCTTAAGATATGGTACTGATCTATCTAAAGGGATAGCACCTCAAAAGGTTGAGGAAGTGAATGCTAGAACTGCTTGCACTTGTGCATCA
Organism: Ottelia alismoides; assembly: GCA_037367405.1. Lineage (NCBI taxonomy): Eukaryota > Viridiplantae > Streptophyta > Magnoliopsida > Alismatales > Hydrocharitaceae > Ottelia > Ottelia alismoides. Next base: position 2,523,334 of record JAZKJV010007409.1, on the reverse strand, counting down.
GTTACGAGAAGCTGAGTGTATGCCGGATGTGTACGAATACCGGATGTCTGCCATGCAGTGGGAGTAAAATGTTACTGATCCTACTATGGAGATAAAACACTTGATTGCAGTAATAACAAAATCTTCATAGATGATAAGATTTTTGAGATAGTGATCTTAAAGTCTTATCCTCAAATACTTAAGACTATATAGATAGTGATCTAAAAGGTCTTAACTTTGGATACCTTTAGAGATAGTGATCTCCAGAGACAAAGGTATTCTGATAAGGATTATGGAAATACTGGTTATAACAAATTATTAAGCTATAGTGTCAATGACCCTATAATAGCTTTAACAAAATTGAGTATTGGTTGCATGAGATGCAACATTCGCATTAAATGTGAGCACTGTTACTGGGGATATGCAAGTACCGTAAAAGGACTTGGTGTAGTCTCGCGGGAACAGAGTGACTGATCAACTTACCTAGCTATTTTCTAAATAGCCTATGATTGTCACATGAGTGTGTGTTTAAATGATTAGCCCATTAATGGCTCTTTGGGCTAGTGGGAGATTGCTGGACATGCGAGCCCACAGCGAGCCATTATGCAATAAATGTTATTGCAATTCACTCCTTGATCTGAAATAAAGAGTATATAATTTACATAATAGGTCCCTTAGTACAATTAGGGTTGTGTACCATGGCTATCTTGATGATGATACAGCTGTTGATTCAATTATTGAATCATAGAGGCTGGTGCTTGGATGAATATATAAAGAGTTTGATTGAGGACACATCAAGCACCATCAAATGATTATTAAGAGATGATCTCTAGCCTGAGAAGGAGATGGCAATCCTTTATCTAAAGGCTGATATATGACCGACCTCTTGATGCAGGTCCTCTGCATAGGAATAGAGATTCGGAGGTGTCAGATTAGTTAGGTCAAAGAGTTGACTTAACGAGATCGAGATAACCAAAGTCCTATATCGTATGCTGTCACGATACAGGCACGCATCCTCTGACCGGAGACAAATGTGTTACTATATGTTTGAGTATGTACATTTGGCAGACCAATAGGTTGATGACCTAATCAAGGTCTATACACCAGCGCGCTGGTGTGCATATAAGGGCATATGAGTAATACGATCTCTCAAAGGGATCATACAGGTTCGGTTACTGAATCGGAAGACATGAGCTCACTCATGAGATATTGGGAAGAATCAAATTCCATGCGCATGGTCGTCTCGCTTTGGAAGCTTGACTGAATTTGTAGGTTTGATATATACTTTTGGAAAGTATATGATCAAGACCTAGGTATGATATATGCTTTTGGAAAGTATATGATCGATACCGACTCCCAATGATCGAATGAGAAACTTACTGATAAAACCCTGAAGTAGACAGTGTAAAGTTGATCTAATACTTCGGGTTTACTCAGAGTCTTCCAGTATGCAGGATGTACAGGTATTAGGAATACCTGAGGGTGATGTGATCATAAACGATTGTATAACCATGACGCTTCCATTCCTAGGGAGTGATGAAACGGGTCTGGATTTTAGTGACTCCTCTCAGTAGAGAAGTAATCTGATCTTAGTCCAAATGTTGGACATTGATCTGAATGTGATTCAGATTCAATGAGAAGATTAGATTTACGGTCTTGATTTAATCAAGCATCTATGGGAGGCCCGAGATCTGGATTTGAGATATGATCTCAATATCCATGTCACTATACGTGGAACAATACAATCGCCCTGTCCTTATCTCCAAGTATTCGTAGAGAAAGCGCATTATCCTTGAAAGAGTTCATGGATAATTCTATCGTTGATATATGTATCCGAGCATTGAGAAAATGGATAATTAAATGTGATTTAATTATCATGAATAATATGAATTTGATTCATATTATAAAGAGAGTTATCTTAGATAATTAAATGTGATTTGATTATCAAAGATGTAAATAATATGAATGTGATTCATATTATTTGAGCACATGAGAATAAGTTATCCAATATAATTAAATGTGATTTAATTATTATGGATAAGAATAATGTGGATAGTAATATCCAATTATTCATAATATATTATAAATGTGATTTATAATGTATTGGAGAGAGTTAAATATAATTTATATTAGTAGATTAATTATTAATGTGTATTGGATACACATTGTCTAATTAACTGAAAATGTAAATTACATTTTGTTTTGGGTTGTGAATGTGATTCACAATTTTCCAATGGCATGATTGCAATGTTCACAAAATAAATTGGATTTATTTTTGTGAAATAATATTCAATAAAAGTTGTTGAGAGATACTAGAGAGAATTATGAGATAATACAATCTCATATAATAGGAGAGGCATCCACCTTCCATATAGTAAGAGTGGACGGCCACAATTCCCACAAGGAATGTGGTGGCCGTCCACCCTTCTTATGGAAGGAGGCTTGCCTCCTTTCCTATTTCTCTAATTGAGATTGATTTAATATAAATCAAATTATATTCTACATATATTTGATTTTTATTAAATTAATTGTTGTTGGTTTTTACCAACATAAATCTTAGCCATTGAAAGAAACACAATCAATGAGAACCATTGGATTTGTGGTGTCCCATGGATTGAGATCCATGGATCCCAAAACCCTATAAATATATAGGCATACCCATTCTCTCTCTTTACACAACATGTGCTATTGTAGCACATCTCTCTCTCTCTCTTTCTCTCTAGAGGTCAGCCCTCTCTCTTCCTCTCATGGCCGTCCACCATGGATGCCATGGAGAAGTTCTCCGTCGCTGTAGCATCGTCGTTATGCTGTCCGTTCGTCTGCTCGTGGATCTCCGTCTCCTTCGGTGCGCCTCGCTCGTGAAGAAGACGTCGGATCTCGTGTATCGAGATCAGGAGATCCGCCGCTTGGATCATCAACATGGATTGCGAGAAGCACGCGGTTCATCCCCGCGCTCGCAAGCGTCTCCTCCGTCGGATCGGACTTGAGACAGGAGGTCTCTTCGTTTAGAGACTTGATCGCAACCACGCTTCAAGAGGTAATCCTATTACTTGTTTGTGGTTTAGACGAGATGATCCGAGAAGTGTTCTTGGATCATGTGGTCTCGTCGTAATAAAATTTTTTAATTCCGCTGCATCGAGCAACTAGTGCGACTAGTCGCTCCTCGTCGTATTCGATACGACGCTCACGCTTCCGTGATGCGCTTGAGGATCTAACCATATCCTTCAGATAAAACTCACCTAATAAAGAAGTGGTGTTACCCTTGAATTGTTCAATGGTGACGCCCCATCTTTTTAGGAGGAGGTTATTGTCCTCTTTATTATCTTGTGTTGATTAATTTTATTAAGTTAAATTATGTTGATGATAATGCAACATATATCTAATTTAATATAAATTAATTGTTGTTGCTTTATTAAACACAATGATCATGAGCATTGATTAAAAACAAAAATCAATCTAACCGTTGATTTTGTGTATCCCATGGATTGTGATCCGTGGATTCCCAAACTACTATATAAGAAGGGGCAACCCTAGCCCTTCAATACACACGTCTACTCTCTCTCTCTCTCTATTCTCATTCTCATGCCCCATCTCTCTCTAAGTGTTGCCGTCCACCTTGAGTGTTGAAAGAATTGCAATCGTCGCTACGCCGTCGTGCTGTCGTCTCGATTGCTCGTGGATCTCCGTCTTCCTCGGTGCTTCTAGCACAAGTAGAAGACATTGGATTTCGTTGGATGAAATCAGGAGTTTCATCGCTTGGATCTTCTCCTTGGATTGCGGGAAGCACGCGTCTCATCATCGCGCCCGCAAGTGCCTTCTTCGTGGATCGAACTTGAGTCAGGAGGATCTCCTACTTTAGAGATCAAGTGATCGCAACCACACTTCAAGAGGTATTTCTAATAATCTATGGTTAGATGAAACGATCCAAGAAATGTTCTTGAATAATATGGTTTCATCATATGATTTAATTTTTTTATAATTCCGCTGCACCGAGCAACTTGCGACTAGTCGCTCTGATCGCATTCAATGCGATCATCACGCTTCCGTGATGCGCTTTAAGGATTTCCCGTATCCTTCAAGTCTTATCAGATGCAAGTTGGAGTTTTTGGATATGATCCATAAATCCAAGAAGATATGGGCTTGTTGGGTTCGTGAAAATTTTTGTCGCATTTCAATTTTCGCAGCACTGTATTGAGATATTTATTCGGTCCTGTTTAAAATGTTTAAACATGAATTTATCATATGTATAATGTCCCCCATTAAAAAAGGAAAATGTGGAATTTGAGTTTGCGTAATTTAGATTCCGTTTGCTCAAGATGTGGTCGTTTTAATGACCATATGTCCACTGTTTTGGGGATGTCAGTTAGAGACGTAATTAAGATGTTAATTACTACTTTAAAACACTTGGAAATACGTGTTAATCACACGATTTCTATTTTAAATCAAATTATCAATTTTTGGAAATTGATTTTGCTTAATTTGTATTTAAATGAAAGAGATATGTTAATTTTAATTGGTGATGTTCACATCTGAAAATTGCATACTCAACCATGAATCTTGTGATTGTCATTTAAGAATCTTGTGAAATTAATGATTAATTTCTTGGAATAATTATGGATAATATTTGGAAATATTAGAACAATAATTATTCCCGTAGATAACATTACCTCAACTAATGAATGATTAGATTAGATTTAGATCACCAATTGGTTACTTGATACACTTTCATCAAACTTATTACTTGAATAGGTTTTGGGAATTTGTCTAGAAATTTTCCTTATAATCAAAATGATTTTTATTATTATTATATGGTATAATTTCGATTGAAAAACTGATGATCATCTCAAGTACAAAGTGATTGAATCGGCATTATTTTTTTCCTGAGACGGATATGGTGTCTAGTCTAGGAGCGTTGGGGTAGCAGGTTGCACTGTGTATGGTCTGTCCCACTCCCGTCAGTACTAGCCATGACAACGGGTAGGGAATGAATGATTCCTGAGAGATCATGATGTATTTTCTAATTTTTAAAATTTGAATAATATGTATTTTGAGATAAGACCACTATTTCAAGTAACAATCAAGTTTGATGATTGAATTGGATTGATAATTGATTTAATGAGATTAAATTAATTATATCCAATTGAAATACTCTATTATGAATAGATGTGTATTTCTCTTGGAAGAATTAGTTACATGAATATGATTCAAGATAATGAATTATTGAATCTGAATAAGAGGTTGATGATTATATAAGTAACATCCATGGTCTCCCATCAAGGCGAAGGGTTCTGTCGTCATGGATTATATGTAGGAGACATGTCCGTAGTGACAGCTCCTGCATACAAGCGCATATGGATCGGGCTCTTTGCTTCTTGAAAGAGCAGGGTCGTATGCGTAGTGACCCCGGTATCGGTTCCTCATATTATTGGGACGATATGGATTGCACATAGCGAGCACTATTCCTGTTGACGGTTGGTTCAATTAACAACGAGTCAACATCATCTTAGGGGTGCTGGGCTCGGGTGTTAAAGACCGAATTGGGAAATGCAAGTTGGACTTGCAAGGTGGAATGAGTTCCCGCTTCTTTTTATCTAAGTTACAGTTTCTCATATTATTGAGATGTAACAAGGATATGAATGGAGATCCCAGATCTTGCTAGAGATATAACGGCAAGTATATCTATTACTTTGAAAGTGATTAAGGGAATGAACTTTCAAAGTCAACAAGGCAATACTAACTTGATTAAAAATTCCTTAATCAAAGAATTTAATTTGTATATATAATTCTTTATATATTCTAAAATAGTGCATTCTTAATTTCAGACAATGAAGTCTATGAACCCTCTCAGCAGGCTTCTGGAGTTCAACCAGTTGACCGGACCAAATTTTTTGGATTGGATCCGTAATTTAGAACTTCTTCTCTCGACTGAGCGCACAAGTTATGTACTCACAAAGGACAAGCATGGAATCCCTAAGACAAAGGAAGAAAAGCAATACAATGACAAGTATGATGAAGATCATGTCTTGGCTAGATGTTACATCTTGGGTTCACTCTCCAATGTTCTTCAGAAGAAACATGTGGAGATGAGCACATGCCAGAAGATAATGCAGAATCTGAAAGATATGTTTGGTGACATAAACCGTACCCAGCGTTATAATATTATGAAAGGACTCGTTCACTGCAGGATGCAGGAAGGGACTTCAGTCCGAGAACATGTACTCAAAATGATTGGGTTCTTGTCTGAGCTGGAGACCCTTGGGGCCAATATGGATGCAGACATGCAAAATGACTTCATTCTGTTGTCTTTTCCCAAGTCTTTCAATAATTTTGTGGTTTCATTCCACAAGAACAAGTTGGACTCGACTAACACTGGACTTCTTGCTACATTAAAGTCTGTGGAGGACGTAATGAAGAAAGATGGTCCTTCTGGTAGTGCAATGGTTGCACAGGTCAAAGGAAAGCGTGGTCGGAAGCATGGTTCTCAGAAGGGTCCAACCGAGAAGAGGAAGAAGAAGAATCAAGGTGTTAGCTCATCTTCTAGTGCTTCCACACTGATGACATCGAAAAAGACCGATGCCTGTCACCACTACAAGAAGCCGGGTCACTGGAAGCGTAACTGTCCAGACTACCTGAAGTCAATCGATAAAGTTAAAGCCCTAGCAGGTATGAAATCTGCTTTCATCATTGAAACTAGTTTTCTTGTTGGACGAGAAGGAAGTTGGGTAGTTGATTATGGTGCTTCTGTTCATATATGCAATTTGTTGCATCTGTTTCAGGAAACTAGGAATCTTAATGAAGGGGAGATAGTCATCCAGATGGGATCTGATGCAACTGTTGCATCAGTCACCGTCGGGACCTGCAGACTATCATTATCTAGTGGGAGAGTCCTCGTACTTAAAGAGTGTCTTTATATTCCAGATGTTAGAAGGAACATTATATATGTATACAAGCTTGTTAGAAATGGATATTCGTTCCTATTCTGTAATAAACTTGTCATAAGTCATTATGATAAATATAATGCGGATGGTGTTCTGACTTCTGGTGGACTCTATGAATTGTGCATTGATGAATCTGTCATGAATGTTACTACCACTAATATAAAACCCTAAAAGGACCATGGAGGATGATTCTACTGTTATTTGGCATCAAAGACTTGGTCATTTATCTGTTGATAGGATCAATAGATTGATAAAGGATGGACACTTAGATTTTCTACCGGTCCAATCTTTACCTGCCTGCGAAAATTGTATTCGATGAAAAATGGCCATGATGCCTTTCCGTAATAAGGTTACAAGATGCGAGGATGTTCATGATCTAATACATACTGATGTATGCGATTCCTTCATACCGCAACACGGAATGGATTTCGATATTATTTGACGTTTATCGATGACCATTTGCGATATGGGTTTATCTTTCTATGGCATCATGAATCTGAAACCTTTGAAAAGTTCAAAGAGTTCAAGGCTTTGGTTAAGAACCAAACAGATAGTAAGAATAAATGGATTCGATCTGACCGAGGTGGTGAGTACCTCTCAGATGAATTCAAGGAACACCTCAAAGAGAATGGAATTGTCTCCAATCTCACTCCTCCTAGAACTCCCCAACTCAATGGCGTTGTTGAAAGACGCAACAGGACTATCATGTATATGGTCTGTTCAGTGATGAGTAAAGCACATTTACCTCTTAGTTTCTAGGGATATGTAGTAGAGACTGCAATATATATATCCTGAATAATATTCCTAACAAGTCTATACCTAAAACTCCTCATGAGCTTTGGTATGGTACCAAACCTACTGTAAGACACTTAAGGATTTGGGGTTGCTTGGTCCATGCGAAGAACGTGGACGCAAGTAAAATAGAATCTCACACTAGAGAGTGCTACTTCATTGGGTATGTTAGAGATGGTATTGGATACCAGCTCTATGACCCTGAGACTCAAAACGCATTTGTCTCTAGAGATGTAAATTTTCTGGAAGATGACTTCCTTAATAATCAAGATAAAAATGAAGTAAAGGAACTCATTGAATCCCCTGAGGATTTTAAGCTTCCTGAACAAGAAACTGAAGAAGTAAATGAAGATGGAACGCCCGTACCTCTTTGAAGGAGTTCGAGGGTGGTTGCACCGCCTGAAAGGTACGGATTCCATGTGTCAGCTGAAACTGACAATGATCCAGCTTCATTTGATGAAGCACTTACGGATCAAGACATGGATAAATGGATGCTAGCAATGAATTCAGAGATTGGCTCCATGCATAAGAATGGTGTATGGACCCTAGAGGATCCACCTAAAGAGGTAAAACCCATTGGGTGTAAATAGATCTTAAAGGGAATAAGTGGACCAGATAGGAAGGTAGAGACCTTCAAAGAACGGCTCATAGCCAAGGGTTACACACAGAGACCTTCTCTCCTGTGGCTATGCTTAAGTCCATCGGAGCACTGCTAGCTATAGTTGCATATCTTGACTAGGACATCAGGCAGATGGATGTCAAGACGGCTTTCCTTAATGGATACCTCGAGTGGGATATCTATATGGAGCAGCCCCAGGGCTTCATAATAGAGGAAGGAAAAGTATGCCAGCTAAAGAAATCCATCTATGGGCTCAAACAAGCTTCTCATAGCTGGAACATCAGATTTGCCGAAACCATAAAGAGTTATGATTTTGTTCAGAATCCTGATGAGCCTTGTGTATACAAGAAGCTTAATGGGAGCGCCATTGTGGTCATCGTGCTTTACGTAGATGATATCCTTATCATTGGGAATGATACAGGAATAATGACCAGTGTTAAGATTTGGCTATCCCATACCTTCGAGATGAAAAGATCTTGGAGAAGCCTTTTATATCTTGGGTCTGAAGTTGTTCAGAAAAAGAGAAAGAGGATTTTCGAATTGTCACAACATGGATACATTAACAAGATCATGGAACGTTTCCATATGGAGATTTCCGAGAAAGGCTTCCTTCCTTTGAGACATGGTATCCATTTGTCTAAAGGAATGGCTCCCCAAATTGTTGACGATAAGAAAGCCTGGCTAGATGCCTTTACGCACCAGCTGTGTAAAGTCGGATGTACGCCATGATGTGCACAAGGCAAGATATCTACCATGTAGTGGGAGTGGTAAGCCCTTACCAATCTCGCTATGGAGAACAACATTGGAATGTAGTAAAGAACATATTTAAATATCTAAGACGGACGCAAGATTATATCTTGGTATAGGGAGATGGCGAACTCCAGGTCTAGGGATATACAGATTCTATCTTCCAGTCTGATATTGATGATCAAAAGTCGACACCAGGGTTTGTGTTCTTGTTGAACGGTGGTGTTGTGAGCTCGAGAAGCAAGAAGTAGGACACTATAACATATTCAACAATAGAAGCTGAATACAGAGCCGCATCAGATGTTGCGAAGGAGGCAGTGTGGTTGCGTAAGCTCATACGAGAACTTGGCGTAGTTTCCTCTAATACTCCCATCCCGTTACTCTGCGATAACAAGGGAGCCATTGCTCAGGCGAATGACCCCAGGTGGCATCAAGAGAGCAAGCACATGGAAAGGAAATACCACATCATTTGGGAGATTCAAAAGCTTGGTGACATCGTCATCACCAAGGTGGCCTCTGCTGACAATGTTGCTGATCCTCTTACCAAACCTCTGACACAGAAGGTTTTCGACCAGCATGTAATGAGTATGGATTTAAGGATTGTGCTTGAATGGTTCTGAGGGCTAGTGGGCCATGTGAGCCTAGGGAGAACTATTCCTACAATAAATGTTATTGTAATATTTGATATATCAATAAAAGTTATAAGTTTATTTCACTCCCTGTTTGAAATTAAGTGAATGACTGCACTATAAGGTCCCTCTGTACAAATAGGGTTATGTATCATGGTTGTCTTGACATCATAAAGCTGTTAATTCAATTGTTGAATCATAGAGGTTGTTTTTTAGATTAATATCTAAAGAGTTAGATTGAGGACTCATCAATGACCATCAAATGATTGTCAAGATGTGATCTCCATTCTGAGTGGGAGATGGCGATCCTAGCTCTAAAGGTTGATATCTGACCGACCTCTTGATGCAGGTCTTCTGCATGGGAATAGAGATTCAGAGGTGTCAGATAAGTTAGGTAAAGGAGTTGACTTAACAAGATCGAGATAACTAAAAACCTATGTCGTATGCTTTCATGATATAGGCATGCATCCTCTGACCTGAGACAAATGTGTTGCTATGTGTCTGAGTATGCACATTTGGCATAACAATAGGTTGATGACCTAATCAAGTTCTATATACTGACGATTTGGTGAGCATGCAAGGGCATATGAGTGATACGATCTCTTAAAGGGATCATACAGGTTCACTATCGAATCAAAAGACATGAGCTCACTCATGAGGTATTTGGATATATATTAATTTCCATGCATGGTCATCTTTCTTTGGAAGCTTGACATAATTTATAGGTATGATATATGCTTTTGAAAAGCATATGATCGGTACCAAGTCCCAATGACTAAATGAGAATCTTAATGATAAAACCCTGAAGAAGACAGTCTAAAGTGATCTTAGACTTCGGGTTTACTCTGGGTCTTCTAGTATGTAGGATGTACTGGTATTGGGAATGCCTGAGGGTGATGTGATCATAAACGATTGTATAGCCATGACGCTTCTATTCTGAGGGAGTGATTAACAGGTCTGGATTTTAGTGACTCCTCTCAGTAGAGAGAAGTAATCAAATCTTGGTCCAAGGATTGGATATTGTTCTGAATGAGATTCAGATGCAATGAGAAGATTAGATCTACGGTCTTGATTTAATCAAGCATCTATGAGAGGTCCCCGAGATCTGGATTTGATATATGATCTCAATATCCAAGTCACTATACATGGAACGTACAATCACCCTGTCCTTATCTCCAAGTATCTACGGAGAAAGCATATTATTCTTGAAGGAGTTCAAGAATAATTCTTTTGATGAATCATGTATCCAAGCAACAGGATATTGATAATTAAATAAGATTTAATTATCAAGAATAATATGAATGAGATTCATATTATGAGAATGATTATTCAAGATAATTAAATGAGATATAATTATCAAAGATATGCAGAATGTTGATAGTACTATCCATGCTATCCATAATATCGATGTATAGTATAAATATTATTTATAATATATTGGAGAGAGCTCATTTGTAAATAATATTTACTAATTGATTGTTGACGTGAATTAGATTCACATTGGGTGATTAATTGGAAATATATTTTACATTTAGTTTTGGGTTGTGAATGTGATTTACATTTTTTTTTCAATGGCATGTTTGAAATATTCACTAATTAATTTGGAATTAATTTAATGAATATATTTGCAATAAATGATGTTGCAAATAATTAAAAGATAATGAGATTTTATCTCATAAAATAAAGAAGATAAAATCACCTAATAAATAAGTGGCGCCGCCCTTGAATTGTTCAACGGTGACGCCCCATCTTTTTACGAGGAGTTATTGTCCTCTTTATTATCTTGTGTTGATTAATTTTATTAGCTTAAATTATGTTGATGATAATGCAACATATATTTAATATAATATAAATTAATTATTGTTGCTTTATTAAACAACAATGATCATGGACATTGATTAAAAACACAAATCAATCTAACCATTGATTTTCTATATCCCATGGATTGTGATCCTGTGGACTTCCAAACTACTATATAAGAAGGGGAAACCCTTGCCCTTCAATACACACGACTACTATGTCTCTCTATCCTCATTCTCATGCCCCATCTCTCTCTCTCTCTAAGTGTGGTCGTCCACCTTGGGTGTTGAGGGAATTGCAGTCTTTGCTACACTGTCGTGTTGTTACCTCGATTGCTTGTGGATCTCTGTATTCCTTGGTGCTTCTAGCACAAGTGGAAGACATCGGATTTCGTTGGACGAAATCAGGAGATTCATCGCTTGGATCTTCATCTTGGATTGCGGGAAGCACGCTTCTCATCATCGTGCCCGTAAGTGCCTTCTTCGTGGATTAGACTTGAGTCAGGAGGATTTCTTACTTTAGAGATCAAGTGATCGCAACCATACTTCAAGAGGTATTTCTAATACTTTGTGGTTAGATGAAACGATACAAGAAATGTTCTTGGATCATATGATTTCATCATATGATTTAAATTTTTTTTAAATTCTGCTGCACCGAGCAACTAGTGCGAGTAGTCGCTCCGATCGCATTGGATGCGACCATCACCCTTCCGTGATCCGCTTTAAGGATTTCCCGTATCCTTTACCTATTCCCTCTAGCCATATGTGATGGACCCCGATAAAGAAAAGTCAAAATGAGTGGTACTTCAAAAATATTTCAAAATTGATTTTTCTTTTGTACTTTACGATAAAATAGCTAGGAATATCGAATCGAGATGAAATTTGGTAGATGTGTAAAATAATTAGCATAAATTAAATCTATAGGTTCAATTTTTCACAATGTTTTTGAAAAAAAGCCATTATAGCATGTCCAAGTGTAGAATCCTCTACAGTAGAGAATCTGCTTTCGGTGATGAGCTCTTCCCCCCTTTGTTGTCTAACACAAGATCCCACCATCTGTGATAACCCATGATATAACCTGATAGTGAGGATAGGAACTCCACATGGGGAAAACGTAACCTTCTTTTTTTCTTTGTGGAATTAATTCTACTATCCAATTGTACGGATTGGATATTTGATTCGTGTACATATCTATCAAATTTCGCTCAAATATTGACTTCATTAGCTATTTTATCTTAACGGTCAAAATTTTTAACTTTTTTTTAGAAATGAAATGTAAGTTGCTTAAATGCTGATAACTATGTTGGCTATTATGATAAAATAACGAACGGCGTTGGATATGAATGAAATTTGGTAGATTTGTAGAATTGTAATCAATGATTCAATCCATATAGTTTGATTTTGAATTGTTTTCATAAAGAAAAAGGAGGGCTACAAAACCTCTGCTGTAACTTGGGTTACAACAAAGGATCTATTCACTCCTCCATATTAAAGTAGCAACACCTTGGTATTAATCATATATCCGCTTTTACTAAAAAGATCGCACAAATAAAGACTATAGAGGTATGAGAATAACTCCTCCTACTAGTTAATTATTATGCGAGTGGTGAATAAAAAGGTCTTACATAGAAGTAGAGTACATAGGTCTCTAAACTCGGTACTTCATTTCAATCTATTGCTATTAGCTTGGATTGGTTTTGTGGTTCCAAGTATTTAACAGATTCTAACGAAATAAGAATTTTCAAATTCATTAGATTATGATTGAATTAGATCCTTAACAAAATCTAATCTTGACCAGATTCATTGATTATATATAGGGGATCTTTTCGACGAGACACATCCTTTCAAAATTCTAGAAGGTGCATCGTTTTTGTAAAAAAAACACTAGCACTTACGTAAAATAAAGCATATACTTTGTATCATAACTACACATTATAAATACTAAGTTAATGATGAATTTGTGATTCATCGCCTTTATTCTTTCATTTTGGCTAAAATCCTTGGTAAAATACATATAAATATTCACTAATTCCAAATAGTTATCATTCTAAGCACAAATATTAATAATATATATTTAACAATTATTTTATCCAAAATAAAATAATAAAGAGAAAAAGGGAAAATAAAAATGAAGGATGTAGATGTAAAATATATACAAACTGATCCTAACCCCGAGACCAGGTCAACATTAACCTGGTCGACAAAATAAATAAGTAGGGGGAGATAAGGATCCTAACCTATAAAAATACCAACAAAATCAAGACCAAAAATTTAATTGAACACATTTTTCACATTGTAAATATTTCACCTATTTTATTTATCTTCAAGAAAATTCTAAATCAAAATACTTCTTTTATAAAAGTTTTTCACAAAAATATATTTTATTTTATAAAAATATCATAAAAATAATTCGTCACAAAAATAATTTATTACAATGGACTGAAAAAGCAGCAAAAGCCGACTTCCGAAGTTCATAACTATTTATATAAAACTTGAAACGGACCAAACTCACTTTTTATCTTCGTTTTATACTTAATAATATGTACTAAAAATATCAAAAAAATATTAGAATAAAATCGGTGAGTTTTGGTGTTTAGGCCGTGTTGTATATATGTAATATATGTAGAAACTCTTCGGATTTTTAATTAATTAACCGTAAATTCGATTAATTTAAATTCTTATCCAAAACTTTTAAAATGTATATAAAAATACAAAAATATAACTTAAGTGAAAGCCAATAAATTCGAATCCACAAAGCCGCTACCTAAAATTTTCGGACTTTATCACTTGGCCATATGGACTCCGAATTGGGCAAACTCAGTCTCAAAATTCATATTATTTAAATATCTACAAAATGACATTGATTTCACTAAAATCGAAGTTAATATGCAAATTGTGGGTTTCGGGATCGTATTGGTATAATGCACACCACATAGTAACTTATATTATTATTTAATATATTAATACTCTATTATTAAATTTAAATAAATAATTTATTTATTTATTTATCTATTTATATATTTATTTATTACTTATTAAATTATATAATTATTTAATTATATACTTAATTATTTAATAAATTATTTATTTAATTAAGTCCTTAATTAATAACTTAATTATCTATTTAATTATATCGTAATAATTTTTTTAATCTAACTATAATTTAACTAATTATTAATTAATTACATTAATTATTTAATTAATTATATCAATTATTTTATTTTTATTTTCTCTTTCCTTTATTTTTCTTTCTCTCTCTAACTTTCCCTTTTTCCTTCTGCTTCCTCCTGATTCCTTCTTCTTCTCCATGCCCGCCGGTCACCTCTCCTCCTTTTCCTCCAGCAAACAGCCTAACAGTCGACTGTTAACCGTTAACGGTTTAGCCAAGCACCCAGGCGTCTCTCCTCTTCTATAAATAGGACCTCCTCCCTCGCCAAGCATCCTACCTGCCATTTCCGTCATTTCATTCCCCCGAGTTCCAGTGAGAGAGCGAGAGCTGAGAGAGGTGACAGATCTCCTCCGCCCACTGTCGAGCGAGGGAAGGCGATGTTCCGATGCGGTCCTTACCGAAGTTGAGTTGTGCTTCTCCGTACGTACAACCTCCGTGGTCAAATGCCATTGCATCTGAGGCAAAATTCCCTTGGACTGTAGGCGCATTCATCCACATCCTTCCTCATCCATTCCAGATACTCCTTTCTCCTCTATTCATCTTCTCATCTTCCTCCTCCATCTCTCTCTTCTTCACGATTTCTCTATTCTTTCTATTTTTCTTTCATCGTAACCTCAACATCGTCGACATGCACCCAAATCCCTTGCGCTTCTGTTCTATCTTCCAGATCTTTCTCCCCATTCACTTTCGGTGAACGACGGCTCGGCCTCTATCCACTGCCTTCGGTGAGGCCTTCTGTTCACCTCACTTCTGTTTGTTTGGACCAAGGCTCAGACCTCAACTTGAATGCTCAATTCCATGTTGAAATAGAACATCTAAAGGTAATTGAGTGGAGCATCACACATCTGCTGGAGATTCGTGACTCTTTTCAAATACGCGAGGGGAATCGCATCGTGAAGCTCATCTCACATTTCATCGGGGGCGTTACTGATGATTGAACAACATTGATAAGGAGTTTAAGCACCCGAACGAGCCGTAGCTTCACAAAGCACCTTCTGGAGTGCATATCATTTGAGCTTCAACGAGTCAATCTAAACCAAATCGCAAAATCGCAGCAAATCCAGAGCATCTCCTTAACGATTGCTCTTCATTGACAACATCCGAAGTTGAAGCATGCCTCGTAGTATGGATATTCGAAAGCGTCTCCTTGAGATCTCATCGATCAAATACTAGCTTTAACACACAACTAAGAACAACCGCCTGGAGTTAGAGTATTGCATCTGGTTTGAGAACAAGCCCCTCCGCTCAATCATGCCTTGATCGCGATCTCCAGATCTCGAGTCGAATCGAGGCATTGTCACCGCATGTAGCAATTTGGGGAAGGACCAAAGTACTACTCTAGGTTAAACATCGGCTTAAGGATCATCTGCAAATCGACAGACTTGATCACGTCAATCGTCCTTCCACGTGTCAATTCCAGAACGATCTCGCCGGCTCACCGACTAACATCATCACGTGCAAGTCACCCGATTTTTGGGATGCATTACAGGGGTACTCCCACATGTTTCTATTTTGCCATACATTTCCTTAGCAGGCTCAGATCATGTGACACCGTACACATCTCTTGCAGAAAATTGCGTGGATATCCCCATATTTCTACATATTTTACACTTGCACCTCGAAAACTACATCCACGCCTCTATACAACACTATTACTATACGTATTATATTACTTAATAAATAACATACAAAATATAAAAAATATAATAAAAAAGAAATACCCTATATTATACTATATTCAATATTAAATATTTTTTGAAAATAAAAATATTTTCTATTTCATTAATAAATCCTTTTAAAAAACAAATAAATATAACAAACTTTAAAAATCATAAAAAATATAAAACCTTACCTAAAAATTCTACAAAATTTATATACACTATATTTTACCATATTTTACACATAAATCCAAAAATAAAATAAACATTAAATATTAAAACCAATAAAAAATACGAAATACATCAAAACTTCAAAAATTCACAACTAAACAAATAAAAATCACACAAAAATGTATAAGCTATCATTTTTAAGATAATTTCATCTATTTTCCATGAAAAATAAAATACAATATTTTGCTACAGTTTACTATATTAAAAATCCAAAAAAAATTATGTTTTCTATAAAAATTTTATTTTCAACCTTAAAAATCTTAAAATCTCTTAAAAATTCACAAAAAATAGTAAAATAAAATTAAAAACATTAAAATAACAAAATACAATAAAAATAAAAATTACAAAACATTTTCGAAAATGATAAAAAGTTCATAAAATACTTAAAATTCACAAAAGCAATATAAAATTCATAAAAATTAAATAAAAATACAGAAAATTCACTAAATATAAATAAAAATTAGGAAACTGTTTCCCTTAGGATTTTTACAGTTTAAGCCTAATTTCCAATAGTTTACCTCCCTGAGTTCGACATTCTCATACTTGACACTATATACATCTTGTTTAGGAGTATAAATAAAATAAAAAAAAGATTAACTCAAAATTAATCTTTTCTACAGAAATTCCATCTGATCGATTCTGCAACATTGTTCTTCTTTTAGAACAATCGATTGGGTGTGTTTTTCAGATGGCACAGTTGCTGGGGAGGCAGCGCTAGGGTAGATCATAAAACCTTAGGTCTAGGGTTTCTCCGTTTCTCTCAATCATTTTATTTCCTAACCTCACGAATTTTTAATTCTGATTTGTGCATCGCGGGTTGAACAACGCGAGTCAGAACCGGAAAGTCAATTAGTTGTAATTTTTTGTAATAAAAATATAAAACTTTGTTCATAGGAAGGGGACCCTTTAGGGTATCTTGACTTGTACCTCTCTCTCCATTCTTATCAGGGTTTGTTTCACCGAGTGCACTGCACTCAGAGGAGCAGAGCACCAACCGCAGTTTTCTCACTTCATGTTTTTCTTGATGGTTTTTTGTGACTATTTCGAGGATAGGTTCTTATTATAATTTCTCGAATGTTCCCTTCTCTCTGCAATTGCATCAAGGTGCTTGCTTAGGTTGCATACCCTAGTTGATTGTGTACATAGGACAAAAATTCAAAAGACAAAAAACACGTTAGATGTTGATTGAAAACACTCAAAAAAGAGATAACTGAAAATTAAAATAGGGACTGCTAATTTTATCTAACCCTAGAACAAAATGTAAGGATTAACTTGTTTTGGGAGAGCAATCTCTAGTGCATGAACTACAGGTACTCTCCAGATCTGTGAGTGAGAGATAACCCTTAAGGTAGAGCCGGAGTCTGGATTTATTTCAAAGTACTACTTAGTTGATGCATTTAATCACTTGCTCTTCAGTGGGGACTCTCGGGTAGCCAGAAACAGTCCGAGTTTCCTTAGCAGAGTGGGAGGTTTAGAAGACACCGCAATAGCACGGTCCTCAAGTAACATGGGTAGCCGGAAACGGTCCGTACTTACTCCCATACTGGTTGAGAATAGGTGATTTCTTGTAAGAACTCAGGACAATATTTCGGGGATGTTTTAGGCACCTATGAGCTCACGCTAATCTGTGAGAAGACTTAGCTGCCAAATAACCCTATAACTAACAAGATAAACTACCGAACTTTTACGGTCAGCACCGGTTTAAGTTGGTGAATCTGGGGTTTGCTTTGCGTTTGACTTTGGGTTGTGAGTACTTTATTTTAGAGATCTTGATCAACTTTAATCTATAATCATTCAAGATGATTGGTAGGTGATCGCTTCGGTCGACTCTGACCGCTCTACACTCTCACGCACTTTCCCATTCATACAGATCGGTTCGGGATGTCTATCTTGCCAAACCGAATCCTAATCGAGTTGCTACTTCCAGACGTGACTCTAACCCTGGAATCTCTTTGCCAACTTCTTCTTCTCATTCGCCCTCACCATCACCTTTTATTCAAGAAAACCCTCAACAGTTACAAGTTAACCTGACCGAGCCTGATCTAGATTCTTTCTCTTTTCCAGAAGACATGGCTGGAAAGGGACCGCAGACCACATCAGTTGTCATAGATCAGGCTGCAATCAATAGCAGTCTTCTTGCTTCCCTCGAGATTATGCGGAATCAGATTCGGGAGCAAGGTAGACTAATGAATGATGTCAGAGCCGAGCTGACTTGGTTGCGAGCACACAGAGACAATCCAGATGCTGAGAATTAAGGAGATGAGGAACCTGAGCAACCTGATGGTGCAGAGAGACCACCTCTTGGTCCGAACCGAACGATGCAACAACTCTACAACCCTGTAGCAACTACTACTCATAGGCGGATCCATCTCCCAGTCATTCACGACAATTTCAAGCTTAGGCCTCTGACAATCCAACTTCTACCCAAGTTTCACAGGCTTTTTACTGAGGAGCCACATCTGCACCTCCAGGAATTTGAGCTCATTTGTAGTACGGTGCATGATGCACATGTCAATGAGGACACGATCAAACTGATCGCCTTTCCTTTATCCCTCGTAGACAGAGCAGCCTACTGGCTGAAACACTTTGGGATATAAATTTCAACGTGGGAGCAGCTACGAACCGTATATCTGAACAAGTACTACTCACTTGGTCGAACGAATGCTGCTAGAGCACAGAATAATAACATCACAATGATTGGGAAGGAGCAGTTCCACGAGGCATGTGACAGATTTAGAGAGCTCATTGATTGGTGTCCCTACCATGAAATTTCAAAGTCAACTCTTGTACAGAGTTTCTTCAGTGGGCTGACACCAAAATTACAGGGACTGGTGAATGCATCTTGCAGTGGATCATATTTTTCGATGCATGAGGATCACGTTTAGGCCATTTATGAGAAAGTGACAGAGAATTACACCATGATATCCCAAACTCGAGTCTATACCCAGATGAAACCACCGACATATCACCAGCACTCCTGAGAGGCACAAATCAAAGGGATTCCTTCTTCTATTATCTCAACACCTACCGAATCCTCATCAGCTGATACGGGGATCATTTGTCAGATGTTGGATCGCATGGAAATCATCGAGAAAAAGTGCTAGAATTTAGACAAGCTCGATAAGATCGACATGCTTGAGAGATGTCTTAGTGATCTGAAGACACAAATTATGTGCCTTTAAGAGATTCAAGCAGATTCCAACAAGTCCTCTAGATCACAGGCTGATTCAGGAAGCCAAGACAAAGGAATACTTCTGTAGCCTCCAGTTCAGCACATCTACCATGTGCACTCTGAGCTGACTCACTAGTCTTCGGTGTATCCACAACACTAGCAGATGCCATCATCTGACATTCATATGGTGGTATATCGGAGCGATCAACCATTGGCATCGATGCCCCCGATTTTCTCCGAGATGCTTGAGCTATTGACCGAGGCCAATGGGATATGGTACAACCAGGCATAGCAACTAGGGACCCGTCACGATCACCCTGGTTTCCATTGGTCTACTTGAGGTACCTCTTCCCAGCAGCCACCACAGACACCAATGGGACATAATATAGAATCACAGCAGCATTCCGGTCCTCGCCAATACCATCTACCTCAGTAGAGGCAGAGTTCATATCTTTCTCAGTATCAACATAACTATCTTCCACAACAGCCAGCTCAGCAGCAACCTCAATGCCATCGAGGCGATTCATCCGGGTTTCATGGTCCCTTCCATGATAACCCAATGCTAGAATATCTCACCAATCCGATCACCGACCGATAAGTTGCTTTTGGCAAGAAATGGATGAGTTCAAAACTCATGTCGCAGATCTGGTTGAAGGGAAGTCTGCCTTGCCTGCTCAGATTGAATCGAACAATCTGAAGTGAAAGTCAGAGTATGTATATTTGACTGAGCCCACCCTCCAGTCACAGGTATTTTAGGATGACTATCTTTACTTTGATGATGCTGATTTCATTTATCTTAGATCGGTAGGATGCAAGTAGGCGGAGACTCAGTTAGGCTCGATGAGGATACACCTAAGGATACAAACAAGTCTGTTGAGGGCGTTGATGGCGGTGCTGAAGCCGCCTATCCCTTTGATGATAAATATGGTGGTGCTGAAGCCACAAAGTATGAAGAGCAGCAACAAGAGCTAAACATCGATACAACTGCTTTACCGTTCTTTCTTTATAGTGATTATGAGAGAAAAGCACAAAAAATGTAAAAAAGAGAAGAACTCAAAAGAGAAATAAAAAGATAGTTGATCAATCTTTATCTTTCTTTGATAATTCATGAAATGCAAGTTCACATTGTAAAAACATTTCTTTCTTATTTTGATCCTCCTATTGTACAGACTAACCAAGAGGATGTACATATTCCTTTTCCCAAAGCACTCTTCTTAGGAAAAGGAGATACGCAAGAAAATACCAAAAAGATCCAAATGAATGATCTGACAAAAGAGATGATCGACAAGTTCATGATCCAACTCACTCTTTCGGAATCCTTGTCACACATCCCTCTTCTACAGAAAGGCTTAAAACAACGAACCGCGGTCCGTAAAAAGAAGAGGCAGCGCAACCATTGTTCTGAGATCCATGTGTTGACCAAGGAAACATGCCATGCCATTCAGAACCGTCTCCCAGCCAAGAGATCAGACACAGGAGCATCGTATGTCAGATGCGAGATCCTCGATTAGACTTTTGATCGTACTCTATTAGATAGCGGATCTTCTATTAATCTTCTTCCTTCTTCTTTACTCAATAGGTTCAAGTTCAGACCTCTTCAGCCAAGCCAAACGGTCTTATAGTTTGATGATAGATCAGTCAAGAGGCCTAAGGGTTTAATGGAAGACATTATCGTCACCATTCAGAGATTCCCCGTGGACTTCGTCGAGTTGGACATGGTTGTCCCTATATGTGTTCGGCTACCGGGTTAAACTCCCTTTTGGGGAGTTCCCCCCCTTAACCCACATCCCACTCTCTCCCCGTGGGCCCCACTTTATTCCTTTTTTAAAAAAATTAAATAAATCAATTTTACATCATCAATCCTATCAAAAAATAATATATTATTTAATCATATCATATAAAAATTATAAACTACTCCACTTCTACTCACTTTTCCAAACTTCAATACAATCACATCACAATAACTACTCACTTTTTCAAACATCAATACAATCATATCACCACAAACCCACTTCTAACCTACCCCCAGTTTAACCCTCTATCCAAACACCAAAATCCAAAAACGGGTTACCCTCTACCAGTTTAAATCGCCTTAACCCGCCAACCAATTTCATCCTAAATGTGTGACCAATAACCCAATCATATTAGGACGACCTTTTCTGGAGACAACTAAGGCAGTTTCCGACTATGGTACCAGGAAGGAGTATTTTCACGTCTAGGGCGAAAGTATACATATAGAAATGATCCAAGACCAACAATCCAAATCAGCTGAGTCAGAGAGAGCATCTGATGACGAACCCAATAGTCATCAGTGTTGTGATTTCATACAAATAGATGATGAGGCCGTCTGGGCTGAACCTAGTACCAATCTTTCATCACACCTTCATTAGAGATTGAGATTCAACTATCAGATGATGGGAGGTTGGAGAACACAGTCCTGGAGCCGATTAGTGAAAAGCTTGATGGAGATGATTCTGAGACCTTTCATATCATTCTGACATTCTTAATCCCTCCGAGTCAGAAGTAGACAATCATAGCTGTCAATTACCCGTAGATCAGTCAGATTCTGAAGATGATGATTGGCAGTGTTTCACTGAATTCTTATCACTTCAGACTTCATCTACAGATCCTACAACCATCTTGGAGACCGAATCAGAATAGAATATCCAACAATCTCCAGATCTTTCTGAGTCAGAGCAGGCCGAGCTTTCGCAGACGGACTTAGTTTCCTAAACCCAGTCCCTAGTCAAACCAACTATTCTTGTTCATTCTCCCCCTAAGCTCAAGCCTCTACCTCAGAGCATGAAATACCGATTCCTTGCTGAAGAGCCTAAAATATTTCCTATCATCATCACTTCCGATCTGACAGATGGACAAGAATCCCGTTTGATGGAGATTCTTGAAAAGAAATGCAATGCGATCAGGGAGTTAGTAGCTGATCTCCATGGGATTAGTCCGACTCTATGCTTCCACCACATCTTTGTCGAGGATGACACCAAACCATCTCATGAGTTTCAGTGCAGGCTGAACCTCAATCTTCGAGAGGTGGTTATGAAGGAGATATCCAAGTGGTGGAGCATCGATTTTATCTATCCCATCTCCAACTCAAAATGGGTTAGTACTTTACATGTGGTACCTAAGAAGATAGGTATCACTACAATGATAAATGAGGACAAAGAGGAGATCGTTACTCGGGTATCAACTTCTTCGTGCGTCTGTACGGACTACAGATGTTTGAATCAGGTGACCAAGAAGGATCACTTCCTGCTACCATTCATTGATCATATCATCGAACGGTTGGCTGGAAAGAGACATTATTGATTTATCGAAGGATATAATCAAGTTTCCATTGCTCCTGAAGACCAAGAAAAGACAACATTCACATGTCCGTTTGGAACGTATGCTTTCAAACGGACGCCGTTTAGATTATGTAATGCTCCAGCTACATTCCAAACGTGCATGCTTTCTATTTTTACGGACATGGTGGGAGATATCTTGGAGGTTTTCATGGATGATTTTTCGGTCTATGGCGATGATTTTGATTCCTGCCTTTCTAGCCTAGACTACGGGCTTAATAGGTACACAGAGTTAATCTCGTTCTTTCTTGGGAGAAGAGTCAATTGATGATGACTAAGGAGATGGTCCTTGGTCACATCATCTCCAATAGGGGAATGGAGGTGGACTCGACCAAGGTAGATATCATAAAGAAACTCAAGATCTTCTTGTAAAAGAACGGAGTTTATTGTAGATGATAAGTGTCTTTTTGATTTTGAGACTCTAAAGAGCAAGGTTATAGAGGCTCATGTCCTTCAGCCACCCGATTGGTCTCTTCCATACGAGATCATGACAAACGCCTCCGATTTTGCCGCTGGGGTTGTGTTGGGACATAGGACGGATGGCCTTCCATATGCCATACACTACACTAGCAAGGTTTTGGATTCTGCCTTGTGGAATTACACGGTTATAGAGAAAGAAATGCTAGCCATAATATTTGGACTAGATGATGCTGGAGATCAGAGGCAGTCTGAATTGGCAGCCCTGGACGAATTGAGAGTTGAAGCTTTCTCGAGTAGCCTGCATTACAAAGAGCGGATGAAAGAGTGGCATGATGCACATATCAGCCCCAAGCAATTTGAGCCTAATCAGAAAGTTTGGCTATTCGATGCAAGACTAAAGCTATTTCCAGAGATACTTCAGAGCAAGTGGAAAGGCCCATATCTTGTGCGAAAGGTGTAAGACAACCGTAGCATCGATGTATCTGAGTTGTCATCTGATTCCACCTTTCGAATTAATAGTCAGCGGTTGAAACTTTTTCTCGATCATGAACTGCCGACCATTGAGGTTGCTCCTATCTATTTTGTATGAGACGATCTCTTCACTCTTACACTCTGCATCTCATATTTGATTTTCAAGATCACTTTTGTATATTCTTTTGATTTTATTCTTTCTTCCTTCCGTTTGTCTCACACCCTTAAGTTTCATCTAGAATTTTTTCTATACTTAGGATGTGCTTTATTCTAAGTATAGGGGTGTAAACACCGTGTTGTTCTTATCGTTCTGTTATATTACCCCTGTTGTTGCTTATACTTAGGGTGTGCTTTACCCTAAGTATAGGGTGGGTAATATCGCTCATTATCGGCTTCTGATTATTTTTAGTTTTTATACCATCTGTTCTCTCGCTTGTCCTTCACCTATTGATATTCTTCTCTATACATAGCGGCATTTTGCCCTAAGTATAGAGGGGACAAGCCGAGCCGTTGAGTATGTATATTCTCTTGACCTCAATCATCTCTAATTTTGAGTCTGTTATACTTAGGATTACTTTATCATAAGTATAGAGGGGATGATTGACTTCTATTCGTTTATTCAATATTCTTTTGAGTTGTTGTAGTATAGAATTCTTTTCACCGATCTATACTTAGCCGAGTTATGTCTTCCATTGCCGCTTCTTTGGTCACTATGATGACATAGTTCATGCTAAGTATAAGGGAGTATCGTATATATGTGCCATATGATAAATCCATGATTCATCACCTTTATTCATTTGTTTAGCTTTATTTCCTTAGTCAAATACATGTAAATACTCATTAATTTCATAAAATTACCATTCAGCATGCATTTGTTAAATATGCATTCTTAACACTGTTTATATTCAAATAAATGAATAAAGAAGAAAATAAAAATAAAAGAAAAATAAAGGATGTATTTATGAAATAAATGCAGACTGACCTAGACCCTGAGAAAAGGTCAAGACTTGACCTAATCGACCAGGAATAAAGTAGGGGGAGATAGGGTCTTTAATCCAAAAATTCACAAAATAATTTGTAAATTTTTTTCTTTTTGAGTTTATTCTTTGTATATTTGTATAAAACTTACACTTTTTTATTTGTATATAAATTGACCTCTAATTAAGTATTTTTCTTAAAGAAGTCATAAATAAAAATGTTTTCTAAATAATAAAAATAATTGCAAAGTAAAATCAAGTATAGGGAAAAAAATCCACAATCAAAAAAACCGTAATGTGACAATTGAAACACCAACCCCGGCTACACATGAACTCAAATTGAGTCAAACTTCCATTGTACACTAAATTAAATTATCTTTAAAATGGTTGTGGTTTCATAATTTTTGGAGTTACAGTTGAAAAGTCGGATTCATGGGGTAGTTTTTGCAGTTTGACTAGTTATTTTGTTAATTTAATTTCTATTTTTATACATATTTTATTTTTAATAATTGTACATATTGTTCACAGTAATTTAAAGTAAAATAATTCATTAAAAAAATTCTTGTATGTAAAATTATTTCCTTATTTGTACATGTGTAAAACGTACATTACGTATATATGATATGTATAAAATTAACATCCTTATAAAAAACCAACAAAAAATTAATATATAATATTAATTAATTAAATTAATATAATTACGAAATTTTTATATTATATATTCATTTATTTGATTTGAAAACCTACCATTTATATACGATTTGATTATATACCTTAAATTACCACCACTAAGGTGATTAATCAATTTTTTGTAAATAAATAAATAAATTTATTTATTTATATATGAATTTCGTTTTTAATAAATAAATAAATAAATTTTACTTATTTAAACCACCACTAAACACCTTCCTTTTTTGTACATATTTTCCTTTTTTGTATTTCTTCTCCTTTTTAATGAGTCTCCTCTCCTTTATTTTTCTTTTGATCAATCTTTGGTGGAGAAGGAGCATCATTCCAAAAATTCCGTCGGTCGATAGAGGAGCCCGATCCTCGAGCTGTCCGATGACAGCGGATTGGTTGTCGTCAAGGCCTTCACGGCACCTGCCTCCCTCAAGTTAGATCCAAATTTTTTTGTCATTCCTCTAGAAAAATCGTAGCATAAATTTTTTTGTCAACTTCATTGTAGATTTTAGATCCATAATTTTCATCACTATTTTTTTCTTCGATGATGATCCAACACCGATCATCATTTCATACTCTTGATCTATCTGTTTCACATTCTACCGTACATGATCTCTCACCTCTGACCACGCACGATGGCCGGAGACTCAGTTCTGATCCCTCACTTCTGTTAGAACCTCACTCACATTTTCCTCTTTGATTTTTGCGGGCTGAGTCACGTGCTCGAGTCAGTTTCATTTTTTTCAAATTATTTTATTGTAGATTAAAAAATAACAATAAAAAAATATTTCATCATGTTATCTCTAACATTTTTGTTGCAGGAATAAAAAAATAAAAAATATTTTTTCATCTATTTTTTGTTATGCAGGTTTACAAAAAATAAAAAAATATATTTATTTTTATTTCTAACATTTATTTTGCATACATGCAGGTGTTGCTTCAAAAAAAGAAGCACCGGTGAATTTCTTAACTGATCCACAAGAGGGGAGGTCGACACTTAGACCGGCAGATGTTTTGATATTTGGATGGGTTGGATGAAAGCATGCATGTGTTGATTTGACTGGAGTGTCTCCTCTGGTGGGTCCGATAAAGAGTGATTTTGTTGCAGGATGCGCTGCACAAAAAGCTACCTTAGCTAAAGTGGCTAAGCATGAGAAGGCCTGCATCGACAACCAACACGTATTCATCCCCTTTGGTTTTGATACATTTGGGTTCTTGGCAAGTGAAGCAGTGGAGCTCCTTAAGAGGATTCAAAAAATCATGCATAACAATGTTATGGTTCCTAAGTCTATGAATATTGTTTTTCGAAGAATTGGATTTTCCATTCAAAAGGGATTGGCGGCGCAGCTTGTTGCCCGTCTCCCATCAATTTCTATGTAACTTCCTTTAGTTTTAATCATTATTTACTTCATTTAAAATCTGCTCACTGTTTTCCAAAAAAGGGAAAAAATCCGTAGCGGCGCCTGCCACCTCCGCCCCCACGAGGCCCAATTGCCTTGTCGTTGTCGCCCACCTCAGCACCGTCGAGCGATAGGAGCCGCAACCCCCGTGAAGCACAGCCTTGCCAACCCGAAGCTCGCACCCCTGTGTGAGACCACATTCCTCATTCACTCCTGGACCACCTCTGTGGCAAGAGCCCCCAATCATGTTGGCCGTCCACGTTGACGCTGGGGGGCGTGTGTCTCCTCCCCCACCTACGCGAGCCTTCGTCGAACACCACCAATTGTCACGGGCTGCTTCGCCCATCGACTACCGAGCCTCCTCGAGCCAGACCGCTTGGAGCGGCTGCCTTAGCTCCACCATCGCAGCCCTACGTGACACCGAGCCACATGTCCTCCTCTGCACGCGAGAACGCTATCGCCCATTGATGAATCCACATTTCATCATCTTTATTCTATCATTTTGGCACCAAAAACCCTAGCAAATGCCTGTAAATAGCTTTAAATTAAGCATCTTAGCATTCATGCATATGCATCTCAACAGTGTATAAATTACTGTAATTAAGGCCAAAATTATAGAATAAATAAAGAAAAGAAAAAGAATAAAATATTGTAAATATTTTATGACCCAAAACCCCCGAGACCTAGGCATCTTGATGAATAGGTCGACAAGGAATAAAGTAGGGGGAGATAAGGTCAGAAACACAGATAAAATACCTATACATTTTATTCATTCTTTATTCATTTTGGGACCTATTTTTGGTTCCATTTTTTGTACATCAAATAAAGAAACTTTGTACATGAAAGATATAGCTAATTTAATAAAGAAAAATATAAAATTGATTTCACAGAAAAAGAATGTACAGATTAAAAGATATGGTCTGAATAAGAATCCAAAATCCCAACTTCCCAGACCCGTATCTCACAAACGACAACTCCAAATGCAGTGTACTCACCTTTAATTGTATATAGAATAAAATAATCTATTTAATAGTGGTGGTTTCACATTTGGCGGAGCTACGGTTTGAAAGTTGAGTTTTGGACCCCTTTTGTATACTTGTACTGAATAAAATATTCAATTTATTCTTTATCCATTATTTATTCATTTTTATATTTTTATAATTTTGTAAATATTACTTATACTATATATGTGCATTAAAATTGAAACAAAATGCAAAGAAAAATAAAAATAAAAATTCTTGTATAAAGAATACATAGGTATACTGCATATACTTATACCTATATAGAATACTCTTAGATTTAATTAAATATACAAAACATATCAGAAAAATAAAATAAAAATATATATGTGTATATAAAAGTATGTTATATTTTTATAAAATACTAAATAAAAATCATAAAAATAAAATACCAAAAATAAAAATAAAATATCAAAATACATAGGTATTGTACCTATATAGGGTTAAAATGGTAACTTGTAAAAACTTAGGTCATAAAAATAAATAAAAATCAAAATTAAATACTACATAAAATTTTGAACATTTTTTATTTTATAACTTTTATTTAATTCGACCATTTATTATTTTAAATTGAATTAACAAATGATTTTTCCAGGGTTTTTCCTGGTTGGTCCACGTGGACCAACCAGGAGGCCAGGACTGTTGACCTAGGTCAACAGTCTGACCTACCCCTGTAGCCGCTGTCAGACCTCGGTTTGACCCACTTTTTGTCGATTTTTCTAGCCTCCATCTTGCATTTTTTTAGATCGAGCCCTCCATGACTTTTGTCCCTCGATTAGTGGTCTATCACGCCCTTACGTTTTTTTGGGGACAGAGCCATCGATTCACCAGATCTGGCTCGATCTTTGGAGCACCTTGGTCATGGGTCAAACCAAATATATGACGCCCTCCTCTTTCCATTCGAATTTGAGTCCCCTTGGTCCACCCCTCTCCGCCTCTCCAGTGCTCTGAGCCTTGCCGGAGGTGACAGCTCCACCGCGAGCTTCTCAGCTAGGGCGAACGAGGTCGAGGACGACTCCAGCACCTCCGCCAATCGCCGGCGTCGAGGTATCCTTCATCCTCTGGTTCCGGCCATTGAGGGCTTCCACCCGCGTCTTTCTTTCTTGCATTTTATTCCTGTTAGCTTTAGGATCAAAAACCCCAAAAAAATCTTAAGATTCATCACGTATTTCGCCACCTCGAGCATCCTCGCCGGAGTGCACCTCCGGCCACCGTCGATCACTCCCCCTCGCGCTTAGATTAGGTCCACCTAAGGTCCAGGCATTTTGCCCTGGACCTTCTCATCATTTCTTGCAGGTCAACGAGCAGCGAACGCACCTGGAGGGCTGTTTTGAGTCCTCGCCGGAGATACCTGGAGCTGAGAGCTCCGCCGCCTCCGCGACAGCACCTCGACGCTTCTCCGACGAATCAGAGCTTCCAGTCCATAGAGAGACCTCCCAGGAGTCTGCAGCTCCATTTTGGAGCCTATTCATCGCCGGAGAAGCGAGGTCGGAGCCGGGGAAGTTCGCCTTCGCCGGCCTTCGTCCCTGTTCTTCCTCCTCGCGTCTCCACCGTCCGATCGAGCCGCAGCTCCAGTTCGCGTGTTGGCCGTTGGATCATCCTTCGCTTCGACCGTCCGATCCACCAAGGAAGATCTAATCCAGGCCGCACAAGCCAACCGTCACCGCGCGCCCAAGACACGCCACGTGGATAAGTGGATCGCCTCCAGCCGCTGGATCACGCCTCGCCGCCCAGCCGTCGGATGCGCGCCACGCGTCATCATCGGAGCGCCTGAGCGAGGGTATTTTGCGTTTACACCCTCGTCATTTTTGTATTTAATATTTAGTATTTAAACTTTCATCTGTAGTGTAAAAGTTTTGTAATATTTGCAACAAGGCCCCCGTACTTTGGTTATTTGCATATAGGTCCTCAGCCACGTCACCTCACGTGACCAGTTCACGTGAGGGGGTGGGCATTTTGCAGAGGCCCCTCGGGCTTTTGCGTATTTCATTTTAGTCCAAAAACTTTCGTAGCAAGTGTAATATTTTTGGTTATTTTGCAAAGAGACCCCCAGGTTTTTGTGATATTGCATTCCAGTCCTTCCCAGGCGCGTGCAAGTCACGCGCCCTGGTGGGAAATTTTCGATTAGGCCCAGGCGGGTTTTGTAATTGTCTTTTAGTGCCAAAAATTGAATCTATAGTGTATATTTTTGTGGAAAAGTGCATGTATGCCCCTGGAAGTTTTGAATATTGCGTATATACCCCTGCCAGGACTGTTTAATGTTTGGATGTTTATTGTATTTATTTGAATGATCATTTTAAGTCCAAAAATTCCACAAAAATAGACTTAAGCACCTGGACACGTGTACTATCACGCCACCTACTTAGTTTTTGATTTTATTTTATTTTTATATTTATTAAAAATCAAAAACTTGCTTTTTGTGTACTGTCTACCTTAGAAAATACCAAAAAAATATTAAATCACCTCCAAAAATTCCAAAAAAATCACCTAGTGTCCATTTTATCCTCTTTTAGTGTCAGTCCAAAAATCATTAAAAATCTCAAAAGAAAAACACTAAAAAAATTAAAAACAATTGAAAACGTCAAAAAAATATATAAAATAGTAGAAAAATCCAAAAAATGTAAACTCAGCTTCTGTTTATTCCTTATTTTGTTCTTTTCATTAGAAAAATAGTGTGAAAATTTTGAGCTACTGTTTGATATTTTTAAATCTCATTTTTGTCACAGCCAGCTCTATTTCCACTGTTTTGCCTTATTTCAGACTTTAAAAATACCAAAAACACCTTGAAAAATCCCCAAAAGTCACAAAAACAGTAAAAAATCCTAAAAATACCAAAAACATTTTATTTCTGAATTTTTGAGTATTTTTGTGCATTTTTATAAATATTATACCTTGCCTTTTCTTATATTGTTTTTACCTTCCAATATTGAAAAAGAAATACAAAATTAAAATATAAAATATAAAAATCAGAAAATTAAAAACCAAAATACAAAATTAAAAATTAAATAAATAAAAAATTTTTTAAAAATCAAAAACCCACAAAGATTTTATTTCCTTGATTGCTTAGTGTAGACACTATCACACTCACACACACTTGTGCAATCAATTGCTTGAACTACACTGTTTGTTCCCTGTGTTCGAACTCTCTGCATACTTGCCCTTTACATCATTTATGCAGAGTTAAAAATAAATTTTAACTCCACATTTATTTCTAATTATTGATTTTTAGTGTGGGTTAATTGTTGATTAATCTCGGAATTTGTGTGGTCAAACACCGACTGTTGACTCGCCTTGGGAGTCAATACTACCGCATCGAATCCCGAGGTAATCAAATGGCGCCGTTGCCGGGGAGCAACAGCTTGTAGTTCATTTTTACTTGATTGTGTGATTGTTTACCATAGCTTTACTTTTCATTTCTCACATTTTTGATATATCTTATTGAGCTATCTGACCATCTCTTGTCTTGTCTTCTTGCGAGGGACCGCGGAGCGAGGCGGATCGCCTAGGTGACCCGACGCAACCTTGGGACGTGGAGCCGGCTTTTCTTTAGCCAAGCCGGCAGGAGAGAGCAAGGAGTGAGAGAGAGAGTGATTAGTAGCTTTTCTTTTATTTGGTGAGAGAGTGATTCATTTAATTTGTAATAATACATGTACCTTGGACTTGGACACTTAGACATTCGGGCCTAATTTCCGGGTGTTTGTTCACCCGGGGGCTCAACGCCGTTTTGACCGCGTTTTCATCGCTTGTCATTTTCCGGTTTTGTTTTCATTTTTCACTTTATTTTGTGGATTGAGCTCCTAGTTCTAGGTCTGCTTGACTCGATTAGAATAGGTCCAAATACTTAATTATATTTGCATGCACCTATAGATTCGTATTTAGACTTAGAATAATCAAACAGTTAGCTAGTAGCTTCCAAGTCCACGCGCCGCGAGCTCACACCCGAACAAGCGCTTTCTCCTACCCCAAATGTGTTGGGCAGAGGAGGGGTGAGCCTAGACCGGACACTCGGATTAGGAGTTATTAGTTAGCTTGTGGTTCTTCACGTTAGCAGTTGCCTGTTCTAGGACGATTTCCGTTGCATATCGCCATATAGCTTAGGTTTAAATATTCTGCTTTGCATCTCGCATGGAGAGAGCTGGGATTCGCTGTAAGTCTTCTTACTTTGCACGCATCATCTAGGCACAAAGGTGAGATTTCCACCTTGGTGTCGACTTGCACGGCTTTTCCGACTCTATTCTCCCTCTGTTTTTGGAACAAAGTAGGATAAAGGAAAAATACAAAAACCGTTAGGCGCTTGTTTGAATTGACGCAAAAGAAGCGATAACACCAAAAAAATTAAAAAAGGGACTGCTAAAGAAAACTTGACCAAAATAAAAACAGTAATTGGATTCATTGCTTGGGGAGAGTAACACCCTCAATTGTCTTCAGGTTGCATGGGAAGGTTTCCTTCCAAGTGAGGTGAGCGCTTCGTAAGGATTAGAGCCCAAAACCCAACTTGTGGCTGCCTTGTGTATCGCCTGGATTTCCGAAGTATTGGCGCTACTATCGTACGTAGTCGAGTAGGACTTGGTCGCCATTGGTGACTCTCTATTGTGAGAGCACCGACCTTGTCCGAAGTACCGAGCCTAGGCCACGCCTTCACGGGTGTGTCTATCTCACCGGCTGCGTCTGAGTAGGACCTTGTACGCTCACGGGTGATTCCGTTGCGAGCGAGGTCCGAAGTATCGGTTTCGCCTATCGGCTTCCTCCCTCTTTTCTTTGGCTGAGTAGGGATCCAAGAAGGGTTACAAGGACCTCAAAAAGCGCAAGTTACAGGTTACACAGGAGGAGGACACGTACGGGGACACTTTCCCGGCAGTACTCTCGCTCCTATAGGCGTAGCGCTCTAAGGACTCGTGAAAAGACAAATACCTGAAAAACAAGCTAAAACTGACAAGATAAAAGCCGAACCTTCACGGCTTCACGAGTTGAGTTGGTGAACTTACCCTTGCTTTGTGTTTGATTTCTAGATTTATTAAGGTCAAGATCAAAAACACCGCACAATTGTGCACAATTTTGTTGCATTTCATCTTCTTCTTTTCTTGCATTATCCCACTCTTTCCAAATAATCAAGATGATGGGACGGAGATCTCTTAGGACGACCTTGTCGGCACCGCTATCCAGCACTCCTCCTTATTCATCTAGGAACAACTCGGAGAGTCCGCTCTCCGAGCCCGAGTTCACATCCACCCTGTTCCCCCTCGACCACCCTTCCCATTCTCCTTCCCTCAGTCCAATTGTGTCAGAATTCAGTGCATCGCAGAGTTCGGCTCATTCAACAGCACCTGAAATGGCCTCTTTTGCATTTTCAGAGAATCAAGCAATGGCAGACAGAGGCGAGCACCAAGATGATCACGATCACCCTCCGTTTATTATTGATCAAGCGGCTATCAACAATTCATTGCTAGCGTCCCTGGAAAATATGCAGAGACAGATCCGTGACCAGGGCACATTCATGGGTGATCTGATGAGAGAGATTGCACAGCTGAGAGAGAACAGACCTGGAGGAGGCGGTGGCGGAGAAGGAGGAGGACCCGATGCAGGAGGAGGCGACCCAGACGGTGAGCGACCGCCACAGACTATCATGAGGGAACTGCACAACCCAGCTTCATCCCTCACTCACCGGTGGATCAGACTCCCACCAATCCATGGAGACTTCGAGCTTCGGCACAACACGATTCAGATGCTACCCAAGTTCCATGGGTTGCCGACCGAAGAGCCGCATCTCCATCTCCAAGAATTCGAAATGATATGCAGCACCATCCACGATCGGTTGTTGACCGAGGACACAATCAGGATGATCGCCTTTCCATTCTCATTGGTTGACAGAGCCGCTTACTGGCTCAAGCATCTAGGGCGATTTGTCGACACTTGGGCAGATCTCCGGTCCGTATATTTGAAGAAATACTATCCTCTCGGCCGGACCAACGCAGCTCGAGCCATGATCAGCAACTTTGTTATGATCCCAAACGAACAGTTCCATGAAGCATGGGATCGATTCAGAGAGCTCATAGACCGGTGTCCACATCACGATATCTCCAAGCCCCACTTGGTGCAGAGTTTCTTCTGTGGGTTGACACCGGAGCTGCAGGGGCTTGTGAACGCCTCTTGCGGTGGGTCCTATATCTCCAAGGGAGAAGACGACGTCTGGGCCATCTACGAAGGCATGGCAGAGAACTCTACAGTGATGACCCAAGCCAGAGTCTACACTCAGCAGAAGCCCCCGCAAGGAGCGGGATCATTTCAGAGGATCGCTCGCATCGATGCCGGTCCCAGCACAACGTCGGTAGCCGCAGCCCAAGCCGAATCAGCCGCAGCCAACATGGGCATTATCAGTGAAAAGTTGGACCGCATGGAGATCCTCGAGAAAAAGCAGAACCAAGGTCTAGCCCAGATGGACCTTCTCACAAAAACCATGAGTGACCTGAAGACTCAAATTCTATGTATTCAGGAGGCACATGCCCATTCCCAACAGCCTCCCAGGTCACAGGTTGCATCCAGCAGCAGCAATCCCAACCAGGCCTCCACCTCATACCGCCAGGTGAATCATATCCAGGCGGAGCCGGTTCCATTGCTGCCGTACCATCCAGAGCAACCGCCATCTCAGGAGACTCAGATGGTGGTTTATCAGCCGGAGCAGCCACTGGCAGTTCTCCCTCCACCTTCCTTCGAGCAGGAACCGTTGATGGAAGTCAACGGGATTTGGTATGACCGATACCCGCAGCCCGCAATCCGTAGGGATCACCCCGGATTCCGTTGGGGTAATGGTGGATCCTCATCCCAACAGCATCCCCCTGCTCAAGGACAGCAGAGCAGCCAGCCACATCAGAACAACCAGCAGCCCCAGTATGCCCAGCCACAACAGTATCAGAGTGGTCCTCGTCCCGCCTATCAGGGACAGCAGTGGAGGCAACGACAGCCGCCTCAGCAATCTTATCACCAGCCTCCCCCCCAATATCAGCAGCAATACCAGCAGCAGCAGCCCCATGTCCAGCAGGGACAAACATCCAGTTCTCAGGGTCCAGCCTATGAGAACCCAGCCCTTGACGATCTTGCCCGCTTGCTATCTGAACAGCGAGCATCTTTCAGGCAAGAAATGGATGAGTTCCGGCAGGAGATGCGGGATTTCATCAAAGGCAAAGCTGCCATACCCGCTCAGATCGAACCCAATCCTAATAATTTAAAAAGAAAATCTGAGCAGGTAGAGTTCATAGAGGATGCTTCTCCTAGTGACAATTTGAATGACATGTCTTATTCCTATTATGATGCTGATTTTGTTACTACTAGGAGCGGTAGGATGCCAGCCGGCGGCGCCTCTTCTGAGCGACAGCCAGATGCAGAACCAGGAGAGCCAGAGGAGCAGAGGAGAGGTGCTGATGCCGCTAATGATGATGTTGAAGACGGTGGTGCTGATGCCACCAATGATGAAGTCCAGGACAATGGTGCTGATGCCGTTGTGATGCCAGATGCAGACGGTGGTGCTGAAGCCACCATTTTGGAAGATGAAACCGAGCGCGGTGCTGATGCCGCGAAGACCGGTGCTAGTGGTGGTACTGAGGCCACCACATCTACTCCTGTTGAGCCATCTGTGATGTTGCCACATTTTGTATCTAGAGACTGTGGGAACAAAAACAAAAACAAAAATATGAATAAAGGAAAGGTTTCTGTTCAAATTGCGGATCCATATGTGTTGAATGACGATTATTGTATGGATTCTCCATCTCCACAGGCACAGGGACCGATTCCTAGTCCTCCATCTGAGGAGGTCCCTACCATCCCC
The DNA here is from genome assembly GCA_037367405.1 of Ottelia alismoides. Classification (NCBI taxonomy): domain Eukaryota; kingdom Viridiplantae; phylum Streptophyta; class Magnoliopsida; order Alismatales; family Hydrocharitaceae; genus Ottelia; species Ottelia alismoides. The sequence goes on along the minus strand of JAZKJV010007409.1, from coordinate 2,487,458 downwards.
TTCCCTGAGGCACTCCGCCGAGCGAAGGGGAATAAAAAAGAAAATCCTAAAAAGAGCCAACATGTAGAGTTCGGCAATGAGATGATTGACAGATTTCATATTCAGCTGACTCTACGAGAAGCGTTTGAGTATATCCCCTTCTTCAAGAAAAATTTGAAAGAAACAACTACTGTCAGAAGGAAGAAGAGGCACAGAGATCAAATCCATATGCTCACTCATGACACTTGCTGCGCCATTCAGAAAACATTGCCAGCTAAGCGACCAGATGTAGGAGCTCCTTATGTCAGATGCGAGATTCAGGAGCAGCAGTTTGATCGTACTCTATTAGACAGCGGCTCTTCAATTAACCTCCTTCCGGCAGCCTTACTCAAGCAGTTCGAGTTTGGCCCTCTTCTTCGAAGCAGAACCATCCTTCAGTTTGCTGATAGGTCGATTAAGAGGCCGAAGGGGTTATTGAAAGACGTGGTTGTTACCATTCAGGGCCTGAAATTCCCCGTGGACTTCGTTGTGTTGGACATGGAGATCCCTGAGTCGATAACTGATGCCCCCATCATTCTCGGACGCCCATTCTTGGCCACAGCCAAGGCAGTGACCGACCATGATAGTGGGAAGGTATGCTTTCGCGTAGAGGGCGAAACTATACAAATAGAGACGATCGAAGAAATCAGAGCCAGAGAAGCAGAATGCTCAGAGCAGTCCAGCGAGGTCGAGCAGATGACAGAGGAGGAGCTAGACATCCACCAGGTTTGTGATTTTGAAATGACTGATGATGAATCCAACTGGAAAGATCCTGTAGAACCGACCCTCGCCTTGCCTACAGATTCACTGTATCTCAAGCTCATGGCAGTCGAGAGCCGGGAGAGCACATCCCTGGATGAGGATATCTCTGAGGCTGACAGTGTTGTGATGAGTGGTGCTGAGGAATTTCAATCTTGCTCATCTTCTTCTGATCCCTCGGATTCAGACATTGACTGGGATGACTTTGATGATTATTTGCCTTGTCTGATTCCTTCTGAGCCAGCAGCCATGACAGAGTGCGAGCCAGTGCAGTTTATTGATGATCCATCAGGCCGCCCTTCGTCAGCAATTCATGCAGAGCGAGAGTTCTCCCATGCAGATTTGGTCGCCTTTACACAGACATATCAGAAGCCAGATCTGCCACCTCCCAGTTGTCCGGAACGGAAACCTCTGCCGCAGTCAATGAAGTACAAATTCCTTGCAGGAGAGCCAGAAATGTACCCAGTCATTATCTCAGCAGATTTGACTGGAGAACAAGAATCTCGTCTGATGGAGGTTCTTGAAAGAAACCGCAAGGCAATCGGTTGGAGTATAGCTGATCTCCACGGGCTGAGCCCTAATCTTTGCTCTCACCACATTTATCTTGAAGATGACGCTAAGCCGTCGCGTGAGTTCCAACGACGGCTGAACCCGAATCTTCGAGACGTAGTCATGAAAGAAATTTCCAAGTGGTGGAGCGCTGATTTTATCTATCCCATCTCCGACTCCAAATGGGTTAGTCCACTCCATGTGGTACCCAAGAAGACGGGTATCACTACAGTTGTTAATGAGTCCGGAGAGGAGATCGCTACCAGAGTACCAACTTCTTGGAGGGTCTGTGTGGACTACAGACGATTGAATGAGGCCACCAAGAAGGATCACTTCCCGCTTCCCTTCATTGATCAGATTATCGAGCGGTTGGCTGGGAAGAGCCATTATTGTTTTCTTGATGGGTACTCTGGATATAATCAAGTGGCCATTGCGCCCGAAGACCAGGAGAAAACGACATTCACCTGTCCGTTTGGGACTTATGCTTTCAGACGGATGCCCTTTGGTCTATGTAACGCTCCGGCGACATTCCAAAGGTGCATGTTGTCCATCTTCTCGGACATGGTGGGTGACTGTTTAGAGGTCTTCATGGATGACTTCTCGGTCTATGGCGACGGGTTCGACGCTTGTCTTGACTGCCTAGACCGAGTGCTGAAGCGCTGCATAGAGGTTAATCTAGTCTTATCCTGGGAGAAGAGTCATTTCATGATGACTCAAGGGACGGTCCTTGGTCATATCGTCTCCAACAGGGGCATGGAGGTCGATCCGGCTAAGGTGGACATCATCAGAAAACTCAATCCGCCGTCCAACTTGCGTCAGTTACGGTCTTTTCTGGGGCATGTCGGTTTCTACCGACGGTTCATTCAGGATTTCAGTCGAATTGCCCGACCGCTTACTGACTTGCTGACCAAAGACACCGAGTTTATTGTTAATGATAAGTGTCTTGAAGCATTTGAGACTCTCAAGAATATGGTTGTTTCAGCTCCTGTCCTTCAGCAACCCGATTGGTCTCTCCCATTCGAGATCATGACGGATGCTTCAGATTTTGCCGTTGGGGCTGTGCTTGGACAGAGGAGGGATGGATTACCGTTTGCCATTCACTACGCCAGCCGGACCTTGGATGCCGCGCAGCGGAATTACACTGTAACTGAGAAAGAGATGCTGGCCGTAGTTTTTGCTCTTGCTAAGTATCGATCATATATTCTTGGATCTAGAGTGACAATATACACTGATCATACCGCCATCCGGTACTTAATGGCTAAGAAGGATGCCAAAGCACGTCTAACCAGATGGATCCTTCTACTCCAGGAATTTGATATTGAGATTAAGGACAAGCCTGGAGTAAAGAATGTGGTGGCGGATCATCTCTCCAGATTGGAGAATCTTGAGGAATCTGAGCCCAGCGCACCTATCACTGAGACGTTTCCAGATGAGGCGATCTTGGCTATCACCTCACTCCCATGGTATGCTGACTTTGTAAACTATCTTGTTGCCAAGACAGTCCCTCAGGGTTGGCCCAGGCAGAAACTTGAGACCTTCCTAGCTAAGGCCAAGTTTTATCATTGGGAGGATCCCGTCCTTTATCATGAAGGAGGGGATAGTATCTGGAGGAGGTGCATTCCTCAAGAAGAGCAGCATAGCGTCCTCACATACTGCCACAAGCTTGAGGCAGGAGGACATCATTCTGGAAAAAGGACAGCACAGAAGGTGCTTCAATCCGGCCTATGGTGGCCTACTCTCTTCAAGGATTCTGATGAGTTCGTGAAGAGATGTACTGACTGTCAGAAAATGGGAACCTGCGGACAGAGAGACATGATGCCCATGCAACCCATTCACTTCTGTGAGGTTTTTGATGCCTGGGGGATTGATTTCATGGGCCCATTTCCTAAGAGTCAGGGATTCGAGCATATTTTGCTCGCTGTGGATTATGTCAGCCGATGGGTTGAGGCCATCCCCGCCCGAGCCGCAGATGCTAAAACCGTATGCAAATTTTTGAGGAGAAATATCATTTCACGGTTCGGGGTACCTAGAGTCTTGATTTCAGACGGGGGGTCTCATTTCATCAATGACAAAGTCAGGGCCCTTGCAGACGAGTTCGGCATTGACCATCGGGTTGCCACTCCTTATCACCCTCAGACTAATGGTCTTGCCGAAGTATCGAACAGGGAGATAAAGACTATCTTGCAGAAAGTGGTCCGCCCAGACCGAAAGGATTGGTCACAGCTTTTGGACTCGGTCTTGTGGGCTTATCGGACGTCTTTCAAGAATCCATTGGGAACGTCCCCCTTTCGTCTCGTCTATGGCAAGCCGTGCCATTTGCCAGTGGAGATCAAGCATAAATCTTTTTGGGCAGTTACTGAGTTGCTTCTAGATCCCGAGAGTATAGGAGACCAAAGAAGAGCAGAATTGGCAGCCCTGGAGGAATTGAGAGATACAGCCTTTTCCAACAGCCTACAGTACAAAGAGAAAGTGAAGACATGGCACGATTCGCATATCAGCCATAAACAGTTTGAGCCAGATCAGAGAGTATGGTTGTTCGATTCCAGGCTGAAATTATTCCCAGGGAAATTACAGAGCAAGTGGAAAGGACCGTATGTGGTCAGGAAGGTACATGACAATGGCAGCATCGACATATCTGAACCGTCATCTTCCTCTACCTTCCGCGTCAATGGTCAACGCTTGAAACTATATCTTGATCATGATCCGCCGACCATTGACGTTGCCCCCATTCTTCTGGTTTGAGATGTGTCCTTTGACTCTCATCATCTACATCTCATACATGGTGATCAAGTCCATCTTCCGCTGTACAAATCCATCTGTTTATATCACTCTGTTTCTGTTGATTTATTTTCTTCTTTTCTTCTTTTCTTCTTTTCCTTTTCTATCTTCTTCATCTACTGAAAAGGTGCCGCCCTTGTAGACAGTTTTCCATACTTAGGACGTACCTTGTCCTAAGTATAGGGGGGTTGGCACCCCGAGTTCATCTATTCTTTTCGATCCTCTCCATTGTCCCCTCTTCTTGTCTATACTTAGGGATACTTTACCCTAAGTATAGGGGGAGACAATCTGAGTACAATCTGTTCATTCCCACCCTTGACCCTCCCTGCGTTGTGTACAGTCTGCTATACTTAGGATTATTTGATCCTAAGTATAAGGGGGACGGTCAACTTCTCATTCATTTATTCTTCAATTATTCCTTTATTCTTTAGACTTGTCTATACTTAGTACGAGTTATGTCTTCTCTTTTCTCTACGATCTATGAGGACATAGCTCAAGCTAAGTATAGGGGGGTCGTATATACTACGTATATACTTTAGCCATAACTCGTACTTTCGTATTTTCTTAATAATATGGCTAATAATTCTTCAAAATTCATTTAAAATCCTTAATAAAAAGATGTGATTATTCCTCAAATTCTTTTTGTATTTACTGATTAATAAATCAGGTGAAAATGTTTTTTGCAAAAGGTTTGAAAAATAGTTTGAAAATCTTTGTGAACATCTATTGAAAACTATTTTGAAAATATTTTGTTACATGTTTTCAACCTTTGTAAAAATGTGTGGTTTGTAAAATTTCTTTTCTTTGTGTGAAATAAAAATGTTTGAAAAATGATTTGCAAATGGTTTGAAAAATGGTTGCAAAAATGATTTGAAAAACCTATATATACTGTTTTGAAAGCCTTTGCAAAATGATTTTCAAATGTGTGTAAAATGTTTGTAAAAAAATTATTTTGGACTATAGTTTTCAAAAAATTGTGTGAAAATTGTTTTCAAATAAGTTTGAGGAATATACACATCACACCAAAATCCATCTTATGTATATATGTATAAAATTGACCACTTACCCTGTAAATTCTTAAAATCCACTTCTTGTATAAATAAGAAGCACTCCCGTGGACATATTTTAACCTAATTTTCAGCCAAAATCTTTTTGTTTTCAAAAAGCCCCAAAAACATTTGCAAAAGTTAAAATCCAAAAACATTTGAAAAATTTCTTTGAAAAATACGAAAAAATTTGCATCTGCATGTGCATCATCACCATCTTTTCAAAAATCCATAAAAAGTTCAAAATCTTTGAAAATTGCATCACAAAAATATTTTCTGCATTGCATTGCATGGCATTCGCATTTTTCGGATTGAGTTTGATAGTTGAACAAGTCTAAGTAAAATCCGAAGATTGGAGCTTGATTGGACCTTATAATCTACCTAATAACATGAACCTTATAGGAACTGGGTTTGAGGTACTTCAGGTCTAGTTGACTTAATTCTTTGAGGATCATGGGACTTGGTTCAATGGATTCTTGACTGCCTAAGTAGAGTATTTCGGAGCACACGCACGACTCTTGTTGATAATGACCTAACTTGGACACCTGCACCTTTCACATGGCTCAACTCAGTTGGAATGGTGAGGGGATTGGATTTGCCGGTATGAGACGCACACAAGTGGAAACATTTGTCCTCCTCTAGGGAGGGAAGTGCACCCCAACCCGTCCAGTGATTAGGAAGTCTAAAGACAGGAGGCTGTGGGTTGCGATAAAGCTTCAAAAGAGGGATAGTCTACTGGCTCAAGAGGAAAAACTCCTTATGTAAATGCTGCTGTGAATAGTATTTCAAAAAAAAAATGTTCAGGCATGTACAAAAATAAAAAGCCTGCAAGTATGTACAAAGTCAATAAGCAAGCTTGAGTTCCAAAGTCGTATCATGTGAGCCTGCAGCAGGATGACTTGACTACACTGGTCTTGCATCCAAGGATAGGTAGCTACACTGGCTACCGTCCATTCTTCTCTTGACCCCCTCCTCTTGAGCTGGTTGCCACTTGAACTTAGAAGGGAATACCCCGCTCCTCGAGGATGGAGTTGCTGGATTGGGGAATCATTGGGTTGTCGTACTGGAGAAGTCAGTTTCTTTGTCATTCTAGTTGGGGAGAGCCACCATCACTTACACTGTACAAGTCAGATTCATAGTCGTAAGAGTTTGCGTATGAGTTGAAGTATTTCTGACCTGGCTATTGAGGAGACTTGGACAGAGTTTTGGGATCCTCAAGGACTGTTGGATTTCAAACACGGTTCTCAATAAGGTTCCGCCCGCACTAAAATTCCAAAGGTCCTATTTAAGCTCCAAACTTTGATTTTGTGAAGACAAGTTTGATAATCAAATAAAATCCAATTTCTTCTTTTTCTTTTCTTTCTGTTTCTTTTTGCACTTATTGCATAAGTGTTTGCTAGGGACTAGCAAAGGTAAAGTATAGGGGGATGATGAATCCACATTTCATCATCTTTATTCTATCATTTTGGCACCAAAAACCCTAGCAAATGCCTGTAAATAGCTTTAAATTAAGCATCTTAGCATTCATGCATATGCATCTCAACAGTGTATAAATTACTGTAATTAAGGCCAAAATTATAGAATAAATAAAGAAAAGAAAAAGAATAAAATATTGTAAATATTTTATGACCCAAAACCCCCGAGACCTAGGCATCTTGATGAATAGGTCGACAAGGAATAAAGTAGGGGGAGATAAGGTCAGAAACACAGATAAAATACCTATACATTTTATTCATTCTTTATTCATTTTGGGACCTATTTTTGGTTCCACTTTTTGTACATCAAATAAAGAAACTTTGTACATGAAAGATATAGCTAATTTAATAAAGAAAAATACAAAATTGATTTCACAGAAAAAGAATGTACAGATGAAAAGATATGGTCTGAATAAGAATCCAAAATCCCAACTTCCCAGACCCGTATCTCACAAACGACAACTCCAAATGCAGTGTACTCACCTTTAATTGTATATAGAATAAAATAATCTATTTAATGGTGGTGGTTTCGCATTTGGCGGAGCTACGGTTTGAAAGTTGAGTTTTGGACCCCTTTTGTATACTTGTACTGAATAAAATATTCAATTTATTCTTTATCCATTATTTATTCATTTTTATATTTTTATAATTTTGTAAATATTACTTATACTATATATGTGCATTAAAATTGAAACAAAATGCAAAGAAAAATAAAAATAAAAATTCTTGTATAAAGAATACATAGGTATACTGCATATACTTATACCTATATAGAATACTCTTAGATTTAATTAAATATACAAAACATATCAGAAAAATAAAATAAAAATATATATGTGTATATAAAAGTATGTTATAATTTTATAAAATACTAAATAAAAATCATAAAAATAAAATACCCAAAATAAAAATAAAATATCAAAATACATAGGTATTGTACCTATATAGGGTTAAAAAGGTAACTTGTAAAAACTTAGGTCATAAAAATAAATAAAAATCAAAATTAAATACTACATAAAATTTTGAACATTTTTTATTTTATAACTTTTATTTAATTCGACCATTTATTATTTTAAATTGAATTAACAAATGATTTTTCCAGGGTTTTTCCTGGTTGGTCCACGTGGACCAACCAGGAGGCCAGGACTGTTGACCTAGGTCAACAGTCTGACCTACCCCTGTAGCCGCTGTCAGACCTCGGTTTGACCCACTTTTTTTCGATTTTTCTAGCCTCCATCTTGCATTTTTTTAGATCGAGCCCTCCATGACTTTTGTCCCTCGATTAGTGGTCTATCACGCCCTTACGTTTTTTTGGGGACAGAGCCATCGATTCACCAGATCTGGCTCGATCTTTGGAGCACCTTGTTCATGGGTCAAACCAAATATATGACGCCCTCCTCTTTCCATTCGAATTTGAGTCCCCTTGGTCCACCCCTCTCTGCCTCTCCAGTGCTCTGAGCCTTGCCGGAGGTGACAGCTCCGCCGCGAGCTTCTCAGCTAGGGCGAACGAGGTCGAGGACGACTCCAGCACCTCCGCCAATCGCCGGCGTCGAGGTATCCTTCATCCTCTGGTTCCGGCCATTGAGGGCTTCCACCCGCGTCTTTCTTTCTTGCATTTTATTCCTGTTAGCTTTAGGATCAAAAACCCCAAAAAAATCTTAAGATTCATCACGTATTTCGCCACCTCGAGCATCCTCGCCGGAGTGCACCTCCGGCCACCGTCGATCACTCCCCCTCGCGCTTATATTAGGTCCACCTAAGGTCCAAGCATTTTGCCCTGGACCTTCTCATCATTTCTTGCAGGTCAACGAGCAGCGAACGCACCTGGAGGGCCGTTTTGAGTCCTCGCCGGAGATACCTGGAGCTGAGAGCTCCGCCGCCTCCGCGACAGCACCTCGACGCTTCTCCGACGAATCAAAGCCTTCCAGTCCATAGAGAGACCTCCCAGGAGTCTGCAGCTCCATTTTGGAGCCTATTCATCGCCGGAGAAGCGAGGTCGGAGCCGGGGAAGTTCGCCTTCGCCGGCCTTCGTCCCTGTTCTTCCTCCTCGCGTCTCCACCGTCCGATCGAGCCGCAGCTCCAGTTCGCGTGTTGGCCATTGGATCATCCTTCGCTTCGACCGTCTGATCCACCAAGGAAGATCTAATCCAGGCCGCACAAGCCAACCGTCATCGCGCGCCCAGGACACGCCACGTGGATAAGTGGATCGCCTCCAGCCGCTGGATCATGCCTCGCCGCCCAGCCGTCGGATGCGCGCCACGCGTCATCATCGGAGCGCCTGAGCGAGGGTATTTTGCGTTTACACCCTCGTCATTTTTGTATTTAATATTTAGTATTTAAACTTTCGTCTGTAGTGTAAAAGTTTTGTAATATTTGCAACAAGGCCCCCGTACTTTGGTTATTTGCATATAGGTCCTCAGCCACGTCACCTCACGTGACCAGTTCACGTGAGGGGGTGGGCATTTTGCAGAGGACCCCTCGGGCTTTTGCGTATTTCATTTTAGTCCAAAAACTTTCGTAGCAAGTGTAATATTTTTGGTTATTTTGCAAAGAGACCCCCAGGTTTTTGTGATATTGCATTCCAGTCCTTCCCAGGCGCGTGCAAGTCACGCGCCCTGGTGGGAAATTTTCGATTAGGCCCAGGCGGGTTTTGTAATTGTCTTTTAGTGCCAAAAATTGAATATATAGTGTATATTTTTGTGGAAAATTGCATGTATGCCCCTGGAAGTTTTGAATATTGCGTATATACCCCTGCCAGGACTGTTTAATGTTTGGATGTTTATTGTATTTATTTGAATGATCATTTTAAGTCCAAAAATTCCACAAAAATAGACTTAAGCACCTGGACACGTGTACTATCACGCCACCTACTTAGTTTTTGATTTTATTTTATTTTTATATTTATTAAAAATCAAAAACTTGCTTTTTGTGTACTGTCTACCTTAGAAAATACCAAAAAATATTAAATCACCTCCAAAAATTCCAAAAAAATCACCTAGTGTCCATTTTATCCTCTTTTAGTGTCAGTCCAAAAATCATTAAAAATCTCAAAAGAAAAACACTAAAAAATTAAAAACAATCGAAAACTTCAAAAAAATATATAAAATAGTAGAAAAATCCAAAAAATGTAAACTCAGCTTCTGTTTATTCCTTATTTTGTTCTTTTCATTAGAAAAATAGTGTGAAAATTTTGAGCTACTGTTTGATATTTTTAAATCTCATTTTTGTCACAGCCAGCTCTATTTCCACTGTTTTGCCTTATTTCAGACTTTAAAAATACCAAAAACACCTTGAAAAATCCCCAAAAGTCACAAAAACAGTAAAAAATCCTAAAAATACCAAAAACATTTTATTTCTGAATTTTTGAGTATTTTTGTGCATTTTTATAAATATTATACCTTCCCTTTTCTTATATTGTTTTTACCTTCCAATATTGAAAAAGAAATACAAAATTAAAATATAAAATATAAAAATCAGAAAATTAAAAACCAAAATACAAAATTAAAAATTAAATAAATAAAAAAAATTTTTAAAAATAAAAAACCCACAAAGATTTTATTTCCTTGATTGCTTAGTGTAGACACTATCACACTCACACACACTTGTGCAATCAATTGCTTGAACTACACTGTTTGTTCCCTGTGTTCGAACTCTCTGCATACTTGCCCTTTACATCATTTGTGCAGAGTTAAAAATAAATTTTAACTCCATATTTATTTCTAATTATTGATTTTTAGTGTGGGTTAATTGTTGATTAATCTCGGAATTTGTGTGGTCAAACACTGACTGTTGACTCGCCTTGTGAGTCAATACTACCGCATCGAATCCCGAGGTTATCACCCATCCACCGCCGCTTTCATCCTCCGGCACCATCCCCGACCGCCTGTGTAAGAATACAATGGGCAACACCCCTTCCCTTGGCGTGAAGATCGTAGGGGCGACAACCCCATTCTCATTTGGATTTAGGGCACACAAGAGGTGCAATTTGAGAAAATTATATAAAGCCACTCAATGGTGAAGGATATGGGAAAAATCCTCAAGCGCATCATGGAAGCTTGAGCGTCGTATCAAATACAATGAAGAACGACTAGTCGGACTAGTTGTTCTATGCAATGGAATTTAAAAAAATTTCATGCGATGAAACCACATGATCCAAGAACGATTCTCGAATCGTTTCATCTAGAACCACATCAAGTATAAAGGAATACCTCTTATAGTGTTGTTGATCGAGTCTCTACGAAAAGAGACCTCCTGTCTCAAGTCTGATTGTCGGAGAAGATGCTTACGAGTGCGGGGATGAGTCACGTGATCCTCGCAATCCAACAAGTTGATCCAAGCACGGTGAACTCCTAATCTCGTCGCACGAGACCGAACACCTTCTTCGTGAGCGAAGCACTCCACAGAAGATGGAGAACCGAGGAATGTCGAGACGGTTGCGCGGTGGCGAAGCATCGACGAAGGCTCTCCTCTAGGGTTTGGTTGACGGCCACCAAGAGAAGGAGAGAAGAGGCTTGATGTGTGGAAGAGGGAGAGAGAAACGTGTCTCAATTGCATGAACCTAGAGAGCATGGTATGCCTCTTTATTTACAGGATTTTGGGATCCATGGATCATACTACAAGGGACACATAAAATCAATGGATGAGATTGATTTATGTTTAATCCAAGCGTCAATTGTTGGTAAAAGCCAACAACTAATAATTTAATTTAGATCAAATATATTTGATAAATCAAATACAAATCAATACTAAATTAAATCAAACAAATATGGAGAGATTAGCATGGATATTGCTCCCTACATGGAATAGGTAGGACGGCTACCAATTTCCTTGTGGGAATTGGTGGTCATCCACCAAGATCCCATGGTGGAGGAAATCTCATATATTCTCATGAAATTGCATGTCTCCATGAAAATCTCCCATATTTTCCAACAACTTTTGTTGTGATTTATTCTACAAAATAATTCATAATTAATTTTGAGAATATTGCAATCTTGCCATTGGAAATTTGTGAACCACATTCACAACCCAAAACAAAATATAATTTACATTTTCAATTAATTATACAATGTGAATCCAATTCAAACCAATAATTAATTAACAAATATAAATCATAATTAGCTCTCTCTAATACATTATAAATCACATTTATAATATATTATGATTAATTGGATATTTCTATCCACATTATTCTTATCCACAATAATTAAATCACATTTAATTACATTGGATAATTTCCACATGTATCAAGATAATTAAATCCCATTTAATTATCATTCTCTTAATGCTCAGATACAATTCAACTATGGAATTATTCTTGAACCCTTTCAAGAATAATGCGATTTCTCCGCAGATACTTGGAGATAAGGACATGACGATTGTATTGTTCCACGTATAGTAACTTGGATATTGAGATCAGATCTCACATCCAGATTTCATGGACCTCCCACAGATGCTTGATTAAATCAAGACCGTAGACCTAATCTTCTCATTGCATCTGAATCTCATTCAGATCAATGTCCAATACATGGACTAAGATTAGGTCACTTCTCTACTGAGAGGAGTCACTAAAATCCAAACCTGTTTCATCAATCCCTCAGAATGGAAGCGTCATGGTTATATAATCATTTATGATCACATCACCCTCAGGTATTCCCAACATCTGTACATCCTGCATACTGGAAGACCTATGATCATCCTGAAGATATAGATCAATTTTACACTGTCATCTTCAAGATTTGATCACCAAGTTTCTCAATCTTGGTTATTGGGAATTGGTATAGATCATATGCTTTCCCAAAGCATATTTCTTACCTTCAAATTCACTTCATGCTTCCAAAGCATGACGACCATGCATGGAATTTGATCAGTCCCAATACCTCATGAGTGAGATCATGTCTTCCGGTTTTCATGTGAACCTGTATGATCCCTTTGAGAGATCATATTACTCATATGTCCTTACATGCACACCAGCTCGCCGGTGTGTAGACCTTGGTTAGGTCATCAACCTATTGGTCTGCCAAATGTACACACTCATACATATAGCAACACATCTGTCTCTGGTCAGAGGATGCATGCCTATGATGTGACATTATTCAACATAGGTCTTTGGTTATCTCGATCTTATTAAGTCAACCCATTGACTCAACTAATCTGACACATTTGAATCACTATTCCCATGTAGAGGACCTGCATCAAGAGGTCGGTCAGATATCAGCCAAATGAGAAAGGATTGACATCTCCTACTCAGGCTGGAGATCATCACTTAACAATCATTTGATGATGCTTGATGATTCCTCTATCTAACTCCTTAGATATTCATCCAAGCATCAACCTCTATGATTCAATCAATGAATCAACAACAGTATAATTGCCATGCTGGCCATGGTACATAACCCTTATTGTACAGAGGGACCTTATAGTGCATTCATTCATTCAATCTCAGAAAGGGAGTGAAAAACAATCAATAACTTTTATTGATAATTCATTTGTTACAATAACATTTATTGCAGGAATTGTTCGCCTCGGGCTCACAATGCTAACAATCTCCCACTAGAACTCAGAGCCATTCAGGAACAATCCTTAACCCCATACTCATTACATGCTGGTCAAAAACCTTCTGTATCAAAGGTTTGGTAAGAGGATCAGCAACGTTGTCGGTAGATGCCACCTTGGTAATGATGATATCACCACGCTTTTGAATCTCCCAAATGATGTGCTATTTCCTTTCCACGTGCTTGCTCTTTTGATGCCATCTGGGTTCCTTCGCCTGGACAATGGCTCCCGTGTTATCGCAAAGTAACGGGATGGGAATATCAGAGGAAACTATGCCAAGCTCCAGGATGAACTTGCACAACCACACTGCCTCTTTTGCAGCATCTGATGTGGCAATGTACTCGGCTTCTGTTGTTTAATCTGCTATAGTGTCATGCTTCTTGCTTCTCCAGCTCACAGCACCACCGTTCAACAGTAATACAAACCCTGATATCGACTTTCGATCATCAATATCCGATTGGAAGTCAGAATCTGTATATCCCAAGACTTGGAGATCACCATCTCCATAGACCAAGATGTAATCGTGCATCCATCTTAGATATTTGAATATGTTCTTTACTGCATTCCAGTGTTGCTCTCCATAGCATGATTGGTAACGACATACCACTCCCACTGCATGGTAGATATCTGGCCTTGTACACATCATGGCGTACATTAAGCTTCCTACAGCTGATGCATAGGGGCATCTAGCCATGGTTTTCTTTTCCTCAACAGTTTGAGGAGCCATCCCTTTAGACAGATGGATACCATGCCTTAAGGGGAGGAAACCTTTCATGGAACTATCCATACGAAATCGTTCAAGAATCTTCTTAATGTACCCATATTGTGATAACCCCAATATCCTCTTTTCTCGATTTCTGAACAACTTCAGACATAAGATGTAAGAGGCTTCTCCAAGATCTTTCATCTCAAAGGTATGGGATAGCCAAATTTTCACACCGATCATCATCCATGTATCATTCCCAATGATAAGAATGTCATCAACGTACAGCACGATGAACACGATGGAGCTCCCACTAAGCTTCTTGTACACACAAGGTTCATCAGGATTCTGCATAAAAACATAACTCTTTATGGTTTCATCAAATCTGATGTTCCAGCTACGAGAAGCTTGCTTGAGCCCATAGATGGATTTCTTCAGCTTGCATAGTTTGCCATCCTCAATTATGAAGCCCTCGGGCTGCTCCATATAGATATCCTCCTCGAGGTATCCATTGAGGAAAGTTGTCTTGACGTCCATCTGCCACATGTCGTAGTAAAGATACGTAGCTATAACTAGCAGTGTCCTGATGGGTCTAAGCATAGCCATAGGAGAGAACATCTCATCGTAATCGATGCCTTCTCTCTCTGTGTGTAGCCCTTGGCTACGACCCGTGCCTTGAAAGTCTCTACTTTCCCATCAGGTCCCCTCTTTCTCTTGAAGATCCATTTACACCCAATTGGTTTTACCCCTTTAGGTGGATCCTCTAGGGTTCATACACCATTCTTATGCATGGAGTCAATTTCTGACTTCATTGCTAGCATCCATCTATCCATGTCATGATCCACAAGTGCTTCATCAAATGAAGTAGGATCATTGTGAGTCTCGCTTGACACATGGAATCCATACCTTTCACGTGGTGCAACCACACTCGAACTCCTTCGAAGAGGTATGTGTGTTTCATCTTTATTTATCTCTTCAGTTTCTAGTCCAGGAAGCTCATAATCCTTAGGGCATTCAATGAGTTCCTCTACTTCACTTTAGTTTTGACCTTTAAGGAAGTCATCCTCCGGAAACATCACATCTCTAGAGACAAAAACCTTTTGGGTCTCAGGGTCATAGAGCTGGTATCCAATACCATCTTTAACATACCCAATGAAGTAACACTCACAAGTGCGAGATTCTAGCTTACTTGCATCCACGTTCTTCGTATGGACCAGGCAACCCCAAACTCTCAAGTGATAAACACTAGGTTTGGTTCCATACCAAAGCTCATGAGGAGTCTTAGGCACAGATTTGCTAGGAATCTTATTCAGGATATATATTGCAGTCTCCACTGCATATCCTTAGAAACTAAGTGGTAAATGTGCTTTTCTCATCATTGAACGGACCATATCCATGATGGTCCTGTTGCGTCTTTCAGCAACACCATTAAGTTGGGGAGTTTCAAGAGGAGTGATATTGGAGACAATTCCATTCTCTTTAAGATATTCTTTGAATTCATCTGAGAGGTACTCGCCACCTCGATCAGATCGAATCCTTTTAATCTTCCTATCGGTTTGGTTCTGAACCAAAGCCTTGAATTCTTTGAACTTTTAAAAGGTTTCGGATTCATGACGTAATTGGAAGATAAACCCGTATCGCAAATGGTCATCAATAAATATCAAATAATATCGATATCCATTTCGAGTCGTGGTAATGAAGGGACCACATACATCGGTATGTATTAGGTCAATAATACCTTCGCATCTTGTAACCTTGTTACAAAAAGGCATCCTAGTCATTTTACCTCAAATACACTATTCACAGGTAGGCAAAGATTGAACCTGTAGAAAATCTAAAGGTCCTTCCTTTATCAATCTGTTGATCCTATCAACAAACAAATGACAAAGCCTTTGATGTAACATTCATGACGTGCTTATCAATGCACAATTCATAGAGTCCACCAGAAGTCAAAATACCTTTAGCAATATATTTATCATAATGATTTACAATTAATTTATTACAGAAAAGGATTGAATATCCACTTCTAACAATCTTAGATACAGATATCAAATTCCTTCTGACTTCAGGTACATAAAGACACTCTTTAAGTACTAAGACTCTACCACTAGATAATGATAGTCGACAGGTCCTGATGGTGACTGCTGCAACACTTGCATCAGATCCCATCTGGATAACTATCTCCCCTTCCTCTAGATTCCTTGTTTCTTGAAACAAATGCAACAAATTGCATACATGAACAGAAGCACTAGAATCTACGACCCAGCTTCCTTCTCGTCCAATGAGAAAACTAGTTTCAATGATGAAAGTAGATTTCATACCTGCTGGGGCTTTACCTTTGTCGACCGACTTCAGGTATTCCGGGCAGTTACGCCTCCAACGCCCTGATTTCTTGCAGTGGTGACAGATGTCATTTTTCTTCGACGCTATCAGTGTGGATGCATTGGAATATGAGCCAACACCTTGACTCTTCTTCGTTCTCTTCTGGGCCGGGCCCTTCTGAGAACCTTGCTTCCGACCGCACTTCCCTCTGACCTGTGCAACCATTGCACTACCAGCGGGACCATCTTTCTTCATTACGTCTTCTGTAGACATTAATGCAACAAAAAGTCCAACACTATTCAAGTCCAACTCGTTCATGTGGAATGAAACCACAAAATTATTGAAAGACTTGGGCAAAGACAGCAGAATGAAATCAGCTTGCATGTCTGCATCCATATTTGCCCCAAGAGTCTCTAGCTTAGACAAGTACCCAAACATTTTGAGTACATTCTCTTGGACTGAAGTTCCTTCCGGCATCTTGCAGTGAACAAGTTCTTTGATAAAGTTATAATACTGGGTGCGGTTCATGTCACCAAACATATCTTTCAGATTCTGCATTATTTCCTGGCATGTGCTCATCTCCACATGTTGCTTCTGAAGAACATTGGAGAGAGAACCCATGATATAACATCTTACCAAGATATGATCTTCATCATACTTGTCATTGTATTGCTTTTCTTCCTTCGATTTAGGGCTTTCATGCTTGTCTTCTGTGAGAACATAAGTTATGCACTCAGCCGAGAGAACAAGCTCTAAATTACAGATCCAATCCGAGTAATTCGGTTCGGTCAACTGGTTGACCTCCAGAAGCCTGCTTAGTGTGTTCATGGACTTCATTTTCTGAAATTAAGAATGCACTATATTAGAACATATAATCATACATTCATATCTATGATATTGATTAAGGTATTTTAAATCAAATTGGTCTTGCTTTGTCAACTTTGAAAGTTTATTCCCTTAATCACTTTCAAAGTAAGAGATATACTTACTGCTATATCTCAAGCAAGAACTGGGATCTCCTCTTTATCTTTGTCATATCCCAATAATTATGAGAACCTATGACTCCAATAAAGAAGCGGGAACACATTCCGCCTTGAAAGTCCAACTTTCATTTCCCAATTCGGTCTTTAACACCCGAGCCAACCACCCCTAAGGTGATGTTGACCTGTCGTTAATTGAAACAACTATCAACAGGAATACAACTCGCTATGCACAATCCAATATCACCCCAATAATATGAGAACCCGATATTGGGGTCACTACGCATACGTCCTTACTCTATCGAGAAGCGACGAGCCCGATCCAAATGGATCGTATGTAGGAGCTTTCACTTCGAACAGACGTCTCCTACATACAATATCTGGTGACGGAACCCTTCGCCTTGACGGGAGACCATGGATGTTACTTATGTGAGTCTCCACCTCATATTCAAATTTCAATTAATTATTATGAATCATATTCGTATAATTAATTCTTCCAAGGAAAATACACATCTATTCATAATAGATTGTTTTTAATTAGATATAATTAACTTAATCACATTAAATTAATTATCAATCTAATTCAATCAACAAATTTGAATTTACTTGAATACATGGTATTATCTCAAAGTACGTATTAATTCAAATTTTAATAATTAGAAAAATACATCATGATCTCAAGCATCATTTGTTCCCTACCCGCTGTCATGGCCAGTACCGGCGGGAGTGGGACGAACCGTAAATGGTGCGACCCGCTACCCCAATGCTCCGTGACTAGACACCATATCCGCCTCGGAAAAAAATAATGCCGAGCCAATCACTTTGTACTTGAGATGATCATCGGATCTTCAACCAAAATTATACAATATAGTAATAATCAAAAAAATTTTGATTATAAGGAAATTTGCTAACCAAATTCCCAATCCTATTCAAGCAAGTTGTTTGTTGATTGTATTTTCAAATATGATATAGACCAAATCTAATCATTTTTTGGTTGAGGCCAAGTCAATTAAGAAAATAATCATCACTAAATATTTCTCAAATATTTTCCATAATTATTAGAGTAAATTAACAATTAATTCACTAATTGACAATCACATGGTTCTTGATTAGGAATGTAATTTCAGCAGTGACCCCTACTTACTAAAATTAACATATCTCAAAAAATTTAAACCCAAATTAGGCAAAATCAGTTTCCAAAGATTTCTAATTTGATTTAGGACAGAACCTAAGTTATATTTCACGCATTTATTGGCAGATAAAAACAGTAATTAACTCATTAATCTTATTAAGATTCGTAGTTCCCGCAACAGTGAATACATGTTCATTAAAACAACCATATCTCGAGCAAACGGAATCCAAATTACGTAAACTCATATCCTATGGTTTCCTTATTAAATGGGGAACAAATACAAGTGATTAATTCGTGTTTAAACATTTTAAGCAGGACCAAATTTATTCACTAAACAGATATGCGAAAATGAAATGCGACAAAAACTTTCGCAACCTTAACGAACCCAAGTCGTCCTAGGTTTATGGACCATATCCAAAACATTCTACCTAAGGCTCTGATACCACTTGAAGGATATGGGAAAATCCTCAAGCACATCAAGGAAGCATGAGCATCGTATCGAATACGACGAAGAACGACTAGTCAGACTAGTTGTTCTATGTAGCGGAATTTTATAAATTTTTATGCGATGAAATCACATGATCCAAGAATGATTCTCGGATCGTTTCATCTAGAACCACATAAAGTACAAAGGAATACCTCTTGTAGCGTAGTTGATCGAGTCTCTACGAAAAGAGACCTCCTATCTCAAGTCTAATCGTTAGAAAAGATGCTTGCGAGCGCGGGCATGAATCATGTGATCCTCGCAATCCAACAAGTTGATCCAAGTACGGTGAACTCCTGATCTCGTTGTACGAGATCACACACCTTCTTCGTGAGTGAAGAAATCCAAATATGATGGAGAACCGAGGAACGTCGAGGCGGCGGTGCAGTGGCGAAGCATTGACGAAGGCTCTCCTCTATGGTTTGGTGGACGACCACAAAGAGAAGGAGAGAAGAGGCTTGACGTGTGGAAGAGGGAGATGTTTCTCAACTGCATAACCCTAGAGAGCATGGTATGCCTCTTTATTTATAGGGTTTTGGGATACATGGATCACAATCCATGGGACACATAAAATCAATGGATGAGATTGATTTATGTTTAATCCAAGCGTCAAGATTGTTGTTGGTAAAAGCCAACAACTAATAATTTAATTTAGATCAAATATATTTGATAAATCAAATACTAATCAATCCGAAATTAAATCAAACAAATATGGAGAGATTAGCATGGAGATTGCTCCCCACATAGAATAGGTAGGACGACTACCAATTTCCTTGTGGGAATTGATGGCCGTCCACCATGATCCCATGGTGGAGGAAATCTCATGCAATCTCATGAGATTGCATATCTCCATGAAAATCTCCCATATTTTCCAACAACTTTTGTTGTGATTTATTCTACAAAATAATTCATAATTAAATTTGAGAATATTGCAATCTTGCCATTGGAAATTTGTGAATCACATTCACAACCCAAAACAAAATATAATTTACATTTTCAATTAATTATACAATGTGAATCCAATTCACAACAATAATTAATTAACAAATATAAATAATAATTAGCTCTTTTTAATACATTATAAATCACATTTATAATATATTATGAATTATTAGATATTGTTATCCACATTATTCTTATCCGCAATAATTAAATCACATTTAATTATATTGGATAATTTCCACATGTATCAAGATAATTAAATCACATTTAATTATCATTCTCTTAATGCTTAGCTATAATTCAACTATGGAATTATTCTTGAACCCTTTCAAGAATAATGCGATTTCTCTGCAGATACTTGGAGATAAGGACATGACGATTGTATTGTTCTACGTATAGTGACTTGGATATTGAGATCATATCTCAAATCCAGATCTCATGGACCTCCCACAGATGCTTGATTAAATCAATAAAGTAGACCTAATCTTCTCATTGCATCTGAATCCCATTCAGATCAATGTCCAATACATGGACTAAGATTAGGTCACTTATAAAATCCAAACCTGTTTCATTTCTCCCTCGGAATGGAAGCGTCATGGTTATATAATCGTTTATGATCACATCACCCTCAAGTATTCCCAACACCTGTACATCATGCATACTGGAAGACCTATGATCATCCTGAAGATATAGATCTATTTTACACAGTCATCTTCAGGATTTGATCACCAAGTTTCTCAATCTTTGTCATTGGGAATTGGTATAGATCATATGCTTTCCCAAAGCATATATCTTACCTTCAAATTCATGTCATGCTTCCAAAGCATGACGACCATGCATGGAATTTGATCAGTCCCAATACCTCATGAGTGAGCTCATGTCTTGCGGTTCACATCTGAACCTATATGATCCCTTAGAGAGATCGTATTACTCATATGTCCTTACATGCACACCAGCTCGTCGGTGTATAGACCTTGGATAGGTCATCAACTTATTGGTCTGCCAAATGTACACACTCAGACATATAGCAACATATATGTCTCTGGTCAGAGGATGCATGCCTATGCTATGACAGGATTCAACATAGGTCTTTGGTTATCTCTATCTCGTTAAGTCAACCCATTGACTCAACTAATCTGACACCTCTGAATCACTATTCCCTTGAAGAGGACATGCATCAAGAGGTCGGTCAGATATCAGCCAAATGAGAAAGGATTGTCATCTCCTACTCAGGCTGGAGATCATCACTTAACAATCATTTGATGATGATTGATGAGTCCTCTATCTAACTCCTTAGATATTCATCCAAGAATCAGCCTCTATGATTCAATCAATGAATCAACAACGGTATGATTGTCAAGATGTCCATGGTACATAACCCTTATTGTACAAAGGGACCTTATAGTGAATTCATTCATCCAATCTCAGAAAGGAAGTAAAAAACAATCAATAACCTTTATTGATAAATTCTTTGTTACAATAACATTTATTGCAGGAATGGTTCGCCTCGGGCTCACAATGTAATTTTCACTTTCTGATTTTTTGGAAAATTATTAAAAATTTAAAAATCTCTGAAAAATCATCAAAAAAAATAAAAAGTTTTAAAATACAAAAAAATATTCTTTGAAAAATTTTGAGCATTTTTGATATATTAGAAAAATTTCAAAAATCACACTTTCTGCATTTTTGTATAAAAATTTGATTTTTAAATTTCATCTAAAAATATACGAAAACAAAAAAAACAAAACAAAATATAAAAGGAAAAATAAAAAAATAATTTTTATTTTTTTACTACAAAGTTTTTCACGTGATCCTTTTTTTTGACCCTGTAGCTATACTAGGATAAAACCATAGCTAGACCACCTTAGATTTTATTGTATATCATTTTGTTGTTGATTGTGAAAATTTTTCTGGATTGAATCTCCCAGTTGACTAAGGGAACAACGACACCATAATTTGACAGCTTAACCCAGTCGGTCGGGATGGTTCATCACTATATATACTTTAGAAGCCATAACTCGTACTTTATTGTATTTTTAATAATATAGCTCTCTAAAAGTATGGGTGTAAATTTTGGGTTTTTAAAAGCCGCAAGACAACTGTAAATATGACTTATATAAAAGGCTTTAAAAATTGTATTAAAAAATGTTGTACATTTTTTGTATTAAATACTTAATCATTTAAAAACTTATAAAATTCTTGTAAATATTGTTTAAAAGCTTTATAATATTTTATATAAAAAGTTGTATAAAATCCTTTGTAAAAGTACATAATTTGTGTAAAATTTATATAAATGAAATTAATCCACTAACTCTTTCAAAAAGATCCTAAAAATTAAAGAGTTTTAAAACACAATAAAAATTTGCAAAATTCTTTAAAAATTACTTAAAAAGTTTAAACCGAAAAGTGTACCTCATAAAAAATTATTGCATTCATTAGCATTTTTCCAGAACAAGTTTGATTCTTGAACCGAATGGATCTAAGTCCAAGAGATAATGCTTGGTTTAATCCTTAATCCACTTAATTCTAATGGAACTTTATTAGGAACTAGAATTGAGACTCTTCATGTCTTTTAGACTTCATTCTTTGGGTTACATGAGACCATGTTCAGAACTCAACTTGAAAGTGCCTAAATAGGACGCCTAGTGTCATCCGTTTAACTCTTCTCTATTTGGACTAATTTTGAACTCATGCACTCTACACTTAGCTCGACTTGCATGGGGCTACGAAGGGCAATCCATTTCGGTGGTGCGTTTCCATCCTTGTCTAGTGGCACTGGCATCTAAAGATAGGAGAGATTGGGGTTGAAATAAAGCTTCGGATGAGGGAAGGATCTACTGGCAAATTTTTTCTAAGACCCCCAAAAGTGGACGGAATGAAAAGATGCAATATCCATTGGGGTATAAAAGATATATGCAGTGCAACAACCATGTCTACAAAAAAGAAGCCAAATTCACCAAATCCAAAAATGACCACAATGGTCCAAGCTTAAGAAAGCCTGCATGTCTTAGTGGAGAATTGGCTACACTAATTAGGCTTCATCAGAGATGTGATTACATCGATCATACTTCAGTTCCCTTCTCATTCTTCTATCTTCTTCCTCTATTCGATTGTGGACACAACATGGAAGGAAATACCCCCTTCCTCGAGGATCGAGGAGCTGGATAAGGGCCCAATGGGAGTGTATTACTGAAATTAGCTATTTCTTCGCTTCTCTAAAGCGGGAAGAGGTAAAACCTTTCACACACAGTAAAGATTGCTTTCAAAGCTGAAATGTTTGGGTGATGAATAGGTGGATCTAAGCTAGTTGTTGAGGTGAACCTCGATAAGGATTTGTGGAACTTGAGAACCGTCGAGGCTTAAATCCTAATTCTAATAGAGTTAAAAACCACTAATAATACAAAGTTCTAATCCAAGTTCTAGATTTTGGGTGAAGTGAGATTCGGTTTACATAAACAAGCATATTCTAAGTTCTTTTTATTTTATTTTTTCTTTTTCTTTTTGGCTAAAATCCTTTATTCATCACCTTTATTCTTTCATTTTGGCCAAAGTCCTTGGTAAAATGCATGTAAATATTCACTAATTCCAACTAATTATCATTCTAACCACAAATATTAATATTATATATCTAACACTTATTTTATCCAAGATAAAAGAATAAAGAGAAAAAGGAAAAATAAAAAATGAAGGTTGTAGATATAAAATATATAAAGACTGATCCATACCCGAGATCAGGTCAATATTGACTTGTCGACAAAATAAATAAGTAGGGAGAGTTAAGGATACTAACCTACAAAAATACCAATAAAATCAAGACCAAAAATATACTTAAACACATTTTTCACATTATAAATAATTCACCTATTTTATTTATCATAAAGAAAATTCCAAATCAAATATTTCTTTTATAAAAGTTGTTCACAATAATATATATTATTTTATAAAAGTAATAGAAAAATAATTCATCACAAAAATAATTAATTACAATGGACTGAAAAAGCCGCAAAATCCGACTTCTGAGTTTCATAAGTATTTATAGAAAATTCCAAACAGATCAAACTCACTTTTAAACTTTGTTTTATACTTAATAGTATTTATTAAAAATATCAAAAAAGTATTAACATAAAACCTATGTATTTTGGCGTTTGGACATTGTTGTATATTTAGATACTATATGTAGAAACTTCCCGGATTTTTTAATTAATTAACTATAAATCTGATTAACTTAATTTCTTTTCCAAAAATCTTCTAAATATAAATATATATATATATATATATATATATATATATAAATACAAAATATAACTCAAATGAAAATGCCAATAAACCCGAAGCCACGAAGCCGCTACCTAAATTTTCCGGACATCATAACTCGGCCATACGGACTCTGAATTGGACAAACTCAGTCTTAAAATTCATCTTATTTAGTTAAAATGTGGGTTTCAGGATCATATTAGTATAATGTACAATAATAACTTATATTATTATTTAATATATTAATACCCTGTTCTTAAATTTAAATAAATGATAATTTATTTATTTATCTATTTATTTATTGCTTATTAATTTATGTAATTGTTTAATTTTATTCTTAGTTATTTAATAAATTATTTATTAATTATTTCTTTAGTTAATTACTTAATTATCTATTTAATTATTTCTTAATTAATTTATTTAATCTAATTATTATTAACTAATTATTAATTAATGATATTAATCATTTAATTAATTATATTAATTGTTTTATTTATTTTTTATTTTCTCTTTCCTCTCTTTTCTTTCTCTTTCTTACTTTCCTTTTTTCCTTCTACTTCCTCTCGATTCCTTCTTCTTCTCCATGCATGTCGACCACCTCTCCTCCTCTTCCTCCAACTAACGGCCTAGCGGCTGGCAATTGGTCGTTAGGCCATTCAGCCAACCTCCCAAGCATCTCTCCTCTTCTATACATAGAACCTCCTCCCTCGTCAAGCACTCCACCCGTCATTTCTGTCATTTCATTCACCCATGTTTTGGTGAGAGAGTGAGAGCTCAGAGAGGTGACAGATCTCCTCTGTCCGCCGTCAAGCGAGGGAAGGCGATTATCCGGCGCGGTCCTTTATGAAACTGAGTCATGCTGCTCTGCACGTACAGCCTTCGCGGTCAAACACCACTGTGTATGAGGCGTCCCTTGGAGCTCCGACCTCTGCCGCATGTGCATTCATCCACATCCTTCCTCATCCATTCCAGGTACTCCTTTCTCCTCTATTCTTCTTCTCTTCTTCCTCCTCCATCTCTCTCTTCTTTACCATCTCTCTATTCTCTATATTTTTATTCCACCGAGTCCTGATCATCATTGCCACACACCCAAATCCCTTGCGCTTCTGTTCTATGACCCAGATCTATCTCCCCGTTCACGATCGGTGAACGGCATCTCGGCCTTAATCCACCGCCTTCAGTGAGGCCTTCCGTTCACCTCCCCTTCTGTTTGTTTGGACCGAGGGTCAGACCTCGAGTCAAATGCGCAATTCAATGTTGAAACTGATCATCTAAAGGCAATTGAGTGGAGCATCACACATCTGTTGGAGATTCATGACTCTTCTAAAATACGCAAGAGGAATCACACCATGAAGCTCATCTCGCATTTCATCAGGGGCATTGCTGATGATTGAACAACACCGATAAGGAGTTTGAACACCATTGAACACCCGAACGAGTCGTAGCTTCGCAAAGCACCACTTGGAGTGCATCTCATTTGAGCTTCAACGAGTCAATCTGAACCAAATCACAAAATCGTAGCAAATCTGGAGCATCTCTTGAATGATCGCTCTTCATTGATAGCTTCTGAAGTCGAAGCACACCTCATCGTCTGGAGATTCAAAAGCATGTCTTGAGAACTCATCAATCGAATTTGAGCTTCAACACACAATGTAGATCAACCGCCTAAAGTCGGAGTATTACATCTGGTTTGAGAACAAGCCCCTTCGCTCAATCATGCGTTGATCGCCATCTCAAGATCTCGAGTCGAATCGAGGCATCATCACTGCATGTAGCGATTTGGGGGAAGGATCGAAGTATCGTGCCAGGTTAAACATCGACTGAAGGATCGTCTACAAATCAACGGATATGGTCATGTCACTCGTCCTTCCACACGTCGATTCGAGAACGACCTCGCTGATTCACCAACTGACATCATCATGCGCAAGTCACCCGATATTTTTTGTTGAATTATAGGGGTACTCCCACATGTTTCAATTTTTGCATGCAAGTCCTTAGCAGGTCGAAATCACGTGATGGGGTACGGGTCTCTTGCAGACAATTGCGCAGATACCCCCAGATTTCTGCATATTTTATACTTGCACCCCGAGAACTACATACACATCCCTATACAACACTATTACTATACATACTATATTACTTAATAAATAAAATGTAAAATATAAAAAATATAATAAAAACACATAGCAATACCCTATACTATACTATATCCAATATTAAATTATTTTTTTAAAAGTAAAAATATTTTCTATTTCTTTAATAAATCCTTTAAAAACTCATAAAATATAACAAACATTAAAAATCATAAAAAATATAAAACCATACCTAAAATCCTATAAAATTTATATATAGTGTATTTTACCGTAAAACCAAAAATAAAATAAAAATTGAATATTAAAACTACTAAAAAATACAAAATACATCAAAACATCAAAAATCTATAACTAAATAAATAAAAATCACAAAAATGTTATTTTAAATATAATTTCTTCTACATTCAATGAGAAGTAAAATAAAAATATTTTGCTACTGTTTACTATATTTAAAATCCAAAATAAATTTCTATTTTCTATAAAAAAATTATTTTCAACATTATAAATAAAACAAAATTCATAAAAATCTTAAAATTTCTTAAAAATTCATAAAAATAGTAAAATAAATTTTAAAACATAAAAATAACAAAATACAATCAATATAAAAAGTAGAAAATATTTCTAAAATAATAAAAAATCATAAAATACTTAAAATTTACAAAATAATATAAAATCATTAAAATTAAATAAAAATCTAGAAAATTCCTTTTAAATATGTAAAAATTAGGAAATCATTTACTTTACTATTTTTATAGTTTAACCCTAGTTTTCAATAGTTTGCTTCCCTGAGTTCGACACTCTCGTACTTGACACTATACACATCTTGCTTAGGAGTATAAATAAAATAAATAAAAAGATAAACTAAAAATTAATTCTTTCTGCAAAAAATTCACCCGATCGATTCAACAACATCGTTCTTCTTTTAGAATAGTAGATTGGGTGTGTTTTTAGTTACACATTATAAAATACAAACTGCACATTGTAAAATGCAAACAACAAAATTGCAAATTATAATACAAGTTGTATACCTGTTCTGCAAAAGTAACGGTGCTTTTTACAAAAAGGAGACGGCCTTCCTGAACTCATGGAGGATGTGTCCTATTAGAAGGGTCTTATACAAACACACACACAATCAGAAAAGTTAGCGTTATCGGTGATCGACTATAGCTGCCATCAAAGATGTCTTTGTTGGTGGTTATGAACATAGCCACCTCAAAAGTCAGTCAGTATTTTTGAAACATACAGGAAGTATACAATCGGATATTATCGAACCACCACGAATGTATATCTTGACGTAACTGATTTATCGGTGGTTACTCTAACTGTCGAAAATGGTGAACACAAATTTCAAGCCAATATTTCACTCCCTACCTCTTGTAACCTAAAACCCACCTGATCTCTCCCTCCCTCCCTCCTTCTCCTCTTTCGCATCTGCCTCCTCCCCTCTAGCGAGCACCCTCCTCCAATGACCTCTACCACCTCTGCCCTATCTCCCCCTCCCCTCCACTCATCCTCTTTGCCCCACCCCTCCTCCCCATCCTATCTCTGCCGCCTCCTCCCCTTCGCCCCACCTCCATCACCTCCTCCCACAATCTCATCCCATGTCCGCCATCTCCCGAAGGACAATTACATGACTTCAAGGATGCCACCTCCTTTAAGGGTAGTTGTAGCTGCCTCCTTCATATCGCCTTCCCTAATCCTTCTAAGGAAGGCATAACTTTAGTTTATTACCTCTTTATGTAGTTTTTTTATGTTACATTGTGTTAGATTCTTGATTTATGATATGAATGAGTTGATGTTTTCAATGTCTATGTTAATGGTTATTTTGTAAGTAGATGTGCCTATGTTATTGGTTGTTTTGTAATTACATGTGGCTTATGTATTCCCTAATTAGATGTCTATATATCATTTCATGCAAAGGTTGATTTCTTGAATTAGTATATCTAAAATGTAAAAATTAAGTCGTTTAAAATGGAAAAAAATAATATATAGAATGTAAACATTGTGCTTTTTAAGTAGTTCTTTACATTGTGCTTCTAAATGGTATGCCCTTTTTTTACTTTTAAAGTAGTACTCTTATATGTATATATGTATGTGTATATAGATGTTTATGTATGTGTATGTGTCCCTATGCATAGTGTATGTATGTGTATGTGTGTTCATGTGTTTATGCATGTGTATAGTGTACATATCTAGTGTACGTATGTGTATATATGTGCATGCATATGTTTATGTATGGGCGTGTGTATATGTATATGTATGTGTATGTATATATACGTATCTAGTGTACACATGTGTATGTGTATCTAAGTATCTAATGCATGTAGGTTTTTGTGTGTGTTTATGTATGTGTATCTGTATGTGTATTGTATATATGTATACGTATGTATGTATTTATGTGATTAATGTATGAATGACTATGAGTATATATATGTTTTTATGTGTACATATGTATGTGTACAGGTTTATATCTAAGTGTATCTACATATCTAATGTATACGTATGATAGGTGTATTTATTAGTACGAATGCATGTGTATATACATATATGTTTGCATTTGTGAGGAGGTACACATCTAATGTTTATGTATGGGTAGGTCTATGTATTAATATGTATGTATACATATGTGTGCATCTATGTTTATCAATGTACGTGATGTATGTATGTATTTACATTTATATCTATGAGTGTAAGTGTAATTATATATGTTGATGGGTTCTTTTTGAGATGTGTATGACATCACACATGTATTCATATGTTCCCACATGTGTCACAATAAAAAGCCAATTTGTGATAACTAAGCTATCACATTAATATCATAATTAATGTGATATGTGTCACGTTAGTTCCTTGTTAGGTAGTTAAAACTAAATTATAATACTGACTATACATAAAATTGCACAAAACAATTCACACCCCATC
Organism: Ottelia alismoides; assembly: GCA_037367405.1. NCBI lineage: Eukaryota > Viridiplantae > Streptophyta > Magnoliopsida > Alismatales > Hydrocharitaceae > Ottelia > Ottelia alismoides. The sequence goes on along the minus strand of JAZKJV010007409.1, from coordinate 2,458,449 downwards.
CACACTGGGTTAGTATGTAGCTCTGCACAACGGGTGTCTTGTGCAACACATTGGAGGGTTTCATCATTTCGAGCAGTGTTATACTTTTTAAAACTTTTTACAATACTATTGGACTCACTACACGATGAGATATCCTAATCCAATGGTCATGGATATTTGATGTATGCAGAATGAAGATATTATTTTTTGCAAGCACATGTCCATGTAACAGTAACGTAAGGTCACATTAATTAGACACGCATATAGAGGGACATAGATCCATATCCTACCTGTTAACGAGCCAAATCTATGTAAATTCCTGGACAACGTAAATGACTAATTATTTTACAAACATCTTGTTGTTCTCATATGTAACACATACTTATGAGACACAAGATGTCTTTTTAAAGGTACATTTATGTTGGATTTCCTTAATTTGGAGGTCCTGAACTAAGAGGGACCATAAAGATTCAAACTCTAATATAAGGTGGTCTTTGTGACATGAAAAAAGTTTATATATGAGCACACATTTTGGTGGCATAACTCCTCTCCTCCTTACTATAACAAATCAATCTTGTTTAGATTTAACTATTGTCACTTCAGTGCCAATTTTAAGAGCCGATCATGATTGATTTATGAGGTATGCTGAGGGTGTGCGGGGTTATGCTGCTGGAATTTGCTCAGATATAGACTAGCATGTGGCAAAGATCATATTATATTAGAGTTTTGAATCTTTATGGATGGACTCAAGTGATAACATTACCAAATGCAGTTCGCCTCTCATCTCCTAGCACTAGTGAAATAGATTTAGGTCGCGATGTATCGTGAGGTGGGATTAAGATTTAGACCCTCCTTGTATTACGTGTTTATGGAAGATCTTGTCCTAGTATCTCAATGCATTATGAATATAATACTATGTTGTCAACTTTCCTTTCAATGTCTTAATATGGACAAGTAACTAATAATGAAGTGATGGACAAATTATCCTACTTACAAGGCACATGATCTCAATTTGTTAGATTGGGCATTCCGTGATGATTGTACAAGAAGTTCTTGAATAGATGCATGCAAGAGAGGAAACATGTATTTGAGCGTGTTATTATTAATGGATGGTCAGATTTCTATACTAGTTGGACATTTTATGGTGAGCATATTACGGAGACCTCATCCACAATGGATACTGAAATTTAGTTTGAAAGCAGTCAGCAACATAATCAACCAGACATCGAACATGTTGTTCTTGATCGTGATCTCGATCTTGTTAAAATAATTAAAGACAGTGGTCAATTCTTCACATTTTTAAAGGATATCAAAGAACCAATATTGTGTGGAAACATGATGCTGAGACTGAAGCTCCTCTTGTAGTTATTCAATATAAACACAAGACATAGAGTTACCACAGTTTGTATGGATGATATCATCAATTTGATAAAACAATTACTTAAGTCAAAGAATGGATTACCAAATAATTGGCAAGATGCAAAGAAAGAGTTTAGGAAAGTTGGACTTAATTCTCAGAAGATTTATGCTTGCTCAAATGACTGCATTCTTTATAGGGAGGTCTATAAGAATTTGGGTACATGTCCCCATTGTGGTGCATCAAGGTAGAATCATGAAAATGTTGATGATTTACACATAAAGCTGATACCAAGTAAAGTACTGCATTAATTCCCATTGATTTCAAGATTGCAATGATTATTCATGTCAAGTAGAACATCTAAATGAATGACCTAGCATCAAAAAAAATCTTCAAAGGATGGACTTATGCGCGATCCTAATGATTCACTGGAGTGGAAATCATTGGACGCCAATTTTCTTGACTTTACAGAGGACACATGAAATATTCATTTAGGTCTTGCAAGCTACGGGTTTAACCCATTCAAGAACATTTTCCCATCACATTATGTGTGTCAAGTAGTAGTTGTGACTTAAAACCTTCCTCTGTGGATGTGGATGACATCCAATTTCATAATGCTAATGTTACTAATGCCAAGATTGAAAGCACTGGGAAATGTAGTAGATATCTACATGCAACCATTAATAGATGAGCTGAAACTTCTGTAGCATCATGGCATGCATACATCTCTAGTTGAAGTATAAAAGGAAAACTTGCTTGTCATATTTGTGGAGCACAGTCATCATCTTCGTCTCAACGAGAGTGAGAAGATATGTTATTTAGGCCATTGTCGATTTCTCCCCTTTCACATCGAGGGTGGAATAGTTTAAATAAAGATGAATTTGATAGAAAAGCAAGTCGTGACTAACGAATCCATGATTCAACATCTTTATTCTTTTATTTTAGCTAAAATCCTTGGTAAATCATCTATATACATTCATTAATTATCATTATTTATTCATCATTGATTTGTTTTTAATGTATATTCATCATTATTTTTAACCAAAATAAAAGAATAAAGAATAAAAGAAAAGGAAATGAAATAAAGAAGGATGTATTTATGAAATAAATGCGGATTGACCGAAACCCCGAGAGAAGGTCGATCAATGACCTAATCGATAAGGAATAAAGTAGGGGGAAATAGGATCCTTGTATATTCTTCACTATGCATGCTATGTAAATATTATTTCTCCTATTTTATTCATCAATAAAAAGACCTCAAATCCAATTATTTTCTTAATAAAAGTTGTACATAAAAATATTTTCTAAATAATAAAAATAGTTGTAAAAATATTGTTGTACAAATAATGCCACTAATAAAAGCCACACAATAAGAACTTAAAAGATCAGTTCCAGATCCATACGGATTCAATTTCTTCCAAATCACTTTTATTGGATTCCAAATTAAATTTTCTTTTATATGATGGTGTTCCATAAATTTTGGAGTTATGAGGTAAAAATTAGCTTTTTGGGGTGCGTTGTATAGTCATATGGTACCTATACTTGTAAATACTCATATTTAATTATTTTAATTTATTTGTGCATATTATATTTTAAACACTTGTATATATTCCTAATAATAAAATAAAAATAAATAAAACGTAGAAAATATAAAATAAAATTAAAATAAAATCAAAAGTTCAGTGTACGAAAGCCACACTTGTGTATAGTGTATATAGCATATGTTTATTCCATATTTTATTTAATTTATAAAAATCAAATAAAAATTATTTTAAGTTCCTCAAATTATTCTATAAATAATAAAATATAAAAAAGAAGTTTTATATAAAAAATAAAATAAAAATAAAAGAATAAAATATATAGGTATATTATACATGTACATAAGACCCCATACTTTATATACTATATATATAATATTTCATAAAAATAATTAAAAAACATAGAAAAATATATTTCAATTTAATCCTTTTTATTTAAATTCATTTACTAATTTCTATTCATTTATCTTTGATTTTTAGTTTCTAATTTTCTGATTGGTCAATCCGAATCTGTTGACCCGGGTCAACCTTCCCCTCTTTAGACCCGACCTGACAACTCCATCTTCGGACCAGATTCCTTCCGATTTTCCTGGTCGAGTCCGACCACCTTCTCCCTTGATTTCAGTGCTTGATTCCTCTCCTAGGATCCGTGATCCTTACAGATCCCTAGGTGAAGTCATATCTCCCTAGGGTTTCAAACTCTCTGTCGATTCTTCTAGACCCTGGAGATTCCCTATAAATTCTCTCCTCCACCACCATTACTCCCTAGCTCTTACCTTACTGCCTGTTTGCTCCTTAGCCACCACCAGAAGAGTGACATGCTTCCAAAGACACCTTTGAAGCGTGATTTGGTGGGCATTTTGCCGTAGTTCAGACGTGGCCGGAGCTTCTCTACCACGTGCAACCTCCTTCGCCTTCAGCATCAGAGTTGAGGCTAGGACCCTGCCTTCCCCTCCACAGCTCTTCTCCATTCCTCGCAGGATATCCAGGTACCCTCTATTCCATGCCCATTTCATCTTTCATCTAGATTTTTCCATTTTCCTCCGTCGCAGCTTCATTTGCTCTTATCAGGTAGTTGGATCTCTATCTCATCCCTCTATTCACTCAAATCGACAATCCAACTCACCCACATCCTTCACACGTACACTGATCCCCTTGGATCCCGCTCATCGGAGCAGGATCAGGTTCGGTTCCACCTATGCCTTCGACGAATACCAAAGCCCCATTCCACCACCGCTTCTCTCTATGTTTATATGCAATAACCTAATCGGAGCGAAGCCTTCGAGTACCTTTTCGCTTCGTAGGTGTAGTTATGCATGTGGAACACCAATACGAGCTCCATTCAATGTGGCAGAATGCCCCCAGGTACCCTACCATCGTCCTAGTCATCCGACCATTGATCGGTCCATTTGAGGACCCTATTTGACGGTTCCCCTTTACTTTACCTTTGCTAGTCCCTTAGCAAATACTTTTTCTATAAATAAGTGCAAGAAAAAAGAAAAAGAAAAATAAAAGAACTTACAACATGATTGTTTCTTTAAACTGAATTTCACTTCACCCAAAATCTGAAGCTTGGATTAAAACTTTTGGATTAATAATGTGTCAGTACTCTATTAGAATTAGGAGTTAAGCCTCGACAACCCTCAAGTTCCACAAATCCGTATCTAGGTTCACCTTAACAGCCAGCTCAGTTCCACCTATTCATCATGCAAACTTTTCATCTTTTAAAGCAATTTGACTGTGTGTGAAAGGTTTTAGCTCTTCCCGCTTAGAGAAGCGAAGCAACCGCCCATCCAGATATACACTCCCATTCCGCCCTCACCCAACAGCTCAGTCCTCGAGGAGGGAGGTATTTCCTTCTGAGGTCAGGTCGTATTGTGTCCACAATCGAGTCAGGAAGAAGATAGAAGAATTGAGAAAAGAACTAGAGTGTGATTGGTGTAATCACATCTCATGTGAAGCCTGGTCAGTTCACTCAAGTCTCCACGAAGACATGCATGCTTTTCTGAAGCTCGGACCATTGTGGTCATTTGGGTATTTGGTGTATTCGGGTTCTTTTTGGTAGAGATAATTGTTGCACTGCATAGGTCTTTTATGCCCCGACAGATATAAAATCTTTTCATTCCACCCATTTTTTAGGGTCTTGAAAAACAATTGTGTCAGCAGATCCTTCCCTCATCCGAAGCTTCCCAATCTCTCCCATCTTTAGACATCACTACCGCCATACAAGGATGGAAACACACCACCGAAATGGATTGCTCTTCACAGCCCCATGCAAGTCGAGCTAAGTGTAGAGTGCATGAGTTCAAAATTGGTTCATACGGAGAAGAGTTAAATGGATGACACCATGTGTCCTACTTAGGCACTTTCAAGTTGAATTCCGAACATGGTCTCATGGACTTAAAGAATTAAGTCTACAAGACCTGAAGAGTCTCAATTCTAGTTCTTAATAAAGTCCCTTTAGAATTAAGTGGATTAAGGCCTAAACCAAGCTCCATCTCTCGGACTTAGATCCATTCGGTTGAAGAATCAAACTTGTTCTGAAAAATGCGAATGAATGCAATAATATTTTTATGAAGTAGATTTTTCAGCTTAAATGTTTTAAGTGATTTTTATACATTTTCAAATTTTTATTGGATTTAGGACTTTTTAATTTTAGGGGTCTTTTCGAAAAAGGTTGTGAATTAATTCCATTTGCACAAATTTTACACGGATTTTGTAGATTTTACAAAGGATTTTATTCATATTTTTTGTACATGATTATATGACTTTTATACATGATTTTACACGAATTTTATTTACAAATTTTTAAGGATTTTATTAATGAGTTTTAAGACAGTTTTTATACAATTTTTAAGCCATTTTTTTATAAAACATTTTTACAGTTGTCTTGCGGATTTTAAAAACCCGAAATATACACCCATACTTTTAGAAATCAGTGAAAAGAATATATACTACAACTACTCAAAGAATAATGAATGAAAGAATAGAAGTCGATCATCTCCTATATAATTAGGATCAAGTGATCCTAAAAATAACAGACTCAAAACCCGAAGATGATCGAGGTCAAGAGAATGTACACACTCAACGGCTCGATTTGTCCCCCCTATACTTAGGATAGAATATCCCTAAGTATAGAGATGGAGATCAAAATATGAGAGACAAGCGACGGAGAAGGCGATACAAAAATCACCGACAATCAAAAGGGGAAATGAGCGAGATTACCCCATATACTTAGGGTAAAGCACACCCTAAGTATAAGCAACAACAGGGGTAATCGAATAGAACAACGTGAACAACACAGTGTCTACACCCCTATACTTAGGATAAAATACATCCTAAGTATAACAAAATTCTAGATGAACCTAAGGGTGCAAGACAAATGGAAAGAGAAAAGAATAAAATCAAGAATATAGTGATATTTGAAAATCAGGTATGAGATGCAGAGTGTAAGAATTAAAAGATTATCTCATACAAAATAGATGGGGGCAACTTCAATAATCGGCGGTTCATGATCGAGAAAGGGTTTCAACCGCTGACCGTTGACTCGAAAGGTAGAATCAGATGAAACTTAGATATATAGATGCTTCCGTTGTCATACACCTTTCGCACAAGATACGAGCCATTCCATTTGCTATGAAGTTTCCTTGGAAATAATTCCAGTCTCGCATCGAATAGCCATACTTTTTGGTTCGGCTCAAACTGTTTGTGGCTGATGTGAGAATTATGCCACTCTTTCATCTGCTCTTTGTAATAAAGGCTACTTGTGAAGGCTTGGTCTCTCAACTCTTCCAGGGATGGTAGTTCGATCTGCCTCCGATCTCCCGAATCATCCAGGCCAAAGATCACTTCTTTCACTGCCCACAAGAATTTGTACTTGATCTCGACAGGTAAGTGTCATGGCTTGCCATAAATGAGTCGAAAGGGAGATGTAACCAATGGAGTTTTGAAGGATGTTCTATAGGCCCAAAGAACAGAGTTCAAAAGCTACGACCAAACCTTTCGGTCTGGGCGAACACCCTTCTGCAAAATCATCTTGATCTCCCTATTTGAGACCTTGGCCAGACCTTTCGTCTGAGGATGATACGGAGTAGCAACCCAATGATCTATGCCGAACTCGTTAGAAAGTGCTCTTACCTTGTCGTTAATGAAGTGGCTACCTCCGTCTGATATCAAAACATGAGGGACCTTGAACCGCATAATAATATGCTTTCTTAGGAACTTACAAACTGTGTTCGCATCAGCGATTCGGGTAGGAATAACCTCTACCCAATGACTCACATAATCCACAGCCAAAAGGATATACTCGAACCCCTGACTTTTTGGAAACGTGCCCATAAAATCGATACCCCTTGCATCAAACACTTCACAGAAGTGAGTCAGTTGCATCGGCATCATGTCTCTATGTCCACAAGTGCCCATCTTCTGGCAGTCAGTACATCTCTTTACGAATGCGTGAGAATCCGCAACGAGCGTAGGACACCAAAGGTCAGATTAGAGCATCTTTTGTGCCGTCCTCTTCCCTGAATGGTGTCATCCAGCTTCTAATTGATGACAATACATGAGGACAATCTTGTATTCCTCCTAAGGAATACACCAACGTCAGACGAAATCCGCTCCTTCATGATAAAGGACCGGATCCTCCCAATGGCAAGACATGGTTTTTGCTAGGAAAGTATCAAGTCTCTGTATGGACTAACCTTGTGGGATTTTCTTAGCAACAAGAAAGTTCACAATGTCGACATACCATGGCAGCGAGGAGAGAACAAGAATCACCTCATCGGGAAAGGTCTCGTCAATTGGTGCATCAAACTCAGCAGTCTCAGGTGTTTCTAACATGGAGAGGTGATCCGCCACCACATTCTTGACTCCAGACTTATCCTTGATTATGATATTGAACTCCTGAAGTAGAAGGATCCATCTGGTCAGATGTGGCTTTGAATCCTTTGTCCATTAAATATCGGATAACAGTGTAATAAGTGAAGATTGTGACTTTTGATCCTAAGATATGGGACCTGAATTTGTCTAAGGCAAATACTACATCTAGCATTTCTTTTTCTGTAACCGTGTAATTCCGCTGCGTGGAATCCAAAGTCTTTCCAGCGTAGTATATGGTGTATAGAAGGTCGTCCCTCCTCTGTCTCAGCACAACCCCAACGGTAAAATCAGAAGCGTCTGTCATGATCTCGAATGGGAGAGACCAATTGAGTGGCTGAAGGATAGGAGCCTCTACAACCATGTTCTTGAGAGTATCGAAAGTTGAAAGACACATATCATCGACGACAAACCCAGTGTATTTAGCGAGAAGATCAAACAACGGTCAAGCAATTTTGCTGAAGTCTCGTATGAAACGTCGATAGAAACTGACATGATAGAGAAAAGATCGTATCTGTTTCATATTGGACGATGTATTGAGTTTCTTAATGATATCCACCTTGTTCGGGTCCACCTCCATGCCCTGGTTGGAGATGATGTAACCAAGGACCTCCCCCTGAGTCATCATGAAATGACTCTTCTCCCAAGAAAGTACGAGGTTAATCTCTGTGCACCTCTGAAGCACGCGGTCTGGGCTAGAAAGGCATGAATCATAATCATCGTCATAGATCGAGAAATCATCCATGAAGATCTCCAAGATATCTCCCACCATGTCCGCGAATATTGAAAGAATGCACCGATGGAATGTAGCTGGAGCATTGCATAGTCCAAAGGACATCCGTTTTAAAGCATATGTTCCAAACAAATAGGTGAATGTTGTCTTTTCTTGGTCTTCTGGAGCAATGGCCGTTTGATTATATCCCGAGTACCCATCAAAAAAGAAATAATTTCTCTTCCCTGCTAACTGTTCGATGATCTCCTGATTCAAACATCTATAGTCCACACAAACACGCCAAGAAGTCGTTATGTGGGTAGCAATCTCCTCTCAGCCCTCATTTATCATTGTAATGATACCCAATCTTTTTAGGTACCACATGCAAAGGACTTACCCATTTTGAGTCGGAGATGGGATAGATAAAATCGACGCTCCACCACCTGGATATTTCCTTCATAAACTCCTCCCGAAGATTCGGGTTTATACTACGTAGAAACTCAAGAGATGGCTTGGCGTCATCCTCGAGAAAAATGTGATGGGAGGACAGAGCCAAACTAATCCCATGGAGATCAGCTACTGACCACCCGATCGCCTTGCAGTTATTTTCAAGAATCGCCATCAGACGACATTCTTGATCTTCGGTCAAGTAGGAAGAGATGATGACCGAAAACATTTTAGATTCACCGGTAAGGAATTGGTATTTCATTCTTTGATGCAACGGTTTAAGCTCATGGGGAGAAGGAACATGTAGAGCAAGTTTGATTAAAGCCTGGGTATAGGCTGCTAGATTGATATACGTGAGATCTGCCTGCTCTGGCTTAGAAAGAACTAGAGATTGCTGGATATTCTGATTTGATTCGGTCTCCAGGTTGGTTGTAGGCTTTGATAATGGAGTCTGAAGCGATAGAAATTCGGTGAAGCACTGCCAATCAGCATCTTCAGAATCTGAATGATCTGCATGTGACTGACAGTTCTGATGGTTCACTTCTGACTCGGAGCGATAAAGAATCATCTCCATCAAAATCTTCACTATTCGGCTCTAGGATTGTGCTCTCCAATCTGCCATCCTCGGATATCTGAATCTCGGCTTCGATTGAAGGTGCAATGAAAGATTGGGTGCTAGGTTCGGCCGAAACGGCCTCACCATCTGTTTGTACAAAGTCACAATCCTGATGACTGTTGGGTTCATCATCAGATGCTTGCTCTGATCTAGTTGCTTTAGAATTTTGGTCTTGGATCGTCTCTATATTCTGGTACCATAGTCGGAAACGGCCTTCGTTATTGTCAAAAATGGTCGTCCTTGTATGATCGGGGTATCAGTCACGCATTCATGGACCTCCATGTCTAACACGACAAAGTCCACATGGAATTGCAAACCCTGAATGGTGACGATAACGTCTTCTATTAAACACTTAGGCCTCTTAACCGATATATCAACAAATTGCAAGACCGTTCGACTTAGTTGAAGAGGCCCGAACTCGAACTTGTCGAGTAAGGACAAAGGAAGGAGATTAATAGAAGATACGCTGTCTAATAGAGTCCGATCAAAAGTCTGATCGAGGATCTCTCATCTGACATACGGTGCTTTCGAATATGATCTCTTGGTTGGGAGTCTATTTTGAATATCATGGCATGTTTCCTTGGTTAGCACGTGGATCTCAAAACAATAATTACGCTAACTCTTCATTCTGCCGAATGTGGTTCGTTCTTTAAGACCTTTCTGAAGAAGAGGGATGTGTGCCAAGGCTTTCGAAAGAGTGAGTTGGATCATGAACTTTTCGAGCATCTCTTTAATCATTCATTTGGATCTTTTTGTTGTTTTCTTTTTTAGCGCCTTTTCCTAAGCAGAGAGATTTTGGAAAAAGGAATATGTACATCCTCCTAGTTAGTCTGTAAAATCGGAGGATCAAAAGAAGAAGCAGGAAATGGTTTTGCAAAACGGGGATTTGCTTTCTGTGAATCATTGGAAAGAGAAAGATATTGATCAGCAATCTTTTTATTTCTTTTTTGAGTTCTTCTCTTTTGTACATGTTTTTGTGATTTTCTCTCATCATCACTATTTACAAAAAGAATGGTAATGTAACTACATATGCATTCAGCTCTAGCTGCTCTTCAGGATGGATGGCTTCAGCACCACCATCTCCATTATCAAAGGGTAAGACAGCTTCAGAACCGCCATCAACGTCCTCCACAGGCTCGTTTGTATCATCAGGTGTTTCCTTGTTGAGCCAAGTAGAGTCTCCGCCTACTGGCATCCTACCACTCCTAAGAGAAATGGAATCAACGTCATCATAGAAAAGATAATCGTCTAGAAATACCTGTTACTGGAGGGTGCACTCGGTCAAATCTACCTGCTCTGATTTTTGCTTCAGATTATTCGGGTTGGGCTCTATCTAGACAGGTAAAGCGGACTTCCCTTTGACTAAATCTGTGACATGGGTTATAAACTCATCCATTTCTCACCTAAAAGATGCATGCTGATCAGTGATCAGGTTGGCGAGATACTCTAATGCTGGGTTGTTAGAGTCACCTCGATGGTACTGAGGCTACGGCTGAGCTGGATGTTGTGGAGGGTAATGTTGTTGATACTGATTCTGATAAGTGCTCTGCCTCCACTGAGGTTGCTGATACTGATGAGGACTTGAATGCTGCTGCTCTTTATTCTGCCCCATTGGTGCATGCAGTGGCTGTTGGGAAGAGGCACCTCCTATAGACCAACGAAAACCAGGGTGGTCGCGACGGATCCCTGGTTGCTATTGTTGGTCATACCAAATCCCATTGACCTCTGTCAATGGCTCAGGCATTTAGGAGTATACTGGGGGCATAGATGCTAAGGGTCAATCGCTCTGATACACCACCATCTGAGTGTCAGATGATGGTGCCAACTGATGTTTCAGATTTGCTGAGGGTTGATATGTCAGCTTAAAATGCACATGGTATATGTGTTGTACTAGAGGCCTCAGAAGTATGCCTCTGTCTCTGCTACCTGAGTCAACCTGTGATCTCGATGACCTATTAGAGTCTACTTGTATCTCTTGAAGGCACATAATCTATGTCTTCTGATCACTCAGGCATCTTTCAATCTCGTCAATCTTATCGAGCTTGTCTAAGTTCTGGCACTTTTTCTCGATTATTTCCATTCGGTCCAACTTCTGGAAAATGCTCCCCATATCAGCTAATGGGGATTAGAGAGGAATTGAATTAGTAGAAGATAGATTCCCTTCTATTTGTGCCACTCGGGAGTGCTGGTGATAAGTTGGTGTCTTCGTCTGATTGTAAACCTCAGTCTGAGACATTGTGGTGTAGTTCTCTGCCATTTTTTCATAAATGGCCTAGACTTGATCTTTGTGCATCGAAAAATACGATCCACCACATGCTGTGTTCACTAGTCGCTGTAATTCTAGTGTTAGCCCACTGAAGAAACTCTGTACAAGAGTTGGCTTTGAAAATTCGTGATGGGGACCTCGATCAATGAGAACTCTGAAACGATCCCATGCCTCGTGGAACTGCTCGTTCCAGATCATGGTAAAATTTCTAATCATGGATCTAGAAGCATTCGTTTAACCGAATGGTTAATATTTGTTTAGATAAGCTGTTCTCAACTCCTCCCACGTCGAAACATATCTCCCGAGGTGTTTCAGCTAGTATGCTGCTCGATCAACAAGGGAGAAAGGAAACACGATCAATTTGATAGTATCCTCATTGAAATGTGTATTGTGCACTGTGCTGTAGATCAGCTCGAACTCCTGAAGGTGTAGATGCGGCTCCTCAGTAGAAAGCCCATGAAACTTGGGCAGCAGCTGGATAGTCTAAGGATGGAACTCGAAGTTCCTATGAATGACAGGGAGACAGATCCACCGATGGGTCGTAGTAGCTCCAGGGTTGTAGAGCTACTTCATCGTGCGATTCTGATCTAGTGGCAGTCTCTCTGCTCCATCTGGGTGCTCCTGATCCTCAGGTCCTGGACGGTTAGCTCTGGGGTTCTCAGAATCCAAATTGTTACATTGGGCTCGCAGTTGAGTCAGCTTGGCTCTGACAACGTTCATGAGTCTACCTTGCTCCCTAATCTGATACTGTATTATCTTAAGGAAAGCAAGTAGACCGTTGTTGATTGCGGCCTGATCTATGACTACAGAAGTGCTCTTTGGTCCTTTGCCAACCATGTCTTCTAGAAAGGAGAAAGAATCTAAGTTAGGCTCTGCCATATCAATATGTAACTGCGGATGATTTTTTGTAACTGGAGGTGATGATGGTAGAGAATGAGAATGGGTAGTAGAAAAAATCGACGACGATCTTCCAGGGTTAGAGTCACGCCTGGAAGTAGCAACTCGTTTTGATTTCGGTTTGCGATGAGAGATGTACCGAACTGATGTGGATGAATGGGTAGGTTTATGAGAGAGAGGATCAGTCAGAGTCGACCGGAACGATCTTCTTCCCATCATCTTTAAATATTCAGTTGATCAGATCTAGAAAGATTAGACTCACACCGCAATCAAACGCAAAGCAAACCCTGAGTTCACCAACGCAGCCGTGGTGATGAACGTAAGAGTTTGGTCGATTATCTTTTCAATTTTAGGATTATTTGGCAAACAATCTTCTCATAGATTAGCAAGATCAGATAGGTGCCCGAAACTTCTACGTCGTACTGTCCCGAGTTCACCAGAAATCACCTAGTCTCAGCCAGTATGGGAGTAAGTATGAACCGTTTCCAGCTACACATATTACTTGAGGATGGAGCCTTACGCAATGTCCTCTAAACCTCCAACTCTACTAAGTACACTCGGACCGTTTCCGACTACCTGAGAGCACCCACTGAAGATAAGGTGATTAAAGACGTGAACCAAGTATTACTTTGATTGAAATCTAGACTCTGGCTCTACCTTGTGGGTCGTCTCTCACTCGCAAAGTCTGGATAATGTACCTGTGATGCAAATTTGAGGATTGCTCTCCCCAAGAGATTAACAATCCCTATTTTAATTTTCTTTTTCTCTTTTTTTTTGGATATTTTCAGAGAAAATTTGTCTAACGTATTTTTAGGGTTTGGCCCTAGATACAAACACCTAGGTGTCGTATCCTAAGCAAACAACTAATCTACGATGTGCAGCGAAGGGGAAAACCGAGAAATCCTAACAAGCACCTGTCTCCAAAAGCCGTGGAAAAACCATTGAGAAAAATGCGAGCAAAAAAGCTACGGTGGGTGCCCTGCTCCCCCAGGAGTACAACCCTGGTGAAACAGACCCCGAGAAGAAGTACAAGTCAGGATGCCTTTGCCTTTACGAGGCCCCTTCTACAAATTTTTTTACACAAGAAAATTACACTAAAAGGGTTTGCAGTTCTATCTCGTGCTGCTCAACCTGTGCTGCACAAATCAGAAACAAAAAACCGTGAAGTTAGAAAAAAATAAAATGGCAAAAAGGAAAACCTAAACCTATGTCTACGGCTACCCTAGCGCTGCCTCCGCGACAATGGCGTTATCTGAAAAATGCCACCTGATCACTTCTTTAGTCTTGTAAAAAAGACAGAAAAACTTTGTGGTCGTTGTGTCGACCAGATGAGTTTTACCATTAAAAATTAATTTTGAATTAATCTTCTTATTTTATTTATACTCTGAAACTTAATTGTATAATGGTTTAGCACGTGAGTGTCGAACTCAGGGAGGCAAACTGCTGACAGCTAGGGTTAAACTATAGAAGACTAAGGTAAATGGATCTCTAATTTTTATTTTATTTTTATTGAATTTTATGTATTTTTTATTTAATTTTGAATGAGTTTTATATTATTTTGGTACTTTTTAAGAATTTTATGTTTTATATTTTTTAATTTTAGGGATTGTCTTGTAATTTTTATTTTGATTTTATTTTAGTAATTTTGTTTTTATTTAAATTTGTTTTTCTATTTTTTTATGGATTTTAAATGGTTTTTAAGATATTTTATGGAGTTTGGTTTATTTTTAAGGTAAAAGACTATTTTTTTTAAAACTGTGACGTATTTTGTATTTTTAAAGTAGTAAACATTACGAAAATATTTTTATTTTATTTTTATTAGAAAGTAGGTAAAATTGTCTTCAAAACAGTATGTTGTGCGTTTTTAAGGGATATTCATTTATATAGTTATGATTTTTATAAACTTTAGTGCATTTTATATTTTTTATGGGTTTTGTTATGTATAATTTTTATTTTATTTTTGGTTTATTATGCAAAATATAGTAAAATATACTCTAATTAATTTTTATAAGATGTTGAAGACTTTTTTAGAATTTTTTTGTGTGTTTTGAAAGTTTGTTATCTTTTTGTATTCTTTTAGTGCTTTATTAAATGCTAAAAAGTATTTTTATTTTTATTTCAAATACCATTTTAAATTATATATGGTATAATACTTGTTATTACTATGTATTTTATTGCATTTTTTATTTAGATTTATTATGTATATTATACGGTGTAGTGTTATATAAGGTTGGGGGTATATATGTAAAGGGCCGGAAACTAAGGGGTGTGTGCGCAATAGCAAAAGCCGGAGGGGTTTTCCTGCAATTCCTCGAGGTAACCACGTGCTGTTGCATGTGCAAGCAAATGGTGTGTGCATTCACGTGTCTATTTCTACATCTGGACCTATAAGAAATTTACAGGCGTTCTGAGGTCTTGACTGTAATATGCCCACGAAAAGTCTGGGTTATCATGCGCTTTGTACGTGACTTGCCTAAAACGGTGGGGTAATTTGTGCGATTTAATGCCGACACGTGTCTGAGACGTAGGCCGTCGAAGATAGGGTGACTGAATATCAATCGGCCCTGACTAAATCATGAAATTGAAGTCGGATCTGGAACGACACCTTTGGAAGCTAATCTGGTTCGTTGAATTGGTCTTATAGTAAGGTTGAGAATAAATCTAAAACGTGAGGCTTTCCTCCCTAATATGTTTCTCCTGGCAGCGATAATTGGATCTTAAGTTGCAACAACCTGCAGGTGATTTGTTCTTTTCAGATAAATGTTTCATGCGCTAGCGCTTCGGAATAAAGATTAATGCCTTGTCTTCAAATTATTCCCCAGAATTTGAAAATTGATTAGAGCCTCATATACTTTCTGACTCAAATCTATGATGAATTCCTCGATGTCGATCATCACAATGAAGCTTCAGTTGGTCAAGTTGATTTAATCTCAACGTAGACCTCCAGAAGTTGATAATTGCCTCCGACTAAGGCGAAGTTGAAGTTGTTTCCACAGGTGGTGATCATACTTGATGAAACCTATATGCATGTAGTGTTCGACTGCAGTTTTACTTAATTCTCCCCGTAAATCGTTTAGTCAGGTCCGATACTCACGATAAGAGGCTTCAATGCATATCCCCAAATTCGCAGAGCTCCACGTAATGGATGTTCGTGTATCACAGGTGTTGCGAATGCTTACAGGTGTTTCGTTATAGCTTCGAGATCTGCGAAGATGAGAACAACTCGAGGCACGAGTCCTAAACTAGTATACAGAGGGGCACGGTGAATGGCGGTTCCTATGATGTAATGGATGTTGGTCCTAAAGCCCGGGACGTTACAGATGTGGAACCAGAGCTCCGGTCACCGTACGTGATCGGAGGTGTTAGATCTGGGGGATAAAATAGTAATGGAAGAGGTCGAGGTTTGTGATTGATGATCGGAAGTGTATTTGGTAACAGATTGAACAGGAAACATAGATGGATATAGGGATTGAGATCAGAAAAGAAGAAATAAAGAAGAGGAGAAGTGAAAAATAGAGAGAAACGTGGAGCAATTGAGAGGATAAGGAAGAAGAAAGGAGATAAAATGGAAAGCCAACCTGGAACTTTGTTCGGCCTCGACGTGCGTCGAACACGGAGGCTGAATCACACGGCGGAGTGGGGCTGCAACACCGGTGGTGATAGATCTTGCTCGAGCCTTGACCTCTCTCAACCTAGCTCACGGATGAGACCTCTCTCCTATCACCAGAGAAAGCCAAAGATTTGGAAGAGAGGGAGACAAATATGGCGGATCCATCTCGCCGAAGGGGGTCGACGATCGATTTATAGGGAAGGTTGACGTGGGCCGCACGCAAGCGGGTGGCATCACCGGCGAGAGGTGGCGTCACCACAGAGTCATTGGGTGAATGGCCTAACGGCCGTGTCATTGGCCAGAGGCAGGAGGAAGGGAAGCGGAACGACGGGGCGGCTACGGGTGAAAAGGGAAATAAACAGGGGAAGAAGGAGAAAAGAAGAAAAGATAATAAATATATTATAAATTAACGGTTAATTAAAATGATAATTAAATACTTAAGTAATAATTAAGATGTAATAAAAGAGATAACCACGCATTTAATTAATGAATTATTTAGATAAATAAATTAAAAGTATAATTAAATAATTACATTACTTAATAAATAATAATTAATAACCTAATACATTAATAAAGGATGAATGCATTATTAATTATTTTTAAAAGAAATTAATATATTAATTAACAATATAAGTTACAGTACATTGTATATTGTACCAATCAGACCTGAAAATCATGTTTTTCGCATTAACTCCGATTTTTACGAAACTAGTGTCGGTTTGTTGATAATTTAATAATATGATTTTTAGAACTGAGTTTGCCCAATTCGGAGTTCATACGACCGAGTTGTAAGGCCCGAAAAATTTTGGTAGCGGCTTCGAGGCTTTGGGTTTTCTTGGTATTTGGACTTAGTTATATTTTTATATTTTTATATACATTTTTATAAGATTTTAGGAAAAGAAATTAAGTTAATCAGATTTACGATTAATTAATTGAAAATCCGAGAAGATTCTATAAATAGTATATATAGATAACGGGTCCTAAATTTCAAAACTCACCAGTTTTATTATAATATTTTTTGATATTTTTTTAATAAATAGTACTAAGTGTAAAACGGATTTTAAAAGTGAGTTTGGTCTGTTTGGAATTTTCTATAAATAGTTATGAACCTTGGAAGTCGGCTTTAGCGGCTTTTACGGTTCATTGCGGTTAATTATTTTTTTTGTCAAAATATTTTTCTGATTTTTTATTAAATGATATATATTTTTATGAACAAGGAGTGTGTTAGTTTGAGATTGTCTTGATGATAAATAAAATAGGTGAAGTATTTATAATGTGTAAAATAGATAATTTATATTTTTGGTCTTGATTTTCTGAATATTTTGATATATTAGGTTCCTTATCTCCTCCTACTTATTTCTTTTCTCTTTATTCTTTAATTTTGGGTAAAAATAAATGTTAAATATATAATATTAATAATTATTGTTTGAATGATAATTAGTTGGAATTAGTGATTATTTACATGTATTTTACCAAGGATTTTAGCCAAAATGAAAGAATAAAAATGATGAATCACAGATTCATCACAAACCTCCGCTAGGAACGCGGTGAGACCATTAGCGAGCCAATCGGAGCACCAGAGAGGCCTATACACGTGGCTGAAGCTCGCCGAACAAACCCTTCTTCCCAGTTCTTGCTGACCTACTATTCACCGTCGGATGAAGAGACCAGCACCAGATCTTCTCTGATCTGCACAATCAGGCTTTACCCCCAGACATAAGATCTTTTCATCCTGCAGATCTGAGTCGCACGTCCTGCAGCTTTTCAGACTATCTGATCTGCCCGCTAACAGTCATCAGGGCCGTATGTCAAAGCCACCACACGTGCACGCCACGTGTCTCGAAGGGTATATTTCCCTTTTTACCATGCCATGTGTCTCGAAGAGTAATCATTTTGCCACTTAATTCTGTAGTTCAGAACATTTGTAAAAAGGACCCTCTAGTTTGATTTATTGAATTTTACTCCATCAGAGTTATAGTCACGTGTAGTTGCACGTGTTTTCTGGTGTATTTGCATATTTTATCCTGCAATTTGAATTTGTTATGGAATGAAGTAAAAGTTTTGATATATGCACTTAGACCCCGATGTGTCTGGTTTCACGTGCTGCGCATCAGTTTTGTAGACCAATTGCATGTTGGCCCTTGTACTTCCTAGCCGTGTTAACTAATAGGCCCTAGAACTTAAATTATTTGTAGTTTGGCCCCTGTGCACTATATTTTAATTATAGTATTTTATTAATTTCAATAAATAGCCAATTAACTTAGAAAATTGCTTAAAAATTACATGTAGTTCCTGGCTGCATGTATTATTTATGGTGATTTTTGTTAGTTAATTTTCGTTGATTTTCTATTATTAAAAATATAGAAACACCCTAAAAAGTCCTTGTTTATTTTAGAAAATCCATAAAAATTTGAAATAGCTTTAAAATTTAAAAAAAACATTGGTTGTGTGTTTTCATTTATTTTAATTACTGTACTAATTTTGTTTGAAAATCATTTATGAAAAAAATTGCATATTACAGAAAACACAAAAAAATCTTATAAAATAAAGGAAGAAAAAGAATAACATATTTTTGGTCTCCGTTTGAAGCTTAATAAATCTTCTTTTTGATAAAATTGGCTTCCTAGTTTTTTTAGTTAATTTTATATTTTAAAACATCAAAAACAATGTTCCTATTTTTTATTTTGCGTGTTTAAACATTTTGAAAATAATAAAATATCTAAAATCTTTGAAAAATCACAAAAAAATATAAATTGTATAAAATACAAAATAAATTTATTGGAATTTTTAGGAAATTTTTATTATTTTTGAAAAATACAAAAAGAGTGCTTGTGTGTCTTTTATTTTCTTTTCTTTGTTTTTCTCTTTTTAAAAAAATAAAATATAAAAATTTGCAAATTTAAAACCACTAAAAATTCGAAAATCAGAAAATCTTAAAAAAATATATAACTAAACCCCCATAAAATTATTGGAAAGATAAAAATCCCAAAAAATTCAAAATTAGATCACATTTGATTTTTTTTCATTTCTTTGATTTTTCATTGAATTGAATAACCCTTGCATAATAAATGTTGCCTCGTGTTCGACCCTGGGAGCTATACCAAGTTTATAATTAAAATAAGAAGCATCCATCTTCTTTAATTTGATCTAATTTGGATTAAAATAAAAATTATTTGATTTGGAAATTTGTGGGTTGCTACGACATTCACTTTATATACATTATTTGCATTAAATAAAAATTCATGAATTAATAATTATTTTCTTTGAATGTACTTTTATCTTTTGTGCATACCTCCCTTATAGTGAAAAATTTTAAAAATTGAAAAATAAAAAGCCACCAAAAAGCAATAAAAATCCTATTTTGAATCAACTATTCATTGTATAATTGTGCTCCTGGTGTTAGACCATGGTCTCTATACTAGGTTAGTAGAAGTAGCAAAACCGCTTGATTTATCTGTAGATCTATTAGTGGTTTATATTCTCGATTAACTGATTTGGTTGATTAGGACAACGACATTTGATTAATTAACTCCTCTTGAATTAGCTAAATTCTCGGTTATCAAAATGGCACCATTGCCTAGGAGGCACGATGAGGGTAGTTAGGTTTTCTTTGCCTTATTCTCTTGAGTTTGTATATATTCTGTTTTCTTTTTATTTATTTCTTTTATTTCATTTCCTGCTTTTTATTTCATTTCTTTTTTTTGTAATCGATTATCTGACATATTTCTTGTTTCACCTTTGTTGCGAGGGGCCGCGAAGCAAGGGAGGCCATCTTAGGAGAGCTGATGCACCCGAGTGAGGTGGAGGCTGGACGTTCTACACCGACTGACATGAGAGAGCAACATAGGAGGAACATGAGGAGAAGAAGACCATTTTAGCTTTTAGATTTCTTTTTAGTCATTTTATTTCATTTT
Source organism: Ottelia alismoides (assembly GCA_037367405.1). Taxonomy (NCBI): domain Eukaryota; kingdom Viridiplantae; phylum Streptophyta; class Magnoliopsida; order Alismatales; family Hydrocharitaceae; genus Ottelia; species Ottelia alismoides. The sequence continues at coordinate 2,438,238 of JAZKJV010007409.1, read as the reverse complement.
TGTAGTTAATTTGTAATAATTTCTGGTATTTTCCTCTGTTTCTATTTTTCTAAATACTTTGGACACTTAACATTTCTTGGGGTCTATTTCATTAAGTGTCGGTGCGCTTGGGGGACCTCACCCTATTTTGTTTTCTTCTCTTTATTTTCTTTTATTTCACACAGATTTTTTTGTGATGGAGCCCCTAGATTTAGTTTTTATTTTATTAAGCCAAGTAGCATTAGGTTAAAAGCCCTAATAGAATATATGTTCCTATAAAACTTGCTTGGACTTATACAAATTAATCTTTGCTTCAGAATAATAGAAATTTATGTTTAGTTAGGTTCTCGCATTGCATTCATTTAGATTTATTTAATTTTTATGCATGGATCATATTACATGTAGACTGCTGGAGCAACACATGCCTTCTATCTCGCACATGCATTCATAGATTTCATCGCACATCAGATTTTCCATCTTCATCCCTTTGCTTTATGGACATAGCAATAGAAAGGAAATCATAAAATTCTTTAGTTGTTTCATTGAAAATATCCAAAAAAAAGAGAAAATAAAAAATAAAAAAATTCAGACTGCTGATTGAACTTGAATATAAATCAAACGTAACTCATTTACTTCATAAATTTGGGGAGAGCAACTCCCTCATTGTTTTTAGGCACTTTCCAGACTGAGTGGGTGAGGACGTAACTGCTAAGGAATAGAGACAAAATCCCTGGACTTGTGCCCTATGCTCCTATACATTACTCAATGTTGTATGGATGAGATGCAAGCACTTGCCTTCAACCCTTAGCAGAAGTAGTCTTGTCCAAGTTTGGTGTGTTCCGCCGGCTTATCCAGGTTCTACCCTAGGTGACTACACCAGTGAGTCTGTTAAGTAACTGCATTATCACCAAACTCTAAAATTTAAAAGATTAATGACCGATCTTTCATGGTCATCACTGCGTTGAGTTCATGAATTAGGGGTTTGCTTTGTGTTTTCTTGGGCTCAGTGTGAGTTGGTTAAGATCATCTTCTCTATATCATTAGCAACCACCTTCTATTTCATTCTTGCTTCACGTTGCTTTCTTTTTCTTTTATTCCTCCCTCCCACCCTTATTTGTCCTCTCCCCTCTTCATTTCTTCTCGAGTCGTGATGATGGATCAATGTTCTCTTCAAGTGGATCTTGCAAATTTCATTTTTTTCATCCCAGTCATCGTCGTCCGCCATGTGTTGAGGTTGGAACTCCGACCAACCTCTCGTCCTCGTCCCTTACCTCATCTTCTCTTTGTCTTTCTTTGTCCCTGCCCTCTTCGTTCCCTCCCGTTCCATTTCCGAGTCTTACTGGGCATGCTGAGCCATGAGTTGAGGCCCATCAAGATTACACTAAGCAGATGCGAGATACGTGAGACGTATATGCTAGATTGATGGTGCATTACATAGGTGATCACATTGAGCAGATGCGAGCTTTAGACAACTTCCATGCTGGGATGACGAGCGAGCAGCTAGATTCAGGAGCGTAGTCAGCTTCTACATTGAGTCCCTTCATTCTAGGTTTAGAGTTCATTCAACTACTATCGTTATTTTTTGTGGAAATGCACGAGAAGCTGTATTTCCATATCTCATAGTTTGAGGAGTTATGCGCAACCTGAGCATATTCAGATATCACTTATAAGGAGATGATATTGAAGACCATCCCATTTTCACTTCAGGGCAGAGCCATGAGTTGGTACAGACAGTTGGGAAGGAAGATTGCTACATAGGGCGACCTTAGGTCATTGTTCTTGATGATATTCTACTCCCACCGTAGAGCAGATTATTGGAGATTTTACCTTAGACCCCTAAGAGACATTGCATGATTCATGGATGAGGTTTCTTGACCTCTTAAGAAGATTTCCTGATCACGGAATCTTGAAGACCGACATTGTTCAGATCTTCTATATGGGGGAAACCACCGAGAAGCAGAGACTGGTTGATGCCTCGTGTGGTGGTGTGATGTTGATACACTTTGGACCATCTTTGGAGAGCTTTTAGACATCCCGTCTTCACGAGATTATTTAGTCTAGACAATACACGAGGGAGATGCTACACTAGTAATGTGTGAGACACTTCATGAGGATTCAAAGATCTCACACAAGATAGAGGACATGGATACTACAACATCACAGATGATAGATGACGATACAACTACCGTGAGTTTCCATCTTCAGACACTGATCAAGTTTCCTTTGGTCTTCCAGCCAGAGCTTGAGTCAGTTCCACACTTCACAGTTCATGATTTTTGGATTCCACCTCTTTTGGTATTCCAAGAGATGGAGGAGGAGCCCACATTTTTACAACCATTCTTTCAGCCTTTTAGTTTCTATGTCATGACTAGGCATAGTCCATTCCCCGTAGCAACTTTTCCGATTCATATGGATATTTTGATCCATTCTAGCAGCAAGAACACAATGAAGGACACCATTTTGAGATGCCATACATTGATAGTCCCATATTTGAGCTTTTTATCCTCCAGTTTGATGGGATTGATACATTTCTTGAGGACCAGATGATAGCCATCACTGCCGCAACACGAGGATCAGTTTCAGAGACTTTGACAGCTTCCACATTGTTGACCATTACCATTTCTTGTTTCCAGACTGTTCTGAGGTAGTCTTTAGCTGATGAGGCATTTTTGTGCGAGGAGTGGGTGCTTGACAGAAGCGCAGATTCCCAGTTAGATTCTGATTCCTCTTTCTTCACCGATGAGTTTGCATTACTCCTCGAGGGTTATCTGCGGGAGGATGCCATGTGCTCTGTTTACACAGTTTCACTTTCTTGGAGTGCATCCAACATGTCAGATCATGAGACCGAGCCTTCTAATTTTTCTGTTGAGCATGAGTTTGTTTCTTCTTTCCTCAATGACCCTTGCGAGGATGAGCCTATATTTGAGATATTCGATGATGTTCTTGATTTCTCTACATTATCTGCAGCGGATATCAATTTTCTTATTGAGCCTCATGATCTTGACTTTCCATACCTTTTTGAGACAATGATTGACATGGAGGATTCAATGATTGATCCTTCTTTCTCCATGTTTGATTTCTTCAGCTCTATCCTTTCACTCCATTTTAATAATTAGCCAACGATTTCTTTTGTGCTACCGATGTCTGATTTTATTTTCCCTTCTATTTACCTGGTAGTAGAAACCCGCTTGATGATTATTTAGTTGTCCTCGTTTACATTGTTGACTTCGTTATTTTCTCACACAGAGACTACAATGATAGTACGACATTCGCCTTACATATGCCGTCCTGAACCTTGATATTGCGTTGTCCTAGCCTTTGTTCCTAGCTAGGGGCGTAAACTCTAGTGCTTGTTGAGAGACACCTCAACATTATCTACTTTATATAGACGTGTTTCGTCTTGATTTGTTCTATGTTTCTTCCGTTTTTGTTTTACACCCCAGTTCTCGTTTAGTGTTGTTGTAGCTATACTTAGGATGTACTTTATCCTAAGTATAGGGGGTGCAGATACAAAGTTGTTCATTTTCGTTCCGTTTTTTAACTCCTATTGTTTCCTATACTTAAGGATCTTTTACCCTAAGTATAGGGCGAGTAATGTCGTTCCTTTTGACTTTTTGTTATTTCTGTCTAAGTTTCTTCTATTCTCTTACTTGTACTTCAACTGTTGATATTCTTTTCTATACTTTGGGATATTTTAGTCTAAGTATAGGGGGGATAGGCCAAATCGTTGATTTCGTGTACATTCTCTTCCTCGATCTTCCCTACTTGTACTGTCTTCTACATTTAGGATTGTCTAATCCTTAGTATAGGAATGACCACCGAATTCTATTCATTTATTTTTTATTCTTTGAGTCATTTTAGCATAGGATTCTTTTCACTTTTCTATACTTAGCATTAGTAATGTCTTCCTTTATCGCTTCTTGATCAGTATGAGGACATAGTTCGAGCTAAGTGCTGGGGGTGTCGTATATATTGTATATATACTTCAACCATAACTCATACTTTTGTATTTTAATAATATGGCTATTATCTATAAAATTGTAATAAAAATTGTTTGAAAAATTGATTTCTAACATGTTTGCAAAAATGTTTGTAAATTCTTTTGTAAAATGTTTTGTAAAATATTTTACAGAACCCTTTTTGTTAAAGTTATTATAAAATGATTTATAAAAATGTTTTTAAAAAACCTTTGTAAAATTATTTTTGTACGGATCTTTGTAAAAGGTTTGTAAAATTGTTTTGATTGTAAAATATTTCTAAATTATTTTTGTATCAAAATTACGTATATTGTACAAATTATTGTAAAATGTTTGAAAATAAAATGTTTGCAAAAACCTGTTAGTATAATTATATGTAAAATCATTTGTAAAAAAGTTTGTAAAATTAGTTTTGAAAAACTTTGTAAAATGATTCAAAAATTTTCGTAAAATATTTTGTAAAAAAAGTTTTGTAAAATGTTTTAAAAATATTTTGAAAAATTTTGTAAAATGATTTATAAAATATTTTGTCATGCGGGTTATAAATTATGGGTATAAAAACATTTTTGTAGACATGTAAAATCCACGTGTGTATAAAAGTTATAATTATTTGAAATTTTTTAAAGTAAATTATTTTGTAAATTAAAATTTGTATATAAAAGTATTTTGTGTATAAAATCCTTTAATAATATCTGTATATAAAATTTACTTGTAAATATTGTACAAAGAACATGTAAATATTCTCTTTGTAAAATCTTGAATATAGTTTTTGTAAAATTCTTTGTAAAAGTGTGTATAAAATTCTTGTAAATATCCTCTATTAAAAATGCTTTAAAAATTGAAAAAGATAAAATCCATAAAAAATACAAAATTCTTTGAAAACCTTTCCTATTTTTTCATATTTTTTTATTTTCTTTTTTTTTTCAAAAAAATAAATATTATGTAAATATTCCTTCCATGTGCATTTGCATTTTTTAGAATGAAATTGATATTTAAACTACTTTGGAATAACATTGAAGATTGGAGCTTTGTTAAAACCTTAATCCACTTAATTTCATAGGAACCTTATAGGAACTAGAGTTGAGATTTTTCAGGTCCTAGCGACTTAATCCTTTGGTCCACAAGACTATGTTAAGATGTCATCTTGATTGGTCTAAGTAACATATTTCACAAGACACACAAGATTCTTCTAGACAGTGTCTTAACTTGGACAAGCACTCTACTTGTAGCTCTTTACTGATGAGGTGCTGAGGGGGCAGAATCCTTTGGATTTGAGTAGAACACAAGTGGAAACATCCATCCTCCTCTAAGGAGGTTAGTGCATCTCAACCTAGTCTAGTGGTGTCGACGTCTAACGACACGATGCTGTGGGTTGGAATAATGCTTCAAAAGAGGGATGGTCTACGGGCTCAAGAAGAAAAACTCCTTATGTACATGCTGCACATTTACATATATATATTCTTTAAAAAATAAAAAGAAAATATCCAGAAAGATGGGCCTGATCGAAAATAATGCTTGTTGGAGAAAAATATGAATAAGCAAAGCATATGTTTCAAAGTCTCATCTCATGGAAGCCTGCAGCTGGAGACTTGGCTACACTAGTCATGCTCCAAGGATATGTGACTACACTGGTCACAATCCATCTTTTCTACCATCTCTTCTTGAGCTGGTTGCACTTGAACTTATAAGGGAATACCCTGTTCCTCGAGTGAGGCGACCTGAATAGGAGTCTTATGGAACTTAGAGGCTTTTGGGTCTAAAATCCATTTCCCAATAATGTTCCGCAAAACTAACAATCCAATGGTCTAACCGAGCTCCATATTTCAATTTTATGGAGCTAAGTTTAATTATCAAAATTGTTCTAAGTTCATTCCTTTTTCTTTCTTATTTTTTCTTTTTCACTTCTTCTGTTTGCTAAGGGACTAGCAAAGGTATAGTGTAGGGGAATGATGAATTCATGATTCAACATCTTTATTATTTTATTTTAGCTAAAATCCTTAGTAAAATACCCGTATATATATTCATTATTTATCATCATTTATCATTCATCATTGATTTGTTAATAATGTATATTTATCATTCTTTTTAACCAAAATAAAAAAAAAGAAAAGAAAAGAAAAAGAAAAGAAATAAAGAAGGATGTATGCAATAAATGCATACTGACCCATATCCTAAAAGAAGGTCAATCATTGACCTAATCAGCAAGGAATAAAGTAGAGGGAGATAGGGTCCTTGTATATTCTTAACTATGCATGCTATGTACATATTATTTCACCTATTTTATTCATCAATAGAAAAACCACAAATCCAATTATTTTCTTAATAAAAGTTGTACATAAAAAAATTCTAAATAATAAAAATACTTGTAAAAAAATTGTCGCACAAATAATGCCACTCATAGAAAGCCACAAAACAAGAGTTTAAAAGATCAATTCTGCCTCCATACGAACTCAAATTCTTCCAAAATTACCTTTATTGGATTCCAAATTAGATTATCCTTCAAAGATGGTGGTCCCATAAATTTTAGAGTTATGAGGTAGAAATTGGCTTTTGGGGTGAATTGTATAGTCATATAGTACCTATACTTGTAAATACTAATATTTAATTATTTTAATTTATTAGGCAAAATGTATTTTAAACACTTGTACATATTCCTTACAATAAAATAAAAATAAAATAAAAACTAGAAAACACAAAACTAAAATAAAAATAAAATAAAAAGTTCATGGTGTAAAAGCCACACTTGTGTATAATATATAAAACACCTATTTATTCCATATTTTTAATTAATTTATAAAATCAAATAAAAATCATTTTATGCTCCTTTAATTTTTTTGTAAATAAATAAAATGTAAAATAATGGAGTCTTGTATAATAATAATAAAATAAAAATATAAGAATAAAATATATATGTATATTATACCCATAGATAACACCCCATATTGTATATACTATATATAATTTCATTAAAATAATAAAAAATCACAAGAAAAATAGCTTGAAAAATAATAAACATTTTTTTATTTAATCTTTTTTGTTTTAAATTCATTCAATTAATTTATCTTTGATTTTTTGTTTCGAATTTTCTATTTGGTCAACCCGGGTCTGTTGACCTCAGTCAACCTTTCCCTCTTTAGACATAACCCGATAACTCCACTGGGGGACCATATTTCCAACCACATTCTCCCTCGATTTCAGTGCTCGATTCCTCTCCTAGGACCCATGATCCTCACGTATCCCTAGGTGAAGTCGGATCTCCCTAGTGTTTCACACTCTCCGCTGATTCTTCTAAACCCTACAGATTCCCTATAAATTCTCTCCACCACCACCAAGGCTCCCCAGCTCGTGCCTCACTGCCTCTTTCCTCCTTAGCCACCTCCAACAGAGTGACATGCTTCCGGAGACACCTTTGAAGAGTAATTTGGTGGATGTTGGGTCGTAGCTCAGATGTGGCCGGAGCTCCTCCGTTGTGTGCAGCCTCCTATGCCTTTCGCATCGGAGCCGAGGCTAGGACACCGCCTTCTCCTCTGCAGCTCTTCTTCGTTCCTCATAGGATACCCAGGTACCCTCTATTCCATCCCCATTTCACCGTTCAACTCGATTTTTCCATTTCCCCTGCCGCTGCTTCATTCGCTCCGACCTGCTGGTTTGGATCTCCATCTCATCCCTCTATCCGCTCAAATATACTCTCAGACTCACCTACATCCTTCACATGCATTCTGATCCCCCAGGATTCTGCTCATCGGAGAAGAATTAGGTTTGCTTTCCTCCTACGACTTCACTAGAAACCAAAGCCCCATTCCCCCGTCGCTTTTCTCTACGTTTATATGCAATAACCTGACTGGAGTGAAGCCTCCGAGTTCCTTTTCCCTTTGTAGGTACATATGTGCATGTGGAATGCCAATCCGAGCTCCATTCGAGGTGGCAGAGCACCCCCAGGTGCCCTACCACCATCTCGGCTATCCGACTGTTCATCGGTCCATCTGAGGACCCTAGTCGATGCAGACCTCCACCAGGAAAGTGGTGATACCATTTGCAAGCCAATAGGAGCACTAGAGAGGCCTAACACATGATTGAAGCTCTCGAACAGACCCTTCTTCCCAGTTCCTGCAGACCTATTCACCATCAGATGAAGAGACTAGCACCAGCTCTTATATGATCCGCATGATCAGGCTTTAGCCGCCAGACGTCAGATCTTTTCAACCTGTAGATCTGAGCCGCACGTCTCACAACTTTCCAAACCGTCAGATCTGCCTGCTAATAGTCACCAGGACCGTATGTCATAGCCACCACGTGTGCATGCCACGTGTCTTGAAGGGTATATTTCCCTTTTTACCTCACAATTTGTTTTATTTCATGTTAGTTTAATAAAAATATTATATACTTAAAAACATTTGTAGAAAGGACCATGTAGTTTGATTATTTGCATTTTAGTCCATCTGATTATAGTCACATGTAGCTGCATGTGTTTTCTAGTTTATTTGCATATTTTATCCTGCACTTTGAACTTATGGAATGAAGTAAAAGTTTTGATATTTGCTCGCATACTTTGTTTATCTGGTTTAATATGCTGCGCATGAGTTTTGTGGACAAATTACATGTTGGACGTTGTACTTCCTGATTGTGTTAACTAATAGTCCCTAGAAATTAAAATATTTGCAATTTGGTCCATGTGTGCTATTTTTTAATTATAGTATTTTCTTAATTACAATAGCTATCTAATTAACTCAGATAATTGGCCAAAAATTATTGGTGGTTCCTGATTGAATGTATTATTTATGTTGATTTTTGATTGTTAATTTTCATTAATTTTCTGTTATTAAAAATTCAAAAACACCCTCAAAAGTCCTTATTTGTATTATAAAATCAATAAAAATTCGAAAATAGCTTTAAATTTTTAAAAAAATATTGATATTGTGTTTTCGTTTGTTTTAATTCATGTACAAATTTTATTTGAAAATATTATAAAAGAATAAAAAATTGCATATTATAGAAAACACATAAAAATTCATATAAAATAAGGAAAAATCTTAAAAATATATTTTTGGTCTATGATTGATGCTTAATAAATCTTCTTTTTGATAAAACTGGCTTCCTGGATTTTGAGTTCATTTTATATTTAAAACTTCAAAAATAGTGTTCTCATTTCCTGTTTTTCTTGTTTCCTATTTTTAATTATTTTGAAAATAATAAAAAATCTTAAAATCTTTGAAAAATCATAAAAAGTATGAAATCGTATAAACTACAAAATTATTTTTATCAGATTTTTTGACATTTTTACTATTTGTGAAAAAAAGAGTTCTTGTATGTCTTTTATTCCCTTTTCTTTATTTTTATTTGTTTGAAAAATTAAAAAAAATAAAAATTTTCAAATATAAAAACCATTAAAAATTTGAAAACCAGAAAACATAAAAAAATATAAAAATTAAAACCCCATAAAAATATTGAAAAGATAAGAATCCCAAAAATTCAAGAGTAGTTCACATTTGAATTTCCTTTTTCATTTCTTTGATTTTTCATTGAATAGAATAATCCTTGCTTAATAATTGTTGCCTCCTTGTGTTTGACCCTGGCAGCTATATTAGGTTAATAACTATAATAGAAAAAATCCATCTTCTTTTATTTGTTATGATTTGGATTAAAATAAAATTATTTGTTTTGGGAATTTAGGGGTTGCAACGACATTCACTTTATTTATATTATTAGCATTAAATAAAAACCTACGAATTTGCACATATCAGTGACTCTGCCAGATTTTCTGAGAGTGTTTTCGGAACATATATTGTTCTCTAATCATGGCATCAAGTGATGAAAAGTTGCTACAATTGAAAGATATTCGTCTTAGAGAGACACTCAAGAAAGATTTAAAAGATATGCACTGTGTGGGATTAAAAAAGCAGAGTTTATTTTTCATGGACTTACTATATTGGAAACGTCTAAGAATACGCCACAATCTCAATGTAATGCACATTGAGAAGAATGTCATGGATAAAGTTTTGGATATGTTTAATCTCACGAACTCTCCAAATTATACTATTAAAACACACAAAGATTTGCAATAGTTGGGAATTCATCAACAATTACATTTGATATATAAGGACGGCTTCGACATGATGGATGCTCCTTATCATCTTGATTCAAACCAACGAGATTGATCATTTTCTTATTTGAGGGATATTGCGGTTCATGATGGATCCAATTCAAATATATAAAGATGTGTAAATAAAATTTAAAAATAAGAGTCTTCAAAACTCATGACATCCATGTCTATACATAGATTTTCTTTCCTCTAGCAATTTGCATGTGATGCCATAATTTATTATTGAACCTATTGCCGAGTTGGGTACCTTTTTAAAGAATTTTTGTGCTAAGTCACTCCACCCAATACTTTTGGAGAAATGTGATGTAAAGATCGTCAAGATGTTATGCAATCTTGAATGGTCCTTTCCACTAGCTTCTTTTGATGTGATGGTTCACTTGGTCATCCACTTGGCAGATGGAGCGAGGATCGAGGGACTGATGAATCTCCATTTCATGACATTTATCCTTTCATTTTGGCCTTTAAAACCTAGCAAAATGGATGCATATATCATTATTTTGCAGAAATTAACATTCATTATTTATTGTATAAGTATTGTATAAAATACCGTGTTTAAAGACAGACTAAAAGAATAAAGAAAAGAGAAGAAAAGAAAAGGAAATAAAATGCCAAAGGTATTTTATGATCGTAAACCCTGAGACATAGGCATCATGTTGACTGGGTCGACAATGAATAACGTAAGGGGAAACAAGGGCCAAAAATAGAATAAAATCCTTATCCATAAATGCCAAATAATTCATTTTGGGACCCATTTTTATTCTTTATTATTTATACCTCAATAAAAAAACTTTGTACTATGAAAGTTACAGATAAAAATACATAGAAAAATTAATAATCTATTTCACATTAAAATAATGCATTGTACATTCTACACTCAGAATAGAGTTCCAAAAATCCAAACTTCCGAGACCCATATCTTCTCCATATGAACTCAAATGCACGAAACACAACTTTAATTGTATATAACTTTTAATAACTCATCTAATCCCAGGTTTAGGCGTGTCAGACCTCATTTGATCTCCTTTTCCTCATTTTTTGTCGCTCGATTCCTTCACATTTTTAGGGTGATTCCTTCTTTGACTTTTCACCTCGATCCTCCACCTTTTACGCTAGCTTCATACATCGATCTGTGGAGCACTGAATCGAGTCATTCACCTCAATCTTCCCTTTCATTTCTCTGCTTGTACGTAAGCACCACCTCCTCCATTTTAGATTTTTGGTTCCCTTTTCTAGGGCTAGAGCTCGGTGACAGTGAGCTCGCCCAACTATTTTGGTGTGCAGAGAGGCGTCCACCTATCTCCACCACTCACCGACATGAGGTTCCATCTCATGGCTCCAACCTGTTTGAGGTTAGATTTTTGTTCTTTTTAGGTAGATTTATACGTTAGTTTTTATTTTATGTTTCTTATTTAGTTGTTAATTGGTAGTTTAGCTTAGATTTAAGGTTTAGATATCATCGGAACTCTAGAGCTCTGGCCACCTCTATTTCCATCGTCTTCTCCATGCTCCATCCACCACTGCTCACCCCACTAGCTTCCCTAGTCGCTTCTCCATCATTCCTAACTCCCTAGCCTCCTAGAACCCCCACGGATATGGAATCCAAGGTCCACCACGACCATCCTCACCGGACCTCAATACCTTCACCCCATCTCACCTCACATCCAGCCAAATAAAAGCCAAGCACCTTCTCCTTCTATGTGCTGTGCTTTTACATGCTTTTGTAGGACTTGAAGAGCCCATCTGCGGGTTGAAGCTACTCCATGAAGACCCTGATGTAAAAAAGCACTCTTGTCCCCTATTGATGTTGCCCGAATCTTTTTGAGGCTTCCTCGAGCAGCGGGGAGGCTACAAGAACAAGGAGAGACTATTGACAGTGCTCCAAGTGGTCAGATAGAAGTGTTATGTTTAATTGAAGCTCACTAGAGACAAGTTCTAGCTCCGTTCTTCCACCACTTATAAGCACCGTCCGATCAAGATCACACTCCCTAGGCTAGCAGTCACCATCCTATCGGGCTTCACCAGAACTGTTAGATCTGCCCTAGGATCTAATCTCAACCACTAGACGACGAAGGGTTATCGTGCGTTTGAAGGCCGATACTTGTCAAGTGGAGAATCCAGTGCTGCACGATCTAGAGCCTTTAGTGGGTAATTATCACAAGTAGCTTCCATTTTTGTTTTTTTATTTTGTCCTCTAAAACATTTAAGACACATTATATTTTCTATAAGTTTTGCAAAAGGGTCCCTAAGCTTTTAGCTAATTACATATCGGTCTAATCCATCTCAGCTTAAGTGACCCCCTACACGAGTTAGGCATTTTGCACTATTACCCTTTTAAGTTTTTATAATTGGCATTTAGTATTTAAAATTTGAATATTAGTTAAAAATTTTTGGGTATTTTACACTGTTGCCCCTTGACTTTTATTTTAATTGTAAATATATCCCTTTCATTAAATTTTTGTGCATGTTTTCTATTTTCTAAAAATAACGTCCGTGCTCCAAAAATTATAAAAAAAATAGGTTTTGTGCATTCTTTCTTGATCTTTCATGTCATATTTTAGTTTTGCATTTTCGGTACTATTTATAGAAAAATCAAAAAGTACACATACATTCCTTGTTAGCCTTAAAAATCCAAAAAATTATAAAATAACATTTAAAAATTCCAGAAATAGTATTTTTTTATTATTGTATTTGTAGTTCTAGACAAAAATCACTAAAAATAGAAAAAGAAAATGACTAAAAATTAAAAAGCTCCAAAATCCTAAAAAAATTATGAAAAATTTTCAAAAAATCCAAAAATATTTATTTCTGTTGTGTATTTTTATTTATACATATAAGTATATATTATTTATTTGTAGAAATTTCAAGGCTTCTAGATATTTAAAATTCCATAATAATTTAATCTATTTAATTAGACACTATTTTTAACTATTTCTTATTTTAAACTATCTAGAAATTAGTAATAATTCCCCAAAAATCACAAAAATATTATAAAAAGATAAAAAATATTTTATTCTGCATTTTTTAGTCATATTTATAAATATATTACCCTATATCGAATATATAGTTATATAAATCTTTATTATGTATTTGAAAGAAAAAGAAAACTAAAAATCAAAGAAATTATACAATGGAAATAAAAAACTATAAAATTAAAAAAATAAAAAAAACAAAAATCCATTAAAAAATATTATTAAAAACCACATTAAAATATCATAAAAAGACTAGAAGAAAGGACAATTTTTGCACAGTCTATCACGTTTGCTCCTTGTGTTCGACACTCTACACTACTTGCTCTAGACACACATTTTGTAGAGTTATAATCAGTTTTAACTTCATATTTTATTTTGCATTGCTTAATCTATGTTGTGGGTTAATTGTTGAATTAGTACGAGTCTCTTGAGCGGTCGCTTCAACGATTATTGATCCATCTTGTGGATGACTAGACCCTTATTGTGATTTTTGCTATTTCAAATTGCATTGTTGCTAGGGAGGAACACCGTATAGATTGCATTTTCTTGTTTCTCCTCTCTTCTCTCTTTGTTTACATTTATTTCTTTATTTATCAATTTATCTGATATTATTTATGAGCTGTCTAACTCTCTTCCTTGTTTGACTTTGTTGCGAGGGATCGTGGATCGAGGGAGGCTCTCCTAGTGGATCGAGAGAGCAACCAAAAATGACTTGGAGGATTTTTGAAGACAATACCATTTGTCTTTTATTTTATTTTACTTTAGTTTATTTTGTAATTTAGGTGAGAGAGAGAGAGACATTTTATCGTAATAATTTGACTCTCCAGGACACTATCACTTCACGAGGTCCATTGCCCGAGTTATTGTTCACTTGGGGTCTCATCGTCTTTTTCACAATTTTCTGCCTTTCTTTTTATTTTGTTTCCCGAGGTTTTGAGTTTTTTGCCTTTCTTTTATTTATTTTGTGTGATTGAGCCCTACTTAAGGATTTGCTTGCTCGACGGATTAAGGTCCAAAGCCCTAACTAAATAGCATGTACCTATAGTTTGCTTTTGGATCTAGTCAAACTGAATTGTTGATTATTTAGACTTGAGAGCATGTGCTACGAGAGACTCCACACAATGCTTGCTGGACCCACGATGGTGGGCACCGAGGAATTTCCAAGACTGGACCTTAGGTTTCATAACTAGATAGTTAGCATCTGGTGCTTCATGCTAATAGAAAATTCTTTTCCAGGGCACTTTCATTGATGTGCATTGCATATAGAGTATGTTTCGATTCTTCTTATCATCCTGTATGAAGAGAGCTGGAGGAAAGATGAGCATCTCTCTCTAAGCATACATCATCGATTTACGCTTGCATTGCTTTTCTGACCCACTCCCTCTGATTTTAACTACCTAGGATACTAAAGGATTTCATACCTTGTTAGACTCGTGAATTTTTATTAAAAATCCAAAAAAAGTGACAACCAATAAAATTGGGACTGCTAATTTTACTCGACACTAAAATCAAAAAGAAAAATCCTTGTTTTGGGGAGAGTAACCCCCTCATTGTATTTAACATTTTATATTTGATACATACACATTAAGGATTAATATCCCAATACCAAGCCTACCTACGTGCTTGTACTACTTTTTGAAATTCATCTAACTCTAAAATTTGATAAGATAAAAGGATCAAACTCTTACAGTCATCATTATGTTCAGTTGGTGAATTGAGGGGTGTTGTTTGTTTATATTTATATTTGTTTGTGTGCATACTCGATCTTCTCTATGCATTTGCGCCTTTTTCTTATATATCTTGACTTTATCATCGTGTTCTTTTGATCCCTTTCTTTTGTTGTGGAGATGGTCGACTGGAGTTATTTTTTATCTGAACTCCACGAATTCTTCTTACTCTCTAGCCCGTCCACCTCCATTTTATCAAGAGGACTTTGCTCCTTATTGTTCTTTTTGTATACCCGCCTCATCCACAGTTTCAAGCATCGAACTTTTACCCTCCACCACCATCACATATCCCACCATCTCACCCACCCGAGACTGAGCTGGTTGAGTTACCCCTCATGGACATTGCTCTTGAGTACATGAACTAGTAGGTGGAGCAAATGAATAAAAGAATAGATTACTTCACTAACCTACATAAGAGAAACACTGACACTTCACCTTCTGGATTCATTGATTCACTTGAGGACGCCTATGAGAGCTTGCAATCACCCAAAATACAAAAAAATGAGAAAAAAATTAAAAATACAAAAAGATAATTCTGGGAGACAAATAGCCGAGTCAGTTTGTGAGGAGAGGGCACCCATGACAGATCCTTTGACCACACACACATCCATCATAGTTCCAACATTTGAACTCAAGGATGACACTATACAGTCTGCTCTTAGTCATTCGTGTGTAGATGATGATTCCAATCTCTTCCCTTGTATGGAAGAGATAGAAAATCTCAAAAAAATGTTGACTAATTGTGAAGTTGTAGCAATTATTCACGATATCATTGAGGCCCCACTTCTCTAGGCCATGAACCAATTATCTGCACCCAAACCCAAGAAAAGAAAGTGACGAAGCCTATCCGAGCGACACATTCTGACAATGGCCACATCTTACGCCATCACCCACTGTCCATACACTAGGAAAGGGAACACTATTACATGTCTTGTGAGATGCACAATTTTTTACTATTCTTTTGATCATACTCTCCTTGATGGTCGTGCTTCAATTAATATAATATCCTTCTCACTGGTACATTCTCTTCATCTAGGGCCTTTCAAGAAAATCAAGATGATTTGTCAATTTGATGATGGATCAATACAGAGGCTGAGAGCTATTTTAGAGAACACCGTCATTCAGATCCAGGGATTGAGCTTCACATTAGATTTTGTTATATTTCCCATAGAGATCTCCACACATATGGAGCATACTCCGATCATCCTGGTATGAACTTTTCTCGCCTCTGCAAGAGTCGTTATTGATTATAGATCTAGAGAAATTCGCTTTCGTTCTGTCGATGAGAGCGTTGTCTTGATCACTGCACCCACCACTGATCAAGGACCCGTATATGATGAGAGTATACCAGTGTTAGCCGACCCTGAGGACTATAACCTTGACGCTAATATCAGAGAGGTTTGCTTTATGATGGATGATTTTGAGACTCGAGGATTCCTCTTTGGTGAGGAAGACTCGGAAAGCATAAACCTTGGAGTTTCCCCTTCCGATGCATGGTGATGTATTGATGACATCTGTGGTATTTATACCATAGACACTTTAGTGCGGAGGGCAGAATTAGGAGATACTTCACAAGCAAAACACCACCACTCTATTTCCACTGACAGTTCATGGATTTCCACTCTTGGATTGTTGAGGATCTTCATCAAATCGATCCTAATGGATTTGTGTCAGCTAAAGACACTGATATCGGCATATACCTTGTGAGATCCATTCCGTAGTGATCACGGAAGAAGATCCACTTTCTACCTTCTTGATCTATGTATATCCACCTCTTTTTATATTTTATTCCATTTACTTCCTTCCATCTAGTGTTTCTCTCATCCACTTCATTCCACATGTTTCCTTGCTTAGGACGTACCTTGGGAGGGGGGCTAGGCGAGTCGAGTATTCTTTCTTCGTTGTATTTCATCACTTCTGTTGTTGCCTATACTTAGGGATCTTTTACCCTAAGTATAGGGGGTGATGTGTACATTCACCCAATGTATTTTTTCTTTTTATTGGTCCCCTATACTGTCTCCTCTCATGTTGATATTTCTATCTATACTTAGGGATATCTTACTCTAAGTATGGAGGGGGAGATAAACCAAGTTGTGATCAGTTCATTCCCACCCTCAACCCTCCCTACATGCAAATATAGTTTGCTGTACTTAGGATTATTTCACTCTATGTATAGGGGGATAGTTACTATTCATTCATTTATTCTTTCATTCTTTCTTCTGGCGTTGTAATATAGGTTTTTTCTATTCTCATTACGAGTTACGTCATCGCTTTTCTTTCTGATCTATGAGGACATAACTCAATCTAAGTATAGGGGGGGGGGTCGTATATACTCTGTATATACTTTAGCCATAACACATACATTTCATATTTTTAATAAGTATGGAAAAAATACAATTAATTTAGTATGAAGACATACTTGTATAAATTTCATTAAATTCTTTGTAGTTACGGTAATAAGTCGGTTAAAAATGTTTTGCAAATAGTTTAAAAAATGGTTCGAAAATCTTTGTGAAAAATCTTTTCAAAACTATTTGGAAAATGTTTTTGAAAATGTTTTCAACCTTTGTAAAAATGTTTTATTTGTAGAAATTTCCTTTGTTTTAAAAAACTATTTTGAAAATCTCTTTGCAAATGGTTAAAAAATGGTTGCAAAAATAGTTTGAAAAATATATATACATACTATTTGAAAATCATTGCAAAATTGTTTTCAAATTTTGTAAATGTTTGTAAAGCTTATGTGTCATATTAGTTTGAAAATAAAGATTGCAAAATGTTTGCAAAAATTGTTTCAAATTATTTGAAGAACTATAATATAATTCAAATAAATAAAGATCCTATACAAACCTTGTATATACAATTATGTAAATTCCGAAAACCCAACTCTTTAAATAATAAGAAGCACTCCCATGTAAATATCTGAACATATTTCTTTTTTAAAAACCTTTTGTTTCTAGAAGATCCCTAAAATTTTGCAAAATTTAAATTCCCAAAAACATTTGCGAAACCTTTTCAAAAATTGCATAAAAATTGCAAAACTTTTTCAAGAATCCATAAAAAGTTCAAATAAGAAAATTACATCACAAAGATATTTTTCTTGTATTGTGCATAGAATTTGCATTTTTTTCGATTGGGATTACCAATTGAACTACTCTATGTAAAATCCGAATATCGGAGCTTGGTTGGACCTTAATGTACTTAATCACAAGAACCTTATAGGAACTAGAATTGAAGCACTTCAGGCATGCTAGACATAATTCTTTGTGATCACGAGACTTGGTTTAGTGTATTCTTGACTGCACAAGTAGAATATTTTAGAACACATGCACGGCTCTTGTGAACAGTGACCTAGATTGCACACCTGCACCTTACACTTTGCTCACATTAGTTGAAGTGGTAGATGGTTGGATTTGAAAGCATGAGACACAAGCCAATGGAAATATCAGAAGTCACACATTTGTGGACATTTTACCCCAACCCGATTCATTAGTGAAGAGGTCTAAAGACAGAAGTTGTAGGTTGCAATAAAGCTTCAAAAGAGGGATAGTCTACTAGCTCACGTGGGAAAAGTCCTTATGTAAATGTTGTTTTATATAGTATTCAAAAAAATGGAAAAAGAAAAAACTTCGAAAAGAAAAGATGGGCTAAATTCCAAGAAAAATAAATTCCTGTCAGAGCATGTATATGTTTGTATAGTCAATAAGCAAGCTTGAGCAACAAAGTCAAATATTCATGTGAGCCTGCAACCGAATGACTTGGATACATAGGTCAAGCATCCTAGGATAGGTAGCTGCACTGGCTACCATCCATTATTCTCTCCACCTCCTCTTCTTGAGCTGTATGTACTTAAACATAGAAGGGAATACCCCTCTACTCTAGTAAAGAGTTGTTGGATTGGGAAATTAGGGTCACCATGTTGGAGAAGACTGACTTTTATCGCTTTAGCCGATCTGGATTATTGACGAGTCTTGACTATAGAATGGTGGAACTTAGAGGCTGTTTAGCCTTAAACCTAGATCCAAATAAGGTTCCGACAAACTAATAATCCAAAGGTCTGACCGAGCTCCATACTTCGATTTAATGAAGATAAGTTTAATAATCAACCACGATTCTCCTTCTTTTCCTTTTTTTTCTTTTCTTTCTTTTTCACTTCTTTTTCTAATAAGTGTTTGCTATGGGACTAGCAAAGGTAAAGTATAGGGGGTGATGAATTCCTGATTCTCACTCTTTATTCTTTTATTTTAGCTATTTATCTTGGCAAGACATCATGTAAATATGTGTAAATATAATAAGTTAGCATTATGCATGCATGTGTTAACATTGTATAATTAGCATGTATTTGTGAAAAAAATAAAAGAATAACAGAAAAGAAAAAGTAAGGAGGTATTTAGAATAAATACATGGTGACCTGAACCCCAAGATAAGGTCAGGCCTCGAACTGATCGCCAAATAAAATAAGTAGAGAGAGAAAGGTCCTACTCTATGTTGTACATATTACCTATATATGTAAATTATTATTTTTGATAAAATAAAAAAATATTCTTTTAATCTTCTTGTATATAACCTTAGAAATAAAATAAAATAAAATAAAAATAAAAAAATCAAATAAAAATAAAATCTTTCTTACTTATACAAAATACATGTATATATGTCACATCCCCTATTTATTCTATACCTGTAAATAAATCATAAAAATGAAATAAAAATTTTTTTGAACTCCTAAAATTATTTTGAAAATAAATAAAATATAAAATTAGGGATATTTGTGTAAAAATAATAAAAAATAATAATTGTAAAAAATACACAGGTATATTATACCTGTATCTAATACTATATATTGTATAGAGAATGCTGTATTTTTCATAAAAATAATTAAAAATCATAGAAAAATCCTTGAAAATACTAAACATTTTTTATTTTATTCAATTCTTATTTTAAATTCATTTATTATTTTTAATTTAATTATCTTTATTTTTCTTCTCTATTTTGTCCTGTAGCTTATTTTGTCTACATCCTAGGCGGCCTCTGATTGGGCCACCTCGGATTGTTGACTCTAGTCAACTAGTCCCCTAGGTCTCCTTTTTCGCCAGCCTCAATTTCATCCAGATTTCTTCCAATTATCCAGAACCAACCCGAGCTCCATTTCACATGATCTTCCGCTCCTATTAGAGGGGGCAGATCACAAATCCTCTCCCGCTTCTTCTCCCCTTGATCTGTGCTCGAATCGCGGGTTGCGCCTCCTCGATGTCGGACCCACACTCCTATATAACCTGCATGAATCCCCTCCTTTTCCTTCACCTTTTGGTTGTGCCACCTTCTCTTGCACAACCGTCCACCTTTCCCAGAGTGACAACGAGCGAGAGGGAGGATGTGGGAGCCCTTTGGGAGCGTGTTAGCCCTAGGTATGGTGAGGTGTGAACCTCTGCTCCGCCGTAAGGAGTCTAGCCTCTAGCGATGCCAACCATAGAGGCCACGATCACCGCAGACCGTTGTCTACAATCCTAAGCGTGTTCGTCCATCTCCAGGTACCCTCTTTACCTTCCATTTCAGTCTGAATACATCGCATAAACGAGAAACATAGCATCTCTGATGTCCCTATCCGCTACCATGTTTTCCTATCATCCAACGATCCTCCGCCTCACCTCCACTCCCTAAACAGTTGTACATCTGCTCCGCAACCCCTCATGTAGCTCCATCCATAGGTTTGGAGCTTCGCTTAGTTTGAATCCTCCACTCGTCGGAAACCTACACGTTCACTCCCCTCCTCCATTCTTTGCACCCATGCATTCTAACCATCATCGGAGCTTCATCTTTGAGCATGACCCTTTTCTCTTGTAGGGTTTGCATGCTAAGAGGCCTCATCTGGATGTATCGAGGAGTCTAGGAAAGCTCTAGGTCACTTGTTCGTCACAAGGGCCCTCTACTCGATCCTGGGCCTTTAGGAGCCCTTCACAAACTCTAATGAGCATGTATCTTTGCTTGTACGGTGTAAGTGGTATGTAGCTCCCCACCTCAGAAATGACAAGGCAACAACCTCCCTCAACAAGGTAACTCTAATTCCCCATTCTAGCAACGCTTTCCTCAAGAAGCGGGGTATTCTCTTCTAAGTTCAAGTTCAACCGGCTCAAGAAGGGGGGGGGGGAAGAAGAGAATGGATCGTGGCCAGTGTAGCCACGTATCCCTGGGAGCCTAAGTAGTGTAGCTAATTCTCTCGCTGCAAGCTTCATGAGATGATGAGGTGTAACATAAGCTTTGCTTTATTTGTCTATATACACTCCGCCAACCATTTTATTTTCTATCAGGCCTATCCACTTTTTTTGGAGTTTTTCTTTCTTTTGCACATTTTTTTGATGTGCATATGTACAACATATCAAAATAATACAACATATATACAAAAGGACTTTTTCTTCTTGAGCCAGTAGACTATCCCTCTTTTGAAGCATTATTGCAAACCACAACTCCTATCTTTAGACCTCAACACCATACCAAGTTGAGACACACTTCCCTCCTTAAAGGAAGAAGAGAGGTTCCGCCTAGAAGTACTACCCTCGTATGCCACCCAAGCCAAAGGAAACTACCTCCTCACCACCTCATCCGTGTGGAGCTGAGTGTAAAGTGTTGGTCCAAGTAAAGCCATTGTCTATGAGACTCATGCGTGCGTTGTTAAGTGTTATGCTCATCAGGATGACATGTGAACATAGCCTAGTGGACTCAAAGAATTAAGTCACTAATGGACCAAAAAAGTCTTAACCCCAAATCCTATAAGGTTCCTCTGAGAATTAGGTGGATTAAGGTCTTAACCAAGCTCTATTTTCCAATTTAATTCCAGACTAGTTTAGATGTCAACTATGATATAGAAGAAAATACAAATATATGTAAAATTTTTGAAAATGGGCAAAATGTTTGAATGCATGCATGAATGCAGAAGTTTTGCAAACTATTTACAAACATTTACATATTGATTTTTGAAGACTTTTATTTTTCAAACATTTTTCAAAAATTCTGTACTATATATATATAATTTTGATACAAAATATTTACAAACATTTCATAATCAAAACTTTTTTACAGATATTTATACAAAAATAATTTTTTTAAATAGCTATTTACAAACACGTAACTGCAGGAAAGAATTTTATGTACATGAAAATTTTTAAAATTTTTGTGATTTTTGTAGTTTCTGGGTTTTAGCCATTTTTATTTATTAACACAATCACACAAAGTACGAGTTATGGCTAAAGTATATATACAATATATACGACACCCCCCTATACTTATTTCGAACAATATCCTCAGAGTGATCAAAGAGCGATGCTTAGCTTAAGAAAGTTAAAAGAAAGGCTATACTACAATGATGAATGAAAGAATAAAACCAATAGAAGTCGGTGATTCCCACCTATACTTAAGATCAAGTAATCCTAAGTATAGAATTCTGTACACAAGGGGAAGATCAAGGAGGAGAATGTACACGAGATCAACGACTCGACTAGTCTCCCCATACTTAGGGTAAAAGATCCCTAAGTATAGGAACAACAAATGAGGGACAAGAGAGAAAGTAGAAGAATCTGAGACAAATATATAAAAGATAAAAGGAACAACATTACTCCCCCTATACTTAGGGTGAAGGATCCCTAAGTATAGGCAATAACAAGAGTAATAAAACAGAATGAGAGTGAACAACTCGATGTTTACACCACCCTATACTTAGGATAAAGTATAGCCTAAGTATAGCAAAAATTATCCAAAACGAGACCTGGGGTGTAAAACAAAAACGGATGAAACAAAGAACACATCAAGATGAAACACGTATATACGAAGTAGACAATGTTGAGGTGCCTCTCAACAAGCGCTAGAGTTTACGTTCCTAGCTGGGTGCAAAGGTTAGGATAACGCAGTATCGAGGTTCAGGATGACATCTGTGAGGCTAATACTGTACTGTCATTGTAGTCTTGGTGAGAGAACAACAACGAGGTGAATAGTGTAAAAGATGACACCCAAATAAACAGTCAAGCGGATCTTTGCTATCGGGTAAAGATATGGGCATATGAAATCGAGCTCCGGTAGCACAAAAGAACTCATCAGCTCAAGATCATAATTAAGTGGTAGGACAGAGCCAAAGATGTCAAACGTGGAGAAAGAAGGACCAGTCATGGAATCCTCCATGTTAATCGTCGTCTCAAAAAGGTATGGAAGGTCATGATCAGTAGACGCACTAAGAAAACTGATATTCGATGCATATAATATAGAGAGATCGGTAAAGGCATCAAATATCTCAAAGATCAGTTCATCCTCGTGAGAGTCATTGAGGAGAGAAATCTCAGACTCAGTAAGATCAAGAATATTAGAAGACTCGGTCTCGTTATCCGACAGATCGGATGCACTCCCAAAATGTGAAACCGAGTACAAAGAACATACGACATCCTCCTGTAGATAAACCTCGGAGAGTAATGCCAAATCATCAGTGAAGAAAGAAGAATCAATATCTAATTGGGAATCTGCACCACTGTCAAGCACCCACTCCTTGCATAAAAAGGCCTCATGAACAGAAAATGGCATCTGCACAATCTATAAATAGGAAATTGTATTGGTCATTAACGTAGAAGCTGGAGAAGTGTCTGAAACTGTTCCTCGAGCTGTGACAATGCTGGCTAAGATCAGGTCCTCGTGGAATGTATCAATGTCATCAAATCATAGGACACAAGGCTTGAATATGGAACTATCTATACCTGGCATCTGAAAATAATGTCCCGCATTGAGCTCTAGCTGCAGGACTGGATCAAGATATCCATCTGAAGCAGAGAAGTACCTCTGAAGTCTAGAAGCTGAATGAGCTGGGAATGGAAACTGAAAAGACTGGACTGATGACTGAAGCAGTGTGGGCTCCTCCTCCCCATCTTGGAGTATCAAAAAATCTGATACCCAAGACTCCTGACCTGAAAATTAGGGAGCTGACTCGAACCCTGGATGGAAGACCAACATGAATTCGGTTAGTCTCTAGATCTGAAAACACTCGGTGGCAGTCATCTCGTCCATCGTCTGTACTACAACAGAATCCATGTCCTCTAGCTGGTGTGTAGTGGTTGAGTCCTCATGAAGTGTAACACACCCAACTATTGTAGCATCACCCTCATGTGCTGTCACAATTAAGGCATCTTGTGAATATGGAATATCTGAAAGTACTCCATAGATGGTCTCAAGTTGTGTTGGAAACGTGGTGTGAACCACCACGCGAGGTAACTACCAATGCCATCTGCTCCGTAGTCATCCCCCTTATGGAGATGTGAACCAGATCAGTCCTCGAAAGTCCATGATATGGAAATCTCCTCAAAAGGTCAAGAAACCTTAGCCAGAAATCATGCAATGGCTCCTGGGGGTCTACAGAAAATCTGTAATGAAAGACCACATCATATTTGCTCTACAATGGCAAAAAATCTCTGTAAGAACTCTAAGCGTTACTCTCCCCACGTAGCAAATTTCCTTCCCAATCGTTTATGCCATCTCATGGCTCTACCCTGAAGTGAAAATGGGAAGGTCTACAACATCAGCTCCTCAGAAGTGACATCGGAATATGCGTGGGTCATACAAAACTCTTCAAACTCAAAAAGATGAACATATGGCTCCTCGTACACATTCCCTGCGAATTTTGGCAGTAGCTGAATGAACTCTAAATCAAGAATGAGGAGACTCAATGTAGAAGCTGATTGCGCTTCTTGATCTCGTTGCTCAACCTTCATCCCAACATAGAAGTCGTCTGAAGGTCGCAACTGCTCAATGTGATCACGTATGGGATGCACTGTCATCTCAACAAAGGACTCGCCTGGATCTCGTATCTGCTCAGTCTAATCTCTGCGGGCATCTGACACACCATGCACGGTATCAGAAGTTGGGGAAGGAGAAGATAGAAAGTCAGTCGGAGCTCCGACCTCTGAAGAGAATGGGCAGAAATGATTGGACTGAAGTGAAAAAGCCACTAGATCTGGCTGGAGTGAAGGGCGACCTATCATTAGGAGATAGAAAGGAGAAGGATTGTGATGGGAAGAAGACAATTAAGGGTGGGAGGGAGAGATCTGCAATGCAACCAAGATGAGAAGTCAAACCCCATGTTCACCTACTCAACATGAGCTGATGACCATGATGTTTCGGTCGTTTATCTTGTCACTTTTATTTCGGTGATAATTCAGTCTTGCAGTAAGATTAAGCGAGTCGTTGGGTACTTGATTCTCCCAAGAGACTGGCCCGATCCCAGAGCTAGATCTTTCCGAGCCAGTACAAGTTGCAGACCGTTTACCGGCCACCCGATCAACTTGATCGGTTAAGGACGTCACTGCCTGCTTTACCGGAGACCGGAGAGATCCTCACTAAAGAAAGAAAAACCCCATGACCAATAGTCTAACGAGAGTTCAGGTTTGGCTCTAGCCTAGTGTGGGGGTCACTCTCTCGCGTACGTAAACCAAACAAGGAGGGGATGATTCTCCCAAGACAGATTTTTATGTGAGATGTCTTTTAAGATCAAGTTTGCATTAACAATCCTAATTTTATGGTTGTCTCTTTTTATGATATTTTTTAATAACAAACAACGTCTAACAAATTTTTCGATCTCCTTATTATTTGAAGCCCAAAAATAGGGGGAGAAGTCAAAAAAGTCGATGCCCGATCAAACACGATATGCATGCAAAGTAATAAAGGTGTACCTGACTCTAGCTCTCTACATGCTGGGTGATCCATGCATAAATTTAAAGACAGAAATTTAAACTAATCTAAATGATGCAAGAAGAAAATGACCTTAGATGAGCAATTTCTAGAGATCGTGAAGAACAACAGTTAATTGATCAGAGAGAGAGGTCGATGTCTGGTCTCTGATGTCGATCGGTGTCTGCCACAATGGATCCTGCACGTGCTGTATATCGCCTCTAGCGGCACGTGGCCTCTCAAAATTCGTATTAACTTTTTATTATGAATTATTATTATGGTCTAATTATGAATCTATAGGTGCAAGCAACCTATTAGGGATTGGGCCTTAATTATTTACGTCACAATCAAAAGAAAATCCTAAGTCTAAGGACCAAATTCTTCGAGAATCAAAGAGAAAAAATGCGAGAAAACAAAACCGACGAAAAACCGCGGTGAGGTCCCTCGAGCACACCGGTGCTCAACGAAACAGACCCCGATATGCCAAGTGTCCACAAAAGTCTGATGGTCTTGTATTATTACAACAATAATATTGTGCTGGAAATAAACTAAACTACTCTCTGATAACTATAAATGTCTCCTGCTGCTCTTGCTTCTCCTAGGGCACTTTTCTCCTCCAAAGTATCCTCGGGCGGTTCCTCGAACGGAAAGAGAAACAGAAAGCGGGTAAGAAAACCATTGTAACAAATAGAGATAAAGATAAGTAGAAAAATCTGAAAAGACTACTAAGCCATGCTCCCCGGCAACGGTGCCATTCTGATGAGCGACCAACCGACTAGGGTTAAGTATCAAGAATAAACACGGGTCGTTGTGACCCCAATTAGCCAGTCAGACTCAACAAGAAAAATCAAGACCACAAAAATAAGACAATCAAAGTATAAAATTCAATGTTAGCGGTCTCCACTATTTATTTAACCTGATATAGCGACCTGGGTCAAATACAAGGAGCATGAGTAAATCCTACGAAGTAGTTCTAATCAGAGAAATAAAAGCTAATATTTAATTATTTTTATGTTACATTTTTTATATTTTAAAAATAAGAAAACAAACAAAACAAATAATAAGAACATGGTACAAGCAAGCTTAAACAATTTTTATTAAGACTAAAAATGCTCAAAAATAAGAAATAAAAAATATTTTTATGTTTTTCAAAGATTCAAATGTTTTTGGTAATTTTATGGGATTTTTCTAATTTTTATATGATTTTATAAAAATCAAATAAAGGCAAACATGGAAAACAATGTATAGCCTGGACTAAAAGGCAAATTTGAAATATTAAAAATGCCCTAATGTCCTTGTTGAGATTATTATGAAAATGTAAACAAAAATACCTAACTATAGAAACTGAAAGTGTATTTTTTTGATTTTTTAGAGTTTTAATGATTGTTATAAGTTTTTTTAGAGTTTTTAGCTTTTAGGGGTTTTATGATGATTTTTATGACAAAAGTGCTACTGGGATTAAAACACACAGAAACAAGCACACACTAAGTTTTTTTATAATTTTTAAAACAATTTTATATTTTTTTTCGTATTTTATAAAATAAACAGAACACATTTTTAAGGTTTTGATTTTTAGAAAATATCAAAAAAAACTAAATTAATTAACAAAAATAACCATAAATATTACGTGTTAACATGAGATAACTGTAATTTTTGTGGAGTTTTTGGAGTTAATTAGGTATTTATTAGATTAAAAACAACACACACAACAAGCATGGACTGGAATGCAATTTTATAGAAGTTTCCAGGCTAAAAGATTAAAGTTGTAAAAAGCTCAGGGTGAATATTGCAAAAATCACTACTACATACGCGCACAACACGTGACCAAGCCTCACCGAGGTATAAATGCAAATACAATTAATAAACATTCAACCAGCAACAACTCAAAAGTTCAGGCCATAGCGTGCAAATAACCCACAATGTCACGTGGCGGGCCACATGCTACACATAAAGAGGGACTAAAATGCAAAAACTTAAATTGGAGGTTCAAACTGCAAGTGGTCCAAAATAAAACTAATTGCAACAAATATTTATAGGATTAGGAAGTAAATGCAAAATATGGAAGGTCCTAAGTGCAAATTACCCTTTATTCACATCCATCCAACGATTGAGAGCATCCACTTAAGATGGGGGACTAAGATCTGCTGGTACCCCTTCGACGATGGATGGCTCTGGATGGATCCTTAGATGGATTTGAAGATCAGAAGCCCCTCAAAGCTTAATGACTGGGATTAGACCTAGAACGGCTCCTGATCGGACAACTGGGGACACTTCTGGAAGAACTGAGAGGAACTCACCTCCGGTGAGTTTGGAATGGTGATAGGACGCGTCTTCGACGACCCCTTGAGCTGTTGGAAGATGGGACGTGATGGCGATGATGCTCTGTAGCTGCAGAAGGGCTCCTAAGGGCCTAGGACCGAGTAGAGGGCCCTGGGGATGAATGCGTGACCCAAAGCTTTCCTGGACTCCTCGATAGCTCCAGATAAGGCCTCTTAGCATGCAAAACATGCAAGAGAAAAGGGTCATGCTCAGAGATGAAGCTCAGGTGATGGTGAGAACGCACAGGTGCAAAGAACAGAGGCGAGGAGTGAACGGGCAGGTCTCCGATGAGTGGAGGATTCGACCTAAGCGGGACTCCAAACTGATGGCTGGAGTTATGTGAGGGGTTGCGGAGCAGATGTAGAAGTGATTAGGGAGTCGAGGTGAGGCGGAGGATCGTCAGATGATAGGGAAACAAGGTATCGGATAGGGACATCAGAGATGCTATGTTCCTCGTGTATGCGACAGATTTACACTGAAATTGAAGGTAAAGAGGTTATCTGGAGATGGACGAACAAGCCAAGGATTGCAGACAATGGTTTGCGATGGTCGTGGCCTCGATGGTCGATGCCTCTAGAGGCTAGACTCCTTGTAGCGGAGGAGAGGTTCACACCGCCAGACCTAGGGCTAACATGCACCCAAAGGGCTGCCACGTCCTCCCTCTCGCTCATTGTCACTCTAGGAAAGTTAGACGACTGTGCAGGAGAAGGTGGCGTATCCAAAAGGTAGAGGAAAAGGAGGGGAGTCATGGAAGTTATATAGGCGTGCGGGTCCGACATGGAGGAGGCGCAACCCACGATTCGAGCACGGATCAAGGGGAGAATAAGTGGGCGAGGATTATGGATCCGCCCCCTCTAATCGGGATGGAAGATCATGTGAAATGGAGCTTGGGTCGGTTCTAGATAATTGGGAGAAATCTGGGTGAAATTGAGGCTGGCGAAAAAGGAGACCTGCGGGGACCAGTTGACCAAAGTCAACAATCTGAGGTAGCCCAATCAGAGGCCGCCTAGGATGCGGACAAAATAAGCTACAAGACATAATAGAGAAGAAGAATAAAGATAATTAAATTAAAAATAATAAATGAATTTAAATTAAGAATTGAATAAAATAAAAAATGTTTAGTATTTTAAAGGAATTTTTCTATGATTTTTAATTATTTTTATGAAAAATAAATCAGTCTCTATACAATATATAGTATTATATACATGTATAATATACCTATGTATTTTGTACAATTATTTTTATTTTATTATATTTACACAAATATCCCCAATTTTATATTTTATTTAGTTTCAACATAATTTTAGGAGTTCAAAATAACTTTTATTTCATTTTTATGATTTATTTACAAGTATAGAGTAAATAGGGGATGTGACATATATACATGTATTTTGTGCAAGTGAGGAGGATTTTATTCTTATTTTTATTTGTTTTTTCTGATTTTTATTTTTTTGAAGGTTATATACAAGAAGGTAAAAAGAATATTTTATTTTTATTTTATCAAAAATAATTATTTACATATATAGGTAATATGTACAACATAGAGTAGGCTCTATCTCTCTCTACTTATTTTATTTGGCGATCTGGTCGAGGCCTGACCTTCTCCTGGGGTTCGGGTCACTCTGTATTTATTCTAAATACCTCCTTCTTTTTTCTTTTCCTTTATTTGATTATTTTTTTGCACAAATACATGCTAATTATACAATGTTAACACATGCATGCATAATGCTAACTTATTGTATTTATACCTACTTACATGATGTCTTGTCAAGATAAATATCTAAAATAAAAGAATAAAGAGTGAGAATAAGGGATTTATCAATAAGCCCTAGAACCCAAGCTACTAGAGATCCGCCATTTTTCATTCTTCCACCTTCCAGAGCTCCGAGCAAATAAGAGGGTGACAACCTCTAGTTCCCCCGCCATCGAGCGAAGAAGTAGAGAGGAGGAGTCCGGTGTGATCGTCGATGTTGAGTTCCCACTACACCATCGTGTTTAGCTTATGTGACTTCTGCCGTCACATCCTGGGATCCAGAGCATCTAATCCACCCGCAGGCGATAAACCCATTCTATACATTCGCCAGGTTTTCCTCCTTCTGTTGGACATGCGAGCCCACAACGAGCCATTATGCAATAAATGTTATTGCAAATGTCATTCCCTAATCTGAAATGAAGAATAAATAATTTGCATAATAGGTCCCTTAGTACAATTAGAGTTATGTACCATGGCCATCTTAGTGATCATACAGTTATTGATTCAAGTATTGAATCATAGAGGCTGGTGCTTGGGTGAATATCTAAAGAGTTAGATTGAGGACTCATCGAGCACCGTCAAATGAAAATTAAGAGATGATCTCCAACTTGAGATAGAGATGGCAATCCTTTCTCTAAAGGCTGATATCTAACTGACCTCTTGATGTAGTTCCTCTGCAAAGGAATAGAGATTCGGAGGTGTTAGATAAGTTAGGTCAAAGAGTTGACTTAATGAGATCGAGATAACCAAAGTCCTATGTCGTATGCTGTCATGATATAGGCACACATCCTCTGACCGGAGACAGATGTGTTACTATATGTCTGAGTATGTACATTTGGCAGACCAATAGGTTGATGACCTAATCAAGGTCTAAACACCGACGCACTGGTGTGCATATAAGGGCATATGAGTAATACGATCTCTCAAAGGGATCATACATGTTCACTACTGAACCGGAAGACATGAGCTCACTCATGAGATACTCGGAAGAAACAAATTCCGTGCGCACGGTCGTCTCGCTTTGGAAGCTTGACTGAATTTGTAGGTTTGATATATACTTTTGGAAAGTATATGATCAAGACCTAGGTATGATATATGCTTTTGGAAAGTATATGATCGATACCAACTCCCAATGATCAAAATGAGAAACTTACTGATAAAACCCTGAAGTAGACAGTATAAAGTTGATCTAATACTTCGGGTTTATTCTGAGTCTTCTAGTATGCAAGATGTACAGGTATTGGGAATTCCTGAGGGTGATGTGATCATAAACGATTGTATAACCATGACGCTTCCATTCCCAGGGAGTGATGAAACGGGTCTGGATTTTAGCGACTCCTCTCAGTAGAGAAGTAATCTGATCTTAGTCCAATTATTGGACATTGATCTGAATGTGATTCAGATTCAATGAGAAGATTGGATTTGCGGTCTTGATTTAATCAAGCATCTATGGGAGGCCCGAGATCTGGATTTGAGATGTGATCTCAATATCAAAGTCACTATACGTGGAACAATACAATCACCCTGTCCTTATCACCAAGTATTTGCGGAGAAAGTGCATTATCCCTGAAAGAGTTCATGGATAATTCTATTGTTGATATATGTATCCGAGCATTAAGAAAATGGATAATTAAATGTGATTTAATTATCATGACTAATATGAATTTGATTCATATTATAAGGAGAGTTATCTTAGATAACTAAATGTGATTTGATTATCAAAGATGTGAATAATGTGAATGTGATTCATATTATTTGAGCACATGAGAATAAGTTATCCAATATAATTGAATGTGATTTAATTATTATGGATAAGAATAATGTGGATAGTAATATCTATTTATTCATAACATATTATAAATGTGATTTATAATGTATTAGAGAGAGCTAATTATAATTTATATTTGTTGATTAATTATTAATGTGTATTGGATACACATTGTCTAACTAATTGAAAATGTAAATTATATTTTGTTTTGGGTTGTGAATGTGATTCACAATTTTCCAATGTCAAGATTGCAATATTCCCAAAATTAATTGTGAATTATTTTTGGTGAATAAATCCCAACAAAAGTTGTTGGAAATAAATAAAGAGAGAGATTTCCATGGAGATAGGCAATCTCATGGATTTCCATGAGATTGCCTCTATATGGAATATGGTGGGTGGCACCCATGTCCTATTTGGAATGGGTGGCCGTCCACCTTTATACATGGGAGATTTGATCTCCATGTATATTCTCTCCTTATTTGTAGGTTTTATTTATGATTGACTTATATTTGATTTTGTCAAATATATTTTAATCTAAATTAGATCACAAGTTGTTGGCTTTTACCAACAACAATCTTGACCATTGGATTGATCAGAAATCAATCTCAACCATTGATTTTATGAGTCCCATGGATTGAGATCCATGGATCCCAAAACCCTATAAATAGAGAGGCATACCATGCTCTCTCTTGACGCATACATGCTATTGTAGCACATCTCTCTCTTTCTCTCTACACGCCTACTCTCTCTCTCCCTCTCATGGCCGTCCACCATGGATGCCCTAGAGAGGTTCTCCATCGCCGCAGCATCGTTGTTATGCTGCCCGATCGTCTGCTCGTGGATCTCCATCTCCTTGGTGCGCCTCGCTCGTGAAGAAGACGTCGGATCTCGTGTGTCGAGATCAGGAGATCCGCCGCTTGGATCATCAACATGGATTGCGAGAAGCACGCGGTTCATCCCCACGCTCACAAGCGTCTCCTCTGTCGGATCGGATTTGAGATAGGAGGTCTCTTCATTTAGAGACTCGATCGCAACGATGCTTCAAGAGGTAATCCCATTACTTGCTTGTTATTTAGATGAAACGATCCGAGAAGTGTTCTTGGATCATGTGGTTTCGTCTCATGAAATTTTTTTTTAATTCCGCTGCATAGAACAACTAGTGCGACTAGTCGTTCCTCGTCGTATTCGATACGACGCTCACGCTTCTGTGATGCACTTGTGGATATAACCATATACTTCAATTGGTATCAGATCCTTAGGTCAAAGGTTTTGGATATGATCCATAAAATCGAAGGCGACTTGGGTTCGTTAGGGTTGCGAAAGTTTTATCGCATTTCATTTTCGCATCTCTGTTTAGTGTAATTTTTCGTCCCTTTTTAAATTGTTTAAACACAAAAATAACAACTTGTATTTTGTTCCCCATTAAATAAGGAAACCATAGGATCAGAGTTTACGTAATTTGGATTCCGTTTGCTCAAGATATGGTCATTTTAATGAACATGTATTCACTGTTACGGGAACTGCGAATCTTAACGTAATTAAGAAATTAATTACTGTTTAGAGACGCCTCGAAATGCATATAAATCACATAGGTTCTGTTGTAAATCAAATTAGCAAACTATGGAAACTTACTTTGCTTAATTTGGATTTAAATTGATTGAGATATGCTAATTTTAGTAAGTAGGGGTCATTGCTGAAATTATTTTCCTAATCAAGAACCACGTGATTGTCAATTAGTGAAATTAATTGTTAATTTCATGAAATAATTATGGAGAATATTTGAGAAATATTGGATGATGATTATTTCCTTAATTGACTTGGCCTCAACCAATAAATTGATTAGATTTGATCTAGATCAGAATTGGAAACACAATAATCAAACTCCTTGCTTGAATAGGATTGGGAATTTATCTAGCAAATTTCCTTATAATCAAATATGTTTTGATTATTACTATATGGTATAATTTCGGTTGAAGAATCGATGATAATCTCATGTACAAAGTGATTGACTCGACTATTTTTTCCCGGGGCGGATATGGTGTCTAGTCGGGGATCGCTGGGGTAGCGGGTTGCAAAGTATGCGGTCCGTCCCACTCCCGCCGGTACTGGCCATGACAGTGGGTAGGGAACGAATGATGCCTGAGAGATCATGATGTATTTTTCTAATTATTAAAATTCGAATTAATACGTATTTTTAGATAATACCATATATTCAAGTAAAATCAAGTTTGTTGATTGAATTGGATTGATAATTAATTTAATATGATTAAGTTAATTATATCCAAATTAAAAACACTCTATTATAATAGATGTGCTATTTCCCTTGGAAGAATTAATTATGTGAATATGATTCATGATAATTAATTAGAATTTGAATATGATATGGAGGATCACATAAGTGACATCCATGGTCCCCTGTCAAGGCGAAGGGTTCCGTCGCCAGGGATTGTATGTAGGAGACGCCTGTCCGAAGTGACAACTCCTATATGAAAGAGCATCTGGATCGGGCTCTTTGCTTCTCGAATGAGTAAGGTCGTATGCGTAGTGACCCCAATATCGGATCCTCATATTATTGGGGAGATATTGGATTGGTGCATAGCGAGTTCTATTCCTGTTGACGGTTGGTTCAATTAATGACGGGTGAACATCACCTTAGGGGTGGTGGGCCCGGGTATTAAAGACCGAATTAGGAAATGCAAGTTGGACTTGCAAGGCGAAATGTGTTCCCGCTTCTTTTTATCGGAGTTACAGATTCTCATATTATTGGGATGTAATAAAGATAAGGAAGGAGATCCCAGATCTTGCTTGAGATATAATGGTAAGTATATCTCTTACATTGAAAGTGATTAAGGGAATGAACTTTCAGTGTTGACAAGGCAAGACAACTTTGATATAAAAATTCCTAAATCAAAGTAAATTATATATTTATGCAAATTTCTTATTTCAGATAATTCTTCTTTAATCCCACTCAATGTTATACTCAACAATAACCAATAGAATATCATGGATTGGACCTATGATCCAGATATTGTACTTGTAATTGAACACATAATGTATGTGGTTGCAATGTGCAAGTTTCCTCATAATAAAGAGGAACGATAATTAAATAGCCAATAGGACTAAAACCCTAAGGTTTGTATGTCTCTATAAGTCTTGATCTCATCGAATGTACTTTTGAAGTGACATGTCGATAATGATCGTAATTATCAAATAATCCTTATAAAATCTAAGAAGATGTTCTGGCATACATATGTGCTCTCGACATTTAATCATGAATGATGTGGTTCTCTGCATCATGTAGAATGGTGGCTGTATAAGAGATGATGTATTCAATTGTTTGAATACCTACGTGAACCAATATTTTAAGAGTCTAGATGGATGTAGATACGATTTGTGTCATCATTCTACTATCTATACTCTAGTCATTCATGAAGCCTCATAATATTCATATTGTATGAACTGAAAGAAGCATGTATAAATGTTGAAATACTCTTATATTGAAATTTTGGATTTTGACATAAGAGATCCTTCGTCTTGAGCAATGGTTGCATGGGTTGGACCCAAGCAAGAAGGAAAGTCAAAGAGTTGACTATACTTCTGTGACTTCCATATGACATCCAAAGAGTTGGAGTATGCCAATACTGCAATAAGTTGATGTATTGATAGTATGACTATCAAATCTATCTAGAATTCTTATAGAAGGAATCAGATAGTACATCAGAATAATCTACATATAATCATTGAAATTGACTTACTTGTTTGATAAGATAAAGTCTAATAATTGTATCTCAATCTTCTAATGACACTTGCAATTGGTTGCATATGTATTAGAATATTAGAAATTTGATCTTATGGTTTAATGGTCATCCATTTTGGAATTGATGCAATTGTTGCAACAATTTCCACCAGATGAATATACTTCATATTTTCAGTGGGAGAACCCTTAGTCTTAGAGAATGCCTCTATGACCTAGATATTAGAATACACTCATTGTTTATTTCTAAATGTTGGGAATAAACATAAAATCTGGAATAGACCTATCATAAAGACTTATGATGGAGATATTTCATATAGTAATCTAACATCTAGTGGACTCTACTAAATAAGAAAATTAATGAATGGTTCATTAAGATTTGTAATACTGAAAATTAAACCTTTAAAAATCAATAGGAGGATAAAGATCATTTGACAATGATCTGGCATCATGTTTTGGACATATGTCTATTGATGAGATCAATGGACAAATAAGAGATGAAACTTTAGAATGTCTAAAATTTCATAACTTACATACTTATGAATATTGTATTCAAAAACAAAATGTCCAATACACCCTTCTTTGGGAAGGTGTAAGATGTCAAGGTATTCAGGATCTCATACATATTGATGTATGTGAATCATCTATATCATATTAAACATTATGGATATGTGATATCTATTGATGATTATGTATAATATGAGATTTCTTCTCTTCACCTAAGAAACCTTTGAAATGTTCAAAGATTTCACAATTTTGGTTTAGAACCAAAGTTTGAAGGAAGATGAAATGAATTTCATCTAACCAAGGTAGCTTGTACCTATTAGATGAATTCAATGAATACCTTATGGAGATGTAAATATCATTCCTATCTCAATCCTCCTAATGAACTGTAACTCAATAGAGTTGTAGGGAGATACAATTGATCATGTGTGACATGATTTGATCAATGATTAATCTTAGCATAATTATCTCTTAGTTTCCAAGTATATATAAATATGTGGTAGAGACTACATTATATATATCGTTAATAAGGTTCCATGTGATTAAGCTGGAATCTGGCACTGGAGAGTGCTACTTCATTAGGAAAATAAAGGATGGTATTGTATACCTACTTTATGACCTTGAGATTCTTAAAGGATCTCATCTCTGAGAATGTGATTCTTAGAGGATGACTCTCTTAAGAATCAAGATAAAATGAAGTAAAGGAACTCATTTAATCTTGAGAAGATAATGAGGCTCCTGAAATCGGAAACTAAAAGAATAATTGAAGATGAAACACTAATACTT
This sequence comes from Ottelia alismoides, assembly GCA_037367405.1. Classification (NCBI taxonomy): domain Eukaryota; kingdom Viridiplantae; phylum Streptophyta; class Magnoliopsida; order Alismatales; family Hydrocharitaceae; genus Ottelia; species Ottelia alismoides. The sequence continues at coordinate 2,401,913 of JAZKJV010007409.1, read as the reverse complement.
CTTCAAATAAGTTTGAGGATGTATTCCATGTGAAAATGATCAGACTTCATGTAATGAAGCTCCTGAGGATCATGACATGGAAAGATGGATGTTAGCAATAAAAGTCTAAAGTAGACTTCATATACAAATGTTGTATATAAACCCTTGAGGATCCAACTATATGGGTTAGACCCATTATGGTGTAAATGGATCTTCAAGAGAAAGAGGGAACCTGATGAGAAGGTAGAGACCTTCAAAGCATGGTTCGTAGCCATGAGCTACACACCGAAGAGAAGATATCGCTTGCAATGAGACTTGCTCTCCAGTGACCTTGCTTTAACCCATCAGAATATTGCTAACTGTAGCTACACAACTTGGCTATGACATCTTCATGATGTGAGTCAAGATTGCATTCCTCTATGAATACCTCTATGAGGATATTCATATGAAGTAGCCCCAGGGCTTCATGGTTGAGGAAAGCAAGGTGTGCAATCTAAAGAACTCCATCTTTGGACTCAAATAAGCTTCTTATAGTTGGAACATAAGATTTGATGAAATTATAAATGTTATGATTTCAGATAAAAATCTTGATGAACCATGTGAAGCTTAGTGGGAGTGCCATTGTGTTCATCGTGCTGAATATAGATATTATTCTAATCATTTGGAATGATATAAGGATAAGTGTTTTATAATTTGGTTGTTCCATACCTTGAGATATGATCTCAAGGATACCTCTTAGATCTTAGTTCTGAAGTCGTTCAGAAGCAAAGAGAAGAGGATATTAGGATCGTCACATTAGTAGTACACCTTGGACTTATTCCATTTTCTGGAAAATTCCAAGAAAGGCTTCCTTCCCTTAAGATATGTCAGTGACCTATCTAAAGGGATATCACCTCAAAGAGTTGAGGAAGTGAATGCTAGGACTGCTTACACTTGTACATCAGTTACGAGAAGCTGAGTGTATGTGCAAAAGAGCCAAATGTCTGCCATGCAGTGGGAGCAGTAATCTGTTACTAATCTTACTATGGAATAAAACACTTGATTGCAGTAATAACAATATCTTCAAAGATGATGAAACTTAGAGATAGTGATCTCAAAGTCTTATCTTCAAAAGTTTAAGACCTTGTAGATAGTGATCTATAAAGATCTTAACTGTAGATACCTTAGGAGATAGAGATCTCCATGAATAAAGGCATTCTGATAAGGATTACAAACATACTGGTTATAATAATTATCGAGCTATAGTGTCAAGGACACTATGACAAAATTGAGTATTGGTTGCATAAGATGCAACATTCGCATTGGATGCGAGCACTGTTACTAGGGGATATGCAAGTGCCGTAAAAGGACTTGGCGTAGTATCGCGAGAACAGAGTGACTGATCAGCTTACCAAGCTATTTTCTAAATAGACTATGATTGTCACATGAGTGTGGGTTTAAATGATTAACCCATTAATGGCTCTTTGGGCTAGTGGGAGATTGTTGGACATGGGTTGGACCCAAGCAAGAAGGAGATGGCACCGTCAAATGAAAATTAAGAGATGATCTCCAACTTGAGAAGGAGATGGCAATCCTTTCTCTAAAGGCTGATATCTAACTGACCTCTTGATGCAGGTCCTCTGCATAGGAATATAGATTCGGAGGTGTTAGATAAGTTAGGTCAAAGAGTTGACTTAATGAGATCGAGTAACCAAAGTCCTATGTCATATGCTGTCATGATATAGGCACGCATCCTCTGACCGGAGATAGATGTGTTACTATATGTCTGAGTATGTACATTTGGCAGACCAATAGGTTGATGACCTAATCAAGGTCTAAACACCGGCGCGCTGGTGTGCATATAAGAGCATATGAGTAATACGATCTCTCAAAGGGATCATACAGGTTCACTACTGAACCAGAAGACATGAGCTCACTCATGAGATATTGGGAAGAAACAAATTCCGTGCGCACGGTCGTCTCGCTTTGGAAGCTTGACTGAATTTGTAGGTTTGATATATACTTTTGGAAAGTATATGATCAAGACCTAGGTATGATATATGCTTTTGGAAAGTATAAGATCGACACCAACTCCCAATGATCAAAATGAGAAACTTACTGATAAAGCCCTGAAGTAGACAGTATGAAGTTTATCTAATACTTTGGGTTTATTCTGAGTCTTCCAGTATGCAGGATGTACATGTATTGGGAATACCTGAGGGTGATGTGATCATAAACGATTGTATAACCATGACGCTTCCATTCCAAGGGAGTGATGAAACGGGTCTGGATTTTAGTGACTCCTCTCAGTAGATAAGTAATCTGATCTTAGTCCAATTATTGGACATTGATCTGAATGTGATTCAGATTCAATGAGAAGATTGGATTTGCGGTCTTTATTTAATCAAGCATCTATGGGAGGCCCGAGATCTGGATTTGAGATGTGATCTCAATATCCAAGTCACTATACGTGGAACAATACAATCGCCCTGTCCTTATCTCCAAGTATTCACGGAGAAAGCGCATTATCCTTGAAAGAGTTCATGGATAATTCTATTGTTGATATATGTATCCGAGCATTAAGAAAATGGATAATTAAATGTGATTTAATTATCATGACTAATATGAATTTGATTCATATTATAAGGAGAGTTATCTTAGATAATTAAATGTGATTTGATTATCAAAGATGTGAATAATGTGAATGTGATTCATATTATTTGAGCACATGAGAATAAGCTATCCAATATAATTGAATGTGATTTAATTATTGTGGATAAGAATAATGTGGATAGTAATATCCAATTATTCATAATATATTATAAATGTGATTTATAATGTATAGAGAGAGCTAATTATAATTTATATTTGTTGATTAATTATTAATGTATATTGGATACACATTGTCTAATTAATTGAAAATGTAAATTATATTTTGTTTTGGGTTGTGAATGTGATTCACAATTTTCCAATGTCAAGATTGCAATATTCCCAAAATTAATTGTGAATTATTTTTGGTGAATAAATCCCAACAAAAGTTGTTGGAAATAAATAAAGAAAGAGATTTCCATGGAGATATGCAATCTCATGGATTTCCATGAGATTGCCTCCATATGGAATATGGTGGGTGGCACCCATGTCCTATTTGGAATGGGTGGCCGTCCACCTTGATTATACATGGGAGATTTGATCTCCATGTATATTCTCTCCTTATTTGTTGGTTTTATATATGATTGATTTATATTTGATTTTGTCAAATATATTTTAATCTAAATTAGATCATAAGTTGTTGGCTTTTACCAACAACAATCTTGACCATTGGATTGATCATGAATCAATCTCAACCATTGATTTTATGAGTCCCATGGATTGAGATCCATGGATCCAAAAACCCTATAAATAGAGAGGCATACCATGCTCTCTCTTGACACATACATGCTATTGTAGCACATCTCTCTCTCTCTTTCTCTCTACACGCCTACTCTCTCTCTCCCTCTCATGGCCGTCCACCATGGATGCCCTAGAGAGGTTCTCCATCGCCGCAGTGTCGTCGTTATGCTGCCCGATCGTCTGCTTGTGGATCTCCGTCTCCTTCAGTGCGCCTCGCTCGTGAAGAAGACGTCGGATCTCGTGTGTCGAGATCAGGAGATCCGTCGCTTGGATCATCAACATGGATTGCGAGAAGCACGCGGTTCATCCACGCGCTCGCAAGCGTCTCCTCCGTCGGATCGGACTTGAGACAAGAGGTCTCTTCGTTTAGAGACTCGATCACAACCACACTTCAAGAGGTAATCCCATTACTTGTTTGTGGTTTAGATGAAACGATCCGAGAAGTGTTCTTGGATCATGTAGTTTCGTCTCATGAAATTTTTTTTAAATTCCGCTGCATAGAACAACTAGTGCGACTAGTCGTTCCTTGTCGTATTCGATATGACGCTCACGCTTCCGTGATGCGTTTGAGGATCTGACCATATCCTTCATCTTCTCCCTCCGATGTACTTCTCTTCTTTCTCCTTCTATGCTCTTCTCAACCCAATCTCGTCTCTTGATATTGTTTCATAAGTTGTGAGAGATCCATTATCGATTACCACTTATCGTTTTATCTCTGTAATCTAGAAACATTCGGCCATGCAAAGTGGCTAAAGAGTGAGATCTCATCCATTGTAATACAAGAATCATTCCCCTTTCACCGATTTTATCTCTGTATTTCGGATCGAGGCCTCTACTTCGAGTCTTGTGAAAATTTGCATGTGATGGGGATATAATCCGAAGATGTGCTCCACCTCTTTGTGCCTTGACCATCAGCTCCATTATGAATCATCACCTGAAAACGAAATTCAACCATCACTTCGCTGCTTTAAGCTTTATTTCGCCGCCGTTACATAGTGCATATACTGAAGTAATTTGATTTTGAGTAGCCATCATCGGTTCGGTTGAGATCATCATCAAACACATCCGCACCCATCAACCCTGCAGAGAGGCCTGATCATAACCACCTCCACTGCCTCGAAAAGTTTCCAACGTAGCAACCCACGTTTTGCAGATTAGGAGAAGAACGATGTTGTCATCCAGAATCTGCAGGGGCCGTTTATCAATTTTGATTGCATGTCCATATTCAAGTAACATATAAAAAGCAAATCCAACCAGCCACCCCACTCAGTGGTGCACGTGCTTCGCATGTGAGGATTAACATTGGGCATTTTACATTTATACCCTCGCAACTTCGTGGAATCACAAGCAGATACCGATGAAGGAAATCATGTGCGCAAGCACGTGATTTTGGGGAATTTTAGCATGCGAGCCCCCGACCTTCCCTGATTTACCAACAGGTCCCTGACAGGAGAGAACACGTGACAAATCTATGTTTCTAGAGAAAGTGCACAGAACGCCTTCGATTTTCTGATATTATCACGCTTACACAATATTTTACATATAATTACAATTATACCGATGTATACGGGATAAACAATAAATAGTATAAAATTCAGAAGAAATAAAAAATATAAAAAATAATGAAAATATCCAAAAATACCTTATAATATACTCTATAAAGTACACATAATATTTTTGAAAAATAAAAATACTTTATTATTGAATAATTCAAAAGCTTTCATAAAAATACAACAAAGTTATAAAATTCCTAAAAAATAAAGCAACTCTTTAATAAACCAAAAAAATACCCATAGTATATTATACTGTATTTTACAAAATAAACATAAAATAAAATAAAAATTGAATATTAAAATTAAAAAAATCAAAATGCATAAAAATCTTGAAAAATGATAACTAAATAAATAAAAATCACATAAAAACGCACATCATACCATTTTAAAGATAATTTCACATACTTTCTAATAAAAATAAAATAAAAATATTTTCATGGCATTTTCTTTTCGAAAAATCAAAAATAAAAATCTGTTTTCAATAAAATCTCATTCTTCAGTTTAAAAATAAATCAAAACTCATAAACGTTCCAAAAACCTCCTTAAAATTAATAAAAAATAGTAAAACAAACTTAAAACATAAAAAAATATAAATACAAATGATCTAAAAATTAAAAAAATATTTTCTAAAATAATAAAAAACTTATGAAATACTTAAAACCACAAAAATAATATAAAATTCATAAAAATTAAATAAAAATCATGAAAATTTCTAAAAATAAATAAAAAATAGAAAACTCATAAAACCCTAATTTTCAACCTTTTAACTCTAGTTTCCAATAGTTTGCCATTTTGAGTTCGGCACTCCTGTACTTGACACTATACGCATCTTGAGTTTAGGAGTGTAAATAAGACAAAATAAAAATTTCTGGTAAAATTTGATCAATCATTACAACGACACTATTCTTCTTTAGATTAGTCGATCGCATCGATTTTTCAGTGACAAATTGGTCACACGAACCATGGTCTGGAGTGGTTGAAATCAGACTAGAAAAAGTCGAGAATACAGCTCCGGCTACGGGAGATCGAGTCTGACCCGAATAAGAGGAAAGGTGGACATGGGTCAACAAACCCGAGTCGACCAATCAGAAAGCAGGAATATACAAAATGAAATAATATTAGATTAAAAATAAAAAATGAATTTAAAATAAAATGTTATAAGCATGTAAGTGTTAGTTATTTTATAAGCTATTTTATGTGATTTTTGATTATTTCTAATAATAAAATATTAGGGTATATACAATACATAGTATTATGTCCATGTATAATATACATGTATATTATATATTTTTATTTTATTATTTATACAAAATTATATTAATTATATATATTTTTATCTATAAACTAGTTTAAGATATATAAGGTATTTTTATTTAATTTTTACATAATAGTTATGAATATTAAATAAATAGGTTATATATATACATGTATGGTACATTGCACAATGAGAAGATGTTTTTTTAATTTATTATTTATTTTCATTTTATAAATTCATTAGAAGTATGTATTGTGTTAAAAATACAAAATATATAAAAATTATTTACAATATATATATATATATACAATTATAAGTGTTGTGCATTTGTACACCTTTCTACTTATTTTTATTATTTTTATTTGTACTTTTACCTACAAATTTTATAAAGGAAATTAAATTTATTTCTTTTGAGATTACTTATTTAGAGATAAAATAGGTGATATATATCTATATATACAAGAAGAGTAGTGATGAATATGTACAAGATGAGGACCCTATCTCTCCCTACTTTATTCCTTGTCGATTAGGTCAATAATTGACCTTTACTCGAGGTTTGGATCAGTCTGCATTTATTGCATAAATACATCATTATTTTATTCTTTTTCTTTTCTTATTTATTCTTGTATTTTTGAAAAATAATGTTAATTACACAATATTAACAATTGCATGCGTGATGCTAATTTATTGCATTTGATACATATTTACAGGGATTTGCAGAGGGAATTTTGCTAAAATAAAAGAATAAAGGATGTGAACAAGGGATTCATCATTCCATATACTTTACCTTTGGTAGTCCCCTCGCAAACACCTATTTGAAAAAGTAAGTGAAAAAGAAATAAAGAAAAGAAAAGAAAAGAGTCTAGAATATTATTGATTATTAAACTGATCTTCATAAAATTGGAGTATGGAGCTCGGTCAGACCTTTGGATTAATAGTTTGGTGGAACCTTATTAGGAAATGGACTTAAAACCTAGCAGACTCTAAGTTCCATAAGACTCCTACCAAACAGGACATAGCAAGTCTACATACGCAATTTCATATGACCATGAATCTTTACTTGTACTGAGTAGGTGATATGTAGCTCTCCATCTCAGAAATGGAAAGAAACATCCTCCTTCAACATGGTAACTCTAGAACCCCAGTCTAGCAACTCTTTCCTCGAGGAGTGGGGTATTCCCTTCTAAGTTCAAGTGCAACCGGCTCAAGAAGAGGGGAAAGAAGAGAATGGATCGTGGCCATAGTAGCCACGTATCCTTTGGAGCTTGACTACTAAAGCCAAGTCTCCAATTGCAAGCTTCCCTGAGATGAGACAATGTATCACATAAGCTTTGTTTATTCACTATATACATTCAAGTAGGCATTTTATTTTCAATCAGGCATGTCCCCTTTTTGGAGTTTTTGCTTTTTTTATTTTTCTTTTTTTATGACATATATATACAACATATCTACAAGGTGGACATGTACATAAGGAGTTTTTCTTCATGAGCCAGTAGACTATCCCTCTTTGAAGCATTACCACAACCCTACAACATCTTGTCATTATACCTCAAAGCTACTAGACCAGGTTGAGATGCTCTTCCCTCCCTAAAGGAAGACAAATACTGCCATTAGTTGTTATACACTCGTGTGCTACCCCAAGCCAAAGGAATCTGCCCCCTCCAACCTAATCCTTGAAGAGCTACATGTAGAGTGCTTGTCCAAGTTAAGGCCACTGTCTACTAGAATCGTGTGTGCATTGTTAAGTGTTCTTCTTAGACCAATCAAGATGACATGTGAACATAGTATTGTGGACTCAAAGAATTAAGTCTCTAGGAGCTAAAAATTCTTAACTCCAACTCCTATAAGGTACCTTGGAATTAAGTGGATTAAGATCTTAACCAAACTCCATTCCTCAATTTCATTCAATACTAGTTTAAATGTCAATACTATTATGAAAAATGCATATGCACAAACAAGAAAGATTTACAAAGCATTTGAAATGAATGGATAAGACAAAAATATTTTGAAAAGTTTTTAAAAGGATTTTTATATGTAAAATTTTATGGTATTTTTAATAAGAAAGAAAGTAAGAAAGGTTTTTTTACAATTATTTACAAGAATATACATATTTACAAGGGTTTTATTTTATGTTTAATATACAATTTTTAAAAGTGGATTTTTAACTACAAGAATTTTGTAAAGGGATTTTATGCACACGAGTTTTATATATAAAGCTTACAAATAAATATAGGTTTTATTTACACGGAATTTGCAACACATATATACAGCTACTTTGTATACACAGAGTTTATTACCCATGTGATAAGTTGTTTTACAAAATTTTCAAAGTTTTCCCAAAATGTTTGAGAAATTTTTTCAAAACTAGTTTTACCAACTATTTTACAAATCATTTTACAAACAACTTTTCAAAAAGGTTTTTACAAACATTTTGATTTCACATATTTTACAAAAAATTATACCGCATACATAATTTTTATAAACAAACATTTTGTAGACAATTTGTTTTACAAATATTTTACGAAAAAATGACAAAAATAATTTAACAAAGGTTTTTACAAAACTTTTGCAAAACTTTTACAAATTTTACACACATTTTTGCAAACATTTTTCTACCAATTTTAAAAATAATAGCCGTGCTATTACCCGCAAAGTATGAGTTATGACTAAATATATATGACACCCATTATACTTTGCTCGAAAGATGTGCTTAGAGTTATCAGAAAGAGACAAAGTAAGACATAACTCGTGCTAAGTATAGAAGAATGAAATGAATCATATACTACAATGACTCAAAAGAAGGAAATACAATGAATAGAAGTCAGTGATGCCTCCTAGACTTTGGATAAAGTAATCCTATGCATAGAAGACTGTACAAAAGGGGAAGACCGTGGAATATAATGTACGCAATCAGCAACTCGACTTGTCCCCCTATACCTAGGGTAAAAGATCCCTAAGTATATAAAAGAATATCAACAGTTGAGGGACAAGCGAGAGAAGAATTTAAGAAAGGAAAACAGATGTTACCTTCCATAATACTTAGGGTCGGATATCTCTATGTATAGGCAGAAAAACATAGGTAATGTGGTGAACATATATATGAACAACACAAGTTCAACACCCCCGTATGCTTAGGATAAAGTGCATGCTATGCATATCAAAAATCATATGATACGGTATGGAGTGTTGAACACAATGAACGAATGAATGATATAGACAATATGGATATATAGAGATGTGGAAAGAAGTGTAACTCAGGTATGAAATGCATAAGATGTGAGTCAAAGAGCACACCACATACAAAGTGAATAGGGGCAACATAAACGGTCAACAGGTCCTGATCAAGATAGGGTTTTAGCCGATGACCGTTGACTCGAAACATGGGTTCAGAAACAACTCGGATTTGTCAATACTATCGTTGTCATGCAGCTTTCTGACCAAGTATTGTCTCTTCCATTAGCTCTATAATTTCCCTGGAAATAATCTTAGTCTAGCATCAAATAGACATACTCTCTGGTTTGTCACGAACTGCTTATGAGTGATATGTGAATCATGCCATATCTTCACTCTGTCCTTATAATGTAGGCTACTTGAGAAGGTTGTATCTCTAAGCTCCTCTAGGGTTGCCAACTCTGTTCTCCTCTGATCTCCTATACTCTCAAGATTCAAAAGTATCTCAGTGACTATCCAAAGTGACTTGTTCTTAATCTCAACAGGTAAGTGGCATGTCTTGTCATAAACAAGTCGAAATGGAGATGTACCCAAAGGTATCTTGAAGAATGACCTATAGGAACAAGATCTAGTCCAAAAATTGTGACCACTCCTTTTAGTATGGGTAGACGACCTTCTGCAATATAGTCTTGATCTCCCTATTTGAAACCTCAACAAGACCATTTGTCTATGGATGATATGGAGTGGAAACTCTAGGTTCTATGCTGAACTCGTTAGCAAGTATACCTCAATCGTCTCTATTTCTATACTCTTACCCTAGACATGAAAGTTTACGTTCCTATTATCATGATCGAATACTGCCTTGGCTATGGCCAAAAAACAATCATCCTAAAATGATGGGGGTATCGGTCACACGTTTAGGGATCACTATGTCCAACACAAAAAAGTCCTTAGGAATTTCAGGCCCTGAATTGTGATGACAACGTCCTTAAATAACCCCTTCGGTCTCTTAACAGATCTATTTGCGAACTAGAGAACTGTCTTGCTCTGTCTAAGAGGGCCAAACTCAAATCGATCAGGTAAGGAATCTGGGAGGAGGTTAATCGAGGATCCGCTGTCTAATAGAGTCCGATAGAACTGCTTCTCATGAATATGGCATCTGACATACAGAGCTCCTGCATCTGGTCTCTTTGCTGGCAAATGGTTTTGTATGGCAAAGCAAGTGGCACGAGTGAGCACATGGATTTTTTGCTTTGTGGTTTCTCCTCTTCTTCCTACGGATGGTGGTGTTCTCTCTCATGTTCTTCTAGAATAGAGGGATGTGCTCAAGTTCCTCCTGAAGAGTCTGCTGGATCTGGAATCTATCTATAATCTACTCGTTGAACTCTGTTTATTGCCTTTTTGGCATTTTCTAATTTAGGGCCCTTCCCTAAGCAGAGTGATTGAGGGAAGGGGATAGAGGGACCCTCCTGGGAAGAATGAGGGTCAGGAGTAGATTTCTGAGCATGCAAAATGCTAGAATCCATGCAAGCATTATCAATCACCACAGATGGATCCAAAAGAGATACATAACCCTTTCCTTTATTCATATTTTTTATTTTTAGAGTTTTTTTTTCATTTTTTGTATTTTTCCATAAAGATCCTCAGGTACATGGGAGGACACAACAATTGTATGAATCTTGGTGGCATCGGTATGACCGACAACATCTGAAACTGCGGCATCAGTACCACGCTCTGGCCTGGTATCTGTTAAATTGGTGGCATCAACACCACCATTTGCAAATGGAGATACGACGGTATCAACACCGTCGTCATAATCATCATCCTTGGTGGGATCAATACCACTACCATCATTATGGTTAGCGGCAAGAGCACCGCTCCTGACTCCGACTAGCGCCCTAGGATCTACATTGTGGTGTCGCCTAGACGAGTCACCACCAACTGGCTTTCTACCGCTCCTAAGTGTCACAAAATCATCCTCAAATAAATAATGAATGTCCTCTAGAATATAACTTGGAGAGGCGATCTCTATGACTGTACCTGCCGATACTTTCTCTTCAGATTGTTCGGGTTAGGTTCAATTTGAGAGGGTATGGAAGCCTTGCCCTTGATTATTTCTCTCATCTCCTACCGGAACTCGTCCATCTCTCATCCAAAGGTAGCTTGCTGCTCAAACAACATGTGGGTGAGATCGTCAAGGGCCTGGTTCTCATATGAGTGCGTATGAGAACCAGACGAGTTGCCTTGCTGGAAATGAGGCTGACTCTGCTGCAACTTGTAGTGAGTAGGAGGTTGGGTGTACTATTAATGAGGCTGCTACTACCTCCACTGTTGACCCTGATATGAGGGTCGAGGACCATGCTACTGTTGGGAGTTTTGGAACTGGTTTGATTGGGTGTCCTACCCTGCCTGTATTGGAGGCCATTGTTGGGATGATGTACCTCCAGTAGACCATCATAAACTAGGGTGGTCACGACGGATCTCGGGCTGCGGTTGGTACTGGGAGTACCGGATCCTGTTGACTTCTAACAATGTCTCCTGCTGATCATGGATTGGCGGGGGAAGGGATGCCAAGGTCCGATCTGGATGGTATACCACCGGCTGAGTGTCTGAAGGAGGAGGTGGTTGTAACTAGTATTGCGGGAGTAAATATATTGTCTCTTCTTGAATGTAGTGAACCTGACAGTATGAGGCTGAGGGATGGAAAGAACTGCTCCCTAGAGCAGCTCGTGACCTAAAATGGGGCTAAGAAACTGTCTGTGCCTCTTGGAGACACATGATCTGGGTCTTCAGGTCACTAAGAGTTTGGGTCAACTCATCAATCTTATTGACCTTATCAAGGCCCTGGCATGCCTTCTTCACAATGATCTCTATCCGGTCCAACTTGTCGCTGTTGATACCCATATCTACAGCTGAAGACTTTGCTAATGTTATTGTCGTAGAAGAGGTAGATGGACCGATCTCAATACATGCTATTCTTTGGTATGAAACCACCTGACAGGGAGGCTTTCCCTGAGTGTAGACCCGAGTGTGGGATATCACAGTATAGTTTTCGGCCATCTCCTCATAAATGGCCCAGACTTTGTCTTCATCCTTGGAGAAGTAGAATCCTCCACAAGAGGTGTTCACTAGACCTGTACCTTAGTTGTCTACTGTAGAAGAATCTCTAGATAAGGTTGGGATTGCTGATCTCATGGTGGGGACACATGTCGATGAGTTCTCTAAATTTATCCCATGCTTCATGAAATTGCTCATTATGGATCATGGTTAAATTGTTAATCATGGCTTTGACTGCATTGGCCCAACTGAGTGGATAGTACTTGTTCAAGTACTCGATCCGGAGATACTCCCAAGTGATGACCACCCTCCCAAAGTGTTTCAGCCAATAGGCTGATCGATCAACCAAGGGGAACAAGAAGGCGATCAACATGATGGTGTCCTCATCCCCAAATCTGTCGTGGATAGTGCTGCAGATCATCTCAAATTCTTACAGATAGAGATGGAGATCTTTGGTGGCATGCCCATGGAACTTGGGCAGAAGCTGAATCGTCTGGGGGCAAAGCTCGAAGTCACCTAGGATGGCAGGCAACTGGATCCAACGGTGGGTAAGGGTTGCATGATGGTTTTGCAACTGCCTCATGGTGCGAGGTGGTCTGGCTGGGGTGGCTCATCCCGACGTTTGTCGTCTACTCTTCCCTCCTGGAGTGGTATCTCTTCGCCACAAGCTGGACTATGTGGTTCTTCACGCCCAGCTCGCATCTGCGTGATTTCTCTGCTCACCTCTGCCATGAATACCCCTTGATCCCTGATCTGTCTCTGCTTGGTGTCCAAGAAAGCTAGCAGCATGTTGTTGATGGACACCTGATCTAATATTAAGGACGAAGTTTGAGGGTGGTCATATGTTATGTCATCATTGGCCATCTCTCTGGTATCTGCAAAGGCAAAAGACCCCAACTCAAATGTTGTCAAGTGAATGTATAGGTGTGCTGGTTTGTTTGATTGTACTTCAGGAATGGAAGAAGGGTGATCGAGGGGGAACAAGTGGAGACGAATTCCGGTTCAAAGAGTTGGTCTAAGCTCTTGGAAGCCACCCTAGATGAACGGGGAGGAGTGCTGGAGAGCGGTGCTGCCTGAGGCAGCCTAAGAGACCTCCTTCCCATCATCTTGATCTGGGGAATTATGAAGATTTGATCCGGACTGAAAGCATTATGAGAAAACTAACCTTTAGTTAACCTACTCAACACAATATGATGACCATGACAGTTCAGTCATTTATATTGTCAAAATTTATTAGATTATAATCCAATTTAGAGAGCGAGTTAGCGAGCGGTTAGTAACCCGATTCTCCTTGGAGACTGACACTAATTCTTAAGACTAGTTGCACATATTTCCAACAAGTATGTGTGTAAGTACGGACCGTTTCCGGCTACCCGATTTACTTGAGGAAGGAGCCTTACACGTTGTCCTCTAAACCACCCACTCTGCTATGGAAGTTCGAACCATTTACCAGCTACCTGAAAGTCCTCACTAGAGAATAGCTAATCATTTTTGTTAGAACTGGTAGTCTGAAGAAAGTTCAGGCGTGTCTCTGTCCTAGTGTGCGGGTCACTCAACTCTCATCAGTAAAATCAGACAAGGAGGGGGTTACTCTCCCAAAAGTATAAGTTAGAGTGAGATTTTGTTTTAGGTCAAGTATGCTTTATCAATCCCGATTTTAATAATTGTTTCTTTTTAGGTTTTTTTTAAATGAAGACAATATCTACCGAATTTTCTGATTTTCTTTTAATTAAAGTCCAATAAAACAAGAGGAGGAAGACGGAAAAGCCGACACATGATGAAATCAATGATGCATGAAGAGTAAGAAATGCGTACCTTGCTCCAACAGTCTCCTTGCAAAATGATCCACGCATAATTTAAAGATAGAAATTAAACTAATCTAAATGATGCACGAGGAAATCGTCCTTAGATGATAGCTTCTATTACGGGAAGAACTGGTGCTAACTAATCAAAAAAGATATCTGAGTCCGATCTTAGATGTCGATCGGTGCCCACCACCGTGGGTCCTGCAAGCATTGTATACGGCCTCTCCCGACACTTGGTCTCTAATCCAATTAAGTTATCTTTTTATTTGACTATGTCCAAAGCGTGATCTATAGGAACATATATTCTATTATGGGGTTTGGACCTTAGTTGCTACCAAGCTCAACCAGAATAAAATCTAAGCCTAGGGGATAAAACCTTGTGAAAAAAATGAAAATAAAAGGAGAAAAACTGCAAGAAATTCGATTAGATCACCCGAGTGTACCTGCACTCGGCGAAACAACCCTGAACAATGTTCAGGTCCAAGAGTGCTCACAAATCTAAGTTATTACAAGAATTTTTGCAAGAATAAAACTAAGGGAATTCTATCTAATATAATTGCCCCTCTGTTCCTCTTCAGGTGTGGGTCCCTCCCAAGCAAATCGAGTCATCCTCTAAGTGGTACCTCGTATGAAAAAGCAAAATAGAAGATGGTGAGAAATAATTATAATGAAAGAAGCAAAAACAAATAAAAATGAGTGAAATCTAACAACTTAGCCGTGCTCCCCAACGACGGCATCATTCTATTGATGCGATTTTCGAGCTGATTAAGGTGGATTAAATTAAGCAATTGCCATTGTCTTAAATCAACTAAATCGATCTACGAGAAAATATAACACTAATAGATCAAACAGAGAAAATAAATGGTTTGCTATCTGGTATAGCGACTAGTGTCGAACTCAAGGAGCACAATTATACACTAAACAATAAATTTCAGAAATCCAATGGGTTTTTATTGTTTTTGAGGTTCTTAATTTTGCGAAATTTTATTTTTTTAAAAAATTGGAAAAGAGCCCAATGAACAAAGACACGCGCACATAAATAATCTTTTTGTATTTTTCAAATAGGTCAAAAATGCTTCGAAAAATGCATTAAAATTTTTTTTTGGGTTTTTATGTATTTTATAATGTCTTTTGGTAATTTTTATATTTTTACAGATGTTTTTGCAATCTTCTAAAAATCAAATAGTGATAAAAATAACAAATAGTGCACAACCAAGAATGTTTTGCGAATTAAAAATAAGCAAAATTTCATAATTCCAGGAAGTTATTTTTAAGATAAACATGAGAAAAATATCTACAAACACAAACTGAAATTACTATTATTGAATTTTTATGATTTTATATAATTTTTATAATTTTTAAGCGTTTTAAATTTTTTTAGGTTTCTATGTTGTATTTTTCAACAAAATTTTCATAGAAGCTAAAAGATAACAAAAAGCAACTGTAGTAATTTTTATAGAATTTTTAGATGATTTTTCAAATTTTTATGGATTTTTCAAAACCAACAGTGACTTTTTAGGTGTTTCTGATTTTTTAATAATAGAAAATGCAAGAAAATCAGCAAGCAAAAATTACCATAAATAACACATGCTAGCAGGAGTCGCATCAAATTTTTGGGCATTTTTTGGAGTTAGTTGATATGTATTATACTAAATAAAAGACATGTTTCTAAAAAGACCAATCTCCAATTATTTTAACTCATAGCCTAGCAGATAACAAGTATTAAAAGTTAGAGGGCCTCTATGCAATTAACCCAACAAGCACATGCACATCACGTAGAACATGCACACATGGGTATAAATACAATCTTCAAAACTATAAATGCATTCCATAACATTTAACAAGTTCAGGGCAAAGATTGCAAATATCCCAAAAACACGTGAATGTTTTTAACTACAAATAATTTTTATGGAACTAAACGGAAATAACATAAAAGGCAGAGGAAAAAGTAAAATACACCCTTCGTTGGGGTATGTGTCGGGTGTGGGGCTTCTAGCATGTACTGTCCTAATGAGGCACTATAAGGCAAATCTGACGGTTCTGATTATGTCAGGGACGTGCGGTCAGATCTAAAACATCACGTTTGTTCCAACGGCCTCCAAGGCTGATCTATCAGGCGACACAGATGAAGGACAAGTTCTGATCTGATGGCTAAGGGTTGGGCATTATCAGATGGCCCTGATCTAGTCTAGAGCTCTGTCTCCAGATCAAACGACAGTAGGGGGTGCTAGACAAACTCCGCTTCGACAAGCTTCAACCGAATGTGGAAGGCGATCTAGGGGTCCGATGAAGTCGCTATGGGGTCCACTACCGTCATGAGGTCTCTCCGCAACAGCCAAGAGGCTCTAATGAAGCAGTTGACAATCGGATGACCGAGACAGTGGTGCTCCACGTAGAGCTGCTCCGCCACCTAGAGTGAATCTCAAATCGCACTTCACAAGAGACTCGGAGGTTGTGCTCCGGTCATGTTATTGCTTGCAAATATGAAGAGAAGCCAGGTGGAGTGTCTTTGGTTCCAGGTGGTGGCGAGGGAAGGATCCTATCCTAATCTCGCTCCATTAAGCGAGATTCATGGTGTCAGACTACGGGAGAAGGATGACGCGCAATGAGGCAAACATTGGTGCAGGTAGTGATGATCATGGAGCTCTGACCACGGTGGTCGGAGCCAAAGATGGCAGATGGATGATGATCAGAATCGGAGTGAGCAATGGAAATGGGAGGCTTTGAGGAGGAACATGATTGGTCTAGTGTGAATCGTGAAGCGAGGTGGAGGCGAAGTTTTGTCCTTGATCAAGTGATGGAAGGCCTGACAGGATTTTCACAACGACGCTCTAACCATGCGATGAGCTACATGCTACCCGGCGTCCAATCGAGCTCCCAAAGGGACCTCTGGAACCCTACCACTGTTCTGGAGGTGTTATAGGAGGAGTGGTGGCTGATGAATCCATGATTCATTAACTATTCTGTCGTATTTTGTCTTAAAAACCATAACAAATGCATGTAAATATTAATTAATTCCCATCTTTTAACAAATCGTCATTCACGAATAAATATTAACTTTTAAGCATCAAAATCATGTAAATAAATAAAGAACAAAGAAAAAGAACAAAAGGCAGATTGGATATATGTATATATGTACAAGATGACTTAAAAATATAAATATAACTACAAGGTATATTTATAGCCTAACCCCTGAGACCATATCAGCATGGCTTGGTCGACAAACCAATAAGTAGGGGGAGATAAGGAAAGAAAACCATAAAAAATAAAGTAAGTCACATTTCATGTACCTCTCATTATTTATCAAATAAATATAAAACATCAATGATTTTTTATTAAATCATATATAAATATTTTTTACCAGACTCTTTTCTTAATTATTTCTAAAAGTGTATATAAAAATATAAAAATAAGTCAAAAATATTATCGTGAATATATGCCAAGGAATTCAGCCTTTAATTTGTCAAAATCTCAACTTCCGAACATCATAACTTCTTCATACGAACTCCAATTTTACTCTACTCACCTTTATGTTCATAAAATAATATTCTCTAATTAATAAAGGTGGTTTCATTGAATTCGGAGTCCGTTTGCAAAAAGTCGGTTTTGGGACCAAATGACAACGGGGTTTCTATGCTATTTATTTTATATAACACATATTATTTATATTTTTCCTAATTTTATAATTTCTAATTATTTTCATGATCTTCTATTTTCACCCTAATATATTTCATAATTTTTGGAGCTTATTTATTATTTTAATAAAATCAAAAACCCTAAATTATATGTATAAATGAACTGTATAACGTATACCTCTATTTATTAATATATGTAAAGTAAAATCCATAAAAATTCATACAAACCTTATTTATTGTTCTAATAATTAAGAAAATATAAAATTACTTTTTAAGTATTTATTTATTAAAGTAAAAATCCAAGACCTATTTATCTATATATATTTATTAATATAATATTTATATTTAAATTATTTTTATAATTTATAAAAAGTATTTATTTCATAATTAAGATTATTTAATTATTTACATTTCTTGTATTATACCTATTTAAAATAACCTTATTTATTATTTATTATCGAATTTACAATAATTATTACCCATCTGGCAAACCAGGTGCTGACACTTGTCAACACCTAGTTCATCTTCTTCAAGAATTTGGTAATGGAGTTTGCTCTGATCAGCCGACTTCAACTAATTATCTCGCACGACTCACAAGCCTCTCCGATGATCTAAACCCTTGAAGATCTTCCCCTAACAACCAAGAATCTTGCCAACCGTTGGATTTAACTTGGGGAGCAAGCAAATCATCTATAAAAACCCTCGAAGAAGGACATTTCCAACTAGCTCTCCAACCACCTACAGCTACCAGCTCCAGTGGCCGACCCCCATTCTTCCCAGCCTCGCTTCGCCGGATTTGGAGGTGACAGCTCCGCCCCAGCAAGCTTGCGTGGAGGAGGGATCTTCGAAGGAGGTTCCAAGTCTCTTGGCAGCCTTGCATCACAGCTCAACGCCGCGTCCCGCTCCGGCGAAGGTCGACCGTCGAGCACCCATAGAGGTAAATACACCTCTGATCTCCCCAGACCTATTCCTTCATCTTCTTCACTTTCTTTCTTGATTCTCGTGCCTTAATTAGCGTCGCTAAGCGTGACATTAGGATGCCTAATCATTTAACTTAGACGCTGAAGCGCAATCCTCTTTCATTCTGTTCAAATCCACTTCGAATCACGTCCTCATTTCATCGCCATCTTTCACGCCTGTTTGTTTTTAATCTGGAAACCAATTTTCGATCTTGCAAAACCCTATAATTGGCCGATTCCTTGAGAATCGAGCACGTAAACTTGTTATTTACAGATCCATCTTCAACCTGGAGCCATTCCCAAGCATTTGGAAGCTTCGATCATTAAGAAAATTTGTTTTGAAAGAGGCACAACAACCTGGAAATAATCCTCCAGGATCAGTGGACCGCCACCTTCCTCGAGTGACCACCGCCGCTCGGAGCCTCCTCAGCCATCCACCTACCGCGGGCGAGCTCGAGGGGTGGAGGACCCACCCCTCTGGCCCCGCCGGAGAGCCAAAGTCACCGCCGTTAGCCTGAGGAAAATCAGAGAAGAAGAGCCCGTCAGCAGACGTGCGAAGAAGCTCAAGATCCTCAAGAACTCCAGAACGCACAGGTGTACGACTCGTGTCCATCCGCGGATGATTAGGATCCACGCCTATGTTCTAATCTCGGCCGTCGAAAGCGAAGCAGTAGAAAAATTACAAAATAAACCCACCGGCTTCTAGAAATTAATCCCCGCTCCAATCGTTTGTAGTATTTGCATTTAGGTCCCTCCGCAGGGACCTAAATGTAAAACTTCTTATATCTTTCTCAAAACAGTCCCTGTAAGGACCATTTTGCAGAACATTTTAATTACTTTTTATTACGCTTATACCCCTGGGTTGTAGGGGATTTTTGGATCTAGTTTTGACCTCATTTTTCGTTGATTTTTTAGGGTAGTTACGCAACTACCCCAGCAAGATTTCAAGTATTTTTTCATGTATTTTTCGTGTGTTTTCATCATGTTTAAATTCTTCGCAAATTGCCTACGTTTTGCTTTGTTTTCGTGTGTAGTTCAAGCCCGTTGCTTGGTTTTTCTCCTACTATATAGTATCATCTATATTTCACCTATTTTCCACCTATTATATAATAAGTAAATTGTTTGAAAAATATCCTTTTGAAAAATAAATAAAAATGGGAAAAGATTAAAATCAAATAAAAAAATTAAAAATAAAAACTTAATAAAAACCGTAGCTTTTCTTTGATCGCTTTAAGAAGAGGAAAAATAAATCGCAAAACTATTTTCCTTAAAAGATCAACATACCCTATTCTGCCTCCTTGAGTTCGACCCAGGCACACTTACCTGGTAAAATAAATAGTGTAGGTTTTTCTCTAAAAACCAAATTTGTTTGATCGGAGCTAGGATCCGATTTGTGGATTTCTACATCGACAACTTTCCCTTTTAAAAGCCGTAAACCGACTCTAGCCTACCGTTATCAAAATGGCGCCGTTGCCGGGGAGGTGTTAGAGTATTTTGATTTTTTTTCATATTTTTGTGATTTTATTTTCTCTCTTCTTTTTGTTTGGTTTTTTGCAGTTGTTCGTACGTTTTTTTAGTAGATTATCTTCGGTTTTTCGTACGGTTTTTTTCTCGATTCATTTCTCGATCGTTTCTCGATTTTACGACTTTTGTCTCGATTTGCTTTAGCCGCTAATCAAGTTTTGCAGGGCCTGCAGGATCAACCGGCTTCTTAGGAAGCCGAATCAGTTTAAAGAGCAGAGGCCGGTTCTTTCTCTATGAATAGGCTGTAGAGGGAAAACCTAATTAGTGTAACTTTGTAAAAGCGAGAGAAAGGGAGAGAAATTGTATTGAACTATATTAGAAGGGGTCCACTAAGGACATCCCGACGTGTAATCTCCCCCCCCCATTTTTTGGGGGTCTGATTCGTCCGATACCATGTATTCGGGGGATCAGGGCACCCACCGCGGTTTTCTCGCCATATTGATTTTTCTACGGCTTTTTCCGATAGATGCTTCTTTAGGTTTTTCTTACTATCTGATTGTGTCTACGTAGCTAATTTCAGGACTCGCAACCTAGGTGCATGATTTTAGAAATTTTATAAAAAAATCGGTAGACGTTTGTTTGAAAAAAATCCAAAAAATTACAAAACCACAAAATAAAATTGGAACTGCAAAAAATAACTGACCTAAAAACCGTAACGATTCATCTGATTTGGGAGAGTAATCCCCGCACATCATCTCAGAGTGCACGAGCGAGAGTCGACCCGTAAGGCTAGAGCCAAAACCCTGTATTTCTCGTAAAATACTACTTAGTTCATACACCTGATCACTGTTCCTCAGTGAGTACGCTCGGCTAGCCGGAAATAGTCCGGGTGTACTTAGCAGAGTGGGAGGTTTAGAGGACACTGCGCAAGGCTCCGTCCTCAAGTAACACGGGTAGCCAGAAACGGTCCGTACTTACTCCCATACTGGCTGAATGCAAGTGATCTTCTGTAAGGACTCGGGCTAGTGTTTCGGAGAAACTATCAGGCACCTATCAGCTCGCTCAGCTCGCGATAACCGAAACTTGTTTGCTAATTACAACCCTAAAATCGACAAGATAAAAGACCAAACCCTTACAGTCTTCATCGGGTTGTGTTGGTGAAAACGGGTTTTGCCTTGTGTTTGCTTGTGGGGCGTGAGTTACCGTGGCTTTTGCATTTTTCCATCTCCTTTGAATCGTAAATCATACTCTCCCGATCAAATCTCTTGACATCGAGAATGACGTCTCGACGGCTTTTCTGCTCATACTCTGTGAGCTTTCGACCGTCCACCATCAAGATCGGGATGACCCTCTTCCCGAGCTGGTCCCATCTGATCTCGAGGAGAGTCAGACCTAGACTCCCTCGCCTCTTGTCCAGAATATTGAGGCAGACCCTTGCCTCAATACATCTAAATCTCCAACCGATTTTTTGCTGAGTTCTTACGAGAGCTTCTCTTTCACAGACGATCAGATGGCTCGCGGCAAAGGTCAGGCAGCAGACGAGAGGCCACCAGCTGGGGAGCATTACGAAGAAAGACCATACACCACAAATGTTACTACAGGTATTCTCGACACGCTTTAACAGATGAACCTACATATTCAAGAACAATTCAGAATCAAGAATGAGCTGCGGGATGAAATAGCCACGCTGCAAGCAGGGGCCGGGAACCAGTTACCGCCTGCAGTGGTTCCCGCTACCTTATGGGATGAGTATGAACCGGGCGCTAGAACGCTCCATCATTGGATTCGGCTACCGCCGAATCAAGGGCCATACGAGTTGAGACCATCCTTCATTTCTTTGCTTCCCAAGTTCTATGGGAATGCCGCAAAGGACCCGTTTACCTTTTTACAGCAATTCAAGATGATTTACGGCACGACTTGCTATCCAGGAGTTACGCAGGAGGCTGTACGCCTCAAGGCCTTTCCCTTTGCCTTAGCCGATAAGGCTCTTTACTGGCTGAGTCACCTGGGACGGGAAATCTCTACATGGGATGTTCTGAAGTCCACTTTCTTGCGTAAATATTTTCCTCTGGGATGGACGGACATGATGAGGAGCCAGATCTCCAACTTCACACAGCTTCCGCATGAATTTTCCATGAGGCATGGGATAGATTCAATGATCTTACAAAGAGATGCCCACATCATGAAATACCGATGAAGGTGCTAGTGCATAATTACTTTGGAGGACTCCAGCCGGATATCCTGGGGCTCGTGAGTGCCGCATGTGGTGGTATTTATTTGAATAAGGACGCCGAGTCAGTCTGGGCCATCTTCGAAGGGATGGCCGAGAACTCAAGAGTCGTTGACTCTACTCGGGCATTTCAGAAAGCCCCGCAGCCACTACATCACCGAGATCACCATAAGGTGGCTGACATTTCAAACTCTGAATCAAACACCAACATTGGATACATTAGCGAGAAATTGACGTTGGTGGACGTGATTCAGAAGCAAGTCCAAGACTTACAGCTGCTGCGAGAGTTAGAGAAACTCTCATCTCTACCTCAACAGCTGAGTGATCTTTCGAAGAAGGTTTCTGAGCTCCAACTTCAGTATCAGCAGAGCCAGTCTTCTTCGACTGCACATCCTACACGGAGGATCTCACCCGCTCGACCAACCCGTCAGGTTCACTACGTCCAGAGGGAGCCCGAGACTCCGCAAATTGATTGGCATGAGGATCAGTATCATGCCAATCCCAGCCAAATCACCAGCATCGCAGAGATGGAGGTTGAGCCACAAGCCACTTTCGAGATTAACGGGATTTGGTATACTCCTATTCAGCAACCGAGTATACCGAATCATCAGCAGCAACCATACGGTCATCCGCAGCATGGACGTCCGCAATTCCAGCACCGTCAGAACTTCACACTGCAGTAGTCTCACCCAAATGTTTATCATCAGAGACCACATTCATATCAGCATCCTGCTCAATGTTCACAGACTTATCCTTATCAGCAGCCGCAACAGTCTTCCTCCACACCTCAGAGATACTCTCAGCCTTCCACCTTTCAACAATACACGCCAAGGTAGGAGAGAGGAGCAAGCCAGGGCCACCACACTGCACCAGAGATGTCTTCACAGGCCCAGGCACTCAACCAGATCATGGATATGCTGAGTACGCTCCAGATTGCGCACAAGACTGAGATGGAGCAGGTTAACCGTCATTTGGACGAGTTAACCACACCAAAGACCACTCTTCCAGCCCAGCCTCAGATGAACCCGAACAGTAAGTGAAGGCATATAGATCAGGTAGACACTACATGTAACATCTCGTTTCCTGAATTTTTATCTAACTTAATTCGTCTCAGGAGCGGTAGATCACCACGAGCACCTGTTGGAGTAGAAAAGCGGGCACTTGACGAGGAACACGAGCAAATCCATGAGCCGCAAGAATCTGACTCTGTGGAGGAGAACAAGCACGATGATGTGGACCACTTTCCAGATCCGAGAGATAGGAGCTATGGCGATACAGTAGATATGGACAATGGCAAATCAGACGATGACATCACGCCAGATCAAGCAGATAATCCCGAGAAAAATATATCTTCCCCTGTCTTAGAGAGTTTTGTAGATAATTCTGAAACTGTTGGTGTACAAGCTGATTCCAATATAAATAAAAATTCTGATTTTCTGACTCCTGATATTGTTCCTTTTCCCGATGCTTTGTTTGGAAAAGGAAAGAAAAATACCAAAAAGAATGTTGTGACTCCAGAGACCAAACGATTACTTAAAGATCACATATTTCTGAAGATTCCACTTCACGATACCTTGGATCATTTCCCTACACTCAAGAATCAGTTGAGGAACAAATGTACTACGCGTAGGAAAAACAGATCATGAGTTGAGAAGCATATATTGACCAAGGCAACTTCAGGTTTAATTCGGAACAAGGTACCCAAGAAGTAGAAAGATTTGGGAGCTCGCTATGTCAAATTGTCAGATTGAAGACACTACATTCAGTCATTCTGATGACACGAAAATCGATGTGACTAAGGTAGAAAATAAATCACAATGTCGTTGTCCTTAGTCGATCAATTCGGTGAACAGAAAAATATCTTAAATCACTTAAGATATGATAAATCAATAAAAACAATGTAAGCGGCTTTCGCTATTCTTTTTACTTGGTATAGCGACCAGGGTTGAACACAAGGAGCACGATAAAAAAATATGCAGTCAATTTTCAGAAATGAATTTTTAGTGGTTTTTAATTTTTTTTTAAATTTTTAAAAGAGGCACAAAGGATAAAAACACACAACCCACACTATTTTTGTATTTTTCCAAAAGGACAAAATGCTCAAGAACTTACAAGGAAAATGTTTTTGGATTTTATATATTTAAAATATTTTTGGTAATTTTTTCGCAATTTTTTGATGTTTTTGTTATTTTCTAAAAATGAAACAGTAGAAAACAAGGAAACAGTGGACAACCAAGATTATTTTGTTACTTAAAAATGCTTTAAGTGTCCAATAATCGTGGAAATTATTTTTAATAGAAACTACAAAGCAATATCTACAATTAGAAACTGAAATCAGTTTTTTTGGATTTTTCTATAATTTACTACAATTTTTTTAAGATTTTTTGTTTTTTGCACTTTTTTGGAGTTTTATAAATGGAAAATTCACAAAATTTGGTCAGAAAAATAAAAGATATCAAAATACACCTACACTAATTTTTTTTGGAATTTTTAAGCAATTTTTCGATTTTTATGGATTTTCAAAGTTCTGTAAGAGAAAAAAACATTGTTTTTAATTTTTTAAATCTATCAAATTTTAACAAAAATTCATGAAAAAAATGACACAATACAAAAAGACATAACAGGAGCACACGTGAATTTTTTTATAATTTTTAGAGTAATGCACACATTTATTTCATCACAAAGATCAAGCAAATTGAATGTCTGAAACAGAGGGATTGAAGTGTAATTTTTTCGAAGTTTTTGCATCAAAAGTTTACATAAAATAATCAGAAGATAAAAACTACAATTTACCCAGTACTCAGCATGCCAAGCATGTGACTTGCTCTGAAGGTGACTTCTTTGCATTTATAAAAAATTCCAAAGTTGTTTGCGTAAATTGTCCAAATAAATTATTTCACCCTAGGGTTCCTTGATCTCTTGTCCTTTCAAATGGGGAGCCAAGGGGCAAAGCTGCCATCCTCTTCAAATCTGGAGCTCTCGACAGAGGGTGGCGCGTGGCAGCGTCAAAAGCGGAGGGTGCTGGCGGTGGGGCCGCGCTCGTGCTGGACGAAGGGGCGTCTTGCGGGCGGCTTGCCGCCTGGAGGTTCAGAGGGGCTGACGGTGCCGGGCATGGAGGGCATCGAGCGCGGGCGGCGGAGGCGCTCTGGAGGGAGCTGCAGAAGTTGGAGCGACGCAGGGGTTTGTCGCAGAGGTGGGTGGCTATCGCTACCCCGTTTCCCGGGCCGTCGGATCCTCCCATATCCGAATCTGGTTACTCAACAATAATTTATTCAGCAATCACAACTAACATTCAGAAATAGACTGCAAATAAAAATACTCAGAAGAAAGTATTTCAACACTTTTCCATTCACAAAATAAAGTTCAGATGATACACTGTCCCACTATAATCATTTACATGTACATCAGCTTGAAAAGAAAAAATACATAAGACTACTAACTACCTTAAAAAGTAAAGCTACTGTGGCTGGCTGGATGTCTAGTATGTAAGCCAGATGAATTTTTAAAGTCCTTGCGATGGCTCACCGATACCTGTTGGGTTTTCCATAAATCATAGGATAAAAATTAATGAATGCTAAGTAACGAAGAAGAGAAAAGCAAACAAATTGTGTAATTTTTCAAAACTTGATGTCATAAAAATTTCATTCTTTCTCATTAATTTAAGTCCTATTCCTTTCTATTCCACATCAGGGATTAGTCCAGGGGAACCCCACCATTCTTGGACTCCGAAGCTGTGGACGCTTCAGGATTGGAGATTGTGTTGATCTTGGTAAGCTTATGCCGCCGCACGTCGCCTCAACCAATCCTCCAATACTACCCTGACAATTTCTTTTTCTTTCATTAAATAGGGTCTCAACCCTCAGCCTGGAAAATCAAATGAGCACACCGTCCTCAAGGACTCGGTTGCTTAAAACCTCAGGCTAACATTTAATCATATAACCTAGTGGCTTTAAAAACATATTATCGTGACCCAGCCGCTATTGAACCACCCGTGCCTCCACATGGCACGACCACATCTTCCGTCGTTCCAACCCGAATATATTAGCTCCCGGTACCACGCGTTGCAAAACATTCAATTTGTGCGCACTTATCATAACAGGGCAACCGTGTACCACCTAGGTAGGGAAACGCCAATACGGGTTCCTTCCGACAAACCTACAGGTTGCATGCCCGACCTGTAGTTCTACTCCCAGTCATCCTTAACGTGACACACGATCCTTTTCAGGATCCAACTCAAACCATA
The DNA here is from genome assembly GCA_037367405.1 of Ottelia alismoides. Lineage (NCBI taxonomy): Eukaryota > Viridiplantae > Streptophyta > Magnoliopsida > Alismatales > Hydrocharitaceae > Ottelia > Ottelia alismoides. The sequence goes on along the minus strand of JAZKJV010007409.1, from coordinate 2,375,193 downwards.
TCAATTCACATGATGTAATTCTTTCATTAAGTCTTCGATTTGCATAATCAACAATACTTAGTATAGACTCACATATATATTATTCATATGCATATATACTCGTATTTATGCCTGTTTTAACTCCCAAACCCAAACTTTCAAATCCAACGCATCAATTTGATGCGTAAACCTTATTTTAGTGGGAATCACAAAGCAATTCTTCAGACTTTTTCAAAAATAGCCAAAATTAGGATTCTTCGTAGCAAAGAACACAAAATCAAGAATTTCAATAATTTCTAATGAAAACCCAACAGCAAAAGGAAGGATTTCGTTACCTAATCAAGCTCTCTCTCGTGTATGCAAGGCTTTATCGAGTTTCGTTTTTAGAAAGGCTATTTTAAGGCTCCTGAAAAGATCGAATTTCATTTTTGTATCAAAACGCTAAGATTATATTAAAAACACGAAGAACGAACGAAGAACGCGAAGAACGCGAAGAACACGAAGAATGTCAAGAACATATTTTCTCTTAAAATTTCGGCAGAGTTTCCCCTTATATCGGGACATATTTCAAAATCAAAACGAAAGGAGTTTCCTCTATAAAATCAATCGAGAGGACAAATAACAAAAAAACTGAAAGAATATACTCAACAAAAAGAGATGAAGAATCGGTAGACACCACACATCTTAGGTGAGTGAACATGTGATGAATCACAGGGTCACTGACGTGCATAGCCGCCCACACCTAAGTAGGGTATTGCACAGATTTCTCCATCAAAATAACTATAAAAGTATAATGCGAAGAATAGAAACATAAACGATGGAGAATCGGTAGACACTACGCGTCTTAGATGAGTGAACGTGTGACGAATCACAGGGTCACTGACGTGCATAGCCGCCTGCACCTAAGTAGGGTGTTACACAGATTTCTCCTCGAGTCACAACAGCAAAACGAATCGGAAAGAAAGATGAATCAAGAACAAAACTTGGAAGAACAAGAGTATGAATTGAAAGCCTAGCTTACGAAGCAACTAAGAGAGGATCATACCTTTCTCCTCCTCATTCTCTCGGCAGCGCTTCACTAGCGCTCCTCCCTCGCCTCCCACTTCTCCTCCCAACCTCTCGACCCAAGCCCTTGGTTTGGTGGTGGTAGTGGAAGTTGTAGAGAATGAATGGGCAGAGGGTTCTATTTATAGGCCTCAGAAAACCACTAACCATGGTTAGAAAACCATGGTTTAAACCTTAACCATGGTTTAGCGGCCCATTGTTTTGGCCCATGGTTTTAGCCAAAACTTATCCCAAACTTGGAGCTTAAGTTAGAACATTCTAGAGGATTCTAGATTCGCTAATGACGCTTAATTAACACTAATCGTGATTAACTTTCAGTAATCACGATTTAACTTTCGCGGCTTACGCTTATCTTTTGCTAACTATTGATTAGTGTTTACTAATGATCATTAGCGGTTTTCAATCCGTCATTAGTTTCTTTAATCATTTTTAATTAGTCTTAGTGACAGTCATTATGGGTTAATGACATCTTAGCCTTCCTTACTTCTCTTTAAATCGAAACGAAGTCCGATTCACACTAAACAAATTTCGTTGGTTTTCTCTTGACGAGTCGGATCTTATTATATAGGATCCGAGATATGCCAAGTTCAAGGCTTTACAATTATAACAACCTTAAAGGAAGTCTCATCCTCGAGACTAGAAATGCAGGCATAACAACCTTAAAGAGGATTGAAACCATAACAACCTTAAAGATAATGAAAGTCATGTCATTTAAAAAGAAGATATACAATACACAGTGTTATTAATAAAAAAAGTAGGGGTATTTCTCTCTCATTTCTGCCTCAGGTTCCCATGTGGCTTCTTCAAACTCTTGGTTCCGCCATAATATTTTAACTAGAGGCACCTCTTTGTTTCTCAACTTCTTGATATCCCTTTAAAGTATTTGCACAAGTATCTCTTGGTATGTCAAGTCTGGCTCAACATGTAAATCATCATAACTTATATTATGCTCTGGATCCCTAATGTACTTTCTCAGATTTGATACATGAAATACATCATGTATTGCCGAAAGATGTGGAGGAAGTACAAGTCTATAGGCAACTTTTCCAATCCGTTGAATAATTTCAAAGGGACCTACAAACCTGGGTGCTAACTTCCCATGCTAGCCAAACCTCTGAACACCCTTCATAGGTGATACTTTGAGAAATACAGAGTCACCTACCTCAAATTCAAGGTCTCTTCGCCTGGTATCACTATAACTTTTCTGGCGACTCTAGGCAGTTAATAGTCTTTTTCTAGCAAGCTCTACAGCTTCCCGTGTCTCTTGAAGTCTATCTGAAGCATAAAGGTTCTTTATTCCGACCTCTTCCCAACACAAAGGAGTAGTACATCTTCATCCATATAGTGCTTCAAATGGTGCCATGCCAGTACTTTGTATGGTAACTATTATTGTAGGTGAATTCTACAAGAGGCAAATATTTAATCCACGATCCCTTCCATTCTAAGGCACATGCTCGTAGCATATCCTCTAGTGTTTGAATCGTACGTTCTGACTGACCATCTGTTTGTGGATGATATGCTGTACTCAAGCATAGTTATGTACCTAAATCTTTCATGAAGTTCTCCCAATAGTGTGAGGTGAATCATGAATCTCGATCAGAAACTACTTCCTTCGGGATACTACGGAGGCGAATCACATGTGTAATATATAACTCAGCAAGCTGGTCTGGAGTGAAAGATAAACTTATCGGAATGAAGTGTGCTACCTTTGTCAGACGACCTATTATAACCCATATACTATCTTTACTACCAATCGTCTAAGGTAAGCCAGTAATGAAATCCATGGAAATGCTTTCCCATTTCCATTCAGGTATAGGGAGGGGTTGCAATAATCCTGGTGGCTTTTGGTGTGAAGCCTTTACCTGCTGGCAAGTGAAACATGAATTCACAAACTCAGCAACATCTTTCTTCATTCCCGGCTACCAAAAGTATGAATAAAGATCCTTACACATCTTCGTAATTCCTGGATGAATAGATAATCTAGAACAATGAGCTTCTCGTAAGATGTCATTCCTTAGTTCAAGTGTGTTTGGTACACAAACTCTGTGATGATTATACAGTAAACCATCTTGTATCTGGAATCCCTCTATCTCATTCTTCTGAAGTTGTTGTTTCAAGTCTTTAAGAACTGGATCATCCTCCTGTCCTTTCTTTATTTTATCCCATATTTCTGGTTTATATCGATGAGGAATAGTTATAGTATCAGCACTACTATCAAATGGTTTCCATTAACTAAACGTTGATAGTAAACCCCAGAAGTGGATAGCACTCACTAACCCAGGTGAATAAGTTCTTCTGCTAAGGGCATCTGCTACGACGTTCCCCTTACCAGGGTGGTAGGAGATTGTGCAATCATAGTCTTTCAGCAACTCTAGTCACCGTCTCTGTCTCATATTAAGTTCCTTCTGATTAAATAGATATTTCAAGCTTTTATGATCAGTGAAGATTTCAAAAGTAATACCATACAAGTAGTGTCTCCATATCTTTTAAAGCGAAAACTACAGCAACTAATTCAAGGTCATGTGTTGGGTAGTTCTTTTCATGTGTCCTGAGCTGTCGTGATGCATACGCAACTACCTTACCATGTTGCATAAGAACCGCCCCAAGTCCTTCTTTAGATGCGTCAGTGTCTAAAGACTAGCTTCACATGTATAAGACCATAAGAATGGGACCTCCTTCTAAGTTAGTCTAGTCATTGGCAATGCTATTCGTGAAAAGTCCTTCACGAATCTTCTATAATATCCATCTAAACCCAGAAAAGATTGTATTTCTGTGACAGTCTTCGGGCGTTCCCAACTCATCACTACACTAACCTTCGTGAAATCAACTGATATACCTTCCCCAGATATAACATGGCCTAAGAAAGATAATTCGGATACCCAGAAGTCACATTTACTATATTTAGCATATAGTTTGTTCTTCCTTAGAGTTTCAAGTGCCTTCTTGAGATGATGTTCATGCAGATACTTATCCTTGGAGTAAATAAGCACATCATCAATAAAGACTACTACAAAGTGGTCTAAGAACTCCTTGAATACTCTATTAATCAGATCCATGAAAGCTGCTGGGGCATTTTTCAGTCCAAAAGGCATAACTAAGAATTCATAATGCCCGTATCTAGTTCGAAAAGCTGTCTTGGGAATATCTGTATCTTTAGTTTTCGACTGATGGTATCCAGATCTTAAATCAATCTTAGAATACACAGTTGAACCTTGTAACTGATCAAAGAGATCATCTATTCTTGGCAGAGGATACTTGTTCTTTATTGTCCTCTTCTTTAGTTGTCTATAGTCAATGCACAACCGCATCGACCCATCCTTTTTCCTGACAAATAAGACAGGTGCACCCCATGGTGAAGTACTAGGAGGAATGAATCCTTTATCTAACAGTTCTTGCAATTGTACATTTAACTCTCGTAACTCAGCTAGTGCCATCCTATACAGAGGGATAGAGATAGGTTGAGTACCAAGCATACGAGAGATTTCAAATTCAATCTCTCGCTCAGGTGGTAATCCAGGTAGTTCCTCTGGAAATATATGAGGAAACTCGCACATTATAGGCACATCTTCTATCATTCTTTCTGACCTTGATGTAGTGGATACATAAGCTAAATAACCTTGGCACACTTGCTCTAACAACTGTTGTGCGTTCAATGTAGAGATATATTTGATATTATCATTGGATGTCTTTCCAATGAACTGGAACTCTATCGAGTTAGAAAGGTGAAACGTTACTGTCTTCTGGAAACAGTCAAGACATGCATGATGCCTTTCTAACCAATCCATTCCTAGTATAAGATCAAATTAATTCATTTCGATAAGTAGTAGATAAGCAGGTGAGTGATGTCCTGCAATATGTCCCACACCATTGTCTAAGATCTTCTTGAATTATAATTGACCTCCTAGTTCAAACTGAGATATTGGTTTTATGCTTATATTGGAATCTTAACCTTACAACGGGAATCAAATATTCTTCTTCTTCTTCTTCTTCTTCTTCTTCTTCTTTGTTTTGGTGTTCCTATGAAGTGCCTCCTCCACTGCTCCTCTAAATGGAGTATGAGCAATCAAATTCTATGGACCGATGGTATCTAGATTATTTCTTATGAGGATGAATAAAACTCTCAACTCTATTATCCGCAGGTCTGGATGACTTTGATCTCTCATAGTGGCAGAGTCTTCACTCTAATGCCTATTACCTTTGACCCATCTCATGGTCATCACTACCATAATCGCTAATTGTCTAAACACGTCTTGGTCTGCAATGATCCTCAGATGAGTCAAGGTCAAAGGTCAGATCCTATATGTCTTAGCATGATGTACATAAGGGACAATGACTTGTGAATGGTACTGCAGTCATTTATTAAGATCAAAGGATCTTAAAACAACCTTAGTTTTTGAATACCGCTCATAGTTACTAATTACTAAATAAATTACTGGAGTAACTGGGCTCTGATACTAATCTGTCGCGACCCCATTTCCCGGGCCGTCGGATCCTCCAATATCCGGATCTGGTTACTCAGCAATAATTTATTAAGAAATCACAACTGACATTCAGAAATAGACTGCAAATAAAAATACTCAGAAGAAAGTATGTCAACACTTTTCCATTCACAAAATAAAGTTCAGATGATACACTGTCCCACTATAATCATTTACATGTACATCAGCTTGAAAGGAAAAAATACAAAAGATTACTAACTACCTTAAAAAGTAAAGCTACTGTGGGTGGCTGGATGTCTAGTATGTAAGCCGGATGAATTTTTAAAGTCCTTGCGATGTCTCACTGATACCTGTTGGGTTTTCCATAAATCATAGGATAAAAATTAGCGAATGCTAAGTAACGAAGAAGAGAAAAGCAAACAAATTGTGTAATTTTTTAAAACTTGATATCACAAAAATTTCATTCTTTCTCATTTATTTAAGTCCTATTCCTTTCTATTCCACATCAGGGATTAGTCCAGGGGAACCCCACCATTCTTGGACTCCGAAGTTGTGGACGCTTCGGGATTGGATATTGTGTTGATCTTGGTAAGCTTATGCCGCCGCACATCGCCTCAACCAATCCTCCAATACTACCCTGACAATTTCTTTTTCTTTCATTAATGAGCACACCGTCCTCGAGGACTCAGTTGCTTAAAACCTCAGGCTAACATTTAATCATATAACCTAGCGGCTTTAAATACATATTATCGTGACCCAGCCGCTATTGAACCACCCGTGCCTCCACATGGCACGACCACATCTTCCGTCGTTCCAACCCGAATATATTGGCTCCCGGTACCACGCGTTGCAAAACATTCAATTTGTGCGCACTTATCATAATAGGGCAACCGTGTACCACCTAGGTAGGGAAACGCCAATACGGGTTCCTTCCGACAAACCTACAGGTTGCATGCCTGACATGTAGTTCTACTTCCAGTCATCCTTAACGTAACACACGATCCTTTTCAGGATCCAACTCAAACCACATCAATTCACATGATGTAATTCTTTCATTAAGTCTTCGATTTGCATAATCAACAATACTTAGTATAGACTCACATATATATTATTCATATGCATATATACTCGTATTTATACCTGTTTTAACTCCCAAACCCAAACTTTCAAAGCCAACACATCAATTTGATGCGTAAACCTTATTTTATTGGGAATCACAAAGCAATTCTTCAGACTTTTTCAAAAATAGCCAAAATTAGAGTTCTTCATAGCAAAGAACACAAACTCAAGAATTTCAATAATTTCTTATGAAAACCCAACAACAAAAGGAAGGATTTCGTTACCTAATCGAGCTCTTTCTCGTGTATACAAGGCTTTATCGAGTTTCATTTTTAGAAAGGCTATTTTAAGGCTCCTAAAAAAATCGAATTTCATTTTTGTATCAAAATGCTAAGAACATGTTAAAAACACGAAGAACGAACGAAGAACACGAAGAACGCGAAGAACGTCAAGAACATATTTTCTCTTAAAATTTCGGCAGAGTTTCCCCTTATATCGGGACATATTTCTCGAAAAATTTCAACAGAGTTTCCCCTTATATCGGGACATATTTCAAAATCAAAACGAAAAGAGTTTCTTCTATAAAATCAATCGAGAGGAAAAATAACAACGAAACTGAAAGAATATACTCAACAACAAGAGATGAAGAACCGGTAGACACCACACATCTTAGGTGAGTGAATGTGTGATGAATCACAGGGTCACTGACGTGCATAGCTGCCCGTACCTAAGCAGGGTATTACACAGATTTCTCCATCAAAATAACTATAAAAGCATAATGCGAAGAATAGAAACATAAACGGTGGAGAATCGGTAGACACTACACGTCTTAGATGAGTGAATGTGTGACGAATGACAGGGTCACTGATGTGCATAGCCGCCCGCACCTAAGTAGGGTGTTACACAGATTTCTCCTCGAACCACAACAGGAAAACGAATCGGAAAGAAAGATGAATCAAGAACAAAACTTGGAAGAACAAGAGTATGAATTGAAAGCCTAGCTTATGAAGCAACTAAGAGAGGATCATACCTTTCTCCCCCTCGTTCTCTCGGCAGCGCTTCGCTAGCGCTCCTCCCTCGCCTCCCACTTCTCCTCCCAACCTCTCGACCCTAGCCCTTGGGGTGGTGGTGGTAGTGGAAGTTGTAGAGAATGAATGGGTAGGGGGTTCTATTTATAGGCCCCAGAAAACCACTAACCATGGTTAGAAAACCATGGTTTAGACCTTAACCATGGTTTAGCGGCCCATGGTTTTGGCCCATGGTTTTAGCCAAAACTTATCCCAAACTTGGAGCTTGTTAGAACATTCTAGAGGATTCTAGATTCGCTAATGACGCTTAATTAACACTAATCATGATTAACTTTCACTAATCGCGATTTAACTTTCACGGCTTACGCTTATCTTTTGCTAACTATTGATTAGTGTTTACTAATTATCATTAGTGGTTTTCAATCCGTCATTAGTTTCTTTAATCATGTCTAATTAGTCTTAATGACCGTCAATATGGGTTAATGACATCTTAGCCTTCCTTACTTTTATTTAAATCGAAACGAAGTCCGATTTACACGAAACAAATTTCATTGGTTTTCTCTTGACGAGCCGGATCTCATTATATAGGATCCGAGATATGTCAAGTTCAAGGCTTTACAGTGGCAAAGGCCATGCACGGGACGTAAGAGAAGACAACCGGGCGGAGGGCGCCTGGAGCGCGATCGGCCCGCATGTAGTGGTCGCGGCGATGCACGATCTGGAGGCAGGTGGCTGGTGGAAGCGGCGCCAAGCGGTGGCGCGAATTAGTCGGCTGGAAAGGGGGGTCCGCTCACAGCGGCCTGGCGTGGCCTGAGGTGGAGGGTCGCTGTCTGCGGGGCAGCGGCAAGGGCAGCTGGGCTCGCAGCGATCTATGAAGGGATGGAAGGCGGAGCCGCACACGAGGCACGATGGTGCTTTGGAGGCGGCAGGGTTGGGAACCTGCCGCCGGCTATTTTTTTTATTTATTATTTTTTTATTTTTTAATGTTTTTATTCTGTAAACAGAAATAAAAATAGAGAAAAGTTTATTTTCTTTTTTTGAGAAATGTAAACAAAAGTAAAAGCACAATTTTTTATATATTTTCTTTTTAATTTTTTTATTTTGATTTTCCTGCAAAATAGATGTTAGATAAAAAACAAATGATTTTATTATTATTATTTTTAACCTGCAAAACAAGGGTTAGAGACCAACAACCAAATAGATTTTTTTATTTATGAACAAACAGGGATTTGAATGGGCGGATCTTGGCGTGGTGAAAGAAAGATCTAGGGACTCCGACCACCGTGCGTGGTCGGAGGTCATAAGTTGTGCATAGTAGAATGTGAAATAGAGTGGAAGAGAAAATGATGTGGAAAATCAATGTCGGACGCAGATTATGTGTGGTGAAAATTTTGGGATTTTTAAAATCTAAAGATCAATAAAACCTAAGCAACAAGATTGAGCCTACGGTTTACCTACGAAAATGAAGAAAATTAAAAATCGGATCTCACCTTGGGATCGGACACGGCGTGATGGCCTCAACGACGCTCGAATCACTGTCACCGACCGGATCGGAGGCTGGGCACCCTTCTGCAACAAGTAACTCTCGGAGATCGGGCTCCTCTCTCCAAAGATTGATCAAGTGTGAATGAGCAGGAAGGAGCCAATAAAAAGAGAAAAAAAACAAAAATGGAAAATATCCACAAATAAGGAAGGTGGTTATTGGGTGAATTAATGAAATAAATAAATAAATAAATAAAATAATTAATTACGAAATTCAGATTAAATAAATTTAATAAATTAATTAATTAATGGAAATCTATTAACCACCATAATGGTGGCCAATTAAGGTATAAAATCAAATCTTTACACAAAAGGTAAGTTTTCAATTCAAATAAAAGAATAAATTAAATAATTTAATATAAATTTCATAATTAAAATAAATCAATTAATTAATGTTATATAATTATTTTTTGGTGATTTTTATTTAAGAAAGTTAGTAATATGCACATATTATACACATATAATACAATGTACATAAGTACAAATAAGGAAATAAATTTTATAAAAGATGTTTTTTAATTTTTTTATTTTATTTTTAATAAAAACAATAATTACAAATATATACATTATTATAAAAATACATATTAACAAATATGAACAACAAAAATTGGTTAAACTGCACAAAACACCCTAGAAAACCAACTTTTTAACCGTAACTCCAAAAATTATGAAACCACAGCCATTTGAAAGATAATTTAATTTAGAGTATGATGGAAGTGAGTTTGGTTCAATTTGACTTGTATGGAGCCGAAATTGGTGTTTCAATTGTCACTTTACGGCTTCTTCAGGGTGCGATTATTTGCATTATTACATTATTTTATTTTACAAATATTTTTATTATTTACAACACAAATTTATTTACAACTTTTATTTACAAAAATAATAAATTTGAGGTTAAATTATGTACAAATAAAACAATACAAGTTTTGTACATTAATACATGAAAAATATTTACAAAATATTTTTTTGGATTTTTGACAGAAGACCCAATCCCCCCCTACTTTATTCCTGGTCGATCAGGTCAAGTCTTGTCCTTCTCTCGGTGTTTGGGCCAGTCTGTATTTATTGCATAAATACCTCCTTTTCTTTTTCTTTTCTTCTTTATTCTTTTATTTAAGTACAAAAAGTGTTAAAAATGCAATTTTAACAAAAGCATGCAAAATGGTAAAATTATGGAATTAGTGGGTATTTACAGGTATTTGACTAAGGAAATGAGGCTAAAATAAAAGAATAAAGGCGATGAATCGTGGATTCATCACGTAGTCTCTTACATAATTGTTCCTCGATCAATTTATTTCCATCCTTTTTACTTGATAAGCTCAAGCTAGGTCCTCTCTATAAATCACGAGCAATACTTCAGTTTACAGATCGATCTATAAAGAGACCTAGAGGTGTGTTGAGGAACATTATCGTGACCGTTCAGGGCTCGCAGTTTCCCGTGGACTTTACTGTCCTAGACATGACATGCCCTACACAGTTACACCTTGCTCCAATTATTCTCGAGAGGCCCTTCTTGCAGACATCAAGAGCACTTTTTGATTATGATGCTGGGAGAGTATCGTTCCACACAGACAACCGAGAGATACACATTGAGATGGAGAGAGAATGTAGCAGTCCCAAATTAGTATTGTCATTTACTTCAGAAGATACCGGTCTTGCAGAAGATTGCCAGCACATAGATGAGACACAGTTTCCTGATCTTGAGAGCATTTATTTTGATACCTACGATATCCTACACGAGGATAGGGTAGATCACCTGGTACCTAGTTTCAGATGATTGTTCACATATAGAGACAGATTTCATATCAGACTCAGATGAACAGTCACCTGTAGTAGATATCTCAGTGCCACAGATTGAAAATACACATATTACAGCACAAGAGTCAATTGATTATATTGCACAAATCATACAGTCTATTCAGCATAGAGAGTCGGATAGTGTGATGTCTACAATTATAGACACCTTCTATAATCCGACTCCAGAGATGCATATTTCAGAAAAGAGAGCTATGCCATGTACAGTGTTCACTTACAAAGGAGGCTCTACTTTTTCAGCCAAGGATCAGTACGAACATAAAAAGCAGAAAATTCAGTATGACCCTGGCTGAAGTGATCTATTTTCTACAGGAATTTTGATCATCCTTTCATTTCATCTCATCCTGTACAAATTCTTTTGAGCCATTCGATTCTGGAGATCCGCAACACTTGTATATTCTTCGTAGACCACAATCGTCCCCATTATTGCTCATCTTCTATGCTTAGGATACCAAATCCTAAGTATGGGGGGACCGATTGTTCGTTGATTCACGTTTTTTATTTTGTTCTGATTCTTTGTATAGCCTTTCTTTTTCACAAATCACTGGTCTTCGATTTTTGGCTACGCTCTTTTCTATACTTAAGATGCCTTATCCTAAGTATAGGGGGGACCGAGTGATTTCGATGATTTCGTATTCTTTTCCTTTTGATCTTTCGTTGTCTATTCTTTTTACCCAGTCACCTCGTTTTTTGCTCTTCCGTTATACTTACGATGACATGATCGTAAGTATAGGGGGGTTGACTGATTTGTATTCTTTATTCTTTTTCACCCACTTTTACTTAGCACGAGTTATGTACTCCTTTTTTCTCTTTTGATGCTATGAGGACATAACACAAGCTAAGTATAGGGGGGTGCGTATATATTGCATATATACTTTTGTCCATAACTCGTACTTTTATGTATTTTCTATATCTATAAAATCCATAAAAAGTGGGTAAGGGTTAATTTAAAATCCATTTATATATTTACTTATTATTTAAAAAATCCTTGTAAATAAGTAAAATATGTTTAAAACTTTTATTTAAAATCTGTAATTAAAATATGAATTTAAAATTTGTATTTAAAATTTGTATAATACTTATTTCAAATCCTATTTATTAAAATATGTGTAAAAACCATTTAATCCTTGTAAAATCCCTTGTAGATAAAATCTGTAAAATACATAAGATATTTAATTCAAATAAAATATATCTTATAAAATTCATGAATAAAAACTTGTTTATAAAAATCATAAAATCCATAAAAAATACAAAGTCCTAAAACTCATAAAAATTACAAAAGCCTTAAAATCCATAAAATGAGTGAAATTCAGAAAATATACTTCACAAAACATGGTTGTATTTGCATTCGTATTTTTCAGAATAAGTTTGATTTCTGGAACTAAGGACTGAGTCTAGTCTAAAGGATGGAGCTTGATTACGACCTTTAACTTTCGTTGTAAGGAGCCTGGTTAGGATCTGGAATTTAGACTCTTTAGGTCTTTTGACTTAAAATCTTTGGGTTCCATAAGACCATATTCGGGAAATCAAGTCATATGTGCTTAAGTAGACCATTTGGTGTCATCCGTAAAACTCTACACCAGTGAACCAATCTTGAACACATGCACTCTGCACTTAGCTCGACTCACATGGAGTTACGAAGGGCAGTACATCTTAGTAGTGCGTTTCTATCCATATCTTTGCGGCATTGACGTCTAAAGACGGGAGAGATTGGGGTTGCGATAGTTTCTTCGGATGAAGGAAGGATCTGCTGACACAATTTCTCTAAGACCTCAAAAAAGGGACAGAATAAAAAGATGCTATATCCGTCGAGGCACAAAAAGATGAATGCAGTGCAAGCAAGTTACAAAGTCAAAGCAAAGAAGAAGCCACCAAATAAGACCATAATGGTCCAAGCTTCCACCAAAAATGCCTGCACATCTTCGTGGAGACTCAGCTACACCGGTTAAGCTTCACAAGGAGATGCGTCTACACTGGTCGCACTCCACTTCTTTTCTCATTCTTCTACTTTCTCTCTATACTCAATTGTGGACATAGCAGAACTGAACTCAGAAGGGAATACCTCCCTCCCCGAGGAAAGAGTAGCGGGATGAGGAAGCCATAGAGGTGTATAGCTAGGATGGACGGTTTCTTCGTTTCTCTAAGCAGGAAGCGATAAATCAATTCACATACTGTACAAGTTGACTTCAAGGATGATAGAGTTTACGATATGAATAAGTGAGTCTGAACTAGCTGATGAAGTGATCTTGAGTAAGGATTTGTGGAACTTGAGGACTGTTGAGGATAAAATCCTAATCCTAGTTAAGGTTCCGACAAAATGCTTGTTTTAGGCCCGATCGAGCTCTGTCCTTTGTCAGTTCTCATGAATTGGTTTAGGAAAACAAGTTCATTCTAACTTTCTTTCTTTTTCACTTACTTTTTCAAAATAAGTGTTTGCTAAGGGACTAGCAAAGTTTAAGTATAGGGGGTTGATGAATCCATGATTCATTAACTTTTCTGTCGCATTTTGTCTTAAAACCCTTAACAAATGCATGTAAATATTAATTAATTCCTATATTTTAACAAATCCTCATTCATGAATAAATATTAACTTTTAAGCATTAAAATCATGTAAATAAATAAAGAACAAAGAAAAAGAACAAAAGGCAGATTGGATATATGTATATATATACAAGATGACTTAAAAATATACATATAACTACAAGGTATATTTATAGCCTAACCCCAGAGACCAAGTCAACATGGCTTGGTCGACAAACCAATAAGTAGGGGGAGATAAGGAAAGAAAACCATAAAAAATAAATTAAGTCACATTTCATGTATCTCTGACTATTTATCAAATAAATATAAAGCTTTAATGATTTCTAATTAAATCATATGTACTTATTTTTCACCAAACTCTTTTCCTAATTATTTCTAAAAATGTATATAAAAATATAAAAATAAGTCAAAAATATTACCATGTATATATGCCAAGAAATTCAGCCTTTAATTTGTCAAAATCTCAATTTCCGAACATCATAACTTCTTCATACGAACTCCAATTTGACTCTACTCACCTTTAAAGTTCATAAAATATTATTCTCTAATTAATAAAGTGGTTTCATCGAATTCAGAGTCCGTTTGCAAAAAGTCGATTTTGGGACCAAATGACAACGTGGTTTCTGGGCTATTTATTTTATATAACACACATTATTTATATTTTTCTTAATTTTATATATTCTAATTATTTTCATGATCTTGTATTTTCACCCTAATTTATTTCATAAATTTTGGATCTTATTTATTATTTTAATAAAATCAAAAACCCTAAATTATATGTGTAAATGAATTGTATAACATATACCTCTATTTATTAATATATGTAAATTAATTTATTGAAATCCATAAAAATTCCTACAAACCTTATTTATTGTTCTAATAATTAAGAAAATATAAAATTAATTTTTAAGTATTTATTTATTAATGTAAAAATCCAAGACCTATTTATCTATATATATATTTATTAATATAATATTTATATTTCAAATAATATTTATTAATTTTAAAAAATATTTATTTCATAATTAATATTATTTAATTATTTACATTTCTTGTATTTATACCTATTTAAAATAACCTTATTTATTATTTATTATCGAATTTACAATAATTATTACCCATCTGGCCAACCAGGTGTTGACACTTGTGAGCACCTGATTCATCTTCTTCAAGAATCTGGTAATGGAGTTTGCTCTGACCAGTCGACTTCAACTAATTATCTCGCGCGACTCACAAGCCTCTCCGATGATCTAAACCCTTGAAGATCTTCCCCTAACAACCAAGAAACTCGCCAGCCATTAGATTTAACTTGGGAAGCAAGCAAATCATCTATAAAAACCCTCGAAGTTGGACATTTCCAACTAACTCTCCAACGACCTACAGCTACCAGCTCCAGTGGCCGACCCCCATTCTTCCTAGCCACGCTTCGCCGGATTTGGAGGTGACAACTCCGCCCCAGCAAGCTCGCATGGTGGAGGGATCTTCGGAGGAGGTTCCAAGGATCTTGGCAGCCTTGCATCGCAGCTCAAAACCGCGTCCCGCTCCGGCGAAGGTCGACCGTCGAACACCCTTACAAGTAAATACACCTCTGATCTCCCCATACCTATTCCTTCATCTTCTTCACTTTCTTTCTCGATTCTTGTGCCTTAAGTAGTGTCTCTAAGCACGACATTAGGATGCCTAATCATTTAGCTTAGACGCTGAAGCGCAATCCTCTTTCATTCCTTTCAAATCCACTTCGAATCGCATCCTCAATTCATCGCCATCTTTCACGCCTGTTTGTTTTTAGTCTGAAACCAATTTTTGATCTTGCAAAATCCTAAACAATTGGCCGATTCCTTGAGAATCAAGAACGTAAACTTGTTATTTGCAGATCCATCTTCAACCTGAGCCATTCCCAAGCATTTGGAAGCTTCGATCATCAAGAAAATCTCTTTCGAAAGAGGCGCAACAACCTGGAAATCAGCCTCCAGGATCAGTGGACGGCCACCTTCCTCGAGTGACCACCGTCGCTCAGAGCCACCTCAACCAGCCACCTACCGCGGGCAAGCTCGAGGGGTGGAGGAGCCACCCCTCTGGCCCCGTCAGAGATCAAAAGTCACCGCCGTTAGCCTGAGGAAAATCGGAGAAGAAGAGCCCGTCAGCAGACGCACGAAGAAGCTCAAGATCCTCAACAACTCCAGAACGCATAGGTGTGCGACACGTGTCCATCTGCTGACGGTCAGGATCCGTGCCTATGTTCTAATCTTGGCCGTCAAAAGCGAAGCAGTAGAAAAATTGCAAAATAAACCCGCCGGCTTCCAGAAATTAATTCCCGCTCCAAAGGTTTCCGATATTTGCATTTAGGTCCCTCCGTAGGGACCTAAATGTAAAACTTCTTATTTCTTTCTCAAAATAGTCCTTGTAAGGACCATTTTGTAGAATATTTTAATTACTTTTTATTGCGCTTATACCCCTGGGCTGTAGGGATTTTTGGACGTAGTTTTGTCCTCATTTTTCGTTGATTTTTTAAGGTAGTTACGCAACTACCCCAGCATGATTTCAAGTATTTTTTCGTGTATTTTTCTTGTGTTTTCATCAAGTTTTAATTCTTCGCAAATTGCCTTCGTTTAGCTCTATTTTTATGTGTAGTTCGAGCCCGTTGCTCGGCTTTTCTCCTACCATATAGTATCATCTATATTTCACCTATTTTCCACCTATTATATAATAAATAAATTATTTAAAAAATATCCTTTTGAAAAATAAATAAAAATTGGAAAAGATTAAAATCAAATAAAAAAATTAAAAATAAAAACTTAATAAAAATCGTAGCTTTTCTTTGATCGCTTTAAGAAGAGGAAAACTAAATCGCAAAAATATTTTCTTAAAAGATCAACATACCCTATTCTGCCTCCTTGAGTTCGACCCAGGCACACTTACCTGGTAAAATAAATTGTGTAGGTTTTTTCTCTAAAAACTGAATTTGTTTGATCGGAGCTAGGATCCGGTTTACGGCTTTCTACATCGACAACTTTCTCTTTTAAAAGCCGTAAACCGACTCTAGCCTACCGTTATCAGTGGCATGTGGGACGAGCGGTCGATCTAGGGTGGTGGAGAAGAGACTTTATAGGGATGCATTAGGGTCTAGAAGAATCGAGGGGAAGTACAAAACCCTAGGGCGATTCAGACCAAAATAGGGATCCGTGAGAATCTCGGATCAACGAGGAATCTTGGGTTCGAATCTCAAGGTGGATGCAAGTTGGAGTCAGGCGTAAAAATAGGAGAGAAGGCTCCGACAAAGTAGGGTCAGGCCCAACCCAGCTGGGGGAGAAGATTGACTGCGGTCAATGATGACTTCAAAATAAAAAAAGGAATAAAATAAAAAAAAAACGTTTGCAATTTTTCAAACTATTTTTCTATGATTTTTAATTATTTTTATAAATATATTGATATGGTATATATAGTATAATGTAGTATGTACATGTATAATATACCTATATATTATATACGCGTATACATTTTATTTAAATTTCATTTATTTATAAGAGTATACAAGAATTTTTATTTGATTTTTACAAATGAAATAAAGGTGTTAAATAAATAGGTATTATCTCCAATATTGGCAAATGTACAACAGAGTTTTGATTTTCTTTTTGCTTTATTTTTTATTTTTTTAATTATATTTTATTTTTATTTTAGTATTGAAGATACGTAAAAGTATTTAAAAATATAGTATGGAGAAAATATAATTTAAAATAATTAGGTATATGTATTTATAAATATAGGCAACATAGGACCCTTATCTCTCCCTACTTTATTCCTTGTCGATCAGGCCCATTACTGACCTTCTCTCAGGGTTTGGGTCAATCTGTACTTATTAAATAATTACATCCTTGATTTCTTTTTGCTTTTCTCTTTATTCTTTTATTTGAAAAATATGTACTAATTATGAAATATTAGCAAAGGTATGCACAATGGTAATTTATTGTATTTACACATATTTATAGATGTTTTTGATAAAAGATGAAGCTAAAATAAATGAATAAAGAATGAGAATTATACATTCATCAAGCCCTTACCATATTCTTGATAAAATGAGTCCCCCCATCAGACATCACCACTCTAGGAACCCCGAACCGTGATATGATATTCTTCCTCAAATATCTACAAACAGTCCTCGCATCAACGTCTCAGGCGGGGATGGCCTGAACCCAATGACTCAAATATCTACAAACAGTCCCCCCATCCCTCTCTCTTAGGGAATGGGCCCATAAAATTGATTCTCCGTGCATCAAAAACCTCACAGAAGTGAATGGGCTGCATCAACATCATGTTTCTAAGACCACAACTTCCCATCCTTTAATAGTCATGACATCGCTTCACGAATTCATCTGAATCGTTGAAGAGTGTTGGCCATCAAAGGCTAGATAGGAGCACCTTTTGTGTTGTTCATCTTCCCGATTGATGTCCTCCTGCCTCAACCTTGTGGCAATAGGTGAGATTGCTATGATGCTCCTCCTGAGGAATACATCGATGCCAGACACTATCCCCACTTCATGATAAAGAGTGGGATCCTCCCAATGGTACGACTTGGCCATTGCTATGAAGGTCTCAAGTCACTGCCTAGTCCAACCTTGCGGAACTTTCTTGGCAACAAGATAGTTCACAATGTCAAAATACCATGGGAGAGAGGTAATAGCAAGAATAATCTCATCTGGGAATGTCTCAGTGATAGGTGTGGTAGTCTCAGAATCCTCAAGATGCTCTAATCGGGAGAGGTGATCCTCCACTACATTATTGACTCCAGGTGTATCCTTAATTTTAGTATAAAAATCTTGGAGTAGAAGGATCCATCTACTCAGGCGTGCCATGGAATCCTTCTTGGCCATTAAGTACCAGATGGTGGTGTGATATGTGTAAATTGTCACTCTAGATCCAAGAATATAAGATCTGAAATTATCAAGAGCAAATACAACAGCTAGCATCTCCTTCTCTGTAATAGTATAATTCCGTTGGGCAGCATCCAAAGTCCTGATAGCGTAGTGTATGGCAAAAGGTATTCCATCCCTCCTTTGTCCAAGTATAAACCCTACGAAAAAATCAGAAGCATATGTCATGATCTCAAATGGGAGAGACCAATCGGGTGGCTAAAGGACAAGAGCCTGTATAACCAAATTCCTGCGAGTCTCAAACGATGAAAGACACTTATCATTTACAATGAACTCGATGTATTTCATGAGAAGATTAATAAGTGGTCAGGTAATATGACTGAAGTCCAGAATGAATAGTTTGTAGAATCTGACATGCCCTAGAAAAGACTTCAACTGCTTCAAATTGGATGATGGATTGAGTTTCTTAATGATATCCACCTTGGCTGGATTGACCTCCATGCCCCTGTTGGAGATGATGTGACCAAGGACCGTCCCTTGAGTCATCATTAAATGACTCTTCTCCCAAGATAATACAAGGTTGACCTCTATGTAGTGCTGAAGCACATGGTCTAGGCAAGATAGACAAGCATCGAACCCATCGCAATAGATTGAAAAATCATACATGAAGACCTCTAAACAGTCACCCACCATGTCTGAGAAGATGGAAAGCATCCACCTTTGGAATATATCCGTGTCATTACATAATCCAAAGGGCATCCTTCTAAAAGCATACGTTCCAACCGAACATGTGAACGCCTTTTTCTCTTGGTCTTCGGGCGCTATGGCCACCTGATTATATCCCAAGTACCCGCCAAGGAAACAGTAATGACTCTTACCAGCTAATCTCTCAATAATTTGATCAATGAATTGTAGTGGGAAGTGATCCTTCTTGGTTGCATGATTCAATCATATGTAGTCCACATAGGTCTTCCAAGAAGTGGGTACCTGGATAGCAATCTCCTCTCCAGACTCACTCATAACTATAGTGATACCTATCTTCTTGGGTACCACTTATAATGGACAAACCCACTTGGAGTCATAGGCGGGGTAGATAAAATCGACACTCCATCACTTGGATATTTCCTTCATGACCACATCTCGAAGGTTCAGGTTCATCCCACGTTGGAACTCACATGAAGGATTAGCGTCATCCTCAAGATAGAAATGGTGGGAGCATGGGGCTGGGCTTATACCCTAGAGATCTGCTACAAACCAACCGATTGCCTTACTGTTCCTTTCAAGAACCTCCATAAAAACGAGATTCTTGGTCATCAGTCAAATCCGCTGAGATAGTGACTGGAAACATCTCTGGCTCAAATACAAGGAATCTGTCTTTCATACTTTGCGACAAGGTCTTCAATTCTGGGCATGTGGGAGTAGGAAAATATGCATACCAGATCTGAATGGGAGAATTCTTACTGTATCACCAAATCTGACGAAGATGGCCCTGCTAGTGTATCTATCAACTGAACTGTCTCAATCTCTCCCCGAGCTGCGGGATCTGTAGACATCAAACACGACAAATATTCATCAAAATCATGCCAATCGAAATCTGTTTCTGAGTCTTAGGGATCTGAATCACAAGAAAGGAAATCTGCTTCGCTAACTAGTATCCTGTGCTATAAATGTGCTCTCCTAACTAACCTCAGCTAGCATCTATGAATCTACGGACTCTGAAGGTATGACAAGAGTTCGTGAAATTGGGTCTACCCAAACTGCTTCATCATTTGTAATCACAAAATCACACTCCTGATGGATTACTAGCTCTGAGTCTGTCAACTACTCTGAACTCTGATCTAAGCAAGTTGATTCTCCAGCTCTCAACAACTCAATCCTCTAGATGTATACTCTCTCCCTCAATGCGAAAGTATACCTTCCCACTATCATGATCAGACTCTTCCTTGGATATGTCCTAGCAAGGTCATCCTAAAATGATTGGGGTATCGGTTACATACTCAAGGATCTCCATGTCCAACACAATGAAGTCTATGGGGAATTTAATGCCCTAAATTGTTACAACAATATCCTTCAGTAACCCCTTCAGCCTCTAGATAGATCTATCTACAAACAGAAGAACCATTCTGCTTTGTATAAGAGGGCCAAACTCGAAGTGGTCAAGTTAGGCAACCGGATGAAGGTTAATCGAAGATCCTCCATCTAATAGAGTACGATCGAACCGCTGCTAATGTATATGGCATCTGACATACAGAGCCCTGATAACTGAATTTTGCCTACGGTTAAAATAGATGTCGGTGTAGAAAACTGCAAAGAAAAAATTCACTTGATCAAACAAAAATCAATAAAATAAGGGGCGAGGGGGAAGAGAGAGAGAGAATATGAAGTGAAGCAACTTCTCTCCTATTTTGTCTACACTATATTATTTATCCTGGTAAGTGAGCCTGGGTCCAATACAAGGAGACATAATACCTAGACTACATTTTTTGATGAAAAGAATATTTTTGTAATTTTTAATTTCTTTTTGAGAAAAGCGAGAAAGTGTTTTTATCGATTTTTATTTTTGAAATTTTTATTTAATTTTCAAAGTGATATTTTTCAACGAAATAGAGATCTACAATATAGTAATAGATGGTAGAATTATATAAATGGATATTATATAGTAGATCCACGAAAGGCTCGAGCAACGGGCTTGAAGAGAAAAAAACTTAACAAAACACAAAACAGATGTGAAGTTTGAGAAATCAGAACAACTAAAAGAAACGCGATGAAAAATCTTGAAAATGTAATAAAAACTCTCTGAGGTAGTTGTACAACCACCCTAAAAAATCGATAAAAAATGACATCAAAAAGGGGTCCAAATGGTCTACACAATTCATGGTTAGAATTGTATAAAAGTAAAAGAAAAAGTCTTGCAGTTTGGTCTCTGATAGGGACCAAAATGTAAATAAAATAAGTTCTTTTAAGTTAAGGTCCCTACACAGGGACCTAAAAGAAATATCAAGAAAACTTCTGGATGCACATTAAAAACTCTTGATCTACAGCCTTCGTAAGTAATTTTTCCACCCTTTCGCTATTCAACAACTTGGATTAGAAGATATCCACATGATCTAAACCGTCAGTATACACCACGTGACAACTTATTAGAGCAGAAGTTCTTGTGGTTGTTCTTCCCAAATCTAAAGGTCGATTGCGGCATGGGAAGTTAGGATGTGCTCCTCCATGATTACCTGATAAGAGGTACGGCCAGAAAGGGCAATCAATACCCTCTCGAGAGCTCCCACTACGAGAGATTGCCGAACAAGGATGTGGTGAAGCGGATTCAAGCTCGATGGCTAGGGTTTGATCTTGTAGGGAACAAACATTGCCGTTCTAACGATTGATTGGCGAAGAAGGAAGTAACTTCAGATGGTTGCTGATGAAGGAGACTCTCCAAATGCTCTCTCGAACCAGTAATTACAACTTGCTTTGCTGGATTACCAAGAGAATCAACCAAATTATTAAGTGTTCTTGCCAGTTCTTCAATGGGTTCCAGGAAGAAGAATATCAGATGGAAATGATCTTCGACTATGGTTCGAGATGATGATTAAAAGGATCTAATTGTTTGATTAACTCAACTTAATACGACACAAAGATCGATGAAGTTGAAAAAGGGGTGAGATACTTATGGTTTGCATGGTATATGACCCTATTGTTCTCGCTCGATGGGCGATAATTCCCGGAGCTCTACACTGCGCTCGGTGGCGATGTAAGACAAAGCTAAACCTTGGAATGTTTACCCGATCCACTAGCCTCCATGTGGGACACTCAACCAATGCTGTCACCATGGTGATCGACTGAAATGAGGTGGAGAAGGGAGGAGATCGGCTAGGTGGTTCTGGTAACAGTAGGAGTTAGTTTCAACTAAGCAACTTTGGGAATTTTTATAGGTGAAATGGTGAAGGGTTAGGTTAGAATCAAGAGTAGGTGTTGAAGTAGGTAGTTAGGTCTAGGACATGGATGGTTTAGATGGAGTTTAGGATGAAAGAGGACACGGGTAGAATTAGGTGAATATGGGTCATTGGAACAACATCAAACAGATTGTTCTTGAAGAAGAAGCACCAGGTGTTGACATATGTCTGCACCTGATTGGCCAGATGAATAAATATAATATAAAATAGGTGATAAATATTAAATTATTTTATTTCAATTAAGTATAAAAGAAGAAAATGTTAATAATTTTATTATCTAAATTATAGAATAATTTATTTTGATAAATAATTAATATCTGATGAAATATTATTATTATATTAATAAAAAAGTATATATTCTACTTCTTAAATATGTTTTGGATTTTTAATTTAATAAATTAATAAAAAATATATCATTTTTATAACTTATTAATTATTAGGAATATAAATAGAGTATATGTGAATTTTTATGGATTTTAATAAATTAAATTAAGTGTATTTTTAAATATAGTTAAATAGTCTATAGTTCAAATTAATCTATAAAATAGGTTGTTTACTTTTTTAAAATGCTTAATAGTGTCAACAAATTCTGAAATAAATCATGGTTAAAAAGATCACGAAAATATTAAAAATTATTAAAGGGATGAAACTATAAATAATATGTTCTATATAAAATAAACAACCCAGAATCCCCGTTGTCAATAAGTCCCGAAACCGACCGTTTGCAAATAGACTTCGATTTTACGGAAATCACTCCATTAATTAGAGAATATTATTTTATGAACTTTAAATGTGAGTAGAGTGAATTGGAGTTCGTATGAGTAAGTTATGATGTTCGAAAGTTGAAAATTTGACAAATTGAAAGTTGGATTTCTTGGCATATATACAAGATAATATTTTTATCATATTTTAATATTTTTCTGTACATTTTTAGAAATAATTTAGAAAAGAGTTTGGTGAAAAATATATACATATGGATTAATTAAAAATCAATGAAGATTTGATAATGATTTAATAAATAATGAAAAATGTGTGAAGTAAATATTTAATTATTTTTATTGTTTTCTTTCCTTATCTCCCCCTACTTGTTTTTTTGTCGACCAATCCATGCTGACTTTGTCTTAGAGGTTAGATTATATAAATATATATTTCAGCTATATTTATATTATTTAAGTCATATTGTTCATACATACATATTTACAATCTACCTTCTTTTCTTTTCCTTATTTTTATTCTTTTGTTTAATTTACATGTTTTTATGCATAATGGTGCATTTTTATTCATGAATTTGGTTTTGATAAAAGATAGTAACTAATGTCTATTTACAGGTATTTGTTAAGGGTTTTAATACAAAATGCAAACAAAATGTTAATGAATCATGGATTCATCAACCCCCTATACTTAAACTTTGCTAGTCTCTTAGCAAACTCTTATTTGAAAAATATGGGAAAAAGAAATAAAGTTAGAATGAATTTGTTTTCCTAAACAATTCATGAGAATAGACAAAGGACATAGCTTGGTCAGGATTAAAATAAGCATTTTGTCGAAGCCTTAACTAGGATCAGGATTTTAGTCTCAACAGTCTTCAAGTTCCACAAATCCTTTTTTAGGTTCACCTTAACGGCCAGCTCTGATCCACTCATCCATATGGCTAACTCTATCAATCTTTGAATTCAATCTATATTGTGTGTTAATTGTGTTAGCTCTTCATGCTTAAAAAATGAAGAAACCACCCATCCCAATAATACACTCCCATTGGTCCATCATCTAGTTGCTCATCCCACGAGGAGGGGGGCATTCCCTTCTAAGGTCAGGTTGTGTTGTGTCCACAATCGAAATGACAGAGAATGTAGAAGAATGAGAAGAGAACTGGAGTGTGACCAGTGTAGTCACATCTCCTTGTGAAGCCTAGTTAGTGTAGCTAAGTCTTCACTAATATATGCAGGCTTTTTGGTAGAAGCTTGGACCATTGTGGTCATATTTGTATGTGGTAGATTATTCTTTGAATTGGCTTTGTAATGTTGCTTGCACTGCATCAATATTTTTGTGCCTCGACGGATATAGCATCTTTTCATTCCATCCAATTTTTGAGGTCTTGGAAAAATTGTGCCAGTAGATCCTTTCCTCATCTGAAGCATTATTTCAATCCCACAACTCCCGTCTTTAGACGTCTGCGCCACTAGACAAAGATGAAAATGCACTGCTAAAATGAACCACCCTTCGCAACCCAATGCAAGCCGAGCTAAGTGCAAAGTGCATGTGTCCAAAATTGGCTCACTGATGAAGAGTTGAACGGATGACACCAAGTGTTCTATTTATGTACATTTAAGTTGACTTCCCAAACATGGTCTTATGGAACCCAAAGATTTATGTCAAAAACCAGAAGATTCTAAATTCTAGTTCCTTACTAGCCTCCTAACAATGAGATTTAAAGGCCATAATCAAGCTCCATCCTTTAGACTATTCCCAATCTTTAGTTCTTGAAATCAAACTTATTCTGAAAAATACGAGTGAAAATGCAACCATGTTTTTGTGAAGTATATTTTCTGAATTTTACCCATCTTTATGGATTTTGAGGATTTTGTAATTTTTATGGATTTTAGTACTTTAAGTTTTATGGATTTTCAATTTTTATAAACAAGTCTATGTACAAGAATTTCATAAGATAAATTACCCATATCTTATTTGGATTAAATACCTAATGTATTTTATAAATTTTATATACAGAGAATTTTAAAAAGGATTAAATGATTTTTACACATATTTTAATAAATATGATTTTCAATAAGTATTATACATATTAAGTCCATATTTTAAATACATGTTCTAAATTAAGAATTTTATATAAGGATTTTAGATATATTTTATTTATTTAGGAGGACTTTATAAATAGTAAATAAGGTTTTTATCAGTTGTGCACCTCCGAGATATTGCAATATCAGTTATACCCCTCCTTTTTGAGAATATTAGTTGTACCCCTGACTTCTTGTCGTTCTGTCACTTGTGCCCCTCGGGTTAGTTACCGTCCATCCCCAACACCAACGGACGTTAACTTTGATTACTCGAGAGGTAATAAATTTAAAGAAAGAGACTGAGTGGTCTTTGTTGACCTCACCCTCTCCCTCCTCCCTCCCTCCCATCGTCTTCCTCCTCCTCCCCATGCCTACCTCCTCCTCCCTCCCCTCGTCCTCCTCCCTACATCGACCTCCTCCTAGGCCGACCCCTCCTCCCTATCCTCATAGCTCCTCCTCCCCAAGCACACCCTCCTCCTCCTCTTGGGTCGACCTCCTCTTCCCTCTCCTCCCCCTCCTCCCCTTTCTGACGTCGTCCTCCCTCCCCTCCCCTCCTCCCCAGTCGACGCTCTCCACCCTCCTCTCATCCTTCTCCCCTGGCCAACACTCTCCTCAACCCCCTCCTCTCTCCT
This sequence comes from Ottelia alismoides, assembly GCA_037367405.1. NCBI lineage: Eukaryota > Viridiplantae > Streptophyta > Magnoliopsida > Alismatales > Hydrocharitaceae > Ottelia > Ottelia alismoides. The sequence goes on along the minus strand of JAZKJV010007409.1, from coordinate 2,349,486 downwards.
CCCCCATCCTCCCCCTCCTCCGCCCCCTCTTTGCCATCATTGTCTTCCCCACCCACCAAAGAAGGATGAGGAAAGGAAGAGGAGAAGGGACCCACATGACTCCCTTCTCTTCCCTCTCTACCGCCTCTCACCTCCACATCTCTTTTATATCTCCCCTTCCAAATCATTCCCACCCTTGATGATCTGCGTCATGGCCTCATACACAACTACTATCACTGCCGATACCCTCCGCTCAACCTCCAGGATGCAACCACCCCTACTTCACGTTCTAAGGATGATGGACCCTTCCCAAGGAGAAGATGGCTTGACGTACAACATCAGTAGAGTACTAGAGATAGAGAGAGTTGGATGATGGAACCTCCCCTCCCACTGCATTCACACGATACCATCGATCATTTAGTGGAGGTTAAAGTTGCTAAACAAAATTTGTAATTTGGGTTTTCCTCTGCTTCTCCTCTATGTCTCTCCCTATGATACGAGCAGCAACAGTAGGAGAAGGAAAATCTGAAAAGTGGGGGTCATCAAGAGGATATGGGAGGAGAGTGAGAGCATGACACCGGACAGGGTGATACTTGTGGAGGAGCTGAGCGGTGGTACGACGATGAAGAAGGTAGAGGAGGACATGGGGGTGGTGGAGGAGGAGGGACTGGAGGAGGAGGTGGATGTGGGGAGTTTTGGACAATTATGCTCCTCTTAACCTCACCATGGTTTGAAAAAACCATGGTTTAGTTCAACTCATTGATAATTAATGTAACGAAGGGGCACAAGTGATAAAATGGTAAGAAGTCGGGGGCAGAACAAATATTCTCAAAAAGAGAGGGGCATAACTGATATTGCAAAATCTCGAAGGGGCACAACTGATAGAAACCCTAATAGTTTAATAAATTGATGGATTTTAAATTAATTCTTACCCACTTTGATGGATTTCATATATATAGAAAATACATAAAAGTACGAGTTATGGATGCATGTATATATACAAATAGAGACAGATCCCCTATAATTAGCTTGTGCTATGTCATCATAGCATCAAAAGAAAAAAAGAGAACATAAATCGTGCTAAGTAAAAGTGGGTGAAAAATAATAGAAGTCACTCGACCCCCTATACTCACGATCAGGTCATCGTAAGTATAATGAAAACAAAAATGAGGCGACTGAGGAAAATAAATATACAAACGAAGGAATAAAAGGAAGAAATGAAAATGAAATCAACAGAATAACTCGATCCTCGCTATACTTTGGATAAGGCATCCTAAATATAGATAAGAATGTGGCCAAAATTAGGGACCAGTGATTAGTGTAAAAGAAAGGAAAACAAAAGAAAAGTAAAAAGAATAAAATCGAATGGCACAAATCAACAGGCAATCAGTCCCCCCCTATACTTAGGATACGGTATCCTATGCATATAAGAAGAGTAAATAATGGGAATGATTGTGGACTACGAAGAATATACAAGTGGTAGTGTACTTTAGAAATCCTAAAGGCTCATAGGTCTCTGTACATGATGAAATGAAGTGGCAGTGTAGTCATGCATCCTATATCAAGTAGATCCCCTCAACCTAGGTCGTACTGAATCATCTGTTGTGCATGTGCGTACTGATCCCTAGCTGAACAAGTAGAGCTACCTCTGTAAGTGAAATCTATACGTGGCATAGATCTCTCTACTGAAATACATGTCTCACACCATCTGACTCTCTATGTTGAATAGACTATATGATCTGTGAAATATAATCAGCTGACTCTCATGCTGAAATATGTGCACTCCCAATCTATGACACTAAGATGTCTACAGTAAATGACTGCTCATCTAGATCTGATGTGAACTCTGCATATGCATGTGAACAATCATCTGAAGAACTTGGTACCATGTGATCTAACCCATCCTCATGTAGGATATCATGGGTATCAAAATAAATGCTCTCAAGATCAAGAGAATATGTATCTTCTATGTGTTGGCAATCCTCTACAAGACTGGTGTCCTCTGATAAATGACAATATTGATTTGTGACTTCTACATCCTCTCGCCATCTCAATTTGTATCTCTCCACTGTCTGTACGGAATGATACTCTCCCGGCATCATAATCAAAGAGTGCTCTCACTGTTTACAAGAAGGGTCCCCCAAGAATGACTGGAGTAAGGAGTAATTGCGTAGGGCACCTCATATCTAGGACAGTAAAATCTACTAGCAACTGCAATCCTTGAACAGTCAGATCATGTTCCTTAGTATGCCTCTAGGTCTCTTCACAAATCGATCAACCAACTAAAGTATCGCTCGTGATTTGTAAAGATGACCTAGTTCGAGCTTATGAAGCAAAGAAGATGGAATCAAATTAATCGAGGAACCATTATATAAGAGAGTACGATGGAATGTGGCATCTACAATTTGGCATGTGACGTAGTGAGCTCTAGAATCTCTCTTCTGATAAGGTACCTTATTCTGAATAGCACATGAAGTCTCCTTGGTCAAGACTTGTTTCTCAACTCGTGATCTCCTTTTCCTACGTGTTGTGTGTATGTTCATCAACTGATTCTTGAGTATAGGAAAATGATCCGAGGCACTGTGAAGTGGAATCTTCAGAAAAGTGTGATCATTCAATAAATGATCGGTTTTTGGAGTGACAACATTCTTTTTGGTATTTTTCTTTCATTTTCCATACAAAGCATAAGGAAAAGGAACAATCTCAGGAACAACAGAATTCTTAATATTTTCATATAAAGTGTAATCAACCTGTACATCGAGAGTCTTAGAATTATGTACAAAACTCTCTAAAATGGGGAAGAAAAATCTGCATTGGGAGTATATACATGGTCTGGCGTGGGATCATCATTTGACTTGCCCGTATCCATGACAACAATCTCTGCATCGCTCTCCTCTCTCTAGTCAACACATTGGACATCATGGTGGTCCTTCTCCTCAGCATCAAAATGTGTATCATCATGGATTGTCTCTTGCATCTCATAATATGCCCTCTCCTCTCTATCAGGTGCTCGTGGTGATCTACGGCTTTGAGATTTGAATGAAGTTTTATAAAAAATCAGGAAAAGAGATCGTATCTATGGTGGTGTCTACTTGATCTGTGTGCCTCCTCTTATTATTCAGATTCATCTGAGGCTGTGTTGGAAGAGTGGTCTTGGGCACGGTTAACTCATCTAGGCGATGGTTATCCCTCTCCATCTCTGTCGTATGTGTGCTCTGGAGTGTGCCAATCATATCCATGATCTGATTCAGTGCCAGGGCCTGTGAAGATATCTCAGACTTAGTGTAGTGACCCTGGCTATCTACTCTCCTGCCTAGGAGTGTGTTGTTGTGGTGTGTATGAATGAGGAGATCTCTGTGGTGTGAAGGAAGGATGTTGTTGTTACTAGTAATGATGTGTATGCGGATTTGTAGTAGGAAACTGATGTGACTGTGGTCTTTGATATGCATGCTGGTGAGACTACTACTGCGTGTAATGATGTCAGTGCTGGAAATGTGGATGTCCATGTTGTGAATTGCTATACTGCTGTTGTTGCTACTTGTGATGTACTCTCTGAGGATTAAAGTGTGGTGAAGGATGAATATGAGCATACCATATCCTGTTGATCTCAAGAGTGGCATGAGAATCAACATCAACATCTCTAGGACTAGTGACCTGACTCGAGTTGGCATTGGACGGATCCTCATGACAATCAATCTGTGGAGTCTCTGTAATATGGACCGGCTCGCTCTGAACAAATTGTATCTGATGGGTTGGAGGAGCGGGTAAAGATCACCGAACAGGATGAGAAGTAGAAGAAGGAGTGCGAGACTGCTATTACTTGAGCTGCAACTCGGTCACCATCTTCATCAAATCACTCAACTGCTTAGGAAGTGATTAGAGTTTCTCCAACTCTCGCAACAACTGTAAATCCTGAACTTTCTTCTGAATCACATTGACTAATGTAAGCTTCTCCCTAATAAATGCCACGTCGGATTGTGACTCAAAATCTGAAACATGTGCCATCTTCTGATGGTCTCTCTAGTGTGGTGGTTGTGGGCCCTTCTGGATTGCCCGAGTGGAATCGACAACACATGAATTCTCCGCCATCCCCTGAAAGATGGACAAAACTGACTTTGCATCCCTATTCAAATAATTTCCACCACATGTGGTGCTCACTAGGCCCTGGACATCCATATGGAGTCCTACAAAATATTTCTGCATAAGCACCTTCAATGGTATTTCTTGATGAGGGCATCTCTCTGTCAAATCCTTGAATTTATCCCTTGCCTCATGGAATGATTCATGTGGTAACTGTGTGAAATTGGAAATTTGACTCCTCATCATGTTTGCACGTCCTAGAGGAAAACATTAATACAGGAATGTGGACTTCAGATCGTCCCATATAGAAATCTCCCTCCCCATGTGACTCAACCAGTAGAGTGCCTTATATGTTAAGGCGAAGGGGAAGGCCTTAAGGTTTATGGCCTTCAGTGTTACTCCAGGATAACTAGATGTAACACAAATCATCTCGAACTACTACAGAAAAGTACAAAACTCCTTTGTAGTTTTCTCATGGTACTTGGGAAGCAAAGAAATGGAGAAATTCTCAACTCGTATGACCCTTGATTCGGTGGTAACTGAATCCAATGGTGTAGTATCCTAGCTCCCGGATCATACTCATCTCTCAAAGTAGTGGGGACTATAGAAGGTGGTGATGGGTTCCTGGCTCTTGCTCTCAACGTAATGATCTTAGCTCTCAGCTCGTCCTGGACTCTACACCGATCTCTGATCTGTAAACTCATCTGCTGCAGTGTATCTAGAATTCCCTCAATAATATCAGAAGCTGGATCTAGTCTACCATTTAGATGTCTCTCATCAGTATGTCTATCCTCAACAACTCTATACTCAACTGGTCCCTTCCCTCTAGCCATAATCATCGAATCCTTTGGGAAGGAAATAGTCTCATAATAACTCTGTGAAATACATGAAGGAGAAATAGATGAAAACTTGAGGCGGGAGTCTGCCTCAAATAAAGGGCTGGGAGGCGAGGGGGTCTGGGTCTGACTCTCCTCATGACCAGGTGGGACCAACTTGGGAAGAGGGTCATCCCGAGACTGTGAAGACATATGACAGACGATAGATCGTTGTAAGCTCACAGAGTCTGAGCATAAAATCCACTGAGTCGTCATCATCGATGTCAAAAGGAAGTATGGGAGAGAGCACAAAGTCAAATCAAGAACACGAGTGCGAAGGCATATAAGATGCGTAATAACACACACCTCGCATACAAACACAATGCAACCCAAAGTTCACCAACTTCACACAATGATGACCGTAAGGGTTCGATCTTTTATCTTTTTAGTTTAAAGTTAGACGACAAAGCAGTTATATTAATCAAGCTCACAGGTGTAGTCTCCTAGAGTAGCTTGCATTAGAGTTGGTAATACAAACCAACTTTACACAAAACTACTTCTTCTAACGTTTTAGGAAAGTGCTTGCAGAAAGTGACAGAACACGACAGCGAGTCCAAGTGCTTAGGGCACAAGACCAGGGATTTGCACTCTATTCCTTATGTGTATGTGTCTCGCTTTGTTTGGAGAGTACCTACAATCAATGAGGGGATTACTCTCCCAATACAATTAAGTCCAGGTATTTTTAAATTTTTTGTTAAGTTTTTATCGATTTTTTATTTTTATATCTTTCACTTTTTTGGTTATTTTCAACAACATCTAATAGGATGTTGGTTCTTTTAATTTTTCAAAATGTGTCTCACGGAGGGAGAATCATGGAATGTGGTAAAAAATGATGATGCATGCAGAGATATAAATCATATCTGACGCTAGCAATCTACATGCAAGTGATCTGCATAGAAATTTAAAACCTAGGCTAATGCATGCAAAATGAGATAAAAACCATATCCTAAACCATCAACTTTAGCGTAAGAATGAATTAATTTTCAAATATGTGAATTATGCTTAAGTGCGGATTAGGGTATTGGGATTTAATTTACTCGTCTAATCAATCATGCATTCACCTCTAAGCTCCACAAAATCATGTGAACAAAAAAAATGGTAAAAACCAAAACCCACGGCGAGGTCCCCCCAAGTGCACTAGCACCTGGTAAAACATACTCTGAAAATTTGTCGAAGTCTAATCTACAAGACAGGATGTCCTTAGTGGACCCCTTTCTAAAAAAATAAAATTGGGAAAGTGCCCCATTCTCTTTCACTAATTACAAAAAATGTAAGTAAAAAAAAATTCTGCCAACTTCCTCTACTCCTTACAATCGACTCGTAGAGAAAGAGCTGATCTTTGCACTCTCAATTAGTTTGGCTTCCTAAGAAGCTGGCTAATCTTGCAGGCCTTGCAAAACTCGTTAGCACAAAAAGCCGTAAAACCATAAAAACCAATAGAATCAAGAAACCGATAATACTCTAAAAAACCATAAAGAATCAAGAGAAAATCGAGAAAGCCTAAGAAAACTCGAGAAAAATCATAAAAATTGTAATAACAGTCAAGAAAATCATAAAAACAAGAAGAAAGAAAATTCAGAAAAATATGGTCAAAAACTGAAGTATGGCTAACTCTTCCCTAGCAACGACGCCATTTTGATAACTAAATTTTGCATGTTGTTAAAATAGATGTCGGTGCAGAAAATCACAAAGACAAAATTCAGTTGATCAAACAAAAATCAGTAAAATTGGAGAGAGAGACAATGAAGTAAACTGGTTTCTCCCCTATTTAATCTACACTAAATTATATATCTAGGTAATTGAGCATAGGTTGAACACAAGGAAGCCGAATAACTAGACTATGGTTTTTGATGGAAAGAATATTTTTGTGATTTGTAATTTCTTTTTAGAAAAATGAGGAAGTCTGTTTACAAGTTTTTCTTTTTTAAATTTTTATTTAATTTTAATTTTACAATTTTTATTTAATTTTCAAAGTGAAAATTTTCAATACAACATAGATCTACAATATAGTAATAGATGGTAGAATTATATAAAAGGACACAATATAGTAGATCCACAAAAGGCTCGAGTAACGGGCTCAAGGAGAAAAAACTCAAGAAAAAACAATACAGGTGTGATGTTCGAGAAATAAAAAAAACTAAAAGAAACATGATGAAAAATCTTGAAAATGTAACAAAAACTCGCTAGGGTAGTTGTGAAACTACCCTAGAAAAATCGATAAAAAATGACATGAAAAAGGTGTGTAAATGGTCTACACAATACATGATTAAAATTGTAAAAAAATAAAAGAAAAAGTCTTGAAGTTTGATCCCTAGTAGGGACTAAAATGTAAACAAAAGAAGTTCTTTTACATTTAGGTCCCTACGTGGGAACCTAATAATAATATCAAGAAAAATTCTAGATGCACAGTAAATACTCTGGATCTACCGGGTTCGTAAGTAATTTTTCCACCCTTTCGCTATTCAGTGGCTGTGATTAGAAGATATCCACACGATATGGACCGTCCATATACTCCACGTGTCGGCTAACTAGAGCGCGAGTTCTTGGGGTTGTTCATCCTCAATCTGAAGGTCGGCTGCGGCGTGAGAAGTTAGGCCGCGCTCCTCCGCGATTAGCTGATCGGAGGTGGGGCCGGAGATGGTGCTCCTCACTCTCTCGAGCGCTCCCACTGCAAGAGATTACCGAATAAGAATGCGGCGAAGCAGCTTCAAGCTCAATGGCTAGGGTTTGATCCTATAGGGAACAAACTCTACCACTCCAACGATTTATTGGAAAAGAAAGAAGTAACTCCAGATGATTGATGATGAAGGCGACTCTAGAGATGCTCTCTCAAACCTGCAATTAGAACTTGATTTGCTCTATTCCTAAGATAATCGATCGAAATTATTAAGTGTTCTTGAAACTTCTTAAATGGGTTATAGGAAGAAGAATATTAGATGGAAATGATCTGATTCTAGGATGGAATTAAGAATGATCTTTTACTGTGATTTGAGATGATGATTAAAATAATCTAACTATGTGATTAACTCAGCTAATTATGACACGAAGATCAATGAAATTAAAAAGGGAGGTGCGATACCTATGGTTTGAATGGTATATGACCCTACTGTTCTCATGTGACAGGAGGTAATTCCCAGAGCTCTACACCAATGAAAGGTGAAGCTACACCTTGGAACGTCTCCCTGGTCCACTAACATCGACGCGAGCCACTCAACCAATGTTGTCACCACGGTAATAGACCGAAATGAATAGGAGAAGGGAGTAGATCGGCCTGGTGGTTCTGGTGGTGGGAGGAGTTAGTTGCAACTAAGCATCTTTGGAATGTTTATAGGTGAAATGGTGAAGGGTTAGGTTAGAATCAAGAGTAGGCGTGGAAGTAGGTAGTTAGGTCTAGGAGATGGATGGCTTAGATGGAGTTTAATATGCAAGGGGATGCAAGTAGAATTAGGTAAAAATGGGTCGTTGAAACAACATCCAATAGATTGTTCTTGAGGAAGAAGCACCAGGTGCTGACATGTGTCAGTACATTGTTGGCCAGTTGAACAAATAGAGTATAAATTAGTTTATAAATATTAATTGATGTTATTTTAATTAAGTATAAAAATAAAAAATGTTAATAATTGAATTATCAAAATTATAGAATAATTTATTTTGATAAATAATTAATACTTAACGAAATATAAATATTATATTAATAAATAGGTATATAGTATACTTACTAAAAAGGTTTTGATTTTTAATTTAATAAATTAATTAATAATATATCATTTTTAAAATTTATTAATTAGTTTGAATTATAAATAGAGTATATGTGAATTTTTATGGATTTTAATAAAATAAATTAAGTGTATTAATAAATATAGTTGAATAGTCTGTAGTTCAAATTCGTATATAAAATAGGGTGTTTCATTTATTTATAAGTAGTATCAAAAACATTTGAAAAAAAACATGGTTAAAATACAAGATCAAGAAAATAATTACAAAAATATAAAAATAATGAAACTATAAATAATATGTTCTAGATAAAATAAATAGCACAGAAACCCCGTTGTCATAAGGTCCCAAAACTGACCTTTTGCAAACGTACTCTGATTTAGACAATTTACTTCATTAATTAGATAATATTATCTTATGAACTTTAAAGGTGAGTAGAGTGAAATTGGAGTTCGTAAGAATGTTATGATATTCGGAAGTTGAGAATTTGTTAAATTGAAAGTTAGATTTCTTAGCATATATACAAGATACTATTTTCAACTTATTTTTTCTATTTTTATTTACATTTTAAGAAATAATTGGGAAAAGAGTTTGGTTAAAAATATATACATTTTAATTAATTAAAATCAATGAAGATTTGATAATTATTTGATAAATAATGAAGAATGTGTGAAGTGAATAATTAATAAATTTTATTGTTTCTTTCCTTATCTCCCTATACTTGTTTATTTGTCAACCAATCCTTGCTAACTTGGCTTCGGAGGTTAGGTTATATAAATATATCTTTTAGCTATATTTATATTGTATAAGTCATATTGTTCTTACATACATATTTACAATCTACCTTCTATTCTTTTCATTATTTACATGTTTGCATAAAAGTGCATTTTTATTCATTAATATGGTTTTGATTATGGTTTTGATAAAAGATGGAAATTAATGGATATTTGCATGGATTTGTTAAGGATTTTAAGAAAAGATGCATATAAAATATTAATGAAGCATGGATTCATCAAGCCCCTGCATTAGGTTTCTTGGTTGGCAATCGATTCTGAAAGCAAAGCTAGTGGCACGAGGGAGCACATGAATTTTTGCACTGTGGTTACGTCTCTTCTTCCTACAGATGGTGGTACTCTATCTAAGGTTGTTTGGAAGAGAGGGATGTGCTCCAATGCCTCCTAGAGAGTCAGCTTGATATGAAATCTGTCTATTATCTACGTGTTGAACTCTAATTGTTGTCTTTTTTTGGGGTTTTCAGTTGTCCTTCCCTAAGCGGAGTGCTTGAGGGAAGTGGATAGAAGGACCCTCCTCATAAGCATGAGGGTCAGAAGTAGGAATTGGTCTCTAATCATGCAAATGGCTGGAATCCATACAAGTATCATCAATCACAATATATAAACCCGAAGGAGATACGGAAGCCTTTCCTTTATTCATATTTTTATTTTTCAATTTTTTTCTTTTTTTGTATTTTTCTATGAGAGTCATCCTCAAGTACAGGAAAATAAGGCAATACAACTGGACTCTCTGTACAAGGATTATTAGTGGCATCAGTACTACCGACAACATCTAATAATGTGGCATCCATACCGTGCTCTAGCCAATCATCTGGTAGGTTGGTGGCATCAACACCACCATCTGCACCATTTGGAGATATGAAATCATTTGTAGCATCGACTAGATCATCATCCTTGGTGGCCTCAGCACCACCGTCATCATTAACATTTGCGGCATCCGTACCACTCTTTACTCCGCCTAGCACTCTAGAGTCTGCATTGGTGTATCACCAAGATGAGTAACCGTCAGCTGGCTTCCTACCGCTCCTAAGTATCACAAAATCAACATCAAATAAATAATGGATATCATCCAATACCTCACTAGGAGTGGCAATCTTTGTAAACTATACCTTCTCTTCAGATTGTTTGGATTGGGCTCGATCTCTGCAGGTATGGTGGCCTAGCCCTTGATGATATCCCTCATATCTTGCATGGGTTCATCCATCTCTTGCCTAAAAGTAGCCTGCTGCTTTGTAAGCATGCATGAGACATTGTCTAAATTTGGGTTCTCAAACGAGGGTACCTGAGAACCGGATTGGTTGCCTTGCTGGAAATGAGGTTGTCCATGTTGCTATTGTTGGTAAGAGTAAGGGGGAAGCTGTGAAAACCAAGAATGAGGTTGTTGCTGCTACCTCCACTCTTGACCTTGATATTGGGGTTGAGGAACATGTTGGGAGTATTGGGACTGCTTCTGCTGTCGGGGACCCTGCTATGACTGTGCTGGAGGCTGCTTTTGAGACTGAGCACCTCCAGTGGACCATCTAAAACCTTGGTGATCTTGGAGGATCCTGGGCTGATGTTGTACTGGGAGTACCAAATCCCGTTGACTTCCATCAACGGCTCCTTCTACTAATGTGAGGGTAGGGGAAGGGACACCAATGGCTGATTGCTCTGATACATCACCATCTGAGTATCTAGTGCAGGTGGTGGTGGCAACTGGTATTGGGGGGCTGACTGAATGTGCGCCAGCAGAATACGGTGAACCTGTCTGTACGAGGTGGACGGTTGTGATGATCGGCTCCCCTGATCAGCATTTGACGTAGAATGTGACATGGAAGTCGTGTGTGCCTCTTGGAGGTGCATGATAAAGGATATGGTAAGATCCTTAAGCACATCACGGAAGCGTGAAGATCGCATCTTATGCGATCGAGAGTGACTAGTCACACTAGTTGCTCGAGGCATTGTAATTTAAAATTTTTTTCATGCGATGAAACCACATAATCCAAGAACACTTCTCAGATCGTTTCATTTAAACCACAAACAAGTATCAGGGTTACCTCTTGAAGCGTGGTTACGCTCGAGTCTCTAAACAAAGAGATCTCCTACCTCAAGTCCGATCCGATAGAGGAGACGCTTGAGAGTGTGTTCATGAAGCGCATGCTCCTCGCAATCCATGTTGATGATCCAAGCGATTAATCTCCTGATCTCATTGCATGAGATACAACGTCTTCTTCACGAGCAAGGCACACCAAAGGAGACGGAGATCCACGAGCAAATGATCCGGCAGCATAATGACGACACTACCACGATGGAGACTCTCTCTAAGGCTTCCATGGTGGACAACCATATGAGAGAGAGAGGGTGTGTATAGAATGAGAGAGAGAAGTCATTGTTCACAACTTGTACTTTGTAATCAAGAAGAGCAAGGGATGCCACTCCTTTTATAATATTTTGGGATCCATGGATCTCAATCCATGGACAACACAAATCCAATGGCTCACATTGATTTGTGTTTCTTTTTATGACCATGATTTTGTTTTAAATTTACAACAATAATTAATTTAATAAAATCAAATATATATTGTATATAATTTGATTTATATAAAATCAATCTTCATTGGAGAAATAGGAAGGAGGCAAGCCTCCTTCAATAAGAACAAGAGGGACGGCCCACACATTCCAATGGCGAGGGTGGTCGTCCACCCTCTTCATATGGCAAGGTGTCTCCTTCCAATTTCATGAGAATCCATATCTCATGTATATCTCAAATATTTTGCAACAACTTTTATTGCAAATTTTATTTTACAAAAATAAATCTAATTTATTCTGTGAAAATTTCAACCATGTCATTAGAAGTTTGGGAATCACATTCTCAACCCAAAATAATATGTGAATTATATTTTCAATTAATTATCCAATGTGAAACCAATCCACATTGTTATTTAACTAACAAATGTAAATTACAAATAACTCTCTAATATATTATAAATCACATTTATAATATATATGATTAATATGGATAGTGCTATCCACATTATTCATATCCATGATAATTAAATCACATTTAATCATCTAGGATCTCTATTCTCGTGTGCCTCAATAATAAGAATCACATTCACATTATTCATATCTTTGATAATTAAATCACATTTAAGTATATTAGATAATTCTCCTTATAATATGAATCAAATTCATATTATTCATGACAACTAAATCTCATTTAATTATCAATTTTCTCAATGCTCGGATACATATATCAACAATGAAATTATCCTGAACTCTTTAAAGGATAATGCGCTTTCTCTACGGATACTTGGAGATAAGAATAGGGCGATTGTTTTGTTACACATATAGTGACTTGGATATTGAGATCACATCTCAAATCCAGATCTTGCGGACCTCCCATAGATGCTTTATTAAATCAAAACCACAAATCTAATCTTCCCATTGCATCTGAATCACATTCAGATCAATGTCCAACATTTGGACCAAGATCAGATTACTTCTCTACTGGGAGGAGTCACTAAAATCCAGACCCCGTTTCGTCACTCCCTAGGAATGGAAGCGTCATGGTTATAAAATCTTTTATGATCACATCACCCTCAGATATTCCTAATACCTATATATCCTGCATACTAGAAGACCTAGAATAAACCCGAAGTATAAGATTAATTTTACATTGTCTACTTCACGATTTTATCATTGAGTTTCTCATTCGACTATTGGTAGTTGGTATCGATCATATACTTTCCAAAAGCATATATCATACCCAGGTGTTGATCATACACTTTCCAAAAGCATATATCAAACCTACAAATTCATTCAAGCTTCTAAAGACAGATGACCGTGCAAGAAATTTGATTCTTCCCAATATCTCATAAGTGAGCTCATGTCTTCTGGTCTAGTAATGAAGCAGTATGATCTCATTGAGAGATCACATTACTAATATGCCCTTGCACGCAGACCAACGCGTCAGTGTATAGACCTTGATTAGGTCATCAACATATTGGTCTACCAAATGTACATAATTAGACATATAGTGACACATCTTTCTTTGGCCAGAAGATGCGTGCCTATATCGTGACCGTATACAGCATAGGACTTTGATTATCTCGATCTCGTTAACTTATTTAATGCCTATGTATCTCTATTCCTATGTAGAGGACCTACATCAAGGGTCGGTTAGATATCATCTTATCGAGAAAGGATTGTCGTCTCCTTCTCAAGCTGGAGATCATCTCTTAATAATCATTTGACGGTGCTTTATAAGTCCTCAATCGAACTCTTTAGATTTTCATCCAATCACCATCCTCTATGATAATAATTGAATCAACTATTGTATGATCATTAAGATGGTCATGGTACATTACCCTAATTGTACTAAGGGACCTATTATGCAAATAATTTATTCTTTATTTCAGATTAGGGAATGATGTTAGCAATAACATTTATTGCATAATGGCTCGCCGTGGGCTAGCATGTCCAACAGCCTCCCACTAGCCCAAAGAGACATTAATGGGCTAATCATTTAAACCCACACTCATGTGACAATTGCAGACTATTTAGAGAAATAGCTAGGTAAGCTGATCAGTTACTCTATTCCTGAGAGACTACATCAAGTCCTTTTACGACACTTGCATATCACCTAGTAACAGTGCTCGCATCCAATGAGAATGTTGCATCTTATGCAACCAATACTCAATCTTGTTAGTTATAGTGTCCTTGACACTACAACACAATAATTATTATTATAACTAGTATTTCCATTATCCTTATATGAATACTCTTATTCATGGAGATCCCTATCTCCTAAGGTATCCGCAGTTAAGACCTTTTACATCTCTGTCTATAAAGTCTTAATTTCTCGAAGATAAAACTTTGAGATAACTATCTTTAGGTCTTGTCTTCTTTGAATATATTGTTATTACTGCAACCAAGTGTTTTATCTCCATAGCAGGATTAGTAACAGTTTACTACTCCCACTACAAGGCAGGCATCTTACTTTTGTACACTTTAGAATACATCCGACTTCTCATAACTGATGCCAAGGGTAAGCAGTTTTAGCATTCATTTCCTCAACTCTTTGAGGTGCTATCTCTTTTTAGATAGATCAGTACCATATCTTAAGGGAAATATGCCTTTCTTGGAATTTTCCAGAAGATGGAAATGTCCAAGATGTACCACTAATGTGACGATCCCAATGCCCTCTTTCTTTACTTCTAAACAACTTCAAAACTAAGACCTAAGAGGTATCCTTGAGATCATATATCAAGGAATGGAACAAGCACTCTATAAAACATTTGTTGTTATCCTTATGTCATTCTAAATGATTAGGATATCATCTACATTTAGCATGATGAATACAATGGCACTCCCACTAAGCTTCTCATGGTTCATCATAATTTTATCTAAAATCATAACATTTATAATTTCATCAAATCTTATGTTTCAACTACAAGAAGCTTATTTGAGTGCATAAATGGAATTCCTTAGCTTGAACTTCTTGCCTTCCTCAACTATGAAGCCCTGGGGCTACTTTATATGAATAACCTTAGAGAGGTATTCATAGAGGAATGCAATACTGACTTCCATCTTGAAGATGTTAAAGTCATGTTGTGTAGCTATAATTAGCAATATTTTGATGGGTTTAAGCAAGGTCACTGAAGAGAAAGTCTCATCACAAGCAATGTCTTTTCTTCGATGTGTGTCTTGTGGATACGAACCATGTTTTGAAGGTCTCTACCTTCTTATCAGGTTCCCTCTTTCTCGTGAATATCCATTTACACCTAACAGGTTTTACCCTTATAGGTGGATCCTCGAAGGGTCCATATACAACACTTGTATATGAAGTCTACTTTAGAATCTATTGCTAACATCCATCTTTCCATGTCAAGACCTTCAGAAGCTTCATCACATGAAGTAAGATCATTGTCAGACTTAACTGACACATCGAATCCATCCTCAAACACATTTGAAGAGGTGTTAGTGTTTCATATTTAATTGTCCTTTTAGTTTCCCATTTCAGGAGCCTCATTATCATCTCAATACTAAATAAGTTCCTTTACTTCATTTTCATCTTGATTCTGAAGAGAGTAATCCTCTAAGAATCATATTCTTAGAGATGAGATCTTTTAAGAATCTCAAGGTCATAAAGTAGGTATCCAATGCCATCCTTCATTTTCCTAATGAAGTAGCACTCTCTTCTGTTAGATCCAGCTTACTTGCATGGAATTTTATTAATGATATGCGTTGTATTCATATATACCTTGGAAACTAAGAGGTAGTAATGCTAAGATTTGTCATTGATCAGTCATGTCATACATGATCCAATTGTATCTCCCTACAACTCTATCAAGTTTAGGTGTATTAGGAGGATTGAGATAGGAACAAAATTCCTTACTCTATAAGGTATTCTTTGTTTTCATCTAATAGCTACAATCTACCTTGATTAGATTAAATTCACTTCATCTTCCTTCAAACTTTGGTTATAAACCAAAATTGTGAAATCTTTGAACATTTCAAAGGTTTCTAAGGTGAAGGGAAGAAAATTCATATCACAAATAATCATCAATGGATGTCACATATTATTAATGTTTACTATGATATAGATGATCTACATACATCAATATGTATGAGATCTTGAATGCCTTGACATCTTGCACCATTCTAAAAAAAGGGTGCATTGGACAATTTATACTTTGAATAAAATTAATCAGAAGTATGTATGATTTGAAATTTCAGAAAATCTAAAGTTTCATCTCTTACTAGTCCATTCATCAATAGACAAATGTCCAAGGCTTAATGGCAGATCATTGTCAAATGATCTTCATCCTCCTATTGATCTTTTAAGGTTTAATTTCAGTATTAGAAATATTAATGAACCATTCATTAATTTTCTAATCTAGTAGACTCCTCTGGATGTTAGATTGCTTTCTGAAATATATACATTCATAACTCTTTATGATAGGTGTATCTCAAAATTCATGTTTATTCCCAACATTTAGAAATAAACAATGAGTGTATTCTAATATCTAGGTCATAGAGGCATTCTCTAAGACTGAGAGCTCTCCAACTGAAAATATGAAGTATCTATCCCGTAGAGACTGCTGTAACCATTGCATCAATATCCATGGATGAATATTTTTTCTACATCTATAAAGAACCATTGCTTAAGGCAAAGGATCTCTTATGTTGAATTCAAACGATTTCAATATAAGAGTATTTCAACATTTGTACATACTTCATTTAATTCATACAATATGAATATTTTGAAGTTTCATGAATGACTAGAGTATAGATAGTAGAATGATAGCACTCATCATAGCTACATACATCTTAACTCTTAAATACTAAGGTTTAGGTAGGTACTCAAATAATTTGAGTACATCATCTCTTATAGAACCACAATCTGCATGATGCAGTGAACCATGTCATTCATGATTAAATGTCAAGAGCACATATGTATGCCAGAACATCTTCTTAGATTTTATAATGATTATTTGACAATTACGATATCAACATGTCACTTCTAAAGTACATTCGACGAGAGATCAAGACTAGAGAGACATACAAACGCTAGGGTAGTAAACCTATTGTCTATTTATTTGTCATTCCTCATTATTAAGAGGAAACTTGCACATTGCAACCACATACAATATGTATCCAACTGCAAGTACAATATTTTGATCATTATCCAATCCATGATATTTTACTGGTTATTATTGAGTATAGTATTGAGTTCGTTTAATGAATTATTATCTAAAATAAGAAAATTTGCATAAATAAATATATAAATATATATTTTACTTTGATTTTGGAATTTTTATATCAAAATCGTCTTGCCTTGTCAACACTGAAGGTCCATTCTGTTAATCACTTTCAATGTAAGAAATATACTTACAATTATATCTCTAGCAAGATCTGGTATCTCCTTCCTTATCTTTGTCACATCCCAATTATATGAGAAACTATAACTCGGATAAAAAGAAGCAGGAACGCATTCCGCCTTGCAAGTCCAACTTGTATTTCCCAATTTGGTCTTTAATATCCGGATCCACCACTCCTAAGGTGATGTTGACTCGTCATTAATTGAACCAACCATCAACAGGAATACAACTCTCTATGCGCAATCCAATATCGTCCCAATAATATGAGGATCTGATATTGGCGTCACTACGCATACGTCGTTACTCTTTCGAGAAGCAAAGAGCCTGATCCAAGTGGCTTGTATGCAGGAGCTGTCACTTCGGACAAGCATCTCTGACATACAATCACTGATGATGGAATCTTTTGCCTTGACGGGAGTCCATTGATGTCACTTATGTAATCCTCCAAATTATGTTCAAATTCTAGTTAATAATTTTAAATCATATTCATTACGATTAATACTTCCAAGGGAAATAACAACTCTATTCATAATAGAGTGTTTTAATTTTAATTGGATTCCAATTAATATAATCATATTAAATTAATGATCCAATTAATATCCAACAAACATTCTTTATTTTTACTTGAATTATGGTATTATCTCATTACGTATTATTTCAAATTTTAATAATTAGTAAATACATCATGATCTATCCAGCATTCTCCATTCCCTACCTGTTGTCATGGCCTGTACCGACGGGAGTGGGACAAATTGCACACGGTGTAACATGCTACCCCAACTCTCCCCGACTAGACACCATATCCGCCTCGAGTTAGGATAATGCCAAATTGATCATTATGTAATAGAGATGATAATCGGTTTTTCAACCGAAGTTATACTTTATAGTAATAATCAAAACCATTTTGATTATAAGGAAATTTGCTAAACAAATGCCCAATCCTATTCAAGCAACTTTGTTTGTTGGAAAGTAGATTGAATAACGAATTGTGATCTAGATCATATCTAATCAATTATTGGTTAAGGCGATATCATTAAAGGAAATAATCATCATCAAATATTTCACAAATATTTATCCATAATTAATTGAGGAAATTAAATATCTTAATTTCACTAATTGATTAAATGACAATCACAAGGTTCTTGATTAAGAGAGTAATTTCCAGTAATGACCCACACTTACTAAAATTAGCATATCTCAATCAATTTAAATACAAATCAAGCAAAATAAGTTTATAAAGTGTGCTAATTTGATTTATGCGCACATTTTTAGTTATATGCACACATTTTTAGGAGTTTCAAACCAATAATTAAATCCTTAATTACGTCAAGATTCGCAGTCCCCGAAACAGTGGATACATGTTCACTAAAATGATCATAACTTGAGCAAACAGAATCCAAATCACACAAACCCATATCCCACCATTTCCTTATTTAGTGGATAACGTAATACAATTGATAGTTTCGTTTTTAAAAAATTAGAGTCGAAAAATATCACAAAATAGGGAAGCGAGAATGAAATGCGATAAAACTTTCACAAACCCTAATGAACCCAAGGTGTTCTAGTTTTATGGATCGTATCCGAAACCTTTAACCTGGCTCTTATACCACTTTAAGGATATGGTAAGATACTTAATCACATCATGGAAATGTGAAGATCGCATCGTATGTGATCGAGAGCGACTAGTCGCACTAGTAGCTCGAGGCAGCAGAATTTAAATTTTTTTATGCGATGAAACCAGATAATCCAATAACACTTCTCAGATCGTTTCATCTAAACCACAAACAAATATTAGGGTTACCTCTTGAAGCGTGGTTGCGATCGTGTCTCTAAACGAAGAGACCTCCTATCTCAAGTCCGATCCGACAAAGGAGATGCTTACGAGTGCGTTAATGAAACGTGTGCTCTTGGCAATCCATGTTGATGATCCAAGCAACGAATCTTTTGGTATCATCAAATGAGATACAATGTATTCTTTACGTGCGAGGCACACTTAAGGAAACAAAGATCTACGGCCAAACGATCCGGTAGCATAACAATGACGCTACCGTGATGGGGACTCTCTCTAGGGCTTCCATGGTAGACGGCCACATGAGTAATAGAGAGAGGACATGTAGAAAAAGAGAGAGAGAGGGAGAGAGAAGTTTTTGTTCACAACTTGTGTGTTGTAACCAAGAAGAGCAAGGGGTGCCTCTCATTTTATAATATTATGGGATCCATGGATCTCAATCCATGGACGACACAAATCCAATGGCTCACATTGATTTGTGTTTCTTTTAATGGACATGATTTTTTTTTAAATTTACAACAAAAATTAATTTAATAAAATCATATATATATATTGTATATAATTTGATTTATATCAAATCAATCTTCATTGGAGAAATAGGAAGGAGGCAAGCCTCCTTCCATAAGAACAAGTGGGACGGCCCACACATTCCATATGGCAAGGTGTCTCCTTCCAATTTCTTGAGAAGACACATCTCATGTGTATCTCAACTATTTTGCACGAACTTTTTATTGCAAATTTATTTCACAAAAAATAATTCAATTTATTTTGTGAACATTTCAATCAAGCCATTAGAAGTTTGTGAATCACATTCACAACCCAAAATAAAATATGAATTACATTTTCAATTAATTCTCCAATGTGAATCCAATTCACATCAATATTTAATTAACAAATGTAAATTATAAATAGCTCTCTCTTATATATTATAAATCATATTTATAACGTATATGATTAATATGGATAGTGCTATCCACATTATTCATATCCATGATAATTAAATCACGTTTAATCATCTTGGATCTCTATTCTCATGTGCCCAAATAATATGAATCACATTCACATTATTCATATCTTTGATAATTAAATCACATTTAAATATCTTAGATAATTCTTCTTATAATATGAATCAAATTCATATTATTCATGACAATAAAATCTCATTTCATTATCAATTTTCTCAATGCTCGGATACATATATCAACAATGAAATTACCCAAAACTCTTTCAAGGATAATGCACTTTCTCCGCGGATACTTGGAGATAAGGACATGGAGATTGTATTGTTCCACGTATAGTGACTTGGATATTGATATTACATCTCAAATCTAGATCTTGCAGACCTCCCATATATGCTTGATTAAATCAAGATCGCAAATCTTATCTTCTCATTGCATCTTAATCACATCAGATCAATGTCCAATATATGGACCAAGATCAGATTACTTCTCTACTGAGAGGAGTCACTAAAATCCATACCTATTTCATCACTCCATAGGAATGGAAGCGTTATGTTTATACAATCGTTTATGATCACATCACCCTCAGGTATTCCTAATACCTGTACATCCTGCATACTGGAGGACCTAGAATAAACCCGAAGTATAAGATCAATTTTACACCATCTACTTGAAGGTTTTATCACTAAGTTTCTCATTCGAGTATTGGGAGTTGGTATCGATCATAAACTTTCCAAAAGCTTATATCATACCCAAGTGTTGATCATATACTTTCCAAAAGCATATATCGAACCTACAAATTCAATCAAGCTTCCAAAGCGAGATGACCGTGCACGAAATTTGATTCTTTCCAATATCTCATGAGTGATCTCATGTCTTCCGAATCAGTAATGAACCTGTATGATCCCTTTGAGAGATCATATTACTTATATGCCCTTGCTTGCACACCAGCTCACCGATGTATAGCCTTGGTTAGGACATCAACCTATTGGTCTACCAAATGTACATATTTAGATATATAGTAACACATCTGTCTCCGGTCTAAGGACGTGTGCCTATATCGTGACAGTATAAAACATAGGACTTTGGTTATATCGATCTCGTTAATTTGTCTAATACCTATGAATCTCTATTCTTATGCAGAGGACCTGCATCAAGAGGTCAGTTAGATATAAGCTTATCAAGAAAGGATTGCCATCTCCTTCTCAACATGGAGATCATCCCTTAATAATCATTTGCCGGTGCTTGATGAGTCCTCAATCTATCTCTTTAGATATTCATCCAAGCACCAGCTTCTATGATTCAATAATTGAATCAACAGCTTTATCATCATAAAGATGGCCATGGTACATAACCCTAATTGTACTAAAGGACCTATTATGCAAATTATTTATTCTTCACTTCAGATTAGGAATGATATTACCAATAATATTTATTGCATAATGGCTTGCCGTGGGCTCACATGTCCAATACATGATCTGTGTCTTAAGGTCACTCAAAGTCTGGGCCAGCTCGTCAATCCTGTTGATCTTATCTAGGCCATGTCATCTCTTCTCCTCAATAATTTCCATCTGGTCCAACTTCTGGTTGATGATGCCCATGTAGGCAACTGAAGACACTACTAGTGCCGCTGATGTAGAAGACGAAGAAGAACCATCCTCAATGCTTGCCACTCTGTGGTGAGACAATGCTTGTGGGTGAGGCTTCACATGAGTGTAGACACAAGCTCGAGTCATCACAATATAGTTTTCAACCATCTCCTCAGAGATGGCCCCGACGTGGTCCTCATCCTTGGAAAAATAGGACCCTCCACAAGAGGCATTAACTATCCCCTACAGCTTTGGTGTTAATACACAAAAGAAGCTCTGTACTAAATTGGGATTTTTGATGTCATGATGTGGACATCTATTGATGAGCTCTCTGAATCGATCCCAAGCCTCATGAAACTTCTCATTGGGATCATGGTGAAATTGTTGATCATGGCTCCAGATGCATTCATCCGACCGAGTGGATAATACTTGTCAAGGTACTTGATCCTTAATTGCTCCCATTTGGTGACAACCCTCATAAAATGCTTCAGCGAGTAGGCTGCGCTATCGAGTAGGGAGTACGGGAAATCTATCAACTTGATTGTGTCCTCGTCCACAAATCTGTCATGGACTATGCTGCATATCATCTCAAACTCTTACAAGTGAAGATAGGTCTCCTCGATGGCATGCTCATGGAACTTGGGCAATAATTTAATCATCTGGGGCTATTACTCAAAGTTACCAAGAATGGCTGGCAGCTAGATCCATCTATGGGTGAGAGTTGCACCAGGGTTGTGCAACACTCTCATGGTCCGTATGAGTCTCTGTGAATCACGGGCCTCCTCCTGGCATCTGTTGTCCACTCAGTCCTCATGTCTCGGTATTTCTCTACCACCAGCTGGTTTGTCTGGCTCTACTCTCCCGTCTCTCATATAAGGCATTTCCCACCTTACCTTCACCATGAGCATCCCCTGGTCTATAATCCATCTCTGCATGGTCTCCAAGGATGCTAAGAGGGTGTTGTTGATGGTTTCCTGATCTAATACAAAGGAAAAAGATGGTGGCTGGTCATCAACTCTCTCGTCACTAGCCATCTATCTGGTTTCTACAAAGGAAAAGGAACCGAGCTCAAGTGCTGTAAGTGAACATATAGCTGTGCTAGCTGCTCTGGCTATACCCCAGATGATGTGAAAGATGGGTGGTCAAGGGGGGACAGGGTGGAAACAAACTCAGGTTCAGAGAGCAGGTCTGAGCTCTCTGAAGCCGACCTATATGAATGGATAGGGGTGCTGAGCAGCGGTGCCACCAAAGGAAAACTAAGAGACCGCCCGCCAATCATCATAATGTAGGGATTAGGGAAGATCTGATCTGGACTGAAAACAATGATTAGAAATCAAGCCCAACATTAACCAAATCAACTCTGTGTTGACCACGAGAATTCTATCGTTAATATTTTCAATTTTTTTTGATAATGTAGTCTTAAAAATTAGTTAATGAGTTGTTAGGTGCCCGAATATCCCTGGAGACTGGTCCGTTATCTTACGACTAGTATAGGTGTAACTACAGACCATAAAAACGACTACCCGTTACTCGAGGACGGAGCCTTAAGCAATGTCCTCTAAAGCACCCACTCTGTTAAGGAAATATGAACTGTTGACCGACTACCAGTATTCCCTCACAAAAAAGTAGCTAATCATTTTTATAGAATCAATGGTCTAACGAGAATCTATATTTGGATCTATCTTATTGTTCGTTTCTCAACTCTCTATAGATAAAATCAAGCAATGAGGGGGTTACACTCCCCAAAATAATTTTTTTCATCCTTTAATTTAGTTTTATGGTCGAGTTTGTTTAGTATTCAAGATTTTATTGGGTTATCACCTTTTTTGAGTATTTTTGAATAAGAACACATCTAAAAAATTTTCTGATTTCCCTTTATTTCCTAATTCCATAAAATAGAGGTGAAGACGGAAATTCAATGATGCATGCACATGGTAGAAGGCGTACGTTGCTCCAACAGTCTACATGCAAAGTGATCTATGCATAATTGAAAGACAAAAAATAAACTATCTATATGATGCATGAAGAAAATGCCCTAAAACATAAGCTTCTAATTCGGGAAGAACAAGGAGTTAACTATTTAGAAGAGAGTCAAAAGTCCAGTCTTAGATATCGATCGGTGCCCGCCACAATGGGTCCTGCCAACGCTGTATACAATCTCTCATGGTGCACGGTCTCTAATCCAAATAATCAGATTTTTTTATATAACTAAATCCAAATGAATTCTGTAGGAACAAATATTATATTAGGGGCTTTGGACCTAATGCTACTTGGCTCAACCAATTAGAATCCTACGTTTAAGGTCTCAAATCAATGGAAAACAAATAAAAACAAAGGCAACAAAAACATCATAAAATTTGGTGAGGTCCCTGAAAAGCCGCGTGTTACCCTACTTAATTCATCCGAATTAACGATTAATATTTAATTATGGTCGTTTTAGTCGGTTAAAAATGGACTTATCAAAACTACTTTGATTAACAATCAATTAAATGCAAGCGGCAATTTTTTTTACTTGGGAAAGCCCAAGGTCAAACTCAGGGAGGTATGTTTTTTCTTAGATCAATTTAAAGTGAATTCAGATGTTCGGTTTTCAGGAGATTTTTTGTTTTTTCTATGTAGTTTAATAAATGCAATGCAATTCAAGTCAAATTCGATAGTTAAAATTTCAAGTCAAATTAGGTCCCAAAATTATGGAACTTGGCCAGAATATGAAATGGAATGAAATTAAGCTACTGTATTTTTATTGGAATTTTTTGACTCTAAATGAATTTACAACGAATTTAAAATTAATGTAGGGTGGTTTTCGCAAAATTAATTTTAATAATTACCAAGTTAAATCATTTTCAATACAAAAAATAACCTAGATACTTCTATATGAGATGAATCAATGAAAATTATTAAACCTCAAAAATGATAAATTTTGGACTTATTAAAAATGAATGAAGCAAAACACCAACTAATTTATTAAGGCCTCGTTATGCGGGAAAATGATGTGATTTTCGAGCACAATGTAGAACTACTTAAACTAGACCTATTGTGATTTTTTGGTGATCTTTGGAGAACAAACAATTTAATAATTAAATAAAGGCACACATTGGGTAAAATATGATGTTTTCCACAAAAAGAATTATATTAAAATCTTAGAAGCTCGCAAAAATATAACAAATAGTCACAATTATAAAGCCTGAGATGTTCTACAACATGCAATTTTTGAATTAATAAATGATGCTAAATCGGTGTTTAAATAAACATTCAAACACAGGGGTGTAGATGCAAACAAAAATAAAATTGCTTAGAACAGAAACATGCAGATAGGGACTACAATGCAATTACCTATAATGATGAGGGTATGGATGAAGTTTCTATAGGTAACCACGTGCACCTCACGTGACGTTGAGTGGCAGGGACTTGAGTGCATTTCTGAGAAACTGGCAGGGCCTCGATGTAAAATACCTAGATCGCACGTACATAATACGTGAGGTCTATGCTCGGCTAGCGGCTCGAGAAGAGTTGGAGGCTTGGAGCTGCTTCGGGTCTTTTGTAGGCTCGGATGTGCTTCGGACACTCGATGTAGGTTTGGTGCTCCGAGCCTAAAGGGGCGGGGAAGAGGCTCGGAGCGGCTACGTGGACACCTGTGGGCCGTCCAATCAAGATGATCGAATAATAACTGTACGTCGAGTTCCTCCGTACCGCCGCCTCCTGTAGTGGGCTTGGCAGGGCTCCGATGAAGGTCTCCTAGCTCCTTCGACTTCTATCGTGCTCGGAGAAAACGACGGGCTGCTCCTGAATGGTTGGGCGTCATCGTGGGAGTGCGGCGTAGCAGCTGGAGTGCTTGGGAGTACGGATGGTTGCCTGGACGCCAGAGGAGGATAAGCTTGAAGATGCTCTAGCGAGGGGTCCGACCAATGTTGATTTGCTTATCCGCAACGTTAGAATTGTAGACGAGGCGTGCAACGTGATGTGCATGAAGTGGGGTGGTCGAGGCCTTGGGGGGGGAGAAGTGGTGAATGGGCTGAGGTGTTCCTCTGCCGTGGTCAGTGGAGAAGTGGTCGGGGTGCTCGATGGGTCGTGGAGATGAATATAGAGATACAGAGAGGTGGTGGATTTGATGCAAAGCTTGATCGATGGTTGGTTGATAGTGAAATTGAGTAAAGAAGCCTAATAAATTCGGAGAAAATCGAAGGGGATGAAGGGGAGGATCGGAGAAGAAGATGAAGATGTTTACCTGAAAATTGGGGCTCTGATAGGAGCCTCCTATCTTCACTCTAGGGCTGCAGGTGCCCGAGCTCAAGCAGCATAAAGCTGAAGCTGCTGCACGGTGAAAGTTCACCGTGGATCTTGCCGGAGAAGATCCTATGTCGCCACTCTACTTCTTGCCAAATCTCTATCATTAATTAGGAGGTAGGAGCTCAAGGGTCTCTCGTGTAAAGGCGGATAATAACAAATGAGGGAGATGGTGGGAATAAAAAGGATGAGGAGGAAATTGTAAATGAGGTGGAGAAGTGGGGTGAATGGTGGAGGAAGTGGAGACTTGGAGTGGGGAGAAAGTAAAGATGAGGTAAAAGGGGAAATAGAAAAAATAAGTAAATAAGTAGGCTATAAATAATAGAGGGAAAATAAAGATAAAATAAAATAAATAAAATAAATAAATAAAAAATATTAAATAATAATAAAAAGAAATCGGAAAATAATAAAAATATAGGGTGACATGTGGCGGCTCCATGAGCTGCCACGTGTCTCTCCCGAAAAATTCAAAAATTAAATGCAAAGAAAAATAAAAAATAAATAACAAAAGGGTTCAAATCAAAAAGTGGTCAACACAAAGTTGCTCGTCTCAACAAGATGTACAACTTTCGTGTAGGGTCGAAAATCAAAATAACTCATATGTACAAAATGTATTTTTGGATGGTACCTTATAAATATAAAATATTACATTTTTTCTTTTGATATTTTTTTGTCATTTTCTAAATTGTGAAAATCAAAATAAAAATAGATAATATACAAAAAGAATATTTACAAATTAATTTAATTTTTTTTGGATTTTTTATAATAAAAATAAAAGGATAAAATACAAGGGCAAAAAGGTCGATATGTACAATATACAATAAGGGCCCAAAACCCATAATTCACATATGATCTCAAATTTTAATGAAATCTATCTTGTATTGAAGGTCTTTTAATGTATATTACATTAAAAGTGAGTAGACCTAAATCAGAACTGTATGAGAGAGATATGCACATTTTAAGGCTCTTAGTTTCAAACTTGAACTCGGGTTTTATTGGTCAATTTTACAAGTTAGTATTTTTTTGATATTTTTCCATAATTAGTGTGAGTAATATATACACTATAGAGCTGATTTTATTGGTTTTGGAGTTAGTAGAAAATATATACAAATATAGTATTTACAGGTGATTTTTAAAAGTGAATTGGACTTCTTATTTAATGCAAATACGAATGCTAAAATGCAGATATTATATATGCATGCATGAATGCTAATAATGCAATATAAGTGGAAATATGCAGCTAATTACTCGGGAACAAAGCTCTATTTTCAACTTTTAGAGTGATGAATCACAGATTCATCAACCCCCTATACTTAAACCTTGCTCGTCCCCGAGCAAGTAAAATGAAATGCAAAAGTGAAATGTTTTTGGGTTCCATACCAAGGTCATGAACAAAAGGTGAAAATGTAGCTTGACTCAAGCTTTGGATTAATAATGTGTCAAAACCTTATTAGAATATGAATTTAAGACCTAACATCCTTTAAGTTCCACAAGTCTTCTATTAAAGACGCCTCAAAAGTCATGTCAAAACAAATCCTCGTATGCAAATTTTTGTTGACTATGAATCTTACTTGTACTGTGTAAGTGAAACATAGCTCTCCACATCAGAAATGGCAAAGAACCAGACTCCTCTAGCAAGGTAACTCTAATTCCTCGGTCCAGTAACTCTTTCCTCGAGGAGCGGGGTATTTCCTTCTAAGTTCAAGTCCAACCGGCTCAAGAAGAGGGGGTGGAGAGAAGAATGGATGGTATCCAGTGTAGCTACCTATCCCAAGATGCTTGACCAGTTTAGCTAATTTATCCAGTTGCAGGCTTCTTGCAAATATACATACTCCGGCATGCATTTTATTTCAATCAGGGGTCCATTTTTTTGGAGTTCTCTCTTTTCTTTTCTTTCTTTTCTCTTTTTTCCTTTTTTTTGAACTATATACAAGGTGCAGCATGTACAACATGTGTTTTTTCTCTTGATCCAGTAGACTATCCCTCTTTTGAAGCTTTATTGCAACTCACAGCATCCCGTCCTTAGATGTCAACACCACTAGACTAGGTTGAGATGCACTACCCTCCCTAGAGGAGGATAGATGTTTCCACCCGTGTGCTACTCCAAGCTAAAGGATTCTACCTCCTTACCACCTCATCAATGAAGAGCTACGTGCATGGTGCCTGTCCAAGTTAGGTCACTGTCTAAAAAACGTGTGTGTGTCCGAAATATTCTACTTAGATCAATCAAGATGATATGTGAACATAGACTTGCGGACTTAAAGAATTAAGTTACTTGACCTGAAAAATCTTATCTCCAGTTCCTATACGATTACTCTGAAATTAGGAAGATTAAGATCAAATCAAATCCATCCTCGACATTTATTCATAACTTCGTTCAGAACCCACTAACTTTTCACATTGCATATGCTAAATATTCAGATGAGATGCAGATGAAATTCTGTATGGACGAAGTGCAAGACGTTTTTTATGAAATGTAAGGATAATATGCAAGAGTAAATAAGGAGCCTTTATTTCTTTTTTTTTAAATTTTCTGGTATAAAACAATTTTTACAAATATTATACAAGTATACATGTAGTTTGCAATTTTTTATTTTTTTTACAAATTTTACAAGAGTTTTATAAGTGTTATACAAAATATAAGTGTTATACAATATACATATCACACAAGTATACATGTATTTTACATTTTCTTTACAAAAGTTTTACAAGTATTATACAATATACTATACGAGTATAAAAAACAAAAAAGAGGTCAATTTTCACCCACCCGTAATTATCGCATAATATATACAAAAATACGTGAAAATACGCGAAAGTACGAGCTATGGGTAAAGTATATATGTAATATATACATGCCCCCTGTACTTAGCGTGTGCTATGCCCTAAGAGCACAAAAAAAGAGGAAAAAGACATAGCTCGTGCTAAGTGTAGGAGAGCTAAAATAACAAAATGTATAGAAGTCGCTCCTCCCCCCTATACTTAGGCTCTGGCTGCCAAAGTGTAGAAGAAGAACAAAAATGGGGCGGACGAGGTCAAGAGGGGAAACGGATGAGTATTTACATGGCAGGCATCAACCCCCCCTATACTTAGGCTCTAGTCAGTTAAAGTATATGACAAGAGTGAGTGTAAGAACCGATGAGATCGGGAGAATGTACATAGATTGATGAAGAGACTCGAGTTACTCTCCCCCCTATACTTTGGATCTGGTCATCCTAAGTATATCCATAAAATGAAATGATATGGAACCGGGGCGATTGATTCGAATCACTGGGATGGAGGGAAAGAAAATATAGACAAGGAGGATTGAGAATATAATGGATCAAGAAGGTTTGTGACGAACATTCTTGCGTGAATGAGGGGGTGAGGAATATACAAGTGTGTCGTAGTCAGAATCATCCTCAGATGAATAGTAGTGAGGTGAAGGGATCGTCCAATGTGGGTCGACACACGGCTACTTGCTTAGATACGGCTTGAGAACAATCGAACTGAGCTCACTCATATAATCACCTCATCCGAACCTAGTGAGGACTCCTCAGAAAATTCCTTCCATGGTATGTTGAAGGATACTTTCTTAGTCAGTTTTCTAGAACCTGAATCATTGAGAGGGAATGGAGAGCGACATGCCTTGAGGGGTTCGAGAGAACCCCTCAAGGAATCATTTCTCAATTTCCTCTCACTAGATAACCGACTAGATGAGGGAGAAACCACATTTTCGGGTAGGGTCAATTTAGTCTTGGTTGTCTCCATTGAAGGTTCGGGATGTTGTGCGGTGCTGACCATGGGTTCCTCATCAGACGAGTCACCATATAGATTGTAATATTCCTGAAGGGTCAGCACACATTTCGAGAAGGTGCTAGTGATTTCAGTTGGCTTGGCATTAATTGGCTCTTGTGTCGGATCATCAAAATGGTCAAGGCAATCAACAAAGGTCAGTTCGACTCAATGATAGCTTCAGGTCATAAGTCCTCTTTAGAAGTTGTCACGGTGGTGGTGCAAGCAGTTGGTGAAGTGGAGGTATGGGGAGTCTCTGAACCAATGGTCGTCGAGACAGTCGATACCTCAGGTGTAGTAGAGAAACATGACTCATCTATCTCTCTGTGGTAACAGATGTCTACGGATATGCAGGTCACCTTAGAGTAAAGTGTATCAAAGAATGAGTGTGGTTGGAGCGCTCCCAATGCTGAAAAATCGATCTCCCGAGTCTCGTAATTAGTAGTCGCCTTAGTTAAGGCTAAGAACGACTTCTCAAGAATAATCGGAGACTGTATAAACTCTCCTCAGTGCTCAATGTCAATGATCGTGAAGTTCACATTGAGTATAGCACCTTGGAAAGTAATGATGACTGAAATGGTTACTCTCAACTATTTGATAGATCGATCATCCAATTGAACAATCTCTCTCGACTTTCTGATTGGCCTGAGTTTGAGATTGTCAAACACAGAGGTCGGGAGGATATTTATTGGTGAGTCATCATCGATTCATGCATGGGTAAAGGTAGTGTCTTTGATTTCAAATTCAGCCCTAGGCAACCGCTTCACTCTGCAGCTCTAGGTCTTTCTCCCCATCACTAAGGAGGTGGCCATAGACACTATGCATCTTTTAGTCCTTGTTCTCTTATTACCTAACCTCTTGGGCATCAATTTACTCTTTACAAATCTCCTGAGATCGGGGAAGTGATCTATAGCCTTTATTAGGGAAGTTTAAAAATCAATTCCTCAGCGAATGCTTCCCTTAGGGCATGATCCAATTTTTTTAAGTTTTTTTCATTTTCTATTTTTACGATTTTTTTCTGATTTTCCAATGTTTTTGGTCTTTTTGGGTTTTTCAATTTTTTGGTGTTTTTGGTGGATGAATGATCAGACTCTGGATTGGAGGGTAAGTGGTTAGTAGAAGAGGGAGGTGGAATTGACTCAGTCTCTACAGAATGTGTGGGTTCCCTAATGCTCGTTCGGTTTCAACATCAAATCTACTTACTTGCTTTTCCACTTTCATTCCCAAGCTGGCCGAAATTTAGTGCAATATGTCGGTTACATCTCTCAACGTGGCACCAAATGATTCATTTTACGCAATAAGTTGAGAAATGTCATCCTCCAAAATGTTCTCATGGCCAATCATGGGAGAAGTCTGCTCTATTTGAGGATACTATTGAGATATTGGGGTTTCATACTCAACATACCTAGACTCGAGCATGTAATTCTGGGTCGAGTATGGATTATCTGTGTGGCAGATATCGATCGGAGCCTCATGTAATGGAGTCAATGAACATGCGACTGGTAAGTCTAGCTCATGAGTCCAAGCCCTTGAATAAGTAGGCTCTCTGAATGTATGATATGAAGGCTAGTCAATGTAGGCTTGATTACTAGGGTTAATCATGTCAGGAAGATCATAAGGTACATGTCTCTCCATTCGGTATGTTCTATCAAGCATGTTATGCCCTAAGGTCAAGTCGGGATGTGTATATTTAAAATGTTGTCTGGTCCCTACTTGAGGTGAGAATGAAGTATGTGGGGACACATTATTCTGCCAATCATCTGTCTCATTAGTGGATTGCTCTTCGTTCGATTCATTGATTCTAGCAAGATCTCGAGAATAAGGACAGTCAGCTCAAGATGGAAGTGGATCCGGAGTGTTAGAATATGGAGTAGGTGAGAAATGCGAAGAAGTGGAGAAGTCAAACGAAGTTCTGACTTCATAATCGGGTTGAGGTGGAACCGACCATGGGTAAGGGTCTCCTGTGGATGGCGGAGGATACATGGAAGAAGGAGAAGGCGAAGATGAACGGTATATGGTTGAGGAGGAATAACCAGAGGTCTCAGGGTATGGGGACCAATATCCTGACATCTTGAAGCAGATCAAGGTAGAAAACGTGCAATTACATAGGATAACACACAGACAAACCACAAGACAAACGCAAGAGCAAACCCTGAGTTCACACTCAACACGGTGAAGGAGCTGAAGCTGGGTCCGACTGATCTGGTTGATTTTAAGAGTGATTTTTCAGACAAATAGTAAGGGTTACGTGACCTATAGGGATGTCAGCTCAAAGCTGGATGCGTCTCCCCTATTCAACTTGTCGCCTAAGATACCAACGCCCTTCCTTTCTTCGCTCCTATCACCAGCTGAGAAGTTCAAGGACCTGCCCCTATCTACCTACTGAAGTAGGCGGAGGCTGACAAGGCTTATAACTTCGCCCCAGAGGGTTACTACCGACTTGTCGCGGTGCATCGCAATTTCACCCCTATCTACCTACTGGAGCAGGCGGAGGCTACTTGGCACTGGTCAGTAAAACTCCAAAAAGTTTAGCCTGTGATATTTGCTAGGATCGGGGTACGTGATATGGAAGGGGGGATTTTGGCTCTGCCTTATTGTGTACACACACACACACACTCAGTACCCTCACTCAGCATGAAATCAAGGTCGGGGTTATACTCCCACAAACAAGGGTTAATTTTAGTCAATATTTTGGTCCAATTCAATTAGCAATCCCAATTTTAGAGATTAGTTGTCACTGTAATTAATCCACACAAGCAATCACGTCTACCATCTAGTTTCAATTCCTTTATCCTAGGTTAGAGAAACCAAGAGAGAGAATCAGAAAAAGCCGATGCAAACGAGAAAACGATGATGAATGCTTGAGTAAGAAAACTTACAGTGCCTCTAGCTCTCTACAATGTGGGATGCAATACTGAATTAAAATTTTACAGTAAATGAATGTAATCGATGAAAAGCCGCTCCTAGACAGGCAGTTCTATTAGTGAGTGAAGAACAAGTTAAATTTGGCTATGTTCTGCGGTCTAAGTGTGTCTTTTAATGGTGAAGTGTGGTTCTAGATATTATGAACATAAACAGTCCTAAGAAAGCTCTATGAGCCGCGAGTGCAAGTCCTATCCTACGTCAATCAACCACACAACACACAGAGACTCTTTTTATTATCCAAATACACGCCTCAGAACCCAAACAGGAACCGCTTTAAAAGCAGACTTTTTTTTACAAGTTAACAAAAATGAAAATCTTTTTGGCATCTCAACAACCGACTTGATCCATGAATCGTAGGCCTCCTATGCACTTCGAGATGCATCGACATCAAGAAAGTCGCTCCAAGTCCATCGGGCCCTCGCACAAAAAGATAAAAATTATGTCAGAGAGGGATGTCAAAATATATACAGAAAAGAACAAAAAAATAATTAAAAAATGGATAATTACAAGGTTGGTGGGGGGTCAGACAACTCGAGTGAATGAAAAACATAAATATAATTTTCTAATGTGATCCTAAGCCGTTTGCCTCCCCGGCAACAATGTCATTTGAAAAGTCACAGGTTATCCTACTTAATTCAATCGAATTAACGATTAAATTTTAATGATGTTCATTGTAGTCCGGTAAAAACGGACTTATCAAAACCACTTTGTTTAATAGTAAATTAAACACAAGCGCAATTTTTTTTACTTGGGAAAGCCTAAGGTCGAACTCAGGGAGGCACCTTTTTCCTTAGATCAATTTAAAGTGAATTCAGATGTTCAGTTTTCAGGAGAATTTTTTTTTGTTTTTTATGCAGTTTAATAAATGCAATGCAATTCAAGCCAAATTCTAGAGTTAAAATTTCATGCATAGTCAAATTAAGTCCAAAAATTATGGAACTTGGCCAAAATGTGAAATGGAATGAAATTAAGTTGTTGCAATTTTTTTTGGAATTTTTCGACTAATGAATTTACTACAAATTAAAAATTAATGTAGGATGGTTTTCGCAAAATTAATTTTAATAAAAACCAAATTAAATCATTTTCAGATACAAATATAATCTAGATACTTATATATGATATGAATCCAGGAAAATTATTAAAGCTCAAAAATAATAAATTTTGGACCTATTAAAAATCAATGAAGCAAAACACCAACTAATTTATTAAGGCCTCATTAAGCATGCAAATGATGTGATTTTTGGGCACAAAGTAGAACTACTTAAACTAGACCTATTGTGAATTTTTGGTTGTTTGGAGCAACAAGCAATTTAAAAATCAATTAAAGGCACACAGTGGAAAAAATATTATGTTTTCCACAAAAAGAATTATATTAAAATGTTAAAAGCTCACAAAAATGTAACAAATAGTCACAATGATAAAGCCTGATATGTTCTACAACATGCATTTTTTTAATTAATAAATGATGCTAAATGAGTGTTTAAGTAAACATGCAAACATAGGGGTGTAAATGCAAACATAAATAAAATTGATTAAAATAGAAATATGCGCACAAGGACTAAAATGCAATTACCTATAATGATGAGAGTATGGATGCAATTTCTCAAGGGGACCACGTGCACCTCACGTGAGGTTGACTGGCAAGGACTTGAGTGCAAGTCTGAGAAACCGGTGGGGCCTCGATGTAAAATACCCTGATCGCACGTGATGAACACGTGAGGTCCAGGCTCGGCTAGCGGCTCGTGAAGCGTTGGAGGCTCGGAGCTGCTTCGAGTCTTCTACAGGCTCGGATGTGCTTCGGACGCTCGATGTAGGTTCAGGTGCTCCGAGCCTAAAGGGGCGAGGAAGAGGCTCGGAGCAACTACGTGGACTCTTGTGGGTCGTCCGATCAAGATGATCGACGATAACTGTACATCGAGTTCCTCTGTGCCGCCGCCTCCTACGGCGAGCTTGGCTGGGCTCCGGCGAAGGTCTCCTTGCTCGCCGGCTTTTATCGTGCTCGGTGAAGACGACGAGATGCTCCTGAATGGCTGGGCGTCATCGTGGGAGTTATGCGGAGCAAGATAGAGTGCCTAGGAGTACGGATGGTTGCCTAGATGCTATAGGAGGATAAGATTGAATATGCTCCGGCGAGTGGTCCGTCCAATGTCGATTTGCTTATCTGCAATGTTAGAAACGTAGCTGAGGCGTGCAACTTGATGTGTGTGAAGTGGGGGGTCGAGGCCTTGGTGGCAAAGTGGTGAATGGGCTGAGGTGTTCCTCCGCCGTGGTCGGTGGTGCAGTGGTCGGGGATGCTCAATGGGTTGTAGAGATGGACAGAGAGATATGCAGAGATGGTGGCTTCGATGCGAAGCTCGATCGATGGTCGGTTGATAGTGAAATATAGCGAAGAACCCTAATAAATTTGGAGAAAATCGAAGGGGAAGAAGGGGAGGATCAGAGAAGAAGATGAAGATGTTTACCAGGAAATTGGGGCTCTAATTGGAGCCTCCTGTCGTCGCTCTAGGGCCGGCAGGTGCCCGAGCTCGAGCAGCTTGAAGCTGAAGCAGCTGCATGGCAGAGGTTCGTCGTGGATCTCGTCGGAGAAGATCCTTTGTCGTCTCTCTACTTCTGGCAAAATCTTTGTCACAGATTAGGAGGTAGGAGCTCAAGGGTCTCTCGTATAAAGGCAGAAGATGAAAAATGAGGGAGATGATGGGAATAAAAAAGATGAGAAGGAAGTTGGAAATGAGGTGGAGAAGTGGGGAGAATGGAGGAGGAAGTGGAGACTTGGAGTGGGGAGAAAGAAAAGAAGCGGTAAAAGAGAAAATAAAAATAAAATAAGTAAAATATGTAGAATACAAATAATTAAGGGGAAATAAAGATAAAATAAATAAATAAATAAATGTGAATAAATAAATAATTAAATAATAATAATAATAAAATCCGAAAATAAAAAAATGGGGTGACATGTGGCGACTTCAGGAGCTGCCACGTATCGCTCCCGGAATTTTCTAAAATTAAATGAAAAAAAATAAAAAACAAAAGCATTCAAATCAAAAAGTGGTCAACACAAAAGTTGCTCGTCTCGATGAGATCTACAACTTTCATGAAGTGTCGAAAATCAAAGAAAGTCATATGTACAAGATATATTTGTGGGGTGTACCTTATGGATATAAAATACCACATTTTATTTTTTGTTATTTTTTCGTCATTTTTTAAATCGAGAAAAATCAAAATAAAAATAGAGAAAATACGAAAAGAATATTTACAATTTAATATATTTTTCTGGTTTTTCAATAATAATGAAAATAAAAGGATAAAATACAAGGGCAAAAAGGTCAATATGTACAATATACAATAGGGGCCCAAAACCCAAGTACATACGATCTCTGATTTTAATGAAATTGGTCTTGTTTTAAAGGCCTTTGAATATATATTACTTTAAAAGTGAGTAGACCTAAATCGAACATTGTATGAGAGGGATATGCTCATTTTAAGGCTCCTAGTTTCAAACTTGGACTCGGGTTTTCTTATTTAATGAACATATGAAAGTTAAAATACATATATTATTTATGCATGAATGAATGCTAATTATGTAATATAAGTGGAAATATGTAGCTAATTACTCGGGAACAAAGCTCTATTTTCAACTTTTAGAGTGATGAATCACAGATTCATCAATCCCCCAAGTGCATCGGCATTCGACGATTGAGACCCTGAATATCTGAGTGTCCAAATAGAGTCTCTAAGTTATTACAAATTATTCAGAAATAAATGCAAAAATGAAACTATTTTCTATAAATGTCTCCTCCTCCTCCTGCATCTCCTCGGATGCTCTCTCTTGTCGGTCGATGTAGAACGGTTGTCCTCCACCTCGCTCAGGTGTGTCGACTCTCCTAAGATGGAATCCCTCACTCCACAGGCGTTCGCAAAAAAGGTAAAACTCAAATATGTCAGAGGAAATTATAGAAAATAGAGACAAATAAAATATGAAACTAGTAGACAAAATTACTAACTACCTAGTCGTGCTCCCCAGCAATGGTGCCATTCTAGTGATCGATCGACTAACTAGGGGCAAGTGGATTAATAAAAATGTTGTTATCACCTAAATAAACCGAATCGGATATCGAAAAAATTATTTAACCACAAACAGATCAGCAAATCAAGTACTTGGTGTAGCTTTTTTATTAACTTGGTATAGCGATAAGAGTCGAATTCAAGGAGCACAATTATAAACTAGGTATTCGACTCAAGGAGTCAAAGTATTTTTATTCTATTTTTAATGTTTTTTTTTATTTTTTTAATTTTCAAAACAAGGCTAATAAAGGCAAAGGACAAAAATCAAACCGAATTTTTTTTATTTTTCAAATATGATGTAAATGCATAAAAATTCAAGTAAAAATATTTTCAGCTTTTATAGGTTTTATGATGTTTATAAAGATTTTTGGAGAAGTTTTCAAATGTTTTGGTATATTCTAAAAATCAAAAACTTAGAAAAAAGGAAATAATGCACTGTCAGAAGAATTTTGTAATTTAAAAATACTAAGCTCAGAACTTTTGGGAGTTATTTTTGTTAAAAACTATTTGAAAATATCTGCAATCAGAAAGTTAAAATGCAATTTTTGGATTTGTGGTTGATTTTATATGATTTTTATATTTTTTTTATTGCTTTACAAATGTTTTGATTTTTACAGAATTTTTTCAAGCCTAATTTATATAGTAGCTAAAATAGGACAAAATACACTTACAATAATTTTTAAATATTTGAAATAATTTTCGAATTTTTATGAATTTTCTAAAGAAAACATGGTTTTTTAGTTGTTTTAAATTTTAATAATAGAAAATAAAAGAAATTTGGCACACAAAAATTACCACATAAATTAGACACTGGTGGGGGCTACTACTGATTTTTGGAGGATTTCTATGGCCAAACTAATATGTATTGCAATTAATAAAAGTAAAAAATAAAATGTAGCGAAGCAAGGGCCTATCAACAAATATTTAAAGTTCCAGCCCAATTAATAACAAGCACTAAAAATGTGAGGGAATAAATGCAAATAGTCCAGACAATAACAAACGTAACAGGGATTGTTCACTCACAAGGGTATAATTTCAAATAATTAAACTTTCAATTAGTTTATTAACCATAGAAAAAGCTCATGATAGAACATGCAAAATACCCACAAAAACACGTACAAACACACGTGACTCAGACTCTGCTGGATTAAAATGCAAATATGAAAAGTATAGGGTCCAAATTACATAATGTTTTTAACTGATTATTACATTTAATAAACTAAAATGAAATAAAATAAAGTACAGGGAAAAGGGAATTGTACCCCTCGAGGGGACATGTGGCGCAGACGTAACAGCTATGTGATTTATGGTGTTGACGACTCCTGCGGAAAAGATCTCAAGCTCAGGGATGTGTCGCAGGCGTACGGTGCAGATCACCATTAGGGGAGAGATCTGACATCTTTACTAAAGCATGAATGTACGGTCAAATCAGGCTGAAGATCTGATCAGAGTACCTAAAGCAATGTGTCATTGTGCGACTCGGAAACGATCTGGAATGGGCCCTCGAAAGAACCGAGAAGATGGAGCCAGCATACCAGCTTCAATCGAGTGATTCACGCACTCTATGGGGTGGATTGGCTCGATGAGAAGACCATAACCAGGATAAATGTGCTCCACATCGACTGAGAACATCCGATGAGTCGGAGAGCAGCTCAGTGAGGATCTTGAGGTGGTTGTGCCAGGAGCAGCTCCACCTGGACAATTGAGGCTCAATTCGAGCTTCCTCGCATGCACAAGTACCTGCAGAGAGAAGCTCGAATCGGAGGTGTAGCTCCGGTCGAGTTATATTGCAAAGAGACCCAAGGAAGCGATGGTGGGTGGTGACCGACCTTCAACAGAATTGGAGATAGGAGATCTATGCCTAATCTCGCTCCGACAAACGAGATGTAGTGGTTATATTGTCTGAAGAGGTGGACGATGATGTGGGGTATCGATCTGTACGACTGGAAGTGGGAGACAAAGCTCTGACCAGATGGTCAGAGCCAAGCGAGTGGATACCGGTGATGAACTAAGAATCGAAATGGAAACAAAATGTAAAGGAATAAGGGATATCAGAGAAAGCTACAGTGAAATCTGAAGCAAGGCAAAGGTTATGGCCTCAATTCCAATGGAGAAAGCGAAAGAGGCTTCTCGTGTTGGAGCTCCAACCACGAAGCGAGTGTCGTGCAACCTAGCACCAAATCGAGATCCTAAAGGCTGCCCAAAGACCATGTCACAGTCCTAGAGCTGCTGGTGGAAGAAAATATACATGAGGGACAAGCTCCTAAGTGACGGAGGCGGGTGGAGATGACTTATAGGGTTCTCTAGGGTCTAGACGGATCGAGCGATGGAGCGAAACCCTAGGAGGATGCGATGCTACCTAGGGATCCATGAGGATCTCAGATCCTAGGTGAAGAATCAAGCATGCGAATTGAGGATAGGAGTGGTCGAAATCGTGCTAGAAAAAGTAGAGAAAAGAAGCTCCGACGAGGGGAGATCGGGTATGACGTGGTTGAGATGAAAGGTCCACCCAGGTCTACAAACTCGGGTCGACCAATTAGAATGCAGGAATATACAAAATCAAAGAATATTAGATTAAACATAATAAATGAATTTAAAATAAAAAGTGATAAACATGAAAAATATTTGTTATTTTATAAACTATTTTCTGTAATTTTTACTTCTTTTTAATAATTAATATTTTAAGGTTTATACAATATATAGTATTACATTCAGGTATAATATACATATATATCATATATTTTTATTTTATATTTATACAAAAATATATTAATTTTATATTTTATTTATTTAAAAAATAAGTTAAGAGATATAAAAGTATTTTTATTTGATTTTTACAAAATAATTATAGGTATTACATAAATAGGTGTTATATATACATGTATGGTACTTTCCACAATGAAAAGATGTTTTTACTTTTAATTTATTTTGTATTTTATGAATATTATTTTAATTTCATATATTTATTAGAAGTATGTATATGTGCAAAAAATACAAAATATTTATAAAATAAGTATATATATAAGTATAAATGTAGTGCATTTGTATACCTTCTACTTATTTTTATTATTTTTATTTATACTTTATTTACAAATTTTATTAAGGAAATTACATTTATTTATTTTGATAATATTTTATTTAGAGATAAAATAGATGATATATATCTATATATACGAGAAGAATAGTGATGAATATATATACAATATGAGGACCCTATCTCTACATAATTTATTCATTGTCGATTAGGTAAATAATTGACCTTCACTCGAGGTTCGGATCAGTCTGCATTTAATGCATAAATACATCATTATTTTATTCTTTTTCTTTTATTCTTTATTCTTTTTTTGGTCAATAAGAATGTTAATTACAAAATAATAACAAATGCATGCAAGATGCTAATTTATTGCATCTGATACATATTTATAGGGATTTTGCATAGGGAATTTTGCTAAAAAAAAGAATAGATGATGTGAATTAGGGATTCATCATTTTCCAATGCCATGTCTGAGGGATTGTGTTATGAATTGCAAAGAAACATTGCAAGTTGGTCCTTGTTGGCAAAACATGAGAAAGTGCAAACACATGTAAAGTATGTCGACAGTTTACAAGTAGGTGTTCGAGGGTTTCAGATGCCTCAAGGTAGAGGGGGCATGCGTTTATTGAGGGGACGATTAGGACACTAATCTTGTCTTGTTTGATAGGTTTGTTGTGTGATATTGAACATAGGAAAAAAAGATACAGAGGGATGGAAGGCCTTGGATCAAAACTACATATGGAGTTTGGGGCCTATCCCTCCATGGGACAATAATGAGTATAGGTCCTTCGCGAATCGTAAGGAGGTGGCTCTAATGGGGAAAAAGATGGTATCTTCTTAAAGGGGGTCAAGATGGGTATCATTGAGAAGGGACTTTAGTTCATGTAGCTCATGAGAAGGTCCCGCTCTTTTTAAGAGAGATTTAAACAAATTCTATTTCATAAGGAGGGTCTGCAGAGCATGGGAGAAGGTGTCATTCTTATTGTTTACCAAAGGACCAGAGACTTGGGAATTGATCTGGGGGGGGGTAGATTTTGGTGGAATTGATCCTTACAAAGGAGCATTTTATCTCCACTACCCAGAAGTTTTCCCATTGGTCCTTAGATGTCGGAAGATACTTTCTTAACAGGACACCAAAAAAAGGGATTCATGAGTGTTAGGTTCGGGATTCAGGGGATGGGCCTTTTGTTATGGTACTTTACTGTGATTAACAATGAGCATGGGAAGTTTTGGTTTTATACAATCATAATCCAATACTTTGAGAGCTGAGCATCGTTTGTGATTTCAAGATGTGAGTTGCAGTCATTCTCCTTTGATTAACAAATGTATTCCCGATAGGAATTGTGTCTGTTCTTATTCATACATGTTCCATTCAAGAGGAAGCATCTACATATTTTGTTGATGGCATTATTGCCATGTTTGATGAGCTTTAGGGATGTTAGCATGTGGTTGACACAGGCAGTTAGGAAGGAAAGTACTGGAACTCATAATGGGAGGGATAGCATACGAGATTTCCGTCCATATAGTTTCTTTTCGAATTTCTCGGTAAATTGTTTCCAATCCTCATGTTTGAGGGCTCTTAGGGATAAAGGTATACCTAGGTAGGAGAAGGGGAACACACCGCTGGCTCATCCCAGAATGTTAGAGGCTAGTGCTGACTCCTTGGGGTAAAGATTTAGACCATGGATGGAGGATTTTTCCTTATTAACGAATACGCTTGCGAACATGGCGAAAACCTTGATTGTGAATTTTGTGCATCGAATCGCTTTTTCATTGAATTTGAAGAAGATTAAGATATCATCTTTGAAGAGGATGTCCATAATGGTTAGGTCTTCTTCAGGAAGTTGAAAGCTTTCGATCAGATGATCTGTGACCAAGTTTTGAAGCATTCGATCAAGTACAATGATGGTATAAATGAAAATTAGTTGGGGATAGAGGGTCACTCTGTCGAAAACCTATGATGGGTTTGGAAAAGCCTGATGTTAGGTTGTTAGTCTTAAGGGAAAGGGGAGTTGTTTTAAGGGTGGCTTGGATCCAAATAGAGAAGGTTTCGAGTCATCAGGTTAGACGTAGTGTCTGAAGAATAACCGACCATTTATTGTATCGAAAGCTTTTTTTAAGATCAATTTTGAGAACCAAGGCATTGGTTCCTTGTTTGTCCCAAGAAAAGAGTATTTTCGAACTTAAAGCGAATGAATCTTAGGCTCCTCTAGATTTTAGGAATGTGCATTGGAGGACGATAGGAACTCTGTGATCATGGGGGCCCATCGAGTAGTTAAGCCTTTGGATATTTCCTAAGTGGGAGGTTGATGATGTTGTTGGGTGATGAATCCATGATTCATCTCCTTTAGTCTTTCAATTTGGCTAAAGTCCTTTGCATAATACATGCACTAATTCTCAGTAGTTAACATTCTACCCTCATCTGTTTATACTACATATTTAACACTTATTTTATCCAAAATAAAATAATAAAGAGAAAAATAAAAATAAAAGAAGAATGATGTATATATGTAAATATGTACATACTGATCCTAACTTCGATACCACGTCAATATTGACTCTATACAAAAATAATTTTACAAACTCTTTACAAATATTCATAACATTTGAAAATCATTTTGCAAAGATTTTTCAAAGGTGTGTATGGATTTTTCTAAATATTTTCGCAATCATTTTCCAAATCATTTACAAACTACAATTTCCAAATTTTATCCAAATAGCTGATTTTTTTTGCAAATATTTACAAAGGTTTGAAATTATTTTACAAACGTTTTCCAAACAATTTTCAAAATATTTTTCAAGTCACTTCACAATGATTTTTCAAATCATTTTGCAAAATATTTTAAACAATTTATTAACCATATTTATAATGAATTTTGAAAAATTTTGTATATTGTTATTGGCGTATTCTTTGCAATTGATTAATTGTATACCCTTAGCCAAATAGTATATTAGCCATATTATTCAGAATACAAAAGTACGAGTTATGGATAAAGCATATACAATGTATATACGACCCCTTATACTTAGTTTGAGCTATGTCCTCGTAGTAATCAAAGAGAAAAGGAAAACATATCTCGAGTTGAGTAAAGGAAAGTCTATACTATAACGACTCAATAAAGAATAGGAAGTCGGTCATCCCCTATACTTAGGATCAACTAATCCTAAGTATAGCAGACTGTATACAAAATGGGGATGATTGACGATCTATAATGTACAAAATAAATGGGCTCGTCTTGTCCTCCCTATAATTAGGGTGAAATATCCCTAAATATAGGCATAGTATCAACAAGTTGAGAGACAAGCGAGAGAATGAGTAATGAGTAACCTGAACACAGACATCACCCCGATACTCATGATGGAGAATATCCTAAGCATAACAAAGATGAATGGGATGAGTGTACACGGAAGCACGAAAGAATTTGAAAAATAGAAATGAAAAGAAGAAAATCAATCAAAGATATTTTTAGCTGCAATGAATCTTTTGAGGTTGTGACATTCAAGAGTTCTTTATCAAAAACAACTTGAATTAAATCAATAACTACCAAGAATGTATCGTGCTCTAGATATGGCTTCAGCAACTGATTGTTGACAATGAATGGTTGTGCATCCCCTGACAATTCTGCTATGAGAATACATCCATTGGCAGGTACAGTCTTCATAATGTATGGCTCTATCCATTTACTCTTCAATTTGCTTAGGAATATCTTCAACTTCGCATCGAACAACCACACTTTCTGTCCCTTCTCAAAGATGTTTCGTATGATGTGCCGGTTGATGACACGATTTCACGATCGACTAAGGTGGAATAAGTAAGTCAAGTGTTGATATCCTCAATCAGGCAAATCGACAAACAATAAAATCAAACCACTCTAAGATAAGACAATTAATATAAGAGGCTTAACCATTTAATTTACCTATTATAGCGACAAGGGTCGAACATAAGGAGCACAATTAAAAGCCAATTAGTTGGATTTCAGGAATAAGAACTCCTTTTTAGTGGTTTTTAAATTTTTAATTTTTTAAGTTTTGAAATAAAGTCAATATGCACAAG
Source organism: Ottelia alismoides (assembly GCA_037367405.1). Lineage (NCBI taxonomy): Eukaryota > Viridiplantae > Streptophyta > Magnoliopsida > Alismatales > Hydrocharitaceae > Ottelia > Ottelia alismoides. The sequence continues at coordinate 2,305,712 of JAZKJV010007409.1, read as the reverse complement.
TAATAAAAGTACTCAGACACACTCTCTATGTATTTTTATAATATGTCAAAAATACTAAGAAATGCAATAAAAATATTTTTGGTTTTTATATGTTTTATATTATTTTTTGGTAATTTTTATGGAATTTTTAATTTTTTAGGGATTTTCTAAAAAACAAACAGTGACAAAAATAGTAAACAATGCACAACCAAGAGTAATATGCAAGTTAAAAATGCATAAAAAATGCCCAAAAATCATAGGACTGATTTTTATGCTAAAGTAGAGACAATTATCTACAAACAAAGACATAAAACACTATTTTTGGATTTATCTATTATTTTATATGATTTTTTATAAGTTTTCAATTTTTTGTAATTTTTATGGTTTTTTTAAGGAATTATCAAAATTTAATATAGGAGATAAGTGGTAACAAAAGACAACTAACCTAGTTTTTAATGAATTCTTGATAATTTTTTGAATTTTGATAATTTTTATAAGACAAAGAGGACATTTTTTATGGGTTTTTGAATTTTTAATAATATAAAATGCACACAAATCAACAAGCGAAAATTATTAAAAATAATACATGCAATTAGAGACTAAAGGTAATTTTTATATAATTTTTGGAGCCGATTTAATAATAATTTCATTAAAAAAGAGACAAGAGTAAAAAACATTGCAATAGGGACCTTGATGCAAATATTTTCAGTTCCGGTGCCTAAGCATAACTTGCAATAAAATCCCAAGGCCAACTATGCAATTTCTCTAGAAATGTCACGCGCAATAAGTGATCCATATCTCACATGGGTATAAGTGCAAATATCAAAACATAAACATCATTCCATAACCACAAAATGTATGAGGTACGATTTGCAAATAACCCAAAATAAGCGTGCGTACGCACGCGACTCGGACTCGACTTTACTAAAGTGTTAATACAAGAACCAGAGGGTCCAAACTACAAATATTCTTAACTACACATTTTATTCTCTAGACTGAAGTGAAATAAAATACAAGATAGGGTAAAAGATAAAGTATACCCTTGCAGGAAAGTGATTGGCATGTGGAGGTCTCTGACGGCTCTGATAATCCCCTAAAAAAGGATTTGACTGCACTGATGTTGTCGGGGATGTGTAGCTTTGATCTGTTATGTCCATACGGATCTGGCAGTTGACAAAGCTGGTAGTGGCGTGTGCCTCAGATGTACTAAGGACCAGATCCGACCATTATTAGTTGGACATGAGATCACGACTCAGATTGAATCTTGCAAAAGATGGGTGATACGACGGTGAAAAAGGGTGTTGGATGAACTACGCTTGGGCAAACTTCAACTGAGCATGGAGGGAAATCCGTAGCTCTGATGAAGAGACTGAAGGGGCCAACACCGTCATGGAAGTGCACCGTGTCGAATGGGCGATGCTGATGCGGTAGTGGACGGTAGGATAAGCAAAATAGTGGCGCTCCGCCTGCAGGTCCTCTGTCTTAGCAGTTGGGACTTTGAATGGTCTTCCCCCTGCATCTTTAACATGCAGGTGTACTCCCGGCTTGAAAAGCAAGCTTTGGTAAAAGTTTATTTTGGCTGAAAATGAAAGGATGTGGATGCTAAAGGGCCTCTAGCGAAAGTGGGGGAAGAGGTCTTTCCTAATTTTGCTTCGCTGAGCAAGAGTCAGGGAGATCAAGATATATAAGGAAATGGAGGACGAGACAGAGATTCGATCTGTGCTGGTGAGGTGCATTACGGAGATCCAGACTCGGTGGTCGGAGCATATGAACAAACAACAGTGAAAATGAATTAAATCGGAATGGACAGGTGATATGGAGTGATAGAGAGGATATCTAGGTGTCTCTGATCATAAGCAAAGTCAGGCAAAGACAGAGGCTGGGTCCTTGCCTCGATTCTGATGTGGAAGGTGGAAGAGGCTCGACGAGACGAAGAAGTTCGATCACGTAGTGAGCATCGATTAACCAGGCGTCCAAATGAGCTCCCAAAGGGACCTCCAGGAGGCTGTCACTCTACTAGAGGTGTTTGTGGAGAAATGGTGATGCGAGGTACGGACTAAGGTGCTCGGGAGGTGGACTGTGGTATTTATGGGGCATCAACAGGGTCTGGAAAGATCCGACAAGGGAGCGAATCTCTAGGAAGATCCGACCTCACCTAGGGATCCGTCAGGATCACGAATCCTAGGAGATGAGTCGGGCGCAAAAAGTGAGTGCAATGGAGGTCGGACATGGTCTGGATAATTCAGAGAAATCAGGTCCGGCAAAGGACATGTCGAGTCGGGTCAGCTGGGGAAGAAGGTTGATGAAGGTCAACCTTTTGACATGGACCATTTAGAATATTCCGGGCTAAAAATTAAAAGAATAATGAATATAAAATAATAAATGATTTTAATATAAAAAATAAATAAAATGAAAAAATGTTCATTATTTTTCAAACTATTTTTTTGTTAGTTATAATTATTTTTATAAAAAATATAGATAGGGTATATACAATATAGTGTATTATATACATGTATAAAATGCAGATGTATAATATATATGTATTTTTATTTTATTATTTTTACAAAATTATGTTTTATTTGTATTTTTTATTTAAAATATACTTTGAGTAGTATAAATGATCTTTTTTTATGTTTATAAATTAATTAAGGGTATTATATAAATAAGTATCATATACATTGTATATACATATGTGGCCTTTGTGCAATAAATTTTGGATTTTATTTTTAATTTGTGTTTTCTGATTTTTATTTTATTTTTATATTTTCAATAGGAATATATACAAGTGTTAAAAAATAATATGGTATTCACACAATGTAAACTAGACATGAATATTTATTTGTACAGGTCTAGATCTTATGTACAATATACAATGTACCCTATATCTCTACTTATTTCTTGTTGATTAGGTCATGGTTTGACCTTCTCTCGGGGTTTAGGCCAATCAATATTTATTCTAAATACATCTTTCTTTTTATTTTCTCTTTATTCTTTTATTTTTGGAAAACATTTGCTAATTATGCAATATTAACAAAGACATGTACAATGATAAATTATTGTATTTACATATAATTACATGATATTTTGCTAAAAGATAAACCTAAAATAAAAGAATAAAGAATGAGAATCATAGATTCATCTTCCCCCCTATACTTTACCTTTGTTAGTCCCTTAGCAAACACTTATTTGAAAAAGAAGTGAATATAAGAAGAAGAAAATAAAAAGAACCAAAGTTGACTATTAAACTTATCTATATTAAATTGTAGTATGGAGCTCAGTCAGACCTTTGGATTATTAGTTTGGCGGAACCTTATTAAGAAATAGGCTTAAGACTCAACAACCTCCTAGTTCCACACTTCTATGGTCAGGACTCCTTAATAAACAGGTCAGAACAAGTCTACATACGCAAACTCTAATGACTATGAATCTTTCCTTGTACTCTGTAAGTGATATGTAGCTCCCCACCTCAGAAATGGCAAAGAAACAACCTCCCTCAAGAACGTATATCTAATCCCCCAGTCTAGCAACTCTTTCCTTAGGAACAGGGTATTCTCTTCTAAGTTTAAGTACAACTAGCTCAAGAAGAGGGGGAAAGAAGAGAATGGACAGGACCAGTGTAGCCATGTATCCCTTGGACCTTAACCAGTATAGCTAAGTCTCCAGCTGCAAGATTCCATGAGATGAGACGGTGGGATACATTAGCTTTGCTTATTCATTATATACACTCCAGTAGGCATTTTATTTTCAATCAGGCCTGTCCCATTTTTTGGAGTTTTTCACAATTTTGCACATTTTTTTGTGCATATGTACAATATATCAACATGGTGCAGCATTTACATAAGGAGTTTTTCTTCTTGAGCCAGTAGACTATCCCTCTTTTGAAGCTTTATTGCAACCACAGTCTCCTATCTTTAGACCGCAATGCTACTAGACCAGGTTGAGGTGCACATCCATCCCTAGAGGAAGACGAGAGGTTCCGGCTAGCTGTACTACCCTTGTATGATACTCCAAGCCAAAGGATTCTGCCTCCTCACTAGCTCATCCGTGTTGAGATATGTGTAAGGTGTGTGTACAAGTCAAGCCATTGTCTCTGAGAGTCATGCGTGCATTGTTAAGTGTTCTACTTAGGCTCATCAAGATGATATGTAAACATAGACTAGTGGACTCGAAGAATTAAGTCACTATGGACCTGAAAAGTCTTAACCCCAAATCCTATATGGTTCCTCTAAAGTTAAGTGGATTAAGGTCTTAACCAAGCTCCATTCTTCAATTTGATTCCAGACTAGTTTAAATGTCAACCATGATTCTGAAGAATGCATATGCAAGTATATACAAAACATTTTTTGTAGGGAATTTGAAAAAAATAAGCAATTTTTTATGGAAATTTTGATTTTTCAAAATTTTTGGTATTTAGAAAAATAAGGAAAGATCTTTACAAATATATATACGAATTTATACAAGAATATTTATTACAGGTATTGTGTACATGGAGTTTTGTTGTTGATTCTTGTTAATGTACACATATATACAAGTAGTTTTTATACCCTTTACTTATTCCTCTATGTGGCAACATAGTTTTGCAAAATAGTTTTCAAATATAGTTTTACAAGATATTTTTGCAAACTTTTTATTTTCACAAAGTTTTCAAGAAGTTTTTACTATACATATAATTTTTTAAAGAAAATAATCTACTAATATTTTTGAAAACAAAACATTTTTACAAACTTTTTTACAAATTTTGTGCAAAAATAATTTTTACAGATATTTTTATCTATGTTTTATAAATAATAGACATGTTATTAACACAAAAAGTACGAGTTATGGCTAAAGTATATATACAACATAGACGACACCCCCTATACTTAGCTCGAATGATGTCCTCGGAGTGATCAAAGAGTGATGGAAGAAGACATAACTCGTATTGAGTATGGGGAAGTGAAAAGAATGCTATACTATAGCGACGAATGAAAGAATGTAATGAATGGAAATTGGTGATCCCCCTATACTTAGGATCAAATAATCCTAAATATAGAAGACTATCCAAAAAGAAAGCCCGAAGAATAGGATGTACATATATCACCTCCACTATACGTAGGGAAAAATATCCCTAAGTATAGGCAATAAAACAAAGGTAATCGAATCAAATGGATACTCGCAGGTCTAACACCACCCCATACTTAGGGTGAAGTGTACCCTAAGTATATCATAATCAAAAGATGAAGACGGAGTATCAGATAAAAGAATGAATATATGGACAATGTGGATCTATACTGATGTGGAGTGAAAATAAGGGTATGAGATGCAAATTATGTGAGTCAAAGATAACATCTCATACAAAATGAATAGGGGCAACGTCGACGGTCAGTGGATCATGATCTTGATAAGGCTTCATGTGCTGACCAATAACTCGAAAGGTGGAATCAGATGACAACTCATATATATCAATGCTTCCATTCTCATGCACCTTTCTGACCATGTATGGTCCCTTCCATTTACTCTGTAATTTCCCTAGAAATAATCTCAACATAACATCAAATAGCCATACTCTCTAGTTCGGCTCAAACTGTTTATCGCTGATGCGAGAATCATGCCATATCTTCACTCTATCCTTATATTGTAGGGTACATGAGAATGTTGTGTCTCTCAACTCCTCCAAGGCTGCTAATTCCGCTTTCCTTTGATCTCCTACACTTTTGGGATCCAATATTAGCTCAATGACTGCCTAAAGTGACTTGTGCTTGATCTCCACTCGTAAGTGGCATAGTTTGCCATAAACAAGCCGAAAGGGAGATGTGCCCAAAGGTGTTTTGAAGGAAGTCCTATGGGACCACAAGACCGAGTCCAAAAGTTGTGACCAATGCTTTCGATCTGGGCAGACAACCTTCTACAAAATAGTCTTAATCTCCCTGTTCGAAACCTCAACAAGACCATTAGTATGTGGATAATATACAGTCGGAACTCTATGGTTAATGCTGAACTCGTTAGCAAGGGCCCTTACGTTGTTGTTGATAAAATGAGTCCCCTCGTATGAAATCTAGACTCTAGGTACCCCAAATCATGAAATGATATTCTTCCTCAAAAATTTGCAAATAGTCTGTGCATCTGCGGCTTGGGCAGGGATGGCCTCAATCCAACGACTAATATAATCCACAACAAGCAGAATGTACTCAAACCCCAGACTCTTAGGGAAGGGACCCCTGAAATCGATGCCCCATGCGTAAAAAACCTCACAGAAGTGAATGGGATGCATCAACATCATATCTCTCTGTCCAAAAGTGCCCATCCTCTAACAGTTAATGCACCTCTTCACAAATTCATGTGAATCCTTGAAGAGGGTAGGCCGCTAAAGACCGCATTGCTGAACTTTCTGTGTTGTCTATCTCCCAGAGTGATGTCCTCCTGCCTTAAGCTTGTGGCAATAGGTGAGGACACTGTGGTGCTCCTCCCGAGGAATATACCGATGCCAGACACTATCTCCCCCTTCATGGTAAAGGGTGGGATCCTCCCAATGGTACGACTTTGCCTTAACGAGGAAGGTATCAAGTCATTGACTGGGCCAACCTTGTCGAACTTTCATGGTAACAAGATAGTTCACAATGTCAGTGTACCATGGAAGTGAGGTGATAGCAAAAATCGCTTCATCTGGGAAAGTCTCTGTGATAGGTGTGGTCTTCTTTGAATCTTCAAGATTCTATAATCGTGAGAGGTGATCCACCACCACATTCTAAACTCCATGTTTATTCTTAATCTCTATGTCAAACTCCTGGAGTAGAAGGATCCATTGGGTCAATCTGGATTAGGCATCTTTCTATGCCATGAGGTATTAAATGGCGGTTGATTTGTGTAAATCGTCACTCTAGATCCAATAATGTAAGATTGAAACTTATTCAAAGCAAAAACTACGACTAGCATCTCCTTCTTAATCACGATATAGTTCTGCTAAGAGGCATCCAAAGTCCGGCTAGCGTAGTGTATGGCAAAAGGCAATCCATCCATCACCTATCTAAGAACAACCTCTATGGCAAAATCAGAAACATCCGCCATGATCTCGAATGGGAGAGAACAATCGGGTGGCTGAAGGATAGGAGCCTATGCAACTAAGCCCTTGAGAGTCTCAAACGACGCAAGACACTTATCATCTATAAGGAACTAGGTGTCTTTCATCATCAGATCAGTAAGCGGTCAGGCACAGGCAATCCGACTAAAGTCCTGTATGAACCATCGATAGAAACTGACGCCCTTGAAAAGACGTCAATTAACATAAATTAGACGGTGGATTGAGTTTCTTGATGATATCTACCTTGGTCGGACTGACCTCCATGCCACTGTTGGAGATCATGCGGCCAAGGACTGTCCCCAGAGTCATCATGAAATAACTCTTCTCCCAATATAGAACAAGGTTGACCTTGATGTTGTGCTGAAATACTCGGTCTAGGCGGTCAAGACAAGCATCAAACCCATCACCGTAAACTAAAAAGTCATCCATGAAGACCTCTAAACATTCTTCACCACGTCCGAGAAGATGGAAAGCACGCACATTTGGAATGTAGACGGGGCATTACATAGACCAAAGTGCATCCGTCTAAAAGCATACATTCTGAAATGGACAAGTCAACATCGTTTTCTCTTGGTCTTCAGGTACTATGGCCACCGGATTGTACCCCAAGTACCCATCAAGAAAACAATAGTGACTCTTCCCAGCTAACCTCTAGATAATCTGATCAATAAATGGCAGTAGGAAATGATCCTTCTTGGTGGTCTGATTCAATCATCTGTAGTCTACACAGACCCTCCAAGAAGTGTGTACTTGGATAGCTATCTCCTCTCCAGACTCGCTCATAACTATGGTGATACCCGTCTTAGTGGGTACCACATGCAACGGACTAACCCATTTGGAATCAGAGATGGGGTAGATAAAATTGTCGCTCCACCACTTGGATATTTCCTTCATGACGACATCTCGAAGATTCGGGTTCAGCCTTCGCTGGAACTCACACGATGGCATGGAATCATCTTCAAGATAGATGTAGTGGGAGCACAGGGCTGGACTTATCCCGTAGAGATCAGTTACACTCCAACCAATTGCCTTACGGTTTCTTTCTAGAACTTCCATCAAACAAGGTCCTTGGTCTTCAGTCAAATCTGTTGAGATAAGGACTGGGAACATATCTGACTCACCCGCAAGGAATCTATATTTCATGCTCTGTGGCAAGGTCTTCAACTCATGACAAGTGGGAGCTGGGAAATATGGCTTCTGAAAAGTCTGTTTGAAGGCTACCAAATCTGCATGTGAGAACTCTCACTAAATCTACAAATCTGAGGAAGACGACCCTGCTAATGTATCTATCAACTGCACTGACTTGCTCTCCGACCTAGCTGTGGGCTCTAGGGACATCAGACATGGTAAATAATCATCGAAATCCAGCCAATCAAAGTCAATGTATGAGCCCAAGGGATCTGAGTCTGAATCACATGAAATATAATATGCTTAGCTACCCTGATCGAAATCATCATCCTCTAAAGTGTCCTGTGCTCTCTGAACTCTAATAAATTGTAATATGTAACTCTATGGTGTCTGAAGGTGTGAAAAGAGCTCGTGATGCTTGATCTGTCCAAACTGCTTCATCGTTTGTAATCACAAAATCACACTCCAGGTGGATTTCTAGCTCTGCATCTGTCATCTGCTCTTAGTCGATGGTCTGATATGAATAGGATGAGTCTCTTGCTCTAGTCTCCTCAATCATCTCTATTTGTACAAGTTTTCCCTTGATGTGAAAGTCTACTTCCATGCTATCATGATCAGACACTGCCTTTGTTATAGGCATGAAAGGTAGTCCTAAGATGATGGGGGTATCGGTCACAGATTCACGGATCTCCAATTCTTCTTCCTCTTCTTCCTACGGATGGTGATCCTCTCTCTCCAATTCTTTTAGAACAGAGGGATGTGCTCAAGTGCCTCCTAAAGGGTCAACTGGATCTAGAATCTGTCTATCAACTGCTCATTGAACTCTAACTGGTGCCTCTTTTTTGGATTTTCTATTTTTGGATCGTTTCCTAAGCGGAGTGCTTGAGGGAAGGGATAGGAGGACCCTCTTCAGAGAGATGAGGGTCAGGAGTAGGTTCTTGTGCATTGAATAGGCTAGAATCCATGAAAAGAACATCAGAAACAATAGATGGACTCACAGGAGACACAAAAACCTTTCCTTTATTCATATTCTTTATTTTTGACGTATTCAATTTTTTTGTATTTTTCCATGAGACTCCTCAGGTACAAGATGAGTCACAACAGAAGGAATCTTGGTGGCATCAGTACCACCGACAACATCTGAACTTGCGACATCAGTACCATGTTCTGGCATGGGAACTGGTAACTCGGTGGGATCAGTACCACCATCTACAACTGGGAGTACAATGACCTCAACACCATCGTCTGGATCAACATCCTTGGTGCCTTCAACACCACCGTCATCATCCTCATGGTGAGTGGCATCAGTACCGCTCCCGTCCTCGTATGGTGCCCCAAAATCTACATTAGGACGTCGCCTAGACGAGTCACTACCGACTGGCTTCCTACCGCTCCTAAGTGTCACAAACTCAACATCAAATATAAAAGAAGAAGTGTCTTAGAAAATATCACTATGAGTGGTGGTCTCAATAAATTGTACCTGCTTAGACTTTCTCTTCAAATTTTTCAGGTTAGGTTCAGTCTGAGCGGGGTATGGCGGCCTTGGCCTTTAATATCTCCTTCATCTCCTGTCAGAACTCGTCCATTTCTTGCCGGAAGGAGGCCTGCTGATCAGAGAGCAACCATGCGAGATCATCAAGCGCTGGGTTTTCATAAACTGGTGCATGGGAACCAGATGGGTTGCCTCGCTGGAAATGAGGCTGGGTCTGATGCTGATAGTGAGGAGGGGGCTGGGTCTATTGTTGAGGCTGTTGTGGTTGCCTCCACTGATGTCCCTGGTACTGGGGATGAGAACCATGCTGCTGCTGGTGGTGGTGGGAGTATTGGCATTGCTGGGTTGGTTGCCTTGCCCTTCCTATGCCAAAGGCTGTTGCTGGGATGAAGTGCCTCTAGTTGATGATCGAAAACCGGGGTGGACTCGATGAATCTCGGGATATGGATGGAACTGGGAGTACCAGATCCATTGACTTCCATCAATGGCTCCTGCTACTCGTGCAGTAGAGGGGGAAGGTCTGCCAAGGGCTGATTCGACTGGTATACCACTATGTAAGGGTTTGAAGATGGTGGTAAAGGTTGGTACTGCTGGAGCGACTGGATCAGTTCTGTGTGAATGTGGTGAATCTAATGATACGAGGCATAGGGATGGGAAGAGGTACTCCCTGGATCAGTCTGTGACCTGAGACGGGCTGAGAAGCCATCCATGCCTCTTGGGGACACATGATTTGGGTCTTCAAGTCACTCAAAGTTTGGTCCAACTCATCAATCATGTTGAGGTTAACAAGGCCCAGGCACTACTTCTTCTCAATTATCTCTATCCGATACAGCTTCTTGCTAATAATACCCATATCGGTGGCCGAAGACTCATCTAGTGCTACTGCCGACGAAGATGTGGAAGGATCGACATCGATGTGCACAATCCTCTGAGAAGAAACTGCTTGTGGAGGAGGATTCCCTCGAGTGTAGATACAGGTTTGGGACGTCACTGAGTAATTTTATACCATCTCCTCAAAGATGAGCCAAACCTAGTCTCCATCCTTGGCGAAGTAGGAACTCTGCACGAGGCATTCACAAGACCCTGCAACTCAGGTGTCAGCACACAAAAGAAACTCTTGACGAGGTTGGGCTTTCTGATCTCATAGTGGGGACACCTGCCAATGAGCTCTCTAAAATGATCCCAAACTTTCTGGAACATTTTATTTGGGATCATAGTGAAACTGATGATCATAGATCTCACTGCGTTGAGTCAGGCTGAGTGGATAGTACTTGTTCAAGTACTCGGTCCGGAGCTTCTCCCAAGTGGTGACTGTCTTCCTCAGATGCTTCAGCCAATAGACTGCTCTGTCTACCAATGAAAAGGGGAAGGCAATCAGCTTAATGGTATCTTCGTCTACAAATCTGTGATGGATGGTGTTGCATATCATATCAAACTTCTGTATATGGTGATGGGGATCCTTGGTGGCTATCCCATGGAACTTGGGTAGTAACGGAATGGTCTAGGGGTGCAGCTCAATGTTGCTAAGGATCTCGGGCTGCTTGATCCATCTGTGGGTGAGGGTTGCACCAGGATTGTGCAACTCCCTCATTGTGTGAGCTGGTCTGCCTTTTTCCTGCGGCTCATCCTTGCATCCGTATCCACCCTCGACTCTAGGTATCTCTCCACCGGCTGCTGGTCTCTACGACTCCTCTACTCTAGCTGTCATCTACGTGAGCTCTTTCCTCACCTCTGCCATGACCACTCCCTTGTCCCGAATCTGTCGCTGCATGGTCTCCAAGGAAGCTAGCAATGTGTTGTTGATGGCGGGCAGATCTAGTACAAATAATGATGTCTATGGCTACTCATCAGTTCTATTTTCACTGCTGGCCATCTCTCCGAACTCTGCAAAGGCAAAAGACCATAACTCAGGTGTTGTCATGTGAACAAAGAGTTGTGCTGGCATGACTGACTGTATCTCAAGAATAGAAGAAGGGTGGTCAAGGGGGAACATTGTGGAGGTGAATTCGGGTTTAGAGAGTGGGTCTGAGCTCTCTGAAGCTGCCCAAGTTCAACGGGGAGGAGTGATGGAAAGTGATGTTGCCAAAGGCAGCCTAAGAGACCTCCTTCCCATCATCATGATGTAGGGATTTATGAAGAGTAGATATGGGATGCAAGCAAGATGAGAAATCAAACCCCCTATTCACCTACGCAACACAATGTGATGATTGTAAAGGCTCTGTCGTTTATCTTGTCAAATTTTATTAGGTGAACATCTAATGTATTAGAGCGGTTAAGCGAGCTGTTAGTAGCCCGATTCTCCGAGGAGATTGGCCAGAGTTTTTACGACTACTTATTTCCTACCAGTATGGGATGCAAACCGTTTACCAACTACCCGATCTACCCAAACTGCTAAGGAAGTCCGGATCGATTACCCGCTACTCGGGGAAATCCTCACTAGAGAACAACTAATTGTTAGAACGAGTACTCTGAAGAGTGTTCAAGTGTGGCTCTATCATAGTGGGTGAGTGACTTAACTCTCTACAGATAAGTAAAACAATGAGGGGGTTACTCTCCCCAAAAAAAAGATTTTTAGTGAGGTATGGTTTAAGTCATGTTTTCTTTAGCAATCCCATATTTTATTGGTTATCACTTTTTTTGGTATTTTTCTGAATCAATGCAACATCTAATGAATTTTCCAATTTCCTTTTTATTTAAGTCAAGAAAATTGGAGGAGGATAGAAAAGCCGAATTGCGATCAAACATGATGATGCACGCAAAGATAGAAATGCATACCTTGCTCTAGCACTCTACATGCAAGGTGATCCATGCATAAATTTGAAGACATGAATAAAACTAATCTATATGATTGATAGCCGCATCTCTACCCTTGTTACTTCAAACAAATTAATGATCGTGTCGTTCGTTGTAGTCAGGTAAATATGGACTGATCAAAAACCACTTTTAATTAGTGTCGAGTTAATCACGAGCGCCAAATTTATTTTACTTGGGCAAGCCCAAGGTGGAACATAGGGAGGCAGTTGTCTCCTTTGGTAAATTTTAAGCGAATTTCAGAGGTCATATTTTCAGAAGATATTTTTGGTATTTTTTAATCAAATTTTATGCAATTAAGGGAAAACAAATGCAATTTTCAGGCCAGTTTACAAGTTAAATCAGAAAGGTGGTCAAATTAAGTCCAAAAATTATGACTCTTGGTTAGAAGGTGAAATTCAATGAAATTAAGTTGCACTAATTTTTTTTGAATTTTTCTGACACTTTATGAATTTACTGTGAATAAAATCTGAATGTAAGGTGATTTTTATAAAATTAATTTTAATAAATACCACACAATATTTCTAGATATAAAAATTATACTTGATTTATCTAAGTATGATGAATCCAGGAAAATTGATATACACAAAATTCTAAGCGAATTGGACCTATTAAAAATCAATTAAGGAAATCACTAATTTATTTATTCAGTCCTCGGGATGTGTGCAAATGTTTTGATTTTTGGGCACAATGTAAATTAAATTATCCTAAGTCTAATGTGAATTTTTTATGATTTTTTGAGCAACAGAGAATTTAATATGAATTAAAAGGCACAAATGGGCAAAATATGGAAATTTCACCAATTTAATGATATTAAATTCTAATGATGTCACAAAAATGAGACATGTGTCACATAAGATAAAGGACAAGATAAGCTACACAATGTAATTTTTAGAACTTAAAAATAATGTCAAATGGACACCTAAACATGCGTGCAAAGACAGGGACCAGATTGCAATACATAAAATAAATTTACTAAAAATTAATCATGCTCACAGGGACTCAAATGCAATGACCTAGAATGTTGGGGGTATGTGTGCAAAATGCACACTGAAACACGTGCGCCTCATGTCATGTTCCTAGAAGGGACTGATTTGTAAATTTCAGAACTTCTAGGGGCCTTAGTGTAAATTACCCAGCCCGTACGTGAGAAACACGTTCAGTGCTGGGCTCGAGAGACGTCGGCGGCTCGGATGTCGGTTCGGGTGCGCAACAAGCTCAGGCGTGTCTCGGGACAGCTTCGGATGCTCCGAGCCTGAGATTCAGGGAGGAGGCTCGGAGGTGGCGACGTGGCACTCGCTGGACTGCTAGATGGATGAGATCTAACGGAGGATGAGGGCTCTTGAGATGATTCGATGTGGCGTGTTGCGGTCCGTTAGATTAAGATGAATCCAACAGCATCTATAGCTGGGCAGGCGATGGTGACGTGGACGAACGAGGGCGGTTGGATCAAGATGAATCCAACGACATCTGGAGCTCGGGGAAACGGCGATGTGGCTTGATGATGAGCATTGGATCCTCCTGATCCGACGGAGGCGGGGCACGGGTGACGTGGCTTAATTACAGCCGTTCGATCGTGAGGATCAAACGGCTACTGTTCTTCGTGTTCCTCCAGTCCACCACCACCTGCGGCGGACGTGGTCGGGCTCCGGCGAAGCGACCGTTCCTCCGCCGCCTCGATTCTCGCTTGATGTTGATCACCGAAGTCTCCTAAGTAGCTGGGGAAGATCGAGGAAGTGTCATGGAGCCGCCAGAGGCTATGGATGGAGCTGAGGAGGTCCGTAGGCCAGAGACGATGAAGGTTGAGATAGCTCCGACGAAGCTTCCGGTCAATGAAGGAGAGTGTACCTATAGGGGTTAGCTCGATAGCCGAGGAATGTTGTGTGTTTGTGGGGTGAAGATGAGTGCAATGGGAGGCCTAGAGTGGAATGAAGAAGGTGCGGTGGTCCTCCTCCCCCAAGATGGCAGAGCTTTGGTCACAGTGAGGTACGATGCGTCATCGGGGTGAACGAAGTAGGTCACGAAGATCAGAGCTCCATGACAGAGCTCGGAGGATGGTCAGGCGAGAGCAGGAGTGGTTGGAGGAGGCGAATAAATTTCGATAAAAAGGAAGAAAATAAAGAAGGAGATCGGAGGGGGGGTGGAGGGTGCTACCTGGGGATAGAAGCTCAGAATTGAGTTCTTGGTTGTCGCTCGAAGGCCAGTAGGGGTCCTGAGCTCATGCAGCTCACGGGATGAGCTGCGGCACGGCAGGGCAGAGCCGTGGATCTCATCAGAGGAATAGAGCCGTCGTCGCTCGACTTCCCGCCTAATTATTGTCATCAAAAGGAGGGTAGGAGCTCGGGGTTCCTCTTTGCAGTGGCAGATGGGGTCCACGGTCGCCAGTGGCGGAGTATTTATAGGTTGGAGGTGAGGGTGTAGGTGATGGGATGGCAAAGTTGGTGGAGGTCGTGGAGCGACGTGGGTGGGGTTCATGGTGATTGAGGAGGTCGGCGAGGATGAGGGTAGAGTAGGCTATGAAATGGAGGAGATAGGGGCGGAGAGGATGGCCGAAGTGGATCCAAAAATACAAAGGGGGCGGTGTGCGCGCGAGGTGGGCAACGTGGGTGCGGGACCTATCGGAGTTAGAAGACGACGTCTTTGCCATTGGATCTCGCGATCCAACGGCTGAGAATTAGGTGCTACGAGGCAGCTGGGATTAGATCTAGGATGATGTGATCGAAGGGTTACGATGGCACCACATGGAGGGCACAGGTGAAGGCGGAAGTGGGCGGCCGTGATGTGATCCTTTGGGTATATCGGTTGGTTGATAACGAGAACGGTGGAGATGGAGAGACCTGGAGGCGATCGAGGTTGCGGACGCCGCCACGTGGCGCAAGGTGGGCACGACACTGGAGATCGGCTGTAATGGATCCCAGGCTCTGATTGAAGGGCGGTGATCACAACGGGATTGTACGGTGTTGATGAGAAGAGAAGGAGAAGCATCGAACGGCAGAGGGAAAGGGACGCACAGCGCACAATGGAGCGGGTCGTGTGGCGCAATCAGAGGCCGCCACATGGCCTGATCTGAATGGTCGAAAGAGAATATTGAATTAGAGAAAGAAGGACGTCGAATTTGAAAAAGACTCAGAACATTCATGTTGACCAAAAATGGAGATGAGGTCAAATATGATACAAAAATATGAGGGTACAAATATACATACATATAATGCACAAAGGGGTCCCTAAACCCAAGTTTTGCATACAAGCTCCGATTTCAATGAATTTTGTCTCATTTTGAAGGTCTCTAAATTTGTATTAATCTAAAAGTGAGTAGACCTAGATTGGAGGTCGTATCAGGTAGATATTTGCATTCTAAGGTCTGGAATCTCCAACTGGGTTTGGGGCTTTATTGGGTATTTTTACAAGGTACGAACCGTGCCCATTTTCCTTGTATTATTAGTTAATATTACACATAGTATAGGGTTGGTTTTATTTTCTTTGGAGGGGGTATAAAATAGGTGAACATGGTGAATATTTACAAGTGAATTTGGCTTCTTATTTAATGCAAATATGGATGCTAAAATGCATGTATTATGTATGCATGTATGTATGCTGATAATGCAAGATAAAGGGAAATAAGCTGCTAAAAACTCGGGAACAAGACTCTATTTTCAACTTTAAGAGTGATGAATCACAGATTCATCAACCCCCTAAATATAAACCTTGCTCGTCCCTGAGCAACTAAAATGAAATGCAAGAGTGAAATGATTTTGGGTTCTATACCAAGGTCATGAACAAAAGTTGAAAATGGAGCTTGACTCGACCTTTGATTGTGTGGCAGAACCTCATTGGGATCTGAACTTAAGACCTAACATACTTCAAGTTCCTTAAGTCTTCTATTCAAGACTCCTCAATAATCAGGTTAGAACAAATCCTCAGACGCAAATTTCTGATGACTATGATTCTTACTTGTACCGTGTAAGTGTAAAATAGCTCTCCACATCAGAAATGGCTAAGAAGAAGCCTCCTCTAACAAGCTAACTCTAATTCATCAGTCCAGTAACTCTTTCCTCGAGGAGCGGGATATTCCCTTCTAAGTTCAAGTGCGACCAACTCAAGAGGAGGGGGTGGAGAAAAGAATGGACGGTAGCCAGTGTAGCTACCTATCCCGGGATACCTGACCAGTGTAGCCAAGTCATCCAGCTGCAGACTTCTTGGTAATATACATCTCCGACAGGTTTTTTATTTTCTATCTGGCCTATTTTTTTTTTGGAGTTCATGCATTTTCTCTCTCTTTTTTTTTGTTTTTTTTTTGTTTTTTTTCAAACTATATACAAGGTGCATCATGTACATCAGGTGTTTTTCCTCTTGAACCAGTAGACTATCCCTCTTTTGAAGTATTATTACAACCCACAAAGTCCGGTCTTTAGACGTCAACACCACCAGACTAGGTTGAGATGCACTACCCTCCCTAGAGGAGGATGGATGTTTCCACCCGTGTGCTACTCCAAGATTATGGATTCTACTTCCTCACCACCTCATCAATGAAGAGCTACCTGCATTGTGCTTGTCCAAGTTAGGTCACTGTCTAAAAGAATAATGCTTGTGTATGAGATATTCTACTTAGACTAATCAAGATGACATGTGAACATGGACTTGCAGACTCGAAGAATTAAGTCACTTGACCTGAGAAATCTTAACTCCAGTTCCTATAAGGTTCCTCTGAACTTGGGTAGATTAAGGTCAAATAAACCCCATCCTCAATATTACTCATAACTTGGTTCAGAACCCACTATCTTTTCACTTTGCATATGCAAGATATGCAGATGAGATGTAGATGACATGCTATGAAATGCAAGACTCTTTTTTCTTTCTTTTCAGATGAAGAGATGATGTGCAAGAGTAAATAAGAAGCCTTTGATTTTGATTAAAAAAAATAATTTTGGAGACATTTGGTGTACCTCCTATGTTACAACAATTTACAAGAGTTTTATAAGTGTTATACAAATCTTATACAAGTATACATGTATTTTTCAAAAACATTTCTCCAATTTTACCCTTCTCGTAATTATTATTCAGTATATACAAAAATACGTGAAAGTATGATCTATGGGTAAAGTATATATGTAATATATACATGCCCCCCTATACTTAGTGTGTGCGACGTCCTTAAAGCACGAAAAACGAGGAAGAAGACATAGCTCGTGCTAAGCGTAGGAGAGCCCAAGGAGTGAAAAATGTATAGAAGTCGTACTGCCCCCTATACTTATGCTCTTGGAAGCCTAAGTGTAGCATAAGATAAAAAATGGGGTGGACGATGTTAAAAGGGGAAGTCGATGAATATTTGTACAAGGCAGGCATTGGTCCCCCCTATACATTGGCTTAGGTCAGCCTAAGTATAGGACTGGAGTGGTATGAGGATCGATGTGATTTGGAGGATGTACAGTCAATGGACTCATGTGACTCTCCCCCCCTATACTTAGTATCTGTTCATCCTAAGTATAGTCGTAGATGAAAATATATGAATTTGGGGTGAGTGGTTAGAGTCGTGGGAGGGAGGGGAAGAATGTACATGAGTGATGGATATATACAAGGATTGTTGTCTGAATATTTCCATATGTTGTTGATGGCAAGAGTTCACTCTTGTAAGGTCTCATGTGTGACTCGATGTGTATCTGCTGAACCTATCTCGTGCATGAATACAATCTCTCAACATGGACTAACTGTTCATTGGTTTCGATGATATGCTTCAACAATTGTCCATTTACCAGGAACGTCGGTGCATCATCTGTGAGATTTGAGATCTCAACACATCCACTGTCATGCACAACACAGACAATGAATGGGCCCTTCCACTTGGATTTCAACTTGTCTTGGAAGACCTTCAGCCTTGCATTGAACAACCAGACCTTCGGTCCAGGAACAAAGGTCTTTCGTCTGACAAATCTATCATGTCAACGCTTTACTTTGTCCTTGTAACCAAACTGTTGTCATATGCTCAGTTTCTGACTTCCACAAGCTCATTCAGATCCATTTCTCTCTGTTTCTGCCCAAGGTGTGTGTTCTAGTTGACCTTCTTGATTGCCCATTCTGATTTGTGCACTAACTCTGCGGGCAAATGGCACGGCTTTCCGAATACCATCCGGAATGGGGAGGATCCTAACGGTGTCTTGTAAGCTGTCCTATAAGCCCATAAGACTTGATCCAAGATCTGAGACCAATCCTTCCTGTCTGGACGAACAAGCTTCTACAATTTTGTTTTTACCTCCCTATTCGATACCTCAGCCATACCATTGGTCTGTGGGTGGTAAGGACTAGTGACACGGTGTCCGATGCCATAATACTTTAAGAACTTCTTCACATCTCTGTTTACAAAGTGGCTACCCCCATCTAATATCATCATTTTGGGGATCCTGAACCTAGAGATAATATGATCTCTAATGAATTTACAGGCAGTCCTGCTGTATGCGGCTCGGGTTGGGATAGCCTCCACCCACCTGGACAGATAGTCTACCACAAGAAGGATGTATTCGAATTCATGTCTAACAGGGAATGGGCCCATGAAGTCGATGCCCCAGGCATTAAAGACATCGACAGGCTGCATCGGCATCTCATCCTTGGAACCAACGGTTTCTCCCATTCTCTGGCATACTGGGCACGACTTCGCAAAGGTGATGGCATCGTGAAACAGAGTCGGTCAGTATAAGCCATACTGAAGTACCTTCCTTGCGGACATCTTCCCGGAGTGGTGTCCTCCTGCCTCCAGACTGTGGCATAAAGAAATGACATTTTGGTATTCTTCCTGAGGAATACACCGTCTCCAGACACAATCTGGTCCTTCAAATAAAAGGATCGGATCCTCCCAATGGTAATTTCTAGAATCCGACTTCAGTCGGTCTATGTGTCTCTTGGGCCAATCTTCGGGAACCTTCTTGAAGACAAAATAGTTCATGATATTGGCGTAACATGGGAGCGAGTCGACAAAAAAAATCGACTCGTCGAGGAAGGAGTCTTGAATCGGTGAATCCTCGGAAGCATTAAGATCCTCGAGATGGGAGAGGTAATCAGCTACTACGTTCTTCTTTCTAGGTTTATCACGAATGTCCAAATCAAACTCCTAGATAAGCATAATGTACCTAAGAAGACACGCCTTCCCATCCTTCTTTTCCATTAATAACATAGTGTTGTGTGGTAAGTGAACACAATTATATTGGATCCAATTAAATGAGCTCTGAATTTATCCCAAGCAAACACTATCGCAATCATCTCCTTTTCTGTAACAGTATAGTTACGCTGAGCAGTATCAAGCACTTTGCTTGTGTAGTGTATTGTAAATGGGACGCCAACCCTCCTCCGTCCTAACACAGCCCCAACAGCAAAGTCTAATGCATCCGTCATGATCTCAAAAGGCAGAGATCAGTCTGGGGCTTCTAGGATCGGGGCATCCATGATCATTCCTTGTAATAGCTTAAAGGCCTCAAGACATTTGTGATCAACAATAAACTCCATGTCCTTGCCTAAAATATCAGTTAGCAGTCGGGCAATCTTAGAAAACTCCTTGATAAATCTCCGATAAAATCTGACATGCCCAAGGAACGACCACAACTGTTTCACGTTGGTTGGTGGCTGGAGTCGTCTGATCACATCCACCTTGGCAGGGTCAACCTCTATTCCTCTCTTGAATATGACATGCCCCAACACAATTCCCTCTGTCACCATGAACTGACTTTTCACCAAGGAGAGCACCATATTAACCTCACAACATCGTTTGAGGACTCGGTCCAGATTCCTTAGACAAGAATTGAAGGAATCGTCGTGGAACGAGAAGTCATCCATGAAGACTTCCAGGAATTTACCGACCATTTCGGCGAATACAACAATGTTGCATCTTTGAAAAGTACCGGGAGCATTGCATAACCCAAAGGGTATGCACTGAAAGCATACGTACCAAAGGGGCATGTGAACATGGTCTTTTCCTGGTCCTCCGGAGCTATGGCTACTTGATTGTAGCCTGAGAACCCATCCAAGAAGCAAAAGAATTCTTTCCCTGCTAATCTCTCCAGGATCTAATCAATGAATGGTAGGGGGAAATGTCGTTCTTCGTCGTAGCATTCAATCATTTGTAATCCACACAGACGTGCCACGACGTCGGTACTCACGTCACGATCTCCTCTCCGTCTTCATTGGTGGTCGTCTGAATTCCTGACTTCTTTGAGACAACATGGATTGGTGCTACCCATTTGAAGTCGGAGATGGGATAAATAAAACCCTTGTTGCATCATTTCTCTATCTCCTTCTTCACTACCTCTCTTAAATTTGGATTCAACCGACGTTGGAATTCACGAGAGGGTTTAGATTTATTCTCTAAGTAGATATGGTGCGAACACAGAGCGGGATTTATCCCGTGGAGATCGGAGATGCTCCACCCTATCGCCTTACGATTTTTCTACAGGATCTCTAGCAAGCGAGATTCCTGCTCCTCGGTCAATCACGAGCTGATGATGACCAGATACTTCTTTTCTTGTCCCGCCTGGAAGGCATACTTAAGTGTTATGGGTATAGGTTAAGCTCTGGTAATGTGTGATCATCGAGGAAGTCTGGCTCAATCGAATCTGGTTCAATGCTGGTAGTGGCTGGATCTGTCCTTGAAATTGCTGCCACAAATTCATTCGGCTCTAGAGTCAGATCGTCAAAGGTCTCCAAGCAATCGGCAACATATACGTCCGACTCGTCATTCTCATCTTCTGATTGTCCTAAAGAGGGAATGACTGACATGCCCAGCTGGGCCTCTAAGTCATCGAAGATGTAGGGGGATGCATATTCCGAACTGTACTCGTTTCTAAAGGCCTCGCAAACTGACTCATGCACAAGATCTTCTACAGTGGAGAGGGACTCATCGGTGCTAGCTGGGTTCTATCTCCATGGCCCAACAATGTCTTCATGAATGCAATCTACTTCGGATGAAGAGTACTCGGTGCTGGATTCTGAATCCGGTCTCTGCCATCTGGTCTGCTTCATCAAAAGTTCCTCATCTCCGCCTGGAGTTTAGAACTGGATTTTCCCAATCTTATAATCAAACAAGGCCCCTGCTGTTCTGAGGAAGGGCCTTCTTAATATGATCTGGTAATCTCTCCAATTGTGAGGGGTCTCCTAGTAATGGATGGTAAAGTCCACCATGTATTCCTGACCCTCGACTTTGATGACAACGTTCCTTAATTCTCCTTGGGACCTCTTGGTTGATTTATCAACAAACTGAAGTAGAGCTCTGGATTTCCTAAGAGGTCCAATATTAAGACACTCATAGAGGGTTGTAGGCATTAGGTTGATGGAGGATCCATTGTCCAGGAGAGTGCGTGTAAACGCAGTGTCATAGACATGACTCACCACATAATGTGCACCCATGTTTCTTCGTTTCCTTGGAACGATTCTTTATTGCGCAAGTCGTGGCTACTGACATGACGTGTTTCTCAACACGGCTTTTGGTCTTCCTGCTAACCCTAGTAGGTGTGCATCTCACCTTAAGGTATTTCTAGAATGCAGGTGTCATTTCCACATACTTTTCAAAGGGGATCGTGACCTTGATGTGTTTATTGCAAAACTCTGCCATCTCAGAGTCATCTTTTTGATTTTTTTAGTTTTCTTCTTTCCACACTTAAGAGCCCAGGGGAAAGGGATTATTAACTCCAACTCAGATTTTAAATGATTTTCATTACAAACTGGAACTAAGTTTTGTACATGACTCAGACTCTAAGACTGACTCTGACTTTGACTGAGATGAAAAGAAAATTTTTGATGTGAAATTGGTGATGCATTCTCCACGACTGCTGGAACATCCTCCTCAAATGGAGGTGCGGTTTCTTCATCGGTTTCACTGGACTCCCTACTGGTGTGGTTCCCTTGCTTCTTTGAGGACTCATAAGTCCTCTTCTTCTGTCGGTGGTGGTAGTGGTGCTACTACGGCTCCTCTGCATCGAAGTTCTCCTCAGGTAGAGACTTGGCAGCTTCTTCCTTCGGTACCCGTGCCCGATCAGGTATGATCACAGTCCTTCCGCTCTTGAGGAACATATGGTTTACATTATCATACGAAAGGATCTCATGTTTAGATAAAGAGTTATTTGAATAGTATACCTGATCTCGTGGGTGGTTCTTGCCTTGATTCAAGCTATTTGGATTGGCCTGAACCTGAGTAGGAATTGAGGTCTTTGGCACGATCTGGAGTTCCTAGGTACGAGAAATACGATTCAGATAGGTTCTCATATCTAGATAGTAATTTTGGATTTATTGGACCCTATCAATCAGAGTCTGGATCGCCAAGGTGGGGGACTCCAATTCACTAATGGGTTGGTTCTACTGATGTTGACTCACAGATGAGTTCTTGTATTGGCCCTGCTGGCCATTCCGATACTGCTAATAATGGGATGGTGATGGAGGGCCCTGCTAGCCCGAGTAGAAAGTGCGTTGCTGCTGGTGTTGATGAGGCTGGTACCCTTGTCCGGGCTGGGACTGTACGAAGCGCGGTGCGGGGACGGAGCTGGTTTCTTAGTAAGCTAGGGAAGGTCGGTGAGGCTGACCGTTCCCCATCCCCGACTGTCTGTCGATGGGGTCCTGGCTGTACCACAACCCGTTGATCCCGAACACCTGCGGAGGCTCCTCGTATCCTATCTCCATTTGGGGGGTATGCTGGTCCTGTTGAGTGTAAGTCTGCTCTTCTACCCAGCTACTCTGAGGCCTCGATGCATGTTCCTATACAATATGAACTCGGTGTACAGGTACAGGTGGTGTAGAAGGAGCATGTAACTTTATCTTGGTTACCCTCTCAGTAAGTTCCTCCACTTGTTTCGGCAATTGTGAGAGTGACTCAAAGTCAGTGACCCTCTTGTGAATCTGCTCGACCATGGTTAACTTGTCATCTATCATCCCCATGCTGGGAATGAGGTCCTCTGTCAGATCCTCTACAGTCCTTCTAGCTGTCTCATTAGATAAGATTGATGGAGACAACTGATAGGCCCTTGTGGCATGCGACCTGCCTGTTTCCGCCATCTGCTCCAGGATCTTCCATACAACATTCTCATTTTTGTTCAGATAGCTTCCTCCACAAGCGGCACTTACTAACACCTACATCTCCGCGGTCATGCCACAAAACAAGGTCTGGAGTAAGATCGCTTTTGAAATGCCATGGCAAGGGCATTTCTGGATTAGGTCATTAAACCTATCCCACGCTTTATGGATATGTTCAATGGGTCCATGTTTGTTCTCATTTGATTAGTCCTGCTGAGTGGGTATAACTTCTTCAGAAAAAGGTCCTTGAACTGTATCCAGGTTGTAGATATCACCCTGAGATTTTTCAACCAATGAGTTGCCTTATCTCCTAAGGCTAACGGGGTGGCCTTCAGCCTGATATAATCCTGCCCAACCCTAGGGTGACTAAGGTTGTTGCAAACCAGTTCGAAGTCTCTGAGGAAGGAATATGGTTCTTCGTTTGTATTTTCATTAAACTTAGGTAGCAGGCTCAGAAAGTGGGGTTTTAGCTCGAACACTTTAGGGGGAACTGCTGGTGCCAACCAACTGTGCATCTCATTTTCTTCTGGGCTATAAGCATCATCCTTGGGTCGATTCCTCCTACCGTAATGATCTGTCCCATCCTTGCCGTAAGATCCGCATTCTGTTGTTCAGCTGTGGCGAGGCGAGCAAAGAGTTGCTATAGTGGGTCATCTTTATATTCCTCATCATCCGAGGGTCGCTTAGGTGGCATCTTGTTTTCTAGCCCTGGGAATGGAAAATGGACTTGGTTAGAGGAAAAATCAAGGAAGGGATTCTTACAGAGGCGATGGTCTTCCTCGGTAAGATCAGCGGAGAGAAAAGGGTTGGTTTGAGAGTAACCACCCTGGGTTTGAGGGATCCAGAACTCAAGAGGGTCATGAGCCCTGGTTGGCCAAAGTTGCACTTGGGCCTGCGATGATGAGCTTCGTGGGGGGCTCAAAGAATGATTGGCGAATCGGGAGTTGATATCCCCCCAGTTAGTCATCTTGGATTGGCGAGAAGAAGAATCGGGAGTTCTAGGTGAAGATAGGATTTTACTCCTACCTGAAGCAAGCAATTAAATCCAAACCATATATTCAGACTCAACACGGCGAAGGATTCGAAAATGAGTCTGATTAGTCTGGTTGATTTTAAGTGTTATTTTCAAGCAAAATAGCAAAGGTTACGTGGCCTATACAGAAGTCGGCTCAAAGTCGGATGCGTCTTCCCTTTTTAACCTGTCTCCTAAGATACCTGTGTCTTTCCTTTCTTCGCTCCTATCCCAAGTTCATGGATTCAAATACCTGCCCCTATCTACCTGCAAGAAGGAGGAGGATGACAAGGCTTGGAACTTCACCCCAGGGGGTTACGAGCAACTTGTCGCGAAGTACTGCTGGTTCACCCCTATCTACCTGTGAACAGGCGGAGGCTACTTGGCACTAGTCAATGAACCTGAAAAATTCAACTCGTGATATTTGCTAGGATCAGTCAGTACGCGATTTGGAAAGCGGGGATTTGGGCTCTGTCTTAAGGTGCACACACACACTCAAGTACCCTCACTCAGCCTGAAAACAAGGTCAAGGTTAATCTCCCGCAAGTAGAATTTCCATTTTTATAAAAATTTTTTGGTCAATTATGTTTATCAGTCCCGATTTTAAGTTAAGTTATCACTGATTAAGTCCAATTTACACAGCACACCTATCGTTCAGTCCCAATTTTCTTTTTACTTAAGTTTTAAAAAACCAAGTGATAGGAGCCGAGAAAAGCTGATGCACGATAAATCATTGACGTTATGCTAAGTTAAGAAGACTTACTGTGATCCCTTCGCTTTTATGCAGGATGTAGAACAAAATTGAAAATGTTTTATACTATATGCAAATGCAGACGATAAAATCCGCTCCTAGACAGGCAGTTCTATTAGCGAGTGAAGTACTAATTTAATTTGACTAGATATGCAGTCTAAGTGCGCCTTTTATGTGAGATGCTTGGTCCTAATGAATTACGAGCACAAGCAAATACTAGAGTGGCTCTAGGAGCTGCTAGTGCAAGCGTAATCCAAAATCAATCCACACAGCACACGGGGATATGTTTCCACTATTTTTACACACGCGAGAACCCAAATGGGAACCACTGGAAAAAATGCAAAAATAATGAAAAACAAAATTTACAAGTCCTCACAATCACTCAAAAAGTTCAAAATGCAAGCTCCACGAAGTGCCTTCGACTCCTCGTGTTCCTCGTACAAAAACAGATTGAGGTCAAATAAAGGACGACACAAAATAATCAAAATTAAATGACAGAAAAAATAATAACAAGATAACCGAGAATCAGACTACTCGGGGATGGGAAAATCAAACACTCAAAAATTCTATAGGAATTAACCTAAGTCGTTCCTCCCCGGCAATGGCACCATTTGATAGTCGTGTCTCTACCCTTGTTAATTCAATCAAATTAATGATCGTGTCATTTGTTGTAGTCAGGTAAATACGGACGGATCAAAAACCACTTTTAATTAATATCGAGTTAATCACGAGCGGCAAATTTATTTTACTTGGGCATGCCCAAGGTCGAACATAGGGAGGCAACTGTCTCATAAGGTAAATTTTAAGCGAATTTCAGAGATCGGATTTTGAGAAGTTATTTTTGGTATTTTTTTATCAATTTATGCAATTAAGGGAAAACAAATGCAATTTTCAGGCTAGTTTACAAGTTAAATCAGAAAGATGGTTAAATTAAGTCCAAAAATTATGACACTTGACTAGAAGGTGAAATAGAATGAAATTAAGCTGCACTATTTTTTTAGATTTATCTGATACTTTATGAATTTACTGTGAATTCAATATGAATGCTAGGTGATTTTTTACAAAATTAGCTTTAATAAATACCAAACACAATATTTCTAGATATAAAAATTATCCTACATAGATTATGATGAATCCAGAAAATATGATAAACCTAAAATTCTATGTGTATTGAACATATTAAAAATCAATTAAGGAATTCAGTAATTAATTTATTCAGGCCTTGAGATGCGTGCAAATGTGTTAATTTTTGGGCACAATGTAAACTAAATTATCCTAAGTCTAATGTGAATTTTTGAATATTTTTGGAGCAACAGAGAATTAATATAAATTAAAAGGCAAAAATCGGGAAAATATGGAAAATTCCACCAATTTAATAATATTAAATTCCAATGATGTCACAAAAATGAGACACATGTCACATAAGATAAAGGACAAGATAATCTACACAATGCAATTTTTAGAACTTAAAAATAATGCCACATGGACACCTACACATGCATGCAAAGACAGGGACCAATTTGCAATACAGAAAATAAATTTACTAAAAATTAAACGTGCTAACAGGGACTTAAATGCAAATACCTAGATTGTTGGGGGCATGTGTGCAAAATGCCCACTGAAACACGTGTGCCTCACGTGATGCTCCTGGTAGGGACTGATTTGTAAATTGCAGAACTACTAGGGGCCATAGTGTAATTTACCCAGCCCACACGTAAGAAACACGTGCGGTGCTAGGATTGGGAGAAGTCGGCGGCTCGGATGTCGGTTCGGGTGCGCAGCAGGCTCGGCCGCGGCTCGGGACAGCTTCGGAAGCTCCGAGCCTAAGATTGAGGGAGGAGGCATGGAGGAGGCGACGTGGCGCTCGCTGGATCGTGATGAATCCATGATTCATTAACTTTTCTGTCGCATTTTGTCTTAAAACCCTTAACAAATACATGTAAATATACATTAATTTCCATCTTTTATAAAAAAACTTCATTCATGAATAAATATTCACTTTTAAGCATCAAAAACATGTAAATAAATAAAGAACAAAGAAAAGAAAATAAGGCACATTAGAGATATGTATACATGTATGACTTATAAATATAAATTTAACTGCAAGATATATTTATAACCTAACTCCCGAGACCATGTCAGCATGGATTGGTCGACAAAACCAATAAGTAGGGGGAGATCAAGAAAGAAAACAATAAAAATAAATTAAGACACACTTCTCACATTGTTCACTATTTATCAAATAAATACAAAACTTCATTGATTTTTAATTAATTCATATGAACATATTGTTCACCAAACTCTTTTCTTAATTATTGCTAAAAATTATATAAATATATAAAAATAAGTTAAACATATTATCCTGTATATATGCCAAGAAATCCAGTTTTTAAATTGTCAAATTCTCAACTTCCAAACATCATAAATTCTTCATACGAACTCCAATTTCACTCTACTCACTTTTAAAGTTTATAAAATAATATTCTCTAATTAATAGAGGTGGTTTCATTCAATTCAGAGTTCGTTTGCAAAAAGCCAGTTTTGGGACCAATTGACAACAGGGTTTCTGGGCTATTTATTTTATATAGAACACATTATTTATATTTTTACTAATTTTATAATTTCTAATTATTTTCATGATCTTGTAATTTAACCTTGATTTATTTCATATTTTTTGGAGCTAATATATTATTTTAATAAAATCCAAAACCCTAATTTATAGATAAAAATGAACTAAATAACTTATACTTGTATTTATTAATATATGTAAACTAATTTATTAAAATCCATAAAAATTCACACAACTCTTATTTATTATTCTAATAATTAAAAAAATACAAAATTACTATTTAATATTCAATTCTTAAATTAAAAATCCAAAACATGTTTATCTATACTTATTTATTAACATAATATTAATATTTCGAATAATATTTATTATTTATAAAAACTAATTATTCTATAAATTAGATAATTTCATTATCTAAATTTCTTGTTTTTATACCAATTTAAACTAATGTTATTTAATATTTATTAATGAATTTATAAGCAATTTACACATCTGGCCTACCAGGTGCTGACACGTGTCAGCACCTGGTGCTTCTTCTCCAAGAAGCCGGTAATGAATCTGTTATAACTGGCCTTCTTCAACCAATTTCTCCGTGCATCTTATAACCTTTTCAGGCGATCTAATCCCTTGGATTTATTCTCCTAACAACCTTCTTCATCGCCAACCCTTAGATTAAGCTTGAAGCTTAAGAAATCTCCCTATATATACCCCCAAAGTTGGCGGCTTATAACTAACTCTCTCATATCCACCTAAAGCTCAACTTCCAGTGGCCGACCCCTCTCTTCCTCGCCTCGCTCCGCTCGCCCAGAAGGTGAAAGCTCCGATCGAAGGTGCCCGCATGGGAGAAGGTTCATCGGGGAGGAGTTCCAAGGTGTTCGCTCTGCCTTGCATTGCCGCCTTGCGCACGTTCAGCTCCAGCAAAGATCGGCCGTCGAAGCAACCATCTGAGGTAAATACACCTCTCTATCACAGATCTATGCCTTCATCTTCACGATTTTCTTCCTCGATCGTCGTGCCTCCATTAGCTTGATTAAGCTCGTCATGAGGATGCTCAATCTTCCATTTTAGACGCCAGATCAAATCGAGTCTTCTATTCGTTTCAAATTTAAATCAAATTTCATTCTCAATTCCTTGCTATCAGTCACACATATTTCACATATACTGGAAATACATTTTTGAGCTTGCAAAAACATTAATCCATTAGCCGATTTCTCGCAAATCGAGCACATGCACATCTTCTTTGCAGATTCTTCTTGAATTTGGAGTGAAATTTGATCATCTGGAGTCCTTAATCATCATGCAATTCATGTTCAAAGAAGATGCAACAACCTCACTCCAGGAATAAAGCAGCGGGAAAGCCACCTTCATCAAGCTTACGCCGCCGCTCTAAGACTTCGCCGATCAACGTCCACCACGGGCGAGCACGTGGGTTGGAGGAGCTAACCCTCTAGCCCCGCCGGAGGATCAAGTGAAGAAGCTATCGCCCGTGATAAATCGTAGAAGGAGCACCCATCGCCACCTGCGCCAACAACTCAAGAACAACCAAGAACACCCAAAGTACAGTATGTTGACATGTGTCATCAACGTGGATGGCTCAGATCGCGCTGCACTTTCTAATCCCGGTCGTTAAACACGAATCGTTAGAACAATTGCAGAATAAGCCCTGAGGACTTCCAGCATTTCAGCCCGCCTCCAAGGTTTGCAAGAATTGCTATAAGGTCCCTCTGGAGGGACCTAATTGCAATAATTCATATTTTTGTTACAGAACAGCCCCTGTCAGAGGACCAAACTACAGAACTTTTACATTTTTTCTTACATTTTAACCCATGTGTTGTAACGCGACTTTGGACACGGTTTTGACTCTATTTTTCGTCATTTTTTTTAGGGTAGCTAAGCAACTACCCCAGCAAGGTTTTTCAGTAATTTTTGTGTATTTTTGACGTGTTTTCATCGTGTTTTGATTCGTCGCAAATTGATTATGTTTTGATTTTATTTTGAGTGCTGTACGAGCCCGTTGCTTGTCCACTTTACCTACTATATATTATCATCTATACTTCACATATTCTTCACATATTATATAGTAGGTAAATTTGTTTGAAAAATATCACTTTGAAAAATAAATAAAATATGGGAAAATACAAAATCAAAATAAAAATTTAAAAATCAAAATTCCATAAAAAAATATCATATTTCCTCAATCGCTTTAAGAAGAGATAAAATAATCACAGAAATATATTTTCACCTAAAAAATCAAAATACCCTATTCTGCCTCCTTGTGTTTGACCCAGGCACACTTACCTGGCTAAATAAATAGTGTAAGGTATTTTTCTAAAAAACTAATCTTTGTTTGATCGACTATGATCTTTTTGCAGTTTTCTACACCGACAACACTTTCATTGAAAACCGAATTCCAATCTTTAGCCCCCAACAAAATGGCACCGTTGCCATGGAGGCATTAGTGCATTTTCATTTTTTTACATATTTTGTGATCTTATTTTCTCTCTTCTTATTGTTTTTCGTAGCTTTTACTAGGTTTTTCTTGCGGCTTTTCTTGAATCGTTTCTCGATCTTCATTAGTCGCTTACTAATTTTTGCAGGGCCTGCAGGATCAGCCAGTTTCTTAGGAAGCCGAGTTAGTTGAAAGAGCACATTCCAATTCTTTCTTTACGAGTCAGCTGTAGATTGCAAAAATTAATTAGTGTAATTGTTGTAAAAGTGAGAGAAAGAGAGAGAAAGTTGTATTAAACTCTAGTAGAAGGGGTCCACTAAGGACATCCGAACTTGTACTCCACCCCATATTTTCAGGGTCTGATTCGTCGAATACCATGTATTCGAGGGATCAGGGCACCCACCGCGGTTTTCTCGCATCGATGGTTTTTTTTCTGCAGCTTTTTTCGATAGATGCTTGCTTAGGATTTTTCTTTTATTCTATATGATTGCGCTTACATAGCTAGTCTTAGGACCTGCAACCTAGTTGCATGATTTTAGGATTTTTATAAAAAGAAAATAAAAAAATCAGTAGAAGTTTATTTGAAAAAAAAACTCAAAAAATTATAAAACCCCAAAATAAAACCGGGACTGCTAAGATATCTGACCTAAAATAAGCGTAAGGTTCATCTGATTTGAGAGAGTAATCCCCGCACATTTTCTCAGAGTGCGGGAGCGAGCGACGACCCGTAAGGTTAGAGCCACAAACCCGTATTTCTCGTGAAATACTACTTAGTCTATACAACTAATCACTGCTCCTCAGTGGGTACGCTCGGGTAGCCGGAAACGGTCTGGGTTTACTTAGCAGAGTGGGAGGTTTAGAGGACACTGTGTAAGGCTCCATTCTCAAGTAACACGGGCAGCTGAAAATGGTTCGTACTTACTCCCATACTGGATGAGTGCCAGTGATTTTCTATAAAGACTCGGGCTAGTGTTTTGGGGAAAACATCGGGCACCTATCAGCTCGCATCAACTCGCGTTAATCGATTATACTTGTTTGCTAATTACAACCCTAAAACTGACAAGATAAAAGGTCGAACACTCACGATCTTCATCGGGTTGTATTGGTGAAAATGGGGTTTGTTTTGTGTTTGCTTGCAGGGTGTGAGTTACCACGGTTTTTCCCTCTCTCTTGAATCGTAAGTCGTGCTCTCCCGATCATTCTCTTGATATCGAAGATGATGTCTTGACGGCTTTTTTGCTCAGACTCCGTGAGCTTTCGACCGTCCACTGTCATTCGTACATCTTCACAAGCTTAGGATGACCCTCTTCCCGAGTTGGTCCCATCTCATCTCGAGGAGAGTCAGACCCAGACTCCCTCGCCTCCCGGCCAGACTATTGAGACAGACCCTTGTCTCAATACATTATCATCTCCAGCCAAGTTTTCATTGAGTTCTTATGAGAGCTTTCTTTTCCAGAAGATTTGAAGCAGATGGCTCGCGGCAAAGGACCAGCAGACGAGAGGCCACCAGCTGAGGAACATCATGACGGAAGACCAGATTCAGCCGCAGATATGACAACAGGGATTCTCGACACTCTCCAAGAGATGAATATCCAGATTCGAGAACAATTTAGAACCCAGAAGCTGGCTAAGATAGACACGCTACGAGCAGGAGCCGGGAACCATTTACCGCCTGCAGTGGTTCCAACTACTTTACCGTAAGAGTATGACCCGGGCGCGAGAATGCTCTATCATTGGATTCAGCTACCGTCGAATCAAGGTCCATACGAGTTGAGGTCGTACTTCATTTCATTACGTCACAAGTTTTACGGGAATGCTACAGAGGAACCGATTACCTTTCTACAGTAATTCGAGATGATCTGTGGTATGGCTAGCTATCTAGGAGTTACGCAGGAGGTTGTCCGCCTCAAAGCCTTTCCCTTCGCCTTAGCCGATAAGGTGCTTTACTGGTTGAGTAATCTGGGAAGGGAAATTTCTACATGGGACGATCTGAAGTCCACATTCCTGCGTAAATATTTTCCCTGGGGAGGACGAACATGATGAGGAGTCAGATATCCAATTTCACGTTGCTTCCGCATGAGTCTTTCCATGAGGCATGGTATAGAATCAAGATCTTACAGAGAGATGCCCACATTATGAGATACCAATGAATACAAAACTATTTCAGAGGACTCCAGCCGGACATCCAGTGGCTAGTAAGTGCCGCATGTGGCGGCAGCTATTTGAACAAGGATGCCGAGTCAGTCTGGGCCATCTTCGAAGGGATGGCTGAGAACTCGAGAGTCGTCGACTCTACTTGGGCATTTCAGAAAGCCCCTCAGCCACCACATCACCGAGAGCATCATAAGGTCGCTAACATTTTAGAATCCAAATTCAATACCAACATGGGCTTTATTAGTGAGAAGTTAACGTTGGTGGATGTGATTCAGAAACAAGTTCAGGACTTACTGCCGTTGCGAGAGTTGGAGAAACTCTCATCTCTAATTCAGCAGCTGAGTGATCTTTCGAAGAAGGTTTCACAGCTTCAACTTCAATACCAGCAAAGCCAATCTTCTTCGACCACACAACCTACATTGAGGATCTTACCCGCTCCACCCACCCGTCAGATCTACTATGTACAGAGCGAGCTAGAGACCCTGCAGATTGTTTGGCATGAGTATCAGTCTCATTCCAATCCCGGTCAGATCACCAGCACTGCAGATATGGATATTTAGCCGCAAGCCACTCTCGAGATTAACGGGATTTGGTATACTCCGATTTAGCAACCGAGTATATCGCATCATAAGCAGCAGCCGTATAGCCAACCACGGCATGGACATCCACACTTTCAACACCGACAAAACTTCACGAAGCAACAACTCACCATAACGTTTATCAGAGACCACAATCATACTAGTATCCTGCTGACCATTCACAGTCAAATCTTTATCAGCAGTCGCAGCAATCTTCCTCCACACCGCAGAGATTCTATCAGCCTTCCACTTCTCAGCAATACACGCCAAGGCAGGAGAGAGGAGCAAGCCAGGGCCACCACACCGAATCTGAGATGTCTTCACCAGCCCAGGCACTAAATCAAATCATGGATATGCTGAGTACGCTCCTGATTGCGCACAAGACAGAGATGGAGTAGGTTAACCGTCGTCTGGATGAGTGAACCGCACCGAAGACCACTCTTCCAGCCCAACCTCAAATGAACCCGAACAACAAGAGGAGGCATCCAGATCATGTAGACAACACTACAGGTACAACGTCTTTTCCTGAATTTTTATCTAACTTCACTCGTCTCAGGAGCGGTAGATCGCCACGAGCACCTGCTGGAGTAGAGGAGAGGGCACTTGATGAAGAGCAGGATCAAATCCATAAGCAGCCAGAATCTGATGCTGAGGAGGAGAACCATCATATTGATGAGGACTATCAAAGAGAAGGGAGCGATGCCGAAACAGTTGACATGGACACATACGATTCAGACGATGATATCACGCCAGACCATGCAGATACTCCCGGCAAAAATATGTCTTCCCCTGTTTTAGAGAGTTTTGTACATAATTCTGAAACTCTCGATGTACATGTTGATTTCGATATCAATAAAAAGTCTAATTTTGTCCCTCCTAACATTCTCCCTTTTCCCGACGCTTTGTTTGGGAAAGGAAAGAAAAACACCAAAAAATGTTGTCACTCCAGAGACAGAAAAGTTATTGAAAGATCACATCTTTTTGAAGATCCCACATCACGATGCCTTGGATCATTTTCCTACACTCAAAAATCAGTTGAGGAACAAATACATTACACGTAGGAAAAAGAGATCAAGAGTTGAGAAGCATATATTGACCAAGGCAACTTCATGTTTAATTCGAAACAAGGTACCCAAGAAGAAGAAAGATTCTGGAGCTCATTATGTCACTTGTCAGATTGAAGATGCTACATTCCATCGTACTCTCTTAGATAATGGTTCCTCGATAAATTTAATACCATTTTCTTTGCTTGATAAGCTCAAGCAAGGTCCTCTCTACAAATCACGAGCGATACTTCAGTTTGCAGATCGATCAATGAAAATACCTAGAGGTGTACTAAGGAACATTATCGTGACCATTCAGGGCTTGCAGTTTCCAGTGGACTTTACTGTCTTGACGTGCCCTGCACTGTTACACCTTGCTCCAATCATTCTCGGGACGCTCTTTTTGCAGACAGCAAAAGCACTCTTTGCTTATGATGTTGGGAGAGTATCATTCCGCACAAACAATGGAGAGATACACATTGAAATTGAGAGAGGATGTAGCAATCCCAGATCAGTATTGTCATTTACTTCAAAGGACACCAGTCTTGCAGAAGATTGACAGCACATAAATGAGGCACAGTTTCCAGATCTTGAGAGCGTTTATTTTGATACCCACGATATCCTTCACGAGCATAGGGTAGATCACTTGGTACCCAGTTCTTCAGATGATTGTTCACATATAGAGACAAATTTCATATGAGATTCAGATGAGCAGTCACTTGCAGTAGACATCTCAGTGCCGCAGATTGAGAGTACACATATTACAGAACGAGAGTCAATTGATTACATTTCACAGACCATACAGTCTATTCAACGTAGAGAGTCGGATGGTGTGATGCTTACATATATAGACACCTTCTGTAGTCCGACTCTAGAGACGCATATTTCAAAAAAAAGAGCTATTCCACGTACAGAGTTCACTTACAAAGGAGGCTCTATTTTTTAGCCAAGGATCAATACGCACATAAAAAGCAGAAGATTCAGTATGACCCTGGTTGAAGTGATCTATTTTGTACAGGACTTGTGATCATTCTTT
The DNA here is from genome assembly GCA_037367405.1 of Ottelia alismoides. Taxonomy (NCBI): domain Eukaryota; kingdom Viridiplantae; phylum Streptophyta; class Magnoliopsida; order Alismatales; family Hydrocharitaceae; genus Ottelia; species Ottelia alismoides. The sequence continues at coordinate 2,270,613 of JAZKJV010007409.1, read as the reverse complement.
CATTTTATCTCATCTTGTACAAAGACTTTTGAGCCATTCAATTTCTGGAGATCTACAACACTTGTATATTCTTCGTAGACCACAATCGTCCCCATTTTTGCTCATCTTCTATGCTTAGGATATCAGGTCCTAAGTATAGGGGCGACCGATTGGTCATTGATTGACGTTTTATATTTTGTTCTGATTCTTTTGTATATCCTTTCTTTTTCACAAATCACTGGTCTCCAAATTTTGGCAACACTCTTTTCTATACTTAGGATGCCTTATCCTAAGTATATGGGGGATCGAGTGAATTCGATGATTTCATTTTATTTATTTCTTTTGTTCCTTCATTGTATATTCTTTTTACTCAGTCACCTCATTTTCGCTCATCCGTTATACTTACGATGACCTGATCGTAAGTATGGGGGGGTTTACTGACTTGTACTCTCTATTCTTTTTCACCCACTTTTACTTAGCACGAGTTATGTCCTCCTTTATCTCATTTGACACTATGCGGACATAGAACAAGCTAAGTATAGGGGGGTGCGTACATATTTTAACTTTTGTCCATAACTCATACTTTTATGTATTTTCTATATCTATAAAATCCATAAAAAATTGGTAAGGGTTAATTTAAAATCTATTTATACATTTATTTATTACTTATAAAATCCTTGTAAGTAAAAATATTTCTAAAACTTGTATTTAAAATATGTAATTAAAATATGTATTTAAAATTTGTATAATACTTATTTAAAATCCAATTTATTAAAACATGTGTAAAAATCATTTTATCCTTATAAAATTCTTTGTAGATAAAATCTGTAAAATACTTTAGATATTTAACACAAATAAAATATATCTTATAAAATTCATGTACAAAAACTTGTTTATAAAAATCAGAAAATCCGATAAAAATTACAAAGTCCTAAAAGTCATAAAACATACAAAAGCCTTAAAATCCAAAAAAATGAGTAAAATTCAGAAAATATACTTCACAAAAACATGGTTGCATTTGTATTCGCATTTTTCAGAATAAGTTTGATTTCTGAAACAAGGATTGAGTCTAGTCTAAAGGATGGAGCTTGATTATGGCCTGTAACTTTCGTTGTAAGGAGCCTAGTTAGGATCTGGAATTTAGACTCTTCAGGTCTGTGACTTAAAATCTTTGGGTTCCATAAGACCATATTTGGGAAATCAATTCATATGTGCTTAAGTAGACCATTTGGTGTCATCCGTACAACTCTGCACCAGTGAACCAATCTTGAACACATGCACTCTGCACTTAGCTCGACTTGAATGGAGTTGCGAAGGGCAGCACATCTTGGTAGTGCATTTCTATCCTTGTCTTAGCGGCATTGACGTCTAAAGACGGGAGAGATTGGGGTTGCGATAGTAGCTTCGGATGAGGGAAGGATCTGCTGACACAATTTTTCTAAGACCTCAAAAAAGGGACGGAATAAAAGATGTTATATCCGTCGAGACACAAAGAGATGAATGCAGTGCAAGCAAATTACACAGTTAAATCAAAGAAGAAGCCACCAAATACAAATACGACCACAATGGTCCAAGCGTCCACCAAAAATGCCTGCACATCTTAGTGGAGACTTAGCTACACCAGTTGAGCTTCACAAGGAGATGCGTCTACACTGGTCGCACTCCACTTCTTTTCTCATTCCTCTACTTTCTCTCTATACTCGATTGTGGACATAGCATGAACTGACCTCAAAAGGGAATACCTCCCATCCTGATGAAAGAGTAGCTAGATGAGGAAGCAATATAAGTGTATAGCCGGGATGGACGGTTTCTTCGTTTCTTTAAGCTGGGAGAGCTAAATCATTTCACACACTGTACAAATTGACTTCAAGGATGATAGAGTTTGCGATATGAATAAATGAGTCTGAACTAGCTGATGAAGTGATCTTGAATAAGGATTTGTGGAACTTGAGGACTGTTGAGGACAAAATCCTAATCCTTGTTAAGGCTCCAACAAAATGCTTGTTTCAGGTCCGATTGAGCTCTGTCCTTTGTCTGTTCTCATGAATTGGTTTAGGAAAAAAATTCATTATAACTTTCTTTCTTTTTCACTTATTTTTTCAAATAAGTGTTTGCTAAGGGAATAGAAAAGTTGAAGTATAGGAGGTTGATGAATCCATGATTCATTAACTTTTATGTCACATTTTGTCTTAAAACCCTTAACAAATACATGTAAATATACATTAATTTTATCTTTTATAAAAAAACTTCATTCATGAATAAATATTCACTTTTAAGCATCAAAATCATGTAAATAAATAAAGAACAAAGAAAAGAAAATAAGGCAGATTGTAGATATGTATATATGTACAATATGACTTATAAATATAAATATAACTGTAAGATATATTTATAACATAACCCCTGAGACCAAGTCAGCATGGATCGGTCGATAAAACCAATATGTAAGGGGAGATAAGGAAAGAAAACCATAAAAATAAATTAAGAAACACTTCACACATTGTTCACTATTTATCAAATAAATACAAAACTTCATTGATTTTTAATTAATTCATATGAACATATTTTTCACCAAACTCTTTTCCTAATTATTGTAAAAATGTATATAAAAATATAAAAATAAATTAAAAATATTATCATGTATATACGCCAAGAAATCCAGATTTAAAATTATCAAATTCTCAACTTCTAAACATCATTTCTTCATACGAACTCCAATTTCACTCTACTCACCTTTAAAGTTTATAAAATAGTATTATCTAATTAATAAAGGTGGTTTCATTCAATACGGAGTCTGTTTGCAAAAAGTCGATTTTGGGACCAAATGACAACGGGGTTTCTGGGCTATTTATTTTATTTAGAATACATTATTTATACTTTTATTAATTTTATAATTTTTAATTATTTTCATGATCTTGTAATTTATCCTTGATTTATTTCATATTTTTTGGAGCTTATTTATTATTTTAATAAAATCCAAAACCCTAATTTATAGATAAAAATGAACTAAATAACTTATACCTATATTTATTAATATATGTAAACTAATTTATTAAAATCCCTAAAAAATCACACAACTCTTATTTATTATTCTAATAATTAAAAAATACAAAATTAATATTTAATATTTAATTATTAAATTAAAAATCCAAAACCTATTTATCTATACTTATTTATTAATATAATATTTATATTTCGAATAATATTTATTATTTCTAAAAACTTATTATTCTATAAATTAGATAATTTAATTATCTACATTTCTTGTTTTTATACCTATTTAAAATAACGTTATTTAATATTTATTATTGAATTTATAAGCAATTTACACATCTGGCCTTCCAGGTGCTGACACGTGTCAGCACCTGGTGCTTCTTCTCCAAGAAGCCGGTAATGAATCTGTTCTAACTGGCCCTCTTCAACCAATTTCCCCATGCACCTTATAACCTTTTCATGTGATCTAATACCTTGGATCTATTCTCCTAACAACCTTCTTCATCGCCATCCCTTAGATTAAGCTTGAAGCTCAAGAAATCTCCCTATATATGCCCCCAAAGTTGGCGGTTTATAACTAACTCTCTCATATCCACCTGAAGCTCAACTTCCAGTGGCAGACCCCTCTCTTCCTCGCCTCGCTCCACTCACCCAGGAGGTGATAGCTCCGATCGATGGTGCCCGCGTGGGTGAAGGTTCATCGGGGAGGAGTTCCAAGGTGTTCACTCTGCCTTATATCGTCGCCTTGCGCGCGTTCAACTCCGGCAAAGATCGGCCGTTGAAGCAACCATTTGAGGTAAATACACCTCTCTATCACAGATATATACCTTCATCTTCATAATTTTCTTCCTCGATCGTCGTGCCTCCATTAGCTTGATTAAGCTCGTCATTAGGACGCTTAATCTTCCATTTTAGACGCCAGATCAAATCAAGTCTTCTATTCATTTCAAAATTAAATCAAATTTCATTCTCAATTCCTTGTTATCATTCACGCATATTTCACATATACTGGAAAAAAATTTTGAGCTTGCAAAAACATTAATCCATCGGTCGGTTTCTCGCAAATCGAGCACATGCACATCTTCTTTGCATGTTCTTCTTGAATTCAGAGCAAAATTTGATCATCTGGAGTCCTTAATCATCATGTAATTCATATTCAAAGAAGACGCAACAACCTCACTCCAGGAACATAGCAGCGGGAACGCCACCTTCATGAAGCTTACGCCGCCGCTCTAAGCCTTCGCCGACCGATGTCCACTGCGGGCGAGCTCGAGGGTTGGAGGAGCTAACCCTCTGGCCCCGCTGGAGGATCAAGTGAAGAAGCTATCCCCCGTGATAAATCGGAGAAGGAGCACCCATCGCCACCAGCGCCAACAACTCAAGAACAGCTAAGAACGCCCGAAGTACAGTATGTTGACACATGTCATCGGCGTGGACGGCTCAGATCGCGCTGCACGTTCTAATCCTGGCCCGAGGACTTCCAGCATTTCATCCCACCTCCAAGGTTTCCAGGAATTGCTATTAGGTCCCTCAGTAGGGACCTAATTGTAATAATTCATATTTTTGTTACAGAACAACCCCTGTCAGAAGACCAAACTGCAGAACTTTTACATCTTTTTCTTACATTTATACCCATGTGTTGTAACGCGACTTTGGACACGTTTTTGACTCTATTTTTCATAAAATTTTTTAGGGTAGCTATGCAACTACCCCAACGAGGGTTTTTCAGTAATTTTGTGTATTTTCGACGTGTTTTCATTGTGTTTTGATTTGTCGCAAATTGATTTTTTTTTATTTGATTTTGAGTGTTGTTCGAGCTCGTTGCTCATCCACTTTACCAACTATATAATATCATCTATACTTCACATATTATATAGTAAGTAAATTTATTTGAAAAATATCACTTTGAAAAATAAATAAAAATTATGAAAATATTAAATCAAATAAAAATTTAAAAATCAAAATTCCATAAAAAAATTATTGTATTTTCTCGATCTCTTTAAGAAGAGATACAATAATCACAAAAATATATTTTCACCCAAAAAAATCAAAATACCATATTATGCCTCCTTGTGTTCAACCCAGGCATACTTACCTGGCTAAATAAATAGTGTACGTTTTTTTTCTAAAAAACTATTCTTTGATTGATCGACTAGGATCTCTTTACGATTTTCTACACCAACAACACTTTCACTTAAAATCGCAATGACCGCTAGATGGATGAGATCTAACGGAGGATGAGGGCTCTTGAGATGAACCGACGTGGCATGTTGCGGCTCGTTAGATCATGATGAATCCAACAGCATCTGGAGCTGGGTTGACGATAGTGACATGGACAAACGAGGGCGGTTGGATCAAGATGAATCCAACAGCATCTGGTGCTCGGGGAAACAGTGACATGGCTGGAAGATGAGCGTTGGATCCTCCTGATCCGACAGAGGCTAGGTGCGGGTGACGTGGCTCAATCACAGCCGTTCGATCGTGAGGATCAAATGGCTAATATTCTTCGTGTTCCTCTCCATCACCTCGATTCTCACTCGATGTTGATCACCGGAGTCTCCTAAGTAGCTGGGGAAGATCGGGGAAGCGTCAGGGAGTCACCGGAGGCTATGGAGGGAGCTGACGAGGTCCGTAGGCCAGAGGCGATGAAGGTCAAGATAGCTCCGGCGAAGCTTCCGACCAATGAAGGAGAGTGTACCTGCAGGGGTTAGCTCGATAGCCGAGGCATGCTGTGTGTTTGTGGGGTGAAGGTGAATGCAACGGGAGTTCTGGAGTGAAATAAAGAAGGTGCGGTGGTGCTCCTCCTCCAAGATGGCGGAGCTTTAGTCAGAGTGAGGTGCGATGCATCGTAGCGGTGAATGAAGTAGCTTGTGAAGATCAGAGCTCCATGGCGGAGCTTAGAGGATGGTCAGGCGAGAGTGGGAGTGGTCAGAGGAGGCGGATAAATTTTGAGAAAAAGGAAGAAAATGAAGAAGGAGACCAGAGGGGGGGATGGAGGGTGCTACCTGGGATAGAAGCTCGGAATTGAGCTCCTGGTCATCGCTCGAAGGCCGGTAGGGGTCCTGAGCTTGTGCAGCTCACGGGAGGAGCTGCGGCACGGCGGGGCGGAGCCGTGGATCTCGCCGGAGAAATAGAGCCGTCGCCGCTCGACTTCTCACCTAATTGATATCACCAAAAGGAGGGTAGGAGCTCGGGGTTCCTCTCTGCAGTAGCGGATGGGGTCGACGATCGCCGGTGGCAGAGTATTTATAGGTTGGAGGTGAGGGAGTAGGTGATGGGATGGCGATGTTGGTGGAGGTCGTGGAGCGATGTGGGTGGAGTTCATGGAGATTGAGGAGGTCGGAGAGGATGAGGGTAGAGTAGGCTACAAAATGGTGGTGACAGGGGGCAGAGAGGATGGCCGGAGTGGATCCAAAAATAGAAAGGGGCGGTGTACGCGCGAGGTGGGTGACGTGGGTGTGGGACCTGCGGGAGGTAGAAGACGACGTCTCTGTCGTGGGATCTCGTGATCCAACGGTTGAGATTTAGGCGCTATGAGGCGGCTGGGATTAGATCTAGGGTGATGTGATCGAAGGGTTAGATGGCGCCACGTGGAGGGCACAAGTGAAGGCAGAAGTGGACGGTCGTAATGTGATCCTTGGGTAGATCAGTTGGTTGATAACGAGAGAGGAAAGAATGGTGGAGATGGAGACCCCTGGAGGCGATCGAGGGGTGCGGACGCCGCCACGTGACGCAAGGAGGGCACGGTGCTGGCGAGCGGCTGTGATGGATCACAGACTCTGATCGAAGGGCGGTGATCACAGTGGGATTGGACAGTGACGATGAGGAGAGAATGAGAAGCATCGAACGACAAAGGGAAAGGGACGTGTGGCGCGCAATGGAGCGGGTTGCGTGGCGCGCAATGGAGCGGGTCACGTGGCGCAATCAGAGGGCGCTACGTGGCCTTATTTGAATGGTTGAAAGAGAATATGGAATTAGAGAGAGAAGGAGGCCGAGTTTGGAAAATCTCAAAACATGAAAGTTGGAGATCTCGATGAGATCTACAAGTTTCATGTTTACCAAAAACAGAGATGAGGTCAAATATGATACAAAAATACGAGGGTACAAATATACATACATATAATGTACAAAGGGGTCCCAAACCCAAGTTTTGCATACGAGCTCCAATTTCAATAAAATTAGTCTTATTTTGAAAGTCTCTGAATGTGTATTAATCTGAAAGTGAGTAGACCTAGATCGGAGGTGTTATGAGTAGATATTTGCATTCTAAGGTCTGGAATCTCCAACTGGGTTTTGTGTTTAATTTTGTATTTTTACAAGCTAAGAACCGTGCCCCTTATCCTTGTATTATTAGTTAATAATATACATAGTATAGGGTTGGTTTTATTGTCTTTGGAGGGGGTATAAAATAGGTGAACATGGTGAATATTTACAAGTGAATTAAGCTTCTTATTTAATGCAAATATGGATGCTAAAATGCATGTATTATGTATGCATGTATGTATGCTAATTTTGCAAGATAAAGGGAAATATGCTGCTAAATACTCGGGAACAAGACTCTATTTTCAACTTTAAGAGTGATGAATAACAGATTCATCAATGATGCACGAGGAAATCGTCGTAAGATGAGCAACTAGTATTAGCAGGAAAAGCTGGTAGTTAATCAGTAAGAAAAGAGACCTGAGTCTGGTCTTATAGACCGATCGGTGCCCACCACAGTGAGTCCTGCAAGCGATGTATACAGTCTCTCTCGGTATGTAGTGTCTTAACCAATAAAATTAACTTTTTCTTTATTTGACTAAGTCCAATTACAATCTATATGATCAGATATTCTGTTAGGGTGTTTGGACCTTAGCTAATCACCGAGTCAAGCAATAAAAGCCCTAAATCTAGGAGCCAAATCCTTGGGAATCAAATAGAAAATAAAAGCAGAAAAGTCCGTGAAAGACACGATGAGGTCCCCCGAGTGCACCTTTTACTCGGCGAAACAAACTTTGAATAATAAAAATGTTCAAGTGTCCAGAGATTTTAAAAGTTCTAAACTATTACAAGAATTTTAGCTAAAGTAAATAACTATATCTAAAATAACTACTCCTGCAGTCCTCTACTCCTCCTCTTGTGCTCGATTACTCCAAAGCGAACCGACTCGTCCTCCAGGTGGTTCCTCACATAAAAATCCAAGCAGAACAATGTCATAAAATAGTTATAATAATCAGAGACAAAAATATACAAAAAATGAAAAAAACTACTATGATGTGCTCCCCGTCAACGGCGCCATTCTGATGACACGATTTTGCCATCGACTAAAGTCGAATAAATATGTCAAGTGTCATTGTCCTCAATCAATCAAATCAATCAACAAGAAAATCAAACCACTCTAAGATAATACAATCAATGTAAGTGGTTTCGCTATTGTATTTACCTGGTATAGCGACGGAGATCGAACACAAGGAGCCCAATAAAAAGCCAAGTAGTTGGATTTCAGGAATAAGAACTCTTTTTTAGTGGTTTTTAAATTTTCAATTTTTTAATTTTTGTAATAAGGACAATAAGCATAAGGAATAAAAGTACTCGCACACACTGTTTTGTATTTTCTAATATGCTAGAGTACTCAAAAAAAATTTTTTGATGGAAAAATGGGTGAAATCCCGAGTAGTAAAATTCAAACAGTGACAAAAATAGTAAATGGAAAAATGGAAAAATGGTTTTTATGGAATTTTTAAATATTTTTGGGATTTTCTAAAAATCAAACAGTGACAAAAATAGTAAATGGTGCACAATGAGGAGTAATTTGCAAGTTAAAAACACTTAAAGTGCCTAAAGCTCTTAGGAATGATTATTATGCTAAAGTAGAGACAATTATATACAAATAAAGATTAAAAACACTATTTTGGATTTTTCTATAATTTTCTATGATTTTAAAAGTTTTTAGGGTTTTTTAATTTTTATTCTTTTTACAAGGAATTATCAAACAAAATCAATACATGAGATAAGAGGAAAAAAAGGCAACTGCCCTAATTTTTATAGATTTTTTAGATAAATTTTCGAATTTTTATCATTTCTGTAAAATAGATAGGACACTTTTTATGGTTTTTTGAATTTTTAATAATATAAAATCCACGCTAATCAGCAAGTGAAAATTACTAAAAGGAATATAGGCAATCAGGGACTACATGTATTTCTTAGATATTTTTTGGAGTCTATTTAATAATTATTACATTAAATAAAAGACAAGAGTTAAAAATAGTGCAATAGGGACCTAGTTTCAAATATTTTAAATTCTGGGGCCTAAGCATAACATGGATAAAACTCCAAGGCCAACTATACAGTTTGTCCAGAAATCTCACGCACAACATGTGATCCACAACTCACAAGGGTATAAGTGCATATATAGAAACATAAACTTCATTCTGTAACCAGAAAAAAATTCAAGGTACGACATGTAAATAACACAAAATAAGTGTGTGGACGCACACGACTCAAACTTGACTGGACTAAAGTGCAAATACAAGAACTAGAGGGCCCAAACTACAAATATTATTAACTACACATTTTATTCTCCAGACCGAAGTGAAATAAAATAAACGACATGGTAAAAGATGTAGTATACCCTTGAAGGCACGTGATTGGCGCATGGTGGGCATAGGTTGCTTTTATAACCCCCTGAAATAGGAACTTATGACTTTGATGTTGTTGGGTATGTGCAGCTCTGATATGTTGCGCTAGTACATATCTGCCAGCTAACAAAGATGGCGGTGACGTACGACTCATATGTAACATGGACTAGATCCGATCGTTATTAGTTGGGCATGAGATAACGGCTCAGATCGCATCTGGCAGGAGATGCGTGATCCAACGATGATAAAGGGTGATGGACAAACTGTGCTCGGGTGAAATTCAACTAAGCATGGAGGGAAATCCGCTGCTCCGATGAAGAGATGGAAGGGTCCAGCATCGTCATGGAAGTGCTCCTCGTCGAATGGGTGGTGTTGATGTGATAATGGATGATGGGATGAGCGGGATGGTATCTCTCAGCCTGCAGTCGCTCTGCCTGAGCCGTCGGGCTCTGAATGGTCTTCCTCGCATGTCGGAACCTGCATGTGTACTCCCGGGTCGAAGAAGAAGCTTCAACCAAAGTCTATTTTGTTTGAAAATGAAAGGTAGCAGAAGGGGGGTGCTAAAGGGCCTCCGATTAAAGTGGGCAAGGAGGACATTCCTAATCTTGCTCTGGTGAGCAAGATTCAGGGTGATTTGGATGCGTAAGGAAATGGAGGATCAGTCGAGGAGTCGATCTTTGCGATTGAGGGTGCGTGACAGAGCTCCAGACCCAATGGTCGGAGCATGTGAATATGTGGTGAAAATGAATCATACAGAAATGGATATGTGAGATGGAATGTAAGTGAGGTACCAAAGTAGTCTCTAATGATCAACTAAGTCAGGTGAAGGCAGAGTTGGGTCCTTGCCTCGATTCCAATGTGGAAGGTGGAAGAGGCTCAATGCGGCGGAGAAGTACTACCACGTAGTGAGCGTAGATCAACCAGACATCCAAATGAGCTCCCAAAGGGACCTGCAGGAGTATGTCACCCTGCTGGAGGCATTCATGGAGAAATGGTGGCGTGAGGGACGAGCTAAGGTGCTCGGGAGGCATAGTGAGGTTTTTATAGGGCATTAGCAGGGTCTGGAAAAATCGGACAAGGGAGCAAAACCCTAGGAAGATCTGACCTAACCTAGGGATCTGTGAGGATCATAGATCCTAGGAGAGGAGTCGAGCGCAAAAAGCGAGCGAAGCCGAGGTCGAACACGGTCTGGATAATTCAGAGAAATCGGGTTCGGAGAAGGACCTGTCAGGTCAGGTCAGTTGGGAGAGAAGGTTGACCGAAGTCAACCTTCTGACGTGGACCAATCAGAATATTCCGAGCTAAATATTAAAATAATAATGAATATAAAATAATAAATGATTTTAAAAGAAAAAATTAATAAATTAAAAATGTTTTTTATTTTCCAAACGATTTTTCTGTGATTTATTATTATTTTTTTAAAAAATATAGATAGGGTATATATAATATAGTGTATTATATAAAAGTATAATATACCTATGTATTATATACATGTATTTTTATTTTATTATTTTATAAAAATAAGTTTTGTTTAATATTTTTTTTATTTCCAAAATAATTTGAGGAGTATAAAATGATTATTATTTGATTTTTAGAAATTAATTAAGGTATTAAATAAATAAGTATTATATGCATTATATATATACGTACGTGGCCTTTGTACAATGAACTTTGGATTTTATTTTTAATTTGTATTTTCTGACTGTTATTTTATTTTTTTATTATTATTAGGAATATATACAAGTGTTCAAAAAGAATATGATATTCACACAATGTAAATGAGACGTGAATATTTATTTGTACAGGTTTAGATGTTATTTACAATATACAACGTACCATGTCTCTATCTACTTATTTCTTGTCGATTAGGTAAAGGTTTGACCTTCTCTCGGGGTTTAGGCCAATATGTACTTATTCTAAATACATCTTTCTTTTTCTTTCTCTTTATTCTTTTATTTTTGGAAAATATGTTCTAATTATGTAATATTAACAAAGACATATACAATGACAAATTATTGTATTTACATATAATTACAAGTAGTTTTTCTAAAAGATAAATGTAAAATAAAATTATAAAGAAAGAGAATCGTAGATTCATCATCGGTCAAGCCAACATTTGACTTTCTCCTTGTACATTAAGTTGTTGTCATATGCAGTCTCGGAATTTCAAGAGCTTGTTCATATCCACTGTTCTATTCTGACCACCTTTTTATGAGTCGAGGTTACAGATGTTCACTGCCTAGTATTTGTGAATTAATTCCACAGACATATGGAAAGGCTTCCCATATACAATATGATAGGGCGACACGCCTAAAGGAGACTTGTAGGCAGTCCTATAAACCTAGAGAACTGAATCCAATAGTTGTGATAAATTCTTTTTATCTAGCCTCACAAGTTTCTTCATGATTGTCTTGATTTCTATGTTTAATAATTCAGCCAGGCCAGTGGATTGAGAATGGTTAGGAGAAGCGACACAATGATCAATGTCGTACTCCTTGAAAAGTTTCTTAATCTCTTTATTGATGAAGTGGCTACCTCGTCTGAAAATAGAATCTTCGATTTCTGGAGCCACGAGATGATGTTATCTTTTAGAAACTGACACACTGTGCATCTATCAGCGGCTCGAGTAGGGATAGCTTCTATCCAATGACTCATATAGTCTATGGCAAGTAGGATGTGCTCATAACCTCGACTGTTAAGGAAATGGGCCCATGAAATCAATGCCCCAAGTGTCGAACTCATCAGAAATCTGAATGAATTTGAGGGCATAACATCTTTAACACTGAGGGGTTTTTCCATCTTCTTATAATCAGTGCAAGCTTTGACATATTTAGTGGCATCTTTGAATAGTATGGCCCACCATAAGCTATACTACAGTATCTTTGTTGTCGTTCAACTTCCATAATGGTGTCCACAAGATTCAATCTTATGATAGTACTCGAGGACACTTGTGTACTCTTCCTTAGGAATACACCGATGCCTAATGCAATCCTCTCCTTCCATGAACAAGTATGGGTCTTCCGATTGGTAAAAGTGGATGTCGGATGGGAACTTGTCCTTCTTTAGCCGAATTCCTGGAGGTGAAATATCCATATGAGTAGGTGAGATTTGGTATACTTCTTCTGTTGTAAGTATCTAATAGTGGAGTGGTCAGTGAAAATAATAGCTTCTGATCCAAGAAGATAGGATCTACACTTCTCCAAGGCGAAAAGCACTGCTAGCAATTCTTTCTCTATAACTGTGTTATTTTTATGTGCTTCATCAAGTGTTTTGTTGGCATAGTGAATGGCATAGGACGGTTTCTCTCTTCTTTGTCCTAAGACAACCTCAACTATGAAGTCTAATGCATATGTCATTATCTTGAATGGAAGACATCAATCGAGTGGCAGTAGGACTGGAACCTGAGTGACTAAATCTTTCAGCTTATAAAATGATTGGACAATCGGCTGATCAACAATGAAATCGGTCTCCTTGCATAAGAGCTTAGTTAGAGGTCGAGTAATTCTGTTGAAGTCCTTGATAAATCTACTATAAAATCCAACATGCCTAAGGAATGACCTCACATTCTTTACATTTCGAAGTGGCTCTAGGTTGGCAATTACATCAAGCTTCGACGGGTCGACTTCCATGCAATGCTTGGAAACGACATGGCTAGACAAATACCGTCAATAACCATGAAGTGGCTCTTCTCCCATGATAGTGCCAAATTCACTTCATGGAATTTTGCAGCAGTCGGTCTGGGTGCATACGACATGAATCAAAGATGTCACGGTAGACTAAGAAATCATCCATTAAAACCTCAAGAAAAATCCCGACCTTATCGGCAAAGATGGTTAGCATGCACCTTTGGAATGTGGCAGGAGCATTGCACAATCCGAAGAGCGTCCTGTTAAAGGCATATGTGCCAAATGGGTAGGTGAAGGTTATTTTCTATTGATCTTCATGGATGATCGCCACCTAATTGTACCCAAAGTACCCATCTAAGAAATAGAAGAATTCCTTCTCAGCCAAATTTCAAGAACATGGTCAATAAATGATAGAGCAAAATGGTCCTTGTTCGCTGATGCATTCAGGTAGTGGTAACTAACACACACGTGCCAAGATGACAGTGCTCGAGTAGAAATCTCGTCTCCTTAGTCATTTGTAAACACGATGATACCTAATTTCATTAGAACTACATGCATGGGACTCACCCATTTTAAGTAGGAGATGGGATAAACGAAGCTTGTTTTACACCACTTCATGATTTCTTTCATTACCACATCTCGAAGATTAGAGTTTAATTTGCATTGCTATTCACAGGATGGCTTACAGTCATCTTCAAGATAGACTTGTGTGAACACAATATTAGATTTACACCTCAGAGAATAGAAACTTTCCAACCAAGTGCCTTGTGATTTTTCTCTAGAAACTTAAGCAATCGAGATTCTTGATCCAATGTTAGCATGTTACTGATGATGACTGGATACATGTTTTCTCCATCTGCAATGAAAGCATACTTCAGACCTTGTCAGGGGCTATTTTAATTCAAGCAATTATTGAGTATGCTCCACAGACACTTCAGACACTTTGCTTGTTGGTGAATGGCTTTCTAAAATCAATGAGGTATGGTCCACCTCTATCACTCTTGGCTCTGATAGAAATGCATCGAACATGTCTATAATGAATTCTTCATGTTTAGTTTGGCATAAATCTTCTTCAAAGAGGCTGATATGTGATTCCGATTCTGCCTCCAAATTCATAAAGGAGTAAGGGTTGATTATGCTTTCTTGGTCGTCCTCTGAAGAGAGGATTTCCTATGCCAGAATATCGTTCAAAGAAATTTGCTTATCACAGATAGCAATACTATCACAATGTTTAACTGTTGATTCTTGCTTCCCTACATCAGATGTGGCTCTCTGCTCTCTAATCATGTCCATGATGACTTTTCAGTGTAGGAGCGGAACATAATTTTTCTAGACTCGTAGTCAATGACCACTTCGGTAGTTTGTAGGAATGGTCAATCAAGAGTAATGGGAGTCTGGAGAAATGGCGTTAGCAACTCCATTTATAGGATAACAAAGTTCATTAGGAAGCGCATGTCCAGCACATTCACGGTAACGTCCTCTAACAAACCTCTGGGATACTAAATGGAGTGACCCGCAAACTACAGGATCATACAATTGGGTTTAAGCAGACCCAACCCAAATTCTTGAAGTTGTGAGTTGGGTATGAGGTTTATAGAGGAACCACTATAAAGCAAGGTTCGCTCAAAAGTATGATAAACAAATTTGGCATCTAATTAAGGGTGCTCCCTTGTCTTTCTTTTTCTGTGTAGCATTTACAATGGCCATTGTTATGATGTGTTTTTCTCCTCGATTACGTCTGTTCTTATGACTCAGACACGTAGATGTACATGCCTCTTTCAAACATTTCTTTATAGTTGGCACGTATTCCATGGCCTTCCGCAATGGTATATTTAAAATAATATTTTCAATGATTTCTACAATACCAATGTTAATAATGCATTTTTTATTTTTTATTTTTTTGGAATTTTTGATTGCATCTAGAAAAGTAATATCCAAATAAGGAAATGCATTGTTCTTATTTACATCATCATTTACAAATAACTGGATAGAAGAAGAGAGCATTCAAAATAGGAAAAAATACATCTGTAGGATATTGGGCTTCATTGGCTCTAGAGCTTCGGCCGGTGTTTGCTTCTCTTGGGCTAAATTTGCTTGGCTTCGATCTTATTTTGTTTTTGAAGATTTTTATTTTGATGATTTTTTTGTATTTTTTTTATGACGGCGGTTGTGGTGGGCTAGTGTTGCTCCTCCATCATATTCTTCTTCACCCGGCTCGACTGCTGGTGCGAATGATGCAAAAGATGATGACTCTCCAGAAGATGGTTTATTCCTCTCCTTCTATACGATAGATCGCTGCAAAGTCCTGTCACTTATGAGAGTCACTACATGAGACAACACAAAATATGAAATACATGGTTGTGCTGTATTGGACGTGATGCCACAAATTGCTTGCTCTTTACGCTTGAATTTATTGGGGATTGCCTTGACCAACACTGGAATGGGATTTTTTCATAGTGAGGTCATTGAGCATCTGTCCCATCTCTGCTAGAATTTATATAAGTTGGAATAAGTACTCGAGATCGGGGTTCACTAGAGTTGACTCTGGTTCAGCGTGCTGACCATGCTAGGAGTGATAATGTAGAGGCTGATGATGGGAAAACTATGAATTAAACTGAGGAGGAGGATTCTAGTAATAATGAGGAGGAGGAGGGTACTGATTCTAAGTAGCCACGTTATTGTGATACGACTGATATTAGTGGTACGCAGGCTGCTAGTACGAATGATTTTGTCTCCAAGTATTCTGATAAGGTGGAGACTGATGTTGTAGAGGTTGGTGGTTCTAGACAAACCTCCCACAAGACTATTAGTGATACAACCAAATTGTATAGGAATGGCCCTGCTACTATCCGCATGGACGGGCTAGTTGTGCATTGCTATTCTAGATGATGTTCACTTCTTAGATTTGGGGCGGTGGTGTGAAAAATGAATCATAAGATGGGGGCTAGAGCTCAGGCTGGTAGACGATAAGTTGATGTTATGACTGTTGTAGTGCCTTGTCATGAGCTTGTTATTAGCATACGTGCTAGACCTGAGGCTTACCTGAACTCGATCGAGGTTGGTGTGCTGATGAAGGATCTTTCAGCTAAGTGGGAGTTGCGGTAGATGGAATCATAGACTGAACATCATTGATGGTGTAGACTAGCAACACCAAATGCTTGGTGATTTTATTCATCTTGTCTAGGTGTTGGGTTCTCTTTTTGATCATGAACAACTTCTCCAGTTCCTGTGATCATTTCTCAATATTATCAACTTTGGACATGTGGCTCTCGATTATTCTGAGTTGGAGCTTTCGTCCCTATCTGATTCATGGGATGCCACCATATCGATAGCCTTGTGGTGGATCTACAATTGCCTCTGATATGCATGACATGAAGACAACACAACCTCTCCTTTGGCCATTTATTCAAAGATCTACCAAACTACATCGTCATCCTTGTTGAAGTGAGATCCCCTACATGCGGCACCAACAAGCCTCTAACTCTCTTGTGTGAGGCCTCCAACGAAGTGTTGGACAAAGCCGGTTCGAGGAATGACATGGTGGGGAGATTTCTCCTGTTAATCTTTAAACCTCTCCCAGGCTTCAGGAATGGACTCATGTGGTCCTTGGGAGAAATTGCTAATACGTGCTTGGTGACATGTTTTTGCTATTCGGGTTAAGGAATAATTATGGTCGTTGCGACCCGAACCACAGAGCACAGTCAATAAGAAAATCATATCACCAATAAAGAAATCAAGCAATCAAACAGAGCAAGCGGTCTCGCTAATTTATTTTACCTAATATAGCTACCAGGGTCAATCACAAGGAACACAAAATGCTGGAGCTACGAAGCAGTCGGGAATCCAAGAAAAGAAAAGAATTGGTGGTTTTTATAATTTTCAATTTTTTTATGAATTTTTTTTTAAAAAAGAAAAAAAAATAAAAGAAAGTAAAAAAATCAACACTCAAATAAATATTTAAAGACTCCAAATTACTCAAAAATTCCAAACAAAAATATTTTTGTGTTTCTAAAATATTCAAATATTTTTTGTGGATTTTATGGGGTTTTTCTAATTTTTAATTAATTTTCTAAAAATCAAACAAAGTCAAAAATAGGAACCAATGTAGATCTGGAATCTAAAGGCAAATTAAAATTAATTTAAATGCCTATAATATTCGAACAACAATTTAATAAAAAACTAGAAAATATAATCTACCTACAGAAAAAGAAAACACATTTTTTTGAATTTTTAGGAATTTTTAATGATTCTTCTAAGGTTTTTACTCTTTTTTAATTTTTATGGTTTTTATAAATGACACAAGATGAAAACTGCATAGAAGTAAAAACAACATAAAACAAGCAAACAATAAATTTCTTAGAACATTTCAAGGGTTTGTAATTTTTTAATAGATTTTCTAAAGCAAACAGGAGCAATTTTTAGTGTTTTTGTATTTTAGAAAATGCTAAATGAAATCAAAACAAAACCAAAAATTCACCAAAATTCCTACACCATGGCAGGAGCCACGTGTCAAAATTTCATGTTTTTGGACAATTTTTGCTATTTATTAAATCAAAGATAAAACACACAGCATATAGGGACCAAACTGCAAAAAGAAAACAAGTTTTGGGACCAAATAATAACATGTACAATAATCTTAGGGCCCAATCTATAAATTTCCCACTAACATCCGCACATGTCTGAAATCCACACTCACAGGGGCATACTTGCAAATATGGAAAATAAATGTTCAATCAATAACCATAAAGAAATCCAAGGTGCATAATGCAAATATCCCAGCAAAACACGTGATGAAGCACGTGGGTCCACGTAGACGGGACTAAATTGCAAATAAGGAAAACTATAGGTATCAAAATGCAAAAAGGTCTAACTGTGTATTTTATTTTACAGACTAAAAGATGAACTAAAATAAAGGTAGGGTAAAATGAGCAATTTTCCCATGCATGCACGTGTGCTGCGCGTGGGGGGGGGGGACGTGTGGCGGCCGCAAGTGAGACGTGATTGTGCGGCTCTGGCGCGTCACAGATCAGATCTGATGGCTGTCAGATGTCGGGGACGTGGCTGGTACGGGGGTCGTTAGATCTGACATCTAACGGCCTGACAGCTCCAAGCGATGGATAGTTGAGATGGTGTCTGGGAGAAGGTCTCGATCGGACGACGGAGAAGGCCACTGGAAGAACAACGCCATGGAGAGCTTCGCCGGAGCACATGTGGTGATCCGGAGCTCCGATGAAGGATCGGACGACACCAGAAGGATCGTGGGGTCCATCCGCATCGAATGGTCGGCTCTGTTGGAGTCGATGACGGTCGGATCTATGTGGCAAAGGCTAGGACCTAGGAGAACTCCAGCGAGGGTGATGGAAGATGATCTGGGTAGTCTTCATGTGCGCTAAGGCCTGGAAGAGAAATCTCGGACTCAGAGCAAGGCTCTGGTCGGGGTTATTGGACCTAAAATAGAGAGAAGCGGGGGTAGATGGAAGGTGGGTCTCTGGTGAAGGCGATAGATGAGACTGATGACCTAATATTGGCAATCCAAGCCAAGGTCAAGGTGATCAGACGGCGTAGGCAGATGGACGGTGAGCGGTATCGTCGATCTGAACGGGTGGATGAATGTGACGAGGCTTCGACCGACTGGTCGGAGCTAGCAAAGCGGTGGTAGATGGAAAACGAGAGATTGACTAACAGAGGAGCTAGGAACTATGGAAAGATTACCTGAAGGTCCTAAGAGTATCCTGAGCTCTAGGGGAGTTGGTCGGCGGGGTCTTTGCCTCGACTTTGCTGCGTCTAGCGAAGGAGGCTCTTCGCGACGGTGCTCGACCACGATAGGCGAGCTATGGCTTCACAGCGCCTCTCTGATGACCAAAGGTGGCCTCCGATTGCTGTCACCAAGGCGAAGGTGCCTAGGATTTCAAAGAAGGGTACGACGCGAGCTATTGAGCTGGGGAGGATAGTGAAGAATTTAAAGTACGTCCCACGTAGCCGGAAGAAACAGGTCGGGGCACGCGAACCGAGGGTGGATCCCTAAGGGAATCAACAGGAGAAGGTCTCGGATCCCCCCTCGATAATTGGAGCCTCGAATCGAAGAAGATAGGGGTCGGATTGAGTCTGGAGGATTTGGAGAAATGTGCGCAAAACCCAGATCCGTGCGAGGGGAGGTCCGGGAGGCGTAGTTGACCGGGGTCAACATTCCTCCGAGACCAATCAGAAAATAAATAGTCTAAAATATTTATAAAATCGATTAAAAATATCAAATGATTTTAAATTAATAAGTGTTCAACATGAAAAATATCTATTATTTTTCAAATTATTTTTCAGTGATTTTTTTTTGAAAAAATAAATTATGTTGTATATAGTATAGTGTATTATATACATATATAAAATACCTATGAATTTTGTACAATTATTTTTATTTTCTTATTTTTGCACAAATACCCCAATTGTATATTTTATTTATTTACAACATAATGTTTGGAGTATAAAAATATTTTTGTTTTATTTTTATTATTTATTTACAAGTGTAAATTAAATAGGGAAAGATACATATTCACATGTATTATATACAAGGTGAGAGAGAGAGAAAGAGTTTTATTTTATTTTTATTTTTATTTCTTTAATTTTTGTTTTATTTTTAAAAGTATATTCAAGGAAATAGGAACATTTTATATTTTTATTTTTATAGAAATAAATTCTATATACTTAGGTGATAAATATGTACAAGGTAGAGTGTCCCTATCTCTCTCTACGTTTTTATTTGGCGATCAGGCCAATTCTTGGCCCTCTCTTGGGTTCAAGTCACTCAATATTTATTCTAAATATTTCTTTCTTTTTATTTTATTCTTTATTCTTTTATTTTTGCACAAAATACGTGCTAATTAAGATATATTAATAAATTCATGCTTATTGTTAATTTATTGTATTTACAGCTATTTAGATGATGCTTTGCAATGATATTTAGCTAAAATAAAAAAATAAAGAGTGATTAATGTGGCCTCATCACCCCCCATACTTTACTTTGCCTAGTCCCTTAGCAAACACTTATTTGAAAAATAAGTGAAAAGGAAAAGAAAAAGAAGAAAAATCGAGGTTGATTATTTAAACTTGCCTACATTAAATTGAAGTGTGGAGCTCAGTCATACCTTTGGATTATTAGTTTGTCGGAACCTTATTTGGACTTAGGTTTAAAACTTAACATCCTCTAAGTCTTACCAATCTATGGTCAAGACTCCTCAATAATCCAGATCAGAACAAGTCTACGTACACAAACTCTAATGACCATGAATCTTTCCTTGTACTGTATAAGTGATAAGTAGCTCCCCTCCTCAGAAATGGCAAAGTGACAACCCCCCTCAACAAGGTAACTCTAATGCCCCAGTCTGGAAGCTCTTTCCTTGAGGAGCCGGGTATTCCCTTGTAAGTTCAAGCTCAAGAAGAGGAGGAAGAAGAGAATGGACCATGACAAGTGTAGCCATGTATCATAGGGAGCCCAACCAGTGTAGCTAAGTCTCCCTACTGCGAGATTCATGAGATGAGAATGGGTAACATACGCTTTGCTTTATTTGGCTATATACACTCCGGTGGGTATTTCATTTTCTATCAGACCCACCACTTTTTTGGAGTTTTTCTTTCTTTTGCACATGTTTTTGATGCGCATATGTACAACATATCTACATGGTGCACCATATATACGTAAGGAGTTTTTCCTCCTGACCAGTAGACTATCCCTCTTTTGAAGCATTATTGCAACCCACAACTCATGTCTTTAGACCTCAATGCCACCAGACCAAGTTGAGGCGCACTTCCTTCAATAAAAAAAGATGAGAATGTTCGCCTAGAAGTACTACCCTCGTATGGTACCCCAAGCCAAAGAAGACTGCCTCCTCACCACCTTATCTGTAGAGAGCAATGTGTAAGGTGCTAGTGCAAGTAAAGCCATTGCCTGTGAGAGTCATGTGTGCGTTGTTAAGTGGTCTACTTAGGCTCATCAAGACGGCATATGATCATAGCCTAGTGGACTCAAAGAATTAAGTCACCATAGACCTGAAAAGTCTCAATCTTAATCCCTATAAGGTTCCTCTTAGAATTAGGGGCATTAAGGTCTTAACCAAGCTCCATTTTTCAATTTAATTCCATGCTAGTTGAAGTGTCAACTATGATTCAGAAAAATTGTCCAAGTATATAGAAAGACGTTTTTATGTAAGTTTTGAAAATGTGCAAAATTTTTTAAAAATGTTTGAATGAATGCATGTAGAAGTTTTGCAAAATATTTGAACACATTTAACAAGGGTTTTTGCAAACTTTTTGTTTTGCAAACATTTTACAAATATTTTGTACTATATACATACTTTTGATATCAAAATATTTACAAACTCTTTACACAAAATAGTTTTACAAACATTTGTACAAAAATAATTTTATAAATAGCTTTGTATGTGCAAGAAAGAATTTTATGTACAACAAAGAATTTTTAAATTTTTATGATTTTTAAGATAAAAGGATTTTAGCCATTTTATTTATTGACACACTCACACAAAGTACGAGTTATGGTTAAAGTATATATGAAATATATACGACTCCCCCTATACTTAGCTCAAATGATGTCCTCAGAGTGGATCAAGAGCGATGAAGAAGACATAACTCGTACTTAGTATAGGGAAGTGAAAAGAAAACCGTACTACAATGAAGAATCAAAGAATAGAAATGAAAGGATCTCGGTGTTTCCCTCTTTACCTTGGATCAAGTAATCCGATGTATGGCAGACTGTACATAAAGGGACATCCAAGTGAAAGAATGTACAGGGTCTACCTCCCCTATACTTAAGGTAAAATATCCCTAAGTATAGGCAACAAAAACAGAGGTAAAAAGAATAAAAAATGAAATCAAAAGTCTGGCACCCCCCATACTTAGGGTAAAGTGCACCCTAAGTATAGCATAATCAAAGATGCAAATGGGGTATTGGACTGAAGAATAGTATGATATGGACATCTGGATCTATACATAGAGGAAGACGGTGATAATTAGGCATGATATGCAATAGATGTGAGTCAAAAACCACATCTCATGCAAAATGAATAGGGGCGATGTCAACGACCAGTGGCTCATGATCTAGATATGGTTTGAGCCGCTGCCCGTTAACACGAAAGGTAGACTCAGATGACATCTCATATATGTCAATGCTTCCATTGTCATGTACCTTTCGGACTAAGTATGGTCCCTTCCATTTGCTCAGCAACTTCCCTGGAAATAATCTAATCCTGGCATCGAACAACCATACTCTCTGATCTGGCTCAAACTGCTTGTGGGTAATATGAGAATCATGCCACTCCTTCACTCTCTCCTTGTATTGTAGGATGCTCGAAAAGGCTACATCTCTAAGCTCCTACAGGTCTACCAATTCTACCCTCCTCTGGTCTCCTACACTCAGTGGATCCAAAAGTATGTCTATGACAATCCAAAGTGACTTGTGCCTAAGCTCAACAGGTAAATGGTAGGGCTTTCCATAAACGAGGTGAAAGGGAGATGTACCCAAAGGATTCTTGAAGGAAGTCCGATATGCCCACAAGACCGAGTCCAAAAGCTGTGACCAATCCAATTGGTCAGGACGGACTACTGATGAATCCACATTTCATCATCTTTATTCTATCATTTTGGCCTCAAAAACCCTAGCAAATGCCTGTAAATGGCATTAATTCCTGCATTTTAGCATTCATGCATATGTGTATAAATAGTGTATAAAATGTGGTTTTTAAAGCCAAAATTATAGAATAAAGAAAAGAAAAGAAAAAGAATAAAATATTGTAAATATTTTATGACCCGAAACCCCGAGACCTAGGCATCTTGATGAATAGGTCGACAAGGAATAAAGTAGGGAGGGATAAGGGCCAAAATACAACAAAAAATACCCTTGTATTTCATGCATTCTTTATTCATTTTGGGACCTATTTTTGGTTCCACTTTTATACATAAAATAAAGAAACTTTGTACATGAAAGTTGTAGATAATTTTATATAGAAAAATACAAAATTTATTTCACTGAAAAATAATGTACAGATAAAAAGTTATGGTCTGAAAAAAAATCCAGAATCCCGACTTCCCAGACCCGTATCTCACAATTGAAAACTCCAAATGCAGCAAACTGACCTTTAATTGTATATAGAATAAAATAATCTTTTAATGGCGGTGGTTTCGCATTTGGCGGAACTACGGTTTGAAAGTTGAGTTTTGACCCTCATTGTATATTGGTACATAATAAAATATTCAATGTATTATTTATTCATTATTTTAATACAGTTGTATTTTTATAATGTTGTAAATAGTATTTATAATAATTATGTACATTAAAACAGGAATAAAAACCCAAATAAAACTCAAAATAAAAATAAAGGTATATAAAATACACAGGTATTATACCTATATACAAACCTATACAATACCTACTTATATTTTATTTAATGTACAAAATGCATCAGAAGAATAAAATAAAAATCTATTTGTGTATATATAAGAATTTTATATTTTTAGAAAATAAGAAATAAAAAAAAATTAAAACACACAAATAAAAATAAAAGAATAAAATATATAGGTAATATACCTATATTGGGTGTAAAAAGCAACTTGTAAAAATATATCTCATAAAAATAAATAAAAATCACCATAAAATACTTCATAAAATTACAAATACTTTTTATTTAATAATTAAAATTTAATTAATTTATTAGCTATTTTAAATTGATTTTATAAGGTTTTTTGTCAAGGAATTTACTGGTTGGTCCACGTGGACCAACCAGAGAGCTCCATTGGTTGACCTCGGTCAACTCTCTGACCGAGGTCTGAACCTCGTCAGAAGATGGTTTTGACCCCGGTTTCATCCATTTTTCGAGGACGCCTCGATCACCCTTTGGTGATGGCCTCTTCATGGAATCTCTTCCTCGAACAATGGTGAATCACGCCCAAGTGATTCCTTGGGATGTGGACCATTGATCGAGGTGTTTGACCCTCGTCTTTCACGCCGCCCGACCACCATTCAAAAGCCACCCCCCGACTTCGATTCGAATTTTGATCCTTCTTCCGCCAAATCCACCCGAAAACCCCTAGCCCATCGTGTTCCTGGTGACAGCAGGAGTCGAATAGAGCATGGGTTTGAGTCATCTGGCATCGAATCGAAGTTGATCCATCCCTCGCCGGAGCTCCGCCGCGACCTCCATCCCGACGTCTCTGGTGAGTCTCACCCCTTCTCTTTCCATTTTCTTGTAGCCTTAGCTTAGTATAGACTAGCCTAGTAGCAGTTTAGATCTCCCTCGCGTTATTTGTCGTGAATCTCCGATCAAAGATCACGGCGGAGCTTAGCTCCACCTGCACTTTCCGGCCACCTCCATCTTCGATAGCCGTCAAGATCACCACCATCTTCTTCCTCGTCGCTCCGTCATCACGCTCCACCCCTCCATTTCCCTGATCTCGCCCAGATCGAGCCATCGAGCTCCACTCTCCGCCGCTCGCCGGAGCTCCTCACCCGAGCCACCTTCCGCCTTCATTGCACCATCAGAACCCCCTTATTTGCCTCGCCTTGTTTTTGTGCTTCTCACCTGCAGGTCAGAGCCCAAGAGGAGGCTCTATCGAGCCCCGACCATTCGGAGAAGCAACGCCCAGGTCGCCGCCGCCGTCTGCCGTCATCTCGCCATCTCAGGCACGCTCGAGACCACCATCAGACGCTGAGAGGCCCCAGGATCATTTTGCCCTTGATCCTAGGGCCGGAGAGGCCATGTGTCAGCCGTAATCGCCAGCCAAAGCTCACCGGGGGAGTGTTCTTCGTGAGCATCTCCCTACTGTCGGATCAGGAGCCCTCCTCCAGGCACACAGGAGCCGTTGGATCGCCAGATGCCCCCCGCCGTCCGATCAGCCGTCCACGATCTAATCCAAGCCGCCAGGGCGAAGGGGTATGGTCCGTCCATGCACGTCGCATGTCAAGTGAAGCTCCCTCGGCCGCACGATCCGCAGCTTGGGTATTTTGCATTTTAAACCCAAGCGTTTTTGTATTTAACATTTAGTCCTAAAACTTTAGTTTCCTGTTTAAATGTTTTTGTAATATTTGCACATAGGCCTAGTAACTTTTTATATTTGCACTTCATTCCTCGACCACGTCACCTCACGTGACTGGGGCACGTGACTTTTGGGAATTTTGCATCTTAGAACCTAAACTTTCATCTATTTGCAATTATACCCTTGTGCGTAGTTATTTAAATATGTTTTTGGGATAATTGCATGTTTGCCCTGTCGGATTTTAGTATTTGCAAATATGCCCTTGTGAATGACAGATCACGTGTTCTGCACGTGTATTTTGGTGAAAATTGCACCTAAGCCCCTGGATGTTTTTGTAATTGCATTTATACCCCTGCTAGGCTTAGGTATTTTGTATGCTTGATCTATTTATTTCACACATCATTAACGTGCTAAAAAATCCATAAAAATTAACCTAAGCTCTTGTCAACTTGCACTTGCACGATATATTTTTAGTTTTTATTTTTGTGGCATTTTTATATTTATTAAAAATAAAAACATGCTATTTCAGTACTGTCTAGCTTAGAAAATACCAAAAAAATATTAAAATGCCTCTAAAAATTCGAAAAAAAATACCTATTATGTATTTTAATCTATTTTAGTGTCACTTAAAAAATCACTAAAAATCTCAAAAGAAAAACCTTAAAAAAACGAAATAACACAAAAACTTCAAAAAAATATATAAAATCATAGAAAACTCAAAAAAATAGAAACTCAAGTTTTGTAGGTCTCATATTTCATTATCTATATTTTAAATTTAGTTTGGAAAATTTTGGTGGCTATTTGATATTTTTAATTCCCATTTTACCCCCAGCCAGTAGCTAATTCCCTATTTTGGTTTATTTCAGTGTTTAAAAATACCAAAAATATTTTGAAAAATACCCAAAAATCACAAAAATAGGAGAAAATTATAAAAATACCAAAAAGATTTTATTTCTGAATTTTTGGCTATTGTTGCATATTTTTATAGATATTGTAGCACGTCTTTTATTTCCTTGTTTACATTTTTCAATATTAAAAAAAATTATAAATTATAAAATATCTAAAAAAATCAGAAAATTAAAAGCTAAAATACAAAATTAAAAATTAAATAAAAAATTTAAAAAATTTGATTAATTAAAAACCCACAAAAAATTTAGATTGGCTAAGTAGTCTATTAGACCTAGGTTTTGACTTTTGTCTCTACTCTGCACCTTTGTTTCCTGTGTTCGACCCCTACTTGCTTGCCATTGTACATTTTTAGTAGGGTATAATAAATTTTAATCCTTGTTATTGATTGCCTGATTGATTGTGTGGGTTAATTGTTGACGAACGGGAAGGCTTGAGTAGTCGCATCAACGACAGTGAGTCTGATTTGTCAGACCACTATTTAGCGGCTCTCGCTAACTCGTTTTTCAACTACCTTCTGCAGTATCATCTTGTTTTCCTTGTTTGACACTTCAACAAGACCATTAGTCTGAGGATGATATGGAGTGGCAACTCGATGGTCAATGCTGAACTTGCTAGCAAAGGCCTTTACCTTGTCGTTGACGAAATGAGACCCCCCGTCAGATATCAACACTCTATGCACCCTGAACTGTGAAATGATATTCCTCTTCAAAAATCAGCATACAGTCCTAGCATCTGCAATTCGAGCGGGGATGGCCTCAACCCAACGACTCACATAATCAACGGCCAACAGAATGTACTCAAATCCTTGACTCTTAGGGAATGGACCCATGAAATCGATGCCCCATGCATCAAAAACCTCACAGAAGTGAATGGGCTGCATCGGCATCATATCATGCTGTCCACAAGTGCCCATCCTTTGACAGTCTGTACACCTCTTCATGAATTCATTAGAATCCTTGAAGAGCGTAGGCCACCATAGGCCGAATTGGAGCATTTTCTGTATCGTTCTCCTCCCAGAGTGATGTCCTCCTACTTCCAGCTTGTGGTAGTAAGTAAGGACGCTATAGTGCTCCGCCTGAGGAATGCACCGACACCAGACGCTATCCCTCCTTCATGATAAAGGATGGGATCCTCCCAATGGTAGAACTTGGCCATCGCGAGGAAGGTCTCAAGTCGCTGCCTGGGCCAACCTTGTGAAACTTTCTTGACAACAAGGTAGTTCACAATGTTAGCGTACCATGAGAGCGAGGCGATAGCAAGGATCGCCTCATCTGGGAAGGTCTCATATATAGGATCAATCTGCTCAGAATCCTCAAGAATCTCTAATCGGGAGAGATGATTCATCACCACATTCTTGACTCCATGCTTATCCTAAATCTCAATATCAAACTTTTGGAGTAGAAGTATTTATCAAGTTAGTCTCGCTTTGGCATCCTTCTTTGCCATGAGGTACCTAATGGTATTATGGTCTGTAAAGATAGTCACCGTAGATCCAATGATGTACGATCTGAACTTATCTAGGGCAAAGACTACTTCTAGCATCTCCTTCTCAGTGATAGTATAGTTCTGCTGTGTGGCATCCAATGTATGGCTAGCGAAGTGAATGGAAAATGGTACTCCATCCCTCCTCTGTCCCGACACGGCCCCTACAACAAAATCGGAGGTGTCTGTCATGATCTTGAATGGGAGAGACCAATCAGGCGGCTCGAGGACAGGAGCCTCAACAACTAGACTCTTGAGAGTGTCAAATGAAGCAAGACACTTATCATCCACAATGAACTCAGTGTCTTTTGTCAGCAAATAAGTCAATGATCGGGCAATCATGCTGAAATCATGAATAAGCATCGGTAGAAACCGACATGCCCCAGAAAAAACCATAACTGTCGCAAGTTGGACAGTGGATTGAGTTTCCTAGTGATATCCACCTTGGCCGGATCAACCTCCATGCCCCTGTTGGAGATGATATGACCATGCACCGTCCCTTAAGTCACCATGATGTGACTCTTTTCTCAGGATAATACAAGATGGACCTCGATGCATCGCTGAAGGATGGGGTCTAGGCAGTCAAGACAAGCATCAAACCCATCGCCATAAACAAAAAAGTCATCCATCAAGACCTCCAATCACTCACCCACCAAGTCTAAAAAGATGGACAACATGCACCTTTGGAATGTCGTCGGAGCGTTACATAGACCAAAGGGCATCCGTCTAAAAGCATATGTCCCTAAGGGACAGGTGAATGTGGTCTTGTCTTGGTCTTCGAGCGCAATGGCCACCTGGTTGTAACCGGAGTACCCATCGAGAAAACAGTAGTGACTCTTCCCAGATAGACTCTCTATAATCTGATCAGTAAAAGTTAGTGGGAAATGATCCTTCTTGGTGGCCTGGTTCAATCTCCTGTAGTACACACAGACCCTCCATGAAGTGGGTACTCAGGTAGCTGCTGGTGAAAGTGACCAAATCTGCATGGGATAACTTTGCTAATCATGAAAATCTTGTGAAGACTGATCTGATGGTGTATCTGCACTCTGAATGGGATCAATCTACACCCTAGCTGCTGTCTCTTTGGGAATCAGACATGGAATCAATTCACCAAACTCTGCCCAATCAATATCTGACTCCGAGGGATCTGAATCTAAATCAAAAGAAATATCTACTACGTTTCTCTCCTGAACATGATCTGCTACCTGAAAGGTGTCCTCTGCTAAGAATGCACTCTCCAAGCTCTCTTCTACTGGAATCTATGCATCAGCTGGATCTGAAGGTGAGAGGATGGCTCGTGAAACGGGATCTGACCAAGCTGCTTCATCGTTTGTGATCACAAAATCGCACTGGTGGACGTCTCACTCTGCCTCTGTCATCTGCTCTGAATCTGTAAGCGGCTCTGAGAAAGCTGAATCTCACGCTCTAGTCTTGTCGATCATCTCTATTTGTATACTCTCGCCCTTGACACAAAAGTATACCTTCCTGCTATCATGATCGGACACTGCCTTGGCTATGGCCAAGAACGGGTGTCCTAAAATGATCAGGGTATCGCTCACAGACTCTGGGATCTCCTTCTCCAACACAACGAAGTCCATGGGAAATTTCAGGCCCTGAATTTTGATGACCACATCCTTCAGCAACCCCTTCAGCCTCTTGACAGATCGATCAGCAAACTGAAGGACTGTCTTCTTTGCCGAAGAGGGCCAAACTCGAATCGGTCGAGTAAGGCTGCCGGAAGTAGGTTGATGGAGGACCCGCAACCTAATAGAGTCTGATCGAACCTCTGCTCATGTATGTGACATCTGACATAGGGAGCTCCTGCATCTAGCCTCTTGGCTGGAAGATGGTACTGGATGGCAAAGAAGGTGGCATGTGTAAGCAAATGGATCTCTGAGTGATGGTTCCTCCTCTTCTTGCGAATAGTGGTCTTCTCTCTAAGGTTCCTCTGGAAGAGAGGGATGTGCTCTAAGGCCTCCTGTAGAGTCAGTTGTATCTGGAATCTGTATATCATCTACTGGTTGTATGCTACCTGCTGAGATTTTTTTGGATTTTCTGTTTTAGTCCCCTTCGCCAAGCAGAGTGCTGGAGGGAAGGGGACGGATGGGCCCTCCTCAGATGGAGGACCAGGATCGGGTCCCTGCTGTTGTGGCAAAGTAAAATCCATACAAACATCTCCATGCATCACAAATGGACTCATAAATGAAGAACCATTTCCTATATTACATTTTCCAGATTAGTCCTGAGATACAAGAACAGAAGGAAATGCAACAGGAATAGAATGGGTGGCCTATGTACCACCCATGGCATATCGACTTGCGGCATCAGCACCTCACTCTGGCTCAACATCATCTCTGGTGGCATCAGCACCACCTCATGCATCTGGTGAAGTGACGAACTTAGTACCGTTAGCTGGATCAACATCCTTGGTGGCGTCAGCACCACCATCATCAACATCATCATGAGTAGCATTGGCACCACTCTCCTCCTCATCTGTCTCTCCTGAGTCCTCATGTGGTTGTCGCTCAGATGAGGTGCCGCCGGCTGAATTTTACCTCTCCTAAGTATAACAAATTCATCATCAAATGTATATGCAGAAATATCACCAAGTGAATCACTAGGAGTGTTAACCTCTGTAAACTCTACCTGCTCAAACTTCCTCTTAAGTTTGTTTGAATTTGGCTCGAGCTAAGCGGGTATGGCAGCCTTGCCCTTTACTATCTCCCTTATCTCCTGACGGAACTCGTCCATCTCCCGCCTGAATGTAGCATGCTGCTCAGAGATAAGGTAGGCTAGATCATCTAAAGTTGGGTTCTTGTAGGCGGGCCCATGAGAACCGGACGGGTGGCCTCTCTGAAAGTGAGGTTGTTGCTACTGAGGATGAGAGGGATACTGGGGATAAAACTGTTGAGGCTACTGTTGCTGCCTCCACAACTGTCCCTGCTGATAGAGACGAGGACCCTGCTGCTAGTAAGGTGGATATGGCTTTGGCTGTGGGAACTGGGGCTACTGGTGCTGCTGGTCGAACTAGACACCGTGAACTGGAGGTTGTTTCTGGGATGAGGTAACCCTGGTTGACCAACGGAATTCGAGATGGTCTCATAAGATCCCAAGCTGAGGTCAGTCATACCAAATCCCGTTGACTTCCATCAACGGCTGCTGCCCATAAGTGGGTGGGGGGAGAACTGCCAAGGGCTAATCCGGCTGATAGACCACCATCTGAGTGTTTGGAGATGGTGGTGGCTGGACATACTGCTACTGCTGTTGCTGGAACAGCTCCTCCTGAATATGATGCACCTGTCGGTAATGGGCGGAAGGCTGGGTCAAGCTTTTGCTACTGGGATCTGCCTGTGACCTGAGACGGGGCTGAGGAGCCATCTGTGCCTCCTGGAGACACATGATCTGGGTCTTCAGGTCACTCTGCGTCTGTGCCATATGTTCTATCTGAGACATGCCCTGGCACTGCTTCTTCTCAATAAGCTCGTTGCAGTCCAACTTCTCGATGATGATACCCATATATGTGGCCATTGACTCTACCTATGCTACGGCTGCTGCAGATGTGGAAGGACCGGTATGGACCCATGCTATCCTCTGATAGGACATGGACTGTGGTGTGGGCTTCCACTGTGCATATAGTTGGGTCTGGGACATAACTGTATAGTCCTTTGCCATCTCCTCATAGATGGCCCAGACCTGATCCTCATCCTTGGCAAAATAGGAACCCTCACAAGATGCATTCGCTAGCCCCTGCAACTCCGGTGTAAGCCCACAGATGAAACTCTGGACAAGGTTGGGCTTGGATATGTCGTGATGAGGACATCGGTCTGTGAGCTCTCTGAACCTATCCCATGCCTCATGGAATTGCTCGTTGGGGAGCATCGAAAAGTTGTTGATAAGGGCTCTGGCTGCATTCGTCTGGCCGAGTGGATAGTACTTATTTAAGTACTCGTTCCGGAGCTGTTCCCATGATGTGACGAATCTCCATAGGTGCTTCAGCCAGTTAGCTGCTCTGTCTATGAGGGAGAACGGAAAAGCCATCATCCTGGTGGTATCCTCGTCCATGAGTTGATCGTGGACCGTGATACAGATCATCTCGAACTCTTGGAGATGGAGGTGTGGCTCCTGTGTGGCGAGTCCGTGGAATCAGGGTAGATCTGGATGGTCTGAGGTGGGAGCTTGAAATCTCTAAAAATGGCGGGCAGCTGAATCGATTGGTGGGTTAGAGTTGCACCAGGGTTGTGCAACTCTCTCATCGAACGTGCGGGTGTTGCTGGTTGTACGGTCTCCTCAGGCTCTCCCTCAGGGGTATTTCCTCCACCACCGGCTCTGCGCTACTCTTTGTCAGCTCTCATCTGCTCCATCTCTCGGCGCATGTCCACTATGAAAGCCCCTTGGTCTCTAATCTGACGCCACATGATCTCCACAGAGGCTAACAGGGTGTTGTTGATGGTACCTTGATCTAATACGTAGGTCTGGTTCCCGCTGGGTCCATCGGTGCGCTCCTCACTGTTGGCCATGGTCTTTGCAAAGGCAAAAGACCCAAACTCAGGTGCTGACAAATCATCAAATTTCTGATGTGGTCTCTGCTCGGGCACCTCAGGACTGGTAGAAGGGTGGTCAAGGGGGAACAGGTTGGAGTCAAACTCGGGTTCGAAGAGTAGGTCTCGGCTCTCGTGAACCAACTTAGATGAATGGACCGGAGTGCTCGAAAGCAGTGCAGCCAAAGGCTACCTAAGGGAGATCCGGCCCATCATCGTGATGTTGTGAGTGAAGGCGGATGAGATCTAGAAAAGCACACAACATCGGTCAAGCAAACCCCCAATTCAACTACTCACACAGAGCTGATGACCGTAAAGTTTCGGTCTTTTATCTTGTCGATTTTTTAAGTGATCAAACAGTCTTTCAGAGCGATTGAGCGGGCTGTTGGGAATCCAACGCTCCCATTAGACTATCCCGATCCCAAGGTTAGATCTTTCCCAGCCAGTACAAGTCGCGGATCGTTTACCGGCTACCCGATTGACTCGCTCTGTTAAGGATATCACGGCTCGCTTTACTGGAAACTAGAGTGATCCTCACTAGAGAACTACTAACCCAAATGCAGTAGTCTGAGGAGAGGTCGGATGTGGCTCTAGCCTAGTGTGCGGTTCACTCTCTTTCTCATCGAAACCAGACAATGAGGGGATTGCTCTCCCAAGACAAGTTTTTAAGTGAGGTGTCTTTTAGGATCAAGTTTGTCTTAGCCGTCCAAATTTTATAGTTTTTTTTTTAGATATTTTTCAAAGCAAATAATGCCTAATGAATTTTCCGATTCTCCTTATTATTTTAAGTCCAGAAATAGGGGGAGAAGTCGAAAAAGTCAATGTACGGTCAAACACTATGATGCATGCAGTGTAAGAAATGCATACCTGACTCCATCTATCTACATGTAGAGTGATCCACGCATAAAATAAAAGACTAAAATAAAACAACCTATATGATGCAGGAAGAAATCGACCTTAGACAAATAATTTCTACTCGCGAAGAACAGTAGCTATTGGGTCAACAAGAGGGGTCAGGGTCTGGTCTCGGATGTTGATTGGTGTCAGCCACAACGGATCCTACCAGCGTTGTATACGACCTCTAGCGGCACATGACCCCTCAGGTGACCGAGTTAACTTTTTCTTTGTGATTTAATTATTAAGGTCCAGTTATCGATCTATAGGAACAGACAATCAATTAAGATGGGGCCTTAAGTAATTACGTCACAAGCAAGTAAAAATCCTTAGTCTAAGGGCCAAAACCTTCGAGAATCAAAAATAAAAGAAAAATACGGTAAAACACAAAACCGGCAAAAAATCTTCGGTGAGGTCCCCCGAGCACACCGGTGCTCGATGAAAAAGACCCTGAGATCAAGCCAAGTCTGACTCCAAGTCTATCATGTATTCTTACATAAATAATAGCAGAAATAAAAAATAAGGCTAAACTACGCTCCTAGAGTTCTGCTCCTCCTCTCATACGCTCTCATGTGGATTGATGCCGAAACGAGCCGCCTCCAAGTCACTCGGGTCCCTCGACGCTCCGAAGATCGTCGCCCTCGATCGTTGGGCCCTCGCAAGAAAGGGAAACATAATATATATCAGGCCACAGTTACTAAAAAGAAAATAAAAGGAAAATAGACGAAAAAATAAATGCAAAATAAAACAAAGGAAATAAAATCAAAATAAATAAAATAAAAACAAATAGAAAGAGAAAAAGAAAACAAACAAAAGAAAATAAAAAGAGGAATATGAAAATAAAGCCGAAAAAGGGAAAATCGATACTAAGTCGTGCGCCCAGGTAACGGCACCGTTCTGGTGACACGCTTTTGCTATTAAGGTTAAGGAATAATTACGGTCGTTGTGACCCGAACCACAGAGCACAATCCACAAGAAAATCAGACCACCAATAAAGAAATCAAGCAATCAAACATAGCAAGCGGTATCGCTAATTTATTTTAACTAGTATAGCTACAAGGGTCAATCACAAGGAGCACGAAATGCTGAAGCTATGAAGTAGTTGATAATCTAAGAAAAGAAAAGAAATGGTGGTTTTTATATTTTTCAATTTTTTAATGATTTTTTTAAAAAAAGAAAGAATAAAAGAAAGTCAAAAATCAACACTCAAATATTATTTAAAAACTCCAAAATACTCAAAAATTCCAAATAAAAATATTTTTCTATTTTTAAAATATTCAAATGTTTTTATGGATTTTATGGGGTTTTCCTGATTTTTAATTATTTTTCTAAAAATAAACCAAAGTCAAAAATAAAAACTAATGTACAGCTGGAATCTAAAGGAAAATTAAAATTAATTAAAATACCTATAAAATTCGAGAAGCAATTTTATATAAAACTAGAAAATAAAATATATCTACGAAAGAAGAAAACACATATTTTGAATTTTAGGAATTTTTAATGATTTTTGTAATGTTTTACTCTTTTTAATTTTTATGTTTTTTATAAATGAGAATAAGATGAAAATTGCACAGAAGTTAAAACAACATAAAATAAGCAAACAATAAATTTTGTAGAATTTTTCAAGGGTTTTTCATATTTTTAATAGATTTTCTAAAGCAAGCAAGAACTATTTTTAGTGTTTTTGAATTTTAAAAAATGCTAAATGAAATCAAAATAGGGCCAAAAATTCACTAAAATTCCTACACCGTGGCAGGAGCCACGTGTCAAAAATTTGTGATTTTTGGATAATTCTTGCTATTTATTAAATCAAAGATTAAACACATATAACATAGGGATCAAACTGCAAAGAAAACTAGTTCTGTGACCAAATAATAACACGCACAAAAATCTTAGGCCCCAATCTGTAAATTTCCCACTAATATCAACACATGTCACAAATCTGCACTCACAAGGGCATACATGTAAATATGGAAACTAAATATTCAATCAATAACCATAAAGAAATCTAAGGTACATAATGCAAATATCGCAACAAAACACGTAACGAAGTACATGGTATATGCAAACAGGACTAAAATGCAAATAAGGAAAACTACAGGTATCAAAATACAAAAAGGTCTAATTATGTATTTTATTTTACAAACTAAAAGACAAACTAAAATAAAGGTAGGGTAAAATGAGCCATTTACCCATGCAGGCACGTGAGCTACGCGTGGGCGCGGGACGCGTGGTGGCCGCATGTGAGACGCGATTGTGTAGCTCTGGTGCGTCAGAGGTCAGATCTGATGGCCGTCAGATGTCAGGGATGTGGCTGGCACGGGGGCCGTTAGATCTGACATCTAACGACCTGACAGCTCCAGGCGATGGATGGTTGTGATGGCATATGGGAGAAGGGCTCGATCGTACATCGGAGAAGGCCTCTGGAAGAACAACGCCAGGGCGAGCTTCGTCGGAGCACAGGTGGTGATCTGGAGCTCCGATGAAGGATCAGACGGTGCTAGAAGGATCATGGGGTCCTTCCTCGTTGAATGGTCGGCTTTGGTGGAGTCGCTGATGTCCGAATCTATGTGGTGATGGCTGGGAACTAGGTGAACTCTGGCGAGGGTGATGGAAGGTGATATGGGTAGTCTCCTCACGCGTTAAGGCCTGGAAGAGAAAGATTGGACTCGGATCAAGGCTCTGGTTAGGGTTATTAGACCTAAAATAGAGAGGAGCAAGGGTGGATGGAAGGTGGGTCTCCAGCGAAGGCGATAGATGAGAGCGATGGCATAATCTTGGCAATCCTAGCAAAGGTCAGAGTGATCAGACGGTGTAGGCAGATGGAGCG
This sequence comes from Ottelia alismoides, assembly GCA_037367405.1. Lineage (NCBI taxonomy): Eukaryota > Viridiplantae > Streptophyta > Magnoliopsida > Alismatales > Hydrocharitaceae > Ottelia > Ottelia alismoides. The sequence goes on along the minus strand of JAZKJV010007409.1, from coordinate 2,234,711 downwards.
TAAGCGGAGTCGTCGATCTAAATGGGTGGATGACTGTGACAAGGCTCCGACCGGCTGGTCGGAGTTTGCGGAGCGGCGATAGATGGCAAATGAGTGATTGACTAAACAGAGGAGCTAGGAACTATGGAATGATTACCTGAAGGTCCTATGAGAATCCTGAGCTCCAGGGGAGTTGGTCGGTGGGCTCTTTGCCTCGACTTCGCTGTGGGTAGCGGAGGAGGCTCTTCGCGGTGGTGCTCCAGCCACGATAGGCGAGCTACAGCTACCCAGCGCCTCTCCGATGACCAAAGGTGGCCTCCGATTGCTGTCACCAAGGAGGAGGTTTCTAGGGTATCAAAGAAGGGTGCGGTGCGAGCTGCTGAGCTGGGGAGCCAAGTGAAGAATTTATAGTACGTCCCAGGTAGCCGAAAGAAATAGGTCGGGGTGTGCGAACCGAGGGGCAGATCCCTAAGGGAATCAACAGGCGAAGGTCTTGGATCCCCCCTCGATAATCGGAGCCTCGAATCGAAGAAGATAGAGGTCAGATCAGGTCTGGAGAATTTGGAGAAATGTGCGCAAAAACCTGATCCGCGCGAGGGGAGGTCTGGGACGGGTAGTTGATCGGGGTCAACATTCCTCCTAGACCAATCATAAAATAGATAGTCAAAAATATTTAAAAAATTGATTAAAAATAGCAAATGATTTTAAATTAAAAAATGTTCAACACGAAAAATATTTATTCTTATCGAAATTATTTTTCTATGATTCTTATTTATTTTTTTGAAAAATAAATTATGGTGTATATAGTATAGTATATTATATACAAGTATAAAATACCAATGAATTTTGTATAATTATTTTTATTTTCTTATTTTTGCAAAAATACCCCAATTTTATATTTTATTTATTTATAACATAATGTTTGGAGTATAAAAATATTTTTGTTTTATTTTTATTATTTATTTACAAGTATAAATTAAATAGGGAAAGATACATGTTCACATGTATTATATACAAGGTGAGAGAGAGAGTAATATTTTATTTTTATCCCTATTTCTCTAATTTTTGTTTTATTTTTAAAAGTATATACAAGGAAATAGGAAAATCTTTTTATTTTTATTTTTATAGAAATAAATTATATATACATAGGTGATAAATATGTACAAGGTAGAGTGGCCCTATCTCTCTCTACTTATTTTATTTGGCGATCAGGCCAATTCTTGGCCCTCTCTAGAGTTCAGGTCACTCAATATTTATTCTAAATATTTCCTTCTTTTTTCTTTTATTCTTTATTCTTTTATTTTTGCATAAATACGTGCTAATTAAGAGATATTAACAAATGCATGCTTATTGCTAATTTATTGTATTTACAACTATTTACATGATGCTTTTCCAAGATATTTAGTTAAAATAAAAGAATAGAGTGATGAATGAGGCTTCATCAGTGCTCGCCTATGATTCAAATGTCCTAATGGAAAGAACTTATGGAGGAACGTAGATTTTAATTCCTCCCATGTGACGAATGTTGGAATCGAGGGGGATCTTACCGTCCGATTTTAGAGGGTTTGTGATGCCCGACAAGTCGGGCCCGACAATCGTTATGTTGGCGGCTCTCTCGGCTCTCGGCTATCTTTAATCTTAGTGTTGCAATCAATAATTAACACATAATAATGCTCAAGCAATGAATAATGGGGAGCTCAAATTTATTATATCCTGCAAAATGATATGTATAGTATGCAAGTATAGGGGTTGAACCACTGAGTAATGGTGATAACCACAAAAATTTATCAAGAAATCAATAAATGTTTTCTGTTTTTATAGGGGTTTTTTATTTTCTGTGCGTTTTTAATATTTATAATTTTAGATTATAAATTTATATTTTTTTGTTTTTAGTTTTGTAATTGTTTTCCTTTTATATTTCTTATTTTTAATTTTCTTTTAATATATAATTAACGTATATATATATACATGAGGACATATAGATATTATACACAATATAATAGATCTATAAGATACAAATATATATGATATATATTAATCAAAAGAATAATCTAAAGGACATTTCTTTTTATTTTTTAGAGGTTTTTAATATTTAAGGTATTTATATAAATAACATTAATTATACTATAATATAAGTTGATATAGCTATATTTCATATAGGCTTTTATATATATATATATATAGCTATAAATACTCAATATGGTTAAAATAAAATATTATCGCTTTTTTATCTTTTGCTATGTTTTCGGAGATTTTTCTTATAATTTTTTCAATTTTTTAATTTTTAAATGGATAAAAATGTCAAAATAATGAATAATAATATAAGGTCGAATTGTTTCGAAATTTAAAAATAGATAAATAGCTCAAAATTTTCCAAAACAATTTTTAATCTATAATAGATAATACATTTAAGATACAAAAATGGAAACTAAGATTTTTTATTTTTTTTCAATAATTTTTAATAATTTTTTAGTTTTCTAAGGTTTTTCATTTTTTTAGTGTTTTTCTAATGTATTTTTTGTGATTTTTGGTCTGAAGTTGCAAAATATAGTAATAAATATACTTTTTATGTTTTTGTGATTTTTAGAGTTTTTCAAAATATTTTTTTTTATATTTTAAATGCAAACAGGGAGAAAATGCACTTTTTATGAATTTTTAAATATAAAGGAATATTTTTAATTATCTTATGAAAAATATAGGTGTTTTAATATGACTACAAGCACTTAAAATAAATTTCATATAAATTTTAGATGTAAAATGTTATTTTTATTAGAAAAAATACAAGAAATAAAAATACTTGCTTTAGTAGCGACCTAAATGTGATTTAAAGAAACATAGAATGCATTCTAAAATATATATACAAAATACAAGGGGTGCTGCACAAAAATACCACATATATTTAATATTAACGTATTGGTAGGGGTATATTTTCAATATCTAGAAAGTACATGGTCTATTTGCAATTTAACCAGAAAATATTACACTGAAATAAAATATGTTGGTCTAAATAATAACAAAAACCTGTAAGGGTCATATGCAAAATGTCTAGAGCCCTCACGTGTATGGGCATGTGAGGTGACATCGACTAGACCAAATAACAAATAAAGTATGCTCGGCGGTCAAAGTGCAAATGTTATAAAACATTTTAAACTACGGCTTAAGGTTTATGGGTTGAAATGAAAACACAAAAAGCGAGGGGTGCAGAGCAAAATACCCCTCTTGCACACAGGTGGATGGATACAAGAGATCACGTGTCCACATGGCGGCTCCTAATCACACTATCATGCTTCGTGGATGCACGACTAAGATCAGATCCGGCGAGGAATCCGAGGAACGAAGACCGGCTCGATCCAACAGTAGTTGGATGATTTGGATGAAATGCCTGATCCGATGGCCGTGGAGATGACAAGAAGAATAGGTAAGAAGCTCCGCCTAGGAAAGCTTCTTCCAGTGAGAACTCCATCCTTCGACGGGTACTGAGGTTTTTGAAAGATGCTAAAGGTCCCTGAGGTCATTCCATAGTGGTTGAGGTGCTTGAGTCCAGTGCTTAGTGGTGGAGCCTTGGAGGTCGAGGAAGAACGAGAGCACCTGGAGCTTATTTTGGAGTCAAAATCTCTTCATCTGAGGCTGTAGTCTCTAGGAACTTACGTTGTAGCTCAAAAATGAAAGGGAGAAGGTTCCTGGGGGTCTAAAGTAGTAAAATGGGTGAAGAGGAAGTCTGAGCAAAGCTCTACAGGAAGCGACGTATATGGTGAGTGGATCCTTTGATCTGGAGTGGATCAATTTGATGGAGGTGCTTGGGGAAAAGGAGATACGAAGGAGAAGAAAATGAATGGTTTATATGAGGCATAGCACAGCTGGGAAAAAGAGATACGACGCTCGCAGTAGGAGCTCTAGCAGACTACAATTGAGATAAATAACAAAATAAAAGATGAAAATAACAAAACCCATTACAAAACTATTCTAATAGTAATCATAGGAACGAAAATAACCAAGAAACTATGACTCAACCTCATAGGAGAAGGAGCCACGGTGGTGCTCTGATGAAGGTTGTCGGAAAGCTCGGATCACCAGCTCCAGCTCTTCCTTCACGCCAAATGCTAGGGCGAGATTGATGCTATCACCTGCGATCTTGGGCGCCAAGAAATTTGGGGATTTTGAGAGTGAAACGAGATCATTCAAATGAGGTTAAACTGGGGTTTTTTTGTACAAGGTTATCTTTGATCGAAGTTGTGACTTGATGCATCGATCCATCGATTGAGGAATCATGCTAGCATGGAAGACCAGACATCAAGGAACAAAAATGAAGAAGGAATTGTGACCTCAAAACACAAGCAACGATAGGGAAAAATCAAGGAATCAAGGTGGTTAGCGACTCTAACACACCTTGGGAAGCAAAGGGGCTAATTGACCGGTGGGGTCTACCGAGGCTAACCACTCATTGGTCCAAGTGCAACATTAGAAGACAAAACAAAAATAAAGAATAAAAATTTGAAAATAAAGTAATAAATCAATTGATTAAATAAAACTTAAAAATAATTATTATTTTATTTAGTATTTTATGGTGATTTTTATTTTTATTTTTTGAGTTTATTTATTATGTGATACTATTACATGTAATAATATTAGGATATTTACATATATAAAGTGTATTTTATTTTTTATTTTATATTTTATTATTTTATGATGTTATTTTATATATTTATAAAGTATTTTAGTGAACATAAATATATTTTTATTATATTTTTCTGAAGCTATTTGTTATCTTAAATAAATATGTATATTTATCATATAGGTATATACATGTATAATTCATCTATGTATTATAGTGGACTTATTTACTTTAATGTATATTTAGTTGTTTTATTTTATTTTAATTATGCACATGTGTTTTAAATATTATTTACAAAATTAAAAAATATAAGAGAGTGAAAAATATAAAGAATAAATAAACTGATCATTTTATATGGGTAAATTGTGTAACGAGGGCCTAAAATCTAACTTTTGCATCTTAACTCCAAATTGATTAACACCACCTTCATTTGATATTTAATTTAATTTTAGTAACAATAAAGTTGAGTTTGGTAAATTTTGCTTTCACATGGAGAAGATACATATGTGGAAAGTTTTCTTTGTGGCTTTTTTTCTGAGTATCTAGGGTATACTCGGACTTATTTTTAAGTCAAATAAAATTGGTATTTTTCTTTGTATTTTTATCTCATGTTCAAATTTATTGATGAATTAAAAATAGAGATTTTGAGTTATTTGTAGACCTTATCCCCCCACTTTATTCCTTGTTGACACAATCATCATGATGCCTAGGTCTCGGGGTTTAGAGTCATTCAATAACTAAGGTATTTCATTCTATTTATTGTCTTTTCTTTATTATTTTGTTTTCTCTTTTTATACAATATTTATAGTATAAATAATGAATGTTATTTTGTACAAATTAATGTTATATACATGTATTTAGTTAGGATTTAAAGGCTAAAATGAAAGAATAAAGGTGATGAAATCGAGATTCATCACCCCCCATACTTGCCTTTACTAGTCCTTATCAAACACTTTGCCTATAAGTACAGAGAAGGAACCAAAGAAAATAAAACGAAAGAACTTGGAACTATTTTCGACTCTTAAACTTGCCTTATTAAAATAAAAGTTTGGAGCTCATTTAGGATATTTGGATTATGGGTTGTTCGAAACTGCATTAAGTATGGGAAGTATGACACAACAACCCTTAGGTTCCATAATCCTATCATCTAGTTCTATTCCCAGTCAGGACAAAACCATCCTCTCAGTCGCATACTCTTGCTAACTTGAAATGATAGATCCATGTGTGTGAATTTTTCAGCTCTTCTTTGACAAACTACTATAAAAGAGTCCGCTCCTCTGTTATATCATACTCGTGGAGACAGATACTTCCTTCTAAGGTCGTATGCCACTGGTTTCACAATCGAAAAGGGGGAGAAACTAGAATAATGGGAAAAGAAGTGGGGATGGACTAGTGTAGTTTTCATTCCCTAGTGAAGTATTATCGATGTAACCGAGTCTTCACCAAGAAGCAAGCTTTTTCTAAAATTCGTATTTTTTAGAATATTTTGTGTATGCTTCTTATTTGGATTTTTCTTTGACTTTGCATTGCATTCTTGCTTGTTACCTTACAAATATAGAGTCTTTTGGTCTACCCATGTTTTGGGGTCTTGGAAAAAGTTGTGACAACATACCATTCCTCGTCCGAAGCATTGTCTCAATCTAGTCTCCAATATTTAGATATCATGACTACCAGAAGAAGTGAGTTAGAGTACCGGTTTCGGCATCTCCAAGAATGCTTCTTGAACCAACGTTGACGAAGCAACCTAGCATCGTCCCGACTTAGACCCCAAGATTTTTTAGCAATCCATATGAGTTGAGCTATGTGTCAAGTGCAAGGTTTGTCATCAAGCCACTGTCTCAAGAGTCGTACGTATGATATGAAGGGTTCTAGTTAGAAGCAATGAATCGAATCATGAACATAGTCTCAGGCAACCTAAAAGATTAAGTTAAGGTTACTTGAAGTACCCTAATTCTAGTCTTTAATGGGTTCCTCTGAATTTAAGTGTATTAAGGTCTATACTAAGCTCTAATCTTCATACTTTAATTCAGACTCATCCAATTGTATTAATCATTCGAAAAATGCAAATGCTATGTAGAACGCAAAAGAAGATCTTTTTGTGAATCTATTTTCTATTTTGGCCTTTTTATGGGTTTTTGGAAAAAAAACATTGCAAATTTTTATGTAGGTTTTTGAAAAGTTTTTGCAAATTTTTCTAGGTTTTATTTTTTTGCAATATTTTAGGTATTTTTTAATAAAGTCTGGTGAAAGAAATATGTATATCTATTTACACAGGAGTAGCTACATATTTATAGGAGTTGTGGTGTACTTTACACAAGGAATTCACAAGAACAATGTTAATGCTTAGTTAGATGGTTTATATACAAGTTTTATAAAACATTTTAAATGGATTTTCTTTGAACTATTATTTACAATGATTCTCAAAACATTTGAAATCATTTCCGCAAAAATTTTGAAAAGTTATTTTTGCAAATAAATTGACAATCATTTTTACAAACATTTACAAAATTTGAAAGTCATTTTGCAAAGATTTTCCAAAGAGTATATATAGATTTTTCAAAAGATTTTTGCAACCATTTTTCAAATCATTAAAAAAATTTCAAAAAAAATATCAACAAAAATAAAATAAAATTTTGCAAACAAAAGATTTTAACAAAGGTTTTAAAACATTTTGCAAAAGTTTTCCAAATAGTTTTGAAAATATTTTCCAAGATATTTTTCAAACATTTTTCAAATCATTTTGCAAAACATTTTTAACCAATTTATTGCAAGTATTTTCAAAGAGCCATGTGTATTTTATTAATTATCCATATTTTTGAAAATACAAAAGTACGAATTATGGCTAAAATATATAACGTATATACAACCCCTTATGCTTAAATTGAACTATGTCCTCATAGACTATAGAGAAAAAGGGAAGTCATAACTCGTATTAAGTATAGAAAAGCCTATATTACAATGACTAAATAATGAATGAATGAGAAGTCGACCATCCCCCATATACTTAGGATGAAATAATCTTAAGTATAGCAGACTATACACACAGTAGGGAGGTTAAAGGGGGGTGGGAATGTACGAAATAATCGGCTCGCCATGTCTCTAATGAATCTCCGTTTCATCATCTTTATTTTGTCATTTTGGCCCTAAAAACCCTAGTAAATGCTTGTAAATACCCTTAATTTAGGCATTTTATCATTCATGCATATTGGTGTAAATATTGTATAAAACACAGTTTTTAAAGCCAAAATTATAGAATAGAGAAAATAAAAGAAAAAGAATAAAATATTGTAAATATTTTATGATCCGAAACCCCAAGACCTAGGCCTATGACTAGGTCTACAAGGAATAAAGTATATGGAGATATGGGCCAAAATACAATAAAAATACCTTTTATCTTATTCATTCTTTATTCATTTTTGGGACGTATTTTTAGTTCCACCTTTTATACTTCAAATAAAGAAACTTTGTACATAAAAGTTGTAAAAAATTGAATATAGAAAAATACAAAATTGATTTCATACAAAAACAATTTACAGATAAAAAGTTATGATCTAAATAAGTTTCCAAAATCCTAACTTCCCAGACCTGTATCTCACAAATAAAAACTCGAAATTGTCAAAATCACCATTAATTTCATATAACTTAACATAATCTATTTAATAAAGGTGGTTTCATATATTTTGGAGTTAAAGTTTGAAAGTTAGGTTTTGGACCCCTATTGTATACTTGTACTGATTAAAATATTCATTTTATTTATTATTCATTATTTTTATATTTTTGCATGTTTATAATTTTATACTTTTGTAAATATTATTTATAATATATGTGTATATTAAAACTAGAATAAAACACTAATGAAAACATAAAAATAAAATACTTGTATAAAAGACATAGGTAAAATACCAATATGTATACCTATATAGATAATACAACTATTTATTTAATTATATAAAATACATCAAAAAAATAAAATAAAATTATATTTAAATTTATAAAAAAATAAGTGATTAATATATAAAATAATAAACCAAAATAATAAATATTAAATTATATAGACTAATATACATGTATAGAGCCTTAAATAGGAACATGTGATTTTAAACCTCTAAAAAAAATAAATATCATAATAAAATAATTCAGAAAATAATAAATATTTTTATATAAAAACCTAAAATTGATTAAATCATTTATTATTTTTAAATGAATTTACAAACAATTTTTTTAGGATTTTTCCCTGGTTGGTCCACATGGACCAACCATGAGGGCCCAAGAGTTGACGACCCGCCACATGTTGTTTGTCAAAGTTGCGTTTTTGTATTGGTTTCTTGATTTTTTCAAGGGCAATCCTTTCACCCTCTCATGTCGACGCATTCTTGACTTTTCTTCCCCACAAATCGAGGATGCTCGCCCATATCTTGCCTTGGCCATTGGGCCACTGAATTGTTGCCACCGCGTTGATCTTTGGAGTCACTCGTCCACCTATTCAAAAACCACCCTTCTCTTCCCTTCAACCTTTGAACCTACTTTGACCTTCTCTAGCTCCGCCTAGGTATGCTCTGATCGAGGAGGGTGACAACCTCCTCTCCAGCATCTTCGCGGCTATGTTTGACGGGTCCTAGGTGCACTTCTACTACCTCCGACGACCTCGCCATCGAGGTCCACTTCCTAGCCTTCCGGCCGGGGAGGTCCCCTTCTTTACTTATTTTTCTTGCATTTTTTTGTTTAACACATCCATAGGTTCATCCCCCGCACTTCATTCATGTTATTCACACCCGTTTAACCACCTGCCACCCCCTCAACAGAGCTTGCTCTGGCAAGCTCCATTCTCGCCACACCTACTTTCATCACGCTGTCGTGGGGTCAAGGTACTTTGCCCTCGACCCCATAACCATTTTCTTGCAGGACAACACACCCCAAAGCACCTGGGGCTCATTTTGAGAACGACGTCGTGGTCCCTGGAGCCGCCTGCTCCGTCAGCCTCGCACACATTCTCCGATCGATGTCGGAGCATGTTGGAGCACCCAATACGTAGAGCAGACCTGCAAGAATCGATTCGGCCCTTTTTGGAGCTTCCTACAACATGGAGGAGGAGGAGCGAGGTTGGGGATGTTTACCGTTGAGGGCCTTCTTCCCCGTTCTTCGTCGTCGTCTCTAGACCGTCAGATCGAGGGCCCCATCCCAGACGTGTAGCTACTGTCAGATCTGTCTCGTCCTCAACCGTTGATCGCCATTTCCAGATCTGACTGTGGCCGTTGCTTGCGAACCAGTATCAGTCGTGGGATCATCGACACGTGTTTAAGTGATGTCTCAACCACTGTCCAATCCGCTAGGCATGGGTATTTTGCTTTTTTCCCCACCAAGTTTTGTATTTAATATTTAATATTTAAACTTTCCTTGGTCGTTCATATATTTTGTAAAATTTGCATATCGCCCCCTCAACTTTCCATATTTACAATGGGGTCCCCGGCTACGTCACCTCACGGACTGGTGCACGTGAGGCGTGGCCATTTTGCAGAGGACATCCCTATTATTTTGTTATTGCTATTTAATCCAGTAACTATTAAATCAAGTTAAGTACTTTTTGGACAAATTGCATTTTGACCCCCAGGTTGTTGGTAATTACACTTTGTCCATGCCAGGTACGTGCTTGTCACATGCGATTTTGTATATTTACAGGGATACCCTCGGGTTTTTGGTTATTTCTTATTAGTCTATGACTATTTTTTATTCGGTTATAATTTTGTGGGAAATTTACACTCAGGCCCTCAGACTTTTACATATTTACAAAAATAACCCTAACAATGTTGAATTTTCTATTTATTTCTACTATTTAATTCATGCATCTATAAAAGCCTAAAAAATCCCAAAAAAATAGACTTAAGTTTCTGTTTCATTGAACTTTAATGCCATACTTTAATTTCCAATTTTTGAGGCATTTTTTGACATAAAAAATCAAAAACATGCATTTTCATCCTTATTTGAATTAGAAAATACATAAAAAGTATAAAAACTTTTTGAGAAATTCCTGAAAAAATATATTTTGTGTATTTTAGTATTTTAGACCTTCAGAAAAAAATCACAAAAAATATAAAAGAAAACTCCTAAAAATTGAAAAACCCCTAAAACATTTTTATAAACATATAAAAAATCCATAAGAAATCATAAAAATATAATTTCTGTTCTGAATTTTCTCTATTTTATTACCTTTATATTAAATTTAATTTGGAGAATTTTTTAAACTGTTTAATATTTTTCATCTCTAATTTAATTTCGGGTATTTATTTTATTCCCTGTTTTGAGTTTTTTTACTCTAAAAATACCAAAAAAATAGCAAAAATATAGAAAAATAACAAAAATAGGAGATAATTATAAAAAACCCAAAAATAATTATTTCCTTTATTTTTTACTATTTTTACCTATTTTTATATATATTATCTCTCTCTTACCTATATTGTATATATCTTATATATATATCCTATTTTATAATTTAAAAAAATTAAAATTTAAAAATATAAAATATAAAAAGAAAATGAAAATCAGAAAATTAAAAATCCAAATATAAGAACATAAAAAATTTAAAATAAAATTAAAAAATTTAACCATTAAAAACCCACAAAAAATAGCACATATAGACAAATTCATCACATTCATCTTTGAGCATCATTGCCCCGATCTACCTGCTTGCTTCCTGTTTTAGACACTCTACACTACTTGCACTATACACATCTTTTGTAGAGTTATAATAAATTTTAACTCCACATCTTGCTTTTCATTTATTGATTCTGACTTGTGGGTAAATTGTTGTTTTAATCAGGATTTCGTGTCGTCGATTCGACGATTGTGTTCCCGCCTTGTGTCGAGCACAAGACCGCTAGATCTTTAGGTTAAACAAATGGCACCGTTGCTAGGGAGCAACAACGCTTAGATGGGTTTTCCTTGATTGATTGTGATTATTTGTCTATTCTTAGTGATTTATTTGCTCTTTTATTTGATATATCATTTGAATTATCTAACCATCGTCTCGTTTGACATTGTACGAGATATAAGGATCGAGGGAGGCACTCTTTTCTAAGAGCGCTCGTGTACCCACGCGAGGCGGCTTTGGCTTTGCACCAAGGCAGACTTGGAGGGAATTTTGAAGGTAATTCTTGAGCTTTTATTTTCTTGCATTATTTGTGTAATTTAAGTAAGAGAGGGACCAATTTATTGTAATAAACAGGACTTTGCTACACTCCACTTCACGAGGTCTGATGCCTGAGGGATTGTTCCCTCGGGGGCCTCATCGGTTTTGTCGCGAATTTTATCGCCTTTTTTCCTTTGTTTTCTGGTTTTCTTTTCTTTATTTTGTTTATTGAGCCCTTATTTGTAGGAGTTGCTTGTCGATAGTCTTAAGTCCAAACACCTAATACTTTGCATGCTCCTATAGTTTACGTTTGGAATTAGACAAATCAAATTGCTTCTTATTTGGATATGAGATCGAGCACCAAGAGAAGTGTTATACAGCACGTGTAAGATCCGTCGTGGCAGACACTGATGCACTTCCTAGACCGGACTTTTGGATCTCACTTCTAGATATTTAGAATCTCGTTCTTCACGCTAATACAATTTTCTCATTCTACGGCAATTTCATCGTCTTGCATTTGAATATAGATAGGTTTCAATTCTATTGAGCATCCTTGTATGTAGAGTGCTGGAGGCAAGGTGAGCATTTACGCTTTAGCATTCATCATCGTTTGACGCTTGCATTGCTTTTCTGCCTCTCCAACTGATTTTGATCACCTAGGTGTATAAAGGAATTGATTCCTCGATAAGCACGTTCATTCTCACTAAAAATCCAAAAAATGTGTTAACAAATAAAATTGGTACTGTTAATATTACTTGACCCTAAAAAAGACCAAAAAAGAAAAACCTTGTCTTGGGATGAGTAATCCCCTCATTGTCTTTGCTTTTACTTGCTCACGCACACACTAAGAATTAGTGCCAAAATCTCATTCTGTCCCTAAGTGTTCGCGCATTTTTTTGGACTTCTAACCTAACTCTAAAATAGAAAAGATTAAAAGAACGCATTTTCAATCTTCACCGAGATGAGTAGGTGAATTGAGGGTTTTATTTGTATGAGTTTGTTTGTGTTTGCTGGTGTGCATACCAAATCATCTCCGTGTATTTGCTCATTTTTCTTCACTCTTTTGGCTTGACCTTCGTGCTCTCCCGATATTTTTTCTTTTTTTTCGAGATGGTCGACTGGAGTGTTTTCTATCCGAACTTTGTGGATCTCTCGTTCACTCCAGCCGGTCCACCTCCATTTTATCAGGAGGATTCTCCTCCTATTTTTTTCTTATTTTTGTTCATACACGCCTCAGCCACAGTATCAGATCTCAGACTTCTACCTACACCCACCCTCACCTACATATTTTCTGCCTTCACATCCACCCGAGACTGAGCTGTTGGAGTCACCGTTCATGGAGTCCTCCCTTGAGCACTTGACACAGATGATGGATCATATGAGACAGAGGATTGACAGACTCGCCAGTATAAATAAGAACGACCATAATATTCCATCATTTGATGATATGGGTTCATTCGAGGATTTCTATGAGAGCTTGTAATCAATCAAAAGACATAAAAATGAGAAAAATTAAAAAATACAAAAAGAATCCTATAGACACTTGGTTAATTCAGACAGTGAGGAGAGGGTTAACTTCCAAATCCTTCGCTCACACATCCATTCACACCATGGCCCACCTTTGACCCTGAGGATGTCATTGTACATACTTCTCTTGGCATTCCTCGTGTATAAGTTGATTCCGACTTTCTCCCTTGTATGAAGGATGTTCAAAAATTAAAAAAATATTGACTGAACCCGAAGTGGTGGCCACCATACATGAGATCATCCGTGCCCTACTTCAGCATGCCATGACCGATTTATCTGCTCCTCTTCATAAGAAGAGAAAGTGGAGGAGCATATATGAGCGTCACATTCTGACCATGGCCACTGCCCATGCCATCGCCCATCATCCATTTTCTAGGAAAAAGAACATTTTCACACCTCTTGTGAGTTGCACCATCTCTGACCATTTATGTGACAACACTCTCCTCAATAGCAGTGCATCGATTAATATAATACCCTTCTCATTGGTGTAGTCTATTCATCGTGGGCCTCTTAAGAAACCAAGATGATAGTACAATTTGTTGATGGATCAATAAAGAGACTGAAGGGTATTCGTGAGAACGTCGTCATTCTTATTCAGGGCATGAGCTTCAGGACAGATTTTGTTATTTTTCCCGTGGAGACCTCCACTGCGGAGTGTCCTCCAATATTCCTGGGACGACCCTTTCTCACCTCTACGAGAGCCATTATATATTACGTATCAGGAGAGATTCGCTTCTGTTCTGATGTTGGGTGCGATGTGTTGATCACCATACCTACCACTAACCAGAGACCCGTATCCCACGAAAGTGTACCTGTGTTAGCCGACCCTGAGGCCTATGACCTATATGCGGATATCAGAGAAACTTTCTTTTATTATCGATGATGAGACCCGAGAATTCCTCTCCAAAGAGGAAGACTCATAAAGAATAGAACTTGGAGTTTCTTCTTCTTGTAATTGGCGATGCGTTGATGATATACTCATGATTTACATGATTAACACCATAGAGCGGAGGGAAGATATTGATGAGACTAAGGCTGAATTTGATTTGGTTGCTTTTATTCAGGAATTCGGACCTTTTGATGAGAAAGATGATCTGGTTGAGATTATAGAGGATGAACGTAGTTCGACTACTTCCACTGATGAGTTCATTCCTTTTGGTTTTGACCTGAACGTGACATCGCAGGACGACACTTACCTCACTTCTTCTGATGATAATGAGTTTGTCCCATTCCACTTCGATATCAGCAAGACACCCAAGGCCAGACTAGACCACACTTCTTCCACTCACCCGTTTGTGCCTCTTCACCCTAGGACTAGTGAGGACCTACACCATGTCGATCCTGATCGGTTAGTGTCATTTGAGGACCCTGATGTCGACCTGCACCATATCAATTCTATCCCTCAGCGGTTCCACAAGAAGGTTCGCTTTTGTCCTTCTTGATCTTTGTACATCCATCTCTGTTGTATATTCGCTCTCCGTCCATCTTCCGTATTGCTCATTTACCCCATTCTCATGTGTGCCTTACTTAGGATGTACTTTGTCCTATGTATAGGGGGGTGGATGAGCCTAGTGATCATTCGTCATTCCGTTTCCTCACTCCTGTTGTTTCATATACTTAGGGCTTCTTTTACCCTAAATATAGGGGGAGTGATGTGTACATCCTCTGATCTATTATTCCATCATCATATCTTTTCTTCTTTTCTTCTTTTCCTTTTCTATTTTATTTATATACTAGAAAGGTGTCACCCCTTATTGTCAGTCTTCTGTACTTAGGACATACTTTGTCCTAAGTATAGGGGGTGTACACCCCAATTTCTTTCATTTTTCGATCCTCTCCATTGTCTCCTCTTCTTGTCTATACTCAGGGATATCTTACCTTAAGTATAGGGAGAGACAGTCTGAGTACGATCTGTTCATTCCCACCCTTGACCCTCCTTGCTTTGTGTACAGTATGTTATACTTAGGATTATTTGATCCTAAGTATAGGGGGGACAGAAAACTTCTCATTCGTTCATTTCTTTGTTCATATATTCTTTAGATTTTGCTGTACTCAGTGCGAGTTATGTCTTCTCTTTTTCTCTCTAATCTATGAGGACATAGCTCAAGCTAAGTATAGGGGGGTCATTTATATACTGCATATATACTTTAGCCATAACTCGTACTTGCGTATTTTTATTAATAATTATGGATAATTACACTAATTAAATTCCTAAAAAATACTTAATAAAAAGAAGTTATTATTCCTCAAATTCTTTTTGTATTTATTGATTAATAAATCAGGTGAAAATGCTTTTTGCAAAATATTTGAAAAATAGCTTGATTTTTTTGTAAAATCTTTTGAAAACTATTTGAAAAATGTTTTGTTCAATTTTTCAACCTTTGTAAAAATATTTTGTTTGAAAAAAATATTTTCTTTGTGTGAAATAAGAATGTTTGAAAAATAACTTCCAAATGGTTTGAAAATGGTAGCAAAAATATTTGAAAAATCTATATATAATGTTTGAAAAACCTTTGCAAAATGATTTTCAAATGTGTCTACATGTTTGTAAAAATTATTTGTAAAACTTATTTTGGACTATAGTTTCAAAAAATTGTCTGAAAATTGTTTTCAAATAAGTTTGAGGAACATATACATCACACTAAAATTCTTTATATATATTATATAAAATGGACAAATTACCCCTTGTAAATTCATAAAACCTAATTCTTGTAAATATAAGATGCATTCCTGTATAAATATTTGTACATAGTTTTTATCCAAAATATTTTTTTCATAAAGATAAAAAACATTTTCAATACTAAAAATCATAAAAACATTTGCAAAAATTAAAATACAAAAAAAATGCAAATGTGTCATCTTTTCAAAAATTCATAAAAAGTTCAAAATCTTGAAAAACTGCATCATAAAATTATTTTCTGCATTCTGCATAGCATTTTCATGGCATTTGCCTTTTTTTTGGATTGAGTTTAATAGTTGAACAAGTCTAAGTAAAATCTGTAGATTGGAGCTTGGTTGGACCTTAAATCTACCTAATAATAGGAACCTTATAGGAGCTTGAATTGAGGTACTTCAGATCTAGTTGACTTAATTCTTTGAGGATCACGAGACTTGGTTCAATGGATTCTTGACTGGCTAAGTAGAGTATTTCGAAGCACACACACGATTCTTATTGATAATGACCTAACTTGGACACATGCACCTTTCACTTGGCTCAACTCAGTTGGAGTGGTGAGGAGATTGGATTTGCCGGTATGAGATGCACACAAGTGGAAACATTTGTCCTCCTGTAATGAGGGAAGTGCACCAAAACCCATCCAATGATGAGGAATTTGAAAGACAAGAGAGGGTGGGTTGCGATAAAGCTTCAAAAGAGGGATAGTCTACTGGCTCAAGAGGAAAAACTCCTTATGTAAATGTTGTTGTATATAGTATTTCAAAAAAAAGAAAAAAAAAGAAAAACTCCAAAAAGTGGACAGGCTTGTTTAAAAATAAAATGCCTGCCAGAGTGTATATATGTTGTATAGTCAATATGCAAGCTTGAGATTCAAAGTCAAATCATGTGAGCCTGTAGATGGATACTAGACTACACTGGCCTTGCATCCTAGGACAGGTAGCTACATGGGCTATCGTCCATTCTTCTCTTCATCCCCTCCTCTTGAGCTGGTTGTCACTTGAACTTAGAAGGGAATACCCCGCTCCTCGAGGAAGGAGTTATTGGATTGGGGAATCATTGGGTTGTCATGCTGGAGAAGTCAGCTTCTTTGTCATTTCAGTTGGGGAGAGCCACCATCACTTACATTGTACGAGTCAGATTCATAGTCGTAAGGGTTTGGGTATGAATTGAAGTATTCTGACCTGGCTATTGTGGATACTTGAGCAGAGTTTTGGGATTCTCAAATGCTATTGGATTTCAAATCCAATTCCCATTAAGGTTCTGCTTGCACTAAAATTCCAAAGGTCTGATTTAAGATCCAAACTTTGATTTTGTGAAGACAAGTTTGATAATTAAATTTAATCCAATTTTCTTCTTTTTCTTTTCTTTGTTTTTCTTTTTTTACACTTATTGCAAAACCGTTTGCTAGGGACTAGCAAAGGTAATTATAGGGGGATGATGAATCTCCATTTCATCATCTTTATTCTATCATTTTGGCCTTAAAAACCCTAGTAAATGCGTGTAATTGCCCTTAATTTAGGCATTTTATCATTCATGCATATTGGTGTAAATATTGTATAAAACACAGTTTTTAAAGCCAAAATTATCGAATAGTGATAAGAAAAGAAAAAGAATAAAATATTGCAAATATGTTATGACCTGAAACCCTGAGACCTAGGCATCTCGATGACTAGGTCGACAAGGAATAATGTAGGGGGAGACAAGGGCCAAAATACAATAAAAATGCCTTTCATTTTATTCATTCTTTATTTATTTTGGGACATATTTTTAGTTCCTCTTTTTACACTTCAAATAAAGAAACTTTGTACATAAAAGTTGTAAATAATTAAATACAGAAAAATACAAAATTGATTTCATACAAAAATAATTTACAGATAAAAAATTATGATCTAAATAAGTTTCCAAAATCCCAACTTCCCATACCTATATCTCTCAAATAAAAACCCAAAATGTGTCAAAATAACTTTAATTGTATATAACTTTTAATAAACTATTTAATGAAGGTGGTTTCATATTTTTTAGAGCTATAGTTTGAAAGTTAGGTTTTGGACATCTATTGTATACTTGTACTTATTAAAATATTCATTTTATTTATTATTCATTATTTTTTTAATTTTATATTTTTATAATTTTGTAAATATTATTTATAAAACAATAAAGAAAACATAAAAAAAATACTTATGTAAAAGACATAGGTAAAATACCAATATGTATACCTATATAGATAATACAACTATTTATTTAATTATATAAAATACATCGGAAAAAAATAAAAATATATTTAAGTTTATAAAAATAAGTTATAAATATATAAAATAATAAACCAAAATAATAAAGTTAAATATTCAAAATAAAAATAAAACATTAAAATATATAGATAAATATACTTATATATAGCCTTAAAAAGGAACTTGTGATTTTAAACCTCTAGAAAAATAAAAATCGTAATAAAAAAATTAGAAAATAATAAATATTTTCTATTTAAAAACCTAAAATTATTTAAATCATTTATTATTTTTAAATGAATTTACAAATCATTTTTCCAAGATTTTTTTTATTGGTCCACATGGACCAACCAGGTGGGCCCGAGAGTTGACATCCGGGCAACTCTCTGACCCGCCTCTTGCTGTGTGTCAGAGTTGCATTTTTGTCTTGGTTTCTCGATTTTTTCGAGGGTGGTCCTTTCAGCCACTCATGTCGACGCCTTCTTGACTTTTCTTCCCCACACTTCGAGGATGCTCGCCCATATCTTGCCTTGGACATTGGTCCACTGAATCGCTGCCATCGTGATGATCTTTGGAGCCGCTTGTCCACCTATTCAAAAACAACCCTTCTCTTCCCTTCAACCTTTGAACCTACTTTGACCTACTCTCGCTCCGGCTTGGTATGCTCTAGATCGAGGAGGGTGACAGCCTCCTATCCAATATCTTCGTGGATGTGTTTGACGTGTCCTAGGTGCGCTTCCACCACCTCCGGCGACCTCGCCGTCGAGGTCCACTTCCCAGCCTTTCGGTCAGTGAGGTCCCCTTATTTACTTATTTTTCTTGCATTTTTTTGTTTCACACATCCCTAGGTTCATCCCCCACACTTTATTCGTGTCGTTCGCACCGGTTTCACCACCTGCCACCCCCTCACCGAAGCTTGCTCCAGCGAGCTACATTCTCGCCACAACAGTTTCATCACGTTGCCGCGGGATCGAGGTACTTTGCCCTCGACCCCATAACATTTTCTTGTAGGAGAACACACCCTAGAGCACCTGGGGCTCGTTTTGGGAACGTCGTCGTGGTCCTTGGAGCCGCTAGCTCCGCCGGCCTCGCACGCGTTCTCTAGTCGACGCCGGAGCATTTTGGAGCACCCAACACCTAGAGCAGACCTGTAGGAATCGATTCGACCCATTTTGGAGCTTCCTCCCCAACCGAGGAGGAGGAGCTAGGTCGGGAAAGTTCGTCACCGAGGGCTTTCATCCATGTTCTTTGTTGTCGTCTCTCAGTCGTCCGATCAAGGGCCCCGTTCCAGGCGTGTAGCTACCGTCGGATCTGTTTCGCCCTCAATCGTTGATCGCCATCGCCATATCTGATCGTGGTCGTTGCTCGCGAAACCGGTATCAGCCGTGGGATCGTCGACACATGTTCAAGTGATCCATCAATCGCCGTTCGATCCGCTAGGCGTTGGTATTTTGTGTTTTTCCCCACAAAATTTTGTATTTAGTAATTAATATTTAAACTTTCCTTGACCGTTCATATATTTTGTAAAATTTGCTTATCACCTCCTCAACTTTCCAAATTTACAATTGGGTCCCCGGCCACGTCACCTCATGTGACTGGTGCATGTAAGACGTTGCCATTTTGCGGAGGACACTGCTATTGTTTTGTTATTGCTATTTAGTCTTGAAACTATTAAATCATGTTATGTGACTTTTGAACAAATTGCATTTTGACCCCCAGGTTTTTGGTAATTATACTTTGGTCCCTACATGTACATGCCTGTCACGTGCGATTTTGGATATTTTGCAGGGATACCCTTGGGTTTTTTGTTATTTCTTATTGGTCCAGGAATATTTTTTATTCAGTTATAATTTTGTGGGAAATTTACACTCAGGCCCTCAAACTTTAACATATTTATATTTATTTCATGCATCTATAAAAGCCTAAAAAATCCCTGAAAATGGTCTTAACTTCTTGTTTTATTGAACTTTAACGGCATATTTTTATTTTAAATTTTTGAGGCATTTTATTATTTTAAAAAAATAAAAAAACATGCATGTTCATCCCTATTTGCATTAGAAAATACATGAAAAAATATAAAAACTTTTTGAAAACTTCCCAAAAAAATTTTTGTGCATTTTAGTATTTTGGACCTTCAGACCAAAAATTACAAAAAAGTATAAAAGAAAACTCTTAAAAATTGAAAAACCCTAAAACCTTTATAAAAATAAAAAAAATCTAAAAGAAATCATAAAAATATAATTTCTGTTGTTGAATTTTCTATGTTTTATTACCTTTATATTAAAATTAATTTGGAGAAGTTTTGAATCTGTTTAATATTTTTCATCTCCAATTTAATTTTGGGTATTTATTTTATTCCCTATTTTGAGTATTTTTTACTTTAAAAATACCCAAAAAAATATCACAAATATAGAAAAAAATCATAAAAATAGTAGAAAATTTTAAGAAACCCAAAACTATGTATTTCCTTTATTTTTGAATATTTTTACCTATTTATATATATATTATCTCTCTCTTACCCATATTGTATAATCTTATATATAGATATATTTATATATATTATTTTATAATTCAAAAAAAAGAAAAGATAAAAAATATAAAATATAAAAAGAAAAGAAAAATCAGAATATTAAAAATCAAAATATAAAAAATATAAAAGTAAAAACAAAAAACCCACAAAAAAGCACATATAGACAAATTCATCATAGTCATTTTTTAGCATCACTTCCCCGATCTACCAGCTTCCTATGTTCGACACTCTATACGACTTGTACTGTACACATCTTTTGTAGAGTTATAATAAATTTTAACTCCACAACTTGCTTTTCATTGATTGATTATGACTTGTAGGTTAATTGTTGTTTTAATCCGGATTTTGTGTGGTCAATTGGATGACTGTGTTCCCGCCTTGTGTGGAGCACACGACCGCTAGATTTTTAGGTTAAACAGTCTCCCCCCTATACATAGGGTAAAATATCCCTAATTATAGACATAATATCAAGAGTTGAAGAGACAGATGAGGGATCAAGAAACGAATAACTCGTGGTACTCATCACACCTATACATAGGACAAAGTAGGACCTAAGTGTAATAGTGATGTAACGGATGAGGACCTTTCGGTAGAATTAGAAAGAGAAAAGGAAAAGAAGAAAAGAAATGATTTTTATATGATTTTAAACTCATGTATCTGACCCATATATGTCTATGAGCTCATCTTAAAAAACCACTTGAATGGAATCAACAACACACACAAATGTATTGTGCCCTATATATGGCATCAACAACTATCCACTTACTACAAAAGGTTGTGCGTCAGGTGCAATTCAGATATCAAGAGGCTTCCTTTGTCACACATAGTTTTCACTATGAAAGGCCCAGTTCATTTGCTCTTTGGTTTTCCTGAAAAGATTTTGAACTTAGCGTCAAACAAACATACTATCTATCCATGCTTGAAAGTCTTTCTTCGGAAGTGTTTACCATGACATTTCTTGACTTTCTCCTTATACATATGGTTGTTGTCGTACGCATAGTCTTGGAATTATAATAGGAAGTGAAGATCAACATTGAGATTATTTCTAGCTTTATCGGATTCCCAGTTGCACATATTCAATACCCATAAGGATTTATGAATAAATTCCACGGGCAGGTGACATGTCTTGCAAAAAACAATGAGATAGGGAGAAATGTCAAAAAGAGACTTATACGTTTTGCGGTAAGCCCAAAGAACTGAATCAAGCAATTGCGACCAATATGTCGAGTCGTACAGCTTCTACAGGATTGTCTTGATATCTACATTTGAGCATTCAATAAAGACAATGGATTGTGGGCGGTACGACGCTGCTACACGATGTTCTATGTTATATTCCATGATCAACTTTTGGACCTCTTTGTTCACAAAATATCTCCCACCATCGAATATCAAAATTTTTAGAATCTCGAGCCGTGGGATAATGTTGTCCTTCAGAAATTGACAAACGGTGCAACTATGTACAGATCGAGCGGGGATTGCCTCCACCCATCTGCTTACATAATCTATGGTCAGCGAGATGTATTTAAAGTCATTAGTGCTAGTGAAGGGCCCTAAAATCGATGCCCCATGCGTCTAAGAAGATAGGAATATGAATGTATTTCAGAGGCATTATGTCTCTCATACTGATGTTTCCAGCCATTCTCCGACTGTCAGTAAATTTCTTAACAAAATCAGTTGCATCCTTGAATAAAGTTGGCCACCAGAGGCCACATTGAAGTACTTTTGCTACCATTCTCTTTCTAGAATGGTAGTTGAAGGATACGGGTGGATTCTCAAGCGCATCATGGAAGCGTGTGCATCGTATCGTATACGATGAAGAGCGACTAGTCATACTAGTTGCTCGGACCAGCAGAATTTTAAAAAATTAAAAACATAAGATGAAACCACATGATCCAAGAACATTTCTTGGATCTTTCCATCTAACCACAAAGTATTATAAATACCTCTTGAAGCGTGGTTGCGATCACTTGTTCTAAAAAGCAAGAGATCCTCCTGACTCAAGTCCGATTCATGAAGATGCCACTTGCTGGTGCGATGATGAGATGCGATCTTCCCGCAATCCAAGATGAAGATCCAAGACTAGAATCTCCTGATTTCATCCAATGAAATCCGACGTCTTCTACATGTGCAAGAAGCACCAAGGAAGATGGAGATCCAACAGCGCGGCGACATAGCGATTACTGTAGTTCTCTCAAGAACTTAGAGTGGATGTGCACTCTTAGAAAGAGAGAGACGGGGTGTGAGAATGAGAGAAGGAGAGAGAGCACTTCATGTGTGTATTTGAAGGGCTTGCCCCTTCTTAAATAGTGGTTTGGGAGTCAATGGATCACAATACATGGACACACAAAATCAACGGTTAGGATGATTTGTGTTTTTAATCAATGGCTATGATCATTGTTGTTTAATAAAACAACAACTATTAATTTATATTAAATTAAATATATGCTGCATTATCATCTACATAATTTAACTCAATAAAATTAATCAACAAAAGATAATAAAGAGGATAAAAATCTCCGCCTAAAAAGGGGGGGCGTCACCCTTGAACAAATCAAGGGTGACATCACCTTTTTTATTTTGTGATTTTTATATCCTTCATGTAATGTCATTATTTCTTAATTATTTGCAACAACATTTATTGCAAATATATTCAGTAAATTAATTTGAAGTTATTAGCGAATAATTCATCCATGCCATTGAAAAAATTTGAATCGCATTCACAACCCAAACAAAAATGTAAATTATATTTCTAATTAATTGCTTAATGTGAATCCAATTCACATTAACAATCAACCAGTAAATATTATTTACAAATTTTCTCTCTCCTATATATTATAAATAATATTTACAATATACATTTATATCATGTATAGTACTATCCATATTCTGCATTTCCTTGATAATTAAATCTCATTTTATTATCTTGGACAAACATTCTCATAATATGAATCTCATTAATATCATTCTTGATAATTGAATCTCATTTAATCATCAATGTCATGTTGCTTGGATACATAATTCATCAAAGGAATTATTCTCGAACTCCTTCAAGAATATTGTGCTTTCTCCGTAGATACTTGGAGATAAGGACATGGTGATTGTATTGTTCCACGTATAGTGACTTGGACATTGAGATCATATCTCAAATCCAGATCTTACGGACCTCCCATAGATGCTTGATAAAATCATGTTCATAAATTAATCTTCTCATTGTATCTGAATCTCATTCAGATCAATGTCCAACACTTGGACTAAGATCAAGTTACTTCTCTACTGAGAGGAGTTACTAAATTCCAGACCTGTTTCATCACTCCCTCGGAATGGAAGCGTCATGGTTATACAATCGTTTATGATCACATCACCCTCAGGTATTCCCAATACCTGTACATCCTACATACTGGAAGACATTCTAATAAACCTGAAGTTAAAGATCTCTTTTTGACTGTCACCTTCAGGGTTTTATCATTAAGATTCTCATTTGATCATTGGGATTTGGTATTGACCATATGCTTTCCGAAAGCATATATCATACTAAATTCTGTCAGACTTCATTAGCGAGACGACCATGCCTGGAATTTATCGATCCCAATACCTCATGAGTGAGATCATGTCTTTCGGTTCATAAGTAAACCTGGATGATCCCTTCGAGAATATTACTCATATGCCCTTATATGCACACCAGCTCACCGGTATATAGACCTTGGTTAAGTCATCAATCTATTGGTCTGCCAAATGTACGTACTCAGACATATGGCATTACATCTGTCTCCGGTCAGAGGATGCATACCTATATCGTGACAGCATTTGACATAGGACTTTGGTTATCTCGATCTAATTAAATCAAACCTTTGACCTAACTAATCTGACACCTCCAAATATCTATTCCTATGTAGAGTTCCTGCATCAAGAGGTCGGTCAAATATCAGCCTATATGAGAAAAGATTGCCATCTCCTACTCAGGCTAGAGATCGTCTCTTAACAATCATTTGACGGTGTTTGATGAGTCCTCAATAACTCTTTAGATATTCATCCAAACACCAGCCTCTATGATTCAATCATTGAATCAACAACTGTATTATTATTAAGATGGCCATGGTACATAACCCTAATTGTACAGAGGGACCTATTATGCAAATTAGTTATTCTTCATTTCATATCAGGGAATGATTTTCGCAATAACATTTATTACATAATGGCTCGCCGTGGGCTCGCATGTCCAACAATCTCCCACTAGACCAAAGAGACATTAATTGGCTAATCATTTAAACCCACACTCATGTGACAATCATAGGCTATTTAGAAAAAATAGTTAGGTAAACTGATCAGTCACTCTATTCCCGAGAGACTATGCCAAGTCCTTTTATGGCACTTGCATATCCCCTAGTAACAGTCCTCACATCCAATGGGAATGTTGAATCTTATGCAACCAATACTCAATCTTATCAGTTATAGTGTCTTTGACACTATAGCTTAACAATTATTATAACTAGTATTTCCATAATCCTTATTAGAATACCCTTATTCCTGGAGATCTCTATCTCCTAAGGTATCCATAATTAAGACCTCTTAAATCATTATCTATAAAGTCTTAATGTCTTGAAGATAAGACTTTGAGATCACTATCTCAAAAATCTTTTCATCTTTGAAAATATTGTTATTAATGCAATCAAGTGTCTTATCTCCTAAGTAGGATTAGTAGCATTTACTACTCCTACTGAATGGAAGACATCTGTCTTTTGTACACATCTAGCATGCACTCGATTTCCTGTAACTAATGCACAAGGGCAAGTAGTTCTAGCATTCACTTCCTCAACTCTTTAAGGTGCTATCCCTTTAGATAGGTCAGTACCATATCTTAAGGGAAGGAAGACTTTCTTGGAATTTTCCAGAAAATGGAACATGTCCAAGGTGTACTTCTAATGTGACAGTTACAATGCCCTATTCTCTTTGCTTCTGAACATCTTCAGAACTAAGATCTAAGAGGTATCCTTGAGATCATATCTCATGGTATGGAATAGCCTGTATATAAAACACTTATTATTATTACCCTCATATCATTCCAAATGATTAGGCTATCATCTACATATAGCACTATGAACACAATGGCACTCCCACTAAGCTTCACATGGTACATCAAGAATCTATCTGAAATCATGAAATTTATAATTTCATCAAATCTTATGTTCCAACTACAAGAAGCTTATTTGAGTCCATAGATGGAGTTTCTTTAGCTTGCACACCTTGCTATCCTATACCATGAGCCCTGGGGCTACTTCATGTGAATATCTTCAAAGAGATATTCGTGGAGGAATGCAATCTTGACTTCCATCTTGAAGATGTCAAAGTCAAGTTGTGTAGCTATAGTTAGCAATATACTGACGGGTTTAAGTAAGGTTACTGGAGAGCAAGTCTCATCGTAAGCGATGTCTTCTATTCAGTGTGTAACTCATGGCTATGAGTCGTGCTTTGAAGTTCTCTACCTTCTCATCAGGTTTCCTCTTTCTCTTGAAGATTCATTTACACCTTAACAGGTCTTACCCATATAGGTGGATCCTCGAGGGTCCATATACAACACTTGTATATTAAGTCTATTATAGACTTTATTGCTAACATCCATCTTTCCATGACATGATATTCAAAAGCTTCATCACATGAAGTTCGATCATTGTCATATTTTTCTGACACATGGAATTCATCCTCAAATTCATTTGAAGAGGTATTCGTGGTTCATTTTAATTGTCCTTTTAGTTTCTAATTTTAGGAGCCTCATTCTCTTCTCAAGATAAATGAGTTCCTTCACTTCATTTTCATCTTGATTCTCAAGTGAGTCATACTCTAAGAATCTTATCCTTAGAGATGGTATCTTTTAAGAATCTCATGGTCATAAAGTAGGTATCCAATGCCATCCTTTACTTTCCTAATGAAGTAACACTTTTTGGTGCTAGATTCCAGCTTGCTAGCATGGAACCTTATAAGGATATATAATGTAGTCTCTACCTCATATATATACCTTGGAAACTAAGAGGTAATTATGCTAAGATTATTCATTGATCAAATCATGTCACACATGATCAATTGTATTTCCCTATAACTCTATTGAGTTTATGTGCATTAGGAAGATTGATATCTCCATAAGGTATTCCTTCGAATTCATCTAATAGATACAAGCTACCTAGGTTAGATCAAATTCATTTCATCTTCCTTCAAACATTGGTTCTAAACCATAAAATTATGAAATCTTTGAACATTTCAAAGCTTTCATAGGTGAAGGGAAGAAATCTCATATCACAATCAATCATCAAATGATATCACATATCATCGATGTTTATTATGATACAAATGATCCACATACATCAATATGTATGAGATCTTGAATACCTTGACATCTTACACCATTCTCATAGAAGGGTATATTGGATATTTTTACTTTGAATACAATATTCATAAGTGTAAGATTTTAAATTTCAGACAATCTAAAGTTTCATCTCTTACCAGTCCATTGATCTTATCAATAGATAGATGTCCAAGACTCGATGCCAGATCATTGTCAAATGATCTCCATCCTCCTACCGATCTTATAAGGTTTAATTTTCAGTATTAAGAAACATTAATGAACCATTCATTAATTTTCTAATATAGTAGAGTCCAATAGATCTTAGAATACTATTTGAAATATATCCATCATAACTCTTTAGGATAGGTCTATTCCAGAATTCTCGTTTATTTCCAACATTTAGAAATGAAAAATGAGTGTATTCTAACATCCAGGTCATAGAGACATTCTCTATGACTAAGGGCTCTCCCACTGAAATGATGAAGTCTATTTATCCAATAGAGGTTGTTGCAACCATTGCATCAATATCAATGGATGATTATTAAACCTTAAGATCAAATTTCTCGAATTTTCTAAAACATATGCAACCAATTGCAAGTGTTATTAAAAAAATGAGATACAATTATTAGACTTTTAATCTTATCCAATAAGAAAGTCAATTTAAATGATTATATGTAGATGTATATTATTTCGATGCACTATCCGAGTCCTTCTCTAAGGATCTAGAAAGACTTGATAGTCATGCTATCAATGCATCGTCTCATTGCAGTATTGGCATTCATCCTACTATTTGGATGTCATATGTGTGTGGAAAGCATAGAAGTACGATCAACTCTTTGACTTTTCTTCTATCTTGGGTCCGACCCATGCTTCCACTACGCTCCTTTCATCTCTAAACAACCATTGCTTAAGACAAAAGGATCTCTTATGTTGAATTCAAAAAATTTCGATATAAGAGTATTTCGACACTTACATATGCTTCACTTAATTCATACAATATGAACATTATGAAGCTTCATGAATGAGAAGAGTATAGACAGTGGGATGATGACACTCATCATATCTACATACCTCTTAACTCTTAATGACTTAGATTCAGGTAGGTATTGGAACATTTTGATTATATCATCTCTTATAGAGACACCACTCCGCATAATGCAGTGAACCATGTCATTCATGATTAAATGTCAAGAGCACATATGTATGCTAGATCATCTTATTAGTTTTGTAAGGATTATTTGACAATTACGATTATCATCGACATGTCACTTCCAAAGTACATTCGATGAGAGATCAAGACTATAGAGACATACGAACCCTATTATCTATTTAATTGGCATTCCTCATTATTATGAGTAAACTTGCACATTGCAACCACATACATTATGTGTCCAACTGCAAGTACAATATCTTGATCATGGATCCAAACCATGATATTTTACTTGTTATTACTGAGTATAGTACTGAGTGGGTTTAATGAGGATTATCTGAAATAAGAAATTTGCATAAATATATATAAATATATATATACATTTTATTTTGATTTAGGAATTTTATATCAAAGTTGTCTTACCTTGTCAACACTGAAAGTTCATTCCCTTAATCACTTTCAATGTAAGAGATATTCTTACCAATATATCTCCAGCAAGATCGGGGATCTCCTCTTTATCTTTGTCACGTCCCAATAATATGAGAACCTGTGACTCCAATAAAGTGAAGCGGGAACACATTCCGCCTTGCAAGTCCAACTTGCATTTCCCAATTTGGTCTTTAACACCCGGGACCACCACCCCTAAGGTGATGTTGACCCGTTGTTAATTGAACCAACTGTCAACTGGAATACAACTCGTTATGCGCAATCTAATATCGTCCCAATAATATGAGGACCCGATATTGGGGTCACTACGCGTATGTCCTTACTGTTTTGAGAATTGAAGAGCCCGATCCAAATGGATCGTATGCAGGAGCTGTCACTTCGGACAGGTGTCTCCTACATACAATATCTGACGACGGAAACCTTCGCCTTGATGGGAAACCATGGATGTCACTTATGTGATCCTCCACCTCATATTCAAATTTTAATTAATTATCATGAGTTATATTCATGCAATTAATTAATATAAGAGAAATACTCATCTATTCATAATAGAGTGTTTCAATTGGATGCAATTAATCTAATCTCATTAAATCAATTATAGATCCAATTTTACATCAAACTTGATTGATACTTGAAATAGTGGTATTATCTCAAAGTACGTATTATTTGAATTTTAATAATTAGAAAATACAACATGATCTCTCAGGCATCATTCGTTCCCTATCCATTGTCATGGCTAGTACCGGTGGGAGTGGGATAGATTGCACACGGTGCAACCTGCTACCCCAATGCTCCCCGAATAGACACCATATCCGCCTTGAGAAAAAACAATGCTGAGTCAATCACTTTGTATTTGAGAAGATCATCGGTTTTTTAACCGAAATTATACCATATAATAATAATCAAAACCATTTTGATTATACAAAAATTTTCTAAACAAATTCAGAAAACCTTATCAAGTAATAAGTTTGACGTAAAGTTATCAAGTAACCAATTGGTGATCTAGATCTAATCTAATCATTCATTGGTTGAGACAATTTTATTTAAGGGAATAATTATTGTTATAATATTTCCTAAATATTATCCACAAATATTTCAGGAAATTAACAATTAATTTTGCAAATTTCTTAAATGACAATCACGAGGTTTCTAGATAAACATGCAATTTCTAGCAGTGACCCACACTAACTAAAATTAGATATCTCATTCATTTTAAATCCAAATTAAGTAAAAAAATTTCCACAGATTGATAATTTGATTTAAAACAAAAATCATATGATAAACACGCATTTCCAGGCATTTTAAAATCGTAATTAACATCTTAATTACGTCTCTAATCTTTATCCCCTAAATAGTTGACATATGGTTAATAAAACGATCATATCTTGAGCAAACAAAATCCAAATTACGCAAACTCAAATTCTACATTTTCTTTTTTAATTGGAAACATTATCTAAGTGATAAATTCATGTTTAAACATTTTAAAAAAGGTCTAAAAATTATCACAAGACAGGACTGCGAAAATTGAAATGTTAAAATCTTCACGAACCCAAACGAGCCCAAATTTTCATAGGTACATGGATCATATACAAGACCTTCGTAAACCTGGCTCTGATACCACTTGAAAGATATGGATGGATCCTCAAGCGCATCACAGAAGCGTGTGCATCGTATGGTATACGATGAAGAGCGACTAGTCATACTAGGTGCTCGGAGCTGCAGAATTTTAAAAAATCAAAAACATAAGATGCAACCACGTGATCCAAGAACATTTCTTTGATCATTTCATCTAATCACAAAGTATTAAAAATACCTCTTGAAGCGTGGTTGCAATCACTTGATCTCTAAAGCAAGAGATCCTCCTAACTCAAGTCCGATCCACGAAGATAGCACTTGCGGGTGCGATGATGAGACGCGAGCTTCCTGCAATCCAAGATGAAGATCAAAGCCTCGAATCTCCTGATTTTGTCCAACAAAATCCGACGTATTCTACTTGTGGAAGAAGCACCAAGGAAGACGGAGATCTAACAATGCGACGACATAGCGATGACGTAGTTCTCTCAAGAACTCAGAGTGGACGTGCACTCTTAGAAAGAGAGATGAGGCGTGAGAATGAGAGAAGGAGAGAGGGCACTTCATGCATGTATTTGAAGGGCTTGCCCCTTCTTAAATAGTGGTTTGGGAGTCCATGGACCCCAATCCATGGACACACAAAATCAAAGGTTAGGATGATTTGTATTTTTAATCAATGGCTATGATCATTGTTTTTTAATAAAACAACAACTATTAATCTATATTAAACTAAATATATGTTGCATTGTCATCAACATAATTTAACTCAATAAAATTAATCAACAGAAGATAATAAAGAGGATAATAATCTCCTCCTAAAAAAGGGGGAGCGTCACCCTTGAACAATTCAAGGGTGACGTCACCTTTTTTATTTGGTGATTTTTATCTCCTTTATGTTATCTCATTATTTCTTAATTATTTGCAACAACATTTATTGCAAATATATTCACTAAATTAATTCCAAATTACTTAGCGAATATTTCAATCTTGCCATTGGAAAAATGTGAATAACATTCACAACCCAAACAAAAATGTAAATTATATTTCTAATTAATTGCTTAATGTGAATCCAATTCACAATAACAATCAACCAGTAAATATTATTTACAAATGTGCTCTCTCCAATATATTATAAATCATATTTACAGTATACATTGATATTATGGATAGTACTATCCATATTCTGCATCTCCTTGATAATTAAATTGCATTTAGTTATCTTGAACAATCATTCTCATAATATGAATCTCATTCATATCATTCTTGATAATTAAATCTCATTTAATCATCAATGTCTTGTTACTTGGATACATAATTCATCAAAGGAATTATTCTTGAACTCCTTCAAGAATAGTGTGCTTTCTTCGTAGATACTTGGAGATAAGGAAAGGGCGATTATATTGTTCCACGTATAGTGACTTAGACATTGAGATCATATATCAAATCCAGATCTTACGAACCTCCCATAGGTGCTTGATTAAATCAAGTTCGTAAACTTAATCTTCTCATTGTATCTGAATCTCATTCAGATCAATGTCCAACACTTGGACGAAGATAAAGTTACCTCTCAACAGAGAGGAGTCACTAAAATCCAGACATGTTTCATCACTCCTCGGAATGGAAGCATCATGGTTATACAATCGTTTATGATCAAATCACCCTCATGTATTCCCAATACCTGTACAACTGCATACTAGAAGACATTCTAATGAACCCGAAGTTAAAGATCTCTTTTAGACTGTCACCTTCAGGGTCTTATCATTAAGGTTCTCATTTGATCATTGGGATTCGGTATCGATCATATGCTTCCCAAAAGCATATATCATACCTCAAAATTATGTTAGGCTTCATAAGCGAGATGACCATGCATGGAATTTATCGATCCCAATACCTCATGAGTGAGCTCATGTCTTCCGGTTCAGAAGTGAACCTGTATGATACCTTCGAGAGATCGTATTACTCATATGCCCTTATATGCACACCAGCTCGTAGGTGTATAGACCTTGGTTAGGTCATCAACCTATTGGCCTGCCAAATGTACATACTCAGACATATAGCAATACATATGTCTCCGGTCAGAGGATGCATGCCTATATCGTGATAGCATTTGACATAGGACTTTGGTTATCTCGATCTCGTTTAGTCAACCCTTTAACATAACTAATCTGACACCTCTGAATCTCTATTCCTATGCATAGGACATGCATCAAGATGTCGGTCAGATATCAACCTATATGAGAAAAGATTGCCATCTCCTACTTAGGCCAGAGATCATCTCTTAACAATCATTTGACGGTGTTTGATGAGTCATCAATCTAACTCCTTACATATTCATCCAAACACCAGCCTCTATGATTCAACCATTGAATAAACAGTTGTATGATTATTAAGATGGCCATGGTACATAACCCTAATTGTACAGAGTGATCTATTATGCAAATTATTTATTCTTCATTTCAGATCAGGGAATGATTTTTGCAATAACATTTATTGCATAATGGCTCGTCGTGGGCTCACGTGTCCAACAGTATCCACCAGCTTCAAGCTTGTGATAGTGGTCTAGGACACCTATGATCTCCTCCTGAGGTAGACACCTCTACCATATGCAATTTGCTCCACCATGGAATAGATGTGGATCCTCCTACTGGTAAAAATGGATGTCTGACAAGAATTTATCGACATTGATCTTCGAGCAGTCAAGAAGAGTCTTCTTGGAGAAAAGGTAGTTGATTATATATGCATACCAGAGGTGTAAGGCGATAAAAAAATCTCCTCATCTGGAAAAAGTTTCTATAATTGGAATGACATTTTGCTCCGAAAATCCCGCTTTAACAATTCTGGAAAGATGGCTTTCCATCATTGTTTTGACTCCAAGTTTGTCTCAGATTTCAAGATCGAATTCCTAGAGTAGAAGGATCCATAGGATCAGATGAGGTTTGGCATCCTCCTTACTCTGTAATTACTTGATGGCAGAGTGATTTGTATAGAGGATAACCTTGGATCACAAGAGGTCTGATTTGAACTTTTCCAAGGTAAACACTGCTGCTAGCAGCTCTTTCTCTATTACTGTGTAGTTCTTCTGTGCCTCATCAAGTGTTCTTATAGTGTAGTCCCTAATTCTAAATCATTCAGGAGCAGTACGATCAATTCTAATTGGACACCAGCCTCTTTGCCATGCATCGACACCAGAGAACCTCGCCTCCCCAACGCTCAAGCATGGTCACGCACCACTCGTGTGCTGTTGGGATTTTTTGGCGAATTGATGAATTTATGATTCATCGCCTTTAATTTTTCATTTTGGAAAAAATTCTTGGTAAAATGCATGTAAATATTCACTAAATCTCACTAATTAACATTCTAACCACATTTATTAATATTATATATTTAACACTTATTTTATCCAAAATAAAATAAGAAATAGAAGAGAAAAATAAGGATGTAGATATGTAATATATACAGATTGGTCCTAACCCTCAGATTAGGTCAATATTGACTTGGTCGATAAAATAAATAAGTATGGGGAGATAAGGATCCTAATTTAATAAAAATGTCAGAAAACCAACCATAAATATACATTTTATACATTGTAAATATTTCACCTATTTTATTTATCATTAATATCATCTCAAACGAAAATATTTTCTTCATAAAAGTTGTTTATAATATATATACTATTTTATAAAAATATCAAAAAAATTATTTATTGTATAATAATTGATTATGATGAATCGAAAAAGCTGTAAAAGCCGACTTCCAAGATTCATAACTATTTATAGAAAATTCCAAATTAACCAAACTCACTTTTAAAATTTATTTTATATTAAATACTATTACTAAAAGAATCAAAAAATATTAGAATAAAATGGGTGAGTTTTAGTGCTTGGACCCCTTTGCCGATATGTACTATATGCACAATCTTCCTGAATTTCTAATTAATTATTCTTAACTACATTTGACTTAATTCTTTTTCTATCGAGTTTCTAAAAATCCATAGAAAAAATATAAAAATCTTATTTATTAATAAATGACAATAAATCCCGAAGCCAAGAAGTCATGACTCAAAATTTCCGGACCTCATAACTCAGCAGTATGGGCTCCGAATTTAGAGTAGTCACTTTTAAAGTTCGTTTCATAGGATAATCTATCAAATGAAACATATTTCGCTAAAATCAGAGTTAATGTGCAAAATGTGGGTTGTGGGACCCTATTGGAATAAAAATGGCAATGTATCTGAATTTTATTTTATTTAATATAGATCATTTCGTATTTTTATATATTGAAATAAATAAATAAATACTAAATTGTTTATTTAATTACTAATTAATTAATTAATTAATTATCCATTAATTAATTTCTTTAATTCTTAATTTATTTATTTTTGTACATTTACTTTAATTAATTATTTAGTTAATTATTTTATTTTGGCCCTTTTTCTCTCTCATTCCACGTCCCTCTTCCCCGCCCTTCTTCTTCTTCTTCTTTTGCCTCTCCCGCCGCTTCCGCTTGCTTCCCTTATCCTCCGACTGTCAACTCCAACTACTGGTTGGTAGGTCGATATCCTAACTACCCACTAGTGATGGGTGCCACCATGAGGTGATCGTACCTGGCGGTGTACTCCCCAAGTCTCCCCAGCCTATAAATACCCTGGACCTCCATAGCTCGGAGTAGTATCCACCATTTTCCTCTATTAGCTTCTCAGCTCCAAGGTTGAGAGAGGTTGTGAGGATGACAAACGTCGGTCTCCTTCGCGTTAAGGAAGAGTATGGAGGCAAGGCACGACACGATCTCTTCCACGGTGAGGCTTTGCTCCGTCGCACGTCAAGCCACCGAAGGTTGCCCCTTCCGTAGCAGGAAATGACCATCGAGCTCATCGGAGCTTGGTTCCCAAGCGATTCCACATCATCTCCTTCCATCCATAATTTCCAGGTCACTCATTCTCTCTCTATCTTTTATCTTCAACTTCTCTCTCTCCTTTTTCTTCCATTCTGATATTACTCTACTTCTCCATTTATCTTTAATCGACACGCAAAGTATCAATTAGTGTACGATTACCGATCATCCATTCTGATATTACTCTACTTCTCCATTTTCTTTCATGATCTGATCATCTCAGATCCACTCCGACCTGATACCTAATCCCGTCCTCCATCTCCATAGGGATTCTCCTTCCATTCTCCCTTTTGTGCTTTAACACCTAGCCGAGGCATTTTCTCCTCGAGATTTATTTGTTACGGCAAGATATAGAAGCATTGAGAGATCTATAGAAGCACCATTTTCCACCGTGAATCGATGTTGTTGCACCAAGGAGCATCTGGAGTTGGACCTAGATCACCATCAATCTGAATACAAAGCGGCGACCTGCACAAGTTCTTTGATCAACATCCAGAAGAGCCTCATCAAAAGGTCCTCGAAAGGAACTCGATGTCGAGAAGCATTGAGATAGGAAACGATATCCACCACTTCACGATATGAAGCCATTGACAAAAATACCCTATACTGCCTCGAGCTTCAACGATGGGAAGAGATTCTCCACCTGCAAATCATTTTTGGAAGAAGTCAACAGTGGAGGCACTGCTTAAGCCCCCTTAATTTGGAGCTTTCTATTCAAACCATCGGATCAGCTGATCCGATCCTACATCCACTACCTTGCCACGCGTCAACAATAGACAAAACGCGTCACCCCACTGAATATGCCATAAGCGATGCATGTGCTTCGTAGTATACAGGAGATATTAGTGGCAAAATTTATGCTAAACCCCTCAGAACTTCTCTATTTTGCATACAGGTTCCTAGCAATAGACAGCACGTGAAGAGCACGTTGTTTCTGGTCTTTTTGCGCCGATACCCTCGAATCTCAAACGTATTACAAATAGATCTTTTGCAGCTCGATCACGTGCCCACGCACATGACTCTTTACGAATTTTGCACAGAAGTTCCCTAGCTTCTACATATTATGCATGCAGCCACAAAATTTCCAGAATATTAGAAAATTAGCAATATCACACTATGTATCCACTATAGTATTCTATACATATTGAATAAAATACAAAATATCAAAATAAAAAAAAATATGTACTTCGTAATATACCCTATATACAATATATTCATTATTTTCAAAAATAAAAAAATATTTTCTATTTTTAATAATTCAAAAATTAAATAAAAAATATATCAAACTTTATAATAAATAAAAGATATAAAATACCTCAATAAAAATCATAAAATGTTATATAAAATATTTTTTACTATATATTACATATTCAACTAAAAAAATAAAAATCATATATTAAAAATCAACAAAAAAATACAAAATACATCAGAAACTTCAAAAAGTCATAACTAATTCAAGAAAAATCATATTAATACGCATAACACTCATTTGAAAGATATTTTCATCTAATTTTTATAAAAAATATATTTTATTATTATTTACTATTTTCAAAATCATCAATAAAATCCTATTTTCAATAAAAAAATATAGTTTTCAACTTTAAAAACCAAATAAAAATTAAAAACATTTTCTAAAATTACATAAAAATTACATAATAAAAGCGTCAAAATATAAAACCTAATATAAAAATACAAAACATATACCTATATTTTTACATATGTATATCGAAATCATAAAAACAACATAAAATTCATAAAATAAAATAAAAATAAAAAAATGCCCAATAATATCAAAAATTAGGAAATCCATTTACCTTAGTCACTCTATCTTTTTACCTTAGTTTCCACAGTTTTCCTCCCTGAGTTCGACACTCTCGTACTTATCGATATACCTTTGAATTTAGGAGTATAAATAATAAAAAAATAAAAAATCTGGTAATTTCACCTAACCAACATAGCCATGATAGTCTCTTCTTCTAGAATTATCAGGTTGGGTGATTTTTTACGAATTTTCATTGTGACCCCGGACTTCATTTGAATTTCAAGTAGGTCTTGATACAGCTTGAGGCGTATGCCTCTACAAGTGATTTAATATGATTATTGCACATTGTCCCTTATGACATGCCTGACCACTCGGGTTAAGCCAGTAAACAAGGGTCGTTGTGTCCTGAATCACTAACCTAGGTCAATGAGAAGAAGTAAAACCACTCAACAGGAATATAAAACAATCAACACATGTAAGTGGTTCACTAATTTATTTACCTGATAGAGCCACCCGGGTCGAACGAAAGGGGCACGAAAATGCTATGAAGTAGTCAAAATTCTTAAAATAAAATAATTTCTTAGTAGTTTTTCATTTTTAATTTTTTTAATTTTAATAGAAAAACAAAATCAACAAAAATAAGAGAAAACAAGTTCAAAGATCTTTTTGGATTTTTTTAAATAACTAAAAATGCTCACAAAATTCAGATAAAAATACTTTTGAATTTTAGTGGTTTTAAAATGTTTTTGATAATTTTCTAGGATTTTTCTAATGTTTTTGTATCAAGAAGGCAAGCAATGCACAACCATGACTAAATTGCAAGTTAAAAATATTTACAATGCCCTAAAGTCCTAGATAGTAATTTTACAATAAAATATGAAAACAACATACAAACAGCAACTAAAAATAGTTTTTTTTATATTTTTCTTTGATTTTATATGAATTTTAAAAGATTTTATGTGTTTTGTGTTTTTTAGGGTTTTTATAGCAAATTTCTAAACAAAATTAATATTGGAAACAAAGCACACAAAAAAGTACATGGATGAATTTTTATAGAATTTTTAAAACATTTTTCAAATTTTGATGATTTGACAAGGCAAACAGAGATATTTTGAAGGTTTTTGAATTTTTAAAAATATAAATTAAAAGTAATTAATCCAATAAAATCACAATAAATTTTACAAACCAACATGAGTTAATGGTAATTTTTAGGTGATTTTTTAAATTAATTTAATATTTTTTACGTCTAGAATACAATGTGTAATTTGTAACAGTTTACAGGGACGTAATAGTAGTTATTTTAAGTTTATGGACCACACAAATAACATAATTTAATAGATTAGGGTCTAATCTGCAAAAAGCCCACTCAAATCACGCACATGCTTAATACTGGGCGTGCAGGGGTATAAATGCAATTTTAGAAAACATACTATTTGTTCAGCAACAACACAAGATTTCAGGACATATTATGCAAATAATCCAAAACTCACAATGGACCGCATGTGCTACAGACTGAGTGGGACTAAAGTGCAAATATTTTAAATTACAAGATTTAAATTGCAAAAGTTCCAAGCTACAACATTTATTTAATGGACTAAAGCAAAATAAAATAAATGTAGGGGGAGACTATGAAATATACCCATGGCGGGGAACGTGGCGCGCATGGAGGCTGTCTCTGTCGTACGGTGTTGACTCGCTACTAGGCTAGATCTGACGGTTGCAACAAATGTTGCGGACGTGCAGGGCAGATGTGTCAGAGCTCTGATCCAACAACCAAAAAGTTGATCCTGTTTGGCGGCTCAGATGCGATCTGGCTGGAGGGCGTCCATCCGACAGCGGGCAAAGGGTTAGCAACAACAGGTCCTGGGCGTACTTCGATCGTGCATCAAATGGGCTCCAATGCTCCGATGAAAGATAGGAAAGGTCCGGTTGTGTCGTGGAGGTACTTCGTGTCAGGTGGGCGGCTCAGATGGAGGTGGTGATGGTTGGATGTGTGTGGCGGTGAAGGGGGACCTGGAGCAACTCCGCTGGTGCAACTGAGTGCACTAAATGGGTTCCTTGCGCTCACAATGTCCTACAAAGAGTATAAGGGACTCGGGGATATGCTCCGATCCTGGTTATTGCAGCTGAAAAGGAAAGAAGCGAAGAGCTATGGGGTATTAGGTCTCTGACAAACGAGGGGGATGGAGCCCCTTCCTTATCCTCCTACGATGAGTAGGATTCAAGTGGACAGGCTGTGGGAGAATATGGAGGGCGATATGGCGAGTCGATCTGAATGGAGGGATTGAGATGATGGGCTCCAGACCTGGTGGTCGGAGCCAGTGAATGTTGGTTGAGGCCAACTAGGAAGATGCGATCGAACAGGGAAAAATGCGACGATAAAAGTGATACCTGAAGGTCGGGATGTGTTCCTGAGCTTCAGGCGAAGCTGGGAGGACTTTTCTTGGCCTCAACCAAGCTGC
The DNA here is from genome assembly GCA_037367405.1 of Ottelia alismoides. Classification (NCBI taxonomy): domain Eukaryota; kingdom Viridiplantae; phylum Streptophyta; class Magnoliopsida; order Alismatales; family Hydrocharitaceae; genus Ottelia; species Ottelia alismoides. The sequence goes on along the minus strand of JAZKJV010007409.1, from coordinate 2,195,421 downwards.
GGCTGGCCAGGAGGCTTCACGCAGCGGAGCTCCGACCACGTAAAGCGTCGATTCATCGAGCATCTCCAGGCGATTCTATACGGCTCCTCAAGTGGTTGTCACTCCACTGAAGGTGTCTAGGGAAGAAAGGGGGTGCAAGGGACAAGATGGGGGGCTGGTGGAGCTGGAAGCGAGGTTTTGTAGGGTTCCCTAGGGTCTAGATAGATCGGAGGAAAGTACGTAAACCTAAGAAGATCCAATCCTTCCTAGGGAACCATGAGGGTCAAAGGTCCTAGGAGGTGAATCGGGCGAAGAATCGAGGGGAACAGAGGTCGGAGTTGGGCGCAAAAATACAGAGAAGTGGCTACGACAAGAGGGAGGACAACTCGACCTGACTGGAAAAGACCATAGACAGGGGTCAACTGTCTGACGTGGACCAATGAGAAAATCAGGATTTACAAAATAAAGGGAACATCAATAAAAAAATAGCAAATAAATTTAAAATAAAAAAATGTTTATTATTTTATAATGTATTTTTCTATGAATTTTAATTATTTTATGAAAAATAAAATAACATATATATAATATATAATATTGTATACAGGTATATTATACATATGTATTATGTACAAGTAATTTTATTTTATTGTTTTTACACAAATACGCTTATTTTATATTTTATTTATTTACAACATATGTAGGAGTATAAAATAATTTTATTTTTATTTTTACAAATTATTAAGGGTATATAATAAATAGTGGATGTGATATGTACATGTATCTTTTATACAAAGGTTCGATGATTTTATTTTTAATTTTCTTCTATTTTTCTGATTTTTATTTTATTTTTATAATATTATTATAACTATATACAAGGGTGTAAAAGAATAAAATAATTTTAGTTTTATCAAAAATAAATAAATAAATAAATAATATGTACAAGTATAAGTGATATAAACACAACAAAGTGAACCCTATCTCTCTCTACTTATTTTATTTTGCGATCAAGTCAATATTTGACCTTCTCTTAGGGTCTAGGTCACTCGGCATTTATTCTAAATACATCATTATTTTTCTTTTCCTTTAATCTTTTATTTTGGCCAAAAATGCATACTAAATATACAATATTAATAATGACATGTAGAAAGCTAAGTTATTATATTTACAGATATTTATAGGGTATTTTGTTAAGAAGAAGAGCTAAAATAAAAAATAAAGAGTGAGAATCATGGATTAATCACCCCCTATACTTTACCTTTGCTAGACTCTTAGCAAACACTTATTTGAAAAAGAAGAGAAAATCAAAAGGAAATGAAAAGAACAAGAATCAAGGTTGATTTTAAACTTATCTTCATTAAATTGGAGTATGGAGCTTAGTCAGATCTTTGCGTTATTAGTTTGTCAAAACCTTATTGGGAAACAAGTTTAAGACTCAGCAGCCTCTATGTTCCACTATTCTATGATCAAGACTCTTTAATAAACCAGATCAGAACACGTCTACTTATGCAAACTCTAATGACTATGCATCTTTCCTTATATTGTGTAAGTGATATGTAGCTCCCCACCTCAAAAATGACAAAGAAACAGCCTCCCTCATCAAGGTAACCCTATTTCCCTAGTCTTGCAGCTCTTTCCTCGAGGAGCGGGGTATTCCCTTATAAGTTCAAGTTCAACCAGCTCAAGAAGAGGGGAAAGAAGAGAATGGACCGTGACCAATGTAGCCACATATCCCTTGGAGCAAAGCCAGTGTAGTTAAGTGTCCAGCTGCAAGCTTCCATGAGATGAGATGGTGGAATACATAAGCTTTGCTTAATTACTATATACACTCCGGCAAGCATTTTATTTTCAATCATGCTTGTCCCCTCTTTTGGAGTTTTTCAATTTTTTGTACATTTTTTTCGATGTGCATATATACAACATATTTACATGGTGCAACATGTACATAAGGAGATTTTCTTCTTGAGCAAGTAGACTATCCCTCTTTTGGAGCATTATTGCAACCCAGATACTCCTATCTCTCTCTACTACATAAGAAGATGAGAGGTTCTGCCTAGAAGTACTACCATACCCCAAGCCAAGGAATTCTGCCTCCTCACCACCTCATCCGTGTTGAGCTACGTATAAGGTGTGTGTACAAGTCAAGCCATTGTCTCTGAGAGTCATGTGTGAGTTGTTAAGTGTTATACTTAGGCTCATCAAGTTGACATGTGAAAATAGCGTAGTGGATTCAAAGAATTAAGTCACTATGGACCAGAAACGTCTTAACCCCAAATCCTATAAGGTTCCTCTGAAGTTAGGTGGATTAAGGTCTTATCCAAGCTTCATTTTTCAATTTAATTCCAGATTATTTGAATGTCAACTATGATTTAGAAGAATATACAAGAAATTATGTACAAAAGTCTTTTTGTGCAATTTTTTAAAAATGCAAATTTTTATGAAAATATTTGAATGCAATGAAGATTTACAAATAAATTTCTGCAAACTTTCATTTTTCAAATATTTTTTACAAAACTTTTGTACTATATACATAATTTTGATACAAACATATTTACAAACATATAACAATCAAAATATTTTTAGAAACATTAAAAAAATAATTTTTAAAAAAAGCTATTTACAAACATTTATGTACAAGAAAAATTTAAAGTTTTTGTGATTTTTATTTTATGATTTTTAGCCATTTCATTTATTAACTCACTCACACAAAGTACGAGTTATGACTAAAGTATATACACAATATATACGACACTTCCTATGCTTAGCTCGAACGATGTCCTCAGAGTGATCAAAGAGTGATGATAGGAAGACATAACTCATGTTGAGTATTGGGAAGTGAAAAGAAAGGCTATACTACAACGACAAATGAAAGAATATAATGAATAGAGGTCGGTGATCCTCCTATACTTAGGTTCAAATAATCCTAAGTATAGAAGTCTGTACGCAAGGGGAAAACCGAGGGTTAGGATGTACATGGTTTACCTCCCCTATACCTAGGGTAAAATATCCCTACGTATAGGCAACAAAACCGAGGTAAAAGGAATCAAATGAATAATCACAAGTCTGATACCCCACCTATACTTCGGGTGAAGCACACCCTAACTATAGCATATTCATAAGATGAAGATTGGATATTAGATAAAAATAATAAATGATATGGACAACTGGGTCAATATAGCTACGGAAGAGAAGTGATAATCATGCATGAGGTGCAAATGATATGATTCAAAGACCACATCTCATGCAAAATGAATAAAGGAAACATCAACGATCAGCAGATCATACTCAAGATATGGTTCCGGGTGCTAACCGTTAACTTGAAAGGTGGATTCAGATGACAATTCAGATATATAAATACTTCTGTTGTCGTATACTTTTCGGACCACGTATGGTCCCTTCCATTTGCTTTGTAACTTCCCTGGAAATAGTCTCAATCTAGAATCGAATAACCACACACTGTTTCGGCTCAAACTGTTTATGGTTGATATAAGAATCATGTCATATCTTCACTCTCTCCATGTATTGTACGCTACTCGAATAGGTTGTGTCTCTCAACTCCTCCAGGGCTGCCATCTCTGCTTTCCTCTAGTCTCTGATACTCTTAGAATCCAAAATTAACTCCGAGACTGCCCATAGTGAGTTGTGCTTGATCTCCACGAGTAAATGGCATGGCTTTCCATAAACGAGATTAAAGGGAGATGTACCCAAAGGTGGCTTTAAGGAGGTCTGATAGGACGACAAGACTGAGTCCAAAAGTTGTGACCAATCCTTTCGGTCTGGGAGGACAACCTTCTATAATATAGGCTTGATCTCCCTATTCGGTACTTCAGTAAGACCATTGGTCTGAGGGCGATATGGAGTGGCATCACGATGTTCAATGCTGAACTCGTTAGCAAGGGCCTTTACCTTGTCATTGATAAAGTGAGTCTCCACGTAAGATATCAAAACTCTAGGTACCCCGAACCAAGAAATGATATTCTTTCTCATTAATCCGCAAACAGTCTTAGCATTTGCGGTCGAGGCAAGGATGGCCTCAACCCAATGACTCACGTAATCCATGGCAAGCAGAATGTATTCAAATCCTTGAGTCTTAGGTAATGGACCCATGAAATCGATGCCCCATGCGTCAAAAACCTCACAGAAGTGAATGGGCTACATCAACATCATATCACGTTGTCCACAGGTGCCCATCCTCTGATAGTCAGTGATGAATCTCCATTTCATCACCTTTATTCTATCATTTTGGCCTCAAAAACCCCAGCAAATGCATGTAAACAACATTAATTTGCACATAATAGCATTCATTATTCATTGTATTAAGTGTACATTAAATAAGGTTTTTAATGCAAAAATTATAGAATAAAGAGAAGAAAAGAAAAAGGAATAAAATATTGCAAATATTTTATGACCCTAACCCCGAGACCAAGGCCAGAATGGAATTGGTCGACAAGGAATAAAGTAGGGGAAGATAAGGGCCAATTATACAATAAATACCTCATTTATTTATTCATTTATTTATGCATTTTTGACACCTATTTTGTACATAATTATTTATTCATCAAATCAAGAAACTTTGTACATAAAAGTTGCAGATAATAATGTAAATAAAAATACAAAATTGAGTTTGTGTAAAAATAATACTCACTGTACATTTTATACACAAAATAAAAAGCAAAAATCTCAACTTCACAGACCCATATCTTGCAAATAAAAACTCCAAGTCACCCAAACTCACCTTTAATTGTATATAGCATTCCATGAACTATTTTATAAAATTAGTTTCATAATTTTTGGAATCCATATGTGAAAGTTAGGTTTTTGACCCTCCTTGTATACAATACCTGATTAAAATATTCATTTTATTCAATATTCATTATTTTTACAAATTCATATTTTTAGAATTTTGGAGATAATGTATATAATTCAGATACATATTGACATTAGAATAAAACCAAAAATAATTTGGAAAATAAAATAAAACTATGTAATATATATAGGCAAGATACCTATATGGAGTATATACACAAATAAAAGGGAAAAAAACATTCTTTAATTATTCAAATCTCTTATATTTTTGTAATAAAGTATATAGTATATGTGTCCTATTAAAAATACAAATCCTTAATAAAAACACAAAAAATTAATTAAATAAATACAATGTGTATAATATATAGGTAAAGTACCTATATATATACTTACAAATACATAGACCTATTTATTTAAAAATACAAATAAACTTATAAAAATCAAACAAAAATACCTTTATACTCACAAAAATAAGTTATAAATTTATAAAATAAGCCAAGAAAATAATAAAAGAAAATAAATAAACTAAAAATAAAATATCCAAAAATACATGTACATACATACATATACATAGTACTAAAATAAAACTACAATAAAACACCTCGAAAAATTCAATAAAAATCAGGAATAAATACTACACGAAATAATACACATTTTTTATTTTATAAGCAAAAATTAATAAAATCATTTCGGATGTCAAATAAATCAATCTTCCTTCAGTCTTGCTATTTTGTCTCGTAGCGGCTTACGTGGCCCAATAAGACGCCGGCCAACGTTGACCCCCTGGTCAACTGTCCCATCCCACGCCTGGCAGCTCTGAACAGTCCACTCCCCCGATTTCCTCCCTTTTTCCCGGGCACACCATCCATCAATCGACAACGCTTCCTTCACAAGATTTGTTCCCTAATCTTCCATGATGCCCGCCGATATCACAGATCAACCAAATACTTTCTAGATCATGAAATAATCGCCGGTCAATAAGGCTACTCGCCAATGTTTATAAATAAAAAGCTCCGCTTCCTTCCTCGAATTTGGCCACTTTCATTCCAACCTAACGCCTAGATCTTGTGCCTGGATTGTTCCTCGTGACAGGGGGAGTAGCCCAGCATCGAGACTCGGCCGGAGGGAGGAGAATTTTGACGCGGCGGAGCTCCGGCGTCCGCCCTGCTCCCTGGAGGCCCCCAGGTATAAGAGCTGACCTTTTAATGCGTTCTTAGTTAGTTTTCAATATTAGCATTTCATTTCAGTAGTTAGTTTAGTTGTTAGTTGATCACATTAACGTAAAAATCAAAAATCGAAGTTCGCCGGAGCTCCGCTCCGGCGACTTCTTCATTATAACCCTCACTGTATCCGACCGCCCCGATCATCCCATCTCGTTCCCCGTCGCCTTCTCCATCCCTCACACCCATCAGATCAACCCAAGACCCTTGGTCTTGGCGAATCCGGGTTCCAACTCCGCCGTTCGCCGGAGCCCCTCCGCCACCCTCCATCTTGCACCGCAGCTTCATAACCCCGGGTTGAGGAGATAGCCCTCTCGCCCGCGGTTCTTTCTGTGCAGGTACCACGAGGAATCGAGCCCTTCTGGGCTTGCTTTGACCAGGAAGAGGTTCCTGGGGGCCACCTTCTTCTCCGACCTCGCTCCACCGACTTAGGCCCCCAGGAGCCATGAGACCACCGTCAGACGATGCGGAAACCTCCCAGCTACGATCAGGACGCTCCAGATGCGCGGGAGGTGCCCGGAGGAGCCCGAGCTACCCGATCGAAGCTCGCCGAGGGCGAGTTCCTTCCCAGTTCTTCCAGGTGCCTTCTGCACCGTTGGATCGAGAGGGCTGGCCCAGATTACACGCCAACCGTTCGATGAAGAAGCACACCCACCGTCAGATCAGCTGGGATGTTCTAATCCCAGCCCTTCATCGCCGAAACGAAGTCCGCCGTCCGATGATCGCCACGTGTATAAGTGGCGCTTCCAGCGCCGCAGGATGCAAGGCCTTATTTAGGGGTAAATTTCATATCTCGCCCCTTACTTTTTGTATTTAGAGTTTACTCCCAAAAATAAATGTTTACGTTGTAAATAAGTAGTAAGAATTGCAGTGGACCCCCCTGATGTTTCCATATTTACATGTTAGTCCCTCCGTGCCTCACGTGCAGCAACCACGTGAGGCGCGGGACATTTTGCATCTAAACCCTGCCGGGTTCTTGTATTTATGAAATGGTCCTGAAAATAAAAGTTAAAGTGTATTTTTTTTGGTGTAATTTTTGCATGTATGCCCCTGCCAAATATTTTATTTGCAAAAATACCCCTGCCAGGCCATTTAATTTTTGAAGGCTTTGTCTATTTATTTCATGCTTCATATTTAATCGAAAAATCTTGCAAAAATAGACTTAAGCTCCTGTTTGGTCATGCTTGAACGCCATATTTTTAGTTTTGCATTTTGTTGCATTTTTGCATTTATTAAAAATCAAGAACTTGTCTTTTAGTCCCTGTCTAACTCATAAAATCCAAAAAAAAATATGAAAATGCCCTGAAAAATTCCAAAAAAATTATATATAGTGTATTTTGTCCTATATTAGTGTCAGACCAAAAATCCCTAAAAATCTCAAAAAGAAAACCTTAAAAATTCGAAAATACCCAAAAACTTAAAAAAAATATAAAAAATCAAAGAAAAATCAGAAAAATATAAACTCAGGCCCTACTTATGCTATATTTTATTATTGTTGTTAGAAAATTAAAGGGGAACATTTTTGAGGCTGTTAGCTATTTTTCATCTCTATTTTTGTGACGGCCAGTACCCAGTCCACTGTTTGCTTTGATTTAGCTATTTTAAAATGCTAAAAGTACTTGCAAAAATACCCAAAAATTATAAAAACAGTAAAAAACCATGAAAATTCCAAAAAGATCTTTTTCCTGAATTTTTGACTATTTTTGTTTGTATTTTTGTGAATATTATAACACCCCTTTTAGGTATATACATCTATATCTATATATATTCAAAAAAAAAAAAGGGAATATATATATATATATATATATTATATACTTAGTAATATGAATTTTCTTTAATCTTAATATGATATAAAAAAAAAATAACGTATATATATATTATATTATATTTAGATATACATATATATATATATATTACATGTATTATAAGCTCTATGCTTAACCTCTATGTATATATATATAATGAATTTGTATTATATAAATATATATATCTAGATGTATACATGATACTTAAGTATTATATTTTAATAATAATAAAAAAAATATATAAAAAAAAACCCACACAAGGATGACTAAGATTGGCACGTAGGCTATGGTATTTTGTGTTGCTCTCTGTGGTTCGACCTCTACATATTTGTCACTATACATTTTATGGTAGAGTAAAATAAAGATTAATTCACATTTGTTTTGAGCTTGATTGTTGTATTCTTTGGATTGTGGGTTAATTGCTGATTAACACCGGTCTTCCATGAGTGGTCGCCTCGGCGACAACACTTCTATTTTTTTATGGTGACCCTCGTGGGAAAACCCATGTTATCAGATGGCGCCGTTGCCGGGGAGCAATGAGCATAGCCAAATTGATTTTTTGTCATTCTTGTATAAAAATGTAAATTCATGATTCATTCTTTGTGTGAGCAGCTAGTGTTTTAATGTCATTAATCACCATGCTTTATTTCTTTATTTATTGTGATTATTTTTCTCTGCTCTATCTAATTGACTAAGTACGCTAATGCAATCTTTTTGTGACTTTGATGCAAGGGACTCCCACGCGAGGATGGCTTCCTAGGAGGCCAAGGCAGCCGAGCTTGGAGGAGGAAGGTTTTCTCTTCTCATGACCATCTGGAGAGTGCACCAAGGAAGCAAAGAGAGGGGCATTAGATAGGCTAGATACTTAGGGAAATTATTTTTGTAATTCATGATGAGAGAGAGACTATTTTGGCATGTAATAATTAACGGGACTCTACTCTTCACAATGAGGTCCAGTGCCTGGGTGTCTGTTCACCTGGGGGCCTCATCGCTGTTTTCCGCGATTTCTACCGCCTTCTTTATTTTGTTTCCCGCTGTTTTGAGCTTTCCGCCTTTATTTTACTTTGTTTTGTGTGCTTGGAGCCCCTAGATATAGGTTGCTTGACTCGGTAGCTAGGTCCAAACATTAATAAGAATGCATGTTCCTATAGTCTACTTCGATTGGATCTAGTCAAACTCAAACAAGTTGTAAATTCGTCTCTTAGCCCGCCGCGCCGCGAGCTCACACCCGAACAAGCGCTTTCTCCTACTCCAAATGTGTTGGGCAGAGGAGGGGTGAGCCAAGATCGGACTCTCTTGGGCTAGAGACGAATGAGCAACTTATGGTTCTTCACGTTAATAGCAGCTTATGTTTAGGACGATTTTGTGCCTTGCATACCGACATGTAGATAGGTTTAAAAATTCTGTTTTGCATACCACATGGAGAGAGCTGGGATGCACTGTAAGTCTTCTAACTCAGCATGCATCATTCGGTTCAATGGTGAGATTTCCATCATGGAACCACTTGCACGGCTTTTTCCGCTATCTCCCTCTGATTTTGAGCACCTAGGACTTAAATGAAAACCTACAAAAACGTTAGGCGCTGGTATGAAAACAGATCCAAAAAAAGTGAAAACCAAAAAAATTAAAACAAGGGGACTGCTAAATAAACTTTGACCTTAATTAAAATCTGTAATGGACTATCATTGTACCGGGTTCATAAAGCCCTCATTGTTTTCAGGTACTTTGGAGGGGGACCAAAACCCTACTCCCTTGAGCGAGTGCGACCCCTAAGGATTAGAGCCCAAAACCCAGTCTGCAACTGCCTTGTGTATCGCCTGGATTTCCGAAGTAATGGCGCTTCTATCGTACGTAGGCGAGTAGGACTTGGTCACCAATGGTGACTCTCTGTTGTGAGAGCATCGACCCTGTCCGAAGTATTGAGCATAGGCCACGCCTTCACGGGGGTGTCTGTCTCATCGTCCTGCGTCCGAGTAGGTTCTTGCACGCTCATGGGTGATTCCGTTGCGAGCGAGAACCGAAGTATTGGTTTCGCCTATCGGCTTCCTCTCTCTTTTCTTTGGCTGAGTAGGGATCCAGGAAGGGTTACAAGGACTCCAAAAAGTACAGACTACAGGTTACACAGGAGGAGGACAAGTACGGGATACTCTTCCGGCAGTACTCTCTCTCCTATAGGGTAGCGTACTAAGGACTTGTTATAAGATATGCCTGAGAATCACAACTCTAAAAATGAAAAGATAATAAATAGCCGAGCTTTCACGGCTTCACATGGCGTGAGTTGGTGAACCCGATTTTGTCTTGTGTTTGTATGGATCTAGATTAAGGTTCAAAGATCGAAGTCCCGCGCCTTTGCGCCAATTCTATCTTCCTTTGACCACCCCGCTCAACCGAGCCTTTCTACTGTTTTACACTCCTTTTTGTTCCTCGTTGACCATCGTATCATTCTTCCAAAATCCGATATTCTCTTGTGCTCCGCGAAGTTGATCCATGGATGGTTTCGTCGGGACCATGCCGACACCTACATCGATTCCATGGACTCACCTTCGCCAATAATTTCGAGGCGATTCCCGAGAACCGATCCAGACTTTGCGGATCGAACTCCAGACTCCTCGTCTTCTACCTTTCTCTTGGCCACCAAATAAACTGGGATCACTTTTGTCCCACTATCACCGTTGTGAATGGGAGTCGATTACAGTCTACATCATTTTTCCATTCACAACACGCTGGGGTTGACTTGAACTCCAGCCTCATCACGACAGCTGAGTATTTATGGCAAGTGATCTGATTCGGACCATCTCATTATGCAGATAGAAGACAGTGCGAGCCCTGGAGACTACTCCAGAGTTCATTTCGTCCGATTCAGACCCTGACATGGCGCCAGGAGGAAAGGGCAAGGGTCAGCAGCCACCCACACCAGAGGGACAGATGCCAGATCAGAACCAAGTCAATGCACAGTTGCTGGCATCCATCCAGGCAATACAGCAGCAGCTGACCGAGCAGGCCCTTACGCAGACGGCTTTCCAGGATATGTTGAATGATATGATGAATCGTAACGATGGAGGAGGAGGCCGAGGCAGAGGAGGCAGGGGAGGAGGAGGAGGAGATGGAGGTGGAGGAGGTGGTGACGACCCCAATGATGATCCTGAATTCCAACCACAGCCGAAGCCAACACTCAAAGAAACATACAATCCAGGAGACAGCCAGATGACCGAGTGGATTCTCATCCCACCGGTACACGCTCACTTTGAGCTGAAACCCCAATTCATAGCCCTTCTCCCTGCATTCCATGGCAACACCAATGAGGAGCCGTATATCCACCTGCAGCAATTCTCCCGCATTTGCCGTACTACTCACTATCCCAATGTCCCTCTGGACATTGTCAAGATGACGGCTTTCCCCTTTAGCCTACAGGATAAGGCCCTTTATTGGGTCAATCATATGGGGAAAGTTGTGACGACCTGGGAGGAGCTGAAGTCCGCCTTCTTGCACAAGTATTACCCTCTGGGTCGGCTCAACCAGATGCGAGCCCGTATCAGTAATTTCTCCCAAGGACCTCATGAGTCAATACATGAAGCATGGGAGAGATTCACTGACTTGCAGGAGAAATGTCCCCATCATGATATTCCGAAGACCAGCTTGGTTCAGCATTTCTTTGGGGGACTGAACATTGAAAGTCAAAGGCTCGTAGACGCAGCATATGGGGGCTCACACTTCAATAAGGATGAAGATGTCGTCTGGCAGATCTTTGAAGAAATGGCCGAAGGAGAGGCCGCCCTCTCTTCATCCAAGGCTTATCAGAAGCAACCCCAGATCCTTCAAAAGCAAGTACACATGGCAGTATCTAAGGAATCAGAGAGAGATGAAAGCTCCAACCTCAGCATCATCGGGGGACATCTCTCTAAAGTTGACATTATCGAGAAGCGATCAAAAGATCTCGAAAAACTCGCCTTAATCGAGAAGAGGACCCAGAGTTTGGACAAACTGGATCACATCACCAAGCAGCTAGAACTGCTGGTAGGTACCATCAATTCTGTTCAGTCGGCAGCACCGCTCGAAGCTCCAGCTGAGAGAAAAGACGAGCAACCACCGCTACACCAGCCTCAGCCAAGCCAGCAACCACCGACAGTTCAGCACGTGTACTACGTGCAGGCACCTGATCAGAGCCAGCCGCAACAGCAGATGGTTGTGTACCAACCAGAGTTTATCTCAGACACCGATTCAGTGTTCCCGCCACCACCCCTGGTCCAGGAAGTTAATGGAGTTTGGACTAATGATGCACAGCCGACCCGTCCTCAGGGACAACTCCAGGGTCAGCCATTTGCCAACCGGCAGTACCACCAACCTCAGGGTGGTCGTTTTGGGCACCCCTCTCAGCAACGCCAGCAGCCTCCTCAATTCGCACATCAATGGAGGCAGAATTTTCCGTATCAGCAGCAGCAGCAGTATCGCCATCCGCAGCCGTATCACCAATACATGGCTGCTCAGCCTCAATCATACCAGCAGTATCCCTCTCCGTCCTACCAACAACTTCAACTTCCTGCTCCACCACAGCAACACCATCAGCAGCCTCCCCACCCATCTAACCAACAGCAGCGTGGTATGCACGCTGCATCTTCTGATGTGCCCCCAGCTAATCCCACCATGGAGTGTCTAGCCCAGCTTGTCCAAGGGCTAGCAGAGATGACCAAGCGGCTTGATGACCTGACCGCCACTCGCACTACCATTCCGGCGCAGGTCGAAGCCAACCCCAACAATTTCAAGAAGAAGGAGCAGGTAGAATGTGATGTCCAGTCCGCATGTGATAATGATATTACTGCTTTTTCTAATGCTGTTACTCTTAGGAGCGGTAGGGCCTTGCCTCCGCCTGCTACCAGATATGGGGTGAATAAAGAAACAGGTGGATCGTCATCTTCCGCATCAGCCGTGCCAGCTCCAGGGGCGGGTGAGGAGGAAGAGGAAGGAGAAGCCAGTCCAGCCGTCGTGCATTGCCAGAAGCAATTCCAGCCAAAAATACAAAAAAATCCGCAAAAACAAAAACACCAAAAAGAAGCCTGTAGCAGAAGTGAAGCCGCGCCAGCCTTGGAGGAGCCGCCAGTAGCAGCCGATCCTGTGCCAGCCGATGGAGCCAATGCTACCCTTTTTGATCGCCCAGCAGCATCAGCAGAGTTAGACCCAGCTTGTACGCCTTTTTGTAGTCCGGATGTACAACATTCTGTGGGCGATAATCCTGATGTAAATAAGAACTCTAATTTTCCTGCCAGTAATGTGAATATTCCTTTTCCTCATGCAATACAAAAATCCAAAAAAATAACAAAAAGAAAAACTGCATTGTCTGATCCAGGTGTTGTAGATATTTTGGATAAATTGACTGTTGAGATTCCCTTGTTAAAGGCCGTGGAATACATGCCGGCTGTGAAGAAAGGATTGAAAGAGGCATGTACTAACAGGCGTCGCCCAGCGCAAGACAACAGACGCCGAGAGGTAGAAAAACACGTTCTGTCCATGGCCACAGTTGCAGCTATCACCAACCTCCCCCAGAAAAAGCAAGACTCAGGAGCACCTCTGATCAGTTGTGTGATCTTCGATCAGGTCTTCGAGCGTACTCTTCTTGACAGTGGTTCTTCCATCAACCTTCTGCCCTCGTCCATAATGCAAGAATTCGGGCTGGGACCGCTCAAGCAGACACGAATGATCCTTCAGTTCGCTGACCGATCCGTTAAGCGGCCCCGCGGTTTGTTGGAAGATGTGATAGTTACCGTGCAAGATATGAAATTCCCAGCTGACTTTGTAGTCCTTGATATGGACTCTCCTGCACCACTGCTCCAGACTCCTATCATCCTCGGCAGACCATTTCTCCGTACTTCAGGCGACGTGGTTGACTACGGGTCTGGAAAGATCACCTTCAGTTCGAAGACCCAGCGAATCACCATCAACATGAACAAGGAGCAGAACGCCACAACTGATGAGAGTCAAGCAGCATCAGAAGCAGACTGTGAGTTTATTGCAGAGATCAGAGATTCAGAGTTATCATTGGACGATCCATGGACCCGAGAAATCCTCACTCTTGAGGAGGACTTGGAAAGCACGGTCAGCATATGCTCCGATGATGTGTGGGAGACAGATTCTCAGATGCAGGCGCACCTTCTTGAGCATTCACTCCAGACCGAACACGATCAGCTCACCACAGAACCGTTCGGTACATCACTGGGATCTCAACAGGATGTGGAGGATGGTAACAGTCTCAAAGTACATCCCACCACCAGCATGGTATCAGAAGTGACCGGTAAAGGGGACAAACCGAAACCAGAACTCAAGCCACTTCCTGCAGGCCTGAAGTATGCTTTCCTTACGGGTGAAGAACACATGTATCCAGTCATCATCAGCAGCAGGCTGAATCTGGATCAAGAATCTCGACTTCTAGAGATTTTAGAGAAGAACCGCAAGGCACTTGGTTGGAGCGTATCAGACCTCCGAGGGATAAATCCAGCTCTGTGCTCACACCATATCTATTTAGAAGACGATGCCAAGCCGTCCCGCGAATTCCAGAGAAGGCTAAACCCTAACCTTCGGGACGTGGTCATGAAGGAAATCACAAAGTGGTGTGATGCAGGCTTCATTTATCCCATCTCCGATTCAAAGTGGGTAAGCCCCCTGCATGTAGTTCCCAAGAAATCCGGGCTTACTGTGGTCACAAATGAAAAAGGAGAGGAGATTTCAACTCGGGTACCGACATCCTGGCGGGTGTGTGTTGACTACCGCCGCCTAAATGCAGCAACCAAGAAGGACCACTTTCCCTTGCCATTTATTGATCAAGTCTTGGAGAGATTAGCAGGCAAGGAGTTCTTCTGCTTCCTGGACGGGTACTCCGGGTACAACCAAGTGGCGATCGCCCCTGAGGATCAAGAGAAGACTACCTTCACTTGCCCGTTCGGCACCTACGCCTTCAAGAGGATGCCCTTTGGATTATGCAATGCACCCGCAACCTTCCAAAGATGCATGCTTGCAGTCTTCGCCGAAATGGTAGGCAGTTTTCTCGAGGTGTTCATGGATGATTTCTCCGTCTACGGTGATAGTTTCGATTCTTGCCTCGAGCACCTAGACAGAGTGCTTCAGAAATGTCGGGAAGTCAATTTAGTGCTCTCATGGGAAAAGAGCCACTTTATGGTCACAGAGGGTATTGTGTTGGGCCATGTCATTTCCAAACGTGGTATGGAAGTCGACCCAGCCAAGGTGGATGTCATTTCAAACCTGCAGCCACCTCAGTCAGTAAAGAATGTGAGGTCATTCCTGGGGCATGTGGGATTTTACAGACGATTTATCAAGGACTTCAGCCGCATTGCCCGACCTCTGACAGAACTTTTGTGCAAGGAGAAAGAATTTATTGTTGAACAGCCAGTCCTCCTCGCCTTCAATCAATTGAAGGAGCTTATCACTCAGGCTCCAATCTTACAGCCTCCAGACTGGACTCTTCCATTTGAAATAATGACCGATGCGTCCGATTTTGCCGTCGGAGCTGTTCTAGGGCAGAGGAAAGATAAGGCGCCCTATGCCATTCACTATGCCAGCAGAACATTAGATGAAGCTCAAAGAAATTATACAGTAACAGAGAAAGAACTGCTGGCTGTGGTTTTCGCCTTAGAGAAGTTCAGATCCTATTTGTTGGGGTCAAAGGTCACAATTTTCACAGACCACTCTGCTATTCGGTACCTACAGCAGAAGAAGGATGCCAAGCCCAGACTGATTCGTTGGATCCTTCTCCTCCAGGAATTCGATCTGGAAATTAAGGACAAACCTGGAGTTCAGAACGTGGTAGCAGATCACCTCTCTAGAATAGAGCAGCATGACTCTCCTTTGAGCAACGCACCTATCACAGAGACCTTCCCTGACGAAGCTATCTTAGCCGTGGATGCTCTCCCTTGGTATGCTGACATTGTAAATTACCTCGCCTCTGGGGTAATACCTTCGGATTGGACGAAGAATCAGAAGAACAAATTCATGTCGACCATCCGCTTTTACCAGTGGGAAGATCCCCTTCTGTTCAGGGAAGGAGCAGATTGTATTTGGCGCAGGTGCATTCCTCAGACGGAGCAATCTAGTGTCCTCGAGCATTGTCATTCACTCGAATCTGGTGGGCACCATTCTGGAGATCGTACGGCAGCGAAAGTATTGCAGTGTGGCCTCTGGTGGCCCACTTTATTTAAGGATGCAACAGAATTTGTTAAAAGATGTCTTGATTGTCAGCAACTGAAAGGAACACTCACTGCCAAAGACTCAATGCCTCTGAAAATCATTCAGATAGCAGATGTTTTCGATGCATGGGGCATTGACTTCATGGGACCTTTCCCTAACAGTCAAGGTTTTGAGCACATCCTTCTTGCCGTAGATTACGTGAGTCGTTGGGTTGAAGCTATCCCCGCCCGAGCCGCCGACAGCAAAACAGTTTGCCAGTTTCTGAAGAAGAACATCATTTCGCGGTTTGGGATACCGAAGATTCTCATATCCGACGGGGGTAGTCATTTCATCAACAAAGAGGTCAAGAAGTTAACGAAGGAGTACAGCATCGATCACCGCGTCGCATCTCCTTATCATCCGCAGACCAATGGCATGGCGGAGTTATCCAATAGAGAAATCAAGACCATATTGCAGAAACTTGTTAGGCCAAACAGAAAAGACTGGTCTCAACTCTTGGACTCAGCTCTTTGGGCTTACCGTACGGCCTACAAGTCTCCCTTGGGCATGTCGCCCTACCGTCTTGTATATGGAAAACCATGTCATCTGCCCGTGGAATTACTTCACAAATCCCTTTGGGCAATTAGTAATTGTAACTTGGATTCACGAAAAGGTGGTCAGAAGAGAAAGGACGATCTGAACAGGCTCTTGGAATTCCGAGACTGCGCATACGATAACACCTTGATGTACAAAGAGAAGGTGAAACGCTGGCATGACCGGCACATCAGACGAAAGACCTTCGATGTTGGGCAGAAAGTGTGGTTGTTTGATGCAAAGTTGCGGATATTCCCAGGTAAATTAAAAAGTAAGTGGACAGGGCCATTTCGAGTATGTGAAGTGCGTGACAACGGAAGCATTGCTATATCAGAATTGTCCCCTGACGCACAACCCTTCGTCGTCAACGGCCAACTACTGAAGCCTTACTTGGAACCAGACTCATTCTTGGCCGTTGTTGACTCTATTCAGTTAATGCACCCCGAGGATATCTCTACACCTCCTGCAGCACCAAAAGATTCAGACGATGTGCTCCAACCATTATTGCTCTGATTTTCTTCTTTTCCTTATCTATTTTCTTTTTCTATCTAAAACGTGCCGCCTTTGTAGACAGTTTTCTATACTTAGGACGAACTTGGTCCTAAGTATAGGGGGGTGAGCACCTAGGGTTCTTGATTTCTGTTTGATCCTCTCCATCGTCTCCTCTTCTTGTCTATACTTAGGAGTATCTTACCCTAAGTATAGGGGGAGACAATCTGAGTACGATCAGTGTATTCTCACCCTTGACCCTCCCCGCTTTGTAAACAGTCTGCTATACAAAGGATTCTTTGATCCTAAGTATAGGGGGGACAGTCAACTTCTCATTCATTCATTTATTTCGTATTTATTCTTTAGATCTGTCTATACGCAGTACGAGTTATGTCTTTGCTTTTTCCTTTCGATCTATGAGGACATAGCTCAAGCTAAGTATAGGGGGGTCGTATATACTATGTATATACTAAAAGCCATAACTCATACTGAAAAATAAAATATCACTACGACACAAAATAAAATGTAAAAAGTAGCTTTATAATAATAAAAGATGATTGTGAGTTCCTCAGACTCATTGTAATTATACTGACTAGTAAGTCAGAAAAGTGTTTTACGAAATGTTTTTTCGAAAAATCTTGTGAAAGTTGTTTGAAAATAGCGTGAACAAGTATTCAACGATTGAAAAGATTAGTTTGTGTGTAAAACCTATTTTCTTTGAGTGAAAGCAAAATATGTGGAAATTAGTGTACAAATGATTGTGAAAAGTTGATTGTCAAAAATGGTTTTGAAAAATATATCTGTGTTGTGTAAAACATTTGTAAAAGGGTTTTCAAATGCGTGTACATGTTACAAAAATTATTTTGGACTAGAGTTTTCGAAAACCCTTGTGAAAATGTTTCTCGAGTAAGTCTGAGGAATTTGCACAAAAATCTTTCATTTGTAAATGAGGACTAAGCCAAATAAAGTTTATAAGAACAGAACCATACTATACGACAAATACAATTTTTTCTTCTTTTGTACCTACTGATTAATAAATCAGATACCTATACAGTATGATAGTGTGACCAGTTTTGGAAAATTTGATGTGAAATGATTTCAAATGCGTGAAACTGTGTTGATTGCAAAATTTTTCTTTGTGTGAAAGAAAGGATTTGAAAAACCTATGTGCAAATGTTTTGAAAAATGCTTGTTAAAAGTATTGTGAAAATTGTATATATCTACATATAGTGTGAAAAATCTTTGCAAAAATAGTTTTCAAATGTGTGTAAAGGATTGCAAAAATTATCGTGTACTATAGTTTGCAAAATTATTTTCAAAAAGCTATTAATAACACCATTGCAGATACTAGTAAATCAGAAACAAGATACATACAATTCTTTCTATACATACCCAAATAAACTATTTCATTCATACCTGTAAAGTCGCTAAAAATTTCCTAAAAGCAGCACGCCTGCGTAAATAAATGTACATACTCTTTAAACATTTTCAGTTCGTACTTCCTGTGCAGAGATTCTTTTTGTAAAAACATTCTTTGATCCTTCCAAATTCTTGTGAAAAATTGCATCATTCATTGCACATAGCATAAGCATACCATTCATATTCTTTTTGAGTGAAGCTTGATGATTGAATCAGTCTAAGAAAATCTCAAATTGGAGCTCGGTTAGACCTTACCGCACCTAATTGCACTGGAACCTTATGGGAACTAGGTTTAAGGTACTTCAGGTCTATTCAGACTTAATTCTTTGAGAAATCAGGGCTGGGTTCAAGTCACTTCAGTGGACTAACTAGAACTTTTCGAGACACACGTATGACTCTTGCCGACCGTGATCTAACTTGGACACCTGCACCTTTCACTTGGCTCAACCCAGTTGGAGTGGTGAGGGGGTTGGATTTGCCAGTCTGAGACGCACACGGGTGGAAACATTCGTCCTCGTCTAGGGAGGGAAGTGCACCCCAACCAGATTCAATAAGCAATGAGGTCTAAAGACAGGAGATTGTGGGTTGCGATAAAGCTTCAAAAGAGGGATAGTCTACTGGCTCAAGAGGAAAAACTCCTTATGTAAATGCTGCTGTGAATAGTATGTTGAAAAAAAAAAAAAAAGAAGAGAGAAAAAAAATGATGATGATGATCAGGCCTGTACAAAAAAATAAAACGCCTGCAAAGTATGTACAAAGTCAATAAGCAAGCTTGAGCTCCAAAGACAAACATGTAAGCCTGCAGCTGGATGACTTGACTACACTGGTCTTGCGTCCCAGGATAGGTAGCTACACTGGCTACCGTCCATTCTTCTCTTCACCCCCTCCTCTTGAGCTGGTTGTCACTTGAACTTAGAAGGGAATACCCTGCTCCTCGAGGAAAGAGCTGTTGGATAGGGGAATCATTGGGTTGTCATTCTGGAGAAGTCAGTTCCTTTATCATTTCAGTTGGGGAGAGCCACTCACACTTACACCGTACAAGTCAGCTTCATAGTTATAAGAGTTTGCGTATGATGTAGACTAGTTCTGACCCGGCTATTGAGGTGGGTTGAACCGAGTTCTGTGATTACCGAAGGCTGTGGTACTTTAGAGCTGGTTCCCGACTAGGTTCCACACACCTTCACACCCAAGGTCTGACAGGAGCTCCAAATTCAGATTTTGTAAGGACATGCATTGCACTGAAAGCACCCCAATTCACTCTATCTTTCTTGCATTTTCCTTTTTCTTTTCTTTATTCATATTGTGCTTATTGCATAAGTGTTTGCTAGGGACTAGCAAAGGCAAGTATAGGGGGGTGATGAATCTCCATTTCATCACCTTTATTCTATCATTTTGGCCTCAAAAACCCCAGCAAATGCATGTAAACAACATTAATTTGCACATAATAGCATTCATTATTCATTGTATTAAGTGTACATTAAATAAGGTTTTTAATGCAAAAATTATAGAATAAAGAGAAGAAAAGAAAAAGGAATAAAATATTGCAAATATTTTATGACCCTAACCTCGAGACCAAGGCCAGAATGGAATTGGTCGACAAGGAATAAAGTAGGGGGAGATAAGGGCCAATTATACAATAAATACCTCATTTATTTATTCATTTATTTATGCATTTTTGACACCTATTTTGTATATAATTATTTATTCATCAAATCAAGAAACTTTGTACATAAAAGTTGCAGATAATAATGTAAATAAAAATACAAAATTGAGTTTGTGTAAAAATAATACTCACTGTACATTTTATACACAAAATAAAAAGCAAAAATCTCAACTTCACAGACCCATATCTTGCAAATAAAAACTCCAAGTCACCCAAACTCACCTTTAATTGTATATAGCATTCCATGAACTATTTTATAAAATTAGTTTCATAATTTTTGGAATCCATATGTGAAAGTTAGGTTTTTGACCCTCCTTGTATACAATACCTGATTAAAATATTCATTTTATTCAATATTCATTATTTTTACAAATTCATATTTTTAGAATTTTGGAGATAATGTATATAATTCAGATACATATTGACATTAGAATAAAACCAAAAATAATTTGGAAAATAAAATAAAACTATGTAATATATATAGGCAAGATACCTATATGGAGTATATACACAAATAAAAGGGAAAAAAACATTCTTTAATTATTCAAATCTCTTATATTTTTGTAATAAAGTATATAGTATATGTGTCCTATTAAAAATACAAATCCTTAATAAAAACACAAAAAATTAATTAAATAAATACAATGTGTATAATATATAGGTAAAGTACCTATATATATACTTACAAATACATAGACCTATTTATTTAAAAATACAAATAAACTTATAAAAATCAAACAAAAATACCTTTATACTCACAAAAATAAGTTATAAATTTATAAAATAAGCCAAGAAAATAATAAAAGAAAATAAATAAACTAAAAATAAAATATCCAAAAATACATGTACATACATACATATACATAGTACTAAAATAAAACTACAATAAAACACCTCGAAAAATTCAATAAAAATCAGGAATAAATACTACACGAAATAATACACATTTTTTATTTTATAAGCAAAAATTAATAAAATCATTTCGGATGTCAAATAAATCAATCTTCCTTCAGTCTTGCTATTTTGTCTCGTAGCGGCTTACGTGGCCCAATAAGACGCCGGCCAACGTTGACCCCCTGGTCAACTGTCCCATCCCACGCCTGGCAGCTCTGAACAGTCCACTCCCCCGATTTCCTCCCTTTTTCCCGGGCACACCATCCATCAATCGACAACGCTTCCTTCACAAGATTTGTTCCCTAATCTTCCATGATGCCCGCCGATATCACAGATCAACCAAATACTTTCTAGATCATGAAATAATCGCCGGTCAATAAGGCTACTCGCCAATGTTTATAAATAAAAAGCTCCGCTTCCTTCCTCGAATTTGGCCACTTTCATTCCAACCTAACGCCTAGATCTTGTGCCTGGATTGTTCCTCGTGACAGGGGGAGTAGCCCAGCATCGAGACTCGGCCGGAGGGAGGAGAATTTTGACGCGGCGGAGCTCCGGCGTCCGCCCTGCTCCCTGGAGGCCCCCAGGTATAAGAGCTGACCTTTTAATGCGTTCTTAGTTAGTTTTCAATATTAGCATTTCATTTCAGTAGTTAGTTTAGTTGTTAGTTGATCACATTAACGTAAAAATCAAAAATCGAAGTTCGCCGGAGCTCCGCTCCGGCGACTTCTTCATTATAACCCTCACTGTATCCGACCGCCCCGATCATCCCATCTCGTTCCCCGTCGCCTTCTCCATCCCTCACACCCATCAGATCAACCCAAGACCCTTGGTCTTGGCGAATCCGGGTTCCAACTCCGCCGTTCGCCGGAGCCCCTCCGCCACCCTCCATCTTGCACCGCAGCTTCATAACCCCGGGTTGAGGAGATAGCCCTCTCGCCCGCGGTTCTTTCTGTGCAGGTACCACGAGGAATCGAGCCCTTCTGGGCTTGCTTTGACCAGGAAGAGGTTCCTGGGGGCCACCTTCTTCTCCGACCTCGCTCCACCGACTTAGGCCCCCAGGAGCCATGAGACCACCGTCAGACGATGCGGAAACCTCCCAGCTACGATCAGGACGCTCCAGATGCGCGGGAGGTGCCCGGAGGAGCCCGAGCTACCCGATCGAAGCTCGCCGAGGGCGAGTTCCTTCCCAGTTCTTCCAGGTGCCTTCTGCACCGTTGGATCGAGAGGGCTGGCCCAGATTACACGCCAACCGTTCGATGAAGAAGCACACCCACCGTCAGATCAGCTGGGATGTTCTAATCCCAGCCCTTCATCGCCGAAACGAAGTCCGCCGTCCGATGATCGCCACGTGTATAAGTGGCGCTTCCAGCGCCGCAGGATGCAAGGCCTTATTTAGGGGTAAATTTCATATCTCGCCCCTTACTTTTTGTATTTAGAGTTTACTCCCAAAAATAAATGTTTACGTTGTAAATAAGTAGTAAGAATTGCAGTGGACCCCCCTGATGTTTCCATATTTACATGTTAGTCCCTCCGTGCCTCACGTGCAGCAACCACGTGAGGCGCGGGACATTTTGCATCTAAACCCTGCCGGGTTCTTGTATTTATGAAATGGTCCTGAAAATAAAAGTTAAAGTGTATTTTTTTTGGTGTAATTTTTGCATGTATGCCCCTGCCAACTATTTTATTTGCAAAAATACCCCTGCCAGGCCATTTAATTTTTGAAGGCTTTGTCTATTTATTTCATGCTTCATATTTAATCGAAAAATCTTGCAAAAATAGACTTAAGCTCCTGTTTGGTCATGCTTGAACGCCATATTTTTAGTTTTGCATTTTGTTGCATTTTTGCATTTATTAAAAATCAAGAACTTGTCTTTTAGTCCCTGTCTAACTCATAAAATCCAAAAAAAAATATGAAAATGCCCTGAAAAATTCCAAAAAAATTATATATAGTGTATTTTGTCCTATATTAGTGTCAGACCAAAAATCCCTAAAAATCTCAAAAAGAAAACCTTAAAAATTCGAAAATACCCAAAAACTTAAAAAAAATATAAAAAATCAAAGAAAAATCAGAAAAATATAAACTCAGGCCCTACTTATGCTATATTTTATTATTGTTGTTAGAAAATTAAAGGGGAACATTTTTGAGGCTGTTAGCTATTTTTCATCTCTATTTTTGTGACGGCCAGTACCCAGTCCACTGTTTGCTTTGATTTAGCTATTTTAAAATGCTAAAAGTACTTGCAAAAATACCCAAAAATTATAAAAACAGTAAAAAACCATGAAAATTCCAAAAAGATCTTTTTCCTGAATTTTTGACTATTTTTGTTTGTATTTTTGTGAATATTATAACACCCCTTTTAGGTATATACATCTATATCTATATATATTCAAAAAAAAAAAAGGGAATATATATATATATATATATATATATATATTATATATACTTAGTAATATGAATTTTCTTTAATCTTAATATGATATAAAAAAAAAAATAACGTATATATATATTATATTATATTTAGATATACATATATATATATATATATTACATGTATTATAAGCTCTATGCTTAACCTCTATGTATATATATATAATGAATTTGTATTATATAAATATATATATCTAGATGTATACATGATACTTAAGTATTATATTTTAATAATAATAAAAAAAATATATAAAAAAAAACCCACACAAGGATGACTAAGATTGGCACGTAGGCTATGGTATTTTGTGTTGCTCTCTGTGGTTCGACCTCTACATATTTGTCACTATACATTTTATGGTAGAGTAAAATAAAGATTAATTCACATTTGTTTTGAGCTTGATTGTTGTATTCTTTGGATTGTGGGTTAATTGCTGATTAACACCGGTCTTCCATGAGTGGTCGCCTCGGCGACAACACTTCTATTTTTTTTATGGTGACCCTCGTGGGAAAACCCATGTTATCAGTCAGTACACCTCTTCACAAATTCATCAGAATCCTTAAAGAGGGTAGGCCACCATAGGCCAGATTAGAGCACTTTCTATTATGTCATCCTCTCAGAATGATGTCCTCCTGCCTCAATCTTGTGGCAGTATGTGAGGATGCTATGGAGCTCCTCCTAAGGAAAGCACCAACGCCAGACACTATCCCCTCCTTCATGATAAAGGATGGGATCCTCCCAATGGTACAACTTGTCCTTTGCAAGGAAAGTATCAAGTCACTGTTGATATCAAGGTTTTTGCTAGCGGGTAATGAATGTCAGATGTAGAAAACCGCTGAAGCAAAAGCCGAGTTGATCAAACAAAAATCAACGAAAATAGGAGAGAGAGAGAGAAAGTGAGAATATGCAGCTTCTCTCTCCTATTTTCATCTACATTATATTATTTAGCCAGGTAAATTTGCCCGGGTCGAACTCGATGAGGCATAATATCAAAACTTTAGTTTTTCATACAAGAAAGAAATCTTAAAAATGTTCTCTTTATTCTTTATTTTACAAAAGACTCAAAAATTGACTCAAAACTAGCTCAAGATTGCAAAAATCAAATCAACAAGATAAAGCACGGAAAAATCATGGAAAAATACAAGAAAGGTATCTTGCGTAGTTATGAAACTACTCGAAAGAAATCATAGAAAAATAAAACAAAAATGATGTCTAAACTACCCCTACAAGATAGGGGTATAATTGCAAGAAGAAAGTTATAGTTCTGTTACAAAATAGTCCCTAGAAAGGACTCAAATGCAAAGAAAACTAAATTTATTACATTTACATCCCTATTCGGGTACCTAAATGTAATTCTGGAAACCTCTAGAGCTTTTTAAGAATTTGGATCTACATCTGGACTTAAGATGCAATTTTCACACTGGTTCAGGTTGGACGAATATGATTAGAAGCAGAGATGCGATCTGGGCCATCGAATCGAGACGTGTCGCCAGCCTATACTCCCAGGTTGTTCTTAAGGTTCTTCAACTCCTCTTGAAGAGTTCTTCTCCGACTTCTTCCCGTCACCCGGCGATGTTCTTGGGCCTCCTGCAGGTCCAGGAAAGAGACACCTTCTCCCTCCGAGCTCACCTGCATTAGAACTCCTCCGTAGGTGGTCGAAGGCGGCAGGGATTTGCTGGTGAAGTTGGCCAGTCTGGCTAACCTGGAAGCTATTGCAACATCTCGCGATTTGGAATATTCTTGAATCTTGGAGGGTCCGGATGATGGTTTAGTTGCTCCAGATGGTAAATTGACCTGCAAATGAGATTTTTGTGCTTGATTAACAAAGAATCGGCCAATGGTTTTAAAAGAGTTTGTAGTTTAATGAATGTTTTCTAGAAACTGTCAAACAAGATAATGGGATGAATGAAAATCGATTTGAAGTGATTTGGAATCGAATTTGAAAGATTAGAGTGGAAGGTGTCTAATCACAGTAATTAGGGAACATAATTACTTACTGAACTACACCAATTCAGACTCGTAAATTGATAATTTAAAATGCAAAAGGATGAAGAATTGACCTGTGGACTCGAGGTGTATGACCTCTAGGTTATGGCTTGACGAGCGGTCTTCTTGGAGCTTGCCGCGACGGCGTGGTGGTGCTGCAAGGCGGTGAACTCCTTGGAACTCTCCTCTGATGTATCCTTTTCCACGCTAGCCGTTCTTGAGTCCAATCACGGCTAGTGTGAGGCGAAGTGAAGTGGAGAAGGTGGTTAGTCGGCCAGGTATGAACTGGAAGCTGGAGGCTTAAGAATCATTAGTTGGGAATTTGGAGAGTGTTTTATAGATGATCGGAGGGAGTTAGGTATAGGATATACGGTGGGCATGGATCTGGGTAGTTAGGAGAAGAAGATCAAGGGATTAGATCAGTGTTAGGAGTGTCGAGGAGGCGTGTGAAACTGGTTGAATGAGGGATGCTGGAACAAACTACCCGTCTAGGTTCTTTGAAGAAGAAGCTCCTATGTGCTGATACGTGTCAACACCTGGTTTGGTGGGATACATAGATACCTTGATAATTAGATATTAAATAGTAAATATCATTATTTTAAATAGGTAGTAAAACAAAAAATATCGATAATTAAATAATATAAAATATGCTATAATTAATTTTAATAAATAATAATTATTTTACGAAATATAAATATTATATTTATAATCAAATATATATAAATAGTATTTTATAATTATTTTGTATTTTTAACTTAATAAATTAATAAATAGTATATTAATTTTATATTTTCTTAATTATTAGGTTTTTAAATGAAATATATACGAATTTTTGTGAATTTTAATAAATTTATTTAGGTATATTTAATAAATACAAGTATAAGTCATATAGTTCATTTATACATGTAAAGTAGGGTTTTTGATTTATTTAAAATAATAAATAATCTACAAAAATTATTAAATAAAATAGGGTTAAAATACAAGATCAAGAAAATACTTAAAAAATGTAAAACCATTAAAATGATAAATAGTGTGTTCTAAATAAAATAGATAGCCTAGAAACCTAGTTATAGTCAGGTCCCAAAACCAACTTTTTACAAACAAACTGTGATTTTAGTGAAATCACCTTCATTAATTAGAGAATATTATTTTATGAACTCTAATGTGAGTAGAGTGAAATTGGAGTTCGTATGAGCAAGTTATGATGTTCGGAAGTTTGGATTTTGAGAATTTACAAGTTGGATTTCTTGGCATATATACAAGGCACTATTTTTACTTATTTTTATATTTTTCTATACATTTTTAGAAATAATTAGGAGAAGAGTTTGGTGAAAAATATGTTAATATGAATTAATTAAAAATCTTTAAAGTTTTAATATTTATTGGATAATTAATGGAGAATGTAGGAAGCGTGAAATTAATTATTTTTATTTGTTTTCTTCATTTTCTCCATCTACTTATTTATTTGTCGACCAATCCATACTGACTTGATCTCGAGGATTAGGTTATATATGTATATCTTTCAGCTATATTTATTTTACAAGTCACATTGTATATATATATATATATATCTACAATTTGCCTTTATTTTTATTTTCTTTATTTTTATTATTTTATTTATTTACATGATTTAAATTTATGAAAGTGCATTTTTATTCATGAATGGAATTTTGTTATAAAGTGAAATTCAATGAATATTTACATGTATTTGTTAAGAGTTTTAAGACAAAATGCAGACAGAATGTTAATGAATCGTGGATTCATCAACCCCCTTATACTTAAATATTGCTAGTCCCCTGGCAAACACTTATTTGAAAAAAATAAGGAAAATAAAGAAAGTTAGAACGAATTTGTTTTCCTACACAAATTCTTGAGAACGGACAAAGGACAGAGCTCGATCGGGTCTGAAACAAGCATTTTGTCGGAGCCTTAACTAGGATTATGATTTTATCCTTAACAATCCTCAAGTTTCAGAAATCCTTATTTAAGTCACCTCAACAACCAGTTCAGATCCACTCATTCATATCGCAAACTCTATCAACTTGAAATCAATCTGTACAGTGTGTGAATTGTTTTAGTTCTTCTTGCTTTGAAAGAAGCGAAGAAACCACCCATCCCAGCTATACACTCCTATTGGTTCCTCATCCAGCTACTCTTTCCTCGGGGGCGAGGTATTCTCTTATGAGGTCAGTTCGTGCTATGCCCACAATCGAATATAAAGAGGAAGTAGAAGAATCATAAAAGAACTGGAGTGCGACCATTGTAGATGCATCTCCTTATGTAGCCCAGCCAGTGTAGCTAAGTCTCCACGAAGATGTGCATGCATTTTTGGTGGAAGCTCGGACCATTGTGGTCATATTTGTATTTGGTGGCTTCTTCTTTGAATTTGCTTTGTAGTGTTGCTTGCACTGCTTTCATCTCTTTGTGCCTTGAAGGATATAGCATCTTTTCATTCCGTCTATTTTTTGAGGTCTTGGAAAATTTGTATCAGCAAATCCTTCCCTCATCCGAAGCGACTATCGTAACCCTAATCTCTCATGTTTTTAGATGTCAATGTCGTAAAGACAAGAATAGAAATGCACTACAAAGATGGATTGCCCTTCGCAACCCCACGCAAGTCGAGCTAAGTGTAATGTGCATGTGTCCAAAATTGGTTCAGTGATGCAGAGTTGTACGGATGACACCATGTGTTCTACTTAGGCACTTTTCGAGTTGACTTCCCAAACATGGTCTCATGGAACCTAAAGATATAAGTCAAAGGCCTGAAGAGTCCAAATTCCAGTTCCTAACTAGGCTCCTTACACTGATCGTTAAAAGCCGTAATCAAGCTCCATCCTTCAAACTTTCCCAATCTTTAGTTCTAAAATCAAACTTATTCTGAAAAATGCTAATGCAAATGCAACCATGTTTTGTGAAGTATATTTTCTAAATTTTACTCATTTTTATGGATTTTAAGGATTTTGTCATTTTAAGGATTTTTAGACTTTACATTTTTATGGATTTTGTGATTTTGATAAACTATTTATGCATAAGATTTTTACAATATAATTTAATCATATTTTATTTGGATTGAATAAAAAATGGATTTTACAAATTTTATATACAACGGATTTTACAAGAATTATACGAATTTTACATATATTTTTCTATATAGGATTTAATTAAGTGTTAAACATATTTTAAACACATTTTAAATTGAGGATTTTAAATAAGGATTTTAAACATATTTTACTTCTTTAAAAGGATTTTATAGTTAATTTTATTTAAAAAGGTGGATTTTAACTTAACCTCACCCGCTTTTTATGGATTTTATCGACATAGAAAATACATAAAAGTATGAGTTATGGACAAAAGTATATGTAAAATATATACGTACCCCCCTATACTTAGCTTGTGATATGTCCTCATAGTGTCAAAAGAGAAAAAGGAAGACACAACTCGTGCTAAGTAAAAGTGGGTGAAAATGATTAAGTAAAGTGAAGTAAGTCAACCCCCTATACTTATGATAAAAAAATCATAAATATAGTGGAGCAAAAATGAGGTTACTGATGGAAAAAGTATATACAACCTAGAAAACAAAAGGAGAAAGAAAACAGAATCACTGAAATCACTCAGTCACCCCATAGTTAGGATAAGGCATCCTAAGTATAGAAAAGAGTGTGGCAAAATTAGGGACTAGTGATTAGAGTAAAGGAAAGGATATACAAAAGAAAAATAAAAAGATCAAAATAAAAAACGAGAATTAGCGGGCAATCGGTTACCCCTATACTTAGGATCTGGTATACTAAGCATAGAAGATGACCAAAAATGGGGACGATTATGCTCTATGAAGGATATACATGTATGTGCTCCAGAAATCCTAATGGCTTCATAAGTCTCTATACAGGATGAAATGAAGTGGAAGAGTAGTCATGCATCCTGTACCAAGTAGATCACTTTGATTCGGGCTAGATAATCAGTGGTCTCTATGAAGTGCTTCAGCATCTGCCCATTCACTATAAACGATTCTACATTGGGTGACACATCTAATATAGCAATACTACCATTGTCATGCACCATTCTGACTATATACGGTCCTTCCTACTTGCTTTTTAATTTACCAGGAAAAATTCTCAATCGTGCATTGAACAACCAAACATTATGCCCAGGAACAAAGATCTTGTGTTGGATATATCTATCATGCCATCGCTTCACTTTGTCCTGGTAAATGAGTTCTCATATACCTGATTTTGAATCTCTACCAGCTCATTCAGATCTGATTTTCTCTAGTGCCCTGCTTTCTGTAACTCTAAAGAAATTTCTCTGATTGCCCATTCAGATTTGTGCATGATCTCTACGGGTAAATGGCATGGCTTCCCATAAACTAATTTGAATGGTGATGTGCCCAAGGGAGTCTTATATGCAGTACGATAGGCCCAAAGAACATGGTCTAGAAGCTGTGACCAATTCTTCCTATCCGGTTGTACTAATTTTTGGAGAATAGATTTCACCTCCCTGTTTAAAACTTCAGCCATGTCGTTCGTCTGTGGGTGGTAAAGAGAAGCTACTCTGTGATCAATAACATAACTTTTTACTAGCTTTTTCACCTCCTCATTGATGAAATGACTACCCCCGTCTGAAATGAGTATACGTGGAATACCAAATCACAAAATAATATGATCCCTTAGGAACCTGCATACTGTCTTGCTGTTAGCGGTTCTTGCGGGTATAGGATCCACCCATCTGCTAACATAATCTACAACAACAAGTATGTACTCAAAGCCGTTGCTGCAGGGAAACGGTCCCAAAAGATCTATACCCCATGCGTCAAAGATCTCACAAATGATAACAAGTCGCATAGGCATGGCATCTCGAGCATCAATTGTCCTTACAACTTTTTGACATTCTGGACAACTCTTCCTGAATGTGTAGGCATCTCTAGTAAGAGTCGGCCACCAAAATACTCTCTAAAGTACCTTATGCGTTGTCCTATATCCCGAATGGTGTCCTGCCTCTAAAGAATGGCACAGAGTGAGGACAATGTTGTATTCATCCCAAGGAATACATCGCCTTCAAATGCAATCCAATCTTTCATGAAAAAGAATCGGATCCTCCCAGTGGTAATATCGTGCCTTGGACACTATCCTGTCGACTCAGTCTTTTGGCCAACTTGTGGACTCTTCTGTGTAACCAGAAAGTTCACTATGTCTGCATACCAGGGAAATTCTGTAACTGCAAAGATACTCTCATCTAGAAATCACTCTGCAATCTCTAGCGTGTAATCATCTGAAGGCTGCTCTAACTGTAGACGAGAGAGGTGATCAGCTACCATGTTCTTTACCCCTGGTTTATCTCTAATATCTAAATCAAACTCCCTGAGTAAGAGAATCCATCTAAGAAGGCATGCCTTAGCATCCATCTTTTCAATTAAAAATCGGATAGCTGAGTGATCAATTTAAACTGTGATTTTAGAGCCAAGAAGATAAGATCTGAATTTGTCTAAAGCTAACACTATTGCCAACATCTCTTTCTCAGTTATTGTGTAATTTCACTATGCATCGTCTAGAGTGCGGTCGGCATAGTGGATGGCAATTGGAAGTCTATTCCTCCACTATCCTAATACAGCTCCGACCACAAAATCTGAAGCATCCATCATGATCTCGAAGGGTAGAGACCAATCGGACGGCTGTAGGACAGGAGCACTGATAATCATCTCTTTTAGAGTGAGGAAGGCATGAAGACATTTATCATCTAACAAGAACTCGATGTCTTTTCCTAAAAGTTTGGTTAATGGTCAGGCAATCTTAGAGAAGTCCTTAATAAACCATCGGTAAAAACCGACATGCCGCAGAAAAGACCGCAATTGCTTTAGATGGTGGATCGAGTCGTTTGATGACATCCACCTTGGCAGGGTCAACCTCCATGCCTTGCTTGAAGATGACATGCCCCAACACGATCCTGTTTGTAATCATAATGGCTCTTTTCCCAAGATAAAATGAGTTCGACCTCACAACTTTTCTGAAGAACTTGGTCTAGGTGTGCTAAACAATCGTCAAAGGACTCACCATAGATCGAAAAATCATCCATAAAGACCTCAAGGAAATCACCAACCATGTCCGCAAAAATGGCAAGCATGCACCTCTGGAATGTAGCGAGGGCATTGCACAATCCAAAGGGCATCCATCTAAAAGCATACGTGACTAAAGGACATGTGAAGGTGGTTTTCTCTTAATCTTCAAGAGCAATAGTAACCTGATTGTATCTGGAGTAATCGTCTAAGAAGAAGTATTCCTTCTGCCAACCATTCTATCACTTGGTCTATAAAAGGCAAAGGGAAGTGGTCCTTCTTTATCGCGGCATTCAACTTTCTGTAATCCACACATACTTGCCACGATGTGGTTACTCTCTTTGGAATCTCCTCTCCACTCTCGTTCTTAACCATTTGAATGCCCAACTTCTTCGGGACAACATGTAATGGGCTAACACATTCAGAGTTGGAGATAGGATAAATAAAGCCAGAATAACACCATTTCTTAATCTCTTTCTTGACAACATCACGTAAGATGGGATTCAACCTACCCTGAAACTGTCTGGAAGGTCTACTGCCATGATCAAGATAGATATGATGAGAACACAAAGCAGGATTTATGCCGCGAAGATCGAATACAGTCCACCCAATGGCCTTGCGATTTCTCTCAAGAACCTCCATTAGACGGGATTCTTGTCGTCGGTCAAATATGTGCTGATAATGATCGGAAACTGTCGGTGTGGACATGCAAGGAAAGTATATTTCATGTTTGGTGAATGGTTCTTCAGCTCAGTTAAGGTCAGATCTGGCTCTTCAATATCATCTTCTTATTAAGTTATGGGATCTATGATGCTGATGGATATTTCTCTCTTAAGGTTTTTCACCATCTCAACATGTTCTGGAATCAGACTACAAAAGATGTCTAGAACATCATCCGACTCGCTACCATGCTCATCCTCAGAATGATTGGACGAAAATAATTCGGTTAAGTAAAAATCAATCTTTGATTCGTCTTAGGTGGACAGATACTGTGGATATTCTGAATCCAAAATTTATGCAATAACGTCCTCAGAATTCTGCTCCATGCGATCATCACCCTCCATGCTGAAATAAAGAGTTCCATCAGAAGAGTTGCCATCTAAAGTCTCTGACCCATCCTCATCTACGATATTTTGGGTCTCTACTTGATACCTCTCAAGGTCGTCAAGGTGAACCTAATCCATGTAATCACAGGTGGCTAAGGAACTAAAAGCATCGGAACTAGTTGTAGATGCGGAACTGGATGATTCTCTCACCATCTTTATAGGTACCTTCTCACCCTCAGTGCGAAAAGATACCTTCCCTGTATCATAATCGAAAAGGGCCTTTGCGGTCTCCAAAAGAGGTCTTCCAAGAATGATCGTGGTAAGGTGTAACCATGTAGGGAAATCCATGTCCAGGACAGTAAAGTCCACTGGGAATTGCAAACCCTGCACGTGTATGATAATGTTCCTCAAAATGTATATAGGTCTCTTTACGGATCTATGAGCAAACTGAAGGATCGATCGTGATTTTTAAAGAGGACCTAACTCGAGCTTATCGAGTAAACAAGATAGTAGAAGATTAATAGATGAACCGTTATCTAGGAGAGTGTGATCGACTGAGCTTTCTGAAATCTCGCATCTGATATAATGTGCTCCAGAGTCCTTCTTTTTCTTCGGAAGTCTATTATGAATCACGCAGGAGGTGGCCTTGGCCAAAATATGCTTCTCTGTTTGGGATTTCTTCTTCCTACGTGTTGTACATCTATTTTTCAATTGTTGCTTAAGCGTAGGGAAGTGATCCAAGGCATCATGGAGCGATATTTTCAAAAAGATGTGATCTTTCAGTAATTTCTCAATTCTGGAGTAACATCAATCTTTTTGGTTTTTTATGACCTTTTCCATACAAAACCTCAGGAAAAGGAACAATTTCGGGAACAAAATTCTCTTTTTTATTGCAATCGGAATCAACTTGTACATCAAGAGTATCAGAGTCATCTACAAAACTCTCTAAAACAAGAAAGGACACATCAGCTTCAGATGCGTCTCGATGACCTGGCGTGGTGTCATTGTCTGATTTGGCTAAGTCCATATCTACCATCTCAACATCGCTTCCTTCTCCCTGATTACCGAACGGTTGATCCCTATCGTTGCGGTTCTCCTCCTTAGCTTGTGCATCATGGTCTAGCTTTTGCTCCTCTCCTTGTGCCATTTCCTCCTCTTGATCAGGTGCTTGTGTCTATCTACCGCTCTTGAGATGAATGAAGTTAGATAAAAATTCAGGAAAAGAGATCGTACCTGTTGTGTCATCTACCTGATATGGGTGCCTCTTTTTGTTATTCTAATTCATTTTTGGCTATGCAGGAAGAGTGGTCTTAGGCACGGTTAACTCATCCAGACGATGGTTAACCCGCTCCATCTCGGTCTTGTGTGCAGTATGGAGTGTGCTCAGCATGTCCATGATTTGGTTCAGTGCTAGGGCTTGCTAAGATATTTCTGGTTCAGTATGGTAACCTTGGCTCTCGGCTCTCTCCTGCCTCTGCATGTGCTGCTACGGAGTGTACTGCTGAGGAGATTGTTATGGCGTGAATGGAGACTGTTGTTGCTACTGGTCATAATTTGGATGTGATTGTGGAGCAAGATGATGAATAGAATGTGGTGTCTAATAGACGTTCTGGAAAGATTTCTGCTGTGTGTAGTATTGTCGGTGCTGATATTGCTGACGTTTATGCCGTAGATAATGTGGCGGCTGCTGCTGATGATGTACGCTCGGTTGTTGAATCAGAGCGTACCATATTCTGTTGATCTCAAGGAGTGGCTTGAGACTCAACATCAATGACTCCCAGGCTGGTGATCTGGTTGGGATTGGCATGAGATTGTTCTTCAGGCCAATCAATATGCGTAATCTCTGGCTCGCTCTAGAGTAAATGGATCTGTCGGGTGAGCGGAGCGGGTAAAGATCTCCGAGTAGGTTGTGCGGTCAAAGAATCTTGAGCTTGCTGACAATGGTGCTAGAATTCCATCACCTTCTTCGTAAGATCACTCAACTGCTGAGATAGAGATTAGAGTTTCTCCAACTCTCAGAGCGGCTGCAAGTCCTGAACTTGCTTCTGAATTACATCTACAAATGTTAACTTCTCGCTGATATATCCCAAGTTGGTATTGGATTAATAGTATGAAATGTTCGCCACCTTATGATGTTCTCGGTGACGCAGTGGCTGTGGCGCCATCTCGATGCCCGAGTAGAGTCGACAACTCTCGAGTTTTCTGCCATCCCCTCGAAGATGAACCAGACAGACTCGGCAACCCGATTTAGATAGTTGCCACCACATGCGGTACTCACAAGCCCCTGAATATCTGGCTGGAGTCCTCCAAAGTAGTTCTGCATAAGCACCTTCATCGGTATCTAATGATGAGGACATCTCTCGGTAAGATCCTTGAATCTATCCCATGCATCATTGAACGATTCATTCGGGAACTGAATAAAATTAGAGATTTGACTCTCATCACGTATGTCCATCTGAGATGAAAAAGTTTATGCAAGAACGTGGACTTCAGGTCAGTCCACGTTGAAATCTCTCTCCACAAATGATTGAGCCAGTAAAGCACCTTATCAGCTAAGGTGAAGGGAAAGGCTTTGAGGAGAACGGCCTCCTGTGTACTTCGGGGTAATTCATCGTACCCCAGATCATCTCAAACTTCTGTGAAAAGGTAAATGGCTCATCTGTAGTATTCCCATAGAATTTGGGAAGAAGTGATATGAATGACGGACGTAACTCGTATGGCCCCTGATTCGGTGGCAATCGAATCCAATGATGTAGAGT
Organism: Ottelia alismoides; assembly: GCA_037367405.1. Classification (NCBI taxonomy): domain Eukaryota; kingdom Viridiplantae; phylum Streptophyta; class Magnoliopsida; order Alismatales; family Hydrocharitaceae; genus Ottelia; species Ottelia alismoides. Next base: position 2,160,123 of record JAZKJV010007409.1, on the reverse strand, counting down.
TCTTGCCCCGGGGACATACTCATCTCTGAGTGTTGTGGAAACCATGGAAAGTGGCAGTGGGTTCCGGACTCCTACTCTGAGCGCAACGATCTCAGCTTGCAACTCATTCTGCACCCTGAACTGTTCTTGAATCTAAATATTCATCTGCTGCAATGTATCAAGAATCCTGATTGTGATATATGCGGCTGGATCTGGTCTTCCATCAGTATGTTAATCCTCAGCTGGTCGCTCCTCTATTTTTCCCTTTCCGCGAGCCATCTGCTTCAAATCTTATGGAAAGGAAAACTTCTTGTAAGAACTTAGAGAAAAATCGGTTAGAGAAAGCGACGATAAATTGAGGCGGGGTCTGCCTCAAAAGACATGTTGGGAGGCGAGGGAGTATGGGTCTTACTCTCCTCGAGATCATATGGGACCAACTCGAGAAGAGGGTCATCCCGAGTCTTTGAAGATGTACGAGGGATGGTGAAAGATCGAGGTCTCATAGAGTCTGAGAAAAATAGTCGTCGACTCGTCATCTTCAATGTCAAATGATAATCGGGAGAGAACAATTCCAAATCAAGAGAGATGGGAGAAGACATATAAGATGTGGTAACTCATGCCTTACAAACAAACACAAAGCAAACCCCGTATTCTCCAACACAACCCGATGATGACCGTAAGAGTTCGGTCATTTATCTTGAAAGTTTTAGGGTTATTTCTGCATACAAGTATTTTCACAAACTATCACGAGCTGATAGGTACCCGATGATTCCCCGAAACACTGTCCCGAGTCCTTACAAAAAATCGTTTATTCTCGGCCAGTATGGTACTAAGTACAGACCGTTTCTGGCTACTCAGATTACTTGAGGACGGAGCCTTACACAAACTCCTCTAAACCCCCCACTCTTATAAGTGAACTCAGATCGTTTCCAACTACCCAAGAGTACCCGCTGAAGAACAATAGTTAGGTGTATGAACTAAGTAGTATCTCTAAAGAAACACGGACTCTGGTTCTATCCTTAAGTGTCGTCCCTCACTCACAATATCTGGAAAATGTACCTGCAGTTGAAGTGCGGGGATTACTTTCTCAAAGCAAATGATCCTTACATTTCTTTTAGAGTCAGATATTTAAGCAGTCCCGATTTTATTTTCGATTCTCTCTTTTTTTGGGAATTTTTTCATAAGTGTCTAACAATTTATATTATTTTTTATAAATCCTAAAAACATGCACCTAGGTTACGAGTCCTAAAACTATCTACGAAGGCGCAAGTAGATAGGAAAAAATCGAAAACACCTAAGCATGCACCTAGCCTCGTGAAAAACCACGGAAAACCAGTGATGCGAGAAAAATCATGGCGGGTGCTTAATTAGCGACCCGAGCGACTAAGATAAGAAGGTATCAATGGCCGTTGCAACCTCAACCTCTCGGATCGGGCTCAATCAAGAAAATTCAAGACAACCAAAAAATCGAGCAAGCAAATCAAATAGTGGTCTCGCTATTTTATTTTACCAGGTATACCTACAAGGTTCGAACACAAGGAGCACGATATGGTAAACCTACGAAGTAGTCAAAAATCTAAATAAAAGAAAGAAATGAAATAAAAAGGTGGTTTTTATATTTTTCAAAATTTTTTGTAATTTTTTAAAATTTATAAAAGGTGTAAAAGAAAGGAAAAAGACACTAACAAATAATTATTTAACACACCAAAAATGGTCAGAAAATTAAAATAAAAATATTTTTGGTTTTTATATATATTCAAGTGTTTTTGTTATTTTTCTTGGATTTTTATGATTTTAATTAATTTTATAAAAATGAAACAAGGCCAAAAATACAAAACTATGTGCAACCAGAATCTAAAGGCACTTTAAAAATACCTAAAGTACCTACAAAATTCAACAATAATTTTATTATAAACTAAAATTAAAAAGCTAACTATAAAAATTGAAAATGCAATTTTTTAAGTTTTTGTGAATTTTGAATAATTTTTCTAATGTTTTTAATGTTTTTCAATATTTAGGGCTTTTATAAATCCAAATACAACAAAAATTAAACAAAGTGAAAACATAACAACACAAACAATCAACAATTTTTTTGGATATTTTAGAGGATTTTTAATATTTTTAGTTGATTTCTAAAACTAGACAGAAGTAATGATTTGAGGTTTTTGAATTTTTAGAAATAACAAAAGGAAACAAAATAAACCCAAAAATTTTTAGAAATTCCTAAACGATGGCAGGAGCCATGTGTAAAAATTTCACGAATTTTGGGTGAAGTTTGTTGTTTATTCAAACCAATAAAAGAGGCACAACACACAAGGACCTAAATGCAATTATGAAAAAGTAACCACCCAAACAATATCACGTGGAAAGAGTACGGGGCTAGATATGCAAAAAGTCCAGATCCGCACGAGGGCGGCATGTGAAACAGACAAGTAGGGGTATAAGTGCAAATACGAAAAATAAAACTTCAATTGATAACAACAATATAATCCAGGATTCGAAATGCAAATAACCCAAGGTGCCACGTGATGGACCATGTGCACACAAATAGAGGGACCAAATTGTAAACAATAGAAGCATAAGTCTGAAGTGCAAATTATCCAAACTAAACACAACAGCTAAAAATATTTACAAGACTAATGTTGAAATGTAAACAGATAGGAGGGCCTAAGTGCCAATTATCCTTCTTATTACAGATGCAACGGTAGAACAGGTCCTCACTTAAGATCAGACGGTCGAGAGTCACAGATACCGATTCAGCGATGGACGTGTGAGATATGATCCTCAGATGGATCCAACGATCGACGATCCCCGAATAACGAACGTCGGAGATTAGAACTGGCGGGGGCCTCGATCCAACGACGGAGACACCTCCTGGAAGAACGGTAAAGAGCTCACCTCCGGCAAGCTTCGACCCGCTGTTATGTGCAGCTGAGGCGTACTTCGAGGCTGCTAGGATGGGGAAAAGGAAGCTGATGACGATCCGCAGCTGCTGCTATGCTCCGATGAGGCTGAGGATGTCTAGAATGGCCCCGCGACGCTAGGGACCTGGAGCTGTTGTGCTTCAGTATTTGAACCTCCAGATGAGGTTCTTTGGAGTCCAAACCTGCACAGGAAGACTATTGGGTCGAGGGCAAAGTGCCTCAACCCGTTAGTGCACGAAATGGGTGAAGGGCGAGGCGGAGCATGGCCCTCCGATGAAGCGAAAGCGGAGGAGGGCTCAATCCCCTTCCTCGGCGAACGTGGGGAAGCGAATTGGTGTAGAAGATGGGGAGGAGTCTAATGGACATGCTAGGATTGTCGGAATGGCTAAATGATGATTCGATCACAGTGAAATCAAGCCAAGAACAAAATATGCCCGACCTCCAAATTCTTGAATTAAACGCAAACGATGAGGAATCTGCTAGCAATGTGAGCCCGAGGCGAACCATTCCTGCAATAAATGTTATTGTAATAAATGATTTATCAATAAAAGTTATTGATTATGTTACACAATCTTTCTGATATTGAATGAATGAATGCACTATAAGGTCCCTCTATACAATATGGGTTATGCACCATGGCCAACTTGATAATCATATAGCTGTTGATTCTTTGATTAAATCATAGAGGCTGATGCTTTGATGAATATCTAAGGAGTTAGATAGATGACTCATCAAGTATCATCAAATGATTGTCAAGTGATGATCTCCAGCCAGAGTAGGATATGTCAATCCTTTCTCATTAGGTTGATATCTGATCGACCTCGATGCAGGTCCTCTGCATGGGAATAGTGATTCGAAGGTATCAGATTAGTTGAGTCAATGGGTTGACTTAACGAGATCGAGATAACCAAAGACCTATGTTGAATACTGTCACATCATTGGCAAACATCCTTTTGACTAGAGACAGATGTATTGCTATATGTATGAGTATGTACATTTGGCTGATGAATAGGTTGATGACCTAACTAAGGTCTATACACCGGCGAGCTGGTGTGCATGTAAGGACATATGAGTAATACGATCTCTCAAAGGGATCATACAGGTTCACTCGTGAACCGGGAGACATGAGCTCACTCATGAGGTATTGGGACTGATCATATTCCATGCATGGTCGTCATGCTTTGGAAGCATGACATGAATTTGAAGGTAAGATATATGCTTTGTGAAGGCATATGATCTGTACCAATCCGAAGGACCAAGATTGAGAAACTTAGTGATCAAACCGTGAAGATGACAGTGTAAAATTGATCTATATCTTCAGGATGATGATAAGTCTTCCAGTATGCCGGATGTACAGGTATTGGAAATACCTGAGGGTGATTTGATCATAAATGATTGTATAAACATGACGCTTCCATTCTGAAGGAGTGATGAAACATGTCCGGATTTTAGTGACTCCTCTCAGTAGAGAAGTGACGTAATCTTAGTCCATGTATTGGACATTGATCTGAATGAGATTCAGATGCAATGAGAAGATTAGGTTTACGGCCTTGATTTAATCAAGCATCTATGAGAGGTCCATGGGATCTGTATTTGAGATGTTATCTCAATATCCAAGTCACATACGTGGAACAATACAATCGCCATGTCCTTATATCCAAATATCTGAGGAAAAATAACATTATTCTTGAAAGGGTTCAAGAATAATTCCATAAGATCTAAGCATTAAGAAATTGATAATTAAATGTAATTTAATTATCTTAATGCGTGTGGAAATTATCCAATATAATTAAATGTGATTTAATTATTATGGATAAGAATAATGTGGATAGCAATATCCAATTATTCATAATATATTATAAATGTGATTTATAATGTATTAGAGAGAGCTAATTATAATTTATATTTGTGGATTAATTATTAATGTGTAATGGATACACATTGTTTAATTAATTGAAAATGTAAATTATATTTTGTTTTGGGTTGTGAATGTGATTCACAATTTTCCAATGGCAAGATTCGAATAGTCTCAAAATTAATTATGAATTATTTTGGAGAATAAATCATAAAAAAAGTTGTTGGATTAAATAATGAAGAATTTCATAGAGACATCCAATCTCATGAAATTTCATGAGATTGCCCCCACTTGGTAATAAGTGGACGGCTACCAAGTCCTATATGGAATTTGTGGCCGTCCACTCTATTACATGGGGAGTTAAGATCTCCATGGTAGTTATCTCCTTATTTGATTGGTTTAATTTTAGGATTGATGTATATTTGATTTATCAAATATATTTGATCTAAATTAATCATAAGTTGTTGGTTGTTACCAACAACAATCTTGACCATTGGATTGACATAAATCAATCTCATCCATTGATTTTATATGTCCCATGGATTGAGATCCATGGATCCTAAAACCCTATAAATAGAGAGGCATACCATGCTCTCTGGTACATGCTTTTGGAAGCACATCTCTCTCTCTCTCTCTCTCTTCTCCTCACACGCCTACCCTCTCTCCCTCTCCTTGGTGGTCGTCCACCAAACCCTAAGGGAGATAACCGTCGTCGCCTACGCCACCGCGCCTCCGCTTCGACGTTCTTCGGTTCTCCGTCTTCTTGGAATGTTGCACTCACGAAGGAGACATTCAATCTCGTACGACGATATCAAGAATTCATCGTGCATGGATCAACTCGTTGGATTGCGAGGACAACGCGACTCATCCCCGCGCTCGCAAGCTTATTCACTGACGATCGGACTTGAGACAGGAGGTCTCTTTTTGTAAAGACTCGATCAACCACGCTTCAAGAGGTATTCCTTTATACTTGTTGTGGTTATAGATTAAACGATCCGAGAATCGTTCTTGGATCATGTGGTTTCATCGCATAAAATTTTTAAATTCCGCTGCTCAAGTCCCTGACGATCGGACTTGAGACAGGAGGGTCCCTTCCATTTGCTCTGTAGCTTCCCTGGAAATAGACGAAGCCTAGCATCAAACAGCCATACTCTCTGTCCAGGCTCAAAATGCTTGTGGCTGATGTGAGAATCATGCCACTCCTTTACTCTCTCCTTGTACTGTAGGCTGTTTGAGAAGGTGGTATCTCTAATCTCCTCCAAGGCTGCTAACTCTGCCCTCCTCTGGTCTCCTACACTATCTGGATCAACAAGTATCTCAGTGACTGCCCAAAGTGACCTGTGTCTCAGCTCAACGGGTAAATGGCATGGCTTGCCATATACGAGGCGAAAGGGATATGTGCCCAAAGGTGTCTTGAAAGATGTCCTATATGCCCACAAGACCGAGTCCAAAAGCTGTGACCAATCCTTTCGGTCAGGGCGGACGACTTTCTGCAAAATAGTCTTGATCTCCCTATTTGACACCTCGGCTAGACCATTCGTCTGTGGATGGTATGGAGTGGCAACTCGATGGTCTATGCCGAACTCGCTAGCAAGGGCCTTCACCTGGTCGTTGATGAAATGAGACCCCCCCCATCTGAAATCAATACTCGAGGTACCCCGAACTGCGTAATGATGTGCTTCCTCAAAAATCTGCAAACTATCCTGGCATCAGCGGCACGGGCGGGGATGGCCTCAACCCAACGACTCACATAATCAACGGCAAGCAGAACATACTCAAATCCCTGACTCTTAGGGAAGGGACCCATGAAATCGATGCCCCATGCGTCAAAAACCTCACAAAAGGGAATGGGCTGCATCGGCATCATATCACGTTGCACACAAGTGCCCATCCTCTGACAGTCAGTACACCTCTTCACGAACTCATCAGAGTCCTTGATGAGGGTAGGCCTCCACAAGCCGGATTGGAGCACTTTATGTGCCGTTTGCCTCCCAGAGTGATGTCCTCCTGCCTCAAGCTTGTGGCAGTAAGTGAGGACGCTATAGTGCTCCTCCTAAGGAATGCACCTACGCCAGATGCTATCCCTCCTTCGTGGTAAAGGATTGGATCCTCCCAGTGGTAGGACTTGTCCTTCGCGAGGAAGGTCTCAAGCCTCTGCCTGGGCCAACCTTGTGGGACTTTCTTAGCGGCAAGAAAGTTCACAATATCGGCGTACCACGGGAGAGAGGCGATAGCAAGGATCACTTCATCTGGGAAGGTCTCACAAATAGGGTCAATCTGCTCAGAATCCTCAAGGTGCTCTAATCAGGAGAGATGATCCGCCACCACATTCCTGACTCCAGGCTTATCCTTGATCTCAATGTCGAACTCCTGGAGTAGAAGGATCCATCTAGTCAGTCTGGCCTTGGCATCCTTCTTTGTCATGAGGTATCGGATGGCGGTAAGATCAGTAAACATGGTCACTCTAGATCCAATGATGTACGATCTGAACTTATCTATGGCGAACACTACGGCTAGCATCTCCTTCTCTGTGACTGTATAATTCTGCTGCACGGAATCCAATGTGCGGCTAGCGTAGTGGATAGCAAATGGGACTCCATCCCTCCTCTGTCCCAACACGGCCCTGATGAATCTCGGATTCACCACTCTAAGTCTTATTAATTAAGCTCAAGTCCCTCAAAATCAACTGCATTTCTGCATTTATTTCGCATAATTAGCATTTATGCATGATTTCATAAGAATTGCATTTTAGCATTAATTTCTGCATAAAATAAGAAGCCAAAAATCCAAGCCAAAAATAACCTGTAAATAGCCTAACTTCCCCTATTTTTAACTCCTCCATGCTAACTCTGAATGCCACAAAACTACATCCACTGTGTGCATGTCACTAACAAGAATAAAGGAAAAATACAAAAAAATAATTAACCATGTTATGTGGACCAAAAACCCAAACCCTAGTTTCAGGATTTTCGGACTAAAAACCACATATCTTCCCCATCCAGTGTCCGATTTTATCCTACTCACTTTTGAACTAATGTACATTCAATTACCTTCAAAACAAGACCAAGTTCAAGTGAATCGGAGCTCGTATGTGAAAGTTGGGTTTTGGGCCTCTTTTGTACATTGTGTATTTTCGCGGTTTTTGATCTATATTTTATGTATATATTTTCTTAATTTATAAAAAAATCCAAAAAAATAGATTTAGGTGTCTTTTATTCATCTTTGATTTCTCTATATTTTTCTGGTTTTTATCTTGTTTAAAAATGACAAAAAAATAGAAAACCCAAAAATCAAGGTATTCTATGTACATGGGATACCCAAAAATTTACTTTTCACATTTTACCGATTTTAGCTTTGATGTCTTCATGAAAGTTGTAGATCTCTTTGAGACGAGCATTTTTCGTGAAGGAACTTTTTTGATTCAAGGTCATTTAATATTTCTTTTTTATTTTACAAAAGGTTTTATGTTCGAATTTTCTGGTGCTGACACATGGCAGCACCTGGTGGCGCCACCTGTCAGCGGTTTTTCGGGTTTTTATTACCGATTTTATAAAAAATAAATAAATTAAAGCCACGTACGTGCCAACCCCGCACGCGCACTGCACGTGCGCGCCCACCCCCTCTCTCACTACTGTCGCCACGTTACCCGTACCGGGCCATTCGATCTCGGCCGATCGAACGGCCTGGGACCCATCGTCCTCCTCCCAACTTCTCCCCCGAGTCCTCCGACGTTGACCCCCTCCCTCGCAACCACCGCCCGCGAATCTCGCTCGCCCACCACCGCCATCCTAACTACCTCCGCCTTCTTCGCTCACCAAACGCCGACCCTCACCCGCAATATCCGCCAACCACCTTAAACCTCCCTCCATCGCCATCCCTATTTAAAACCCCCGTCGTCCCCTTTTCAGGTCATCCACCGCTGGGTGCTTCTACGTAGGTGACAGCTCCGCCGAGGCCTCACCGGCGAGATCCGAGGGTGCCCGCCGCCCCTCGTTGCAGCGCGAGCCAACGCCGCCTACTGCTATTGCTCCGGCGTACAGCTATCGAGCCCACGAGAACGTTACCGCCTTCACCTTCTTCTCCGACTCCGCCGCAGATCTCCTCCACCGACCACCTGGAGACCCATCGTCACCGCAAGCTTCCATACATCCTCGAGCATCGCCAGCTCCGCCTTCGACTACGCCATCGCCTTCTTCTCCGTCACAAGCTTCGTCTTCGACATCGACCCAGCTTCCCCTTCAACATCGGTCGCTGATGAATCTGTGATTCATCACTCTAAAAGTTGAAAATAGAGCCTTGTTCCCGAGAAAATAGAGGCATATTTCCTTTTATCGTGCATAAATAACACTCATGCATGCATCCATAATTCATGCATTTTAGCAGCTCATCTGCATTTAAATAAGAAGCCAAAAATCCCCTGTAAAATACCTCTTCATCAAAATAACTTCTTCTCTATAATATATGTATATATTCCTTAATAATATAGGGAAGATTGCTAAAAATCACCCTTGTAGAATAGCCACAATAGCCGGAGAACCTTTGTACATTAAAACATAAATAAAGCCCTCATACAAACTCCTAATTAGGTCTACTCACTCTTAGAATACTACACATTAAAAGACCTTCAAAATGAGGCTAATTTCATTAAAATTGGAGCTTGTATGAGAGACTTGGGTTTTTGGGTCATTCTGTATACTACATATGTATATTTATGTATCCTTGTATTTATGTATCATATTTGACCTCATCTCCGTCTTTGGTCAACATGAAACTTGTAGATCTCATTAAGATCTACAACTTTCATGTTTTGAGTTTTTCCAAATTCGGCTTCCTCTTCTCTCTACACGTGTTTCTTCATCCAACCATTCACAGCAGGCCACGTGGCGCCCTCTGGTTGCGCCACGCGGCCCGCTGTCCATCGCCTCATCCGCCCGCGCCTTCCACCGTTGGATCTCGCTTCAGATCCATCGGCCCAGGCCTTTCCACGTACGTGACCATCTCCCAGCCATCAGATCCGCTTCACACTTCATCTCCACCGTCCCTTAGCGCCGCGCTCTCAGCCTTCCACGTGGAAGCACCTGCGCCGCTTGATCGCGCCCTCGATCTTCTCATCACAGCCGCCCATCTCCCCACGAGTCTTGACCCTCAGATCTCCCCCGCGCTCCATCTGATCCCTCCATTCGCGCCGCTCCCTCAGCCAGACACGTGGCGCATCCATCCACCACTGGATCACTCTTCTGATCTTCCATCTCAGCCGACGCTTCCACCTCAATCCTCATCCGCTCGATCGGCCCCCACTGTCCATCACAGCCGTTCGTAACCGCCTGATCCACAGTGCGCCACGTGGCGCTTCCATCCGCCTCTGATCGCTCCTTCCCTGATCAGATCTACACCGTCGCTCCACGCTCTGATCTCCATCGTTGGATCACAAGATCCAACGGTGGAGACCTTGTCTCCTACCTCCAGGCGCCCCTCTCCCCCACGTCCCTTGCCTTGCGGGAGGGGCGCCCCCTTTCCTTTTCTGGACACACGTCGGCCATCTCCTCCGGCCGCTGACCTCCCCACGACATCCCCCACTCTTCCCTCTCCCTCGCCAGCTCCCTCGAGCACCACCATCTCCACCACACTCGCCCCACGACGACCACCAACCTCGCCACTCACCCAGCCAGACCACCTCCTTCTCCTTATAAATACTCAACCACCGGCACCGTTCACCCCCATCCGCCACTCCAGAGAGGTCCCTCGAGCTCCAAGCTACCTATTGGTGACAGCAATTGGTTGAGTTGTCGAGCAAAGACAGAGATCCACTCCGGCGAGATCCACGGCCGCCACCGCCGTGCCGCAGCCTCCCTCGAGCAGCTGCTAGAGCTCGGGACCCTACCGATCCCTGGAGCGACGACCTGGAGCTCAAAGCTGAGCCCCATTCCCCAGGTAACTCCCTCCATCCGTCCGCCGATCTTCTTCTCCATTTTATTGAGTTTTCTCCATTTTTATTCGCCGTCACTGACCATCCTCGCGCCTTCCCATCACCTCGACGAGCTTCGTGTCGAAGCTCCGATCCTCGCGGTATCTTCCGCGCACTCCGACGACAAGTTTCACCTTCCTCCGACCAACAGCTCCGCCATTTGGCTGGAGCTCGTTCGCCGGACCACCTCACTCCGCTGTAGGCCTCGCCGATCACTCCACTCTCCTCCACGAACACCTGCACGCCTCGGCTATACGTCTAAACTCTTTGCAGGTCCTAAATTCTTCATTGGCCGGAGCCTCGCCGGTGCTCCCTTCGAGCTTCATCGACATCGAGCTCCAGCACCCCTCCAAGGATCTAAAGGTCACCGGAGGCTTCGCCGTGCACTTCCGCTTCTTCCGAGCTACGTGGGAGCTGACGAAGCTCTTCATCGGCGCTTGGCAACCGAGGCGGAGCTAGGCGACCTTCACCGGAGCACCGCCTCCTCCTCCGGAGGTGGCGGAGGACCGTTCGAGACGAAGAAGCAGTGGCCGTTCGATCATCCGATCGAACGGCCCTCGTCCCGCCACGTATTCCACCACCGCGACAGTCCTCGACCGTTAATCGCGCTTCTGATCCGACGCCTCGCCAGGAGCCACACATCTTCATCGACAACCCTTGGATCCATCTTGATCCAAGGGCCTTAAGGCTGCCACGTAGACGAGTCCGAGCCTCGGCCTCAAAGCATAGGCTCGGTTGACCCGAAGCTGCACCGAGGCTAGTCCGAACCTCCAGAGGACCCGACCCTCGCTCCGAGCCTCCGACGTCCTCCGAACCTAGGTCGCCCACGTGAGGAGCACGTGCGGCCTGGGTTATTTGCACAGACGCCCCTGAAGTTTTTGGAAGTTACAAAAAGGTCCCTGTGAAGCAGACCCCACGTGAGGAGCACGTGTCTCGTGGAGAAATTGCATACAAGTCCTGCATGTTATCGGTAATTGCATTTTAGTCCCTGTCAGCATATTTATTTATTGAAGTTTCAATTTCCAGTATTGCATTTACACCCTTGTGTTTGCACGTGTCCCTAGAGTGCATTCTTCATCATTTTGAGATTCTAAAAATTGCATGTTGTTGGAAATCTTGTCCTCTATCTGTTAGTACACGTGTCTGGTTTTTGTTGGCTTACTTGAATTATTAATGAATTAATTGGATCACTTGTGACATATTTTGCCCAATGATGACTTTTTATTTTTAGTTAATTATCTGTGCCTTCAAAAATCACCAAAAATTCACAGTAGCTTAAGGACTTCATTTCTAACACACCATAAAAATTTCATAGCTTTTGCACGCATATCAAGGCCTAAATAAATAGTTTAGTGATTTTCTTGAATTAATTTTAATTAATTCACTTCATAGTAAATTTAAGTCTTGTTAATTTTCCTAGGTCCCTTATCACTAGACCCACCTAGGATAATTTTAGTTCTTGGAAAAATTGTGATTTGATATTTATTAAAAATTAAATACTGAAAATCACTCTGTCTGTTCATTTAATTCACAGAAAATTTATTTTGAGTCGAAAAATTCCAAAAAAATTAGTGTAGGTCATTTTCTTTATAAATAATCATCTGGCCAATTTTCATTATTTTTGGACTTCATTTGATACATCAATTAAATTAAACGCTAAATTGGCTCACCTTGTCTGCATATGTCTGCATAAAAATTAAAAAGACCAAAAAAATTGATCTTCGAACATCAACACTTGAACAATTGCTGTAATTCACCTAAGGAGACAGATGCCTCCCTGAGATCGACCTTGGACTTAACCCAAGTAAAAAAATTGCCGCTTAAAGTTAACTTCACATTAATCGATAAGTGGTTTTTGATCAACCCCTCGTATCCGACTGCAACGAATCATATCAATTAATTTGGACATTAATCTGCCTGAATTAATCAAGGGTGCGGGAGCGATATCAGTCGCCGGCCCAGCGCAACGCCATGACCTCGGCACAGCCTTGGACACCAGGCTCCGCCTCCATGATGTGCTTGAGGATTATTCCATATCCTTCAAGTGGTATCAAAGCCTTAGATCGAAGGTTTTTGGATACAATCCGCAAACCTAGGATGACTTGGGTTCGTAAAGGTCACGAATGTTTTTGTTGCATTTGATTTTCGCACTTCTGTTTAGTGATTAAATTTAACACTTTTTAATTTGTTTAAACATGAATTAATCACTTGGATTTATTCCCCGTTAAATAAGGAAATCATAGGATCTGAGTTTGCATAATTTGGATTCTGTTTGCTCGAGATATGGTTGTTTTAATGAACATGTATGCACTGTTGCGGGAACTGCAAATCTTAACATGTTTAATGAGTTAATTACTGTTTAGATCTTCCTCGAAATGCATGAAATATCACTTAGTTTCTGTCCTAAATCAAATTACCAATTTTTGTCTAATTTGGATTTAAATTGATTGAGATATGTTAATTTTAGTAAGTAGGGGTCACTGCTGAAATTACATTCCTAATCTAGAACCATGTAATTGTCAATTAATGAAATAAATTGTTAATTTCAAAGAAATAATTATGAAAAATATTTGATAAATATTGAAAGATGATTATTTCCTTAATTGACTAGGCCTCAACCAAAAAATTGATTAGATTTGATATAGATCATAATTGCAAACACAATCATCAAACTCCTTTCTTGAATAGGATTGGGAATTAGTCTTGCAAATTTCCTTATAATCAAAAATATTTTGATTATTACTATATGGCATAATTTCGGTTGAAGAACCGATGATCATCTCAAGTACAAATTGATCAACTTGGCATTATCCTTTCCCGAGGCGGATATGGTCTCTAGTCGGAGATCGCTGGGGTAGCAGGTTGCAACGTATGTGGTCTGTCCCACTCTCGCCGATACTGGCCATGACAGCGGGTAGGGACTTGATAATGCCGAAGAAATCAAGATGTATTTTCTAATTATTAAAATTAGAATTAATACGTACTTTGAGAATAATACCATATATATATTCAAGTAAAATAATCAAGTTTGATTGATTGAATTGGATTGATAATTAATTTAATATGATTGAATTAATTATGTCCAATTAAAATACTCTATTATGAATAGATTTGTTGATTCTCTTGGAAGAATTAGTTACATGAATATGATTCATAAGAATTAATTAAAATTTGAATATGAAATGGAGGATCACACAATTGACATCCATGGTCTCCCGTCAAGGCGAAGGTTTCGTCACATGATATATATTTAAGAGACGCCTGTTCGAAGTGACAGCTCCTACATATGATCCATTTGGATCAGGCCCGTCGCTTCTCGAAAGATTAAGGGCGTATGCGTAGTGACCCCAATATCGGGTCCTCATATTTTTGGGGCGATATTGGATTGCGCATAGCGAGTTGTATTCCTGTTGACGGTTGGTTCAATTAATGACAGGTCAACATCACCTTAGGGGTGGTGGGCTTGGGTATTAAAGACTGAATTAGGAAATGCAAGTTAGACTTGCAAGGCGGAATGTGTTCTTGCCTCTCTTTATTGGAGTCATAGGTTCTCATATTATTGGGATATGACAAAGATAAAGAGGAGATCCTAGTTCTTGCTTAAGATATAGCGGTAAGTATATCTCTTACTTTGAAAGTGATTAAGGGAATAAACTTTCATAGTTGACAGAGAAAGACTAATTTGATTTAAAATGCCTTAATCAAATATCATAAATTGAATGTATGATTATATGTTCTAATATAGTGCATTCTTAATTTCAGAAAATGCAGTCCATGAACCCACTAAGCAGGCTTCTAGAGGTCAACCAGTTGACCGGACCGAATTACTCGGATTGGATCCGTAATTTGGAGCTTGTACTCTCGGCTGAGCGCATAAGTTATGTGCTCTCAGAAGACAAGCATGAAAACACTAAATCAAAGGAAGAGAAAGCATACAATGACAAGAATGATGAAGATCATGTCTTGGCTAGATGCTACATCTTGGGTTCTCTCTCCAATGTTCTTCAGAAACAACATGTGGAGATGAGTACTTGCCAGGAGGTAATGCAGAATCTGAAAGATATGTTGGTGACATTAACCGCTCTTAGCGGTACGACGTTATGAAAGAACTCGTCCGCTGCAAGATGCAGGAAGGAACTTCGATCCATGAACATGTACTCAAAATGTTTGGGTACTTGTCAGACCTGGAGACTCTTGGGGCAACCATGGATGCAGACATGCAATCTGATTTCAATCTGCTATTATTGCCCAAGTCTTTCAATAACTTTGTGGTTTCATTCCACATGAATTAAGCTGGAATTGACAAAAGCTAGGCTTCTTTATGCATTAAAGTCTATAGAAGACGTAATGAAGAAAGATGGTCCCGCTGGCAGTGCAATGGTTGCACAGGTCAGAGGGAAGCGCGGTCGGAAGCAAGGTTCTCGGAAGGGCCTGGCCCAGAAGTGAAAGATGAAGTGACAAGGTGTTGGCTCATCTTCCAATGCATCCACTCTAATGGCATCGAAGAAAACCGACGTCTGTCACCACTGCAAGAAGCTGGGGCACTGGAGGCGTAATTGCCCGGATTACCTGAAGTCGGTCGACAAAGGTTAAGCCCCAGCAGGTATGAAATCTACTTTTATCATTGAAACCAGTTTTCTCGTTGGACGAGAAGGAAGTTGGGTTGTTGATTCTGGTGCTTCTGTTCATGTATGCAATTTGTTGCATTTGTTTCAGGAAACTAGAAAACTTGAAGAAGGGGAGATAGTGATCCCGATGGGATCTGATGCAAGTGTTGCAGCAGTCGCCATCGGGACTTGTCGGCTATCATTATCTAGTGGTAGAGTCCTAGTACTTAAAGAATGTCTCTATGTACCAGAAGTCAGGAGGAATTTGATATCTGTATCTAAGATAGTTAGAAGTGGATATTCATTCCTTTTCTCAAATAAATTAGTCATAAATCATTATGATAAATATATTGCTGATGGTATTTTGACTTCTCGTGGAATCTATGAATTGTGCATTAATGAGCATGTCATGAATGTTATAACTATTAATAAAAAACCTAAAATATCCATGGAGAATAAAAATCATTCAAATATGATTTGGCATTAAAGGCTTAGTCATTTATCTGTTGATAGGATCAATAGATTGATAAAGGATGGAACTTTGGATTTTCTACAAGTTCAATCTTTACCTACCTGTGAACATTGTATGAGGTAAAATGACTAGGATGCCTTTCCGTAACAAGGCTACAAGATGCGAAGGTATTATTGACCTAATACATACCGATGTACGTGGTCCCTTCAGTACCGCGACTCGAAAATGATATCGATATTATTTGACATTTATTGATGACCATTCGCGATACGGGGTTGTCTTCCTATTACGTCATAAATCTAAAACCTTTGAAAAATTCAAAGAATTCAAGGTATTGGTTGAGAACCAAACCGATAGGAAGATTAAACAAATTCGATCTGATCAAGGTGGTGAGTAACTCTCATATGAATTAAAGGAATACCTTAAAGAAAATGGAATTGTCTCCAATCTCATTACTCCTGGAACTCCACAACTTAATGATGTTGCTGAAAGACGCAACAGGACCATCATGGATATGGTCCGTTCAATGATGAGCAAAGCACATTTACCACTTAGTTTCTAGGGATATGCAGTAGAGAATGCAATATATATCCTGAATAAGATTCCTAGCAAATCTGTACCTAAGACTCCTCATGAGCTATGGTACGGAAGTGTTAATCACTTGAGGGTTTGAGGTTGCTTGGTTCATGCGAAGAACGTGGACGCAAGTAAGCTTGAATCTCGCACTCGTGAGTGTTACTTCATTGGGTATGTTAGAGATGGTATTGGATACCAACTCTATGACCCTGAGACGAAAAAGGTTTTTGTCTCTAGAGATGTGAGATTTTTGGAGGATGATTTCCTTAAAGGTCAAGACAAAAGTGAAGTAGAGGAACTCATAGAATCCCCTGAGGATTCTGAGCTTCCTAGACTAGAAACTAAAGAAGTAAATAAAGATGAAACACCAATACCTCTTTGAAGGAGTTCGAGGGTGGTTGCACCACCTGAAAGGTATGGATTCCATGTGACAAGTGAAACTGACAATGATCCTACTTCATTTGATGAAGCACTCACGGATCATGACATGGATAGATGGATGCTAGCAATGAAGTCAGAAATTGACTCCATGCATAAGAATGGTGTATGGACCCTAGAGGATCCACCTAAAGGGGTAAAACCCATTGGGTATAAATGGATCTTCAAGAGAAAGAGGGGACCTGATAGGAAAGTAGAGACTTTCAAGGCACGCCTCATAGACAAGGGCTACACAAAGAGAGAAGGCATCGACTACGATGAGACATTCTCTCCTGTGGCTATGCTTAAATCCATCAGGACACTGCTAGCTATAGTTGTATATCTTGACTACAACATATGGCATATGGACGTCAAGATGACTTTCCTCAATGGATACCTGGAGGAGGATATCTATATGGAGCAGCCCCAGGGCTTCATAACCGAGGATGGCAATGTATGCAAGCTGAAGAAATCCATCTATGGGCTCAAGCAAGCTTCTCGTAGCTTGAACATCAGATTTGATGAAACCATATAGAGTTATGATTTTGTGCATAATCTTGATGAACCTTGTGTGTACAAGAAGCTTATTGGGAACACCATTGTGTTATTCGTGCTTTATGTAGATGACATACTTATCATTGAGAATGATACAGGGATGATGACCAGTGTGGAGATTTGGCTATTCCATACCTTTGAGATGAAAGATCTTGGAGAAGCCTCTTACATCTTGGGTCTGAAGTTGTTCAGAAACTGAGAGAAGAGGATACTGGGATTGTCACAACACGGATACATTAAGAAGATTCTTGAACGATTCTGTATGGATAGTTCCAAGAAAGGATTCATACCACTAAGACATGATATCCACCTGTCTAAAGGAATGGCTCCTCAAACTGTTGAGGAAAAGAAAGCCATGGCCGGATGCCCTTATGCATCAGCTGTAGGAAGCTTAATGTATGCCATGATGTGCACTAGGCCAGATATCTGCCATGCAGTGGGAGAGGTAAGTCGTTACCAATCCTACTATGGAGAACAATACTGGGATGCAGTAAAGAACATATTCAAATATCTGAGACGGATGCAAGATTACATCTTGGTCTATGGAGATGGTGATATCCAAGTCTTGGGATATACAGATTCTGATTTCCAATCGGATATTGATGATCGAAAGTCAACATCAGGGTTTGTATTCATGTTGAATGGTGGTGCTGTGAGCGGGAGAAGCAAGAAGCAAGACACTACAGCAGATTCAACAACTGAAGCCGAGTACATTGCCGTATCAAAGGAGGCAGTGTGGTTGCTCAAGTTCATCCTGGAGCTTGGAGTAGTTTCCTCTGATACTCCCATCCTGCTACTCTGTGATAACACGGGAGCCATTGCTCAGGCGAAGGAACCCAGATGGCATCAGAAGAGCAAACACATGGAAAGGAAATACCACATCATTCAGGAGATTCAAAAGCGTGGTGACATCATCATCACCAAGGTGGCATCTGCCGACAATGTTGCAAATCCTCTTACCAAACCTCTGACACAGAAGGTTTTTGACCAGCATGTAATGAGTATGTTTTAAGGATTGTTCCTGAATGGTTCTTAGGGCTAGTGGGAGATTGTTAGCAATGTGAGCCCGAGGCAAACCATTCATACAATAAATGTTACTGTAATAAATGATTTATCAATAAAACTTATTTATTATGTTTCACTCCCTTTTCTGATATTGAATGAATGAATGTACTATAAGGTCCCTCTGTACAATATGGGTTATGTACCATGGCCAACTTGATAATCATACAACTGTTGATTCATTGATTAAATCATAGAGGTTGATGCTTGGATGAATATCTAAGGAGTTAGATAGAGGACTCATCAAGTATCATCAAATGATTGTCAAGTGATGATCTCCAGCCCAAGTAGGAGATGTCAATCCTTTCTCATTAGGCTGATATCTGATCGACCTCTTGATGCCGGTCCTCTGCATGGGAATAGTGATTTGGAGGTATCCGATTAGTTGAGTCAATGGGTTGACTTAACGAGATCAAAATAACCAAAGACCTATGTTGAATACTGTCACATCATAGGCAAACATCATCTGACCAGAGACAGATGTATTGCTATATGTCTGAGTGTGTACATTTGGCAGACCAATAGGTTGATGACCTAACCAAGGTCTATACACCGGCGAGCTGGTGTTCATGTAAGGACATGAGTAATACGATCTCTCAAAGGGATCATACAGGTTCACTTGTGAATTGGGAGACATGAGCTCACTCATGAGGTATTGGGACTGATCAAATTCCATGCATGGTCGTCATGCTTTGGAAGCATGACATGACTTTGAAGGTAAGATATATGCTTTGTGAAGGCATCTGATCTGTACTAAATCCCAAGGAACAAGATTGAGAAACTTAGTGATCAAACCATGAAGATGACAATGTAAAATTGATCTATATCTTCAGGATGATCATAAGTCTTCCAGTATGTAGGATGTACAGGTATTGGGAATACCTGAGGGTGATTTGATCATAAACGATTGTATAACCATGACCCTTCCATTCCGAGGGAGTGATGAAACAGGTCTGGATTTTAGTGAGTCCTCTCAGTAGATAAGTGACCTATTCTTAGTCCATGTATTGGACATTGATCTGAATGAGATTCAGATGCAATGAGAAGATTAGGTTTACGGCCTTGATTTAATCAATCATCTATGAGAGGTCCATGGGATCTAGATTTGAGATGTGATCTCAATATCCAAGTCACTATACGTGGAACAATACAATCGCCATGTCCTTATCTCCAAGTATCTGAGGAGAAATAGCATTATTCTTGAAAGGGTTCAAAAATAAATCTATAAGATCTAAGCATTAAGAAATTGATAATTAAATGTGATTTATTTATCTTGATGTGAGTAGAAATTATCCAATATAATTAAATGTGATTTTTTTTATGTATAAGAATAATGTGGATAGCAATATCCAATTATTCATAATATATTATAAATGTGATTTATAATGTATTAGAGAGGGCTAATTATAATTTATATTTGTTGATTAATTATTAATGTGTATTGGATACACATTGTTTAATCTATTGAAAATGTAAATTATATTTTGTTTTGGGTTGTGAATGTGATTCACAATTTTCCAATGGCAAGATTGCAATATTCTCAAAATTAATTATGAATTATTTTTGCAGAATAAATCACAAAAAAAGTTGTTGGTTTAAATAATGGAGAATTTCATGGAGACATGCAATCTCATGAGATTTCATGAGATTGCCCCCACCTGGTAATAAGTAGATGGCTACCAAGTCCTATATGGAATTGCTGGCCGTCCACTCTATTACATGGGGAGTTGAGATCTCCATGGTAATTATCTCCTTATTTGATTGGTTTAATTTTAGGATTGATGTATATTTGATTTATCAAATATATTTGACATAAATCAATCTCATCAATTGATTTTATATGTCCCATGGATTGAGATCCATGGATCCTAAAACCTTATAAATAGAGAGGCATACTATTCTCTCTTGTACATGCTTTTGGAAGAACATCTCTCTCTCTCTCTTTTCTCCCCATACGCCAACCCTCTCTCACTCTCCTTGGTGGCCGTCCACCAAACCATAAGGGAGATAGCCGTCATCGCCTACGCCACTGTGCTGCCGCTTCGACGTTCTTCGGTTCTCCGTCTTCTTGGAGTGTTGCACTCATGAAGGAGACATTCAATCTCGTACGTTGAGATCAGGAGTTTTCCGTGCTTGGATCAACTCGTTGGATTGCGAGGACAACGCGACTCATCCCCACGCTCGCAAGCTTCTTCTCCGACGATCGGACTTGAGACTCGATCAACCGCGCTTCAAGAGGTATTCCTTTATACTTGTTGTGGTTATAGATGAAACGATTCGAGAATCGTTCGTGGATCATGTGGTTTAATCGCATAAAATTTTTAAATTCCGCTGCACCGAACAACTAGTACGACCAGTCGTTCTTCGTCGTATTTGATACGGCGCTCACGCTTCCGTGATGCGCTTGAAGATTATTTCATATCCTTCAGAATTAGGGTTACCTACTGGATGTTCTCATTTGTTCTGAAGGTCGCGAACCATCGGGGTTCTTTTCCTTGATGGATTGATGCATCAAGAGGCTAGAGCCCACCTTGCGGTGGAGCATGGCAATGAAACTCGCCGGACCTAGGGCTAGACACGTCGAAACCTAACTACAACACTCTCCCTCACTTGTTGTCACTCAAGAAAGAAGACGGAGTTCCCAGGAAATGAGGGAAATGGCCGAAGATGCGGAAGAAATTGCGGCTCCAGGAGACTATATACCCAGCAATGGTTTGAGAAGATGGGAGCAAGGGCGCACAATCCGAGGAACGGATCCCTAATGGTGACATCGGGCGAGTATCGTGGTTCATCCTCGGTTATCGGACCACTTAATCGAGGGGAATAGTGGACGGATCATTTCAGAAAAAATCAGAGAAGATCGGGCGAAAACCGGATCCGCGAAGGACAGAGGTCCAAAGGGGGTAGTTGACCGAGGTCAACGTTCCCCCCTAGACCAATCAGAAATTAGTTGAGTCAAAATTATTTGTAAAATAATTTAAAAAATAGAAAAAGAATTTATTTTAAAATATTTTCATCATGAAAAATGTTTATTATTTTTCAAGTTATTTTTTTGTGATTTTTTTATTATTTTTCTGAAAAATAAATTAAGGTGTATACAATATATTATAATATATGCAGGTACAAAATACCTAAGTATTTTATATTATTTTTTTCTTATTTTTTGTACAAATACCCCAATTTTATATTTTATTTATTTACATAAAATTTAGAGTATAAAATAATTTTTATTTTATTTTTATTGATTATTTACAAGTGTAATATAAATAGAAGTATGATACATATCTACATGTAATATGTACAAGGTTGTAGAGAGAGAAATGATTTTGTTTTTATTTTCATTTTTTTTATTTTTAGGAATATATATAAGAGATCATAAACATATTTTTATTTTTATTTTTGTGAAAATAAAATATATACATATAAGAAGGAATATTCACAAGGCTGAGTGGTCCTATCTCTCTCTACTTATTTTATTTGGCGATCAGGCCCATATTGGTCCCTCTCTTGGGTTTGGGACACTCTATATTTATTCTAAATATATCCTTCTTTCTCTTTTATTCTTTAATCTTTGATTTTTGCACAAATACATCCTAATTATTGATATTTAACAAAGGCATGCTTATTGGTAACTTATTGTATTTACAACTATATACATGGTATTTTGTCAAGATAATTAGCTAAAATAAAAGAATAAAGAGTGATGAATGAGTATTCATCAGAGCCCTATGCCCCTGAATGCACAGCACTCGATGAAGCAGCTCTTGAGAAAAAGAGAGGGGAGGTACAAGTCGGGATGCCCTTATGGGGACCCTTTATACAAAATACAAAAACACGGGAAAGTGCCCTTACTCTTTTTTTTTACAAATGTATTTCAAGAAAAACCCTACTAATTCTGCCCTCAGTAACCGACCTGTGAGAGAAAGTATCGATCTCTACACATTCAACTACTTCAGCTTCCGAGGAAGTCGGATGAACTTACAGGCCCTACAAAGATTACTTCGGAAAAAGAAGAAGCACATGAAAAGCGGTAGAGAACAAATTGAAAGAAATTCAATGAAACATGAAAAATCGTAAAAACTAAAGAAAAAGGCCGTAAACCAAAAACCAATCAAAAATTATGAAAGAAATAAAATTTGTAAAACCAAGAATATCGAAAATTTTCGAAATTAGAGTCAAAAACCATTACAAATAACGCTTCCCCAGCAACAGCGCCATCTTGATAGCGCGATCTTTGCTAGCGGGTAAAGAATGTCGGTTGTAGAAAATCACTGAAGCAAAATCCTCGTTGATCAAACAAAAATCAAGAAAATAGGAGAGAGGGAGAGAGAGAAAGAGAGAATATGTGGCTTCTCTCTTCTATTTACATCTACACTATATTATTTGACCAGGTAAGTGTGTCTGGGTCGAACTCGAGAAGGCAGAATATCAAAACTTTAGTTTTTGATACAAGAAAGAAATCTCGAAAATGTTCTCTTTATTCTTGATTTTAGAAAAGACTCAAAAATTGACTCGAAACTAGCTCAAGATTGCAATAATAAAATCTACAAGACAACGCGAGGAAAAATCATGGAAAAATACAAGAAAGGTATCTTGGGAAGTTATGAAACTACCCTAAAGAAATCGTAGAAAAATGCAACAAAAATGAGGTCCAAACCAGGGGTATAACTACAAGAAGAAAGTTTTAGTTCTATTATAAAACAGTCCCTGAAAAGGACTCAAATGCAAAGAAAACTAAATTTATTACATTTAGGTCCTTATACGGGGACCTAAATGTAATTCTGTAAACCTATGGAGCTTTTTGAGAATTTGGATCTTCATATGGACTTAAGATGTAATTTTCACACCGATTCAGGTTGGACGGCTATGATTAGAAGCGGAGATGCGATCTGGGTCGTCGGATCGAGACAAGTATCGGTAGCATGTACTCCCGGGTTGTTATTGAGGTTCCTCAACTTCTCCGCATGGCAATCGACAGAGAGTTCTTCTCTGACATCTTCCCATCACCCGGCGATGTTCTTGGGCCTCCGACAGGGCCAGGAGGGAGATACATTCTCCCTTCAAGCTTGCCTGCGGTAGAACTCCTCCGTAGGTGGTCAAAGGCGGCGGGGATTCGCCGGTGAAGTTGGCCGGTCCGGCTGACCTCGAAGCTATTGCAGCAGCTCGTGATTTGGAATATTCTTGAATCTAGACGGCTCCGGATGATGGTTTAGTTGCTCCAGATGGTAAATTGACCTGCAAACTAGATTTTTGTTCTCGATTCACAAAGAATCGGCCAATGATTTTAAAAGAATTGGTAGTTTAATGAATATTTTCTAGAAAATATCAAACAAGATAATGGGCCGAATGAAAATCAATTTGAAGTGATTTGGAATCAAATTTGAAATATTAGAGTGGAAGGCATCTAATAACGGTAATTACGGAACCAAATTACGTACTGAAGTACGTTAATTCAGATTCGTAAATCTAGATTTAAAATGCTAAAGGATGAAGAATTGACCAGTGGACTGGGGGTATATGACCTCCGGGTTATGGCTCGATGAGCAGTTTTCTCGGAGCTTGACGCGACGGCGATGCAAGGCGGTGAACCCCTTGGAACTCTCCTCTGACGTATCCTCTTCGATGCAAAGCCTTCCTCGAGTCCTGCCACAATCAGTGTGAGGCGAAGCGAGGTGGAGAAGGTGGCTAGTCGGCCATGTATAAACTAGAAGCCGGAAGCTTAAGAATCGTTAGTTGGGAATGGCAATTTGGAGATGGTTTTATAGATGATCGGAGGGAGTTAGGTATAGGATCTACGATGGGCATGGATCTGGGTAGTTAGGAGAAGAAGATCAAGGGATTAGATCAGCGTTAGGAGTGTCGAGGTGGCATGTGAAATTGGTTGAATGAGGGAGGTTGGAACAAACTACCTGTCTGGGTTCTTTGAAGAAGAAGCTCCCAAGTGCTGACACGTATCAGCACCTGGTTGGGCAGGATCCATAAAAAACTTAATAATTAGATATTAAATAGTATATATCATTATTTTAAATATGCATTAAAACAAAAAATGTAGATAAATAAATTATTTAAAATATGGTATAATTAATTTTTATAAATAATAATTATTTTTTGGAATATAAATATTATATTTATAAATAAATAAAAATAATACTTAATAAATAGGTTTTGTATTTTTAACTTAATAAATTAATAAATAGTATATTAATTTCATATTTTCTTAATCATTAGGTTTATAAGTAAAGTATATACAAAATTTTGTGAATTTTAATAAATTAATTTAAGTATATTTATAAAAAATACAAGTATAAATCATATAGTTCATTTATGTCTGTAAATTAGGGTTTTTTATTTATTTAAAATAATAAATAATCTAAAAAATATGAAATAAAATGGGGTTAAAATACAAGATCAAGAAAATAATTAAAAATTGTAAAACCATTAAAAGTGGTAAATATTGTGTTCTAAATAAAATAGATAGCCCAGAAATCCAGTTGTAGTTAGGTCCCAAAACCAACATTTTGCAAACGGACTTTGATTTTAGTGAAATCACCTTCATTAATTAGATAATATTATTTTATGAAATTTAAAGGTGATTAGAGTGAAATTGGAGTTCGTTTGAGCAAGTTATGATGTTCGGAAATTTGGATTTTGAGAAGTTACAAGTTGGATTTCTTGGCATATATACAAGGTAATATTTTAACTTATTTTTATATTTTTCTATACATTTTTAGAAATAATTAGGAGAAGAGTTTGGTGAAAAATATATTCATATGAATTAACTAAATCTTTAAAGTTTTGATATTTATTAGATATATAATGGAGAATGCATGAAGTGTGAAATTAATTATTTTTATTTGTTTTCTTCTTTAACTCCCCATTCTTATTTATTTGTCGACCAATCCATAGTGACTTGGTCTTGGGGATTAGGTTATAAATATATCTTTCAGTTGTATTTATTTAATAAGTCACATTATACATATATACATGTCTACAAGTTGCCTTTATTTTTTATTTTCTTTATTTTTATTCTTTTGTTTATTTACATGATTTTAATGTATAAAATTGGATTTTTATTCATGAATGGAATCCTGTTAAAAAGTTAAATTTAATGAATAATTACATGTATTTGTTAAGGGTTTTAAGACAAAATGCAGACAGAATGTTAATGAATCATCGATTCATCAACTGCCTAGCCAATCTTGTGGAACTTTATTGGCTAGAAAATAGTTCACCATGTCAGTGTACCATGGGAGCAAGGTGATAGCAAGGATTGCCTCGTCTGGGATGGTCTCTGTAATAGATGCAATATGATTGGAATCCTCCAGGTTCTCTACACGGGAGCGGTGATCCGCCACCACATTCTTGACTCCAGGATTATTCTTAATATCTATATCAAACTCCTGGAGTAGAAGGATCCATCCAGTCAATCTTGCTTCGGCTTCCTTCTTTGCCACGAGGTATCAGATGGCAATGTGATCTCTAAATAACGTCAATCGAGATCCAAGAATATATGATCTGAATTTGTCCAAAGCAAAGACTACGGTTAGCATCTCATTCTCACTCACGGTATAATTCCACTGAGTGGCATCCAAAGTCCGGCTAGCGTAGTGTATGTCATAAGGTAATCCATCCCTCCTTTGTCCTAGCATAGCCCCTACTGCAAAATCAGAAGAACCTATCATGATCTCGAATGGGAGAGACCAATCGGGTGGCTGAAGGACAGGAGACTCGATAACTAATCTCTTGAGAGTCTTGAATGACGCTAGACACTTATCATCTCAATGAACTCGATGTCTTTCATCAACAAATCAGTAAGCAGTTGGGAAATACGACTGAAATGCTTAATGAATCATCGATAGAAACCGACATGCCCCAGAAAAGACCGCAACTGCTGCAAATTAAACTGTGGATTGAGTTTCTTAATGATATCCACCTTGGCTGGATTGACCTACATGCCTCTATTGGAGATGATATGACCAAGCACCATTCCCTAAGTCACCATGAAGTGACTCTTCTCCCTAGATAATACAAGATGGACGTCAATACAACGCTGAAGTACCTGGTCTAGGCAATCAAAACAAGCATCGAACCCATCAACGTAGACCAATTACTCATCCATGAAGACCTCCAAATAGTCACCCACCATGTCCGAGAAGATGGACAACATGCACCTTTGTAATGTAGCCGGGGCATTACATAAACCTGAAGTTATCCGTCTGAAGGCATACGTCCCAAACGGACAGGTAAGTGTTGTTTTCTCCTGGTCTTCGGGCGTTATGGCCACCCGATTGTATCCGAAGTACCCATCAAAGAAATAGTAATGACTTTTCCCAGCTAGCCTCTCAATAATATGATCAATAAGTGGCAGTAGGAAATGATCCTTCTTGGTGGCTTAATTCAATCTTCTGAAGTCCACACAGACCCACCAATAAGTGGGTACCCGGGTAGCTATCTCCTCTCCAGACTCGCTCACAATTGTTCTGATACCTGTCTTCTCGGGCACCACATGTAATGGACTAACCCACTCTGAGTCAGAAATGGGGTAGATAAAATCGGCCCTCCACCATTTTGATATCTCTTTCATGACCTATCTCGAAGATTTGGGTTCAGTCATCGCTGGAACTCACGCGATGGCTTGGGGTCCTCTTCGAGATAGATATGGTGGGAGCACAGGGCCGGACATATCCCCTGGAGATCAGCTACGCTCCATTCAATCGCCTTACGATTCCTTTCAAGAACCTCCATCAGACGAGATTCTTGATCTCCAGTCAAATCCGTTGAGATAATTACTAGGTACATCTCTGGCTCACCTGTAAGGAATATGTACTTCATCGACTGCGGCCGGTCTTCAGTTCTGGAAAATTGGGAGATAGCAAATCTAGCTTCTAGAATGTTTGAGTAAAGACTACCACATCTGCATGGGAGAACTCTTGCTGCATGCAAAATTTGATGAAGATGGCACTGCTGGTGTATTTGTCATCTGTGTTGGCTCTCTCTCCGCCCTAGTTGCCAGTTTTTTTGGAATCAGACATCGTAAATAATAATCAAAGTCGTACCAATAAATGCATGAATCCGAGGGATCTGAATCAGAAGAACATGAAATAAATTTTGCTTTGCTATCCTGACCACGAACATCTACCTCAAATGTATCCGGTGCCATGAGTGTGCTCTCCGAACTCTCGTTTCCTATAATCTGTAACTCTGCAGTGTCTGATGGTGTGTCAAGGGCTCGTGATATGGGATCGGACTAAACTGCCTCATTGTCTGTAATAACAAGGGCTCGTGATACGGGAACCGGACGGGTTGCCTCGTTGGAAACGATGCTGAGATTGCTGGTAGTGGGGAGGAAGATGGGAATACTAAAGGTGAGTCTATTGTGGCTGCCTCCACTGTTGTCCCTATTTTGAGGGATGAGGACCTTGCTGATGCTGCTGCTGGTACTGTTGGGAGTTATTGGTTGCTGCTGCTGTTGGTTGCTCTGTCAACCATAAGCTGGAGGTTGCTGTTGGGACGAGGTTCCTCAGGTGGGCCATCGGAATCCCAGGTGATCATGACGGATCCTGGGTTATTGCTGGTACCGGTCGTACCAAATCCTATTGACTTCCATCAATGGCTCATGCTCGAAAGGTTGAGGGGGAAGAACTGTCAGGGGCTGATCCGACTAGTAGACCACCATCTGAGTGTCGTGAGATAGTGGTGGCTGGGGGTAGTGATGCAGCTATTGGACCGGATCTACCTGGATGTGGTGAACCTGACGGTATGTGGCAGAAGGCTAGGTGGAGCTACTGTTGTTGGGATCAGCCTGTGACCTTAGACGGGGCTGTGGAGTCGTTTGCGCCTTCTTGAAACACATGATCTGAGTCTTCAGGCCCCTCAGTGTCTGTGCCAACTGGTCGATCTATGTAAGGCACTAGCACTACTTCTTCTCAATAACCTCTATGCGGTCTAGCTTATCGCTGCATCGAGCAACTATTGCGACTAGTCGCTCCTCATCGTATTCGATACGACGCTCATGCTTTCGTGATGCGCTTGAGGATCTAACCATATACTTCAAGTGGTATCAGAGCCATAGGTCGAAGCTTTTGGATAAGATCCATAAAAGCGAAGGTGACTTGGGTTCGTTACGGTTGCGAATGTTTTATCGCATTTCATTTTCGCATCTCTGTTTAGAGATTATTTTTGGCCCTGTTTAAATTGTTAAACACAAAAATAAAACCTATATTTTGTTTCCCATTAAATAATGGATAATATAATTATCTCTTAACATAGATGTTAGAATTTAATTTATCACATCAAGAGCTCGTTCTCCTGAGTTCTATCTTGGACTTATCCAGGTTATTTTAATTCAACCACTCTTCACGGAGACTTCTCGGTTCTGATCGACCCGCATTAGGCCATACTACAACTCCACATTATTAACATGACTAAATGCAACTAATCGGATGGCGTAATTGCAAGGACACAACTTCATCTTTGTAATTAATTAAGTTTTAATATTGAATTAAGTAGATTATTCCATTACTTTTGTTAAATTGTGTTCTATTATCATTAACCTTGTATTATGGTTTGTCAATGTAATTATTTTGATTATTTAGCTAGATCCTTTATACATATCTAACCATTTGATGATGTGGCAGGGCCCGTGATCTGAGGATGCTTGGAGCAAAGCAGAGACGAGGAGCTTGGTGCTTGTTGAGAGGGATTTTTATGGGTTTTAATTATTTTAAGAAAAATGAAAAGTGGAATATGCACAAGTGTCGTCGCAACCCAACAAAATCTCAACGAAAAATCATTTTAATTTTATTCACAACTCAAGCAGATAAAAACTAGAATAAATGTAAGCTAGAGATGAATATGCGATTTATTTATTTGTATAATGCACATGATCAAACTCAGGGACCCGATGGTTATTTAAATCAATGAGAATCATTGAAATAAAAGAGGAAACTCAAAGCAATCTATTCTTGGTTTTTGTGATTTTTTTTATCTTTTTAATTTTTATGGATTTTAATTATTATATTTTTATGGTTATTTGATTTTGTATTTTTTTAGGATTTTTAATTTTGCAAATGTTTTTATATTTTTAAAATAAAAGAAACAAAAATGAAGAAAAAGAAATAAAATAAATGTAAAGAAAAGTAACTTTTTGGATTTTTAAAATAAAGCAAAATATACAGAAAATTAAAATGAAAATATTTTTGGGTTTTTGATAATTTGATATTGTTTTATGATTTTAGAGTATTTTCAGTTTTTTTAAGATAAAAATTGTAAAAGTAGAAAATAGAAAACACAACAAATATTTTTGTGATTTTAAAATATAAAATGAAATAAAAAAATATGTAATATGTATATAGAAACACATATATTTTTTAGGTTTTAAAAAAGGTATTTTACGAATTTTATGTTTTTCTATGATTTTATATGTATTTTTAAGTGTTTTTAATATTTTGCCTTTTTTTTGTTTTTATAGAGAATTAAAAGATGAAATTTATATGAAATTAAAAGACACCAAAGCAAGAGTAGACTATGTTTTTAGAATTTTCACATAATTTTTATATTTTTTATTATTTATTTTTTGCAAATATGAACAAATTGGGTGGTTTTTGAATTTTTAAAATAGTAAAACATAATAAAATGCTAAATGAAAACTATTGTTAATAATACTAATTAGCAGGAGTTTAGCGTATTTTTTTGGGAATTTTTATAGATGATTTAATATTTATTAAATCTAATAATAACCAAAATTATTAAACTACAATACAAGGGTATAAGTGCAAATAGATTTTATTTAAAGACTGAAAGTTAACCCACAAGGAAATAAAGGGGTGAACTCTGCAAATTTTCCAAATGGGGGCATGACGATGCATGTGAGCTTCTCAGGCATGAACCCCGATGAAATATATTTATTTAGAGGGACTAAAGAGTAACAAGGAAATAAAGGTCTGCTATTGCAAATTCACCACCAAGTCACGCGCGTAGCACATTTTTACAACCAAATAAGACTCGAATGCAATTACAAACAAACAGAAGGGTTCCAATGCAATTTATCACAACACTATGTAATGACATGTGTCCACTTAGGGATTATTTACAAAACTAATATAATGTAGGGACGGGGGTGTAATATTACCACTAAAACACGTGGCGACAAGAACTACTGAGATGGATCTGAACTTAGATCGGATGGTTCAGCTGCGGGATGTGATGGATGGGATGGATATGATATGGAAGTGTAATCTGATGGCTGGAATTTGGGTGCGCTTGGCCAGATGAGATGCACCTAGAGCTCCTCATTCTTGATCGGACAACGTCTGGAGGGGTTGAATGAACTCAGAAGAAGGGATATAGAACTGAGCTTCGTTCAGTCGGATCTCGACCTATCTCCACATAAATTCATGTCTGAGAGCTGCTGATCGATTCTTAGATTCCGCTCTATCGATCTGATGGATGGAAGCTGCTAGGATCTTCCTGAATATAGAGATACATCAATTGAAGGTCTGGTGGTGGACGTTTTATCCATATCGTGATTCAAGGCCCTAATTTTGCTCCTACTTCCTGTAAAAGATGTATTGCTCAGAGACAAAGCTTCGACCGACCTTATTAGATGAAAACGAAGGCAAATGGCAGTGGATGGATAGCCTCCGACGGGAGTGGTCGGAAGGGAGACCAATTCTCAGATCTGGGATGAGCAGGCGGTCGAGAAATGAGGAGAAGTGTGAAGAGATGATGGCGAACATGATGCGATGGTCGATATGGAGAATTAATGCATGAATGACCTCCGATCAGTCAGATTGGAGGGTGATCGGTTATGATCTGATCTACTTGAAATCAAAAGGGAATTGTAGAATCAGAGACGAAAATCAAACCTAAACTATACAAGATTACCTAAGGATGGACAGAGGATAGTGATTGCCTTAATATGCTACGACTAATGGGGAAACTCGACGACAGAGGAGAAGATCTGACGATGTAGCTGGATCACGAAACGCAGCCCCTAATTCCATGCTCCCGATCATGGAGAAGAAGCTCTGTCACCGCCTCTCTCTCCTGGACTCGATCTCAGATGAATAAGTGGTGGAATACAGATATAGGAAGGCGGCTGAGCTGAAGAGAGATTTTATAATAGAAGAAGTCTAGAAGATTTGGAAGACAGTTTGTGCGTGGATCGAGGCAAATCAAGTGAAATTCTTATTCGGGCAAGCGAGAAGATAAACTAGCGATCAAATTCATGAAGGCATCGAGTGATTTTTGTTATTGGATCGAAAGATTAAAAAAGGTGAAATGGCTCTGACGAGGTGGAATAATCGGGTATGCATGCAAAGAAGAGGTTGACCCGGGTCCAACCAATGGGGAGGCTCTACGAATGAGACAAAATGGAGAAATATGAAAAAAATTAAATAAGAAGTTAAATAAAAAATAAATTAAAAATGATTTAATAAATAAATAATATAAATAAAAATGTTTATAAATAAATAATATTATTTCTAATTAATTTTAATAAAATAAATTAATTAATCAGGTTAAAAATAAATAATAGCCTTTTATTCATAGGTATATATACATATATCTACAACACTTTAATTTTTAATCACAAATAATTATATAAGTTATTATTTTTTTATTTACAACATTTTACAAGGATTTAAAATATATTTTTATTTTATTTTTATGAAATAAATAATTAAGTTAATAAAATAGATGTATTTACAATATATATAACAGTGTATGTATAATATATACACTTTTTATTTTTTTGGTGATTTTGAGTTTTGTAATTTTTATTTTAGTTGGATAAAATACAATATTGAAAAGTATTTTAAAATACAATAGTCACAAATATGTATGATAAATAAAAAAAATAAAATATTCACTCTATATAGTAATTGCACATTGTACAATACACTCCAAAAAGTCACCTTTTTAATCTTAACTCCGATTTTGATGAAACTATTGTCATTTTGAAGCTTATTTTATTTAGAGCACAATGAAAGTGAGTTTTCATATTTTTGAGTTTCTATGGAGCAGATATGTGTCTGGGAAGTTTGGTTTTATGGCTTTTTCAAAGTATCATTATTTACACAATGGATAATGGATCTTCTTGTAGTTATTTTAAATATTTACAATTTATTTTTGTACAAGTTTCAAGAAGAAAACATTTTTATTGAGATGAATAGAATGATAAATAAAATGGATGACATACGTGTAATTTGTACAATGAGAATGAATGAACATTAATTTTCTTTATTTTTCTACAATAGGCCTTATCTCCCCCTACTTTATTCCTTGTCAATCAGGTCAAGTCTGGACCTTCACTAAGGGTCAGAGTCAGCTTGTATTTATTGCATATATATAATTTTTATTTTCTTTATTTCTCTTTATTTCTTTAGTTATTTATTTTAGGCTAAAAACAATGATTTCTGTGCAATATTTATTAAAGAATAAGAAATAATAAAAACATGAATATATTAATATTTATAAGTGTTTAAGAAAGGATTTTAAGCTAAAATAAATGAATAAAGAAGATGAAATGTAGATTCATCATCCCCTATACTTTTCTTTTGCTAGTCCCTTAGGAACACTTCTTAGAAGAATAAGTTACTAAAAAGAAAAAGAAGAAAGGAAAACAATAAAGAATTTATAAAAATTTTGATTTTTAAACAATTTTTCATAAAATCAAAGTATGGAGCTCGATCAGGCCTTTAGATTACTTGTTTGGTGGAACCTTATTTAGAATTGGAGTTAAAACCTAACAGACTCTAAATTCCACAAGACTCCTATTCAGGTCACCTCAATAGTCAGGTAAGAACAAGTCCTCATACGTAAATCTGATAACTATGAATATACTTGTACTGTGTATGTGAAATATAGCTCTCTACATCAGAAATGATAATGGCCAGCCTTCTCTTAGCAAGGTAACCCAAACTTCCTTATCTAGTTACTCTTTCCTCGAGGAGCTTGGTATTCCCTTCTAAGTCTCGGTACGTGTTATGTCCACAAATGACGTGGGGGAAGTAGAATAAGAAGAGATCTGGAGTGTGGCCAGTGTAGACACATCTCCTTATAAAGCCGGCTGGTGTAGTCAAGTCTCCACTAAGATCTGTAGTCTCTTTGAAGCTGAACCAATGTGGTCATATATATATATATATATATATATATATATGTATGTATATGTATATATATATAAATGAATGATTTTTTATTGGATACATATTTGCTTCGACATCATGGAAAGAATTGTTACACTACATAGATCTTTATTGTGCCCCTACAGATATAGAATCTTTTTGTCTGAACATGTTTTGGGGTCTTAGAAAAATTGTGCCCGCAGACCATCTCTCTTTTGAAGCATTATTGCAACCCACAATTCCTGTCGCTAGACATCAATGCCACTTGACTAGGTTGGGGCGCACTGGCAAATCAAGGTGACTGCGTATGTTTACATTCGCGTGCGTCTCTTGCTAGAGGATTCTAACCCTCACCACCTCATAAGTGAAGAGCTACGTGTAAAATGCTTGTCCAAGATAGGTCACTTTCTAAAAGAACCATGAGTGTGTATGAAATATTCTACTTAGACCAATCAAGATGACATGTGAACATAGTCTTGTGTACTCAAAGAGTTAAGTCGTAAGACATGAAAAGTCTCAACTCCAGTTCCTATAAGGTTCCTCTGAAATTAAGTGGATTAAGGTCTTAACTAAGCTCTATTCTTCGATTTTATTCCAGATTAGTTTACGAATCAATTTCATTCTGAAAATGCATATGCAAATACAATAAATATATACAAAGCATTTTTTTTCAAAGAAACAAAAAGAAATAAAGACTAATCTTTTTGAAAAGCTTTTTTCAAAGGATTTTGAAAATTTTTATGGATTTTAATTTTTCAATTTTCTCTGATTTTTTAATAGAGAGAACTATAAACATTTACAAGAATTTACAAGGATTTTATACAAAGCATATATACAAGATTATACACAATTTATGCAAGATTTTAGAAAAAGAATATTTACAAATTTTATGTAAAAATTTTACAAGATGGATTTTATCTACAAGGAATTTTATTTACAAGTTTAATAAAGAATTTTATATACACTTTATACAAGTTTTATACAAATATTTTATTAAAAGAATTTAATGCATAAAAGAATCTTATTCACATTTTTATATGGTGATTAAAAGTTCTATTTACAAGTACAACTACTATATACAAACAATGTGTACAAACGCGATACACACACACAATGGCAAAATAAATTACAAACAATTTTACAAAAAGCTTACAAACATATACAACATATTTTACAAAAATCTTTTACAAAATTTTACAATATTTAACAAAACTATTTTGCAACCATTTTTACATTTTTTCCAAAACTAGTTTATAAAATTTTTCAAATCATTTTACAAAGATTTTATTACAAATATTTTACAAATATTTTTACAATATTAATAATTTTGAGACAAAATAATTTACAAAGATTTTACAAACAAAATCATTTTACAACAATTTGTACAAAAATATTTTTACAAAGTTTATGACAACAATTTTACAAAGAATTTAACAAAACATTTGTTAAAAAAGTTTCTACAAATATTTTACACAACTATATACAAAATATTTTTTCAAAGTATTTTTACAAACTCTTTTATAAACATTTTTATTCTAGTTTATTTGGCTATATTATTAACAAACAAAAGTACGAGTTACAGCTAAAGTATATATACAATATGTACGACACCCGCTATACTTAGCTCAAACTATGTCTGCATAGTGAGAAAGGAAGACATAACTCGTGCTAAGTATAGAAAAGTGAAAAGAATTTATATAACAATGACTCAAGGAATAACAAATGAAAATAATAAAAGTCCGCAATCCTGACTATACTTAGGATCAAATAATCCTAGGTATAGTTTCTATACAGGCGTGGAAAATAGACGAAAAGAATGTACAAACTCAACGACTCGACTTGTCCTCCTCTATACTTAGGGTAAAAGATCCCCAAGTATAGAAAAATAATATCAACAAGTTGAATGATAAGAAAGGGAACAAGAGAGTAAAAATAAATAAAAACGTGAAATAAGAATGAAATGAATGGCATCACTCCTCTTATACTTAGGGTAATGGATCCCTTGGTATAGGCAAAGACAAGAGGGATGAAACTAATGAATCCCTAGCTAAATGCATGTACATATCATTAATTTATCAAAATAAACACATGATTTATTGTACAAAAATACTATAAGAAATATTTTATATTGTCTGTATTTAATTGCAAAATTAAAGAATAAAGGAAGAAAAGAAAAAGAAAGGAGACACCATAGGTGTTGAGTAACCCTTGAACCCGAGACCTAGTCATCATGATGACTTGGTCGACAAGGAATAAACTATGGGGAGATAGGGTCGATGAATTGCACAAAAGTAACATCAAAATCCTAATTTTTAATTCATCTATAATTACATTTTGGCACTTATTTTATACAATTATTTTTTACATCAAATCAAGATACTTTGTACATGGAAGTTGTAGATAAAAATACATAGAAAAATAAAAAAAATTATTTTACATAAGAATAATACACAATGTACTTTTTATACTTAGAATAAAATTCAAGAATCCTAACTTCACAGATTTGTATCTCCTCCATATGAACTCAAAATTCATCAAAATCACCTTTAGTTGTAAATAACTTTTTCTTAGCTATTTAATGAAGGTGGTTTCACTTAATTTGGTATTAAGATGCAAAAGTCAGGTTTTGGACCCCTATTTTACAATATACCTAAATAAAATATTCATTTTATTTCTTTATACTTTTCACAATTTTATATTTTTATAATGTTGTAAATATTATTTATAGTATATGTACATAATTAGAATAAAATAAAACCATAAAAAATACAATTAAATAAATATGTGTACAAAAATACATAAACAAATTACCTATTCATATATATATATATATATAATAAATACATCTATTTAATTAAGTGCAAAAATAACTTCAAAAAATCAAATATAAATATAACCCATAAAAATACAATGAAATACATATGTATACAAAAATAGACAGATGGATTACCTATACATATAACTATATAATAAATACATCTATTTAATTAAGTGCACAAATAACTTCAGATAATTAAAATAAAAATATATTTGAGTGTATTTAAATTAATTATAAATAATTAATTATGTGTATAAAATAACAAAATACATGTTACAAAATAAAATATAATATAAACATATTGTATTTATACCTCTGATTTACTTATAAATATTAACTTATAACAAAAAGCCCCATGAAATTAAATAAAAATACGTATAAAATACTACATTAAATTACAAACACTTTTCATGTTTTAATAAAAATTTAATTAATTAATTTGCTATTTATAATTGATTTTACCAATAATTTCTTCTTGAGAATTTTCTGGTTGTTCCACGTGGACCAACCAGAGAGCTCCCCGTATTGACCTTGATCAACACTCCTCCCCTCTCTTCCTCGTTTGTCGATCTGTTAGAACACAAGTTTTCACCTAATTATCCATTAATCTCCATCATGCTCTGGCTTGGCATGATGCACAAGTCCTAGAGATTGAACTTCCATGATTCCCGTACACTCCTTAGATCTGGTCGATCTCCATCGGGTTGAGCAACATCTGCCTTGCAAGTCAACCCCTTGTTCTGCTTATAAATAAGGATCACCTGTAATCTTCCTTGATTTGATCCCTCTTCGTTGGCCTTTAGCCCCTCAAATTAATTCCCCCGTCCAGATCTTAGTGACAGGAAGTTTTTGAAGGCGATTTGCAGCAAGGAGAGGCCGGGGAGGAGGTGATCCAACTCCATCTCTGGAGCGTCGTCAGCTAGTTCAACTTCCCATGGTCCTGGATCCGATTGAGGCATTTCTTTCTACTTCGTAGGTAAATCTAGAGTGTACCTTTTAATTCTCACATTTAATTTCCCTTTTTTTTACATATTTAGATGTCATTTTGAAACCCCCAAATCCTGGAGCTCGATCTCCAGGGCTAAATCACAGTCATCCGACCGTTAACTCTCTCCGATCTTCATACCATCTCATTCCTTCTCATGTTCTTCATCAATCCCCCATCTTAATCACCTTTGAACCACCGTGGATCAGGGAGTCAAGGCTCCCTCCACCACCCATTGTAGGAGCCCCTCCTTCATCCCATGCAGCCCCTCTTTTTGCTCAATCCTTTGGTAGAGGAGGAAGCCCTCATGCCCACGAGCTTTTTGGCGCAGGTTCATTACTCCAAAGGAGCATTTGGAGCCCTACTAATCACCTGGAGCATCTCCAGGTGCTTGGACTTCGTCTGAGCACCTTGAGCCCTCCCACAGTCCTTGGAGGTGCCTACTGTGTGCGTAGGAGTCCCAGCTCACTACTAGGATTGTTGGAGGATCGATCCAACCACCAGAGTATGAAGAAATGAAGAATCAAATCTCACTAGCGACCTGTTCTTTGCAGGTTCTTGCAACCCCCTTCCTCGCCGTCCAATCAAGAATAATGACCTAGATCTAATTTGGTCTTTTGAATCAATTCGAAGGGGTGCGTGAGAATGATCGTCAGATCAAACACATGGAAGCAACATTATGATTGGATCTAGGAGCTTTAAGTGGTATATTTGCACAAAAACCCTCCGCTCTTTTGTATTTCGTATCGAGTGTTGTAAATATCTTAATAAGTACAAAAGTTCTTAGACTATTTGCATATACCCCCTTGCCAACACTTTGCAAAGAGGTACCCAATGTTTTGTAATTTCTACTTAATACCGAAAAATCAAGTTGTAATTCATTATTTTTAGTTAAATTGCATGTGAACCCCAATAATTTATTTTATTTATAAAAATATCCCTGCTAGCTTGATTTATTTTTATTTTGTATATCTTTTTTTAAAATAGCTCATGTGCTCGAAAAATTTTCAAAAAATAGGTGTATGTACAAAATTGGCTTCTTATCCATGCCATAATTTTTAATTACCATTTTGCAGGCATTTGGCATTTATTAAAAATCATTTGGAGCAATTTTATTCCCTTTTTGCATAAAAATAAAAAAAATTATAAAACCTTTTTGAAAAATTCCAAAAAAATTTACCTATTGTTTATTATAGTATTCTATAGTTAGAAAACAAAAATAACAAACAATATAAAAAAGAACTCCAAAAATTTGCAAACCCTTGATAACCCTTAACAAATTGCAAATAGTTTTGAAATAAAGAATATTTGTTTCTGTTCCAGATATATATATTCATCTACTTGTTAAAATTGATTTTGAGATATTCTGAGACCATTTACTATTTTTAAAACTCAAATCAATTCGTCTCTATTAAACAATCCCTGATTTGCTATATTTTAGTTTTTAAAAAGTAAAAATGCAAAATGTTCCAAAAAATCCATAAAAATATATAAATATTTAAAAACATAAAAATATTTTATTTGTCTATTTTGCCTATTTTTATCTACAGTTATATGTAGTATACCCTATATAGCATATATATATATATATATATATATATGTATACCATTATATATAATTTACAATATTATTAATTATTTTAAATACCTTCTAAGTTATGTACCATACATGTAAATTAAATAGAAAATTCTCTTGCTATATTTTTTATTTATTTTTTCTTGAGAATAATTAGTTTTTGTTTGACGCTTCTTTGGGTTGCGAGGACACTTGTGAATAATTCATCTTAATAAAAAAACCTTGAAAAAGTGAGTCAATAGTGGGAAATGGTCCTTCTTGGTCACTAAGTTCAAATATCTCTAATCAATAGGCGCACCATGATGTAGGAACTCCGATCGCAATCTCCTCTCATTTTT
Organism: Ottelia alismoides; assembly: GCA_037367405.1. Lineage (NCBI taxonomy): Eukaryota > Viridiplantae > Streptophyta > Magnoliopsida > Alismatales > Hydrocharitaceae > Ottelia > Ottelia alismoides. The sequence continues at coordinate 2,120,869 of JAZKJV010007409.1, read as the reverse complement.
CTTTCTTCATGGTGATCCATGACTTTTTTGGCACAACATGTAGGGGGCGCACCCACTTTGAATCGGAGATGGGATAAATAAAGCATGCATTACACCATTTATGATCTCATTCATAACAACCATCCAGATATTCGGATTGAGTCTTCCCTGAAATTCACGAGATGGCTTCTTATCTTCTTCCAAGTAGATGTGATGGGAGCACAATGATGGATTAATCCCTCAAAGATTGGAAATTTTCCAGCTGATAGCCTTGTGGTTTCTCTCAAGAACCTCGACCAGATGAGATTCCTGCTCCTAAGTCAACTGTGATATGATGATCGCAGGAAACATGTTCAGCTCGCCCATAAGGAAGGCATACTTTATGTTCATTGGAATTTGCTTGAGCTATGGGGGTGTCTGAACTTTCTTACTGGTAACCTATGGAATCGAGCAGGGAATCTGTGGTATCAAATCTATTAACTGTATACTATCCACCCTTGACTTTGTAAGCTTTGAATCTAGCACAAAAATCATCAATGATTGAATCTTATTCTAAGAAATCCGTTGTAATTCCTTCTTCCTATGCTATGGATAGGTGGCCATCAATCAGTTCTTCAGGAAGATCATCAAGAATCATCCTCTAAGATAGTAGGGAAGTCGATTGTGCTATCACTCTTTCCTCTAAAGAACAAATTCATGGGTCTTGATGTCGTCCATGAAAAATTCATGTCTTTGATTTCGACAAGAAAATCACATTCTTCGATCTGCTCCGTAGGTACACTCTCATCTGCTACAAATTCTAAAGCTTTGGGTACTTGAATCATTTGAATGGGTATCTTGCATTGTTCGAGCCAAAGGAAATCCATCAGCTACCATAATCCACTACGGCTTCGTATGTTCAGAGGAACGGTCATCCACGTATAATGAGGGTGTGAAGAAGAGGAGTCAAGGTGTCCATATCTAGAACAATGAAGTCCACAGGGAACTGCATTCCCTGAATGGTGATGATGACACCCTCTAAAATTCCTCGATGCTACTTAATTGAAGTATCTGTAAACTGCATAATCATCATTATCAACTTGAGCAATCCCAACCCAAATTCCTTCAGTAATGTAGTAGTCATCAGATTTATAGACGATCCACTGTCAAGAAGAGTTCGGTCAAACTCTTGATCAAATATCATACAACAAATGAGATGTGCTCCCATGTCTTCCTTCTTGCACATGAGATTGTTGATTACATTTACTATCGTTGCCATAAGGATATGCTTGACATTTCTTTGTCTGGTATGGTACGCATGTCTCTTATAAGTACATGCCTCTTTAAATACGTTCTTTATGTTTGTCATGTACTTTATGGCATGTAGCAAGGGCATCTCAAGAATAAGATTCTGAATAATTTGCTGGATTGGACAAAGTTGTTTTCAAATTTTTACTTTTCTTGGAATTTTTAAAGCGTTTGGAAAAGGAATATGTACAGAACCAAATGTAGAAATATTGTTTTTATTTACATAACCAAAATGTAGGCCCACATCAGGATGAATATCTGGATGACAAAAAGTAGAGTCCCCGTTTATCTAAAGTAATGGGCCTTCCAAAATTGTAGGTTGGTCTCCTTCAACTTGCTTTGGGTAGTCTACAAGTGGTAGCTTCTCCGTTGATGGTTGGTTGGTGCTCTGCTTGTTGTTGTCCTCTTTTTGTTGTTTTTAACTTTTTTTTCTTTTTTTGCATTTTATATGGTGCTTCTCCTTATTCTTCTTCTTCCTAACCCGGCCCTGTTGTTGGTCCAGCTGATGCAGAAAAGAATGATGACTCTCCTGTGGAAGTTATATGTTTTCCCTTCAAAGTTGCAGATGGTTGCAACGTCCGACTGCTCTTGAGAGTAACAACATTAGATAATAAAGCATCATACACATCTAACTCTTAGGGTTTGGCAAGAACATCACAAACTACTTCCCCACGCTTTCGAAAATTGTTAGGGTTTGCCTCTACCTGTGTCGATAGGTGTCTTGGCAGCGGTGAGGCCATCAATCTTCTGACTCATTTCTGCGAGGCTCCTGATAGGATAAGCCAAGCAATCGAGGGAAGGGTTCATACGAGGGGCCTCTGATGGTTTAGCATGAAGGCCATGCTGAGACTGTGAATGGTTCTGAGGCTGCTAATATGAGTGTTGGGAAGGATACTGAGAAGGAGATTGATATTGTTGGTGATGAGGAGGAGGGTGTTGGTGTGGCACAACCGCATACTATTGATTTTGTTGGTATGGTCGTTAATACGATTGTTGAAACTGATTTTGTCTCCAACCTTGTTGATATGGCTGAGACTGGTGGTGATGAGGCTGATGTTGACCTTGGAAAAACCTCCCTCCTTGTTGCTGAGGGAATGGACGAGATATGACAGACTGGCGCGGCTGAGGTCCGCCTAGATGGATCATTCGCGCATCATTTGACCAAACTCCATTCACCTCATGAATGAGTGGTGATGGAGGGGAACATGGATCTAGAAGGGTCTGGAATTCTTACTGGTAGACAAGCAGTTGTAGTTGCGATGTCTAAGGTGTAGATGGCTTCAGGGCTTGCACGTAATAAACGTGTTGAATCGTTGACTGTGTGGGACTCAGCTGAGGAGGTTGTGGCGATGCTGGCTCTTTCGTCTCAGTGAGAGTGGCGGCCAATCAGACACAGAATTGCAAGAGCTGATGGTATTTACCAATAGCTCCAACTGCTTGGTAATATGATCAAGTTTGTCTAAGTATTGCTCCCTCTGTTCAATCACAGCAAGTTTCTCAAGATCTTGTGAGTGTTTATCAATGATAACCACCTTGGAAAGGTGGCTCCCAATAATGCTCAAATTGATCTCTCATCCCTGTCCTACTCATTGGATGATGCTATATACCTTGCTTTCTGATGAACTTGCGGTTTCCTTTGATAGGTACGGGATGATGTAGGGCAACTTCTTCTTCACCCATTTCTTCAAAAATCTACCAAACCACATCCTCATCTTTGTTGAAGTAAGAGCCGACACAAGCGACATTGACGAGCTTCTAGCTCTCAATTGTTAGTCCACCAAAGAATGCTGGACTAAGCTGGTCCACAGGATATCATTGTGTGGACACTTCTCTTGCAGATCAGTGAACCTCTCCCATGCCTCATGAATGGACTCGTGGATGGACAGGATGAAGTTCACTATCCCGGCTCGCATCTGATTCACTCACCCGAGTGGGTAGAACTTGTGCAGGAAAGCTGATTTGAGTTCTTCCCAGGTGGAGACAACCTTCCTTAGATGATTGATCCAATGAAGAGCCTTGTCCTAAAGGCTGAATGGGACGATTGTCATTTTCACTTTGCCTAACGGAATGTTATGGTAGTTTATGGTTACATAGATATGCCCAAATTGTTGGAGATGACTATATGGTTCTTCATTCGCATTCCCATGGAAGGTGGGAAGCATGGCCAAGAGTCGAGGCTCCAACTCAAAATGGGCATGGACAGCAGGTATCTGAATCCATTCCTTCATCTGTCTAGCATTAGGATTGTACGTATCCTTGAGGGTCGGCTTGGTATGCCCTCCTCCTGGACCTACGGCTCAACCTCCATAGGGTCCTCCTCCTATCTCTTCTTCTTCTCCTCCTCCTCTATTCTTTCATCTCCTTCTTATGTCATTGAGCATATCTTGGAAAGCGACCTGGGCCACTGCCTAATCGATGAGTTGTTTCTAAATCACCTGTATGGATGCGAGGAGCTACGCATTCACCACATTCTGATCTGGTTACGGGCTTGACTGCGGTTGTGGTGAGTGTTGAGGTCAATTCTCCTTTCCTATAGGAGCCATTTCTTTTTTTGACTCGAAGTCTGAATCTGACACTATTTGTGGCTCTAGATCGGGCTCTATATTTGCACAAGTAATGATGCGACAATCAATTTGAATTGAAGCACCGGTTGAACCAAGTCGATCTGTGTTAAGGTCAACGTAGAATCTCATTAAAGATGGATAGTAATAAGGAGTGAAATCAATTCCCATCCAAAATGGGAAAATTTCAAGAAAAAAGTAATCTTGGTCTATTGAGGAAGACGGGGAGTTTAGAGAGCAGTTCGTAGAGTCTGAATCATATTCTCAAGAATCGTCTCAAATTTTTGGAGAAGGCGAGCACATGGAATCGATGTGGGTGTCTACAGAGTCCCGACCAAGCCATCCATGAGTCACCATCTCGAAGATCAAAGAGGGGATCAAGAATGGAGGAATGATATAGAGTTCAACAAGAAATAAAAGGAGTGCAAAACAGTAGATTGGCTTGAAAGCGAGCGGTGGTCTAATGAGAATAAAAGAAAAGAAAAAATGAAGGCAAAATATGTACAAGTGTGCGGGTCTTTGATCTTGGACCTTAATTCCAATCAAACAAACACCAAGCAAGTTTTTAATTCACCAACACAAACCAAGTGAAGCCATGAGAGTTAGGCTATTTTTATATTTTCAATTTTATGGTTGTATTGCAGGCAAATCTTGTAACAAGTCCTTAAGTACGCTAACCCTACAGGAGCGTGTGTACTACCGAGAAAGTACTGTGTACTTCTTCCATCTCTTTTGTAACATGTGATATACATACTTTGAGGTCCTTGGTCTCGTGCTTGGGTAGCTACTCAACCAAAGAAATAGATATAGTAAGCCAATAGGTGAAACTAATACTTCCCTCACAAGCGAAGGTACTCGGTCGCAGGACAATGAGACACTGTGAAGGCATGGCCCGTGCTCAATACTTCAGACCAAGTAGGATGTTCCACACAAGGTGGGAACACTATTGTCTACAAGACCCTACTCACCCATGTATGAGAGAAGCGCCGATACATCACCACTCCAAGTGATAACCAAGGTAGCCACAGATCGGGTTTTGGGCTTTAATCCTATGGGGTCGCGCCTCACTTAGTCTCGATTGTACATAGAAGCAATGAGGGTTTTGTGAACCCAAAACAAGGATGTCCATTATCGATTTTAATTAAGGTCAAAGTTTAATTAGAAGTCACCTAGTTTTAGAATTTTTAGATTTTCAATTTTTTTGGGTATTTTTCAAAGCAATCCACCTAACGATTTTTTGTCTATTTTCTTTTGATCCTAAATGCGATATAAAACAGGAGGAGAGAATGGAAAAATAATGCAAGTGGATACAAAAGTGGAAATCCCAATCTCCTATTAAATGATGCATACAAAGTAAGATACTCCCAGTGCTTCCCAACGCTCTCCATGCAGGATGCATGGCAGAATTTAAATATTTACACTATATGGAGATATGCAAGTGACAAAATCATCCTAAACAATACTTGCTATTATCGAGAAGAACACGATGAAAACTACTCAAAAGTGGATCCTAAGTGTCCGATCTTGAGGACTCCTCGGTGCCCGCCACAACGGGTCATGCAAGCAATGTGTGAAGTCCCTCATGGTGTGCGGTCCAAAATTCAAGAAATTTGCAATTAGCTAGTTGACTAAGTCCAAACTTATATCATTATAGTCGCATGCTTCTATTAGGTGTTTGAACCTAGCTACCGATGCAAGCAAGCCTAAATCTAGGTGCTTCAATCACATAAAACAACTGAAAATAAGCGCAGAAGGCTCAAACACGAGAAACAAAGTAAAATAAAGGTGACAAACATGAAAAACCGCGATGAGGCCCCCAGGTGGACAGACACCCAGGCAATGGACCTCGTTGATGTTGTAGTGTTCCAGTCCAAAATTATTACAAATAATTATACAAAAATAAATAAATGGCACTCTCCTCACAAAATAAAATAAGAAATCTATGTGACTAGGCTACTCCTCTCCTTCCCTCCTTGCTCTTCCTCTTGCTCTCTCCAGGTTGTCTCACAAGTATAAGAGCCTGCCTCCTCGCAGCTCAGGTATGTCCACCTCATAGAAGATGACCTTCGCCACATGGTCCCTCACAAGAAAGATCAACCAAGAAACATGGATTAAAACAGATCAAATAATGATAAAAAATAGAGAGCAAAAAAGAAAGAGAAAAAATATGCATAGTAGTATATACAAAGTTATGTTATCTGTTGCTCTTCAGCAACAATGCCATTTGAAATATCCCAAAGATCAAAGTGGAGAGTCGTACGCTCCATATAAGGTGGAAGAGAAGTCATCAAGGTGACCTCTCACTAAGATCCCAAGCTAGATCAATAATCAACCCACAAATGAAAGAAATCAAACAATCAAAGAAAGTAATGTGGATGGAAATTTATTATAACCTTGCAATACATATGTATAGTGGCAAGTATAGTAGGGGTCAAACATGAGAAGCACGGGACGTAGCAGGTCTTATTTAAATGAATAAATGAAGCAAGTATATATACAAATATGTACAAAATGACTCAATTTGTACGCGGATTTTAATTGAATGGAATAATTTCTTTCCTTTTTTATTTTATTTTTTTTATTTTTAATTATTTTAAATTTAATAATAAAATTAATACATAAGGATATATATATAACTGCAAAATAAGGACTATGTATATAATATAAACACTATAGAATATAGTCTATACACTAAATATGCAAAAATCAGAAAATAAAAGAAAAGAATAGTCCTTTTTATTTTTAAAGGTTTAATAGGATCGAACATAGGGAGGCAACAAAAATCCCGAGGGTGATTCTACACAATGAATAGTCAAGGAAAAAATTAAGGAAGTTCTATATACACTATGATTGGTTTTTATCATTTTGTTTTTTTTTATTTTTTATGAGCTTAATTTTATATTATTATTTGGTTTTCAATTTTTATAATTTTTTATTTTTAATTTTGCAAAGGTTATTTTTTATTGTATAATAATGGAATATTAAAGGAAGAAATAAACAAAAAAATAATGCACTCTTTTTGGAATTTTTAACTTTAGCAAATTTTCACAGAAAATTGAATTAAAATTATTTTTAGATTTTTTTTTCAAATTTTTATGATGTTTTTATGAATTTTCTAGAATTTTCAAATTTTTTTAGTTTTTTTAAATAATTGAAAAATAATGAAAAAAGTAAACAGGGCACATACTATATGTTTTTGGATTTTTAAAATAATAAATGCATACAAAAATGGATGAACTATATAAAGAATAAAAGACATTTTTTTATATTTTCCAGAGAGCCATTTTAGGATTTTAGGATTTTTAATTTAATTTATAATATTATTAATGTTTTTGATTGTTTTACAATTTTTATGGTTTTTATAGATGACAAAAATATGAAAATTGGCCAGAAATTAAAACAAAACAAAATATGCAATAAGATTTTTTTTAGAATTATTGAAAATACTTTTATAATTTTTATCGATTTTTTAATCCAAACATGACATTTTTATGAGGTTTTTGAATTTTAACAAAGAATAAAAATAAAGAAATTGTGAAATAAAAATTATGGATTACAGATGAATGCAACATGAAATGATATAAATATTTTTGGAATCTTTGGACATGTTTTGATATTTTTATTTGATTTTAGGAATGCAAAATAAATGTGTAGACTCATAGGGATGTATATGCAATTATTTTAAGTTTTAAAACTTTATGCGAACAATTATGAAAAAAGCAGGGGTAATGATGCAAAAATCCAAAATTCTTACATGCATGGGCACGTGCACCTCGCTTGATTGGACCAAAATGAAAATAAATTAATTTTGAGGTCCATACATTAACACAGAAACTGCACACAATATATTGCAAATAACCCAAAAGTCAAGCATTATACACGCGTCAAAGTTCAAGTAGGACTAATATGCAATTAAAATAAATGCGAAGGGCTAAAGTGCAATTGTTCAAATGGATACAAGAAAGACACATGCCCCTAGGGACTTACTTAAAATTAAAATAAAGAGAGAGGGCAATGGTGTAAATATACCCTTAAAGTAACACGGAGTCTCGAGTGGCTCAGATGTGCTGTAGTGATATCGAACTGTTGTGGATCAATCTTGCATGGAGGGCCACGATCATATGCGGATCTTCAATCAACTGCAGACATTTGGGGCTCAACCAACAGTTAAGATATGAACTGGGTTTTGGGTTCTTCATCGTGCAGTCGGGAGGTGCCCTGGATGAACTGTGAAATAGGTGATGTTCAATGAACTTTATCTGGCTGAATCTCCCTCGTCCGAGCTCTTCTCCTTGTCAACTCAGTCTTAAATCACAATTCCTTCGATTCCACATTGTATATGCACCTTGGATCGATGTGAAACCACCGGATGGTCAATCTGGAAGGTGATGAATATCTCTGCTCCAGAAACCTGCTTCAAGTATGATTTCTGCTCTCTCCTTGATTTCTGTAACTCCTTTGACCTGCAAGGAAAAGCTCATGCTCGGAGGTATCCTCCGGCCAAGAAATTAGGCCAGGAACATGTAAAATATGGAATGAATGGAGGTCTCCAGCGTAGGTGGTCGGAGAGGAGACCAGGCTCCTGATATGCAAGGATCAAGAGATTGGCAGAGGGTGTGAGAGACATAGAAATATTGGGTGAACGTTTTGGCATGGTTAGAAATGGTTGATCGCGAACGAAGCTCTTCTGATCCTACAGATCGAAGGTTGGGGATGTTGCAACGATCTGAGTGATTAGAATGAAAATAAAGCACAAAATAAAAACTAAATTGAAAATGGACTATCTAAGATACCTATGGAATTGAAGAACAACGAAGATCGCCTCAATATGCGGCTAGGCGGAGAGGCGGAGACATGCGGTAAAGCTCACTGATGACATAGGTGAATCATGGCCTTCGCCCAAAATCTCGTGCTCCAACTAATGGTTAACCGTAGCTGTCACCTACAGCTCACTCCAGGCATCGATCTCGAGGAGAAATCTGGGCTAATGTCAGATTAAGAAGTCACCGGAGGTGGAGGACTGGTATTTATAGGTGTCTCTTTGGAGAGTTTTTAAATTTGAAATGAGTGCGATTCACGGAGTAATATGTAGATCTGAGGTAGTGGAGTGGAGGAGAATTGAATAGGTGAAATGATCGGTGAAGGAATCAGGTGCATTTGGTTGAAGGCGTGCATGGGAAAATCGTGAGAAGAAACGACCGAAGGCAGAGTCAGCGGGAGAGGGGGCACAGATGAGCAGTTGACCCGAGTCAACCAATCAGAACCGCGGAGAATGCGTCCAAATTAAGCTACATGATAAAAGTTTAATAAAAAAGTTAAATAATTCAATAAAAAATTGAAACTGAATTAATTTTATAAAGTAGTGTAAATAAAAATTTTAAGAAAAATTTAAATACAATTTGTGATTTTTAATTAATTAAATAATATAATTACAAGGGTTAAAATAAATACAAGGTGTTATTTATAGGTATGTATACCTATATACCGAGTATTTTGATTTTTAATTAATTATATATATAAACATAATTGAATATTTTATTTATTCACAATTTTTTACAAGGATTTCAATAATATTTTTATTTGATTTTTAAGAGTTAATTTATTAGGTTAAATAAATAGTTATAGGTACGATATATACATGATGACATATATATAATAAATACATGATTATATTTTTGTTACTTTTATATTTTGTAATTTTTAGTTGTATTTTAAATGAGTTAAATACAATATTTACTACAAATATGCCCAAGGAAACAATGTATTAAATAATAAACATAATATACATAGGTGCGGTATACCATAGTACCCCAATTTACCACATTTCACACCTTATCTCAGAATTTTATGAAATCACCTCCATTTTAAAGAATATTTAATTTGGAGTACACCGAAAGTGAGTTTGATGAATTTGGTGTTTAGATGGAGAAGAAATTGATCTTGGAAGTTGAGCTACGTGGCTTTTTGAAAGTGATCTTATCTACACAATATATACATATTTTAATTGTAATTATTTTGGTTATTTAAAAGAGGATTTTATTCACAAATTTCAAGAAGAAATAATGATTATTTACAAAGGGTTAGGTGATGAAATAAAATAATTAAAGAATTGTGTATTATAGACAATATTATACAAGTGAGGAATACATACAGGTATCAAGTATATTTTTGGTGTTTTTGGCCCTATCTCCCCCTACTTTATTCCTTTTCTATAAGTCAAGTCCTATCCTTCTCTTGAGGTCTGATTCAACATGAAATTATTACATATATGCAGTCTTTTATTTTCTTTATTTTTTCTTTATTTATTTTATGTAAAAATAGTAATAAATATACAATATTTATACAAGGATGTTGGCTAGTAAGAAGATGGATTTGTTAATATGGACATGTGTTTTATAAGGGATTTTAAGCTAATATAAATGAATAAATATGATGAAATGCAGATTCATAATCCTCCTAAGCTTTACCTTTGCTAGTCCCTTAGCAAACACTAATTTGAAAGAATAAGTGAATAAGAGAAAAAGAAAAGAGTAAAGGAAAAATAAAGAACTTAGAACAATATTGAATATTATGGAGCTCGACCAGACCTTTGGATTATTAGTGAGGTAGAACATTAATGGTAATTGGGTTTAAAACCTAACGACCCTCAAGTTCCACAAGACTCCTATTCAAGTCGCCTCGACAGTCATGTCAGAACAAGTCTACACACATAAATTCTTATGACTATGAATCTTTACTTGTATGGTGCAAGTGAGATACAGCTCTTCACCTTAAAAGTAACAAAGAAATAGCCTCCCTCAACAAGGTAACTCTAGTCCCCCAGTCTAGCAACTCTTTCCTCGAGGAGTGGGGATATTCCCTTCTAAGTTCAAGTGCAACTATATCAAGAAGAGGAGATGGGGAAAAGAATGGACAGTAGTCAGTGTAGCTACCTATCCTTGGATACATGACCAGTGTAACCAAGTCATCCAGCTGCAAGCTCACAATAATTTGACTTTCAAGCTCATCCTTGTATATACACTCCACCATGCATTTTACTTTTCAATAAGGCCTTCCCACTATTGGAGATTCTGTATTTTTTAAAATATATACATGGTGCAACATGTACATAAGGAGTTTTTCTTTTGATCCAGTAAACTATCCATCTTTTGAAGCATTATTGCAATCCTACAACATCTTGTCTTTAGACCTCAATGCCACTAGACCTGGTTGAGATGCACTACCCTCCCTAGAGGAAGGTAGATGTTCCCACTAGTTGTTACACACCCATGTGCTAATCGAAGCCAAAAGATTCTGCCTCCTCACCACCTTCGCCATGAAGAGCTACGTGTAGAGTGCTTGTTCCAGTTAAGCCATGGTCTAGAAGAATCATGCGGGTGTTGTTAAATATTCTACTTAGACTGATAAAGATGACATGTGAACATAGTCTTGTGGACTTCAATAATTAAGTGCTAGGACATGAAAAGCCTCAACTCCAGTTCTTATAAGGTTCCGATGAAATTAAGTGGATTAAGGCCATCACCTAGCTCCATTCTTCAATTTTATTACATACCAGTTTAAATGTCGATACTATTCTGAAAAATATACATGTAGGTGCAAGAAATATATACAAAACACTTTTTTTAATTTTAAGGAAAGAAAAAGGGTTAGTAAAATATATACAAGGATTACACAAATTTAATACAATATTTTATAAGAGGATTTTATCTACAAGTTTTATAACAGAGTTTTATATACCATAAAGAATTTTATTTACAAAAAGGAAAGTGATCAAAGTTTATATACACATGTGGATTTTACGTATTTATAAACATCCCATTTATATCCCACGTGACAAAATAGTATACAGAAAATAATTTTTCAATCACATTTTTATAGCCATTTTAATTACAAAAAGTACGAGTTATGGCTAAAGTATATATACAATATATACGAAACCCCCTATACTTAGCTCAAAGTATGTCCTCATAGTGATCAAAGAGCTACAAAGGAAGATATAACTCATGCTAAGTATAGAAAAATGCCAAGAATACTATACAACAACGACTCAAAGAATAGATGAAGAGAATAGAAGTTAGTGTTCCCCCCTATACTTAGGATCAAATAATCCTAACTTTAGAAGACTGTACAAACTAGGAAAACCAAGGGAAAGAATGAAACAACTCAACAAATCGACTAGTCCTCCCCTATACTTAGGGTAAAAGATCCCTAAGTATAGAAAAAAGAATATCAACAAGTTGAAGGACAAGCGAGAGGTCTAAAGTAATAAAAACACACGAAAGACAATATGAACAACATCACTCCCCCTACATTTAAGGTAAGGGATCCCTAAGTATAAGCAACGACAAGAGTGATGACACATGAAGAATATGAACAACTCAAGTTATTCACCTCCCCTATACTTAGGATATAGTACATACTAAGTATAACACACACACATACGGAAAAGAGGTGGACGATAAAAATAGAAGAAGAAAGAATAAAACGAAAGGATATTTACAAGAGAAAATGAGCTCATGTATCAGACACAAAAGATGTCAAAAAATCATCATATGATACAACATATATAGAATCAACCACTGACAGGAATGTGTCATGATCTAGATATGGCTTCAGCAACTGTCCGTTCACAATAAATGGCTGTATGTCAGATGACAACCCAGATATTACAATACTACCATTGTCACGCACAACTCTCACAATGAACGATCCTGACCATTTGCTTTTACTTCAACTTAGCATCGAATAATCAAACTTTTTGATCACGGGATAAAGTCTTCCTTTGATCGTGTCTATCATGCTAATGCTTGACTTTCTCCTTATACATGAGTAAGTTTTCATATGGAAAGTCTCGTAATTCTAGCAATCTATTCAAATCCAACTTCCTGCTCTTTCCTGCTTTCTCGTAATCAAGATTGCATGCACAGAGTGCCCATAAAGATTTGTGAATTAATTCCACTGGCAAGTGGCAAGGCTTTCCATACACCAATCTGTAGGGAGACATACCCAAAGGAGACTTGTACGCCATCCGATAAGCCCATAGAACTGAGTAAAGCATCTGAGACCAGTTCTTCCTATCTGGACGTACAAGTTTTTTCAATATAATCTTTTTCTCCCTATTTGAAATTTCAGCCAAGCCATTAGTTTGTGGGTGGTACGCAACCCTGTGCTCAATGGCGTACTCCTTCACATGCTTCTTGATTCTCTATTAATGAAGTGGCTTCCCCCATCTGAAATGAGTATCTTAGGAACCTCGAACCGGACAATAATGCGGTCCTTGAGAAAGGAACACACTATATGACTATTAGCGGCTCGGGTGGGGATAGCCTCTACCTAACAACTAACGTAATCCACGGTAAGTAGGATGTACTGATATCCTTGACTGACAGGAAATGGGCCCATAAAGCCTATGCCCCAAGCATCAAAGACATCAGAAATTTGTATATATCTCAAGAGAACAATATCTTTGGAACCAATAGTTTCTCCCATCTTCTGACAGTCAGTACAACCTCAAACATACTATGTACCATCCTTAAACAATGGTGGCCACTACAGATTGCTCTGTAAAATCTTAGCTGCCGTGTGCTTTCCTGAATGATGCCCACTAGATTCTAATTTGAGATAGTGTTCAAGTACGTCGGTGGATTCCTCTTGAGGAATGCACCTTCTCCACATACAATCCACACCCTTACAAAATAGGTACGGATCCTCCCATTGGTAAAAATGTATCTCAGAAAGGAATCTGTCTACCTTATGCTTTGGCCAATCTCGTGGAACTTTCTTGGAGACAAGATAGTTCACAATATCAACATACCATGGGAGTGAGTCCACAAACAAAATGGTCTCATTTGAAAAGGACTCAGAAATAGGTATCATGCTCTGCTCAGAATACTCTACATCTATAATGCGGGAAAGGTGATCTGCCACAACATTCTTGGCTCCAGGTTTATCTCAAATCTCTAAATCAAACTCTTGGAGAAGAAGGATCCATTTGATAAGGCATGGTTTGGCATCCTTCTTTGCTTGTAAATACCATATGGTAGTGTGATCCGTGTACACAATAGCATGGGAACCGAGGAGGCAAGACCTGAACTTGTCTAATCCAAACACAACTGCTAACATCTTCTTCTCTATCACTGTATTATTCTATTGTGCCTCATCCGGAATCTTGCTAGCATGGTGTATAACAAATTGTATCCCATCTCTTCTCTTCCCTAAAACAACTCCAATCTGAGGCGTCTGTCACGATCTCAAAAGTAATAGATCAATCGGGTGGCTGTAGGATAGGAGCACTAGTAACCATGTCTTCCATCTGATGGAATGCAAGGAGGACTTTCTCATCAACAACAAATTCACTCTCCTTGCACAGAAGCTCAATCTACGGTCTGGTGATCTTGCTGAAGTTCTTAATGAATCGCCTATAGAATCCTACGTGTCCCAGAAATGACCTCAACTACTTCAAGTTTTGCGGTGGCTCAACTTTGGATATCGCATTGATCTTAGCCGGGTCAACCTCCATACCATGTTTGGAGATGACATGGCCCAATACAATCCCATTAGTCACCATAAAGTAACTCTTTTCCCATGAGAATACCAGGTTTACCTCACAACAACGTTAAAGCACTCAGTCTATATGAGCAGGACATGTGTCAAAACTATCCCCGTAGACCGAGAAGTCATCTATGAAGACCTCTAGATAGCTACCCACTATGTCAGCAAAAATGGCAAACAATATATCTTTGGAATGTATTGGTGGGGTTACACAATCCAAAGGGCATCTGTATAAAGACATAGGTGCCAAACAAACAAGTGAAAGTAGTTTTCTCCTGATCCTCAAGAGTGATAGCAGCCTGATTATATCCCGAGTACCCATCTAACCTCTCAAAAATCTGATCAATAAAGGGCTGCGGAAAATGGTCCTTCTTGGTAGTTGAGTTCATGCATCAGTAATTTACACATACACACCATGAAGTAGGTACCTGGTCAGAATCTCCTCATTGTAGTCATTCTTTACGATAGTAATCCCAGATTTCTTCGGGACCACATGTAAAGGGCTGACCCACTGGAATATGAAATGGGATATATAAAGCCATCATCACACCATTTTCTGATCTCTTTCATGACAACCTCCCTCAGATTTGGATTTAGATGATGTTGACACTCATGGAAGGGTTTACAATCATCCTTTAAGTAGATATGACATCAGCACACAGATGGACTAATCCCACATAGATCCAAAATATTCCATCCAATGGCCTTGCGGTTTCTCTCAAGAACATCTAGCATGCGAGATTCTTGTTGAACGATCAACTGCAAACTAAGGATGACCGGAAACATCCTGGGGGGGACTCGTAAGGAAGGCATATTTCAATGTTGATGGCAAAACTTTGAGCTCAGGTGGGTTCTGAATTGGCTCTTTGATGAGTTATGTAACTTTATTGGTAGAAGGTATGCAATCTGTACTATGTGAACTACCCACCGTGGCTACTAACAGCTCAGCAAATAAAATCTCAGATAGATCTTCAACAAATGATCTATGCTAAAAAAGGAAGTGCTCATCAGGATGTTCTATGATCTCATCAACAAAGGGTTCAGATATCTCAACAATAATCTCAAAAATGTATATCTCATCAGTGCATATCTCAAGAAACTCAGCATGTGGCTCAAATATCTGGACCTCAGAATTCTCAGAAGGAGGTATATCATCAGTGATCTCAATGTGTGTCAAAGAAATATCAGAGGGTACCTCAAAAAATTCAGACTAATCCTCAGAAATCAGCTCAAACTGCCCATAATCAAACACATCAATAGAATCAACAAGGGGACTCATGTTGACTGCGCTTCTTTAAAGGTACTTCTAAGAAAAGAACTCCTAGGTGTCTATGGAATCAGTAAAAAGATTTGTTTCTCTAAATTCTGCAAGAAAATCACAGTCCTCAAGATCTGATGTAACTGTATGTATCTCATTTGCTGCTGCTGGTGGCAATGATGGCATAGGATCGGGAATCGTCTCAATTTTCACCTTGTCACTCCGAGAGTGAAAGATGGTCTCTCTAATATGTAATCAAATACCGCTTCGGCTGTTCAAAGGAACGGTCGACCTAGTATGATTGGGGTATGGAGTAATAGTGTAGGTGTGTCCATATACATGAAAACAAAATAAACAGGGAATTTCATTCCCCGCACCGTTACAATAACATCCTTTAAAATACTCCTCAGCCTCTTAATCAATCCATCAGCAAATTGAAGGATTCATCTTGGTTGATTTAAGATGTCCTAACCCAAACTCAGTGAGTAGAGAGGATAGTATGAGATTAATGGAGGAACCACTATCGAGAAGAGTGCAATCAAATTCATGATAGAATAATTGGAACCTTGTGAGGTGCTCCCTTATCTTTCTTTTTGGACGGAAGGTTGCTGATGGCATGAACTGTGGCCATGGTTAAGATTCATTTTTCTATTTTCTTTCTCTTGTTCTACTTGCTCTGATGCTTTTGTGTACATGCTTCTTTCATCCCCTTTTTTACTGCATGCATCTACTCCATGGAGTTAAGAAGTGGCATCTCTGAAAAGATGTTCTATAAGATCTCAACCACTCTAGGATCAAATAGGGCTATTTTTAGTTTTTGGATCTATTTAAAGAAGAGGAAAATGACACGGAATCAAAAGAAACATTCTAATGCTCATTTCGATTATTCAACGTGGAATCCTCATTTACAATAGGACAAATAAAACCAGTCTGTAAAGTGTTGTCCAAAATAGGTGAAGGAAAAACATAATCTAAACAGAGCAGGCTGTTGCTGCTTATGTAGAAGAAGGATCCATGAGTGGTGTGTTTTCCCTCACAGTTGAAGGTGGTCTGCATCTGACTGGTGAAGGTGAAGGTGGTGGTGAAGGAGGTGAAAATCTAGACTCAGGTACTGCTACACTAGACCTCTTGACTGTTGGTAAAGAAGATCTCTCTCACTGGCTTGATATCCCAACCCCAACTATTGTGCATGCAGATGTAATATCCCGCCGCTCTTGAGATGAATGGCGTCAGATGAACATGTAAAATCAAGAGCCATACTTGTCTTGGGTGTGGATGGGTCACGAGGTACCTGCTCCTTGCATCTAAAATTATTGATGTTGTCCTTGACCTGTGCAGGAATGTGTGTCTTTGTGGTTGTCAGGTCGTCGATCCTCTGAGTCAGTTTATTCATGTTCTTCATGAGAAGTGCAAGCTGATCAAGTATGGGATTCATTGAAGGGGCCACTGGATGCTCAATGACAGGCTGCCATTGAGAGTGATAGTGTGGAGGCTGTTGATATCCATACGACTGCTGATAATGAGGAGGAGGAAAATACACAGACCGCTGGTGATGGTAGGGCTATGGAAAATAAGCAGTCTGCTGCTGCTGGCCATGTCTCCAGTTTTGGAAGTGATGTGGAGACTGATACTGAGGCTAGAACTGTTGGTGTTGTTACTGCTACGGTCTGCCTCCCTGAAATTGGTGGGCGGGTCTCTGACCCTGCTGGGAACCCAACTCGCCTTGCCCTAAGAGACGGGGCTGGTTGTGCTCTTGGTCGAACCGGATACCATTCACCTTTTGAATGATAGGGGGAGGTGGAGCCTACTGCTCAGGAATGTATGGACCTTCTTATTGGTACGAGACAATCTGCTATGAATGATGCAGGACCTGGTCAGGGTTCTGCACATAATAAACATGTTGAACTATGGATGGTCCTCCGGTACTCTACTAGGTGGAAGATGTCTGCTCTCGGGAAGAAGTGTCGGATGCTGCACCCGTGCTCTGGCAAGCACTGATCGTACTGACAAGAAGCTCCAGATGCTTCGTTATCTCATCCAGCTTGTCTAGGTTCTTCGTCCTCTGTTCGATCACTTGGAGCTTCTCTAGCTCCTTGGATCGTTTCTCAATTATATCAACTTTGGATAGGTGATTTCCAATGATGGTCAGATTAGCACTGTCCAGCCTATCCACTTCATGTGATGCCATCATATTGATAGCTTGTTGGGTACTGCAGGAGGTAACAAGATGCTTCTGAAAAGTACATGAGGAAGAAAGAGCTATTGAGCTCTCTGCCATCTCCTCAAAATTTTGATAAAGGATATCCTCATCCTTATTGAAGTAACTTCCCCCACAAGCGACATCTACCATCTTCTGGTATTCTATGCTTAACCCCCCAAATAAATTTTTCACTAAGTCATCTTGAGAATATCATGGTGGGGGAACTTCTCCGTCAAGTCTTTAAATCTTTCCCACGCCTCATGATAGGCTCATGGGACATCTGGGAGAAGTTAGAAATCAATGATCACATTTAGTAGAGACATCCAAGAGGGTAATATTTGTTCAAAAATGAGGACCTCAACTCTTTCCATGATGTGACAAGCCTTCCCAAGTTTTATCCAATATAATGGCTTGTCCATCAGACTGAACGTGAAGGCTGCCATCTTTACTATCTCTAATGGGACATTCATGTAGTGTATTGTTCCACATATGTGACCAAAATGTTGGAGGTGTACGTAAGGTTCTTTGTTGATGTTTCCGTGGAATATAGGGATAAGCAACAAAATCATAGGCTTGAGCTCAAAATGCCCATGAATCATAGGGATTTCAATCCATAAATTCATCTGTCCTGCACCTGGATTATATGCATCCTTTAATGTAAGCTTAGCCATTGGCTCTATAGGATCTTCTCCCCCATTCCCACCTCCTCCATTGTTTCTATCCTCCTCTCTCCTATCCTGCCTCAATTCGAGAATCATATCCGTCAATGCTGTTTAAAAGTCAACATGCTCTGTTAGCTGTGCTTGAATCGATTAAATGGAGGCTAACATGGTGATGTTGATCTCGGACTGCTCAGCCATGGAACTATTTCCCTTAAGTGGCATCAAGTGCACTAAATCGATTTCTGCGAGTGTAAACTGCACTGAATTAGTCCTTAGGAAGAATGGAGTCCCAAATGATTGTTCAAGATTAGAGTCAATCTTGAACAACGGATTGATGGATATAGTGAAGGGTGAAGTGGAGAAAGATGTATACTCGAGAAGTGAGTCTTCCTGAGTAGAAGACGATCGATTTGGAGTGTGAAATGTGTCTGCAAAGTTTGAATAAGAAATGCTCCAATCCGACCTCTTCGATACAAAGAGGTGAGTGTGAGATTACAAAGGTCAAAAAAGAAGAGAATGAGTGAAGGGCACAAAGTGCGAAAAAGGATCTCTAGTACTAACAACCAAACATAAAACAAACCCCCTATTCACCAACTCAACACAAGTGAAAACCGTAAGAGTTCAGTCTGTTACCTTTTCAATTTTATTAGTGATAAATACAATCTTGGCAAGAGTAAACGAGTTGTTAGTGATGAATCTCGGATTCACCACTCTAAGTCTCATTAATTAAGCTCAAGTCCCTCAAAATCAACTGCATTTCTGCATTTATTTCACATAATTAGCATTTAGGCATGATTTCATAAGAATTGCATTTTAGCATTAATTTCTGCATAAAATAAGAAGCCAAAAATCCAAGCCAAAAATGACCTGTAAATAGCCTAACTTCCCCTATTTTTAACTCCTACATGCTAACTCCAATTGCCACAAACCCACCTCCACTGTGTACATATCACTAACAAGAATAAATGAAAAATACAAAAAAATAATTAACCCAGGTAAATGGACCAAAAACCCAAACCCGAGTTTCATGATTGTCGGACTAAAACCCCCATATCTTCTCCATCCAGTGTCCGATTTGATCCTACTCACTTTTGAACTACTGTACGTTCAATTACCTTCAAAACAGGACCATGTTCAAGTGAATCGGAGCTCGTATGTGAAAGTTGGGTTTTGGGCCTCTCTTGTACATTGTATATTTTCGTGGTTTTTGACCTTTATTTTATGTACATATTTTCTTAATTTATAAAAATCCAAAAAAAATTAGAATTAAGTGTCTTTTATTTATCTTTGAATTTTCCATATTTTTCCGGATTTTTATCATGTTTAAAAATTACAAAAAAAATAGAAAACCCAAAAATCAAGGTATTCTATGTACATGGGATACCCCAAAAATTAACTTTTTACATTTGACCTATTTTGGCATTGATGTCTTCATCAAAGTTGTACATCTCATCGATACGGGCATTTTTTGTGAAGGAACTTTATTGATCCGAGGTCATTTGCTATTTCTTTTTTATTTTACAAAATATTTTTCTTCGATTTTTCTGGTGCTGACACGTGGCAGCCCAGAGGCCGCCACGTGTCAGCGGTTTTTGGGGCTTTTATATTTTCGTTTTTATAAAAAAAAAATTATAAAAAAAAAGAAAAAAAAATTAAAAACCACGCACGTTGACAGGTCGCTAAATACGATATTTAATTTGGTCACGTTGTAATACGTGTACTTAGCGAGTCGGTCAGAACCGAGAGAAGATCTCCGTGAAGAGTGTCTCGGCTTAATTTATATCCCGGGCAAGTCCGGGGTCGAACTCAGGGAGGCAAAGGAACAACTTGGGTTTAATTTAAAAATGTAGGCCTAGATTTCCGATGCGGTATTCTTTTAGATTTTTTTAATGCAAATAGGATGCCAAAATGCACAATGCAGGTGAACTAATATACTAAGAAAGCATACAACTTAGCCAAATTAAGTTTAATGCCAAGTCAATTCAATTCAACTAAATTATATTTTTCCTAGAATACTAATCCAGAGATGAACACAAAAAACATTTTTTTGGAATTTTAGGGGTTAAAACGCAACAATGAAAAATGCACACTTTTTATGGGTTTTTTCGCAATTTATCACACAAACAGGAAGCAAAAATTATGAAAAAATTACTGGAACTACAACATGATGCAAGGAAGCTACAGTAATATTTTTTGAATTTTTGGACAAGTTATGAATTTTTTTATGGATTTTTTAGTGAAAACAGAGTAGCAATGAGTAATTAATTCCTAGTTAATCCACGTTATCAAATTAAGCAAAGTACGAATTATCTCAGAAAGATATTTAGATGAGCAATCCAGTAGAGTTGAAATTTCACAAAAAGGATATACGTGGATTTAATTAAAAATCAAATACTAAAAATACTCTACAGATTATTTCAGGCACAAGACAACTCTAATAGATGTGAAATTGGACTGTAACTTAATCACATTTCAAGACATCATGTCAAATTTTTGTGGAATTTTTAGAGCAACCGTGTGTGAGATATAAATTTAAGAGTCTAGATTGGGTAAAATATGCAATATTTCAATTGAACATTTTTAATTAATTACCCAAAACTCACAAAAATACAAATAAATTTTCAGATGGTAGATAATAAGTTGCTCAACATGAAGACATTTTTCATTGAATAAAAAGATGCAATATTGAAGTCCAAATTAATAGCCAAACATAGGGTTATCCGTGCAAATTCAGAAACTGAAAATACAATGCAAGTTATGCACAAGGACTAATACGCAATTACGGAAACATGAAAGAAACAACTTGCAATTTTTACAAATAAAAAAAAATTGGAAAGAGGACCTTCTTCTTCCTCTGGACGGCTAGGGCGGAAGTGAACCCAAAGGTGGAGGGGACGGCAGCGGGCGCGCGGCCGCGCGAGGTGGGCGGAGGGCTGAAGCGTCGGTGGCGCAGAGGCGCGCCGGCGCGCAGAGGAGGCGGCGAAGGTGCTGGGGGGGTCACGCGCGGAGGTGGCGGCGTTAGGCCGTTGTGGCGGCGTTCGGCCGGTGATTGGCGGGGACCGACGCGAGCAGGTCGGCGGAGGGCCGCGGGGCCGGTGGCGGCGCGGGTGGTTGCCCGCGCGCGGCCGCGACGGCGGTGTAGCCGCGGAGGCTGTGGCCGTGGAAGGAGGAAGGGAGGGGGGCGGCGGCGGCGCTGGCCGCTGTTGCTCCTGTTTATTTTTTTTTCTTTTGCTGCTGTAATAAAAAAAGGTTTTTTTTGTTTTAATTTTTTTTAATTTTTTTATATTTTCAAACAGGAAACAAATGTGTACAAAAAGGGGGAAAAAATAGATGAGGGAAATGATGAAAAAAATGGAGATTGTTGTCATGGTGATGGGATAATGTAAAAAAATGGTATGGTAGAGGTGATATGTGGTGGCGAAACAACAAAAAAAATGTTAGATAAAATAAAATAAAAAGAGATATGAGAGGGATAACTTACCTGATGTTCGCCGGATTGGCGGAGTAGCTACGCTGGACTCCTGTAGTCGCCTCGATCCGATTGGCGAAATAAAATCGGAGAAGCTAAACGAGCTCGACGGGGAACTCGTGACGCGGAGCGGAGCTCCGCGGATCTCTCCTGAAGGAGGCCGTCGCTTGAGGAAGACGTTTTGCCGCTGTCACTAATGCCACGTTCCAAGCTCTCTCCTTTTTCTATAAGAATGGCGGATGCGAAAAAATGAGGATGTACAAATGAATATAAAGAGAAGAGAAAGAGAGGTTAGAATGGTGGTGGTGTTGAATGGGAAGTTGTATTATTGGTGGAGTTGAATGGGAGGTTGGTGGAAGAATATGGAGTGGAATGGGAGTTATTAAAAATGGTGGAGTTGAATAGAAGTTGGTGGTAGAGAAGTTATTGTAGAGAATGGAAAAAATAAATAAATAAATAATGATATAAAGTATGCTACTTTAAATACAACAAAAATAAAGAGGGAAAAAATAGTGGTGAATTTACAAGTGAATACAAAACACCATTTACATTTTTTTGTCTTTTTATTAAGAGATATTTACAACGGAAAAAATACAATAAAATAATATAAATAAAATACAACACAAGCATGGTTTTTTTTGTATTTTTTGAATTTAAGAAAGGTAAAATAAAAAATGAACAAAGAATGAATATATACATAATATACAATGTACATCTAGGTCCCAAAACCCAACTTTTGCAAACGAGCTCCGATTTTAATGAAACCACTTCCGTTGGATGGATAATTTTCTAACTTGAACTTTAAAAGTGAGTTTGGTGAATTTGGAGTTCATACGGAGCGGGAATTTAGCTTGGAAGTTGGACTTTACGGCTTTTTCTCTTTGGGATCTAGGAGCATTTATTCGAGATGAAATTTGTTTTGTATTTTTGTATTTTTATATACATTTTATAAACAAGTTAGAGAAAGAATTATGCAAAAAGGAGTTGAAATGAAATTATTAAAAATATACGAAGTTTTGGGCTATTTACAAGTAAAAACTCCTTTGTTTTTGCGGCTTTTTATGTGTAATTTATTTTGTACAATCTAATATACAATAATTAGTGTGTTTTATTTACAAGAGTCATTTTGTTAATTTATGGATTTTATGGACATTTATTTGAGATTTTACTCGGAGATTTTGCTAAGATCAAGATATTGCGATGATGAATCGTGGATTCATCACCCCCCTATACTTAAACTTTGCTAGTCCTCGAGCAAATAAAGAATGAATAAGTTGGGTTAACCCCTGACTGTGCATGTGAATACAAGACTTGATCTGTTCAAGAACTCTCGGTTTTAGAGATCCTAAAATTCTAAGCTGAACCATGCTCTAGTCAAAAGGTACCCAATTTCCCTAATCATCAGACTCTCTTTGTATACATATAAAGTAGGGATATGACTTTAAGTGTTGACCGCAGTTACAAGAGTAGAGTCACAACGTCACCCAAGGTTCCAGTCCAAGAGACTCTCCTATGGACCCGATCCTCAACACTAGGGAATAAATCATTTCTTGCATCCAATCGACCATCTCTTTAGTTGTCAGACTTAAAAGTGTAGATGGAAGGCCAGTTGATGGAGGGCATAGGATTGTGTCATTTCTTCTCTCCCTCTCATTGGAACAAGGATCCTCTCAAGTGCCTTATTACGCAACGCATTTTTTTGGTGTTGATCAGTGCGTCCGTCAAGAGAAGTTGGAGCCGTCTGCACTTGTTTTCCTGGGAGTACACCGGGGTGTGCCTTTTTTGAGTACCTATCGTACCTTCTACACCCAGACTTTTAGCATTTACGATGCAGAGCCCTTTTTTGGTGCAAGCCCGACTCATGGTCCTAATAGCGGTGGTCCAAGTGGACATTTTGAAATGGTTGGGAGCGCTCGCCTTTGGTGGAATCTCTTTTGATAATTGACTTTGTGGAATGAGAGCTTTTCTTTGACATTTCATTGCTTTGTAGTATTTGTGGCTAGCTCCACTGCTTTTACCAAGAGTTGGCGCACACTGATCAACAATTTTTTTATTTTATCACACCCTGGCACATAGGTAAATATCAAGAGATAGTACAAGAACCATGTTCTCATACTGGCTAAATGTGCTGACACTCAGGTTCATGAAGCCTTCATTGATTTTATCCCATCCTCGAGCATCATCAAATCAAGTCCAAACTCAAATCCCTCATCCCAGTTCCTCAAGTGAAATTTCAACTCATCTCATCACAACTGCAGTCGTGTATGTGAGGTGCTGATCATTTTTTTTAAGGTAGAGACTAAGCATGCAATATAGCACACAAATCATTCAAACTAGGGAAATGTGAATAATTAAGTCAAGGACCCTAATGACTAAGGCTGGTTAACTCAAAATCTCAAGACCTCATAAACCAAGTGTTCTTGAACATCACTAGTCTTGTGTGAAAGTGAATTGTGTCAGGGATTAAACCAACTTATTAGTTAGTTTTTTTTAGTTTTTTTTTACAAACAAAGGCAAAGAAGTATTTTTTAGAAAAGTTTTGCTTTTTTTTTGAAGAGTTTTTTTTTGAAAAGATAGGTAAATAAGAAAGACTTTTTTTGAAAAATAAGGAAAAAGAGTTTTTTTTTAAGAAAAAGTTTTTTTTGTTTGTTTTTTTTGTTTTTTAAATAAGGAAAAAGAGTTTTTTTAGGAAAAAGTTTTGTTTTATTTGTTTTTTTTGTTTTGTTTTGTTTTGTTGTTGTTGTTTTTTTTGTTTTTTTTGTTTTGTTGTTGTTTTTTTTACCCACCCCATAATTATTGTATAATATATACGAAAATACATGAAAGTACGAGGTATGGGTAAAGTATATATGTAATATATACATGCCCCCCTATACTTAGCTTGTGCTATGTCCTCATGGCACTAGGTGACAAAAAGCCATAGCTCGTACTAAGTACAAGTGGGTGAAAAGAATAGAAGTACAACGGGCATCGGCCCCCCTATACTTAGGCTCTGGTCAGCCTAAGTATTGGAAAGAACACAAGAATGAGGGACCGATGAGAATGGGAAAGAATATACAAAAAGAAAAAAAATAAAAAGAAGAGAAGGAGCAAATCGGGTCACTCACCCCCCTATACTTAGGATCTAGTCATCCTAAGTATAGCCACAAAATGAAAACGATACGGAACTAGGGCGAGTGATGTGAATCATGAGGGAGGGAGGTGAAAAAAAATGAAGGAAAATATGTACAAGGAGGAGGAAGAATATACAAGGATCAAGAAGGTTAGTGACGGACCTTCTTGCGGGAGCGATGGGGTGGGTAGTATACACATGTGTCGCTGTCAGAATCGTCCTCCGAAGAATAATAGTGAGATGTGGGGAACGTCCAACGGGGGTCGACACACGGCTGCTTGCTCAAGTATGGCTTTAGAACAGCCGAACTGAGCTCACTCATATAGATCACCTCATCCGGACCTGATGAGGACTCCTCAGGGAGTTCCTTCTCTGAAACATCGAAGGTAACCTTCTTAGTCGGTTTTCTAGAACCTGAAGCATCAAGAGGAAGATGAGATTGATACGTCTTAAGGAGTTCGGGGGAACACCTCAAGGAATCAACACCCGTCTTCTTCTTACCAGATGACCGACTAGAGGATGGAGCAACCGATTTATCAAGATTGGTCAATTTGGTCCCAGTTGTCTCCTTTGGTGTATGTCCTAAATGTGGTGTGTGTGAGGTTCTGACCAGAGGTTCATCATCAGATGAGTCACCGTATGCATTATAATACTCCTGCAGGGTCAGCACACGTCTCTGATAAGGCACAGTGTTCTCAGTTGGCTTGACATTGTTGGGTTCTTGTGTCGGATCATCGAAATGATCAAGGCAATCCACAAAGGTCATGTCCGACTCAATGATAGCTTCTGGTCGCGAGTCCTCTCTAGAAGCTGTCGCGGTGGTGGTGCAAGCAGTAGGCGGTGTGTGGTCGTAGGAAGTCTCTAAACCAATAGTCGTCTGGACAGTTGGTATCTCACGTGTAGTAGAGAGATGGGACTCAACTGTCTCTCGAAGGTCACGACTGTCTACAACTTTATGGGTTACCTTGGAATATCGTGTGTCCTCAAAGATCGGGTGAGGTCGGAGTGCTCCCAATGCAGAGAAATCGATCTCTCGAGTCTCACAATCTATAGTTGCCTTAGCCAATGCTAAGAACGGCTTCCCAAGAATGATCGGAGACTGGGTGAACTCTCCTCAGTGCTCAATGTCAATGATCGTGAAGTCTATCTCCAGTAGAGCACCTTGGAAAGTGACGATGACTGACATGGTTCCTCTCGACCGTTTAATGGTCCGATCTGCCAACTGAATGATCTCTCTTGACTTCTTGGCAGATCCGAGTTTCAGCTTGGCAAACACGGAGGTCGGGAGGATATTAATCGGTAAGTCATCATCGATTCTTGCATGGGTGAATGTGGTATCTTTGATTTCACAATCAAATATAGGTAACCGCTTTGCTCTGCGGCTCTTGGTTTTTCTCCCAATCATCAAAGATGTGGCCATAGACACTATATGTATCTCAGTCCTTGTTCTCTTATTGCCCGACCTTTTAGGCATCAATTTACTTCTCACAAATCTTTTAAGGTCGGGAAAGTGTTCAATGGCCATTATTAAGGGAAGCTCAAAAAACAACTTTCTATCCAATGCTTCCCTAACCGCAGGATCCAATTTTTTTTAGATCTTTTCCTTTTTCAATTTTTATGGTATTTTCTAAGTTTTCAATTTTTTTGGTCTTTTTGGTAGGTGAAGGAGGACTAGGAGAATGTACAGACTCTGGTTTGGAGGGAAAGTGGTTAGTAGAAAAGGGAGGTAGAAGGGACTCCAGCTGTACATGACAAGTTGTCAATCCGGTGTCTTCCAGGTTTTCAAGATTCAATCTGCGACATCCACGATCCACATTCCTACTTGGACTCTTGATCGGTCTACAAATGTCATCCTCCAATAAGTTCTCATGACACTTCATGAGAGAAGTCGGCGCAATTGGAGAATACTGCTGAGAACTTGGGATCTTATACTCAACACATCTTGACTCAGGCGTGTAATGCTGGGTTGAGTATGACCCATCTGTATGGCAGATGTTGGTCGGAGCCTCATAATGTGGAGTCAATAGACAGGGGGTCTGTAGATCGATCTCATGAGTCCAATCCCCTGTATATGTCGGCTCTCCGAATGGGTGATATGAAGGTTGGTCAATGTGGTCTCTATCACTCAGGCCAATCAAGTCAGGAAGATCGTACGGTGCAGGCCTCTCCATTCGGTTTGTCTGGTCGACCATGTTGTGCCCTAAGGTTAAGTCGGGATGTGTATATGGCAATTGTTGTTCTGTCCCAACTTGAGGTGAAAATTAGGTATATGGGGTCAGCTGATTATGCCAATAATTCATCTCAGCAGTCGCTTGCTCTTCGATTGGTTCCTTGATTCCAGCAAGCAGACAAGAATATGGTGAGTCAGAACAGAGTGGTTGTGGGTCATGGGTGTAAGCATGTAGGGTAGGTGAGAAGGACGAAGAAGTGTGGAAGTCAGTCGGAGTTCTGACTTCGCGGTTGGGGTGTGGGTATGAAGAGGAATGAGAGGGTGGAGATGATCGAAATATGGTCGAAGAAGAATGACGTGGATATGATGACCAATATTCTGACATCTTGGAGGGAAAATAGGAGAATGAAGCGGATCGAGGAAGAAAGCGTGCAAGTGCACCGAATAACACACAAAACAGACAAACACAATAGCTAACCCTGAGTTCACCTACTCAACACAGTGATGGTCGCAAAAGTCCGACCGTTTATCTTTTCAGTTTTAATTAGGTGATAAATCAAGATATAAATCCAATTACGCAAGGCTTAATAATTAGGTTTTGGGCACTATCCTAGGGATGCGTCCTCACCTCTCAACAATCACAATTAGCCAAGCATACAATGAGGGTTTTGCTCTCCCAAAATAAGTGTTAGTTTTAATCAGTTTTTTTTGTCAACTCTGATTAGCAGTCCCAGTTTTAAGTTTGGTTATCACTTGATTAGTCCACCAAACAAATCACGCCTAACGATCAGTCCTGATTTCCTCTTAACCTAAGTTTCAAAAACCAAGGGGAGGGAGTCGAGAAAAGCCGATGCAAATAATGAAATCAATGATGCATGCCCAGTTCAGAAGACTTACAGTGATCCTCGCGCTCTACATGCGGGATGCAAGGCAGAATTGAAATTTTATACTATATGAATGCAAACGAGAAAACCGTTCCTAGACAGGCAGTTCTATTATCGAGTGATGAACAAGTTAAATTTGACTAATAGCCCAGCGGTCTAAGTGCATCTCGTTAAATGTGATGTGTGGTCCTAAATATTACGAGCACAAGCAATCAAGATAATCTAATAAAAATGCTCTAAGAGCCGCGAGTGCAAGTCCTATTCTACGTCAATCAACCACACGACCACGAGCGGGTCAAATGTCCAGTCCGGATACAAACGTGAGCTCTCAAACAAGAGCCGCTGGAAAGAGTGAATTACCTAAGTTATTACAACATAATAATTACAAACATGAAAAGAAATGCTCTCGAAAATAAATTGCTTCTCCTCGTACTTCAGCAGTCAACTCGCGTCGTGTCCGTCGACCTCCGATGCACTCCAAGTCCACCGGGCCCTCGCAAGGAAAATGAGATTTATATTAGAGAGATAAACAACAAGATATATACAAAAATATGAAGAGAAATAATTGCAAAAACAAATAATGAAATAAATACAAGTGGCTCGGGGGTCAGACTACCCGAGTAAATGAAAATCTAAATCCAAATTTTTAAACTAATCCGTAAGCCGTTTGCCTCCCCGGCAACGGCGCCATCTGACGAGTCGCTAAATACGATATTTAATTTGGTCACGTTGTAATACGTGTACTTAGCGAGTCGGTCAGAACCGAGAGAAGATCTCTGTGAAGAGTATCTCGGCTTAATTTATATCCCGGGCAAGTCCGGGGTCGAACTCAGGGAGGCAAAGGAACAACTTGGGTTTAATTTAAAAATGTAGGTCTAGATTTCTGATGCGGTATTTTTTAGATTTTTTTAATGCAAATAGGATGCCAAAATGCACAATGTAGGTGAACTAATATACTAAGAAAGCATACAACTTAGCCAAATTAAGTTTAATGCCAAATCAATTCAATTCAACTAAATTATATTTTTCCTAGAATAGTAATACAGAGATGAACACAAAACACATTTTTTTGGAATTTTAGGGGTTAAAACGCAACAATGAAAAATGCACACTTTTTATGGGTTTTTTCGCAATTTTTCACACAAACAAAAAGGAAAAATTATGAAAAAATTACTGGAACTACAACATGATGCAAGGAAGCTACAGTAATTTTTTTTGAATTTTTTGACAAGTTATGAATTTTTTATGGATTTTTTAGTGAAAACAGAGTAGCAATGAGTAATTAATTTCTAATTAATCCACGTTATCAAATTAAGCAAAGTGCGAATTATCTTAGAAAGATATTTAGATGAGCATCCAGTAGAGTTGAAATTTCGCAAAAAGAATATACGTGGATTTAATTAAAAATCAAAAACTAAAAACACTCTACAATTTATTTCAGGCACAAGACAACTCCAATAGATGTGAAATTTGGTCTGTAACTTAATCACATTTCAAGGCATCATGTCAAATTTTTGTGGAATTTTTAGTGCAGCCGTGTGTGAGATATAAATTTAAGAGTCTAGATTGGGTAAAATATGCAATATTTCAATTGAACATTTTAAATTAATTACCCAAAACTCACAAAAATACAAATAAATTTTCAGATGGTAGATAATAAGTTCCTCAACATAAAGATATTTTTCATTGAATAAAAAGATGCAATATTGAAGTCCAAATTAATAGCCAAACATAGGGTTATCCGTGCAAATTCAGAAACTGAAAATACAATGCAAGTTATGCACAGGGACTAATATGCAATTACGGAAACATGAAATAAACAACTTGCAATTTTTACAAATAAAAAAAATTGGAAAGAGGACCTTCTTCTTCCTCTGGACGGCTAGGGCGGAAGTGAACCCAAAGGGGGAGGGGACGGCAGCGGGCACGCGGCCGCGTGCGGCGGGCGGAGGGCTGAAGCGTCGGTGGCGCGGAGGCGCGCCGGCGCGCGGAGGAGGCGGCGAAGGTGCTGGGGGGGTCACGCACGGAGGTGGCGGCGTTAGGCCGTTGTGGCGGCGTTCGACCGGTGATTGGCGGGGACCGACGCGAGCAGGTCGGCGGAGGGCCGCGGGGCCGGTGGCGGCGCGGGTGGTTTCCCGCGCGCGGCCGCGACGACGGTGTAGCCGCGGAGGCTGCGGCCGTGGAAGGAGGAAGGGAGGGGGCGGCGGCGTCGCTGGCCGCTGCTGCTCCTGTTTATTTTTTTTTCTTTTGTTGCTGTAATAAAAAAAAGGTTTTTTCTGTTTTAATTTTTTTTAATTTTTTTATATTTTCAAACAGGAAACAAATGTGTACAAAAAGGGGGAAAAATAGATGAGGGAAATGATGAAAAAAATGGATATTGTTGTGATGGTGATGGGATAATGTAAAAAAAAATGGTATGGTGGAGGTGATATGTGGTGGCGAAACAACAAAAAAATGTTAGATAAAATAAAATAAAAAGAGATATGAGAGGGATAACTTACCTGATGTTCGCCGGATTGGCGTAGCAGCTACGCTGGACTCCTGTAGTTGCCTCGATCCGATTGGCGAAATAAAATCGGAGAAGCTAAACGAGCTCGACGGGGAACTCGTGACGCGGAGCGGAGCTCCGCGGATCTCACCTGAAGGAGGTCGTCGCTTGAGGAAGACGTTTCGCCGCTGTCACCAACGCCACGTTCCAAGCTCTCTCCTTTTTCTATAAGAATGGTGGATGCAAAAAAATGAGGATGTACAAATGAATATAAAGAGAAGAGAAAGAGAGGTTAGAATGGTGGTGGTGTTGAATGGGAAGTTGTATTATTGGTGGAGTTGAATGGGAGGTTTGTGGAAGAATATGGAGTGGAATGGGAGTTATTAAAAATGGTGGAGTTGAATAGAAGTTGTTGGTGGAGAAGTTATTGTAGAGAATGGAAAAAATAAATAAATAAATAATGATATAAAGTATAATACTTTAAATACAACAAAAATAAAGAGGGAAAAAAATAGTGGTGAATTTATAAGTGAATACAAAACACCATTTACATTTTTTTATCTTTTTATTAAGAGATATTTACAACGAAAAAATACAATAAAATAATATAAATAAAATACAACACAAGCATGATTTTTTTGTATTTTTAGAAATTAAGAAAGGTAAAATAAAAAATGAACAAAGAATGAATATATACATAATATACAATGTACATCTAGGTCCCAAAACCCAACTTTTGCAAACGAGCTCCGATTTTAATTAAACCACTTCCGTTGGATGGATAATTTTCTAACTTGAACTTTAAAAGTTAGTTTGGTGAATTTGGAGTTCATACGGAGCGGGAATTTATCTTGGAAGTTGGACTTTACGGCTTTTCTCTTTGGGATCTAGGAGCATTTATTCGAGATGAAATTTGTTTTGTATTTTTGTATTTTTATACTTTTATAAACAAGTTAGAGAAAGAATTATGCAAAAAGGAGTTGAAATGAAATTATTAAAAATATACGAAGTTTTGGGCTATTTACAAGTAAAAACTCCTTTGTTTTTGCGGCTTTTTATGTGTAATTTATTTTGTACAATCTAATATACAATAATTAGTGTGTTTTATTTACAAGAGTCATTTTGTTAATTTATGGATTTTATGGACATTTATTTGAGATTTCACTCGGAGATTTGGCTAAGATCAAGATATTGCGATGATGAATCGCGGATTCATCACACGTGCAGCGCACATGCCACCCCCGCACGCGCACTGCACGTGCGCCCATGCCCTACACCTTCCAGCCACGTGGCATGCACGTGGCCGTTCGATTCCGAGATCTCCGCCAACGTCCCCGCCGTTCTCGCCAACCACCTCCGCGAGCACCGCGCCCCTCACCGGCCGCCTCTCTTCCCTATTGAAAACCCTTGACGCCTCCCATGTTCATCATACGCCGATAGCCCTAGCTCCTAACCTCGCCGGTGGTGACAGCACGGCGAGCCCTCCTTCTCCGGCAAGATCCGGCCACACCCCCGTGGCCGTTGCAACAGCAACCATCGTCGCTTCTTCTGCTCCGCTCCGAGCTCCGAAGCTTCGTCGAGCCACCTACGTCAACTCCGCCTACCAACGACTCCTTCCACCGACCATCATCTTCGACTTCTCCGCCGCTTCACCGCAACTTCGACCAACGACGGCTCCGGCCACCTACGATTTCGCCTATCACCTCCTGCTCCGACTTCCACCGCTTCATCGATAACGCCATCAAGCTCCAGCTGTTCTGCCGCCGACTCCAGGAGGATCACCTCTCCTCCGCCCAGCAACTTCATCAACTCCGCCGACCGCGCTACTCATCGCCTCATCTTCACCAACGACGTCTCCGGCCGACTTCGATTCCAGCAGCTTCTCAAGCTAACGACGTCGACCGCCCTACTTCCTCTTCTCCGACACCCCCAGGAGCTTCTCCAACCGATTAGCATCAACCTACATCACCACCATCGTCAACACCACGGTCGTCCCAGACACCAGGCTCCTCCGCCGTGAAGACCTACTCCGCCTCAACTACGCCGACCACCGCCGGCTCCGACTTCGTCTCCACCGCCAGCTAGAGGCTCGGCCGGCCCGCCTTCGTCTCCCACCGCAGGACCGACAGGGCTCCTCCGCTACTCTGCCACCAGCCACCGGGAGCTAGGCCCGAGGCCCCAGCACGCGTGAAGCGCGTGCGTGGGGAACTCCAGCTCAGACCCCAGGTCACGTGACCTTTTGGTCAAATTTCATCAGACTTCCCGGAGGTTCCATTATTTGCTCTTCAGTCCACCGACCAGAGGCACGTGCGACGCATGTGCCATTCTGGAGAAATAGCAGAATCACCCCCAACCTCCTGGTAATTGCACTTAGGTCCTCCACTGTTATGCATTTTTATTTTATTTATTTATTATTTAAATTGCATATGTACCCCTGTGTTCCCCCGTAACTTTGGACCTTTTTATTGCATTATTTTATTTATTTAAAAATAGCACTGTGTTCCTCATATAATTCTCTGCAATTTGACATACTATGGGTATTTTTGTGATCATCGGTTAATTAATAATTATTTGTTCTGTGAAATATTGTGAAGTTTACCCAGTTTGTGCTCCAAATTTTGTAATTGATTAACCGGTGCTCTAAAAATCCCCGAAAAATCATAGACTGTAGAGTTAATTTTGATTGACATTGTGCCCAAAAATCTTTGCATTTGCATGCATAATTTGCTCAGTAAAAATTATTTAGCCAAGTTTCATATTTTTCGGACATTGTTTGATTGAAGTTTACATTTTAGTCCCTAAAATAGGCCGAATTTGCTTTTGCATCCCTTTATTGCATTGAAAATTCCAAAAAAGACCGCCTTGAAAACCGAACACGAAATTGGATAGACATAACTCTAGGTTGTTCCTTTGCCTCCTTGTGATCGACCTTGGGACTTGCCTAAGTAAAATAAACAAAAAAAGCCACTTGCTTGAAATTGATTAAAAATTTGTGGTTATTTCTTGACTGTTTCCGATCGCCACCTACAACGAACGACACACATTTATTTTCACACTCGAAGCTAAAAACAACTCTTTTAACTTGGTGATTTACGGAATCGTCAGTTAGGTGTCGATATTTCCCTCAATATTGGCCCGATTCTTATGACTAGTGCACCTACTTTCAGCCAGTATGGGAGTAAGTACTGACCGAAAAATGGCTACCTGTTACTCGAGGACATAGCCTTACGCAGTTTCCTCTAAACCACCCTCTGCTAATAAAACACGGACCATTTACCAGCTACCTGCATTCCTCACTGAGAAGTAGCTAATCATTTTTTGTAGAACCAATAGTCTCTTATGAAAATCCGAGCTTGGCTCAATCCTAGTGTTCCTCTTCTCTCACTTGCAAGTAAATTCAAACAATGAGGGGTTACATTCTCCAAAACAATTAATCTTGTCCTTACCATTTAATTTTAGGGTTGAGTTTCTTTAGCAGTCCCGGTTTTACAAGTTATCACTTGTTTTGAATATTTTATAATAAATCGCTTACTGAGTGTCCAATTTCCTTTTTAAATTATGTGAGTGAAAACAAGGGAGAAAATATAAAAATGCCAATGCCTGATTAAATACATTGATGCATGCATGAGTTAAGAGATGCGTACCTCTTCGCCAACACTCTACATGCAGGGTGATCCCACATAGAATTTAAATACATAAAATAAAACTAATCTAAATGTTGCATGTGAACCACTCTAGCAATAACTTCTATCAGTGGGTGAGAACTTATTAATTCTAACTAATCCCAATTACTCTCTACTCTATAAGCACATAAATTCTTATTTAGGGTTTTGGACCTAATTAATTACCTGGCTTAAACAAGTTAATTAAAGAAATCACTAGTGTCTTATGCACATAAAAACACGTGAAAGCAATGAAAAAAATAAGGCGATAAAAACAAAATCGATGAGGTCCCTCAAGTACATCGGCACTTGTCGAAACATACCCCCCTAACAAAGTGTGTAATGTCTTTTTTCCAAGAGTTTGAATGAATAAATAAATACTAAAATCTATCTAAGTTCGATGCTCCAAGTTATGGTCTCCTTCAAATCTTCTTCTCTTCCTCCTACGTTCTCCTACGACTTGGTGAAGAATCAAGCTGCCTCTGTTTCACTTGGGTGCCCCGATGCTCCTAAGAATGCTTCCCTAGGTCATCGAGCTCTCGCAAGAAAGAGGAAATAAAAGATAGTGTAAGAATCTCTGTTATGAAAATAAGAGCAAGATTGACTGAATTAAATACAATGAATATGAGCTACGGAATAAATGTAGGAAAATATAGATAGAGAATAAGAAAAGGAAAAGCAAGTATATGCAACCCAGAATAGTAGGCAAAAAGAGAAACCTAACTACCCTCACTGTGCCTCCCCGACTCTCCTTTTTCAAGGTTTTTTATTCAGATGAATTATTCACGAGTGTCGTCGCAACCCAAAGAAGCGTTAAACAAAAACTAATTATTCTCAAGCAAAAATAAATAAAAATGAAGCAAGAGAATTTGCTATTTAATTTACATGTATATCTAACATGATCGACGAACTCGGGGAGGCTACAAAATCCCGAGGTTATTCCAAGCAATGAATAATCAAGGAAATAATTAAGGAATTTCTATGCACACGATGCTTGCTTTTTATCTTTTTAATTTTATTTTTTTATGAATTTAAATTTATATTTTATATTTGTTTTTATTTATTTTAAATTTTGTAAAGGACATTTTTTATTTTAAAATAATATATTAAAG
Organism: Ottelia alismoides; assembly: GCA_037367405.1. Taxonomy (NCBI): domain Eukaryota; kingdom Viridiplantae; phylum Streptophyta; class Magnoliopsida; order Alismatales; family Hydrocharitaceae; genus Ottelia; species Ottelia alismoides. The sequence continues at coordinate 2,085,474 of JAZKJV010007409.1, read as the reverse complement.
GAAAAAATAAACAAAGAAAACAAAGCAATCTTATTGGAATTTTTAGTTTTAGCAAATTAATAAAGAAAATTAGACTAAAAATTGTTTTTAAATTTTTTAACTTTTTATGTTGTTTTTATGAATTTTCCATAATGTTCAGGATTTTTTAGATTTTTAAATAATTGAAAAACAATGATAAAGTAAAAGGGCACAAACTATATGTTTTTGGATTATAAAAATAATAAATGTAGATAAAAATGGATAAATTATATAAAGAATAAAAGATATTTTTTATATTTTCCAGAGAATCATTTTATGACTTTTTTGGATTTTTAAATAAATTTATATAAAAATCGTTAATGTTTTTTATTATTTTTGCAGTTTTATGGTTTTTATATACGATAAAAATATGAAAATTGGTCAGAAATTAAAACTATCAAAACATGCAAACATGAGTTTTTTAAAGTTTTTGAAAAGAATTTTAAAATTTTATTGAATTTTTAATGCCAAACATGACATTTTGGGAGGTTTTTTATTTAAATAAATAATAAAAATAAAGAAAATATGAACAAAAATTATGGATTAAAGATGAATGACTAGGAAATGATACAAAATTTTATGGAATTTTTGGACACGTTTTGATATTTTTTTATTTTAAGAATGCAAAATAAATATGTAGACTCACGAGGACCTATATGCAATTAGTTTAAGTTTTAAAACTTTATGCCAAAGTTATGAAAATGGTGGGGCTAATGATGTAAAGATCTCGAATTCTCATGTGCCTGGGCATGTGCGCCCCGCTGGATTGGACCAAAATGAAAATAAATTAATTCTGAGGTCCAGACATTGACACTGAAACAACAAATAATATATTTCAAATAACCCAAATGTCACATGTTACACGCACATCATAGTTCAAGTAGGACTAATACGTAATTAAAATAAATACGAAGGGCTAAAGTGCAATTGTTCTGGCTACAAGAAACACATGTGCCCACTAGGGACTAATTTAAAATTAAAATAAAGAGAGAAGGATATGATGCATTTATACCCTTAACATGACGTGGAGGCTCGGGTAGCTCAAATGCGTTGCTATGAGGATCAAACAGTTGTGGATCAATCTTGGATGGAGGGCCACAATCAGATCTGTATCTTCAATGGGCTCAACCAACAGTTAAGATATGAACTGGGTTTCAGGTTGTTCATCATGCAGTCGAGAGGTACCCTGGATGAACTGTGAAGCAGACGACGTCTGGTGAACTTTATCTGGTTGAATCGCCCTCGTCTGAGCTCTTCTCCTTGTGAACTCAGTCTCAAATCGTAGCTCCTTCGATTCCGCATCGGATATGCACCTTGGATCGACGTGAAACCACCCGATGGTCAACTTGGAAGGTGACGAATATCTCTGCTCCACAAACCTACTTCAAGTATGATTTCTTCTCTCTCCTTTGTTTCTAGAACTCCTTTAACCTGCAAGGAAAAGCTCATGATCAGAGGCATCCTCCAACCAAGAAATTAGGCCAAGAACGTGTGAAATAGGGACTGAATGGAGGTCTACAACGTAGGTGGTTAGAGAGGAGACTAGGCTCCTGATATGCAAGGATCAAGAGATTGGCAGAGGGGGCGAGAGATAAAGAAATGTCGGGTGAACGTTTTGGCATGGTTGGAAATGGTTGATTGCGAACGGAGCTCCCTCTGATCATGCTGATAGAGGTTGGGGATGTTGCAATGATCTGAGTGATTAGAATGAAAATAAAGCATAGAATAAATGCTAGATTAAAATTGGACTATCTAAGATACCTACGGAATGGAAGAACAATGAAGATCGCCTTGATCTGCGGTTGGGCGGAGGGGCAGAGACATGTGGTAGAGCTCGCTGGAGACATTAGTGAATCACAACCTTCACTCAAAATCTCATGCTCCAAATCGTGGGGAACCGTTGCTGTCACCTATAACTTACTCCAGGCATCAATCTCGGGGAGAAGTTTGGGCTAAATTCGGATTAAGAAGTCGCTAGAGGTGGAGGGCTGGTATTTATAGGTGTCGCTCCTGCGAGTTTTTGAATTTGAAATGAGAGCGATTCATGGAGAGATAGGTGATCTGAGGTGGTGAAGTGGAAGAGAATTGAATAAGTGAAAAATCGGAGAAGGAATCAGGTGCATTTTGTTGATGGCGCGTAGGGAAAATCATGAGAAGAATTAGCCGAAGGCGGAGTCAGTGGGCGAGGGGGCATGGATGAGCAGTTGACCTAGGTCAACAAACATAGGTCAATCAATCGGAACGCGTGGTGTCCAAATTAGGCTACACGACAAAAGTTTAATAAAAAGTTAAATAATAAAAAATTGAAAATGAATATATTTAATTAAGTAACGTAAATAAGAAATTTTAAGAATAGTTTAATGCTAATTTTAGTTATTTGTAATTAAATAAATAATACAATTACAAGGGTTAAAATAAATCAAAGGTGTTATTTACAGGTATGTATACCTATATACGGAGCAAGGTTCAGAAATTCGGTATGCAGTCTTCGTTCGGTCAGGCGGTCCCGAGCAAGTAAGCGGATATGCAGAAGTATATGCAGAAGTATATGCGGATTATGGAGTTTGCACTATTTTAATTAAAAATATTAAGAAATACAATAGTAAAATGTGATTATATAAAAATTTTGATGATCTAACAAAATCCAAAATCAAAAATTTTAAATAAGATAATATAAATCAATAAGATATATAAGCATGATATTTTAATTGAATGTTTTTTAGTGTATATTTTGAATTTAATGCATATATACACATAAACAAATTTGGATTCAACAGGGAACCCACGAATTCTATAAGAAAACCTTTAATGCATATATAGGTCATATAAATAACAAAAGATAGAATATTGTAGGTATGCAAATTATACACCCAAAATTATACATATATATTGATCTCCAAGGGAAAAAAACTCGTTGACACAAAATATATGAAAAAATTGTATTTGTAATAAACTTTATTAGAAGCACAAAAATGTAAAGTGCCAGAATGTTAGTCAATTATTTCATATTTTATTTGAAGAAATAGAGTGAATTTCATTAGATAAGAAATTCAAAAGGAAATTAGGAACAATGGAAATATATGGATATGAGAAAAATAGCTTAGATTATATTCACAAATGCGACATATATGAGAATAATGAAAAGATGCATCAATGCAAATGATGACATAAGAGTTGCTCGGAAAAAAATCGAGTTAATGTGTCATCAACATGTTATGGATTAAACAAAAAAGACACATGAATCCTATATGCAAGCCTGTTGTTCAGATATGTGGTAGCATATGCGGTCACATATGCGGCAGGATCGCACATATGCGTTTTTGACCGCATATTGCCGCATATGGTCAAGTGACTGAATGCACATATGCGGGCCGCATATGCGACCACATGGACTGCATTTCCGAACATTGATACAGAGTATTTTGATTTTTAATTAATTATTTTTGCACATATATACATAAATTGAATATTTTATTTATTTACAATATTTTACAAGGTTTTTTTATTTTTATTCTATTTTTGAGAGTTAATTTATTAGGTTAAATAAATAGGTATACTTACAACATATACATGGTGAGATTTATATACAATAAATATATGATTTTATTTTTGTTATTTTTTTTATATTTTGTATTTTTATTTGTATTTTATATGAGTTAAATACAATATTTACAAGTAATTAAAATTACAATATTTATAAAAAATGCACAAGGAAATAATGGATTAAATTAAAAACATAATATACATAGGTATAATATATCATAATACCCCAATTTGCCACATTTCACACCTTATGTCAAATTTTATGAATTCTCCACCATTTTAAAGAATATTTAATGTAGAGCACAATGAAAGGGAGCTTGATGAGTTTGGAGTTTAGGTGTATAATAAATTAAATCTTGGAAGTTGAGCTATGTGGCATTTTAAGAGTGATGCTATCTACATAATATATGCAGATTTTAATTACAATTATTTTTGTTATTTACAAGAGTATTTTATTCGCAAATTTCAAGAAGAAATAATGTTTATTTACAAAGGGGTATGCAATGAAATAAAATAATTAAAGAATTATGTATTATAGACAATATTATACAAATGAGGAATATATACAAGTATCAAGTATATTTTTAGTGTTTTTGGCCTTATCTCCGCCTACTTTATTCCTTGTTGATCAGGTCAAGTCTTGTCCTTCTCTTAGGGTTTGATTCTGCCGGTATCTATTACATATATACAATCTTTTATTTGCTTTATTTTTCCTTTATTTCTTTCTTTATTTTCTTTAGGTTAAAATAGTAGTAAATAAACAATATTTTTACAAGGATGCTGGTTAGTAAGAAGATGGATTTATTAATATACACATGTGTTTTATAATGAATTTTAAGCTAAAATAAATGAATAAAGATAATGAAATGCAGATTCATCACTTGCTTCCCTTCATCGACCAGATCATTGAGAGTTGGTCGCAAAGGAGTATTTCTGCTTCTTGGATGGATACTTTGGGTATAATTAGGTCGCTATTGCCCCAGAAGACCAAGAAAAGACCGCCTTCACTTGTCCATTTGGGATGTATTCCTTCTGCAGGATGCCATTCGGTTTGTGTAATGCTCCAGTGACATTTCAGCGATACATGTTGGCAGTGTTTACAGAGAAGATTGGTAGTTTTATCGTGGTGTTTATGGACAATTTCTACGATCATAGAGTCAGCTTTAATCAATGTTTATCATATTTAGACCGAGTCTTGAAAATATGCTGTGAAGTTAAATTGGTGTTCTCGTGTGAGAAGAGTCATTTTATTGGTAACCAAGGGGATTGTACTAGGCCATGTCATCTTGAAGCATGGAATAGAGGTTGATCCCGGGAAGGTGGAAGTCATTTCTAAGCTTGAGTCACCAACAAAATCCGAAGCAAGTCCGATCATTCTTGGGGCATGTTGGTCTTTATCACCGATTCACCAAAGATTTTAGCAAAATCGCCCTACCAGTGACTGAGCTTCTGGGCAAGGAGGATGATTTTATTGTTGATGGCAGAGTCCTCCAAGCCATTAACCAATTAAAAGATCTTGTCTTTCAGGCCCCTATTCTGCAACCATAAGTTTGGTCTCTACCATTCGAGATGATGGCAGACGCATCGGACTACACCATTGGAGCGGTTCTGGGACAGAGGAGAGACAATCTTCCATTTGTAATTCACTATACCAACATAACTTTTGATGAAGCACAGAAGAATTTATTAGTCACTGAGAAAGAGATGGTTGCAGTTGTCTTCTCCATGGAGAAGTTCAGATCTCATCTTCTTAGATCCAAAGTTATTATTTACGGTAGACCATTCCACCATTCGGTACTTGCAAGCTTAGAAGGATTCCAAACCACATATGATCAGGTAGGTCCTTCTTCTCTCGGAATTTGATCTTGAAATATGTGATAAACCTGAAGTTAAAAATATGGTGGCGGATCATTTGTCCATAATGCCAGAATATTTACTCCTGAGCAGAACCTTATACGATTAATGAGACCTTTATAGACAAGGCAATCCTATCAATCACCTCGCTTGGTTCACTGATATCGTGAACTATCTTATGTCTAAGAGAACTCCACAAGATTGGCCCAAGCTGAAGATGGACAAGTTCTTGTCTGATATTCATTTCTATTAGTGGGATGATCCATATCTTTTTTGTGAGGGGGCATTTTCATCTGGAGGAGGTGCATTTCTCACGAGGAGGTTCACAGTGTCCTCGAGCATTGTCACACACGAGAATCAGGAGGACACCACTTTGGTAGACACATGACAACAAAGGTACTTTAATGCGGCCCTCTGGTACCCAACATTATTCAAAGATGCAGAGGATTTTATGAAGCGTTACATTGACTGTCAAAATATGGGTGGCACCATCGGAATGAGAGACACAATGCCCCTAAAATATATTCAGATATCAGATGTGTTCAATGCATGGGGAATTGATTTTATGGGCCCATTTCCTAATAGTCAGAGCTATGAACATATTCTACTTACTGTCAACTATGTGAGTCGTTGGGTTGAGGTTGTCGCTAGCCAAGCCATCGATAGTCACACCACTCTGCCGGTTTATGAAGGAAAACATCATTGCACGATTCAGGATCCCCAAGATTCTCATATTAGATAGGGGTAGCCATTTCATCAACAGAGAGGTAAATAAGTTGCCTCAAGATTACTATATATAACATCAAGTAGCCTCTCAGTACCACCTGTAGTCTAATGGCTTGACAGAGTGTTCGAATAGGGAAATCAAGATGATTCTCCAGAAACTTGTACGTCCAAACAGAAAGATCTGATTTCAACTACTTGACTCAGTTCTCTGGGCCTATCGGACTGCATACAAGTCCCCTCTAGGAATGTCTCCCTACCGCCTCGTACATAGCAAGCCATGCCATTTGCCCATCGAGTTGATTCATAAATCAATATGGGTTATCAATATCTGTAACTTGGATATGAAGAAATCAACAAAGAATAGAAAGGTAGATCTGAACAAACTTCTCAAATTTCATGACTATGCATACAACAACAATCTTATGTACAAGGAGAAGGTCAAGAAGTGGCACGACAAGCACATCCGCTACAAGACCTTCGAACCAGGTTAAAAGTCTGGTTGTTTGATGCAAAGTTAAAAGTTCTCCCAGGGAAGTTGAAAAGTAAGTAGACAGAGTTGTTTGTGGTGAGGCATGTGTGTAACAACGAAAGCATAGTCATATCTATATTGTCAGTTGACGCACAACTTTTGAAGCCTTACCTCGAGCATGGTACATTCTTGTCCATAGTTGACTCCATTCAGGTGGCCTATGAAGAAGAACTCCCAGCTGCAACATCTATTGATTCAGACAAATTGATCAAAACATTTTTGAGTAGTTAATCATTTTCTTCTTTTCTTCTTTATTTTTTTTCATTCTTCCGAAAGCTTCACTCATCCCTTTCATCATTACTATACTTAGGATAGGCTCCCATCCTAAGTATGGGGGGATACATGTGTACGAGTGTTCATTCTTTAATCCCTTGCATGTCTCCTCAACTCTTCACATTCTTTCTATACTTAGGGATATTTTACTCTAAGTTTAGTGGGAGACAGTTCGAGTAGCTTATTTACTTATTCCCACACTCGAACCACCTTGCCTTGTGTACAGTCTGCTATACTTAGGATTAATTGATCCTATGTATGGGGGGGGGGGGGGGGGTTGGGCCGACTTCTCATTCTTTATTCAGTCATTGTAGTATATATTCTCCTATACTTAGTATGAGTTATGTCTTCCTTTTCTTTCCCGATCTATGAGGACATAGCTCCAACTAAGTATAGGGGGGGTCATATATACATTGTATATATTTTAGCAATAACATGTACTTTCATATTCTTAAATAATAGGGCTAATTAATAAAAATTAAAACACACATTAAAATTCTTTGTATATACTGATTAATAAATAGGTTAAAAATGTTTTGAAAAATGTTTGAAAAATAGTTGGAAAATATTTTGCAAAATGTTTTCAGCCTTCGTAAAACTATTTTTTTGTAAAAAAATTCTTTTCCATTGTTTGAATAAAATAATTTGAAAATCTATTTGCAAATAATTTGGAAATGGTCGCAATTTTTGAAAAATCTATTTACACTGTTTGAAAAATCTGTGCAAAATGAGTTTAAAATTTGTAAATGCTTATAGAAATTACTCATTAAATTATTGTGCAAAATAAAGTTTTCAAACTATTTGTAAAAATCTTTTCAAATTATTTTGTGAACTATGTACATGATTTAAACAAATAAAGATCCTTTACAAACTTGTAAATTCCTAAATCCTTAATTTTTATAAATAAAAAGATGCAATTCCGCGTAAATGTCTGCACATAAATATTTGCCAAAACTCTTTTTTTTTGGAAAAATCCTTAAAATTTTGCAAATTTAAAATCCCAAAAACGTTTGCAAATTGTTTTCAAAAACTGCATAAAAATTTGTAAACTGTTTAAAAAACCCACAAAAAAATCAAAATCAGAAAATTACATTATAAAAATATTTTCCATGCATTATACACATCATTTGCATTTTAGGGATTGATATTGATAATTGAACAAGTCTAAATAAAATCTGAAGATTGGAGCTTGGGTAGACCTTAATCTACTTAATCACTAGAACCTTAAGGGAACTAGAATTAAGGCACTTCTGTTCTACTAGACATAATTATTTGAGACCACAAGACTTGGTTCAATGTCATCTTGACTGCCTAAGTAGAATATTTCAAAAAACACACATGACTCTTATGGACAATGACCTAACTTGCACACCTGCACTTTACACTATGCTTAGCTCAGTTAGAGTGGTAGAGGGTTGGATTTGCCGGCATGAGACACAAGCGAGTGGAAACATCAGAACTCACATGTTTGTGGCCATTGTACCCCAACTCGATCTAGTAGTCATAATGTCTAATTGTTGGGACATGCGCGAGCCCATGACAAGCCATTATGCAATAAATGTTACTACTGCAACATATAATTCCTGATCTGAAATGAAAAAACATAGGTCCCTTAGTACAATCAAGGATATATACCCTGGCCATCTTGATGATCATACATCTGTTGATTCAATTGTTGAATCATAGAGGCCGGTGCTTGGATGAATATCTAAAGAGTTAGATTGAGGACTCATCAAACACCGTCTAATTATTATTAAGAGAGGATCTCCAGCCTGAGAAGGAGATGGCAATCCTTTCTCTAAAGGATGATATCTAACCGACCCTCTTGATGCAGGTCCTACACATGGAATAAGATTCAGAGGTGTTAGATAAGATAGGTCAAAGAGTTGACTTAACGTGATCGATATAACCAAAGACCTATGTCGTATGCTGTTACGATTTAGGCACGCATCCTCTGACCAGAGACAGATGTGTTACTATATGTTTGAGTATGTACATTTGGCATACAATAGGTTGATGGCATAATCAAGGTCTATACACTGGTGTGCTGGTGTGCATACAAGGGCATATGTGTAGTATTGATCTCACAAAGGGATCATACAAGTTCACTTATTGCACCAGAAGACATGAGCTCACTTATGAGATATTGGGATCAAATTCCATGCACGGTCGTCTCACTTTGGAAGCTTGACTGAATTTGTAGGTTTGATATATGCTTTTGAAAAGTATATGATCATTACCTAGGTATGATATATGCTTTTCAAAAGTATATGATTGATACTAACTCCCAATGATCAAATTATAAACATAGTGATAAAACCCTGAAGGAGACAATCTATATAGATCTAAACTTTGAGTTTATTCTTAATCTTCTAGTATGCAGGATGTGCATGTATTGGGAATACCGAGGGTAATGTGATCATAAATGATTGTATAACCATGACGCTTCCATTCCTAGGGAGTGATGAAATGGGTTTGGATTTTAGTGACTCCTCTCAATAGAGAAGTAATCTGATATTGGTCCAAATGTTGGACAGTGATATGAATGTGATTCAGATGTAATGAAAAGATTACATTTACGACCTTGACTTGATCAAGCATCTATGGGAGGTCCCCGAGATATAGATTTGTGATGTGATTTCAATATCCAAGTCACTATACGTGGAATGTATAATCACCCTATCCTTATATCCAAGTATCTACGAGAAAGGACATTATTCTTAAGAGAGTTCAAGAATAATTTCATTGTTTATATTATATCTGAGCATTGAGAATGGATAATTAAATGTGATTTAATTATCATGAATAATATGAATTTGATTCATATTATAAGGAGAGTTATATGAGACAATTAAATGTGATTTAATTGTCAAAGATGTGAATGATGTGAATGTGATTCATATTATTTAGGCACATGAGAATGGAGATCCGTGTTGATTAAATGCGATTTAATTATCATGCATATGAATATGTTGATAGCACTATTGATATTAATCATATATATATATATTGTAAATGTGCTTTATAATATATTTTAATCATATATATTGTAATTATATTTGTTGATTAATTATTGATGTGAATTGGATTCATATTAGATAATTAATTGGAAATATAATTTACATTTTATTTTGGGTTGTGAATGTGATTCTCAAATTTCTAATGGCATGATTGCAATGTTCACAAAATAATTATGAATTATTTGTATGAATAAATTTGTAACAAATGTTGTTGCAAATATTTAGAGGATTATGTGAGATACAAAAATTTCACATAAAAGAAAGAGGAGCCACCTTCCTGGGTAGTGGACGACCATCCTTGACTTATTCAATAGTGGTCGTCCACCCTATTTTTAGAAGGTGGACTCCCTCTTTATCCTCTTATCTCTATCGATTTAATTAGATTAGATTACGTTGATGATAATTCAATATATATTTAAATTAATGTAAATTAATTATTTTTGCTTTGTTAAGCAATAAAGATATGTTCATTGATTTAAAACACAAATCAATCTAACAATTGATTAGTGTCTCCCATGGATTGTAATCCACGGACTCCCAAAATACTATATAAGAAGAGGTAACCCTATCTCTTTTTGATGAAAATATGCTCTCTCCCTCTCTGTCTACACATTAAGTCTCTATCACTCTCATTGTGGCCGTCCACCATGGAGCCCTAGAGAGAGTCGCCATAGCCGCTGCATCGTCGTTATGCTGTCGGATCTTTTGCTCGTATCTCTGTCTCTTTTGGTGTGCTTCGGTCGTGAAGAAGACGTCGGATCTCATGTGATGAGATAAGGATATTCACCACTTGGATCATCAACATGGATTGCGAGGAGCACACATTTCATCAACAAGCTCGCAAGCGTCTCTTCCGTCGGATCGACTTGAGACAGTAGGTCGCTTCGTTTAGAAACTCGATTCACAACCACGCTTCAAGAGGTAAACCTAATACTTGTTTTTGGTTTGGATGAAATGATCTGAGAAGTGTTTTGGATCATGTGGTTTCGGCAGATTACAATTTTTAAATTATGCTTCCCCGAGCAACTAGTACGACTAGTCGCTCTTGATCACATATGATGCAGTCTCCACTTTTCTGTGATGCATTTAAGGATCTTCCCATATCCTTCAAGTGGTATTAGAGCCATAGGTTAAAGGATTTTGATACGATCCATAAAGCTAAGACGACATGGGTACTTTAGGGTTTGTGAATTTTATTGCATTTTGTTTACGCAACCATGTTTTGTGTGATTTTTTCGCCCCATAAATTTTTTTTAAATACGAAATTATCACTTGAAATATGTTCCCCATTAAATAAAAAATCGTGGGACTTGAGTTTGCTTTATTTGGAATCCGTTTTCTCAAGTTATGATCTTTTTAGTGAACATGTATCCATTGTTTTGGGGATGGTGAATCTTGACGTAGTTAAAGAGTTAATTACAGTTTTAAACACCTAGAAATGCATGTACTGCACTTGGTTCTATTATAAATCAAATTAGAATACTTTAGAAACTTATTTTGCATGATTTGTACTTAAATTGAATGAGATATGCTAATTTTAGTAAGTGAGAGTCATTGCTGAAACTTACTTTCCTAATCAAGAATCTTGTGATTGTCATTTAATCAATTAATGAAATTAATAGTTAATTTCCTAAAATAATTATTGATAATTATTCTATGAATATCTAAAGATGATTATTTCACCAATTACATTACCTAAATCAAAATTGGTTAGATATGATCTAGATCACTAATTAGTTACATGAACCTTCCAATAAACATAGTTGCTTGAATAGGATTCTGGATTTGTTTAGCAAATCTCCTTATATTATTAATCAACATGATTTTAATAATATTATATGGTACAATTCGGTTGAAATATCTATTATCATCTCAAATACAAAATGATCAATTCGCATTATCCTGACCAGAGGCAGATATGGTGTCTAGTCGAGAATCTTTAGGATAGCAGGTTACTTCGTGAGCAGTCTGTCTCACTCCCATCGGTATTAGCCATGACAATAGGGAAGGAATGGATAAAACTTGGAGAGATCATGATGTATTTTTCTAATTATTAAAGTTTGAATAATACATATTTTGAGATTATACCATATTCAAGTAACAATTAAAAATTGTTTGTTCATTTAACTGATTAGATTAATAATTGATTTAATATGATTAAATTAATTATATCAAATTAAATACTCTATTATGAATAGATAAGTATTACCCTTGGAAGAATTAATTATATGAAGATGATTCATAATAGTTAATTAGAATTTGAATATGATATGGAGGATCACATAAGTGACATCCATGGTCTTCCATCAATGCGAAGGGTTCCGTCATCATGGATTGTATGTCGGAAACGCCTGTCTGAAGTGACAGCTCTTGCATACAAGCACATCTGTATCAAGCTCTTTACTTCTCGAAAGAGTAAGGTCGTATGCGTATTGACCCCAATATCGGGTCCTTATATTATTGGGGTGATATTGGATTGCGCATAGCGAGTGTTATTCCTATTGACGGTTGGTTCAATTAACGACGGGTCAACATCACCTTAGGGGTGGTGGGCCCGGGTGTTAAATACCGAATTGGGAATGCAAGTTGGACTTGCAAGGCGAAATATGTTCCTCTATTTTTATCCGAGTTGCAGGTTCTCATATTATTGGGATGCAACAAAGATAAGAAAGGAAATCCCAGATATTACTGGAGATATAATGGTAAGTATATCTCTTACATTGAAAGTGATTAAGGGAATGAACTTTCAGTGTTGACAAGGCAAGACAACTTTGATATAAAAATTCCTAAATCAAAGTAAAGTATATATATATATATTTATGCAAATTATCTTATTTCAGATAATCCTCATTGAAGTCACTAAATACTATACTCAATAACAACCAGTAAAATATCATGGATTGGATCCATGATCAAGATATTGTACTTGCAGTTGGACACATAATGCATGTGGTTGCAATGTGCATGTTTCCTCATAATAATGCGGAGTGACAATTAAATAGATAATAGGACAACAACCTAGGGTTGTGTGTTCTATAGTCTTGATCTCTCATCGAGTGTGCTTTGGAAGTATCATGTCAATGGTGATCGTAATTGTCAAATAATCCTTATAAAATCTAAGAAGATGTTTTGGCATACATATATGCTCTAAACATTTAATCATGAATGATATGGTTCTCTGCATTATGCAGAATGGGTGCTCTATAAGAGGATGATGTACTCAAAATGTTTGAGTACCTTCCTGAACCAAAAAGTCTTTTAGAGTTTATATGGATGTAGATATGATGAGTGTCATCATTTTACGATCTATGCTCAAGTCATTCATGAAGCTTCATAATATCCATACTGTATGAATTGAATGAAGCATGCATAAATGTTGAAAAACTCCTATATTGAAATCTTTTGAGTTAAACATAAGAGATCCTTTGTCTTAAGCAATGGTTGTTTATAGATGAAGAAAGCACCGTGGAAGCATTGATATGACCCATGTAAGAAGGAAAGTCAAATAGTTGACTATACTTCTGTGACTTCCATACATATGACATTCAAAGGGTTGGATGAATGCCAACACTGCAACAAGCCGATGGATTGATAGTATGACTATCTAGACTATCTAAAATCCTTAGAGGAAGACTCATATAGTGCATCAAAATAATCTATATATAATCATTGAAATTGACTTTCTTATTTGATGACATCAAAGTATGATAATTGTATCTCATTCTTCTAATAACACTTGCAATTGGTTGCATATGTTTTAGAAGACTAGAAAATTTGATCTTAAGGTTTAATAGTCATCCACATGGATATTGATGCAATTGTTGTAATAATCTCTATTGGATAGATAGACTTCATATTTTCAGAGGGAGAGCCCTTAGTCTTAGATAATGTCTCTTTGACCAAGATATTAGAATACACTCATTATTTATCTCTAAATGTTGGGAATAAACATGAATCTAGAATAGACCTATCATAAAGAGCTATGATGGATATACTTCGAATAGTAATCTAACATCTAGAGGACTCTACTAAAATTAAAAAAATTAATGACTGGTTCATTAACATTTTCAATACTGAACTAATCCTTTTAAGATCAATACGAGGATGGAGATCATTTGACAATGATCTGGCATCAAGCCTTGGACATATGTCGATTGATGAGATCAATAGACTAGTAAGAGATGAAGCTTCAGAATGTCTGAAATTTCAAATCTTGCATACTTGTGAATATTGTATTCAAAGTAAAAATATCCAATGCACCCTTATTGGGGAATGGTGTAAGATGCCAAGGTATTCAAGATCTCATACATATCGATGTATGTGGATCATCTGTATCATAATAAACATTGATGATATGTCATATCATTCGATGATTATTTGTGATATGAGATTTTTTCCCTTCACCTTAGAAAGCTTTAAAATGTTCAAAGATTTCACAATTTTGGTTTAGAATCGAAGTTTAAAGGAATATGAAAGAATTTTATCTAATCAAGGTAGTAAGTACATATTAGATTAATTCAATGAATACCTTATGGAGACATGAATATCATTCCTATATCACTCCTCCTGATACACCTAAACTCAATAGAGTTGTAGGGAGATGCAATTAGATCATGCGTGACATGATTTGATCAATGATGAATATTAGCATAATTACCTCTTAGTTTCCAAGGTATGTATGTAGTAGAGACTACAATATAGCTGGAATCTAGCACCAGAGAGTGCTAATTCATTAGGAATATAAAAGATGGTATTGGATACCTACTTTATGACCTTGAGATTGTTACATGATTTCAACTCTAAGGATATGATTCTTGGAGGATGACTTTCTTGAGAATCAATATGAAAATGAAGTGAAGGAACTCATTTAATCTTGAGAAGATAATGAGACTCATGAAATTGGAAACTAAAAGGACAATTAAAGATGAAACATTCATACCTCTTCAAATGAGTTTGAGGATGGATTCTATGTGTCAGTTAAGTCTGACAATCATCTGACTTCATATGATGAAGCTTATGATGATCATGACATGGAAAGATGGATGTTAGCAGTAAAGTCTAAAGTAGACTTCATATACAAGTGTTGTATATGGAGCCTCGAGGATCCATCTATAAGGGTAAAAACTGTTAGGTGTAAATGGATCTTCAAGAGAAAGAGGGAACCTGATGAGAAGGTAGAGACCTTCAAAGCATGGCTTGCAGCCATAATCTACACACCGAAGAGAAGACATCGCTTGCGATGAGACTTGCTCTTCAATGACCATGCTTAAATCCATCAGAATATTGCTAACTATAGCTACACAACTTTACTATGACATCTTCAAGATGCGAGTCAAGATTGCATTCCTCTGTGAATACCTCTTCGAGGACATTCATTTGAAGTAGCCACAGTGCTTCATAGTTGAGGAAGGCAAGATGTGCAAGTTAAAGGAACACCATCTATGGGCTCAAATAAGCTTTTGTAGTTGGAATATCAGAGTTGATGAAATTATAAATGCTATGATTTCATATAGAATCTCGATAAACCATTTGAAGCTTAGTGGAATTCCATTGTGTTCATCATGCTAAATGTAGATGATATCCTAATCATTTGTAATGATATTAGGATGATAATAAGTGTTTTATAATCTGGTTGTTCCATACCTTGAGATATGCTCTCAAGGATACCTCTTAGATCTTAGTTCTGAAAATGTTCAGAGTCAAAGAGAAAAAGGGTATTGGAATCGTCACATTAGTGGTACACCTTGAACATATTACATTTTTGGGAAAAACTCCAAGGAAGGCTTCATTTCCTTAAGATATGGTACTGACCTCTGTATAGGGATAACACCTCAAAGAGTTGAGGATGTGAATACCAAATCTACATGACATAGTGCATCAGCTTTGGGAAGCTCAGTGTATGCTAGATGTGTACAGAAGTCAGATGTCTGCAATACAGTGAGAGTAGTAAGCTGTTACTAATCCTACTATGGAGATAAAACACTTGATTGCAATGACAATATCTTCAATGATAAAAGACTTTTGAAATAGTGATCTCAAAGTCTTATCTTCAAAAACTTAAGAATTTATAGATACTGGTCTAAAAATTCTTAACTGCAGATGCCGTGGGAGATAGAGATCTTCAAGAATAAGGATATTCTAATAAGGATAATAGAAATTACATATTGGTTATAAAGATTACTGAGTTATAGTGTCATTGACACTACAACTGCTTTAACAAGATTGAGTATTGGTTGCATAAGATGCAACATTCGCATTGGATGCGAGCACTGTTACTAGGAGATATGCAAGTGTTGTAAAAGGACTTGGTGTAGTCTCTCAGAAACAGAGTGACTGATCAGCTTACCTAGCTATTTTTCTAAATATCTTATGATTGTCACATGAGTGCGGGTTTAATGATTAGCCCATTAATGGCTCTTTGGGCTAGTGGGAGATTGTTGGACATGCAAGCCCACGGTGAGCCATTATGCAATAAATGTTATTGAAAATATCATTCCCTAATCTGAAATGGAGAATAACTAATTTGCATAATACGTCCCTTAGTACAATTAGGGTTATGTACCACGGCCTTCTTCATGATCATATAGCTATTGATTCAATTGTTGAATCATAGAGGCTGATGCTTGGATGAATATCTAAAGAGTTAGATTGAGGACTCATCAAGCACCACCAAATGATATTAAGAGAGGATCTCCAGCCTGAGAAGGATATGTTAATCCTTTATCTAAAGGCTGATATCTAACCGACCTCTTGATGCAGGTCCTATACATAGGAATAGAGATTTGAAGGTGTTAGATAAGTTAGGTCAAAGAGTTAACATAACGAGATTGAGATAACCAAAGATCTATGTCGTATGCTGTCATGATATGGGCACGCATCCTCTGATCGGAGATAGATGCGTTACTATATGTCTGAGTATGTACATTTGGCGGACTAATAGGTTGATGTCCTAATCAAGGTCTATACACTGGCATGCTGGTGTGCATACAAGGGCATATGAGTAGTACGATCTCTCAAAGGTACCATACATGTTCATTTACTGAACTGAAAGACATGAGCTCACTCATGAGATATTGGGATCAAATTCTATGCACGGTCATCTCACTTTGGAAGCTAGACTGGATTTTTAGGTTTGATATATGCTTTTGGAAAGTATATGATCAATACCTAGGTATGATATATGCTTTCAGAAAGTATATGATCGATACCAACTCCTAATGATCAAGTGAGAAACTTAATGATAAAACCTTGAAGGAGACAGTCTAAATAGATCTAAAACTTCAGGTTTATTCTTGATCTTCTAATATGCATAATGTACATGTATTAGGAATACTAGAGGGTGATGTAATAATAAACGATTATAAAACCATAACGCTTCCATTCCTAGGGAGTGACGAAACAGGTTTGGATTTTAGCGACTCCTCTCAATAGAGAAGTAATCTGATTTTGGTCCAATTGTTGGACAATGATCTAAATGTGATCCAGATGTAATGGAAAAATTAGATTTATGGCCTTGACTTGATCAAGAATCTGTGGGAGGTCCCTGAGATCTGGATTTGAGATGTTATCTCAATATCCAAGTCACTATACGTGGAACATACAATCGTCTGTCCTTATCTCCAAGTATCCGTGGAGAAAGCGCGTTATTCTTGAAAGAGTTCAAGAATTATTTCATTGTTGATATTATATCTGAGCATTTAGAATGGATAACTAAATGTGATTTAATTATCATGAATAATATGAATTTTATTCATATTATAAGGAGGGTTATCTAAGATAATTAAATGTGATTTAATTATCAAAGATGTGAATACTGTGATTGTGATTCATATTATTTGGGCACATGAGAATGGAGATCCAAGATAATTAAATGTGATTTAATTATCATGGATATGAATAATGTGGATAACACTCTCCATATTAATCATATATATATATATATCATAAATGTGATTTAAAATATATTTGAGAGAGCCTATTGTAATTTATAGTTGTTGATTAATTATTGATGTGAATTAGATTCACATTGGATAATTAATTGAAAATATATTTTACATTTTATTTTGGATTGTGAACGTGAATCACAAATTTCCAATGACATTATTGCAATGTTAAAAAATAATTATGAATTATTGGTGTGAATAAATTTGCAACAAATGTTGTTACAAATATTTAGAGGATTATATGAGATATAAAATTTCACATAAAACAAAGGGGAGAAGCCACCTTCCATGGATGGTGGACGACCATCCTTGACTTGTTAAAGAGTGGCCGTCCACCCTATTTTTAGAAGGTGGACTCCCTCTTTATCCTCTTATCTCTATTGATTTAATTAAATTAATTTATGTTGATGATAATTCAATATATATTTATTTAATGTAAATTAATTGTTGTTGCTTTGTTAAGCAACAAAGATCATGGCTATTGATTGAAAACACAAATCAATCTAACCATTGATTTAGTGTTTTCCATGGATTGTGATCCATGGACTCCTGAAATACTATATAAGAAGAGTCAACCCTAGCTCTTCTTGACACAATGAAAATATGCTCCCTCCCTCTCTCTCTCTCTACATGCCAAGTATATCTATCTCTCTCACTGTGACCGTCCACCATGGAGCCCTAGAGAGAGTCACCATAACCGTCGCATCATCGTTATGCTACCGGATTGTTTGCTTGTAGATATCCGTCTCCTTCGGTACACCTTGCTCATGAAGAAGACGTCGGATTCGTGTAATGAGATAAGGAGATTCGTTGCTTGGATCATCAACATGGATTGCAAGGAGCACACGTTTCATAAACGTGCTTGCAAGCATCTTGTCCGTCGGATCGAACTTGAGACAGGAGGTCTCTTCGTTTAGAGATTCAATCACAACCACACTTCAAGAGGTAAATATAATACTTGCTTGTGGTTTAGATGAAACGATCCAAGAAGTGTTCTTGAATCATGTGGTTTCATCAGATTAGCTTTTTTAAATTCCATTGCCCCGAGCAACTAGTACGACTAGCCGCTCCCGATCGTATATGATGCAGTCTCCATGCTTCCGTGATGTGCTTAAGGATCTTCCCATATCCTTCACTAATGATAGAAGTTGTGGGTTACAATAATGCTTCAAAAGTGGGATAATCTACAGGCTCAAGAGAAAAAGTCCTTATGTAAATGCTACTGTATATATTATTAAAAAAATAGAAAAATAATAAACTCAAAAAGAATAGATGTGTAAAATTTTAAGAAAAATCTATTCCCATCGGATCATGTATTCAATAAGGAAGCTTGAGCTTCAAAGTCAATATGCATGTGAGCCTGTAGCCAGACGACTTGTCTACACTGGTCAAGCATCCAAGGATAGGTAGCTATACAGGCTACCATCCATTCTCCTCTCCACCTCCTCTTCTTAAGCTGGTTGCACTTGAACTTAGAAGGGAATACCCCACTTCTCAAGGAAAGAGTAATTGGATTGGGGAATAAGGGTCACCATGCTGAAGAAGACTAACTTTTACTGCTTCATCCGAGAGAGCTATATATCACACACACTATACAAGATAGACTCTTAGTCATAAGGGACTGCGTACAACTTCGACTTGTTCTGACCTGGCTTTTCAGGAGACTTGGGTAGGGTTTTGTGATTCTCAAAGCCTATTGTGTTTGAAGTCCGATTCCCATCCAAGGTTGCGACCACACCTAAAATCCAAAGGTTTGACTAAGCCCCAAACTTTGATTTTGTAAAGACAAGGTTAATACTAAAGCAATCCAAGTTCTTTCTTTTCTTTTTTTTTTCTTTTATGCACTTATAGGCATAAGTGTTTATCAGGGACTAGTAAAGGCAAGTATAGGGGGTGATGAATCTCCAATTCATCATGTTTTTATTTTAGCCTTAAATCTCTAGATAAATGCATTTAAATATCATTAATTTATCAAAATAAACACCTAATTAAATGTACAAAATACTCAATAAAATATTGTATATTGTATGCATTTAATTCCAAAATTAAAGAATAAAGGAAGAAAAGAAAAATAAAGGAGACACCATATGTTTTGAGTGACCCTAGACCCCGAGACCCACTCATTATGATGACTTGGTCAACAATTAGTAAAGTAGGGGGAGATAGGGTAGATGAATTACATAAAAATCACATCAAAAACCAAATTTTAATTCATCTATAATTACATTTTGGCACCTATTTTATACTTTTTTTTAATAGATCAACTCAAGAAACTTTGTACATGATAGTTGTAGATAAAAATACATAGAAAAATAAAAATTTATTTCACATAAAAATAATACACAATGTACTTTTTATACTCAGAATATAAGTCCAGAATCCCAACTTCAGAGACCTATATCTCCTCTATATGAACTCAAAATTCATCAAAATCACCTATGATTTACTTGTAAATATTAGCTTGTAATAAAAAGGCCCAAAAAAATAAATAAAAAATATGTATAAAATATTGCATTAAATAAAAAGACTTTTCATTTTTTAATAAAAAAATTAATTTATTATTTATTTTTTATTTTGACAATAATTTCTTCCTAGGATTTTTTGTTGGTCCATGTGGATCGTATTGCATGAGACTGAACGAAAAGGCAGTCATCTTCACTACCTCTAATGGGATGTTTGGGTAGTGGATCATACTGCAAATGCAATCAAACTGTTGGAGGTGAATATATGGCTCCTCGTGATTGTTCCCATGGAATATAGGGAGCAACGGTAGAATGGTGGGCTTCAGCCCAAAATGCCTATGAACCACATGAATCTGTATCCTTGTCATCGTGTGTCTTGCTCCTGGGTTGTAGGAATCTCTCAACGTGGGATTCAGCTCCACTATACAGTTTTCATGATCGGCTCCCCCATTCCCACCTCCATCATTTTTTCCATCCTCCTTTCTCTTCTCTCCTCTGTCCTGTCTCAGCTCTAAGATCATGTCTCTAAGTACAACCTGGATGTTGTCCTGCTCGGTAAGCTGACCCTGGATTGCCTGAGTAGATGTCAACATCGTCGAGTTGATCTCATGTTGTTGATGAATCCATGATTCACATTTAATTCTTTTATTTTAGAAAAAAGCCCTATGTGAAATACCTGTAAATATATATTAAGTATAATAAATTAGCATCGTGCATGCTTTTGTTAATATTGTATAATTAGCACTTATTTATTCAAAATAAAAGAATAAAGAAGAAAAGAAGAAAGAAAGAAAATAAAAAGAAGGCTGCAATTATGTAATAAGTACGGACTGACCCAAACCTCGAGAGGAGGTCAAGAATTAGCCTAATCGAAAAGGAATAAAGTAGAGGGAAATATGGTATTTATTTATTAATAATCCAAAAATACTTGGTAGATATTATTCATTCTGTATTGATTCACTATATATGTCATCCCCTAGTTATCATGTATATATCATTGATCTATTTTATTTCTCAATAAAAAGATCTCGAATTTATTTATTTCCTTAATAAAACTTGTAAATAAAATATATTTGAAATAATAAAAATAATTATAAAATTTAATTATGTACATACTTTAAAGAATAACACTCATAAAAAGCCAGAACAAGGCTATTGAAAGATCGACGCCTGCTCCACTTGAACTCAAATTCTTTCAAAAATCACATCTATTGTACTCTAAATTTAATTATCTTTAAAATCAGAATGATTCATTATTTTTGGAGTTACGGTTTAAAAGTCGGACTTTCCTGTTTTTATGTATTTATTTATTTTTGTATATGTGATGTATATATTGTATTTTAAACACTTGTATATACTCCTACTAACTATATAAAATTAAAATAATATTCATAAAACACAAAATAAAATAAAAATAAATTCAATACTTCAATGTGCAATAGCATCATTGTATATATATTTTGTACAAATACCCAATTCATTAAAACATGTAATTAATCTTAAAAATCAAATAAAAGTGATTTTATACATTTTAAATTATTTTTTAAATAGATAAAATATAGAATTTAATGTATTTATGTAAAATAATAAAATAAAAATATATGTACATAATATCTACATATATTGTACCTATACATATTAATATATATTGTATAAAGTATTATATATATGTTATTAAAATTATTAAAAATAAAAAAAGTTTGTAAATAACTAATACTTTTCATTTTTACCACTTTTAATTTTAAAATCATTAACTATTTTAATTTGATTTTTCTTTCATTTTTGAAATCGAATTTTCCGATTGGTCAACCCGAGTCTGTTGACCTGGGTCAACCATTCCCTTCGACCAGGTCTGACCCGGGTAATGGTTTGCCGGACCTGGTTTCTCCCTATTCTTCCACCCGAGTCCGATCTCCTCCCACCTTGGATTGCAGACCCTTGTGCTCCTTGAAGATCCGCGACCTTCATGGATACGTAAGAGGGTCCGAATCTCCCTCGATTTGCGTGAACATTCCCGATTATTCTAGACACCTGAGTCACCCTATAATTCATCTCCTTGGCCATCGTCGTGCCCTAGTTCACTCTCGCTCCCCTTTTCCTGCACCCGAGTCTTTCGAATAGTGATAATGCTTTGTCGGACCCTTCTAGATCTAGGATTGGTGGCCATTTATGCTGAACCACCTTCATAGCCGGAGAACTCCATTGCGTATAGCCTCCTGGCCATCCGTAGTTGGGTAGAGATCATTACCCCATGTTCGCTTCGTCGACATTCGCCTTACATTGCCGTAGCTTCAGGTACTCTCATTCATTTTCTTTTTGCCCTACTATTTTGATTCATCTGTTTCCGTTGTCGTCCGCCATATTTTCTCCGACCACCAGGTCTGGAGCTCTGCCCGGCCATCTACCCGCGTCGATACATTCACCCGCTCAGTGCTCATCCTTCTATGCATCCTGATCACCCTAAATCTTGCGCATCGGAGCTACTAGATTAGGTATGGTATTTCTCCCTCCACGTACGCCGGAAGCCCAAAGCCCATTCCCCGTCACTTCCTTTGTTGTTTATGCAAAATAACCACATCCAGAGCATCACCTCCGAGCCTTGAGTATCCTTGCTAGTACAGGTGCATGAGAGGTGCTTGATTCGAGTCCCAACTGCAGTGGAAAAGTAGCTTTAGATGGTACACCTTCCAGATCCACGTCAAGCACCACTCCGAGCTATCTGAGACTCTAGTCCTACGCCGAACCACCGTACAGAGCTGCTGGATCCCTTAGCTGACCGCTCCAAGCTATGTAGCACCATATTTCATTGATCGAAGCTCTGTCAACTTGACCTTTTCCAGTTCTTCCAGAGCATCCCAACGCCGTTGGATGGAGTAGCCCTCTCCCCAGATCTGATCGAGACCACATATTCAAGCCCAAATTTTGGTGGTCCGCTCAGATCTTCATCAGATCTGACACACACGTCATCGACTTTTCTCCAGACTGTCAGATTTTCTCCTAGTACACAATAGAGCCACGCATCATCGATCCGGATCGTCTAGACCGTTAGATTCGTACATGCAGTCTATCAGAGCCTTACGTCAGACCATGCGCATTGCACATGCTTACATGGTATATTGCATCTTTTCACCTGTCTTTTCTGCAATTTCGTTTTGGTGCAATAATTGTAAAAGTAGTTAGAACTTTTTGCAGTAAGGACTTTGTAGTTTTCCTATTTGCATTTTAGTCCAGCCGAACTGAAACTCACATGCTTATTCAAATGTTTTTGTGGGTTATTTACTTTTTTTCTCCTAATCATTCATGTATTAATGAAATAGATTTTACTTTTGAAATTTGCATTTATACGCCTGTGTGTTGAATCATGTGAAACACACATTTTAGCTGGAACATTTGCATCTTTGGCCCTTTCCCTTTTATTGCTTGTTATTATTCAACACCAGAATTTAAAATATTTGCATACATGTCCTTCTGAATCCAACAATTTTACTTTTTGATTGAAATATATCAAACTTAATCAAAAAAATCACACAAAATTAGGATACGTGCACGCTAGTGTTTACTTTGTGTGGTAATTTTTGTTTGATTTATTTCTTTTATGTACTATTATTAAAAATTCAAAAATCAATTAATAATTCTCTATTTGCATTAGAGAATTGATAAAAATTCGAAACTACCTTTAAAAATTCCAAAAAAAATAGATTATCTTCATTTGACTTGTTTGATTTTCGATCCAATTTTCATCTTATTTGCTTTTATAAAACTCTAAAAATTTGTAGAACCTTAAAAAACACCATAAAAATCATATAAAATCATTTAAAAACTCAAAAATTGTGAATATCTTCTGGGAGTTTAAACTTATTTTCTATTTTTAAGTAGAACAAATACTCTTGGCTGTGCACATTTTGCTTTATTCCCTATTTTTAATAATTTTAAAAATCCTAAAAAATCTAAAAACTCTGAAAATTACACAAATATTATAAAATTATCAAAACATTAAAAATATTTTTACTTGATTTTTCTGGCTATTGTTACTATATTTTAAAAAATACATAGAGATAGTTGTTTTGTTTTTATTTCATTGTTTTTATTTGTTCTCCGTGTAAAAAAAATAAAATATAAAAAATGTTAAGTTAAAAAATCATTAAAAATTTCAAAATAAGAAAACATATAAAAATTGTAAACATAAAAATCTACAAAAAAGAGAAAATAATTAAAAAGACAAAATTCCATAAAAAGCCAAGGATAGTTTGCTTTGTCTTTCCTTCCTTCTTTTCTTTGATTTTTCATTGATTTGATTGACCCTTATTAATAACAGTTGCCACATTGTGTTCGACCCTGGTCGCTATACCGTGTTAATAAAAGTAGCTTAGACCACTTGCTTTACTTGCTTGATTCGTTTTGTGGTTGAATAAATTTTCTTGATTCTAATTGCATTTCTAGGGTAACAACGACACACTTAATTTCATAACTTAACCCTGGTCGTCCGTGTCCGTCATCAGAATGGCGCCACTACTGGGAGGCACGACAATGGTAGTTAGGACATAGTTTGCCTTCTGCTCTTGGTTTGTGTATATATACTTGTTTTTCCCTTTTGATTTTGTCTATATTTGTATCCTTTGTTTCTTTTATTATTGTTTATACTTGTCTCTTATTTTTGTATAGATTATGGCTCTTTATTTTCTTTCTTTATATATTTTTTCATACGTTTATCTTATGCATCTTTTATTTCATCTTTGTTATGAGAACCCGCGGAGCGAGGGAGGCTATCTTGGGAGAGATGATACACCCGAGTGAGGTGGAGGCCAGGCATTCTACATCGACCGACATGAGAGAGCAACTTAGGAGGAGCAGAATACCATCGTAGTTTTTGAATCTATTTTTCAGTCATTTTATTTCATTTTTGTAATCAATTTGTAATTACTTTTGACATGTCTTTTTCTATTTTTGAGCACATTATATACCCTTGGATTCGGGATTTGTTTCACAAAGTGCCAGTGCACTTGGGGGAGCTCACCGTATTTTGGTTTTCATCGCCTTTATTTTCATTTGTTTCTCACTATTTTCATATGCTTGAGCCCCTAGATATAGGTTGATATTTGGTTGAGCTAAGTAGAGATTAGGTCCACAACCATAATAGAATATTTGTTCCTATAGAAACGTTTGGACTTAGTCAAAATAACTGGCGCTTCATGATAATAAAAGTTTTCATTTAGGACGGTTCTCGCCTTTGCATTCATATAGTTTAGTTTACTTTTATGCGCGGATCATATTACATGTAGACTGCTGGAGCAAGGTACACCTTCTACCTCGTGCATGCATTCATACGATTTCATCATGCATCGGCTTTTCCAACTTGCTTCCTTGATTTATTTCACCAAGGAAATAAAGGAAATTGGAAAATTCGTTAGACGATTCTCTTTTTGAAAAATACTAAAAAAAGTGATAACCTAATATAAATTGGGACTGGTAGTTGAACTCAATCCTAAAATAAACATAATGATCACATTCATTGTTTTGGGGAGAGTAACCCCCTCCTTATTTGCAGGTAGTCTCCAGATAGAGTGAGACAGACACACTTAAGGAATAGAGTCCAAAGACCTAGACTTGTGCCCTAAGTGCTTGGACTTTGACACTAGGGTATTGTTATTGCTGCAAGCACTTGCCTCGGACATTTGTAGAAGTAGTCGTATGGATAAGGATGTTAATATGCTTAGATCGATTCTGAGCTCTTACGAGGATAGTTCTCTACTTGGGGGATTCATTGACTTATTCATGGTCTACTCTAGGAGACCACACTTGTGAGTTTTTTAATATAGCTATTTGATCGCTAAACTCTAAAATTGAAAAGATTAATGATCGTGCTTTCACGATCATCATCACATTGAGTTGGTGAACTTGGGGGTTTGTTTTCTTATCATTGTTTTTCAGTCTAGATCTACTCTTCACATCTCTCCACATCATGATGATAGGCAGACAGTCCCTTAGGCTACCTCTGGTGGCATTGCTTCATAACACACCTGGTCGTTCATCTAGGGCAATTGTAGAGAGTTCTAACCCCCTCTCAGAACCTGAGTATTCCACTTCCTTCTTCTTTGACCTTCCTGATACATAACCTGAGATACAACAACAGTCATAGTAGATTTATGTTGACTTGGCAACACCTAAGTTCAATTCTTTTTCATTGTCAAAGTCTAACAAGATGGCTGAGAGCAAAGAGAGGATGAGCAACAAGATATTCACGATGTATTTGATCAGAGTGCAATCAACAACAACCTCCTGGCATCCCTAGAGGCGATGCAGAGACAGATCCAGGACCAGGTGTTACTGATGACAGAGGTTAGGATGTAGATGATGTAGATTAGAGATGCTAAAGTTGAGAGACCCATTGGTGGACCCGAGATTCCTAGATCTAAGGACCGACAAGATGCCAGAACAGAGGCCAGACCCTTGCACACCATGATGGAGTTGCACAACCCTGTTGTGACTCTCACTCATAGGTGGATTCAATTACCTACCATTCTGAGAGATTTTGAGCTCCATCCACAGACGATCCTGTTGTTGCCCAAGTTCCATGGGCTTTCCACCGAGGAGCCTCACATCCACCTGTAGGAGTTCGAGATGATATGCAGTACCCTCCATGACAAGTTGGTGGACAAGGATACCGTCAAGATGATAGCCTTCCCATTCTCCTCGGTTGATAATGCAGCCTACTGGCGGAAGCACTTGGGGAAGGTTGTCACTACCTTAGAGAAGTTGAGGATCGAGTACCTCAACAAGTACTATCCACTCGGTTGGACCAACGCAGCGAGAGCCATGATCAATAACTTCACCATGATCCCAAACGAGCAGTTCCACGAGGCATGGGATCGATTTAGACAGTTCATTAACTTGTGTACTCACCATGATATTAGCAAGCCCAACTTGGTATAGAGTTTCATTTCTGGGTTGACACCCAAGCTGCAGGGATATTTCAATGCCTATTGTGGAGGATCCTATTTCTGCAAGGACGAGGATCAGGTCTGGGCCATCTATGAGAAGATGGCTAAGAACTACACTGTCATGACCCAGACCCATGTCTACATTCGAGGGAAGCCTCCCCACGAGGCGTTGTCTCACCACAAAATTGCATGTATAAAGGCATGTTCATCTTCAACTTCCACAACAACATCACTAGCAGAGTCATCAGCTGCAGACATGGGAATTATCAACCAGAAGTTGGACTGCATGGAGATTATTGAGAAGAAGATGTGCTGGGGCCTAGACAAGCTCAACAATATTGATGAGCTGGCCCAGGATTTGAGTGACCTGAAGACACAGATCATGTTCCTTTCAAGATGCACAAACAGCTTCTTTGCCTTCATCTAGTTCACATGCTGATCATGGAAGAAAAATCTTCACAACCATCTGCCTCATATAAATAGGTCCACCATATTCATGCAGAGCATGTTAAGCCAGCCCCACAGTACTAGTTGCCATCACCACCTTCACCACAGACACAGATGGTGGTGTACCATAGTGATCAGCCATTAGCGTCCCTTCCCCACTGTTGCAAGATCAGTCAGAGCTATTGATGTAAGTCAATGGGATTTGGTATTCCCAGTATCAACAGCAACCCGATATCCGCCATGATCACCCAGGCTTGAGATGGTCTACTGGAGGTGCTTAGTCCCAACAACAACCTCTGGTACAGTCAGGACATGGTGCACAACACTCACAACCCCAGTACTCCCAGCATACCATTCCTAAACCCTAGTATGAGGGCTGGTAGTGGAGGCAACAACAACCTCACTCCCGCTTCCAATAGCCTCCCCGTCACTCATACTCACAACAGCAACATGGTCGGCTCAACATTTTCAGAGAGGCAACCCATCCGGGTCACAAGTACCTTCGTATGAGAACCCAGCTTTAAAGGATCTCACCCACATGCTTACAGAGCAGTATACCACTTTCACGTGAAAGATGGATGAGTTCTTCCAGGAGATGAGAGAGATCATCAAGGGCAAGGCCGCCATACCCGCACAGATTGTACCGAATCCAAACGATCTAAAAGGGATGTATGAGAATGTATAGTTTATAGAGTCTACCACTCCTAGTGATGTACTTGATGATATTCACTGTTTATTTGTTGCTGATTTTGTGACACTTCGGAGTGGTAGGGAGCCAACAGACGGTGCCTCATCTAGGAGACAACAGGATGCCCACTCAGGAGTGCCAGATGAGCTAGAGAGTGGTGCTGTTGTTGCTAATTTTGATTTTGATAGTTTCTCCTTCTAGAATTATCAGGTCAAGTGATTTTTCAGATGACACTCTTGTGGGGCCTTTTGTGCAAAAACACAGATAGTGCACGTGCGTGGCACGCGCATGCTTGAGGTTAAAGCGGTGGGCGGCGATTGAGTTTGAGGGTGATACGTGGAAAATTGACGTCCTTGTGATCTTAGATAGATCTTGATCGTCTACTCTATGGAGGCTGATCGTGCAGCTGATTGAAAGCCCACGTGGTTTGATCTGAATCGTTCGACCCTAAATAGATCAATGGCTTCTGATGCGATAGTTCTTCCCTAAATGCCGAATTCAAGCGATGATGGCTATTCAGATGTTTAGGTCAAGCCTCTCACATGCGATGACGATGGTTGATGCTGCAACATCGGTCCGTTCACATGGTGATGACAACTATAACCGATAGTTCTACATGCTGTAGGCATCTGATCTGAGACGGTGATCTACAATGGATCCAGCAATGGTCGTCAGTGCTGTGTTGTGGTTTTGCCATGTGCGATGGTGATTAGACTATTGGATTCTGATCATGATGCTCTTATCATGCTTGTATAAGTTGTTAATTTGGTGTAAGACTCCTCGGTGAATTGCTGTTCAAATTATTCAGAGCTCGATCGGTGCTGTATCAAAGTATCTGTTCTTCAGACCTGATCACTTGCAACTTAAATAAGGTTCGAGGGCTGGTACCTCAACCGAGTGTTAAGCAAAAGGAAAAATGGATGGAGAAACTCCAGCAGATGATAGAATGGGTTCCAATCGCAGAACAAGGTTGACCTGAGATGATCAGAACGTGAATTGAAGATGGAGAATTGGATCAATTTGGATGAGATGGAATCAGTAGGGGATTTTATTGAATTATAGAGAATTGAGAAGAGGGAGGAGTAAGAGAAGAAGAGGAATCGAGGGGAAATCAGAGAAGGACTGAAGCCTAACATGGACGGAGAAAGGTATCTATGGATGCGAAGCTCAACAGAGCTCCTGCGATATCATGACCTCAACCAGAAGCAGTTCTGGGAGGTTGAATCATGATAGAGCTACATGGCAGTGTAGAACTCCGACAATCAGATCTCACCGTACTCCTCAATCTCCCTTGCTCAACAACAAAGGCGCACTGTCACCACTATTTTCTCAGAGCTCACAGAGAAGAATGTGGGAGTCGTAAATGGCGGATCAATAGGTTGAGGAAGCTCGAGTCCTATTTATAGGGTAGGAAACTTGGGGAGCATGCTGGAGTTGGTTAGGCTAACAACCTAACGGCCAACGACCGGCCGTTAAGTTGTTGGCCAGAGGAAAGGAGGTGGGCAGGACGGTTCAGAGGGAAGAAAGGTGACATGGAAGGAGGAAGAAACAAGGAAGAAGGGAAGAAATGGAGGAGAGAGAAAAGAAGGGAAAAATAAAAAAAGATTAGTTAATTAATTAAGTGAAATAAATATTTAATAATGAAATAAAGAAATTAAATTAAATGAAGATAATAAATGAATAAATAAATATTTAGTTAAATAAATAATGATTAATTATATAAATAAGTAAGTAAATAAATAAATAAATTTGCAATAAATGTTTATTTATTTATTTTAATAATAAAATATTAATGACGTATAAAAATATAGGAAATGACCTACATTAGATAAAATAAAATTAGGATACATTGTACATTTTATACCAATAAGGTCCCAAAACCTACTTTTTGCATATTAACTTTGATTTTAGTGAAATCAGTTTCATTTTATTGATAATTCTGCATAATGAACTTCAAAAGTGAGTACACCCGATTCAGAGTCCATATTGCGGAGTTATGAGGTCCAGAAATTTAGGGTCACGACTTCGTGGACTTGGGATTTATTGGTATTTTGTTTTAAGTTATATTTTTATAATTTTTTTTATTGATTTTATGAATACATTAGAAAAAGAATTAAGTCAATCAGAGTTCGGAATTATTAAATAGGAAATAGGGAAGTTTATACACATAATTCATATAGACAAAGGGGCCCAAACGCCAAAAAGCGCATGTTTTATTCTAATATTTTTTTGATATTGTTAATAATAAGTATTAGTTAAAAATGAAATTTAAAAGTGAGTTTGGTCAATTTGGAGTTTTCTGTAAATAGTTATGAACCTTAGAACTTGTCATTTATGACTTTTTCGGTCCATCATAATTAATTATTTATACATTAAATTTTTTCTGATATTTTATAAATTGATATATTATTATAAAAAACTTTCTTGAAGAAAATATTTAAATTTGAAGTGATCTTGGTGATAAATAAAATAGATGAAATTTATACAAAGTGAAAAATTTATTTATGTACATTTATGATATTTATTTTCTGACATTTTTTTATAAATTAGGATCAATATCTCTCCCTACTTATTTATTTTGTCGACCAAGTCAATATTGACATAGTCTCAAGATTAGGATAAATATGTATATATTACATTTCTACATCCTTCTTTTCTTGTTCTTTTTCTCTTTATTATTTTATTTTGGATAAAATAAGTGTTAAATATATATTATTAACAAATGTGATTAGAATGTTAATTAGTGACAATTAGTGAATATTTACATGCATTTTACCAAGAATTTTAGCCAAAATGAAAGAATAAAGGCGATGAATCATAGATTCATCAATGGTGGTGTTGATGCCACCCACCTTGAGGATGATCCAGGTGATAGCGCTGATGCCTTTCCTTCTCCAGATGCTGCAGATGGTGGTGCTGATGCCGCCAAGTTTCCACATGATGGGCCAGATCGCGGTACTGGTGCTTCTTCTTCAGATGTTGTCGGCGGTGCTGATGCAACCAAGAGTCCATGTACAGATACTCTAGTTGTTTTGACTTCTCTTACTATGCCTAAGAATGATGTTTTTAGAAAAATACAAAAAATATCAAATTTTGAAAAATAAAAAGATGAATAAAGGAAAGGTTTCTGTTTCTTCTCTGAGTCCATCTGATGTGATATGCCATCTGATGTGATACTTAATAATGCTTGTATGGATTCCAGCCATTTGTATGCCCTGAGACATATTCCTACTCCTGACCCTCCAGTTCCTGATGAGGGTGAATCCATCCCCTTCCCACAAGCACTCCACTTAAGGAGGGGCCAAAAAGTCAAAAATCCCAAAAAGACACAACAGCTAGAGTTTAACGAGCAGATGATAGATCGATTCCATATTTAGCTGACTCTACAGAAGGCATTAGAGCACATCCCTCTCTTTAAGAACAATCTTAGAGAGAAGACCATAGTCCGTAGGAAGAAGAGGCACAACCACAATGCAGAGATCCATGTGCTTACCTGTGCCACATGCTTCGCTATCTAGAACCGTTTGCCAGCTAAGAGGCCAGAAGCAGGGGCTCCGCATGTCATCTACCACATTCACGAGCAGCAATTCGATCATACTCTATTAGACATTGGGTCTTTAATTAACCTTCTTCTGGCAACCTTACTTGATCGCTTCGAGTTTGGCCCTCTTAGACAGAGCAGAACAATACTTCAATTTGTAGGCATATCTATCAAGAGGCCGAAGGGTTTACTGATGTTTTCGTCACCATCCAGGGCCTGAAATTCCTTGTGGACTTCGTCATGTTGGACAAGGAAATCCCTGATTACGTGATAGATGCCCCGATCATATTAGGTCAACCATTCATGGAAACAACAAAGGTTGTGTCTGATCATGATAGAGGCAAGGAACACTTTCACGTCGAGGGCAAGAGTATACAAATAGAGACAATTGATGAGTTGAGAGCCAGAGATTCAACAAGCTCAGAGCAGACGACATATTCAGAGCTAGACATTCACCACGAGTGCGATTGTGATTACATACGATGAAGCATTTTGGGAATATAAGGATTCATGAAGTCTAGTCACATCTTCTGAGTTATCAGATTTACAGAAGCCAACTGATGAGAGTTCGGAGAACGCACTTTTGGAGCAGGATACTACAGAGGTTAGTGATGCCGATTCGGTTAGCAAAGCTGATTTCATTTCTTGTCATCATGATCCCTCCGATTTAAACACTGACTTTGACTGGAAGGAGTTTGATGAGTAACTTCCGTGTTTTATTTCTATAGAGCTTACAAACAAGACTGAGACAATGCCAATGCGGTTGATATAGACACCAGTAGGGTCATCTTCGTCAAGTTCGGAGGAGTAGAGAGAGTTCTCACATTCAGATCTAGTAGCTTTGATGCAGACATTTTAGAGAACGGATTTACCAGCTCCCACATGCCAAGAATTGAAGACTTTCCACAGAGCATGAAATACCAAATCCTTACGAGTGAGCCAGATATGTTTCCAGTAATTATCTCAGCAGAATTGACTGATGACCAATATTCTCGTTTGATGGAGGTTCTTGAGAGAAACCGCAAGTAAATTGGTTGGTCTGTAGCAGATCCCAAGGGGATAAGTGTGGCTCTGTGCTCTCATTACATCTATATCGAGGATGATGCCAATCCATCTCGTGAGTTTCAACGCAGACTGAACCCAAATCTTCGAGAGGTGGTTATGAAAGAAATATCCAAGTGGTGGAGCACAAATTTTATCAACCCCATCTCTGACTCCAAGTGGGTTAGTCCATTACAAGTGGTACCCAAGAAGACGAGTATCACTACAGTTATGAATGAGGACAGAGAGGAGATTGCTACAGTGTACCCACTTCTTGGACAGTCTGTGTGAACTACAGAATATTGAAACAGGATACCAAGAAGGATCACTTCCCGCTACATTCATTGATCAAATGATTGAGAGATTAGCTGGGAAGAGTCACTACTACTTTCTTGACGGGTACTCAAGGTATAATCAGGTGGCCATTGCGTCCAAAGACAAGGATAAGATGATGTTCACATGTCCGTTTGGGATGTATGCTTTTAGACGGTTGCCCTTTGGACTATGTAATGCCCCAACTACATTCCAAAGGTGCATGCTTTCCATCTTTTCGAACATGGTGGGTGACTGTTTAGAGGTCTTCATAAATGATTTTTCGATCTACGACGATAGGCTTGATGCTTGTCTTTCTTGCCCGGACTGTGTGCTTCAGAGGTGCATTGAGGTCAACCTTGTTCTTTCTTTGGAGAAGAGTCATTTTATGATGACTCAAGGAACAATCCTTGGTCACATCATCTCCAAAGAGGGCATGGAGGTCGATCTAGCCAAGGTGGATATCATCAAGAAGCTCACTCCCCCATCCAATCTGAGGCAGTTAGGTCTTTTCGAGGGCATGTCAGTTTCTACCGACGGTTCACCCATGACTTCATTTGTATTGCTCGATCGCTTACTGATGTTCTCACGAAAGACACTGAGTTCCTCGTAGATGATAAGTGTCTTTTGTCATTTGAGACTCTCAAGAATCTGGGTATGAAGGCTCATGTCCTTTAGCCACCCGATTGATCTCTCCCATTCGAGATCATGACGAATGCCTCAGATATTGTCGTAGGGGTTGTTTTAGGATAAAGGAGGGATGGTTTGCCTTTCACCATTCACTACACTAGTCGTACTTTGGATGCCGCCCAACATAATTGCACTATCACAGAGAAGGAGATGCTAGCGATAGTCTTTACTTTGGATAAGTTCAGATCATACATTATTGGATCTAGAGTGACTATATACACTGATCACACCGCCATCGGTTACATAATGGCTACAAAGGATGCCAAGTCACGATTGACTATATGGATCCTTCTACTCCTGGAGTTTGATACCAAGATTAAGGATAAGCCTGGATTCAAGAATATGGTGACGGATCACCTCTCCTGATTAGAGCATCTTGAGGATTCATAGACAACCACACCTATCAATGAGACTTTCCCAGACGAGGCAGTTCTTGCTATCACCTTTCTCCCTTGGTATGCTGACATTGTGAACTATCTTGTTGCCAAGAAAGATCCACAAGGTTGGACCATGCAATGACTTGAGACTTTCCTAGTGAAATCCAAGTCGTACCATTGGGAGGATCCCATCCTTTACCACGAAGGAGGGGATAGTGTCTGGCGTCGGTGTGTTCCTCAGGAGGAACACCACATTGTCCTCACCTTTTACCACAAGCTAGAGGCAGGAGGACATTACTCAGGGATAAGGACAATGCAAAAGGTTCTCCAATCCAACCTTTGGTGGCCAACACTCTTCAAGGATTCGGATGAATTCGTGAAGAGGCATGCTGACTGTCAGAGGATGGGTAGTTGTGGTCATAGAGACATGATGCTGATGTAGCCATTCACTTCAGTGAGATTTTTGATACACGAGGCATTGATTTTATGGGCCCATTCTTGAAGAATCAGGGATATGAGTACATTTTATTGGCTATAGATTATGTGAGTCGTTGGGTTGAGGCCATCCCTGCCCGAGCCACTGATGCGAGGACTATTTGCATATTTTTAAGGAAGAATATCGTATCATGGTTCGGGGTTCCTAGAGTTCTGATTTCTGACGGGGGTACTCATTTTATCAACATTGAGGTAAGGGCCCGTGCTAATGAGTTCCACATAGACCATAGAGTTGTCACTCCATATCATCCACAATCGAATGGTCTTGCCGAGGTTTCGAACCAGGAGATCAAGATGATATTGCAGAAGGTTGACCACCCAGACCGAAAGGATTGGTCATGGCTTTTGGACTCGGTCTTGTGGCCCTATAGGACATCCTTCAAGACTCCTTTAGGTATATCTCCATTTCGACTCATTTATGGCAAGCCATGCCACTTATCTGTGGAGATGAAGCATAAGTCACTATGGGTAGTCATAGAGATATAATTATATCCAGAGTGTAGGAGATCAGAGGAGAGCAGAGTTGGTAGCCCTGGAGGAGCTTAGAGATACAACCTTTTCGAGTAGCCTATAATATAAGGACAGAGTGAAGATATGTCATGATTCACACATCAACCATAAGAAGTTTGAGCAGAATCAGAGCGTATGGTTATTTGATGCACCATTGAGATTATTTCCAAGGAAATTACAGAGCAAGTGGAAATGACCATATTTAGTCAGAAAGGTGCATGACAACAACAATATTGACATATCCGAGTTGTCTTCTGAGTCCACCTTTCGGGTCAACGGTCAATGCCTGAACCCTTTTCTTGATCATGACCCATTGACCGTTGATGTTGCCTCGATTCATTTTGTATGAGATGTGCTCTTGATTCTCATTTCTACCTCTCATACTTGATTTACATTTTCGTTCTGCCTCTTTGTACATCAGTGTTTTCTAATTTATTCTTTCATTCTCCCGTTTTGTTTAACACCCCAGGTCTCGCTTAGGATTCTTGATATACTTAGGATGCATTTTATCCTAAGTATGGGGGGTGTTGAACCTATGTAGTTCATATTTGTTTTTGTTCTATTACCTCTGTTTTGTTGCCTATACTTAGGAACATTCGACCCGAAGTATAGGGGAGGTAATATCTGTTTTTCACTTCTTTGATTGTTTTGTCACTTGTCCCTCAACCCGAAGTACTTAGGAACATTCGACCCGAAGTATTGTACAAATGTTTTTTTTATTTATCAATTTTATTTCTTTATTTTTATTAATTATTAAAATCCAAAAAAATTATATTAAGTTGTAAATATTTATTTTATATTTTCTTTTATTTTATTTGATTTTTATCTTATTTTAAAAAATACCAATAAAATCTGCAAAAGATAAAAATGTGGTATTTTATGCCCATAAGGTACCTCTAAAAATACTTTTTATACAAATGATTTATTTTTATTTTTAGTCCTTCACAAAAGTTGTATATCTCGTCAAGATGCGACACTTTCATGTTGACATTTTTATTTTTACCAATTTTGTTATTTATTTTTTATTTTTTTCATTTAGTTTTTGATTTTATTGGGCCTGACACATGGCATCTCCTAGAGCTACCACGTGTCACCCCCATTGTAATTTTCTTTTTATTTTTTTTTCATTTATTATTTATTATCTTATTTATTTATTATCTTATTATTTTAATTATTATCATCATCATTATTTTTATTACTTTTATCATTTTATTATTTACTTATTTATTATTTTATTTATTTATTTATTTACATTTATTATTTTTAATTTTTGCCACGTGGCCACGCCCCTGTGTGCCACATCGCCCCCTCTCTTTTCTCCTTCATAGCTTGTCACATGCGCGCATGTGCTGGCACCCACTCCTCCCTACCGCATGCACCTTCTACCTTATGCGACAACAACTGCCTGCTCCGTTTGGCACAGCGGTGCGTGCGCCGTCAGCAAACGCCTCCGCTTCTGCCTCTCTCCGCTCTTGCCCTCACTCGGCCCTAACCACCAGCCCAACAGTCGCATGCTTGACCCGGTCCCTCTCGTCCATGCAACCAACGTCTCCCATGTGGCCCACTCCTCTTCCCGCGTCGCGCCTCCTCGACCCCTCCCTCTCTCTTTATCTCTCGTCCCTCACATCTTCCCTCTCTCTTCCCTGATCGTCGTACAATCGCCTGCGACCTCACACAACTCTACAACCACCTGCGAGTTGTGCAACCTTCTCCTCTCTTCATCCTTCTCGCCCAAAACTCCATGTTGTCCCTACGTCGCCTTTCCCTCTACATCACCTTCTCTTCCCACGATCTCCATTAACCACCCATAAATGGGGCACCACCACCTCCATTAGAATCCATTCACCAACTAAAGCTAGAGTGGGAGAGCTCCCTGGTCCTTCTAAGGTGATATCTGAGATCCCTTCAAGTTCGAGCGAAGACACCCTATCGTGGGCGAGATCCGGCGAGGATCCAACCACCGTCGCAGCGAGCTTCTTGGAGCATGCCCAGCTCAGCTCTTGCCGGAGATTTGAGTGAGAATCGGAGGTGTTGCACCTCCTCCTCAGGCGCCGACATCCATCACATCAATCCTCATGTAATCTTCTTCTTTTCCTTGCGTTTCTTCCCCCATCTCTTCTTCCCCGTTTCTTCTGTGTCGTTCTTCTTCTCCGTTCATCGACCACCTACGCCCACTCATCTTTCACCATCTTCCTCACTCCGCTCCCCGCTCCTCTCATATTCCACCTTGCCTTAATCATCTTCACACCGACCTGCAATTGCCTCAACACTAGCAGCATTACCTCATCGCGCCTTCGACGCACCCACCAACGCCTGTGTGCTGCTATTTTTCCTTGCAGGTCTTCTCCTCGGTCGTTGTGTCCCCGCTACTCCATGGTAGCTTGTCACTGCCATAACACTATGGATTGCCTCGCCCAGCCATGCCATCGCCATGCTGCCTTGATCCAGCTATGCTCGCATGCCTTCCCCAATCATCCATGAGCAGCCACTATGACATCATGCCACCTCCTCCACCGACTGGTGTCACCATCAAACCATCAACTACAAGATTCTACCCTCCTCGACATGCCTTCCCACTCCACTGGATTCCATCAAGCGCCAACCACTGTGCGGCCCTCCAGCTCTTCACCTCGTACTGTAACACGATCAGCCTGCGTGACCTTCCAGATTACCGCCCTCACGCTGCATCAGCTTCCTCGTCATCATCCACAGCCGATGCAACAACTTACCCTTCACTGCCCTCCGCTCAGTTGGTCGTGTGTCGACTGACTGAGCTCTCGCCTCAGTTGGAGAGCCCACGCACCTGCACTGCCATCCACCGACCATGAACACCCTCGCATCGGGCTGTGAGCGACTCCCTCAAGCAGCCACCTCGTCATCATCTCCTCCTCACTTGTAGAGCACGTGAGGGTGGGGGATATTTGCGAAGCGCCTCCCCAAAGTTTCTTATTTCCCAAGGCGCCCTTCCCAGCAAGGATACATGCTGTGGGTGCCCTTGGAAAAATTGCAATCGACCCCCACATCTTCTACAAATTCCATAAAGCTCACTATCTTCAAGGAGGCACGTGAGGTGCACGTGCCTCATTGGAACTTATGTAATAGATCCACTAATTGCATCGATAATTGCATTCGCATATTTCCATTTATTTATTTTATTTTTCCTATTTTTACATATTTATTTGAACCTTCATTTAGCATTATTTTATTATTCGAAAAATTGCATATTGTATAACAACACATTCTCTATCATTCTGGATATTGAACATATTTTTATGAGTTGTGTTTTATTTAATATAATTATTTTGGTGGAAAATTATATAATTTACCCAATGCATGTTATTCAATTCATATTAAATTAATCGTTGATCCAAAAATTCTCAAAAATCCATACTAGTTAGATTTTAGTGTGTTCTACAGTGTGCCCAAATTTCATGTCATTTGCGCGCATATCAAGGAATGAATAGAATGAGTGGTGATTTCATTAATTGATTTTTTATAAATTGAAAACTCATTATTTCTCACATTTATAATTTTTCCTGGATAACTCTCACATAAAATCATCTAGGATAATTTTATTTGTTAGAAATAAATTGGTTTGGTATTTATTAAAAGTAATTTTCTCAAAATAACCTAGTCTTCATATTTAATTCACAATTAATTATCTTGCATCTAAAAATTCCAAAGAAATTATAGCAGCTTAGTCTTACATTCATACACATTCTTGTAAAGTTTCATTGGGTTTGGAGTTCATTTTATCGAAATTTATAGTTTAACCCCTGAAATTTACCAAATTTGCATTTCATTTATTAATTATGTTTAAAAATACAAAAAACGGCTCTCTAAAAATCTGATTCTAGATAGACAATAAATCAACCTAAGGAGATAATGGCCTCCCAGAGTTCAACCTTGAGATTGCCCAAGTAAAAAAATTGATCGCTCGCATTAATCGACAAATTCATTGATTAGCAATTTTTTATTAATCTGAATTGCTTGCCTATAATGAAAATCAACGTTAATTCCACATAATTAACTAGGGAAAATGCAGGTTTATCAATCATCGACTTCTATTCAATTCATTCTTTTATTCATTATAATATATGATTCTTTTCACTTTTCTATACTTAGCACGGGTTATGTCTTCCTTTGTCGTTCTTTGATCTCTATGAGCACACAATTTAAGCTAAGTATAGGGGGATGTCGTATATATTGTATATATACTTCAGCCACAACTCGTACTTAGGTGTTAATAATATTACTAATATTTATAAAATTGGAATAAAAATAAGTTGAAAAGTGTTTGCAAAAATGCTTGAAAAAATTTTTGTTACACGAGTTATAAATTATTTTTAAAAAACTTTGTAAAATTATTTTTATACAAAATTTTGTAAAAATATTTGTAAAAATGTTTTGTTTGTAAAAAAATTGTAAATTATTTTCGTATTAAAATAACGTATATTGTACAAATATTTGTAAAATGTGAGAAAATAAAATGTTTGCAAGAACCTTTTTGAAAAATGTTTATAAAATTGTTTCTAAATTGTTTATAAACAAGTTTTGAAAAATCTATTGTAAAATCTTTTGAAAAATTTTAAAAAACTTTTTGTAAAATATTTTGTCACTTGGGTTGTCAAGTATGGGTATAAAAGTTATTTTTGTAAACTTGTATCCACGTGTATGTATAATAAAATTCTTTTGTAAATTTAAAATTGTATATAAAATTCTTTTGTATTAAAATCCTTTAATATAAGTTATAGATAAAATAACCTTAAAAACATGCAAATATTCTTTTTGTAAAATTATGTACAAAAATGTGTATAAATCTTGTATAAAGTTTTTAATATAAAAATCTATGTAAATATGTAAAGTTTTACAAATTTTTATTAACACTTTCTTTTCCTTCTTTTTCAAAATACCTAAAAATTTAAAAAATTATAAATTCATAAAACTTGCAAATTCTTTGAAAAACTTTTCAAAATATTTTTTATCTTCTTTTCTTTTCAAAAGGTTTTGTAAATACCTTTAGTTACATGTATATATGCATTTTTCAGAATCATTGTTGGTATTTAAACTAGTATGGAATAAAATTGAAGAATGGAGCACGGTTGAAACCTTAATCCACTTAACTTTAGAGGAACCTTATAGGATGTGGAGTTAAAACTTTTCAGGTCCTAGTGACTTAATTCTTTGAGGCCACAAGGCTATGTATGTTCACATGTCATCTTGATTGGTCTATGTAGAATATTTCGAGGCACACATGACCCTTACAAACAGTGGCTTGACTTGGACACGTACTTTACACGTAGCTCTTCATGGATGAGGTGGTGAGGAGGCAGAATCCTTT
Source organism: Ottelia alismoides (assembly GCA_037367405.1). NCBI lineage: Eukaryota > Viridiplantae > Streptophyta > Magnoliopsida > Alismatales > Hydrocharitaceae > Ottelia > Ottelia alismoides. The sequence continues at coordinate 2,044,726 of JAZKJV010007409.1, read as the reverse complement.
GACTTGGGGAAGCACACAGGAGTGTTACAACTAGTGGAAACACTCGTCCTCGTCTATGGAGGGTAGTGCATCTCAACCTCGTCTAGTAACATTGATGTCACGACCCCGATTCTGGGTCGTCAGATCCTTCCACATCCGTATCTGGTTACTCGTCAATAATTTATTCAGCAGTCACAACCACCATTCAGAAACATGATGTAATTAAAAATACTAAAAAGGAAGTATTTCAACACTTTTACATTCTAAATATAAAGTACACAAGATACGTTGTCCTACTATAACCATTTACATGTATATCAGCTCGAAAGGAAATACACAAAAAGATTACCAACTACTTTATAGAGTAAAGCTACTACCGCTGGCTACATGGCTACTATGTTAGCTGGCTGAATTACTAAAGTGCTTGCAATGACTCAATGATACTTGTTGGGTTTTCCATATATCATAGGATAACAATTAGCAAATGCTAAGTAACGAAGAAGAGAAAATCAAAAAAATGGTGTAATTTTTCAAAACTTGTTATCACGAAAAGTTTCATCCCTTCTCATTAATTTAAGTCACGTTCCTTTCTATTCAACGTCAGGGATTAGTCTAGAGAATTACCTCACCACTATATGTACTCCAAAGCTGTGGACACTTCAGGATTGTAGATTGCGTTGATCTGGCAAGATTATGCCGCCGCATGTCACCTCAACCAATCCTCTAATACTACCCTGACAATTTCCTTTTCTTTTATTAATCAGGGTCTCAAACTCTTAGCCTGGTAAACAGAGGAGCACACCTCCTTGAGGATCCGGTTGCTTAAAACCTCAGGCTAACCTTTAATCACATAACCAAGCGACTTTAAAAAACATGTTATCATGACCCAGCCGCTATTGAACCACTCGTGCCTCCACATGACACGACCACATCTTCCTTCGTTCAACTCGAATATATTGGTTCCCAGTACCATGCGTTGCAAATCATTCATTTCGTGCGCACTTATAATAACTGGGCAACCGTGTACCACCTAGGTAGGGCAATGCCAATACGAGTTCCTTCTGACAAACCTACAGGTTACATGCATGACTTGTAGTTCTACTCCCAGTCATTCTTAACATAAGATACAATTCTTTTCAGGATCCAACTCAAAACATATCAATTCCCATGACGTAATTCCTCTGTTAAGACTTAGATTTGCATAAACATAAATACTGAGCATAAACTTACACATATATTAATTCATATAATTATATAATCATATTTATGCTTATTTTAACTCCAGACCCTAACTTTCCAAACCACTGCATCCATTCCATGCTTAGACCATATTTTAGTTGAAATCACAAAATAATCTTCCATATTTTCTAAAAAATAGCCAAATTAGGGTTCTTCGTAGCAAGGAGCATAAATACAAAAATCTCAACGATCTCATATAAAAACTCAACAAGAAAATAAAGGATTTTGTTACCTAATCAAGCTCTCTCTCTCGTATGCAGTGCTTTATCATGATTCTTTTTCAAAAGGATGATTTATAGCTCCTGAAATGATCGAATTTCATTTCATATAAAAAATGCTAAGAACGTGCCAAGAAGGCAAAGAATGAACGAAGAACACGAAGAACCCGAATAACACATGAAAAACACGAAGAACACGAAGAACATATTTTCTCTTGAAATTTCAGCAGAGCTTCCCCTTTTATGGGGCGATATTTCTAGGAAAATTTTGGCAGAGTTTCCCCTTATATAAGAACATATTTCTATAAAAATTTGACAGTGTTTCCCCTTATATCGGGACATATTTCTACAAATATTTCAGCGGAATTTCCTCATATATCATGATATATTTTAAAATAAAAACAGTGAGAGATTCCTCTATAAAATCATCGAGAGGAAAACAACAAGGAAACTGAAAGAATATAACCAAACTACAAGTAATGGAGAATCGGTAGATGCCACACGTATTAGGTGATTGATGGTGTGATGAATCACAGGGTTCACTGATGTGCATACCCGCCCACACCTAAGTAGGGTATTACACAGATTTCTCCATCAAAATAACTATAAAAGCGGAAAAGAAAGAATAGAACAATAAGAAATGGAGAATCCGTAGACACCACGCGTCTTAGGTGAGTGAAAGTACGACGAATCACAGGGTTCACTAATGTGCATAACTGCCCGCACCTAAGTAGGGTGTTACACAGATTTCTCCTTGAATCAGAACAAAAAATGAATCGGAAATGAAGATGAATCGAAAACAAAGCTGGAAAAAGAACATGAATCGAAAACCAAGCTCACAAAACAAACTAAGAGAGGATCATACCTTCATCCCCCTCATTCTCCCGGCAACGCTTTGCTAGCGCTCCTTCCTCGCCTCCCACTCCTCCTCCCGACATCTCGCCCCTAGCCCTTGGGGTGGTGGGGGTAGTGGATATCGCAGACAATGAAATGGTAGGGGGGCTATTTATAGGCTTCAGAAAAACGCTAACCATGGTTAGAAAATCATGGTTTAGATCTTAATCACAGTTAGCAGCCCATGGTTTTGGCCAAAACTTATCCGAAACTTAGGGCTTAAGTTAGAACTATTTAGAAGACTCTAGATTTGATAATAATTCTTAATTAGCATTAATCGTGATTAACTTTTACTAATCATGATTTAACCTTCGTAGCTTACGCTTAACTTTTGCTAACCATTGATTAGTGTTTGCTAATGGTCATCAACGATTCTCAATCCATCATTAATTTCTTTAATCGTATTTAATTAGTCTTAATGACGGTCATTAAGATTTAATGATGCCTTAAACCTCCTTACTTCTCTTTCTTTCGAAAATCATACCAAATCGAAATGAAGTCCTATTCACATGAAACAAAGTCCCTTGATTTCCTCTTGACGAGCCGGATCTTATGATATAGGATCCGAGAGATGACCAAGTTCAAAGCTTTACAATTATAACAACCATCTTAAAGGAATTCTCGTCCTCAAGACTACAAATGCATGCATAACAACCTTAAAGAGGATTGAAACCATAACAACCTTACAAAGAATGAACGTTATTTCATTTATAATAAAGATATACACACTACATTGTGTTATCATTCAAACAAGTACGGGTCTTTTTCTCTCATTTCTACCTCAGGTCCCATGTGGCTTCTTCAAACTCTTGTTGCACCACACCACTTTAACTAGAGGTATCTCTTTATTCCTCAACTTCTTGATACCCCTGTCTAGTATTTGCACATGTATTTCTAGGTATGTCAAGTCTGGTTGAACATGCAAATCATCATAGCTTATCTCATGCTCAGGATCTAATATACTTTCTCAGATTTGATACATGAAAAACATCATGTATTGCCGAAAGATGCGGAGGAAGTGCAATTCTATATGTGACTTTACCAATCCGCTGAATAATTTCAAAGGGACCCACAAACCTGGGTGCCAACTTCCCACGCAAGCCAAACCTCGGAACTCCCTTCATAGGCGATACTTTGAGAAATACAAAGTCTTCTACCTCAAACTCAAGATCTCTTCGCCTGGTATCACTATAGCTTTTTTGATGACTCTACAGTTATTAGTCTTTTTCGAGCAAGCTCTACAGCTTCCCGTGTCTCCTGGAGTCTATTTGAATCGTAAAGGTTCTTTGTCCCGACCTCTTTCCAATACAAAGGAGTAGTACACCTACGTCCATATAGTGCTTCAAATGGTGCCATGCCAATACTTGTATGGTAACTATTGTTGTAGGTGAATTCTGCAAGAGGCAAATGTTTCACCCATGACCCTTTCCATTCTATGGCATGTGCTCGTACCATATCCTCTAAAGTCTGAATTGTACATTCTGATTGACCATCTGTTTGTGGATGATATGCTGTGGTCAAGCATAGCTGTGTGCCTAAGGCTTTCATGACGTTCTCCCAACAGTGTGAGGTGAGTCGTGAATCTCGATCGGAAACTACCTCCTTTGGGATATCATGGAGACAGATCACATGTGTAATATATAACTCAACAAGTTGATCTAGAGTGGAAGATAAACTTATCGGAATAAAGTGTGCTACCTTGGTCAAGCGATCTATTATAACCCATATACTATCTTTACCACCAATCGTTTGAGGTAAGCCAGTAACTAAGTCCATGGAAATGCTTTCCCATTTCCACTCAGGTATAGGGAGGGGTTGTAGCAATCCTGGTGGCCTTTGGTGTGAAGCTTTTACCTGTTGGCAAGTGAAACACAAATTCACAAACTCAGCAACATCTTTCTTCATTCCCGACCACCAAAGTATTATTGAAGATCCTTATACATCTTCGTAATTCTTGGATGAATAGATGATCTAGAGCAATGCGCTTCACATAAGATGACTTTCCTCAGTTCAAGTGTGTTTGGTACACAAACTCTATGATGGTTATATAGTAACCCATATTTTATCTAGAATCCCTCTATCTCATTCTTCTCAAGTTGTTGTCTCAAGTCTTTAAGGACTGGATCATCCTCCTATCCTTTCTTTATTCTCTCCCAGATCTCTGGTTTGTATCGGTGAGGAATAGTTATAGATCGACACTACTATCAAATGGTTTCCATTCACTTAACATTGATAGTACACCCCAGAAGTGGATAACACTCATCAACCCATGTAAATAAGTTCTTCTACTAAGGGCATCTGCTACGACGTTCCCCTACCAGGGTTGTAGGAGATGGTGCAATCATAGTCCTTCAACAGCTCTAGCCACCATGTCTGTCTCATATTGAGCTCCTTCTGATCAAACATATATTTCAAGCTTTTATGATCAGTGAAGATATCAAAAGTAATACCATAGAGGTAGTATCTTTGTATCTTTAAAGCGTAAACTACTACAACTAATTCAAGGTCATGTGTCGAGTAGTTCTTCTCAATGAGTTGTCATGATGCATACGCAACTACCTTACCATGTTGCATAAGAACTGCCCCAAGTCCTTATTTAGATGCGTCAGTATACACTGCAAACCCTTCACTCCCAGAGTGTAGAGTAAGGATAGGTGCATGTGTTAGGCATTCTTTTAGTGTCAGAAAACTAGCTTCGCATGCATCAGATCATATGAATGGAACTTCCTTTTGAGTCAGCCTAGTCATTGGCAATGCTATTCGTGAAAAGTCCTTCACAAATCCTCTATCATTCTATCTGACCATGATGTAGTGGTTACATAGGCTAAATAACCTTGGTACCCTCTTTCTAACAACTGTTGTGCCTTCAAAGTAGAGATATATTCAATATTATCATTGGATGTCTTTATAATGAACTGAAACTCTATCGAGTTAGGAAGGTGAAAAGTTACCATCCTCTGAAAATAGTCAAGGCATGCATGATGCCTTTCTAGCCAGTCCATCCCCAGGATGATCTCAAAGTCATCCATTTTAATTAGTAATAGTTAAACGGGTAACTGATGTCCTGCTATCAGTACTACACAATTATCCAAGATTTCTCGTATTATAAATACTTGTCCTCCTGGTCCCTTGATCAGATACGACTGTTGTACTTCTATTAGTACCTTACCCAAAGTGGGTACTAACCGTTGAGCAATAAATGAATGTGAAGCACCAGAATCAAACAAGGCATGCATTGAAAAGCCATTAATATTAATGGTACCTCGTACGACCGTGCCTGAATTGTAGGCTTGTTCTTCAGTGATTGCATTGAGCTGACCAGTAGGAATAGGCAAGCTAGAACCCACAATACTTTGTGTTGGTTGCTGTGTAGGAGACGCTCCTTGTGAGCCACGACCTCTACCCTGTCTTCCTCCTCGTGTTGCTCCATTGCTCGGGGTGGATATTATACTGTTAATCGGGGTTGATTTAGACCACAAACCTCTCAACTTTGGACAGTCTTTCCTTAAGTGGACTTCCTTATGACAGTAATAGCACACACTTGTTCCTATCCGTGTTGAAGATCCAACCATAGCGGTACTAGCTCCTGTTGTTGAGTCGCGAAGGTATAGCGGAGGTCTAGAGAAACCCCCTCTTCTCGATAAATCCTGGACCAAAGTATGTGGCGAGCTTAAAGTAGACCCAACTGGATGATAACGACTCTCTTCGGTTATAATTCACCTTACGTTTGGATGGTCCACCAGTAAAGTGGAAGCTACTTCTTTTGTGATTTTCATCCCTTTCCATCTCAATACGAGAGGCGATGTCCTTGTCTTCATCTACAGTGGTGGCTCTAAAGCCTGCAAGCTTCTCTCTAAGATCTCCCTGAAGTCCGCTAATAAATTTGGTAAGACATTCCTGTGGTGAAGCTTCTAGTGGTGGGGAGTAACATAACATCTCAATAAAGTGAATAAGATAATCTCGTACATTCTTGGATCCTTGAGTCAAAGAATCCAACTCCTTCCTCTTCAATTCTTCCCAATGGGAGGGACATAGATGAGCTCAGAACCTCTCTTCAAAAACATTCCAAGATCTACTAATTTGTTGGAAATTGCTCTCCACCATCATCTTGCGCAGTTTGCTAGGGAGTAATCAGCAAAGTGCACCCAAGTGTCTATTGGTGCGTGTATTATTCTCAAAATCCTGCTAACATCATCAAGCCATAGTTCTACCCCAGCAAGTGTCTCTGTGCCTTTGAATCATGGAATCTTTCCCTTTCGGTAATTGTCTAGTAATTTTTAGTGTCTAAGAAGGGTCTTCTCTATTGCTCCTTCTACTGGAGTAGGAGTAGATTCAGTAGAAGGATGGTAACTAGATTCTTCCTCAGAAAGATGGACAGAACCTTCAATCCTAGCATCCACAGGTCTAGATGCCTCAGGTCTCTCAGCTTTTGCATTGTGCCTCTCCTCTAATGCTTGCTACTTTTGCCCCATTTCTTGCAGCATTGTCATCATAGCCGCTAATTGCCTAGATACGTCTTGGTCTGCCATGATCCTGGGATGAGTCAAGGCCAAAGGTTAGGTCCTATACATTTTAGCATGATGTACATAAGGGACAATGACTTGTGAATGGTATAGCAGTCGCTTATTAAGATCAAAGGATATTAAGATAACCTTAATTTCTGAATACCACTCATAGTTATCAATTACTGAGTAAATTATTGGAATAACCGGGCTCTAATACCAAACTGTCACGGCCCTGATTCTGGGTCGACGGATCCTCCCATATCCGGATCTGGTTACTCATCAATAATTTATTCAGCAATCACAACTACTATTAAGAAACAGATTGCAATTAAAAATACTCGGAGGGAAGTATTTCAACACTTTTACATTCTAAATATAAAGTTCACATGATACATTATCCCACTATAACCATTTACATGTACATCACCTCGAAAGGAAATACACAAAAATATTACCAACTACCATATACAGTAAAGCTACTATGGCTGGCTGGATGGCTACTATGTTAGTTGGCTGGATTACTAAAGTCCTTGCGATGGCTCACCGACACCTGTTGGGTTTTCCATAAATCATAGGATAACAATTAGAGAGTGCTAAGTAATGAAGAAGAGAAACACAAACAATTTGTAATTTTTCAAAACTTGTTATCACAAAAATTTTCATCCATTCTCATTAAATTAAGTCCTGTTCCTTTATATTCCATGTCAGGGATTAGTCCAGCGAATTACCTCACCAATATATGGACTCTGAAACTGTGGACACTTCGGGATTGGAGATTGCATTGATCTAGTAAGCTTATGCTGCCGCACGTCACCTCAACCAATCCTCCAATACTACCCTGACAATTTCCTTTTCTTTTATTAATCAGGATCTCAAACCCTCAGCATGGAAAAGAAAGAAGCACACCATCCTTAAGGATCCGGTTGCTTAAAACCTCATGCTAACCTTTAATCACATAACCTAGCGGCTTTAAGAAACATGTTATCATGACCCAGCGGCTATTGAACCACTCATGCCTCCACATGACACGATCACATCTTCCATCGTTCAACTTGAATATATTGGCTCTCGGTACCACGAGTTGCAAATCATTCATTTCATGCGCACTTGTCATAATAGGGCTACCATGTACCTCCTAAGTAGGGCAACACCAATATGAGTTCCTTCTGACAAACCTACAGGTTGCATGCCCGACCTGTAGTTCTACTCCCAGTCATTCTTAACGTAAGATAGAATCCTTTTCAAAATCCAACTCAAAACACATCAATTCTCATGATGTAACTCCTCCGTTAAGCCTTAGATTTGCATAAATATAAATACTGATTATAGACTTACACATATATTAATTCATATATTTATATACTCATATTTATTGTTATTTTAACTTCCACACACTAACTTTCCAAACCACTGCATCCATTCGATGCTTAGATCTTATTTTAGTTGAAATCACAAAGCAACCTTTCATACTTTCTAAAAAATAGCCAAATTAGGGTTATTCGTAGCAAGGAGCATAAATACAGAAATCTCAATGATCTCATATGAAAACCAAACAGCAGAAGGAAGGATTTTGTTACCTAATCGAGCTCTCTCTCTCTCGTATGCAGTGCTTTATCGTGATTCTTTTTCAAAAGGAGGATTTACAGCTCTAGAAACGATCGAATTTCATTTACGTATCAAAAGCGCTAAGAACGTGCCAAGAACACGAAGAACGAACAAAGAATACGAATAACGCAAAGAACACACGAAGAACACGAAGAACGCGAAGAACATATTTTCTCTTGAAATTCCAACAGAGCTTCCCCTTATAAGGGGTGATATTTTTAGGAAAATTTCAACAGAGTTTCCCCTTATATCGGGACATATTTCTATAAAAATTTTGGTAGAGTTTACTCTTATATCGGGACATATTTCTACAAAAATTTCGGCAGATTTTCCCCTTATATCAGGACATATTTAAAATAAAAACAGAAAGAGTTTCCACTATAAAATCATCAATAGGAAAACAACAAGGAAACTGAAAGAATATAACCAAACTAAAAGTGATGGAGAATCGGTAGACACCACACGTCTTAGATAAGTGAATGTGTGATGAATCACAGGGTTCACTGACGTGCATAGCCGCCCATACCTAAATAGGGTATTACATAGATTTCTCCATCAAAATAACTATAAAAGTGGAAAAGAAAGAATAGAACTATAAGCTATGGAGAATTGGTAGATACCACACATCTTAGGTGATTGAAAGTGTGACGAATCATAGGATTCATTGATGTGCATAGACGCCCGCACCTAAGTAGGGTGTTACACAGATTTCTCCTCGAACCACAACAGAAAATGAATCGGAAAAAAAATATGAACCAAAAACAAAGCTGGAAAAAGAACATGAATCGAAAACCTAGCTCACGAAACAAACTAAGAAAGGAGCGTACCTTCCTCCTCCTTGTTCTCCCGGTAGTGCTTCACTAGCGCTCCTTCCTCGCCTCCCACTCCTCCTCTCGATCTCTCGACCCTAGCCCTTGGGGTAGTGGTGGTAATGGAAATCGTAGAGAATGAATGGGTGGGGGGGCTATTTATAGGCTTTACAAAAACGCTAACCATGGTTAGAAAATCATTGTTTAGATCTTAACCACGGTTAGCGACCCATGGTTTTGGACCATGGTTTTGACCAAAACTTATACGAAACTTAGGGATTAAGTTAGAACTATCTAGAAGAGTCTAGATTCGCTAATGATGCTTAATTAGTGCTAATCATGATTAACTTTTACTAATCATGATTTAACCTTCGTAGCTTATGCGTAACTTCTGCTAATCATTGATTAGTGTTCGCTAATGGTCATTAACAATTCTGAATCCATCATTAATTTCTTAAATCGTATTTAATTAGTATTAAGGATGGTCATTAAGAGCTAATGACATCTTAAACCTCCTTCTCTTTCTTCCGAAAATCATAACAAATTGAAACGAAGTCCGATTCACACGAAACAAAGTCCGTTGGTTTCCTCTTAACAAGCCGGATCTTATGATACAGGATCCAAGATATGGCCAAGTTCATAGATTTTCATTGAGGTCTAACGACAGGATGATGTGGGTTACAATAATGCTTCAAAAGAGGGATAGTCTACTGGCTCAAGAAGAAAAACTCCTTATGCACATGCTGCACATTTGTATATATGTCAAAAAAAGATGCAAAAGATCCAAAAAAGGGGACATGCCTGATTGAAAATAAAATGCCTACCGGAGTGTATATAGTTGAATAAGCAAAGCTTATGTGATTCATTGTCTCATCTCATGGAAGCTTGCAGCCGGAGATTTGGCTACATTGGTCAAGATCCAAGGGATACGTGGTTACACTGGCCATGGTCCATTCTCTTCTTTCCCCCTCTTCTCGAGCTGGTTGCACTTGAACTTAGAAGGGAATACCCTGCTCCTCGAGGAAAGAGTTGCTAGACCGAGGAACTAGAGTTGCCTTGTTGAGGGAGGCTGCTTCTTTGCCATTTCTGAGGTCGGGAGCTATATATCACTTACACAGTACAAGTAGAGATTCATAATCATAAGAGTTTGTGTATTTAGACTTGTTCTGAACTAACTATTGAGACGACCTAACCATAGAATTGTGGATCTTAAGGGCTGTTGAGTCTTAAATCTATTTCCCAACAATTTTCGCCAAAATAATAATCCAAAGGTTTGATCAAGATCCATACTTTAATTTTATGAAGATAAGTTTAATAATCAACATTAATTCTCTTTTCTTACTTTTTCTTGTCTCTATTTTTGTTTTCACTTCTTTTTCAAATAAGGGTTTGCTAAGGGACTAACAAAGGTAAAGTATAGGGGAATGATGAATCTGTGATTCAAATCTTTTATACTTTTATTTTAGCAGAAATTCCTATGTAAAATACATGTAAATATATATTAAGTCCAATAAATTAGCATTATGCTTGATTTTTTTAATAATCTATAATTAGCACATATTTATTCTAAATACAGAAGAAATAAAAAGAAAGAAAATAAAAAGAAGGATGTAATTTTGTAATAAGTACAGACTGACCCGAACCCCAAGAGAAGGTCAAGAATTGACCTGATCGATAAGGAATAAAGTAGGGGGAGATAGGGTCTCTATTTATTAATAATCCAAAAATACTTTGTAGATATTATTTATTTGCATTGATTGACTGTATATATTGCCCCCTATTTATCATATATATACCATTGACCTATTTTATTTCTCAATAAAAAGATCTCGAATTAATTGATTTCCTTAATAAAACTTGTAAGTAAAATGTATTCTAAATAATAAAACAATGGCAAACTTGAATTATGTACATACTTAAAATAATAACACTCATAAAAGCTGTAAAAGGGCTATTGAAAGATTAATACCGTCTCCACATGAACTCAAATTCTTTCAAAAATGACCTCTATTGTACTCTAAGTTTAATTACCTTTTAAAATCAGAATGGTTTCATTATTTTTTGGGTTACGGTTTAAAAGACGGCTTTTTGAGTGTTTTGTACAGTTGTACAATACCTATATTTGTATTTATGCCTTTATTTATTTTTGTATATGTGATGTAATATAAATCCCAGATTTATCAGCTCAATAGATTATATTTATCTCTCTTGCTTAAGTTAATCACATGATTCATGACTAATTAACACTAATTACTGTGTTGTAAATAATTTACACTAATTATTATTAACATAACTCTATTATGGGGTAATATTTTACGTATTTATTTCTTATTAAAAATCAAATAAGAATTAGAATAAATTATTCATAAATAAAGTAATATAAAATAAAAATATACAAAATAAGCAAAAGAAAAATAAAAGAAAATCATTTTATATGGTTTTTAATAGTATTTAAAGTTTATCTATGTACAAATGACCTCTGATCTCTTTGACTTCTACATGAAATTGTAGTTCATGTTCCCCACTTTTCCTAATTCACGCTCTAACTATTTCTTTCCTAATTAATACTGATTTTTTGAATTAACTTAATTCTTATTGGGCCATGTGGTGCCTCCATGGCTGCTAGTGTGGCCCGTTCCTTTCGTGCCACCTGTCTTCATTCATGACCCTCTAATCAGATCTGATCAGGGGCATCGTAGCCGCATGCTTGCACCTAGATGCTTATCATTTGATTTTTTCTTCACCATACATATCTCGCCGTTCTCCAGCACCATTTTCTCAACCGTTGGATCAATTGATCCAACGGTTAGGGCTTTGTCATCAACCTTCATGTGTTGCCCCCCCTGTACAAACTGCCATCTCCACAACATTTTCCTTCTGTCGTCAGCTAATCTTTCAATCAACTGCCTCCACCAACTTCTTACCATAACTCCCGTGGTTAATGCCCCAACCCTAACTTTAACTCACATCCACCCTCTTCACAACTACGTGCGGTTGAAACCACCATGGAAGCCATCTGCAACCACCACTACCCCCATCTTCAAATAGCCCAACGCCGCTTCAAGCGACGTTTGTCCACTGTTACTAAGGCCAAGGCCCAGCCCTTCCTCCTCCTCTCGTGGCAAGAGAAGGAGAAATCGAGGTGGCAATGATGACTTATGGCCTGGTGAGACCCATGGCAAGCATGCCATGTTACAATGCTCAAGAATCGGTTGTTCAAGCTTCACGTGAGGCTGCACGGGTTAAGCGACGATCAGAGGTCCATGGTGGCCTCAACCCAAGCATCCATTCCATGCTTCATTCCCAAGATTCAGGTTGGATTAGATTTTTCATCCATTTTCTTCAATTATTTCCAGATGTAGATATACCCACTTCGTCAAATCGAAGGTCCATGATGGCCGAGGCCCAGCCATTCTTCCTCTCTCATGACAAGAGAAGGATAAATCGAGGTGTCCATGAAGACTTATGGCCTGGTGAGACCCATGGAAAGCATGTCATGTTACAATGCTCAAGAAGCTGTTGTTCGAGCTTCACACAAGGTTGCGTGTGTTAAGCGATGATCGAAGATCCATGATGGCCTCAACCCAAGCCTCCATTCCATGCTTCATCTCCAAGATTCATGTTGTATTAGATTTTCATCCGTTTTCTTCAATTATTTCCAGATGTAGATATATCCACTTGTTGCAATCGAAGTGCTTTCAACCTTCACCATGGATCTTTGATCCACACTGAAAGTGATGTCCTTTATGATTCAAGTTCCTTCGTGGCTCCCCCTTCAACCCATCTTCGTTCATACATGAACGAGGAACCCCATGGGCTCCACCTTCTTTAGCCACCATAGCCCACCATTTCGTTCACCCTTCGCACACATAATCTATGTTGTGCTTTGGCTATGTTTTGCACTAACATCTACAGGTGCCGAGTCTTTCAATGATCGGATTTCCTGAAGAAGCTCCGATCTGGAGCTTTGATGATGATGATCATCATCCTTCGACTGCTCGAGCATTTTCAATGACCTCGCATCATCTCGCGGACCCTCCGTAAACGATTGCCGACCTTCTGAAGAATCCCAAGAGCACTATGGAGGAAGGAGGGCTTGTTGGAGCCCCATCTTGCAGCCACCGCATACGACGGTGCTTTTATGAGGAGAATGGGTAGGTGCCATTGGATCACCCCAATTTAGGGACGATCTGACGACCTAATTTCATCCACGACGATGAAGTCGAGCCTGCAACCTTGGAGCCACGGCATGCGCCGAAGCACCATACACCTCCACGTGGCCCGAGCCACGAGCCGTCCACCAAGCCTAGGACCGTACGTACCTCACGCGTGTGGGTCTAGACAAACTTCATATCCACCCATATGGTTTCATGTATTTGCAAAAATACCCATGCACATGGGGTATTTTATAAATTTCATCGTCGATTTTTCATATTTGCATTTTAGTCCCTCCAGGGACTTGTTTGTTATGTTTGAATTTATGTTTTATAACAGTTATGTTCCTGGATTAAATGATTAATATCTTCAGCACATTATATCCGATTGATGTGATTTCAATTCCATTATGATCCTCATTTTACTATCTTTTACATTGCTATGTTTATTATCAGATTTGGCGTGTAGTATCTAATCATTTATTTAGAGAAGAAATCGATGCTTTTATTCATCATATGTGAATCCTGACTTTGAATTCCTCGCTCAATTGGAACTTGATCAAATAGAGAAATTTATTAAAATTGAATGATCATTTTAGGGCATATTAGTGAGCATAATTACATTTGTTCATGATTATCATTATGTTAATTCTATTGATATATTCTAACAAGCATTAATGTATTAAATCACATTTCATCCGTGCACGCATTTGTGATATGCATCGTACCTTGCTTGCGTGCTTGCATTGGTTGTCTGTTTCAACCAAGATGATTTAATTATCGCTTAACCTAGATATTTAACGACCTGAATAATTGTATTATGGCTCGCGTACTTGTGTTTGACCCTGGACTTTCCATATTATAAATTAATGCCGACAACCTCGTTACTGAGATTCTTCTCGATTTTGTATGGATATCTAAGTGCTCATGCTACAACGGATCTCTCTTAATACATGTATTTAGCGCTTCATCAGATGGTGCCGTTGGTGGGGACACGACTTCATTAATATAATTATTTAGGATTTTATACTTTGGTTAAGCTGATTTTTATTTTATCTACGTTAATCCCGTGATGTGATGTTTTCTGTATTATATATATATATGTGTGTTGATAATATTTGAAACATCTAATGTTATCTCTTTTCTAGTAGGGTCCATTCATCGAGGACGCTCATAGAGAATGGAGGCTGGAAGCTAAAGTTGGAGTTCTCCCTGAGAAGAACCACAAGAGATGCTATCAAGTTTCTCAAAAATTATTTTTTGTTGATATTCTTGATTTATAACTGTGGACTGGACTTTATTATTTGTGTGTGTTGAGTCTGTTTCATCCATGCGGATTGGACTCAACTTGAGTGCTCGATTTAGGATCTAGGCATACAACTCATAGAGCTACTTTTGATGTATTATTCTAGGTGCTTAACTCGTAAGCTAGGTCCCACTAACTGCATCTTCAGAGATTCACTCATCTTTAAGATTCATAAGATGCATGTAATATTCTTCCAACCTAGATCTAATTGAAGTAATTATCTTCCCGCTAATAGACACATGATTAGGTGCGATTTTCCATTGACTTGCATGCATTTAGTTAAATTTTATATTCAATCTAGCATATGCATGAAGAGAGATGGCGACACTGTAAGTACTTCTTGTTAGCATGACATCACGATTTTACGTTTGCATGATTTTTCCTCTTTTCTAATATGTCACTTAGGATATGGAAAAGGGACTGGACGGTAGACGATGACTTTTGTGTTCAGAGATTTAATTACAAGTGGTAACCTAATCTCTAAAAATTTGACTGTTAATGCAAGTGGATGTAAATAAAAAGGAGCTAAAATTCACCTTGTTTTTGGGAGAGAAAACCCCGCTTACTTGCATATATATGCATTCGTTGAGAGGTGAGGACGAATCCTTAAGGATAAAGCCCAAACCCTATTTCAGCCTGCTCGTAATGAACACAAATTTGTATTATCACCAATAAAAGAGGCAAGATAATTAGACCATATTTATGGTCTTCACTGTATGTGTTGGTGAAATAACCAGGTTTGTTTGATCATTGTTTGATTCTTCAGTCTTCTGAAACCCTAGGCCCCATTATCATCTCCTGAGATTCATCATCTTGAGATTCAGCTAACACTGATCCCTTCATCATTGAGCTTCCTATTCTTTATACTTGGCCTATTTTCAGCCTAAGTATAGAGGGGATCCTTCTGTCATTTTGATTGTTCACCTCGGGTCACATGGTTTTTAATTCATATCTTATACTTAAGCTATTTTCCATCTTACGTATAAGGGAATCCGAGTCCATATTTTCCTCTGACTAATTCTTTTACTCATTTCGCACCTATAATTATATCATCAGTTCTCGTATATTCTTTTATATTTAGCACGAGCTATGGCTTCATATCACTTTGTTCTATGAGGACATAGCAAAAGCTAAGTATAGGGGGGGTCTACCGTATATATTTCTTATATACTTTAGCCATAGCTTATATTTTAATATTTTTTCAAACTCTTGGGGTTATGGGTATCGTATTACATTCTTGAACTGATTTTTGTAAAAAAATGTTCTGAAAATAAAATTTGAAAATTATATATATTTGACATGGTTTTCAAAATTGTTTTACATGGTTTGCAAAAATACAACTTGACATGTTTTGGAAAATCATTTGTAAAATATTTTGAAAACCTAAATATTTATGTGACATTGTTTGGAAAAATGATTTACTAAGGTTTGAAAAATGGTATTTTACTTGTTTTAAAAAATCTTTGTAAAATCTTTGGAAAAATTCTATACTTATGTGATAGTTTTCAAAACGTTTTTTTATTCAAAAATTCTATTCAAAGCTAAGGGTGTACTGAGTCTAATTAATTAAACTTCTAACTTAAAAAATGTAACTTATTGATTGGTGTTATTCTCTGACATTTTCACTATGCACTCAAGGCTTGAGATGATCTGTAATACTTGGTTTAAGGAGTCTCTAGACTTAGAGTTATTATGTCTTTATCATTAGGGTCTTGGACTTAAAAATTCACACTCTCCTAGTTCGAAGATATGCATGCTATATCCCATGATTAATCTCCCTTAAAATAATTTGACTTTCACTCACATGCACGACTGCGTTCATGATTGAGATGAGTCAAGATATCACTAAGGAAACTGGAATTGGAAGTTTTAGTTTGGACTTGATTTCTATGATTCTCAAGGATGTGATAAGATTAATGATGGCTTCATGAAACCTGAGTGTTAGCATCTTAGCCACTATAGGACTTGTTCTCATGCTATCTCTTGATCAAACCTAAAGTGCCAGTGTTTGATGACATTATTTAATAAGTTGATCAGTGTGCACCAATATTTTGGCAAAAGCCATGGAGCTAGCCAAAAACAAAGAAAGAAACAATGAAAAAAATGCTCTCAACCATACAAAGTCAAATATCAATGAGCTACCACCTAAGGAAAGTGCTCCCAACCATTTTCAAAGTGTCCATTTGGACCACCGCTAATAGGTCCAGGAATCGGGCTAGCATCCAAAAAGGGTTCTAGATCGTAAATGCTACAAGTTTGGGTGTAGAAGGCATATTAGATACTCAAAAAAGGCACACCCCAGTGTATTCCCAGGAAAACAAGTGCAGACGACTCCAACTTCTCTTGACGGACAAACTGATTAGAAAAAATCAAAATGAAATTGTTTTGTGTATTGGCACTTGAGAGAACCCTGTTCCAATGAGAGGTAGAGAAAATAAGTGCACAATCCTATGATCTCCATTATCTGGCCTTCCATATATCCTTTTAAAGTCTGACAAACTAAAGAGAAGGTGGATTGAGGCAAGATTAGATTTGTTCCTTAGAGTTGAGGGTTGGGTCCTTAGGAAAGCATCAGAGATTGGAATTTTGGTGATGTTTAATTCTATTCTTATGATGCAGTCTACACTAAACCATACCTCTTATATATGTGTGTGTGTGTGTGTGTGTGCGCGCGCGTGTGTGTATGTGTATAATTGAGAGTCTGGCAATTAGAGGAGCCGAATTACTTTTGACTAACACTTGGATCAACTTAAAGTTTTAGGATTCCTAAAAAACTCATGTTCTAAGTCTAATCAAGCCTTATAATCTCATAAGCACAAGTCAGGGAACTCGCTACTTTTTCTAACAAATTATTTATTTATTAGCTCGAGGACGAGCTTAGCTTAAGTATAGGGGGTGATAAATCCCAGATTTATCAGCTTAATAAATCATATTTATCTCTCTTACTTAAGTTAATCACATGATTCATTGACTAATTAACACTAATTATTGTTTTAAATAATTAACACTAATTATTATATATTAATATAACTCTATTATGGTGTAATATTTTATGTATTTATTTCTTATTAAAAATCAAGTAAGAATTAGAATAATCTGTACATAAATAAGTCAATAAAAACAAAATAAAAATACAAAAAATAAGAAAAAGAAAAATCATAGAAAATTGTTTTATATGATTTTTAATAGTATTTAAATTTTTCATATGTACACGTGACCTCTATCCCTTTGACTTCTACATGAAAGTTGTAGATCTCATCGAGATCTACAACTTTCGATTTCACCACTTTTCCTAACTCACCCTTTAACTATTTCTTTCCTAATTAATACTGATTTTTTTAATTAACTTAATTCCTATTGGGCCACGTGTTGCCTCCATGGCTGCCAACGTAGCCCTTTCCTTTCGTGCACCTGTCTTCGTTCATGACCCTCCGACCAGATCTGATCAGAGGCATAATAGCCACATGTTTGTGCCTAGATGTTGATCGTTTGATTTTTTTCTTCATCATATAGATCTGGCCATTCTCCAGCGCCATTTTCTCTACCGTTGGATCAATTGATCCAATGGTTCGGGCATTGTCTTCAACCTCCATCTGTTTCTCCCCCTTGTACAAACAACCATCTCCACGACATTTTCCTTCTATCGTTAGCCAATCTTCCAACCAACTACCTCCGCCAACTTCTTACCATAACTCATGTGGTTAATGCCCCAACCTTAACTTTAACTTACATCCATCCTCTTTGCAACTACATGTGGTTGAAACCACCATGGAAGCCATCTGCAACTACCACTACCCCCATCTTTAAATATCACACCGCAACTTCAAGCGGTGGTTGTCCACTATTACTAAGGCTGAGGCCCAGCCCTTCTTCCTCCTCTCGTGACATGAAAAGGAGAAATCGAGGTGGCCACGATGACTTATGGCCTAGTGAGACCCATGGCAAGCATGCCATGTTACAGTGCTCAAGAAGCGGTTGTTCAAGCTTCACCCAAGGTTCCACATGTTAAGCGACGATCAGAGGCCCATGATGGCCTCAACCCAAAACTCCATTCCATGCTTCATCTCCAAGATTCAGGTTGGATTAGATTTTCATCCATTTTCTTCAAATATTTCCAGATGTAGATATACCCATTTCATCGAATCGAAGGTCCATGATGGCCGACGCACATCCATTCTTCCTCCTCTCGTGACAAGAGAAGGAGAAATCGATGTGTCCATGAAGACTTATGGCCTGGTGAGACCCATGGCAAGCATGCCATGTTACAATGCTAAAGAAGCTGCTGTTTGAGCTTTACACAAGGCTGCGTGTGTTAAGCGACAATCGGAGATCCATGATGGCCTTAGCCCATGCCTCCATTCCATGCTTCATCTCCAAGATTCAGGTTGGATTAGATTTTCATTCATTTTCTTCAATTATTTCTAGACGTAGATAGACCCAGTTCTTGGAATCGAAGTGCTTTCAACCTTCACCATGGATCTTTGATCCACGCTGAAAGTGATGTCCTCTGTGATTCAAGTTCCTGCGTGGCTCCCCCTTCGACCCATCTTCCTTCATACATGAATGAGGAACCCCATGGGCTCCACCTTCTTCAGACACCGTACCCCACCATTCCGTTCACCCTTCACACACATAAACTATGTTGAGCTTTGTTTCTATTTTGTACTAACATCTGCAGGTGTCAAGCCTTTCAATGATCGGATTTCTTGAAGAAGCTCCGATCTGGAGCTTTGGCTCTGATGATGAAAATCATCATCATCATCCTTCGACCTCTCGAGCATTTTCAACGACCTCGCATCATCCTCGCAAACCCTCTGTAAATGATTACCAACCTTCTGAAGAATCCCAAGAGCACGATGGAGGAAAGAGGGCTTGCCGAGCCCTGTCATGTAGCCACCACATATGACGATGATTTTCTGAGGAGAATGCGCAGGTGCCGTTGGATCGCCCCAATTTAGGGATGATCCGACGACCTAATTTCATCCACGATGCTGAAGTCGAGCCTGCAACCTTGGAGCCACGCCACACGTCGAAGCACCATACACCTCCACATTGCCCGAGCCACGAGCTATCCACCGAGCCTAGGACCGCACGCGCCTCGCGCGTGTGGGCCTAGGTAAACTTCATCTCCACCCATCCGATTTCCTGTATTTGCAAAAATACCCATGCACATGGGTTATTTCATAAAGTTCATCATCATTTTTTCATATTTGCATTTTAGTCCCTCTAGGGACTTGTTTGTTATGTTTGAATATATGTTTTATAAGAGTTATGCTCTTGTATTAAATGATTAATATCTTGAGCATATTATATCCGCTTGATGTGATTTCAATTCCATTATGATCCTCATTTCACTATCTTTTACATGGCTATGTTTATTCTCTGATTTGGTGTGTAGTGTCTAATCATTTAATTAGAGAAGAAATAGGTGCTTTTATTCATCATATGTGAATCCTGACTTTGAATTCCTCGCTCAATTCAAACTTGATTGAATATAGAAATTGATTAAAATTGAATGATCATTTTAGGGCATATTAGTGGGCATAATTGCATTTGTTCATGATTATCATTATCTTCATTCTATTGATATATTCTAACAAGCTTTAATGCATTAAATCACATTTTATCCGTGCATGCATTTGTGATATGCATCGTACCTTGCTTGAGTGCTTGCATCGGTTGTCTGTTTCAACTTAGATGATTTAATTATTGCTTAACTAGATATTTAATGACCTGAATAATCGTATTATGGCTCGTGTACTTGTGTTCATCCCCGGACTTCCCAAGTTATAAATTAAAGACGGAGAACCTCATTACTGAAATTCTTCTCGTTTCTGTATGGAAATCTAAGTGCTTGTGCTACAACAGATCTCTCTTAATTCATGTATTTAGTGCTTCATCAGATGGTGTCGTTGCTGGGGACACGACTTCATTAATATAATTATTTAGGATTTTATATTTTGGTTAAGCTGATTTTTATTTTATTTAGGTCAATCCCATGATGTGATGTTTTCTGTATCTAATGTTATCTCTTCTATGCTAGGGACCATTCATCGAGGACGCTCGTAGAGAATGGAGGCTAGAAGCTCAAGTTGGTGTTCTCCCTGAGAAGAACCACAAGCGATGTCATCAAGTTTCTCAAAGATTATTTTTGTTGATATTCTTGACTGGACTTTATTATTTGTGTGTGCTGAGTCTGTTTCATCCATGCAGATGAGACTCAACTTGAGTGCTCGATTTAGGATCTAAGCATACAACTCATAGAGCTACTTTTGATGTATTGTTCTAGGTGCTTGACTCGTAAGCTAGGGCCCACTAACTGCATCTTCAGAGATTCACTCATCTCTAAGATTCATAAGATGCACGTAATCTTTATCCAACCTAGCTCTAATTGAATTGATTATCTTCTCTCTAATAGACACATGATTAGGTACGATTTTCCATTGATTTGCATGCATTTAGTTCAATTTTATATTCAGTCTAGCATATGCATGAAGAGAGCTGGCGACACTGTAAGTACTTCTCTTAAGCATGACATCACGATTTTACGTTTGCATGATTTTTCCCCTTTTCTAATATTTCACTTAGGATATGGAAAAGGCATTGGATGGTAGACAATTACTTTTGTGTTCAGAGATTTAATTACAAGTGGTAACCTAATCTCTAAAAATTAGACTATTAATGCAAGTGGATGTAAATAGAAAGGAGATAAAATTCACCTTGTTTTTGGGAGAGAAAACCTGCTTACTTGCATATATATGCATTCGTTGAGAGGTGAGGACAAATCCTTAAGGATAGAGCCCAAACCCTTTTTCAGCATGCTCGTAATGAACACAAATTTTGTATTATCACCAATAAAAGAGGCAAGATAATTATACCATATTTATGGTCTTCACTGTGTGTGTGGGTGAAATAACCAGGTTTGTTTGATCAATGTTTGATTCTTCAGTCTCCCGAAACCCTAGGCTACATTATCATCTCTTGAGATTCATCATCTTGATATTCAGCTAACACTGATCCCTTCATCACTGAGCTTCCTATTCTTTATACTTAGCCTATTTTCAGCCTAAGTATAGGGGGGATCCTTCTGTCATTCTGATTGTTCCCCTCAGGTCACCTAGTTTTTAATTCATATCTTTATACGTAAGCTATTTTCCAGCTTATTATAGGGGGATCCGAGTCCATATTTTCCTTTGACTAATTCTTTGACTCATTTTTCACCTATAATTATATCATCAGTTCTCGTATATTCTTTTTATATTTAGCACGAGCTATGTCTTCATATCACTTCGTGCTATGAGGACATAGCAAAATCTAAGTATAGGGTGGGTCTACCGTATATATTACATATAGCTCATATTTATAAATTTTTTCAAACTCTTGGGGTTATGGGTATCGTATTACATTCTGAACTGATTTTTGTAAAAAAATGATCTGAAATAATTTTTGAAATTATATATATTTGACATGGTTTTCAAAATTGTTTTACATGGTTTGCAAAATATAGCTTGACATGTTTTGGAAAATCATTTGTAAAATATTTTGAAAACCTAAATATTTATGTGACATTGTTTTAAAAAATGTTCTACTAAGGTTTGAAAAATGGGATTTTACTTGTTTTAAAAAATCTTTGTAAAATGTTTGGAAAAGTTCTATACTTATGTGACAATGTTTCAAAAAGTTTTTTTCAATTTTTTTTTCAAAGATAAGGGTGTAAATGAGTCTAATTAATTAAACTTCTAACCTAAAAAGTATAACTTATTGATTGGTGTTATTCTCTAACATTTTCACTATGCACTCAAGGCTTGAGACGATCTGTAATACTTGGTTTAAGGAGTCCCTAGACTTAGAATGATTCTGTCTTAATCATTAGAGTCTTGGCCTTAAAAATTCACACTCTCCTAGTTCGAAGATATGCATGCTATATCCCATGCTTAATCTCCCTCAAAATAATTTGACTTTCACTCACGTGCACGACTGCATTCATGATCGATATGAGTCAAGATATCACTAGGGAAACTGGGATTGGAAGTTTTAGTTTGGACTTGATCTCTATGGTACTCAAGGATGGATAAGATTAATGATGGCTTCATGAAACCTGAGTGTTAGCATCTTAGCCAGTATGGGACTTGTTCTCATGCTATCTCTTGATCAAACCTAAAGTGCCTGGGTGTGATGACATTATTTAATAAGTTGATTAGTGTGCGCCACTCTTTGGCAAAAGTAGTGAGGTAGCCAAAAACAAAGAAAGAAATAAAGAAAAAAAGCTCTCAACCATACAAAGTCAAATATCAATGATCTACGACCAAAGGCAAGTGCTCCTAACCATTTCAAAGTGTCCATTTGGACCACCGCTATGAGGATCAAGAGTCGGGCTAGCATCCAAAAAGGGCTCTAAATCGTAAATGCTACAAGTTTGGGTGTAGAAGGCATATTAGATACTCAAAAAAGGCACACCTCGGTGTATTCCCAAGAACAAGTGCAGACAACTCCAACTTCTCTTGATGGCACACTGATTGGCAAAAATCAAAATGAAATTGTGTTGCGTATTGGCACTTGAGAGAACCCTGTTCCAATGAGAGGAAGAGAAAATACGTACACAATCCTATGGTCTCCATTATCTGGCCTTCCATCTATCCCTTTAAAGTCCGACAAACTAAAGAGAAGGTGGATTGAGGCAAGACTAGATTTGTTCCTTAGAGTTGAGGTTGGGTCCTTAGGAAAGCTTTTAAGATTGGAATTTTGGTGATGTTTTGATTCTATTCTTATGATGCAGTCTACACTAAGCCATACCTATTATATATGTGTGTGTGTACAATTGAGAGTCTGACAATTAGAGGAGTTGAATTACCTTTTGATATAACACTTGGATCAACTTAAAGTTTTAGGATTCCTAAAAACTTGTGTTCTAGGTCCAATCAAGCCTTGTAATCTCACAAGCACAAGTCAGGAAACTCACTAATTAATCTAAAAAATTCTTTCTCTACTAGCTTGAGGACGAGCTTAGCTTTAGTATAGGGGAATGATAAATCCCAGATTTATCAACTTAATAAGTCATATTTATCTCTCTTGCCTAAGTTAATCACATGATTCATTGACTAATTAACGCCAATTACTAATTACTGTTGTAAATAATAAACACTAGTTATTATATATTAATATAACTCTATTATGGTGTAATATTTTATGTATTTATTTTTTATTAAAAATCAAACAAGAATTAGAATAAATTGTTCATAAATAAGTCAATAAAAATAAAATAAAAATACAAAAAAATAAGAAAAAGAAAAATCACAGAAAATTGTTTTATATGTTTGTTAATAGTATTTAAATTTTGTATATGTACAGATGACCTCTGATCTCTTTGACTTCTACATGAAAGTTGTAGATCTCATCGAGATCCACAACTTTTGATTTCGCCACTTTTCCTAATTTGCCCTTTAACTATTTCTTTCCTAATTAATACTGAATTTTTGAATTAACTTAATTCGTATTGGGCCACGTGGTGCCTCCATGGGCTGCCAATGTGGCCCGTTCCTTTCGTGCCACCTGTCTTCATTCATGACCCTCTGATCAGATCTGATCAGAGGCATAGTAGCCACATGTTTGTGCCTACATGTTCATCATATAGATCTAGCCGTTCTCCAGCACCATTTTCTCTCAACCGTTGCATCAGTTGATCCAACGGTTAGGGCATTGTCTTCAACCTCCATCTGTTGCTCCCCCTTGTACAAACCACCATCTCCACGACATTTTCCATTCTATCGTTAGCTAATTTTCCAACAAACCGCCTCTGCCAACTTCTTACCATAACTCTCGTGGTTAATGCCCCAACCCTAACTTAACTTACATCCATCCTCTTCGCACTACGTGCAGTTGAAACCACCTTGGAAGCCATCTGCAACAACAGCTACCGCCATCTTCAAATAGCCCACCGCCGCTTCAAGGGGTTGTTGTCTACCGTTGTTAAGGCTGAGGCCCAGCCCTTCTTCCTCTTCTCGTGACAGGAGAAGGAGAAATCTAGTGTGGCCACGATGACTTATGGCCTAGTAATATCCATGGCCATCATGCCATGTTGCAACGCTTAAGAAGAGGTTGTTCGAGCCTTCACCCAATGTTGCGTGTGTTAAGCGACGATCGGAGGTCCATGATGGCATCAACCCAAGCCTCCATTCCATGCTTCATCTCCAAGATTCAGGTTGGATTAGATTTTCATCCATATTATTAAATTATTTCCATATGTAGATATACCTACTTCTTCGAATCGAAGTGCTTTCAACCTTCACCATGGATCTTTGATCCGCATTGAAGGTGAAGTCCTCTGTGATTCAAGTTCCTTCGTGGCTTCCCCTTCGACCCATCATCCTTCAGACATGAAGGAGGAACCCCTGGGCTTCACCTTCTTCAGCCACCACAACCCACCATTCTGTTCACCCCTTCGCACACATAAACTATGTTGTGTTTCGGCGATGTTTCGTACTAACATCTGCATGTGTCAAGCCTTTCAATGGTCGGATTTCTTGAAGAAGCTCTGATCTAGAGCTTCGGCTCTGAATGATCATCATCATCACCTCCTCTGACCCCTCGAGTCATTTCAACGACCTCGCATCATCCTCGTAGACCCTCCATAAATGATTGCCGACCATCAGAAAATTCCATGAGTACGATGGAGGAAGGGAGGGCTCACCAAGCCCCATCTTGTAGCCACCACATGCAACGATGCTTTTCTGAGGAGAATGCGCATGTGCCGTTGGATCACCCTAATTTGTGGATGATCCAACATCCTAATTTCATCCACGACATTGAAGCTGAGCCTACAGCCTTGGAGCCAAGCCGTGCGCCGAAGCACTAGACGCCACGAGCCATGAGTCGTCCACCGAGGCATGTGCGGACCTGAGCAAACTTCATCTTCATCCATCCGATTTCTCGTATTTTTCAAAAATACCCTTGCGCAAGGGGTATTTTATAAAGTTCATCACCTCATATAACCATTTTAGTCCCTCCATGGACTTGTTTGTTATGTTTGAATTTATGATTTATAACAGTTATGCCCCTGGATTAAATGATTAATATCTTGAGCATATTATATCCGATTAATGTGATTTCAATCCATTATGAGCGTCATTTCACTATCTTTTACACGGCTATGTTTATTCTATGATTTGGTGTTTGGTGTCTAATCATTTAATTAGAGAATAAATAGATGCTTTTATTCATCATATGTGAAACCTGACTTTGAATTCCTCGCTCAATTGGAACTTGATCAAATAGAGAAATTGATTAAAACTGAATGATCATTTTAGGGCATATTAGTGAGCATAGTTGCATCTGTTCATGATTATCATTATGTTCATTATGTTGATATATTATAACATGCATTATGTATTAAATGACATTTCATCCATGCATGCATTTGTGATATGCATTGTACCTTGCTTACATTCGTGCATTGGTTGTCTGTTTCGACCTAGATGATTTAATTATCGCTTAACCTAGATATTTAATGATCTGAGTAATCGTATTATGGCTTGTGTCCTTGTGTTCGACCCTAGACTTCCCAGGTTATAAATTAAAGCTGAGAACCTCGTTACTGAGATTCTTCTCGGTTCTGTGTGGAAAGTTAAGTGCATGTGCTACAACAGATCTCTCTTAGTACATGCATTTAGCGCTCCATCAATGTATATATTATATTTTGAAAACTTGTATATACTCCTACTAACTATATAAAATTAAAATAAAATCCATAAAACACAAAATAAAATAAAAAAATAAATTCAATAATTCATTGTTCAATAATGTCATTGCATATATATATTGTACAAAGACCTAATTCATTAACACCTAAAATTAATCCATAAAAATCAAATAAAAATGTTTCTATACACTTTAAATTATTTTGTAAAAGATAAAATATAGAATTTAATGTATTTATGTAAAAATAATAAAATAAAAATATATGTACATAACATATATTTATATTATACCTATAAATAATAATATGTACTATATATTGTATTGTATATATGTTATTAAAATTATTAAAACTCACAAAAAATAGTTTAAAAAATAACTGACACTTTTCCTTTTACCACTATTAATTTTAAAATCATTTAATATTTTAATTTGATTTTTCTTTCATTTTTGAAAATAAAAAATTCTAATTGGTCAACCCGGGTCCGTTAACCTTGGTCAACCTCCCCCCCAACAGGTCTGACCTGGGAAATGGTTCACCGAATCTTATTTCCACGAGTTCTTCCACTCGGGTCCGATCTCCTCCCACCTTGGATTGCAAATCCCTACGCTCCCTTAAGATCTGTGACCTTTGCAGATACATATGAGGGTTCGAATATCCCTCGATTTGCATGAACATTACCCATTCTTCTAGACACTCGAGGCTTCCTATAAATCATATCCTTGGCCATACCTCCACCATAGTTTTTCGAGCAGTGACAGTGCTTCACCGGACCCTTCTGGAGCTAGTATTGGTGGTCATTTGAGCCGATCCACCTTCGTGACCAGAGACCTCCGCTGCGATTAGCCTCCTTAGCCTTCCGTGGCCAAGTAGAGGTCATTACTCCTCCATTCTCTTTGCTGGCATTCGCCTTACATTTCCGTATCTTCGGGTATTGTCATTCCTTTTCTTTTCACCCTACTATTTTGATTCATCCATTTCCACCATCGTCTGCCATCTTTGCTCCGACCACCAGGTCTAGAGCTCCACCCAACCATCTACCGCATCGATACATTCACTTGTTCATCACTCATCCTTCTACCCATCCCGATCACCCTAAATCTTGCTCATCTTCACTAGATTAAGTATGGGCTTTCTCCCACTACATACACCGAAAACCCAAATCCCATTCCCCATCACTTCCTTTGTTATTTATGCAATATAACAACAGCTAGAGCATCACCTCCGAGCCTTGAGTATCCTTGCAAGTACAGGTGCACGAGAGGGGCTCGATTCGAGTCCCAACTGCAGTGGAGTAGTAGCTCTAGGTGGTACACCTTTCAGCTTCACGTTGAGCACCGCTCCGAGCCATCTGAGACTCTAATCCTACGCGGAACCACCTTGGCGAGCTGCAGGACCCTTTAGCTGACTGCTTCGAGCATTGTAGCGCTAGATTTCATCGATCGAAGCTCAGCTGGCGTCACCACCCACTAGTTCTTCAAGAGCATCCAAGCGTTGTTGGATGGAGCAACCATCTCTCCATATCTGATCAGGACCGCATGTTCACGTCCAAATTTGGGCAGTCCGATCAGATTATCATCAGATCTGATACGTACGTCATCGACTTTTCTCCAGACCATCAGATTTTCTCCAAGTTCACATCATAGCCATACAAGTACGCCCCTTTCTAGACCGTTAGATCCGTACCTGCAGCTGATTAGAGCCCGCACATCAGACCACATGCATCGTACGTGCCTACAGGGTATAATGCATCTTTTCACATTTCTTTTCTGCCATTTCATTTTGGTGCTATAATTGTATAAATAGTTAGAACTTTTTGTAGTAAGGACCTCGTAGTTTTCTTATTTGTATTTTAGTCCATCCAAACTAAACTCATGTGCTAATTCATGTGTTGTTTGGGTTATTTACTTGTTTTTCCCTAAGATTTCATGTGTTAATGATATAGATTTACCTTTAGAAATTTGAATTTATACCTTTGTATGCCTGAATCACGTGAAACACACATTTTAGCTGAAACATTTGCATCTTTGTCCCCTGCACTTTTATTGCTTGTTATTCGACCCTAGAATTTAAAATATTTGCATACAGGTCCTCCTGAATCCGACAAGTTTATTTTGTTTCTTTTTTATTGAAATAAATATCAAACGTAACCCAAAAATCATATAAAAAATTGGATAAGTGCTTGCTAGAGTTTACCTTGCGTAGTAATTTTTGTTTGATTTATTTCTTTTATTTGCCATTATTAAAAATTCAAAAATTAATTAAAAATTTTCTGTTTGCCTTATGAAATTCATAAAAATTCGAAAATACCTTTAAAAATTCCAAAAAAATAGGTTAGCTTTATTTTGGCTTGTTTGATTTTTTATCAAATTTTCATCTTATTTTCTTCTATAAAACTCAAAAAATTTCAAAACCTTAAAAACACCATAAAATCATATAAAATCGTTTAAAAACCCAAAATATGTGTTCTTTGTTTCGATTTGTTGATATTTAAATAACCGTTTTGCTAAAAATATATTCTAGGAGTTTTGAGCTTTTTTTCTATTTTAATTTGAATCCTGGCCATGCATGGTTTGCTTTATTCTCTATTTTTAATCATTTTGAAAATCCTAAACAATCTAAAAACCCTTGAAAAATTTCAAAAACATTATAAAATTATCAATAACTCAAAAATATTTTTACTTGATTTTTCTAGCTATTTTTACTATATTTAAAAAATACATAAAGAGTGTTGCATGACCTTTATTTAATTATTTTTATTATGTTTTGTGTAAAAAATTAAAAATATAAAAAATTACGAAATTAAAAAATCATTAAAAAATCAAAATCAGAAAACATATAAAAATTATAAAAATAAAAACTCCATAGAAAAGAAAATAATTAAAAAGAGAAAAATCCGTAAAAAGCCAAGGATAGTTTGCATTGTCTTTCCTTCTTTTCTTTGATTTTTCATTGATTTGATTGGCCCTCATTAATAGCAGTTGCCTCCTTCTGTTGACCCTAGTTGCTATGCTAGACTAATTTAAGTAGCTTAGACCACTTGCTTCACTTGCTTGATTCATTTTGTGGTTGAATAATTTTTGTTGATTTCTAGCCAGGTTTCTGGGGTGACAACGATACGCTTAATTTCATAACTTAATGCTTATCATCCGTCTCCATCATCAGCTGGTCAGTAATCTGTCCCTTTTCCTTCAATGGTGACATTGAGTCCTCTGAATCCAAATAAGTCTCTGAAAATATGCAAGGTACTCAATCAATCCTTAGAATAGATGGAGTCTCAAATGATATCTCGAGATTAAAGTCAATCTCGAATAAGGGATTTATTAGCGAAAGAAGGGGAGAAGTAGAAAAATAAGTGAATTCGGCAAGAGAGTCATCCCGAATCAGCGAAGACGAACAGAGTGCAGTATATAAAGATAATCTTGCAAAGTCCGAGCACAAAATACTCCAATCTAACATCTTCAATGACAAGAGGAAAGATGCAAGAACACGCGGTCAAACAAGAAGAAGAAAATCAAAGTAAGGTGCGAAGTGCGCGGAGGGATCTCTATCACTAGAAAACAAACACAAAACAAACCCCTGATTCACCAACTGAACACAAGTGAAGACAGTGAAAGTTTGGTCAATTATCTTTTTAATTTTAGTTTAATGAATCTACAAGAAGTTACTTACTACAAACACATGGTCAGTCACCTCTATCACCCAACGTACACTCTCAATCCTCCCCAATCAATGGTACTATCTGCCTGGGCTGATGGGTTCAATATCCAACTGAAGGGAGAAATGAGAATCAATACACCCAAATGATTTACTAACGCCTTATTGCAAGTGCATGCATCTCAACCATACACCATCGACATGTGTACAAGAGCATAGGGCACAAGTCTAGGGATTTGGACTCTATCCTTAAGGCTATGACCTCACCCACTCTGTTTGGAGGTAAGTACCTGCAAACAATGAGGGGGTTACTCCCCCAAAACAATGAATGATTTCTCCTTACATTTTGTTTTAGGTCAAGTAATTTTAGCAGTCTCTTTTTTATTGGTTATCTATTTTTTGGATCTTTCTCAAACAAACGATCTAATAATTTTTCCAATTCCTTTATTTCCCAAGTGAGAAAAATAAAGGGAGGAAGTCAAAAAAGCCGATGCGATGGAAATCAATGATGCATGCACGAGTAAAGGGACGTGTACCATTCTCTAATAGTCTACATGCAAAATAATCCTCGTATAAAATAAAAGACAAGAAAATAAACTAACCTAAATGATGCTAGAGAAACTACCTAAGCAGTAACTTCTATTAGTGGGTAAGAATGAGTTTATTTGACTAGTCCAATCCTACGAACTAAGCTATAGGAACATATATTCTTATTTAATGGATGTGGATCTAATCTGTTACCTGGCCAAGCTAAAATAATAGAACTTACTTCTAATGGCTCAACCACAAAAAACCATGAGAAAACAAATAAAAATAAGTTGAAGAAAACAAAAATTGGTGAGGTCTCCCAAGTGCACCGGCACTTGGTGAACAGACCCTGCACATCCAAGGGTATATAATAGCCTAGTAAACAAAAAAAGGACAAGTGCCAAAAATTATTACAAATTTATATAAAAATGAATGGAAACAAAAGACCAATAATAAAACAAAAAATAAATGCTCAAGCAATATTCCAAATCTATTTCTTCTTCTCTCCTACGCTCTCCTGTTTCTCGGTGAAGAAATGATCCACCTCCGATTCACTCGGGTGCACTGTTGCTCTTAGGAATGTCGTCCTCGCAAGAAGGAGAGAAACCAGAAATGTATCAGAACACAGTTATGAAAATAAGAGCAAAAATAAGAGAAAAATAAAAGTAGATAATATAAACAAACAAACATGTGGATATGAGGCAAAATGAGAAGAGCAAGCAAAAGTGATATCAAATGAATCCCTAAGTCTGATCTTGGGGAGCTTTCAGTGTCCGACAAATTCAATCCTGCAAGCATTGTGTAAGCTCCCACATGGAACACGAAATTCTAAGTGAGTGCTCACTCCTCAACAAGATGCAATCCACAAAATATATATACAAAAATATGAACAAAAATAAAATGAATAAAAGATAGAAAATAAAAGATAGAAATAATATAAAGTATAGATAAAAAATATGACAGAAAAAGAAGACAAAAAATAAAAAAAAACAAACAGGTATCTACAAACCAAGAATAACAAGCTATAGAGGAGCCTAGCTACCCTCATTTGCCTCCCCAGCAACAACACCATTTGTTGAAATCAAAATTTTATCAAGTGTTTAATTATTTTAAGAAAAAAAGAAAAGAGTAATATGCATAAGTGTCGTCGCAATCCAACAAAAGTCTCAACAAAAAAAATTTACTTTTATTGACAACTCAAGCAGACAAAAAATAGAAGAAATGTAAGCAGGATATGAATATGCTATTTATTTACCTGTATAACGTACATGATCAAACTCAGGGTGGCAACAATGGATCTCGAGGGTTATTTAAATCAATGAGAAGCAATGACATAAAGAGGAAACTCAAAGCAAGCTAGGCTTGATTTTCGTGTTTTCTTATCCTTTTAATTTTTTTATGGATTTTTAGTTTTTATATATGTTCTGGTTTTCTGATTTTGTATTTTTTAAAGAATTTTAATTTTGAAAATGTTTTTATACTTTAAAATAAATAAAATAAAAACAAAGAAAAAGGAATAAAATAAATGTAAATAAAAGCAACTTTTTGGATTTCTAAAACAAAGAAAAAATGTACAGAAAATTAAACTAAAAATATTTTTGGGGTTTTGATAATTTTATATTATTTTCGTGATTTTAAGAGTATTTTTAGATTTTTTTTATATTTTTAAAATAATTAAAAATAGTAAAAATAGAAAAGCGAAAATGTATTAGATATTTTGTGATTTTAAAATATAAAATGAAATAAAAAATATGTAAAATATATATAGAAGTAGAGATACTATTTTAGGTTTTCAAAAAGATATTTTTATGAATTTTTAAGGTTTTTCTGTGATTTTTATATGATTTTTTATGTGTTTATAATAATTTGCTATTTTTTTTGGTTTTTATAAAAATTAAGAGATGTAAAAATTATGCTGAAATTATTACACACAAAAATAAGCAAACACTATCTATTTATGTTTTTTCACACAATTTTATTTTTTTAATGATTTATTTTTTGCAAACTAGAACAAATTATATAGTACATTCACAATGTACAATACACTCCAAAAAGCCATATTTTGCATCTTTACTTTGATTTTGATGAAACTACTATCATTTTGAAGATTATTTTATTTAGAGTACAATGTAAGTGAATTTGCTTATTTTTGAGTTTTTATGGAGAAGATATGAGTCTGTGAAGTTTGGTTTTGTGGCTTTTTCAGAGTGTCATTATTTACACTGAATAATGGATCTTCTTGCAATTTTTTAATATTTACAGCTTATGTTGTGTACAAGTTTCAAGAAAAAAATATTTTTATTTGAGATGAATAAAATGATAATAAAATAGATGACATATATGCAATTTCTACATTGAGAATGAATAAATTTTAATTTTCTTTATTTTTCTACACTAAGCCTTATCTCTCCCTACTTTATTCTTGTCGATTAGGTCAAGTCTTGACCTTCACTAGGGATCAGAGTCAACCTGTATTTATTGCATATATATAGTCTTTATTTTCTTTTTTTTCCTTTATTTCTTTCTTTATTTATTTGAGGTTAAAAACAATGATTTGTGTGAAATATTTACAAAAGAATAAGAAAGAATAAAAACATGAATTTATTAATATTTATAGGTGTTTAAAAAGATATTTTCAGCTAAAATAAGTAAATAAAGATGATGGAATGCAGATTCATCAGTGCTCCAGCTGAGAGAAGCCACTACATCTATCATGAAGAATAAGAGATTAACCATTTTGTTGTGTAATTTATGTTGATTAAATAATGTGTATGCTTAACTTCTTTATAATGGTCCTCAATTGAGGACTTCAATGTGTAATAAGGACTTGGACATTACTAACAAGGTGTGTTGAGCCTGTTTCACCCCTAATCCAGATGGATCTCAACTTGAGTGTTCAAAACTAGGGTAGGCACACAATTCTTCGAGTATTATTCAACTCTTATCTTTATATGCTTAATTATAGTTAGGATACACTAACTCATCTTGTGAGGTTCACTTCATCTCATAAAATTCAATTAAATGCACATAATATCGCTTCACTTATTTAAAATTAACTTAATTCTTTAACGCTAATAGAAGCATGTTTAAGATGTGGTTTTCCAACTTGCTTTCATATAATGATAGATTTTTAATTTAGTCTTGCGCTTGCATGGAGAGAGCTGGGTCACTGTTAGTATTTTTTTATGGCATGCAACCTTTTATCATTTGCATCGATTTTTCTCAATTCTCAATCTTGATTTATCACTTAGGTATTTAATGGAATCCGGATTGGATGGTAGATGTGAATGATTGCTTGCTCACATTTTAACTCAAGTGATAACCAAAATCTTAAAATTAGGACATATAATGCAAGTTGATCTTAATAAAATGGAGTAAAAAAGGCAACTTATCTTATGGGAGAGTAAGCCCTTATTATTTACAGATACATTATTCGTGTTTGAGAGGTGGGGACGATCCATAGTATAGTGTCGAAATCCTAAATTATACTTGGGCGTAATGGACTTAAATTTGGACTATCACCAATAAAAAAGATAAGATAAAGTGATCAATACTTATTAGTCTTCATGTATGAGTTGGTAAATCAATTGGGTTTGCTTATGATTGATTGATGTGACTTTTCAAACACTCCCTTAAACCTTACATTCCACTTTTCATCTCAATGGATTCATACATCTTAAAGATTCCTTTAACCCTAACCCTTGTTTATCGGTTCTTCCATCTTTAGCTCCATATTTTTATAATTAGGCTACTCTTCAGCCT
This sequence comes from Ottelia alismoides, assembly GCA_037367405.1. NCBI lineage: Eukaryota > Viridiplantae > Streptophyta > Magnoliopsida > Alismatales > Hydrocharitaceae > Ottelia > Ottelia alismoides. Next base: position 2,010,378 of record JAZKJV010007409.1, on the reverse strand, counting down.
AAGTATATGGGGAATCAAGTCATTCTCTAATTGTCCAACTCAGGTCCCTTCTCCTTCATTTACATCTCTCTACTTAGGATATTCCTAGCCTAAGTATATGGGGGACCCGAGCCTCGTGCACTTCTATTCATTACTCATTTTAACCCTCCTCTTGTGTCCACTTTTTATTCTTAGGTTATTTTTAACCTAAGTATATGGGGAAACTCCAAGTCAGTTCCCATATATTCTCATATATTTCGCATGGGCTATGGCTTCATATAACTTAGTGTTATGAGGACATAACATAATCTAAGTAAAGGGCGGTGTACCGTATATATTTCTTATATACTTTAGCCATATCTCATATTTTCAGAAATTTTATTTTTTTTTGGCTAAGGGTAAAGTACATTTTGAGCTGATTTTGTGATAAATTTGTAAAATGGATTGAAAATTTTAATATCTATTTGACATTATTTTGAAAAATATTTTATAATGGTTTGTAAAAATGGGGATTTCACTTGTTTAGAAAATAATTTGTAAAATGTTTGGAAAAATTATATTTGTATGATTTGGTTTGTAAAATGTTTTCAAAATATTTTTAAAATGAGGGTGTAAATGATATTAAGAAATTTTTTTGTACATACATCTAACTCTAACTTTAAAATTTTAAAAAATAGAAAATTAAAAATCACAAAAATGCTAACGTATAAATTGGATGTATTCCTGACACTTACACATTCACAGAAGACTTGCAAAGTACACGATACTTGGTTTATGAGGTCCTTTGATTCAGAGTTAACCAGCCTTGGTCATTAGGGTTTATGACCTAATAATTCACACTTCCCTAGTTTAAAACATATACATTCTATATTTGCATGTTTATTCTCCACCTTAAAGAATATGACTAACACCTCACCTGCATGACTACATATATGATGTGATGAGTTGAGATTTCACTTGAGGAACTAGGATATGATATTTGAGTTTGGACATTATTTAATGATGCTCTAGGATGAGATAAAATAAATGAAGGCTTCATGAAACTTGAGTGCCAACACCTTAGCTAGTATGATAACAAGTTCTTGTACTAATCTCTTGATATTTGCCTAAAGTGCCAGGGTGTAATGAAATTAATTAAAACAGTTGATAAGTGTGCACCAATCTTGGTAAAAGTAGTAGATCTAGATAAAAATAAAAGTAAAAGAAAGAGAAAGAAAATCTTTTACACAATAAAGTCAAATTCAAAGGGCTTCCACCAAAGGCGGGTGCTCCCAACCTTCTAAGTATCCACTTGGACCAACCTCTTAGGCTTTTATGGGTCAGGATAACATACAAAAAGGGTTCTGCATCGTATTTTGATACAAGTCTAGATGTCGAAGGTATAATAGATACTCAAAAGAGACACCCTGATGCATTTCCAGAAAAACAAGTGCAGTCGACTCAATCTCTTTTGACGGACACATTGGCCAACAAACAAAAATATCTGTGTCGAGTTAATAAGGCACTCGAGAGGATCCATGTTCCAATAAGAAGGAGAGAAGAAAAGACACAACCCTACATCCTCCATCAACTGTCCTTCCATCCATCCTTTTAAAGTCTGACAACTAAAGAGACAGTAGATTGAATGCAAGAACGAATTTATTCCCTAGTGTTATGGATTGGGTCCTTAGGAGAGTCCCTTGGACTAGAACCTTGGATGATGTTTCAACACACATAAACACAGTCAACACTAAATGTCATATCCCTTACTATATAGTACACATAAAGAGTATGATAATTAGAGAAGTCGAATTCCTTTTGATTAATATTCGGTTAGACGTAGATTTTTAGGATCACTAAAATCAAGAGTTCTGAATTAATCAAGTCTTGTATATTCACATGCACCATCTTAGAATCAACCAACTTATTCGTTCTTTATTTGCTCGAGGACGAGCAATGTTTAAGTATAGGGGGGTCATAAATCCACAATTTATCATCTTATTATTCATTTATTATCCATCTTACTTAATTAAATGAATAAGATTCAATAACTATTCACTAACATTAACAATTATTCCTTTGTATATAATTAAAACTACTTATTATACATAAATAAACATATTATTATGCCTTTATGTTATGTGTATTCTTATTATTAAAAATCCCTTAAAAATTAGTTTAATAATATATATGTCTGTTTTGACATTATTTACAAATAAAAATACAAGAAAATATCAAAAGGAAATAAATGAGTGTTTTTATTTACTTAAATATTCTTACAAAAATTTATCTAGGAACAAATGATGTATTTTGATAGTGTTCTATATGAAAATTATAGACCTTGAGAAGATCTACAACTTTTTATGTTGAACACTTTTTAATTTGAGCTCTCTAACTATTTTATTTACATTATACTAACAATTTATAGTTTTCCATATTTTTATTTGGCCACGTGGCACCACCACCTCCAGCAATGTGGCTCGGTCCTTCTTTACAACCTGCACCCATTCTCCACCTGGATCTACCCTGATCAGTTACCCAGAGCTGCTTCTTCCCGCTCGAATCCTCAGCTTTCTGATGGGATGGTCAAGGTGCATTTGAGCCACCCATTTCTGTCCACCTATAAACCATTTGTTCATCCCATCAGATCGTGCCACGCCTGCCCATGCCTTGCCATCGACCATTGGATCACGAGATCCAATAGCTATCAGCCTTCATCTTCCTCCAATTGTTCCTCTCCTCGATGTTGAACCTTAAAATCTACCTGTCATCTCCCATTTCTTCTAACTGCTTCACACCTCCTCTCCCCATGACTTGATCTTCCTCTCAAAGCCTTTGAATCCAGTCTCCACACCAAATCCCCTTACATTGATGATCACCTCACAATACGACCCATCATGCCATTGAAACCACCACGATAACCACCTAGAACCACACCTCCAATCTCTTCAAATGGCTCTCCACAAACTTCACCAATTGTCCACCAATTCATGCTTGGCGGACCCACATCCTCTTCCTGTGATAGTGGAATGAGGAGCCGGTGTGTGATGAAAGCCCATCTTGTAGGTGCTGACCTATGGCCTTCGACCATGCTACATCACCTCATGGTGGCTATTCGAGCCTCATATGAACCAATTATTGGCTATGATAATTGTCTTTCGTTGTAATATAATCAATTATCAACTTATCAGAATTGAGTCGAAAGGACACCACGAGGAGGACTCGATTTAATTTTTCCTAGATAAATCTAGGGTCAAACTTAGGGACACAAGCTCTCGATGCAACTAATTAAGTCCTAATACTTAGGTTAAGTGATTAAATATGTTATCTAGGTCAAATGCACACAAAACAATGAAATACATAAAATGAATGAGACAAAATGCATTTTTAAATTGATTTCATGCATGTTATATTAGAACAAAATGCAACATAATGAATATAATTACAAACATGTATAGAATTACATAAATGTGCCCCTTAGTTGATTAACAACTCAAGAAATATATATCAAATTAATCTCAAGGTTCAATTGATGCATAAAGTGGAGCAAAGTTGCATAAATTCCATTTATATCAATATAATTAAAGCAATATCTCTAATTAATTCATATAGTATTTTTGCATAAAATTAGAGATTAATTTATGCCCTCATACAAATCATTAAATAAGCATATCAAAACGAAACTTAATCAACTTAATAGGAGTTAACATGCTCAAGTTCCAACATAAAGAGTCTAGGGACATATACGTAAATAAAACATATAAAGATATTACAAAACAATCCAAGCAAGGGCGTATTTGAAAATAACTAAATTAGTTAGTGACTTATCTTTAAATATCTTTCATGTGCGGGGGCAGTAATGTAATCTTTGAGACTCAGTAGGGCTCGCTCGTAAAATTTCCAAACGCACATGCATGTCACACGCCATATTGGACCTATTTGTAATCATGAAGAATCCACTGGTGTCTACTTCAATTTACTCTCCCTGCATGCATTAGGCATGTGTGCTGCAAATTATGCATTGATTCGGTCAGGCATAGTAGGCCTGGGCCACGTGATGACCCAGATGTCTCGATAATGGCTCAATCCCACTAAGCCTATTGCTTCATGGACAAGGCTTGTGAATCTACAAGGACTACTCAGATCATAGGATCGGATGGTACCTGTACTTTCTCCTTATTGACTCCTCCACCATGAGAGGCTATACGTGGTATAGCTTTGGTGAGGGCTCACATCCTCCGTTGGGCTCCTGGTGCTTTGATGATCCTCCTTTCGCCTTTGCATGATGTATGTGAAGGCCTTGATGGATCTAAGATATGTCGAGGATGCTTGAACAAGGTGGATGAAAAGGCTTCACCAAAGCTTTGGCTCTAGAACAGATCCCTCACGAGATCTTAGACCATTGAAGGATAAAGGACCTTTAGGGGTTAAGAAGCATAATCGAAGCAATGTGTGAAGTGTGTGCGTGCAAGGTGAGTGATATGGAGACCTGGATGTGTGAGGAAGGTGGAGATCCAGTGGATTCATCTCCCATGACCATAGATGAAAGGGGGGCAAGGTGTCTGAGGTTCTGGAGTAAGAGAGATGGTGATTGAGACCCCCCGCGAGGTTCATTGATCCTCAGTAAAGGTCTAGCAAGAGTCTAAGTAGTTGGAGGTGCTCTGTACATATGAGAAAAAAAGGAAAGAAATAAATGAAAAAAAGATGTATATTACCGAGAACTTTAAGATGAATGTGGAGGTGGATCAGAGTAGCTTCGGGGCGAGTTCTTGCATCCTTTAGTCGTTGATTAACCTCCACTACCACTGGAGGAAGATTATCTTCTCACTGGTAGAATTGAATATCAAACAAAAACCACTACCATCAGCTCTTTCTCTATAAATGTATAGTTCTTTTGTGCATCACCTCATATTCTGCTGGCATTGTTAACGGCATAGTGAAAACCATCCTGTCTTTGTCCTATCACTTCCCCTAATTATGAAATCTAATGCATTTGTCATGTCTCAAATGGGAGAGACCAATCAAGTGGTTGTAGGATAGGATCCTGAGTGACCAATTCTTTTAACTTATTGAAGGCTTGGAGGAGTTTCTTATCAACAATGAAAGCAAACTCCTTGCCAAGAAGTTCTTTGAGAGTTCAAGCATTCTTGCTAAAGTCATGAATGAATCTTCTGTAAAAATTAACATGCCTCAGAAAAAGCCTCACATTTTTCACTGTTCGAGGTGGCTCAAGTTAGGAAATCACATCGACCTTCGTTGGGTCGACCTCCATACCTCGTTTGGATATGACATGGCCCAACACAATTCCTTCTGTAACCATGAAGTGTCTCTTTTCCCATGATAGCACAAGATTTACTTCACGACATTTCTGTAGTACTCGATCTAGGTACACAACACAAGCATCAAAATATCACCAATGATAAGAAAAATTATCCATAAAATCTCAAGAAAACTACCCATCATGTTAGCGAACACAAACAATATGCATCTTTAGAATGTAGTATGTGCATTACAGAATCCAAAGGGCATCCACTTAAAAGCATAGGTGTTGAATCGATAGGTGAAAGTCATAATCTCTTGATCATCATGGACGACTGTCACTTGTTTATACTAGGAGTATGCATCCAAGAAGCAAAGGAACTCTTTCCATACCAACCTTTCAAGAACTTGATCAATAAAAGTCAAGGGAACGTGATCCTTCTTGGTAGCTGAGTTCAAGCATCGGTAATCTACACAGGTGTGCCACGATGTAGGCACTATTGTCGAGATCTCCTCTCCTTGGTCACTTGTGACCACTGTAATTTCGGATTTCTTCAAAACTATATACAATGGGCTAACCTATTTTGAGTCAGATATGGGATAAATAAAGCCAGCCTCACATCACTGCAATATCTCTTTCATAACTACAACCCATAGATTAGGATTTAATCTTCGTTGAAACTCATGGGATAGTACATTCATCCTCTAAGTAGATATGTTAACACATGGCCAGATTTATCCCTTGAAGATATTAGACATTCCAACCAAAAACCTTATTGTTTTTCTCTAGAATCTCTAGCAAGAGAGATTCTTGATCTGTGGTCTATCAACTATTTATGATGACCGAATACATTTTGGGCTCATCCACAAGGAAGGCATACTTTAGATTTGCCTGAAGAGGCTTCAATTCCAGTGGAGTCTGAGTCAGCTTCTCAATTATTTCTGAAATAGTTCCGGTTTCCAGTGCATGATTTGATAATAAGGTGTTGTCCACCTATGTTACTCTTAGATCAGACGATAAAGTACCTAACATTTCCACAATGACTTCTTCTTGTTTGATTGGGATGAACTTTTATCAAACAAATTGATAATCTATTCTTCTAATATGTTCATGTTGGCAAAAGAACATAGGTTGACCGTGCTTTCTATGTACACCTCCGGGAAAAGGATTTCCTGAGTTTTAGCGTCATTCAAAGATAAGTATGGATCTTTGATATCCTCAACAATTTCACATTTGTGGCTTTTGGCTCGACGATCATGTTAATGTTGACAATATCACTGCAAGAGCAGAACATGATCTTTCCAGACCCATAATCAACCACCGCTTAGGCAGTTCAAAAGAAATGACCAACCAAGTATAATCCGAGTCTGGAGTAACGGTGTAAGGGAATCCATGTCAAAGACAACAAAGTCCACTGGGAATTTCATATCCTTAATGGTTACGATAATGTCTTCCAATAAACCCAAGGTCGCTTAATTGATTGATCAACAAACTGAAGGATCATTCTCATTAGTTTAAGCAAACCCATCTCGAATTCTTTTAGAAGTGATGTAGGCATGATGTTAATGGAGGAAGTGCTATCAAACAAAGTTCACTCGAAAATCTGATAAAAAATCTCACATCTTATGAAAGGCACTACCTTGTCTTTATTCTTTGTATGGAGATCACTAAACACGTTAATAGTAGTCATGGTGATGATATGCTTCTCTGATCTATTGCATCTGTTTTTTAGAGTTAACGCCTTGATATACATGCCTCTTTGAATCCTTTTTTCACTTTACATATGTATTCCATGGCTTTTAACAATGGCATTTCAAGAAATATATTCTGTAAAATCTCTACAATGGCATGACCATACAATACTATTTTTAATTTTCTTATATTTTGGAATTTTTCATAGCATTAGGAAAATGAATATTTACATCATCAAAGCATTGTTCCTATTTACAACAGAATCTTTTTTTACAATTAGATGACTAGAAGGGGCATAGTCATCCAAAATAGAAGGGAAACTAAAAGTTGGAAATTTAGATCCGTCAGCAGGTGAGGAATCTACTGTAGATGTTGGCGTCTCCTTAGCATGCATGGCTCAGCCTTGTCTTATATTTTTATTTGTGATCATTTTAATTTTCTTAATTTTTTTGTAACTGGTCTGGTGCAGCTCCTCTCTCTTCTTCCTTTTCTTCCACACTTGATAAGGGATTAGCTGCTTCATGTGATGACGAATGGTCTTTATTCTCCTTCGCAGTTGCAGGCGGCTGTAGGGATCTACCGCTCATGATAGTCACAGTATTAGATAACATAAAAAATTATTCGTACCTAGCTTATAGTATGATGAATCATGATAGACTGCCTACTCCTTACGATGTAAGTTATTAGGATTGGCTTTGATCTGCACGGGAACGATCATCTTAGTGGCCGTTAGGTTATCCATTTTATGGAGCATTTCCATTAGGCTCTTCACAAGATGAGACAAATAATCAAGTGCCAGATTTAGGGATGAAACCTTTGAGTATTCACTGTGTTGATCACGTTGACTCTCGTAATGATCTGGAGGTTACAAGTAGTTATTTTGCGAGAAATGATGAGGATGATACTGCAGGTAAAATGGAGGAGGGGGATATTGATAAATCCCATATTTATCATCATTATTCACCATTATTATCTCTCTTGTTTAAGTAAATATATAAGATTCATTAACAATTAACATTAATTAATAATTTATGCGTTGTATATAATTGACACTAATAAATATATATTATATAACCCTATTATTGTGCTAATATTTTATGCAATTATTATTAGAAATCAAATACAAATTAGTATGATATTGTAAATAAACAATATAACATAAAATAAACTAAAAAAATCAAAAGAAAATGTTTTACATTGTTTTAAATTGTATTTAATTTTTATCTATGTATAAATGACATCCGATCTCTCTAACTTCTACATGAAAGTTGTAGATCTCATCAATTACAACTTTCATCTTTACCACTTTTCCTAGTTCTCCCTATAACTAATTCTTTTTTATTTATCTATGATTTCTTTACTTTTCTTAATTCTGATTGGGCCACACGATGCCTTCAGATTGCACCACATGGCTCGTTCATTTCACACCACTCGCATTCACTTTTGACCATCTGATCAGTTTTTATTAGGCTCTTCCTGATCGCACATCAGCACCTCAATCTAGATCGTTTGATACGATCTATCAAGTCAATTGAAGCCATCAACCCACATCATATTCTTGAGCGTTGGATGATGATCAGACGGTTAGGATGTCTCCTTCAACCTCTAGACATGTTCTCCAAGCGACACGAGCATCTCGAAGCACCCAACTTCTTCCTATTATCCCAACTTCCTTGATCTCCCCTCCGACCAACTGCCACCACCATTTTCTTCTCCTAACATCAGGAATCCACAGCTGTGCTCCGGACTCCTTCTTCTCCAACAGAATTACTTCACCAACAAGTCGATACGAGGGTTTCCTTGTCATCCTCAAATCATCTTCGACTTCGCAGCGTCGTCCGGAAGGTTCCATAACCACCAGCAGACAAGAGAGGTATTGGAGGAGCATTTGAGCCCTCGTTGGAGCCCTGCTCGAGCTTCACCGCTTGCAGAGGAGCAGAAGAACGGAGGAGTAGCAGTTACCATCGATCTCCCCAAGTTGAGCGAGATCCAACAGTTTGGATCACACCATGTTGCCCGCTCGAGGCACCGTTTCATTCCTAAGGCTCGGTCTCCGAGCCTGCCTCTAAGCCTTTTGCGAATCACCAGAAGCGGCAACGTGGACTAACCCACTACCTCCAAGCCTAGCCGGGTCATGTGCAGCGTGCACGTAATGTGAAGACTTTGTAGCGCCGATCCTCTAGTTCTGCTTATTTACAGATATGCCCTCCCACCTTTGTGTAAATTGTATTTTAGACCTTGTGAATTATTGTATTTGCATTTCAGTCCAATTTATCCTTATTTGTGATAAAAACATGTTATTTTTATTGCAAAAATGCTCCTGGATTAAATATTGAATATCTTTTTACATATAAATCCAAATTAAGTGATTTTGGTCTCGTTTGAAAGATGATTTGATTCTATTTATATTAACATGATTTATTGGAATTTTTGTTTAAAAAATCATGCTTGATGTGTTCCTTTTCTAAGTGCATAAACTTACCTTTGAAGTTGAAAAAAATTCTTAGTAAATAATTGATCTCGATATTCATACTAAATCTTAGTAACTATATTATAATTGTTGTCATCAGAATCATTGAGCCATTAATTAATTTTGTTTCTTGTTAATTAATTTAGCATCAGATTTATATAAAAAGATTAATCATTATTGAATGCTTTTGATACTTAGACCATCGCTTTCCTGATTCATAATTCATTAATCACTAAATTAATTCTGGGTAATTCTATGATTAATCCAAGTTTTCTATCTTGTCTTTAACCATTGAGATTGTCATAATCGTAATGTTTGTGCATTAGTGTCTTCTTGTAAATTAATCGCATAAAAAGGTGTTGAAAAGTTATCTCTTTTGTGTTTTGTAGATCTGCTAATTATGATTATCCTATAAATTGCTCTGCTAAATATTTGATACTTAGATTTAATCATCGAATTGCTTGTGTCCTTGAGTTCAATCCTGCACTTCCCAAGTTTATAAATTCAAGATGAGAACCTCGTTATTGAGATTCTTCTCGGTTTTGCATGATCCGCTAAGTGCACGTGCTACAACGGATACAAATTATTCTATGCATTTAGTGATTTATCAGATGCTGATTGTTATAGTGAACAACCAACTAATAATGATGGTATTGCTGCTGGTGGTATGTCGGCTACTGGTCGCTCTGTCTCGATGTGTTAGCATAGTGACGAGTATTATTAGTGAGGCTCATATTGGACTTATTTCCCACCATGAGATTGACGGTATGGCCAAATAACTGATGATTGACCTTACTTGGGTCTACCTGGACGGGTCAATTGTTGTTCATTACTCCACATATCGTTCACATCCTAAACCTGTAGTGGAGGTGGGAAAAATAACTAAATGAAAGAAGACTAGGTTTCTGGATGGTATACAACCATCCATGTCTGTGACTGCTACGGTGGTGCTTGATCGGGTGCCTGCATGTAATACACGTACTGGATTGATGATGGATGCCCTGGACTCTACATATGTGGTTGTTCCTTTGGCTCGACAGATGTCTCGGTTGAGTGGCTCGTAGACTAACATGAGTTGATTGTGCTTACAAGAGCTCCAAGTGTTTTGTAATATGGTCAAGCTTGTCTAGATTCTTGGTTCTCTGTTCGATCACAACTAATTTCTCAAGGTCCTATGATCGCTTTTCAATTATTTCCACTTTGGACAGGTAGTTTCCAATGATGCTAGGTTTGGAACTCTCATCTCTATCCTCTTCATGTGATGGCACCATGTTGGTGATCTTGTGGTGAATTTATGGGATCTTTTAATAAGCACACGATGAAGATAACACAGCCTCTCCTTCGACCATTTCCTTAAATATTTACTAGACAACATGTTCATCCTTATTGAAATGAGAGCTACCACATGCGAAATCAATTAGCCTATGACTTTCTTGAGTCAAACCCCAAAAGAAATGTTGGACCAGACTGGTCCTCGGGACATCGTGGTGGGGACACTTCTCTTGTAAATCTTCGAATCTCTCCCGTGCTTCAGAATGCTCTTGTGGTGTTGTTGGGAGAAGTTAGAAATGGGGGCACACATCTGGTTCAGATGACCCAGTGAATATAATTTATGAAAAAATGCAAACATCAATTCCTCCTAGGTTGTTACCACTTTCCCTAAGTGATTAATCTAGTAAATATCCTTGTCCTGAAGGCTAAATGGAAAAGTAGTCATCTTAACAACACCCAACGGAATGTTGGGGTAATGCATGGTACCACAGATGCAACCAAACTGTTGTATATGGATACATGGTTCCTCATTTATGTTCCCATGAAAAGAGGGAAGAAGAGACAAGAACTGTTGCTTCATCTCGAAATGTCAGTGGGTCAGAAGTATCTGGATCCACTCGATCGTCTAGCTAGTGCTAGGATTATATGTTTCTCTCAGTTAGGCTTAGGAATCTCTCCTCTTTCCTCTTCACCTCCATGGGGTTCATCTGTTTGTGCTTCTCCTCCTCCTCTTTATTCTATATCTCTCCTCAATTCCAGCAACATCCCTTGGAACGTGGCCTGAGCATTTTCTGGCTTGGTCGACTGCTATTATATCATCTATATGGATGCAAACATTTTGATAGTTAACCTCGTTCTGATCAGAATGTTGACTCTTCCCTTTTTGAGGAGCCATCTCAAGTTCTGAGTTTTAATCTGATGATGAAGGATCTAGATCGGGTTCTTGGTCTTCAATAGGCAAGGTACCACTATCAATCTTGAAATGTACATCAAATTTTGAGAAGTATCTGAGATTAGGGTCAATGATGGACTTTACTAAAGTGGGCGAAGTATATGGAGATAGGTCGATCTCCATCCAAAAGGGATTCGGGACAAGAGTGATACTAGTTTATTCAAGATAGAAGAGGCAAGGAGTTTCAAGAGCAGTTCGCAAAGTCTAATCCAATCTCTCTAGAATCACCCCGAATTATTACAATTGTCAGAATCAAGGAATCAATGTGGGTGTCCACAGAGTCTAGAATAAGACATCCATGAGTCGACATCTTGAAAATGAAAGAAGTAAGATAAGGAATAGTGTACAAATACATAAATAAGGAAAAAATGAAGTTCACATGAGAAAAAAACTCAAAGTGAGTAAAATGAAAGAAGAGAAATGAAAAGAGGAATGACAAAACTGCACAAGTGTGCGGGATCATGATATTTAACCTAAACTAGATCCAAATAAATCATAATACAATTAGATTCACCAACTCAATACATGTGAAGTTATGAAAGTTCAACTATTTATCATGTCAGTTTTTATTTTTTGTAATCAAGTAATATTTCAAACTTAGGTCCCTAGCGTTGCCCCTAAAAGTGTGTGAGTACAACTAGAGAAGCACAATGTACTTCCCACTACCTTTGTAACTAGTAGCATGTACTTTTTCCAAGGTCCTTGATATCAGATCTAGGCTTGCTACTCAGATAAAGAATATAGAGAGGAATCCGATGTAGCGATTCAAATACTTCATCAGAAGGGTACTTAGATGATGCATGATGAGTAGCTCAACTGACAAGTGGCAAGGATTTCCATAAACCAATCTATTGTGATACATACCTAAAGGAGACTTGTACGCCATCCAATAAGCCCATAGAACTGAGACAAGCATCTGGGATCAGTTTTTCTTATCTGGATGTACAAGCTTTTGAAGTATCATCTTCATCTCCCCTATTTAAAATCTCAACCAAGCCGTTAGTCTATGGGTGATAAGGAGACGCAACTATGTGCTCAATGTCGTACTTCTTCACAAGCTTTTTGCCCTCTCTATTGATGAAATGGATTCCCCCATCTAAGATAACTATGTTGGAGACCTCGAACCATGCAATACTGTTGTCCTTGAAAGGGAACAAATCGTACGACTATCAGCGGCTTGGGTGGGGATAGTCTCCACCCAACGACTAACACAATTCACAGCAAGCAGGATGTATTGAAATCCCTTACTAACAAGGAATGGGCCCATGAAGTCTATGCCCCAAGCATAAAAAACATCTGAAATCGAAATATATCTTAGAGGCATGGTATCTTTGAACCAATGGTTCATCCCATTCTCTAGCAATCAATACAAGCTCTAACATAATCTATAGCATCCGTAAACAGAGTTGGCTACCATGTGTCACATTGTAAAACCTTTGATGTTGTACGCTTCCTCGAACGATGCCCACCAGACTCTAATATGTGAAAATGCTCAAGCACACTAGTGTATTCCTCCTGAGGAATACACCTCCTCCAGATACAATCTGCACCCTCATAAATAGGTACGGATCCTCTAATAAGAAAAAAATGAATCTCAGATAGGAATCTATCTACCTTGTGCTTTGGACAACCTTGTGGAACTTTCTTAGAGACAAAATAGTTCACAACATCAGTGTACCATGGGAGTGACGCAATAGACAAAAAACCTCATCTAGAAAGGTCTCTGAAATTGGAAGTATTATCAGCTCAAATGGCTCTGCATCTATGATTTGAAAAAGATGATCTGCCACAACATTTTTCACTTTAGGTTTATCTCAAATATATATATATCAAACTCCTGAAGAAGAAGGATCCATCTGATAAGGCATGGTTTGACATCCTTTTTTTCCTGTAAGTATCGTATGGAAGTGTGATCCATGTGTACAATGATATGTGAACCAAGTAGGTATGAGCAGAACTTCTCTAAGGCGAACACTACTGCTAGCATCTCCTTCTCTGTAACTGTATAATTGTGATGTTCTTCACCCAGAGTCTTGCTAGTATAGTGCATGACAAATGGTATCCCATCCCTTCTCTATGCTAAAACAACTCCAACTGCATAGTCTGACGTGTCCATCATGATCTCAAAGGGGAGACCAATTAGGTGGCTGAAGGACTAGAGCTCTAGTAACCATGTCTTTCATCTAATGAAATGCATGGGAGACTTTCTCAACAACTATAAACTCACTCTCTTTGCATATAATCTCAGTCATAGTCTTAGCGATCTTGCTGAAGTCCTTAATGAATCACCTATAAAATCCGACGTGATCAAGGAACGACCTCAACTTCTTCAAATTCTATGGTGTATCTAGATTGGAGATCACATCAATCTTAGTTGGATCAACCTCCATACAATGTTTGGAGATGATGTGGCCCGATACAATCCCATTAGTCACCATAAATTGACTCTTCTTCCGTGAGAGCACTAAGTTCACCTCATAGTAATACTAAAGTACTCGATCTAAATGAGTAAGACATGTATCAAAACTAACCTCTTTGATCGAGAAATCACCCATAACAACCTCTAGAAAACTACATACCATGTCAACAAAAACAGAACATACATCTCTAGAATTTAGCAGTAGCTCTACACAAACCAAAGGGCATACCTCTAAAAGCATAGGTGCCAAACAGACAAGTAAAAATAGTTTTCTCCTGATCCGAGGAGTGATTGCAACCTGGTTATATCCCGAGTACCCATACAAGAAACAAAGAACTCCTTCCTTTCAAACCTCTCAATAATCTGATCAATAAAGGATAGTGGAAAGTGATCTTTCTTGTAACTGAGTTCAGGCACTAGAAATCTGCGCAGGCACGCCTTGAAGTGGGTGCATGAGTTGGGATCTCCTCACCACGATCATTCGTCACAATTGTAATACCAAATTTCTTCAGGACCACATGTAATGGGCTGCCCCACTTGGAATATGGGATTACATAAATAAATCCAGCATTACGCCATTTCCTGGTCTCTTTTTGAAAAACATCTCAGAGATTAGGATTCAGACGACGCTGATACTCATGGGTTGGTTTGTTGTCATCCTTTAAGAAGATATGATGCGAGCACAAAGATGGACTAATCCTACGGAGATTTGAAATATTCCTACCTTTGGCTTTGTGGTTTCTCTCAAGAACCTCTAGCATGCAAGATTCATGGTCGTCGATCAACTACGAATTGAAGATGACCATAAATATTTGGGGTATACCCATAAGGTTGGCATACTTTAGCATCAATGGTAAAACTTTGAGTGCGTCTAGGGTTTGAATCGGCTCTACAAAAACCTATATGACTGCACTGGTAGAAGGTATATGATCTATACTCTGTGAACTATCCACCGTGCCTATTGTAGTCTTAGCATGTAAAATCTCAGAAAGGTCTGCAATGAATGATCTCAGCTCAAAAATGGATGGCTCAATAAGATCTTCAGAATTCTCAATATATTCACGAATAAACAATCATCTATCTCAACAATCTCATCAGAATGTACCTTAAAATTCAACTCAGAGGACTCATTATGGTCCTTAAAACAACTCAGACAATCCATCAATTGAACACTCAGAATAATCAACAAGGGAGCTAAAGTTTATTATGCTTTTCAGAGGTTCCTCATGGGGAAGGAACTCCTAGGTGTCCATGAAATCAGTAAAAATATAAGTATAACATATCTCAATAAGAAAATAACAGTTCTCAAAATCTGCTAGCCTCTCTCATATGTTATAGGTGGTGGTGTAGGCTTCGAAAATGGGATCGTCTTTATCTTAACCTAATCATTGAGGGAGTGAAAGGTTATCTTTCTAGCGCTTCGGTCGTTCGAAGGAACAACCGACCAAGTTTGATTGGGGTATGGAGTAGCGATGTAGAGGTATCCACAACCATGGCAACAAAATCAACCGAGAATCTTATTCCTTGTACCATTACGATAACATCCTCGAGAATACCCCTCGACCTCTTGATCAATCTATTAGCAAACTAAAGGATCATCCTGGTGGTTCCAAGAGGCCCTATCCCAAACTCGGTGATTAGCGAGGATGGCATGAGATTAATGGAGGATCTGCTATCTAGAAGAGTACGATGAAACTCCTGATCAAATGCTAGATGCTCCTTTATCTTTCTTTTCAGGTGAGAGGTTGCTGATGGCATGAACTGTTGCTATGGTCAAGATGTGCTTCTCTATTTTCTTTCATTTATTCTGCTTTGGCTGATGCTTTTGAGTACATGCTTCTTTCATTCCCTTTTTAATTGCTATCTTTTACGCCACGGACTTAAGGAGTGCATCTCTAAAAAGATGTTATGAAGTATCTCTACCACTCCAAGATCGGATAGTGTTGTTTTTAGTTTTTGATTTTTTTTTAATTTTATTCATAGCATCTGGAAATGGAACAGAATCAGAAGAAACATCAAAGTGCCCATTTCTCTTATTCAAATTAGAATCATCATATGCATGTTTATGATTAGAATCGGTCTGTATAATGTCGTCCAAGTGTAGAAGAAGGTCAAACTAAACGGGCTACTTGGTCAGCTAGTACTGAAGATGATTCTAAGACAAGTATGTTCTCCTTCATGATTGACTTGAAAGTGCTTCTTCCTTTATTATCTTTTGGGCTTTTTCTAGATAATGACGGTGATGGCGGTGGTGAAGAAGTAGAAGGTGATGGTGATCCTCCATGCTCTGGCTCTTCAACAATAGATCGCTACTCAATTGGTGAAGAAGATGATGTAGTCGAGTTAGCTCAATCTCTCAATCTGAACTACTGTACGAGCAGCTGCAATGTCCTACCACTACTAAGATTAATGGCACCAGATAAACAAGTAAAATAATCTATACATGTCTCAGGGGTGGATGGATCATGGGCTACCTGCTCCTTGCGTCTGAAGTTGTTGGAATTGGCATCAACTTGGGTTGGTATCAATGTCTTCATGGTGGTCAGGTCATCAAGCCTCTAAGTTAAATCATTCATGTTCTCATCAAGAGTGCAAGCTGATCTAATAATGGGTTCATCAATGGTGCCTATGGATTCTCAACTACTGATTGTCGATGAGTTTGGTACTGCAGAGGTTGCTAATACCTAGAATATGCAAACTGTGGCTGATAAGTGTAAGGAGGAGGAGGGTGCAAAAATTGTGTTGGGTGGTACAGATAATACAACTTATAAGAGTGTGCAGGCTGCATTTGTTGTTGTCCATGTCTCCAAATCTGGAACTATTGTGGAGACAAAAAATGGGGTTGTAGCTGATGGTTCTAGGGTTGTGGTCTCCCTCCCTTAAAATCGTGGACAGGCCTTTGACTCAGATGCAAACCCATGAACTTGCCCTTATGGATGGGGATTGACGAATCCGTATTTTATCCTTTCAATTATGTAGAATTAACAAATTCGTTGCAGTCGAGCAAAATCAGATTTGTCAAAGACTACTTAAATAATGTATCAACCAACAACAAGGAAGCAGTCGGATTTTATTTTTTTTGTGTAAGATCAAGGTCAAACTCAAGGACATGAGCTTCTTAAGTAATTATCTAGACTCTTATTACTTAAATTAAGTGATAAATTAGAAATTCATAGGTCAATAAATGCACACATATGCATAAAATGCAAACAATGCAGTAGATATTTTTATTTGATTTTTATCATGAAACAGAATGCAAATTCACAAAGGTGCAAAGATGCCCTCATTAGACAGAATCAATGAGAAATAAATAGTAGTCAATTTCAGAAAGAGTTCATAAAGCCATTTTCATTAACAAGCTACTTAATGGCAGGAAAATCATTGAATAAGTGACACCATGTAATTAGATTTAATCAATAAAAGCAAAAGTGTCAAAACGGATATTATGCCATGACATTAGAAAGGGAATTAAACTAACTTCAAAACAAGACCAAAATCAACTCAAACGGATTTCGAATGCTTAAGATATTGACAAAAGTAACCAGGGGCATAAACGTAAGAAAACATGAAAGAAAATAGTAAACAAGTCCCTAGAAGGACCTAAACAAAAGTCATGAGGCCTTCACTGTAAATTACCCACATGCACGGGGTATAATTGCAATTATTAAAACCCATAGGGGTTGGGTTGTAAATTACCCCAAACGCATGTGGTTTCCACGTGTTGTCGGGACCGATTTGCAAATAGCAAAAGTCGTGGGGACCTCCTTGTAAATTCTCATCCCGCACGTGACTGGCACGTGGGAGATAGGCTCGATGGTCGATGGAAGCTCGGACTTGGCTCGGAGGAGGCTCGGGCATCGACTCTGGCTCGGAGGAGGCTCGGAGAGGTCTCGGGGGTTCTGAGCCTGAAGGTCTGGTGTCGCCTCCCAACACTGACACGTGGTGGCATGTGAACCGTCCGATCTTCAAAGACCAGACGATAGCTGGGAGCTCCTAGGATTTTCGACGTGTCCTGTTATGAGCCGTTGGATGGCCACCGGGCTGTGTCATCCAACGGTACCTGTAGACTCTGAACCTCTGGCCTCCGATGCGGGGGACGCAGTGCTATCTGCCCTCCAACGATACTGTTGGAGCTCTGCCTCGCTTGTCTTGGCCCGATAGATCTCCCAGAGCATCCTGGAAGCTGGACGATAAAGCTTGAGGTACGGGCGAAGCGAGGAGCTTTCTGGAGAGGGTTGGCGATGCTCCTTCGTGGGAGGTGAAGCCAGCCAAATCCGCTCCGATGAAGTCCCGACCATTGAGCTTTGAGCACCTATAAGATTAATTAATAGCCGAAGCAAGGTGCTTGTGTGTTGTGGAGTGAATGAGATGGGTCCCCGGTGAGCGGAGGAATGGGGGACTGTATCTCCATCTTCGGCGAAGCAGGAGATGAGTTGGGTCAGACATGATCTGGTGCGGAGAAGGGGGAAAAGGATATAAGATGGGTGCATGGATGATGGAAGTGTGTGGGAGCTAAAGAGATGGAAATTGGTAGGTGATAGTGAGTATGGAAGCCAAATGAAATCAAAGAAAAGTACAAGAAAATGCAATGGAGGATCTCAGAACTCACCTGAGTTATGGCGGAGGAAGGAGCTTGGGCTTGAGGTCCTAGGAGGATCTCCGGTCATCGCTGGACTCCCCTGGCCATGGGGAGCAGCTCGACGGTAGCGGAGCATCGCAAACCTGGCCTACCGTGGCCAGGGGTCGACACCGGGGGCACCGTCATCTTGGCGCCTCAATCGGTCCTCCCCCTGTCATGGGTAGGAGGAGTGGTGTTGGCCGGAGCCCCATGTAAAGGTGGACTCAGAGGAAAGGTGGAAGTGATGGTGTATTTAAAGGATGGAGGTTGATGGAACAATGAGGGGCGGCGTGCCTTAAGCAGGGAATATAGAGCGAGAGGAGGAAGGACGTGGATCGAGTGGGAGGACGCGAGGAAAAGGGATGACCAGGCTTCATCGTGGGATGGTTCGTGAGTGGAGGAGATGATGGAGAAGGTGGTGGAAATGGAATGGGTGAAGCCCGTGCGTGAGATGGGCGACGTGGGAGAGGATGGGGCCGGAGGTAGGCAACAAAGTCTCGGCCATTGGATCTCATGATCCAACAGTTGAGAAGTTGTTGCTAAAGAGCGGCATGGATTAGATCCGTGGAGGCGAGATCAAGGGCGAGGATAGAGCCACTAGGCGAGCTGAGAGGAAGGCAGGAGCAGACAGATGAGATGAGAGATGGGAGTGGATCGGATGGTCAAGGACGGGGCGGTAGTGTGCGGTGGTGATAGCAACTCCAGGACACGATCATGTGGCTATGATGAAGCCACATGTCTTGAGGATGAAGAGGCGCAGGCGGACGACCTTGATGTGATCAGGGCCTTGATCGAAGGGTGTAAGATGAAGCGGGAAGGAGCGGCTAGGATGGAAGGGAAGGATGGCGATCAGACGGTGGTTGGCATAGGTGTATGGCGAGATGAGAAACGCCACGTGGCTCAACCAGAAGGAGCCACGTTGCACAATTAGATTATTTGGATAAAAATGAGAAATATGAGGGAGAAAGAAGCCGAAGTTGGAAAAACACAAAACATGAAAGGTGTAGATATTGATGTGATCTACAAGTTTCATGTTGACCAAAAATGGGAACGAGGTCAAACAAAGGGATACATATTTTTGTGAGCGTTTTTAAGGGCTTAAAAACACTATAATTTTAATTTTGTTATTTTTTTGTATTTTTAAATTATTCGATGATTCATACATATACAACGATTTATCTAGTGTTTATTGACAATAGTCTAGGCTATGGGGTTAATAACTGCGAATTAATACCATGAAATTGGGTTTCATTAGGGATGGATACGCTCTCGGTCAAACCAAATGTCGTTCACCTCTTGAATGATATGTGGAGGTGGAAAATGTTGCTCAGAAATGTAGGGATGCTCCTGATGGTACGGTACAACAAAGGTGACTGATGTGGGACATGATTCGATGTCTGCATGTAGTAAACGTGCTAAACAGTAGATTGTGCTTAGGTACTCGATTGTGTTGAAGTCATGGAAGAAGTCTGCTCAGGAGTAGAAGTATCGGTTGTGACACTCGCACTCTGCATGAATGAATCACACTAATGAGAAGCTCCAAATGCATTGTAATCTCGTCCAACTTATCCAACTGCGTTGTCCTCTTCTCGATTACATGTAACTTTTCAAGCTCTTTGGATCGTTTCTCTATTATATCTACTATGGATAGGTAATTTTCTATGCTTGTTAATTCTACACTATCCACCCTATCCACATCATGAGATGTCATCATGTTGACATCCTTGTGGGGTGCTGAAGAAGAAGATGTTGCATTCCTAAAGAATGCATATGAGGACGATAGAGCTACTGAGCTCTCTGCTATTTCCTCAAAAATCTGATATAGGGCATCCTCAGCTAGTTGATGAGGGACCCCCACAAGCGGCATCTACCAATCATTGACTTTCTAAGCTCAGAACCCCATAGTAATTCTGTGTAAGGTTAGTCTTTGGTATATTGTGATGGGCACACTTCTTCGTCAAATCACTGAAATGTTCCCATGCCTCAAATCAACTCATGGGACATCTGGGAGAAGTTAACTATCAATGATTGCATTTGATTAAGTCATCCTAGAGGATAAAACTTGCTCAAAAAGGCTGACATCTATTCATCCCAGGATGTGACAACTCTTTCTAAATGATTAATCCAATGAAATTCCTTGTCCATTAGACTAAACGAGAAGGTTGTCATCTTCACTACCTCTAATACGATGTTAGGGTAGTCTATAGTACTGCAAATACGGTCAAACTGCTAGAGGTGTATGTATGGTTCCTCATGTATGTGTCCGCGGAATATGTGGAGTAAAGGAAGAATCGTGTGCTTCAGCTCGAAAAACCCATAAACCATAGGTATCTGAATACATATATTAGCCTGTCCCGCATCGAGGTTATAGGCATCTCGAAGTGTGAGCTTAGCCACTAACACAACTAATGGATATACACCTCCTCCCCCATTACCACCTCCTATCGGTCAAACCAAATGTCATTGACCTCTAGAATGATAGGTGGAGGTGGAAACTGATGCTCAGAAATGTAGGGATGCTCCTGGTGGTACGGTACAATGCTTGCTAGAGGTTACTGTTGTGGGACCTGATCTGGGGTATGCACGTAGTAAATGTGTTGAACAGTAGATTATGATTAGGTACTTTATTGTGTTGAAGTCATGGAAGAAGTCTGCCTACGAGTAGAAGTATCAGTTGTGACACTCACACTATGGCATGAATGAATAATACTGACAAGAATCTCCAAATGCATTGTAATCTCGTCCAACTTACCCAACTTCTTTGTCCTCTTCTCGATTACATTTAACTTTTCAAGCTCTTTGGATCGTTTCTCTATTATATCTACTTTGGATAGGTGATTTTCTATGCTTGTCGGATCTACACTGTCCAACCTATCCACATCATGAGATGTCGTCATGTTGATAGCCTTGTAGGGTGATGAAGAAGAAGAAGAAGATGTAGGATTCCTCGAGAATGCATGGGAGGATAATACAACCGATGAGCTCTCCAGTATCTCCTCAAAAATCTGATATAGGACATACTCATCCTGGTTGAAGTAGGACCCCCCACAAGCAGCATATACCAATCTTTGGCTTTCTGAGCTTTGACCCCCAAAGAAATTCTACATAAGGCTAGTCTTTGGTAAATTGTGATGGGCACACTTCTTCGTCAAATCTCTTGAACGTTCCCATGCCTCGAATCAGCTCATGGGACATCTGGGAGAAGTTAGCTATCAATGATTGCATCTGATTAAGTCATCCCAGAGGATAAAACTTGCTCAAAAAGGCTGACCTCAATTCCTCCTAGGATGTGACAACTCTTTCTAAATGATTAATCCAATGCAATGCCTTGTCCATTAGACTGAGTGGGAAGGTTATCATCTTCAATACCTCAAATGGGATTTTAGGGTAGTCTATAGTACTACAAATACGGTCAAACTGCTGGAGGTGTATGTATGGCTCCTTGATGAATCCACAATTCATCATCTCAATATCTTGATCTTAGCAAAATGCTTGAGCAAATTCCCAAATAAATGTCCATAAAATCAATAAATTAATAAAATGACTCTTGTAAATAAAACACACAAATTAACTTAGATTATATTGTACAAAATAAATTAACAATAAAAAGCCGCAAAATAAAAGAGTTTCTCACATGTAAATAGCCCAAAACTTCAATTTTTTAATAATTGTATTTCAACTCTTTTTTGGCTAATTCTTTCTCTAACTTGTTTATAAAAATATATCTAAAATTCCAAATTTATAAAACAAATTTTACCTCAAATAAATGCTCCTAGATCCCTAAAAGAAAAAGTCGTAAAGTCCAACTTCAAGACAAATTACCGCTCCATATGAACTCCGAATTCACCAAACTCACTTTTAAAGTTCAAGTTAGAAAATTATCTATCCAACGAAAGTGGTTTCATTAAAATTGGAGCTCATTTGCAAAAGTTGGGTTTTGGGACCTAGATGTACATTGTATATTATGTATATATTCAATCTTTCTTTATTTTATAATTTATCTTTCTTAATTACTAAAAATCGAAAAAAAATCATGCTTGTGTTATATTTTGATTATAGTATTTTATTATATTTTTCTATTGTAAATATCTCTTATTAAAAAGACAAAAAATACATATTAGAAAAGCAAAAAAATGTACATGTTGTATGTATTCCTTTGTAAATTCTCCACTACTTTTCCTTCTTTATATTTTTGTTGTATTTAAAGTAGCCTACTTTATTTAATGTTATTTTCCTTTATTTATTTCTATTATCTACAATAACCACCAATTCAACTCTATTATTCCATCATTTTTTAATAACTTCCCATTCCACTCCATTAATAATACAACCTCCCATTCAACTCCACCACTTTAATAACTTCATATTTTTTCCTCTTTATATACATCTCATTCTCCTCATTTTTGCCTTTGATACATCTTTATGTGAGGAGAGCCTAGTTTCCCGTGTTGAATTGGTGACAGCGACGTAACCACAGTTGAGCGACGATAGCCCTCTCTCTGGTGAGATTTGTTGGCTTTTTGGCCAACATCGCAGCCGCCCTTGAACGCTGCTCGAGCTCATCGCTTGCCGACGATTCGAGCGAAGACCGTGCTCTCGTGAGCACATCATAGGCGACCGTCTCCATCGTAGGTAATTTTTCGTCTCATTTTATCATCTTGTTAGTTTTACATTTTTTAGTACATCATTTCACCATCCAAAAATCGTTCATTTGTTTATATTTCTATCACATCACCACCAACTCATCATCTTCCGCTTTTTTGTGTACATAATTCTAGTTTAAAGAAAATTAAAAAAAACAAAAAAAAACTTAAAGCTAAAAAAACTTAATACAAAAAAAACAAAAAAGAAATTCACAGAAGGAGCAGCGGCTACTGCCGCCGCCCCCTCCCTTTTCTGCCGCCACCACCAGCACGTGCCGCCAGCCGGCGGCCTCATCGCCGACACAGCCGCGCGCGGCCATGCCCGACCAACTCCAGGTCATCCTCCGCCGCACAGCGTGCGCGGTAGCCAGCGCTACTAGCCCACCTCCGCCCAACAAACGCCGGACTCCACCACGACTCCTCCTCGCTGCAGTGGCCCTGCTGCGCCCCTCCGCCACACCATCCCCGACCTCCGCCACCGATCTCCGCCCTCCTCGCGGCCGCGCACGGTCGCGTGCACCGTCGCCGCCTCTCCCCCCTGTTGGGTTCTCCCCATCGTGCCCAAAGAAAAAGAAGTTCACTTTTCTTTATTTTTTTATTTTTTGATCATTGCGTGTATGCCCTTCTATTTTTTTGTAATTACAATTTCATCCCTTTGCATGTTTTCTTTTGTAAGTTGTTTTCTGGAATTTGCACGGATAACCCTCTGTTCATACATTAATTTGGATATCCATCTTGTGTCATTTTATTCAAGGAAAAATCCCATTGTGTTGAGCAACTACTTGTCAACATTCTGAATATTTATTTGTATTTTTCTGAGTCATGGGTAATTAATTAAAATTGTTTAACTAAAATTCTACATATTTTACCCATTATGGACTATTAAATTGATATCTAACTCAAGGTCGCTCTAAAAATTCTTGAAAATTTTGAGATGGTGTCTTGAAGTGTGCTTTAAAAACTTTCCAAATTTCATCTAAAGTGGAGTTGTTATGTGCCTAAAATAAATTATGGAGTGATTTTTGTATTTGATTTTTAATTAAATCCGCATACATCCTTTTCACAAAATTTAAAGTCTCTTGGAAGCCATATGAAAATACCTATTTGGGATAATTCTCTCTCTTGTTAATTTGATATTGTGGATTAATTAGGAATTAATTACTCACTGTCACTTTGTTTCTTCTAAAAAATCCATAAAAAAATCATAGTTTATCAAAAAATTCCAAAAATGTTACTGTTGCTTCCTTGTGTTATGTTTATATTGCAGTAATTTTTTCATAATTTTTTCTTACTGTTTATGTGGGAAATTACGAAAAAACCATAAAAAGTGTGCATTTTTAATTGTTGCTTTTTAACCTCGAAAAAATACAAAAAAATATGTTTGGTGTTCATATCTCGATTAGGATTCTAGGAAAAATATAATTTGACTGAATTGAACTGATTTGACATTAAAATTATTTGGCCTAGTTGTGTGTTTTCTTAATGTCTTAATTCAGCAACATTTGCATTTGCATTTGTTTTTCCATTAAAAAAATATCTAAAAAACTGCATTGGAAATCTAGATCTTAATCTTAAAGTTGTTCCTTTGCCTCCCTGTGTTCGACCCCGAACTTTCCCGGGATATAAATTAAGCCGAGACACTCTTCACGGAGATCTTCTCTCGGTTCTGATTGATTCACTAAGTATGTGTGCTACAACGTCCATAAATTAAACATCGTATCTAGCAACTCGTAAGATGGTGCCATTGTCGGGGAGGCAACGGCTTAGGGAATAATTAAAAAAATATGGATTTAGATTTTCATTTACTCGGGTAGTCTGAACCCCGAGCCACCTGTAATTAATCCATTTTATTTCAATTATTTTTCAGCTCGTTTCTTGTATATATTTTGTTTTTATCTCTCTAACATAAATTTTGTTTTCCTTGCGAGGGCCCGGTGGACTTGGAGTACATCGGAGGTCGACGGACGCGACGCGCATCAAGTGCTGAAGTGCGAAGATAATTCATTTATCTTCAAGAGAATTTTTATAAAAATTTGTGTAATTATTGTGTTGAAATTATTTAGGTAGTTTTCTTCTTTATAGCGGCTCTTGTTTGAGAGCTCGTGCGTGTAAAAAAGACTTCGACATTATTTGTGGTGGGTCGAGACCTGTTTCACTCTCCGGTGAGGGTAGGGCTCGACTTGAGTGGTGAATTTAAGGATTAGGCACACGGTAGTTTAGCATCAAATTTGTTTGTGACCATCGTAATCTAGGCCACACATATCTTAGAATATTCACTTATCTTATAAGATTCATAATGAGACGCACTTAGACACGTACTACTTAGCTCAAATTCAATCAATTCTTCCCCGCTAATAGTATACTGTTTAAGTACGGTTTTCTCGATCTGCATGCATTTAGTGTAAACTTTACAAATTTAGTTTTGCATAACGCATGGAGAGTGTTGGGATTCATTGTAAGTATACCTTCTTCTGAGCATGCATCATAGTTTCTCGTTTGCATTCTGATTTTCGATTCTCCTCTTATTTTATAACTTAAGGTCAAAAAGAAAATTAGGACTGAACGGTAGACGTGTTGGTGTGTTCAGATTAATTTCAAGTGATAACATAACTCAAAAATTGGGACTGAATTGAGTAGGTCGATTAAAATTAATTGGAATAAAAAGAACCCATGTTCTCGAGTGCATAAAGCCCTCATTGTTTGATTTACTTGCAAGTGAGAGAGAGATGACCCTAGGATAGAGCCAAACCTGGATTTCTTACTTACTACTGGTTCTTTATTTTTAGGCGATTAGCTACTTTTCAATGAGGAATACGGGTAGCCAGTAAACGGTCCGGACATCCTTAGCAGAGTGGGAGGTTTAGAGGGCGCATTAGTCCTCAAGGAACGGGTAGCCGTATTTATACAGTCCGTACTTACTCCTATACTGGCTGAAAGTAGGTCCAACTAGTCATAAGAACCGAGCCAGTCTGTAAGAAAATACGGGCACCTAACAACTCGTTAATCTTTCCAAGATTGTATTCTCACCAACTAAAATTGACCAGATAATTCGGCCGAACTCTCACCGCCATCATGTGTTGAGTTGGTGAAATTGAGGGTTTGAATTGTGTTTGTATTGTGTAAGTTCACTCCGTACATTTACGTGCACCGTAGAACTAGCACCTCATTGAATATCGTGTTCTTATCAGTTCTTTTGACATCGAAGATGACTGATTGGGGGGATATTTATTCGGACTTTGCGAATCTCTCGTTGAACCCTCCAAGAAGTATGTCTTTACAGGTCCATGCGCAACTTGGACCAACCTGGACTCATGACCCTCTTGAGCCCAGGATCACCCACTCTCAGGATGGTTACTCTCAAACCATTCCCTTTATCTCTTCCCACCTCACTGAGGAAGACCTTCGCTTGGTGAGAATATCTTGATTCATAAATACTCTTTTAATCAAGACCACATTACTGATGTAGAACCTAAAGAAGATACAAGAAAAATGCCTCCAAAGAAAAAAGAAGAGGAAGAAGAGAACCATGAAGAACCGTTGAGAATGGTACTTGCCAGATTAGCTGCATCTGAGCAGCAACACGCACTACTCCGAGCTCAGTTAGGACAGCTAAATGTTGGGGTCGAACCACCAATGGATGCGGCGTATAACCCCGGACAATTCCAAATTCGAAATTATTTGAGTCCGATAGAACCCATAGTTGATTTTGAGTTGAAGCCGCACTTTCTGAACCCGCTGCCACACTTTGATGGGAATGCTTCTGGGGAGCCATATGCATTCCTAAGGGATTTTGAGCTTATCTGTGCTAACCTCAAATATAAAAATGTTAGCCAGGATTATATTAGGCTCAAAGCCCTTTCATTTGCCTTGGTTGGGAAAGCCGACTACTGGGTGAAGAATCTTGGAGAGATAGTCACCATTTATGCCCAGTTCAAGGACCTGTTTCTGAAGATGTTCTACCCGTTGAGTAGAACTAACATGATGAGGACGCGAATTACGAGTTTTTCCCAATTACCCCATGAAGCCTTTTGTGATGCTTGGGAAAGATTCAAGGACATCCTGCAGAAGTGTCCCTGTCATGGATTAGATGACAACATCTTGGTCCAGTCGTTTTTCACTGGTCTCAACCCTGAGATACATGATTTAGTGAGCGCTGCCTATGGAGGCAGCTATACATCACGAGGCGCGGATACCGTCTGGAAGGTATTCGAGCAGATGGCTGAAACTAGCCACTCACAGATGGCCAACAGGGCCTATACAACGTCCCCCAGTTCACTCTCAGTTGGAGGGGGAAAATCAGTTGTAGTCGATCTCTCTCAGTACGTGATCCCTAGCATGGGACTCCTTACTGACAAGCTTACTGTAGTCGAGAGGATTGACAAGAGAATTGATGAATTGGACCGGAGCGTCTCCAAGATTCCAAAACAAATGGAGGAGTTGACTGATAGGGTATCTATGATAAAGATACCTTCCGTGACTACACTCTCTGCTCCCGTATACCGAGTTCACCATATTCAGGAGCAGTTGGTGTCAGGGCAACCACAACCATGGGAGCAGGACCAATCCTACACCCATTCTTTCCAGCAGCCACCTCCATTAGCAGAGACAGTTCAGGAGGAGCCTCTACTGGTTTGGGAGGTGAATGGAGTACGGTATACTCAGGACCCTGCCAGTCAGGGAAGTACGGGAGACCGACAGACCTACCAGTGTCCCCCGACCCTTCACAACACCACATTTATCTCCGCACCACCTCCTTCACAGCAAAGCCCTGGATTCCAGCCACCCCAGCAGTAGAGGCAGCAGTACCAGTAGTATGGCCGACATGGCCATTACCGGGCTGGTCAGCAGGGCCCGCAACCCCAGCAGCAACAACGGAGGCAGTACTCTGGCCAGTAGGGCCAGTCTTCCCGTTCTTCTTCCCAGTCTTATCCCCTTCCTTCATCGTCTAGTCCCGTGGATATTCAACAACAGATACTCGACGAGCTACGTTCCTACTGGAACGAGATTCATGACTTACGGGTGGATATCAACCGCCTGTCCAGATGGCGAGACGAGCAGACTGCACCCTCTACTTCTATCCCAGCCCAAGTTCAGGTTAACCCCAATATCCTGAACCGATCTAGTTCTCAGCAGCACTTTGGTCAGGTATACTATTCAGCATCTCCTAGATCTGAACATGAGATTCTTTCATGTGACGAGGCTAACCACATGTCACTCAAGAGCGGAAGGACCGTGACCGTACCTGACTGGGCGAGGGACACGAGGAGGGGCATTTCTGGATCTCTACCTGAGGAGTTTTTAGAAGACGAGGAGAAGAGGCATCATATTTCGGAGCCCCATCAGCAACATCTGAGGATTTCTACTCAGGGAGCCGAGAGGAGGAGGAGAGCACGAATGCAGCATCGGCAGCATGGATACACTTATGATTCTACGAAGAACCTTGCATTTCCGGTTGTGGCGGATGCCACTTCAGCTTCTATTCCACAACCTGTAGTAGATAGTTTTGATTTCGATCCCATGTTGCATCAAAAAGATTCATGTATGAAGAACTCTATTTCAGCTAATGCCAAGAATGATATTTCAGTTCATGATTCAGACTCTTCATCCTCTATTTCCCTAGCTTCAATCCCTTTCCCCCGTGCTCTTACGGTAGGAAAGCGTATCAAAAAGATTCAGAAAGATGACCCCAATATGGCACAGTCTTGTAAAGAAAACATCATTGTAAAGGTGTCATTTGATGAATATGTGGCTAACCATCCTGCATTCCAAAAATACCTTAAGGTGAGATGCACACCTACAAGGGTTAGCAGGAAGAAAGATAATCGAAATATAAAGACACATGTCTTATCAGTAGCCACAACCTATTGTCTCAAGAATTAGACTTTGCCAAAGAAAAAGAGAGACATGGGTGCTTACTATGTGGAGAGTCGTATTGACGACATTGCATTTGCACGCACACTCTTGGATAACGGTTCTTCGATCAACTTACTTCCCTTAGCCTTATATTAGAAATTGGAGTTGGGACCACTTCGCAAATCTAAATCTTTACTCCAATTTGCATATCATTCAGTGAAGAGACCTAAGGGAGAAGTGAAGAACGTCGTTATCTCGATTGAGGGGCAGGCCTATCATGTTGATTTCACAGTCTTGGACATGGAGACCCCCAATCATTGGAGAGAATCTCATATCATTCTCGGGCAACCCTTCCTTAGGACCGTAGGCGCAACTTTCGATTATGGTACGGGAATGATGAAGTTCCATTCTCCAGATGAAGAAGTGAACCTTGAGATGAAGCAAACCAAGTATCAGCAACCCGATTCCGAGAGTAGTACAGAGTACTCATCTTCAGAGGCAGATTGTAGTATGATTAGCACAGTTGGGATTTGGGGACAGATTCCTTCAAGACGGAGCGAGACCCTTTCATCTGGAGAGGGCATAGTGCATGATGCAGTTTGCCAGGTGTTGTCTAATCTTGTTAAAGATGCATCTACCTATTCCTATGATGACGTAGAGATCCATCTAGATCTGTCATTTCCATCCTTAGATGACGAGTCGGACGTGGCTTTTGCCGATTGTTTGTATATTTTTGACGATCCGCTCCCGATACTTCTGATTTGGTAGAGAGTACTTCACAGTTGAGCTCACCTTCATGTAGCACGGAACCAGATTCAGATTCAGTTCAGCCATATTTGCTTGATGATACCACATTACCAGAACTGAAATCACTACCTCCTACACTCAAGTACACCTTTCTTACAGGACCCAAAGAGAGATATCCTGTCATTATTAGCTCAGGCTTGACTTTAGAGCAGGAGTCTAGGTTGTTAGAAGTCTTAGAGAGGATCGGAAAGCAATAGGCTAGACAATGTCGGATCTCGTGGGGATCAATCCCGCTCTCTGCTTGAACCATATTTTTACTGAGGATAATGTGAGACCTTCTCGTGAGTTCCAGAGGAGACTTAACCCCAATCTACGGGAAGTCGTGAAGAAAGATATTGAGAAATGATGCAAAGCAGGGTTTATAAATCCTATTTCTGACTCCAAGTGGGTGGCCCCGCTTCATGTTGTCCCGAAGAAGTCGGGAATTCAGATGGTCACCAACGAGGAGGGGGTAGAGATTGCTACACGAGTACCCACATCGTGGCGCATCTGTGTCGATTACAGGCGCTTGAATGCTACGACCAAGAAAGATCACTTTCCCTTGCCTTTTATTGATCAAATCTTGGAGAGACTCGCAGGGAAAGATTTATTCTATTTTCTTGACAGGTACACAGGCTACAAGCAGGTAGCTATAGCACCTGAGGACCAGGAAAGACCACATTTACATGTCCATTCGGTACTTATGCTTTCAGGCACATGCCATTCAGGCTCTGCAATGCCCCGGGCACATTTCAGCAGTGCATGATAGCCATATTTGCTGAGATGGTGGGAGATTTCTTGGAAGTGTTCATGGATGACTTCTCGATCCATGGTGATTCTTTTGATACATGTTTAGCGCACTTGGACTGAGTCCTCACGAGGTGTAGAGAGGTGAATCTGGTACTCTCCTGGGAGAAGAGTTACTTTATGGTGACAGAGGGTATCGTGTTGGGGTATGTCATCTTCAAAAGGGGAATGGAGGTTGACCCAGCCAAGGTGGAGGAGATCAAGAAACTCGATCCACCTACCAACGTGAAGTCAGTGAGTTCTTTTCTAGGGAATGTTGTATTCTATAGAAGATTTATTCAGGATTTTTCAAAGATCGCCCGCCCACTAACTGAGCTCTTAGGGAAAGACACATAGTTTGTTGTAGATCACAGGTGTCTGGAGGCCTTTGACCTATTAAAGAGGAAGATTTGTGCCTCGCCTATCCTACAAGCTCTTGACTGGTCTCTCCCCTTTGAGATCATGACTGACGCTTCAGATTTCGCTATAGGAGTTGTTTTAGGACAACGACGAGAGGGGATCCCATTTGTGATCCACTACGCGAGCAAAGTATTAGATCCCACACAGAAGAATTATACAGAGACCGAAAACGAAATGCTCATTGTAGTATGGGCCCTCAAGAAGTTCAGGTCATACATTTTGGGCTCTAAGGTGACAATTTACACTGATTACACAGCCATTCGATACTTAATGGAAAAGAAGTACGCGAAGGCGTGTCTTCTTAGGTGGATTTTACTCTTCCAGGAATTTGATTTGGAGATAAAGATAAACCTGGAGTGAAACATGTTGTGGTTGATTACCTTTCTCGGATTGAACTTAAGGATTCTCCTGATCATGAGCGGATTAAAGAGACCTTCCCAGATGAGTCAATTTGTGCTATTGACTCACTCCCGTGGTATGCCAACATGGTGAACAATCTTGTCTCCAAGTAGGTTCCCCATGGTTGGACTAGGAGCACCATTGACTGACCGAAGTCGGATTCGAGGAGATACCACTGGGATGATCCTTTCCTTTTCTTCAAAGGGTCGGATTCTATTTAGAGAAGGTGTATTCCTCAGGAGGAGTACCAGAGTGTCCTCACATATTGTCATTCACTCGAGGCTGGAGGACACCATTCAGGAAAGAGAACCGCTCACATAGTACTTCAATGTGGATTATATTGGCCGACCTTGTTTAGAGATGCTATTGATTTTGTTCGGTCGTGCCCGATCTGTCAAAGGATGGGAGGGACAGTTGGATAAAGAGATGAGATGCTCATGCAACCGATGATTATTTGTGATGTTTTTGATGCATGGGGCATAGATTATGGGTCCCTTTCCCAACAGCCAAGGACATGAGTACATATTGTTGGCGGTTGATTATTTATCTAGGTGGGTGGAGGTTATCCCAACCCGAACCGCAGACAGCAAGACTGTCTGTAAGTTCATGAGAGACCATATTATTGCTAGGTTCAGGGTGCCAAAAGTTTTGATATCTGATGGGGGTAACCATTTTGTGAACCGAGATATGAGATCTGTATCTAAGGACTATGGATTTGAGCATAGAGTTACTAGTCCTTACC
Organism: Ottelia alismoides; assembly: GCA_037367405.1. Lineage (NCBI taxonomy): Eukaryota > Viridiplantae > Streptophyta > Magnoliopsida > Alismatales > Hydrocharitaceae > Ottelia > Ottelia alismoides. The sequence continues at coordinate 1,978,108 of JAZKJV010007409.1, read as the reverse complement.
ACCCACAGTCCAATGGCATGGTAGAGGTTTCGAACAGAGAGTAGGTTTCGAACAGAGAGGTTAAGAGTATATTGCAGAAATTGGTTCGTCCTGATAGGAAGAACTAGTCTCTGCTCTTGAACCAAGTTCTATGGGCCTATAGGATAGCCTACAAGACTCCATTGGGTACTTCACCATTCAGAATGATCTATGGCAAGCCATGTCATTTGCCCGCAGAGCTGATTCACAAATCCGAATGGGCAATTAAGAAGATTAATTGGAGTTGTCGTCGAGGGAAGCTTTGTCGAGACTTGAACTTGAACGAGCTCGTGGAAATCCGAAACAGGGCATATGACAACAGTTTGATTTATAAGGACAAAGTGAAGAGATGGCATGATCAGCACATTAGGTGCAAAGACTGTCCCTGGAAAAAAGGTATGGTTGTTCAATGCTAGGTTTAAGATGTTCCATGGGAAGCTCAAATCAAAATGGACTGGTCCCTTTGTTGTTAAGAAAGTGCACGAGAATGGAAGTGTAGAGATAGCTGATCTCACAGATGGTGCACAATCTCATGTGGTGAATGGACAACTGTTGAAGCATTTTGTAGATTCGAAAAAGCAGTTAGTCCAAGTCGAGGTCATCAACTTCATGCAGAGTGAGCACAGAGCAGATACATCATATTACTCTTCACGAAGATGCAGCATCGCGATTCAACAGCTTTGAAGATTCAATCACTCTTGTACATATTCTCCCTTCTATGTATATTCTCCAGATCACATCGGTTCTTACATTTACTCCTGTCCTATACTTAGGCTGACCAAAGCCTAAGTATAGGGGGAACCGATGCTCGCCATGTGTATATACTCATCCATTTCTCCTCTTTACCTCGTCCGCCCCATTTTTGCTCTTCTTCTATACTTAGGGTGACAGAGCCTAAGTATAGGGGTGTGGATCGACTTCTATACTTTTTATTATTTTAGCCATCCTATGCTTAGCACGAGCTATGTCTTTTTCTCGCTTCTTGTGCTCTGAGGACATAGCACATGCTAAGTATAGGGGGGCATGTATATATTACATATATACTTTACCCATAGCTCGTACTTTCACGTATTTTAGTATATATTATACAATATTCACGGGGTGGGTAAAATTGAAAAAAAAACTTTTCAAAAAAAACTTATTTGCTTTAAAAAAACTTTTTTTAATTGGTACTTACTCATGTCCTATACTTAGGCTAACCAGAGCCTAAGTATAGGGGGAACCGATGCCCGCCATGTGTATATACTCATCCATTTCTCCTCTTTACGTCATCCGTCCCATTTTTTCTCTTCTTCTATACTTAGGTTGACCAGAGCCTAAGTATGGGGGGCGGATCGACTTCTATACTTTTTATTGTTTTAGCCATCCTACGCTTAGCACGAGCTATGTCTTTTTCTCGCTTCTTGTGCTCTGAGGACATAACACATGCTAAGTATAGGGGGCGTGTATATATTACATATATACTTTACCCATAGCTCATACTTTCACGTATTTTAGTATATATTATACAATATTTATGGGGTGGGTATAATTGAAAAAAAACTTTTCAAAAAAACTAATTTGCTTTAGAAAAAGTTTTTTAAAAAAATGTGTACTTTCAAAAAAAAAATTTCAAAAAAAAATCTTTTGAAAAAAAACAAGCAAAACTTTTTCTAACAAAAAAAAAGTAAAACTTTTCCTTAAAAAAACTTTCTTCTTTTCCTTTGTTTTTCAAAAAAAATCAACAAAAAAATAATAATAAACTAAAAAAACTAATAAGATGGTTTAATCTCTGACACATTCACTTTCACACAAGACTAGTGATTTTCAAGAACACTTGGTTTATGAGGTCTTGAGATTTTGAGTTAACCAACCTTAGTCATTAGGGTCTTGGACTTAATTATTCACATTTTCTTAGTTTGAAAGATTTATGTGCTATATTGCATGCTTAGTCTCTGCCTTAAGAATATGATCAACACCTCACATACACGACTGTAGTTATGATGAGATGAGTTGAAATTTCACTTCAGGAACTGGGATGAGGGATTTGTGTTTGGACCTGATTTGATGATACTCGAGGATGGGATAAAATCAATGATGGCTTCATGAAACCTGAGTGTCAGCACATTTAGCCAGTATAAGAACATGGTTCTTGTACTATCTCTTGAAATTTACCTATGTACCAGGGTGTGATAAAATAAAAAATTGTTGATCAGTGTGCGCCAACTCTTGGTAAAAGCAGTGGAGCTATCCAAAAATATTACAAAGCAATGAAATGTCAAAGAAAATCTCTCATTCCACAAAGTCAAATATCAAAGAGCTTCCACCAAAGGCGAGCGCTCCCAACCATTTCAAAGTGTCCACTTGGACCACCGCTATTAGTACCAGGAGTCGGGCTCGCACCAAAAAAGGGCACTGCATCGTAAATGCTACAAGTCTGGGTGTAGAAGGTACGATAGGTACTCAAAAAAGGCACACCTAGGTGTACTCCCAGGAAAACAAGTGCAGACGACTCCAACTTCTCTTGACGGACGCACTGATCAACACCAAAAAAATGCGTTGAGTTAATAAGGCACTCGAGAGGATCCTTGTTGTAATGAGAGGGAGAGAAGAAATGACACAATCCTATGCCCTCCATCAACTGGCCTTCCATCTACACTTTTAAGTCTGACAACTAAAGAGATGGTGGATTGGATGCAAGAAATGGTTTATTTCCTAGTGTTGAGGATTGGGTTCTTAGGAGAGTCTCTTGGACTGGAACCTTTGGTGACGTTGCGACTCTACTCATGTAACTGCAGTCCACACTTAAGTCATATCCCTACTATATATGTATACAAAGAGATTCTGATGATTAGGGAAATTGAATACCTTTTGACTAGAGCTTGGTTCAGCTTAGAATTTTAGGATCTCTAAAACCGAGAGTTCTTGAATGGATCAAGTCTTGTATTCACATGCACAGTCAGGGGTTAACCCAACTTATTCATTCTTTATTTGCTTGAGGACTAGCAAAGTTTAAGTATAGGGGGTGATGAATCCACGATTCATCATCTCAATATCTTGATCTTAGCAAAATCCCTGAGCAAATTCCCAAATAAATGTCCATAAAATCAATAAATAACAAAATGACTCTTGTAAATAAAACAGACAAATTAACTTAGATTATATTGTACAAAATAAATTAACAATAAAAAGCCGCAACATAAAGGAGTTTCTCACCTATAAATAGCCCAAAACTTCATGTTTTTTTAATAGTTTTATTTCAACTCCTTTTTTGCTAATTGTTTCTCCAACTTGTTCATAAAAATGTATATAAAAATACAAATTTATAAAACAAATTTACCTCAAATAAATGCTCCTAGATCCCAAAAGAAAAAGCCATAAAGTCTAACTTCCAAGCCAAATTTCCGCTCCGTATGAACTACGAATTCAACAAACTCACTTTTAATGTTCAAGTTAGAAAATTATCTATCCAACGGAAGTGGTTTCATTAAAATCAGAGCTCATTTGCAAAAGTTGGGTTTTGGGACCTAGATGTACATTGTATATTATGTATATATTCATTCTTTCTTTATTTTATATTTTATCTTTTTTAATTACTAAAAATCCAAAAAAAATATGCTTGTGTTATATTTTGATTACAGTATTTTATTATATTTTTCTATTGTAAATATCTCTTATTAAAAAGACAAAAAAATACATATTAGAAAAGCAAAAAATGTACATGTTGTATGTATTCCTTTGTAAATTCTCCATTATTTTTCCTTCTTTATATTTTTGTTGTATTTAAAGTGGCCTACTTTATTTAATGTCATTTTCCTTTATTTATTTCCATTCTCTACAGTAACCACCAATTCAACTCCATTATTCCACTACTTTTTAATAACTTCCCATTCCACTCCATTAATAATACAACCTCACATTCAACTCCACCACTTTAATAACTTCTCATTTTTTTTCTCTTTATATACATCTCATTCTCCTCATTTTTGCCTTTGATCCATCTTTATGTGAGGAGATCCTAGTTTCCAGAGTTGAATCGATGACAGCGACACAACCACGGTTGAGCGACGACAGCCCTCTCTCCGATGAGATCCGTTTGCTTTTTGGCCATCATCGCAACCGCCTCTGCGCGCTGCTCGAGCTCATCACTCGCCGGCGATTTAAGCGAAGATCGTGCTCTCGTGAGCACATCATAGGCGACCGTCTCCATCGTAGGTAATTTTTTGTCTCATTTTATCATCTTGTTAGTTTTGCATTTTTTAGCACATCATTTCACCACCTAAAAATCCTTCATTTGTTTATATTTCTATCACATTACCACAAACTCATCATCTTCCCCTTTTTGTGTACATATTTCCTGCTTAAAGAAAATTAAAAAAATTAAAAAAACTTAAAGCTAAAAAAACTTATTACAAAAAAAACAAATTCACGGAAGGAGCAGTGGCAACTACCGCCGCCCCCTCGCTTTTCCGCCACCACCACCAGCACGCGCCGCCAGCCGATGACCTCCTCGCCGACACAGCCGCGCGCGGCCACGCCCATCCATCTCCAGGTCGCCCTCCACCGCGTCGCGTGTGCGGTAGCCAGCGCTACCAGCCCACCTCCACCCAGCAAATGCCGGACTCAGCCACGACTCCTCGCTGCAGCGGCCCTGCTGCGCCCCTCCGCCACACCATCACCGACCTCCGTCGTCATCTCCGCCCTCCTCGCGACCGCGCACGGCTGCGCGCACTGTCGCCGCCTCTCCCCCTGTTTCGTTCCCAAGGAAGAAGAAGGTTCACTTTTCTTTTTTTTGTAAACATTTCGTGTATGTCCTTCTATGTTTTTGTAATTACAATTTTGTCCCTATTCATGTTTTCTTTTATAAGTTGTTTTCTGGAATTTGCACGGACAACCCTCTGTTCAAATAGTAATTCGGATATCCATCTTGCGTCATTTTATTCAAGGAAAAATGCCATTGTGTTGAGAGACTAATTGTCTACATTCTGAATATTTATTTGTATTTTTGTGAGTCGGGGGTAATTAATTAAAATTGTCTAACTAAAATTTAACATATTTTACCCATTATGGAATATTAAATTGATATCTAACTCATGGTTGCTCTAAAAGTTCTTGCAAAATTTGAGATGATGTCTAGAAGTGTGCAGCCTAAAATAAATTGTGGAGTGATTTTTGTATTTGATTTTTAATTAAACCCACATACATCCTTTCACAAAATTTAAAGTCTCCAGGATGCCATTTGAAAATACCTATTTGGGATAATTCTCTCTCTGGTTAATTTGATATTGTGGATTAATTAGGGATTAATTACTCACTATCACTCTGTTTCTACTAAAAAATCCATAAAAAATCATAATTTATCAAAAAATTCCAAAAATATTATTGTAGCTTCCTTGTGTTATGTTTATATTCCAGTTATTTTTTCATTATTTTTCTTACTGTTTGTGTGAGAAATTATGAAAAAAAACCATAAAAGTGTGCATTTTTAGTTGTAGCTTTTTAATCTTGAAAAATACAAAAAATGTGTGGTGTTCATATCTGGATTAGGATTCTAAGAAAAATATAATTTGGCTGAATTGAACTGATTTGACATTAAAATTAATTTGGCCTAGTTGTGTTTTTTCTTAATGTATTAATTCAACAACATTTGCATTTGCATTTGTTTTTGCATTAAAAAAATATCGAAAAAATGCATTGGAAATCTAGATCTTAATCTTTGACTTAATCTTAAAGTTGTTCCTTTTCCTCCCTGTATTCGACCCCAGACTTGCCCGGGATATAAATTAAGCCGAGACACTCTTCACGGAGATCTTCTCTCGGTTCTGATTGATTGTCTAAGTATGTGTGCTACAACGTCCATAAATTAAACATCGTATCTAGCGAATCGTCACTCCTCATGTATGTGTCTGTGGAATATGTTGAGTAATGGAAGAATTGTGTGCTTCAGCTCGAAATACCTATAAACTACAGGTATCTGAATCCATGTATTAGTTTGTCATGTGTCGAGGTTATAGGAATCTCAGAGTGTGAGCTTAGCCACGGGCTCAATTAATGGATCTACTCCTCCTCCCCCATTCCCACCTCCTCTCGGTCAAACCAAATGCCGTTCACCTCTTGAATGATAGGTGGAGGAGGAAACGGATGCTCCAGAAATGTTGGGATGCTCCTAGTGGTATGGTAAACTGCTTACTAGAGGTGACTGCTGTGGGACCTGATCCGGGGTCTGCACATAGTAAACGTGTTGAACAGTAGATTGTGCTTAGGTACTCTATTGTGCTGAAGTCATGGAAGAAGTCTTCCTTGGAGTAGAAGTATCGGTTTTGACACTCGTACTGTGGCATGAATGAATCATACTGACGAAAAGCTCCAAATGCATCGTAATCTCGTCCAACTTATCCAACTACTTTGTCCTCTTCTCGATTACATGTAACTTTTCAAGCTCTTTGAATCATTTCTCTATTATATCTAATTTGGATAGGTGATTTTCTATGCTTGTCAGATCTACATTGTCCACCCTATACACATCATGAGATGTCGTCATGTTAACAGCCTTGTGTGATGCTGAAGAAGAAGAAGATGCAGGATTCCTTAGGAATTCATGGGAGGATGATAGAGCTGCTGAGCTCTCCACTATCTCCTCAAAAATCTGTAATAGGACATCCTCATCCTAGTTGAAGTGGGACCCCCCACAAGCGGCATCTACCAATCTTTGGTTTTCTAAGCTCAAACCCCCAAAGAAATTCTGCATAAGGTTAGTCTTTGGTATATTGTAATGGGCACACTTATTCGTAAAATCTCTGAAATGTTCCATGCTTCGAATCAGCTCATGGGACATCTGGGAGAAGATAGCTATCAATTATTGCATCTGATTAAGTCATCCTAGAGGATAAAAATTGCCTAAAAAGGCTGACCTCAATTCCTCCGAGGACGTGACAACTATTTCTAAATGATTAATTCATGCAATGCCTTGTCCATTAGACTGATCAGAAATGATGTCATCTTCACTACCTCTAATGGGATGTTAGTGTAGTCGATAGTACTGCAAATACAGTCAAACTGCTGCAGGTGTATGTATGGTTCCTCATGTATGTGTCCATGGAATATGTGGAGTAATGGAAGAACCGTGTGCTTCTGCTCGAATAACCCATAAACCGCATGTATCTGAATCCATGTATTAGTCTGTGTTGTACTGAGATTATTGGCATCTCGAATTGTGAGCTTAGCCACTGGCTCAACTAATGGAACTACTCCTCCTCCCCCATTCCCACCTTCTCTCGGTCAAACAAAATGTCATTCACCTCTTGAATGATAGGTGGAGGTGGAACTGTTGCTTAGAAATGTAGGGATGCTATTGGTGGTACGGTACAATGCTTGCTAGAGGTGACTACTGTGGACCTGATCCAGGGTCTGCACGTAGTAAACAGGTTGGACAACTGATTGCGCTTGGGTACTCTATTGTTCTAAAGTCACCGAAGAAGTCTGCCTAGGATTAGAAGTATTGGTTGTGACACACACTCTCTGGCATGAATTAATCACACTAACGAGAAGCTCCAAATGCATCGTAATCTCGTCCAACTTATCCAACTCCTTTGTCCTCTTCTCGATTACATGTAACTTTTCAAGCTCTTTAGATCGTTTCTCTATTATATCTACTTTGGATAGGTGATTTTCTATGCTTGTCGGATCTATAATGTCCACCCTATCCACATCATGAAATGTTGTCATGTTGACAGTCTTGTGGGGTGCTGAAGAAGAAGATGGTGTAGGATTCCTTAGGAATTCATGGGAGGATGATAGAGCTGCTGAGCTCTCCACTATCTCCTCAAAAATTTGATATAGGACATCCTCATCCTAGTCCAAGTGGGACCCCTCACAAGAAGCATCAACCAATCTTTGACTTTCTAAGCTCAGACCCCTAAAGAAATTTTGCATAAGGATAGTCTTTGGTATATTGTGATGGGCAGACTTCGTCAAATCTATGAAACGTTCCCATGCCTCGAATCAACTCATGGGACATCTGGGAGAAGGTAGCTATCAATGATTGCATTTGATTAAGTCATCCTAGAGGATAAAACTTGCTCAAAAAGGTTGACTTCAATTCCTCCTAGGACATGACAACTCTTTCTAATTGATTAGTTCAATTTAATTCCTTGTCCATTAGGCTGATCGAGAAGGTTGTCATCTTCACTACCTCTAATGGGATGTTAGGGTAGTCTATAGTACTGCAAATACGGTCAAACTGCTAGAGATGTATGTATGGTTCCTCATGTATGTGTCTGTGGAATATGTGGAATAGTGGAAGAATCGTGTGCTTCAGCTCGAAGTACCCATAAACCGCAGGTATCTGAATCCATGTATTAGTCTTTCTTGCACCAAGGTTGTAGGCATCTCGAAGTGTGAGCTTAGCCATTGTCTCAACTAATGGATCTGCTCCTTCTCCCCTATTACCACCTCCTCTCGGTCAAACCAAATGTCATTCACCTCTTGAATGATAGGTGGAGGTGGAAACTGTTGCTCAGAAATGTGGGGATGCTCTTGGTTGTATGGTACAATTCTTACTAGAGGTGACTGCTATGGACCTGATCCGGGGTCTGCACATAGTAAACGTGCTGGACAGTAGATTTTGCTTGGGTACTCTATTATGCTAAAGTCGTGGAAGAAGTCTGCTCAGGAGTAGAAGTATCGGTTCTAACACTCACACTCTGGCATGAATGAATCATACTGACAAGAAGCTCCAAATGTATTGTAATCTCGTCTAACTTATCCAACTGCTTTGTCCTCTTCTCGATTACATGTAATTTTCCATGCTCTTTGGATTGTTTCTCTATTATATCTACTTTGGATAGGTGATTTTCTATGCTTGTAAGATTTACACTGTCCACCCTATCCACATCATGAGATGTCATCATGTTGACAACCTTGTGGGGTGTTGAAGAAGATGAAAATGTATAATTCCTCAAGAATGCATGGGAGGATGATAGAGCTGTTTAGCTCTCCACAATCTCCTCAAAAATCTGATATAGGACATCCTTTTTCTAGTTGAAGTGGGACCCCCCACAAGCGGCAACTATCAATCTTTGACTTTCTAAGGTCAGACCCCCAAAGAAATTCTGCATAATGTTAATCTTTGGTATATTGTGATGGTAGACTTCTTCGTCAAATCCCTGAAACGTTCCCATGCCTTGAATCTGCTCATGGGACATCTAGGAGAAGTTAGTTATCAATGATTGCATCTGACTAAGTCATACTAGAGGATAAAACTCGCTCAAAAAGGCTGACCTCAATTCCACCTAGGACGTGACAACACTTTCTAAATGATTAATCCAATGCAATGCCTTGTCCATTAGACTGAACGGGAAGGTTGTCATCTTCACTACCTCTAATGGGATGTTAGGGTAGTCTATAGTACTGCAAATACAATCAAACTGCGGGAGGTATATGTATGGTTCCACGTGTATGTGTCTGTGGTATATGTGGAGTAATGGAAGAATCGTGTGCTTCAGCTCAAAATACCGATAAACCACAGGTATTTGAATCCATGTATTAGTCTGTCATGCACCGAGGTTATATGCATCTCGAAGTGTGAGCTTAGCCACTGGCTCAACTAATGGATCTGCTCCTTCTCCCCCATTCCCACATCCTCTTAGTTGCTCACGCTCCTGTCTCCTATCTATTATATCATTCCTCAACTCGAAGATCTTATCACTCAATCTGGCCTAGATGTTAGCTTGCTCTGTAAACTATGTCTGAATAGCCTGAATAGAAGCTAACATCTTACTAATTATCTCATACTGCTCTACCTTGGGATTCTTACCCTTTGGTGGCATCAAGTGCTTAGATTCTATCTCTGAAAATGTACACGGTACTTGATTAGTCCTCAGAAATGGTGGAGTCTCAAATGAAATTCGAGATTAGGATTAATCTCAAATAAGGAGTTTATTAGTGAAAAGATTGGTGATGTAGAGGGAGGGACGTTTGGGAAGTGAGTCTTCCTCAATAAAAGACGATCAAATTGGTGTATAAAAAGATGAGTTCGCAAAGTCTGAACAACAAGTACTCCAATCTGACATCTTCGATGACAAAAGGTGAGATGTGAAAAAACTATGTCAAGATTACAAGAAAAATGAAGAAAGGGTACGAAGGGTATAGAGGGATATTTACACTAACAAACAAACAAATATAAACCCGCGATTCACTAACTGAACACAATGTGAGGACCATAAGAGTTCGGGATTTTATCGTTTCAATTTTAAGTTACATGAATATACAAAATGTTACTACCAAGCACACAAGGTGAGTCTCCCTATCGCCCAGCGTACGTCCTTAAATTTCCGCAAACAGTAGAACCATCTTCCTGGGTTGCCGGGTTCAATATCATGCCAAAAGGGAGATAAGAGGCAGAGCACACCAAAATGATTTTCTAACATCTGAAGCAAGTTCTTGCATCTCAACCACGCATCAAAGAGTAATAAACAAGATCATAGGGCAAAAGTCCAGGGATTTGGGCTCTATCCTTATGGAAACATCCTCTCCCACTCTGTCTGGAGGTAAGTACCTGCAAAAAGTAAGGGGCTACTCTCCACAAAAGAATGAATGTGATCTTCACATTTAGTTTTAGGTCAAGTACATGTAGTAGCCCCTTTTTTATTTTGCCATCACTTTTTTGTCCTTTTTCAAGAAATCGATCTAACAAATTTTCCAATTCCATTCTTTCCTAAGTGAGAAAAATCAAGTGAGGAGATCGGAAAAGATGATACGATGGAAATCAATGATGCACGCAAGATATAGAAGATGCGTACCTTACGTCAGCAGTATACATGCAAAATGATTTCTCGCAAAAAAATAAAGATAGAAAATAAATTAACCTAAATGATGCACAAGAAGCATCCTAGCAGTAACTTCTAATAGCGAGTAAGAACCAATTAATTTGACTAAGTCCAATCCTACGATCCAGTCTATAGGAACAGATATTCTTGTTTAGGGGCTTTGGAACTAATCGATTCCCTGGATTAGCCAAGAATTAGAAACTACTTCAAAAGTCTCAAGTACACTAAAATTACGAGAAAACAAACAAAAATAAAAGCGGTGGAAAACAAAAACCAATGAGGTCTCCCAAACACACTAGCACTTGGTGAAATAGACCCCGCAATCCACAAGGTTATGTAGACCTTAGAAAAAAATAAAAAGAGGCAAATGTCAAAAGAGTTATTATAATTTTTTACAAGAATAATTATGGAAATTAAAATACTAAAAAAATAAAATAATATGTGCAAAATTTTGCAATCCTCCAAGTCTTCTACTTCTTCCTCCTATGCTCTCTCATCGCTCGATGAAGAAACGAGCCACCTCTGCTTCGCTCGGATGCGACGATGGTCCTAGGAATGCTGCCCTCGCTCATTGAGCCCTCGTAGGAAAGAGAGAAGTAAAAAATATGCCATATCACAGTTATAAAAAAATATAGGAAAAATAAAAGAAATATAGCAAAAATATAGACAAACAAGCACTCAAACAAACTGTGAATATGAAAAAAATAAGAAGAGTGAGAGAAATTAATCTCAAATGAATACTTGAAGTCCGATCTTGGGGGGCTTTTGGTGTCCGACAAATCAGATCCTACAAGTGATGTATATGTTCCCTCACGGAACGTGATACTCAATCTGAGTGCTCATTCCTCAACACTATGCAGATCCACAACAATAATATATACAAAAAATAAAAGACAAAGACAATATGTATAGACAAAAATATATACAAGAAAATAATAAAAGAAATATCAGAAAAAGAAGACAAGAAATAAAAAGAAACAAATACATACACAAACTAGGAATAGAAGGCTACGAGAGAAACCTAGTTACCATCGTCGTGCCTCCCCACCAACGACGTCATTTGTTGAACCGAGATTATCAGGGGTTTAATTTAATGGAATTATCAAGTGTCAGTGCAACCCTAATTATCCCTTAACAAATATTTTATTTTATTCTCAAGCAAGGGATCAAGAAGTCAAATATAAGTAAGAGCAATTTGCTATTTACTTACTTATATAGCGTACATGATCGAACTCAAGGAGGCAAAATAATCCCAAGGGTTATTTAAATAAATGAAAAATCAATTAAATAAAAGAGGATTTTCTTTATGCAAAACTCATGGGTTTTATGGGGTTTGTCTTTTTAAATTTTTATGGGTTTAAATTTTTATTTTTTTAATGCCTTTCTTTTTTTCTTATTAATGATTTTTACTTATGCAAATGTTTTTGTATTTTTAATAAATAAAACAAATAAACTAAATAAGAGGAAAATGTAAAGAAAATAAACTTTTTGTATTTTTAAAATAGGGTAAAAATAGTCAGAAAATTCAAGATACTTTTATGTTTTTGTTGGTTTTTTTATTATTTTGTGAATTTTTTTATATTTTTTAAGATTTTTAGGGTTTTCATATTAATTAAAAACATGAATTGAGGTTTAAATATTACAGATTTTTTGGATTTTTAAAATAGAAACTGAAATCAAAAATCAAAGAAATGCAAAAAACAGAAAGGTTATTCTTCAAGAATCCATAAAGGTATTTAATAATTTTTTTTGGGATTTTCAATTATTTTAAATGGGCTTTTAGTGCTTTTAACGTTTTCCTATTTTTTATTTTATGAGAATCTTGAAGATGAAATTTGGATAGGAACTAAAACAAATCAAAATAAGCAAACATGACTTTTTATGCAATTTTTGAAAATATTTTTATAATTATTGAATTGAAACAACAAACAGGGAATGTTTTTATTATTTTTTATTTATAAAAAATAGAAAACTAATTAAATTACGAAATAAAAATAACTTCTCAAAGTAATGGAAAGTTATCTAAAAGAATGAGTAAACAACACAATAGAAAATACAAGGTAAATAATGCTATTGTTCCACTACAAGCTCGTGCCAAGCTTATGAGTCATGCTGGTACGAACTTTTATGTAATTAACTTAGTGGTGAATAATAACACAAATGCGGGGAGGTTATTGCAAATAACCAAAACGTCATGTGCTAAGCACGTTTCTCAATTCAAAAATGACACATATGTAAATACAAAAACTATAAGGGCATAAAAGCAAATGTTCAACCAACAACTGAGTGACACATGTATTACATGCACTTATTTATAAAAAGGAATGAACATAAGGGCTTGGATGCAAAATTCATTGAGGCATGTGGCGAGGTACGTATGTGATGGATGAAGCGTATTTGAGCTTGAGGCTCTGATCAATGGCGTAGAATTGGGGCTTTCTCAATGGTGGCGACGCGATCAGGCAGCACAATTCTTGATCCAATGGCGAAGAATACATCGAGAAGAACAAGTAAGGCAGAAGCATCTGGTGACCTTCAATCAACCATAGATTGGCCGATATAGGTCGATAGCTCCTCCTACAGGTCTAGACAGTTTCCTGCAATGCTCCTTTATCTATAGATGGTCTCTGTAAAGCTCGATGATGTCTGATCCTTCTCCTGGGAGATTAGGTGATCTGAAGTTGAACATGAAGCTCTAGGTAGCTAGTCTCCACTCTGATCGTCCTCCTGTCACATGCAAGTAGATGCTTATTGCTAAGGGGTGGATCTCCGACCAATTTATTAGTCACAAAATAGAAGAATGGAGGTGGATGGATGTCTCCGACAAGGGGTTGTTAGAAGTGGAGATGAAACTCATATCTACGATAGATATGAGGGATCAGATATGAGACAAAGACAGAGAAATGTGTGGACGACGTGATCGTGTGATCGGAGTGAAAACTCAGTGGACGGAACACCTTCAATCGAGCAGATCTGGGGTAGATGATGATGATCGGAATTAAATTGAAAGAAAAATAAAATGCAAAATCAAATAATTAATTAAATAGAAACAACCTAAATCTACCTAGAAATGGGTAGATGAGGGTCGTAGCCTCGATCTTCGACGGCTCTCAGAGAAGCTCGATCATACTTTGGCGAACTTCGGTGATGATATGGAACGTTAATTCCAAAGATCTAAACACGCTCCCAATCATGGGTGTGATGATTTGTCACCTGCTCACACTTCAAAGATCGATTTCGAGTAAAGAAACTATTGACAAACAGAATAGTTGGGGAAAGATGCGAACTGGAACTATGAGTAAGCGTGATGATCGGTGGGTTTTGAAAGTCAAAAAGCATGTAAATCAAGGCATGAATGACGGAGTTATTGATCTGGTGATGGAGAGGATGATTAGGGATAATGAATCACAGACGGAATCGGGTGGAGTTAGTGAATGGAACGTGTGGGGAAAATAGGGGAAATAAGTCCAGCGAGCAAAAGAATCGAGCGGAGCCGAAGTTTGGGGAGTTGACCTGGATCAACAGACATGGGTTCAACTAATCAGAGAGAACCTTTACTGTGGGATAAAATGACTAAAAATGACAAAATAGGTGGAAATATCAAATTAATTTAAAATAAAATGGAAAAATGATTTCATATGAAAAAGTCCTAAAAATAAAAAATGTTATAATTAAAAAAACTTATTTATAATGATTTTTTACAATCTAAATAAATTATTTACATAGGTAAAAAAATAAATAAAACCTTTTATTCATTGGTATATACACCAATGTGTACAATACTTAGATATTTAAAAAATTTTCTTGCAAATATACATATATTTTTATAATTTACTATTTTAAAACTCTTTACAAGGATTCTAATTATATTTTTATTTAATTTTTATAAAATAATTTATTAGGATAAATAAATAGGGGTATCTCACAATATACATAGTGATACATATACAATATACACATGATTTTCTTTTTGTTTCTTTTTTTATTTAGTTAATTGTATTTGTATTTTAAATTAATCAAATACAATATCTATAATTAGTAAAAATAAAATTTACAAAAAAATACGAGGAAAATAAATAAATATAAATAATATACTTAGGTACAATATACAATAATACCCCAAAAAGCCACATTTCACATCTTAACTCTGATTTTTGTGAAACCACTTCCATTTTAAAGATTATTTAATTTGAAATGCAATGAAATTGAGTTTGGTTTATTTTTATTTTTTATGAAGAGGATATTGATCTGACAAGTTGAGTTTTACGGTTGTTTTTTCAATGTGTTGTTATTTATAAACTGTACAATGATTATTCTTGTAGTTATTTTTAATATTTACAACTTTTTTATGTACAAGTTCCAAGAAAAGCATTTTTATTTGAGATGAATTTGGTGATGAATAAATTAGTGTATAAAACATGTATTATATATAGTGATATTATACATAATTGAAGATCGGTTTTCTTTATTATTCAGGTTATCGGGCCTTATCTCGTCCTACTTTATTCATTGTCAATCAAGTCAATCGTGGCCTTCTCTCGAGGTTAGAATTAGCATGTATTTATTTAAGATATATAGTCTTTTGTTTTATTTATTTTTTTCTTTATTTATTTATTTATTTTAGGTTAAAAAAGTGATAAGTATATGTATTTATATAAGAATGAGAATTAATAAAAGAGATTTATTATTATTTACAAGTGTTTTATAAGGGATTTTAAGCTAAAATAAATGAACAAAGATAATGAAATGCAGATTCATCATGGACCCGGCCTGAGTTCCTGAAGTAGTGATGAAGGCATGAGGTTTAGAGGAACCTCTATCAAGCAAGGTTTGCTTGAAACATTGATCAAAAATCTCGCATATGATTAAGGGTGCTCCCTTTTCTAGCATCGGTAGATCAATGATAGCATTCGTAGTGGCCATGGTTAATATGTGTTTCTCTCCTCGGTTGTGTCTTCTTACTAAGGATGACGGTTTGAGATGCATGCCTCATTCAAACCTTTCTTCACAACTGGCATGTATTCCTTCGCCTTCAACAAAAACAAGATTTTGTAGAATCGCAATAATGCAATGATTAGACATGGCATTTTTCAACTTTTAATTTTTTTGGAGTTTTTTTAGCATTAGAAAAAGGAATATTCATCGAAATTAAACCATTTTTAGTAATTACATCATTATTACAAGTGACTAGCTAGGAAGTGCACAGTCATCCAAAATAAGCAAAAAAATCATAAGAGCTTCAACTTCGTCAATTGGCTCTGGATCGATTGTTGCTGTGGCTTTCTCCTAGGTTGGATTGGCTCAGCTTCATCTCTTATTCTATTTTTAATCTTTTTTATTTTCTTCATTTTTTGGTATTTTTGCTGCTGGTGGTGGTTTGGTATTGCTCCTCCTCCTTATTCTTCATCACTCGACTCTGTTGCTAGACCGACTGGTGCAAAAGATGATGATTCGCAAGAAGACACTTTATTGTTCCTCTTTGTTGCGATAGATGGCTGCAAGGTCATACCTCTCCTAAGAGTTACCATGTTAGACAACATAAAATCTGATATACCAGACTCTGTAGGATTGGATGAGACTACACAAAATATATGCTCCTTGTGTTTGAAATTAGTAGGGTTGGTCTCCACCTGTGATGGTATGGAAGTTTTAGTGGCGGTGAGGTCATCAAGATTCTGACTCGTCTCTGCTAGGCTCTGCACCAACTAAGCCAAGGATTTAAGAGTAGGGTTCATAGGTGCAACCTCGGGTTCAGTGTGATGACCATGCTGAAACAAATAATGTTGTGGAGGCTATGAATGTGAATACTGATTAATGTACTAAGGAGGATGTTGTTGATAATGTTGACGAGGGTGGTACTGATTTTATTGGGAATCTGTGTAATTCTAGTATGGTTGATATTGGCGTTACAATGGTTGCTGGTATTGGTGATTCTATCTCTAGATGTTATGATAGGGTGGAGAATGATACTGTTGAGTCTGAGGCTGTTGGAAAAATTTCCCACAAGAAGATGGGTGGTACGACCTAATGGCAAACGATTGGCCCTACTGATGTACGCCTGGATGGGTTAACCTATGTTCATTATTACACATGCCATTCACCTCCTGAATCCGTGGTGGCGGTGGGAAGAATGGCTCGATGTAGGATGGCTAGGGCTCAGAATGATTGGCAACCATCTGTCTTTACGACTATTGTGGTGGTTGCTCAGGTGTACGCACATAATACACATGTTGGATCTGAGGTTTCCGTAAACTAGGCTGATGTGATTACTGCATATTAAGTTCTTTTTGCTCAACAGTAGTTTCAGTTGATGCTGCCAAATAGTTACATGAACTGATGGTGCTTACCAACATATCCAGCTACTTAGTGATCATGTCAAGCTTGTCCAGCGACTTGGTTCTTTGCTAGATCACATCCAGCTTCTCAAGGTCTTGTGATCTCTTCTCGATAATATCCACCATGGATAGATGATTCCCAATAATGCTCAGGTTGGAGATTTCATCTCTGTCCTCTACATGTGTTGTCATATTGACAACTTTGTGATGGACAGGCGAAGTCTTTTGATAGGCTATGGATGAAGATAGGGCGGCCCCTCCTTTGGCCATTTCCTCAAAGATCTTCCATATAACATCTTCATCTTTATTTAAATGTGAGCCACCACATATGGCATCGAGCAACCTTTTACTCTCTTATATGAGTCCCCTAAAAGAAATGTTGGACCAAGTTGGTCCTTGGGATATCATGGTGAGGACATTTCTCCTAAAGGTCCTTGAGTATTTCCTATGCTTCATGAATGCTTTTGTGGGGTTGTTATTAAAAGTTAGAGATGCAGGCACGCATCTAGTTTAGATGAACGAGAGGGTTCAACTTATGGAGAATAGCTAACTTCAGCTCCTCTCAATTCGTCACCACCTTCCCCGGATGATTGATCCAATAATGTGCCTTATCCTGAAGGCTGAATGAGGATGTGGTTATTTTGACAACACCCAATAGAATGTTGGGGCAATGGGTGGTACCACATATGCGTCTGAAAAGCTACACGTGGATGTATGGTTCTTTATTGGTGTTCTCATGAAATGTTGGAAGAAGCGACAAGATATACATCTTCAGCTCGAAGTGTGCATGAATATGTGGAATCCGAATCCACTTTGTTACCTAGCCCAGGCCAGGATTGTAGGCATGCTTTAATGTTGGCTTTGGTTGTTCTCTCCTTGTATCTCCTCCTCCTCCACAGGGTCCTCCGACAGACTGGTCATCATCATCTCTATGTTGGTCATCTTATCCTCATCAGGTTTCTCTTTCCTCTGATCTCCTCCTCAAACCATTCAGCATTTCCTGGAAGGCGACATGGGTTGATGCTTGATCAGTCAGGCATTGTTGAATGGCTTGAATGGATGCAAGGAGCTGATTTTTTACTTCATTCTGATCGATGCTATGATCTGTACTCTACTGATGCGGTCCCTTTCCATAGCCTTGTGGATCCATCTCTAATTCAGTGTCTCGGGCTCGAGATGGGTTCTTGATCTACAATTAGAAAGAATCCTCGATCATTCTGAAATCAAGTGCTAGATGTAGAGAAGAGTTTAGAACTAGGATCAATTCTGAACTTTATTCAAAATGGAGAAGTGTAAGGAGTGAAATAGATTCCTTACAAAAGGGACATAACTCAGTAAGAGAGTTTTCCATATCTATTTAAGAATGAGAAGATGATAAGTCTAGATTATGGTTTGTAAAGACTAGACCATGTTCTCGAGAATTGCCTTGAATTATTAAAGATGTCAGATTCATGGAGTCGATGTAGGTGTCAGCGAGGTCCCGATTAAACCATCCAAGAGTTGAAATTTTGAGAAACAAGTGGAATAGATAAGGAGTATGAAATACTTTGATTAATAAGAGAATGAAGAGAAGATAAGAAGAAGGCTCAAAGTGAGAAAAGTTAAAAGAAATGAAAACATAAGTTATGTAAAATAGGCAAGTGCGCGGGACCGATCTTTGACCTTAAACTAAATTCAAACAAACACAAAGTAATGGGTTCACCAACTCACTCCTGTAAATCCATAAGAGTTCGACTATTTTTATCTTTTCAATTTTAATTGTTATTGAGGCATATTTTTTAACAAGTCCTTACCTATAGAAAAGTGGATACTGTCAGAAAAATATCTTATATTCCCCACTTCCTTTGTAACCTCCAGTATACACTTTGTAGGTCCTTGATATTGATCCCAGGTTGGCTACTCAACCAAAGAAATAGAGTTGAGGAAGCAGATAGTGGCGAGTCAAGTACTCCACCCTTGTAGTTACTCAAACGTGGGACAATGAGAAAGACGCCCCTGTGAAGGGTTGGCCTATGATCGATACTTTAGACTAAGATTTCATCTAGAAGAATCCCTACTCACCTACGTGCAATAGAAGCTCAGGTACTTCACCGACCCAAGTGATAATGAAGGCAGCCACCGACTAGGTTTTTTGCTCTAATCCTTATGGGTAGTGCCTCGTTACATATGGAGTGTACCTGGAAATAATGTGCGCTTTAGGAACCCAATAGAATGAAGTCTATTATGAATTTTATTTGTGGTCAAAGTGTTATTAGTAGTACCCTTATATTAATTTTGTTTTCCACCTTTTGAGTATTTTTTAATATAATATTCACCTAACGATTTTTTTTTGGATTTTCTTATGCCTTAGGTTAACCAAAATAGAGGGAGAGGATGGAAAAGCAATGCAAGTATACTATAATGGAAAACGCATCATCATGATGGATGTATGCTCAGTTAGAAGGCCTTGTTGGACATGCAAGCCCACTGCGAGCCATTATGCAATAAATGTTATTGGAAATATCATTCCATGATCTAAAATGAAGAATAATTAATGTGCATAATAGGCCCCTTAGTACAATTAGGGTTATGTACCATGGCCATCTTAATGATCATACAGTTGTTGATTCAATTGTTGAATCATATAGGTTGGTGCTTGGATCAATATCTAAAGAGTTAGATTGGGGACTCATCAAGCAACATCAAATGATTATTAAGAGATGATCTCCATCCTGAGTAGGAGATGGCAATCCTTTCTCCAAAGGTTGATATCTAACTTACTTCTTGATGCAGGTCCTCTGCATAGGAATAGAGATTCAGAGCTGTTAGACAAGTTAGGTCAAAGAGTTCACTTAACGAGATTGAGAGAACCAAATACCTATGTCATATGCTGTCATGATATAGGCACACAACATCTAACCAGAGATAGATGTGTTACAATATGTTTGAGCATGTACATTTGGCATACCAATAGGTCGATGACCTAATCAAGGTCTATATACCGGTGCGCTGGTGTGCATACAAGGGTATATGAGTAATACGATCTGTCAAATGGATCATACAAATTCATCTACTGAACCAAAAGACATGAGCTCACTAATGAGATATTGGCAAAAAAACAAATTCTATGTAAGGTTGCCTCGCTTTGGAAGCTTGACTGAATTTGTAGATTTGATATATGCTTTTGGAAAGTATATGATCAACACCTTGGTATGATATATGCTTTTAAAAAGTATATGATCAATACCAACTCCCAATGATAAAATGAGAAACTTAGTGAAAAAACCCTTAACGAGACAATCTAAATAGATCTAAAACTTCAGGTTTATTCTGGATCTTCTAGTATGCATGATGTGCAGGTATTAGGAATACCTGAGGTTTATGTAATCATAAACAATTGTATAACCATGATGCTTCCATTCCTAGGGAGTGATGAAATTGGCCTAGATTTTAGTGACTCCTCTCAATAGAGAAGTGATCTGATCTTGGTACAAATGTTGGATATTGATTTGAATGTGATTCAGATGCAATGAGAAGATTAGATTTGCGATCTTGATTTAATCAAGAATCTAAGAGAGACTCGCAAGATCTGGATTTGAGATGTGACCTCAATATACAAATCATTATAATTGGAATAATACAATTGCCATGTCCTTATCTCTAAGTATCTGTGGAAAAAATGCATTATCCTTGAAAGAGTTCAAGGATAATTTCATTATTGATATATGTATCTGAGCATTGAGAAAATTGATAATTAAATGTTATTTAATTATCATGAATAATATAGATTTGATTCATATTATAAAGAGAGTTATCTAAGATAATTTAATGTGATTTAATAATCAAATATGTGAATAATGTGAATGTGATTCATTATTTGGGCACATGAGAATAGAGATCCAAGACAATTAAATGTGATTTAATTATCATGGATATGAATAATGTGGATAGCACTATCCATAATAATCATATATGTTATAAATATGGTATATAATATATAAGAGAGAGCTATTTGTTAATAAAATTTACGATTCAAATGTTGAAGTGAATTGGATTCACATTGGACAATTAATTGAAAATTCAATTTACATTTTTTTCAGTTGTGAATGTGATTCACAATTTTTCCAATGACATGATTGCAATAATCACAAAATAATTATGAATTATTTTTGTAGAATAATTTACAACAAGTGGTGTCGTAAATATTGGAGATTTCCGTGGAATAATGTAATCTCATGAGATTACATGAGATTGTCACCTTCCTACTTGGGAGGATGGACAGCCACCAACTCCCATTAGGTATGGGTGGCAGTCCCTCCCCCTCTTATGGAAGGAGGCAATCTCCATTCCATGAATCTCCATGCTTGATTGATTTAATTTGGGATTAATTTATATTGATTTTTCAATATATATTTAATCTAAATTAAATTAATTATTGTTGTGTTTTTACAAATAAATCTTGTCTATTTAAAGAAGCACAAATCAAACTCATCCAATGATTTTATGTAGTCTATGGATTGTGATCCATGGACTCCCAAAATACTATATAAGAAGAGGAACCCCATGCTCTTTAGGTGACAACAATTTTACAGCATCCATATGCTCTCTCTCTCTCGACATGCCAACTATCTCTCTCTCTCACATTGTGGCCGTCCACCATGGAGCCTTAGAGAGAGTCACCAATCGTTGTAGCATTGTCGTTATGCTGCGGGGTTGTTTGCTTGTGGATCTCCATCTCCTTCGGTGCACCTCGCTCATGAAGAAGACATTGGATCTTGTGTGACGAGATCGGGAGATTCGTCACCTGGATCATCAACAAGTATTGCGAGAAGATCGCGTTTCATCAACGGGCTCGTAAGCTTCTCCTCTGTCGATCAGACTTGTGACAGGAGGTCTCTTTGTTTAGAGACTCGGTCGCAACCACGCTTCAAGAGGTAAACCTAATACTTGTTTGTGGTTTAGATCAAATAATCCGAGAAGTGTTCTTGGATCATGTGGTTTCAACGTTTGGAAATTTTTTCAAATTCCTCAGCCCCGAGAAACTAGTACGACTAGTCACACCCGATCGCATACGAAAATTCTCACACTTCTGTGATGTTCTTAAGGATCTTCTCATATCCTTGAAGTGGTATTAGATCTATGGGTCGGAGTTTTGGATACGATCCATAAACCTAAGACGACATGGGCACTTTAGGATTTGTGAAATTTTATCACATTTTTTCACGTAGTCCTGTTTGTGTGATTTTTTCACCTTGTTTAAATTGTTTAAACTCAAAATTATCACTCTTTTTATGTTCTCCATTAAATAAGGAAACCGTGGGGTTTGCGTTTGCGTGATTTGGAAGCAGATTGTTCACGTTATGATCAAATTAGTGAACTTGTATCCACTTTTTCAGGGATGACGAATCTTGAAGTAATTAAAGAGTTAATTACGTTTTAAAACACCTAGAAATACATGAAAATCACTTGAATTCTATTGTAAATCAAATTAACAAACTTTATAAACTTATTTCGCTTGATTGGGATGAAAATTGATTGAGATGTGCTAATTTTACTAAGTGAGGGTCGTTGTTAAAAATTACTTTCCTAATCAAGAACCTGGTGATTGCCATTTAATCAATTAGTGAAATTAATTGTTAATTTCATGAAATAATTATTGATGAATATTTGTGAAATATTTGATGATAATTATTTCCTTAAATTACATTTCCATAGCCAAATATGATAAGATAATTGATCTTGATCACAATTGGTTCCAACAATTCAAATAAACAATGTTGCTTGAATATGATTGGGAATTTATTTAGAAAATTTTCTTATAATATTAATCAAAATGGTTTCGATAAATATTATGTGGTATAACTTCGGTTGAAAGATCGACTATCACCTCAAGTACAACGTGATCAATTGGCATTATCCTCACCTGAGGCAGATATGATGTCTAGTCGGGGAGCGTTGGTGTAGCAGGTTACTCCGTGAGCGGTCTGTCCCACTCCCGTCAGTACTGGCCATGAAAACGGATAAGTAAGGGATAATATTTAAATGGATCATGATACAATTTTCTAATGATTAAAATTCGAATAATACGTATTTTATAATACCATAATTCAAGTAATAATAAAGAATGTTTGTTGGATATTAATTGGATCATTGATTTAATGTGATTAGATTAATGGAATCTAATTAAAATTAAAACACTGTTATGAATAGAGATGTAATTCCCTTGGAATAATTAATCGTAATGAATATGATTCATAATTATTATTAGAATTTGAATGAGATATGGAGGATCACATAAGTGACATCCATGGTGTCCCATCAAGGAGACAGGTATTGTATGTAGGAGACGTCTGTCTGACGTGATAGCTCCTGTATACAAGCACATCTGGATCGAGCTCTTTGCTTCTCAAAAGAGTATGACCATATGCGTAGTGACCCCATTATCGAGTCCTCATATTATTGGGGTAATATTGGATTGCGCATAGCGAGTTCTAATCCTACTGACGATTGGTTCAATTAATGACGAATCAACATCACCATAGGGGTGGTGGGCCCGGGTGTTAAAGATCAAATTAGGAGATGCAAGTTGGACTTCCAAGGAAGAATGAGCTCCCGCTTTTTTTATCCAAGTTGCAAGTTCTCATATTATTGGGATGCAACAAAGGTAAGATGGATATCCCAAATCTTGCTAAGGTATAATGGTAAGTATATCTTTTACATTAAAAGTGATCAAGGGAATGAACTTTCAGTGTTGGCAAGGAAAGACAACTTTGATAAAAAAAATTTCCTAAATCAACGTAATATAAATATATATATATATATATATGCAAGTTTCTTATTTCAGATAATCTTCATTAAACCCACTCAATACAATACTCAATGATAACCAGTATATTTTCATGAATTAGATTCATGATCAAGATATTGTACTTGCACTTGGACACATATTGTATGTGATTGCAATGTGCATGTTTCCTCATAATAATGAGGAATGGCAATTGAATAGACAATAGGACAACCTAAGGTTTGTGTGTCTCTATAGTCTTGATCTCTCATCGAGTGTGCTTTGGAAGTATCATGTCGATGATGATTGTAATTGTAAAATAGTCCTTATAAAATCCAAGAAGATGTTCTATCATATATATGTGCTCTGACATTTAATCATGAATGACATGATTCACTGCTTCATGGAGAATGGTATCTTTATAAGAGATGATGTATTCAAAATATTTTAGTACCTACCTCAACCAATGTCTTTTAGAGTTAAGATGGATGTAGATACGATGAGTGTCATCATTCTACTATCTATACTATGTTCATTCATGAAGTTTTATAATGTTCATAATGTATGAATTAAATGAAGCATGTATAAATGTTGAAATACTCTTATATTTAAATCCATTGAATTCAACATAAGAGATCATTTTTCTTAAGCAATGGTTGTTTATAGATGAAGGGAGTGTAGTGGAAGCATGGGTCAGACCCAAGTTTGAAGGAAAGTCAAAGCGTTGATTATACTTATGTGACTTCCATATGACATCCAAAGAGTTCGATGAGTACCAATATTGCAATAAGCCAAAGTACTGATAGTGTGACTATTTAGACTATCTTGGATACTTAGAGAAGGACCCAGATAGTGCATTGAATAGTCTATATCTACATATCATCATTGAAATCGACTTTCTTTTTTGATAAGATCAAAGTTGATAATTGTATCTAATTCTTCTAATAACACTTGCATTTGGTTGCATATGTTTTCGAAGACTAGAAAATTTGATGTTAAGGTTTAATAGTTGTCTATATTGGAATTGAAGTAATTGTTGCAACTATCTCCATTGGATAGAAAGACTCCAGATTTTCAGTGGGAGAGCCCCTAGTCTTAGAGAATGTCTCTATGACCTAGATATTAGGATACACTCATTGTTTATTTCTATGGAAATAAACATGAATTCTGGAATAGACCTATCATAAAGAGTAATGATGGACATATTTCAGATAGTAATATAACATCTAGAGGACTGTACTAAATTAAAAAAAATAATGAATGGTTCATTAACATTTCTAAATACTGAAAATTAGACCTTAAAAGATCAATAGGAGGATGAAGATCATTTGACAACGATCTGGCATCAAGCCTTGGATATTTGTTTATTGATGAATACACTAGTAAGAAATGAAACTTTGGATTGTCTGAAATGTCAAATCTTACGTACTTGTGAATATTGTATTTAAAGTAAAATGTCCAATACGCCCTTTCTCTGAGAATGGTGTAAGATATCAAGGCATTCAGCATCTAATACATATTGATGTATGTGGATCATATGTATCATAAAACATTAATGATATATCATTTGATGGTTATTTGTGATATGAGATTTCTTCCCTTCACCTTAGAAACCTTTGAAATGTTTAAAAATTTCACAATTTTGGTTTAGAACCAAAGTTTCATGGAAGATGAAATGAATTTGATCTAACCTAGGTAGCAAGTACCTATTAGATGAATTCAAATAATACCTTATGGAGAAAGGAATATCATTCTTAGCTCAATCCTCCTAATGTACCTAAACTCAATAGAGTTGTAGGGAGATTCAATTGGATCACATGTAACATGATTTGATCAATGATAGCAAGTACATATTAGATGAATTCAAAGAATACCTTGTGGAGAAAGGAATATCATTCCAGGTGTGTATATATATATGTATTAGAAACGACATTATTTATCATTAATAAGATTCCATGTGGATCTAAACCCGAAAACCCTCATAAGCTATGGTTTGGAACCTAGCCTAGTATTGGACAATTGAGTGTTTAGGGTTGCTTGGTCCATGCCCATGTCATGGATGCAAGTAAGCTGGAATCTAGCACAAGAGAGTGCTACTTCATTAGGAAATTAAAATATGATATTGGATACCTACTTTATGAGCTTGAAATTCTTAGAAGATTTCATCTCTAAGGATATAATTCCTAGAGGATGAGACTCTTGATATTCAAGATGAAAATGAAGTAATGGAACTCATTGTATTTTAAGAGGATAATGAGGCTCCTAAATTGGAAACTAAAAAGGACAATTAAAGATGAAACACTAATACCTCTTCAAATGAGTTTGAGGATGGAGTCCATATGTTAGTTAAATATGGTAATGATCGAACTTCATATGATAAAGCTTCTGAAGATCATGTCATGGAAAGATGGATGTTAGCAATAGTCTAAAGTAGACTTCATATACAAGTGTCGTATATGATGTTGGACATGCGAGCCAACGGTGAGCCATTTTGCAATAAATTTTATTGAAATTATCATTCCCTGATCTGAAATGAAGAATAACTAATTTGGGTAATAAGTCTCTTAGTATAATTAGGGTAATGTACCATGGTTGTCTTATTTATCATACAGTTGTTGATTCAATTATTGAATCATAGAGGTCGGTCCTTGGATGAATATCTAAAGAGTTAGAATGAGGACTCATCAAGCACCGTCAAATGATTACTAAGAGAGGATCTCCATCCTGAGAAAGAGATGGCAATCCTTTCTCTAAAGGCTGATATATGACTGACATCTTAATGCAGATCCTTTAAATAGGAATAGAGATTCAGAGGTGTCAGATTAGTTAGGTCAACGAGTTGACTAAATGAGATCGAGATAACAAAGACCTATGTTTTATATTGTCACGATATAGGTAAGCATCCTCTGATCGGAGACAGAGGCGTTACTATATGTCTGCGTATGTACATTTGGCAAACCAATAGGTTGATGACCTAATCAAGGTCTATATATCGGCGCACTAGTGTGCATACAAGGGCATTTGAGTAGTACGATGTCTCAAAGGGATCATAAAGGTTCATTTACTGAACCAGAAGACATGAGCTCACTCATGAGATATTAGGAAGAATCAAATTCCGTGCACAGTCATCTCATTTTTGAAGCTTGACTGCATTTGTAGGTTTGATATATGCTTTTGAAAAGTATATGATCAACACCTGGGTATGATATATGCTTTTGGAAAGTATATAATCAATACCAACTTCCAATAGTCAAATGAGAAACTTAATGATAAATCCCTGATGTAGAAAATGTAAAATTGATCTAATACTTGGGGTTTTATCCTGGGTCTTCCAATATGCAGGACGTACATGTATTAGGAATACTTGAGGGTGATGTGATCATTAACTATAGTATAACCATGACGCTTACATTTCGAAGGAGTGATGAAATAGGTTTGGATTTTAGTGACTCCTCTCAGTAGAGAAGTGATCTGATCTTGGTCCAATTGTTGGACATTTATCTGAATGTGATTCAGATGCAATGAGAAGACCAGATTCGCGTCTTGATTTAATCAAGCATCTACGACAGGTTCACAAGATCTAGATTTGAGATGTGATCTCAATATCCACTAACTGGTGGAACAATACAATCACCATGTGTTTATCCCCAAGTATCCGTAGAGAAAGCACATTATTCTTGAAAGAGTTTAAGAATAATTTAATTGTTGATAATGTATCCGAGTATTGAGAAATGGATAATTAAATGTGATTTAATATTCATGAATAATATGAATTTGATTCATATTATTTGTCCATACAAGGAGAGTCATCTAAGATGAATAAATGTGATTTAATTATCAAAGTTATGAATAATGTGAATGTTATTCATGTTATTTGGGCACATGAGAATAGAGATTCAAGATGATTAAATATAATTTAATCATCAAGAATACGATTAATGTGGATATCATTGTACACGATAATCATGGATATTATAAATATGACTTATAATATGACGGAGATATGTAATTGTAAATAGAACTTACAAATTATATGTTGTTGTGAATGGGATTCACAATAAACAATTAATTGTAAATCTAATTTACATATTTTATTGGATATATGAATATGATCCATATTCATCAATGGTATGATTGAAGTTTTCACATATTTAATTTGGAATTATTTTTGTGAGGATAAATTCAATAATTTTTATTACATATTAATTAATTTATATATGTAGAAAAGGAAGACTTAATCCCTTTATGGTGGTCATCCACCTTGACTTGTTCAAGAGAGGGGACGGCCATCCTTTTTATAGTAAAGAGACTTGGTCTTCACATTATCTATGTATATTAATTAATTTTAAAATGAATTTTTTAACTTGATAAGGATATAGTTAATTTATTTTAAAGTAGTTGTTATTGCATTTTTGGAGAAACAAATCATGGCCATTGATTAATAAACTTTTAATCTACATCGTAGATTAAGAGAGCATATGGATTGAGATCCATATGCGTCCAACTTGTATAAAAAGAAGGGTAGCCCTTGCCTTTGAAAAGACACATAATTCCAAGAGGAATTAAACTCTCTCCATGCTCTCTCTCTCTCTCATTCTCTACATGTCATGTCTCTCTCTCTCTCATTGTGGATGTCGACCATGGATCCCTAGAGAGAGTCACCATCATCGTAGCATCGTCGTTATATTACCGGATTGTTTGCTCATGGATCTTCGTCTCCTTTAGTGTGCCTCGCTTGCGATGAAGACGTTGGATCTCGTGTGATGATATCAAGAGATACGTCACTTGGATCATAAACATGGATTGCAAGGAGCACGCATCTCATCAACACGCTCGCAAGCATCTCCTCCGTTGGATCAAACTTGGGACAGGAGGTCTCTTTACTTAAAGACTCGATCGCAACCATGCTTCAAGAGGTAAACCTAATACTTGTTTGTGGTTTAGATGAAACTATCTAAGAAGTGTTCTTGGATCATGTGGTTTCATCATATTAAATTTTTTAAATTATGCTGCCTCGAGCAACTAGTAACATTAGTCACCCCCGATCGCATACGATGCGATCCTCACGCTTCCATGATGGGCTTAATGATCTTCCCATATACTTCATATGGACCCTCGAGGATCCACCTATAATGGTAAAACTAATTAGGTGTAAATGTATCTTCATGAGAAAGAGGGAACCTTATGAGAAGGTAGAGACTTTTAAAGCACAACCTGTATCCATAAGATACATACCGAAGAGAAGACATCGCTTGTGATAAGACGTGCTCTTCAGTGACCATGCTTGAATCATCAGAACATTGCTAACTATAGTTGTACAACTTGACTTTGACATCTACAAGATGGAAGTCAATATTGCATACCTCTATGAATGCCTCTTTGAGGATATTTATTCATATGAAGTGGACTCAAGGCTTCATAACTGAGGAAAGCAAGGTGTGCAAGCTTAAGAAACTCCATCTATGGACTCAAATAAGGTTCTTGTAGTTGGAACATCAGATTTGATGAAATTATAAAGGTTATGATTTCATATAGAATCTTGATGAACCATATGAAGTTTCGTGGGAGTGCCATTGTGTTCATTATGCTAAATTCAGATGATATCCTAATCATTTGGAATGATATGTGGATGATAATAAGTGTTTTATAGACTGGCTATTCCATACCTTGAGGTATGATCTCAAGGATACCTCTTAAATCTTAGTTCTGAAGATGTTTAGAAGCAATAAGAGGGTATCGGGACTGCCATATTTAGTGAATACACCTTGGACATGTTTCATTCTTAGTAAATTCCCAAGGAAGGTTTCCTTCCCTTAAGATATGGTATTGACCTGTCTAAAGGGATAGCACCTCAAAGAGTTGAGGATGTGAATACCAAAGCTATATACCCTAGTGCATCAATTTTGGGAAGCTCAGTGTATGCTAGATATGTACAAAAGTCAGATGTCTGCCATGCAATGGGAGTAGTAAACTATTAATAATTCTACTATGGAGATAAAACACTTAATTGCAGTAATAAAAATATCTTCAAAGTGGACAAGACGTTTGAGATAGTGATCTCAAAGTCTTATCTTCAAGAAATTATGAATTTATAGATAGATATCTAAAAGGTCTTAACTGCAAATACCTTAGGAGATAGAGATCTCCAGGAATAAGGGTATTCTGATAAGGATAATGGAAAATACAGACTGGTTATAATGATTATTGATATGTAGTGTAAAGGACACTATAACTACTTCAAGATTGAGTATTTGTTGTATAAGATTCAACATTCACATTGGATGCGAGCATTGTTACTAGGGGTTATACAAGTGCAATAAAAGGACTTGGTGTAGTCTCTCTAGAATAGAGTGACTAATCAACTTACCTAGCTATTTTTTTCTAAATATCTTATGATTGTCACATGCATGTGGGTTTAAAGATTAGCCCATTAATGGCTCTTTGGGATAGTGGAAGTTTGTTAGATATGCAAGCCAACGACAAGCCATTATGCAATAAATGTTATTAGAAATATCATTCCATGTCTGAAATGAAGAATAAATAATGTGCATGATAGGTCCCTTAGTACAATTAGGGTTATGTACCATGGCAATCTTAATGATCATACAACTGTTGAATCAATTGTTGAATCATAGAGATTGGTGCTTGGATGAATATTTAAAGAGTTAGATTGAGGACTCATCAAGCACCGTCAAATGATTACTAAGAGATGATCTCCAGCCTGAGTAGGAGACAGCAATCTCTTGTCTAAAGTCTTATATCTAACCGACCTCTTGATGAAGTTCCTCTACATAGGAATAAAGATCTGGAGGTGTTAGAGAAGTTAGGTCAAAGAGTTGACATAACGAGATCGAGATAACCAAAGACCTATATCGTATGTTGTCACAATAGAGGCACGCATCCTATGGCCGAAATAGATGTGTTACAATATGTCTGAGTATGTACATTTGGCAGACCAATAGGTTGATGACCTAATCAAGGTCTATACACGATGCGCTAGTGTGCATACAAGGGCATATGAGTAATACGATCTCTCAAAGGGAACATACATGTTCATTTACAAAACCAGAAGGCATGAGACCACTCAAGAGATATTGGTAAGAATCAAATTCCGTGTAAGATCGTCTTGTTTTGGAAGCTTGACTGAATTTGTAGGTTCGATATATGCTTTTAGAAACTATATGATCATCACCTAAGTATGATATATGCTTTTAAAAAGTATATGATCAATACCAACACCCCAATGATCAAATGAGAAACTTAATGATAAAACCCTTTACGAGACAACCTAAATAGATCTAAAACTTCAGGTTTATTTCGGGTCTTCCAGTATGCAGGATGTACATGTATTAGGAATACATGAGGGTGATGTAATCATAAACAATTGTATAGCCATGATGCTTCCATTCTTAGGGAGTGATGAAATGGGTCTGTATTTTAATGATTCCTCTCAGTAGAGAAGTGATCTAATCTAGGTCCAAATGTTGGACATTGATCTGAATGTGATTCATATGCAATGAGAAGATTAGATTTGCTGTCTTGATTTAATCAAGCATCTATGAGAGGTCCGCAAGTTCTAGATTTGAGATGTGATCTCAATATACAAGTTACTATATGTGGAATAATACAATTGCCATGTCCTTATCTCCAAGTATCTGCGGAGAAAGCACATTTTCCTCAAAAGAGTTCAAGGATAATTTCATTGTTGATATATGTATCCGAGCATTGTGAAAATTAACAATTAAGTGTGATTTAATTATTATGAATAATATGAATTTGAATCATATTATAAAAGAGATTTATCTAATATAATTAAATGTGATTTAATTATTAAAGATGTGAAATAATGTGAATGTTATTCACATTATTTGGGCACATGAGAATAGAGATCCAAGACAATTAAATGTGATTTAATTATCATGGATATGAATAATGTGGATAGTACTATCCATATTGATCATATATATTATAAATGTGATATATATGAGAGAGCTATTTGCAAATAACATTTACGATTGAATTGTTGATGTGAATTGGATTCACATTAGACACTTAATTGAAAATGTATTTACAATTTATTTTGGGTTGTGAATGTGATTCACAATTTTCCAATGACATGATTGCATTAATCACAAAATTTTATGAATTATTTTTGTAGAATAATTTACAACAAGTGTTGTCGTAAATATTGAAGATTCCTGTGGAATAATGTAATCTCATGAGATTACATGAGGTTGTCACCTTCCTACTTGGGAGGGTGGACGACCACCAACTCCCATTAGGAATGGGTGGCAGTCCCTCCCCCTCTTATGGAAGGAGGAATCTCCATTCCATGAATATCCATGCTTGATTTATTTAATTTGGGATTAATTTATATAGATTTTCAATATATATTTAATCTAAATTAAATTAATTGTTGTTGTGTTTTTACAACAAAATCTTGGCCATTAAAAGAAGCACAAATCAATCTCATACATTGATTTTATGTAGTCCATGGATTGTGATCTATGGACTCCCAAAATACTATATTAGAAGAGGCACCCCTTACTCTTTAGGTGACAACAATTTTATAACATCTATATGCTCTCTCTCTCTCTCTACACGTCAACTCTCTCGCTCATTGTGGCCGTCAACCATGGAGCCCTAGAGAGAGTCGCCAATCACCGCAGCAACATCGTTATGCTGCCGAATTGTTTGCCCGTTGATCTCTGTCTCCTTCGGTGTGCCTTGCTCGTGAAAAAGACATTGGATCTCGTGTGATGATATCAAGAGATTTGTCGCTTGGATCATCAATAAGGATTGCAAGAAGCATGTATTAATCAACGTGCTCGTAAGCGTCTCCTCCATCGGATTGGACTTGAGACAAGAGGTCTCTTCGTTTAGAGACTCGATCGCAACCATGCTTCAAGAGGTAAACCTAATACATGTTTGTGGTTTAGATGAAATGATCCGATAAGTGTTCTTGGATCATGGAGTCTCATCGTTTGAACTTTTTTAAATTCCGCAGCCCCGAGCGACTAGTAGGATCAGTCACTCCCGTTCGCATACGATGTGATTCTCATGCTTCCATGATGCACTTAACGATCTTCCCATATCATTCAGGCCTACAGTGCTTCCCATCTCTCTCCATGTGGGATACAAGACAGAAATTCAAATTATACTACATTAAATGCATGCCAATGAAATCACCCTATGTAGGAATTGTTACTAGTGTGAGGCACGGATTAATTTGGTCTAGGTCCAAATATTTCTAAGACTATAGGAGCATGCAGATAATTAGGAATTTAGACCTAAATTACTTAATCAAGCGACACTAAAGACTATGGGCTCATTCACACAACACAAAGAAAAAGAAAGGTAGAAAACTCAAATAGTACAAAACAAAAGAAAATGATGAGAAAAATGTTAGACATCTGAGCCTGAGGCGAACCATTCCTATTATAAATGTTATTGTAATATTTGATATATAAATAAACGTTATTGGTTATTTCATTCCCTATCAGAGATTAATGAATGAATGCACTGAAAGATCCCTTTGTACAACTAGGGTTATGTACCATGACCATCTTAATAATCATACAGTTGTTGATTCAATAGTTTCATCATAGATGTTGGTGCTTGGATGAATATCTAAGGAGTTAGATCGAGGACTCATCAAGCAACCTCAAATGATTGTTAAGAGATGATCTCCAGTCTGAGTAGGAGATGGCAATCCTTTCTCATTAGAAAAATATCTGACCAAATTTTTGATGCAGGTCCTCTGCATGGCAATAGAGATTCGTAGGTTTTAGATTAGTTAGGTCAAAGAGTTGACTTAACGAGATCGACATAACCAAAGTACTTTGTCGTATACTATCATGATAGAGGCACACATCCTCTAACCAGAGACAGATGTATTATTATGTGTTTAATTATGAACATTTGTCATACCAATAGGTTGATGATCTAACCAAGGTATATACACTAGCGAGATGGTGCACATATGAGGGCATATGAGTAATATGATCTCTGAAAGGGATCAGACAGGTTTACATGTGAATCGAAAGACATGAGCTCACTCATGAGGTATTGGGACCGATCAAATTCCATACATGGTTGTCGTACTTTGGAAGCATGACAAGAATTTGTAGGTATGATATATGCTTTGTGAAAGCATATGATCGATACCAACTCCCAATGACCAAGAATGGGAAACTTAATGATGAAACCCTAAAGATGACGGTGTAAATGTATCTACATCTTCGGGTTTATCATAGGTCTTCCAGTATCCCGGATGTACAGGTATTAGGAAGACCTGAGGGTGATGTGATCATAAATAATTGTATAACCATGATGCTTCCATTTAGAGGGAGTGATGAAACACATTTGGGATCTAGTGACTCCTCTCAGTAGAGAAGTGATCTGATCTTGGTCTAAGTGTTGGACAATGATCTGAATGAGATTCATATGCAATGAGAAGATTTGATTTATGGTCTTGATTTAATCAAGCATCTACAAGAGGTCCATGAGATCTGGATTTGAGATGTGATCTCAATATCCAAGTCACTATACATGGAACGTACAATCTCCCTATCCTTATCTCCAAGTATCAGTGGAGAAAGCGCATCATTTTTGAAAGAGTTCAAGGATAATTCCATTGTTGATTCAAGTATCTAAGCATTGAGATGTTATAGTTAGATGTGATTTAATTATCATGAATAATGTGAATATGATTCATATTATTTAAATATATAAAAATGATGATCCAAGCTAATTAAATGTGATTTAATTATCAAGGATGTGAATAATGTGGATAGTGTTATCCATATTACTCATATATATCAAAGATATAGCTGAGATTTATAATTTATTAGAGAGAGCTTACTATAATGGTATCTTCAAATTATTGCTGATGTGAATTGGATTCACATTGGAGATTAATTGGAAATACAATTTACATTTTATTTTGGATTGTGAATATGATTCACAATTATTTAATGGCATGATTACAATATTCACAAAATTAATTTGGTATTATTTTTTGTGAAATAATTTACAATGAAGTTGTTTTAGATAAATATAAAAGATTGGAGGAGCCTCCACCCCCATTCAATGGATGGTGGACGACCACCTTTGACTTGGTCTCAAGGGTGGATGTCCCTCCCTTTTTAGGGAGGTGGGCGGACTCCCTCCTAATCCTTTTATCTATATTCATTAAGTTCAAATTAAATTATATTGATTATTCAATATAAATTTAATTTAATATAAATTAATTATTGTTGTCTTTTTACAATAAAATCATGGCCATTGAATAAAAACACAAATTAATCTCATCCATTGATTTTGTGTTTCACATGGATTGGAATCCATGGACTTCTAAAACACTATAAAATAAGAGGCAACCCTAGCTCTTCTTTTACATCACTAGGAAAGTCTCTCTCTCATTCTCTTTGTACATGCCCCATCTCTCTCCCTCTTAGTGGCTATCACCCTAGTGCCCTAGAAAGAGTCATCATCGACACCACGCCATTGTGTTGTCGCTTCGATTATTCGTGGATCTCCATCTCCTTTGGTGTGCCTCACTCGTGAAGAATACATCGGATCTCATGTGATGATACTAGAAGATTCACCACTTGGATCTTCAACTCAGATTGCGAGGAGCATGCGTCTCATCAACATGCTCTCAAGCATCTCCTCCATTGGATCAAACTTGAGACATGAGATTTCTTGGTTTAGAGACTTGATCACAACCACGCTTCAAAAGGTAATCCTACATATTAGTTGTGGTTAGATGAAATGATCCAAGAAGTCTTCTTGGATCATTTGGTTTCGTCGATTAAAATTTTTTAAATTCCATTGCACCGAGCCACTAGTGCGACTAGATGCTTTTTATCATATATGATGTGTTCCTCACGCTTTCATAATGCACTTAAGGATTCTCCCATATCCTTTAAAAAAAGGAGAATAAAAAGTAGGAGAGAAAAAACATGAAAAAATTGAGCTAGGCCCCTAGTGAACAAATGCCTGGTAAAATAGGCATGTGAAGAGTCTTAATGTCCAAGTTTCAATCTGTATTATTACAATAATAAATGGGTCTCTCTCTCACAAAATAAAAATAAAAATCTAAGCTATGCTAGTATGCACTCTCCAGTCTCCTCGGTCTTCTTCCTTCATCTTTCTTATTGGCTCATAAAGAAGAAGCCAATCTCTGCATCGTTACGATATTACAATTCCTCCTAAGAAGTCCTTCTAAATTGTTGGGCCCTCATAGAGAAGTCAACAAAGAAAGTGGTCAGAATAGATAAATAATTTTTTAAATAAAAGAAATAAAAACATGTAATAATGTCGATAATATGTACAACTATCCTATCACATTTATTGCTCCCCGACAACGATGCCATTTAATTATTCAACTGAAATGAAGCATCTAACATCCGGTCTTGGAGGGCCTGTAGTGTCCGACAAGTAGGATCCGGTAATTGCTCTGCCGATGGCTCTCACAGCACATAGTACTCAACTCAGTCAAATAAGTCAACAAATTAACCCACACGGATATGATTATGTAAATAATAACTAAATATGAGCTAAAATTTAGTATAACCCCATAATCAATATGTATATGGCAAGTAAGATGGAGTGTCGAACCATTAAGAACAACGTTGGATACGAATAATTATTAATAATATATAATATATATTTATATGTAATAACAATATATATTTATATGTAATAACAAAAATAGAGTTAGTGAAAGTAATATAAAGTATATATAATATATATAGAATTCTATATTTTTAAATATATTTAAAATTCAAAAAATATATTATATTATGTTTTAATATTTTTTCTCAATTTTCGTTAATTTTATGGAGTTTTTGCTAATTTTTATGTATTTTAATGTGTTAAAATGTAAAAAAATAGTGAGAAATAAATAGGCCAAATATTTTGGTGTTTCAAAAATAGATAATAAGTTCAAAATTTCCCAAAAACTTTTTTATAAATAATATATATAAAAGAAAAAATATAATAGAAAACTTTTTTGATTTTCTATGAAATCTTTCCAATTTTTATAGTGTTTTTAGAGTTTTGTGCTTTTTAAGGTTATTTTTATATGTTTTTGTGATTTTTTCTTTGAAGGTAAAATAGATAAAAAAATATAGTAACTCTAATTTT
This sequence comes from Ottelia alismoides, assembly GCA_037367405.1. Lineage (NCBI taxonomy): Eukaryota > Viridiplantae > Streptophyta > Magnoliopsida > Alismatales > Hydrocharitaceae > Ottelia > Ottelia alismoides. The sequence continues at coordinate 1,941,035 of JAZKJV010007409.1, read as the reverse complement.
TTCGAATTTTTAAAAGGTATTTTATAATTTTTGGATTTAAATAACAAATAGGGAATAAAAGGATCCTTTTTTATTTTTAGAAAATTGGAAAATACAATAATGCAAAATAAAATTATGTGCATGTATTAGGCATCCAAGGTATTTTTTCCCACGATTTAAAACTTACAAGAGCTATATAAGACAAATAAAAATGAATTCTACAACCTGACAGGGATATAATTGCAATAAAATAAAATGAAAGGACCTTGCATGCATCTTTTCCCAATGTTTAACACTTAATCTGCATATTTTAGTACTAAATACAATTATCCAAAGCATCAAGGGTGTGGATGCAAAAAGACCAAGCCATCACGCGTGTAGGTACATTAGGAGACCTGCCAAAGGATCAAAGTGCAAATACGTGTAAGTTTGAGGTCCCTTTGTAAATATTACAGAAATATTTAAACTATTAATATATTTACAAGACCAATTAAATATTACAAAATGGTCGAGGGAGGTCTCTAATATTTACCAAAATATGTGTGCCATCCAACAGTGGGCAGCGGGTCGCATATACACATGGCAAACCCCTAGTGCTTATGACGCTTCATCGATGAATGCTTCAGATTAGATCCGAGGATGGATCCGACGGTTGGGTTTGAACTCAATCTAATGGTAACTGTTGCACCTAAGAGGCTCCTGATCCAACGGTCATGCAATGGTCTCAAAGAACAAAGTTGAAATTCGACCTAGGCAAGATTCGATCGACTGGATCTCCGGTCTCTGGCCACCTGGAGAACTCCTATCTGGGTCAAAATGGAGCTTAGATTCCTCTACAGCCCTGAGCGTGCTCAAAATGGTCTAGGTCGCATTGGTGGGAACTTGGAGACTAGTAGAAGCTCGTGCACCTGGAATACCTTATCTACTACAAAAATTGACCCTAATGGGTCTATCAGCTCCAGCAAATGCATAGTTAGTTTACAGAGAAAAAATCGAGTGGTCATGGACTGAGTTTAGATGGAATCAGGCGAAGATGGGGAGGGACAGAGGTGTCCTGGTAGGAGGCAGAGGTGAACACCTAAACTTATGATCAGGGTTCTATCAGGGTGTACGGAAGGAGCCTGGATGATGCAGAAGTGAACAGGATGAAGATTATGGTGAAGGCAGGTCGAATCACAATGGATATCACGATGAAACAAAGCTGGAGCTCAAATCTCCAGCAAACTATAGATCTAGAAATTAAACTCATCTAACAACTAATGGATGAAACTAACATCTAAACTATGCTAAGGTCATGAAATGCAAACTAAAAATTCAATAAAAGAGCACCTCAACTGAGGATTTCACCTGTAGTAGAAGACCACATCAGAGCCAGAGATTTGACAGTGGTGGACCGATTCCTATTCCTCCTTATCCTCGCCCACAGGCTTAAGAGCTTTGTTGTCACCGAGGCATCAACTCAAGGGTTTCATTTAGGGTTACAAAGGTATAAGAAGGATCAAAAAGCTAAAAGAGGAAAATGAGTATTATTTATAAACATAGCGATGAAGCTCCATAGGTCACGAGATTTCCACTGCTATGCCAAAAATTTGGAAAATCAGAAGGTATGGAGTGATGGAGGGAATATGGGGAGCAAGTTTGGTGAAGAAATCCAGGTTTCTCAAGTAGTGGAATTTCTTCAAAAAGTTGTAGAAGGATGGGTTGTGTGTGGTTTGACACTAGTGGAGGAGAAGGAAGGACAGTTGACTCTAGGGTCAACAATACTTGGCTTATGGTTAGTCCACGTGGACAAACCAGAAAAAAGTAAGGAAAAGTCCTTCATTAAATCAAAAAGAAATAATAAATGAATTTATTAATTAAAAATCAAAACATTTTTCTTATTATTTTATGTACGATTTTATGGGTATTTCTATTTATTTTTACAAGCTTATTTAGTAGGTGTTATTTTTTTACATGTACATACATAAGTATATTTACTTATATTTCAATTATTTTATTTTTTTGTGTTTTATATTTTATTATTATATATATATATGTTTTATGTATTTATAATATATTTAGATACATATTTACATAATTTTATTTATTGTTTTTATTTTATTTATTTACTTAAATAAATAGGTGTATTTATATTATAGGTATAATGTGCCTATATAGTTTAATAACTTATTTATTTTAATGCAGTTTTAATGATTTAATTTTGTGTTTATGTTTTTATATATTTCAAATAATATTAACAAGCATTTAAAAATATAAGAATGGTAGAAATAGAAAGAATAAAGAAATTGAATAAATTTTACAGGTATATGGGACAATAGGACACCCGAAAGCCAGCTTGTGCATCTTAATTAAATCTTAAGTGAACCACCTTTATTAGATAGGTAATTAAATTTTATGAACAATAATGGTGAGTTTGGTCAATTTTGAGTGTGCATGGAGGAGTTATTGGTATGTGACGTTTTGTTTGCGACTTTTCATCTGTGTATCACAGTCACACTGTGCCTTATTTTTATGTGCAATTATTTTTTTATTTTTATATGTAGTTTCATGTATAAGTTTCATGTTGAGGGTTTCTTTATTTGAGGTACATAAAATGGAAAATAAAATAGGGAAAAAGGCTATTTATTAAAGAATTTAATTAGGGTTTTATGGTGTTTTCGGTATAATAAAGTGCCTTATCTCCCCAACCTTTATTCTGTGTTGACCAAGTCAATATTGACTTGGTATCAGGGTTTAGGGTCATGTGATATCTTTGATACATAATTTATTTTCCTTTTCTTTCATTTATTCTTTTATTTTAGAATTAAATATATGTATTTATAAAATATTTATGGGTTAAATAATGAATGTTATTTTGTACATATTAACACTATTTGCATGCATATATCTATGGATTTAAGGCCAAAATAAAAGAATAAAGGCGATGGAATGCGGATTCATTAGTCCCCCGCATGTATAAAAGAGAGGCATGCATCTCTCTTTTAACACATGAAGGCCTTTGCCTTTTGAGAGCTCAAGTTGCCTTGATCTTTCAGTGAGAATTTTCGAAAGATAAAGACTCTCACATACATGTCTGGGGATCTCTCTCTACGTCCCTACACGTCCATCATGAATCCTCTATCTTCTATTCATAGGTGTGGTCCTGTGAGAGAGAAGATCGTCTTCTTCATAGTGTGTCTCTTATGTAGAAGAGGGCTCAATTTCATGAGATCTTCTTAGTCTCATTCTTGGGTAGACAACTTAAAGAAGAATTCGACATCAAAGTTCATAGGAAGCAACACGAGTCATCATTGTGCCCATAAGAGAAGCAAACGTAGATCGGACTTGATTCAGGAGGTCTCTTACTTTAGAGACTCACACTTCAAGAAGTAATCCTGATCTCTTTCTAATATTCATAAGAATATTTAAAACCATGTTTGGAAATTATTTCCTTGAAGTATATGGTTTCAATTTTCATAAAATGTTTTTTTATGCTAAAACAAGTGTGTATACGATGGAAACTTCATATATGTAAACTGTTTGCTATTTTTTCCATGTTTCTGTTATACAAAGTTCATGAAGAATGCTATTACTTCCTTCACTTAGGAGGAGGAGTAGAAGGATGTGGAGATGAGGAAGAAAGGATAAGCAAAAGTAGGATAAGGAGTGAGAAGTAATAGGATAAAGAGTGTCGTGGAAAAAGAAAGAGATTGAGAGGATGAGGTTTTTGAATAAGAAGGAGGAGATTGGGGAGGAGGAGGAAACCAAAGAGGAAACCATTGTATGCATGCAGTATAGTGCTCGACTAGGTAATACCACCAGGTATTTCATTTTTTTCATGTTTTGATCAGGTTTTATGTCAACAGGTAGTCCCCTTTGTGGTTGCAAAAACTTTTTTTTGTGTCGGGCCCAAGGTGCGACCACTCGGGACCATTGTGGTCGTGCCTAGGGACCATACTGTGACTACGATCTGGTCGCAAAATGGTATGTGGGGCTTCACATGGGAGGACAGTGCTTGCGACTACTGGCGGCTACAAACAATGCTTGTGATCACCTAGGGACCAATTGGCATCCATTTTGGGACCATTTGTGTGGATGGAAATTCTAATGTTTCTTGTAGTGTTATTTCTATGTAGAGGACATGCATCAAGAGTATCACTTGGATATCAATCTTTAGAGTTTTCATATTTTCTCAAAGTAGAGATCCTTCTTGAGTATTACTTAATGATGCTGGTTGTGTCCTCGATCTAGCTCTTTAAATCTACAACTCCGAATCAGCCTCTATGATCTAACTCTTTAGATCAATGGTTGTATGATATTAAGATGGCCATGGTACAAAACCACAATTGCATAAAAGGATCTCATTAGTGCAAAACTCAATTATATCATGTTCCTTAGATAATCAAATGATATAATTCCTAATGACATATATTGTGTAGTGGCTTGTTAGTGGTTTACATGTCCAACACAAAGAACCAAGAGGTCTACTAGGTCATCCGCAAGGAGGAGGCAGAACAACACCACTCGAGATGGAGCTTCACTGCACCACTATCGTGCCCAGCAGTCCATCTGAGGGGAAGCCCCAACTCGCAACACCTAGGCAAATCCCAGTATCACGATCTAGCCTAACTCACTTTACATGTGAGGGTATTTTATATGTTTTCCCCTCCCGATCTCATTTTTTGTGTTAAGGGTTCCATTAGGGAGCTGCTAGCAAATGAGGAAACATCTTTTGAATAATGCATTTTAGTCCTTGTTGAGATCTTTTTTGAGCATTTTTTAGCTATTTTATTTTCAGTTTAGAACTAAATCTTGTAAAAACCATAACTATTTTATTTCTAGATATTTTTGAGTGATTACACTTTTGGCAAGCTTATTTTAAACATGCCAATCTTTTGGCATGTGTCTTAGGAATTGTGGATATTTTTATTTATTTATCACATTTATTTTGTAAAAAGTGAAGTTTTTTATTAAAAATCATCTTAGGCTTCTAGGTTTGATTACATAGGATGGGAAAATTCATCCTGGAACAAACACTTAATGAATAAAACCTTTCCCACATTTGTAAAAAACAGCTCATGTGAAGTTTTAAAATCCCTGAGCTTTTTTCCTTTTTATTTTTGTAGGGTTCTACTTGTAATATCTTGTAAATTACATAAGGTTATATATTCATCTACTATTACTCTATCACCTTAAACATTAGTTTGTAATAATATTAAAGTCTTTTTAAAGTATAATAATTAGAGTAATTCTTTTTATCAAAAAATTATTGAAACAAAAATAAATAGTATGCATGCATCTCTTGTAGATAAATAAGGCCTCCACTAGTCTTTTGAAAATCCTTGTGTTATCTGAAAAGGCCGAAAACATTATAAAACTCCTATAGTTTCTATAAAAATTCATAAACACTAAAATAAAAAAACAGAGCCCATTTTGTATGATTTTAACTTCTCTATCAGTGAAAAATACTCCTAAATATCTATACAAACCTTTCTTATGTATTCCTTATTTTGTTGCACTTATATATACTTAAGTAATTTTCCTTTATATTTCTTATTTTTAAAGCACCATAAAAATAAATAAAAAACTCCAAAAACACCTTTTCAAAATTAAAAGCCCAAAATATTTTCCCTTTAATTTTTTATTATATATATTTTGTTATATAAAAAACTCTTAAAAACTTTTAAACACAAAAAACATTTCTTAAAAGTTAAACAAGTTTCCAAAAATTATTCAAAATCAAAATATAAAAAGAAATGTAAAAATATAAATTAAGAAAAAAAGAAAAATTAGAACTAAAAAATATCGTAAAAAGACGGAAAGCCCAAAATCAAGTAAAAATACCACTTAGGACCCCCGTGTTGCACACATACCCCTATTCGCAAAGTCACTTGCTACGCATGCCTAAGAAGCTTTTTTAAGTTTGCCTCATGGATTTTGACCTTGGATCTTTCCCACGTAAATCCGCATCCACTTTCAGTCCTATATTTTTTATAATTTAATAATTCCACTATACTACAGTGATAGTTAATTCATTAGAATTTACGCATAGTGGAAAATACACATCAATTTCTTGTTCAACCAATTTGTTTAAAAATCTGATTATATTCAACATAAACACTCCTTATATCACTTGTGTTGTTTCTTTATTTGGTACCAAAACGTTCCATGTAAGGTGATTCAGGAGTCAATGTCATACACCTAAACTAATGAGGTCAATCTATGTCAATGACCATGTTAAAGGTCAGTCAACTAATCGACCATCTTACTTTGATGGCACTAATTACACGCATTGGAAGAAGAAGAAGATGACTTTCTACTTAAAGTCATCCATAAGAGATCTCTCTCCATGGAAGATTACTGAAAAGGAATTCAAGATTCCAAAAGTCCTTAAAGAGAGCGGATAGTATTCAACTGCAAATGAAAAGGTACTCTTAATAAATGTAAAGACATGACTGTTTTATATTATGCTTTATCTGTTGCGGATTCAACATGGTCTTTCAATTGGAGACTGCATGTGAATATGGAGATGTCTTGAGGTCACTCATGAAGGAACTGACCAATTCAAAAAATGGAAATTAGGGTTTTGAAGTTTGAATTTTTCAAAATGAAACTAGTAGAAACTATAAAGTAAATGAGCATACAAATTTACCAAAATCATGAATTTACTCAAAAGATATTGGCAATGACTACACAGTAGAACGTAATGTTGAGAAATTCATGCAGGCTTTTACGAATCAATGGCATCCAAAGTTCACAACCATAGAATAGGCTAAGTATCTTAGTAAGATAACTCCTAAGGAGTATGTTGGAAATCTCGTGGTACCTGAAGTCTGCCTTGTAAAATATTGGAAAGAAGATGGATCAAATAAAGGTCAAGCTATAGCTTTCAAAGTAATTCCTATTGATAGTGAGACATTTCTATTGATAGTGAGACATTAACAAAAGATGAGGAAGATATAGCCTTCATCTCTTGGTAATTATTAAGGTATATGAAAGAAAGGAGTAAGACAAAGAAGAATCTCGCTAAGAAGATAGATGATCAATCTATCTATCACAACTACGAAGAGAATGAACACATGACAAGTCAGTGACCACTTCAAATAGAAGTAAAGAAAGAAAAAAAGTACATCAAGAAAAATAAATTTTCTCTCGAATAAAGCATTTATAGCTACTTGAGATGATTTCGACTCAACCTTAAACAGATAAAATGAAGATTAAAATACTAAAACAACCCAACTCTACCTCATATAAAATGAGAGTGAGATAATTAATATATATATGTGTGTGAAATTTTATAAGCATATAATGAGATTTCTCTGAATGGATAAAAAGGGATTACAAAACTATTATAAAAGAAAAATAATATTTAGCTAATAAAAACACTATCTTAGATAGACTTCTTACTGTTGATAATAAGGAAAATGAGAAAATGTTAGTTCATAAAAAAGTTTTAGTTTCTGAAAATAAATGTATAAAGAACAACATTAATGAATTAGAGAAAGAGATTAACTCTAAAGATAAACACCAAAAGGTTAATAGATGAACTACCCCAGTTTACTAAGGGAACCAAAAATATAAAGAAACCTATCTCTAATCAGATTCCTAAAACTACCTATCATGCTACTGCCTATGTATTGAAAATGAATGAAGAAAAAACTAAGGTTTATCAAGCCATTTTTATGCAAATCGAAAATTGAACATACACCTACATATTTTACTATTCTTGAAGTGGAAATGGTCTCAAGATGATTCAATTGTTGGTATATGAACTCTAACCAATCGTACCCAAGAAGGTACGAGTACCTAAAAGAATATAAAACATGTATTTTTGCATCATACCCCAATAATAAGAAATGTATTATAGCATGTAGATATTCATGTCACATATCAGACAACTTTATGCTCTTTATCCAATAGGATCATATTTAAGGAGGGTATCTTATCCTCAGAAACAACCAAAGATGTCATATTACATGATGGGATGCTAATGGTAATCAAAAGAAGAAGATACAAAAGGTTTTGATGGTAACAATACTAAAATACAATCTCCTAACCATCACATAGATTTGTGACAAAGATGCAAAGTAATGTTTACCACGAACTCTATAGAGATCATATAAGAAGACCCATCTTACATTCTTTCTAAAGGAGATAGAAGTAAAGATATATATGGTTTATATTTCAATAAAAATTTCTCTTTAAATTACCTTTTGGTTACTAATGAATAAAACGGGCTTTGAAGATTATTACACCCAAACCAAACACTTATTAATGAAATAAACAATTTTAAACTAAATAGGTATTTGCCTTATTTAGCTTTCGAAAACTCTATTATTTTCTCATCATGTGAACTTAGTAGAATAATAAGATCCACTTTTAAATAAAATTGTGATAAAATTGATATCACTAAGAGACCACTCTAGCTTTTGCGTCCGGACCTCTAATCCTGCCCAAAGAAAGAGTACGCTTGGCTCACATTTTTTATTTGAAATTGCCGATGAGTTCTAACAATTTACTTGGGTGATGTTTTACGATCAAAAGATCAAGCTTTCGAATATCAAGATTTCGAAGAATTTAGTCAGAAAAGGGATGACTCACTTAGATTTGTAATATATATCGTGGAGAATTTTATAATGAAGGATTGATGAGTTTGGCACGTCGATAAGAATTTAAGCATTCAATTTATATAACTGCATAACAGAATGGAGTAGTTGAATAAGACTTGCACATTACAAGAATGTGTAAAGACATAACTTGTTGAATCAACTCCGCTTAGATATTTCTGGGTTGAAGCTTTTAACATTGCGTGCTTAATTTTAAACCAAGTTCTTATACGACCTATTTTGAAGAAAAACTCTATCGAGCTTTACTATGATAGAGTGCATATGATTTCATATTTTAGAGTTTTTGGTTGTATATCTACTATTTCATATGTTAGAAGTACTATAAATAAGGTTGATCGGGAGGTTTTGAAATAGTTTTATCAATTTTTCCTCATGTTCTAAAGCTTATCTTATTTTCAACAAGACAGCATGTGATGTGGAAGAGACACTTCATGTCCCTCAATTTAGGGATCATTGAAATTGATTTATCCTACAATAATTAATAGGGATAATGAAGTTGAACAACCATTCATTGATGTGTCTAACAGAAAAAATTCCAAAAATATTCACAATCTACCTAAAGATTTGATATTTGTGTGTAATCATTTGTCAAAAACTTTATTTTAACACTTTTTTTCTTAGTGTCAAATGAAATATGTTGATTAAGCTTCCAATGATGAGTCTTTTCTTGTGATAATGTAAGAAGAAATTATTTATTTTGAAGGAAATTATGTTTGGGACTTTTTTTTAAACTCAAAACTCATTCCATTATTAGAATTCGTTAGTTCTTCCATAATAAGCTTGATGAATCAGGCAATGCTACGTGGAACAAAGCCAGCCTACTTTTCCAAGGGTATAACCAACAGGAGGATATCAATTTTGATGAAACTTATGCACATGATGTTACTTTTTGTGGCTTTAAGCTCTTTCATATTGAAATTAAAAGTAAATTTTTAAATGGTTTTGTAAAAGGGTAAGTCTATTTTAGACAACCACTGAGTTTCTCATCATTAGTATTTTCCAGATCTTGTCTTTCTTCTAAAAGCGCTCTAAGATTAGAGATAAGCATCATGTTCTTGTTGCAATCATTTGCGAAGCTTTTTAATAGCTTATGGTCTTAAGTTTGAATGGTTGAATTATTATTATCAATAAAAACTTTAAAAAGTTTTATTAGTAATTAAATATATGTTTACGATATTATGTTTGATGCTATCAATGTAACTCTTTGTCAAGTTTTCTATAGGGAAATGCAGTATGAGTTTCAAAATGAGTATGATGAAAGAATTTAGTACTTTTTAGATCTTCAAATCTATTAATCGTAAAGTTGAATTTTTATTAATCAACACAATTATATTCGGTATCTACTTAAGAAGTTTGGATTGAGTACATCAAAATGGAAAATATTTTTTGACTATAATAACTTGCCTAGACAGAAATGAAGCTATAATGAAGTATGATCGTTCTCCATTCTATTTAACTATTTCTATATCTGATATCTTGTTTGCAACTTATTTTGTGCACATTTCCAAGTTAACCCTAAAGAATCCCACGTGCGTTTTGTCAAAAGAATCTTTGAAATTTGTGTGATCTAGTTGATTTTGGCTTGTTTTTACTCTAGTGTTAGTTCATTGATTTATACACTTTTAACAACACGGATTACGTTGGTAGCCAAACAACTATGGATGAGAGAGGAGTTGTTGATTGATATCGTATGAGAGAGAGAGAGAGTGATAGATGATTAGTGAGCCTCACGGGGTAGAAAATGGGGGTTTAGGGTGGAATCTCATTGAAAACTATGGGCCCAAATGAACGCATGCTCTAATGGTTAACAAAGAAACAAAATTTATTATCTTAGTCTACTACAGAAGCTGAGTATATTGTTGTTACTTTAACACGTGCTCAAGTACTTTGGATGGAAAAGACTATTTTAGATTTTGATTTTTCTTGTGATTCCATTAAAATAATTTCAAATAGTACTTATACTATTAATATATCACGGAATCTGATAAATCATTCTTGAACTAAATATATAGATATTAGACATCATTTTTAAGAGATAATGTGATAAAATGGGAAGTTAGTTTAGGGTTTGGAATTTGTTGATATTACTAATAAACTTGCTGGTATTTTCACTAAAAACTTATATTATGAAGATTTAATTTCATTAAAAGGAAACTTGGTATTTCCAACTTAACAAACTTGTAAATTTTAATATCATAAGTAAATAAAAGAATGCCTCAAATAGAACAGGGTTTAGGAGCTACAATCTCTAAATGAATGATTAAGCATGCCTGTCCTTGCGAGGGTCTAAGAATGCATCACCCTTCCTCCCTCTTCTTCAACCCAAAGAAGAGAACCTCTTTAAAGAAGAACACATCTACACTCTCTTCAAATCCCTCAAAATCCCTCTCCAACTCTAGGATTTTTCGTCCAGATTCATTTCTGGACTTCTCTGGATTGTTGATAACATTTTCTTTAAAATTGATTTTCAAGTTTGAGATTAAAGTTGTATTTTATTTGGAAGTTTATCTTTAAATGTTTTGATTCTTTTTTATTATTATAATTCATTTTTGTTGTTCATTTGGGATCTTATTTGGATGGATTGTTCCTAATACGAAATTCATTCTCAAACCCGTTACTTGCCTTATGATTCGAAATCACTCATTCCCAAAACAAAATTTTTTTTCCAGGTTCGTAGTGTTCCTATATGCCCTCACATATACTGGTATACTAGCGAGCAAGCTGTAGTCTGCTTTTTGTGTCATCTTACAGTCGTGTTCATTGTGGTTCTTCTTGTAGTTCTACATATCAACCCTCGTGATCTCAATTGCCCTATGAGGTTGTAAAGGAGCGATATGGAAACTTCTCCACATATTGCATTTCGTATTGCATCGGATCCTAATGGGATCACTTCGATGAGTATATTATGTATCTTTCCCATCTTTCCGCATTCTAAGGACTCAATGAGTTTCTGAGTTCTCATTTTTATCATGTCTGATACTAGAAAGATGCCACATCAATTGTTTATGCAAATCTTCATGAACTTGAACATGAAGATGATGTGTTGATGACCACTAATTACCATCAGTAGTTTGATTTTAATGTTGTCAACATTGCTAGTCTTCTCGACACTGATCTAGTTATATTCTTTCTATTCTAAAGAATAAGTATTGTAATAATGAGAGTGTTATCTATCTCGAGTTGTTTAATCAATCTCCAAACAAATGTGGTGGTCCCTACACTACAAGTATGTTAAGAACTCCGCCAAGATGATATTTCGCATCATTGGTCTGAACTTTTTTTCTTGTGAATATGTTTTTGTTAGGATATGACATAGCATAGAAATACATATTTTCACCATATTGGAATGGATCAAGGTAAAATAGCCTGACTTCATTTTCCCTGATATAAAGTCATGTCATTTGGCTTATCTATCTTTTCTTGTTATCTACACGGACTTGTTCATTATGCATGGTGTGGATATAATGTTTGATGAGAAAGTCTCTCAAGCTAAAAAAAATTGATAACTCGTTCTACAAAGGGCAGTGTCTGAGAGTTAGTGAAGTACCTTCTCATTAGGAAGTTGATGTAGAGCCACCTTATACCCATCCCAAACTTCGGATATTCCCTCTGGATCTTACAATTTTCAACCTCCGAAGTCTTACTTTCAATAAATGTGAGACTAGACCCCACCAACAACTACACATGGACAACCAAACCTTGACATCCCATAATATATATTATGTCTAGAGGATAGGGAGCCTCCTCTCAAGAGGAGGTAACTTCCCTCCTCCTTATTGAAAGAGGAGGCAATTTTTTTATTTTTTTTGAAAAATGTCACCGTAGATTTTCATAATTATATCCCTCTAATATGTCATTCAAATTTCGTCGGAAACAGAGACTCCTACGGCCTTCATCCGGAACATGTAAAATACAACAAATCTATGACCGTTAAAAAATGACTGTCTGGATGGAGGTCGCAGGAGTCTCTGTTTCTGACGAAATTTGAATGACATATTAGAGGGATATAATTATGAAAATCTACGGTGACATTTTTCAAAAAAAAATAAAAAATTTGCCTCCTCTTTCACTAAGGAGGAGGGAAGTTACCTCCTCTTGAGAGGAGGCTCCCTATCCTCATTATTTCTATTGCTTAAGAAAATCACTAACATTCACTAACAATTATCATTAATTATTCATTAATGTGATGAAAATAATTCACTCTAATTACTATATATTAAATAACTGTATTATTATGATTATGTTTTATGTGTTTATTATTTATTAAAATCCAATAAAAATTAGTATAATACTATATAAATAATTTAACATGATTTATAGATTAAAAATCTAAAAAATAACAAATGAAAATAACTTTAAAAACACTTGCAAAATTATTTTCTATGAATATATGATGTATTTTCTCCTTAAGTTCTACATGAAAGTTGTAGATCTCATTAAGATCTACAACTTTCATGTTTACTTTTTTTCCTAATTCAAATTCTTATTATTTCTTATTGATTTTAGCATTGTTTTCTTATTTTTCTAATTCTCTGATTTAACTATGATACCCAATCAGAGAATTTCTCTATCCAGCCCATTTTTCTCTTCTATCTAAATTTATCGATCATCTGATCTTCTTCATAAGACGATCGAGGTTCAATCATGCCCACCTCACTTCTAGACCGCTTAATCTTCTTGACCAGACGCATCATGGCCATCCACTCGTACCTAATTCCTAGACGTTGGATCATAAGATCCAACAACAGCTATATCGTCTTCCTCACTCATATGTCTTCAGCCCTCGTCTCAACTAGTTGTAAAATTGCTGAATTCACTCCATATTCCTAACTTCTCTATCCAACCACCCGATCAACTATCGATGCCGAACCCTAGTTCTAATTCTTTTAATCTTCTCCCAACATCTCAACCACCTCGAAGCCATCACCTGACCTCTATATGGGTGGTTGAAACCACGGAGAAAACCACCTGTAACCTCCAACTCTTCCGATCAAAACTAGGTATCCAACCATCGTAGCAGGGTATCTGCCACTCTTGCAATATTCTCCAAGCCTCCTACTATTCTGTGACAAAGAAAGTGATCGTGGAAGTGTGTGAATAGAGAGCAATGCAGGCAAGGTCCAAGGTGAACTTCACCTTGTTGCAGACCTAACTCGATGTAGCTTGAGCTTCCTCAACTCACCCTTAAGGTTAAGCAAAGATCTGGAGTTCATTTGCAGGTCCTCAGACTTGCAGTTCATCGATCCTTGTAAATCCCAATTCCAGGTAGATTCTTGATTTTTATATCGTTTCCCCATTTTCTATGCTCACACTTGTTATCTCTTTCACTCATTTAATCTCGCGTATAAATTTATTGAGGTCTCCTCATCTTCGTGAAACCATTTCTTCGCTCTACAAGCTCTCATATCATTACTCCCATTCCGATCATCCTCTTCCTTTTCTCGAGGAAGAACCCAATTGAGCATATTCTTTCATATCCAATAAGGGTCCTTCTTCATGCCCATTTCATTTTCCGTATGTCAATCGTGATTCAGCTATATAGTATTAACTTCTACAGGTACTTGAATGGTCGAAATTTCCAAAGTGTTCTGTTCAACTATATATTCTCCGATGTGCTTCCATCATTAGAGCTCTCCGCCTATCTTCCACCTTAGCTCTCTGACGAATCTGTGATTCATTACTCTAAAAGTTGAAAGTAGATCTTTGTTTCTCGAGTAATTAGCTGATTTTCATCACTTAGATTGCATAATTATCATCCATACACCTATAAATAATTTCTGTATTTTAGCATTCAAAATTGCATGAAATAAGAAGCCAAATTCACTTGTAAATATCACGTGTATATTCGTTATAAAATCACCTATTTATATATATTTTATACTAACTCTAAATTAAATAAAACAAACTCTATAGTGTATACTACTAACACTAATAAAGTAAAAATGTAAAAAAATACTAACTTGTAAAATTATCAAGTGAAATCCAAATCCAAGTTTGAGACTATGAACCTTAAAATATGAATATCTCTCTCATACAGTGTCTGATTTAGGTCTACTCACTTTTAAAGTAATATATATTCAAATACCTTCAAAACAAACCTAATTTGATACAAATCAGAGATGAGACATGAAACATGAGTTTTGGGCCCCTATTGTATATTATACATATTGACTAAAATACCCTTCATTTTATCTTTTTATTTTCTTAATTATTAAAAATCCAAAAAATAGATTAAGTTGTAAATATTTCTTTCATATTTTTTAACTTGATTTTGATTTTCTCTTATTTAAAAATGAAAAAAAATGCAAAACATAAAAATACGGTATTTATACCTATAGGATACCACCTAAAAATACTTTTTGTACATTTGACTTCGTATGATTTCTGATCCTTCACGGAAGTTGTAGATATCGTCGAGACGAGTAACTTTCATGGCGACCATATTTTGATTTGATCTCTTTTGATATTTCTTTTTTATCTTTCTTTTGATTTAGATTTAGATTTTTTCGGAGCGACACGTGGCAGCTCCTGGAGCCGCCACATGTCACACATTTTTACTATTTTTACTTATTTTATTTATTTTATTTTAATTATCTTTATTTATTCAATTAAGTAATTTATTTATTATTATTTATTATTTTAAATAATTAAAAATAAGTGCCACGTGGTAGCTCCCGGGCGTACCACGTGGTGCCTCCTTCTTCCACCCGGTCACGTGCCCAGCACGTGACCACATCTTCCCTTCCCCTGCGCAAGCCTCGCACACACCTCCACCCTTCGCGCAATCTTTCCCCACAACCACCTCCACCTTTCTCGATCAACCCCCTCTCTCTATCCACCACATATCTCTCCTCACCGTCCACATGATCTGATCACTTTCCCTCTCATCCAAACTACTTCCCCCATCTCTCCCTGTCCACTCTCCCAGCCGCGTCTTCTGGCCATGACCCCATCTCCCTTAAGCACAGTTCCAAATGCCCATAAAAGTGCCTTCATCGCCAATGTTGCTTCTCATTAGCCATCTTTGGTGAGGTGAGGAGAGAGCCCCCCTTCCGCTCAGGTGACAGCTACGCGTATGATGGTCGAGCAACGACCTCCACGTCCTCTGGTGAGATCCAAAGTAGGTACTACTCCTTTGCTACAGCTGTAGAAAGCTGTTGTTTAGCTTGACCTAGCCGCGGTCTTGAGAAACTATCGTAGCTCCTCCTCGAGCTTCTTTACATGCGACCCAATCCGATCATTCTCAATGTGAAGTTTCTTCTTTTATCCTTCTCCTTCATTTATCTCTCCTCAATTCACCATCTTCCATCCATCAAATCACAAAAACAAAAGCACTTCCATGGACAAATCACGCATTACGATCGCAATGGTGATTTTTATCGAATTTTTTGAAGAACTTTCATAAATTGGTTAGTCAAAAATCTACTGTCACTAAACAAATAGAGGGAGTTCCCCTGTTCACAAGGGAACTTCCCCTGCTCCATCTCCGCAAGCCATCCACCGCCCCCTCCACACACCTCCTGCTACAGGTCTCCAGATCCCTCCTCCTGCCACACTTGGCGCCACCTCCTGCCATCGCCTGCAAAGCCAACGGCCACTAGCGACGGCGCCGCCCGTGCTCTAGCAGCCACCCTCCCCAGCTGCATGATCTACGCCGCCCTCCAGGATAGGTCTCCCCTCTCCCTCCACCAGCGGCTTGCCCCATGCACCAGTAGCAGTCGTGCTAGCCATCGCCTTTGTCCCGCGTTGCCGCGCATCCCTCACCCCGCGCCTCGCTACCCCGCAGCACGCCTCCAGGCCGTCGACTTCCTTCGCTTCATCATCTCGCCACCCTACGGTATCTACCTCACCTCTCCACAAAACCGCTCGTGGTGGCCTGCCGACGTCGATCCATGTGTGACTGCCTCCTTGCGTGTGGTTGTTTAGCCTCTCCTCCACTGTGGAGTGTCGACATCACTGCCTACGCATAGATAAGAGCCCTGGAAGTTATTTTATTCCTCATGTGAGGGGCATGTGAGTTTGGTAAAGTTTACAAGATGTCCTCACCAAAGCAGCATATTCCCAGAAGAGCCCCAAACCACGTGAGCAGCACATGCACTTACGGAAAATTACGAGAAGACCCCCTAGAGTTCCAGTTGTTCACGCTTGAGTCCCCGCCAGCTGGAGAGCATGTGCCACGCACGTGAGACCCTGAGACATTTGCATAAATAACCCCTCAGGTATAGGTAACTGCATTTCAATCCAGTAAGCATATTTTCTTTAATAAATTTTACTCCTGCATTGCGTTTAGACCACTATTTTTGTCATTTAATTTTGAGCATCATTTTGCATCATTTCTTCATTCTAAAAATTGCTCATTATGGAACAACATATACTCAATCATTGTGAAGAATTGTTATATTTTTGTGATCATTGATTTCTTTAGTACAATTTATTCGGAGAAATATTGCATATTTTACCCACTATATGTTCAGAGAATGAAAATTGAACCAATTATTGCTCCAAAAATTGCAAAATATTTATAGTAGTTAGAGTTCGAGTAGATCTATTTTGTGCACAAAAATCATCACATTTGTATGCACATCGAGGTCATAAATAAATTAATTTGTGTTTCTCTTAATCGATTTTTAATAAGTCAGAAATTAATTATTTTTGAGGTCTAGTAATTTTCCTGGATTAATCTCACATAGAAGTATCTAGAAAAATTTTAATCTTTGAAAATGACTCAATTTGGTATTTATTAAAATTAATTTTTCAAAAACCACCTTGCATTCATATTTGATGCATAATTAATTCATATTGAGTCAAAAAATAAAAGAATCTGCAGTAGCTTAATTTCATCATTCGTCACATTCTGGCAAAGTTTGAGAATTATTGGACTTAATTTGATCATACTTTACATTTTAAACCTCGAATTTGATTTGAATTGCATTGTATTTTTAACTTCATTTTAAAAATACCAAAAAATGCTTCTCTGAAAACCTAGCATCTAGATCAAGTAAAAATTAATCTAAGGAAAAAGCTTCCTCCCTGAGTTTGACCTTGGTCTTGCCCAAGTAAAATAAAATTTTCTGCTTGCAATTAATTGATACATTAATTAAAGTGGTTTTTGATAAATCTAATTTTGCCCGACTACAATGAACACATTTATTATAATCGTTAATTCTGTTAAATTAAGAGGGTGAATTCCAGTTTTATCAAATGACGTCGTTGTCGGGACAAGGCTTAGGTTATTTTTAGAACATTTAGATTTTAGGTTTTCCATCCTTGGGTAGTCTGATCCCCAGTTTTTCTTGTGAATAACTCTTTACTTATTTCCAGCATTTTCTTTGTTATTATTTATTTATTTTATTCCATATCATTCTCTCTGAACACTATCTTATTTTTGTGTGAGGAACACAAGGCCTCATAGGTGATTCGTCAGGCAAACCGAAGAACCCACAGTGAATTGAACCAAGTGGTTTTGAGGGAATTTGTACAAAAAATCTGCATTTAAAGCAGTTCCCATTTGGGTTCTCGCGTGTGTAACTGAATAATAAAAAAGACTCTATGTGATGTGTGGTTGCTTGACGTGGGATAGAACCTACACTCGCAGCTCTTAGAGCTTTCTTAGGTCTGTTTATGCTCGTACTATTTAGGACCACACCTCACCATTAAAAGACGTACTTAGATCGCAAAACTTAGCCAAATTTAAATTTGTTCTTCACTCGCTAACAGAACAGCTTGTCTAGGAGCGCCTTTTCATCGATTGCATTCATTTAGTATAAAATTTCAAGTTTGTTTTGCATCTCGCATGTAGAACGCGAGGATCACTGTAAGTCTTCTAAACTTGGCATACATCATCATTTTATCGTGCACCAGCTTTTCTCGAATCCTTTCCCCCTTGGTTTTATAACTTAGGATTAAAGCAAATTGGGACCAGACGATAAGTGTGCCTTGTGTGTTGGACTAATCAAGTGGCCATCTAACTTAAAATCAAGACTGCTAAACGAATAGACCAAAAAATCAACATAAAATTGGAAATTCTGTTTGTGGGAGAATAACCCCGACCTTGATTTCAGGCTGAGTGAGGGTACAAAGTGTGTGTGCACACCCTATGATAGAGCCAAAATCCCTACCTTTCATATCACGTACCCCTATCCTAGTAAATATCACAGGCTGAACTACTCGAGGTTCAACTGACCAGCACGAAGTAGCCTCCGCCTGCTTCGGCAGGTAGATAGGGGTGAAGAAGCGGTGGATCCCGACAAGTTGCTAGTAACCCTTCGGGGTGAAGTTATAAGCCTTGTCAGCATCCACCTACTTCGGTAGGTTGATAGGGGTAAGTCCTTGAACTTCCTCGACCGGTGATAGGAACGAAGAGAGGAAGGGCATTGGTATCTTAGGTGATAGGTTAAATAGGGGAGACACATCCAGCATTGAGCCGACATCCCTTTAGGCCACGTAGTCCTTGCTATTTTCTTGAAATTCACACTTAAAATCAATCAGATTAATCAGATCCGGTTTTCGGTTCTTCACCATGTTGAGTGTGAACTCAGGGTTTGTGATTCAATTGCTTGTTTTAGGTAGGAGACAAATCCTATCTTTACACACTTGTGCTCCTGATTCTTTTTGCCATCAAAGATTACAAACTGGGGGGATAATTACTTAAGCTTAACAAATATCTCATTGAACCCCTCACGAAGTGCGTCCTCATCGGCCTGAGCGCAATTTTGGCTAATCCAAGCTCAAGACCCACCTGAGTTCAGGATCTCTCACTCTCAAGATGGTCACTCTCAAACCATCCCTGTGCTCTCCTCTCATCTCACTAAGGAAGACCTTCACCTCGGTGAGAATGTCTTCATTACTATGTCCTCTAACCTAGACCACATTATTTATACAGGTGAAGAGGACGAACCCGATACCAAGATGCCTAAGAATCCAGATGAAGAGAAACACAGATATGATCCTATGCATCAAGTCCTTGCCCGTTTAGCTAGAGCTGAGTAGCTGAATGCACATCTTATGGCTAGGATGGTGATGAATTTCGGATTCATCACTCTAAATCTCATTTATTAAGCTCAAATCCCTCAAAATCAACAGCATTTCTGCATCTATTCTGCATAATTAGCATTCATGCATGTTTTCATAAGAATTGCATTTTAGCACTAATTTCTGCACAAAATAAGAAGCCAAAAATCTCAGCCAAAATTGACCTGTAAATAGCCTAACTTCCCTGATTTTTAACTCATTCATGCTAACTCCGAATGATCCAAAACCATCTCCACTATGTACATATCACTCACAAGAATAAATAAAAAATACAAAAAAATAATTAACCTAAATAAGTGGATCAAAAACCCAAACCCTAGTTTTAGGATTTCCGAACTAAAAGCCCCATATCTTCCTCATCCAGTGTCCGTTTTGATCCTACTCACTTTTGAACTAATGTACATTCAATTACCTTCAAAACAAGACAAAGTTCAAGTGAATAGTAGCTCATATGTGAAAGTTGTTAACAATGTGAGCCCGAGGCGAACCATTCCTACAATAAATGTTATTGTAATAAATGATTTATCAATAAAAGTTATTGTTTTGTTTCACTCCCTTTCTGATATTGAATGAATGAATGCACTATAAGGTCCCTCTGTACAATAAGGGTTATGCACCATGGCCAACTTGATAATCATACAGCTGTTGATTCAATGATTGAATCATAGAGGCTGATGCTTGGATGAATATCTAAGGAGTTAGATAGAGGACTCATCAAGCATCATCAATGATTAACAAGTAGGTGATCTCCAGTCTGAGTGAGAGATGGCAATCCCATCTCATTAGACTGATATCTGATCGACCTCTTGATGCAGGTCCTCTGCATAGGAATATTGATTCGGAGGTATCAGATTAGTTGAGTCAATGAGTTGACTTAACAAGATCGAGATAACCAAAGACCTATGATGAATACTGTCACATCACAGGCAAACATCCTCTGACCAGAGACAGATATATTACTATATGTCTGAGCATGTACATTTGGCAGACCAATAGGTTAATGACCTAATCAAGGTCTATACACCGGTGAGCTGGTGTGCATGTAAGGGCATATGAGTAATATGATCTCTCAAAGGGATCATACAGGTTCACTTGTGAACTGGGAGACATGAGCTCACTCATGAGGTATTGGGATTGACCAAATTCCATGCATGGTCATCATGCTTTAGAAGCATGATATGAATTTGAAGGTAAGATATATGCTTTGTGAAAGCATATGATCTATACCATATCCCAAGGACCAAGATTGAGAAACTTAATGATCATACTATGAAGATGACAGTGTAAAAGTGATCTTTATCTTCATGATGATCATGAGTTTTCCAGTATGCAGGATGTGCAGGTATTGGGAATACCTGAAGGGTGATTTGATCATAAACGATTGTATAACCACGACGCTTCCATTCCGAGGGAGTGATGAAACGGGTCTGGATTTTAGTGACTCCTCTCATCAGAGAAGTGACCTAATCTTAGTCCATTTACTGGACATTGATCTGAATGAGATTCGGATGCAATGAGAAGATTAGGTATACGGTCTTGATTTAATCAAGCATCTGTGAGAGGTCCATGGGATCTGGATTTGAGATGTGATCTCAATATCCAAGTCACTATACGTGGAACAATACAATCGCCCTGTCCTTATCTCCAAGTATCTGAGGAGAAATAGCATTGTTCTTAAATGGTTTAAGAGCAATTCCATAAGATCTAAGCAAAGAGAAGTTGATAATTAAATGTGATTTAATTATCATGATGTATGAGAAATTATCCAATATAATTAAATGTGATTTAATTATTATGGATAAGAATAATGTGGATAGTAATATCCAATTATTCATAATATATTATAAATGTGATTTATAATGTATTAGAGAGAGTTAAATATAATTTAGATTAGTAGATTAATTATTAATGTGTATTGGATACATATTGTCTAATTAATTGAAAATGTAAATTACATTTTGTTTTGGGTTGTGAATATGATTCACAATATTCCAATGTCAAGATTGCAATATTCCCAAAATTAATTGAGAATTATTTTGGTGAATTAAAATTCCAACAAATTGTTGTTGGAAAAAAAGTAGAGAGAAATTCAAGGAGATGTGCAATCTCATGGATTGCCATGAGATTGCCCTCCTTTTGGAAAGAGGGGGCGGCACCAATTTCCTTGTGAAATTGGTGGCTGTCCCCCCTTCCAAAGAGGAAGGTTGATCTCTCTTGATTCCTCTCTCCTTATTTGATTGATTTAATATGGTATTAATATTTATTTGATTTATCAAATATATTTTTATCAAATTAAATCACAAGTTGTTGGTTTTTACCAACAACAATCTTGACCATTGGATTGACATAAATCAATCTCATCCATTGATTTTATATATCACATGGATTGAGATCCATGGATCCCAAAACCCTATAAATAGAGAGGCATTCTTGGCTCTCTCTTTACATGCTATTGTAGCACTCTTCTCTCTCTCTCTCTTTCTCCATACTCGACAGCCCTCTCTCCCCCTTCTTCTTGGTGGCCGTCCACCTTGGTGGAGAGAATCGTCATCGCCCGTGCCCTCGTGTCACCGCTTCGACGCTCTGCGGTTCTTCGTCTACTTCGAGTGCTTCGCCAACGAAGGAGACGTTCGATCTCGTGCGACGAGATCAGGAGCAACCGTGCTTGGATCAACTTCTTGGATTGCGAGGACTACGCGGTTCATCCCCGCGCTCGCAAGCGATCTCCCCGACGATCGGACTTGAGACAGGAGGTCTCTTCTCTTAAAGACTCGATCAACCATGCTTCAAGAGGTATTGCATTATACATGTTGTGGTTATAGATGAAACGATCCGAGAATTGTTCTTGGATCATGTGGTTTCATCGAATAAATTTTTTAAATTCCGATGCACCGAACAACTAGTACGACTAGTCGTTCTTCGTCGTATCCGATACGACGCTCACGCTTCCGTGATGTGCTTGAGTATTTCTCAACATTCTTCAAGTGGTATCAGAGCCTTAGGTCGACGGTTTCGAATAGTGATTCGCTAACCGAGGACGACTTGGGTTCGTTTAGGTCGCGAAAGTTTTCATCGCATTTGATTTCGCAGATCTGTTTAGTAAATAAATTCGGCACTGTTTAATATGTTTAAAACGAATTTAATACTTGGATTTTGTTCCCCATTAAATAAGGAAACCATAGGATCTGAGTTTGTATAAATCGGATTTAGTATGCTCAAGATATGGTCGTTTTAATGAACATGTATGCACTGTTGCGGGAACTGTAAATCTGAACGTGATTAAAATGTTAATTACTGTTTAGACTTGCCTTGAAATGCATGAAACATCACTTGATTTCTGTCCTAAATCAAATTAGAAAACTTTAGAAATTGACTTTGCTTAATTTGGATTTAAATTGATTGAGTTATGCTAATTTTAGTAAGTAGGGGTCACTGCTGAAATTACTTTCCTAATCAAGAACCATGTGATTGTCAATTAATGAAATTAATTGTTAATTTCGAGAAATAATTATGGAAAATATTTGTCAAATATTAGAGAATGATTATTTCCTTAATTGACTTGGCCCCAATCAATTAATTGATTAGATTTGATCTAAATCATAATTGAAATCACAATCATCAAACTTCTTGCTTGAATAGGATTGGGAATTTGTCTAGCAAATTTCCTTATAATCAAAATTGTTTTGATTACTATATGGTATAATTTCGGTTGAAGAATCGATGATCATCTCAAGTACAAATTAATCAATTTGGCATTATCCTTTCCCGAGGCGGACATGGTGTCTAGTTGGGGATCGCTGGGGTAGCGGGTTGCAACGTATGCGGTCCGTCTCACTCCCGCCGGTACTGGACATGACAGCGGGTAGGGCCGGAATAATGTCCGAGGGATTATGATGTATTTTTCTAATTATTAAAATACGAATTAATACGTACTTTGAGAATAATACCATGTATATATATTCAAGCATAAAATTAAGTTTGATTGATTAAATTGGATGGATAATTAATTTAATATGATTAAGTTAATTATATCCAATTAAGAATACTCTAATATGATTAGAGTTAATCATTCCCTTGGAAGAATTAATTATATGAATGTGATTCATAGTAATTAATTAAATTTGAATAAGAGATGGAGGATCACATAAGTGACATCCATGGTCTCCCGTCAAGGCGAAGGGTTTCGCCGCCAAATATTATATGTGGGAGACACCTGTCCAAAGTGACAGCTCCCGCATATGATCCATTTGGATCGGGCTCGTCGTTTCTTGAAAGAGTAAGGACGTATGCGTCGTGACCCCAATATCGGGTCCTCATATTATTGAGGCGATATTGGATTGCGCATAGCGAGTTGTATTCCTGTTGACGGTTGGTTCAATTAATGACGAGTCAACATCACTTTAGGGGTGGTGGGCTCGGGTATTAAAGACCGAATTGGGAAATGCAAGTTGGACTTGCAAGGCGGAATGTATTCCCGCTTCTCTTTATTGGAGTCATAGGTTCTCATATTATTGGGATATGACAAAGATAAATAGGAGATCCCAGTTCTTGCTTGAGTTATATCGGTAAGTATATCTCCTACTTTGAAAGTTAATAAGGGAATAAACTTTCATAGTTGACATAGCAAGACTAATTTGATTTAAAATGCCTTGATCAAATAAAATTAAATTGAATATATTATATGTTCTAATATAGTGCATTCTCAATTTCAGAAAATGAAGGCCATGAACCCAGTGAGCATGCTTCTAGAGGTCAACCAATTGACCGGACCAAATTACTCGGATTGGATCCGTAATTTGGAGCTTGTGCTTTCGGTAGAGCGCATCAGCTATGTGCTCTCTGAAAACAAACTTGAAAACCCTAAATCTAAGGAAGATAAAGCATATAATGACAAGTATGATGAAGATCATGTCTTGGCTAGATGCTACATTTTGGGTTCTCTCTCCAATGTTCTTCAGAAACAACATGTGGAGATGAGTACTTGCCAGGATATCATGCAGAATCTAAAGGATATGTTTGGTGATATTAACCGCACCCAGCGGTACAATGTTATGAAAGAACCGGTTCGCTGCAAGATGCAGGAAGGGACTTCAGTCCATGAACATGTACTCAAAATGTTTGGGTACTTGTCAGAGCTTGAGACTCGGGGGGCCACGATGGATGCAGACATGCAATCCGATTTCATTCTGCTGTCATTGCCCAAATCTTTCAATAACTTTGTGGTGTCATTCCACATGAATAAGCTGGAACTGACAAATGTTGGGCTTCTTGCTACATTAAAGTTTGCAGAAGACGTAATGAAGAAAGATGGTCCCACTGGCACTGCAATGGTTGCACAGGTCAAAGGGAAGCGCGGTCGGAAGCAAGGTTCTCGGAAGGGTCCAGCCCAGAAGAGAAAGAAGAAGGGACAAAGTGTTGGCTCATCTTCCAATGCATCCACTTTAATGGCGTCGTAGAAAACCGACGTCTGTCACCACTGCAAGAAGCCGGGGCATTAGAGGCGTAATTGCCCGGATTACCTGAAGTCGGTCGACAAAGGTAAAGCCCCAGTAGGTATGAAATCTACTTTTATCATTGAAACCAGCTTTCTCGTTGGACGAGAAGGAAGTTGGGTTGTTGATTCTGGTGCTTATGTTCATGTATGCAATTTGTTGCATTTATTTCAGGAAACTAGAAAGCTTGAAGAAGGGGAGATAGTAATCCAGATGGGATCTGATGCAAGTGTTGCAGCAGTCGCCGTCGGGACTTGTCGACTATCATTATCTAGTGGAAGAGTCCTAGTACTTAAAGAGTGTCTTTATGTACCTGAAGTCAGAAGGAATTTAATATCTGTATCTAAGCTAGTTAGAAGTGGATATTCATTCCTATTTTGTAATAAATTAGCCATAAATCATTATGATAAATATATTGCAGAGGGTATTTTGACTTCTGGAGGACTCTATGAATTGTGCATTAATGAGCATGTCATGAATGTTACAACCACTAATAAAAACCCTAAAAGATCCAGGAGTAATATAAATCATTCAAACATGATTTGGCATCAAAGGCTTGGTCATTTATCTGTTGATAGGATCAATAGATTGATAAAGGATGGACCTTTGGATTTTCTACAGGTTCAGTCTTTACCTACATGTGAACATTGTATTCGAGGTAAAATGACTAGGATGCCTTTCCGTAACAAGGTTACAAGATGTGAAGGTATTATTGACCTAATACATACTGATGTATGCGGTCCCTTCAGTACCGCGACTCGAAATGGATATCGATATTATTTGACGTTTATTGATGACCATTCGCGATACGGGTTTATCTTCCTGTTACGTCATAAGTCTGAAACCTTTGAAAAGTTCAAAGAGTTCAAGGTTTTGGTTGAGAACCAAACCGATAGGAAGATTAAATGAATTCGATCTGATCGAGGTGGCGAGTACCTATCAGATGAATTTAAGGAATACCTTAAAGAGAATGGAATTATTTCCAATCTCACTCCTCCTGGAACTCCCCAACTTAATGGTGTTGCTGAAAGACGCAACAGAACCATCATGGATATGGTTCGTTCAATGATGAGCAAAGCACATTTACCACTTAGTTTCTGGGGATATGCAGTAGAGACTGCAATATATATCCTGAATAAGATTCCTAGCAAATCTATACGTAAGACTCCTCATGAGCTCTGGTATGGAACCAAACCTAGTGTTAACCACTTGAGGGTTTGGGGTTGCTTGGTCCATGCAAAGAATGTGGATGCAAGTAAGCTAGAATCTCGCTCTCGTGAGTGCTACTTCATTGGGTATGTTAAAGATGGTATTGGATACCAACATTATGACCCTGAGACCCAAAAGGTTTTTGTCTCTAGAGATGTGAAATTTTTGTAGGATGATTTCCTTAAAGGTCAAGACAAAAGTGAAGTAGATGAGCTCATTGAGTCCCCTGAGGACTCTGAGCTTCCTAGATCAGAAACTGAAGAGATAAATAAAGATGAAACACCTATACCTCTTCGAAAGAGTTCGAGGGTGGTTGCACCACCTGAAATGTATGGATTCCATGTGTCAGGTGAAACTGAAAATGATCCTACTTCATTTGATGAAGCACTCGCGGATCATGATATGGATAGATGGATGCTAGCAATGAAGTCAGAAATTGACTCCATGCATAAGAATGGTGTATGGACCCTAGAGGATCCACCTAAGGGGGTGAAACCCATTGGGTGCAAATGGATCTTCAAGAGAAAGAGGGGACCTGATGGGGAAAGTAGAGACTTTTAAGGCACGGCTCGTAGCCAAGGGCTACACACAGAGAGAAGGCATCGACTACGATGAGACGCTCTCTCCTGTGGCTATGCTTAAATCCATCAGGGCATTGCTGGCTATAGCTGCATATCTTGACTACGACATCTGGCAGATGGACGTCAAGACGGCTTTCCTCAATGGATACCTCGAGGAGGATATCTACATGGAGCAGCCCCAGGGCTTCATGACTGAGGATGGCAAAGTATGCAAGCTGAAGAAATCCATCTATGGGCTCAAGCAAGCTTCTCGTAGCTGGAACATCAGATTTGACGAAACCATAAAGAATTATGATTTTGTACAGAATCCTGATGAACCTTGTGTATACAAGAAGCTTAGTGGGAGCGCCATTGTGTTCATCGTGCTTTATGTAGATGACATCCTTATCATTAGGAATGATACAGGGATGATGACCAGTGTGAAGATTTGGTTGTCCCATACCTTTGAGATGAAAGATCTTGGAGAAGCCTCTTACATCTTGGGTCTGAAGCTGTTCAGAAACCGAGAAAAGAGGATACTGGGATTGTCACAACATGGATACGTTAAGAAGATTCTTGAACGATTCCGTATGGATAGTTCCAAGAAAGGATTCCTACCCTTAAGACATGGTATCCACCTGTCTAAAGGAATGGCTCCTCAAACTGTTGAGGAAAAGAAGGCCATGGCTGGATGTCCTTATGCATCAGCTGTAGGAAGCTTAATGTATGCCATGATGTGTACTAGGCCAGATATCTGCCATGCAGTGGGAGTGGTAAGTCGTTACCAATCCTGCTATGGAGAACAACACTGGAATGCAGTAAAGAACATATTGAAATATCTAAGACGGACACAAGATTACATCTTGGTCTATGGAGATGGTGATATCCAAGTCTTGGGATATACAGATTCCGACTTCCAATCGGATATTGATGATCGAAAGTTGACATCAGGGTTTGTGTTCCTGTTGAATGGTGGTGTTGTGAGCTAGAGAAGCAATAAGCAGGACACTACAGCAGATTCAACAACAGAAGCCGAATACATTGCCGCATCGGATGCTGCAAAGGAGGCGGTGTGGTTACGCAAGTTCGTCCAGGAGCTTGGCGTAGTTTCCTCCGATACTCCCATCCCGCTACTCTGTGATAACACGGGAGCCATTGCCTAGGCGAAGGAACCCAGATGGCATCAGAAGAGCAAGCACGTAGAAAGGAAATACCACATCATTCGGGAGATTCAAAAGCGTGGTGACATCATCATCACCAAGGTGGCCTCCGCCGACAACGTTGCTGATCCTCTTACCAAACCTCTGACACAGAAGGTTTTTGACCAGCATGTAATGAGTATGGGTTTAAGGCTTGTTCCTGAATGGTTCTGAGGGCTAGTGGGAGATTGTTAGCAATGTGAGCCCGAGGCGAACCATTCCTACAATAAATGTTATTGTAATAAATGATTTATCAATAAAAGTTATTGGTTTTGTTTCACTCCCTTTCTGATATTGAAAGAATGAATGCACTATAAGGTCCTTCTATACAATAAGGGTTATGTACCATGGCCAACTTGATAATCATACAGCTGTTGATTCAATGATTGAATCATAAAGGCTGATGCTTGGATGAATATCTAAGGAGTTAGATAGAGGACTCATCAAGCATCATCAATGATTAACAAGTAGTGATCTCCAGTCTGAGTGGGAGATGGCAATCCCATCTCATTAGACTGATATCTGATCGACCTCTTGATGCAGGTCCTCTGCATAGGAATATTGATTCGGAGGTATCAGATTAGTTGAGTCAATGAGTTGACTTAACGAGATCGAGATAACCAAAGACCTATGATGAATATTGTCACATCACAGGCAAACATCCTCTGACCAGAGACAGATATATTACTATATGTCTGAGCATGTACATTTGGCAGACCAATAGGTTGATGACCTAATCAAGGTAAATACACCTGCGAGCTGGTGTACATATAAGGGCATATGAGTAATATGATCTCTCAAAGGGATCATACAGGTTCACTTGTGAACCGGGAGACATGAGATCACTCATGCGGTATTGGGATTGACCAAATTCCATGCATGGTCATCATGCTTTAGAAGCATGATATGAATTTGAAGGTAAGATATATGCTTTGTGAAAGCATATGATCTGTACCTTATCCCAAGGACCAAGATTGAGAAACTTAATGATCATACTATGAAGATGACAATGTAAAAGTGATCTTTATCTTCATGATGATCATGAGTCTTCCAGTATGCAGGATGTGCAGGTATTGGGAATACCTGAAGGGTGATTTGATCATAAACGATTGTATAACCATGACGCTTCCATTCCGTGGGAGTGATGAAACAGGTCTGGATTTTAGTGACTCCTCTCATCAGAGAAGTTACCTAATCTTAATCCATTTACTGGACTGGACATTGATCTGAATGAGATTCAGATGCAATGAGAAGATTAGGTATACGGTCTTGATTTAATCAAGCATCTGTGAGAGGTCCATGGGATCTGGATTTGAGATGTGATCTCAATATCCAAGTCACTATACGTGGAACAATACAATCGCCATGTCCTTATCTCCAAGTATCCGAGGAGAAATAGCATTGTTCTTAAATGGTTTAAGATCAATTCCATAAGATCTAAGCAAAGAGAAGTTGATAATTAAATGTGATTTAATTATCATGATGTATGAGAAATTATCCAATATAATTAAATGTGATTTAATTATTATGGATAAGAATAATGTGGATAGTAATATCCAATTATTCATAATATATTATAAATGTGATTTATAATGCATTAGAGAGA
This sequence comes from Ottelia alismoides, assembly GCA_037367405.1. Classification (NCBI taxonomy): domain Eukaryota; kingdom Viridiplantae; phylum Streptophyta; class Magnoliopsida; order Alismatales; family Hydrocharitaceae; genus Ottelia; species Ottelia alismoides. Next base: position 1,911,353 of record JAZKJV010007409.1, on the reverse strand, counting down.
GTTAAATATAATTTATATTAGTAGATTAATTATTTATGTGTATTGGATACACATTGTCTAATTAATTGAAAATGTAAATTACATTTTGTTTTGGGTTGTGAATATGATTCACAATATTCCAATGTCAAGATTGCAATATTCCCAAAATTAATTGAGAATTATTTTGGTGAATTAAAATACCAACAAATTGTTGTTGGAAAATAAGTAGAGAGAAATTCAAGGAGATGTGCAATCCCTTTTGGAAAGAGGGGGGCGGCACCAATTTCCTTGTGAAATTGGTGGCCGTCCCCCCCTTCCAAAGAGGAAGGTTGATCTCTCTTGATTCCTCTCTCCTTATTTGATTGATTTAATATGGTATTAATATTTATTTGATTTATCAAATATATTTTTATCAAATTAAATCACAAGTTGTTGGTTTTTACCAACAACAATCTTGACCATTGGATTGACATAAATCAATCTCATCCATTGATTTTATATGTCACATGGATTGAGATCCATGGATCCCAAAACCCTATAAATAGAGAGGCATTCTTGGCTCTCTCTTTACATGCTATTGTAGCACTCTTCTCTCTCTCTCTTTCTCCATACTCGACAGCCCTCTCTCCCCCATCTTCTTGGTGGTCGTCCACCTTGGTGGAGAGAATCGTCGTCGCCCGCACCCTCGTGCCGCCGCTTCGACGCTCTGCGGTTCCTCGTCTACTTCGAGTGCTTCGCCCACGAAGGAGACGTTCGATCTCGTGCGACGAGATCAGGAGCAACCGTGCTTGGATCAACTTCTTGGATTGCGAGGACTACGCGGTTCATCCCCGCGCTTGCAAGCAATCTCTCCGACGATCGGACTTGAGACAGGAGGTCTCTTCTCTTAGAGACTCGATCAACCACGCTTCAAGAGGTATTGCATTGTACTTGTTGTGGATATAGATGAAACGATCCGAGAATTGTTCTTGGATCATGTGGTTTCATCGAATAAATTTTTAAATTCCGCTGCACCGAACAACTAGTACGACTAGTCGTTCTTCGTCGTATCCGATACGACGCTCACGCTTCCGTGATGCGCTCGAGGATTTCTCAACATCCTTCAAAAGTTGGGTTTTGGGCCTCTTTTGTACATTGTGTATTTTAGTGGTTTTTGACCTAATATTTTATGTACATATTTTTTTAATTAATAAAAATCCAAAAAAAATAGATTAAGGTGTCTTTATTTATCTTTGTTTTTTTCATATTTCTTCCAGATTTTTTATCTGGTTTAAAAATGAAAAAAATTACAAAACCCAAAAATCAAAGTATTCTATGTACATGGGATACCCCAAAAATATCACTTTGTGCATTTGATCGATTTTGGTTTTGATGTCTTCAAGAACTTGTAGATCTCATCGAGACGAGCAACTTTCATGAAGAAACTTTTTCGATACGAGGTCGTTTGCTATTTATTTTTGATTTTACAAAATCTTTATCTACGGATTTTTCTGGTGCTGATACGTGGCAGCCCCTAGGGCCGCCACGTGTCAGCCACTTTTGGCCTTTTTATAATTCATTTTTATTAAAAATTAAAAAATTAAAAGCCACCGTACGTGCGTCGCACGTGCCTCCCAGGCACGTACTCCGCACGTGCCCCGCCCCTTCTCACATCCAGCTGCCACGTGGTGCCATAGGAACCGTCCGATTACGCTCGATCGGACGGTGCTTGTGCGTCATCTTCCAAACCTCCTCCTTCGATTCTGTCGCCCCCCCCCCTGCAATCCTCGCCGTCGATCTCGCCAACCGCCGCCCCCGTGATCGCCGCCAACGGCCAACCACCTCTGCGATCTACCGCATATCTCGCTGATCCCCTCCGCAAATCGTGCGTCGCTCCGATTCTTTCCCTCTCCGGTGCCCAAACCCATTCTATTTAAGAAGTCGCTCTGCCCTCTCTTCGACCCATCCGCCGATTGCTCCTTGGTAGACATTGCGGCGGTGACAACGCCGGCGAGCCACCTTAGCGACAAGATCCGAGGGTCTATCGGCCCTCGTTGCAGCTCACGGCGACCTCCCTCACCGCCTCTGCCTTTGCTTCGACCGTACCCGTTGAGCCAACGTCTCCACCGACTATGCCACCGCCCACTGCTGCGTCTTCTTCGACACACTACCGGCTCCATTGACATCATCCGCTCACCAACAAATCTACTCCGTCCTGATCTTCATCGCCCTCTCCAACACTGTAGAGCCTACGACGAACTCCACAGACTTCATCGCCTTCGCCTCGTCTTCACCAAGCATCTTCTCCGACTCCAACTGCGACTTTGACAACTTCGCTCGCCTCCGACCATCGTCGACTACTTCGTCGGCCACCTACCTCTCTCTTCATACCACCAGCAGCTACGGGGCAACGTCACCTGGTGCTTCTCCTCCGCCTGGGCCGACCACCAAAAGCTCTGGTCACCTGGTGCTTCTCCTCCGCACCCAAAGCACCAGGCTCCTCCTTTGATGCCGCCGAAGCTCAGCCCTGCTGCACTGTGTCACCACCACAACGTCGGGGCTCAGACCCGAGACCCCCCGCGTATGTGCGAGGCACGTGCGTCTGGGGGGGACGTCAGCCACACGTCATCTAGGGGTTACGTGCATCGCACGTGACCTGTTGGGTTATTTGCAGTTAACCCCCCCCCCCCGGCGGTCCCCCTCATTGCATATCAGTCCATCCATTCCAAGGTCATGTACCTAGCACGTGACACCTTGGAAAATTTGCAGAATCGCCCTCCTATTTATCGGTAATTACATCTAGGTCCCCCTGCTTATTTTATGTATATTTATTTTATTGCATTTACACCCCTGTGTTCCCTAGTAATTTTGGACCTCTACATGACTTTATTTAATTATCCAAAAATAGCATGATGTTTTTTCATTAATTCTCTATTATTTGACATATTGTGGATATTTTTGTGAGTAGGATTATTTAATAATTAATTATTTTGCAGAAAATTGCAAACTTTGCCCATTTATGCTCTTAAATTGCTATTGATTAACTGTTGCTCTAAAAATTCCCGAAAAATCACATATTGTAGACTTATTTGTGTTTGACATTGTGCCCAAAAAGATTTTATTTGCATGCATGGATTGCTCTGTAAAAATCATTTTGCATATTTTAGTTTTTATTTTTAATAGGGATTAAATCTCACATTTTCAAGGTTTAGGATTTTTCTGAGATCCATCACCTAGTGATAGATCTTAGATAATTTTATCCCTTGAAAATAAGTAGGTTTAGTATTTCTTATAATTAAATATTGAAAATCATTTTGTTTGCATTTAAAAATTCATCTTGCATCCAAAAATTCCAAAAACAATTACAATGCATTCATTTCATCATATTTTGAATCATGGCCAAGTTTATATTTTTTTGGACATCATTTGAACGTATTTGACATCTTAGTCCCTAAAATAGGCTGAATTTGCATTTTGCATCCTTTATTGCATTAAAAATAACAAAAAAGACCGCCTCGAAAACTGTACACGAACTTTGATAAACATAATTCTAGGTTGTTCCTTTGCCTCCGTGTGTTCGACCTTGGGACTTGTCCAAGTAAAATAAACATAAAACCACTCGATTAAAAATTGATTAAATTATTTTGTGTGGTTATTTTCTTGATCGATTCCGATTTCCGCCTACAACGAACGACAAATCATCATTTATTTTTTAACACGAACAAATATTTTTACGCACGATAAAATACAACATCTCTTTTTACATGCGCGATTTCGGACTCGTCATATGGCGTCGTTGCCGGGGAGGCAAACGGCTTAGTTTTGTGTTTTGAAAATTTTTGTTTGGTTTTCCGCATTTGGGTAGTCAGACCCCTGAATGTTTCACTGTAAATTCCATTTTTTCTGCATTTATTTCTCTTATTTTATTTTTTATTAGTTTTGAGTCACTCTCTTACATTTTCTCTCTTATTTTTCTTGCGAGGTACCCGGCGTACGTGGAGCAATTTTTCAAGAAACCGAAGCATCTTCACCGACTTCCGAACAAGCCGCAATTAATTTAAGATCGAGACGAGTCGTGAGAGAGTGTAGAGTCTAGGATTTTAATTTCTGCAATTTTCTTCCTGTAATTAATTGCTCATTTACAACGGTGTCCGTTTGGACTCTCGCGTATGTAAAAAGCCCTAAACTTTTTTCTGTGGTGTGTCGTGGCCTGTTTCATTCTCCAGTGAGGGTGGGTCCCGACTTGAGTGGCGATTAGGATAGATCTGCACATACGGCTCTCAGAGCATTTTTATTTTTTGATTGTGCTCGTAGGACTTAAGCCACACTTCACTATTAATTGAGACACACATAGATCGTTCAATTTATCTAAATTCAACTCAATTCTTCCCCGCTAATAGAACTTTCTATTTAGGTGTGGTTTTTCATCGGCTTGCATTCATTTAGAATAATTTTTCAATTATGTATTGCATCCCACATGAAGATTGCGAGGATTCACTGTAAGTCTTCTAACTGAGCATACATCATTGTTTTTGCGTGCATCGGCTTTTACGATTAGCTACTTCTCAGTGAGGATCTACGGGTATCCGGTAAACGGTCCGGATTTCCTTAGCAGAGTGGGTGGTTTAGAGGACAATGCGTAAGGCTCCGTCCTCAAGTAACACAGATAGTTGTTCTACGGTCCGTACTTACATCCATACTGGCTGAAAGTAGGTGCAACTAGTTGTAAGAATTCGGATCAGTCATTACGAAAATTTCGACACCTAACAACTCGCTAAATTTTGGCCAAGATTGATTTATCACCAACTAAAATTGAAAAGATAATAGCCGAACTCTTACGGCTTCATTGTGTGTGTTGGTTAACCCATGGTTTGATTTGTGTTTGCATTGGTGTACGTGAACCAATTTCGAAGATCAACAACCGCACAATTGATAAAATTTCTTTTGACTATCCCGTGCAATCATCTCTTTCCTTTCTTGATCCAAACCTCATCATGGAACTCTTGTCCAAAAACTCTTACAAACCCAAACCATCATTTCTTCCAGCTCTTTCAAAAATGATCAAACATTTATCTGAAAATCCATCAGAGCTATACTATGAAAATGAATTTATTTCCGTTAGGCCCAAATCAACTAAACTCTCTTCTTTCAATAATCCTCCAACATTTGCGGGAGACTTTCACCTGCGGATGAATTCGGCCTCCTCATTGAATTTCTTCTCAAATCATCCGACCACACATGACCATCTACCATCTTGGACTGAACCGTCTTATTCCCAGATTCTCGTTGATGAGCCATTTCAAGATCAAAATACCTTTGAGTCTCAAGACTGGCCGAGAAACCAAACCCAGATGGAAAGACCCGCACTTAATGATCATCAGTGTTGGATTGACCATGACAAACCCCTCTTCAGACATGATACTCATATAGAGGACTGGACTGACCACATAGAAACATATAAACCCTGTATGCTGACTCCACAATATCAAGGTCTGACCAATCATGATCAAAGGATTGAACTCTACTCAGACCAACTACACATGCCTGGACCATATGAGCAGCCACCTTCCATAATTTTTTAGGAGAAATTTTCAGAAAATAATGATCATATAATGGATATTCCAAGAAACTCTCCTCTTAACACATACAGGAAAATGGAAGATGAAATTATTGAATACACACCGACTGCTCCCATGATTTATAATGAACAGAATTTTGACGATAATATTTCGAGGATAAATAAGAAATTTGAATTAATGGAGGAAAAATTCAGAAATTTTACTGACCGACTCAGTTTATTTTATGGGAACTCGGACATAAAAATGAATGAGGAAATGATTGGATCTCATGCCGAAAATTTTGAGGATATTCAGAAACCTAGGGACGATTCCGACATCGACACATCTACATATTATTCCCCTAGAAATGACTATGCCTCTGACTCCCACTCTGAACATCAGAACCCCTGCTCAGCTGAGAAGTACACCACATCACCAAACCACACAGAAAATACCAAAAAAACAGAATATTCGAAAATCATAAAAAAATCGAAAATCTCGAAAAATACATAAAAATTGAAACTGAAGAAGATCTGAAGAATTTGGATCCTGCTGTACGGGAAGCACTAGAAAAGAAACTAATTTTTGAACTTCCCTTTCTACAGACCATTGAACACTTCCCTGACCTTAAAAGATTTGTAATGGACAAATTAACTATGAAAAAATCGGGCAGGATTAGAACAAAGACCGAAAGACATATCTTGTTAATGGCCTCCTCGTTGGTGTTGAGGAGAAAAATCAAGAGCCGCATAGTGAAGCGGCTGCACAAATTTGACTGTGAAATCAAAGACACAATTTTCACCCATGCTCAGATTGATGATGATTCACCGATCAATATCCTCCCGACCTCTGTATTTCACGAACTCAAACTCGGACCGATCAGAAAATTACGAGAGATTGTTCAATTGGCGGAGTGATCGATAAAGCGGCCGAGAAGAATCATTTCTATCATCATGAAATTCCAAGGTGCTCCGCTCAAAGTAGAATTCACAATCATTGATATTGAGCTTCAAGTCGAATTCACCCAGTCTCCAATCATTCTCGGAAAGCCGTTCTTAGCATTGGCTAAGGCAATTATTGTTTGTGAGACTCCGGAAATCAATTTCACAACATTGGAAGCACTTAGATCTGACCCTGTCTTTGAGGAACCACGATCTTCTGAGGCAACCCACAAAGTCTCCGATAAAATTAACCATGAAGCGCTAGAAGAGCCCTACCCCGCAGCCACACCTGAGATAGCGGTTGTTGATGAGACTATTGGTTTAGAGAATCTCCCCCTACTCCATTCCCAGTCGCTCTTACCATGGAGAATCAAGTACATGAATCATATGATCTGGAGACTTATGCATGGGCACACCCTGGGTCAACCTATTCTGACTACATGGATCACATCAACTTGACACGAGAATGCTCCAATGTCAAATGAATTGAGAACGAACATGCAGAAACTCTCCCCGGTATTTTAATTCTCGCGGATCTCAAAATAGACAAATTCTTCTATTACGAACCTGAGACATATGCATGGTCGCACCCTGGAGCAACCTTCTCTGAATACCTTGACTAAATCATCCCAAATCGAGAGTGCATCAACATTCAGAAGACCAAGAACAAACAAACAGGATGGAAACCGACCAAGGAGAAGAACTCTAACGGCTACTCATCTGGATACTCAACTGAACCGACACCTTCACAACACAAGAAAAAGAAAGTTACCTTTGACCTTTCGGAAGAGGAATCAGCTGATGATCCCTCATCAGGTCCAAAAAAGGTAGTCTACATGAGTAGGGTCTGTTCGGCAGCTCTAAAGCCATATCTTCGCAAGGATCCAAAATTCAATTCTCATTGGACAACTCACGTTCCTAACTACTATATCCAAAGCTGATGCTCCTGCCCTCTTCAAGTACACTGGAATTATTTCTTATGAGCTGACTGAGACCGGTGCTTCTGAGTATTCATCCGAGGACAAACCACTTGATCCCAAGAAGGAACGAATTCTGAAAAAATAATTGAAGAAACAAAAAGACCAGAATATTTGGAGTATGTCCACTTTCCGATACTACTCCTCTGAGGATAATTTCGATGATGGATATCTTTCATCTGACTCAAACACTTCATCCATTATCCATCATGATTTTTCTGAGGATGACACTGATCATAGTTGGGAATCATATGCTCCATCTCCTTCTCGTTATATCGATTTCCCATCACAGGCTCACAAAAAAATCAACCGAAAACCGACTTAATCATCGGCTACCCACCCTCCCTACCGACCACATCGGTCTCCTTGTATAGTTTTTTCCTCTACTTAGGCCAAAGCCTAAGTATAGGGGGGACTGATGTCATCTGTATATACCATTTTCCCACATCACACTCCTTCTTCTGATCTCTCCACTTCTGCCCTTCTTCTATACTTAAGCTGACCAAAACCTAACTATAGGGGGAACCGACGCCCATCTGTATATACTCTCCTCATTCACATATCCCGACCGCCTCATTTTTTCACTCTTCTTCTATATTTAGACTGTTTACAGCCTAAGTATAGGGGGCGTTCCGATCCATCTATTTCTTTTCCTTTTTCACTCTTTTATGCTTAGCCCGAGCTATGTCTTCTTTACGCTTCTTGTGCTCTGAGGACACAGCATTCGCTAAGTATAGGGGGCCTGTATATATACTTTGTATATATTTTACCCATATCTCATACTTTCACATAAGTCTATATGTATTTACGGGGTGGGTATTAATTCAAAAAAAAGGAAAAGAAAAAGATTTTTTCTACTAACATGACTGTGCCCAAAATTTTTGAAAAAAAAGGCTTCTTATTCTTTTTTTCATTGAAAAAAAACTCAAAAATTCCTTGCATAAAAAATCAAAAAAATCACAAAAAGAAAAAATTGTGTCTGCATTTCACACACTTGCACTTTATCCAGCATCGCATTCATTTGCATCGGTGAAAAGTCATTGGGTTCTGGACCGACTTATGAGCAGAAACCGAGAGTGGTCTGGACTTGGCCTTAATCCACCTAATTTTCAGAGGAACTTTACCGAAAAATAGGATTTTAGAAGCTTCAGGTCTTTCATTTAATTCTTTGAGTTCCACATGACAATGTGCAGCGTTTGACTCTTAGTGTCTAACCTGGTCTCTTCATTCTGGGTACAACTCTGGAATAGGGAATTAATTTGTACTCTTGCACTATGCACTTAGCTCAACTTAGACGGGATGTTGGAAGACTTTGTGAGTTTCTTTTCCGGTAGCGTGGAAATCTAAAGACCAGAGTACGGGTTGAAATAAAGCTTCGGAAAAGGGATGGAGGCTGGGCATAATTTTTTCTAAGACCCCAAAAATGTACGGAATAAAAAGATTCTATATCCGTAGGGGCACAACAAGATCCAAGCAGAACCACCAAAAATTCCAGATACAAAGAAGCAACTACCAAATAAAATCTGACCAAAAAGGTTCAATCTTCAAGAAACCTGCAGATCTTAGTGGAGACTCGGCTACACTGGCCATCTTCACAAGGTATTCTCCTTCGATTTCTTAAAATCCAAAAAAAATAGATTAATGTGTCTTTATTTATCTTTGTTTTTTCCATATTTGTTCCAGATTTTTTATCTGGTTTAAAAATGACAAAAAAATTACAAAACCCAAAAATCAAGGTATTCTATGTACATGGGATACCCCAAAAATATCACTTTGTGCATTTAATCGATTTTGGTTTTGATGTCTTCATGAAAGTTGTAGATCTCATCGAGACGAGCAATTTCGTGAAGAACGTTTTTGATCTGAGGTCATTTTCTATTTTTTTTTTTACAAAATCTTTATCTACGTATTTTTCAGGTGCTGACACGTGGCAGCCTCTGGGGCTGCAACGTGTCAGCCACTTTTGGCCTTTTTATAATTCGTTTATATTAAAAAAATTAAAAGCCACTGCACGTGTGTTGCACGTGCCTCCCAGGCACGTGCTCCGCACGTGCCCCGCCCCTTCTCACATCCAGCTGTCACGTGGTGCCACAGGAACCGTCCGATCGTGCTTGATCGGACAGCGTTGTGCGTCATCTTCCAAACCTCGTCCTTCGATTTCATCGCCGCCCCCCCGCAATCCTCGCCACTGATCTCGCCAACCGCCGCCCTCGTGATCGCCACCAACGGCTCCGTGCTCCGCCAACTCTTCGACCCATCCGCCGATTGCACCTTGGTAGACCTCGCGGCGGTGACAGCGCTGGAGAGCCACCTTAGCAGTGAGATTCGAGGGTCTGTCGGCCCTCGTTGCAACTCACGGTGACCTCCCTCACCGCCTCTGCCTTTGCTCCGGTCGTGCCCGTTGAGCCAATGTCTCCACCGACTACGCCACCGCCCACCGCTACGTCTTCTTCGACACACCACCGGCTCCATCGACATCATCCGCTCACTAACGAATCTACTCCGGCCTGATCCTCATCGCCAACTCTTCGACCCATCCGCCGATTGCACCTTGGTAGACCTCGCGGCGGTGACAGCGCTGGAGAGCCACCTTAGCAGTGAGATTCGAGGGTCTGTCGGCCCTCGTTGCAACTCACGGTGACCTCCCTCACCGCCTCTGCCTTTGCTCCGGTCGTGCCCGTTGAGCCAATGTCTCCACCGACTACGCCACCGCCCACCGCTACGTCTACTTCGACACACCACCGGCTCCATCGACATCATCTGCTCACTAACGAATCTACTCCGGCCTGATCCTCATCGCCCTCTCCAACGCCGTAGAGCCTACGACGAACTCCACCGACTTGATCGCCTCCACCTCGTCTTTACCAAGCATCTTCTCTGACTCCAACTACGACTTTGACAACTTCGCTCGCCTCTGACCGTCGTCGACTACTTCGCCAGCCACCCACCGCTCTCTTCAGACCACCAGCAGCTACGGGGCAACGTCACCTGGTGCTTCTCCTCCGCCTGGGCCGACCACCAGAAGCTCCGGTCACGTGGTGCTTCTCCTCCGCACCCAAAGCACCAGGCTCCTCCTTCGACGCCGCCGGAGCTCAGCCCCGCCGCACAGCGTCACCACCACAACGCCAGGGCTCATACCCGAGACCCCCCGCGTATGTACGAGGCACGTGCGTCCGGGGGGAACGTCAACCACATGTCATCCAGGGGTCACGTGCGTCGCACGTGACCCGTTGGGTTATTTACAGTTAACCCCCCCTGGAGGTCCCCCTCATTGCAGATCAGTCCATCCATTCCAAGGTCACGTGCCTCGTATGTGACACCTTGGAAAATTTGCAGAATTGCCCTCCTATTTATCGGTAATTACATCAAGGTCCCCCCTGCTTATTTTATTTATATTTATTTTATTGCATTTATACCCATGTGTTTCCCAGTACTTTTGGACCTCTACATGGCTTTATTTAATTATCCAAAAATAGCATGATGTTCTTCCATTAATTCTTTATTGTTTAACATATTCTGGATATTTTTGTGAGAATTGGTTAATTAATAATTAATTATTTTGTGGAAAATTGCAAACTTTGCCCATTTATGCTTTTAAATTTGCTATTGATTAACCGTTGCTCTAAAAAAATCTGAAAAATCACATATTGTAGAATTAATTGTGCTTGACATTGTGCCCAAAAAGATTTGCATTTGTATGCATGGATTGCCCTATAAAAATCATTTTGCATATTTCAGTGTTTGATTTTTAATAAGTATTTAATCGCACATTTTCGAGGTTTAGGATTTTTCTGAGATCCATCACTTAGTGATAGATCTTAGATAATTTTATCCATTGAAAATAAGTAGGTTTAGTATTTATTATAATTAAATATTGAAATTCATTTTGTTTGCATTTAAAAATTCATAAAAAAATCATCTTGCATCCAAAAATTCCAAAAAAAATACAGTGCATTCATTTCATCATATTTTGCATCGTGGCTAAGTTTTATATTTTTCGGACATCATTTGAACGTATTTGACATTTTAGTCCCTAAAATAGGCCGAATTTGCATTTTGCATCCTTTATTGCATTAAAAATAACAAAAAAAACCGCCTCAAAAACCGTACACGAACTTTGATAGACATAATTCTAGGTTGTTCCTTTGCCTCCTTGTGTTCGACCTTGGGACTTGCCCAAGTAAAATAAACATAAAACCACTCGATTAAAAATTGATTAAATTATTTTGTGTGGTTATTTTCTTGACCGATTCCGATTGTTGCATACAACAAATGATAAATCATATTTTTACACACGATGATAAATACATCTTCTTAACAAGCGGATTTTGGACTCGTCAGATGGGACAGGTGATTGACGCAGGTGGAATAGATGGACCGATGGTAGATGTCTACAACCTAGCTGAGAATGGGATACATAGTTGGCTCGCCCATGAGGTACCCCAGAGGCCTTTGAACTGAAGCCCCATTGTTGGACATGCGAGCCCACGACGAACCATTATGCAATAAATGTTATTGCAAATATCATTCCCTGTTATGAAATGAAGAATAACTAATTTTCATAATAGGTCCCTTAGTACAATTAGGGTTATGTACCATAGCCATGTTGATGATCATCTAGCGGTTGATTCAATTATTGAATCATAGAGCCCGCTGCTTGGATGAATATCTAAAGAGTTAGACTGAGGACTCATCAAGTACCACCAAATGATTATTAAAAGATGATCTTCAACCTGAGAAGGAGATGGCAATCCTTTCTCTGATGGCTGATATCTAACCGACCTCTTGATGTAGGTCCTCTTCATAGAAATAGAGATTCAGAAGTGTTCTTAGGGAAAAGTGTTGACTTAACAAGATTGAGATAACCAAAGTCCTATGTCATATACTGTCATGATATAAGCACACATCCTCTGACCGGAGACAGATGTGTTACTATATGTCTGAGTATATACATTTGGTAGACCAGTAGGTTGATGACATAATCAAGGTCTATATACCGGCGCGCTGGTGTGCATGTAAGGGCATACGAGTAATGCGGTCTCTCAAAGGGATCATACAGTTTCATTTACTAAACTGGAAGATATGAGCTCACTCATGAGATATTGGGAAGATCAAATTCCGTGCACGGTCGTCTTGCTTTGTAAGCTTGACTGAATTTGTAGGTTTGATATATGCTTTTGGAAAGTATATGGTCAACACCTAGGTATGATATATGCTTTTGGAAAGTATATGATCGATATTGACTCCCAATGATTGAATGAGAACCTTAATGATAAAATCGTGAAGTGGACAGTGTAAAATTCATCTTATACTTTGGTTTTATTCTGGGTCTTCCAGTATGCAGGATGTACATGTATTAGGAATACCTGAGGCTGATGTGATCATAAACGATTGTATAACCATGACGCTTCCATTCCTAGGGAGTGATGAAACGAGTCTGGATTTTTATGACTCCTCTCAGTAGAGAAGTAATCTGATCTTGATCCAAATGTTGGACATTGATTTGAATGCGATTCAGATGCAATGAGAAGATTGGATTTGTGGTCTTGATTTAATCAAGCATCTATGAGAGGTCTGCAAGATCTGGATATGAGATGCGATCTCAATATCTAAGTCATTATATGTGGAACAATAAAATCTCCATGTTTGAGATCATGAATGCGCATATCAACAATGCGCATTGTTGATATGTGTATCCAAGCATTGAGAAAATAGATGATTAAATGTGATTTAATTATCATGAATAATATGAATTTGATTCGTATTATATGACGAGTTTCCTATAATAATTAAATGTGATTTAATTATCAAAGATGTAAATAATGTGAATGTGATTCATATTATTTGGGCACATGAGAATAGAGATCCAAGATGGTTAAATGTGATTTAATTATCACAGATATGAATAATGCGGATAGCACTATCCATATTAATCATATATATTAAAAATGTGATTTATAATATATAAGAGGAGGCTATTAGTAACTTACATTTGTTAATTAAATGTTGTTGTGAATTGGATTCACATTGGACAATTAATTGAAAATGTAATTTACATTTTATTTTAGGTTGTGAATGTGCTTCACAATTTTCCAATGACATGATTGCAATGTTCACAAAATAATTATGAATTATTTTTGTTGAATAATTTATAACAAGTGTTGTTGTAAATCCTGGAAATTTCCATGGAATAATGTAATCTCATGAGATTACATAAAATTGCCAACAACTCCCATATTATGAAAGGATGCAATCTTCATTCCATAATCTCCATGCTTGATTGAATTAATTTAGGATAGAATTCTATTGATTTTTCAATATATATTTGTGACGCTCCTAGGATATGGGTATTCGGCAAACCAATCCACGCACATACATTCCACATTCGAATATTTGACATTGACAAAAGCAGGAGAAAATAGCAACATGCAAAGGAAATATTTTTTTTGCTTCTCATTGCATTCAACCTATTCACAAGCACGTGTATTTCCATTCACCAATTCCATTACATTCTACTATCCATTTCCATGTCAAAAAATACATGTAAACATAAATATAGATGTCCACAATTATACATTACATGCCATGTCTCTTACAAAGAAACTACAAGTAAAGAAGACAGTAGAAACTACTACAAATTGTGCTACAAGAAGTGTAGTGAAGCTGCACTAAAAGTGATGTCTCCAAACTGCTCACTGATGAGGACCTGCGGATCCACACGTAGATACGTTATGAGCAAAGTTGCCCAATACGAATTAGATAAAACTATACAACAACAAGCAGGACGTAATTTAAATGTGTGCAAAAGAGAAAGAAACTAGGTAACCAGATCTCACAAGAATCACATTTTTATCATGGTTATTAGATATGGATATGAGTGACCAAGCTTCGTGGATAGTCTGTGATTTGGGTCTGGATGAGACCTCACACTATGACTTTATGGCAAAAAGAATGCCTTAGGGTTGGGGTGCCTCTGTAGGCATGCGGTGGGGTACAATGCATCCTAACTAAGTTCCCAATATGTCCACTTAGCTCCACTTCACAACTGATACTTCCGATTCACAATCTAGATTCCAACCCGCGAATCTTCGCGACTAGTCCAATCCTCCTTATGCACAAGAGATTCACGTCCCATCACTAACTTCATTATCCACATATCCCGGAACTCCCCTCTTAGCACTCGCACTCGGAATATTGACCAATGTGGCCTACACTGGCCCGTACACGAGTGTTAAATCTAAGTGACAACCAAAACACTAGCTGACCAACCATGACTACTTGGCCCACGCTCGAACACCTAGCTAATGCACGTAAGTGCTGAGGACAACACCATCAGATTAGCACCTCAGTGTGCCAAGCAACATGTCCCCCAACCATCGCAGCTACAGTAGCAGTTGGGATCGTGGACACCTAGGCTTCTACCCGGGACCCCAAGGGTGCATTCCCCTCCCTTGGCGGCAACTACTCCTCTACCCGATCACCCGGAATCCATTTATTCAATTCTTACCTGACAAGACAATTGAAAGACTCCTACTCCATGAGAGGTTCTTTGATGTAGTCACGGCCCGTAGCGAACAAAAGCTAGAGCTTTACAAAGTCGGTAAATGGATTGAAGGTTAGTATATTGTTGCGATGAAGTTTATGTTACAAACACTAAGTGTTGGGGCTACTTAACGTGAATGTGATGCTTGCAGATGGCTTGAACTACCCTCATTATCCCTTATCATGTATCCATTTCCACGAACCCTTCCCATCCCTACTCTAGACTCTTATCTGAATCACAACATCCTGCCACTGAAAGATTCTTGGACTGATCATTTCTAGACTCTAGCTATTTGGGATTATGATAACCAAGATCTGATCAAATTGAGACCACAACAATCAATATCTACTCAATTCAGTGTTCCACTGGAAGAAGCCTCCATATAGTATCCATTCTCCCATTGCATTTGTCGTGGAAAGATCCATGAAATGCCACGGTGTAAGGCTGAAATTTATTGGGAACAGAAGGAATTTTAATTTGGGAACCTTCCTGTATTTTGCTGGAATTCAACCGTCATGCAACAGCAGAAGTTGATGCATTTTTCAACTATTCAATATCCATGAATCATTGTTGTCTAAAATTT
This sequence comes from Ottelia alismoides, assembly GCA_037367405.1. Lineage (NCBI taxonomy): Eukaryota > Viridiplantae > Streptophyta > Magnoliopsida > Alismatales > Hydrocharitaceae > Ottelia > Ottelia alismoides. The sequence goes on along the minus strand of JAZKJV010007409.1, from coordinate 1,895,793 downwards.
CATGCCATCAGAACTATAAACCCCATTCGATATTTGAAACGAGATCGTTCACAGTAGCAGGAACTAAGGCTCCCTACCACCATTAATCTACTGGAAACTAACGTTTCCAGTAAGGATTGTATTTAAGGACATTAAAAGATTGTCCTGATTGTTGTGATTAAGGATGTTCACAATCGTCACAGCAAGAAAAAAGAGATCGAACTGAAGTTAAGAGGATTTGAGTGAATGCTGATGGGAATCAACTGATGCATGAAGACAATCACGTTCCTACGTGGAGATTCCCAAGAAGCAGACTTCAGTTTGCCGAACTAATTCTGTACAACCATAATCATTTTAAGGTTAGATCATCTAATCATGAAAGTAGATATTCCCTTAGTTGCAAATCAGATTGCAACTGGTATAACTCTGAATATGCTGCGCACAGTGAGGTATCAACAATCACATGTAAATCATACCGCAAATCGCTAAGGCTCTGATATTCTAACATATATTTCAAAATCGTGTGGACACTCGCAGCAAGGAGGGTAGTAGGACATCGTACCTCAAGTTTATGTGTCACCTCATAATCTCCTCCCGTGAAGAACGTCGCGGTCGACGCTAGGAGAACCGCACACAGGGTGACTTGGACCTTCTCTACATGATTGCGGCCTTGGATCGTCGATTCCCCGTGTTCCAGTGATGATCCGGTGAAGGGGGAGGGAGGAGGAATGGAGGAGGGAAGGCTGCTGGACGAAAGGGAAGGAGTTAGGGCATTTTGGATGAGGGTCGGGTTGGCTATATGGGTTGGGACCCGGATTCGGATCCAGGTCCGAGTCCGAATATGACCTGAACTCCCTTTCTGCTAAAATGGCCATAACTCGGGCTCCAGAAGTCGGATTTTTGCATTCTTAGACTCGTTGGAAAGCGATCGACGAGCTCTATACAATGAACTTCTCAAATAATTTTTTTAGATACTGGAATAAAAGCAGATTTGCAATTAATCTCAGATGCAGCTGGATTTTGCATATAAGTCCCTGCTCGAGTTTTAGGGTTTCACATCATAAAAATCTCAAAGGAAGTATCGTCCTCGAGACATAAGATCATTCTGGTTGATTTCAAAACCCGAGCCCATAAAAATCTCAAAAAGAGCCAAACCCATAAAAATCTCAAAGAGAACTCGACTATGGTTTCAATTCCATCCCTTTGAACAATTGAGGGTATTTCTCCCTCATGTCTGCCTCAGGTTCCCACATCGCCTCATCGACGTCTTGACTTCTCCATAGGACTTTACTAAAAAGATCTCCTTTTACCCAGCCTCTTAACCACGTGGTCTAATATCTTCACCATGTCTTCTGGGAAGGAGAGGTTTGGCTCCACAGCAAAGTCCTCGTAGGTGATCACGTGTCGGGGATCTCGAATATACTTTCATAGATTCGACACGTGAAACTCGTCGTGGATGTCCTCGAGGTGTCGGCGAAGGACCACCCTGTAGGCCACTTTCCCTACATAGGCCAAAATCCCGAATGGTCCAACAAGACGCGGTGCTAGTTTGCCCTTTGCACCGAAATGATGTACATCCCTCATTGGGGACACACGTAAGAACATGAAATCCCCGACCTACAATCATGAGGAATGCTTTGTCAAACAGGATTGGCTAAGAATTATACCAATTAGGGCGCGTATGTAGGACAACATACCTGAAACTCAAGGTCTCTATGCCGCTGGTCAGCATAACTCTTCTGACGGCTCTACGCAGTCAGCTATTTCCTCCTAGCAGTCTCCACCATCCTAGAGGTCTCCTCACTGATCTGTGAGGTGAACATGGTGTTGTCACCCACCTGCTGCCAACACAAAGGAGTGGTGCATCGCCTCCCGTACAATGCCTCAAATAGTGCCATGTCTATACTAGCTTGGTAGCTATTGTTGTATGTAAACTCAACTAGTAGAAGGTGATCCTTCCAGGATCCCTTCCACTTAACCATGCAAGCCCGCAACAAGTCCTCCAATGTCTGAATGGTCCACTTGGATTGCCCATTTGTCTGTGGATGGTATACTAAACTCATATGTAGTTTGGTCCTCAAGGCTCTCATGAATTCTCCCCAGTAGTGTAATGAGAAATGGAAATATCTGATCGACACTACTTCCTTTTGTATCTCATGCAACCAAATGATGTGTTGAATGTATAACTTGGCTAGTTGTACTGATGTATATGTCATGTTGATCAGGAAGAAATGGGCTGAATTGGTCAACTAGTAAACAATGACCCAGATCGCATCATGCCTTCCAGGGGTGCGCGGCAATGATGTGACAAAATCCATGGAGATGCTCTCATGTTTCCCTACTGGGATGGGAAGAGGCTGCTGTAAAACAGGAGGCCTCTAGTGCTCTGCCTTCACCATCTGGCAAGTAAGACATCTGCCAACATGTTCGGCTACATCCTTCCTCATCCCTTCCCACTAAAAGTGTCGGTAGAGGTCCCTGTACATCTTGGTGCAACATGGATGTATGGAAAGTCTCGAGCTATGCGCCCCATCCAAGATCTCTCTCCTCAGCTCCTCATCCTATAGGACACACATACGGTCCCCATTCCATACGATGGATTCACGGACTCGAAATCTATCGAATTCTTCCTTCAAGCACCTGTGGTACAGTTCTTGGATCCTTGGATCTGTTGGTTGGCCCTGAACAATCCTGTCCCACAAGCTGCTATACTTAGTTTGTACTGTCACTGCATCGGATGTGCCCTCAAATGGATGCCACTCAAGTGTAGTTAGCACATCCCAAGTCTACAAACAAGTTGTCGAACCCTCATTGTGCGGTCGCCTACTCAAGGCGTCTGTTACCATATTCCCCTTACCAGTATGGTAGGAGATGGTACACTTTTAGTAGTTCCATCCATCTCCTTTGCCTCATATTCAGTTCCTTCTGATCAAAAATGTATTTGAGGCTCTTGTGGTCTGTGAAAATCTCAAATGACACCCTATACAAATAGTGATGTCATATCTTTAATGCAAAGACTACGACCGCCAACTCCAAGTCATGAGTGGGGTAGTTGCATTCATGATTCTTCAGCTGTCGTGACGCATACACCACAACATGTTCACGCTGCATCAACACTGCACCAAGCCCTCATTGGAAGCATCTGTGTATACGATGAAGTCTAAGGTACCAGAAGGAAGGGTGTGGATGGGTGCAGAAGTCAATCACTCCTTGAGCGTTCGGAAGCTCGACTCGCATTTGTCGCTTCAGACAAATGGGACATCCTTCTACATCATCCGGGTGAGGGGTAGAGCCAACCTATAGAATCCTTTGACAAACCTCCTGTAGTACCCGACGAGGCCAAGGAAGCTGCGAATCTCTGTAACCATCTTGGGCCGCTCCCAAGACACCACTGTCTCTATCTTGACGGGGTCAACTGACACCCCCACCCCTGAAACCACGTGGCCAAGAAATGTCATCTCAGAAAGTCAAAACTCACACTTGTTGTATTTATCATACGACTGTGCTCCCAGAGCGTTTCTAGTATGGTGCGAAGATGAGACTCATGCTCGTATTCATCATGAGATTAGACTAGAACATCATCAATGAAAATGATCACGAATCTATTCAAATGCAAACGGAAGATCTGGTCCATCAAATCCATGAATGCGGCAGGAGCATTCGTGAGTCCAAACGACATCACCAAGAACTCATAGTGGCCATATCTAGTGCAGAATGCAAACTTCATTACATCAACCTCTTTGATCCTCAACTGAAGGTATCCCAACCGCAGGTCAATCTTAGATAACACTACCGCTCCCTTCAACTGGTCAAATAGATCATCTATCCTTGGAAGTGGGTAACGGTTCTTGATTGTTCTCTTGTTCAACTACCTATAGTCTATACATAGCCTCAAGGATCCATCCTTCTTCTTCACAAAGAGGACTGGCGCTCCCCATGGTGATGTACTGGGACAGATGAATCCCTTCTCCAATAGTCCCTCTAACTGTACTTTAAGATCCTTGAGCTCAGCTAGTGTCAATCTGTATGGAATGATAGATATCTGATGAGTAATGTGATCTCGAATTCTATCTCCCGTAATGATGGTAATCCGGGTAATTCATATGAAAACACATCAGGAAGCTTTCGTACAACTCTAACATCCTCTATCATCTGGTCATGTGCTACTGAGTCTACTATATAGGCGAGGTAGCCTACACAACCCTAATTGAGAAATTGGTGTACCCTCAAGGTGGAGATGCACCCGATCCCACCATTAGATGTGTTGCTTGATTTAAGAGAGACATATGGACATGGATGTAAACATGCTATTCTCCTGTCGTGTTGGGTCAGCAGACTTTCACACTATCCAGTATTCGAATACCAATGAGGAATCATATGCGTGAAATGGAATGGAGTACCATGGCTCTGTTACCATTCTATGATGCCCCTACGATCTGGATACTCGGCAAACCAATCCACGCACATACATTCCACATTCGAATATTTGACATTCACAAAAGCAGGAGAAAATAGCAACATGCAAAGGAAATATTTTTTTGTTTCTCATTGCATTCAACATGTTTACAAGCACGTGTATTTCCATTCACCAATTCCATTACATTCTACTATCCATTTCCATGTCCACAAAAAATACATTTAAGCATAAATATATATGTCCACAATTATACATTACATACCATGTCTCTCAGAAAGAAACTACAAGTAAAGAAGACAGTAGAAACTACTACCAACTGTGCTACAAGAAGTGTAGTGAAGCTGTACTAAAAGTGATGTCTCCAAACTGCTCACTGCTGAGGACCTACGGATCCACACGTAGGTATGTTATGAGCGAAGTTGTCCAATACGAATTAGATAAAACTATACAACAATAAGCATGATGTAATTTAAATGTGTGCAAAAGAGAAAGAAACTAGGTAACCAGATCTCACAAGAATCATATTATTATCATGGTTATTAGATATGGATATGAGTGACCAAGCTTCGTGGATAGTCTGGTCTGGGTCTGGGTGAGACCTTACAGTATGACTCTAAGGCAAAAAGAATACCTTAGGGTTGGGGTGCCTCCGTAGGCATGTGGTGGGGTACGGTGCATCCTAACTAAGTTCCCAACACGTTCACTTAGCTCCACTTCACAATTGATACTTCCGATTCACAATCTAGATTCCAACCCGCGAATCTTCGCGACAAGTCCAATCCTCCTTATGCACAAGAGATTCACGTCCCATCACCAACTTCATTATTCACATATCCCGGAACTCCTCTCTTAGTGCTCCCACTCGGAATACTGACCAATGTGGCCTACACTGGCCCGTACACGAGTGTTAAGTCTAATTGACAAGCAAAACACTAGCTGACCAACCATGACTACTTGGCCCGCGCTCGAGCACCGGGCTAAAGCACGCAAGTGCCGAGGACAACGCCATCAGATTAGCACCTCGGTGTGGCAAGCAACATATCCCCCAACCATTGCAGCTACAGTAGCACTTGGGATCGTGGTCACCTAGGCTTCTACCCGGGACCCCAAAGGGTGCATGCCCCTCCCTTGGCGGAAACTACTCCTCTACCCTATCACCCTGAATCCATTTATGCAATTCCTACCTGACAATACAATTGAAAGACTCCTACTCCATGAGAGGTTCTTTGATGTAGTGACGGCCCGTAGCGAGCAAAAGCTAGTGCTTTACAAGTCCGGTAAATGGATTGAAGGTTAGTATATTGTTGCGATGAAGTTTATCTTACAAACACAAAGTGTTGGGGCTACTTAACGTGAACGTGATGCTTGCAGATGGCACGAACTACCCTCATTATTCCTTCTCATGTATCCATTTCCACGAACCCTTCCCATCCCTACTTCCCATACCTACTCTGGACTCTTGTCTGAATCACAACATCCTGCCACTGAAAGATTCTTGGACTGATCACTTCTAGACTTTGGCTATTTGGGATTATGATAACCAAGATCTGATCAAATTGAGTCCACAACAATCAATATCTACTCAATACAGTGTTCCACTGGAAGAAGCTTCCATATAGTATCCATTCTCCCATTGCATTTGTCGTGGAAAGATCCATGAAATGCCACGGTGTAAGGCTGAAATTTATTGGGAACAGAAGGAATTTTAATTTGGGAACCTTCCTGTATTTTGCTGGAATTTAGTCGTCATGCAACAGCAGAAGTTGATGCATTTTTCAACTATTCAATATCCATGAATCATTGTTGTCTAAAATTTCATGCCATCAGAACTATAGACTCCATTCGATATTTGAAACGAGATCGTTCACAGTAGCAGGAACTAAGGCTCCCTACCACCATTAATCTACTGGAAACTAACATTTCCAGTAAGGATTGTATTTAAGGACTTTAAAAGTTTGTCCTGATTGTTGTGCTTAAGGATGTTCACAATCGACACAGTAAGAAAGAAGAGATCAAACTGAAGTTAAGAGGATTTGAGTGAATGCTGATGGGAATCAACTGTTGCAAGAAGACAATCACTTTCCTATGTGAAGATTCCCAAGTAGCTGACTTCAGTTTGCCGAACTAATTCTTTACGACCATAATCATTTTAAGGTTAGATCATCTAATCATGAAAGTAGATATTCCCTTAGTTGCAAATCAGATTGCAACTGTTTAACTCTGAATATGTTGTGCATAGTGAGGTATCAACAATCACATGTAAATCATACCGCAAATCGCTAAGGCTCTAGATATTCTAACATATATTTCAAAATCGTTTGGACACTCGCAGCAAGGAGGGGGAAGTTGGGATTCTGGAATTTTATTCAGATCATAACTTTTTATCTGTATATTATTTTTGAGTGAAATAATTTTTGTGTTTTTCTATATTTAATTATATACAACTTTTATGTACAAAGTTTCTTTATTTGAGGTATAAAAAGTGAAACCAAAAATAGGTCCCAAAATAAATAAAGAATGAATAAAATGAATAGGTATTTTTATTGTATTATGGCCCTTATCTCTCCCTACTTTATTCCTTGTCGACCTATTCATCAAGATGCCTAGGTCTCGGGGTTTTGGATCATAAAATATTTACAATATTTTATTCTTTTTCTTTTCTTTTCTTTATTCTATTATTTTGGCTTTAAAAAGAATATTTTATACATTATTTACATGCACTTGTATAAATACTAAGATGTTGGAATTAATGATATTTACATGCATTTGCCATGGTTTTTGAGTCCAAAATGATAGAATAAAGATGATGAAATGTGGATTCATCAATAAATCCCTAAAATATTAAAATAATAGATCAGGACTTTTAAACAAAAAATATGAGTGATTAAAACATCTTTAGAATAAATTAATCAAGATCTAGACATAGCAACTTTATATAAACCAAATATTAATTAATGATTTTATCATTAAGCAATTTATATATATCATACAACAATAAATAAAGTAAGAAGATAATATGCATATATATACTAAATAAAGACTTGTTATTTATATAGAATTTACGAAGTAATTATAAAAAAATACATTAATTTACATTATAGAGTAAGGGTGGGAAGAGTTGTTTTTGAATATTTACATTTGATGCTTCCACTAATAGTACTTGTAGAAAGAAAACTCTAATATACATTTTTCAAAGTATTGGTACATCAGTACAAAAACACTAAAAAACTTTAAAAATTCTAAATACTTAATTAGTGAGTAAAACATGAATTAAAATATCAAATGAGTATTATAAAGTCTATATTTTAAAAAAACTTAACAATACTTTTTCGTAAATAATACACCAAAAGATTAAAATAATAAACTTAGATTTTAAAAAATGATAAGTGAATAAAATATCTTTGGAACAAACTAATCAAGATCCAAAAGTAGCAACTTTACATAAAACAACTATTAATTGATTATTCTATCATTAATCAATTTACATATATCGTAATATGAAACCATCAATAAAGTAAGAAGACAATATATAAGAATTAATAAATAAATATTTGTTATCTATATGAAATATACGAAGTACTTATCAAAAAAATACATTAATTTATATTATAGATGAAGAGTGGGAAGAGTTGTTTTGAATACTTACACTTTATTATTCCAAAGATAGTAGTAGTAGAAAGAAAGTTCTAATATGCATTTTTCAAAATATTCGTACATTCGTACAAAATTACTAAATAATCTTTAAAAGATTCAAGTAGTTAATTAATGATTAAATGAATAATATAAGGCTAATATTATTTAAAAATCATAATAATACTTTTTGTAAATAATAAATCCAGAAGATTAAAATAATAATAAGACTTTTAAAAAATGATAAGTGAATAAAACATCTTTGGAATAAATTAATAAAGATCCAAAAGTAAAAACTTTACAAAAAATAACTATTAATTAATGGTTATATCATTAAACAATTTACATATATCATAATTTGCAACTCGATAAATTAAGAAGATAATATATACGAATTAATAAATAAAGATTTGTTATTTATATAGAATTTACTAAATATTTATCAAAAAATAATAATTTACATTATAGATGAAGGGTGAGAAGAGTAGTTTTTGAATATTTATATATTATGATTACAAAGGTAGTAGTTGAAGAAAGAAAAATCTAATATACATTTTTCAAAATATTGATACATCAGTACAAAATCATTAAACAAACTTTAAAAAAATATAAATAACTAATTAGTGAGTAAAACATTAATTAAAATCTCAATTGAACAATATAAAGTTGATTTTTTAAAATACTTTTTTGTAAATAATAAATCAACAAATGATTAAAATAATAAATTAAGACTTTTAAATAAAAATGGTAAATGAATAAAACGTCATTGAAATAAAATAATCAAAACAAAAAAGGAGCAACTTTACATAAAATAACTATTAATTGATGATTCTATCATCAATCATTTTACTTATATCGTAATATGCTACCACTAATAAATTATGAAGATAATATATATGTATATATATATATATATATATATTTAAGAATTACTAAGTAAAGATTTGTTATTTATATGAAATGTTTTATGGATTTATCTAAATTTTATGGATTTTAAATGTTAGCATGTAGTTTTCATTTTTTTTTATTTACTGAAAAAGAAAATGTATTTAATTTTCATAAATATAGTATAAGTTGAGTAATATGTATCTTTATGCGTTTTTTATTTCTTATTAACATATTTTATTTAATATAGAATTTATTGTTATTTATGTACATAGTGAATATGAGTATAATTGTAAATAAGCATAAACCATAAGCAAACTTGTGTAATATCAATGAATGGTAGGAGTATTGTCGCAAAAACTCCTCTAGCAACCATAGGAAAGAAAAAGGGATGAGGAGGAAAGAGAGAAGGATGGAGAGGCTATCTATAGAAAGAGAGAGGGGGAGGGATGGGAGAGATCATGTGTGAATGCGTTGACAGAGAGAGAGTATAGTGACGGGATAGAATGGAGTCCAAAATGAGGCATAGGGAGATAAAAACGGGGAAAGGGAAGTAGGAAGCCACATGTCTATTGTTGGATAAAAAATCCAGCTTTAAACACAGTATATAGATATAGATGTTTTAAAATTCGGACCGAATGGTCTGACTGGTTGAACTAGGAACCGGTCTATTTCCGATCAGTTTGTCCGATTCAGTGTTAATGTCCGAAATAAATTTAAAAAATAGTTAAACCGGGTTCGACTGGTTGGTTCACTACGACTTGAACCGAATTGGTCAAACCTAGATGCAACCGGCTTGTAAGCGAAAACACATAGCCCTAAAATCCTTTCCCTCTGCATGCTCCGATCCTATTCCGCCACCTCATTTCCTCCTCCTCATCTTTGTTGCAACCTGACCATCTTCCTCCCCCTCCTACCATTCCCTTCTCCATCCAATGGCTCGCTCATGTTGTAAATACTTCTCTCGTCGCCACCTCCGTGATCACTAGTAGCAGCTCCTCGGTGTGTCAAGGTTTTTTTAATACTTTAAAATAGCCTCTGCATTTCAAGATATACGGATATAATATATTTTTTATGTTTTGATATCCACCTTTCCATAGTAATGTGGGGTCCCTTGATAAAACTTCGTATGCATAATGCTACTTCAGTGGTGGAAAATAATTACCATGAAATGTGAGGATATGAATACATTGAATAGACCAAGGTAGAAAAATAGCCTGAGTCAAGATCAATGAAACTAATTGATGAATCTCCATTTCATCACCTTTATTCTATCATTTTGTCCTCAAAAACCCCAGCAAATGCATGAAAATAACATTAATTTGTACATAATAGCATTCAGCATTCATTGTATTAATTATACATAAAATAAGGTTTTTAATGCCAAAATTATAGAATAAAGAGAAGAAAAGAAAAAGGAATAAATTATTGCAAATATTTTATGTCCCTGACCCTGAGACCAAGGCCAGCATAGAATTGGTCGATAAGGAATAAAGTATGGGGAGATAAGGGCCAGTGTACAATAAATACCTCATTTATTCATGCATTTATTTATGCATCTTTGACACCTATTTTGTATATAATTATTCATTCATCAAAGAAAGAAACTTTGTTCATGAAAGTTGTAGATAATAATGTAAATAAAAATACAAAATTGAGTTTGTGTAAAAAGAATACTCAGTGTGCATTTTATACACAGAATAAAAAGCCAAAATCTCAACTTCACAGACCCATATCTTGCAAATAAAAACTCCAAATCACACAAACTCACCTTTAATTGTATACAGCTTTCCAATAACTATTTAATAAAATTAGTTTCATAATTTTTGGAGTCCATCTGCAAAAGTTAGGTTTTTGGCCTTCATTGTGCAGCCTGCCTGATTAAAATATTCAATTTATTCATTGTCCATTATTTTTACAAAATCATATTTTTAGAATTTTGTAAATAATGTATATAATAAATGAACATATTGATATTAAAAGAAAACCAAAAAGAATTTGTAAAATAAAATAAGCCTATGTACTACATAGGCAAAATACCTATGTTAAGTATGTACATAAATAAAAGGGGACTCAATTATTTTATTCTTTATTCATCTATATTTTTATACTAATGTAAAAACTATACATAACTTATTAAAAATACAAATTCAAAATAAAAACAAATAAAGTACATTAAATAAATAAAGTATATATATATAATATATAGGTAAAAGACCTATAAGTGTACCTACAAATACATATACCAATTTATTTAAAAATGAAAATAAACTCATAAAATCAAATAAAAATACCCTCACACTCACAAAAATAAATTATAAATTTATAAAATAAGACAATAAAATTAAAAAATAAAATAAACAAATTAAAAATAAAATACACAAAATACATGTAAATACGTACATATACACATTATTAAAATAAAACTATAATAAAAACACTTCAAAAAATTAAATAAAAATCGTAAATAAATACTACATGAAATAATACACATTTTTTATTTTATAAGGAAAAAATAATAAAATCATTTACTAAGTCAAATAAATCAATTTGGGATAGGGTTTCCTATTTTGTCTTCTAGCGGCCGAGGTGGACCAATGGGGCGCCAGCCCTTGTTGACCGCCCGATCAACTGTCCCATCCAGGACCTGGCATCTCTGAACTGTCTTTTCCCTGAATTTCGTCCCTTTTTTACGGCCATCTCATCCATCGATCGAGCTTGCTTTCTTCACAAGAAATGATCTCTGATGATCACTGATACCCGCCGATAACTTAGATCACTCGATACTCATTGGATTAATCAATAAATGCCGGTCAATAAGGCTCAAGGCCAATGTATATAAATAAGAGGCTTCGCCCCCCTCCTCAAATTTGGCCAATTTAATCCACCCAAAAGCCCTGATTTCGATCCTGGGAGGTTCCTCGTGACAGGGGAGCATCGCAGCGACTTGAATCGGCCGGAGGAGGGAAGATTTTGACGCGGCGGAGCTCCGGCGTCCGTCCTACTCCCTGGTGGCGCCCAGGTATAAGAGTTGCCCTTTATTGCATTTTAGGTAGATTTTAGTGTTAGCTTTCCATTCCCGTTCTTAGTTTAGTCTTTAGTTAATTATCGTAGCTTAAAATCCAAAAATCAAAGTTCGTCGGAGCTTCGCTCCGGCGACTTCTTCACCGTGATCATGACCGTCTCCGACTGCCACGTTCACCCCCACTTCGTTCCCCATCGCGTTCTCCATCTATTCATCATATTTACTCAACCAAGGACCTCTGGTCTTTGCGAATCGGAGCTCCACCTCCACCTAACGCCGGAGCTCCTCCACCTCACTCCATCTTGCGATAGAGCTTCAAAAGCCGGGGTCGAGGAGGTAGCCCTCGCTTCCCTGGTTCTTCCTATGCAGGTCAAATGAAGAAAGGAGCCCATCTGGGCTCGATTCAAACCAGGAAGAGGTTCTTGGAGATCCTGACCTTCATCGACCTCGTCCGAGCCCTGCGGACCTCCAGGAGCTATGGCGAGACCATCAGCAGACGCGGAAGACCTCCAGCTACGTGCAGACCATCTCAGATGCAAGGAAGACGCCCGGAGGAGCCCAAGCTTCACGATCGAAGCTCGCCGGGGGTGAGCTTCTTCCATGTTCTTCCAGGGGTCTCCATCGCCGTCAGATCAGGAGGCCCGGCCCAGATCGAATGACAACCGTCAGATGAAGACCATCCACCACCGTCTGATCTGCGAGGCGGATCTAATCAGAAGCCTTCATCGGTGAACCGGTATCCACCATCAGATGCGCGGCGCGTGGCTAAGTGAAGTAATCGACGTCGTTGGATCGCGCGCCTTTGGGGGTAAATTTCAGACATGTCCCCCGCCTTTTTGCATTTATATTTTAATGCTATAAATAAAACTCCCCATTGTAAATAAATTGTAATATTTGCAGTAGACCCCCTGTAGTTGATATATTTGCATATTGGTCCCTCCGCGCCTCACGTGCAGTCCCACGTCAGGCACGTGTTTTTTGCACTTAAACCCTGGCGGGTTTTGTTAATTGTCAAATAGCCCCTAAAATAAAAATAAATGTTTATTTCTGTAGTAATTTTTGCACTGATGCCCCTGAGAAATATTTTATTTGCAAGAATGCCCCTGCCAGGCTGTTATATTTTTGTATGCTTTGTCCATTTATTTCATGCCTCATATTAACTTGAAAAATTTTGCAAAAATGGATATAAGCTCCTGTTAGCTTGCTCTTGCACGCCATAGTTTTAGTTTTTAATTTTGTTGCTTTTTTGCATTTATTAAAAATCAAAAACATACATTTTATTTACTGTCTAGCTTATAAAATGCCAAAAAAATATTAAACCATCTCGAAAAATTACCAAAAAATTACCTATGGTCTATTTTATCATATTTTAGTGTCGGTCCAAAAATCACTAAAAATCTCAAAAGAAAAACCTTAAAAATTCAAAATACTCAAAAACTTCTAAAAAAATATAAAAAACTCTAGAAAACCCTAAAAATTACAAACTCAAATTCTGTAGTGGCTATATTTTATCCTCTTTACTTTAAAAATGGTTTGAAAAAATTTTGTGGCTGTCTGATATTTTTAGTTACCATTTTTCCCCCAGCCAATAGCTACTCCACTGTTGTGCTTTATTTCAGTATTTAAAAATACCAAAAATCTGTTGAAAAATGCCCAAAAATCACAAAAACAGTAGAAAATCATGAAAATACCAAAAAGATTTTATTTATGAATTTTCGACTATTTTTGTATATTTTTATAAATATTATATCCCCCCTCTCTCTACATTATATATATATACCCTTAGTGAAAAAGAAAATGAAAATATATATATACATATTTATTAATGTATAACAATCTGAGAATTAAAATATATAAAAAAATAAAAAATTAAAAATATAAATATATATATATGTATAGACATATATACATATATGTATGTATTATATGCTTTATTCATACCCCCTAGGGATATATATATATATATATATATATATATCTTTATATATTTTTATTCTATGATTATATATATATTCCATAAATATATATAAGCATATCATATTATTAATAAAATAAAAATAATAATAATAACCAACAAAAATAGAACCCACACAAGGATGATTCTGTGGTACATGCACACCATAGGCTACTGCATTTTTTGTATTGCTCTCTGTGGATCGACCTCTACATACTTATTCACTGTGCATTTTGTGGTAGAGAAATAAATATTAATTCACACTTTTTGGACTTAATTCATTCATTCTTTTATTGTGGGTTAATTGCTGATTAACATGGGTGTTCTGCGGGCGGTCGCTTCAGCGACACGATATATATATCATTTATTGTGACCCTTGAGGAATTACCCAGTTATCAGATGGCGCCGTTGCCGGGGAGCAATGAGCATAGCCTATTCTATTTTGTCATTCTTGTGTAAAAATTGATTCATCATTGATTTTGTGAGCAGCTATTTCTAATGTAATTAATCACCATGCTTTATTGATTTATTTATTGTGATTAATTCATATCTACTTTATTTGATTGATTGAGCTATACTAATTCAATCTTTCTGTGACTTTGATGCGAGGGCCCGCCACGCGAGGATGGTTTCTTAGGGAGCCAAGGCAGCCGAGCTTGGAGGAGGTTGGTCTTCACCTCATGACCAACTGGAGAGAGCATCAAGGAAGCAAAAAGATGGGGATTAGATAGGTCTAGAGCACTTAGAATTATTTTTGTAATTTATGGTGAGAGAGAGACAATTTTGGCATGTAATAATTAATAGGACTCTACTCTTCACAATGAGGTCCAGTGCCCGGGTGAGTGTTCACCTGGGGGCCTCATCGTGGCTTTTCGAGTTTTCCATCGCTTTCTTTTCTTTGTTTTCCGAAGATTTGAGCCTTCCGCCTTTATTTTACTTTGTTTTGTGTGGTTGGAGCCCCTAGATGTAGGTTACTTGACTCGGTAGCTAGGTCCAAATATTAATAAGAAGGCATGTTCCTATAGTCTACTTCGTATGGATCTAGTCAAACTTAAACAAGCCGTTCATTGGTCTCTTAGCCTTTGTGCCACAGTGAGCCCCGTAAGGCGTTATCTCCTAAACTCAAGTGTGTTGAGCAGAGGAGGGGTGAGCCGAGACCGGACCTTTCAGGCTAAAGATGAATGAGCGACGTATGGTTCTTCACGCTAATAGCAGCTAATGTTTAGGGCGATTTTGTGCCTTGCATACCGACATGTAGATAGGTTTAAAAATTCTGTTTTGCATACCGCATGGAGAGAGCTGGGATGCACTGTAAGTCCTCTAACTCAGCATGCATCATTCGGTTCAATGGTGAGATTTCCATCATGGAACCACTTGCACAGCTTTTCAGCTATCTCCCTCTGATTTTGAGCACCTAGGACTTAAATGAGAATCTACAAAAATGTTAGACGCTGGTATGAAAACAGACTCAAAAAAAAGTGAAAACCCAAAAATTAAAACAAGGACCCCATGAGTCAATACACGAAGCATGGGAGAGATTCACTGACCTGTAGGAGAAGTGTCCCCATCATGATATTCCAAAGACCAGCTTGGTCCAACACTTCTTTGGGGGACTGAACATTGAAAGCCAAAGGCTCGTTGACGCAGCATGTGGGGGTTCGCATTTTAACAAGGATGAAGATGTAGTTTGGAGATATTCGAAGAAATGGCCGAAGGAGAGGCCGCCCTCTCTTCATCCAAAGCATATCAGAAGCAGCCCCAGATCCTCCAGAAACAAGTACACATGGCAGCATCCAAGGAGGTAGAGAGAGATGAGAGCTCCAACCTCAGTATCATCGGGGACCATCTCTCGAAAGTTGACATCATTGAGAAGCGATCACAGGACCTCGAAAAACTCGCTGTGATCGAGAAGAGGACCCAGAACTTAGACAAGCTTGATCAGATCAACAAGTACCTTGAACTGTTGGTGGGCACCATCAACTCCGTTCAGTCGGCTACACCATCGGAAGCTCCAGCTGAGAAGAAGGATGAGCAGCAACCGCAGCATCAGCCTCAGCCGAGCCAGCAGCCACCGGCAGTCCAGCACGTGTACTACGTGCAGGCACCCGACCAGGGCCAGCCGCAGCAGCAGATGGTTGTGTACCAGCCAGAGTTTCTTTCGGGACCTGATCCAGTTTTCCCACCACCACCCCTGATTCAAGAAGTGAATGGGGTATGGACTAACGATGCACAGCCGACCCGTCCTATGGGACAACCCCAGGGTCAGCCACTTGCCAACCGACAGTACCACCAACCTCAGGGTGGTCTCTTTGGACAGTCCTCTCAGCCTCATCAGCAGTACCATCAGCCTCCCCAGTATGCGAATCAATGGAGGCAGAACCCACCGTACCAGCAGCTGCAGTACCGCCATCCACAGTCGTTTCATCAGTATGCGGCTGCTCCCTCTCAGCAATATCAGCAGTATCCTCCTCCCTCGTATCAACAACTTCAACTCCATGCACCACCCCAGCACCACCAGCAACAACCTCCACACCCATCTATGCAACAACAGCGTGGTCTGCACCCTGAACCCACTGAAGTACCCCCTGCGAACCCCACCATGGATTGTCTGGCCTAGCTTGTCAAAGGGCTAGCGGAAATGACCAAGTGGCTTGACGACCTGACCGCCACCCGAACCACCATTCCGTCTCAGGTCGAAGCCAACCCCAATAATTTCAAGAAAAAAGAGCTGGTAGATTGTTATGTCCTGTCCGTGTCTGACAATGATATTACTGCTTATTCTAATGCTGTTACTCTCAGGAGCGGTAGGTCCTTGCCCCCGCCTGCCACCAAGATTGGGGTGAATGAAGAAACAGGTGGATCATCATCTTCCGCATCATCCATGCCAGCTACGGGGACGGGTGAGGAGGAAGAAGAAGGAGAAGCCAGACCAGCCGCTGTGTATTTGCAGCAGCCTCAGCTAAAAATACAAAAAAACAGCAAAATCAAAAACAACAAAAAGAAGTTCGCAGCCGAAGCGAAGCCGCGCCAGCATTGGAGGAGCCGCCAGCAGCAGCCGATCCCGCGCCAGCCGACGGAGCAGACGCTACACTTTTTGCTCGCCCTGCAGCACCAGCATGCAAGGATACAGTTTGTACTCCTTTTTGTAGTTCAGATGTACAACATTTGATGGGCGATGATTTTGATGTAAATAAGAACTCTAATTTTCCTGCCAGTGATGTACATATTCATTTTCCTCTCGCAATAGAAAAATCCAAAAAAAATGCAAAACGAAAAAAGGCATTGTCTAATCCAGGAGTTGTGGAAATTTTAGATAAGTTGACTGTTGAGATTCCTTTGTTGAAGGCCGTGGAGTACATGCCAGCTGTGAAGAAAGGACTAAAAGAGGCATGTACTAACAGGCATCTCCCAGTGCAAGAAAACAGACGCAGAGATGTAGAGAAGCACGTACTCTCCATGGCCACTGTTGCAGCCATCAGCAACCTCCCACAGAAGAAGCAAGATACGGGAGCACCTCTGATTAGTTGTGAGATTTTTGACCAGGTCTTCGAGCGCACTCTCCTTGACAGTGGATCTTCCATCAACCTTCTGCCCTCATCCATAATGCAAGAATTCGGGCTGGGTCCGCTCAAGCAGACACGCATGATCCTTCAGTTCGCTGACCGATCTGTCAAGCGGCCCCGAGGTCTTTTGGAAGATGTAGTAGTTAAAGTGCAGGAGATGCAATTCCCAGCCGACTTTGTAGTCCTTGATATGGACTCACCTGCACCTCTACTCCAGACCCCTATCATCCTTGGCCGGCCATTTCTTCGTACTTCAGGTGTCGTGGTCGATTACGGGTCTGGCAAGATTACTTTTAGCTCGAACACCCAGCAAATCACTATAAACATGAATAGAGAGCCGAATGCCACGACTGATGAGAGCCAGCCAGCATGCGAAGCAGACTGTGACTTTATTGCAGAGGTCAGAGACTCATCCTTATCATTGGACGATCCATGGACCCAAGAAATCCTCACTCTTGAGAAGGACTTGGAAAGCGTAGTTAGCTTCTGCTCTGATGATTCGTGGGAGACAGATTCTCAGATGCAGATGCATCTCTTTGAGCATTCACTCCAGACCGAACACGATCAGCTTAGCGTAGAACCATTCGGCACATCACCAGGATCTCAACAGAATGATGAGGATGGTAGCAGCTTCAAGGAAGTACATCCCACCACCAGCATAGTCTCTGAAGTGACCGACAAGTTGGACAGGTCAAGACCAGAACTCAAGCCACTTCCTGCAGGCCTGAAGTATGCTTTTCTTGCGGGTAAAAAACAAATGTATCCGGTCATCATCAGCAGCAGGCTGAAGCCGGATCAGGAATCTCGTCTTCTCGAGGTTCTAGAAAAGAACCGCAAGGCACTTGGTTGGAGCGTATCAGATCTCCGAGGGATAAATCCAGCCTTGTGTGCACACCACATCTATCTAGAGGAAGATGCCAAGCCGTCCTGTGAATTCTAAAGAAGGTTGAACCCTAACCTCCGGGATGTCGTCATGAAAGAAATAACGAAATGGTGTGATGCAGGTTTCATCTATCCCATCTCTGACTCAAAATGGGTAAGCCCACTTCATGTAGTTCCAAAGAAATCCGGGCTTACCGTGGTTACAAATGATAAAGGAGAGGAAATATCCACTCGGGTACCAACATCCTGGCGGGTGTGTGTTGACTACCGCCGTCTTAATGCAGCAACTAAGAAGGACCACTTCCCCTTGCCATTCATTGATCAAGTACTGGAAAGACTAGCAGGCAAGGAGTTCTTCTGCTTTTTGGATGGGTACTCCGGGTACAATCAAGTGGCAATCGCCCCTGAAGATCAAGAGAAGACTACCTTCACTTGCCCGTTCGGCACTTACGCCTTCAAGAGAATGCCCTTTGGATTATGCAATGCACCTGCAACCTTCCAAAGATGCATGTTAGCAGTCTTCGCCGAGATGGTAGCCAGTTTTCTCAAGGTGTTCATGGACGACTTCTCTGTCTATGGTGATAGTTTCGATTCTTGTCTTGAGCACCTGGACAGAGTGCTTCAGAAGTGTCGGGAAGTCAATTTAGTGCTTTCATGGGAAAAGAACCACTTCATGGTCACAGAAGGTATCGTGTTGGGTCACGTTGTTTCCAAACGTGGCATGGAAGTCGACCCGACGAAGGTGGATGTTATTTCAAATCTACAGCCACCTCAGTCAGTGAAAAATGTAAGGTCATTCCTGGGGCATGTGGGATTTTACAGATGATTCATCAAGGATTTCAGCCGCATTGCCCGACCTTTGACAGAACTTTTATGCAAGGAAACTGAGTTCATTGTTGATCAGCAGGTTCTCCTTGCTTTCAATCAGTTGAAGGAGCTTATTACTCAGGCTCCAATCTTACAGCCGCCGGACTGGTCTCTTCCCTTTGAGATAATGACCGATGCGTCAGATTTTGCAGTCGGGGCTGCTCTTGGGCAAAGGAAAGAGAAAGCACCCTATGCCATTCACTATGCCAGCAGAACATTAGATGAAGCACAAAGAAATTATACAGTGACAGAAAAAGAATTGCTGGTTGTGGTTTTCGCCCTTGAGAAGTTCAGATCCTATTAGTTGGGATCAAAAGTCACAATTTTTACAGACCTCTCTACTATCCGGTACCTACAGCAGAAGAAGGATGCCAAGCCGGGACTGATTCGTTGGATCCTTCTCCTCCAGGAATTCGATTTGGAAATCAAGGACAAGCCTGGAGTTCAAAATGTGGTAGCAGACCATCTCTCCAGAATTGAGCAGCACGAGTCTCCTCTGAACAGTGCACCCATCACAGAAACCTTTCCTGACGAAGCCATCTTAGTAGTGGATTCTCTTCCTTGGTATGCAGATATAGTCAACTACCTCGCCTCTGGGGTAACACCAGCGGATTGGACGAAAAATCAGAAGAACATCATTTCGCGGTTCGGGATACTGAAAATTCTCATATCAGACGGGGATAGCCACTTCATTAACAAAGAGGTCAAGAAGTTAACGAAGGAGTATGGCATCGATCATCGTGTCGCGTCTCCTTACCATCCTCAGACCAATGGCATGGCGGAGTTATCAAACAGAGAAATCAAGACTATCCTGCAGAAACTTGTTAGGCCAAACAGAAAGGACTGGTCTCAACTCTTGGACTCGGTCCTATGGGCTAACCGAACCGCCTACAAGTCTCCCTGGGCATGTCGCCCTATCGTCTTGTATATGGAAAACCGTGCCATCTGCCCGTGGAATTAATTCACAAGTCTTTATGGGCAATCAACAGTTGCAATTTGGACTCACGCAAAAGTGGTCAGAAAAGAAAGGATGATCTGAACAGACTTTTGGAGTTCCGAGACTGTGCATACGATAACACCTTGATGTACAAAGAAAAGGTGAAACGCTGGCATGACCGGCACATCAGACGAAAGACCTTTGATATTGGACAGAAAGTGTGGTTATTTGATGCAAAGTTGCGGATCTTCCTAGGCAAATTGAAGAGTAAGTGGACAGGGCCATTTCGAGTTTGTGAAGTGCGTGACAATGGAAGTATTGCCATATCAGAATTGTCTCCGGACGCACAACCCTTCGTCGTCAACGGCCAACTCCTGAAGCCTTACCTCGAACCAGATGCATTCTTGGCCGTTGTTGACTCCATCCAGCTCGTGCATCATGATGACATCTCCACAACAGCTACAGCATCAAAAGATTCAGACGATGTACTCCAACCACTGTTTATCTGATTTTCTTCTTTTCTTCTTTTCTTCTTTTCCTTTTCTATTTCTCTTTGTATCAAAAAAGGTGCCGCCCTTGTAGACAGTTTTCTGTACTTAGGACGTACTTTATCCTAAGTATAGGGGGGATGTGCACCTCGAGTTTTCATTGCATTCCGATACTCTCCATTGTCTCCTCTTCTTGTCTATACTTAGGAGTATCTTACCCTAAGTATAGGGAGAGACAATTTGAGTACGATCTGTGTATTCCCACCCTTGACCCTCCCTGCTTTGTGTACAGTCTGTTGTACTTAGGACTAGATGATCCTAAGTATAGGGGGGACGGTCAACTTCTCATTCATTCATTTTTCATTCATTCTTTCGACTTGTCTATACTCAGTACGAGTTATGTCTTCTCTTTTCTCTTCGATCTATGAGGACATAGCTCATGCTAAGTATAGGGGGGTCGTATATACCATGTATATACTATAAGCCATAACTCATACTGAAGAATAAAATATCACCTCAATATAAAATATAATGTAAAAAGTAGTTCTATAATAATAAAAGATGATTGTGAGCTCCTCAGACTCTTTACTTGTACTGATTATTAAGTCAGGAAAAGCGTTTTCTGCAAATTATTCTCTTTGGAAAATCTTTTGAAAATCGCTTGCAAAATAGTGTGTACAAGTATTCAACCTTTGAAAAAATAGTCTTGTATATAAAATTTAGTTTCTTTGAGTGAAATAAAATGTGTGAAAATCAGTGTGCAAATGATTGAAAAATTTGTTTGTCAAATTGCTTTGAAAAATATATCTATCTTGCGTGAAAAAACCTTTGTAAAATCATTTTCAAATGCGTGAACATGATTGTCAAAATTAGTTTGGACTATTGTTTTAAATCTTTTGAAAATAATTCTCGAGTAAGTATGAGGAGTCTGCACAAAAATCTTTCACACAAAAATAAGCAATAATCCCAAATAAAGCTTATAAAAGCCAAAACAATATTGTATATCAAATACAGTTTTTCTTCTTTGTATATACAGATTAATAAATCAGGTTAGATACCTCTACAGTATGACTTGAAAAATAGTATGACCTGTTTGAAAAATTTGCTGTGAAATGTCTTCAACCTGTGTGAAACTGTTTGATTTGAAAAAACTTTTTCTTTGTGTGAAACAAAGGATTTGAAAAACCTATGTGCAAATGTTTTGAAAAATGTTTGTCAAAACTATTGTGAAAAATGTATATAGTGTGAAAAATCTTTGCAAAAATAGTTTTCAAATGTGTGTAAATGATTGCAAAAATTATCGTGTACTATAGTTTGCAAAAATTAATTTCAAACTAGATCTGAGGAATAAAAGCATCATTACAAACACTTGTAAATCAAATACATAAAATTCTTTCTGTACAACCTGAATAAAGAATTCATTGAAACCTATAAAAGTCATTATGAATCCATACATTTGTCAATAAGGCGGTACGCCCGTGTAAATAATTGTGTATACCTTTGTATGTGTCAAGCTTTTTAATTACAAAAATTCTTGGTGTAAAAATATTCTTTGATTCTTTTGAACTCTTTGTGAAAAAATGCATCATTCATTGTGCATAACATGAGCATACCATTCATATTCTTTTTGAGTGAGCTTGATGATTGAATCAGTCCTATAAAATCTCAAGTTGGAGCTTGGTTAGACCTTACCGCACCGAACTGCACTGGAACCTTACGGGAACTAGGTTTAAGGTACTTCAGGTCTATGCAGACTTAATTCTTTGAGAAATCAGGGCTGGGTTCAAGTCACCTCAACTGACTAACTAGAACTTTTCAAGACACACGCATGACTCTTGCCGACCGTGACCTTACTTGGACACTTGCACCTTTCACTTGACTCAACTCAGTTGGAGTGGTGAATGGGTTGGATTTGCCAGTCTGAGACGCACACGGATGGAAACATTTGTCCTCGTCTAGGGAGGGAAGTGCACCCCAACCTGGTTCAATAGCCATGAGGTCTAAAGACAGGAGATTGTGGGTTGCGATAAAGCTTCAAAAGAGGGATAGTCTACTGGCTCAAGAGGAAAAACTCCTTATGTAAATGCTGCTGTGAATAGTAGGTCGAAAAAAAATTGGCTAGGCTTGTACGAAAATAAAATTCCTGCAAAGTATGTACATATGTTGTAAAGCCAATAAGCAAGCTTGAGTTCCAAAGTCAAACATGTGAGCCTGCAGCCGGATGACTTGACTACACTGGTCTTGCATCCTAGGATAGGTAGCTACATTGGCTACTGTCCATTCTTCTCTTCACCCCCTCCTCTTGAGTTGGTTGCCACTTGAACTTAGAAGGGAATATCCTGCTCCTCGAGGAAAGAGCTGTTGGATTAGGAAATCATTGGGTTGTCATTCTGGAGAAGTTAGGTCCTTTATCATTTCAGTTGGGTGAAGCCACCATCACTTACACTGTACAAGTCAGCTTCATAGTTACAAGGGTTTGCGTATGATGTAGACCAGTTCTGAGCAGGCTATTGAGGTGGGTTGAACCGAGTTCTGTGGTTCTCGAAGGCTGTTGTGTTTTAAAACTGGTTTCCGACTAGGTTCCACACACATCTACACCCAAGGTCTGACAGGAGCTCCAAATTCAGATTTTATAAAGACATGCATTGCACTGAAAGCACCCCTATTCACCCTATCCTTCTTTAATTCTTCTTTTTCTTTTCTTTATTCTTTTTGTACTTATTGCATAAGCGTTTGCTAGGGACTAGCAAAGGCAAGTATAGGGGGTGATGAATCTCCATTTCATCACCTTTATTCTATCATTTTGGCCTCAAAAACCCTAGCAAATGCATGAAAATAACATTAATTTGTACATAATAGCATTCCGCAATCATTGTATTAATTATACATAACATAAGGTTTTTAATGCCAAAATTATAGAATAAAGAGAAGAAAAGATAAAGGAATAAAATATTGCAAATATTTTATGACCCTAACCCCGAGACCAAGGCCAGCATGGAATTGGTCGACAAGGAATAAAGTAGGGGGAGATAAGGGCCAGTGTACAATAAATACCTCATTTATTCATGCATTTATTTATGCATCTTTGATACCTATTTTGTATATAATTATTCATTCATCAAAAAAAGAAACTTTGTTCATGAAAGTTGTAGATAATAATGTAAATAAAAATACAAAATTGAGTTTGTGTAAAAAGAATACTTAGTGTACATTTTATACACAGAATAAAAAGCCAAAATCTCAACTTCACAGACCCATATCTTGCAAATAAAAACTCCAAATCACCCAAACTCACCTTTAATTGTATACAGCTTTCCAAGAACTATTTAATAAAATTGGTTTCATAATTTTTGGAGTCCATCTGCAAAAGTTAGGTTTTTGGCCTTCATTGTGCAGCCTGCCTGATTAAAATATTCAATTTATTCATTGACCATTATTTTTACAAAATCATATTTTTAGAATTTTGTAAATAATGTATATAATACATGAACATATTGATATTCAAAGAAAACCAAAAAGAATTTGTAAAATAAAATAAGCATATGTACTACATAGGCAAAATACCTATGTTAAGTATGTACATAAATAAAAGGGGACTCAATTATTTTATTCTTTATTCATCTATATTTTTATACTAATGTAAATACTATACATAACTTATTAAAAATACAAATTCAAAATAAAAACAAATAAAATACATTAAATAAATAAAGTATATATATAATATATAGGTAAAAGACCTATAAGTATACCTACATATACATATACCAATTTATTTAAAAATGAAAATAAACTCATAAAAATCAAATAAAAATACCCTCACACTCACAAAATAAATTATAAATATATAAAATAAGACAATAAAATAATAAAATAAAATAAACAAATTAAAAATAAAATACACAAAATACATGTAAATACGTACATATACACATTATTAAAATAAAACTATAATAAAAACACTTCAAAAAATTAAATAAAAATCGTAAATAAATACTACATGAAATAATACACATTTTTTATTTTATAAGGAAAAAATAATAAAATCATTTACTAAGTCAAATAAATCATTTTAGAATAGGGTTTCCTATTTTGTCTTCTAGCGGCCGAGGTGGACCAATGGGGCGCCAGCCCTTGTTGACCGCTCGGTCAACTGTCCCATCCGGGACCTGGCATCTCTGAACTGTCTTTTCCCTGGATTTCGTCCCTTTTTTACGGCCATCTCATCCATCGTTCGAGCTCGCTTTCTTCACAAGAAATGATCTCTAATGATCACTGATACACGCCGATAACTTAGATCAACTCGATACTCATTGGATTAATCAATAAACGCCGGTCAATAAGGCTCCAGGCCAATGTCTATAAATAAGAGGCTTCGCCCCCCTCCTCAAATTTGGCCAATTTAGTCCACCCAAAAGCCCTGATTTCGATCCTGGGAGGTTCCTCGTGACAGGGGGAGCATCGCAGCAACTTGAATCGGCCGCATGAGGGAAAATTTTGACACGGCGGAGCTCCGACGTCCGTCGTACTCCCTGGTGGCCCCCATGTATAAGAGCTGCCCTTTATTGCATTTTAGGTTGATTTTAGTGTTAGCTTTCCATTCCCGTTCTTAGTTTAGTCTTTAGTTAATTATCGTAGCTTAAAATCCAAAAATCGAAGTTCGTCGGAGCTCCGCTCCGACGACTTCTTCACCGTGATCTCGACCGTCTCCGACCGCCACGTTCACCCCACTTCGTTCCCCATCGCGTTCTCCATCTATTCATCATGTTTGCTCAACCATGGACCTCTGGTCTTTGCGAATCGGAGCTCCGCCTCCGCCTAACACTGGAGCTCCTCCGCCTCACTCCATCTTGCGATAGAGCTTCAAAACCCGGGGTCGAGGAGCTAGCCCTCGCTTCCCCGGTTCTTTTATGCAGGTCAAACGAAGAAAGGAGCCCATCCGGGCTCGATTCAAACCAGGAAGAGGTTCCTGGAGGTCCCGACCTTCATCGACCTCGTCCGAGCCCTGCGGACCTCCAGGAGCTATGGCGAGACCATCAGCAGACGCGGAAGACCTCCAGCTACGTGCAGACCATCTCAGATGCTAGGGAGACGCCCGGAGGAGCCCAAGCTTCACGATCGAAGCTCGCCGAAGGCGAGCTTCTTCCCTGTTCTTCCAGGGGTCTCCATCGCCGTCAGATCAGGAGGCCCGGCCCAGATCGAACGACAACCGTCAGATGAAGCCCATCCACCACCGTCCGATCCGGGAGGCAGATCTAATCAGAAGCCTTCATCGGCGAACCGGTATCCACCATCAGATGCGCGACGCGTGGCTAAGTGAATTAATCGACGTCGTTGGATCGCGTGCCTTTGGGGGTAAATTTCAGACATGTCCCCCGCCTTTTTGCATTTATATTTTAATGATATAAATAAAATTCCCCGTTGTAAATAAATTGTAATATTTGCAGTAGACCCCCTGTAGTTGATATATTTGCATATTGGTCCCTCCGCGCCTCACGTGCAATCCCACGTGAGGCGCGTGTTTTTTGCACTTAAACCCTGGTGGGTTTTGTTAATTGTCAAATAGCCCCAAAAATAAAAATAAATGTTTATTTCTGTAGTAATTTTTGCACTGATGCCCCTGAGAAATATTTTATTTGCAAGAATGCCTCTGCTAGGCTGTTATATTTTTGTATGCTTTGTCCATTTATTTCATGCATCATATTAACTTGAAAAATTTTGCAAAAATGGATATAAGATCCTGTTAGCTTGCTCTTGCACGCCATAGTTTTAGTTTTAAACTTTGTTGCATTTTTGCATTTATTAAAAATCAAAAACATGCATTTTATTTACTGTCTAGCTTATAAAATACCAAAAAAATATAAACCATCTCGAAAAATTCCAAAAAAATTACCTATGGTCTATTTTATCATATTTTAGTGTCGGTCCAAAAATAACTAAAAATCTCAAAAGAAAAACCTTAAAAATTCAAAAATACTCAAAAACTTCTAAAAAATATAAAAAAAATCTAGAAAACCCCAAAAATTGCAAACTCAAATTCTGTAGTGGCTATATTTTATCCTTTTTACTTTAAAAATGGTTTGGAAAAATTTTGTGGCTGTATGATATTTTTAATTACCATTTTACCCCCAGCCAATAGCTACTCCACTGTTGTGCTTTATTTCAGTATTTAAAAATACCAAAAATCTGTTGAAAAAGCCCAAAAATCACAAAAATAGTAGAAATCATGAAAATACCAAAAAGACTTTATTTCTGAATATTTGACTATTTTTGTATATTTTTATAAATATTATATCCCCCTCTCTCTACATTATATATATGCCCTTAGTGAAAAAGAAAATGAAAAATATATATATACATATTTATTAATGTATAACAATCTGAGAATTAAAATATATAAAAAAATAAAAAAAATAAAATATATATATATATATATATATGTATATGTATAGACATATATACATATATGTATGTATTATATGCTTTATTCATAGCCCCTAGGGATATATATATCTTTATATATTTATATTCTATGATTATATATATATTCCATAAATATATATAAGCATATCATATTATTAATAAAATAAAAATAATAATAATGACCCACAAAAATAGAACCCACACAAGGATGAATCTGTGGTACATGCACACCATAGGCTACTGCATTTTTTGTATTGCTCTCTGTGGATCGACCTCTACATACTTATTCATTGTGCATTTTGTGGTAGAGAAATAAATATTAATTCACACTTTTTGGAATTAATTCATTCATTCTTTTATTGTGGGTTAATTGCTGATTAACATGGGTGTTCTGCGGGCGGTCGCTTCAGCGACACGATATATATATCATTTATTGTGACCCTTGCGGAATTACCCAGTTATCACTAATCAAACTTCTCATCTAATTCTGAATAACATTCCTTTAAGCTGTCATGGAGGACACGGAGTTGTGGATTCATCCAGGTCAGTTTCATAGTCGAGAAGTTATGCGAAGCAGTGATTTCAGTTTTAGCATGGGTTTCTTCCATCATCACCTTCTCAACAACTCAGACTCCGTCTCCTGTATCTCGAATTGGTCCATCTCTAACTGCATTCACCCTTCCAGTTCTTCATTACCATCGATATTACGAATTATCTGGTGATACAAACATAATAGTACACATCTTCAACTTCTTGGGAAATATACAATAAGTGGTTGTCAAAAAAGAATCAATTAACAATACAACATACTTAAATGTGATGTAAGATAGCATATTTTGTAGATAGATGTGTATCACTAAAAACACGATTTTTTAACATTTATATATTGGTAGACCTTGGCGGAGAAGCAGATCTGGTAGAGAAGAGGACCTGGTGGAGGAGCATTCCTCGATGGAGGAGCAACAACACGTTGGAAGACACCTGCATAGAGATCTACTAGAAGGGCAACAACTTCTCGAAGGCTTGGAGACATGGAACCCAGGGCTAGGTCTTGGTAGTAGAGAAAGCTCGAGAGGGGATGGAGTGGAGTAGAGGAGTCACATAGTATTACCATGTATCAGGTTATCATATAATTGAAGAAGATATTAACATAGTTGCAGTGGGGAACAAATAATACTCTAATACATATACGGCCACTTGACGAATCACTTAATATGTGTTTTAATTTGGGCACGTTGTAGTACGTGTACTTAGCGAATCAGTCAGAACCAAGAGAAGATCTCTGTGAAGAGTGTCTCAGCTTAATTTACATCCCGGGCAAGTTTGGGGTCGAACACAGGGAGGCAAAGGAACAACTTGAGGTTATAATTCAAAAATTCAGATCTCGATTTCCAATGTAGATTTTTTTAATTTTTATACAAATGCAAATGCTAATGCAAAATACGGGTGAATTAAGTTACTGATAACCGCCCCGCACCCTATGTTAATTCGGTCAAGTTAATGTCCAAATTAATTTAATATGTCTTCGTTGCAGTCGGATACGAGGGGCTAATCAAAAACCACTTTTAATTAGATTGGAGTCAATTTCAAGCGGTGAATTTTTTTTACTTGGTAGTATACAAGGTCGAACTCAGGGAGGCATCTGTCTCCTTAGGTAAATTTTAGCAAAGTCCAAGTGTGTGATTTTCGAGAAGTCTTTTTTTGTTCTTTTTTTTAATTTCTATGCAAGACACATGCAAAATCAGGCCAACGTACAGGTTAAATCAGAAATATGGTCAAATTAATTCTAAAAATTATAAAAATTGGCCAGATGATGAACTATGGTGAAATTAAGCTACTTTTTTTTTTAGAATTTTCTGATGCACGGATAATAAAAAAATGTAGACTTTAGTGAAAATGACTAAATCAATTTTAATAATTATCAAACGATGATATTTTTCAGAAACAAAATTAATCCAAACAGGTCTAGTTAAGAGCTATCCAAATCAACTTGAATTTCGTTAAAATACTTCACGGCTGATTAACTAAAAATCGATTAAGGTTTTCACTAAATAATTTTTCTATGACAAACTACACGTGCAAATGATATGATTTTTGGATATTGTAGCATAAATTTAGATCTACCAATTACGATTTTTTGGAGATTTTTCGATAAGCAGACAATGCGCAATAAATTAAACAATCAAAACGGACAAAATATTGCAATTTTCCACCAAATTAATTTCAATAAATACTCTGCAAATCAGAAAAATACAAATAAGTGCTAAAATGATAGAACAAGAGTTATGCTACACGATGCAACTTTCAGAATTAAAAATGGATGACAAAATGACGACAAAGTAAACGTGCAATGCAAGGGTGTGAATGCAATACAGAGAAAAGAATTATGAGCTGAAATGAAGCACGGGGACTTACATGCAATAATCGAAAACTTGAAATTTTTTTAAGAACTTTCAAAGGGGTGCAAGTGTCCCCTTTGCAAATTCCTTTTTCTTTATTGTGCGATAGATGTGCTCTCCTTCTTGCCTTGAAACAGGGTATCTTCACGCGGATGGATGGGGCTTCACGCGGGCGCGGGGAGGAGGCTGGTCGGCACCTGGGGCTTGGTGGTCGCGCGGCGAGGAGATGGCGGCGACGGTCGGTGTTGGAGCTTGCAGCAACCGCACGTGCGCGTGCAGTTGAGTGGCTGGGTGGACGCACGTCGCGCACGCGCCGCAGTTGCGGAGGGGCAGTGAAGCGCGCTTGCGGGCGGCGCGCGGGTGGCTGACGACGGCTGGAGCAGCGCGTGGGCGCACGAGGAGGGTTGTCTGGCCTGGCTAGCATCCGCGCGCTAGGTGGCAGTCTAGGAGGCGGAGGCCGATGCAGTTGCGGCCGTGGATGGTGTGGAGGGGCGGACCACGGTGCCGCAGGTGGCTGCGGGGACGAGTGCCGGCTGAATACTCGAGCTGCTGGCGTAGGTGGTCCTGCTAGCTGGGTGGTGACACCTGCAATGAAGGAGGAAGCTCGAGCGTGGCTCGGCAGTGGTGGAAGGAGGACCGTCTACCTGGTTTGGTGGTTGGCAAGGAGGTGGCTGTAGGTGGAGTCGGATGATGGGGTGTGTGCGTGTGATGGTGATGGGAGGAAGAAGAAGCAGGGGAGATTCACCACCTCCCCTGTCTCTCATGCATTTGTTTAAGTCGGCGTAAATAACCGATTAATTGGTTGATGAAAATTCCTCGGAAAATTAAATAAAAATCACCATTGCGTTCGCAACGTGTGATTTATCCGTTGAAGTGAAATCGGTTTGGTGATTCTGTGATCGGACGAGGATGAATCGAAGAGAGAGAGAGATAATGAAATGAAATGAAGAAGAAGGAGGAGAAGGTTACCTATAATGTGGATGGGGAAGGTGCCTGTGAGGAGGAGCTAAGCTGCTCCTGTCGTCGCTCAACGCACGGCAAGCGAAGCTCGAGCAGGCCTCGTATGAAGCTTGCAGCGACGAAGGTTATAGCCTCGCCGGATCTCGCCAAGAAGGAGTCATCTTCGCTCGGAGGGATCTCCTGGAGCTGTCACCTTTAGGGAATGTAGAGCTGGGCTTCTTCTCTCAAGTGGCGGATGGGGATGAATGGAGGAGTGGAGAGGATTAAAAAGATGAGAAGGTGGAGGTTGGAGAGGACATGGAGAGAGTGGGAGAGATGGGAGATGGAGTGGAGAAGATGGGGGTGGGAGTGGTCGAAGATGTGGCCTCTCCCTCAAGTTAAGGGAGAGTGGAGGGAGGAATGGGTATTGACCGTTGATGGAGACCCTCTCATCCAACGACCCAGGATAAAGGAGAGGAATGGTATAAGTGGGTGAATGAGGAGGCGACATATGGCGACTCCAGGAGATGCCACGTGTCGCTCCGAGAAAAATCCGCAACTAAATACAAAGAAAAATCAAAAAGAAATAATAAAAGAGGTTAGATTAAAAAGTGATCAACACGAAAGTTGCTCGTCTCGACGAGATCTACAACTTTCTTTAAGGGCTGAAAATCAAATGAAATCGTCTGTGCAAAACGTATTTTTGGGTGATACTTTATAGATATATTATACCGCATTTTATCTTTTGTGATTTTTTTGTCATTTTTAATTAAGAGAAAAATCAAAATAAAAATAGAGAAAATATGAGGAAAATATTTACAGCTTAATCTAATTTTTTCGGATTTTTAATAATTAAGAAAATAAAAAGATAAAATACAGGGGCAAAACGGTCAATATGCACAATATACAAAAGGGGCCCAAAACCCAAGTTTTGCATACGAGCTCCGATTTTGATGAAATTGGTCTTGTTTCGAAGCTCTGAATGTATATTACTTTAAAAGTGAGTAGACCTTATTCGGAGGTTGTATGAGAGAGATATGTGTATTTTAAGGTCTAAGGTCTTCAACTTGGATTCGAGTTTTATTGGTCAATTTTACAAGTTAGTATTTTTTAGATATTTTTTCTTTATTAGTGTTAGTCATATATACACTATGGAGTTGATTTTATTGGATTTGTAGTTAGTATAAAATAAATACAAATAGGTGAAATATGGTGAATATACAGGTGATTTGTATAAGTGAAATTTGGCTTCTTATTTTATGCAAATATGAATGCTAAAATGCAGATGTTATCAATGCATGCATGAATGCTACTTATGCAATATAAGTGGAAATATGAAGCTATTTACTCGGGAACAAAGCTATATTTTCAACTTTTAGAGTGATGAATCACAGATTCATCAACCCCCTATACTTAAACCTTGCTCGTCCCCGAGCAACTAAATGAAATGCAAGAGTGAAATGATTTTGGGTTCCATACCAAGGTCATGAACAAAAGTTGAAAATGGAGCTTAATTCAACCTTTGGATTAATTGTGTGGCGGAACCTTATTGGGATCTGAACTTAAGATTTAACAGACTTTAAGTTCCACAAGTCTTCTATTCAAGACGCCTCAATAGTCAGGTCAGAACAAATCTTCAAACGCAAATTTCTGATGACTATGATTCTTACTTGTACTGTGTAAGTGAGATGTAACTCTCCACATCAGAAATGGCTCAGAACCAGCCTCCTCTAACAAGGTAACTCAATAACCCGGTCCAGTGACTCTTTCCTCGAGGAGCGGGGTATTCCCTTCTAAGTTCAAGTGCGACCAGCTCAAGAGGAGGGGGTAGAGAAAAGAATGGACGGTAGCCAGTGTAGCTACCTATCCCGGGATGCATGACCAGTGTAGCCAAGTCATCCAGCTGCAGAATTCTTTGCTAATATACATACTCCG
This sequence comes from Ottelia alismoides, assembly GCA_037367405.1. Taxonomy (NCBI): domain Eukaryota; kingdom Viridiplantae; phylum Streptophyta; class Magnoliopsida; order Alismatales; family Hydrocharitaceae; genus Ottelia; species Ottelia alismoides. Next base: position 1,863,470 of record JAZKJV010007409.1, on the reverse strand, counting down.
ACAGGTATTATTTTTTTACTTGGACCTGTCTGATTTTTTTGGAGTTCTTGCATTTTTTTTCTTCTTTTCTTTTTTTTCCTTTTTTTTGGAACTATATACAATGTGCAGCATGTACATCAGGAGTTTTTCCTCTTGAGCCAGTAGACTATCCCTCTTTTGAAGCATTATTGCAACCCACGGTGTCCTATCCTCAGACTTCAACACCACCAGACTAGGTTGAGATGCACTACCCTCCCTAGAGGAGGACGGATGTTTCCACCCGTGTGCTACTCCAAGCTAAAGGATTCTACCTCCTTACCACCTCATCAATGAAGAGCTACGTGCATTGTGCTTGTCCAAGTTAGGTCATTATCTAAAAGAATCATGCGTGTGCACGAGATATTCTACTTAGACTAGTCAAGATGACATGTGAACATAGACTTGCAGACTCAAAGAATTAAGTCACTTGACCTGAGAAATCTTAACTCCAGTTCCTATAAGGTTCCTTTGAAATTAGGTGGATTAAGGTCAAATCAAGTCCATCCTCAATATCTACTCATAACTTGGTTCAGAACCCACTAACTTTTCACTTTGCATATGCAAAATATGCTGATGAGATGTAGATGTCAGGCTATGAAGATGAATGAAAATGCAAGACTCTTTTTCTTTTCTTTTTAGATGCAGAGATGATATGGAAGAGTAAATAAGAAGCCTATTTTTATTTTCATTTTCATTTTGTTTTTTTTTATTTTTCAAAACTTTGGTATATCTCCAATGTTACAACAATTTACAAGAGTTTTATAAGTATTGTACAAATTATACAAGTGTTCATGTATTTTACAAGAAGATTTTTTTTCAATTTTATACAAAAGTTTTACAAGTATTATACAACAAATTTTTTTTTATTTTTACCCACCCGTAATTATTGTAAAATATATACAAAAATACGTGAAAAATACACGAAAGTACGAGCTATGGGTAAAGTATATATGTAATATATACACGCTCCCCTATACTTAGTGTGTGCTATGTCCTCAGAGCACGAAAGCGACTAAAAAGACATGGCTCGGACTAAGCGTAGGAGAGATAAAATAACAAAAAGTATAGAAGTCGTCCTGCCCCCCTATACTTAGGCTCTGGCAGCCTAAGTGTAGAAGGTCAAAAAGTGGGGCGGACGAGGTTCAGGAGAGAAGTGGATGTATATACAGTGCGGGCATTGGTCCCCCCCTATACTTAGGCTCAGGTCAGCCTAAGTATAGGATGGAAGTAGGTAAGAGGACCAATGTGATCTGGAGAATGTACAAAGAGCCCACGTTGGTGGTCTTCTAAATTCCCGACTTCTTCGGGACAACATGGATTGGGGCCACCCACCTAGAGTCGGAGATTGGGTAAATGAAACCCGCGTTGCACCATTTTTCTATCTCCTTCTTCACGGCCTATCGTAAATTTGGATTCAACCGGCGTTGGAATTCACGAGAGGGTTTTGCTTCATTCTCCAAGTAAATATGGTGCGAACACAGAGCGGGAATTATCCCGTGGAGATCGTAAATGCTCCAGCCTATCGCCTTGCGGTTTTTCTCCAGGATCTCTAGCAAGCGAGATTCCTGCTTCTCGGTCAATCGCGAACTGATGATGACCGGAAATTTCTTGTCTTGACCTGCAAGGAAGGCGTATTTTAATGTTGTGGGCAGGGGTTTGAGCTCAAGAATTGTGTGATCGTCTAATAAATCTGGCTCAATCCGATCTGGTTCTGTGTTGGAAGTGGCTGGATCGATCTCTGTGATAGCTGCCACCAAGTGCGGCTCTGGAGTCGGATCGTCAAAGGTCTCCATACAATCGGCAAACGCCTCGTCCGACTCGTCATCCTCATCTTCCGATTGTCCTAAAGATGTAAGGACTGACAGGCCCAACTGGGCCTCTACGTCATCGAAGATGTAGGGCGATGCAGGCTCAGATCTATACTCGTTCCTGAGGATCTCACAGACTGACTCATGCACTGGATTATCTTCGGAGGAGATGGACACATTGGTGCTGGCTGGGTTCTGTCTCCATGGCCCAACTAAGTCTACATGCTCGCAGTCTGTTCCGGTAGAAGAGTACTCGGTGCTGGATTCTGAATCCGGTCTCTGCCATCTTGTCTGCTTCATTTCAAGTTCCTCATCTCCGCCTGGAGTTTGGAACTGAATTTTCCCGATCTTATAGTCAAATAAGGCCCCTGTTGTTCTGAGGAAGGGCCTACCTAGAATGATCTGGGAATCTCTCCAATTGCGAGGGGTTTCCATATCCAGGACAGTGAAGTTCACCATGTATTCTTGCCCCTCGACTTTGATTACAATGTTCCTTAACTCTCCTTGGGACCTCTTGGTTGATTTATCAGCAAACTGAAGAAGAGCTCTAGATTTCCTAAGAGGTCCGAGATTAAGCCGCTCATAGAGGGTTGTAGGCATTAGATTGATTGAGGAACCATTGTCCAGGAGAGTGTGTGCAAACGCTATGTCTTCAACATGACTCACTACATAATGTGCACCCATGTCTCTTCGTTTCCTTGGAAACGAGTTCTTTATTGCACAAGTTGTGGCTACTGATAAAACGTGTTTCTCAACACGGCTTTTGATCTTCCTGCTAACCCTAGTAGGTGTGCATCTCACCTTAAGGTATTTTTGTAATGCAGGGGTCATTTCCACGAACTTGTCAAAGGGGATTGTGACCTTGATGTGTTTATTGCAGAACTCTGCCATCTCAGGGTCATCTTTTTGGATTTTTTTGGTTTTCTTCTTTCCACCCTTGAGAGCTCGGGGGAAAGGGATTATTGAATCCAACTCATGTTCGGAAACTGAAAGATTTTCATTAACTTCGGGAACTGAGTTCTTTACATGACTCTGACTCTGAAACAAACTAGGACTTTGACTCTAACTGAAAAGAAAATGCTGAGGCGAAACCGATGATGCTTCTTCCGCGACTGTTGGACGATCCTCCTCAGATGGAGGTGCGGGCTCTTCATCGGTTTCGTTGGACTCCATGCGGATGCGAGAATGTTGCTTCGAGGACTCAGATGTCCTCTTCTTCTGTCGGCGGTGGTGGTGGTGATGCTCCTCCTCTTCTTCCTCCAAGTTCTCCTCAGGTAGAGTCTCGGAGGCTCCTTCCTTCTGTGCCCGTGCCCGATCAGGTATGGTCACGGTCCTTCCGCTCCTGAGGGACATATGATTTACATTATCGTACGAAAGGATCTCATGTTCAGATAAATAATTATCTGAATAATATACCTGATCTCGAGGTCGGTTCTGGCCCTGATGTAAGCTATTCGGGTTGGCCTGAACCTGTGCGGGAATTGGGGTCTTTGGCGCCATCTGTTGGTCATGGGTACGAGAGACCCAATTGATATCGGTTCTCATGTCCAGGTAGTCATTCTGTATCTGTTGGACCCTATCAGACAGGGTCTGGATCGCCAAGGTGAGGGACTCCAATTCAGTGGGCTGGGCTGGCTGATGTGCAAATGAGGTTCTGTATTGGCCCTGCTGGCCATGCCAATATTGCTGCTGCTGGTGGGACGGTGCTGGCCCCTGCTGATAGGTGCGCTGTTGCTGCTAGTACTGCTGAGGCTGGTACCCTTGTTCTGGCCTGGACTGAAAGCGCGGTGTGGGAACGGGCCTGGTTTCTCGGTAGGCTGGGGATGGGCGGTGAGGCTGATCCTTCCCCATCTCGGCCTGCCTGACAATCGGGTCACGGCTATACCAAAGCCCGTTGATCTCGTACACTTGTGGAGGCTCCTCGTATCCCGTCTCCACTTGTGGGGGTGCATGCTGGTTCTGCTGGGTGTAAGTCTGATCCCAGCTACTCTGAGACCCCGGTGCCTGTTCCTGTACAAGATGGACTCGATGTACAGGTACAGGTGGTGCAGAAGGGGCAGGTAGCTTTATCTTAGCTACCTTCTCAGAAAGTTCCTCCACTTGCTTCGATAGGTGCGAAAGAGACTCAAGTTCCGTGACTCTCTTGTGGATCTGTTCGACCATGGTTAGCTTGTCAGCAATCATTCCCATGCTGGGAATGAGGTCCTCGGTCAGATCTGCTACAGTCCTTCAGGTTGTCTCATTGGATAGGATTGAGGGAGACAACTGATAGGCCCTGGTGGCCTGTGACCTGTCGGTTTCCGCCATCTGCTCCAGGATCTTCCATACAGCGTGCTCGTTTTTGTTCAGATAGCTTCCTCCACAGGCGGCACTGACTAACCCCTGCATCTCCGGGGTTAGACCACAGAACAAGTTCTGGACTAGGATCGCCTTAGAAATGTCGTGGCAAGGGCATTTCTATACTAAGTCATTGAACCTATCCCATGCATCGTGGAAGGGTTAACTAGGTCCTTGGGAGAAGCTGGTGATATTTGTTCTCATTTGATTAGTCCTACTGAGAGGGTAGAACTTTTTCAGGAAGAGGTCCTTGAACTGCATCCAGGTAGTACAAGCCACCCCTAGGTTCTTCAGCCAATGAGCAGCCTTATCTCCTAAGGCAAAAGGGGTGGCTTTCAGTCGAATATAATCTTGGCCAACATTGGGATGGCTAAGATTGTTGCATACCAGCTCGAAGTCACGGAGGAAAGAGTACGGCTCTTCATTGATGTTTCCGTTGAACTTCAGAAGCAGACTAAGGAAGTGGGGCTTCAGCTCAAATGCCTGGGCGGGAACCGCTGGTGCGAGCCAATTCTGAATCTCGTTCTCCGCCGGGTTGTAGGTATTGACCATTGGTCGGTCGATTCCTCCAGCTACTATAATCTGTCCCATCTGCGCCGTGAGATTTGCATTCTTCTGTTCGGCTTCGGTAAGGCGAGCAAGAATCTGTCGTATTTGTTCCTCATCCGGTGGCATCTTTGGCGGCATCTTGTCCTCTAGTCCTGGGTGGGAAGTAGGATTGGTGTCATACGACAAATCAAGGAAGGGATCACTGAGGCGATGGTCTTCCTCGATAATCTCGGAGGAGATGAAAGGGTTGGTTTGAGAGTAACCACCTTGAGTATGAGGGAACCAAGACTCAAGAGGGTCATGAGTCCTGGGTGGTCCAAGGTGCGCTTGGGCCGATGAAGACGAGTTACTTGGGGGACTCATAGAGAGATCGGTAAATAGCGTGTTGAGATCTCCCCAGTTACTCATCTTGATGTGGCGAGAAGAAGATAGGATTTTACTCCTACCTGAAGCAAATCAATCCAAAACCCTGGTTTCACACTCAACACAGTGAAGGACTCGAAATCGAGTCCAATTAATCTTGTAGTTTTTAAGTGTGATTTTCAAGCAAAAATAGCAAGGATTACGCGACCTATAGGGAAGTCGGCTCAGAGCCGGATGTGTCTTCCATGTTTAACCTGTCGCCTAAGATACCGCTGCTCCTTCCTTTCTTCGCTACTATCCCAAGTCGATGGATTCAATGACCACACCCCTATCTACCTGCAAGCAGGCGGAGGATGACAAGGTCGGAACTTCACCCCGGGGGGTTACTGGCAGCTTGTCGCAGAGTACCGCAATTTTGCCCCTATCTACCTGAGATAGGCGGAGGCTACTTGGTATTAGTCAATGAATCTGAAATTATTCGACTTGTGATAATTGCTAGGATCAGTCAGAACGTGATATGGAAGGCGGGGATTTGGGCTCTGCCTTAAGTTTTTCACACACTCAAGTACCCTCACTCAGCCTGAAAACAAGGTCGGGGATTAATCTCCCGCAAATAATTTTCAAATTTTATTCCCTTTTTTGTCAATACTGTTTAGCAGTCCCGATTTAAGTTAAGTTATCACTTGATTAAGTTCAACCACACAGCACGCCTATCGTCCAGTCCCAATTTCCTTTTAATTTAAATGTGATAAAATCAGAGGGGGAAATCGAGAAAAGCCGATGCAAGTTAAAAATAATGATGCGTATGCTGAGTAGAGAATACTTACAGTGATCCCTTCGCTTTTTTATGCAGGATGCAGAACAGAATTGAAAACTTTATCTAAATGCAAATGCAGGTGATGAAAGCCGCTCCTAGACAGGCAGTTCTATTAGCGTGAAGAACGGGTTAATTTGGCTAAGTACTGCGGTCTAAGTGCGTCTTTTAAGTGAGTTGTGTGGTCCTAATGATTACGAGCACAAGCAATTCCTAGATTGGCTCGGGGAGCCGCTAGTGCAAGCTAATTTACATTCATCCACACAGCACACGGGACACAGTTCTACTATACTTACACACGTGAGAACCCAAACGGGAACCGCCGGAAATGATGCAAAAAAGAAATAAAATAAATAAAAATTACAATGCCTCTCTATTCACTCAATTACAATGCTCAATCGTCGAAGCGTCTTCGACTCCTCGCATTCCTCGCATAGAAAAAGAGTGAGGTCAGAGAGTGACACAAAAAAAATGATGCAAAGAAATAAAAGAGAGGAAATAATTACAAGAAAACCGGGGGTCAGACTACCCGGGGATGAAAAAAAATCAAACACTCAAAAATATCACTAAAAATTAACCTAAGCCGTGCCTCCCTAGCAACGGCGCCATTTTGATAACTCAAAAATTCGGTCAAGTTAATGTCCAAATTAATTTAATATGTCTTTGTTGCAGTCGGATACGAGGGGCTAAACAAAAACCACTTTTAATTAGATTGGAGTCAATTTCAAGCGGTGAATTTTTTACTTGATAGTATCCAAGGTCGAACTCAGGGAGGCATCTGTCTCCTTAGGTAAATTTTAGCAAAGTCCAAGTGTGTGATTTTCGAGAAGTCTTTTTTTTGTTCTTTTTTTAATTTCTATGCAAGACACATGCAAAATCAGGCCAACGTACAGGTTAAATCAGAAATATGGTCAAATTAATTCTAAAAATTATAAAAATTGGCCAGATGATGAACTATGGTGAAATTAAGCTACTCTATTTTTTTTAGAATTTTCTGATGCACGGATAATGAAAAAATACAGACTTTAGTGAAAATGACTAAATCAATTTTAATAATTATCAAACGATGATATTTTTCAGAAACAAAATTAATCCAAACAGGTCTAGTTAAGAGCTATCCAAATCAACTTGAATTTCGTTAAAATACGTCACGGTTGATTAACTAAAAATCGATTAAGGTTTTCACTAAATAATTTTTCTATGACAAACTACACGTGCAAATGATATGAATTTTGGATATGTTGTAGCATAAACTTAGATCTACCAACTACAATTTTTGGAGATTTTTCGATAAGCAGACAACGTGCAATAAATTAAACAATCAAAATGGACAAAATATTGCAATTTTCCACCAAATTAGTTTCAATAAATACTCTGCAAATCAGAAAAATACAAATAAGTGCTAAAATGATAGAACAAGAGTTATGCTACACAATGCAACAATGACAACAAAATAAACGTGCAAATGCAAGGGTGTGAATGCAATACAGAGAAAAGAATTATGAGCAGAAATGACGCACAGGGACTTACATGCAATAATCGGAATCTTGAAATTTTTTAAGAACTTGCAAAGGGGTGCAAGTGTCCCCTTTGCAAATTCCCTTTTCTTTATTGTGCGATGGATGTGCTCTCCTTCTTGCCTTGAAATAGGGGATCTTCACGCGGATGGATGGGGCTTCACGCGGGCGCGGGGAGGAGGCTGGTCGGCGCCTGGAGCTCGGTGGTCGTGCGGCGAGGAGATGGCGGCGACGGCCGGTGTTGGAGCTTGCAGCAGCCGCACATGCGCGCGCAGTTGAGTGGCTGGGTGGACGCGCGTCACGCACGCGCTGCAGTGGCGGAGGGGCGGTGAAGCGCGCTTGCGGGCGGCGCGCGGGTGGCTGACGACGGCTGGAGTGGCGCGTGGGCACACGAGGAGGGTTGCCTGGCCTGGCTAGCGTCCGCGCGCTAGGTGGCAGTTCAGGAGGCGGAGGCCGACGCAGTTGCAGCCGTGGATGGCGTGGAGGGGCGGACCACGGTGCCGCAGGTGGCTGTGGGGACGAGTGTCGGCTGAATACTCGAGCTGCTGGCGTAGGTGGTCCTGCTAGCTGGGCGGTGACACCTGCAATGAAGGAGGAAGCTCGAGCGTGGCTCGGCAGTGGTGGAAGGAGGATCGTCTACCTGGTTTGGTGGTTGGCAAGGAGGTGGTTGTTGGTGGAGTCGGATGATGGGGTGTGTGCGTGTGATGGTGAGGCGAGGAAGAAGAAGCAGGGGAGATTCACCACCTCCCCTGTCTCTCATGCATTTGTTTAAGTGGGCGTAAATAACTGATTAATTGGTTGATGAAAATTCCTCGAAAAATTAAATAAAAATCACCGTTGCGTTCGCAACGTGTGATTTATCCGTTGAAGTGAAATCGGTTTGGTGATTCTGTGATCGGACGAGGATGAAACGAAGAGAGAGAGAGAGATAATGAAATGAAATGAAGAAGAAGGAGGAGAAGGTTACCTATAATGTGGATGGGGAAGGTGCCTGTGAGGAGGAGCTAAGCTGCTCCTGTCGTCGCTCAACGTGCGGCAAGCGGAGCTCGAGCAGGCCTCGTATGAAGCTTGCAGCGACGAAGGTTATAGCCTCGCCGGATCTCGCCAATAAGGAGTCGTCTTCGCTCGGAGGGATCTCCTGGAGCTGTCACCTTCAGGGAATGTAGAGCTGGGCTTCTTCTCTCAAGTGGCGGATGGGGATGAATGGAGGAGTGGAGGGGATTAAAAAGATGAGAAGGTGGAGGTTGGAGAGGACATGGAGAGAGTGGGAGAGATGGGAGATGGAGTGGAGAAGATGGGGGTGGGAGTGGTCGAAGATGTGGCCTCTCCCTCAAGTTAAGGGAGAGTTGAGGGAGGGATGGGTATTGACCGTTGATGGAGACCCTCTCATCCAACGACCCAGGACAAAGGAGAGGAATGGTATAAGTGGGTGAATGAGGAGGCGACATATGGCGACTCCAGGAGATGCCACGTGTCGCTCCGAGAAAAATCCGCAACTAAATACAAAGAAAAATCAAAAAGAAATAATAAAAGAGTTTAGATTAAAAAGTGATCAACACGAAAGTTGCTCGTCTCGACGAGATCTACAACTTTCGTTAAGGGCTGAAAATCAAATGAAATCGTCTGTGCAAAACGTATTTTTGGGTGGTACTTTATAGATATAAAATACCGCATTTTATCTTTTGTGATTTTTTTGTCATTTTTAATTAAGAGAAAAATCAAAATAAAAATAGAGAAAATATTTACAGCTTAATCTAATTTTTTCGGATTTTTAATAATTAAGAAAATAAAAAGATAAAATACAGGGGCAAAACGGTCAATATGCACAATATACAAAAGGGGCCCAAAACCCAAGTTTTGCATACAAGCTCCGATTTTGATGAAATTGGTCTTGTTTCGAAGGTCTCTGAATGTATATTACTTTAAAAGTGAGTAGACCTTATTCGGAGGTTGTATGAGAGAGATATGTGTATTTTAAGGTCTAAGGTCTTCAACTTGGATTCGGGTTTTATTGGTCAATTTTACAAGTTAGTATTTTTTAGATATTTTTCCTTTATTGGTGTTAGTCATATATACACTATGGAGTTGATTTTATTGGATTTGGAGTTAGTATAAAATAAATACAAATAGGTGAAATATGGTGAATATACAGGTGATTTGTTTAAGTGAAATTTGGCTTCTTATTTTATGCAAATATGAATGCTAAAATGCAGATGTTATCAATGCATGCATGAATGCTACTTATGCAATATAAGTGGAAATATGCAGCTATTTACTTGGACACACAGCTCTATTTTCAACTTTTAGAGTGATGAATCACAGATTCATCAGTTACTAAGAAATCACACAACTTGACCAAATTAATTTTAATGTCAAATCGGTTCAATTTAGTCAAACTATATTTTTCCTAGAATCCTAATCCAGAGATGAACACAAAACACATTTTTTTGTATTTTCAGGGTTAAAATGCAACAGTGAAAAATGCACACCTTTTATGGGTATTTTCGTAATTTTTCATAAACAGTAAGCAAAAAATATGAAAAATTTATTAGAATTAAAACTAGATGCAAGGAAACTACAGTAATATTTTTTGGAATTTTTTGACAAAATATGAATTTTTTATGGATTTTTTAGTTAAAATAGAGTGACTGTGAGTAATTAATTCCTAATAAATCCAGTTATCAAATTAATCAGAGTGCAAATTATCTCAAGAAGCTATTTATACTAGAAATCCAGGAGAGTTGAAATTTCGCAAAAATGATGTATGTGGATTTAATTAAAAACCAAATATCCAAATCACTCTATAATTTATTTTAGAACAAAACAACTCCATTTGAGATGAAATTTGGATAGTAATTAGAACATTTGTCAAGGCATCATTCCTGATTTTTGTATAATTTTTCGAGCAACTGTGAGTGAGATATGATTTTAAGAGTCCAGAATGGGTAAAATATGCAATATTTCAGTTAAATATTTTTAATTAATTATGCAAAGACCACAAAAATAGGAGGAAATATTCATATAGTAGACAATTTGTTGCTCAACATCATACTATTTTTTATTGAATAGAACGATGCATAAATGAGGTAAAAATTGCTATTCAAACACAGGGTTATCCGTGCAAATTTTAGAGAACGAAATACAAGAAGACTTAGAGCAGGGACCATTTTGTAATTTAAGAAACATAATGGGCAAGCGTGTAATATTTACAATAAAAAATAGAAAAAATGAACAGTACATTTCTTCTTCTTCGTTAGGGAGCAGGTGGATGAACCCAGAAATGGGTGGTGGCGGCGGCGGCGGGCAGATGTGCGGTCGGCGGTGGGGGAGGTCGCACGGCTGCGTCGGCGCGCGGAGGGCAGGCTCGCGTGGCCTGGCGCTGTGGGCAGGAGGGCGAGGAGAGGGCGGCGGAGGCGCTGGGGGGACTGAAGGGGGGCCACGCGAGGATGGCGAGGTCGGAGTTGTAGGAGAATACGGCTGGCGGAGGTGCGGCGGCCCACGCGCGGAGGGCCGCACGGTGGCTGGAGGCAATGGGGGGTGCGGCGGCTCACGCCGGTTGCTGGAGGAAGGGGGGGCGGCAGTGGTGCTGCAGTTGCTTCCCTCCCGTTAATTTTTTCAATTTTCATGATGTGATTTAATTTAATTTTTTTAAAGATTTTTTTTTATTTTTTAATTTTCTTTAAATAGGGAATGAAATAAATGTGAAGGAAAAAATGATGTTGGTGGTAGTATGATGAAATAGAACAAATGGAGGATGATGTGTGGTGATATGATGTGATAAAAAATGCACAAATAACAACATGATAAAATGAGAAGAAAAATTACCTACGATGGAGACGGTCGTCTATGAGGTGCTAAGGAGAGAACGGTCTTCGCTCGAATCGCCGGCGAGCGATGAGCTCGAGCAGCTGTGATGTTGGCCAAGATACCAACAGATCTCACCGGAGAGATGGCTGTCGTCGATCGACCATGGTTGCATCGCTGTCACCGACTCAACTCTGGGAGCTAGGCTCTCCTCACATAAATATGGATCAAGTGCAAAATGACGAGGATGTGATGTATATAAAGAGAAGATATGAGAAGTTATTAAAGTGGTGGAGTTGAATGGGAGGTTGTATTATTCATGGAGTTGAATGGGAGGTTATTAAAAAATGATGGAGTTGAATGGAGGTTGGTGTAGAGAATGTGAATTAAATAATAAAATAAATAATGATATAAAGTAGGATACTTTAAATACAACAAAAATATAAAGAAGGAAAAATAGTGGAGAATTTACAAAGGAATACATACAACATGTTCATTTTTTATTTGCTTTTCTAATATGTAATTTTTTTATCTTTTTAATAAGAGATATTTACAACAGAAAAATATAATAAAATACTATATTCAACATACAACACAACGATGATTTTTTTGGATTTTTAAGTAATTGAGAAAGATAAATAAAAATGAAGAAAGAATGAATATATACATAATATACAATGTACATCTAGGTCTCAAAACCCAACTTCTGCAAATGAGCTCCGAATTTTAAAGAAACCACTTCCGTTGGATAGATAAATTTTCTAACTTAAATTTAAAAGTAAGTTTGGTGAATTTGGAGTTCATACGGAGCGAGAATTTGGCCTGGAAGTTGGACTTTATGGCTTTTTCTCTTTGGGATCTAGAAGCATTTATTTAAGGTGAATTTCATTTTGTATTTTTATATATATTTTTATAAACAAGTTAGTGAAAGAATTAGCCAAAAGGAGTTGAAATAAAATTATTAAAAATACATGAAGTTTTGGGCTATTTACAAGTGAAACTCCTTTAATTTTACGGCTTTTTATTGTTAATTTATTTTGTACAATATAATCTATACTAATTAATGTGTTTTATTTACATGAGTTATTTTGTTAATTTATTTTTTTATATACATTTATTTGAAAATTTTCTCAGGGATTTTGCTAAGATCAAGATATTGTGATGATGAATCGCAGATTCATCAGGTCACATATGCGAATTACTCGGACCGAATATACTTTTTACTCATATATAGCGCATATTGTATATGTGTTACGTTAAGTGTCCTTCCTGCATATGCGACCGCATATGCAGATGCATAGACCGAGTTTCTGAACCTTGATCGAGCGCATCATTTCGTCCATTTTGCATAAATTTATTGCTTCTCATCCCTAAAATGATCTTGAAATTGGTAGAATACTATGAAATAGACTGGGATTTGATTATCGCCCTTTTTTTCTATGGTGCATATGTATATACATCATTTGAGAATCTCAATTACGTACATATTGCATCTTGTTACGTGCATTTTCTATGTTTAAACATTTACCCAATGTGCACCTGTTGTTTTTAACGGTGTAAGTTTGTTTCAATATTTCAATTTATATACATGAGAGACATTCATTGTATTTATCGTTGACTGCACTTATGTGAAATGAGCAATCATGTGATCTGATAGATTTGAATTTCATTTGTTTCACATGCATTATGGTATATGTTTTAAATAATTTTGGTTTGTATAACTTGAATTAGGATTGACCTGATGCCTCGGAGTTACTAATCTCTAATAGGTGGAGATGAGCTGGCCTGGCTCTAAACCAGGCCTAGTGGAATAGGGTCAGGCTTGGGTCCAAACAAAAAAGAAATTTGCAAGCATGGGTCCGGCCCAAGGCCAGAGTTTTTTAAATGAGACCCATCTCATCCCTAGTCACTGGACCCCCTCCCCAGTCATGGAGATAATTGACAATAATTGTAGGATCTGTCAGATAAAAATCCCTAGTTTATTTTACCCGCTCCCATATCGGCCCAACGCACTGACACCATATTAGTCTTAACTAGGCCTAAGTATTTTAACCTAGAATAATGGGTCCCACCATGTTACTCCAGATCTTTTTTGGTTTAATTTCACATAGGTGCTTATTTCTTTGAGAATTACAATTCGTTCCAATCTCTATTGATTCTTTGCAGAAGAGAGAAAAAGGTTCAATTACACGAAAGGTTCTAAGGTTGTGATCCCCAAGGTTGTGATGGTGCATGTTTGTATTATCTGTCAGCAAGTACCTAAGCTGCTATTCTTCTTTTGGCCTTAGATGAATGAATTTTATACTATATAAAAAATAGGAAATAAAAAATGTTGATCCCTGCATACAGTACATGTTCTATAATAAAAGCCAATTATTCCATATTCTTAAGAATAACATAGGAATGCTAATAAGCACTAGGGGTGCTAATCGAATCGAATATATTCGAATTCACCTAGATTCGGATTCAATTCATTATTAAATTTTTGAATTCGAATTCGAATCAAATTTTAAGAGAATTTCTAATCTAAATTCAAATTCAATTCGTTTGGAGTTTCGAATATTCAAATTCGATACATTTCAAGTCGAATTATTTTCACAAGTCCCCACAATACTTAGAAACGGAACTAACCAATTCGTTGGTTAACCTTAATGTTACATCCTCACCCACTCATAGTTTAGAGGTAAGTACCTGCATACAAGGATCGAGGTTACTCTCCCATAAGACAATGATATTCACTTTTATTTGTTTTTTAATTAATCAATAGTATTTAGTAGTCATGATTTTATTAAGTGGTCACTTGCTATGATGTCCAGAGCCAAGAATGTCTACCGAACAATCCTAATTCCCTTTAATCATATGTGAGAAAACACAAAGGGAGGAATCGGAAAAGACACGATAAGACAATGATGTGTGCTCAAATAGAAATACTTACAGTGATCCTCGAAATCTCCAAACAATAAGCTAAATAAAATTGAAATTTATACTATATTCATGCACCAGAAAACTTCTCCTAGACAGATAATTCTATTAGGGAGTGAAGAACAAGTTAATTTTTGGCTAAGTAGAACATCTAGTACCTTTTATTAATAGTGAAGTGTGATCTTAGGACTACAAGCATAATAAATAAACCTAGTAACTCTAATAGTCGGTGTACAGTCCTAGATATACATCAAGCACCACAAAAAATATATGGGCTTGATGGGTCAAGTGTCCAATATGGGTACACACGCGAGAACCCAAATGGAAACCGATGGAAATGAGATAGTTATTACAAATTATTTACAAAAATAATTATCTAAAAAATAAAACAAGACACTCTCTTCAAAAAGATAGAAATGCTTCGTTATGCCTCTCTAGTGTCCTCGGTCCACAGAATCACCCGCCTCAAGTCTCCTTGGAGTGTGTTGACTCCCGAAAAAATCACCCCATGTCCATTGAGTCCCTTGCAAGAAAAGAGAAATGGATGTTAGAGAGAGATACACAAAATATATACAAAAATAAAATAAATAAAAATACTGAGAAAAATAAACAAAGAAATATATGCACAACAAAATTAAGGGTTAGACTACACGAGGGTGGAAACCCTAAAATGTAAATTGTTTAAAAATCAACCCTAAACTATATACCTCCCCGACAATAGTGCCATTTGAAAGGCTTTGCTCTCTACGACTCTTAATTTGATGAAATTTACATCGGTTGTAGAAGGTGATAGAGAACAAGTCAATCAAAAATGACCACAATAAAAATAATTATGCACTTAATCCTAATGAGTTCAATTATTTATTTTACTTAGGCAAGTCCTAGGGTCGAACTAAGGGAGGTAATATGAGGGTTTTGAATTCATTTTCAAGCAATATAGGATTAGTTTCAAAGAAGAGAGATGTATTTCTATGGTCTTTTTAATTTTACCAATTTTTATGCATTTTTAAATAAAAGATATGCAATTATCTAAAATAAATATGATTCATGTATTTATGTAATATTTTATGCACGAAAATAATGTTTTACAATGTGTTAGAGAAAATAAATAATACATTTTTTTGAATTTTAAATGAAGATGAATGATGCAAATAACAAGCATTCCTCTCAAGCAATTTAGTCCATGAGCCTACCATTAATTAATTTTAGAGAATAAATGATCGATTATTGTCGAATTAATTCCCAAAATGATGCCACAATTTCCACAATTTTTATGAACAATAAAATCGATTACAGAGAATACATTGCTCACAATGAACAAATGCTCTTCTCAAATTTATTGGCATCAAAAATTGTCTCGAGAGGTTGATTGAATGTTCTACAATATAGGGAATTAAATAAGCTCCAAAATGACATAAAAACATGAAATTTGGTTCATAGATACTCAAGATATTAATGAAACAGACTAATAACATAAAGGTAATAAAAGTATGGCGAATAGGACCTTCACAGGGGTATATCTGCAATTCTCAAAAGTCGATACGGGTCTCTCTATATTTTCCTCACAGCAAGGGGTGTATCTGTAATTATCAAAAGTTGCGGTCGCTCTGCAATTTTCCCCAAGGTAGGGGTATGAGCAAAATTTTTAGGAAGTTCTTGGGAATGGGCATAAGTAACAGAATCATGTACATGACACACATGGTGGATTTCTTTATGGATAATCAGAACATGACAGAATAGGCACAAAATGACCAAGTCCACATGTGCGCCGCATGTGTCTTGGGTTGGCTCAAGCGGTAACGATGACTTGGATTCCTTCAAGCTCTACATGGCCTCCCCTACAACCTTAGTTGATCCGAGGCTCTTGGCATAGATCAGAAGTTTAGGGCTCCCTATAGCCGTTAGATCAGAGTAGGGGAAGAGTGGATCAATGGTGCAGTGCGTTGAGCTCCTCCCTCCTCCCTTGATATGCAGTGGCTAGAATCGATGGTCTGCTAGCTGCTCCAATGGCCGACACATGGCCAAGGGATGTCGGGGCTGGTGCTCCTCTCCGTCATGTGCCTGTAAGTGTGGAAGAGTAGTACTCGAGGTTGGGACCTCAGCTAGGAAGTTAAATTGCATAGAAGAGAAGGGACAATGGAATGCTTCAGGTTACCATGGCGAAGGGGAGTAGTGATGGCTCCGGTGATGGTTTCACCATAGATGGAGGGGTATGGGAGTTAGAACATGAAGTGAGGGCCAAGTGTTGCAAAGTGATCGTTGGTTTGGGGGTTGGGTTCGAAGATGAGTCGGGGAGGATAAATCCAGAAGAAGAGGTAAACAAAGAAGAATAAGAAGAGGAAGAGGAAGAAAATAGGGATGAATATGATACCCGGTGATAGTGTCAGCTTGATGGTTGGAGGAACAAGAGTTCAACTCTAGGTCTCAGCCTCATATCCCGATGGTGGGATTGAGACTTGGCTGTCTCCTTCGAAGCAGCAGCACTGAGTTAACGTCGTGGATCACGCCCAAGGGAGGTCGTCGTCGTTGTCTCATGGCTAATGCCACCAGCCATGATCTTCAGCTTCTCTCCCTCTCTCTATTTGGAGGAGGAGTTAGGTCTTAAATAGGAGGGTGATTGATTGGTTTGGGTTCGATGGCGATGAAGATCAGACCATTGGGGATTGGTTCTTTTGGGAGATGATCAGAGAGGAGGGGGTAAGGAGTTGTATTACCAGAGATTGGGTTTGAACTGGGGTAAGGGGAGTTAATCATCTGAGGATCATAGATGATAGAAGCGATTGGTGTTGCAATAGGATAAGAAGAATTGTCGGTCATTTGGATTGGTTAGGGTAGGGTTCGGGTTTCATTTTATGGTGATTAGGATTAGGGATTGGGAAAGAAATTGGGTTCTCGTCTGATCGATTGGAGAAGAAGATAAAGAGAGGGATAAGATCGAAGAAAGGGATCAAGTTGGTTCCAGGTGGTTGGAGGGGATAGAGAGGAGCGATGGCCAGAGGATTTAGGCCGTTGAAGCGGTGGAGGTTGCGGGGAAGAGGCGGAGCATGGGGAGACATAGGCCAGAGGTGTAAGAGGATGGGAGGATCGTTTGAACTTCCTGATCCAATAGTTGGGAATTATCATGTGGGTGGCACGTGAGGTTGAAGGGGATTAGGCGGGGGATACGAGATGTTGGATCGAATTTGATCCAATGGCCTTGGTATGTCACTTAAGGACAAAAAAGTTGGCCAGGCAAGGGAGCAAGTTTGCCCAACGACTGAGGTGGTCAAATGCGATTTTGACACATGTTCTGTTGACCATTGACCATCCATAGAAAATAAAGAAAAATAAATAAAAAATAGAGAATGACTCAAATCCAAAAATATCCCAAATAAAATATGTAGCCCTAAATGCATTCTACAATGTTCATGAAGGACCCAAATGCTAATGAAGTCAATTGTGTAAGATATGAATTTTTTTGGTGATATTCTATGAGTATAAAATACCAATTTTTTATTTTTGTAATTTTTATTTGGCTTTTTGTAATCAATAAATTCATACAAAAATCAAACATGATGTAGAATAATGCAAAAGATATAAATTAATTGTTTTGGAATTTTTATGAGTTAAGAAGAGGTTAGAATAATTTAATGATGTGAATTATTTACAAATGAATAGGTATATATGCTCAAGTTAGAATTTATATTTTTCTTTGCTTTCATGGTTTTTTTGGATTTTATTTTATAGAATTAGTTAAAATATGAGATGAACTAAAAAATGAAAAATAAATAAATCAAAAAAGAGGAAAATATACACATGAAATAACCAGTCAAAAATCATTAAATATGTATAGTATATAGTTAGCTCCTGATGAATGAGGATCATCGAGGTACCTAACGTCTAGTCTTGGAGGAGCATGCGGTGTCCGATAAGTTGGATCCCACAATCATTGTATCGGCCCTCTCTCGGCTCTTGGCACTCAAACAATCCAAGTCAATCAACAATTAACCTACAATGATAATTTAGCAATATAAATAAGTGAGCTAAAATTTAGTATGCCCTACTAAAAATATGTATAGTAGACAAGTAGTAGGGGTCGAACCGCATAGAGCACACGGGGTAGAGTAAAGATGATGAGTAGACTACCTAAATATTTTTTTTATTTTAAATTTTTTTTCAATTTTTTGTGGATTTTGATTTTATGTATCTTTTGTTTTTAATTTTGGAAATATTTAATTTTTAATTTTAGAAATAAAAATATAGAGTAGTATGTATGATAATTATAATATATAGAAAAGGAATGAAAAAGAGATGTTTTTAGATTTTTAAAATGTAACCACTAAATTTAAAATTATAAAGATAAAATGTTCTAGATTTATAATTGTTTTCTCTATTTTTGGTAATTTTTAAGTTTTTTTAGAATTTTTATGAATTTTTAAATAGGGAAATACACAAAATAAAGAAAATAAAAAATTTAGGAATGCTTAATAAATATCTATCAATTAAATTGAGCCCAAAATCAAGTTTTCTAAATACTGGGGAATATAAAGAAAATTTTTAATAAATATACTTGTAATTTTCAATGATTTTTGTAGAATTTTTATTAGGTTTTCTGTGTTTTACAATTTTTAGGAGTTTTCTTAATATTTTTAAAATACTTGGTCAAAAAATAAAATATAGCAAAATAAACACATATAACTTTTTAGGAATTGTTCAAAATATTTTGTATTTTTTTGGATTTTTAAATGTCAGATAGTAGAAAATGTAATATTTTTGGATTTTTGTAAACAGGAAATAGTTTTAGTTGTCTTACGAGAAATATATATATGATAAAATATGGCTCCAAGCACTTAATATAATTTTTCTATAATTTTTAGGTACAAAGTGGCATTTTTAATAATTAAAATGCAATTACAAAATTAAATCAGCAGTACATGGACCTAGTTGTAATTTTTAAGAAGTTTCAGAGCATTTTATAACACCTTAGCAAAATCTAGGGGCATCCATGCAATATTCATGCATTTAAATACAACATACGCTTGGCATGGTATAAATGCAAATAAATAGAACAATAGGACCAGACATGCAATTTATTTAAAATATTTGTACCGATATTCAAAGCTATGGACCAAATAATAATAGACAACACAGAGGGGGTCCACACAAAATACCCACCCCCTCACACGCACATGCACGTGAGGTGGCGTGGAATTGGACTAAAGTGCAATAATAATAAGCATGAGGTCCAAAATGCAAATATTACAAAATATTTCAAAGGAAAATGAATGTCCAAATACTAAATGATAAATACAAAAAGGTGGGGTCCTCTTGCATGGGTATAATTACATATAGTTGGTTCAGAATGAGACAAAGCTCAGCGTACAAGGGTAAATATTTACATAACTGGAACCGATGACGTGCCCTTGCAAATTGCCTGGAGGCAAGGATCCTCTTGCATTATTAGGGATCTCTAGGGATATGCTTAAAATTTAACCAAGTCACGTGAAAACTTCATGTGACCTGGACATTCTGATCGTATGGCTGATATGGGCACCATTTATTATGATCCAATGGTTGGGGAAGGGGCTCAGATGAATGGTGGAGATGAGCCCTTTGCTTCCATTTGATGGTTGTCAATGAAGGTTTTCATGGACAGGGATGATGTCTCCTTTGATTGTAATCTACGGTTGAAGCTTGGAGAATGATACCCCTTTGATCCATATCAAAGGATACTTGTAGGTGCTTCTTTGAAAACCCTTCGTTCATCTGCTTCAGGCGAGGGATGGGGGAAAGGTTGGTGGAGGAGGCATGTGTCATAGTTCTCCAAGGTAGAGCTTTGACGTCACGTGGTGAGGGGCTGGTGTCCAGAGACTAGGCAAGGTTCTGATCTTCCTCGACATGTACATGCAAGGAGGAATTAGCTCAAAGGGTGGTAGTTACGCATGTCTCCCTAGGATAAAGATACTCATAAACCGATTCCACACACATACATTTCCACATTTTAAACACACAATATAATATGAGCATGAGAAATTTGCACAAGACTGGAATTAAAATTTTATGTTCCATTTTTACTTATCCATCATTCATTTCATTACAATCCATATCCACAAAAAATACTACATGTATGCATCAAAAAGTATGTGCCCATGCATACAATGTACATGACACGTCTCTCAAAACTACAAGTAAAGAAAAACAGGAAAAGCCAGCTACAAGTAACTGTAGCACAAAAGTGTAGCTATACCAAAAAGAAGGATCTCCAAGTAAACAACGGCCACTCACTGTTGCAGCTGCGTATGAGAACCTGTAGATCCAACACATAGGTATGTTATTAGCAAAGTTTTCTAGTATGATATAAAATTTACAACAAGCAATATATAATTAAAAGGTGTGAATCATCGTGAAACGCCCAAGTCCACTACCCATGTGTAAGAGTCCAATGTGACTAAGGGCATGAGTCGAAGCATAGATTACCAAAATCATTCTTACCGCAGTCTGAATCGCCACGACTAACCCAGTCCTCCTTATGCACAGGAGGGTTATATTCATTTCCAACTTCATTAACCATATTTCTCGGAACTCCCCTCTTAGCACTCCGCTCGGAATACCAATCAATATGGCATACAACAGCCAGTACATGAGTGTTAACTCTAAGTGAACAAGTGAAATATTAGACCACAAGCTATGACTACTAGGCATGCTCTCGAAGCACTGGCTAAAGGTACGCAAGTACTGAGGCCGAACACCATTAGAACAAGTAATTAGTTTCTTTCGAATGCCTACACCACTTTATATTAAGCATGAGGTCCAAAATGCAAATATTACAAAATATTTCAAAGGAAAATGAATGTCCAAATACTAAATGATAAATACAAAAAGGTGGGGTCCTCTTGCATGGGTATAATTACATATAGTTGGTTCAGAATGAGACAAAGCTCAGCGTACAAGGGTAAATATTTACATAACTGGAACCGATGACGTGCCCTTGCAAATTGCCTGGAGGCAAGGATCCTCTTGCATTATTAGGGATCTCTAGGGATATGCTTAAAATTTAACCAAGTCACGTGGAAACTTCATGTGACCTGGACATTCTGATCGTATGGCTGATATGGGCACCATTTATTATGATCCAATGGTTGGGGAAGGGGCTCAGATGAATGGTGGAGATGAGCCCTTTGCTTCCATTTGATGGTTGTCAATGAAGGTTTTCATGGACAGGGATGATGTCTCCTTTGATTGTAATCTACGGTTGAAGCTTGGAGAATGATACCCCTTTGATCCATATCAAAGGATACTTGTAGGTGCTTCTTTTGAAAACCCTTCGTTCATCTGCTTCAGGCGAGGGATGGGGGTCCAAGGTTGGTGGAGGAGGCATGTGTCATAGTTCTCCAAGGTAGAGCTTTGACGTCACGTGGTGAGGGGCTGGTGTCCAGAGACTAGGCAAGGTTCTGATCTTCCTCGACATGTACATGCAAGGAGGAATTAGCTCAAAGGGTGGTAGTTACGCATGTCTCCCTAGGATAAAGATACTCATAAACCGATTCCACACACATACATTTCCACATTTTAAACACACAATATAATATGAGCATGAGAAATTTGCACAAGACTGGAATTAAAATTTTATGTCCCATTTTTACTTATCCATCATCCATTTCATTACAATCCATATCCACAAAAAATACTACAGGTATGCATCAAAAAGTATGTGCCCATGCATACAATGTACATGACACGTCTTTCAAAACTACAAGTAAAGAAAAACAGGAAAAGCCAACTACAAGTAACTGTAGCACAAAAGTGTAGCTATACCAAAAAGAAGGATCTCCAAGTAAACAACAGCCACTCACTGTTGCAGCTGCGTATGAGAACCTGCAGATCCAACACATAGGTATGTTATTAGCAAGTTTCCTAGTATGATATAAAATTTACAACAAGCAATATATAATTAAAAGGTGTGAATCATCGTGAAACGCCCAAGTCCACTACCCATGTGTAAGAGTCCAATGTGACTAAGGGCATGAGTCGAAGCATAGATTACCAAAATCATTCTTACCGCAGTCTGAATCACCACGACTAACCCAGTCCTCCTTATGCACAGGAGGGTTATATTCATTTCCAACTTCATTAACCATATTTCTCGGAACTCCCCTCTTAGCACTCCCGCTCGGAATACCAATCAATATGGCATACAACAGCCAGTACATGAGTGTTAACTCTAAGTGAACAAGTGAAATATTAGACCACAAGCTATGACTACTAGGCATGCTCTCGAAGCACTGGCTAAAGGTACGCAAGTACTGAGGCCGAACACCATTAGAACAAGTAATTGGTTTCTTTCGAATGCGAACACCAATGAGGCCGAACCACTTGCGTACACCACTTACCCTTAAGACATATACTCTAAAGAAACCAATTACCTTCCTTTAAAGAAAATTTCTGGTTGTGGAGAAACAATAACGAATATCATAGGTAATAATTATATTTGGATGATAAAGGTCAAAATTATGTTTCCTTGAACCATTAACAATCCTTGTTCATTAAATTTAAGAATGACAACAAGTACCAAGCTTTTCAAGATAACCCGCACATTCTTAACATATTTCTATAAGTAGGATCTAAGGCTAAAAATAATAAACTACTTCATAGAAAAAATATGATGTACACATTCTTGAACTCAAGTTGGCATTTCACTCTTTTTCTCGACTACGTCTAAAAATGGAATTAAGGAAAGGTCTCGTGAAGTCAGAAACTTTAAAATAACCATCAAGCATCAAGGATGATTTTCTTTTACACAGACAACAGCTTTCTGTAAGAATTATGAGTCTCTTACATCATCACATTAATTCTGCTCCTTAGAAAAGCTCAAAGATGGCATTTCAAAATAGAGTGCAATCAGTGCAGCGAATATTTCAGCATGAATATAAGCATACAGCAAATCGTTTCACTGTATATGACGGGGTAGATTTTCTAGTCACTGGATCCTTGTGGTTTCTTCATGGACATATTCTCCTTGAAGATTAACAGCTGAGCATTTTATTACGCGCTGCACTCCTCCCCGAGTTATTTTAACGTAATTCTCTACGTTTCAGGGTCACAAAAAATGACTCAGCCATTGGATGTCCCTTTTTTTCTCTCTCTTCCTTCTTAGATTAATGTTATATTTTGTGGGTAAACTCGCAGGAGGAGTTTTTCATCGTTTATTATACTTCTAAGTGAAATTAAAGTTTGAAAGGCATTACTTTATTTTCTCTTTTATCTACATCTAAACAAATGCCTATATACAACCAGCTACACTTTTTTTAACAACTGTTGTTGCTGGAATTACATTCTGTGTTTTATACATGTAGTACCAAACAAGAGTACTTCACTTGGTGGCCAAGTATGGACGGATCCGTTCTTGTGGCTATAGCTACATTCTTTCATCGTGTAAAAGGAAATGGTAACGTGAGTTGTGTGCATTTTGGGAGTATACTAAAAAAATTCACAAATATATTTATGGATGTGATCTGGTGCATTCTGATTCCAATCACCAACCAACCTCTGAAAAAAAACTCCAAAGAAATGAAAGAGTTGCTACGTCTTATTTAATGTAATAAATTTCCACTTCCTTTGTAGGCTCTGTGATATTGGTAGCACCATATCTTCTTTTCTGTTTCAAAAAGGTAAGATTTTAAAGGGTGGTCTTTCGGATTTGACAGCATAACCAAAATTATGATATGGGAAATTAACCAAGGCTTAAAGAAATCCAAGGCAACATAGCATCAGCTAACAGTCAGATGTAGAGAAGAATGACGGATAGTGTTTGCGTAGGATGAAGCACAGATGCCGACAGTATCCTCACGGTAATCCACAGATTAATTGAGAGGGTGGATCATCCAACCGTATAGGAGATGACTGTAACCAGCCAAGCCACCTAAATGTCATGAAATCAGGAGCTAAAATCTAATATTGGCATGGCAATTGAAATTTTAAACCCTAAGGATTTGACTCCTAAATCGTATATAATATCAGAGGTAGAAACCTCCACAGCAACAACATCAATCCTCACTTCAACCATGCAACGAGAATCCCTACGACTCTACGGAGTTTCAAGCATACAAGTTCGATAAAAACGTGTAGAATCCACAGCAAGAGGAAGGAACATCATGCCTAAAAAAATCGTCTCCTCGGTTTCTCCGCTCGTGGAGAAACGATGTGTTCGGCACTCTGTTGGCAATGTGAACCTTCACATAAGGATGACCTCGACCTCCTCTATGCAGTGACGACTTCAGATCGTTGATCCAACAAGATCTGGTGGTGCTCCAACGATGGATAGGGAGGAGGAAGGAGTTGTTCTTTGGGTTGGGGCATTTTTGGAAGAGATGGGTGGCTTTTGGGGAATTTTATGTGAGGGCAAATTTAGATCTGGATCTTGGTTCAGATCTGAATTTGACCCGAACCCCAACTCGCTAAAATGAACGTACCTTGGGCTCACGAAATCAGATTTTTGTGTTCTTGTTCTCGTTGGAAAGATCTTGGCGAGCACTACGTGGAGCAGTTTTACAAACAAATTCGGGTCCCTCTACGTGGGATCTCACAGTGGAGCCCTTGGCTTGTCATTAAGGCACAAAAATTGGAAAGGGGGATGAGTTGCTTCGACGGTGTTCGTAGAAGAAGGAGCTTATGGTAGTTGAGAACTACGAGAGAAAGAAGAGAATGTGATGAGATATCGAAGGTGGAGGCATTCCTTAGTAGTATCGAGTTGGATTCAGATCGGAGAAGATGGGCCGATTTGGGGTGTCTCGGACTTGATGGAGGTTTCTGGGAAGAAGAAAAGAGAAATAAGAAGGGAAGAGGAGTTAGAGAGGATATACCTGGAGTTTTGGGTTGCCTGATGGGTTGGAGGAGATTGGCCTCGACTCCTGGTTGTCGTCTTGACCGTAGGCAGAGCACGGGAAGCTGGGGCGCCTGATGAAGATCAGAGCAAGGACACTGACTTGGCCATTATGGATCATGCCTACATGGATGGAGGTCTTCGCCTGAGTTCACAGACGTGTTGTCACCACAACCGTGTTTTAAGCTCTCTCCCTCTCACACTCTCGTGTTTGGAGATGGCAGAAATGGCAGTCCTAACCATCGAGATCGGATGGGATCTTAAATAAGGAGAAGAAGGAGAGACGTAGGCTCTTGGGTGTAGAGAAAACGTAGATGCAGATGGGATTGGGCTTGTTGGGAGAGATAATGGTGGAGAAAGGGGTAGAATTTGTGGAGAGGTTGGCCGATGGATTCATCAATGATCCTGGGTTGCATGTAAGAACGACGGAGGGATGAGGATAAAGGTGGTTACGGTCATGGTGTTTAGTTTGGATTAGTTGGCAATGTAGGGGATTGGGTTGGGTAGAGACATATAGAAGAAGGGGCTTTGGGTCTCCGCTGGTTGATAAATCTCATATTTATCTACAATATTTTATAATATCATCTCTCTAAATTAAGCTATTCACCAAGAATCGTTGACTATTAACATTAATTAATAATCTGTGTATTGTAAATAATTTACCCTAATTAATATATATTATATAGTATATTATTGTGCTATTATTTTATGTATTTATTCCTTATTAAAAATCAAATAAAAATTTAAATAAAATTGTGCATAATTAATATAACCTAAAATATAATTTGAAAATTCAAAAAACAAGAAAAAAATTTAAAGAAAAATGATTTTATTCTTTTAAGAACTTGTTTAATTTTTATCTATGTATATATGATTGTATCTCTCTTTGATGTCTACATGAGAGTTGTAGATCTCATCGAGATCTACAACTTTCATGTTCATCATGTTTTCTAATTCTTCTTTTATCTAATTCTTTACATTTTTATTTGATTTATCTATTTCTTTTATTCCTGATTGGGACACGTGGCAATGCCATAGCCACCCACGTGTCTCGTTTCCCTCATGCCACTTGTCTTCGTTCAGGACCGTTTGATTTGTCTTGATCAGTCGTATCCTAGCCTCTCTTTAAACGCATACTTCACGACCATCTGATCGTGTTCATCAGGCGATCACAACCTTCCACCAATGCCTCGACCCCAACCGTCTGATATGATGATCAGACGGTC
The DNA here is from genome assembly GCA_037367405.1 of Ottelia alismoides. Taxonomy (NCBI): domain Eukaryota; kingdom Viridiplantae; phylum Streptophyta; class Magnoliopsida; order Alismatales; family Hydrocharitaceae; genus Ottelia; species Ottelia alismoides. The sequence goes on along the minus strand of JAZKJV010007409.1, from coordinate 1,837,254 downwards.
GAGGTTCATCTTCAACCTCCAATTCCCCTTATCTCACTCGGCGCTCCTTGTCAATTATGTACTTCCTCCCCTTTCTCTTATAACCTCAACCATCGCCTCCTTTCAAAACCACCTCAAACTCCTTCCCCTAACTTCCATGAGCCATGCCATACTCTTAACCATTTGTTATCCCTAACTCCTGACAATGGTGCCATTTGGTGTACCGTATATATTACACATATACTTTAGCCATAGATCATAATTTTAGAAAAAAATCATCTTTTCGGGCTATGGGTATTGTATTACATTTTTTGAACTGATTTTGTAAAAAATATTTTGAAAATGATGCTTGAAAACTTTATATATATATATATATGACATAGTTTTCAAATGTTTTACATGAACTGTGAAAATATGGATTGATATGTTTTCAAAAATCATTTGTATTATTTTGATAAACTATATTTATGTGGCATTGTTTTGAAAATATTTTACTGATATTTGAAAAATGGTGCTTTACTTATTTTTAAAAATCTTTGTAAAATATTTGGAAAATTTCAATACATATGTGACAATGTTTGTAAAAAAAATTCAAAAATCTTTTCAAAGATAAGGATGTAATTGAGTATAATTAATTGCCTAACTCTCTAACTTAATTCAAAAAATAGAAAACTAAAAATCACCAAAAGACTAACTTATTAATTTGTATTTTTCCCTGACACTTTCACTATGCAGTCAAGGCTTGAGATGATCTGTAAACACTGGGTTTAAGGAGTCCATAGACTTAGAGTTATCATGTCTTAATCATTAGGGTTTTGGACTTAAAAATTCAAACTCCCCTAGTTAGAAGATATGTGTGCATTGCATGCTTAATCTATTTTAAAGAATTTGACTATCACTCACATGCACGATTGCATTCATGATTAAAATGAGTCGAGATATCACTGAGGTGACTGGGATTTGAGGCTCAAGTTTGGACCTAATTTTATGATGCTCGAGGATGGGATAAAATTAATGATGGCTTCATGAAGTCTAAGTGTTAACATCTTAGCCAGTATGAGAGTTGGTTCTTATGTTATATTTTGACTTTGACCTAAAATACCAGGGTGTGATGACATAAAATTAGAAAATTGATCAGTGTGTTCCAATCGTTGGTAAAAGTGGTGGAGCTAGCCAAAAAGAAGGGAAGTTCCCTCACAAAAGATGATGAAAATAAAAAATTGATGATAAAAAGATCATTACATTACAAAGCTACATAATATGAGCTTACATTCAAGGAGAGCGCTCCCAACCTTTAAGTGTCCACTTAGACCAAAGTTTGGGCTTTTATGGATCAGGCTAGTACCTCAAAAAGGGCTCTGCATCGTTAGCGATACAAGTCTGGGTGTAAGTATATTAGATGTTTTAAAAAGACGCACCACGGTGCTTTCCCAGGAAAACAAGTACAAATGGTTTAATCTTTCTTTGACGGACACGTTGGTTAGTATTGGCACTTAAGAGAACCACCCTATTCCGATGAAAGGAAGTGAAAATAAGCATACAATCCTAAATACTCCATCAATTGGCCATCCATCTTTGCCTTCTAAGTCCGACGAACTAAAGAGATGGTGGATTGAAGCAAGACTAGTTTTATTCCCTAGAGTTGAGGGTTGGGTCCTAAGGAGAGATTCTGATATTAGAATTTTTGGTGATATCGGGAATCTACTCTTATGAATGCAGTCAACACTAAGTAATACTTCATATTTGTATGTACATTGAGAATCTGACAACTAGAGGAATTGAATTCCTTTTGATCAACATGTGGATCAACTTAAAGTCTTATGATTTCTAAAGCTAGTGTTCTAGGTCATTCTGAGCCTTGCATACTCACACACACAAGTTAGGGATATCACTAATTAAGCTAATTCTCTAATTAATTTTTTTTATTAGCTCGAGGACGAGCTTAGCTTAAGTATAGGGGGTGATAATTCACAATTTATCTACATTAGTTTATAATATTATCTCTCTAACTTAAACCATTTACCAAGATTCATTGACTACTAACACTAATTAATAACTGACCCTAATTAATATATATTATAATATATTATTGTGCTATTATTTTATGTATTTCTTTCTCATTAAAAATCAAATAAAAATTAAAATAAAATTATATATAATTAACACAACCTAAAATATAATTTGAAAATCCAAAAAATAAGAAAAGAAAATTAACGAAAAATTATTTTATTGTTTTAAAAACTTGTTTAATTTTTATCTATGTATGTATTATTGTATCTCTCTTTGACTTCTCCATGAAAGTTGTTGATCTCATTGAGATCTACAACTTTCATGTTCATTATTTTTTATAATTATTCTTTTGTCTAATTATTTTATATTTTTATTTGATTTATCTATTTATTTTATTCTTGATTGGGACACGTGGCAACCTCATAGCCACCCACGTGTCCTGTTTCCTTCATGCCACCTGTCTTCGTTCATGACCATTTGATTACCCTTGATCGATCAGATCCTAGTCGCTCTTTAAACACCTACTTCACAATCGTCTAATTGTGCTCATTAGGCGATCACATCCTTCCATCAATGCCTCGACCCCAACCGTCTGATCTAACAATCGGATGGTCGAGGTTCATCTTCAACCTCCAATTCCCCTTCTCTCATCCGACGCTCCTTGTCAACCATATAACTTTATCCCCTTTCTCTTATAACCTCAACCATCACCTCCTTTCGAAACCACCTCAAACTCCTTCCCCTAACTTCCATGAGCCATGCCATACCTTTAACCACTTGCTAACCCTAACTCCCCCACAATGGCAGAAGTTGAAACTTCAACGAAAACCTTCTTCGAACCACAGGTTTCTACTTCAAATACACCATCGCCACCTCAAGCGGCGGTTGTCCACCTTTGTATAGGCCAAGGCCCAACCCTCTTCTAGTTTCTGTGATAGGGTTACGTAGGATTGATGGAGGTCATGATGACCTCTAGCCTGGTGAGACCCATGGGTGGGATGACCATGCTACGGCCGCTCCAGCTGTCATTCGAGCTTTTCTCCACAGTTGATCCAGCGTAGTGAAGACCCCGAGGACATCCAAGCCTTGAGCCCAAGCCATCACATTCCTTCTATCCATATGTAGATATTCACCTTCCTTCTATCAATGTTTCATCCTCTCCGATGATCATTGATCCTCGTGAGAAAATCTGTTCTCTGTAATCCTTGTTCTATCACATCCCTTTTGCTTCGACTCATCCTCTTTTCCAACCTAGAGAAAAAACCCAGCATGTCACCATTATCTTCATTTGATTCGGCCTTCATTTTCATTCACACAGTCACGCGTGCACTCTGTATAGGTGTGTTTTTTGTTTATTTAACTAATGTAGGTGTCAAGACCCTTCAATGGTCAGAATTTCAACCGAAGCTCCATTCTCCCTATTCATCGTCTGTGAAATTCCATCGAAACAGACTCCTGACATCATTGGAGCATTCTTGGGTCACTACTACCACTGCCACCTCATCAGAAAGGTAGGGGAACCTTTAGAGAAGGCAAAGTAGTCTAGACGAGGAGGACTACTCTCGTCGGATCCCCACCTTGTGGCCATCATTCAAGGCAGAGGAGAAGGGGCACCCAATGTATAGTTACCATTGGATTAGGCACAAATTGGGCGTAATCCAACGGGCACAGAGGTGCAACGTCAACCTGCCCGCACCTGCAGCCTTGGAGGCATCGAGGCTTACACCGAAGCATTAGGTGTTGCCCTATGGACCGAGCCATGGATTTGAACCCGAGCCTAGACCAAATGCATGTTAAAGGCGTGCGGTCTGACAAATTACAACACCTACCCCGTCGACTTTCATTATTGCAAAAATACCCCCACCATGGGGTATTCAGTAAATTTAAAGGTTGGCTTTTATATTAGCATTTTAGTCCCTCTAGGGACCTGTTTGTGAACCTTGTGCTAGCTTTATTCATAATTTTATTACATCTATGCCTCTGGCTTCAATATTGAATAACTTGAGCATCTTATGTCCAATCAATGTGATTTCAGTTTCATTGCGAAGCTCATTTAATACTCTTTCATATAAATCTGTTAATTCTATGATTTGATGTATGATTACTAATTAATTATTTGGAGATGATTTAGATCTTTTATTCACATTAAATGAGGTTTGACTCTGAATTGATTGCTCATTTGGACTTAAATTTCAACCTAATTATTTCTTAAGTCAAATAATTAATTGTAGGGCACACATACGTACTTATGTGCATGTGCTTTGTTTACATCATTCTGTTCATTTTGTTTAATTTCTAACATCCATTAACATGTTTTAAACAACATTCTGTTTCATTCGTGCACGCTTGTGTTGTGCATTATCTTGCATTGCTTACATGCATTGTCTTGTCTATTGACTTAAATGATTTATTAATCACTTGATGTAGATATTAAAACTTGATTAATTATATTATGGCTCGTGTCCTTGTGTTCGACCCTGGATTTCCCGAGTTTATAAATTTAAGCTGAGAAGCTCTTCATAAAGATACTTCTCTCGCTTCTGTATGGTTCGCTATGTGTTTGTGTGATAAATACAATATTTATCATCATTAATCATCACTATTAACTCTCTTGCTTAAGTTAAACAACACGATTCATTGATTAATTGACACTAATTACTAATTTATGTGTTGTAAATAATTAACACTAATTATATTATATTATTATAACCCTAGTATGGTGTAGTATTGTATGTATCTATTTCTTATTAAAAATTAAATAAAAATTGGATTAATATTGTATATAAATAAAATAACATAAAACAAAATAAACATACAAAATATAAGCAAAAGAAAAATCAAAGAAAATTACTCTATATTGTTTTAATTAGTATTTAATTTTTATCTAGGTTTAGATGATCTTTGATCTCTTTGACTTCTACATAAAAGTTGAAGATCTCATTGAGATCTACATTTTCATGTTTACGACTTTTCCGAATTCTCCCTCTAACTAATTTTTTTATTTTATTCCATTTTCCTTAAATTTTTCAATTCTGATTGGGCCACATGGCACTATCAGATTGAGCCACGTAGCATGCTTCTTTTGTCTTCATCTGCACCCATTATCGACCGTTAGATACACTTTCCCTTACATCTGATCGTTTTATAGCGCCCTAATTCCAGCCTATGATCTGATCTCTAGATCAGATCAAAACCACTCAACTCCTCCTAAAGGCTGACCGTCTGATCTTTGATCAGACGGTTGGTCCTCTATCTTCAACCTCCAACTCAATTCTTCCAGGCAGTACGAATTGTTGAACCACCCTTCTTCTCCCCATTATTCTACTGACATTAACCACCTTCTCCAGTAACTTCCATCACAAAACCCTTTTTCTAACTTCCCTCCTATCCGCACTAACCTCCACAACCACCGAAGGTTGTCTTGGTGTTCATGTGTGGTGGTTGAAACCACCACGAAACCTCCTGACAATCACCATCTCCCTCGTCTTCAAAAAACCCCACCGCCACCTCAAGTGGCGGTTGTCCACCCTGGTGTGAGCATCCTCCTAGCCATCATCTCCTCTCTGTGACAGGGAGATGGAGATTTGAAGGGCGATCACGGAGCATTCACTCCGGTGCCGACCCTTGGCCAGCAAGGCCAAGATACAATGCCAATAGGTTGTTGTTCGAGCTTCGCACGTGGCTGAGCACGTAAAGTGAAGACCCGAGGTCGGAGAAGACCTTAATCCCAAGCCAATGCTTCCATCCATGGCATAGTATTCATGTACAGGTTTGCTAGCATAGTTTTTATTCATCATTTCTTCAATTTATTCAGCTAATCCTGAGATCACTATCTCATTTTGATGTGCTCCTGATCTTCACCATGGATCATTGATCCATGTGGGAGGATATGTTCTCCATCTACTTGTCCCTTCACATCTACCATCTCCACTCATTTCCTCCTTCAGATATGAAGCAGGAACCACATGGGCTTCACCTTCTTCAGTCGTTGCAGCCCACCATTCCGTCTCACTCACCTCACTTCGTGCACGCACTCACTTCAACAATGCTTACGTTATGTATATTCTAACACTTGCAGGTTCAAAGGCTATCAATGGCCGGAATCTAAAGACCCTCGCCGATCTGGACCTTCTTCTTTGATGGAGGATCAACAACTCTGACCTCCATATGCTTGTGGGTCTTTGTCTACTTCATTCCATGTTTGTGGGATAGCTAGAAACCCTCGCCAACCTTCGGAGCATCTTCAGGGTGGTGGCGGAATTATGGAGTCTCGCCAGACCTCTAACTCTTTGCAGCCACTCAAGGTGGAGGAGATAATCATCTGTTGTACAGATGCCATTGGATGCCAATTTGGGCATGATCTAACGGTCGACGGGAGACCACATTGACACCTTCTAGACCTGCAGCCTCGTCGAGACCAAACCAAAGATGACTCATCAGACCAAGCCATGTGGTTTGAGCCACGCAACTCCATCCGAACCTAAGTCGCATGTGCTCTATGTGTGGCTTGGATAAATTGTAATTATACCATGTCGCTTATTCTTTATTGCAAAAATACCCCCCGCACATGGGGTATTTCACATTTTATGCATGTGGTTCCTTTTGTTTGCATTTTTAGTCCCTCCAGGGACCTGTATGCAAGGATTTCTTCATGTTTTTATCACATTTATGCCTCTGCATTCAAACTTGAATAACTTGAGCATATGAACTCCAAATGAAGTAATTTCAGCGATATTTTGATCCTCATTTAATTGTCTTTGATCTGAGATGAATTATTTCTTAATTAGACAATAAAATAAGGATTATTTTATTAGAGTCTATATATGTGCTTTGTTTGCTCATTAAAGGAAATTTGACTCTAAGTTGAAGTGCTCAATTGGACCTAGATTCAAATCAATTCTTTGCTTAAGTTTGAAGGACTAATTTAGGGCATATTTGCATATATTAGTGTCTTGTCATTCTATTCATGATATCATTATTTCTAGCATGCATTTATATGTTTCATCATCACATTTTGTTTCATTCATGCATGTATTTGTGATGTGCATTATTTTGCATTGCTTGCTTGCATTGTTGTCTCTGTTTTGATCTAGATAAATTTTCAGTCACTTAACCTAGATATTTTAAACCTAAATAATTGTATTATGGCTCGTGTCCTTGTATTCAACCTTGGACTTCCCAGGTTAAAAATTAAAGTCGCATCCTCTTCATAGAGATTACTCATTCGGTTCTATATGACACACTAAGTGCTTATGCTACAACGGATCAATATTATTACATGCATTTAGAGCCTCATCAGATGGCGTCATTGCTGGGAACATGGCTTCATTACTATAATTATTTTGTTTTACATCAGATGGTATTATTGCTGGGGATACGACTTCATTAATATATTTATTTTAGTTTTACATTTCAGGTTAAGTTGATTATTCTTTTATCTAGGTCAATCCCGTGATGTAATGTTTTCTGCACTATTATATGTGTGTGTGTTTATAGTCTTTGAATTATATAATATTTTCTCTTATGTGGTATAGCCCATTCATCGAGTACACTTATGGAGAATGGAGGCTGGAAGCTCAAGATGAAGTTCCCGCTGAGAAGAACTGCGGAAGATGCCTTCAAGACAAGTCGAAGATTATTTTGTTCATATTTATTGTATATTATTATCGACTAAACTTTATAATGTGTGTGTTGGGTCTGTTTTACCCATGTTGGGTGGGACTCAACTTGAGTGTTCAATACTAGGGTTTAGGAACAATGCGCTTAGAGCTTCCTCATTTTATATATTCAATGCTTGAATCGTAGCATAGGCCACACTAACTTCATCTTATGAGATCCACTCATCTCTAAGATTCGTGAGGCGCGCGTAATCTACGTTCTACTTAGCACAAATTAAATTGATTATCTATCCGCTAATAAACGCATGATTAGGTGCGGATTTTTATTGACTTGCATGCATTTAGATTTAATTTTATATTCAATCTCGCATATACATGAAGAGAGTTGACGCTACTGTAAGTATTTCTCTTGAGCATAACATCATGATTTTACGTTTGCCTAATTTTTTCCCTTTTCATTATTTATCACTTAGGATATTATAGAAAAGGGAGTGGACGGTAGACGTAGACGATGACTTATGTGTTCAGAGATTCAATACAAATGATAACCTAATCTCTAAAAATGGGATTGTTAATGCAAGTTGATGTAATTAAAATGGAGCTAAAACTCACCTTGTTTTTGGGAGAGAAAACCCTGCATTACTTGCAAATATATATATATGCATTCATTGAGAGGTGAGGACGAATCCCTAGGATAGAGCCCAAACCCTAAGTCAGTCTGCTCGTAATGAACGCGAGTTTTGTATAATCATCAATACAGGCGACAAGATAATTAGACCAAATTTATGGTCTTCATTGGGTGTGTTGGTGAAATAATCAGGTTTGTTTGATATTGTCTGACTCTTCTGCCTCTTAAAAACTCTAGGCTCCACTATCATCTCCTGAGACTCATCATCTAGAGATTCAACTAACATTGATTCCTTCATCACTTAGCATCCTATTCTTTATACTAAAACTTATTTTCATCCTAAGTATAGGGGGATCCATTGTTGTTCTATTATTCCACTCGGGTTTCCTAGTTTTAATTTATATCTTTATACTTAAACTATTTCTCAGTTTAAGTATAGGGGGACCCGAGTCCCTATATTCCTCTAACTGATTCTTTATTCATTTTTGCACATGTGATTATATCATCAGTTTTTGTATATCCTTTTATATTTAGCATGAGCCACAGCTTCATATCACTTTGTGCTATAAGGACATAGCAAAAGCTAAGTATGGGGGGTCTACCATATATATTATATATATACTTTAGCCATAGCTCATATTTTTAAAAAATTTCCAACTATTGGGGTTATAGATATCATATTACTTATTGAACTGATTTTTGTACAAAATGTATTGAAAATAATTTTTGAAAATTTTATATATATTTGACATGATTTTCAAAAATGTTTTACATGGTTTGTAAAAATATGGTTTGACATGTTTTGAAAATCATTTGTAAAATATTTTGAAAATCTACATATTTATGTGACATTGTTTAGAAAAATGTTTTACTAAGATTTAAAAAATGGGGTTTTTACTTGTTTTGAAAAATACTTGTAAAATGTTTGGAAAATTTCTATACATATGTGACAATGTTTGCAAAAAAGTTTTCAAAAATTCTTTTTCAAAGCTAAGGGTGTAAAATGAGTCTAATTAATTAACTCTCTAATTTTAAAAAAATAAGTAAAAATGGATAAAATAAAAATCACAAAAAGATTGACTTATTAATTAGTGATTCTTCTCTAACACTTTCACTATGCACTCAAGGCTTGAGATGATCTTTAACACTTTGTTTAAAGATCCCCTAGACTTAGAGTTATCATGTAATAATCATTAGGGTCTTGATCTTAGAAATTCACACTCTCCATGCTTGAAGATATGCATGTTATCTTTCATGCTTAATCTCCCTTAAAAGAATTTGACTATCACTCGCATACACGACTACATTTATGATTGAGATGAGTCAAGGTATCACCAAGGAGACTGGGATTGGAAGCTTGAGTTTGGACTTGATCTATATGATGCTCGAGGATGGAATAAAATTAATGACAGCTTCATGAAACTTGAGTATGATCATCTTAGCCAGTACGGGACATGTCATAATGTTATATCTTGAATTTGACCTAAAGTGTCAGGGTGTGAAGACATTTAATTAATAAGTTGATCAGTGTGGCCAACTTTTGGTAAAAGCAATGGAGCTAGACAAAAAGAAGGGAAGTTCCCTCAAATAAAAAAATGATGATGAAATGAAAGAAAAAGCTCATCACATTACGAAAATTGCATCATATGAGCTATATTCAAAGGTGAGTGTTCCCAACCTTTAAGTGTCCACTTGGACCAAACCATTAGGCTTTTATGAGTCAGGCTAGTACCACAAAAAGGGCTATGCATCGTTAGCGCTTCAAGTCTGGGTGCAAGTATATTAGATACCTTAAAAAGACGCATCCTGATGTACTTCCAGAAAAATAGGTACAGACGACTCAAAATTCTTTTGACGGATACACAGATTGGTAAAATAAAAATGAAATTATGTTGAGTATTGGCACTTGAGAGAATCTTGTTCCAACAAGAGGAAGAGAAAATAAGTACACAATCCTACATCCTCCATAATCTGGCATTCCATCTATACCACTGAAGTCTGACTAACTAAAGAGACGATAGATTGAGGAAAGACTAGATTTCTTACCTAGAGTTGAGGATTGGGTCCTTAGGAGAGCTTCTGATATTGGAATTTTTGGTGATATTTTGACTCTACTCTCACGATGCAGTCTACACTAAGTCATACTTTTTATCTATAGTATACATTGAGATTCTGATAATTAGAGGAGTTGAATTCCTTTTGATTAATGCTTGAATCAACTTAGAGTTTTAGGATTTCTAAAACCTAGTGTTCTAGGTCAAATCAAACCTTGTATACTCACTTGCACATGTCAAGGATCTCACTGATTAAGCTAACTCTCTAACTAATTCTTTATTTATTAGCTTGAGTACGAGCTTAGCGTAAGTATAGGGGGGTGATAAATCCCAGATTTATCATCATTACCATTACTAACTCTCTTGCTTAAGTTAAACAACAAGATTCATTGACTAACTAACACTAAATACTAACTTGTGTGTTGTAAATAATTAACACTAATTACATTATATTATTATAACCCAAGTATGGTGCAATATTTTATGTATTTATTTTTTATTAAAAAATAAATAAAAATTAGATCAATATTTTTCTAAATAAAATAGCAAAAACAAAATAAATACAAAAATATGCAAAAGAAAAATCAAAGAAAAGTATTCTATATTGTTTTAATTAGTATTTAATTTTTATCTAGGTATAGATGACCTCTGATCTCTTTGACTTCTACATAAAATTATAGTCTCATCGAGATCTACAACTTTCATGTTTACGATTTTTCCTGATTCTCCCTCAAACTAATTCTTTTTTTATTTTATTCCATTTTCCTTAAATTTTTCAATTATGATTGGGCCATGTGGCATTGTCGGATTGAGCCACGTAGCCCTCTTCTTTTGTCATCATCTGCACCCATTATCGATCGTTAGATCCACTTCCCTTACATATGTTCGTTCTTTAGCGCCCTAATTTCAACCCTTTACTCTGATCTCTAGATTAGATCAAAACCATTCAACTCCTCCTAAAGGCTGACTGTCTGATCTTGATCAGATGGTTGGTCCTTCATCTCCAACTTCCAACTCAAATAGTCCAAGCAGTACGAACAGCCAAACTGTCCTTCTTCTCCCCATTATTCTGCTGACATTAACCACCTTCTCCACCAACTTCCATCACAAAACCCTTCTTCTAACTTACCTCCTATCCGCACTAACCTTCACAACCACCGGAGGCCACCATGGCGTTCATGCGTGGTTGTTGAAACCATCACGAAACATCCTTACAACCACCATATCCCTCATCTTCAAAAACCCCACCGCCACCTCAAACGGTGTTTGTCCACCTTGGTGTGAGCATCCTCCTAGCCGTCATCTCCTCTCTGTGACATGGAGATGGAGATTTGAAGGGCGATCATGGAGCATTTTCTTTGGTGCCGACCCTTGGCCAGCAAGGCCAAGATACAACGCTAATAGGCCATTGTTCGAACTTCGTGCATATCTGAGCGTGTAAAGTGAAGACCTGAGGTTAGAGAAGACCTCAATCCCAAGTCGATGCTTCCATCCATGGCATATTCTTCATGTACATGTTAGCTAGCATAGTTTTTATTCATCCTTTCTTCAAGTTATTCAACTAATCCTGAGATCCACTATCTCATTTTGATGTGCTCCCGATCTTTTCCATGGATCATTGATCCACACAGGAGGATATGTTCTCCGTCTACTTGTCCCTTCAAGCCTACCATCTCCACTCATTTCCTCCTTCAGATATGAAGCAGTAACCACCAGGGCTTTACCTTCTTCAGTCGCTGCAGCCCACCATTCTGTCTCACTCACCCCACCTTCACACATGCACTCACTTCAACAATGCTTTGGCCATGTATATTCTTCTAACACATGCAGATTCAAAGGCCTTCAATGGACGGAATCTAAAGGCCCTCACCGATCTGGACCTTCTTCTCTAATGGATGATCAACAACTCCAACCTCCAGACGCCAACAGGTCTTTTTCTACTTCATTCCATGTTCGCGGGACATCTAGAAACACTCACTGACCTTCGGAGCATTTTCAGGGTGGCGGTGGAGCTATGGAGATATATCTCTTCGCAAGCACTCAAGGCGGAGGAGATAATCATCTAATGTATAGATGTTGTTGAATTACGCCAATTTAGGCGTAATCTAATGGCCGACAGGAGACCACATTGATGCCTTCCAAACCTGCAGCCGCGTCTAGACCAAGCCACATGGCCCGAGCCACACAACCCCATCCGAACCTAGGCCGCACGTGCTCTACACGTACAGCCTGGGTAAATTGCATGTATATCGTATCGGTTATTCTTAATTGCAAAATACCCCCGTGTAGGGGGTATTCAATAATTTATGCATCTGGTTCCTTTTATTTTCATTTTTAGTGCCTTCAGGGACCTGTATGCAAGGATTTCTTCATGTTTTTATCACATTTATGCCTTTGCAATAAAACTTGAATAGAAGTAATTTCAGTGTCATTTTGATCCTCGTTTAATTGTCTTTGATCTGAGATGAACTATTTCTTGATTAGACAATAAAATAAGGACTATTTTATTAGAGTCTATATATATATATGCTTTGTTTGCTCATTAAAGGAAATTTGACTTTGAGTTGAAGTGTTCAATTGGACATAGATTCAAATCAGTTCTTTGCATAAGTTTGAAGGACTATTTTAGGGCATATTTGCATATGTTAGTGTTTTGTCATTACGTTCGTGATGTCATTATTTCTAACATGCATTTATTTGTTTCGTCGTCACATTTTGTTTCATTCATGCATGTATTTGTGATGTGTATTATTTTGCATTGCTTGCTTGCATTGTTGTCTCTATTTTGATCTAGATAAATTGTTAGTCACTTAACCTAGATATTTTAATACCTAAATAATTGTATTATGGATCATGTCCTTGTGTTCGACCCTGGACATCTCAGGTTAAAAATTAAAGCTGAATCCTCTTCATGGAGATTATTCATTTGGTTTTGTATGACATGCTAAGTGCTTGTGCTACAACGGATCAATATTATTACATGCATTTAGCATTTCATCAATATGCTACAATTGATACATTTTAATTCATGCATTTAGCGAGTTACCACTAGTTTAGAGATGAAGTCCTATATGTCGGAGGTGATTTCCGTTGAGGATTTGGGGACGAAGAGGTTGGAGATCAGGATGCCACAATAATTGTGCAGATGGTATTGGATTAGGATGTGGTTAGTTTTTCACTTGGGGAAGAAGGATTAGTTTGGAGGTTAGAGAGAATGAGGGGAAAGGAAGACTAAAATGGACCGGAGAGGAGGGTCGGTGATCGGAGAAGGGTTATGGCGGCTAGTCGTTTGAAGAAGTTGTTGGACAGAGGGACGAGGGGTGGACTGGTGGATCATCCATGATCCAACGCCCCTGGTTGAGCCTGGGATAAAAAGAGTGGTTTTGTTTATGGTCATTGGATAAAAAGAGGAGTTGATCAGGATCTGGGTGGCATGACCAGGGCACCTAGGTGGGTCTTAGATGGACCAGTGAGGTACTGACATGTTTGCAAGGTTGACTTGACTAGTATATGAAGATAAGGAAAATGAATAAAAATTGAAAAATTACCTCAAACTCACAAATGCCCAAAAAGAAAAATATTGACTAAATGCACTGTATAATGTTCATGAGGGACTCAAATGCAAATGAAATCTTGTCTACAAGTTATGAATTTTTTATTGATATTTTATGAATATAAAATATCAATTTTGATTCGTTTGTAGTTTTATTTGTTTTCAATAGATGAACAAATGTATGCAAAAATAAAACATGATGTAAAATAATGCAATGGACACAAATTTTATTTTTGGGGGATTTTTATGAATTAAGAAAAGTCAGAATAAATTAGTGAAGTTCAGTTATTTACAAATGAGTTAATCAATATTATCATGTCAGAATTTGTCTTTTCTTTATTTTTCTGATTTTTTATTTTATTTTTACGAAATTAGTTAAAACATGTTATGAAATGAAAAAATAGAACAATAAGAGTTAAATATGTACATGAAATAACAAGTCAAAAATCAGTAGATGTGTACAATTTACAATTCAGTCCCAAAAATTAAGTTTCATGAGAACTCCGATTCTTTTGAATTTGGTCTTGATTTGTATATAATTGAGCATACATGAACTCAAAAGTGAGTAGAGTGAAATTGGGCATTGTATGTGAGAGATATCAACATTTACAGCTTTATATTGCAAAATTTGGGTTTGGTCTTATTCCATATAAATATAAATGTATATGTATATATATATATATATGTATATGTATATATATATATACAAGTTAGTACTTTTTAGAATTTTCTTTATTAGTATCATTGATATGTACACAACGGAGTTGGTTTGATGTCATTTGGAGTTTGTGGGAACTAATTATAAATGGGTGAAGATAGGTAGATATTTACAAGTAAATATGAATGGAGAATTAAAAGTTTATTTTATGCAAATTATTTACAAGTGTGTGAATGTTAATTATGAGTTATAAACACATGAATGCGTCTAATTACTTAGGATGAAGCTCTTTTTTCAGTTAATTAGAGTGATGAATCATAGATTCATCAGAATAGTATATCACGGAATATAATTATTATGATCACATTAATCTGGAGTGTCCCTAGTTTCTTTCATCCTACAAATGGGAAAACTTGAATAACTCAAAGGATGTGTTCCCAATTTTTCCCCTCTCCCTAAGACTAAGTAAAAGATATTTTAATTGAGCATAGGACAACAATAATCATATGATTTCCAAAAGTGTATATTGATATTCTTGCCATCTTCAAGCCACCAATCTCCCCCACCCCCTTCTCCATGCCACCAGTCCCTCCTCAGCACTGCACATGTGCCCATGTTGGGCCTCCCCCTCAGTATCACCCTCCACCTCCAACCACACAGCCTTCACACTCACGTGCTTTATTAGTGTGCCTATCCATCAACACCGCCCTCCATCCCTGGCCCCATAAATTTAACCTGCTACACCTAGACCTCGTCACATCTCTCCGTCCCCAACCACACACACATGCATCTCTTACCAACACTACCATTCAATGTTGCCAGCACCTCTAGCTCTAAAGTTGCTACGCTTACATGCCCCTCTCCAACCCCCCATGGGTTCTAATCGATCTACCATAACTTACATTGAGGCAACTTGATTGCATCCTACATAGTATGATTTAAATAAATACCATCCTTTTTTTGGCAAAAAGGGCTAGCCAAGTAAAAGAAGATGCTAGAATATGGGATAACATCCCAGAGATATGATGGAAGGAGCACATGATAACTCTTATTTGGATTGATAGTGGCCTCCCAGGTTCGACTTTGGGCTTGCCCAAGTAAAATAAATTTGATCGCTTTCACATTTAATTCCACAATTGATTAAATGGTCATTTTGATTAATCTGAATTTGCTTTCCTACAATGAACATAGCGTTAATTTCACATAATTAGCGAAGGGCATCCTCGAGTTTTTCAGCAGTCGATAGAGCACTATTGATCTGATGGCTTTCCTAGAATAGATATCTCCAAAATATACTTTCTTCAGAAGCTTGAGGAACTCGATGAACAAAAGAGAATTATGGGAAAAACCACTCTGCGAAATATTCTCAACTTTTTAAGAGAGAAAGAGTGTATAAGCTCGAATGGCATGTCATCCAACTGGGGTACGGCATCCCTTAGATAGGGGTCAAAAAATATGGTCGTTGTAAAAAAAATTTGGGATCAAATTGGTGAAGATTTGTATAAATAATCAGTTAGTCAAACTAGTATGATCAATCGGATCTATATGATCAATCATTTGCAAACTGGTTAGTAGATCATTTCATGACAGTTGGAATTAATATTCAAAATATGATCGATAATGAAATAAGGTGTAGTCGACCATGAGATCTATGAAACCAAATGGTCAGTCAAGGTTGATCAATCAGGGTAAAAGTATGGTCGATCAACTGAGTTCTTTTGATGTACTAAGTTACAAATTTTATGAAGATGTTTGTAGAGTTTACAAACATACCAAAAATACATTTTAAATAATGCAAAAAAATTTTGAACAAATGAAACAGACTTGTAGGCTTTTGCAACTTGATGATGAAGTCACTTTATAGACTGTCGAGCTGGAACACATTGTAATCCTCCAATCATTCACAAGTTAACGGCTATGATATTTGCGAGCATGTGTGTGTCAACTTTAAAAACAATCAAAGAAATAAAGAACTAACAATCTCCTCCTTTTTTAATAATGACAGAACTTTTAAAAGCTTAAAGGATGCAGCCAAGATAGCATAGAATATTCTACATCAAACTTGAATAGATCAACATAATAAATTAAGTCAATAAATCAAGAAATTTGATCTTCGATTTAAATTCCTCCCACTTATAAAAGAATCAGAAAAACTTTAGTTCTTTAGATGTAAGGTGTGTGAAAATTAGAAAATTAGAGAAAACTTTCTTTTAATCTTTAACTATTTTCAATCCCTAACTCCCTCTTAATTCAAAATCTAAGCTTTTACCTTCTCCCCCTTTCGATGATCTCTTAAGAAAATAGATAAAAGAGAGAAAAGAAACACGTATACTTCATTAACAAGTAAGGTACAAATACAAAATGTTTGTAGCATACAAATTGCTTCCCATACATAGACTGGATGAAGAAATGGAAGATGAAACAAAGAACTACTAGAAAGACTAGAATGAAAGATCAAGATAGAAAGATCTCATCACTAGGAGAATATTCAATATCTTTGAAACATCACAAGGTCCAATGCCAGACTTCTTTCCATATTTAATCTCGCATCGGGTATCTGAGTTGTAATAAAACTCAGGAGTACCAGAATCGTATGATGTGTCCTCTTCTTCTTCTTCTTCATGCTCGAGCATTTGAATAGTCTTCCCATAGGAAGAGGAAGGGCCATGAGTAGAAGGATGAGATCAAGGTCTAACAACGTAGTCTCTAGTAGGATGAGTAGTGTGACGAACTATAAGTCGAGTACGGACAAGTCGGTGACGAATCACCAATTCACCATATCAACATACCCAAATTGAGCAAGATTCGAGTTGATCTCATCAGATTTTCACCTCCTCTTGTGCATAATTTACATTTCGACCTTTTTCATACAATGCATTTTAAATCAATAAGAATTGAATAATAGTAAACCCCTAAATTTTACAAGCCTAGTAAATATACTTTTTTAGTCGAAAACATGTTTATTTGTTACTATTTTCTCTTTCTTGGTCTACATATCTTGAAAGAAAAAGATTTCAAAAAATATAATAGTTAAGGGTGCCGACTTCACCACCTAGGGGACTGACATCACCCCCTTCTTCCGCGCAATTTTTCCAACAACAAAGGGGCAGGCTTCCCCTCCTGTCCTTTCCAACACCAATGACTCCCCATCGCATCCTCCTCTTCCGCCACAGCCACCATTTGCATCCCCTCCCTTTCCCCAACGATTGTCGCCTCCCCTCCCCTCAACATCAGCCAGAAAAAGAGAGGGGGCTACCCATGGAGGGAGAACCCATTCAAAAGCTTTGCCCTCCCCCCTCCACCGTGGACTGCTGCTAACCACCTCACCATGCCCACTACCTCGCCTTGTCACCCTCGTTCGTGTTGCAAGCTCTACTGCAGATCGAGCTTCTCTCCATCATGCTCAATCTAGCTCACAACCATTCCTCCTCACGTGTCGCCATGATCCACCCCCTCCCCTAGTTCTCTATGTCGTGCTTTGTTGTCCCATTATCGTGATACACTACGGCACCTCCGCAAAACTCCTACCTCACCTTTGTGCTCCGCTGTTAGGGCTGAGCATGGTCACCGGCTTCTCAACCCTTGGTCCTTGGAGACCAAAGACCATTTTGTAATCTATTTTTGTTTTCAATTTTGTTATTTTCCTTCGACATAAATGCATTATTATACAATTATAAATTATTTTTGTATATTTATTCTAATTTTGGATTTTATATTCTGTAACATTTGCACTTTTTACATTCAAGTTCTGCTAATTTACATTCTAGACCTCTATGGACCTTCTTACAATTTCTAATTCTTTCTTTACTTAATCTACAATTTTCCCATATCATTATTCAATTAATTATAAAAATGTCAAATTTTAATTTTTTTTTCTAGATGTTGTTTGTAATTACAATTATGCTCACAATATTCAACTTTATGTATACTCATGGCACTTCCACAAATCACCAAAAATAGAAAAAAAACTAAAACAAAGCCAGAAATTCCTTTATAATATTGACAATGTTTAGAATCTAAGACATTGGTTTCAACACATTTTAAAATACCGGCAATAAGAAGAAAAAAAGAATTGATTTTGAATCAATAAATTAAAAAAGTCTTTATAAACAGAATAAATTTGTTTTATAAAATGTCTGAGAAGATCGATGCTCTACTCGCCCTATGCTTATTTTAATATCTATTGGCCTGTAATTGATGTTTATATCTAAATATCTTGATTTTTACTTGTGCACACAACGGCATGTAAAATCACACATTTAGTGTACTGTAGATTGAGTGTTCATTTTGGCACCATTGATAAGAACTGATAACTTATGTAATCCTTCATTTACACATTTTCAGCTTTTTGTTTTGTAGATAGACCTTTCTATGTTCTTTTTTCAATAAAAAAATAGAAAAGGATTTCTCACTCTCTCTTGATCTTTTCAGAGGATTCATATGTATTTTTTTCATTTGGGATCACAACCGTTAAGCATTGTAAGATCATTCCAAACACCTGGATGTCCTATGTATCTTGCATTTTTATGTGCTTCAAAAGTTTTTTGAAATATATAAAATCAACTTATTCTCATTACATTCATCTACGTAGTCTATCTCCCTTTGATAACATATCAAACAAGATCACCAATTGGTTGATCACATAAATAAGATAAGTTACAAAAAGGCATCGAGTTGCTCAAACGAAAGTGGATTAAAATGATTTGAATTGTTGCACATTGGACACAATTTAACATGCACAAATGAGACCTAGGTTTGAGCTCAAATCCTTGTGAAATTTCTGACTACTGAAATTTAGAGAGAAAAATTAGCTACTTTCAGTGAGGGAACTATGACCTCCCTAAGCATATTGGGTGATTAAAGGGACAACGCATAAGGTATCATCCTCAAGTAACACGGATAGCATTCTACAATATGTACTTACACCCATGCTAGCAGAAAGTAGAGACAACTAATTGTATGAATTCCATGATGGTCATTGTTCCACGTGCATGTCTATCTAAGATACATGTGTGCTTGATTTGTGAACATTGAAAATAAAAATAAAAAGGATGACCACTCTATGGTAACTTGTGTTTATTGGTTAATCAACTCTTGTCTTATGTTTGAAATGGAAAAATTTTAAGGATTTGATTTGTCGATCTCTCTTAGGTCATTAACTAAGTACATTTGTTCGAATGACTTGGCCAGTACTCGATCCGAAGGTAGAATACAAGCTAGCATATCCATTGTTATTGCATAACAAGGGATCTTGGAGATGATACTTAATCCACCCATATTGACCAAGCAAGGACCCGAAATAGTACTTTCAATGAAGGATGACATTAAGGAAATAACAACACTAATGGAAAAGCAATAAAAGAAAAAATTTGAGTCCATAAAATCAATGAATTCCATAGAAACTTCGTCCACCCCAGATCCATTATCAAAGGACCTCCCCAATGATCTTCTCATATACAAATTTTTACCACATTCAAAATCCGATCTTCCCTCACCTGGTTTCCTAAAGCCATTTACTTAAGGATAATCATTCATGGGAAATCAATCAATCATATCATTACATATGTACACCATTAGAATTGTTTGAGAATATTACTAGAGACAAACATATCTGATTTTATGAGATCAAGACTGGAGGAAAAGAAGAAGTTCATGATTAGGCTTGAGGAACAACAATACAATTTGATAATATGGATTTTGAGAATATAGAACAGGAACTTCTCAACTCAGTCGCATTCCCAACCATTCCCTTTGATCTCGAACCAAATAGTTTTATTGACATTCCCGATGCCTACCATGTGATCTCGAAAGTCTTAGTGATCTAGAGACAGGGCGTATGTATTTAAACAACTTTGAGGATTCTGAATACGGGACTTCACTTTGTGATTTGGAAATGTCAATTTTAGAATTCGATTATGAGTATGATCACAACTTTAGATTTAATTTTGAAAAAGAAGAAAATGATATAATGTCGGCATTCTTGACTCAAATAAACCAGTACGAACTTTATGAGTCAAAAGGTAGATTTGAGCTGGAGATTATCACAAATAATTTGATAATTTTGTGAATAAATTTGAGAAAGATTTTGGATAATAAGAAAGTGATAATAAATAATAGGATAATTCTATTTTATGAAATTGATATTAAATAATAAGATAATTCTATTTCTGAGATAAAATATGAGAACACATATGAAACTAAATATGATTTTTTCAATGAATATTTGGATGATTTAAATGAAGAGATTGAAACATTGAGTATTGTACATCTTTTCCCATTAACTCCAGACTGGTCGGACGTCTTTCTGATGACTCTCTTAAGATGAAGAAATAGTTTCCCACCTCCGGCCCTGAATAAGAAGAAGATCTACCTACCTCGTTGTATAGTTCTCAACTCATGTCTTCCGACATCGAGTCAAGATTGGATTAGGATGACCATTTGTCTCCCGAAAATTGTTGGATGGAAATTGAAAATTTCTTAACAAAACTTGAGGATGGGCAACCGTCCATCTAAGAGGTCCACCTTGTTGGACCTATCGTTTACGGCAAGTTCGTCGTCATTGATAGCTAGTAAAATGAAAATAATAATTGTGAAAAATATTTTTCTTCCGAGTCCTCCCTCCCTATAGTTGCTCTTTTTATGATGAAACCCAATGGGATTGATCCGAATTTTTGATTTGGAATCCACAAGGACACCGTTGGGATACTTATAGTGATATCATGAAGGGAGATGATATGAATCATACGATCTATTTGAGGCTTACACTCCACCTTTTTACCAGACCTATATCTCAAGACATTATAAAAACTCTCTCGTAATACTGACAATGCGTGAATCGGATTTTATACTACCAGTATGGCTTAACAATGGCATATTTCCCACAAATGTGATTGCCCCCTCATATATTCAGTTAACCAGCTCAATAGCCCTTCCAATTTTGTATGTCATCTTTCCACATATACCACCATTCGCAACATCTTCCCTCATCATGATGTTTTGAGCATGGATGTCGTACAATCAAATGATACAGGTTATTCCTAACAAAGGAGCCCGTTTGGGGGCATTAAAACACATCATGGGATTCCTCCTGTAGTTATCTTTTAGGTATTTCCATTACATTTTTCCTCTCAATTGAGTTTAAGATAAGCATGGGAGGTACCCGAAAAATTTCAAAAAATGGTAAAAATCACTTCAAAAAAACAAAAAAGAAGCATCTCTCATTCATAGCATCTTGCACCCTCTCGGCTCTTATTATTCGACATTTTTTCCACTCTATTATCACCATGGGAACATGTCTCTAACTAAGCATAGGTGTTGCATCGCATTTCATGTATTACATATCTATTTCATTGCAGTTTTAAAAAATGGTAGTACATGCATTGTAAATAATTTAATATTGTAAAAAACTACATAAAAATGAAAAAAGTTTTGACATTTTTATAGATTTTTGCATATTTTTAAATAAACAGAAAAATTGCATGCACTTAAAATTCCTTCAAATTTTGCAAAAATTATCAAAAATCGTATTGTTCAAAAATATCAACAAAATTTTTCAAAAATCCAAAAATGTTTTTCCTAATTTTCTCCTATTTTTTTGGGATAGAAGTATGGTTTTTACAAGATTGGACCATGGATTGAGAATAATTTAATCCACTTAATTTCAGAGGATTTTATTAGGCTTGAGTTTCTAGTTTTTCATGTCTATTTTGGACTTAATTCGACGAGTTTCTCTAGTTTTATGCGGTGACTAAAAGTATGAGTCTAACAAGGTCAGACAACTATAACACTTATTTACTCTTAATTGATTTTTGAACAATATGCAATTTACATGTAGCTCAACTTAGTTTACATGTATAAGGGATCATTTCAATCTCTACCAAGAATGGGAGTGGCTACGGATGTAGCACCCGATGCTTAAACTGAACCTAAGTAAGGAAGCTCGATGATCTAAGTTTGGGAGGCACTTATTCTCTATAAGTATGGGTCTGTTAGAAAACATACCTTGTATAGATATCCAAAAGTCAAATTATATACATGTACACTCGTGATACACAATGTCAGCAAATCCTACAAAAAGAAGACACAATAAGGGATGCTTATACCAACATAAAAAAATGCAAATGCAATGAAAAAGTTTGTCAAAGAAATATCTATCAAAATAACGTAGATCTACTAAATAGACCAAATAATATAGCAATGATGCTATTATTTTAAAAGAGGCTAATGAGGCTCAGGGTTATGCTCCACAAAAAGAAAAAAATGAGAGCAACAAACCAAAGCAGTCTATGAAAAACCCCAACAAATCCATGTTCTCCACCATCTTCTCATCATATTTGCTGACAGACTTAGGTGAAGTGAGAACAGGCTAAGCTCAGGTAGAATGGAAACTTTCGACTTCCGGAATCTCCATGTATGCTTTAAACTGTGTGGTACATTTGTCTCGCAAAATGGGAAGAGCTATAACTTTCACATACAATCCAAATCAACTCAAGATTAAAGTGAATATAAGTTGATTACGATGATATGACTTGACTTAAGGATGGAACTGACAAAAGTTAGTAAAACTAGAGGGCTATCGAACTAAACACTCACATTTAAAAAGAGTCTGAACACATCATTAATCCAAAGGACGACTAAGGCTATGTATGTTATTTGTTTAAATATATTTTAAAATATCAAGACTTTGTGGGTGTGTCTATTGCAAACTCTCTTTCCTCCTTCTTTAATCCTTTTATGTTTTTCTTTGCATATCATTGTCTTTCTCGGGACTAGCAAGACTTAAGCATGGAGATGTGATGAATCACCATTGTATTATATCAATATGCCCAAATTGAGCTATTTTTGAGTTGATCTTATCACATTTTCACCTTTTTTGTGTGTAATTCACTTTTCAACCGATTTCTATATAATGCATTTTGAATCAATAGTAATTGAATAATAGTAAAACCCTAAATTTTACCAACATTGAATGTGCTTTAGAGGTTAAAAATGTTGTTTTATTGTTACTATTTTCTCTTTTCCAATTTTATAGCTTTATATATCTTCCAAGAAAAAAGTTTTTCAAAAAAATTAAGGGTGATGACTCCTCTCCTTTCCACCATTAATGATCTCCCTCCACCTCCTCCTCTTCAGCCATTTCCACCGTTCGTGTATCATCCTTCCGCAACCACTATCACCTCCCCTCCCCTTGACTTCAGCTAGAAAAGGGATGGAGCTGGAGAAAGGAGGGAGAACCCATTAAAGGGCTTTGGCCTCCTCCTCCATCGTAGACCGTTATTGGTCACCTAGCCATGCCGGCCAACTCGCCATATTTCCATCGATCGAGTTGTAATCTATGTCACGGATCGAGCTTCTCTCCACCGCACTCCCTCCAGCTTGTTGTCAAGCCTCCTCACATGCATCCATGATCTGTTGTGCCTCCCTCTCCTCTGTTCTCTCTGTTGCGCTCCGTTGCCATGCTGTTGTGAGCCACTACGACACCTCCACAAACCTCTACCCTCGTCGTCATGCTGCCCAACAAGGATCAAGAACAACCACCGTCTTCCAATCCTTGGTCTTGGAGACTAAGGGCCATTTTCTAATCTATTTTTGTTTCAATTTTTATAATTTTCTTTGGACCTATATGCAACTTTATAGAACTTTGATTTATTCTATTAAAATTTTCAAATTTTGGATTTTATGTTTATGGCATTCCTACCTTTTATATAAATTTCTACTAATTTACATTTTAGTCCTCCAATAACCTTCTTGTATTTCACATTCTTTCTTTACTTTTTTCTAATTTACCCAAATCGTTATTAAATTGAATTATAAATAATAATAAGTTTTCAGTCTTGTCTAGATGTTTTCATAATTGTAATTATGCCCCCTAGATTCAACTTTATTTACATTCAAATCCCTGGTATTTTGGAAAATTTTCAAACATACCCCTATCACTTCCAAAATTTGCCAAAATAGTAGAAGAATTTGACAAATTCTAAGAAAATTCCCATGTGATCCATACAATGTTGATAATGTAATTTCAATACATTATAAGATCTCGAAAATAAAAACAAAATAAGAATTGATTTGAATCGATAAAGTAAAAAAAATTACCTCAATAAATAGAATAAAATTTCCTATAAAATATTGGAGTCCATGTGGATCTATGCTCCACTTGTCCTATGCTTATTTAAATATTTTTGTGCTTGTAGTGAATTTATTTTTAATCTGAATATCTCAATATTCGCTTGTGTGCATAGCAGCATGCAAAATTACACCTTTAACACACCAAAAAATCACATTTTCACTCAGGTTAGAGGAGATGGATTCATCGAGATGTGCATCTTGTGAACTTCATATGCGAGCTTTTAGATGACCTCAGATGGTCATTCACAAATTGAACATAATCATTCACCCAAGTAGCCATGTTCCTATTATAGCTCATCACTGTGTAGGTAGTCTCTCTAATCTGAATGCAACTCTAGAGTGGATATCAATGATATCCCATGGTGAAAGTTGTTCTCCATGGGCAAGCTAAAAATAAAGGTAACTCAAAATAGTGTCAAAAAAAGATGGAGAGGGATGAGCATGCATAGGTACAAAGCCATGAAAATGAGGAGCCATGGTGGGTAGAGATAGGCTAGGTATAGGAGTTAGGAGAGTGAGGAGGAGGATTTTTCTTAGAATCAACGATGAAGAGCAATGTTTCAACAACAAAAGGTCGAAATCGAGTAATATGAGGGGGGTCGCATGGTACATTCACAAGAAAGTGAGCGAGGTTGTGAATGATTAGACGACCAAGAGGTAAATAATTCACAAGAATCTCAAACAAATGATAAACAATGTAGTGTAACTAGTTAAAAGACTAACTCTGATAAAGTAACATCAATGCTTGAATTTCGATCGTCGCATGGGATAAGGTGGTAGTTTAATTTCTAAAACACAAAGAAAAGACTCTGTTTACGAAATGAGTTGAGCAATCTCAGATATGGTGCAGCTAAAGGTTTGAGGGAAGAAAGATGATGCACTAGCATCAAGGTTTCTCAAACTTCATCATGATCAAGATACTCAATGACTTCAATGATAGTAGGTTCTGAATCTAGGCATCCTAAAACATGAGAAATCATAGAGGTATCAGCGACAAAGGTCTGGTCATTGACGACGGTCCTAAAATGATAGGTCTAGGTTTTGCCATTGTCCAAAAGGTTTGCATATAACTCCGCGATAGTGTTGGGTGAGATGGAGTCTATGAGAGAGTCTTGATAACCAGGGAAAAAGGTAGGGTCAACGCAAGTTCATATATGATTTTGTTTAAAAATCAAAGTATATGTTAGAACATGTTCTCTGAACACATTCCACGGAATAAGGTGATTGGTCATCAAGGTAAGATGAGAGTAGGTGTAAAGACTATATAGGCTTGAAGCACTATTGGAGGAGGAAGGGGTCTTCTTCAAGGTAAGACGGGAGCAAGTGTAAATACGATATAACCTTGATATTTAGATGATCGATAAGAGGAAGTTGATGATTGATCAGGCTTGGTCAATCAACAAAGAAGGGGTGATCAATCAAAAATGTATTGTTATCGATATAGAAGAGTGGGTTTTGGTATTCTCGTGATGTTTGAGGGTGTGTTTTGAAATTGATGACCTTAGGTCATATTTACACAGAAGAGAGAGCCAAGAAAAAGATCAATTCTCAGATTTCTAAGTTGGTAGAAAGACACAAACTTCTAACGATAGAGACATGAATTGATTTGAAAAAAGACGAATAGGAAGATTCTAGTACTAGCAAGAACCTAATTAATCAAGTTGGTGTGCATCAGAGATTTGCTTCCCAATAAAGGTTTCCAACAGAAATTCAAATTTTAAAAAAGAATCAAATTTGTAGAATGATCAATTAGGACCCTAGGCATGACCGATCAGGGGTAATCAATAGGCTTGTCCTGATGATCGATTAGGATGATGGATCAACCAATGTTGATGAACGATCAAGAGTTCGCTAATTGAGTTTCTTTTCTAGAATAATTATTCAACAAATATCACTCAATTTACACAATTCCAAATCTATCATGATCTTCTCTAATTGAGGTGCAACGAAGGGTTTGGTCAAAATATCCACTAGCTTTCTATTTGTCGGAATGTACTACATACAATTTTGGCTAACATCAATATGCTTTGTCCTAAAGTAGCAAACATGGGTTTTTTAGCCTAAGATGGTAGAAATAGTGTTATCACAAATAATACAGATCTTGTTGAAAGATAGACCAAAGTAGAAGAGAGTATTCTTCATCCACAATGGGGAACATGCTAATGATATGTCTATATACTCCACCTATGATACAGATGTTTCATTTTTTGGAAAATCAAGATACAAAGGCATTTCCCACGAACTAGCAGGTGTCACTTGTACTTTTTATATTTGTACGACTATGAGCATAACCTATGTCGTTGTATGCATATAAATCTGTGCAATGCATCTTCAAATAAAACAAACCTAAATCTTTGTAAAATCAAGATAACAAAAGATTCTCACCACTTTTAATCGGCTTTTCTTCTGTGCTTACCAAAAACATGCAACTAAACATGTAGAAAAAAGTAAATTGGGCATGCTCGTAGTTAAATGTGTAGAGATCCAATCATACCTTTTTATAGTCTCGGGTCGACTAGCTTCCCTAACTTGTCTAGGTCGAGGTGCACTACTGGGGCAATTAGTGTAGACGTTCCTGAACACTTGTCAAAGATGAATCTTGTAAGCATCTATTTCATGTACTTTTATTGTGAGAAAAAAGTATCTAACATTGTCTGGTTGATATGCAACTCTAAAATAAACTTTACTTCTCTCATCATGCTCATCTTGAGTTGTTCTTGCATAGCTTTATGAAATTCCTTACAAAGAATTACATTAGTAGACCAAACATGATGTCATTAACATAAATTTACACAATCGGTAAATCAGACAAAACATACTTCATAAACAAAGTGTAGCCTACTATTCCAACTTTGAACTTTGAGGTGAGTAGAAAGGTTCTAAGTCAGTCATACCACGCTCAAAAGAGCTTGCTTAAATATGTACATGGCTTTCCTTAACTTGAAGATGTGATATGGTCTAGAAGAGTCTTCAAAACCGAGTGTTTGCTTGACGTAAACATCTTATTTAATAAAGTCATTTAAGAACATGGTTTTGACATCCATTTGATAAATGTTGATTCATTCGGATGCTAATAGAATTTGGATTGACTCAATCCTTGCGACAAATGCATAGTTTTGTTGAAATAGATGCCTTATTGTTGTGTATATCCCCGAGCAACAAGTCTTCCTCATTCTTGATAATTGACCCTGACTCATCAAATTTGTTCTTAAAAACCCACTTGTTTCCAATAAATCATGTAGTTTTTAGGTATAGGAACAAGCTCCCATACGTGGTTTCTCTCAAATTAAACAAGTTCATCTTGAATTTCCTTTAACTAAGAATCATTATTGCGAGCCTCATCGATAGACTTCGGCTCCACCAAGGATACAAAAGCAAATAGTACAAGTTAATTTATGTGTGATCTGATTTGTATTCCTTTCGAGATATCCCCATTCACCAACTCATTTGAGTGATCTCTAAGAAAGATAAAATCTTTGGTAAGCCATGAGAATCACTATTCTCGGGTATACTAGAAGTATCTACTTGAGGATTTCTTTCTCATTTTTTAATTCTGGTAGTTGATAATTCTTACTTAAGTTTTCATCAAAAGAATTGTTATCTGTTTCCAAAATAGCCCTTGCTTTCTAGGCAGAGTTTGTAAGCTTTGCTACGTGAAAATATCCTAGGAAGATACCTTCTTCACTCTTTATGTCAAATTTATCAAGACTGTCCTTAGTATTAAGAGCATAACTTTCACTTCCAAAAATACGGAACCTATCCTTGGTGAGCGTTCGTAGTAGAGATCAAAAGTTGTCTTCTTTATCTTGGTTGGATCAAAGTCCTATCTACGACATAGCATATTGTATTCATGATAGGGTTGAACATGGGTCAGGCTCGGGCCAGATTCACCTTGGCCCGACCCAAACCCATTTTAGTATATGGGCTAACGGGTCGGGCCTAGGCCCGTTTTATTTTTTAAAATCTAGGCCCAATCCCAAGCCCGACCCAAACATTATGGGCCGGGTTCAGGCTGGGCCGACCCATTTTACTTACTAATGAAAAGGGTCGTCGGTCCATCCATGTAATTACAGTAGTTGAGATGAAATATTAATGGGTATCAATTTAATCTGATAGTTGAACAACAAACTGAAAGCTGAGGCTAGATTCTCGAAAGGACAAAAAAAGAAGATACAGGAAAATGTGGTAAATGTTCCTTCGGATATTTTAAGAAATGAAAAAAAATCTTGACCACAATATAAACGTTCCATCCAAAATCCAGTCCTCTAAATTTCGAACGGATCCCTCCAAATCCAGTACACTAAATTTCCAATGGATTGTTAATGGATATTCTTTGATTGATGGATTGCATTTAGATGGCAGAAAACATGACAGAAAATGGATCAAAAAATATGGATAACTTTTGTTTCTGTGTTATCTATATTGTAGAAATAAAAACTAATGTGTGCCCATGAATTAGAGAACCAACCATGAAAATCTTTTTGTTGAGAAAGCTTTCTGCTAAAATTTTCTGTGGTCTTGTTGTGATTATGGAAGAAAGACCACATGCCTTCAAGCACATATAGGAGACTGACTACCTTTTATAATTTCTTTAGCACTCAAAGCAGTGGGCTTCCATGCTTCCAGCACCACCTGAACAAAAAACCCTTGCTCAGTTCGGGTTTTTACGAATGAGAGATTAAGGGGAACGGTTTATTTTGGGAAGGGGAGGACGAGTGGACAACAGAAGGTTGGAGAGAAAGGGGGTGGAACTCATGGGAGCAACTGAGCAAGTTACCTGGAGGTTGCCGTCGACGACGATCGATTAGAGGCTCCCACTGCCAACAATATAGGCCCTCAGCCCTTAGGACTCCTCGTGCGTGAAATAAATTTGGGGGTGGGGTGACGTCCTGATGGGGGAGGAGGAGGAGGGACCGGGAGGCGGGAGATATTCGTGTTTTTTTGGGAAATGGAGTATACATTTTAGAGTGGGAATCCAAACAGTCGAAAATCCCTATTGGCTACGGCTGCCTACATCACTCAAATCAAATTCCTGCACACTCCAGCTGGGCCCCATCCCACCCCTGACGAAAATATCAGCCAAAGCAAAGCAACCCCATTTCAAATATAGTTGAAACATATGGGCCATATCTCCAACCCATAGTAGAACTGATCGGGCCGGGTTCGGGCCTTAAATCAGGATGTTGTAATGGGTCGGGCTATTGGGCTCTTGGGTTTGGGCCTTATTAGGCCCGAACCTGGCCTGAAAAGTAGTTTGGGCTTGATTTAAGGCCCAAAGCCCGGCCCAATAGATAATGGGTTCGAGTTCGGGTCGGGTTACACGGGTCGGATTTCGGGTCAGGCCGACCCGGCCCAATGCTCAACCCTAATTCACGACTTATTTAACATCTCGAGCTCTAGACACGATCCATTATTGGGGATTACTGGCCTAGACAACCTGTTGGGCTTGGGCCCAATTGGAGCCCTCGACCACAACCCAAAATGCTTAAGCCTGAGTTATTTAGTAGCAGAACCCACTACTTATAAGATTCTACCACACTTTGTGATTACTAGATGTGGTATTATGTTTGAGATGCTACAATCACCCTCACTTATAATCTCAACATCCTCGTTGCACAATGGCCCATCACCTATTCCCAGTAATAGTGGTGTCTTCACCTACTAGGTAGCCCTTTCTTCCTAGTATTATGGTAGGGGTGGCTCTACATCTTGGGCAGCCCTTTCCGCTATTAGAGGGATCAGCTCTGATACCATCTGTAATGTCCTTGTCTCTAGATCTGATCCATTATTGGGGATTACTAGCCCATATATCATGTTGGACTTGGGCCCAATTGAAGCCCGCAACCACAACCCAAAATTCTTAAGCCTGGGTTGTTTAGTAATAGCCTCCGATACTTATAAGCCACTACCATACTTTGTGATTACTAGATGTGGTACTATATTTGAGGTGCTACAATCACCATCACTTATATTCTCAACATTCGTGTTGTACAATGACCCATGACCTATTCCCAGTAATAGTGACAACTTCACCTACTAGGTATCCCTTTCTTACTAATACTATAGTAGGGGTAGCTCCACCTCTTGGGCAACCCTTTCCATTATTAGAGGGATCTGCTCTAATACCATCTATAATGTTCTGAGCTCTAGATCCGATCCATTGTTGGGGATTATTGGTCCAAACAACCTATTGGGCTTGGACCCAACTAGAGTCCTCAACCACAACCCAAAATGCTTAAGCATGGGTTATCTAGTCGTGGGCCCTATTACTTGTAAGGTTTTACCACACTTTGTGATTACTATATGTGGTATAATGTTTGAGGTGTTACAATCACCCTCACTTATAATCTCAACGTCATCATTGCACAATGGCCCATGACCTATTCCCAGTAGTAGTGGTGGCTTCACCTGCTGGGTAGCCCTTTCCTCCTAGCACTATGGTAGGGATGGCTTCACCTCTTGGGTAGCCCTTTACGCTATTAGAGGAAATTTGCTCTTATGCCATATGTAACATCTCGAGCTCTATACCAAGTTCATTATTGGGGATTACTAACCCAGACAACCTGTTGGGCTTGGGTCCAATTATAACCCTCAACTACATCCCAAAATGCTTAAGCCCATGTTATCTAGTAGGAGGCCCCACTACTTATAAGGTTCTACTACACTTTCTGATTACTGGATGTGGTACTATGTTTGAGGTGCTACAATAAGCTACTATCACACTTTGTGATTACTATATGTGGTACTATGTTTGAGGTGCTACAATCACCCTCACTTATAATAGCAACATCCTCATTACACAATGGGCCATGACCTATTCCAAGTAATAGTGGCGACTACACATGTTGGGTAGTCCTGTCCTCCTAGCACTATGGTAGGGGTGGTTCAACCTCTTGGGCAGCCCTTTCCGCTATTAAAGGGAATCTACTCTGATAGCATATGTAACGTCTCGTGCTCTAGATATGGTCTATTATTGGGGATTACTAGCCCAGACAACCTTTTGGACGCGGACCAACTAGAGCCCTCGATCACAATCCAAAATGCTTCAGTCCATGTTGTTTAGTAGTAGCCCCACTACTTATAAGTTGCTGCTACACTTTGTGATTACTAGATTTGGTTCTATGTTTGAGGTGCTAAAATCACCCCCCACTTATATTTACAGCATCCTCATTGCACAATGGATCATGACCTATTCCCAGTAATAGTGGTGGCGTCACATGCTAGGTATCCCTTTCCTACTAACACTGTGGTAGGGGGCTCCACCTCTTGGGCAGCCCTTCTCTTTATTAGAGGGAAACTGCTCAAATACCATCTGTAACATCCTAGGCTCTAGACCCTGTTCATTATTGGGGATTACTGGCTCAGATAACCTATTAGGCTAGAGCCCAACTCGAGCGCTCAACCACACCCCAAAATGCTTAAGCCATGTTATCTAGTAGTAGGCCCCACTACTTGTAAGCTTTTACCACACTTTCTGATTACTAGATGTGGTACTATGTTTGAGGTGCTACAATCACCCTCACTTATACTCGCAACGTCCTTGTTGCACAATGGCCCATGACCTATTCCCAGTAATAGTGGCGTCTTCACCTGCTAATAGATCTTTCAGTCTGGAACAATGGTAGGGATGGCTCCATCTCTTGGGCAACCCTTTCCACTATTAGAGGAAATCTGCTCCGATACCATCTGTAACATCTCGGGCTCTAGACCTGATCCATTATTGGGGATTAGTGGCCCAGAAACCTATTGGGCTTTGGCCCAACTAGAGCCCTCAATCACAACCTAAAATGCTTAAGCCTGGGTTATCTAGTAGTAGACCCCACTACTTATAAGCTACTACCACCCTTTGTGATTACTAGATGTGGTACTATATTTGAGGTGCCATAATCACTCCTACTTATATCCGTAATGTTCTCATTGTGCAATGACCCATGGCCTATTCCCAGTAATAGTGACGGCTTCACCTCCTAGGAGGCCCTTTCCTAATGACACTATGGTAAGGGTGGGCTCCACCTCTTGGGCAGCCCTTTCCACTATTAGAGGAAATCTTCTCTAATACCATCTGTAACGTTCCAGGATCTAGAGCCAGTCTATTGTTGGGGATTACTAGCCTAGACAACCTATTGAGCTTGGACCCAACTAAAGTCCTCAACCACATCCCAAAATTCTTAAGCCTATGTTATCTAGTAGTAGGCCCCACTATTTGTAAGGTTTTACCACACTTTGTGATTACTATATGTGGTACTATGTTTGAGGTGTTACAATCACCCTGACTTATAATCGCAATGTCCTCGTTGCACAATAACCCATGACCTATTCCCAGTAATAGTGGTGGCTTCACTTGCTGGGTAGCTCTTTCCTCTTAGCACTATGGTAGGGGTGGCTCCGCCTCTTAGGCAACATTTTCCGCTATTAGAGAGAATCTGCTCCGATAGCATCTGTAATGTCTCGGGATCTAAACCAGATCTATTATTGGAGATTACTGGCCCTAACAACCTATTGGTCTTGATCCCAAATGGAGTCCTCAATCACAACCGAAAATGGTTAAGCCCAGGTTATCTAGTTGTAAGCCCCGCTACTTGTAATGTTCTATCACACTTTGTGATTACTAAATATGGTACTATGTTTGAGGTGCTACAATCACCCTTACTTATAATTGCAACGTCCTCGTTGCACAATGACCCATGACACATTCTTAGTAATAGTTATGGCATCACTTGTTGGGTAGACCTTTCCTCCTAGCACTATGGTAGGGGTGGCTCCACCTCTTAGGCAGCCCTTTCCGATATTAGAGAGAATCTACTTTGATGTCTTATGTAATGTTTTGGGCTCTAGACCCGATCCATTATTGGGGATTACTGGCTTAGACAACTTGTTGGGCTTGGGCTCAACTAGAACCCTCAATTACATCCCAAAATTCTTAAGTCCAGGTTATCTAATAATAGGCCCCACTACTTATAAGGTTAAACCACACTCTGTGATTACTAGATGTGGTACTATGTTCGAGGTGCTACAAGCTTCTGTCCAAAAATATCTAAGCAGGTCGGATTCACATAGCATGACGGAGGCGAATTTTAAGAGTGCAATTTTTCTGCTCAACTATGCCATTCTGAGTTGTTGTTCTTGGTTTAGAGAATTCATGCTTGTTCTCAAGCTTGGCACAGTAGTCGGAAAATTTTTCATTCTCGAACTCTCCATCATAATCACTTCTTAACTTAGTTGGTAGATCCTTGTTCGTTTTGAATCTGTTTAGATGTCTTCTAAAATTCAGAGAAGTCTAAGTCCCTGGAAGAAATAAACAAAACCCAAGTAAAATGCGAGCAATCATCTACTATGACAAAATAGTAGTGACAACCTCTTACACTTTTGGATTTTGTGGATCCAAACAAATCTACGTGTAAGAGATCTACAAGTCTAGCATAGATAATGTGTTGTTTGGATTTCAAGGGTTTTCTATGGACTTTTCCCGGTTTACATGTTGAACACATGCTTACCTTCTTGTAGTATAACCATGTAAGTCTTTAACCAAGTCAAGTTTACAAAGCATATAGATTAAGTTCATGTGAATGTAGCGTAATCTTTTATGCCAAAGTAAAGGTTCTTCTCGTGCTGCCAAGAGGAATTCTAGAGATGAACACTTATCGAATCTAAGTGTATATATACTTTTGTGCCCATCTCATTTGAGAAAGTACTATTTTAAATCCTTTATCGTAGATGTAAGAAACACTCAACAAGTTGTGCTTTAGACCGTCAACAAAGCTAATACTATTAATAAATGTTGTAGTGTTTCATATTATATCTTCACTAGTAATCATACCTTTGTGGTCGTTGCCAAAAGTGACAGTCCCCTTGGTTTTGTCTTTGAGGTCAAAGAACATGTCCTTGTCTCCAGTAATGTGCTTTGAACATCCACTATCCATGATCCAGTTCCCGTGATTTTCGACCTTGAGGTCATGGGGAAGATGTCATAGTCATGAACTGATAATTGTGTTGTTTCATGTAAGAAATCTTCGGTTCTGCAAAATAGCTAACCAGGTTCTTTAGTACCCATTGCTTTTGGGTCCTTGGAGGGTTAAAATGGTTCCTTGGATTTTTCCCTAGTTTCATAACCTTTTGTTCTTTAGATTGATTAGAGTAACTTCTACTAATTAAAATGTTTAATAGGTTGAGCACTCTTGTTTATTTTAATAGACTCACAAGTAGTTTCTTCAGTTGGTTTGTACCCAAACTTAGTCCTAATCTGGTAGTTGGCACCTAGGTGTTTATCTAAGTTTTCCTCGCCTTTAGTGAATGTGGTTGTCATTAACTAAGGTCTTTGTATTTTTATTTAATTCAATAATGGTTGTTTCATATTATTTATGTTCTCCTTGAGGGTTTTTATTTCAACTTCATGTTGTTATTCTGACAAAGAAAGACTAGAATTGAGTCTCTAGCTAATGTGTTCTTTAAGAGAGCTAACTTCACTATCATGACTAGCTATAATGGTGTGTGCAGTTGCTTTCAATAAATTGT
Organism: Ottelia alismoides; assembly: GCA_037367405.1. Taxonomy (NCBI): domain Eukaryota; kingdom Viridiplantae; phylum Streptophyta; class Magnoliopsida; order Alismatales; family Hydrocharitaceae; genus Ottelia; species Ottelia alismoides. The sequence goes on along the minus strand of JAZKJV010007409.1, from coordinate 1,802,114 downwards.
TATTCTTTTTCAGTTTCACGACTACTTCATGTAAATCAGAGAGAGAACTTTGTAATTCATCAATAGAGGATTCTTTAGATCTTACCTCTTCATCGTTGAGGTACATTAATCCGAGCATGGATTCTTTCTTGTTGAAGCAGTTGGAGCCACACCCAGAAGAGCTTGAGGCATTAGAGTCTAAGTCCGAGAAATCCCAAGTAGCTTGAAGAGCATTCCTTTTCAGATGCTTTTGAAAGTGTTTGTGGGCTTTTCTCATGTGTCCTTTTCTCAGTTGTCTTGCTTTTTGATTGACTCTTGGCTCTTTGACTTGTGACCGATGCTTTTATTAAGCAATGGAAAATTCTTCTTAAAGTGGCCCTTCTTCTTGCAGTTGTAACACTCAAGATTACTCTCTGTCTTTCGATCATTTTCTTGAAGAACATTATGGATTTTTTAGTGAACATAGCCATGTCAACTTCAGAGCTTTCGTCTGATGTCGACTCGATTGCTTAAAGTGCAATCCCCTTCTTTGTCTATGCTTCAACTTTAGATGTTGGTGTCTGCTTCACTTCATTAGAGAGAAGATTTCATGTGAGATCATCGACAAGATAAGTCCTGATGTTATTGGCTTCTTTGACTGTTGTAGATGCAGTACTCCACATTGTTGTGAGAGATCGGAAAATCTTCTTCACTTGTTCTAGCTCGGCGATCTCCACCTTGAGATTTCTAAGATTACTTATGATGGTCGAGGATCTTGTGAATGTATCTCTGATTGATTCTTGCTCTCTATTTTGAATAGCTTGTATCTTTGTTGTTGAAGGCTAACTTGGGATTTTTGTAGCTTTAAGATTCCTTCATAAGTAATGATGAGCTCATTCATATTTCGTATGATGTCTTGCATCCCTAAACGTGATTGAACTCGTCTACAGTCATGGCATAGAATATAGCATTCATTGTCTTATAGTTGTCTGTATATTTCTTCTTGTTGATGTCTAACAATAAAATTCCAACAACACGTCTGGCATATTTGATCTCTATAATGATCCATACAATGATATCAATGAACTCCAAGAACATTTAAAGGCCTACCTTCCAATTGTTGTAATTTATTCCATCAAAATGAGGAGGTCATATAATGAATTAGCTCTTAAATCCTTTGTCCTAGATGTTGCCATCTGTACTTCTGAGTCTTTACTTCACAGTACAGATCCAAGCTATGGTGCCAAATACGAGTTTTAGGATTGTGACACCACTAGAGGTGGGGTGAATAGTTGGTTGTGGCAGTGCTTGTGGACCGAATACACTTTAGAGGGGGTCAATTGAGTTGGTAAAATAATAAAAAAAATACAGAAGCTAGAACAAGCAATTCAATCAGAAACAACAACCAAACTACACACTATGTTAACATGGAAAGCCGTGTGGGTAAAAACTAAGACCCAAGACTTCCTGACTTAGGATTTCTTGTTAGCCAAGCCAACCAATTATTCCACTATATACTGAGATATTTAGATGGATTCTCAATCGATTACAAGCATGAAGATTATAGATTTAGATCACATACCAAAGTCTCAACTTTGGATTAAACATCAAAGTCACACCTACAATTGAACTATCTATAGCACGGATCGAGGCTTCATCTTGAGCTACCTATAAAGAGAACTCTGAGAGTATTTGTAGAATAATGTTATCTTGAACATGATAAATGATTGTCTGAGGTGATTAAAAAAACAACCAAATCATCAATAAACAATAATCAACATAGATTATATATCAAAAAGATATGAAAATACTTGATTCAGGCAGATATATTTCTAACATAAGTGAAAGTTATAATTTTGTAAGTAGCTTCAAGGGAATCTCGGACTGCACACAGAGAGCTTGAGGGACTTGCTAAAGATCGGGACTAGCTTTCTGTTGAGAAATCTTCTTTCTTGAAGATATGAGCACTTAAGAGTGAGTGGGAGGATTACTCAAATTGAGTTGTGTGTCAAAATGAGAAGGTAGGGGTCTCCTTTTATAGGGTTGAACCATGTAACTGTCAAAATTCAAAAATAGTAAGGTTATGATCGATCAATGTAAAGATCGTGATCAGTCAATGCTCAAATGATCGATCAGATAAGGGGACATGATAGATCAAAGGATCAATTATAGAATTCAAAATTCAAAAAATGATTCAATCTTGAAAAGTGAATTATCGATCAATGAAAATTAACAACCAAGAATAGACAATGTTAAAAAAATGATCGATCACAATTAAAGACATGAGAAATCAATGTGTCTTACCGATCATATAAAAACCATTCATCGATTGATCCAAAGTGTTCATCAGTTGGCTGCAGAATGATCGAACTGCGCTAGGAAGGGAACGAGCAGACTAACTCAGTTGAAGTTGCAATGAGTGATCGATGGAACTTTGAACTTTGACTTTTCTATGAGAACTTTGACTTGACTAGTTGCAATACTAACTCTTTGTGTACATCATCAGAGATCCTAGGAAGGAATACTATTTAGAGTGCATTCAATGATTGCACAATAAGTACATAAAAACTTGACAATGGTAATATGGAAAGAAAGCTCCCGATGAATTCTTGAAGATCTTGCAAAAATAATATACTTTGCAAGTAGATATAATGTGTGTGTCATCTTTAAAACAAGAGTAAACAAGATTCTAATAGTTCAAGACAGTTTTAAATCTTTTTTCCGGAATATATCACGAGCACTGAATATTCAATCAATTAAGCCAATTAACAAACTGCACAAAATTTTACGTTGAAACATACCTAGTTATAAAACCACGACTTGAGTCACTTAACTTGAGATTTATGATTAGTCGAGCCAACCAACAACCTCATTATAAAGCATGGAATTTTTACATGGATATCTCAACCACTTACAAAGCATATATCTTCACAGTCTTTGATCATATATTAAGATCAACTCTACATATCACACACTGCAGCAACCCTAGAAAAACAGACAAGCTTTGACTTTCTTCTGACTTTTACTTGAATTAGAAAATCCTCCATACCCAAGTAATTCCGGCAAATTTGAGGATCAAACACCAATAAGTTCCAGTAGAAGGGTCTAACATAAAAACATAAATATTTTGCAATAATCTTTTCTCAAACAATAATCATTTTCACAGATATAAGGAATAAATCTCAAAATCAAGAGTAGTGATATCTAGGATAATCGATAGAGTATAAATGCATAGATATTTTCAAATAAAAGTGCAAAACTATATCACAAATATCACATATGAATAAGTAAAATAATTCACAGAATAAATATCATCGGGCTAGAAGAGGGCTGCCAAAAGTATTCTGTCTATAATCATAAAGACTTAAAGATGGGAAATCGATGGAGTGTTGTTGATATAATATCTTTCCTTTGAATATTTAATAAATGTACTAAGCCTTCTCCCACTATAAGTAGGGTCGGCTACACGAATTCTAGCTCAAACCCATGTTGAAAGATTCGACTATTTATTACGCTGGCCGTCGACTACTTAATGCAACCCCTGCAAGAGTGGGATTTGAACCCTGGTCTTTTGTATGGTAGACACACTGTACTACCACTAGAAAATATCTTTCCTTTGAATATGTATCTCCAGAAAATATTTTTTAGAAGATCAAGGAACTCGAACAACAATAGACAATTTCAGAAAAAAAAATCACTCACAATATTCTCAAGCTTTCTAAGAGGGTGAGAGGGTTAATCTCGAATTGTGTGTCATCCAACTAAGGTATGGGGTCCCTTATACAGGGGGTCATACAATTGGAAACAATGGGTCTGTGAAGTTTGGGTTTTGATTTTATTCTATGTATAGAATGTACAGTGTATATTCTTTTTGTGCAAACTCAATTTTGTATTTTTCTATACATTATAATATACAATTTTATATACAAAAATTCTTTATTTGATGAATAACTAATAAAGAATAAAACGGGTCCCAAAAAATACTTTGTGAATGAAAAAGAATTGGGTTTTTATTGTATTATTGGCTCTTATCTCCCCCTGCTTTATTCTTTGTCGACCAATTCAATTCATGACTTGGTCTCGAGGTTTAAGGTCATAAAATACCTTTGAAATTTTATTCTTTTTCTTTTCTTTTCTTTATTCTATAATTTTGGCATTAAAAATAGTATTTTATATACAATAATTGGAATAAATAATGAATGTTAATACGCACAAAATAATGCTATTTGCATGCAATAGTTAGGATTTTTAAGGTCAAAATGATAGAATAAAGGTGATGACATGGAGATTCATCACCCCCTATACACATCTTTGCTAGTCCCTAGTAAACACTTATGCAATAAGTGTAAAAAATAAAATAAAGAAAAGAAAAGGAAAAAAGTGGATTGAATCTAATTTTCAAACTTGTCTTCACAAAATCAAAATTTAGAACTCAAGTTAGACCTTGGTGTGAGAATGTGTATGGAACCTGGTCAGAAATGATATTTAAAACACAACAGCCTTCGAGAATTACAAAACTCGATACAAACCACCTCAATAGCCATGTCAGAACTAGTCTACATCATACACAAACCCTTATGACTATGAAGCTAACTTGCACAGTGTAAGTGAGGGTGCCTCTTCTCCTTCCTCGAGGAGTGGGGTATTCTCTTCTAAGTTCAAGTGCATCCAACTCAAGAGGAGGGGGTGAAGAGAAGAATGGACGGTAGCCAGTGTAGCTACCTATCCGAGGATGCATGACTAGTGTAGTCAAGTCATCTAGCATATGACTTTGAAGCTCAAGCTTGCTTATTGATATACAAATATGTACACTCCGGCAGACATTTTTATTTTCAATCAGGCTTGTCCACTTTTTTAAGATTTTTTTAATACTATATACAAAAACATTTACATAAGGAGTTTTTCCTCTTGAGCCCGAAGACTATCCCTCTTTTGAAGCATTATTGCTACCCACACTCTCCTGTCTTTAGGCATCGATGCCACTAGACGGGTTGGAGTGCACTTCCCTCCCTAGATGAGGATGATTGTTTCCACTCGTGTGCGTCTCAGACCGACAAATCCAATCCCCTCACCACTTCAACTGAGTTGAGCTAAGTAAAAGGTGCAAATGTCCAAGATAGGTCACGGCTGATAAGAGATCATGCGTGCGTCTCAAAAGGTTCTAATTAGTCAGTTGAGGTGTCTTGAACCCAGCCCCGAGTCTCAAAGAATTAAGTCTGAATAGACTTGAAGTACCTTAAATCTAGTTCCCATGAGGTTCTAGTGAAGTTAGGTACATTAAGGTCCAACCAAGCTCCAATCTTCAACTTTACTCAGACTACTTCAATCATCAAACTCAATCCGAAAAATGTGAATGCTATGCAAATGCTACGTACAATGCATAAAATATTTTGACGATGTAATTTTCAAAAGATTTTGCAAATATTTTAGAAATTTAAATAAAAAGACTTTTGGCGTCAATGGGACATATGTGCAGCTATTTACACGGGCATGCCTCTTTTTATTTATTTACAAGAATGGAGAGTTTAAAGAATTTACTGGTTGGATGTTAGTTATTGTTATAGGTGTGTATGTACATTGAGTAAAGAACTTCATTATTATTATTATATTAAATGATGCATATATTCCTCAAACTTATTTGAAAATAATTTTAAAAACTATAGTACAAAGCATTTTTTGCAAATATTTCCAATCATTTGAAATCCTATTTTGCAAAGATTTTTCAAATTGTATATATAGATTTTTCAAAATATTTTTGTAACCATTTTCAAAAGCATTTGTAAATAGGTTTTCAAAACATTTTATTTTCATACAAAGAAAAGAAATTTTACAAATCAAAAATATTTTAACAAAGTTTGAAAACATTTTATAAAAAGTTTTCCAAACGGATCAAACCATTTTGCAAAAATATTTTTAATGTGACTTTTTAATCAGTATATACAAAAAGAATCGAGGAATAGTATGCATCGTTTTATTAATTGATTTAATGAATTGTATATATATACAATATTTTAACCATATTTGCTATTAACAATACGAAAGTACAAGTTATGACTAAAGTATATAGAGTATATACGACCCCCTATACTTAGCTTGAGCTATGTCCTCATAGATCGAAAATGAAAAGAGAATACATAACTCGTATTGAGTATAGAAAAACCTATACTACAATGACTAAATAAGGAATGAAAGAATAAAGAAATAAGTGAATGGGAAGTCAACCGTCCCCCCTATACTTATGATGAAATAATCCTCAGTATAGCAGGTTGTATCTACATGCAGGGAGGGTCGAGGGTGGAAATAAATCGATCATAGCTCGGTCTGTCTCCCCCTATACTTAGGGTGAGATATCCCTAAGTATAGCAGAGAAAATCAATAAGAGAGGAGACAGTGGAGGGGATCAAAATAAAAGAAATCAAATAAAAAGGTAAATATGGTGGGTGAATATACGCATCACTCCCCCCCCTTTACTTAGGTTGAGATATCCCTAAGTATAGGCAGCAACAGAAGTGATGAAACAAAACGAAGAAAGAATAATGTGAGAGGTGCACCCCCTATACTTAGGACAAAGTACATCCTAAGTATAGATACACATATATGGCAAATGATCTGGGGTACACATGACATGAGAGAGAAAGAAGAAATGAAAAGACAAAACATATATATACAAGAAATAAAGACTCGTGAAGTGCAGGACGGTATCTGACAAAGGAATACCGTACTCTCGTCATCGTCTCTCTGTGAGAACGGTGATGCTCAGAAAGAAAAAGACAACTGGATATACAATCAAGTGGGTGTCCACTACCGGTGACAACATAGCGAAAACTAAGCCCGGAACTGGTAGCGAAAAGTAGAAATCTGCTCATAAGAAAAGAGTGAGAAATCAAAGCCGATACCGTAAGACATGGAGGAGGAAGGATCAGTATAGATTCCTCCATGTCAATCATAGTCTCATTAAGATACGAAAAGTGAAGAATAATAGAGTCTCTACGCAACACGATACTCGGTGGTCATAATGTCGACAAATCAAAGACACACCGAATACCACAAGACATAGCTCAACCATGTGAGGGTCATCAAGGTGAGCAGACACAGACGAGTCAGAGATCTCAGAGTAATCAGAAGACTCAATCCCGTGCTCCAATAGATTGGAGACACAATTAGAGAGGGGACCGAGTACACAAATCAGAAGACTCGGCTCCGTGCTCTACCAGGCTGGAGACACCAGAAGTGAAGCTCGAGTACCCTCAAAATGACGCATCCTCTCGCAGATAATCCTCAGGGAGATATACATACTAAGCAATGAATAATCAGAACATGACTCATCCTTGCGAGGGTCGTCAAGGAGAGTGGACTCAAAGGAGTCAGATCCATCAAACGAATCATCAGAAGTAGTCTCGGTAGGAGACAGATCGGCTATCCAGTAGAAGAGACCGAAAAAACTAGAAATGTCACAACCTCTCGCAGATAACCCTCATATAGTATTGTGAACTAGACAAGGAATAATCATAAAAAATGTGGCTCATCCTTGCGAGGACCATCAAGAAGAGAAGACTCAAAGGAGTCCATACAACTAGGAGAATTGGTCTCGTGCTCCGACAGATCAGACAAACAATCTAACAGTAAGACATATAACACATATCAGATAACTTGGTTTTGTGCTCCCTCAAGATGGACAAACAAGCAGTGAGAGAAACCGATCATAAAGAATGTGTTGCATCCTCCCGCAAATAGTCATCGAGGAATAATGCAAACTCAGTCAGTGAATATCAGGCAAATGCTGGCATCAAATCTCAGGTCCTTAAAGACTATCAATCAATCATCATTAGGAGGGCATATCACTATGGGAGGGAGAAGAGATCATCAGGGAAATTATAATGTGGTCCATAAAATCCATCAAATAGCTGAGATGGATCAAGATGTCAGAAGGATATCCTCAAGTGCTAGACGGGGATGGAAGAGTCGGGAGATTGAGGATGGGTCAGTCTAGAAGATGAGTGAAATCATGTGGGTTCTAAGAACCGTCTCTTTGAAGCACAGAAAGAGATAGTACGTCAAGCGTCTGAATCAAGACGGGCAGAACCTCATAAGAAATCATACAATCAGGGCTCATAAAATCATCATCAAATCATCAATAATGAATCACATCGTCAATCCGGTGTGTGAGATCAACAACCCTCAATAAGGACTCAGACCTATAATCGTACCAAAATCAAAATCATCGATATCATGTATGCACATATCAAAGTCTAATCCACCAAAGATAGCATACCAATCTCAACATCCTCAATCCTGCCCAGCTTACTAAAATAATTCATGCAATCATAACCTCAATGTGGGCCTCATATACTAGAATAACATTCCCGGGTGATAGAAGGGATGATACTGAAGGGGATGAGGAGGGCAGGCGAGATTTAGGTGGAACATAGACAAAATTATGGCTCAAGGAGAGAGTCTCCTTGAGCCATATCAGAGATGGTGTGATATGAGAAAGGAGGTAGCCGCAAAATCTGGCTGCTAGAGTGAAGATCAAGACTCGATATCACGACTCAATCAAGAAGAAAATAATATGTACAAAGAAAGGGAGAAGGACTCAATAAAACGAAAAACTCAAACACCCATGGATGTACTAACTCAAAGAATGATGAACGTGGATGAATCCAAAGTCACAATCAATGTACAAAGCAAACCCAATGTTCACCTACTCAACACAGTGAAGACTGAAATGGTGGTCTTTTATCTTTTCATTTTTAGAGCTAGGTGATTTTCAACAAAGTTGTACAAACACGAAGATAGGCCTGGGATTAGGGCACTAATCCTTAGTATGTCCGTGAGAATAAGATATACAAATAAGGAGGGGGCTTCTCTCCCCAAAGCAATGAATCCATTACATTTATTTTAAAATTCCAATAGAGTTAGCAGTCCTGAATTTATTTAGGTTATCAATTTTTTTGTTGTTTTTCAATGCACACGCCTAACGAGTTTCAAATTCCATTTAACATCCTAGGTGATCAAAATCCGATGGAGAAGGTCGGAAAAGCCATGAAGTCGGAAATTGATGATGTATGCAAAGTCAAAAGACTTACAGTGCTTCCCAGATCTCTCCATGTGGGATGCATAACAGAATTGAAAGCTATACTATATGCAAATGAAAGATGGTGATATCGCCTTATATCACAATATACTATTAGCGTGAATCACCAGATGCTAATTATTTAGAAAGAGACCAAGGTCTGGTCTTCAACGCCACCCAGTGCCCGCTACAACGGAACCTTCCATTGCTGTATGTGACCACTCTCGGCCCACAGTCTCAAATCCAAATAATTAACAATTCTGATTTGACTAAGTCCAAAAGTGAAGCTATAGGTACATGCAAATATATTAGGGCTTTGGACCTTAATCTATCGATTAAGCATATCCTAAGCTCGGGCTCATTCACACAACAAGTAAAAATAAAAGTGAAAAATAAATAAAAAGAAAGCGATGAAAACATGACAAAATCCAATGAGGCCCCCAAGAAAACAATCCCTCAGGCATAGGACCTCATGAAGTGTGAAGTGCCAGGAGAGTCCAAATTATTACAAATCTAATGTCACTCTCTCATTTTAATTATAAAATAAAATAAAAATAAATATGTGAGAGAATTGTCTTCAAAAAGTCTTTCATGTCCTCCTTTGCCGCTCTCTCATGTCGGCTAAGTCAAAAAGATGGCTCCACCTTGCTTGGGTGCGCAGGTCCTCCTAAGAAGTCCTCCCTCGTGTGACAGTCCCTCGCAACACAAATCAAACAATAAGGAGTGTCAGACAATTCACAATTAATAATAGTGAAAATAAATAGACAAAGAAGCATGTATAGAAAAGCGTAGAGAAACAAATAAATAAACCAATCTATACGGTGTTGCTCCACAACAACAACGCCATTTGTTGAACTATCTTTGGTGAGGGTCTAGAATTCTCACAAGGCAAGAAATCAAGTCGATTCGGTGACAGATCATGAAAGTTAATTCAGACAACAATTAACCCACACTATAAATCAAGCAATGAATAATAAAAATGTGGAGTTAAAAATTGTTCTAACTCTACAACAAATGTCTATAGGTTTAGGCATGTGTAAAGGTCAAACTCAAGGAGCAAACGGTAGATCGAGACATTGAAGCTCAAAATTTGTTCTTTTCTCATGTCCATTTATTGTTTTTGTGGGTTTTTAATTTTTTGTATTTTATGCTTTTTATGGATTTTTATTGTTATATTTTGCTGTTGTTTTCAATTTTATCAATTTTTAATTTTTCTTTTTATATTTTCAAATTTTAAATTTTCTTTTTCTTTTTAAATACATAATAGAATATATAAGTCTATATATATTATAGAATAATATACCTATAAATACTAGTATAAATAAAATATAGAAAATAAATTGTTTTTTGTTTATATATTCAAAATGCCTTTGTGATTTTTATGTATTTTTTCTAATGTTTATGGATTTTTAAAGTCAAAATATCCCAAATCAGGGATTTAATAATAGGCTGAATTGAATTGAAGCTTAAAATATGAAATAAAATCCAAAATTCTCCAAGTCAATTTTAATAGATAGATAATAATATAAAGAAAATTCATAGTAAATATTTTCAGCATTTTTGGTGATTTTTAATAAGATTTTGTTGGATTTTGGAGCTTTTTAATTTTAGTATTTTTCTTATTCTATTTTTAAGGTTTTTTGGTCTAGAGATAAAATATGCACAAATAAACAACATATAAATTTTTTTGGAATTTTTTGAAATGTTTTCTATTTTTGGGATTTTATAATTCAAACAAGGATAAAAAGATGCTCATTTGAATTTTAATAAATAGTTAAAATACAAAAATAAAAATAGAGCATGAAAATGCACATTAGCAGGCATCATACCCTATTTTGCGTAAGTTTTAAAGAACAAGTACTACTTTTAATAAATGAAATTCAAGCACTAAAAATACATATACTGGGAAGGGCTTTTTGGCAAATAAAATAAACATCAGGGGCTTGCATGCAATTTTCTGAGAAATTTACAACGCATATTAAATTTTATTTGACCAAATATAAATACAAAAACCCGTAAGGGTGTACATGCAATTTGGCCACCTCACGTAGGACGACACGTGAGGTGACGTGGAGTAGACCCATTTGTAGTATCAATAAAAATCAGGGGTTGTTATGTAAAATATCCAAATTATTTACACTATATTTTATTTACAAGATAGGACATGTATGATAGGGCATGTATGATAGGGCTTTATCTTGTGTAAGGACTCCTTCTGGGAAGACTGACAATTTTGACATCAACATTGGTTTACATCAAGGTTCAGCTTCGAGTCCATTTCTTTTTACTTTGATTATGGATGAGTTGACAAGTCACATTCAACATGAGTTACCTTGGTGTATGTTATTTGCTGATGATATTGTGCTGATTGATGAGACTAGAGATGGAGTAAATGAGAAGCTTGAGGTTTGGAGACATATATTGGAGACTAAAGGATTTCGTATGAGTAGGGCTAAGACGGAATATATGGAGTGCACTTTGATGGAAGCAATGGTGAAAGAATTGAGGTGAAGATTAGTGACAATAATATTCAGAAGAGAGATTCTTTTAGATACATGGGATCTATTTTGCAACAGGATGGGGAAATTGATGGAGATGTTATTAATAGAATAAATGTAGGCTGGCTAAAGTGGAGAGGAGTCCATGTTCTCTATGATAAGAAAATTCCTTTAAAGATTAAAGGAAAGTTTTACAAAGCAACCGTGAGACCTGCTATGCTCTATGGATCTGAGTGATGGCCTTTGAACTATAGACATGTCCAGAGAATGGTTGTAGCAGAAATGAAAATGCTAAGGTGGATGCGTGGACACACACGTAAAGATCGGATTCGTAATGATGCAATCAGAAAGAAAGTTGGTGTAGCTCCGATCGAGGATAATATGCGAGAAAGTCGCTTAAGATGGTTTGGGCATTTGCAAAGAAGATCAACGGATGCACCAGTTAGGAGATGCGAACGTTGGGATGTTGAGCCGGCTAAGAGAGGGCGAGGACGGCTCAAGAAGTGTTGGAAAGAGACTATACTAAGGGATCTAAGTTTTTTGATTATAAGCACGGGATTGACCCAAGATAGATCAGAATGGAGGCGAAGAATCCATGTAGCCGACCCTACTTAATTGTGGGAAAAGGTTTTTTTGTAGTTGTTTATATTTTATTTACAAGACTAATAAATAAATACAAAAAAGGTGTGGTGAAATAAACAATTTACTCCAATAGTGAGCAGAGATGGATGACAGGATGCACGACACTTATACACATGTCACCATCTCATTGCACGATGTTGGTTCGTCGTCTGATGGTCAAGATTAGATCTTAAGTGGGGATCCAACGGTGGAAGCACGAATAGATCTGATGCACGTTGTTGCTCTGGACACTACAAAAAAAGTGTGATTGACGTGCACGATATGACTTGCACTTGGCGAGCACATGTGCTCATGAATACCCTAGCAAGCAATTAGGTTACACATGTGCTCACCTTAGATGATCGCCCTTTTATTTATGGAGGCGCAACATTTTTTCATATACGGGTGAGCACTTGGATAACACAAGTGTTCTCCTATATGTGCTCGCCCATTTGAAATTCAAGGCGCGATGGTACCGGTACGTGTCAATATTCTGGCGAGCACCTAGAGAGCCATTAGCGAGCACATAAGTGTGCTCGCCCGTGCATGTAAACAGAATGTCGAACAACCTCTTTTCCCCATTCCATACGATTTTCTTCTCAAGTTCTTCCCCTCCAGCGATCCGTGATCCATTATCCTCGCCTCTATCAACCTCTGTTTAGGTATTCAATCACACATACGTCTTTGTTTAAGTATATTCTATCATCATTTCTCTCAGTTTTTACTATTTTATTACATTTCAATCTTGTTTTGATGGTTTAGGGTTTTAATATTGTTGACTCTTTACTTGTTATTTTCTATATTCCCAATTCTTAAACTTGTTGCTTATGCTTCATATAGTTGATTAATATGTAGTGTTGTTAGGTTTGATTATATTTGTCTAATATAGATGGAAATTAATAGGCATGTTAAGTGTTTGATTAAATTTCACAACAAGTAAAATGACTAAATAGAGAAGTAGATGAATGTTGAAATAGAATAGAGAATATTGAATTATACCATAACACTAGTTTCATTCCAATGATTCACGTCTTGGGATTTTAGGAATGCAATTAACAGTGGCAAAAAATACAGAAGTAGATGAATGTTGATATGAGAGAAGGAAAGAAGAAATATATGGGAAGGAGTTAGAGGATGTATTTGTGGCATTGAACTTAAATTTGGAGTAGGGTTAGAAATGGTTCAATTGAAAGAGGGGGTGAGAGATACAAAGTTTTGGGAGTAAGAACATAGGGGGATGAACCTCAGCTATATGTTAGAAGAAAACAATGAACATAAGTGTAGAAACTAGAAAACACATTGTATAGAAAACACATATGTATTTAAATTCTTTATATACATGTGATGAAAAGAATGGCAAACCCAAGTGTGGTATTTGACTAACAGAAATATTTATTCTATGATAATTTATTATCACATTAGATTCTAGTTAATGTGACCAAGTGTATCGCATTAACTTATAGTTAGGTTGATAATAAGGTTAAAAATACTAAAAAATTATTTTTAAATCGCGCAAAATCATTCACATGGTGCGTCCCTCCACACCGGATGGTGTGTGGCCCTGCACACAGGAAGGCGTGTGCAACACATTGGAGGATTTAATCATCTTCAATTGTGTTATATTTTTTTATTTTTTGCATATTACTATTGGACTCACTTTGGGATGAGATATCTGATGAATACTCATCCATCACTCTTTATTCTTTTATTTTAGCTAAAAATCTTTGCAAAACACCATGTAGATACTTGTAAATACAATGAGTTACCAAAAAGCGTGCTTTTGTTAATATTCAATAATTAGCATATATTTGTGCAAAAATAAAAGAATAAAGAAATAAAATAAAAGAAGGAAATATTTAGAATAAATATTGAGTGAACTGAACCCAAGAGAGGGTCCAATATGGGCCTGATCGCAAAATAAAATAAGTAGAGAAAGATAGGGCCATTCAATCTTGCCTATATTCCTTCTATTTGTACATTTTTTATTTTCATAGAAATAAAAATAAAAATGTGCTTCTCTTATTTTGTATATATTTTTAAAAATAAAATAAAAATGAGAAAAATAAAATCAAAATAAAAATCAAATAATTTCTCTCTCTCACCTTTGTATGTACCATGTACAAATGTACCTATATCTATTTATTTTACTTTTGTAAATATTCAATAAAAATAAAATAAAAATTATTTTATACTCTAAATTTTATGTTGTAAATAAATAAAATATAAAATTGGGGTATTTATACAAAAATAAGAAAATAAAAATAAAAGTATAAAATACATAGGTATTTCATACCTGTATATAATATTTTATAATGTATATAACATAATTTATTTTTCAAAAAATAAATAAAATCACTAAAAAATAGTTTGAAAATAAATAAACATTTTTATTTTGTAAATATTTTTAAATAAAATCATTTGCTATTTTATTTTTAATTTACAAATCTTTTTGACCTTGGATTATTTTGATTAGTCCATGGGGGATTGTTGACCCCCGGTCAACTTCCCCCTCCGGACTCTTCTTCGTGGACCCGTTCCATATACCCGACTTCTCCTCATTTTGCAAAACGGATCCCATGCCTGTTTGCCCTGATTCTTGTGCCCATCTCTTCCTCATGGATCATGCACCCTCACGGATCCCTAGGAGGGATCAGATCAGCATCGGATCGCATGCCCTTGCATGTTCTTCCCTGTCACCTGGGAGGAGGCATATAAAGATCTTCATTTCGACTCCCAACCCTTCAGCTCGCGCAGCAAGTCTTTCTTTTGGCCTAGACATCTTCCCTTAGGTGACAGCTACCGGAAGCTCTCTTTGGTGGCCGGAGAGAGCGCCTGCAGCTGCAGCTCAAGGCACGTGGCCGGAGCGCCGCCACATTTGAGCCTCCTAGCCCACTGTAGCTTGGTCGAGGCGACGACCACCTTCACCGCACCCTCCTGGAGCTCAGGATTGATCTTCGATCATCAGGTAACTCTTTCATCGATCTTAGTTCTATCTATCTTCGATTCATTCATCGTTCCTCCAATGGCCTCGCCCTAGTGGCCGGAGCTCCATCTGCCACGTTCAGTCGTTCATATCGATGTGTCGTTTCGTCGTCACCCTTCTTCCATAATCTGATCATCTCGATCGTGGCTATTCAAGCTAAGATCGAGCTAGGTTCCTTCCGCCGCCTTCGCCGGAGCCATCCCTCGTCGTTCCTCGCTACTTCACTTTGTTGTTCATCCAATAACCCCCATCGGAGCGAGCCTCCGAGCGAGATCTTTCATTTGCAGGTCCATAAGAGCCAGATTGCCCCCCAGCTCGTGTTTCATTCCCCTCACTGGAGTCATCCTAGGTCGTACCACCTGTCTCGGAGATCTGTTCGTTGGGAGATTCATCCACCATCGCCATCCGACGCGGAGAGGCACCACGAAGCGAACCCCTCCTCCTGATCGTCCATCAGTCGTCCGGAGCACCCCCAGACCTATGGCGAACTTTGCCAGGGAGGAGTTCCTCCAGTTACCCTCTCCGTCGTCGGATCTCGCCTCCGCCCCATTTGCCATCTGGACCGTCTGTGGCCTGCTCTTGTTAGGCCGTTAGATAGCAGATCTAACGGCCACGTACGCCCCACGTTCGCCACCTTGTCAGAGCCGTTGGATGCGCCAGACGTCAGCATTTCCACCACACGTCGCCAGTCACTCGTCACCTGCCACCTATCACCCACGTGACCCGCACGAGACGACTGGGTAATTTGTGCCATACCTCCATGCATTTTCTTTATGTTTTTGTTTAGTCTATAGAATAAATTAGCACTCTGTGGACTTTTTGCACTTTGGCCCATGCCATTTTCATCATTTGCATTTTGGTCCCCCTTGTGTGGTGCACGTGCTTCGTCACGTGCTCGTCTGGAACAATTGCATGTACGCCTTTGGGATTAATGAGTGTTATGTTCTTGTGATATAGTTTTATATATTTGCACTTATACCCCTGTGCGTAGTTTATTTGGACGTGTGCTGGAATTGACGTGAAAATTGCAAGTGCCCACTGGAACTTTCTAGGCGCGTTATCATTTAGTCATGGAAATTCATTTTTCTTGCAAAATAGTCCATGTATGCTGTGCATCTTTGATTGGTTGGATAAAATAGCAAACAGTACCCAAACTTCATGAAATTTGGATAGGTGGCCCCTGCCACTGTGTAAAATTTTGAATGAATTTTTGGGCCCTTTTTGTTTTGATTTTCTATTTTTAAAAATTCAAAAAACCCTTATTTTGCTACTGTCTAATTTGAAAAACCAATTAAAATACTAAAAAGCCTCCAAAATCTCTAAAAAAATTATTTTGTGCGTGTTTTGTTGTGTTTTTAACTCTGTGTAATTTTTGTTTGATTTTGATTTAAAAAACCTTAAAATCTAAAAACCCTAAAAAACTCCTAAAAATTATTAAAAATTCTAAAAATAAAAAATGTAATTCCAATTTTCTTAGTTAGTTTTTTATTTTTTTTCCCTCATAAAATTGTCTCTGGAATTTATAGGCTGTTTATCTATTTTTAATTAGCCTTTAGATTCTGGTTGCGCATTGCCTTCAATTTTTAGCCTTCTTTCATTTTTAGAAAATTCCCTAAAAATCATAAAAATCTGAGAAAATTAACAAAAATACTTGAAAAATCATAAAACCCAAAAAAATATTTTAATTTTCTAAATCCTTTTATGGTGTTAAATAAATAGTTGATTGTGCCTTTTTGCCTTCTTTTATTCATTTTCCTTAGTTTTAAAAATCACAAAAAAAATTAAAAATATAAAATCCACCAAAAACATTTTATTTCTTTTTATTTTGATTCTCAACTACTTCATAGGTGTTTCGCCAATCCGTGCTCCTTGAGTTCAACCCCAGTAGCTACACCAGGTTAAATAAAATAGCGAGACCATTGTTTGTTTGATTTGCTTGATTTTGATATTTGGTGGTCTTTATTTTTTTTGTTGAGTCCGACTCGAGAGGTTGAGGTCGCAACGACCCTTGATACCTTCTCACCTTAGTCTCTCGGATTTTCAGCTCATCAGAATGGTGTCGTTGCCAGGGAGCACGGCTTAGTAGTCGATTTTCTTTTTTGGTTTCCGTTTCGTGGCTTTTTCGCGGATTTTGTTTCTTTCGCGGTTTTTGCGGCTTTTCTTTTTCTTTTATTTTCTTTTATTTTTCTTTCTTTGTTTTATTTTTATTTTTGTTTTTGTTTTTATTTTTGTTTCTTTTTATTTATTTGTTTTGTTTTTATTTTTACATTTATTTTTGCATTTTATTTTATGTTATTTCATTTGGCATTATTATAATAATTATGGTCTGACATTTCTTGTTTACTTTTCTTATGAGGGCCTGAGGACCGAGGCGGCTTTCTTCGGGAAGCCGACGCAACCACGGGAATCGGAGGCGACTTCTTTCTGTATAGAGCTGCAGGAGAGCACGGGAGAGGTGAGCAGGAGAGAGGAGAGAGTAGCTTAGCTTAGTTTTTATTTCCAGCCTGATTATTGTTGTAATAATACAGGGACAGACTCAGACTTTGTGGTGATTGATCGAGGTCTGTTTCACCGGACACCGGTGTGCTCGGGGGACCTCTCCGCGGTTTTTCGCCAGTTTTTAGTTTTTATTGGCTTTTTATTTTATTTCGTTTCTCGAGGATTTAGCCTTAGATTAGGAATTTCTTGCTCTGTGACGTAATTAATTAGGGGCCAACCTTAATTAGACTGCATGTTCCTATAGATCGTTAATTGGACCTTAATTAGCTAATTAATAAAAAAAGCTAACCTGGTCATTCGAGGGGTCACGTGCCACTAGAGGCCATATAAATCACTGGCAGGATCCATTGTGGTGGACACCGATGGCATCAGAGACCGGACTCCGACCCCTCCCGTTGACCCGTTAGCTCTTGTTCTTCACATGTAGAAATTCTTGTTAAGGTCGTTTTCCTCGCCGCATCATTTAGATTAGTTTGCTTCCTGTCTTTTAATTATGTACGGATCATTTTGCATGTAGAGAGCCGGAGGAAAGGTACGCATTCTTACTCAGCATGCATCATTGATTTCATCGCGCATCGGCTTTTTCGTCTTCTCCCCCCATTTTCTGGACTTAATAATCATCAGGAGAATCGAAAAATTCATTAAGCGGTTGTTTTATTTGAAAAATACCTAAAAAGGTGAAATCATAAAATTGGGACTGATTAAGCAAACTTGACTTAAAAATCACCTCAGCAAAAATTTGCATTGGGAGAGCAATCCCCTCATTGGATGGTTTGATTGGGCGAGAGAGTGACACGTACACTAGGCTAGAGCCATATCCGACCCTCTTTCAGAGTACTGGTTTTGAGCTAGTCGTTCTCCAGTGAGGATCGCTCCGGTCTCCGGTAAAGAGGGCCGCGATATCCTTAACAGAGCAAGCCGATCGGGTAGCCGATAAACGGTCGGCGGCTTGTACTGGCTGGGAAAGATCTAGTTTGGGATCGGGACAGTCTCCTGGGGGCGTTGGATTCCTAACAGCTCGCTAATCGCTCTGATAGACTATCTTGTCACCAAAATAAAAACGACAAGATAAAAGATCAAACCTTTACGGTCATCAACTCCGCGTGCGTTGGTGAATTGGGGGTATTGTTTGACCATCCTGTTTGCTATTCAGATCTCATCCGCCTTACTCGCCAGATCAAGATGATGGGTCGGAGGTCCCTTAGGCAGCCTCTGGCTGCACCGCTTTCGAGCACTCTGGTCCGCTCATCTAGGTTGGTTTGCAAGAGCCGAGACCCACTCTCCGAACCCGAGTTCGATTCCACCTTGTTCCCCTTTGACCACCCTTATACCACTAGTCCTGAGGTGCCAGTGCAAGATCAGAGAGAGCAGCAGCCAGTTGATTTACGGTACCTTATCTTTTGCTTTGCAGAGACCATGGCCAGCAGTGAGGACCGTACCGAGGGCCCTAGAGCCGAACAGACATATGTTTTGGACAAGGGTGTGATCAACAACACCCTGTTACCTCCCTGGAGACGATGTAGAGACAGATACGTGACCAGGGGGCTTTCATGGTCGATATGCGCCGGGAGATGGAGTTGATGAGAGCAGATAGAGAGCAGCGCAGACCCGGTGGAGGAGATATCCCTGAGGGAGAGAAGCCAGTCAAGCCCAGCAGCAGGAGCACGCCCAATGAGAGAGTTGCACAAACATGGTGCAACTCTGACACATAGATGGATTGTGTTGACGGCCATAGCGTGAGACTTCAAGTTTCCGCCCAGACGATTCGGCTCCTTCCTCATTTCCACAGACTCGCTACCGAGGAGCCACATTCTTCATCTCCAGGACTTCGAGATGATCTGCAGCACTGTCCACGATCGCAGCGTGGATCAGGACACCATCAAGATGATGGCATTCCCCTTCTCCCTCATTGATAGAGCAACCCAACTGGCTCACGCACCTCAGGAGATTTGTGACGACATGGGAACAACTCCATAACGAGTATCTCAACAAGTATTATCCACTCAGTCAGACCAATGCAGCGAGGGCCCTGATCAGCAACTTCTCCATGCTCCCAAACGAGCCAGTTTCACGAGGCATGGGATCGCTTCAGGGAGCTTACAGACCGATGCACACATCATGACATCTCAAAGCCGAACCTTGTTCAGAGGATTTTTGTATGGTTTTACACCAGAGTTGCAGGGGTTGGTGAATGCATCATGTGGAGGATCATATTTTGCCAAGGATGAGGACCAGGTCTGGGCCATCTACGAGGAGATGGCCGAGAACTACACTGTCATGTCTCAGCCCTGCCTCTACACACAGGGGAAGCCCCCAGCCACAGGTCATGTCCTATCAGAGGATATCACGGGTCGATATCGGTCCCTCTACTTCGTCAACGGCAGCAACACAGGCAGAGTCGACAGCCACCAACATGGGTATCATCAGCCGAGAAGCTGGACCGGATCGAGTTGATAGAGAAGAAGCAGTGCCAGGGGGTGTCACAGATAGATCAGATGGCGCAGACGCTGAGTGACCTAAAGACACAGATCATGTGTCTCCAGGAGGCACAGATGGCTTCTCAGTCCCTTCTTAGGTCACGGGCAGATACCGGTAGCAGCAGCAGTTCGGCCAAGTCCTCTGCCCAGTACCGACAGGTTCACCTTGTTCAGGCGGAGCCATACCAGCGCGGCAGCAGTACATCCAGTCTCCACCATCTCAGGACAGCTAGATGGTGGTGTATCAGCCGGACCAGCCACTGGCAGTTACTCCCTCCACCCACTTACGAGCAAGAGCTGTTGATGGATGTCAACGGGATATGGTATGACTGATCCCGACCTGGGTACCGACAAGACCATCCCGGATTCCGATGGACGGCCGGAGGTACCAGTTCCCAGCAGCAGCCTCCAGTTCAGGGGTGGCCAGTATGGCCAGCAGCGAGAGCAGCACCAACAGCCCCAGTTCCCGTCACACCAGCAGCAGCC
Organism: Ottelia alismoides; assembly: GCA_037367405.1. Classification (NCBI taxonomy): domain Eukaryota; kingdom Viridiplantae; phylum Streptophyta; class Magnoliopsida; order Alismatales; family Hydrocharitaceae; genus Ottelia; species Ottelia alismoides. The sequence goes on along the minus strand of JAZKJV010007409.1, from coordinate 1,781,519 downwards.
ACAGCAGAGTTACCAGCAGCATGGTCCTCATCCCTACCAGCAGGGACAGTCTTGGAGGCAGCCACAACAGCCTCAACAGTATCACTCCCAGCCCCCTTATCTCTCTCACCAGCAGCAGCAGCCTCATTACCAGCGAGGCCACCCGTCAGGTTCTCATGGGCCCGCCTATGAGAACCTTGCCTTGGACGACTTAGTCCGCCTCATCTCCGATCAACAGGCTACTTTCAAACGGGAGATGGACGAGTTCCAAACAGGAGATGAGAGAGATTGTGAAGGGGAAGGCCCGCCATTCCTGCACAGATCGAGCCGAACCCGAACAACCTCAAGAGGAAGTCTGAGCAGGTAGAGTTCACAGAGACTACCACTCCTAGTGATTCCTTGGTGATATTACTGCATACATGTTTGATGTTGATTTTGTTACACTTAGGAACGGTAGGATGCCAGCAGGCGGCGCCTCGTCTGAGCGACGAACCCACGCAGCTTCGGAGCGCCAGACAAGGAGGAGAGCAGTGCTGATGCCGCTCATGAGCATGATGATGACGATGGTGCTGGCGCCACCAAGGACGTTGTTCCAGACGATGGTACTGAAGTTGTCGCTTCACCAGATGGAGGAGGTGGTACTGATGCCACCATTGTTGTTAAGCCAGAGCACAGTACTGATGCCGATATTCCAGATGCCGAGGGTGGTGCTGAGGACACCATTTCCAGTTCTATTCCTATTGTTTTCCCTTCAGTTCATGTATCTCAGGATACTTCTGTGAATAAAGAAAGGGTTTGTTATTTGCGAGTCCATCTGTGTTACTTGATGATGATTGTATGGATTCTACTTTGCCTAAGCAGCATAGACCCATCCTAGTCCTTCATCTGAGAAGGACCCAGCCGTCCCCTTTCCCCAAGAACTCCGCTTGGCTAAGGGGACCAAAGAAAATCCAAAAAAGTCCCACCAGCTAGAGTTCAGCCAGCAGATGATATACAGCTGACTCTACAGGAGGCCTTGGAGCACATCCCTCTCTTCCAGAGATCCCTCAGAGACAGGACTACAGTTTGAAGGAAGAGGCGGGAACCACCAGTCAGAGATACATGTGCTCACTCGTGTCACATGCTTTGCGATCTAGAATCATCTGCCAGCCAAGAGGCCATATGCAGGAGCCCCTATTGCAGATGCCATATTCATGAGCAGAGGTTCGACCGTACTCTATTAGACAGTGGTTCTTCGATCAACCTACATCCGGCAGCCTTACTCGACTGATTCGAGTTGGGCCCTCTACGACAGAGCAGGACGGTCCTTCAGTTTGCTGATTAATCTGTCAAGAGGCCGAAGGGGTTGCTGAAGGACGTTGTCGTCACGATTCAGGGCCTGAAATCCCCCGTGGACTTCGTTGTGTTGGACATGGAGATCCCTGAGTCCGTGACCGATACCCCTATCATTTTAGGACGCCCGTTCTTGGCCACAGCCAAGGTAGTGTTCGATCATGATAGCTGGAAGGTATACTTTCGCGTCGAGGGCAAGAGTATACAAATAGAGACGATCAAGGAGACTAGAGCCAGAGATTCCATTTACCCAGACCAGCCTTCAGATTTCGAGTAGATGACAGAGGCAGGGGAGAGACATCCATCAGGACTGTGATTTTGTGATTACAGATGATGAGGTAGTTTGGTCCGATCAAGTTTCACGAGCCATCCTCTCACCTTCAGAGTCCACTGATGCGCAGATGCCAGCAAAGGAGAGCTTGGAGAGCACATTCCTGGTCCGGGATACATTTCAGGAAGCAGAGCAGGTTCCCGGTCGTGAGGCATATGATTCTTTTGAGACTGATTCAGGTCCTCGGAGTCAGATGTAGATTGGGCAGAGTTTGATGATTTGAATTCCTTGTCTGACTTCCACAGAGCCAGCAGCTAGGGTGGAGATTAATTCCATACAGAGCAGAGACACACCATCCGAGCAGTCTTTGCTAGATTCTGATTTTCAGCGAGAGTTCTCATTCTCCCATGCAGATTTGGTCGCATTCACTCAGACATTTCAGAGACCAGATCCACCAGCACCCAGTTGTCCAAAGCTGAAGCCTTTACCATCATCGCTGAAGTATAGGTTCCTTGCGGGTGAGCATGAGATGTACCCAGTCATTATCTCAGCGGATTTGACTGGAGAGCAAGAATCCCTTCGGATGGGGGTTCTCGAAAAGAACCGTAAGGCGATAGGATGGAGCGTAGCCGATCTCCAGGGGATAAGTCTGGTCCTGTGCTCCCACCATATCTATCTCGAAGAGGACGTGAAGCTGTCGTGTGAGTTCCAGCGGCAGCTGAACCCGAACCTTCGAGATGTTGTCATGAAGGAGATCTTGAAATGGTGGAGCGTCGATTTTATCTACCCATCTCCGACTCCAAGTGGGTCACTCCATAGCATATGGTGCCCAAGAAGACGGGCATCACCACAATTGTTAGTGAGTCTTGACAGGAGATCGCTACCCGGGTACCCACTTCTTGGAGGGTCTGTGTGGACTACAGATGATTGAACCAGGCCACCAAGAGGGATCGTTTCCCGCTGCCTTTTATTGATCAGATTATAGAGAGGCTGGCTGGAAGAGACATTACTGTTTCTTGGACGGGTACTCCGGGTACAATCAGGTGGCCATTGTGCTCGAGGACCAAGATAAGACCACCTGCACCTGTCCCTTTGGGACATATGCTTTCAGACGGATGCCCTTTGGTCTATGTAACGCCCCGGCGACATTTCAAAGGTGCATGTTGTCCATCTTTTTGGACATGGTGGGTGAGTGCTTGGAGGTTTTCATGGACAACTTTTTGGTCTACGGCAACGGATTTGATGATTGTCTTGATTGCCTAGACCGCGTCCTCCAGCAATGCATCAAGGTCCATCTGGTGCTTTCATGGGAGAAGAGACACTTCATGGTGACTTAGGGGACGTTGCTTGGCCATATCATCTCCAACAGGGGCATGGAGGTTGATCCGGCCAAGGTGGATATCATTAGGAAACCCAGTCCACCGTCCAACTTGCGATAGTTACGGTCTTTTCTGGGGCACGTCAGTTTCTACGAATGATTCATTCAAGATTTCAGCAGGATTGCTCGGTCGTTGACTGATCTGCTGATGAAAGACACCGAGTTCATTGTGGATGATAAGTGTCTAGCATCATTTGAGACTCTCAAGAGTCTACTTGTTGAGGCTCCTATCCTCTAGTCGCCTGATTAGTCTCTCCCATCCGAGATCATGACGAATGCCACCGATTTTACCGTAGGGGTCGTGATGGGACAGAGGAGGGATGGAATACCCTTACCATACACTACGCTAGCCAGACTTTGGATGCCGCTCAACGGAACTACACCGTCACTGAGAAGGAGATGCTAGCCGTAGTGTTCACCCTAAATAAGTTCAGATCGTACATCATTAGATCTAAGGTGACCATTTATACTGATCATACCGCCATCTGGTATCTTATGGCAAAGAAGGATGCCAAAGCCAGATTGACCAGATGGATCCTTCTACTCTAGGAGGTTTGACATAGAGATTAAGGACAAGCTTGGAGTTAAGAATGTGGTGGTGGATCATCTCTCCGGATTGGAGTTTCTTGAGGATTCTGAGCAGACTGAGCCTATTTGTGAGACCTTCCCAGATTAGGCGATCCTTGCTATCGCCTCTCTCCCGTGGTACGTCGATACTGTGAGCTATCTTGTTGCCAAGAAAGCTCCACAAGATTGGCCCAAGCAGCGAGTTGAGACCTTCCTCGCAAAGGCCAAGTTCTACCATTGGGAGGATCCTGTCCTTTATCATGAAGGAGGGGATAGCATCTGGCGTCGGTGCATTCCTCAGGAGGAGCACCATAGCGTCCTCACATACTGACACAAGCTTGAGGCAGGAGGACATCACTCTAGGAGGAGAACGGCACAAAAAGTGCTCCAATCCGACCTATGGTGGCCTACCCTCTTTAAGGATTCTGATAAATTCGTGAAGAGGTGTACTGACTGTCAGAGGATGGGCACTTGTGGATAGCGTGATATGATGCCAATGCAGTCCATTCATTTCTGTGAGGTTTTTGACACATGGGGTATCCATTTCATGGGTCCATTCCCTAAGAGTCAGGGATTCGAGTACATTCTGTTGGCCATGGATTATGTGAGTCGTTGGATTGAGGCCATCCCCGCCCGAACCGCAGATGCTAGGACTATTTGCCGATTTTTGAGGAAGAATATCATTTCACGGTTCGGGGTGCCTAAAGTTTTGATATCTGACGGGGGGTCTCATTTCGTCAACGACAAGGTAAAGGCCCTTGCTAGCGAGTTCAGCATAGACCATCGAGTAGCCACACCGTATCATCCTCAGACCAATGGTCTTGCTGAAGTGTCGAGCAGGGAGATCAAGACTATTCTGCAGAAGGTTGTCCGCCCTGACCGAAAGGATTGGTCACAGCTTTTGGACTCGGTCTTGTGGGCATATCGGACGTCCTTCAAGACACCTTTGGGTACATCTCCCTTTCGCCTCGTTTATGGCAAGCCCTGCCATTTACCTGTTGAGCTGAGACATAAGTCACTTTGGGCAGTCACTGATATACTTCTAGATCAGTGAGTGTAGGAGATCAGAGGAGGGCAGAGTTGGCAGCCCTGGAGGAGCTTAGAGATGCAGCCTTTTCGAGCAGCCTACAGTATAAGGAGAGAGTGAAGGAGTGGCATGATTTTCATATTATCCACAAGCAGTTTGAGACAGGACAGAGAGTATGGTTGTTCGACGCCATGCTTCATTTATTTCCAAGGAAGTTGCGGATCAAATGGAAGGGACCCTATCTAGTCCGAAAGGTACACGACAACGGAAGCATCGATATATCTGAGTTGTCATCTGAGTCTACCTTTCGTGTTAACGGGCAGCGGCTCAAACCATATCTAGATCATGAACCGCCGGTCGTTGATGTTGCCGCCATTCATTTTGCGTGAGATGTGGTCTCTTGACTCACATCTATTGCATCTCACACCCGATTATCACTGTTCTCCCAACTTGTATAGATCCAGTTGTCTATATCACACTATTCTTCAGTCCAACATCCCATTTTCATCTTTGATTATGCTATACTTAGGGTGCACTTTACCCTAAGTATAGGGGGGATGTGAGACTTTTGATTTTCTTTTGATTCTTTTCTATCTCTATTTTGCTGCCTATACTTAGGAATATTTTACTCTAAGTATAGGGGAGGTAGACCATGTACATTCTTCACTTGGATTTCCCTTTGTGTACAGCCTGCTATACTTAGGATTACTTGATCCTAAGTATAGGGGGAAACCCAGATTCATTTTCAATTCTATTCTTTCATTCGTCTTTGTATATATCTTTTCCTTTTCACTTCCCTACACTAAGCATGAGTTATGTCTTCTTCATCGCTCTTGATTCACTTTGAGGACATCGTTCGAGCTAAGTATAGGGGGTGTCGTATATATTCCATATATACTTTAGCCATAACTCGTACTTTGTGTGAGTGTGTTGATAAATAAAAATGGCTAATAACCCTTAAAATCATAAAAATTAAAAAAAATCTTGTATATAAATTTCTTTATTGTACATACATAGCTATGTACAAAATCATTTTTGTACAAATGTTTGTAAAAATCTTTTGTGTAAAGAGTTTGTAAATATTTTGATATCAAAATTATGTATATAGTACAAAATGTTTGAAAAAATAAAAAGTTTGCAAAAACCCTTTGTAAATGTGTGTAAATATTTTGCAAAACTTTTGCATTCATGCATACATCCATGTTTTCAAAAATTTTTTAAAAATTTTGCACATTTTCAAAAATTTTCAAACTTGCATGTTTGTAAATATTTGTACAGTGTTTCCGAATCATAGTTGACATTTAAACTAGTCTGGAATTAAATTGAAAAATGGAGCTTGGTTAAGATCTTAATCCACCTAATTCTAAGGGGAACCTTATAGGGCTTAGGGTTGAGACTTTTCATGTCCATGGTGACTTAATTCTTTGATTCCACTAGGCTATGATCATATGTCATCTTGATGAGCCTAAGTAGAACACTTAACACCATACACATGACTCTTACAGACAATGGCTTTACTTGGACCAGCACTTTACACCTAGCTCTCTACGGATGAGGTGGTGAGGAGGCAGTCTTCTTTGACTTGGGGTAGCATATGAGGGTAGTACTTCTAGGAGGAACATCTCTTCTTCTTATAGTGAAGGAAGTACGTCTCAACTTGGTCTGGTAGCCGTGAGGTATAACGACAGGAGTTATGGGTTGCAATAAAGCTTCAAAAGAGGGATAGTCTGCTGGCTCAAGAGGAAAAACTCCTTATGTATATATGCTGCACCATGTAGATATGTTGTATATATGCACATAAAAAAAGTACACAAAGAAAAGAATAACTCCAAAAACAATTGGTGGGTCTGAGAGAAAATGATATTCCCATCGGAGTGTATATAGTTCAATAAAGCAAATCTTATGTTTTCCATGCCCATCTCATGAAGCTTGCAGCGAGGAGACTTAGCTACACTGGTTGAGCTCCCAAGGATACATGACTACACTGGCCACGGTCCATTCTCTTCTTCCTCCTCTTCTTGAACCGGTTGAACTTGAACTTAGAAGGGAATACCCTGCTCCTCGAGGAAAGAGTTGCCATACTAGGGTATTAGTGTTACCTTGTTGGGGAGGGTTGTCATTTTGCCATTTCTGAGGTGGAGAGCTATATCTCACTTACACAGTACAAGGAAAGACTCATGGTCATTAGATTTTCTGTATGTAGACTTGTTCTGTTCTGGATTGTTGAGGAGTCTTGACTATAGATTAGCGGAACTTAGAGGCTGTTGACTTTTAAACTTGAGTCCAAATAAGGTTCCGACAAATTAATAATCCAAAGATCTGACTGAGCTCCATACTTCAATTTAATGAAGACAAGTTTAATAATCAGCATTGATTCATCTTTCTTCCCTTCTTTTTCTTTTCTTTTCACTTCTTTTTCAAATAAGTGTTTGCTAAGGGACTAGCAAAAGTAAAGTATAGGAGGTGATGAATACTCATTCACCACTCTTTATTCCTTTATTTTAGCTAAAAATCTTTGCAAAACACCATGTAGATACTTGTAAATACAATAAGTTACCAAAAAGCATGCTTTTGTTAATATTCAATAATTAGCATGTATTTGAGCAAAAATAAAAGAGTATAGAAATAAAGAAAAAGAAGGAAATATTTAGAATAAATATTGATTGACCTGAACCCAAGAGAGGGCCCAATATGGGCCTCATCGCAAAATAAAATAAGTAGAGAGAGATATGGTCATTCAATCTTGCCTATATTCCTTCTATTTGTACATATTTTATTTTCACAAAAATAAAAATAAAAATGTGCTTCTCTTATTTTGTATATATTTCTAAAAATAAAATAAAAATGAGAAAAATAAAATCAAAAAAATCAAATAATTTCTCTCTCTCACCCTTGTATATACCATGTACATATGTACACATATTTATTTATTTTACTTTTGTAAATATTCAATAAAAATAAAATAAAAATTATTTTATACTCTAAATTTTATGTTGTAAATAAATAAAATATAAAATTGGGGTATTTATATAAAAATAAGAAAATAAAAATAAAAGTATAAAATACATAGGTATTTTATACCTGTATATAATATTTTACAATGTATATAACATAATTTATTTTTCAAAAAAATAAATAAAAATCACTAAAAATAGTTTGAAAATAAATAAACATTTTTTATTTTGTAAATATTTTTTAACAAAATCATTTGCTATTTTATTTTTAATTTACAAATCTTTTTGACCTTGGATTATTCTGATTGGTCCACGGGGGATTGTTGACCCCCGGTCAACTTCCCCCTCCGAACTCTTCTTCGCGGACCCGTTCCATATACCCAACTTCTCCATATTTTACAGAACGGATCCCACACCCGTTTGCCCCAAATCTTGTGCCCATCTCTTCCACATGGATCATGCACCCTCACGGATCCCTAGGAGGGATTGGATCAGCATCAGATCGCGTGCCCTTGCCCGTTCTTCCCTGTCACCTGTGACACATTTAAAGATCTTCATTTCGACTCCCAGCCCTTCAGCTCGCGCCACAAGCCTTTCTTTTACCCTAGACATCTTCCCTTAGGCGTCAGCTACCGGAAGCTTGCTTTGGTGGCCGGAGAGAGCGCCTGCAGCTGCAGCTCAAGGCACGTGGTCGGAGCGCCGCCACGTTTGAGTCTCCCAGCCCGCCGCAGCTTGGTCAAGGCGACGACCACCTTCGTCGCACCCTCCTGATGCTCAGGATTGATCTTCGATCATCAGGTAACTCTTTCATCGATCCTAGTTCTATCTATCTTCGATTCCTTCATCGTTCCTCCGCTGGCTCCGCCCTAGTGGCCGGAGCTCCATCTGCCACGTTCAGCCATTCAGATCGACGCGCCGTTTCATCATCACCCTTCTTCCATAATCTGATCATCTCGATCTTGGCTATCCGAGCTAAGATCGAGCTAGGTTCCTTCCGTCGCCTTCGCCGGAGCCATCCCTCGCCGTTCCCCACAGCTTCACTTTGTTGTTCATCCAATAACCCCCACTGGAGCGAGCCTCCGAGCGAGAGCTTTTGTTTGCAGTTCCATAAGAGCCAGATTGTCCCCCAGCTCACGTTTCATTCCCCTCGCCGGAGTCATCCCAGGTCGTACCACCCGTCCCGGAGATCTGTCCATTGGGAGCTTCATCCACCACCGCCACCCAACGCGGAGAGGCGCTGCAAAGAGAACCCCTCCTCCTGATCATCCATCAGCCGTCCGGAGCACCCCCTCTCCTCCAGCGAACTTCGCCAGGGAGGAGTTCCTCCAGTTACCCTCTCCACCATCGGATCTCGCCTCCACCCCAGTCGCCGTCTGGACTGTCCGTGGCCTGCTCCTGTCAGGCCGTTAGATAGCAGATCTAACGGTCATGTAGGCCCCATGTTCTCCACCTTGTTAGAGCCGTTGGATGCGCCAGACGTCAGCATCTCCACCGCACATCGCCAGCCACTCGTCACCCGCCACCTATCACCCACGTGACCCGCACGAGACGACTGGGTAATTTGCACCATACCCCCTGCATTTTCTTTATGTTTTTGTTTAGTCTGTAGAATAAATTACCACTTTATGGACTTTTTGCACTTTGGCCCTTATTGTTTTCATCATTTGCATTTTGGTCCCCCTTGTGTGGTTGCACATGCTTCGTCACGGCTTGTTTGGAACAATTGCATGTATGCCCTTGGGATTAATGATTGTTATGTTCTGATGATATAGTTTTATATATTTGCACTTATACCCCTGTGCGTAGTTTATTTGTACATGTGCTGGAATTGACGTGAAAATTGCAAGTGCCCCTGGAACTTTTTAGGTGCGTTATCATTTAGTCTTGGAAATTAGTTTTTCTTGCATAATAGTCCATGTATGTTTGTGCATCTTTGATTGGTTGGATAAAATAGCAAATAGTACCCAAACTTCATGAAATTTGGACATGTGGCACCTGGCACTGTATAAAAATTTCAAAGAATTTTTGGGCCCTTTTGTTTTGATTTTCTATTTTTAAAAATTCAAAAACCCCTTATTTTGCTACTGTCTAATTTGAAAAACCAACTAAAAATACTAAAAGCCTAAAAAAATTCTAAAAAAAATTTTGTGCGTGTTTTGTTGTGTTTTTAATTTTATGCAATTTTTATTTGATTTTGATTATAAAAACCTTAAAAAACCTAAAAAACTCATAAAAATTATTGAAAATTCCTAAAAATTAAAAAATGCAATTCTAGCTTTCTTAGTTAGCTTTTTATTTTTATTTTCTCATAAAATTGTCTCTGGAATTTTATAGCTATTTATCTATTTTTAATTAGCCTTTAGATTCTGGATGCACATTGCCTTCAATTTTTAGCCTTCTTTCATTTTTAGAAAATTCCCTAAAAATCATAAAATTCTGAGAAAATTACCAAAAACACTTGAAAAATCATAAAACCCAAAAACAATTTTATTTTAATTTTCTTAATCTTTTTTTTGTGTTAAATAAATAGTTGATTATGCCTTTTTGCCTTCTTTTATTCATTTTCCTTAGTTTTAAAAATCACAAAAAAATTTAAAAATATAAAATCCACCAAAAACATTTTATTTCTTTTTATTTTGATTCTCGACTACTTTGTAGGCATTTCGTCAATCCGTGTTCCTTGAGTTTGACCCTGGTAGCTATACCAGGTTAAATAAAATAGCGAGACTGTTGTTTCTTTGATTTGCTTGATTTTGATATTTGGTGGTCTTTGTTTTCTTGTTGAGTCCGACTCGAGAGGTTGAGGTCGCAATGACCCTTGATACCTTCTCACCTTAGTCTCTCGGATTTTCGGCTCATCAATATCCCAATCCAATGGTCGTGGATTTTGATGTTTGCAGGTGGATAAATTTTTTTGCATGTACACTTTCAATAGTATTCATTAAAACACTTTAATAGGCACTAATTTAGGATCACACTTATCTATATCCCCATCGTTAACCAACCAAATATACGTAAATTAACATAAATGAATAAATATTTTAAAATTGTTTTATAGTCTCATTTATAGCACGTACAAATGTACAACGTAAAGTGATATTACAATATTACATTTATTTTGGCTTTCCTTAGTTCAGAGATTCTGGTCTAAGGGGGTCCATAAGGATTCAAACTTACTAAAAGGCGATTGTTGTAGCACGTTGTTTTTTCTGATGGAAATTCGTCTCCATAACCCCTTCCTCTTCGGTATACCAAATCAATCGCAATTTACTATCGAAATAGTCACTACAATGATTATTTTGAAAGTTGATTGCGGTTTATTTTTGAGGTATACTGGAGAGGAGTAGGGTTATGCTACCGAATTTTCCTCAGAAATAAGCAAGCATGTGACAACGATCGTCTTTTAGTAAGTCTGAATCTTATGGACGGGCTCAAGTGATAACAAAAAAACACACTTCTCTTCTCATCTCCTAGAATAAGTATGATAGGTTTAGGTCAGCCATAAGTTAGGGTTTACATTTTCCTACTTATGGTCTCTATGATTAAACCAAAGTTAAATCTAGTCTTCTCATTTAACCGTATGAACTGTTACATTCATGTGATAAAGATGGCTAACAGAGAGTGGATGTACAAACGGGTAATAGATGGACATGTTGTAGATACCTTTCAAAGAGGTGTTCAAGAATTTTGTAGAATTTGCTTACTCACAAGGTTGTCGTGTCGTGGATTCAAATGGTACTATCTTGTGTCCGTGTACAAAGTGTTGTTTAATGAAGAAGAACTCTGAAGATGAAACTCAATTCCATGCTATTTACTTCCCGTTCTGGAGAAAAAGGCTCATCGTCATGCATTTATTCATTTGATGGAGAAGAGGATGAGTGATACCTTTTTTAAGGCAAAGAGAGTCGCATGCGAAGATAGGATGCGAGGAGATGAATTTTGAGGAGATGAAGAGATTCCCACCTTCATGGTGCACGGAGGATAGGTACCGTATTACCTTCATAGTTTATGATTTAATTGTTTTTTAAAAAATATTTATAACATATTTGTTGCAAGTGGGTGGGTTTTTGTGATACATTCATTGCAGATACTCTGTTTGGGAGGAGATCGATCGTGGGAAGGACGAACCGCCAAAAATTGAGGATCAAATCGACAAGTGGCTCTAAAAGCCATAATCAGATTAGAGCGGAGCTGGTAATTTCTTAATAGAAATTAGATTTTAAATACTATATTGTTACAATTCTATTTTTTATATTTATTTTAGGTGAAAAGGTTGGAAAGAGAACCCTCTTTCCAGGAGTGGTGGTCTAGGTCCCACATGAGTGGGAAAGATGGAGAGTCTCAATGGTCAAGTCCTTAAGAATGAGAATTACTGGTTAATCTTTTTGTATTTAAGTAATTTAAAATGTATAATATCTTTATTTCTAATGTTTTTTAACTTGTATATCAGGATCGTTATTTGGCACTAATTGCAGAGAAATGGGGTGAAGATCCTAATGGGGAACAACCACCATTTGATAAAGCAATTTGGAAATAAGTATAGATAAATATTAATTTTAGTATATTCAATTTTTAAGTATATATTAATATTAAACCATCCAAATTTTTTATAAGTGTTGGATGAGAGGGATGTTGTAGCGTATAGGAAGCAGACGCTTGGTGGTCTTCCTCCATACTGTGTGAACGAACATCGTCATTCATATTCTTCTTATGGCCAACCGTCATATTCACAACCACAGTAATCACAACCATCATTGCAAATGGAGTCTCAGATGGTGATGATGGTAGAGGCTGTGATGAAGCTCCAACAAGATTTCTCGACGTACATGTAAGTATTGTCCTTCTAAATTCTAATAATTTAATATGTCAATATCTTCAATTGCATATCATATATAGATATCTTCTAGAAAATAGGTCACAAGGACGTGCATCTCAATATGAGGAGATTGAATCAGATGAAGAGGAGGAGAAGGAGAATGGCCCAGAAGAAGAGGCACACATGTATTCTAGATTTAAGGAGAAGGAGAAGGAGAATAAGAAAAAGAAAGAAAAGCAGGACTTAATCTAAAAAAAATAGATTAAAAAAGAAATTATTGGTGGTTTTTAACCTGTTTTGTTATAGTTTTTTAGCAACTCTTTTAATATGTATGAACTTTGACAATGGAATTACATGTACTTGTACTTGTCGAACATTTCGAAAATTCTTTGATATTATATTTAGCTGCTAAATGTGACGCATATAGTTAAATTATTTATTATCTTACATGTTTAGTTCTTATGTTCATGTGTATTACATGAGTTTGGCAGGTACATGATACTTAATTTAATTAGGTTATTGACACATTTAGGATATTATTCTCGACTTTAATAAGCACATGCAGTGGTTTCTAAGCAGGGTATAAAGGTTCGGTGGGGCATCTAAACCTCGTCGAACCTGTATATTTTTTTCTATTCCTGAGTTTGGGCGAGCACATCTGCTTGCCAAGTCCTCTCTTTCTGCACGCCCAAAGGGACGTGCGCGAGCCTTTGGCGACCACATACATGCTCGCCCCTAGTTTGGGCGAGCGCCTGGCGTGTACAAGTGTCACCTACTTTCCCTAGCGACACTCCAATAAGCGAACACAGATCGGGCGAGCATAAAACAAGATACCATGTGCATGCTAATCGTGTCTTTTTTGTAGTGGGAAGAACGGAGGTTGATGGGATGATGCTGGATGGATATGCAAGAACGCTCGAAGAACTCGTGCCTGACAAGTTTGAATCGACTAGGGCTCGAGCTCCCATGCACCTAGAACTCCTCCGATTGTCGCTATTCGCTCCTGCAGCTCCTCCATGCCTCCCAAGCGCTTCAAGATGCTCTGGGGATCATTGGAAGACCCCTGGAGGTCAATGAAGTTCTGGTGAACCTGGGAGGTACTCTTTTGACAAAAACACCCTCAGATGGGGCCTAAGGCACCTGGAACCTGCATGGTTAGCACAAACAAAGAGAGGCGAAGGTTCTAGGGGCTTTTGGTCATGGAATGGATCGAAGGTGGGTCGGATAGAGGTATACCGGCAAGGTTGCGGAGTTGAGATACCCTGACTTAATCTACTAAGGATCGGGTTGAATGAACTGGCATGGGGTTAGGGGAAACGTTAGGGAAAGATGTGAGGGTGGTAGCATTGTCGGAAAACAGGTGCATGACAATGAATGGGGTTTGCTGGAGCTCAACTCTGGTGAACTACGATGGGGTGATTAACGCTAAAAGACACTGAAACTCTAATCTAAATGCATTAAATAAAAACTAAAACTAAATGTTATCTAAAAAAGGGTAAAGACACAGCTCTTATACATGATCGGAGAACAGGGAGCAGGGCGGCCAGAGCATCGCCGTGGGTGCACCTCTCCTCCTCCGCCAACCATGCCGACCTCTCAGGGGTACTCCATCTTTCACCTGGAAACTCGCTAGGTCGAGGTTAGGGGGTTTTAAGACTTGAAGTGGGACCAAATTAGGCCAAGGAGGTCGGAGGTGATTATTTATACACATGATGCACACCCTTATTGATGGATGATTTGGGACGTATCAAATCTATATACAACCAATCTATTGAGTCAGTGAGATTGATGGATGAACAAGGATCAAAATTAGTGAAGGGCTCGAAGGTGATGGAGCAACGGAGCGACGAGGAAAAATCAGAGAAGGCAGACTGCTCAAGACTCTAACAAAAGTCAAGCGAAAGAATGGGGAGTTGACCAGGGGTCAACATCCCCTACGTTTTGATTGGTCCACGGAGGGCAGATCATGATAAAATAGGTCCTTTTATTCGAAAATAATTAATTAAACATGGTAATAATTTTATTATTTTTTGGATATAAAATAAAAAAATTATTATTTTATATAATATTTTAATATGATTTTTATTTATTTGTTAGTGCTATTTATTACAAGTTAATTTTTAAGCATGTATTTATAGGTATATTCATCTATATTTTGGTTATTTTATTTTTATTTTTTATTTGGTTTTTTATTTTATTCTCTTATTTTATATATTTATAACTTATTTTTAGGTACATATATATATATTTTTAGGGTTTTTATCAGTTGTGCCCCTCCGAGATATCGCAATATCAGTTATGCCCCTATCTTTTGGTAATATCAGTTGTGCCCCCGACTTCTTGCCAATATTTCACTTGTGCCCCTCATAGGGGCATAACTGATAAAAGATTTTTATCAGTTATGCCCCTCTGAGGGGCACAAGTGAAATATTGGCAAGAAGTCGGGGGCACAACTGATATTACCAAAAAGATAGGGGCATAACTGATATTGCGATATCTCGGAGGGGCACAACTGATAAAATCCCTATTTTTTATTATATTTTTCTGGCATACTATGCACACTTGATTAAATATGGGTATTAAACATATAGGTATAAGTATAGGTATTTCATCGATGTATTTTTGTATATTATTTTATTTTTATGTTTTCTTTATGGTTTCATTCTAGTTTTAATATGTACACATACTATAAATAATATTTTACAAAATTATAAAAATATAAAATTGTAAAATAATAAAGAATAAATAAATAAAATGAATATTTTATTCTGATATATTATACAATAGGGGCCCAAAACCTAACTTTTGCATATTAATTCCTACTTAAGTGAAACTACCTTTATTAAATAGCTTATTAAAAGTTATATACGATTAAAGGAGATTTTTTTATGCATTTTTAATTTTTATTTAGGAGATATGGGTTTGTGAAGTTTGGCTTCTGGTTTTTTATTCTGTGTATAGAATGTATATTGTATATTCTTTTTGTGCAAACTCAATTTTGTATTTTTCTATACATTATTATCTATAACTTTTATGTACAGAGTTTCTTTATTTGATGAATAAATAATAAAGAATAAAACGGGTCCAAAAAATGCTTTATGAATGAATAAAAAAAATTGGGTTTTTATTGTATTAATGGCCCTTATCTTCCCCTACTTTATTATTTGTCGACCAATTCAATTCTTGACTTGGTCTCGGGGTTTATGGTCATAAAATAACTTTGGTATTTTATTCCTTTTTTTTCTTTATTTTTATAATTCTGGCATTAAAAAATAGTGTTTTATATACAATAATTGGAATAAATAATGAATGTTAATATGCACAAAATAATTTTATTTACATGCATTAGCTAGGGCTTTTAAGACCAAAATAATATAATAAAGGTGATGAATGGAGATTCATCACCTTCCATTACAGTAGAGATCTAATACAAAAACAATTACACATAATCTCAGTGTACATTCTATACATGAGACCACTAATATGTTCACCAAACCACTCAATCAAACACAATTTGAGAAATGTTGAAGCAAGCCGAGCATGCTTGACATATATGTTCTAGCTTGAAAGTAACTATTGGGTGTTATGTTATGTTCTGTCACTCAATGACACACTTGTCATTTTGACTAGTGCAATGTCTCTCTTTGTGACTCTAACCCTATGTATCCACCTTTATAAGAAGGCCTAATGCAACATAATACAACTAGGCATTATGTCATCTCTGTTAACTATATTTTTATGTCAATGTGTCATGATTAACGGTAACAAAATTTGATTATATACGACGATTAACAATTGTCAATAAACACCCTCCACAGTATAGTCTTGTATGTTTGTATATGTCTCTCTTTGCATATGTTTGGGGGAGGGCGGATGACTATGGGAATAATGTCGTTTCGAGATTTTCAAAGCAACAATTTGTAATTATTGATCCTCTAAGAATTAACTATTAAGAATAAATAACTATTTAATGGAGCCATTCTATATGAACACATGGTTCGAATACCGCCTCTTTACTTGTCTCCGTTCTTATGCTTCTTCATTGTAAACATCCATCCTCCTCTTCCTCCTCTATAGATACATAATGATAACTTTCTCAGTTTCTCTAGATATGCAAACAAATCCCTTTTTTTCCTTTACAAATATATAATACATAAATCTTCTGAGTGAATCTACATATTTATACTCCCTTTTCATGCTTAGATGTACCTAAGATGACCCTTCATTTATTTGGTAATTCACATTGCTCCATCCCTTCAAAGTTGTCAAAGTTGGCACTTTGTGTGTGTTTCTCTAGTGATCTCTCCTCAAGAATATGGAAACTCCTTAAGCCAATTCCATCATTCTCTTCTCACGCAGTGGCATAACTTTCTTTGTGCGTTTAAGTAATGATAAGCAGTACAATCTAAAGTTTAACATTCTCGAATTAATAATCTACTTCTAAAGCAGTGACACAGATGAAAGAAAACATTTCATATATATATTTAAAATCTTCAATAGATGCCAAGTCATTACTGTGACATTTTGTTTGTTTTGTTCTAAAAATTCTTAAAAGAATTTTATTTTTGGGGATATCTTTATGTTATTCGTACACTATTACAATCTAAAGAAAAAAACCAATTCCAATATATCAAAATCAATTCATTTGAATTATAACATTTTTCCTAAATATACATGATAACGTGAGTATTACTCAAAATGAGAGAATAATGGTAAATTAGTTATTAAAGATACTTACAATTGTTGTTGAGTCCTAATTTGCTTTTGGTTATGCATTGACATATTATTTGTTATCTATTTAAGAACGAAAGCCCTAGATCAAAAACATATAGAACTTCACTACATATATCAACTCCATATTTGTTCAAGGATACAAACTAAAACTGTGTATACATATATTATAATTTGCAATATTTCTTCATGTAAATAAATTTCATATGCACTAAATATTATTTAACGTACATAGGTTCCAACTAAAAAAAGAATTTAAATATTCAAAACATAAAGAGAAATTTTTTTGAATGCTGTGTTTGAAATTTTATTCCAATAAAGAAATTTTAGAACCAATTGATTGAATTTAATATTAGATGAATTTGGTGGTACTCATATATATATATTTTGGTGGTAGTTGAATTTGGTGGTACTGATATATATATATATATATATATATATATATATATATATATATATATATATGAGGTTAATGGGGCTGCCCCCTCGGGGTAGCCAACATGGCTGCCCCCGCGCCATTTTCGACATTTTTTTATTTTTTTTCAAAAAATCTCACCATGTAAATTCATCCCTATATCCCTCCTACATGCCATTCGAATTTCGTCGGAAACAGAGACTCCTACGGCCTCCATCCAGACAGTTATTTTTTAACGGTAACAGGATTTTTTAAATCGACACCATCTTGATGGAGGCCGTAGGAGTCTCTGTTTCTGACGAAATTCGAATGGCATGTACGAGGGATATAGGGATGAATTTACATGATTTTATATATATATATATATATTTGTGGTAGTTGAATTTGGTGGTATTTGAATCCATCATTTCCCCTTCCAATAACAAACCGCCCACCAAATCTCCCCTTCGTGCAGGGAGCATTCCCTCCACCTTTCCCCTCCTTCCTCCTCCCGCTCCCTTTCATCCTCTTCGTCTCCTCCGCCCTCCTCTACTTCTCCTCCTCCTACCTTCGCCACTCCGCCTCGCCCTATTTCCCGCTTCCTCCGCCCCCGCGACCGCCCCTTCGCCCTCCGCGAAGCCTTCGTTGTGCCTCCGAGGTCGCCCTGGACCTCCGCCGTGGCTTGTAGCAAACGGCAGTGCCTCTCCTTGGTGCAACACGAATGGATGTCCCATTGATGGCGGCGGACGCGGGGGACTGGGCCTACAGAGGCGAGGGCGGCGCTAACCTCGTCCTCTGCTACCGGGGCTCCTCCCCCGCCTTCGTAATGCCCTAAGACAGACCCTTCTATCCTTCCCATTCCCCATGATCGAATCCATCACCTCCATCTGCAGGTCGGGAAGGTACTGCGCATCCAGAAGGTTCCCAGGGATGGGGGACACGTCCCCGCGACCAATGATCTGCTGCTCTCCGAGCACGAAAGGGTTGTGTGGGGCGATGTGGAGGATATGCGCGACGCCCCCTCAAGGGAGGAGGCTGCGAGTGCCTTCGTTGTTCGGGTCATGATGGACCTGTTAGGGCACCGGCATGTGGATGTTGGGGTAAAGTTTCTCCTTCATCCACCTCCTACTTTTTTTTTCTTGTTTAAGTTGAAGGCATGAAGGAATATTGATACACAAGGGAAGAGAAGAGCTAGGACGTGTTTGATTGGACATGTGAACGGATTAGTATACCTTCTAATATTAGTTTGACGAGAACGTGGAAGAGAAAAAAACAGATAATTTAAAAAGAAAGGGTCAGATGATGTGCTTTCCTCTGAATCCGACCTGGTCATACTCTTTCCATTTCACTCCCATTATTCCCTTTATTTTCGGTCAAACACCCGAAATGACCCCACTTTCCTTCCTATCTCTTCCATTTCCACCTAATCCATCCGTTGCACTCTGGTGTATTCTTAAACATATATATATATATATATATATATATATATATATCCATAATATATCAATTCAATCGGTATATGTTCTAATGGGTTTTAAGATGGTGGTGATATTACATGCACACTAATGATGTAGACAAGACTTACCTTTTAAGTACCGCCTAATTCAGATTGATTTCCTTCTTGGATTGTTGATCATCTCCATAAATCCATTGGTTAGAACTGGTATCAGAAGGGATCTTATAATTTTAGTCTCACCGATATAGTTATTATTTTTCAGTGCATTCTCCATCCAATATTTGATGCACAGTTTGTAATGTTATTGTTTCACCGAAGGTGCTGAATATGGTTACTTATCTTTAATGATGTTTTTGTCCCATTGCTTCAATCATGTATCTTTTTTTCTTTTCTGTGGCATGTATAAATTTATTATTTTGTCCCGATAGGTGAAAATCTTGGTATCCAGGGAATTTCTGGTGACTGTTCAGAATAACATTGCTGAACAACGCCCTGGTTGGCGATCTGATGCTACCGTGATCAATATCTCATGTGATCATGCACTTCTCATATCTGATCATGCCGTATTTCCCCGCTGTATGGATCATTACTCTGTATATTGCTCATATATATTAAAAAAACATTGCGTTCAATTATGGTCCATTTATGTTATGCAAATGATCCTTTTTTTTGGATAAAAAAAGTTGCGGCTCTAATAGAAAATGATAGATTTTTGTTTGAGATAATTTGGATGTCTTCTTACTAGGTTGGCTTATGCCCCAGTACATAGGTGTGAGAAAGTTGGTTGATGAAAAATCCAAGAGGAATTGAGGGACAGTAAAGAGGTGATAAAATATAATAAAAAATGATTTGGCTTGTTTTGTTACAAGTCCTATAATGACCAAGAATACATTATTGCATATGATAGATATTGTTGGAGGCAACGAATTCATACAGTTGATCCCATTAATTATGGAGAAATGGCTTAATTTGATTTGGCCCAAAGGTGCAGAAGTGGATCATATTGGATGAGACTTGGCTCACCCATAGTGGAATCCGATCCAACATGACCCAATCCAATCACAATCAATGGCAGTGCCAAAAGAAATTCAAGGTAGCCAAATAAACAACAAAAAAATGTAGTTATTGGTCAGTAAATGAAATGCTTTCCCATAATATGGCACACACATACAAATCTATCTTTGTCTGCATGTGTGTGCCATCAAAAACTGAGTATGATAATAAATATGCTCTGTTCAGTGCATTATTAGCAATGTGGTCAAACTAATTACTTTAGTAGAGCTGTACTATCTTATGCAGAGTCAAAGTTATCAATAGTTTTGTTGGTGATTATTCTTTCACTATTTCTTTTTCAATGTAAATTATCATGCAATTAGTCAAGAACTCGTCTTCTCTCTTACGTTGCAATTTTTTCTAGTGTCTTTATGATCCAGAAATGATGCAAAATGGAATTCGGCGCAGCGCGGGAAATAGATTTGACGGTGGATTTTTCGATGGTAGAAGAAAATAGAGGGGTTGAGAAGAAGAAACTGGAAGGGTTGAGAAGAGAAGACACGCCGGATGTGCGGGGTTAGAGAAGAAGAAACGCGTAGACCGCGAGGGGAAGAGAGAAGAGACTCGTCGGGAATACGAGGGGTTTGGGAGAAGAACACGTGTAGATCACGCGGGGAGAAGGATAGAGAGGGGAGAGGAGAGAGAGATAAATCTCTATTTTATCACATCTTGAACTGACTAAAACATTGGACCCTCATCCCTTTATATAGGAGGGATGACATTACAAGAATAGAAAATAATTTAAACCGACAACCAATTATCCTAAACTGACTCTAACTAATTAACCGACTAACTACCAAATTTGAAATTCAAATTAAGACTAATTGAGATCACACGCGATCTCTTTATTTAAAGTTGCGACAACTTAAAAAACGTAAATAAAATTAACGGCCACAATTTAAATAATTAGACGGCCCTACATGTCGAGTCCACGCTGCATCAAGAAAGCTCACAAGGTAGTGGCAGTTGAATTGCAGGAGTTAAAACCAAAATATAATATATGTTTGCTTTCCGTTTTCCTTCATTCTTCGACAGAATTCTGAAAACCACCCACCAATTTAAAGTAGTCATTTTACACGTATTGACTTGCAATTGTTATGTAAATTTTCTTGAACAGGGGAATCACCTGGATACAACTCTTTCACCAACTCACATTTCATCAACCTTAAGTAACCTACAGCCTTCTGTAGGATTTAAAAAAGAACTCAGATTGGGAATCGTCATAATATCTTTGTTAAATCTCGTATTCAATTTTTGCAATTGAGAATCTAAGATGATAATGGAAATATCGATTGAATAATGACATTTCAACATGACACGGTCTTTTAAAGTTCACCTCTCTCTCATCCAGCTGTATATGGAGCATTCATATAAGATTCTCTATCCAATGTTTGGAACACAAATCTTTTAAAAAATGTTTGGAACAAAAAAATGGAATTTTAGAGCCATCATATGATACTTTTAATGCTCGACATAAATAATACATGATATCATCAAAAATAGAGTCAGCCATTACACATGAGTCCATCATTGATAATATTTTTTGAAATTGAGCATGCTGTATTATACATTCAATGATCTGGTGGTGGGTAGGTGGGTAGCGTACATTCCGTCCAAAAGATTATGGTTCAATCTCCATATTCTCATTCCCTTAAAAAATACATAAATGAATATGTGGTACCGAACAAATCTTAGTAATTTACACAGTGCATTGAGATGAGAAATCTCTCTTGATTCTCTTGTGTTTCAATTTTACCAAATCAACTAATTGTTAATGTTGAGTATGCGTCGTTATCATGTAGATCGGTAAATTGATCATTCTAAGATCCATTTACTCCATCCAGGAGTTTAGTCCCACATCTACCAGTGGTGGGACTTGGAGGCTCTGTGGAGGCTATATAAAAAGCCCCAGACCTCCTGTATCAGATGAGAAAGTTCAATGAACGATCAACCCTTTGAGGCGTTCTCTCGTGGTTTCTTCTCGCTCCTTAGGGAGTAGGGTTCCATGTTAAAATCCCACGTCCATATTGTTTTATCATTTTCTTTGATATTTGCTTCCACATTTCTATTTTCTAATATGGCGTAAGAGCGGGTTCGATTCTCGAGGAGTTATTTCATTATTTGATCGAGATTCAATTTTTTGGTGTTCTGATCTTGAAGAATATTATGTTTGGAATTGTTCAAGTTATGTAGATTAATTTCTACATGGGTTTTTGAAACCTTAATATCTGGAGTGTTTGGTTCCATGCATCTTCACAAGGAATCTAGGGTTTCCAATGAAACCTTAGTTCTGCACCTCGAGATTGGCTGTGGCGGCAAATGCAGTGCCTTCTCTCGTTCCAACAGTGATGGGTTCCCAGGAAGGGTACCCTATCTCATGAAAAGGGGCAGCCCTCCTTTGTTCTTCAGGTTCAACAAAAAAAGGTGGTCCGACTAGCGGCAAAACCCCATCTTGATGGTGGAGGCTCATCGCTACCTCTCCAGCCATACCGCATCTCCAGGTGGCGCTCTCCAGCTGCCATCCTCCTAGTCGACGCATCAAGCGAGGATGCAACTGCTCCAGGCGGAGCTGCTCCCCCGTGATGCGACCCGGAGGGAGAAGCGGTGCGGAGGGTCATGCCGCCTTGAAGATGTGGTGCCGCCGTCGTCCTGGACATGCGGGAGCAACTCCGCCTGGAGCAGTTACCTCTCCAACCACATCGCATCTCCAGATGGCGCTCTCTAGTCGCCCTCCTCCCAGGCGACGCATCAGGCGAAGATGCAACCACTCCAGGCGGAGCTGCTCCCGCATGTCCAGGGCGACGGCGGCGCTACATCTTCAAGGCGGCAGGACCCTCTGCACCGCTTCTCCCTCCAAGCCGCATCACGGGCCGTGCAACTCCATCTCCGCGTGCTTCTCGCCAAGCTGCTCCAGGCGGCGATGGTCACACTCCCATCTTCTCGCAGGCGGCGCTCATCCCAACTCGAGGCGGCGTTGTGCCGCCTCCCAGGTGCTCCTGCTTCCTCCCAGACCTCGTCGTCGCCCTCCTCTCCAGATCCCAGGCGGCACGGGACCTCCAGGCGGCAGCTCCTTTGGCGGCGGCTGCAACAGGACCTCCTCCATCGAGGGTGGCAGGAGCAGGAGAAGCCCCATTGGGGGTAGCATCGTGGGCGACTGGTCTACGAAGGAGGGTTTCCAACTGAGAACCCCAAGGGCCCGTTCGGTTGGGGGGTTACCCCCCAATTTGGGCGGGTTACCCCCAAACCCCACAATCCTAACCCACTAGTGGGGCTCACTCCCTTCCCATCAAAAAAATATATATTATACCATCATATCATCTAAAAATCATAAAATACTCAACTTCTACACTATTCCAAACTTCAATACAATCACATCAAAACAACTACCAACTTTTTCAAATTTCAATACAATCATATAATAATAACCACCTGCTTTTTCAAATTTCAATACAATCACATCACACAAACTCTCCCAACCCTTAACCCACCAACCAAACACATAAACACAAAAATGGGTTATCCTCCCCCGGATAACCCACGAACCAAACACACCCTAAATAAGTCTCCCATGTAAAAAATGTTTTTTTATTGCAAGTGCTCATATGGGATGTCGGTTAAAAAAAAGGAAAAAGGGCCTAACATTTAAAAAAAACCCATTGATTGGCCCGTGTTAAACAAGAGAGAGAGAGGTTTGGGCCTTTAAATCGAGTGATTTTGTTAAAAAAATTGAGAAAAAAAGTGCGTACAAAAGAAAAGACACGCTATTTAAAAGAAGGAAAGAAGACGACTATTAAAAAAAAGAAGGAAAATTGCCAAGAAAAATTGCAAAAAAAGGAAAGAAAATGGAAAGCCGTATAAAAATGAATGGTTAATTTGAAAAAGAAATGATTTGAAAAGCCGAAAAAAATTGAAATGAGATTGGGTTATTGGTTTCTTGTTCTCTCCATTTTTCATGTCTTCTCCTAACTTGGTTGGCGTCATTGTTTTCCGACTAGTCTGGGAGAAAGGGGGAGTATAGTATAGAGTTCTTCGACCATGATTCAGATTCCTCAGATTCCAGATTTTCCAGTTCAGATTTAGATCTCCAGTCCAGATACATGGCCAGATTTCTAGACTCTACAGATGTTCATACTCGATGTCAGATTGGTTCCGAGTCATCAGCTTCATACACACACATGTATGCGGTCTTCAGTTTGATGTGCACATGTTTGCCATCTTTTGTATGGTCCTCATCTTTTGTTTTGGTCAAAGTCTTCATGTGTTTCATAGGGACTCCAGAGTAGAGATCCCATTCCCTATGCCATGTGGGATAGGGTTTTCATGTGGTTTCATAGGGACTCCAGAGTAGAGATCCCATTCTTTGAGCCAGTATGGGAGAGATCCAGTTCTCCGACGAAGAGACTTCTTCAGACTCCATTCTCCAGCGACCGTGGGCTTCGACGAGGATGTCTCTACAGCTTTTCAGTGCGGCCCTTTCAAAGATGGAGCAGTTGTACAAATTATTGTGACGGGTCAGAATTCTCCAAGTGGAGACTCATTTCTAGTTGCAGTGACTCTGACAGGCGCAGTACAGGGCACATGCTCTCCGACGAAGAGATTCGGTTTGACTCACACTCCAGCCCGTTCGTCCTCCTCACCTGCACGACATGAGAAGCAACGTCCTCGACAACAACCGACAATTGTGCGCGTTGAGTTGATATTGTCTGTAGTGTCTTGTATCGTGAGTTTGAGAGATTTATTTTTGTTTGTCCAAGCTGAGCATTGCATGCTCCAGCTTGAGGGGGAGTGTTAGAGTATACGTCATTATCATGTAGATGGGTAAATGTATTATTCCAAGATCCATTTATCCTTTCCAGGAGTTTAGTCCCACATCTACCAGTGGTGGAACTTGGAGGCTCTGTGGAGGCTATATAAGAAGCCCCAGACCTCCTTTATCAGATGAGAAAGTTCAATGAATGATCATCTTTTCAGGTATTCTCCCGTGGTTTCATCCCGCTCCTTAGGGAGTAGGGTCCCACGTTAAAATCCCGCGTCCATAATGTTTTATCATTTTCTCTGATATTTGCTTCTGCATATCTATATTCTAACAGTTAAGTCGTGCAACTTTTGAAGCTATCCTTCGCCTTCATCCTTTACCTAAGACTCATGTCAGACATGCGCTCCTCTCACAAGACTTCCCCCTCTAATGATGCACCTCGACTTCCTGCCCAACCCATCACACTGCTATCCAACTCGCAACTATGTATCTCAGACAGAGCTTGCTTGCAAGCCTCGGGGAACGTTCTCTAGCACTTAACTCAGAAAAGCGAAGGACCTGTGTGATCTGATCATCTTCTCTCTGTCCCAAAGAACTAGCATCCTTTCCAGTGATGCGGGGAGCAACTGCTAGCATGTCTTCTCTTCACGTTTGGACTTCTCGCTTCCCTAGCTTTGCCTATGCTAGCCTCAGCACCTTCCTAGCCTAGTCTTGTCTTTATTCTCCTCATTCATCGTTAAGTCCTTTCATAGACGTATCAAGATGCGGAGGCCTTTAGCTGGCAAGTCGAGGCAGGTCTCAGGAACTCGGCATGAGGTTCCGCTGGGGGGGGATGTCTTTATAGTAGTATATTCTGTGTATTTTTTTTATGATGAAATGCATTTCCCCCAAGCCCCTGGTACCATCCTTCAATGTTTCTATCGCAATGCAGAACTCCCGATATCCAATCATACAAGAACAGTATTTACGATTTGAAAATTTGTATTGGATTTTTATGATTGTATCAAATGCTTATTATTTTTCGGGCGGTCTTGCATAAAGTTTGCATGATTATGATGTCCCTACCAGTATTATCTCATATTTAAAATGCAAGTAAAGGAAGATTAACGTATTGCATGAGCTTGTAAGAAAATTAAAAAATTCAAGCTACAATGTGGACTTTGAGAAGGCCAAGGGAAGAGGCGTGAGATGGATTCTTGAGTCTGATATTTTGTTCAGCACACATGCTGTGTGCTCTATTTTCTGATAAGCGTTGACTATTAAGTGGCCATGGCAAGAATAAGGTATGGTGGGTGTAGGAAGGGGTGACTAGTATTGAAAAAAGAGGTGTTTGTAACAACATGACATGTAAAAAGAATTATATATATGTGTACTGTTCGGTCTTTTTATTCTTCTATGTTCCGTCTTATGTAATTTACCCATAGGGTTTCCTCTATATAAGAGACCCTAGGGTTCACTGGAATAAACACAATTCATAGTTTTTCCAACATGGTATCAGAGCCTAGGGCTTAGGCTCTCTCCACCCGCCGTCCCCCCCCGCCCGCCGCCTCTCTCTCTCTCTCTCTCTCTCTCTCTCTCTCCCCGAGCCCGCCGCCGTCTTCGAGCCTCCGCTCGGCCCCACCCTCTCGGACCCGCCATCTCGACCCTCCCGCCGCCCCTCTCGGCACCGCCCAGCCCTCCGCACCGTGACCCTCAGCCCCCGGGTGCCGTCCAGCCCTCCGCCTCCCACACCCGGTCCCCGGCCCGTGTCCAGCCCTCCCCGCCGGCCTTGACGTAGCCGGCATCCCATCCCCGGCGACCCTCTTCGTAGCCGCCTCCGCCATTTCATATATGGATTTGGGTGCGTAAGTCTACATGCGCACTCGAATCCTATGCAGTATGTGTAGACATCTACTTCTCTGTCTACAAACCCTAGTTCTTTCTCTACGGCGATATGTCAGAAACAAAGGTTGATATGCCATCCGTAGGCGCTTTCAAAGGTCCTGCACCAATTGTCAAGATGGATGTATCGAATTATGAGCTCTGGGCGATGCAGTTCATGAGCTTCATGAAGTCAAATGGTAAGAAGCACATTCTTACCGAGGATGAACCGGCAGAGAAGACAGGGATCTATGCCTCTTGGGAGGCTGATGACTCTTACGCCAAAGTCTGGCTCTCAGGCACGTTATCGATGGAGATTGCGAATGATGTTCTCCATCAGCCCACCGCCAAAGCGATATGGGACATTCTCGCAGCGACATATTCCCAGGTCCAAAATGAAACCAAGATGCTACAACTTCAGCATGACATATTCACCATGAAGCAGAATGGGCGACCTCTTCATTCCTTGTATACATCCCTGAGGGGGATGCTTGAGAAACTCTACAACACTATTCCTCTGACGGCCACACCCGAGCAGCAGAAGACATTCCGTAATGCTACCATGATCGGCGTCCTTCTTACGGCTCTTGATCCAGAATATGATGCGGCCAGATCACAGATTCTCGCAGATGCTACCATTCCTCCTATGGAGGAGGTTTATCAGAGGCTTAGTCGCATCTCAGTTCCCTCCAGCACGTCTACACCACCTCCCTCTGCGATGGCTGCCTCCAGGGGAAGAGGTGGCTCCTCTTTTTCATTCCGTGGCCGTGGCCGTGGAGCTGGAGGTCGTGGTGGTCGATCTCGTCCACCTTGCAACTTTTGTCGTCGTCCGGGTCACTCAGAAGATACATGCTATTCTAAGCATGGTTTCCCAGCATCTGCAAGGGTGGCAGAACATGTTGCATCTCCATCCTCTTCTACTTCAGATCAGCGGTTTGAGGATCTAGTTTCTCGGCTACGGGATATAATGCCTCCTGTTCCTACAGATTCTTCTGGAGGCCCTTCAGATATAGCTGCGTCTGCTTCTGCCAGCACTTCTGCCATGACTAGCACCTCAGGTAGTGCTTGTGCTTTTACTACATGTTCTAGCTCAGACATCTCCGATTGGATCATGGACTCTGGTGCAACGCACCATCTCTGTCGAGATAGAGATAGACTTATTTCATACAGGGAGATTCCTTCAGGGCGGTCGGTGATCATTGCAAATGGGACTCATTCTCCCATTATTGGTCAGGGGGAGGTTATGTTATCGTCCTCCATGCGTCTGAAGAATGTCTTACATGCTCCGGAATCTTCGATGAACTTGCTCTCTATTAGTCAGATCACAAAAGATTTGCATTATCGCGCTATATTTGACCCATCTTCTCTTATATTTCAGGACATCCTAACGGGCAGAGTGATTGGCCGTGGTTATGAGCAGGATGGTCTTTATCGTCTGCACCGGAGTTCATATGCTGGAGTCTCTTCTCATGCTGTTAGATCTGTCTCACCCTATACCTGACATCTACATTTTGGTCATTTGCCTCTCCAGAAGATGCGTCACCTCTTGCCTCAGATATCTCCCAGTTCGTCCTTCCGATGTGAAGCATGTCAATTAGGGAAGCACCATAGAGCTAGCTTCCCAAGTCGTCAGAGTCGGAGCAGTAGCTCCCCTTTTGAGTTACTTCATGTCAATATCTGGGGTCCTAGTCGTGTCCCTGATCACCAAGGGCACAGGTTTTATCTAGTTGTCGTCGATGATTTTTCTCGTTTGTCGTGGGTTTTTCTCTTGAAAAATAAATCTGAAGCTGGTGATGTCATCAAAAATCTTATAAATGAAGTGAACAATGTTTTCTCGTCCAAAGTGAAATATGTGCGCACTGATAATGCCTTGGAATTTTGTTCTCGGTCTCTCTCCCAACATTTTTGGTCAAAAGGCATCATACACTAAACTACATGTGCCTACACCTCCCAACAGAATGGAGTTGCTGAAAGAAAACATCGTAACCTACTTGATATTACTCGAACTCTTCTTATCCAGAGCTATGCACCCATTTCTTTCTGGGAGACGCTGTTCTTACAGCCTGCTACCTGGTAAATCGTATGCCGTCTACACTACTTGGTGAGAAGTCCCCTCTTTAGATTGTTTTTCCAGATAAAGAATAGTTCTCACTCACCCCTCGTGTTTTTGGGGTGGTTGCCTTTGTTCATCAGCTATCACCTGGTCTAGACAAGCTCTTACCTAGAGCTGTCAAATGTGTCTTCGTGGGTTATTCTCGGACGTAGAAAGGATACCGTTGCTATGATCCAGTAAATGGGAAGTATTTTGTCAGTGTGTCGAGTCTGTTATGTACTTTTCACCTGCAGGTGACAGAATGACCTCCAACTCATCTACTAATGAGGTTTTTGTTCCTCCTCCTCCTAACGTGAGTCTTCCTTTGACCAATCCAGTTCCTAATATTGTGTCCACACCACCTTTACATCCTCCTTTACCACCACCGCCTCCACCAAAACCACTAATCTCACCACTACCAAAATTCTATACCCGTCGATCTGGTCCTGCTCATGCCACACGATAATCATCCAGCACGCCCCAGGTATGTCCATATGTTACTACTAATGATGGGTCGAATAGTGTGCCTATGCAGGGTGTGCCATTACAGGACAACTCGGACCCGGCGAGTTCAGTGGTTGATGATTTGGATGTCCCTATTGCGTTCAGAAAGCAGAAACGCAGCTGTGCTTCGTATCCTCTTGCTTTACAGGTTTCGTTCCATCACCTTACAGGAGATTTTCAGAGATTTGCAGTGGCTTTATCTTCTATGGAGATCCCACGGTCATATCAGGATGCATTGAAAATCGATTGTTGGCGGATTGCGATGGAGGAGGAGATGGCTGCCCTACAGTCGAGGGGCACATGGAGCTTGGTTTCTGCTCCTTCAGGAGCATCTGTGGTTAGCTGCAAATGGGTATTCACAGTCAAGTATCATGCAGACGGCAGCCTGGATCGATACAAGGCACGGCTAGTGGCACGCGGTTTCACTTAGACTTATTGAGTGGACTATATGGATACCTTCTCTCCAGTTGCCCGTCACTCCACTCTTCGTATTCTTCTGTCTGTAGCTGTAACACCCATCCTCTTGAGGACCTTAGGTTACCCGTCAAATACGTCATTTGCCTACTTAACTAGCTTAGAGTTAATCCGTTGTTATGAAAACCTGGGGGAATTTTTTTTCATCTTTTCACAACGTGACATTCATAAGATTTATTATGCTAAACAAGCAACCACAAGAAGACTAAAAGCGGAAGTAAGTAGTACACCAGAATTGGACAATAAGGATATCCATTCATTTTCATTTCATTCATATAACATGCTGAATTCCACAACATTCAATATACATATGCATATATCCCAAAATGAGGCTACAGAGGAGATCACAACATACAACTGTCTAATGAGCTCCAAAAGAATATACCTGCTCTTAAAGTGTAGCACCAAAAAGAAACAACAGCAGCCCAAACTATGTCGGCTACTCGGTCACTGGGCCCTTGCCTGCCATAGTAGAAAAAGGACAAGCAAGTATTTGTCACAAAGTTGTGAGTACAAATTCTACACAGTTCTACTAAAAAGAGTAGTAAGTAAAGACTAGAACTACTAGAGAAACAGAAAGTAGCTGTAGTGGACAAAAGAAGCTAGCAAGTAAAAGTGGGTAAATTGATTCTTTTAAATTATTTACTTGCTTTCAGAAGTCTAACAAGAAGAACAAACTCATTCACTACCACACCGTGTCTCCCTCGATCAATGGAACTAACCAAACAACAACTCAAGCCTAGAAGTAAGTTTGTGGTCTTGGTCTGGTTAGGACCTCGATATCCGGGTAGGACTTCAAAGTCCAGATTGAACCTCACACTATGACTCTGAGGTATGATGTACGCCTCAGGGTTGGGGTGCCTCCGTAAGCATGTGATGGTATCTTGCATCCTAACTAAGTTCCCAACACTCCTCCTAGCTTTTTCTCTCAACTCACATTGATCCTTGGTCGACACGTGTGATAGCTCGCTCATGAAGGTGTATAAGAGGAACCGTACTCACAACTCTCTCAACACCCAACCCTCGTTAGCCTCTACTAACGGAACTGTCGTCACTAGTCTCGTAGTGGAAAAGTCTAAAGATCACATGTCTCTTGCCCCATCACGAGGTCATAAACCTGGCGGAAAGGCATTGATGAAGTTTTTAGTGTCTGTTACCCACTACCCCATCACCAGTGCACGACATGGTGGAAAGGTAATAATGAAGTCATCAATGTCTGCTAACCACTACCCCATCACCAGTGCACGACATGGCGGAAAGGTACAAATGGTGACATTGATGTCTACTGACCACTACCCCATCACCAGTGCACGACATAGTGGAAAGGTATTTATGGGACATCAATGTCTACTGACGAAACTTCATCTTAACTGGGCAATTAGTGAAATGTCACAAGTCTGTTAATCACAATCCCATCACCAGAGAACCACCTGGTGGAAGAGTAATAATTATAGCGGTGAGGAAACCCCCGAAGGGATTCGTCTGCTCTCGCCAATTCCAGTGGAAGTGTGGTCCACAGAAAGGCAGTGGTAGTACGACTACTATGCCACTAGAGGCAGGAAAAAGAAGAGGTAAGCCTGCCGGACCCGACTTTCCCTCCCGTTACTCATCTCCCGAAGGAGAAGAGTTAAATGAGCTCGTAACTAACTGCGGAGAGCCCCCAACCTAGGCTCTCTAAGAAAAACCAACGGGTCAGCGGAATGGTCTAGACAACTCGTGGATCCCAATGAAGCGTAAAACAAAACCGAGCCGGCTCGAAGAAAACACGTACAAAGGACTAGGATCCTAGACCCATGCTCTCAGTGTCCGCTACCCAAGCCTGCACGACCTCATCTCCTGCTCAGGTGAGGGTCATCGCGCCCTCGCACAGTCGGAGCATTAATCTCCATGATTGATCATATGTGACATCACCATTTCTTTATTTTCATGCTACACTCTAAGTGTTCTACGGTTTCTTTGACTTATTACACATCTCCAAGTTATCAGTCCCGGACCCAAATTTTGTTCTATAAGAACCTTAACTGATCCTAGGTCAGAGATACAGACCTGTTATGATAGTCTCTCTCTCTGATCCCACGGAAGAACTTCTATCTTATGATCTTGGCTATCTCATCGGAAACATCGTTCTTTCCTACGTCCCAAAAGATTCACAAACACCTACAAAGATCGGGCTACTCTTAGAGGAAGACTTGCTTCATGGCAAGTTCATAAAGTCTTGTTTTCATGTATGATAACCATATATATATATCCTGAAGATTCATCCTCAATCTCAAAATTCATAATATGTGTGTCAAGTCCACCTTTATAAGTAACTATTATCCTAAGGCATGCTCTTAAAATGGATACTAATAAAGGTTTACCCTATCCAATTTTATCACACCCAACACATTAGAAATGTATGTGTATACTTCATAATAATCCAAGGCATCTAGTCCCTTTAAGTTCACACCCAACTTCATGACTTTAAAGACACCATTTAGGTGTTTAATTTACTTTAAGATCTAACATTTAAAGGGGTCTTTTAGAGGGCATCACTTGCTCTAATCATGCATCTATTCCACACATAGACCTATGTGTACAACAAGTATATGGCTGCAACCTTAAGGCAATTTATCCTCTCTTAATCCCTCTCCTTAATAGGATTAAAACATTATTTATTTTCCCAATTCAATCCAGGGAAATAAATGAGGACTTGGGGTTTTTAAAACTTATTAAAGGATGCCTAAAAGTTTGATTAAACATGCACTCTACAATGGAATTTGGTCACAGTTTTGTTCATGGACAGCAACCAAATTTGTCTCGAAATCCTCATTAAAACCAATCCAAATACATGGATTTCATGTGTATTACACTCCCTAAATATCTATAGTCAAATCCACCAAAGGATGTCTAAGGATATTGTCAAAATCATGTATGTTCTTAGTCCTAAGGCAACCATCTCCAATCTGAACATTCAGTGGAGATATAATATAGGTAGTCAATAACTCCTCAAAAACTCCTCATTTTTCTAAAACAAACCCATGGATTAAAGGTTGATATGAAAGAGTATATATTAACCAGTAATTACACTCAAGGAAACATGAAGAAACTCCCTAAATGCATCCTAAAACTCTAATTAAAAAAGCATGGACAGATCTAGACATTCAATGACATGTATGATATAGGTAGTCAACAACTCTTCAAAACTCCTCATTTTTCTAAAACAACTCCATGGACTAAAGGTTAATATGAAAGAGTATATATCAACAAGTTATTACACTCAAGGAAACATGAAGAAACTCCTCAAATGCATCTTAAAACACTAACCTAAAGTTCATGGACAGATCTGGACACATTCAGTTACATGCATATGACAACATCCAAAACATTTCTAATCACCTAAATTTCCAAATTAAAAACCAAGAATCATAAGCTAATTTATTGGGGTCATAATTAATAAGTAAATCTACTCAAGGGAACTTAAAGAAGACTCCCAAATCATGCAAGTTATTGGCCAACATTTAACAACAACAAATCTGAAAATTTCAGTATGACCGTCCATGTATAGCCTCTTTAAGATGTTATAATCACATGCAATTTCATATCTAACCCCATGTATTTAAGTCTACCTTAATGGAGTATTAATCAACATATGATTCTACCCAAGAGAACCCAAGAAAGATCCCAAAATACATGTCTAACTTGGATTAAAAGGAAGACACAGATTCCGGACACAATGAAAACCGTGCACATATAGTCTATTTTTTCTCAATTTTTTTTGCAACAAAAACCCCAAAACTAAGGTTTGATTTTAGATTTGGGATATAAGTGGTAAAAATTCTACATATGGCAGCAAGAGAAGGGCTAAATTTGTACCTCAAATCAAGCTTTCAAAAGCTTGAAGAAGAACTCTCCAAGAACAATGTTGGGCTGTCCACACCTTGAGCTTCAAACTTGGATTCCTCCTCTTCTTTAGCCTTTGATCTTACATGCAATGTAAGATCCAAGATCCTCTCCTTCCCAGCTTTGATTTGAGCTATTGAGACTCAAATTTGGGTGAGAAATGGGGAGTGGATCAAAGAGAGAAGGAGGAGGACATAAGGTGGTTGGCCATGGCTAAGGGAGGTGGAGAAGATGAGGAAGATGAAGTGGGAGGAAGGGGTGACGCCTATGGGGAGTTATAACCTTGGGAATTTTGCATCATAAACCCCACCAACTCCTCCTAATTGCAACCAAGGCCCACCCATGAATAGTAACCCATAATTGACTACTAAACCTTACTTAGCCTCTTATTCTTACTTAGCCACAAATGGTATCTCTAATTTCCATCAAGCTCACTAATGAGTCACCATCTGGCTTAATTAGTCATTACTCATTAGGATTTAAGGATGTTACAGTAACTGTGGTACGTGATTGGCCTCTGTTCCAGCTGGATGTTAAAAATGCATTTTTGTATGGGGATCTGCAGGAGGAAGTGTACATGCAGCAGCCTCCGGGGTTTGCTGCTGAGGGGGAGAATCATATGGTATGCATACTTCATAAGGCAATTTATGGCCTTAAACAGAGTCCAAGGGCATGGTTTCAGAAGCTTTCCCATTTAATTGAAGAACAACGCTTCAAGAGATCCAATGTAGATCACTCATTGTTTATCCAGAAGACCACTCGAGGTACAGTTGTCATCATGGTGTATGTTGATGACATTTTAGTCACAGGAGATGATGCCCAGGGGATAGAAATGACCAAAGCAGTGTTGGATCGTCAATTTGTTACAAAGGATATTGGCACAGTACGATATTTTCTGAGACTGGAGTTCGCCAGGAATGCACGGGGTCTAGTAATGACCCAGAGGAAGTATATTACAGATATGCTGATTGAGAAAGACATGGCTGGATGCAGACCGTCTACTACTCCTATGGACCCTAGCATGAAATTGTATGTTAATGATACAGAAGAGGTTGACAAGAGAAGGTATAGAGAAATGGTGGGGAAACTTCTTTACATAACTATAACCCGACCTGATATTGCCTTTGCAGTTAGCCGGGTAAGCCAGTTTATGGAACAGTCGAGACAGATACATATGGATGCTATATATATGATACTCAGGTATCTAAAATCGTCTCCAGGCACGGGATTGTTGTTCAAGAAGGAAACCGACTTATCTCTTTCAGCATGTGCGGATGCTGACTATGCAGGATGCCCTAAGGATCGAAAGTCTACCTCAGGCTTTGCTGTGTTTGTAGGTAGCTCTCTAGTTTCTTGGAAGAGCAAGAAACAAACTGTTGTGGCTAGATCCAGTACAGAATCTGAATATAGGGCCATGGCACATGCAAGCACAGAAATGATGTGGGTTCGAGCTGTACT
The DNA here is from genome assembly GCA_037367405.1 of Ottelia alismoides. Taxonomy (NCBI): domain Eukaryota; kingdom Viridiplantae; phylum Streptophyta; class Magnoliopsida; order Alismatales; family Hydrocharitaceae; genus Ottelia; species Ottelia alismoides. The sequence goes on along the minus strand of JAZKJV010007409.1, from coordinate 1,746,535 downwards.
AGAAGATTTGCATGTGGATGTACCTCTGCCCATGCAACTACAATGTGATAATCAAGCTGCATTGTTCATTGCCAATAATCCTGCCTTTCACGAGAGAACCAAGCACATTGAAGTAGACTGTCACTACACCAGAGACATGATCCAAAAGGGATTGATTTCTACTTCACATGTTAGTTCTGGGGAGCAGACATCCGACATGTTCACCAAACCGCTTCTCAGAGGACCGTTCTAGAAATGCACTTCCAAGCTGAGCATGATCGATATCTATGCTCCATCTTGAGGGGGAGTGTTGAAAGAATTATATATATGTGTACTGTTCGGTCTTTTTATTCTTCTATGTTCCGTCTTATGTAATTTACCCATAGGGTTTCCTCTATATAAGAGACCCTAGGGTTCACTGGAATAAACACAATTCATAGTTTTTCCAACATGACATGCCTGCAGATCAGCATCAACCGATAATAGAAAAGTCCAGCACATGCACTGTTATCTCAGTCAGTAATTCCACGCATGCTATTGCTTTGTCTCAAATTTAGCAATTTAAACTGCATGATAATATTGTTTGCATTTTATAATAGATTTGGCATTTGTATCTCAGTAACATGTCTTCACTATCACAATCTGATAATACTTTTCTTGTATTCAGCTATTGCTGACTGTTGTCCCTGCATTACGGTAGAGATTAAGGTGATGATCATTGTTTACACTCTTCCTTCTAGATGTTTTTATTTTATTTGACTATTTTTTTAAATGTACTCCCTAGTAATCATTTCTTATATATATCTCATTTTTTGAAGTGTTCAGCCCAAGTGTGGTTTTCTACCATATTCAGAATTCATAGCTGAGGCAAATGCTGTTAAAAAGCATGTCAGTCGCTTCAGGATGCATCAGTTACTGAAATTCAGTAAAGGAGAGGTATAATCTTTATTGTTTTTATCGAAGATGTTATCTACATGTTTAATTTCTTGGTTTTTAATACACACTGATTGTCTTAAATACTAGTTTGAAAATGATTGCCCAATAGAATATATTTAATTTCTTGGTTTTTAATACACATTGATTGTCTTAAATACTAGTTTGAAAATGATTGCCCAATAGAATATATTGATATACTGAATTGAACCTTAGCCTCTATATATAAGAATATGCTAGGTTAAGGAGAGCACACAAATGGAACAATGCAGAAACTACCTCCAAAAGGTTACTACTTTCATTACTCTAACACTCCTGAAACTGGAGCATAGATATCTAACATATTCAGTTTATGACAACAACACTTAAAAGAGACCATGGAGAGTATATCTTTGTAAACATATCGACAATTTGGTTTGTAGAGGAGACATTGGAAGTTGCAGAATTCCTTGCTGTATGAGATCCTTAGTGAAATGGCGATCAACTATACATATTTTGTTCTTTAATGAAACATGTCATTGTTTTTGTTCTTTAATGAAACATGTCATTGTTGGCTATGTACATCGATTTGGTGTTGTTGCACATGGTGGAAGGTGAAGGATAGTAAACATAACTTGAATCTTGCTGCCCCCTTCTGTTCTCAAGCTTGATAACACTACTTGTTTCTTGCTTCTCTATATAACAATGTTGCCCACAAGGTAAGTACTAATATCATAAGCTAGTGGAAGACTTCTTATCTGTAAGGCACCCTACATAATGTACATCAAAGCCTGTTGTAATGTCTATATAGTGTCCATGCTGTGAAGAGTAGCCCCCTTTTCAAGGGTGAACTTGTGCACCTTATGCCAATTATGGTTGTGTTCCAGTGAGCACACCCATACTTGCTAATGAATTAATTAAGGTTTCCCACTGCAATGTAGATGCTAGGTTTAGTGGTAGTGAGATGTAGAAATGTTTTGTCGACGTTGTTCACTATTTACAAGCTTCTTCTCATATAAATGAGCCTTACGATCCTGAGGAATTTAGATTAGTTTCATGCCTAACATGTCTGTCTCCTTTACGACACAACTAATCCCCTAGGACTACATGCTCCTCTACCCTAAGGGTGCGTTTGGTTATCGGTGTATCCGGAGTAACTTGGGGGAGGGTAACTCGTTTTTGAGTTTTGGTGTTTGGATAGAGGGTTTTGGGTTGAGAGGGTTTGTTGTGATATCATTGTATTGAAGTTTGGAAAAGTGAGTAGTTATTGTGATGCGATTGTATTGAAGTTTGGAAAAGTGAGTAGAAGTTAAAAAAAGTATTTTATAATTTTTAGATGATATGACAGTATAATTTATTATTTTTTTGATGGAATGGATGAAAGAGAAATGCTTTATTTAATGTATTAAAAAAGAGAGGAAGAGTGGACCCCACATGAGAGAGAAAGTATGGGTTTTGGGGGAAAACCCCTCAAAAGGGGGTTAACCCCCTACCCGAACAGGGTCTAAGGAAATATCTAAATGGGCCTATACCCTTGATTATGCATCCACAGAAATCTACTTCACTTCTTTGGGTCTTGCTTATATTTACCACTAGGATCCTGTCAAGCAACCCACAAGCATCTACCTCACTTCTCTGATTCTTGCTCATCATTGCCAGCTAGGATTGTATCATCAACATAAATCAACATAGTTATAATAATCGAACATGCCCTCCTAGTAAACAATGAATAATTTTGATGCAGCGTGACCCCAAATTATAGGGCCACATTTATCTAATTGATTAGTAGTCAATTTTAATTACGTTTTTAGGGTCGTAATGGTCTAATTAAATAATTGAGATCGCTTGTGATCTCAACGTTTATTTCGTAGAGTTTAATTGTAATTTTGGTCAATTGAATAAGTTAGAGTCTAATTAAGGTAATTAGAGGTCAATTAAAATTTGTTAGAGTCCAATTAGGCAAGTCGGTTGTCAATTTAATTTAGTTTACTATTTTTGTAAACCCCTCTCTCCTATATAAAGAGAGGGTAGCCCATTGTTTTATTCGGTCAAGGATGAATTAAAAATTGAGAATTATTCTCTCTATCTCTCCCTCCTCCTCTCTCCTCCCGCGATCTCCGCGTGCTTCTTCTTCAATCCCTCGTTACCGACGAGAATTCTTCTTCTCAACCCTTCCAAATTCTCCACCGAAATTCCACTGCCAAAATATTTTATCGTCGACGCCAGAAGCCGTTTGCATCATTTGGTATCAACGATCCGTCCCGGCGCCCGCACCGACATCATCGTTCATCTGAACAAACGCGACGAGCCATCTCCACCATCGACACCTCCTTCAAAGAGGCGGGGGACATGATACGTGATTTGCAGGCCAACCTCCAATCCATGCCTCGGAACCTAATGGCCTACTTTGAGGCCTACCGCGACGCCCAATCGAAGCCGGCAACCACCGAAGCCGCTACCGCAAGTTTTGACGAAGAAAACATCGCCGAAGAAGATGAATCGGCCGCTGTCCAGCACCTTCCAGAACCATTTTCGCCACCGGAATCGGTGCCGCTGCCTCCTCCGGCCATCCCGGCACGGCCCAATCTATCCCAGGTATCTTCCCGGCTCCCCTCGACCACTCCGCCAGCCCCCCTAGCCTTACCGGAACCCTTCCCCAATCCCACATCGCCTGCGGCTCCCTCCCAGCCGCTCACGCCCACCGACTGCGCCTACCTCCCTTCCCACGCGCCCTCCCAGCGGCTTTCCCCTCTCCCTCATGCCGCCACCTCCCAACCTCCCGCCACCCTGTGCCCCTACGACCACCTCCCAGGTACCCGCGCCTGCCCTCACCCCAGCCCTCCCCTCCTCCTCCGATACGTCTCCGCACCTCCACCCCTGCTGCCGCCACCTCCACCTGCATCACCTTCCACCACCACCGCAACCCACAAACCCCCCCTCGCCATCGCCCTTTCCCCACCCGCCTCCCCTTGCCCTGCGCCTTCGCAACCCACCCGCCAAAACCCCCGGCCTCGCCTGACCTTCCCATCGAACACCCTCAGCTCGTCCCCCCTCCACCGCCACGGCACCGCGCGCCGCCCCCCGCGAGAAACCCCACGCGATCGTCCTCAGCCCCGCGCGCGGAGATCCACAACCACGAGCCCCAGCCTGCGTCGCCCAGGTCGGTGCCGCCCTTGGGCTCCGAAGTCACGTCGCCGCCTTTTGTGGAAGAGAACCCTATCGACATCCCCAGGAACCGAATCCCTGAGATTTGGGGATTGGATGGTTAATGGGAAAAATTGCAAAATTAAATTGGCTAAGTTCTCTATTTACAGAAAGGTCCAAGGCATTATAAAAGGAGAGAAGAATGAAGGTGTACGAAAATTGCAGTGGTACACTCCAATTGGAAAAAACTACAAACGTAACGCGGAAAATGATCGCATTGGGAGAAATTGAAGCCCCAATTCAAGGATGATTTCTCCAACGATCCACCTACATCACGCAATTCGTCAGGAGCCGAATTTTTAAAGCGGTGGAGAGTTGATGCAGCGTGACCCCAAATTATAGGGCCACATTTATCTCATTAATTAGTAGTCAATTTTAATTACGTTTTTAGGGTCGTAATGGTCTAATTAAATAATTGAGATCGCTTGTGATCTCAACGTTTATTTCGTAGAGTTTAATTGTAATTTTGGTCAATTGAATAAGTTAGAGTCTAATTAAGATAATTAGAGGTCAATTAAAATTTGTTAGAGTCCAATTAGGCAAGTCGGTTGTCAATTTAATTTAGTTTACTATTTTTGTAAACCCCTCTCTCCTATATAAAGAGAGGGTAGCCCATTGTTTTATTCGGTCAAGGATGAATTAAAAATTGAGAATTATTCTCTCTATCTCTCCCTCCTTCTCCTCTCTCCTCCCGCGATCTCCGCGTGCTTCTTCTTCAATCCCTCGTTACCGACGAGAATTCTTCTTCTCAACCCTTCCAAATTCTCCACCGAAATTCCACCGCCAAAATATTTTATCGTCGACGCCGGAAGCCGTTTGCATCAAATTTGATGGTGATCTAGCAAAGTTCTTCTCCCTAACACCTCTGAGAGCTTTTGAAACCATGCTTTGGGACTTTTCTTGAGGTCATAAATAGCCATCTTTGGTAAGCAAACCTTTTGACATCCCCCCTAAAGCTCGATTAGGGTTCTTGCTATGAATAGATGACCTCCTCAAGATCCCCATAAAGGACCACATTCTTCACATACAACTGATATAAAGAGTAACAATTATGGACATAATTAGAATAATATGATCTGAAGAGTCGAAAGTTGAGATACATGAAACAATGTATCCAAGAAATCCACCCATAGGCCTGAGTGAAGCCTTTGGCGACAAGACGGACTTTGCGTCTCAAAACTGTTGCATCAGAGTTATGCTTCGATACAAACACTCATTGAAAATCTACCATCTTGCAACATCTTGCAACCCTTTGTTGGATCCACTAAGGTCCAGAAATATGTTGATTTTGAAACATCTATCTCCTCTATGATCCCCTCCACCGAGGTTGAAGGATTCTTGAGTACGTGACATTGATATTTGTGTCGTAGGTAAGCCAGTCATGGATCGAAATGTCGGCGAAGTTTGCCGATATTTCACCAACATTTCGGTCTCATGAGGTGGCAAAATGTCACTGAGATGATGAATTTCGCCCCATATTCTTTGCATTTTTGCCGTTGCCTGGCTTTCTTTGAGACCAATTTGGGTGACATGTCGATTTCAGGGTTCATTGACATGCTAGCAAAATCGGCACTTAAGTTCTTAATGCACATAGTCTGTAGCTATTATTGAGATGGACCAAGGACATTGTCTTGAAAAGTGATGTAAGGAGCAATTGCGAGGCTTTTTAAATAGGAATTAGATAGTAGAGGTCCTTTAAATTAGCTATCTATTCACCCATATATGTGTTGGTAGAAACATCATCAGATTGAAGAACTCAGGATTGGTAATTACCTCAGGTGAAGACTTGGTCGGGGGGGGGCATGGGGGGAAAGATGATCAATTGTATCCTTATATGTTGATACATGAGACACTGAGAGTACTATCTTAGGGTTATCTTCAACATGTTGAATCGAATCTTGGCTTCTTGCATAGGAGAAGAATGTGATACCCTTGAAAAATGCCACATCATGGATTGAGTTTTTGTGAATTTTCGACAAAATTTCGATTTTGGCAGGGTCTGTGACTCCCCTGTATGTCGATTTCTCATATTTCGACCAAGATGGGTCGAAATATCAATGATATTCTGACATATCGACAAACATCAGTCGGAATGCATGATTTCCAGTACATAATTTCTCGGATTTTGACCGATATCGGTGAAATTTCACAGATACCTATGTTTATCAACGATATTATCCATGTGAACTCGATTTTACTACTTCTTTAGCTATTCCCAATATAAGAACACATAATGATTTTATATTTTATTTCGGGTAGGGTATGGTGCGACAGGGGCGATGCATATGACGATTCTTCAACTTGGGAAGCTTCACCCCTTTTAGGTTTTAGTAACGGAGATGAATCAACTCTATAGCTTCTAGATATCTGATATACCATGTTTGTTTGATTCTATTTGTCATTTATTTTCGTAAATAGATGCATCTTTACTATAAGTCTGTAAGTAATTCAATAATTCACTAGAACTTTGTCCACAACGGTTATTTCTATGAGCGAAACATTGTCTCGTTAATTATTATGTACATTTTAGAATAAGATGTCTCATCTATTTTAATGAACAAAAGACACGTTTTAAGTGTTGTTAACTTAGTTATTTCAATTTCCATTTCCAATATATATCAGTCAACTCAACCGTATGTCAGATATGTGCGATATAATGCGTATGGATGAGAGATATATGTGATGTGTGCATTTGTAAGCTATTGCTGTTTTAAGAACTTGGATGATATATTTCTGGGTGAGGTGACTCCTGTCTCGGGAGTGCACCATCTTTTTAATAAAAAAAGAAATTGGATGATATCAATTTCCAATATGTATTGGCTAAGAATCAGTATTAACAATGATATTGTCGATATGACCGATATTTGCGATATAAGGGTCATAAATGAGCGATATGTGTGATATAAGTATGTATTTGCATGTTATTTATTATTGTAATAATTTGAAAGATCTTAATTTATGAAAAATGATTGAAAAACAACCTTTTTGAGCCATTTTCGACCATTTCCATTGAAACGATTGAAGTTTCCCGAAATTTCGGTTGGGGGGGACCGAAAAATCAGAATTGAGATTTCGAACCTTTTATCACATCTGCTTGACATTGTTAGAATGAATGGGTTATTCCTCTTTATATTTATTGAGTCTTGTAACCTCTTTCGGGGCATCTACATAATTTTCTCTTTTCACCCCTCTAGGGTTTCACACTATATAAGAACCCCCTGATCCATTGAATAGGATTTCTCATTCATTTTTAATTCTTTCTCCACATGGTATCGGAGCAATGGTCCTAGACCAGATTTTGAACCTAAACCCCCACTGCCACCTTCTGTGCCTCTCTTGACCATACACAAGCCCTCCTTGGTTGTATGCAAGACCCATCGTCTCTCAGCTTTGCGCGAGCCTTGTTCTTTCATCTGCAAGCCTCATGCAAGGCTTCCCTTGCTCAAGGGCGTCGCCAACAACTCCTCGAGGTCATTGCAGGTACTGCCGCCTGCACATTAATGAGCCATCAACCCCTCAAGGATGCTGTAGGATTGCAACCTGCATATTTGGGGGCCTGTCCAGCTCTTATGGGTACCGTCGACGGCCTATTCTAGGCCACCTAGGGCTCCACCAAGACCAAGATCTGAATCGATATTGATATTGTATCGGTCTGTCCGAAAAAGGATATATTGTAGATATATCGGGATACGTCGTCGATATCGGTGGAAATGTCGGAAATGGCTCAAAAAAGCTAATTTTTTGCTATTTTTTCACAAATTAAGATCATCCAAGTTATTAAAACAATAAATAACATATAACTACATACTTATATCACATATATCACCCATCTATACACCCTATATCATACATATCAGTCATATCGAACATATCACTATTAATACTGATTGCTGATTGATAGATATTGGAAATGGAGTTTATCCAAGTTCTCAGAACATTAAATAATTGACAAATATACACTTGGAGGAATAATAATTCCCGCTCTCGGATTGATCGCTTATTGGCTTCTGGGAAGCTTATGGAGATGTTCCCTATTTGCTCGGTGTCCTCTCGCCCTCACTCTTTATCGGATCATTCGCCTATTCTCTGGGAGTCCGGTGAGATCCCTACGGTGAGGGGCCTCTTTAGATACGAGAAATGTTGGCTACAGGAGGCGAATTTCAAGGATATGGTGACGTCGCACTGGGCTCAGTCGTGTTTTGTGGGGTCCGCGGCCTCCATGTTTGATCAGAAGCTCTCGTCGTTGCAGAAAAAGCTTGCATTATTCAAGAAGGATTCGAGGGTGGCTAGAGTCGCCGCCAGGGTGGAGGCAGAGGAAATCATTGCGAAGTTTGATATTATTGAGAACGATAGGGAGCTTCTGCCTGAGGAGCTTCGTGAGCGTTCTCTTGCGCAAAAGCGTGTTGCGGCGGAGGACATGAAGCGGACCACTGAATGGCGTCAGAGGTCGAGGATGACTTGGATCAAAGAGGGTGATGCCAATACGACCTTCTTTCACCGTGTGGTGAGCGGAAGGAAGCGCTACAACGCGCTGCGCTCTATTTCGATAAGTGGTGTGCGGTTTGTGGGGGACAAAGAGATGGGGTGAGCCATTACATATCATTTCAAAAGCTTCACTGCCAGGCACTCCCCGAGGAGGTGGCGGTGGTTGGGTTGTGGGGCGCCGTCCATTTCTGATGCGGCTTGCGAGGATTTGACTCGGGCGATTTCGTTGGAGGAAACCAAAGTGACCATGTGGGACTTGAACGAGGATGGGTCCCCGGGCCCCGATGGTTTTCCGGTGGCGTTCTATCGGGATTTTTGGGAGGTGGTGGGTGAAGACGTGTTGGAGGTTGTTAAGGAGTTTTGCAGTGGGAATGCGGGGTTTGATCGGATTAATAGGGCCTTCATTATGCTGCTTCCTAAGTCCTCCGCGGCGGAGCGTATTGAGGATTTTCGTCCCATTTCGATATCCAACGGCATCTATCTTATTGTCGCTAAGGTGTTGGCTCGTCGGCTTGCTCGGGTATTGGATTCGATTATTTCTTCGATCCAGGCGGCCTTTGTTCGGGGTAGGCAGATCTCGGATTGCATTGCGGTGGCGTCGGAGTTGGTCGCCGATTGGAAGAAGTCCGGAAAACAGGGGGTGCTGTGGAAGGTTGATTTCGTCAAAGCATACGACTGCCTTGAATGGAGTTTCTTGTGGTCGGTTCTGAGGAGGCGTGGTTTCCCTGAGGTTTGGATATCGTGGATGCGGCGTTGCATGACCACCGTGTCCTTCACTGTTTTGGTCAATGGCCGTACGGATGGGGGCTTCTTCCAGCCTAGGAGAGGGGTGCGCCAGGGGTGCCCCTTCGCTCCTCTTCTGTTTTCGTGGCTGCTGATGTCTTGGCTCGAATGGTGGACCGTGTGATTGATGCCGGGCTTTCGAAGGGTACTCCAAGGGTGAGTTGCGCGTGCCCTTGCTCCAGTTCGCGGATGACACCGTTTGCTTTATTGAGGGAGTCTTATCCGAGGTCTCCGGAATGGCGGAGACGCTGGATCTCTTCAACGAGTTATCGGGTCTGTATAAGAATGGGAACAAATCCAAGGTGATTCCTTTTGGGATGTCGGAGGCGAAGGCGATCGAGTGCGGTCGGATCTTGGGGTCTCCTCCGGGTGAGTTACCTATTGATTACCTTGGTTTGCCGTTGGTGGTGGGGAGGGCCAGGAATAGGGTTTAGCTTGTGGTCGTCGAGAGAGTGGAGACGCGCCTTGCTGGGTGGCGTTCAGCCTTGCTCTCGAAAGGGGGTAGGCTTGTTCTTCTCAAGGCGGTGCTCTCTTCGATTCCGGTGTTCTTCTTATCAAATCGTCGTATGCCGGTGGGGATCCGCACCCGTCTTGAAAAATATATGCGTAGATTTCTGTGGGGAAGGAATGGTGAGGTGGGGGGGAGTGCATCTGGTGGCATGGGATGAGGTCACTAGAGGCAAGCAGGATGGTGGTTTGGACGCGCGGAGACTGGAGCTTGTTAATGATGCTTTTCTTCTCAAATGGGCGAGTAGGATTTGGGGCCAGGATGATAACCTCTTTACCGGCATCCCGAGGTAGATTCACGGGGAAGGAAGGGCGGTGGGAGAGAAGGCTGGTGTGGTCGGAGCTCATACTTCGTTTTGGCGTGGAGTGCTGGAGATCTTTGAAAAGAATCTATCGCTGTTTATGCTGGTGTTGGGGAATGGTGAGTCGTTTAAATTTTGGAAGGATGATTGGACGGGAAGGGGATCCTTGAATGTGCGGTTCCCTCGTTTGTTTGCGCTATCGGCTGACAAAGATGCCTCTGTCGCTTCTTGCTGGGCAGCTGGGTGTTGGTGTCCGGCTTTCCTGGCAAATTTCTCGGATCAGAGGCTTGTTGATTTTATCTCCCTTTTGGACGCCATCGGTGACGCAGGTAGGCCTAGTGATGGTCGGGATCACTGGGCCTGGAGGGGCGGTCCCTTTTCGACGCGGAAAGCTTATGGGGCTTTGGTTCGGCCCCCGCCGGTGCGGTCTGATTTGATGGTGCGTGATTGTTCTTTTTTCTGGGGTCTGAAGACCCCAGAGCCTTGGCTTCTTTTTATGGCTTTTCCGCAGGCAGAGGCTGATGACAAGAGATCGTTACGCGAGGATTATGGGCAATATCTCCAATACCTGTGTATTATGCGATTCGGCAGTGGAAACCATTGAGCATTTATTCTTCGATTGCCCCACGGTCAGAGGGGTTTGGGAGGAAGCAGATGTGGATTGGGTGAGAACGGATGACTTGGCGGCATTTTGTGGGTCGCTGGTGCTTAACAGAAACATGGAAAGAAGGGACATCTTGCTGCCAATTACAAGGCTGTGGTCGATTTGGTTGGGGAGGAATGAGACCCTCTTCTCCGGCCAACGCTTTTACAAGGACAACGTGCTTATTCATTGTGCGAGACTTGTGGCTGATTGGGTTGCGGTTTAGGCCCCAGTGTGGTTTTTATTTTTTGGTGGCAGTGGAGTTTTTTTGTACAGTTTTTCCCTTCTTTTTTTCCTCTTTTTATCGTTTTTGTTTATTCTCTTTTCTTTTTAATATTTTGGGGCGAACACCGCTGAGTGTCTCCCCCTTCTCTTGGGCCACAAATATACACTTGGATCACACATATCGATCATCTATGATACTTATATCACACATATCGGTCATATCATTGTTAATGTTGATTGATGACATAAAAATTGTAATTGGAAACAAAATAACCAAGTTAAGCACACTTAGAACACATGTTTTGTTCATGGAAGACAGTGAATGGCATTGTAGATGGGACATTATAGATAATGATTAATGAGACAATGTTACTTTCATAGAAACAACTTTCGTTGATCGACACAGTTCTAGTGAATTAAAGAATTAATTACAGATTTGCAACAAGTAAAGATGCATCTATTCACAAAATAAATGAAAAAATTGCAAATTAACGCAATATTATAAAAGATATTACATGGTCATGAAGAGTTCAGAACCAAGAGTTTCGTGGTGGATCTGTATCGCCCCCTTGTTGTCTCTTATAGCGCATCACGGACTTAATGAACTCGTAGAATTTCTCCCATATCATGTATGAGTACATGATCCATCACATGTTGCCTATACTGATGGTCATCGATGCATATGAGTATCTCGAGACGAGGATAAGCATCACTAGATCTGGTATCATGAGGGGCATGATGAGGCTGCGAAGTACTAGCTTGAGATCCTTGAGATGACAACGCCGGAGTAGGAGACGATCTTTGCGGAGGAGGAGGCACAACCGTGTAGTAGTCATGTAAGATATCATAACTGTCACCATTAAAATAGCTGCCATGGCTCTGCTCGGGCTAGCTACCTTGATAGTTTTCACTGTTGTAGCTACTATATCCATACCTGTTGTAACCATATGATGGAGGTGTCTGCGCATGAGGAGGAGGTACATGAGGAGGAGGTGAAAGTATTATGGGAAGACGCCAAATGATCTCTCATCATGTGATGATCCATGCCCGGCCAGAGGACTTGGTGTTGCTTCACGATATGGACTATCAATGCCCATGCAGCTCAATGAACCTACATATGATATTAAATCATCCATGTAGCTGTTCGTAGGACGATGACCATGCCCGTATGCTTCCTAATCCGTATGTCCTAGACTCGAGAAAAATTTTCCATGTGCGTTTGTCTGCCACCCTGTGTTGAGTCTCTTGAAACTTGTATCATGTGGTCCATGACCACTCCCTGTTGACCCCCCTCAATAGTTTCTCCATCACCAGATCCATCACGACCGCCAACATCATCATCATCATCATCATCATCATCATCGCCACTGTCATCCTTTGATTTGGATTTGGAACCGGTGGAGAGAATGCCATCAACAATTGCATCAAGCTCCAACCCTTCAAGGGGGTTCGTGATCTGCCCAAATCTAGCCATGTGATCACCAACATCTGCTTCAATTTGCTGGTTTATATTCTGATTCGTCCTTCCTCCGGATTGATCGAGCATTGGAGTACCATTGGAATTCATCCACCTATGGAGAACATATTCATCTGCATCTTCATCGTGAATTTGAAAATTTATGCAAGATCAATAGGGTTTGTGTAGTCCTCTTTGTTATGCCCCTTCCTTGCATATTTCATCTTTAGCCTCAAGTTGCAGTGCATGTAGACAATATCATGGAGCTTATGTTCTCCCAACCTGTTCCTTCTCTTCGAATGAATTATGTTCAATGCACTCTAATTCCTCTCACAGCTATCAACATATTCATTTTGAGATAATACTTTAACTGCCACCTGCGAACCTTTCGCAAGTTGGGAGCTTCAATCCCATACAATAATCATTATTCGGCTGCGGAAAATCTAAAAGTGATAAATCAATAATAGTAAATAGCAGTAATATGTCACAACACAATCAATGGACTTATTCGTCCTTATCAAGAAGAGTATTGCCTCGTCCATTGACTGCGGTAACACTACCGAAAGACCCTAAAGCATCCCTAAAGTACTTGACATGCACATTGTTTGAAATCATAGATTGCCATAATACTTCCAATGAATATTTTATTAGACTACTTGGAAACGTAAGTCCACCCTAGATTCCAGATTACCTCATTCATGCATAATGTTTGTGTTTTTTCATCTTTGATGAGCTTTTCCGCCACAATTTGGACAACTACTAGAAGATCTTCATTTATACCAAGACGGTGCTTGTACTGGTACTTGTGATTGAAGTAATAAGCTGGACACAAGCATGCATAATTCTCATATTTTAGTCCATAAAAAATGCTATCAAAATTTAAAGAATAGATTCATTTATTACTGTTAGAAAATCGGAAGCGGAAGCGAACATGGAATAAAGATAATAAAAGAAAAGAACAGCGGGATTTTACGTGGAACCCTACTCCGTGAGGAGCGGGATGAAACCACGGGAGAAGCCCTCAACGGGGCATGTTTACTATTGCTTTTTCTCATCTGTTACAGGAGGCCTGGGGCTCCTTATATAGCTTCCACAGGACCTCCAAGTCCCACCACTAGGCGGTATGGGACTAAACTCAGTGGTGGGGTAAATGGACCCTGGAGGGATCCATTTACCCACCTATTACATAAGTGACGCATGCTCCAAATACTCTAACACTCCCCCTCAAGCTGGAGCATGCAATGCTCAGCTTGGACAAACAAGAAGAAACTCAACTCACAATACATGACACTACAGACAATATCAACCCAACGCGCACAACTGCTGCAGTCGAGGACGTTGCTTCTCATGGCGTGCATGTGAGGAGGACGAACGGGGCTGGAGTGTCTATCTGGCTCAGAGAATGGTACTCTACTGTGGAGTCCCTATGATACCACATGAAAACCCTTGCCCTTAATGGCATAGGGAATAGTCCTCTGCTATGGAGTCCCTATGGCTCACATGAAAGCTCTGGCCGACCAACAAGAATGACTGGCATGCGTCATCATCGATTCTGAAATTTGTAGAGTCTGAACATCTGACCGGTCTGGAAAAATCTGATATCTGAATCTTAGAACAAGACCTGTGACTCTACATATACTCCCCCTTTCTCCCATACTGGTCGGAATGACATTGTTGATCACGTTGGGAGAAGATAAGATAATACATACATATGGGGAAAATAAACCATGAACTTGCGGTTTTTTTATCATCATCATTTTTTTAAACCGCTATTTTTTTTGTAACATTTTTCCTTTCTTTCTTCTTCTTTTTTTTTTGAATGCGTACGGCTTTTCAATTGTACGCGCCTTTTTTTTCTTTCTTTTTTTTCTTTTTCTTTTTTTTTATAGAAAACATACGGCCCAAAGGGCCAAATCAACCACCCTCTTCTTTTTTTTTATGCGACACTATACTCTCCCTTTTTTTTTTCTTTTTTTTTACAATTGCTATTGGGCCCATTCGGCCCTGGAAGAAATATGCACCCCCCTCTCATTAGGGTTCCCCGATGGGAAAACCCTCTCCCTTCATGGATATATGCCGCCGCTGGAGCTTATGACTCGAGAATCGGAGGGCGCGCCTGGGGAGATCCCTGCAAGAAGGAGCGCGATGGGAGAGTCCGAAGATGCGCCTGGAGGTTGGGGCTTGCGCTGGTGCCTGAGGGTTTTCGCCGCCAAGGGAGATGCGTGCGGAGAGCGCCGCCAACGCCACCTGACTGGATTGCGTGGGGGTGATCACCAGCGCCGCCTGCATCTGCTGAAGTCCTGCGCCTGTGCGATGCGCCCTGGATGGATCGTGCGTGCTGCTGGAGGGGTCCCCACGCGCAGGGAGCGCCGCTGATGGGGCTGCGGGTGGTGCGCTGCATCTGGAAGGAGGTGCACGGCGGTGCACTGCGGCTGCGCCTGTGGGGCTCGCATGCCTGGGCTGCTAGGGTTACGCAGCCAGCGCGGCGCGCCGCCTGGAGGCTGGTGGCCCGCTACGTTGCAGATCTGGATGCTCGATCTGGAACCGCTAGGGTTCCCTGGAGATGAGGTGCTGCCGCCTGAAGAGTTGTATGCGTGCGGCACATGATCTAGGGTTTCCAGAGAAACCCTATAACTTCTCAAACTTGCACCAATCATAAAAGATAGAAAATAATCTTAACATAAAGCTTCAAGAACAAAACTTCGACAACAAATCTCGAACAAATGATAATGAATGGACATAGATTCCTCGAGAATCGACCCGCTCTGATACCATGTTAGAAAATAAACATGCGGAAGCGAACATGGAATAAAGATAATAAAAGAAAAGAACAGCGGGATTTACGTGGAACCCTACTCCGTGAGGAGCGGGATGAAACCACGGGAGAAGCCCTCAACGGGGCATGTTTACTATTGCTTTTTCTCATCTTTTACAGGAGGCCTGGGGCTCCTTATATAGCTTCCACAGGACCTCCAAGTCCCACCACTAGGTGGTATGGGACTAAACTCAGTGGTGGGGTAAATGGACCCTGGAGGGATCCATTTACCCACCTATTACATAAGTGACGCATGCTCCAAATACTCTAACAATTACATACCAGACTTGTGAAGAGGTTGCGAGAGCATCTTGATCCAACTTTCGCCTATGATATTCAACCATGCTTTGTATCTTTTGCCAACTGCTTCTCTGACCTTCTCTCTCATGCAACACGTTGCCTCGTAGATCACTCCCATGGTCGGCTTTTTATCACCATACACGATCTGCAATGCAGATACATCCCAATTTATAATCTTCATGACTCGTGTCACATCATCCTAGAAGTGGATTCGATCAATGTCTCAACTTTCCTCCCTCTTGTTCAAGCTTCGGGTATCTCGAACCATTCCCCTTGGCAACCCATGGTTTTCAATCACTTCTTATGCTGTTTAAGGCTTTGCAACGCTATGAAATTGGTTGCAAAGCATGTGATGCCATGCCTCACAGTTCACCATTGCTCACCCACTTCATCAAAGCCATTATTTTGGAGTGGTTGTAAATGAATGTGGTAATCATCCGAGTTTGCTCCACCACCTTTGAGATCGGCTTCCTCTTGCTGAAGTCCTTCGGTATCAAATCAATACAATGTGCAACACACCGTAGCTATTAGACTTCATTATTGTTTCAACAATTTTCTTGAAGTTGTTGCCATTGTCCGTGACGATATGTACAATGTTCTCCTTCTCGACATCCTTGATGATATCCTTCATCAACTTCAACAGGTACTTGTGGTCCTTCACATGACCAGATGTATCGACGGACTTCAAAAAAATCATCTTCCCATCACAGTAAATGGGGAAGTTGATGATCTGCTTCCTGTGTAGCTCGTCCACCCGTCACACATCGACGTCACCCTTACTCAGGCCATCTCCTCCTTAGCTCAGTGATGTACTCCTTCATCTCCCCATTCTCCATCCTGAGATACTTGTTCATGATCTCGTAAGATGTGGGATCCTTCACTCTCGTTCCTGCTGTGACGATCTCGTCGATAACATGATGCAAAAATGGTCCACTAGCAATGTTCGCCGAAATGCTTTCCCCCTAAAAAAGCTTGTTGATGGCCTTGACCACTCTCTCCCGTACATTGGTGACCATGCCTTCACTGTCTTCTGCCTCGGATCCTTGCTTGGCTTGTATTGCATGGACCCGCTCCCGTCAAAAAGGGTTCCGATCCCTTTCTCTTATGTTTCTTTAGGTAGTGGTACTGGTGCACCTTCAAAACCACTCCCACTGCCACCGGCACTATAAAAGCCGATCATGTACCACCGAGTTTGCGCCTCTCGAACTCACTCTTTAGAGATTCCTGTGTTGTCCTTCTGTATGCCCTCCTCTCAGCTGCGGTCTGAATATCAACATGGTAGACAAAGTCATCGTCATCTGAATCAGAGAGGATATTGAACTCTTTCTCGAACATGAATTCCTCTTATCTTCTCTATGTCTTTGTCCCTTTTCCCGTTCAAGTTAGCCTTCACCAAATCCCTCACATCGCTGAGACAATGCGCGTACTTGGCAATATTCTCGTTGTTGCCAACAAGATGGTGGTTCAACCTTGTAATGCCGTCTCCTCCCAACCTCTTCCCATAGAAGTTGCACTGTAGTTTTGATTCGTTGTCATCTAGAGCAGTGACATACCTCCAACCAATCTCTCCACTGTCCCTCTGATCATAGGAACCATCATCTTCTGAACCAGAGTGTGAACCCATGATGTTGTTTGCTGAAACCTGCGAAGAAATTATACAACAAACATTATACGATGAGAACAATCAATTATTTGCTACATATTTTTTGTTTTAATTTTCGGATTTATTATATTTATTATTTTTCACACATTTAATATGCATAGTCTTGAAAATTTAGAGTTCAACATATTATCTAGGTTTCTATGTTCCGATTTCTAAGAAAAAACATCTTAGATTCATAGTTGAGGTGACTAATTTCATGAAAACCATGCATGAGAAACAAAACTCGAAAATAAATTATAGATATGATGTTTAATTCATTGAATTAATAGATTATTAAAATTTAATTAACATAAAAGTTCTTAAAATCTTATTTACTATGTCTAGAACATGATCTCTGACTTTCTCCTTTCAAAACTATATTTGATTCCACAACAAAACTCAAAAACCTCAAAATAATTCTCTATCTCACTAAATAATCCAAATCTTAAAAAAAACTTAAGAATACGCAATAGCTAACCAATAAGAATAAAACCCTTGAAAATTTTCACTCAATTATCATAAAAAATGGAGAATATCTAGTATTTTACCTCAAAGAACAAGGCATGGCTTTGGAGAATTTTGGAGCAGAGAGAGTTGTAGATTTATGGTAAAATGGGGCCGAAATCGTTTAAACTTGACATATGCCATCTGTTGGCGAATATATCATCGATACCCGATGTATCGGGCCAATATCGACAATACCGGGTGAGCACAATAGTGCTTTAGGGACAGAAAACATAAGTCCTCTCAAGGACATAATAAGAGTCAGATAAGCACAAAGAAATCCGGAGAAGATGGGGACTGTCTTCAAGCTGCACAAGAGGAAGCTTTGGATGAGGAAGCCTTTTTTCGAATTTCCATAGTACTTATGGGGGTTGGTCCCAACGGGAAGAAAACATTTAAATGAGAAGGTAACCTCAGGTATCTCGGGGTGTGGGGGCTATGGAGCCTCGTGTTCTTGTGCCGTTGTATGTGGTTTGAGCATATTATTATAGGATTCGCCGATCTATGATGATGCATCACTTATTTGGTGTTTGATCAGGGCGTTCATTGCGGAGAACTTGGTAGTAGGGAGGATCAAGGTTGAGAGTTCTTGTTGGATTTTTTTGTGTTACGTGGTTGTAGATCGGGTAATCCTTTATTCTTAGATTCTCCTCGAGTCTTGTCCTGTAAGTGCCTTTCTTAATCTTTTAATAAAATTTCTAGGCGGTCACCTTCGCTTGTTCCCCCTCTTTTGACTCAAAAGAAATATCAATGATACTCTGAAAAATGATAACGGACCCAATATCGATACCATCTTCCCACTGTCACCGATATATCACGATATTTGAAACCATGGGCAAGACCTGCCAGTCCATCTAGGGCTACGTAACACAACAACCTGCACATTGGGGGGGGGGTCTGTCCAACCTTTATGGGCCCACCGATGGTAGTGTTACATAAATCGGTATTCAGTCGGATGGGTTACTGAATAAAAAATATTCAGTATTCATAAGAATATTCAGAATTATTTGGTTATGCTTTTTTTAATTATTTTGAAGAAAAAAATTATGTAGAATATTTATATTCCTATATATTTATACATATATGGTCATCAATCAATAAAGAGTCCAAGATAAAAGTACCAATTAACAAGTTACATATATGGACGCTTTAACATTTTTGGTGATACCATGATAAATGGGAACCTTTAAAAAAATAAAAAGAAAAGAATATAAAAAATCACTCGGTTGCAATAGTTGATCGAATATTCGGGTTGGATTGAATATTGATCGAATAACAATATTCCGATCGGTCACCCTATATAATAAGAATATTCAACCGAATATTCGGTTCATTTGGTTGAATATGGCAAGAGTGACCGACATCCTATTCCAGGCCACCTAAGGCTTCGTCAATACCCTTAGCCCATCTAGGGCCACGTAGGGTGCAACCAACCCCTCTAGGCACCCCAACTTGCACATCTATTGGCCACCACCATCGTCATCAGCCCCTTCTGAGCGTTGGAACTCATACCCTAATTGCTTTATATGCACGACTCAACTGATCATTCATTTCTATGATCCCTACATTCGATCGCGATTGCATCAAATTCTATCGAGACCAACCCTCTGTACACTATGTTGTCTAGGGTGGTACATGGGACTTCTATCAAACTCAATGGCACATATAACTGTGTTCTTATCTCGGGTCTTTAATGTATTTGTCTGTGGTCAGGGAACTTTTAACACTTGCCTGATGAAGTTTCTATAGAATTATACTCCCCGTGAGGCTACTACTACTACGCATCTCGTCATTACCTTTGGTATTGTACCCAACTCTACTTATGCCATATCACCAACCTGGATTATTGATTCTGGTGGGTCGACTCACTTGATTGGAAACATGGTCTTCTAACCTCTTCTCAACTCTTCCACTGCGAAGTCAGTTTGACTTGCCAACGATGCTAATTCTCTTATCACCACCATTGGGACTATGTAGTTTTTCTCCAAGCTCATGCTTTCTGGCGTTTACTGTGCACCCGACTTTTCTTTGAGCTTATTATCAGTTCAAAAGCTATGCATTTAATTGAATTATCAAATTATTTTTGATGAGTGCCATTGTTATTTTTAGGACATCAGGACGATGCAAATCTTTGGTGGACATGAGAAGGATGTTGTTTACTACTTTGATATCCCTTCTATTATTACCTTTGCTTGTGCGGTCTTCATTTCTACTGTCCTATTCCTATGGCATTTGCTGCTTGATCATCCTTCTACTAAAGCTCTTTTCTAGATGTTTTTCGATCTATCCTCACTGAAACCGTTTGAATGCGAAACCTGCCAGTTCAGAAAACATCAATGAACCTCATTTCCACGTATGATCGAGCTACGCCGTTCCATCTGCTTCTTAGTCCATTATGATGTTTGGGGTTCTTGTCCGGTCCGTACTACACAAGGTTTAAAAATGCACAAGGCGGTTCGAGGCGTTTTCCCAAAATGTGAGGCGAGGCGTAAGTCTCGATTTTTTGGAAAGAAAATTAAAACTAAAGCAACATATATTGGAATAAATAACAACACAAACTATTGCAGCTTATTGTCCAAAAGTTCAATACAAAGTATGGATGACAAATATGATTGTTGAAAGTTCAAATACGACTGCGAAATTATAAAAGAATACGTAAAGTAGGAAAAAAGTTCAACATAAGCATAAATCTAATGCAACATATTGTCCATCACATTTTGTTGGAATATGTTAGTATATGCGTCACTTATGTGGTAGATACCACATCTAGTTGTTTAGTCCCACATCAGCCGTCTGTGGGATGCAGAGACTCAGTGAGGGCTATATAAGAAACCCCTCACTCCTTACGGAGTAGGGTTACACGTAAAATGTTGGTATTACTAAATATTTTTATCTTTGATCTCTGATATTATCTTCCGCATTATATTTTCTAACACGGTATCATAGCGGGTTAGATTCTCGAGCAATTATTTAATGTTTTGATTTAGTCGAGATTCGGTTCATGGTTGTTCTTGAAGATTCATTCTTGAAGATTATTATTGCTTGTTCAAGGTCAAGAGGAGAGTTCTAGGGTTTGGTTCTTGAAATCCTAACTCCACGTCAAACACAAGTTCTGATTGGTTCATATTCAATGATCCATTTGTGTACGGTTTCTGAAGAAACCCTAAATTTGTCAAGTTCAAGGGAAACTGGAAATCTAGTTCCATGCAGTTCAAGGGAATCTCGTTCATCTCTTTCTTCAGCCGATCCCAATGCATTTCCAGGCTCTACGGAGGTAGACCACGTGCATTGTATGAGCATCTCGCCCAAACCACGCTCCAGATTTTAGGCCGCAAGGAGGCGATCTCCATCGCGCAACCCTAGCGTCAACAAACAAAACAACATGCGACGATGGTCCTAGTCGTAACTGGTAGGCGGAGCTCTAGTTCAAAGAAAACCTCCAGCCGTATCGAGCGATGCTTCTTCTCGGGCCTCCCTCCTTTGGCAGCGCTCCCTTTGTGAACTCAGTCTTGATCAACCCTCCTCGAGCGACGCTTCTTCTCGAGCGACGCTTCTTCTCAACATCGAGCGGCTCTTCTTCAGTCTCGAGCCACCTCCTCAAGTGGCACCCCTCCTTTTCAGACATCGGCCGCCATCTTCTAGGCGGTGAAAACTGCTCGCGCGTGACTCCCTCGTCAGCTCCATCGACACCGATCTCCAGACCGAGCTACCTCTCGCGCCGCTCGTTCTGCATCGGTGCATCACCAGCCCCATGCAGCGCAACACCGCCAACTCCCACTTCACCTCAGGCGACATGATCCCGACATTGTCGCTTCTCCCAGAAGCCCCATTGGGTGCTTCGACGGCAACGGGTTCCCAAATTGGTAACCCTAGAGTATGCACGTGAGGCATCGAGCCCTACAGGGGCTCTTAAATTGAAGAAAAGAAGGGAGGGGCTGGAAAGCCTCGGCCCAATTGGGTCGTGTTTTGAAGGAAAAAAGAGAGACTCCGAGGCTCAATTGGGTCGTGCGTGTTTGGAGAAAAAAGGGAGTATTTTTTAAAAGTGTGTTTGTTTTTTTTAAAAGAGGCGCGTACAAAAGAAAAGCGTACACGGGAAAAAAAGACGAAAAAATTTATTATGAGCGGCTTATTTGGAAAAAAGGGAAGATGAGACAGCTATTTAATATGTATATCTGAGAAAAAAATGATTTAAAAAAATAAAAAGAAAAACCGAGAAAATTGTGACGGCTTATTGGTTTTTTGTCTCCCCATTTTACTTGTCTTCTCCCAACTTTGTCGATGTCATTATTTTCCGACAAGTATGGGAGAAAGGTGGAACGTTGTGTAGAGTTACAAGTCTATTTCAGATTCAGATTTTCCAGGCCAGCTAGATTGTCAGACTATACATATGTTCATACTCGACGTTCAGATGCTTTCGAGTCTTCAGTTTGATTCGCACATGTCTACGATCATCAGTTCAGAGATCCCTATCTTTCTGGTTTTGTTGACTCAGGGTTTTCATGTGTTCTATATGGACTCCAGAGTAGAGATCCCATTCCCTATGCCATGTGGGTTAGGGTTTTCATGTGTTTTCATAGGGACTCCAGAGTAGAGATCCCATTCTCCGAGTCAGTATGGGAGAGACCAAGTTCTCCGATGAGGAGACTTTTCAAACTCCATTCTCCAACGACCGTGGACTTCGACAAGGATGTTTGCATGACTTTTTCCAGTTTGGCCCTTCAAAGATGGAGCAGTTGTCCACACGATGCAGTCGTCTATGTGGCGGGGCAGAGTTCTCCAAGTGGAGACTCATTTCCAGTTGGAGTGACTCTGACAGGTGCAATACAGAGTACATGCTCTCCGACGAAGAGATTTAGTTTGACTCACACTCCAAACCCGTTTGTCCTCATCTGCACGACATTAGAAGCAACATCCTCAATAGCAACCGACAGTTCATAAAGTCGTTATGCGGTATTCGTTCGGTCAAGCGGTCTGGAGCGAGTAAGCAGGTAGACAGAAGTATATGTGGAAGTATATGCGAATTATGCGGTTTCTATTAATTTAATTTAAAAATGATTAAAAATATAATAATAACTTCAAACATTAGATATTTATGTTCAAAAAAACATAACATGGAAGAAATATGAAGTGAAGACTTTTTTGTACAACATGATATCGACCAAAGCATTTCCAAAAGTCATCCATTTTCAAAAGATAAAGATGTTAACGACGGAGAGAGTAAAAAATGTTGTAAATTGATTAAAGATAGAAAAATGGTAGATATCATTGTCCAAATTGGAAGGTAATATTTTTTCGGAAGTGTAACCTGGTTAGTAAACACAACCACGAACCTTCGTACTTTAGTAAATGGTGTATTTGTCTACACAGAGTCATATATAAAAAAACCAACCATTTAAATTAAATATATGTTATTTGTTCTGTGCAATTATAAAATTCCATGCAAATCCAACATCTATATTCATTTTATCCCATAAAAGATCTTAGGTATGCACACAAGGTTACAAAAAGCGGTATGCAGTATTCATTCGGTAGGGTCACTGATTACTGATTAAACGACATGCAGGAGTTTAAACGGAAATTAAACGGTTTATGCGGTTTTGCTTATTTAATTAATAAAAAATTATTATATATATATATTGAAAATAACTACGGGTAAACTCACAAGTTGGGAGCTACCGCCTCAAAAATATATTAAGAAACCGTAACGAAGTGGAGTACACTAACGAGAAGCCCAGAGACTGTGAAGGTATAAATTACATATATATTACATATATATAATTAATAAAAAAGTATAAATAAATTATAAAAATAGTAATCACATATTCACAATATAGACCAAATATTGTCAACTTCAAGGATTTTTCATCCAAATGTTAAAATAGATAGCATAAACAAGTAGAATCCATAGACAAATGTGAAAATAGACAGCATAAACAAGTAGAATCCATAGGCAAATGTGAAAATAGACAGCATAAACAAGTAGAATCCATAGCCAAATGTGAAAATAGACAACATAAACAAGCAGAATCCATAGCCATATGTCTAAATAGACACCAGAAACAAACATAATCCATATCCAAATGTCAAAATAAACAGCATAAACAAGTAGAATCCATAGCCAAATGTCAATATAGACAAAGTAAATAATTACAAACTATTTTATTTATGTCAAAATAGACAACATAAACAAATGGCAGAGCTCCTAACAACAAGAGGCGGCGGAGCTCCAAACGACAGGAGGCGGGGCTGTGCGAGAGGGCTATGGAGGCGGAGGGTTGTGCGAGAGGGTAGGTTCGGGGGTTTGGGAATGTGGAGCGGGGTTCTGGCGTGGGGGGTGTTGAGGGTTAGGTCAGCCGTCAATTTTTTTAATAAGTGATTTAAACAGCTGTTTAAACGGCCTTGTAAACGATCGTTTAATGCCGCTTAAACGGTCAACCCGCATATGAGCCGACTTTTCTTAGTCGGTTCGGTTGGAGACCATATGCATTTAAACGGCCGTTTAAACGACCGTTAAGCCGTTTTTTGCATCCTTGTATACACATGTAATTTATTCTATATTCATGCAGTTATGAGATAATGCAAATAATAGAGTTGTTGCTGGAAAATCAAAAAAATAGAGTTGTTGCTGATGAATCTAAAAATAGAGAGATTTAAGGCTAAATAGAGCAATCAACCAACCTTGGCAAAGGAGAAAAAGATAGCGGAGGAGCAGCCCATGTGGAAATCTAGAAGGTGGCGGAGGAGCAGAGAGTTACCTCTATTACATATACGGCCGCATATGCGGATTACTCAGTCGAGTGTACCTCATAACCCACATATTGAGTGAGTATAGCATACTCGATGCGGTATGGGGACTGCCTTCGCATATGCGG
Organism: Ottelia alismoides; assembly: GCA_037367405.1. Lineage (NCBI taxonomy): Eukaryota > Viridiplantae > Streptophyta > Magnoliopsida > Alismatales > Hydrocharitaceae > Ottelia > Ottelia alismoides. The sequence goes on along the minus strand of JAZKJV010007409.1, from coordinate 1,721,906 downwards.
CTGTCTGGGCCGACTTTCCGAACACTGCAGCCGACAGTTGTGTTTGCATTGAGTTGATATTATATGGTGAGTTTGAGATTTCTTTCTGTTTGTCCAAGCTGAGCATTGCATGCTTCAGCTTGAGGGGAGTGTTGGAGTATGTTAGTATATGTGCTACTTATGTGGTAGATAGGTAAATGGATCCCTTCAGGATCCATTTACCACATCTAGTTGTTTAGTCCCACATCGACCATCTGTGAGATGTAGAGACTCAGTGAGGGCTATATAAGAAGTCCCTCACCCTCTTGTAACAATTGAGAAAAAATGAATGGACATATCAACCCTTTGAGGCGTTCTCCCGTGGTTTCATCTTGCTCCTTAGGGAGTAGGGTTCCACGTAAAATCCTAGTATTCCTAAATGTTTTTATCCTTGATCTGTGATATTAGATATTTTCTAACATTTATGTGATCCATCAAAAATCACTAATCATTGACATTGATTCAATGAATCAACACCAGTCATCTCGTTTCTCAGCATTGTCATCGCCATCATTGTCAGTCATCCATATAATTCAAATGCACATCATCACCAGCCTTATCATCGCTTCCATCCTCAGAATTAGAGAACTCCTCAACATTAGTTGGAGCTTTTCCTTTATCTAATTAAGAAAGTAATATGCATAATCATTTGTTTGAAAGTTGATCGCAACAAAGCATCAAACATTCTTTTAATTTGTATTGTACCTTTGTCATGTTTTTCCCTTCTTTTTACGTCGAGCGACTTGAGCTCCTTCACCTCCTTCCTCCTCAATAGGATCATCCTCAAGGGATATGTTTGCATCAAGATCCTGATAGGCTTCGACATCTTGAGCTTCCGAATGTCTTCCAAACATAGAGGATCTTCTATTATTTTCTTCCTTAATTCCCTATGTTTCAATTTGAGATTGAACATGATGTTAACCAAATCATCAAGCTTCGCTTATGTTAAGCGATTTCTTCTCTTTGTATGAACCTATATAGAAGTACGTAAGATTTAACATGAAGCGAAAACAATATCATAAAAATATATAATGCTTTAGCCACTTACTTGATTGAACGAGCTCCAATCACTTTCACATCCATAAGCACTACAAGTTAAGCTCAAATAGCAAATGCTGCCAACTCAGGTGTTTCATCTCCAAACATCCACCAATCCGCTGATAATCGTCAACACATTTTAGTAATAATGTTGAAGTATATGCAGAACTATTTAAAATTATTTACAGTACTCAATAAGACTTCTTACTCAATAAGATTTCTTGTTTCTTTGAATTGATTAATTTGCCCATCAAAAAAATCCTTTGACATGCAATATGCATAAAAAAATCAAGTTGCAAATATGCTTTTACCCTCACAACTTGATTAAGGATCAATCTTTCCATGCACGACTAAACAGTCCTATTTTGACCTCTAAGTGATTAGAGAATGTCAATACATAATGACAACGATGATTGAGGAAATAAGCAACAACATGCAAATGCCTATTTAGTGGATGATCCCGATAAGTATCCACAATATCCTAAATAATCTTGTATTTGGTCTTGTCGTTTTCTAGATTTCGAGTTATCTCTTCCTTGGCCCTGTCCATGGCTTTATAAATAATCCCATCGATGGATATTTTTCAGAATCAACCAATATAAAAACGGTGACCAAGGGTTTCGTGGTGTTGAGAACATATGCAACATCATGCCAAAAAGACTTGCTCTTCAAAACTATGTTCAACATACTTTGCCCCAAGGGTCTATTCACATAAGAACTATTCTTCCATGCTCTTTGAAGTGAAGAAGGATTCAAGTGAATCCTTGACTCTAATCAAGTTTTGCAATGTAAGAAATGCAATGGCAAATCGAGTACTGGCAGGTTTCACCAAATCACAACTTACAAAAGTTTCTCACCGTCGCTAAAAGCTAAGCATGTGCATACACAAAATTAATGATTTTCTTCACTTTTTTGAACACTAATGCATGAATAGGTAATTTGAAAGATATCCTCCAACATCAAATCTATGAAATGCACTACACAAGGTATTCATTAAAGATTCTTCCTTTTTTCCCATCAACATTTACCCAACTGCTTTATAAGCTGATGCATTATTTGTTATCACTTGGACAACATTCTTCTCTCTGTCCTCTTCAACAACTTGTCAACTTCATCCAACACTTTAAAAATCATCTTGGCATCTTTAACTTGATCTGATACATCAATTGACTTCAAGAAATAAGGGCCTTTGGGATTATTCACCAAAAATTTAATTAATGTACATCCTTTCATGTCAGTTCAACCGTCAAACATGATACTACAACCGATGTCAATCCAAGAAGCCTTTGCCTCATCAACAAGAGTGGTTATGACCTGCTTCTCTTCTTTCAAAATCCAAGTTCATAGTTCATGCATGGTCGGTGGTTTGAAACACCTTCCGTACCTATATACATATCATCATCAGATAGGAAGGACTACTGGCTATATAAAATAACAGTGAATTCTAAAAAAACTCCCAATGATCTTGCAAATCCTCTTCTCATCTTTTTTCCAACTTGCATTCAAAGTGAGTTGTGTGGGAGGATCCGAAGTACCTGCACCCTACCTCTTTGTGCAATAAAAAATCCATCGGTCATCAAGCTTGCTTGACACTACTAGAATATGTCAATGCTCTCTATGGCGGTTGATTTTCATCACCTCCCGATGGCCTTTGCATCCCAACTCGACAAACCTCTTCCATTTTTTCAAATCTTCTTCTCTCCTCGTTACCTTTGCTTTCCATAAACATCTTCATCTCTTGTTGAACCTCAATGGGAACGCTTGGACAAGCTCTCACATTCTTGCATGTTGCAAGATGATCTTTTAGTTGCTTCACCTCGCTGGTGGTCTTCATCAAACAAAAATTACATTCAACATATACATAGCCTTTCCGATTGTGATGCTCGTCCATTTCAAATTCTCGCTAATATCTCCATCCAGGATCTGATCACCCCCCACTTTGGTCTTTCTTTCCCATTTCTACAAGTTACACAATAAAATACTTACATACTTACATTACAAGAGAAACACACTTGTAATCTTTCACCGTGGATCAGAATTTAACCTAAAAATAGGAAAACCCACAAAGAACACATCCAAAAGCTCGCGAAAAACATATCAAAGAACACATAAAAAATGAAAACTATAAAAAAACATGCTATAAAGGCAGCGACGCTTTAAGGTGGTTTTGGTCGAGCAGCCAGTGGTTCGATCACCGGATTCCAGCTGGATGGCAACGCCCTAAGTTCCTCGAGTTCCAGAGGGCAGATCTCTTCCACGTGAGATGACGAGAGATGGGGTTTCTTCTTGTTCGAACAGATAAAACTCCTTCAATTTCTTTGCTTTGGGGAATAAGCACGTGACGGAAAAAAAGGGGCTCAGTGAGGCTTACGCTTCTGCCACGCCTCGAGCGCCCCAAGCCTCGAGCACCTCAGGTGAAGATGAGGCATACGCGCCACCAACTAATCCGAGACGTGCGCCTCGAGGCGCTTTTGGCTCGCCTCGCCTTGAGGCATACACCTTTGCAACTTAAGGCGTCGCTTTCTAAAACCATGGTACTACATGAGGTCACGGATATTTTATTGTCTTCGTGGATGATTATATTAGATCTTCTTGAGCCTATTTACTCATGGAATGACCACATATTAACAAAATTGTCAAGTCTTTCTTTATCTTATTAAAACCTTTTTTCTACTTGTAGTCAGACTATATGGTCTGACAATGCTCTTGAGTTCACTCAACATGATTTGGTGCTTTCTTTTGTCGCTCAGCAAACCCTTCACCAAACCTCATGTCTGTATACCTCACAGTAGAATGGGGGCGGCGGAAAGGAAACTTTGCCACCTTCTGGATATTGCCGGTACCTTACTCACATGAAGGTTCCCAAAACCTACCGAGGGGCAAGGCCTCAAATTTTGATTTTAGTCACCATTTCAGTGACTGACTGAAACGAAATTTCGACTGATGTCGAATTTCGATCGAAATTTCAGTCATTTCGGTCGGTTTTTGAACCAAGACCCAAATTTCAGTTGATATAACCCATTTCGGCCGAATTTTGGTCTCCCGTCGAAACCGAAATTTGACCAAAATTTGACCGAATCTTAGCAAAATTTGATTCCATGCTGAGGGGATGTTATTCTCACTACCACATGCTTCATCAATAGGGTCTCATCATCGATCCTCAATGGGGTATCTCCTTTCTCATTCTTATATGCTGACGAGGAACTCTTTCCACTTCCGTTAAGGATTTTTTGGTTGCATTGCTTTGTTCATAAGTTTCAGATTGCAGATAAATTGTCTCTTCATGTTATCAAGTGTGTTTTCCTTGACTATTCTCGTACTCAAAAGGCGTACATGTGCTATGACCCTACAAGTCATCATTATTACATATCTGCTGTTGTCACCTTTTTTGAACAAACTAGCTACTTTACTCAGTCTGTAAGTGATATACCCTTGTAAACTTCCACCACCGTCCATTGTCTACAAAAGGAAACACACTAGTCATTCTGACTATGTAAATATTTCTTATTTGCAGGATGATGTGCCCTATTCAAGTGTCCCCACCACTGCAGCTTCAGATGCTCCACCAGAAATCCTTATAGCTCTGAGGTAGACCAAAAGGCTATGTACTATACATCCCATGTTACATTTTACTTCCACTGAAAATCAATCTAGTTGTGACATGAAATTTACAGATGCTTTGAGGGTTATTTCTATTCCCCGGGATCATTATTGTGCATTGTAGGACCATGGTTGGAAAAGGGCCACGAATGAGGTGATGGATGCACTCTCATCTAGGGGCATGTATGATCTTGTGCTGCATCCCTATGGTGTCAAGCCTTTTGCATGCAGACGGGTCTTCACGACCAAACGCCATTTGATCATTCTATTGATAGATTAAAGGTCATGTTTGTATCAAAGGGATTCACTCAGACCTATATTATGGATTATTTTGACACTTTTTCTCCAGTGACCAGGATGGGATTTATCCACAATATTCTCTCTATTGACGCTAATAAAAACTGGCCCATCTTTAAGCTAGATGTAAAGAATGCTTTTCTCTATGGCGACATCGAGGAGGAGGTCTATATGATGCAATCATCTGGTTACTAAGTCAAGGGTGTGCATGTGTACTGACTTCGTAAGGCCATCTATGACCTAAAACAGAGCCCATGGGCTCGGTCTGGCATGCTTACTACTGAGATCTCAGCTCTCTTGGCTTCCATAGGACGACATATGATTATTTAGTTTTTGTTAGACAACGATCCACTAGCTCGGTTATACTGACTGTCTATGTTTGATATGGTAGTTATCGATGATTAAGCTGGCATTTCAGATACAATGGCCTTCCTCTAAAAGGTATTTATCACAAATGATCTTTGTCAACTCTGCTACTTTCTGGGCATTGAGGTGGTACGCACTACAAAGGGATTACACCTTAAAGGGGGACCCTCGAGCCTCAAAATTATCGGGATCATGATTAAAAAAAGGATTACACCTATCTCAACAGAAATATTGCTTAGATATTCTTATAGAGGTTGGACTACTATTGATCTTGAGTTTAAGGACACTACACTATATAGAAGCCTAGTGGGCAAACTGCTTTACCTTACTATTATTGGACCAGATATTGTTAGACATGTGAGTCCTGGACGAACAATTTCTATAATAAATATAATTGTAATCTTTTTATATATCAATAAAAGCTATTGATTTATTTCACTCCTTGTCTAAGATTAAATGAATGAATGCATTTATAAGGTCCCTTAGTACAATTAGGGTTATGTACCATGGACATCTTAATAATCATACACCTGTTGATTTATTGGTTGAATCATAGAGGCTGGTGCTTGGATGATATCCAAAGCGTTTGATTGAGGACTCATCAAGAACCACCAAATGATTGTGGAGAAAGGATCTCTAGCCTGAGAAGGAGATGTCAATCCTTCTCTAAAGGCTGATATCTGACCGACCTCTTGCTGCGGGTACTCTGCATATGAATAGAGATTCAGAGGTGTCAGATAAGTTAGGTCAAATAGTTGACTTAACAGAGCGAGATAACCAAGACCTATATCGTATGCTGCCACGATATAGGCACGTATCTTCTGACCGGAGACAGATGTATTACTATATATCTAAGTATATACATTAGGCATACCATTAGATTGATGACCTAATTAAGATCTATACATCGACGAACTGGTGTGCATACAAGGGCATATGAGTAATACGATTTCCCAAAGGGATCATACATGTTCACTAGTGAACCGGAAGACATGAGCTCACTCATGAGATATTGGGACCAACCAAATTTCATGCATGGTCGTCTTACTTTGGAAGCATGACCGAATGTGTAGGTATGATATATGGTTTTGGAAAGCATATGATTGATGCCAACTCCCAATGATTGAATGAGAAACTTAATGATAAAATCCCAAAGAATACAATGCAAATATGATCTAAAACATCGGGTTTATTATAGGTCTTTCAATATGCAGGATGTACGGGTATTAGGAACACTCGATGGTGATGTGATCGTAAACGATTGTATAACCATGCTACTTCCATTCTGAGGGAGTGATGAAATATGTTTAGATTTTAGTGACTCCTCTCTGAAGATTAGTAATATGATCTTAGTTTAAATATTGGACATTGATCTGAATGTGATTCGGATGCAATGGGAAGATTAGATTTATGGTTTGATTTAATTAAACATCTTTAAGAGGTCACTTAGATTTGGATATGAGATAAGATCTCAATATCCAAGTCACTATACATGGAATGTACAATCGCCCTGTCCTTATCTCCAAGTATCCACGGAGAAGGCACATCGTTTTTGAAAGAGTTCAAGAATAATTCTATTGTTGACAATATATCCGAGCATTGGAAAATTGATGATTAAATATGATTTATTTGTAATAAATAATGTGAGTGTGATTCATCTTATTTGGACACATGAGAAGGGTCATTTAAAATAATATTAAATGGGATTTAATTATCAAAGATGTGATTAATGTGGATATCACTATCCACAATAATAATAAATATTATAAATATGATTTATAATATCATGGAGAGATTTAATTGTAAATATGATTTACAAATTAAATGTTAATGTGAATTGGATTCACATTGTACAATTAATTGTAAATATAATTTACATTTTATATTGGGTGGTTGAATATGATTTATAATTGTCAATGACATGATTGAAATTGTCACAAAATAATTTGGAATTATTTTGGTGAGAATTTAAACAATAATAGTTGTTGCACATGTGGAATAATTGTAGAGATGTGAGATCTCATCAAAATTGGAAGGATGTGGAGTCCTCTCCTTATTAGGACTGGATGGCGGCCGCATGTAGAAACTCTGCATGGTGGCCATCCACCCTAGTTGTGGAAGGAGGCTCCAATCATTTTCCATTTGTTGAATGTTATTTAACTTATTTATTTTCTTTTACATTAATTAATTGTTGCAAAATTTATGCAACAAAATCATGGCTATGGATTTCAATTAGGAGTGCATCTCCACCATCTATTGTGTTATAAAAGAAAGGTTAGACCTAGCTCTTTCTCTTACTCAAGTTGAAAGCAACAAATCTCTCTCTCTCCTTCTCATACACGTTCAAGAGATCCTCTCTCAACCCTAATAACCATCCACTTTGTGGTTGTTGAGAGCGTCACTGTCTCACGTTGTCATTATGCTGTTGGATCGATTGCTCGTAGATCTGCACCTTCTTCGGTGCTTCGTGTTCATGAAGAAGGCTACGGATTTCGTGAGACGAAATCAGGAGGTTTCACACTCAGATCCTCAACTCAGATTATGAGAAGCACACGTCTCATATATGCACCTGCATGTGCGTCCTTCATTGGATCGGACTTGAGACAAGAGGTCTCTTCATTTAGAGACACACGATCACAAACACGCCTCAAGAGGTAATTCTATCACTCGTTTGTGATCTTGATGAAACGATACGCGAATGTTCTCATATCATGTGGTTTCATCTTTGTTGAAAATTTTAATGCTGCCCCTTGCAACTAGTATGCCTAGTTACTCTTGATCGCATGTGATGCGATCTTCACGCTTCCGTGATGAGTTAAGGCCTAAACCCTAGCCTTTAGATATATCGTATGCTGTGAGCAGAGCAAGCCATCATATAGGGAGACCTCTTTATAGTCATTGGTAAGATGTTCTTCTGATCCTTTAATATTCGAAGAAATCTCCAGGGCGATGCCTCTTCTATGAGGCAATGACCATACTGATGTTATTGCTTATGTCGATGCAAGTTGTGACAGTTCACCTGAGAACCGACGGTCTACTACATGGTATGCTATGTTTGTTGGTGGCAGCCTTGTTTAATGGCATAACAAGAAGCATACAATGGTTTCTAGGTCGAGTGCAGAGGCAGAATACATGAGATAGTCCAAGCTTGGAGAACTCCATAGTCCTGATAGTGGTAACATGGGAATGGGCCATGTTGGTAACCTGAACCGTCTTCACAGAGGAAGAGGGTTTGGAGGAGGTTAGCAAACCACATTCTCTTGTCAGATGGGTGGATACTCCGAAGTCAATAATTTAAGCATGAGTAGGAGCAGTGGTGGAGTTGGCTATTGTACACAATGAAATAGCCAAACTTGCAGTAGGAGTACTCATTGGTGGAAGTAGTGAGTTTCATAGAAGTTACATCAAGCGGGAGTAATCAACAACACTAAGTTGAATTGTTTGTCCACCGGAGTCCTGATTAGGAGAACCCTCCGCTGCATTGTAGTTAGTTGCATAGGCATTATTGACGTAAGGATGATAACTAAACTTTGCCCTACAATGCTCAAAAGGATGATTCCGGCATTAGCAGTGAATGCACTGTGGATAACCAGAGTCACGTCCACGACCACAACCTAAGTCACGATGATGACCAGAGTCACGACCACGTCCTCCACGAATGTTGTATCGACCCTCTATTGGAGGAGGCTAGGTAGGAAGAAGTATCTGCATAAGGAAGAGAAGATGTACGACTTGCTGTCTCTAGTTCCTGAAGTTGTCCAAAGATAACCATGAGAAATGACCTCACACATAAGAAATTGTCAAGCTTGTAAAAGTCGGTCGACTATGTCAACTAGTCGGCCCGACTAGTCGAGTTGGGGTGGGGGGGAGGTAGCATACTCGACTATGCCTAGTCGGTCAACCCTACTAGTCGGTCGACTTTTACACTGAGTTTATTTTTATTTTTTTTGCTTTTTTAAGAGTAAACTTATACTAATGTGCTTAATGTTATATTAAAAGTCATTTACTTCTTTTGTTTCATTACGACATCATAGAAAATGTACTCATATATGTTAATATATAAGAATATATGTATAAAAAATGATTTATATATTTAAAATAATTAAAAAAAATCCAAAATCGGCTAATGGCCAACTATATCCGATTAGTTGCCTGACTGCCGATTAATCCCTAGTCAGTGATCCTGACGACCAAGTACCGACTACCGCTTTCTACAACATTGGAAATTGTTCCTTCATTGTTTGGTATTAAGGATGCAAACTAGCAAAGAATCGAGAAACTTGCCATTCTAACCTTTCCTGTACCTGCTCAGTACAACCAACACGTTGAAATATAGCAAGCTCCCTGGAGTATTTTGTAGTACGCCTATTGAGTTGTAGATGGGTAAATGGATACCTCCAGGATCCATTTACCCCATCCCAGTGTTTAGTCCCTAATTGTCCAGCGGTGGGACTTGAAGGCCCTATGGAGGCTATATAAGGAGCCCCAGGCCTCCTGTAACAGATGAGAAAGTGCAATGCAACATATGCCCCGTTGAGGGCTTCTCCCGTGGTTTCATCCCGCTCCTTAGGGAGTAGGGTTCCACGTAAAATCTTTGTGTTCTTCATGTTTATCTCTATTTCTATGCTCTGTTTATCATTTCGCTTCCGCAATGTTATTTTCTAACATAGTATCAGAGCGGGTCCGATTCTCGAGGTTTTTCGTATTCTCATTTCCGTTCGATTTTCGATTTGAGAATTGTTTGTAAAGGTTAATTCTGTATTCAAGAGTTCATGATTTATCAAGGAGGTTCGTCAGTTTGTTTCCTAGGGTTTTACTGAAAACCCTAATCATGCATTTGAAAGAAGACCACATCGCCCAGGCGTATCACGCTCGCCTTCTCTCCAGAATTCTCCCTGGCGCCCCTGGCGATCCTTCAAGCCCTAACGCCTAAAGGCCAAAAACCCAGGGCCGGTCACACGCGACAACTATCGACATCGCCAATCGAGTCGCCATGCAGCCCCATGCCGGGCCCAACTTCCAAGCACAACAAGCATCCAGGGCGCTCGATGGGCTCCTGGCGTATAGCCCCTTCAGCCATAAGGCGGCACCCCAGCATCGCGTTCTTCCGCATCTCCAGACTCGCCCATGGCGGAGCCGACCCAGTCACGCGCACAGGCGCAGCTCCCAGGCCATGCGGCGAACCCCAAACAGAACCCCGATCGAAGCAGTACCAGGCGAGATCCCCAGGCGACATACCATCGACGACGCTCCTCCTTCCCACGCGCACCATCCGTGCGCTTCTTCCTCTTACAGGGCACAAACAACGATTGACTCAGGCGCAAAGCTCAGGCGGAGCCCCGACGCTGCTACTGGCGGCGCCGTGCTCCATGCAGTGGCGACCCCGCTCCAAGCCCCTCCAGTTGTGCTCCATGCAGCGAATCTTCCCCGACGCAGTGACCTCCCTCTTCGCGTGCCCTCTCCAGAGGCCCCATCGGGGGCGGCGGGGTTTCTATGGGGTTCCAATTGGGAACCCTAAGTGCGAGCCCCTGTTCATAAAAAAATAATAATTATTGTGGGCTCGGTTTGGCCATATATTTTAAAAAAGGCTGCGTACAATAAAAAGCTGTACGCAAGTGAGAAAAAAAACAAAAAAGAAAAAATGCAACAAAAGCCGTAAAAAAATTGTTTGGATGAAACATCTTATAAAAAATGTTAAAAAAATAGTGACGGCTAAAAAAAAATTGAAAAGCCGCGAGAAGTTATTTGAGTATGTTTCCCCCTATTTATCTTGTCTTCTCCCAATTGTCGACGTCTTTATCCCGGAGAAATGGATTGCTTGGATGAGGCGTTGTGTAACAACGTCTTCTTTTACGATCATGGTGAATGGTCGCATGGAGGGGGGCTTCTTCCAACCTCGGAGGGGGGTGCACCAGGGGTGCCCTCTTGCTCCTATGTTGTTTGTCCTTGCGGCGGATGTCCTCGCTAGCATCGCGATTCGTGTTGTCAACTGTGGGCTCTCAAGTGGCTACTCGAGGGAGGGTTCGTTGGTCCCGTTCCTACAGTACGCCGACGATACTCTATTCTTCATTGAGGGGGAGGGGGGTTGTGGAGGCAAGTGGCATGGCTATGGCCCTGGAAATTTTCAGTGAACTTTTCGGGATGTTCAAGAACGCCAATAAGCCGAAGGTCGTCCCCATAGGTCTCTCAGTGTTGGAGGTCGATGCCTTTGCTCAGACGTTGGGTTCGTGTTGTAGCTCTTTGCCGATGGATTATCTGGGGATGCCCTTGGCTACGGGCAGAACGAGGACGAGAGATTGGCTCGGGGTCGTCGAGAAGGTTGAAATGAGGTTGACAGGGTGGAAGTCGGCTGTTTTGTCGGGGGGGGGGGTTGGTACTCCTGAAGGCGGTCCTCTCCTCCATCTCGATCTATTTCCTCTCCAACCGGCGTATGCCAAAGGGTATTAGAGTTCGGTTGGAGAAAAGGATGCGTAGCTTCTTATGGGGAAGTCACATGGGGGGACGAGGGGCATCCACCTTGTTGGGTGGGAGGATATTACGGTGAGGAAAGAATCAGGGAAGTTTGGGAGTAAAATGTCTCCAGCAAATAAACGAGGCCTTGCTTCTTAAGTGGGCGAGTAGGCTCTGGGGACCTAGAGAGGATCTTGTATGTACCGTGCTGCGTAAGATATACAGCGTTACAGGGGCGACCCCAAGGCTGGATACTCAGATGGACTCTCCGACTCCATTTTGGAGGGGGGTTGTGGAGGTTTTCTTCAAGAACTTATCTTTGTTCAGACCGATCCTTGCTGGGGGCGAATCTTTCGCTTTTTGGACGAACGATTGGACGGGGGGGGACCCCTTTGCTCGTGGCTCCCACGGTTATTTGCTCTCGCGGATGACAAAATGATGACGGTGGCAACGTGTTGGTCAGATGGAAATTGGTGCCCGACTTTCTCCTTTCATTTTTCCGGCCAAAGATTGGAGGATTTTCTGGGCTTGCTGGATGCGATCAAGGAGGTGGGGCATCCTGCGGAGGGGAGCGACCACTGGGGTTGGCGCACGGGTGAGTTTACAGTTAAAAAGGCCTTTGGGGCCATTTGCAGGCCGCCGCCTTCCCTTTCAGAGATTTTGATCCGCGATTGTGCGTTCCTTTGGGCACTCAAGCTTCCTGAGCGAATTGGTTTCTTCTTATGGCTGCTTCGGAGACAAAGGCTGATGACGAGGGACCGATGTACTAGGCTTCTGGGATCCACCTCCAACAGGTGCCTTCTCTGCGAGGAGGCGGTTGAGTCCGTCGAGCATCTGTTCTTCAAGTGCCCCAAGGTGCTTCAGATTTGGCAGGGGTCGGGATTGGCCTGGTGTTGCGTTGAGGGTCTCGAGACTTTTTGCGGCTTGCTGCTGGCGAATAGGACTAGATCTAGGAGGGAGTTGATCTTTCCCCTGGCCGTCTTATGGGCTATCTGGTTGGGGAGGAATGCCTTGTTGTTCTCGGGGCATCACTTTTATAAGGAAAATGTGGGGATACATGCCAATTGTTTGGTGGAGGATTGGGTGGTGTAATTGGTCACTCCGTCGGCCGTACGTTCTATATTTTTTCTTCTCTTTGCTCTCACTTTCTAAATAAAAGATGGGGCGAACACCAACGAGTGTCTCCTCCTTTTTCAGGACTTCAAAAAAAAGTATGGGAGAAAGGGGGAGTATTATGTAGAGTCAACAAGTCTTCTTCCAGATCCAGATTCAGATGCCAGTCTCCAGACCAGCCATATTTCCAAGACTCTACAGATGATCAGTTGTTCAGACTCGACGGTTGATTCCGAGTCCAGTTTTAGACACGTACGAGTGCGCGGTCTTCAATTTCGTGGTCCCCATCATTCTTGTTGTTTTTCGGCCAGAGTTTTCATTTGAGCCATAGGGACTCCAGAGCAGAGGACCATTCCCTATGCCATTGAGGGCAAGGATTTTCATGTGGTATCATAGGTACTCTAGAGTAGAACACTGTCCTCTGAGCCAGATGGGAGAGACCTAGTTCTCCGACGAGGAGACTTCAGGCGCAATTTCAGACTCGATGGTCAGATTCCGAGTCTTCAGTTGACTCACACTCTAGCCCATTCGTCCTCCTCACTTGCACGACATGAGAAGCAACGTCCTCGACTGTAGCAATGTGCGTGTTGGGTTGCTATTGTCCGTAGTGTCCTGTAGCGTTGAGTTGAGTCTCTTTTTGTTTGTCCAAGCTGAGCATTGCATGCTCCAGCTTGAGGGGGAGTGTTGGAGTGTTTTGTAGTGCGCCTATTGAGTTGTAGATGGGTAAATGAATACCTCCAGGATCCATTTACCCCATCCCAGTGTTTAGTCCCACATTGTCCAGCGGTGGGATTTAGAGGCCCTGTGGAGGCTATATAAGGAGCCCCATGCCTCCTGTAACAGATGAGAAAGTGCGATGCAACATATGCCTCGTTGAGGGCTTCTCTCGTGGTTTCATCCTGCTCCTTAGGGAGTAGGGTTCCACGTACAATCTTTGTGTTCTTCATGTTTATCTTTATTTCTATGCTCTGTTTATCATTTCGCTTCCGCAATGTTATTTTCTAACACTCCCCATACAAACTGCCAAGGAACCAACAATATTCAACAAGGGTTGACTACCCTGGGATGCATACCATATCCACATTTATATGTCGGTAAGGTTGGATTTGGTTGTCTGTTGAGAATATCTCAGCTCTAATTCATCCCACATTTCCTTCGTTGTATCGTTGTACACGAGAGTTGCTGCGATATGAGATTCGCCACTGTTTGTTATCCAAGTCATAACCTGACAACATATAAGCTTATATCGTGATACATCAACGATAATTTGCTGATATATCGGTATCGAGAGGAAGGGGATATCGATATCAGGGTGCATATCTAATTACCAGGATATCGACTATATATGACTGATATATTGATGATATATTGCCATATCGGCCCATATCGATAAAAAATTACTGGATTCAATACAAAAATCCCAGATATTGATCGATATCGCTGAAATTTCTCCGATATATATATATATATATATTAATGAATAATACCATTGTAAGCTTGATTTCACTACTTATTTTGTACTCCTGTTATTAAAACATGATATGTAATATCCCCGTCTGGTAGGATATAGTGCGATAAGGGGGTCCATACAATGGTTCTTCAACTTGAGAATGTCTAATCAATTTTAATTCATCTTCTTCCCCCCTCAAAAATATTATTATGAATTATGTCTCTTTAAAAAATGCTATTATGCTCTTTATTTGTTTGATTCCAAAAATACCTTAAACATTTTGTTTATGCATAATATGCGATGCAATATAAGTCTTTGATAAACTCCATTTCCAATATATATTAGTCAACTGTGAACCCCTTCGGATCTGGGTACCCGTTTACAACACATTCGCGGTATTACATTTACAAAAGATTACACAAGTTATATGAAAATACGGGGAAAATTTTTGTGTTTCTGCCATGACATTCACAATTCAAGTAACAACCATTGAACCAACAATAGAATGTGGCACCAAATTTCCATTCATTGATTTCCATATATGATCAACATGTACAAAAGAGGCTGATAGTTCATATATGTATTCCCAAAAATATATAGAAGAGAAAGAAAGTATTTTGCATCATAATTGAACAAAAAGTATGACAAAAGTAACTGTACCGTCTGTTATAGCAACGGATATTTGGAATTTGGCAAGATGCTTGCCTGCCACACATGAAAGGAACGAAAGACATTAGCGAGCGCTGGTAGTTCCCGAAAACTTATTAAAACATGCATACATTTAAGGTGGTTGCAACAGAAACACGTAGTAAAGTATAACCGACTAAAAATTTACTACTAAGAGATCTTAAATATGGATTTTGATAATGAGGAAGATGAGGTTTTGAACAGATTCTAGATTTTATTTAATTTCTCAAGTTTAGTGGATAGTCTGTGGTCTTGGTCTGTGTGTGACCTCACACTATGACTCTAAGGCGTGAAAAGTGTCTTAGGGTTGAGGTGCCTCCGTAGGCATGTGAAAGGGTATGGTGCATCCTAACTAAGTTCCCGACGCGTCCACTAACGTAATTATAAATAACTCTAGCCAACACAACTTATACTTCGCTACTAAGACGGGTGAGAGACTCTCCGAAAAAGTCACTCTTGAAAACGACCCGACTAGTACGGGTTAACGAGCTCGTTCGAAAAACTAAATCCGAGGATCCCCGCATGGGTATCCTAAAACAGAGGGTCAGCGGAGCTAGTCAAAAGTCGGGAACCCAACGAGGCACAAAAACACTGCGAGCTCGCGTAAAACCGTGAAAAGGTTGGGATCCTAGACCCGCGCACTTGCCGGCTGGGTGCCCGAACTGGGCTTTCTATCTCCTACCCAGTTGAGGGTCACCGCGCCCTCGCACAGTCAGGTGTGAGGGCCACCATGACTGGCACTAGTAGTTATCACTCATCACTGATGCTCATTAAACCATAGATCCGTGTCAACCTTCCTAACCTTCCTTATTGAAATTAAAGGTTATTCTAACAAGATGATCAACCGACTGAATCCTTGATCCAAGTTACGTAGTTTACTATAATTGGAAAATCCAAGATCAAGGCCAAATCGTTCCAATAAGTGATTGTTGATTTAAAGGACTAGTCTTTAGTACTAAGCATCTCTGATATCCTAGGTTCTTTTCTTATTTATTATATATATTTTTGACAAAGTCGCCATATTGTTTAGCAGGGGCCCTATGTAAATAGATTCACCTTCATCATCAATTGTATTGGGATCTACACCTACTTGAAATAGTTCTCTCATGCCCTCGGTTGTCCATGGGAAGTACCCTGAGTAATGGTTGGAAAATTGATTTAGCATAGATGAACATCAATTTTTTTAAGTATTCAGGATTTCAAAGAAAATGCAAGGAGAAATATAGTCAAGGATTTTTAAAATGAGCTTTGGAGGTATTAAGTATTCTTAAATCTCAGGGAAATGATAAAAAAAGCGTCATACCCAAATTTGGCCACCTTTTTAAGTAAATGTCATGCAAAGAAAAAGTCGTTTTGTCGCAAAGATTGATCTATAAAGCTACGAATACTTAAGATGCATAGGTTAGGAAATCATGACATGACAAGTAGCATCACATGGCTTTACAGAAAACACTTGTTTTCAAGTCAAAGGAAAATGAAACCTCCTTTATTACCTACCCATTAATAGTTACATATTCAAATTATCCTGAGGATCTTTTCCCAAAAGAGGATTCTACAAATAATAGTAATTACGAACATATCATTTTTACTAGTATTTCCTCTTATTAAAGAAATATCAACTTGCACAACTGCTTTCTACATACAAATATTTCCACGCTGTAAATATAAATTTTAGTATTTTGTAACTATTTACAATTTCGCCCATTAATATAGTCATAAGTTAAGAAAAACTCCTTAATGAAGATTTAGTGAACATGCAATTGGTACTTGAAAAATTTTCTGATTTTTTTATGCTAACATTGAACCTTTTAATAACATTATGAACACGCTTAAGGAAGGTATTGATAAATTAACTAAAACTTCCACTTATGCCATTTGTAAGATTTAACACTAACGAAAGGAAATTTCAAGGATACAGAGCTTCTCCCATGCAAAACAGAAAAAGAAAAATATGCAATGATGGCATTTCAGGTAATTAGTTTATATGTTACCAGGCTTAAAAAGGACTGATGGTACAACGGAGTCAATTTGATTCACTCCATAAATCTCACAAGGAATCAAGTTTAGGATAAGAATGCATGTATGACAGCAAAAAGGAGAAGAGAAGAGGATTGTACATATGATCAAGTCTAATGTGCATGCATGGAAGCAATAGAGTGGAGATAGGAATGTACCTTTTGAAGTCCTTAAGAAAATGGAGGATTTTTGGCTTTTTAGTAGTTGCAACAGCAAGTTGGGAGCAGCTCCAGGGGTTTCCCTTGTTGCCGGACAACAACTTTGTAGAGGACTTCGGAAAGGAGAAATGGGAGGAAGAAAAGGAGGATTGTCTCGTTGGAATGAGGTGAGGAATTGGAATGGGGAAGGTTTTTGGAACCTTCCTCTTGTATATTTTTTTTTTGAAAATGACATCATTCATCATGACATCTTTAGTGACATCAACATGCTGATGTCATTATTAAAACTATAATTTTTTTACTGCAACAGGATACAATATGCTGCACTGAAAATAAATATTTTTATTTTTATATTTTTTGATTCATTTATTTGAGATGTTTAAAAAAATCCGTATTTGCACCTCGAATGCCGGATTTCGACGCGCAACATCTCAATTTGATCGTCTCTAAACGACGATCAATATGGGTATAATATTGATATACTTTTGATCGGGTATAAACTCCCGAAATTTTCGAGATACAGATTTGGGTTGGGGCTAAAATTTGTGATATTAAAATATTATATGACCTCTGATCGATGAACGGTCGATCCCGTTGGTCTTATTTTGTCGAATCTAACTTTATGACGGTCTCGGTTTGTTCACGGTTTCCGAATTTGTCTCGCGGCTTTTCTGCGGCAAGCATTACGATGCGACCTACTTTTGGTCGATTTTGCTGAACAACTTTTGATATATGATCAATTGGTCGATAAATATTATTTAATATTGATTGACAACTTTATTGGTTTAATTGGACCCTAATTGGGTCGGGTTCGGGTTTAATTGGATCCGGATGTTACAAATATAAAAACCTCAAAGGTATTCCCTTCCTCGAGACTCAAGTCAAGGTCACTATGTGTCTTGTCCAAGGTTCAGAAAGTCAGTATGCGGTATTCGTTCGGTCAAGCGGTCTGAAGCGAGTAAGGGGGCAGGCGGAAGTATATGCGGAAGTATATGCGGACTATGCTGTTTCTATTATTTTAATTGAAAATAACTATCAATGTAATAATAAATTCAAATACTAGACATTTTATTTTTTAAAAAAACATAAAATGTAAGAATATACTGTGAAGATTTTCAACCCAAGGTCGAAAGCATTTCCAAAGTTGTCTACTTAGATAAAAGAGTGGATCATAAGATTCATAACAAAATATCTATGAATGACAGCTCAAAAAAGGTTCATAACAGCTCAAAAAAGGTTTATATTAGTTCATAATCAAACTCCTAATCTAAATCGTCAAAAACAACAGGAGGAATTTCAGCATCGCTACCAGTGTCTAAATCCGTGATAAATTCTTCTTCTTCCTTTCCACACTCGGTAATGCATCCATGTTCCTTTGGCTCCTCCTATGCTGCACCAATTCATCTGCTCCACTTGCCTCAGCCACCAAGCTCCAAGTTAGTCCTGAGCCTTGAAACACCTCTTCTTCGTCTTCCTCTTGTCCGATCCACTCACTTACATCGTATCCTTAGAAACATATGAGTCTCTTCCCTTCTAAGATTGTTGCTCCCTCAATTTTGAGTTGAATTTCACAAAAACCAAGTCATTCAGTCTCTTGGTTTCAAGTTTATTCCTCTTCTTAGTGTGAATCTGCAATGCAAGTATTCAATATTAATTGATTAAACAAACATTAGTCTAATCAATAATTGTAAATCCTAAATGTGGTAGCCTATCGCTGCAAAAGAGCTCTAGTTCCTCTCACATCCAGAAGAGGATGTTAGCTTCAATATCTTTATTGCCATCGCCTTCATGTATGGCGTCTTACCACCAAATAGAGACCACCAATTAGCTAGAAGGAAAACTATAGTCAACTCCTTATTCTTTTCATGTATGTATAAAACATATACTAAAAATGACACATGTTACTACCTGGATCGAACACGTCTTCTTTGACGGATCTCAACTTGATAGCAAGGGGTTTTCCAAATGCACATTCTCCATTTTTGTAAAGAGCCATTTCTTTTTTTGTGACGACATCTTGAACGTCCAAATCAGGGTAAAATATCTCCAAGCAATACAAAAATCCATTTATAACAAAGCTATCTTCAGAAATAGCTTGATCATCATCCCTATAGAAATAAAAGGGGTTGAGATAATAAGCTGCAAGGTGAAGCGAGCTATCTAACCCCTCTCTCGACTTTGAATCAATGGCATCAATGTACGGCTTATATGAATGCTCCATGTCTTTAAAAAGAATCTTTATCTCCTTCTTTGCACCTTCAAGCCCTCCATACACAAAACTCAATGATGGCCATCTTCAAGCCCTCCATACACAAAACTCAATGATGGCCTCCGATCACCATCAACAACACGCAAGAGACGAACGAGCGGGGACAAGATCTTCAAGGTTAAGGAAATTTGGCTCCAAAATGTTGTACTAATGACAATTGATCCAGCAGTTTCACCTTTCTTTATCTTGGACCACTTACGCTCTCTCCATTCATCAGAAGACAACATCAATCTCAACTTCTCTTTTTTTTTCAAAGACACTTTGTAGCGTGAGAAAACAAGTGGCAAATCTTGTTTGCTCCGGTCTGACAATCTCACCCTTTTGGGTAAAGTGCCGCATTAAGCTGATCGTCTTTGCATGGTTGTAGATGAAAATAGTCAGTGTTCTGGCCTTTTTTATGCAATTTTTGACCTTAGCCTCCTTGCCAATTTCTTCAAGCATGAGATCTATACAGTGAGCAGCACAAGATGACCAAAATATGTTTGGATATTTCGTCTTGAGGAGCCTCCCGACCGCCATATTAGCAGAGGCATTGTCAGTCATAATTTGCATAATATTGTCTACTCCAACCTCCTTGATGCAATCCTCCACCAACGAGGATATATATTCAGCAGTATGTGCATCGGCTGAAGCATCAACATACTTCAAAACAAGGTTCGAAATCTCGATTTCGATTTCGTTTCGGTCAGCTCCAATACCGAAATTTCGCCGATATTTCGGGAAATTTCGACGATTTCGGTGGAAATTTTGGAAATGGCTCAAAAAGTCAATTTTCGAACATTTTTTTGCAAATTAAGATCTTTCAAGTTATTTACAACAATAAATAACTCACAAATACACAGTTTCATCATACATATTGCTCATATATGCCCCTTATATCGCACGTATCGGTCATATCGATCATTTCGTTGTTAAGGCTGATTATTGATGGATACATATTGGAAATGGATATCATTAAATCCAAGTTCTTAAAATAACAATAGCTAACAAATGCGTACTTATATCACAAATATCTCTCATCCATTACATATGCCTTATATCGCACATATCGGTCATATCAGTCATTTCGTTGTTAAGGCTGATTATTGATTGATACATATCGCAAAGAAGCTATAGCATATCTCTAGAATTTATAGAGTTGTTTCATCTCCATTTATAAGGGAGGTGAAGCTCCCTACATTGAAGAAGCATTGTATGCATCCCCCCTGTTGCACCATACCCTACCAGAACGGGGGTCTCGCTGCTCGGTCAGCGAGCCTGGGGGGGCTAGGGGGGGCCCAGGTTGGCCCCCCCTTGCGGGGGTGCGGGGGCAGCGCCCCCGACCCGAAACAAAATTTATAAATCATAATGTGTTTTGATATAGAGAATTGATAAATAGTTAGTAAAATGACTAAAATTAAAATCACATGGTTAATATCGTTGATTTACATAGGTATCGGCGAAATTTCGCCCATATCGGTCGAAATCCGAGAAATTTTGAACTGAAAACATGAATTTTGACCGATATGGGTCGAAATGTCGAAATATCACCGATTTTTCGACCCATTTCGGTCGAAATCCGGGCATATCGATATATATAGGGGTTTCGAAAGACCCTCCCTGTCGAAACCGAAATTTCGGCGAAATTTCGCCGAAATTTCGCGAAATGTAATTCTATGCTTCAAAAAACATGTGCCCAACCTGCAGTTAACGCACAAGTTCATTATGCTTCTTCCCCTCATGTCGGTCCATGCATCTGTCATGATGGAACATCCACTTTTCTTCCATGCATCCCTGTGCCCTTTCAAAAATTCTTTTGTTTCTTCCACTTCATCCTTCAACAAAGGCTCTGCAATTTCATAATAAGATGGAGGCTTGTAACCGCTTCCGTATTGACCAATTGCTTCGCACATGCGTATGAAGGAGTTCTTGGTCGCCACGTTGAAAGGGATATCACATTCATAGAAGAATTTGGCTACATATTTGTTGACACGCGCACATTCCTCCTTGGCTAGTGTTTCCTTGATAACAGATTGGCGCATTGTGCCAATTGTGCCAATTTCATCGTCCGATGATCCTGGTCTTTTCCCAGGACATGTTCCTTCACATGGTGTTATGGAAGAGCCAGTTGCTCTAATAACCACCTACTCTCTCATTTCTTTCAAAGTGATAGCTTTCTCATTCTTCTTCTTCATAATTCCCTCAACGTAATCACGTATCTCCTTCTGCACTTCAGAATCCGCCTTAGGACATGATTTGCAATTTCCTTTGATGTGACCAAGGTGTTGTTTCATTCAGTTAATTCCGCCTTTCAAGACCTTGCCACACAAGCGACAAGTCACAGAATTCGAATCCGTCTTCTCCATAAGATAGACATATTTCCATCCCCGATCGGTAGATCCGGGTGGAGTAAAAAACACATGTTCCGCAACATGAGTTGGTTCCGAATCCATGATAACCTAAATTCATGGTAAAATAGCTAATAAAATAAAATTGCACTTATAATATAAGAAAGATAGAGACATAATTGCGTTTATAATATTTTGTAGAAGTAGAAGTGTAAAATTTTCAAAAGATACCAGAATTAAAAAAATCCAAAGTATTCATACAACCAATAAAAGAAGATGCCCAAGAATACGATATCTAACCATTGAATTTGTGGTCTTCAATTAGAATACTGTTGAAAATACACATATACGTGTCCGATGAACATAACTAAAATAGCTAAGCAAGATAAAGATGGAGGTTCAGGCTCAAACCCAAGGAGCTAAAGCTAAGATGTTCAACACCAAGACAAAGAACTTAACTGATTTTTTGCCTTCAATACAATTTCTTTGGATTTTCTCATGAGATTTCCCAATAAATCATTGTTAATATGCTTATTTTCTTATGCTTGTATATCGATGATATATTGTTGTTTAGAATAAGTATAAGAACTATGAATGGAGTCAATCATTCTTGTAATTATATTTGAGATAAAGGCTATATTATGAGTGATTGACATCAAGATGCACAAGGATATCTGGTGGCTAGCATCAATGAGAAGGTTGCATTGCAAAGAGTCGGAGGTTACCCGCGTTGCGTCGGTGTAGTCGAAGATTTGCGGAGAAGCCAACAGATCCAGCACACGTCGGTTTTTTGCGGAGTTCAAGAGCAGCCTGCGGTTCAGGCTCATGGAGAGAAAGCGACAGAGGGAGAGCACCTGGTGGTTTGGGTGTCGTGGAGAGAAAGCGACATAGGGAAAACAGCCCGGCCTGCGTAGCCGGTGAGAGGGCGGAGGAGCAGTATCGAAAGTGAGGGATGGCGTAGGAGCAGTAGTCAACTTGAGGGAGGGCAGAGGAGAATCGCCCTTCGCTAGGGCTTGGGCTTTTCTCGCGATGGCAGAAGAGAAAAGGGAGGCGCATCGGGTTTTGCGAGGGGTTACGGTGCATACTGCTTATGATTTTCGAAAAAATTAATCCAGAAATTTTGAGGGAGTTCTATCACGAATTCGGGCGCATATGCGGCCGCATATGCGGCATACTCGGGACGCATATGCGCTGTGAGCGCCTTATGCACGCATATCAACTACTCGGGATGTTTGGTTGCCCAAGTACGCATATGCGACCGCCTAGGTTGCCTTTCTGATCATTGGTCTTGTCTGGGTTTCATCTGACCCTAAAACCTCAAAGAGTTTTGAACCCATAAAAACCTCAAAGGGAAAACAAGCCATATTTTTTAACATCTATACAATTAAATATGCTTGTTTTAATAATTAACTGTGAAAAGTTGCGGGTATCGTGCCCGTATGTCAGCTTCGGTCTCCCATGTCGCCTCTTCGACAACGTGTTGATGCACAACACCTTGACCAATGGAGTCTCCTTGCTGCAAAGCTTCTTCACAGTGCTGTCTAGTATCTATATTAGCCTCTCTTCATATGTCATATCTGACTCTACGTCAAGATTCTCGTAACTGATGACGTGCCGAGGGTCGTGCACATATTTCCTCAGGTTGGATACATGAAATACATCGTGGATGCCTGAAAGGTGGGGAGGAAGAGCTACTCAGTAAGCCACTTTCCCACTTTAACCAGAATCTCGAACGGACCAACATATCATGGCGCCAGTTTGCCACGTACGCCAAATCTCTGTATTCCCTTCATGGGAGATACTCAGAGGAATACCCAATCTCGTACTTTTATTTATAGGAATGTTGTTCAAATTAAGCTAAAACTTATTAAGTCATATTGTAAAAGAAATAAAAGAAGGGAATTGGATACCTGAAAATCTAAATCTCTTCTCCGACGGTCCGCATAGCTTTTTTTGCTACTCTGTGCCGTCAGAAGCTTCCGCCTCACTAGATCAACAACCCTCACAATCTCCTCCAAGAGATCTACGGAATAGAGAGCATGATCACCTACCTTACGCCAGCTGAGAGGTGTGAGGCATCTCCACTCATATAGGGCTTCGAATGGTGCCCTATCGATACTGGAATGATAGCTGTTGTTGTATGTGAATTCCACCAAAGGCAGATGGTCCTTCCATGACCCTTTCCACTCCAAAGTGAATGCGCACAACAAATCGTCAAGCGTCTGAATGATGCGCTCACTCTGCATGTCGGTCTGCAGATGGTATGCAGAACTCATCTTCAGCTCTGTCTGTAGTATTAACATGAGCTGATGCCAATAATAAGATGTGAACCTCGAGTCTCTGTCAGACATCACTTCACGTGGTATACCTTGAAGTCTGATGATATTCTGCACATACAGCCTGGCCAATCTGGTGGAGTGTAGGCCATACTGACATGTATGAAATGGGCTGACTTGGTCGACCTGTTAACCACAACACAAATAGCATCATGGCCAACCGGTTTCTTTGGTAAACTTGTAACGAATTCCATATAAATACTCTCCCACTTCCACTCGGGAATGGGGAGAGGTTGCAGTAATCCTGGTGGTCTCCTGTGTTCCGCCTTGACCATCTGACAGGTTATGCATCTGCTGACATGTTGAGCCACATCGCGCTTCATTCCATCCCACCAGAAATGTCGATGCAGATCACGATACATCTTTATGCTGCTCGGATGAATAGTTAATCGTGAACAATGTGTCTCATCATGAATATCTCTGCGTAACTACTCGTCGTTGGGCACGACCCGACCTGTCTTCCATAAAATAGACTCCACCACAACAAAATCATCAACCTCGTCCTTGACGGCGCGCATGTATCTATCTCGAATCTAAGGATCTGTCTTCTGGCCTTCGACAATGCAATTCTACAAACTGCCAAATCGTGGAGGCACAACTGTGGATATGGATACACTATCCTGAGGATGCCAATCAGTCAAAGCTGTGAGCATATCCCATGTATATAGCCAGTTCATCGTACCTTCTGCATGGGGTTTTCTACTAAGTGCATCAGCTACTACTTTCCCTTACAGGGATGCTAAGAGATCGTGCAGTCGTAATCCTTCAGTAGCTCAAGCCACCTGTGCTGCCTCATGTTCAGCTCCTTCTGATCAACGATGTACTTCAGACTCTTGTGATCAGTGAAAATCTCGAAATTCACTCCATAAAGATAGTGGTGCATGATGTTCAAAGCGAAGACAACTACTGCCAGCTCCAAGTCGTGGGTAGGGTAATTCCCTTATGCGGTCTCAACTGTTGTGATTCGTAGGCAATCACATGACCTCTCGGCATCAACACCGCTCATAAACCTTCTTCAGATGCATTTGTGTAGACTGCATAGTCCTGAGTGCCTGAAGGAAGAGCAAGAATATGCGTTGTAGTCAATCTCTCCTTCAGTGTCCTGAAGGTCTGCTCGCATGAATCATCCCATATGAAGGGAACTCCCTT
Organism: Ottelia alismoides; assembly: GCA_037367405.1. Lineage (NCBI taxonomy): Eukaryota > Viridiplantae > Streptophyta > Magnoliopsida > Alismatales > Hydrocharitaceae > Ottelia > Ottelia alismoides. The sequence continues at coordinate 1,696,632 of JAZKJV010007409.1, read as the reverse complement.
CTGTGTCAACCGCATCAGAGGAAGAATAATGTGTGAAAACCCGTTGACAAAGTGTCTATAGTAGCCCGCTAATCCAAGGAAGCTTTGAATCTGAGTGTCTGTCTTTGGTTGCTCCCAAGACATGTCTCCCTCGATGTTTACAGGATCAATTGCGATACCTGCTTCAAAAATGACATGCCCAAGACATGAGACACGAGATAACCAGAACTCACACTTGCTCTACTTGGCATATAGCTTGTGTTCTCGCAATGTATCTAGGACAATCCTCAGATCATTCGCATGATCCCATTCATTCCGTGAATATATCAACACATCATCAATAAACACCACCACAAACCTGTCCAAATATGGATGGAAAATTCTGTTCATCATATCCATGAATGTTGCAGGTGCATTGGTGAGCCCAAATGACATCACCACAAACACGTAGTGTCCATAACGAGTCCTGAAACTGTCTTCGGAATATCGAACTCTCGACTCCTCAGCTTTTGATAACCAGATTGAAGGTCGATCTTCGAAAACACCGAAGATCCTTGAAGCTGATCAAACAAATCATCGATGCGCGGTAAAGGGTAATGGTTCTTCACCGTTCTCTTGTTCAGTAGCCGATATTCAATGCATAATCTCATCGATCCATCCTTCCTGACAAAAAGAACCGGAGCACCCCAATGTGAAGTGCTCGGTCTCATGAAACCCAAGTCAAGTAACTCCTGTAACTTCACCTTCAACTCTCTCAACTCTGTTGGTGCCATACGATATGGTGCCATCGAGATTGGCTGTGTATCTAGTAGCAATACGATCCCGAACTCGATCTCTCTATCTCTCAGGAGGTAATCCTGGTAACTCCTCAGGAAAAAAATCTGGGTAGTCTGATACTACTCTGATTTCCTGTGCCATCGGCTCATGATCAGATATCTCTCTGACAAATGCTAAATAGGAATCACATCCTTGATCAACAAGTCTCTGAGCTCGTAAAACTGAAATATACTCTATATTGGAGTCATGTAGTGTACCCTCAAAAGTGAACTCAGGCAAATCTGGAATCCTGAAGACAACCATCTTCCTAAAACAATCAACAAGAGCATGATGAGCTGATAACCAGTCCATGTCTAGAATCAAGTCAAACTGATCAAGCTGTAGTAGCATACAATCTGCGATCATCTCGTGACCGCCAATCAGTACTGGCAAGTGCCTGACTATCAGTGAAATGATAAACAACTGGCCACCTGGCCCATAGATGTCATATGGAGAAGATAGAGTCTCTACAACTCTACCTAAAAAAGCTAGCAATCTCGATGCAAGGAAAGAATGGGTCGCTCCCGAATCAAACAAAACATGGAAAGGTCGGCCCAAGATTGAGACCATACCTTTCACCACAGTAGCTGCTGAACGAGCATGCTCCTCTGTCACCGTGTAACTGACCCTGTCTAGCTGGTGCGGTACTGGAACCTGCCACACTCTGTCTGTCTCGGTGGTCTCCTGAAGTTGGAGTTCTTGCCACGGAAACTCCCTGTACACTGTGCCTGTGTCTGTGGTTATGGTTGTGAAGGTTGCGATTGTAGTCGAGGCTCACCAGAAGCTTGTGGGCATTGAGACCGGTAGTGTCCCCAGCTCCCACTCATGGCATAGGTAACATCGGATTGGTCGGGTAGATCATAGGTGGAGTGGTCGTATTTGCTCCGAATCGGTCCTGCTCAGGGTCTGTCTGCTCACTGTGACCCAGATGGTCGTGCGGAATCGGTGCTACGTTCGGCTAGTGCTCCTCTTAAGGTAGTCGATGGAGATGAGCGAGCACTGCCTGAGAATGATGAACTTGTAGGTCGGAACCGCCTGGCTGACCTCTGCTGTTGAAATGATCGACGTATCGACCCAAATGATCGCTATGGTCTAGGTGTTGCTCGAGACGGGCTCCCAAAGCTTCTCTCTCTGATATCCTCAAACTTCTCCGTTGCGTCAGTAGCCTTGGAGATAGATGTGATGCGTAACCCTGCCAGCTTCTCCTGTACCTCCTCTCGCATCCCTTTGATGAACTTTTCCAGATTCTCATCTGGAAATGCGACGGTTGCTGGAGTGTGTCGAGACAGCTCGGTGTATCGTATGAAGTACTTCATGGCTGTCATCCATTCCTAACAAAGCTCTGCGAAAAGTCGGCACTGGGACTCCTTCCACTTGGCAGAAAAGAAGTGGGATCTAAATCTCGTCTCGAAGTCATCCCATGTAGGCTCGTGCCCCAGCTCAGAAACTACTGCCTCCCACCATCTCTCTGCGAAATTTGTCAATGAATACTCCATGAAAGATAACCACGAGTCTTGAGGTGCACGAATCATCCTCGGCACCTTCATGACCCTGTTCAACTACTGCTCTGACACATCTGATGTCCCTGTGCCGTCGAACATGGGCACATTGGCCTGTTGATAGGATGTGAAAACTGACCGATGCCTGTGTATAGCGGAGTACTCTTGTGCGTCCTCATCTGCAAAGTCTACAGGGCCCTGCTCATGGCCTTAAATTTCATCGAAATTCCACTGAATTTCGGTCGAAAATCGATTTTGGCAAGTGATCGAAATCGAAACCCCATATCCTTTCCTTTTCCCAGATTTCAGTCCACTTCGGCGGAATTTCGATCCATTTCGGTCCATTTCGATGGAATTTCGGTCCATTTCGGTCCATTTTGATGGAATTTCAGTCCATTTCAGTTGAATTTCGACTGCAACGACAGAAAAGGTGGAATTCGATCATGTTTCACTGAAGTTCATCCTCATAACTGTAGAGATAGTTACTATTATTATCATGTTATGTACCTCTTCGTTATTTCTTTGTCGTTTATGGACTATTGTGTACTTTATTCTTAAGGTCTCTCCCTATATAAGAGAGCCTAGGGTCTCTGAATGAATAATCTAAGTTTTTCTCCCAACATGGTATCAGAGCCGCCCTAGGGCTCTCCCCCTCTCCCCACCTGCCGCCCTCTCCTCTCCCGTCGCCGTACCCGCGCCGCCGGCTAGATCCCCGGCCTTCCTACTCTCCAGCGGGCCCCTCCCTCTCCAGCGGGTCCCTCCCCGTCGCCAACTACCCACCCAGTGGACCCCCCCCGCTGCCACCAGTCCCCGCCGCCGATCCTCAGGCGGCTCCCCTGCCGCGCCGCCACCACTTGGGCGGTACTCCACTCCAGCCGCCAGGCCTATAGGCGGCTCCCAGTCCCGCCGCTAGCCTTCTAGGCGGCCTCATCTCCAGCGTGCCCTAGCCACCCTCGTTTCTTCCACCGGATAGATGGATTTGATTGCGTAACGTCTACATACGCACTCGAATCCAATGCAGTTTGTGTAGACATTCATTACCTTGTTTACAGACCCTAGTTCTTCTCCAGCGGCAGTATGTCAGAATCGAAGGTCGATATGCCCTCCACCGGCGCATTCAAAGGTCCTGCGCCAATAGTGAAGATGGACGGGTCGAATTATGAGCTCTGGGCAATGCAGTTCATGAGCCTCATGAAGTCGAATGGTAAGAAGCACATTCTTACCGAGGATGAGCCCACAGAGAAGACAGGGATATATGCCTCATGGGAGGCTGATGACTCCTATGCAAAGATCTGGTTGTTTGGTACATTGACGATGGAGATTGCTAATGATGTCCTCCATCAGCCGACTGCCAAGGCGATGTGGGATATTCTCGTCGCTACATATTCACAGGTGCGAAATGAGACCAAGATGTTACAGCTTCAGCATGACATTTTCACAATGAAGCAGAGCGACAGACCTCTTCACTCCTTATACACATCCCTGAGAGGGATGTTTGAGAAGTTATACAGTACTATCCCACTCACAGCTACTCCTGAATAACAGAAGACATTTCGGAACGCCACCATTGTGGGTGTTATACTTGCGTCCCTTGATCCTGAATATGATGCCGCCCGGTCTCAGATCTTAGCCGATGCAGTTATTCATCCAGTGGAGGATGTTTACAGGAGACTCAGTCGCATTACAGTTTCTTCCAGCTCTTCTACTCCACCCCCATCAGCGATGGGAGTCTCGCGTGGGAGAGGTGGCCCGTCTTCTGGTCGTGGACGTGGACGTGAACCCCAGGGAAGGGGTGGTCGCTTTAGTCAGACATGTTCCTATTGTCACCGCACAGGGCACTCGGAGGAGACATGCTATTCTAAGCATGGGTTCCCAGCATCGGCACGTGTTGCAGAGCATTCTCAGTCCCCATTGCCATCTACTGCAGATAATCGTTTTGAGGAACTTGTGGCACGTCTCCGAGATATTATGCCACATTCATCTGGTGATTCGTCTGGTGGACCTTCAGATGTTGCTGCTACAGCCTCCGCCAGTTCATCTGCTGCTGCTAGTACCTCAGGTAGATCTACTGCATTTACACCGTCTCATGATATCTCTGATTGGGTTATAGATTCGGGAGCTACACATCATCTCTGCCGAGATAGAGACAGACTACAGTCCTACAGGGACATTCCTCACGGCTGCTCAGTGCAGATCGCAGATGGTACTCATTCCCCTCTTGTTGGACAGGGGGAGGTCTTCCTATCCTCCACTATGCATCTACATAATGTCCTACATGCTTCTGAGTTCTCGATGAATCTGTTATCTATTAGTCAGATTACGAAGGATTTGCATTGCCGTGCTATATTTGACCCGTCTTCTCTTATTTTTCAGGACATACTAACGGGCAGGGTGATTGGCTGTGGCTCTGAGCAGAATGGTCTATATCGGCTGGTTCGGGATTCCTATGCTGGCGTCTCCTCTCATTCTGCCGGACCAGTTTCTCCGTACATCTGGCATCTCCGTTTTGGTCACCTTCTGCTCCAGAAAATGCGCCATCTTCTGCCCCAGATCTCTCCTAATTCGTCCTTTCGCTGTGAAGCATGTCAGTTGGGAAAGCATCATCGGTCGAGCTTTCCTAGTCGTCAGAGTCGGAGCAGTAGCTCCCCATTCGAGTTGTTACATATAGATATATGGGGTCCGAGTCGTGTACCCGATCATCAGGGGCACAGATTTTATCTTGTGGTAGTGGATGATTTCTCTCGTGTATCACGGGTCTTCCTTTTGAATAATAAATCTGAAGCAGGAGATGTGATCAAGAATTTAATTAATGAAGTGCACAATGTTTTCTCTTCTTCAGTCAAGTATGTTCGTACGGATAATGCCCTAGAATTTTGCACACGGTCACTTTCTCAATTTCTTTCATTAAAGGGCATTATTCACCAAACCACTTGTGCATATACATCTCAGCAGAATGGTGTGGCGGAAAGAAAGCATCGCCATCTCCTGGATATTACTCGAACCCTGTTGATTCAGAGTTGTGCTCCTATTTCTTTCTGGGGGGACGCTGTTCTTACTGCATGTTATCTGGTCAATCGAATGCCATCCTCTGTTCTTGGTGAGAAGATACCTATTTTCTCATTTTTCCTGACAAGGAATTATTCTCACTGACTCCACGTGTCTTTGGTACTGTGGCATTTGTTCATCTTCTGTCTCCCGGACTTGACAAACTCTCTCCTAGAGCAGTCAAGTGTGTCTTTGTTGGTTATTCCAGGACTCAGAGGGGCTACCGGTGTTATGATCCTATAAATAAGAAGTACTTCGTGAGTGCTGATGTCACTTTCTTTGAGTCTGTCATGTATTTTTCTCCTGCAGGTGACAGACTGGTACCATCCACTACCAATGATGATGTCTATGTTCCTCCACCACCTACTTGGAGTTCACCTGAGTCTCCTCCTGTTCCTGCCTCCGCGTCAACTCCACCACCACCACCTCCTCCTCCACCTCTTCCACGACCTCCATTTCACCTTTACCAAAATTCTATACGCGTCGGTCAGGTCCTGCTCAGGCTACACGTCAGCTACCCATCACGTCTCAGGTATGTTCAGATGGCATTACTACTGACGGTTCAGATTTGGTACATGTGCAGGATTCTTCAGTACAGGAAGACACTAGACCATCCAATGCAACAGATGATGATCTTGATATTCCGATTGCTATTCAGAAGCAGAAGCGGATGTGTGCCTCTTATCCATTTGCGTCACAGGTTTCGTTTCACCGTCTCACTGGTGACTTTCAGAGATTTGCTTCAGCCTTGTCTTCCGTGGATATACTACGGACCTACCAGGAAGCTTTGGAGAGTGATTGTTGGAGATTAGCTATGGAAGGAGATGCGTGCATTGCAGTCCCGTGGCACATGGTCTTTGGTTCCTGCTCCTCCTGATGCATCTATTGTGAGCTGTAAGTGGGTCTTCACAGTTAAATATCATGTAGATGGCACTTTGGATCGGTACAAAGCACGTTTGGTCGCGCGTGGTTTTACACAAACCTATGGCGTGGACTACATGGATACTTTCTCTCCAGTGGCTAGACATTCTACCCTTCGCATTCTCTTATCTGTGGCCGTGGTTCGTGAATGGAGTATATCTCAACTGGATGTCAAGAATGCATTCCTGTATGGGGATCTACAGGAGGAAGTCTACATGCAGCAACCACCTGGGTTTACTGCTGAGGGGGAGAAGCATATGGTTTGTAGAATTCACAAGGCAATATATGGCCTCAAACAGAGTCCAAGAGCATGGTTCCAGAAGCTTTCCAACTTATTGAGCAACAGGGATTCAAGAGGTCAAATGCAGACCACTCGTTGTTTGTCCAGAAGTCATCGACATGTACGGTTGTTATCATGGTCTATTGATGATATTCTTGTTACAGGAGATGATGTTCATGGCATAGAAAGGGTGAAGGCATTCCTAGGCCGTCAGTTTGTTACAAAGGATCTTGGAACCCTAAGATATTTCCTGGGGTTGGAATTTGCAAGGAATGCATAGGGCTTGGTGATGACCCAACGGAAGTATATTACAGACTTCCTAATTGAGACATGCATGGATGGATGTAAACCATCAAGTATTCCCATGGACCCTAGCATGAAGTTGTATGATGGTGATACTGATGAAGTGGATAAGAGGAGATATAGAGAAATGGTGGGAAAACTCCTTTATATTACCATAACTCGTCCGGATATTGCATTTGCAGTAAGCAGGGTGAGTAAATTTATGGAGCAGCCAAGACAAGTTCACATGGATGCTATATACATGATACTGAGGTATCTGAAGTCTTCTCCAGGTTCAGGGTTGCTGTTCAGAAAGGGCACAGATTTATCTATCTCAACGTGTGCAGACGCCGATTATGCAGGATGCCCTAAGGATCGAAAATCAACCTCAAGATTCACAGTTTTTGTTGGAGGCTCTCTGGTTTCTTGGAAAAGCAAGAAACAAACTGTTGTGGCAAGATCCAGTGCCGAATCCGAATATAGGGCCACGGCTCAAGCCAGCACGGAAATGATGTGGGTTCGATCCGTACTAGAAGATCTACATGTAGCTGTGCTTCTACCCATGAAGCTTCAGTGTGACAATCAGGCAGCTTTGTTCATTGCCAACAATCCAGCTTTTCATGAAAGAACCAAGCATATTGAAGTTGATTGCCATTACACTAGAGACTTGATCCAGAGAGGATTGATATCTACTACGCATGTGATCTCAGGAGATCAGACTGCAGATGTATTCACCAAGCCATTGCTCAGAGGACCTTTTCAGAGATGTTCATCCAAGATGAGCATGATAGACATCTATGCTCCACCTTGAGGGGGAGTGTAGAGATAGTTATTATTATTATGTTATGTACCTCTTCGTTATTTCTTTGTCGTTTATGGACTACTGTGTACTTTACCCTTAAGGTCTCTCCCTATATAAGAGAGCCTTGGGTTTCTCTGAATGAATAATCTAAGTTTTTCTCCCAACAATAACCTCTTAGGCCACTCTTTTACCTAATTTCGGCCACTTTAGGGTACTTTTTGAGCTCTACATATTAATACATTACATTGCATCATTTTAACTCACAAGACACTAGAAGTTTGTTCTTTTTTAGTACTCTCTTGTTACTTCTCTCTACTACAAGGAGTACGTGTGGTTGTACGAGTGGTAGGCTGTTAACCACCTTCCAAGTCTTTGTGACTGTAACTATTTTTCTACTATTAGACTGGATGTAGATTGTGCTTAGGAATGCTACACAGTTTCTTGGTGTTAATTGATTTGTTTGTGTCTCGTATAACATACATTTTACAATCACAATCCCTACTTTGCTTTTATTTGGCATACATGTTAAAATATTCGTGTTTGTGTGTGTGTCTTATTTTATTTTTAAAATTAAATATTTCTTTAGGTTCAAAGTATTTTGGTAAGATGCAAGTTTTGATTTTAAATGTGGTGCTAGCTCTAAACGACATGCTATGACTATTGGTGAGATTAAATGGAAAATTAAGGTAATATATAACTTAATATCTTATTATAAGCAAAAAAAGCTATATTTTCTCTCTCATTTATTGTTTAGCAAATATTAGAAATCTTACTTTTGGAAAAAAATTTAAGTAATTTCTCCAATTTCTGGCCATTTCACCGAAATTCCACCGAATTTCTTTTTTCGGGCTTACTGAAACGAAAATGAAATCCGACATTTAAGGCCTTGGTCCTGCCAAGGCCTTAAATGTCGGTTTCAGTCACCATTTCGGTACTGACCAAAACAGAATTTCGATGGAATTTCGGTGGAATTTCGACCGAAATTTCGGCCATTTCGATCATTTTTTGTACTAGGACCCCCATATTTCGGTCATTTCGGTCGAATTTCGATTTCGACTGGATATCGATATTCGACAGAAATTCGACCGAATTTCGCTGAAATTTGAGGCCATGGGTCCTGCTCCCTGTCACAGTCTCTATCCTCCGCTCCATGCTATGATATCTCATGTGTATTGTCAGAATGAGGCTGCTCAGTGTTCCATTCTGAGATGGATGGTATGTGAAATATGACAGCTCAAATCTTATCTCCATGTCTGTCTGTTTGTCGGCAATCTCCATCTACTGAGCTATTATCTGATCCTGCTGACCTCGTATGTTAGCCTGTTGCTGCTGGAGATCGGTGAGTGCGGTCATGATGCGCTCCAAACGGTCAGTCGTATCCTGCGCAGCTTTGGATGTCATGGCTCTACATGAGAACCATTATTAGTCATAAAATTTGTTGTTCGTAGATACTATGATATGTGTTTTTTCTCTTCTTGGGATATAATATGAAAATTAATGAAAGTCGGTGACATTTGGGGTTATTGAATTTGAATGACAAATTTCCCTCTCGGACTCGCGACAAGTCAGAGGACTGTCGCTATCCGAGAACTTAATGCGATCGGAATTGTAATACTGCGAATGCATGTAGCGAGGTAACACGACTCTGATACCAAATTGTGAACCCCTTCGAATCCAGGTACCCGCTTACAATACATTCGCGGTATTACATTCACAAAAGATTGCACAAGTTATATGAAAATACGGGAAAATTTTTCGCATTTCTACAATGACATTCACAATTCAAGTAACAACATTGAACCAACAATAGACTGTGCCACCAAATTTTCATTCACTAATTTCCATATATGATTAACATGTACAAAAGAGGCTGACAATTCATACATGTATTCTCAAAAATATACAGAAGAGAAAGAAATCATTTTACATCACAACTGAAAAAAACTGTTACAAAAGTAACTGTACCATGTGGAGTAACAACGGATATCTGGAATCATCAATCAACTACTAAGTTGCAGGCTGCTTGCCTGCCACACATGAAAGGAACAAGAGACGTCAACGAGTAGCGAGTGCTGATACTTCCCGAAAACTTATTAAAACAAGGAGGCGTTTAAGGTGATTGCAAAAGAAACAAGTAGTAATGCATAACCAACTAAAAATTTGCAACTACTTGTTATGGAAAATTTTTTCAAACTACCCTGAAGGAATGCCCAAGTTTTACCCATTATCTTTTATATGTCATATTTTTATATCGTGGTTAATGACTCATATATATATATATATCTATTAGTCTCTTGTTATTTAGAGATCTTAAATATGGATTTTGATAATGGGGAAGATGAGGTTTTGAACAGATTCTTTATTTTATTTAATTTCTCAAGTTTAGTGGATAGTCCGTGGTCTTGGTTTGTGTGTGACCTCAAACTATGACTCTAAGGCATGGAAAGTATCTTAGAGTTGAGGTGCCTCCGTAGGCATGCGAAAGGGTATGGTGCATCCTAACTAAGCTCCCAATGCGTCCACTAACTTAATTAATAATAACTTTAGCCAACACAACTTATACTTGATTTCATCTTTTAGCCAAGATCCATTATGCTTCATTCCGAGTTCAACTGTAACTCCCCAAATTTAACTATAACTATTTCAGATGTAACTCTAGATGATTTCGATTTGGCATCGTCAAGCCTATTGGCGGAAAAGTAACCAAAACTAAAGCCGTGAGGTAGTCTCCTAAGGAGACTCTTCCGTCTCGTCCTCTAAATGGAAGTGCGGTCCATTAGAGGGATCGGTCTACTCCAAAACTTCGCCACTAAGACGGGTGAGAGAGACTCTCCGAAAAAGTCACTCTAGAAAACGACCCGACTAGTACGGGTTAACGAGTTCGTTTGAAAAACTAAAACCGAGGATCCCCCGCATGGGTATCCTAAAACAGAGGGCCATCGGAGCTAGTCAAAAGTCGGGAACCCAACGAGGCGCAAAAACACTACGAGCTCGCGTAAAACCGTGAAAAGATTGGGATCCTAGACCTATGCACGTGGCGGTTGCTGCCCGAACTGGGCTTCCTATTTCCTGCCCAGTTGAGGGTCACCGCGCCCTCGCATAGTCAGGTGTGAGGGCCACCACGGCTGGCTTTAGGATTTATCACTCATCACTGATGCTCATTAAACCATAGATCCGTGTCAACCTTCCTAACCGTCCTTATTAAAATTAAAGGTTATTCTAACCAGATGATCAACCGACTGAATCCTTGATCCAAGTTACGTAGTTTACTGTAATTGGAAGATCCAAGACCAAGGCCAAATCGTTCTAATAAGTGATTGTTGATTTAAAGGACTAGTCTTTAGTACTAAGCATCTCTGAAATCCTAGGCTCTTTTCTTATTTATTATATATATATATATAGGATTTTTATCCAGAGAGCATTGTGCCCATTTACGTTATATTGAGCCCATCTTATCCACCGTTAGATCAAATCTCTCAATCCCATAATTTTAGGAATGACAATGATAACGACAATGCTTTTATTTTGAATATTAATGAATTTCCCAAAATAGCAGTATACTTTTTTGGTATCGTCTGATATTGTATTGAGAAAAAACCCATTTTGTTACATTTCGAGAGGGATCGAGCGATCGTTCTCACGGAATCATTGTGTTTTATTATTGATTGCAGACGATTTTCGCTCGCCAAAGGTATTGCATTTCAATTGTTGATTTTATATTTTCATTGATCCTACGTTTTAATTGTTGCTTTTTCTTTGATAATATTTTTCATTAGGTTTCGTTCATGGTTAATTCGCGAATGGATTGTGATCGGCATATTTCAGAAGCAATTATGAATAATACATATTTTTGATCGTAAGCAATATTTATTCGAGAAGTATGATTGAAATATGAGAAATGGTATTCATAATATCATTTTTATTCATTTTGATACACGATTTGTAGTCCTAATTGATTTTGTATTGAAGGTATTTTGATTTCATATAATAAAAAGTTACAGTAAATACAATTGTTATTTTTCATGCGTTAATTTGAAAATATATTGAGTTACTGATATATTTAAGTAATTTACTTATGAGATATTTTATGTTACTAATGCTAACACAATTGTTACTTGTCTTATAACAAACGTTACTAACCATTCATTACAAGTTACTTGGCATTGAATGATTCTTACTGGAGCGAGTATATTGCTGAGTTACTAACAATTCATTACAAGTTACTTGTCATATAACAAACGTTACTAACAATTCATTACAAGTTACTTGGCATTGAATGATTCTTACTGAAGCGAGTATATTGCTGAGTTTCTAACAATTCATTACAAGTTACTTGTCATATAACAAACATTACTAACAATTCATTATAAGTTACTTGTCATTGAATGATTCTTACTTAAGCGAGTATATTGCTGAGTTTCTAACATTTCATTACAAGTTACTTGTCATATAACAAACGTTACTAACAATTCATTACATGTTACTTGTCATTGAATGATTCTTTCTGAAACGAGTATATTACTGAGTTGCTTTTCTTTATACAATTCTTACTATTCACGGATATAAATTAACTTATTGTTTCTTGCAGAACAATGCAACAATTTGGTGTCTTGAAGAAGCTGCTGTTATGCCGAGGAGCGAGAGCATAACAACGCCATCTAAATGGACTAGAAGACAGTTGAAATTTGGATGTTCACCATATAACTATAATTAAGTAATTTATGTGTGACTTCAGTAACACTTGACGTATTACAAGTAATTAAATAGGCTACATAAGTAAAGAAGGTGTGATTCGATAGTAATTCAAAACAAAGAATAAAACAAGTAAGATATATAGAAGCATCAGTAACATGTAATAAATTATAGGTAAAAGAAGGTAATGGAATAAGTAAGTTGGAATAAGTATAAAAAATCACGTGACCAGTAACTTATGTAATGCTATCAGTAACACTCGATACATTATAAGTCACTAAAATGTTATATAAGTAAATAAGAGATGCTTCAGTAAGACTCAAAGTATTAAGTAACTATTACATTAGTAACAATCAAAATAACTTGAGTAAAATGAACATTTGTAATCAGTACTTATTGTATGGACATTAGTAATTCACATACTTAAATACTGATCTCACAACAATAGTTACTTGAGAACTGAATATGTATTACTTGAGTAACATGAATGAATTACTGATCTCTGTACAATGTAATATTACAGATGTAAAATACTGACAATTGTTTCAGTATTACTGATCTCGCAACACATAATTACTTAAGTAAATTATTTACATTACTGATCAAATGTACAATGACTATTTCGTCGGTACGAAATTAATGATTTAAATGTATCTTTCCAAAACTGCCTTCCTTTTTTTAAGGACTCGATATAATTGGAAATATAAGAGGCTCACACGTATTAATATCCTTCCAAAACCGACCACATATTTTTAAGGAAATGATATCACTTGAATTCTTATTATGTTAATAATGCAAACCACATTGTTATTGCCAAAACCATCCCCTTCCAAATAGAACCAACACATACACGTGGCGAGCCCACATTTGGTGCTCACCACAACCCAAATGGGCACTGTGCTCTCTGGATAAGCCCTCTATATATATATATATTTGGCGAAGTCACCATATTGTTTAGCAAGTGCCCTATGTAAATAGATTCACCTTCATCATCAATTGTATTGGGATTTACACCTACTGGAAATAGCTCTCTCATGCCCTCGGTTGTCCATGGGAAGTACCATGAGTAATGGTTGGAAAATTGATTTAGCATAGATGAACATAAATTTTTTTAAGTATTCAGGATTTCAAAGAAAATGCAAGGAGAAATATAGTCAAGGATTTTTAAAACATGCCAAGCCGTACAAAATGAGCTTTGGAGGTATTAAGTACCCTTAAATCTCAGGGAAATGATAAAAAAGCGTCATACCCAAAACTGGCCACCTTTTTAAGTAAATGTCATGCAAAGAAAAAGTCGTTTTGTCGCAAAGATGGAGCTATAAAGCTACGAATACTTGAGATGCATAGGTTACGAAATCATGACACGACAAGTAGCATCACATGGCTTTACAGAAAACACGTGTTCTCAAGTCAAAGGAAAATGAAACCTCCTTTATTACCTATCCATTGATAGTTACTTATTCAAAATATCTTGAGGATCTTTTTCCAAAAGAGGATTCTACAAATAATAGTAATTACGAATACATCATTTTTACTAGTATTTCCTTTTATTAAAGAAATATCAACTTGCACAACTGCATTCCACATCCAAATGTTTCCACGCTATAAATATACGTTTTAGTATTATGTAACTATTTACAATTTCACCCATTAATATAGTCATAAGTTAAGAGAAACTCTTTAATGAAGATTTGGTGAACATGCAATTGGTACTGAATTTTTTATCTTAACATTTGACCTTTTAATACATGCATTAGGAACAGAAATTCCAGGCTTAAGGAAGGTATCGATAAATTAACTAAAACTTCCACTTATGCCACTTGCCAGATTCAACACTTATGAAAGGAAATTTCACGGAGACTGAGCTTCTACCTTCTTCCAATCGATTTAATTTCTATCCTTGATGCTTTCTCATATTGTCATGCAAAACAAAAAAAAAGAAAAATATGCATTTATGGCATTCCATACATAGTTCTTAGACCAGATAATTTAGGTAATTAGTTTATATGATATTAGGCTTAAAAAGGACTGCTGCTACAGCAGGGTCAATTTGATTCACTCCATAAATCTCACAAGGAATCAAGTTTAGGATAAGAATGCATGTATGGCAGTAAAAAGGAGAAGAGAAGAGGATTGTACATATGATCAAGTCTAATGAGCATGTATGGCAGGAATAGTTATGAGATAGGAATGTACCTCTTGAAGTCCTTAATAAAATGGAGGATTTTTGGCTCTTCTGTAGTTGCAACAACAAGTTGGGAGCAACTCCAGGGGTTTCCCAAGTTGCTGGACAACTTTTGTAGAGAATGACTTCGGAAGGGAGAAATGGAAGGAAGAAAAGAAGGGGGATTGTCTCGTTGGAATGGGGAGAGGAATTGGAATGGGGAAGGTTCTTGGAACCTTCCTCTTGTATAAACTTTTTTTTAAATGACATCAACCAAATGATGTCACTAATGACATCATTCACCATGACATCTTTAGTGACATCAGCATGCTGATGTCATTATTAAAACTATAACTTTTTTACCGCAACAAGACACATTCGTAGCAGAAAATAAATATTTTTATTTTTATATTTTTTGATTCATATATTTGAGATGTTTAAAAAAAATCCGTATTCGCGCCTCGAATGCCGGATTTCGACGCGCAATATCTCAATTTGATCGTCTCTAAATGACGATCAATATGAGTATAATATTGATATACTTTTGATCTGGTATAAACTCCCAAAATTTTCGAGATACAGATTTGGGTTGGGGCTAAATTTTGTGATTTTAAAATATCATATGACCTCTGATCGATGAACAGTCGATTCTGTTGGTCTTATTTCATTGAATGGACTTTATGACAGTCTCAGGTTGTTTCATGGTTTCCGAATTTGCGTCGCGGCTTTTCCACAATACATTACGATGTAACCGACTTTTGATCGATTTTTTCCGAACGACTTTTGATATACGATTAATTGGTCGATTTAGACAACAACTTTATTAGTTTATTGGACTCTAATAGGGTCGGGTTCGGGTTTAATTGGACCCAGATGTTACATCAACAATCAATATTAACAAATGATAAGCTCAATATGACATATATGTGCAATATAAGGGTCATAGACGATTGATATGCGTGATATAAGTGTATATTTGTAAGTTATTTAGTGTTATAAGAACTTGGATGGACTACATTCCAGTATCCACAAGTTAGCAATCAATAGTAACAACGATATGTTCGATATGACTGCTATATGTGGTATAAGGGTCATAGATGATCGATGTGTGTGATCTAAGAGTATATTAGTAAGTTATTTAGTGTTCTAAGAACTTGGGCGAACGCCATTTCCAATATCTATAGGTCAACAATTAACAGTACTGACGATATGTTCGATATGACCAATATGTGCGATATAAGGGTCATAGATGATCTATATGTGTGATCTAAAAGTATATTTGTATGTTATTTACTGTTCTAAGAAGTAAGAACTTGGACGAACTCCATTTCCAATATCTATAAGTCAAGAATCAACATTAACATTGATATGTTCAAAATGATCGATATGTGCGATATATGGAGTATAAAGGACCGATATATGTGATATAAGTGTGTATTTGTAGTTTATTTGTTGTTTTAATATCTTGGATGATCTTAATTTCTGAAAAAACAATAAAAAATTGCCATTTTTGAGCCATTTCCGACATTTCCACCGATATCATCGATATATCCCGATATATCCTTTTCCGAGTGGACTGATGCAATATCAACATGGCTACCTGACAGTTATCTACAACCCATGAATCATAGTCCTTATTCGTCTCCTTCAATGGCTCTTTTATAAGAAGAGAGATCTTTCGCTAACTGTCAGCGAACACCTTGAATGGCTTAGATTAGAGGACATAGTTTTTAGTGCTCTTGAGTTTGATGGTAGTCCCTTGCACTATCTGATGGGAGAAAAGAAAACTTGCATTATGAGTACCCGTGGGCTCCCTTATGTAGGAGAGTAGCCCTGGGTTAATTACATGATAAGTATCCTGAGAAATAGAAATTACATAAAGATAATATAATGCGTTATTTAACTTAACACTCCCCCTCAAGCTGGAGCATATATATCGATCATGCTCAGCTTGGACCAACACTTCTGAAACGGACTTCGGGCTAGAGCCTTGGTGAAGATATCTGCTGTCTGATCTCCTGTAGACACATGAAATGTAGATATGAGTCCCTTCTGTATCATATCTCTAGTGTAATGGCAGTCCACCTCAATATGCTTTGTCCGTTTATGGAACGCAGGATTGTTTGCAATGAATAAAGCTGCTTGGTTATCACATAGAAGTTGCACGGGAAGAGGAACATCTATGAAAAGATCCGTTAACACAGATCTAACCCACATCATCTCAGCACTTCCTTGAGCCATGGCTCTGTATTCAGATTCTGCACTTGATCTGGCAACTACAGTCTGCTTCTTGCTTCTCCAGGAAACAAGCTAGTGTCCAACAAAAACTGCAAACCATAAAGTGGATTTCCTGTCTGTGGGGCATCCTGCATAGTCAGCGTCAGCACACACTGTTACCTTCAAGGGTGTATCCCTCCTGAATAGTAGTCCTGAACCAGGTGAGTTCTTCAGGTTTCTCAAGATCATGTATATAGCATCCATATGTGCCTTCCTAGGTCGCTCCATGAATTGGCTGACCTTGCTTACTGCAAACATAATATCTGGCCTGGTGATAGTAACATATAGAAGTTTCCCAACAAGTTCTCTGTACCTCCTGCTATCAACTTCATCTGTATCGTCATCATACAACTTCATACTTGGATCCATAGGAGTCAAGGCTGGCTTGCATCCCGTCATGGCCGTCTCTGAGAGGAGATCCATGACAAACTTTCTCTGGGTCATTACTAGACCACGATGATTCCTGGCAAATTCTAACCCCAGGAAGTAGCGAAGAGTGCCAAGGTCCTTGGTCACAAACACTTTACCTAGGAACCTCTTGGCTATCTGAATGCCTTGAGCATCATCTCCTGTCACAATAATGTCGTCTACATATACAAGAATGGCAACCGTGCCTTTCTGTGTCTTCCGCACAAATAGAGAGTGGTCCGATGTGGACCTCTTAAATCCCTGTAGCTCAATTAATTCTGACAACTTCTGGTACCAAGCTCTAGGACTCTGCTTTAGGCCATAAATGGCCTTATGTAGTTTGCATACCTTCTGGGACTCCCCATCAGCAGTAAACACCGGTGGCTGCTGCATATAAACTTCTTCCTGGAGGTCTCCGAAGAGAAATGCATTCTTCACATCAAGCTGAAATAATGGCCAATCACGGGAAACCGCTACTGCAAGTAAAATCCGAAGCGTCGAGTGTCGTGCCACTGGAGAAAATGAATCCTGATAATCCACTCCATGTGTCTGGGTAAAGCCTCGTGCCACCAATCTCGCCTTGTATCGATCCACAGTCCCATATGTGTTGGGCTTTATTGAGAATATCCATTTGCAGCTGACAATCGAAGCACCACTAGGAGGCGGAACAATAGTCCATGTCCCACGAGAGGATATGGCCGCCATCTCCTCTTCCATGGCCTGACGCCACTTGCTGTCCTGTAAAGCCTCCATATACGTTCGAGGTATAGTAACCCCAGAAAGACCAACAACAAACTTTTTGTACTCATCTGAAAGTTGATCCAAAGAAATATGTGCAGCAAGTGGGTATTTGGCACATTGTCGTCGTGGCTTCCTCAGCGCAATAGGAACATCCAGATCATCCTCCTCAGTGTCCTCTATAGAAGTGCCATCAGTAGAGAAAATGTTATCATGACATACCTTAGGCGTGCTAGATGATGTGGACGGTCGTTGAGCAAGAGAGCTAGTAGAAGTCCTGCGAGTGTAAACAAATGGTAAGAATTTTGGTTCAGGTGGTGGTGGTGGTGGAGGTGGTGGTGGTTGGCGTAGTGGTGACGTTGAAGGTATAGGTTGCTCAGTTTCAACTGGTGTCAGAGATGGAGGTGGAGGAACAACAAATTCGTCCTCTTTGTTATTGGATAGCCTGTCACCTGTAGGAGAAAAGTACATGATAGACTCAAAGAAGGTTACATCTGCACTCACATAATATCTTCTACTCACCGGATCATAACACCTATACCCCTTTTGAGTACGTGAGTACCCTACGAATACACATTTGGTAGCTCTTGGAGATAACTTATCACAGCCAGGAGTACAATTATACACAAATGCTACAAACCCAAAGACACGAGGGGTGAGGGAGAAAAGGTCCTTCTCGGGAAACGCAATCAAGAAAGGTACATTTTCTCCAAGAACAGTAGATGCCATACGGTTTATCAGGTAGCAAGCAGTGAGTACAACATCCCCCCAAAAAGAATGCGGGGCACGACTATGAATCAATAATGTCCGAGTGACATCAAGAAGGTGGCGATGTTTGCGTTCCATCATACCATTTTGTTGCGAAGTGTAACTGCAGGAAGTTTGATGAACAATGCCCTGTGAACTGAGAAAATCGGATATATGTAATGTTGAAAACTCCAATGCATTATCTGTGCGAATTATTTTGACATTGGTAGAAAAGATATTATGAACTTCCAGAATAAATTTCCTAATAGTAGTTCCAGCTTCCGACTTATGTTTTAACAAGAATACCCAAGATAATCTGGAAAAGTCATCAACAACAACCATATAATAACGATGTCCCTGAAGATCAGGGACACGACTCGGACTCCAAATATCAAAATGAAACAATTCAAACGACCGACTACTATGACGACTCGAACTGACTGGAAATGACGGCCGATGGTGTTTCCCGAGTTGACAGGCTTCCCAATCCAATGAGGTACGAGTAGATATCTGCGGCAAAACATGACACATCTTCTGCAGAGGTAGGTGGACAAAGCGAAGATGCCAAAGGAATGGAGAAACAGATCCAGAAGGGATAATAGCAGCTCCAGCACATGATGATACCACAAGCTTATACAAGCCTCTCTGCTCACAGCCACTTCCAATCATCCTGCCAGTCAGTATGTCCTGAAACACAAAAGTAGACGGGTCAAAGATGGCACGGCAATGTAAATCCTTCGTAAGCTGACTAATTGACAACAAATTCATCTGAAAGTCATGTGCATGTAACACATTCTGAAGGCGTAAAGAAGGCGTCAGCGTGATCTCCCCCTGACCAACTATAGGCAATTTGACCCCATTAGCAATGACAACCAACCAGCCTGGTGCAAGTGCCCTGTAGGTGGTGAACTGCTCTCTGCTGCCACACATATGATGGGATGCTCCGGAATCCATAATCCAGTTTGTCAAATCTGAGCAGGTAGTACTGGTAAGTGCATAATAAGGACCTGAGGAGGTAGAAGATGCTCTGGCCGATGCTGCAACATCCGAAGAACCTGGAGGCTGGGATGACGGTGTAGTAATCAAATCGGGCATCTGGAAGAGTCGCAGCAGTAGCTTCAGTCTGCTCAGCAAGACGTGCTGAGGCTGAATAT
This sequence comes from Ottelia alismoides, assembly GCA_037367405.1. Lineage (NCBI taxonomy): Eukaryota > Viridiplantae > Streptophyta > Magnoliopsida > Alismatales > Hydrocharitaceae > Ottelia > Ottelia alismoides. The sequence goes on along the minus strand of JAZKJV010007409.1, from coordinate 1,676,828 downwards.
CCATGCTTGTGAAAGCATGTCTCCTCAGAATGGCCTGGACGGTGACAGTGAGTACAGGGGCCACAGTGTCTGCCTCCCCCTCGACCACGAGGTCCGTAACCTCGAAAATGTGACACTCCTCCTCTGCCCCGTGTGGCAGCCATGGCAGAAGGGGTAGACTGAGCTGTAGAAGCCGAGGCAGTAGTGATCCTGCTCAATCTCTTATAAACACCTCTTCCATTGGTGGAATAGTTTCGCCTGTCAGAAGTTGAGTACGCGCTGCATCTTACTCAGAATCAAGAGAGGACAGAAATACGCCGGTCATGGTGGCATTTCGGTATGCATGTTGTTGGTCCGTACTGCTAGTGATCGGCATGAAGCTATGTAGTCTCTCAAACATGCCCCGTAGATGAGAGAAATGTGCATGAAGTGGTTTGCCATTCTGCTTAGTAGAGAAGAAGTCAAATTGCAACTGAAGAATCTTGCTTTCATTTTTGGACTGCCCATATGTTACGGCCTGTATATCCCACATAGCCTTAGCAGTGGGTTGGTTCACAATATCATTTGCAATCTCCGCAGTCAGCATCCCAGATAGCCATATACGGGCATACGCGTCATCTTGTTTCCATGTCGCATTTACTCCAGTCTTGTCTTCGGGTTCGGATTCTGTCTGAATGTGCTCCTTGTTGTGGCACTGCATCAGGGTGCGAAACTGCATAGACCAAAGTTCATTTTTGCTCCCATCCATTTTGACAATCGGGGCTGGGTTTTTGAAGGCACCCGAGGATGTAAAGACGTCACCCTTGTTCTCTGACATGATTGATGAAAAGCCGAAGACCAATGGAGATATCTGCAATAGACTGTCTACAGAATCATATGAGGGTTATGTTATATGTGTAGACTCATACAACCATTCCTCCTTGTTGGAGCGCCGACTTGATTATTCAAGGTGCAAGTTGGACGTCGGCGAGGTCCTGGGTCGCGCCGCTGGGTTGGAATCCGCTGTTAGGCACCGAAGAACGGCTAGGGCAGCAGGGTGGCAGTCGGCGAGACCCCTTGGACCGGTGCTGGGGCGACCTTATGCCGCTGTGGCTTCGCTAGGAGGCCACGGGAGCCGCTGGACCCGAAGAGGGCGGCAGGAGGTACCGCAGGAGGCGCAAGAGGCGCGGGACCCAGGACCCGGAGGCGCAGCAGGAGCCGCGCGAGCCGCTGGAGAGGGCGGCAATGGAGCGGCGGAGGGCCTTAGCGCCCGGCCAGGCACCCGGAGGCTCTGGGAGGCGGTGTTGGGAGCGCCCGACGACACGCGATGCGGCGCTGGGAGCACCTGGCGCCTGCGCGAGGAGCCCTTCGACCCGCTGGAGGCATGCGATGGGGGGGGGGTAGAGGGGTTAGGGTTTGGGTGGGATACCGAGACCCTGGTCTAGGACTGTTGCTCCGATACCATGATGGTAGAAAAAGAAAACTTGCATTATGAGTACCCGTAGGCTCCCTTATATAGGAGAGTAGCCCTGGGTTAATTGCATGACAAGTATCCTGAGAAATAGAAATTACATAAAGATAATATAATGCGTTATTTAACTTAACACTATCAAAAAATGTAGTGTACATGAGTTTTGTCTTGATGACATAGCAATCAGTTGTACAGATCAAAAGGGATGATTGATCTTTGTTTAGTCACTTACAAAATCGGTTCGGGCAAGAGAAGCATGTCGCAGAAGGGATGATTGGCGCAGATGATACCTAGAGATGCGTCAAAGGAGGTCTGGTTGTGCCCAAGAGGGGGCCTGGAGAGTTGGTGATGGCTTAACTATGCCCTAGATGGGCCGACGATGGCTTGAAGCAACTGGTGATGGGTCCAAGAAAGGGTTGGCAGCAAGTTTGAGCCTCCTAGACTTGCTGAATCGACGATGAGGGGCTGACGATGAAGCTTTAGGCACTGCTTGATGGGTCCAGGAAGGGCTGGTAATGAAGCCTTAAGTGTTGTTGGGCCGACAATGTAGAGATGGCGATGAAGCCCTTGATGCTACCCGAGGATGTTGTATCATGGGTGATGCCTATTATGTCCCTATAGCCCTGTGTGTCTTAGAGGTTAAAGGAGGCCCGTATGAAGGGCAAGCATAATGGGCAATACCCTTGTGCAACGGAAGAAGAGGCTGCGTGCGACCGCCGAGTGTGAAGCTAGAGGTGGCGGAAGATGATTGGGCACACACCTCGGTCTATGATTGCTGCTCTGATACCACATGGAGAAAAAATGAAATGACTTATCTTATTAAATATGTCTAGGGTTTTTTATATAGCGTGAAACTCTAGATGAGCAAAAAAGAAAAAAATATTCCAAGGGGGTTACATGATTGAAATAATGTTAGAGTTGTTATATTTTTTTGCTTTATTTATGTCTTATAACCCTTCAGGGTCTTTTATATACTTTCCCCTTTTTCACTCTATGGATTTTCTCTATATAAGAGACCCTAGACCTATGGAATAAAAACAACAATTCATTCTTTTCTTCGCATGGTATCAGAGTAACGGTCCTAGATTGGGGTTCTGACATAACTCTATCTCGCTGCCACCTTCAAACCTCTCCCTATGCCTGCACGAGCCCTTCTTCCTTGCCTTGGACCCCGCTTGGGCTCTTATGGGGTTGCCGCCAACCGCTTAGAGGGTCTGATCCTGCTGCAACCCCCCTCTAGGGTCGTCGTTAGCAACCCCTAGAGCGCTGCAACAACAACTGCAGATGCTGCGACAACCCTCTAGGTACCCCTGCATGCACATCCAACAGCCCTTCAGGGCCTCCAAGTCATCATTGGAGCCTCCTAGAGTAGCCTCCAACCCCCAGGTTCGCCGCTGCTGTTGTAAGGTCCTTGTTTTTCTCTTGAACTCCTGTAAAGCGTGTTTTTCAGACTTCTTGCGCATCCAAACATGAGTTTTAGGGGATCTTTTAGCCCTCGTATGCATACTTAGTTGATCACGGAATCTCCTTCATCTTTAAAGACCACCATGGCACCGACTTCTTCTATTGAGACAAAGCCCTTGGTCGCAAACATGATGGTGTAAGGCACTACTATTTAACTTAAGGGCACGCAAAATTACGTGCTCTGGTCTCGGTCTTTCATGGTGCTCCTTAGTGGTCAATGGAAATTCTACATCCCGACTCAAGATTCTCTAGATGAAAAAGACAAAGAATACGATAACTGGCAGGCACAGAGTTACTTGGTCATCAACTGATGACCGATAGTGTTGAGGCACACATTGCGTCATATATTCTCTACAAGAACACAACCAAAGAGATGTGGGAGGATCTTGAGCAGTCATACTCCCAGAAGAAGACAAAGTCACGCCTTACAGACATTTATAGGTGGATCTGTCAGCATCTCAAGGTGATTCTACTCTTGTTGAGTACTACAGGTCTAACTAGCTTGTATGAGGAGCTTGCGATATTTCAGCCTTTATGTTGTTTCAAACATGTACAAGAGTGTTCAAACTGGCAGGTATATCATTCTTTGATGGCTTGCATTCCTGGTACCATGCAACGAAGAAGTAATTTCTTATATCAGATATAATGCCAACAGTGAAGGCCATTTTTGGCCGTTGTGAGGAACTGGAGACACCTGCTGCTCGGTCTCCTGTCTTACCTTCAGCATAGAGCTATGCACTCATAGCCTCATCTGGGAGAGGAGGTCGATACGACTTTCGAGGAGGACATGACCGTGACTCAGGCTGTGGTCATGGACGAGAGCCTGGACGTAGATGTGACTTTGACCATGGCCGTGGGCAGGATTCTACTGCTCATTATTTTCCATACTCTTTGTGATAGATGGAACCATCCGTCTGAACGATGCTAACAGAAGTTTGGCGTACCTCCCTATAACGCCAATAGTGTCTATGGGAACACCTATAATGTGGAAGAGGCGTCAATTACAACAATCCCCAATGGCAAGACAATCCATCTCAACGATACATATTACTCTCGCTTGATGCAGATTCTCCAGACTCCCGGGTCTACTACCTCCAGTGATACTGTGAACCCCTCAGGATCCGAGTACCCGTTAAGCACACACTCACACTATTATTCACAATTTGGTATCAGAGCAGTGGTACCCTGATACGCACATTCGCGGTATTACAATTCCTATCGCATTAAGTTCTCGGATAGCGACAGTCTTCCGACTTGTCGTAAGTCCGAGAAGGGAAATATGACATTCATATTCAATAACCATAGATGTCACCAATTTCATTAATTTTCATATTATATCCCAAGAAGAGAAAAACATTTATGATAAATATCTGTCTAGGGCATTTTATGTCTAATTATGGTTCTCATGCAGAGCCATGGCATCTCGACCCGGTCAGGAGACGGCTGACCAGTTGGCACGCATACTGACTGCCCTCACCGACCTCCAGCAGCAGCAGGCTGCCATGCGAGGTCAGCAGGAGCAGATTTTGGCCCAGCAGTCTGAGATTGCCGATAGGCAGACAGATATAGAGATAAGGTTTGAGGACCTGCCAGATTTCACGTACCATCCAACCCAGGATGGAATACGACAGGACCAGCACCAGTCCGTTGAGGTGGAGCAGCCTCATCCTGACGATCCACTAGAGGACATACCAGAGCATGGAGCTGAGGAGGATGCAGACTTAGACATGGAGTAGGACCCTGTTGACCTTGCTGACGAGGATGCACACGGGTATTCAGCCATTCACAGGCACCAGTCGGTCTTCACTTCTTATCAGCGGGCCAACATACCCTTATTCGAGGGCACAGGTTCACTAGATGTTGCTGAGCAGTGGCTGAAGCGGGTGATGAAGGTGCTCCGGATGATTCACGCGCCACGAGACACATGGCTATCTTTCATGGAGTATTCGTTGACGGATTTTGCCGAGAGATGGTGGTATGCTGTAGTGTCTGAGTTAGGCCGAGAGCCTACATGGGATGATTTCGAGACGAAGTTCCGAGGCCACTTCTTTTCTGCGAAGTGGAAGGAGTCCCAACGCCGACTTTTTGCAGAGCTTCGTCAGGGACAGATGACCGCCAGAGATTATTTCATCCGATACACAGAGCTGTCATGACATACACGAGCAGCTGGCGCATTTCCAGAGGAGAATATGGAAAAGTTCATTGACGGCACGTGAGAGGAGGTGCAGGAGAAGCTGGCAGGACTACACCTCACTTCTATCTCCGAGGTTACCGATGCTGCGGAGAAGTTCGAGGACATCAGAGGGAGACGTTTCGGGAGCTCGTCTGGAGCAGCGCCTAGACCGCGACGATCTTTTGGACCGATACGTCGACCGTTTCAGCAGCAGAGGTCAGACAGACGGTTCCGACCTACAGGTTCGTCCTTCATGGGCAGTGCTCGCTCTTCTCCATCGACTACTTTAGGAGGAGTACTTGCCGGACGTGGCACAGAATCTGCTCGACCATCTGGGTCGCAACGAGCAGACAGACCACTAGCCGGACCAGCTCGGAGCACAGACACAGCTACTCCACCTACCAGACCAGTCCGGTGTTACCGATGTCACGAGTGGGGACACTATCGCTCACAATGCCCACAGGTTTCTGGTGAGCCTCAGCCACAGCCTTCACAGTCACAGCCTCAGGCACCGCGCTCAGGGAGTTTCCGTGGCAGGAACTCCAACTTTAGGCAATCGCAACAGAGACAGACGCAGAGTGTGGCAGGTTCCAGTGCCGCACCAGTCAGGCAGGGGCAGATACACGCAGTTACTGAGGAGCAGGCACGTTCAGCCGCTACCGTGGTGAAAGGTATGGTCTCAGTCTTGGGCTGACCTTTCCATGTCTTATTTGATTCTGGTGCGACACACTCTTTTCTTGCTTCGAGGCTACTTGCTTCTTTAGGTAGAGTCGCAGAGGCTCTCTCTTCTTCGTATCACATCCGAGGGCCAGGTGGCCAGTTATTCATTATCTCACTGATAGTCAGGCACTTGCCCGTACTGATTGGCGGTCACGAGATGATCGCAGATTGTCTACTTCTGCAGCTTGATGAGTTCGATTTGATTTTGGGCATGGATTGGTTATCCGCTCATCATGCACTGGTTGATTGCTTTAGGAAGACGGTTGTCTTCAGGATTCCAGATCTACCCGAGTTCACTTTTGAGGGTACTATACATGACTCCACCATGGAGTACATTTCAGTGTTGCGAGCCCAACGACTTGTTGATCAGGGTTGTGATTCATACCTTGCATTTGTGCGGGAGGTATCTGATCAGGAGCCGAGTTCGGGAAATATCTTCGAGCTTCTTTTCCCGTTCGTACTGAGTCCCATAGCACTAGTCTCTTCAATCTTGTTTATTGTGATGTTTGAGGATCTTGTTCGGTCCAAACATTGAGTGGTCATCGCTATTTTATTGTCTTTGTTTATGATTATAGTATATCTTCTTAGGTATATCTAATACATGAGCGTTCAGAGAGTTTATAAGAATTTTCTTTCAATATGTTACAACATCTTTTTCTACATGTATTAAAATCATTCGGACTGACAATGCTCTTTAGTTTACTTAATAGGACTTGAAATCGTTATTTGCGTCTCAAGAGGATGTTTACCAGACCTTTTGTCCGTATACCTTGTAGTAGAATGGGGTAACGGGAAGGAAACTCCGAAATTTGCTTAATATTGCCAGATCCCTTCTTAGTCAAATGATTGTTCCTAAGCACTATTGGGGGGATGCCTTTCTTAATGCTGCCTATCTCATCAACAGAGTCCCTTCTTTTGTTCTCAAAGGGGGAACTCCATTCTCTTTATTATACCCTACCAAGTCTCCTTTTCCTCTACTTCTACGAATTTTTGGATGTATTTCTTTTGCTCATAACTTCCATGGAGCTGACAAATTATCGCCTCGGGCTATCGAGTGCATCTTTCTTGTGTACTCTCGTACTCAGAAGCTATTAATGTTATGATCCTGTTGAGCGTCGATACTATGCGTGTCGATGTTACATTCTTTGTGCAAACAAGCTTCTTCACACATGCTGTGGGTGGCATCCCTTTGGACCTCCCTCCTCCACTAATCGTTTATACTCACAAACATACCACTATACCTACGTCTGTCCCTTCATGTAGGACTAGTCTATATACCCGCGCTCCGCGGCGGGACATAAACATATTATTTTCTTGGTTGAGCTAATACTTGAATCTATTAAAAGCTGATGAAGGAATATGATGTATCCAGAAATAATGTTCAATAAAAGGATTGCATTTTTCGTATAATATAAAGTAGAATATGTACTGATATATTTACCTTGTTAAGGCAAAAATTGAAGGAAAGCATATGTAAATATTCTGAGTCTGTAAGAATAGATTATATTCAATTTAGCTTAAAGTCTAAATTTATCTTTGAAATATGTTGTAAAGTAATTGCAAGCTTATGCAAAAATTGTGCATATTCATCTTCTTGGATTATCTAGTGCAAATTTTGTTCTTACTCTGATTTTTTTTGGACGGGAGGGGGGGATTGAATAAAAGGCAACTTTAGTTTAAGTAAGATGCATTACTCGCGCTTCGTTGCTGCATGTATTTAATTTTCATTTAAATTACTAACATGTATTAGAGATTTATTGAGGTCAAACACATGAAATATTTGTACATACATGTAAAATACATAGTTTTATATGTAAAACACAATGCAAGGTCTATATAGTGATATTTTCAATTTATTTAATTTGAACTATGAAGCAAAATGATATAAGATAAATTTTAAAATTGGATTTGATCTTAAAAAATATTAGTTCCTCCTAATGATTCAACTTAAAAAATTCGTTATATTCATTATAAAATTTGCATCCATGATCTGATAATCTTTGACATAACCCATATGGTTAAAATCGTAATATTATCTACATCTTGAGTTTCCCCATCTTTTCAAGACTTTGTACAATAGAGGTTTTATGACATAATATAGATTCAAGAAACCTACACATGTGGGGGACGACATCAAGGCCTTCTTTCTTGAACGGCTTAGAGGCCTTCTTTATTGAATGACGCATCCGTGGGGACATCGCAAATCTGGAGATAAGCCGCGAGGATGACTTAAAGATAATGCCCTGCAATGCAGGGAGGAGATGTCCCGGAGCATCACTTGGGGTGGTGCCAGTGCTAATGCCCCAACCTCCCTCTTCCCCCTTATCATGTCCCCTCAGAGGAGGCGCAGCGAAGCATGGATCATGTAATGACACATTTACACGCAGAGGTCGAGGATACTGTCGAGGTTGGAGCTAGGACATGATGGCAGCTTCGTCGTGGCTACATTCAGGGCCAGATGTCATCATTGTTGTCGCATTTAGGGGCTAATGGTCGATCGATCTTGGAGGGCAGCGATGCTCGACTACACGAGGTCATGTGAGCCAATGATCAGCATGCACCAAAGGATGAACCACGACGCTTGTCACCATATCCTTCTTCGGTGAGACTCGTCGTTTTAGCTCCCCAAGTGACCTTGTAGATGTAATCGACAATATGTCATCAAGTCCTTAATATGTGAAACTCATCGAGTAAGCATTGAGGGAGACCTTGAAGATGGTGAAAGCGACACATTCCATCACCTTCTTAGGTAAGGAGACCTTGAAGATGTTGTCGAAGTCGATGTATGTGGATATGGTGTTTTCACCTCTTGCGTGTTAAGCATAATTGATATTACAAAAGGTAAAACTATGAATTTTGTAAGAATATTGCCGCACAACTGATATTACAAAAAGTGAGGGACACAACTGATATCACAAAATTTAAGAGGGGAATAATGGTAAAAATCCCATCTTACTAACTCCTATACCACAACCCTTACATGGGCATATGTGTTAAATAAAGTTAAATTACTTGGGTCGTGATGTAATTATACAGGGGTTTTGGTGTAGATGGACAAAATTTTACATGTCATCGTGGAAAAATCCCAATTTGATTTTATTAAGAAAATAGTTCATGTAAAAAAGATTATAGTAGAACAACTATTTATTTTCTTCTTGAAATTTCCTAATATCATACTTATTAGTAAAAAAACTATCCTTCATGCACACATTGCATTCCAGCGTTGCACAATCGGGCCTCTTCCATCGAGTGATGCGAACGGGAAGCACCCGATGTCGCATTCCAACACCACGATTCCCAGCGCCCCCACATCGTCCGAAAAAACTTGTGCATTCTCGTTATTGAAAACATCTCTGGCGATTCCTTCGTAGTCGATCCTTGCCGGGATCATATAAGCAGACCTCGTGGCGAATGCGTTCTCATCATCGACCCCTCGTACGCGTGATTTAGCAGCTCCTCGATCTACACCTTGCCATGTTGGTTGACAAGCAGGTTGTCGGGCTTTATATCAGAATGCACGATCCCAAATCCATGCGAGTAAGCCAATCCCCTCCAAGATACTTTTCGCAGCAACATCGACGACGGTATTCGGCATGCCATGATCCACATCCGTGGCAATGTCATTGAGCGAGCAGGCTTCCATTTACTCCAACACAGCTTGTCGATGCCATGCGAGAAGATGTTGTAGCACTTGACGATGTAAGGATAGTCGATGCAGCCAACATGCAGATTTCGAGGAGCACCATGCCAATGTGCGTGAGCAAATCTTGACCGCAAAGAGCGACTTGATCTGGAGGTGGTGGACCTTTTAGATGTTGCCACCAGCTCTACGACCGAGGAGGGAGAACTTGTCGAGGTAGGCAAAGGAAAAATTCCATAAATTCGGATGGTTCCATACAGTGGCTAATCTCCTCTAGTTATTGCTTCGTTCGGTTGTATTCCTCACATCAATAGTGGACGATTGGAGGCTTAATGATCGTGTCTCCTTCTTATGCACCCGACTGATGATTGTTCTGCTTCTAGTGTTCGGTTTCAGAAAGCATGGATTGGAGGTGGTGTGGATTTCAGTCAGGTCATCCTCCATCTGATGTGACCTCTGAGGGAACTCGTTAGGATATATAGCAATAACATATCCAGCTACATGCAATTAGGATTAATGGCTCGAGAGTCAAGTCTCGACATACGGATTAGTAGAATGAATATTGAAAAGGGGATGCATAGATCTGAAGCAAATGGGTATGAAACGGATCCATCAATGGTGAATAAAAAATGCCTCCGACCATGACCGGATAGGAAATGAAGTTGACGATGAAAAGAGGTGTGTTGAGGCGATCAGAAGAACGATGCGATCGATCAATGGAAAGGGCGAGTGAAGAATGGATAGAAACGAAAACAACGATTGAAATCAAGCAGAAACTCAAATTAAAAACCTAAATCAAAACCCAATCAAGCTAAACCTAATCTATGATCTCGTTCCTGGAAGTAGAGTGATTGAAGGAATGGGTCGGTGCCTAGACACGCGTCTGAGGATGGAGAGTGATCGCGGCGGAATGGACCTCGTGCATACGAAGGTAACAATGACCTCCACACTTCTCCTTCTCGTTGCAGCTCGACGAGGAACGATGAGCCCTGTCACCACTCTTTCTCATGAAGATAGAGAAAGTATAGAAAGGGGAAAGGGTTCGTTCCATCTGTACGTAAAGAATGGTAGGGAACATGGCGAACAGGTAGCAGAGAACACATGTGTGGCTTTGACTCGTTTCTGCATGTTGAGGAAAAACCCACAGAACACGTACAGGAGAAAGGGAGGCATACAGGGTATCCACGTGTCAAATTATTAGAGATATGGAGAGACCCAGCTTTAGCAGCACACAAGTGGTGCTGGGAGTGCTATTTTCGGCAGAAAAGGAAGTGCAGGGAGAGCGCCCGGTGTCAGATATAGGACTAAAGCTGGGAGAAACCCAGCTTTAGTATAGTTATAGATTATATGACCACTTCAAGTGCTCCCACCACTGCTGCGCCTGATGTACCTGAGGAGCTTTTGATAGCTCTCCGTAAGCAAAAGAGGCAATGCACTTATCCTATGTCGCATTTTACTTCTACTGATGGTTTACATAGCTGTGACAAGAGGTTACAGATGTCCTGAATGTTATTTCTATCCCTAGAGATCATCATAGTATGATGCATGATCAGGGTTGGTGACATGCCATGGTGGAGGAGATGGATGCACTTACCTCCTGCGACACGCGTGATCTTGTACTGTGCCCTCCGAGGGGTTCGACCCGTGGCTTGTAGATGGGTCTTCACGACTAAGAAATCCCCTGATGAGTTCATCGACAGGTTGAAAGATAGATTAATTGCCAAATGCTTCACACAAACCTTTACAGTTGATTGTTTTGAGATCTTCTCGCCAGTTGCCAGAATGGGATCGATATATACATTCTCTTTGTTGTTGCTAACAAGGCATGGCCTATTTACCAACTTGATGTGAAGAGTGCTTTCCTCTATGGTGACCTTGAGGAGGAGGTATACATAATGCAACCCTCAGGTCACGTAGTCGAGGAGGAGTGTGTATGTCGTCTATGCAAGGCCATCTATGGCTTGAAGTAGAGGCCTCGTTTCCTGGTTTAACAGACTCACTACTAAGATTATCACTCTTATTTTTAGAGGACGGCATCTGACTACTATCTTTATCAGATGATGGTCAACTAGCACCGTCATTCTTGCTGTCTATGTTGATGATATGGTTGTCACAGGAGATGACATTATATCTTTTGCTTTATTTATGTTCTGTAACCTTCGAAGTCTTTTATGTACTTTTCCATTTTTCGCTCTCTAGGGATTCTCTCTCTATAAGAAATCCTAGACCTATGGAATAAAAACAACGATTTATTCTTCTCCACAAATAAGAATAAATAGAAATAACCCAATAAACTTGACAAGAAATAAGCATGACGAAGAGGTAAAATTATCCACAATCACAAGATTGTATCTTCGACTATGCTTTAGATATCTATATGAACTTGGATCAAATGTTTAGAAAGAATGCGAGGGATCCCACGCTGGAAATAAATTTTGAATGATATTTCCCAAGCTTACATTCCTCACACTTCAGCTTGGTTACGAGGGTCAACCAAGGCAATAGACTTTGAAGTTTACATATGATGGATTCATGGTCCGAAATATGATGCCATCATACTATAAACTGGCTGAAGTAGTAAAAAATGATGAATCATAACATACACAAGTGGAGAGTGAAGATTGTATACTCTCCCTGTCTAGCAACCACTAACGTGTGACCTTCGCCAATACTCTTTCTTCTCATATTAACCTTTAATGTCGACATACTGTAATAATGGCCCTACGACACATGATCTTGCAAAATATGACTAATAAATAGCATGTTAATTGGAAAATCTAGAACATTAGAAAGGTTGGGAGTACATGTATAAATAACCTTCCCCTGTCTTACAATCAGTAACATGTGGCAATCAACGATGTGGACGGTCTTAGCCGGTTGGAATTGTCTAATCATGTCAAATTACTTCTCTTATCCACAAAGGTGGGGATAAGTGTTAGAGTTTACTAAGCACTTAACCTCCATAGAATGGGTAGAGTGAGATGTATATTTGAATCGACCGTGAAAAAAGATGTATATGCAGATGCAATGGCTACAAATATCATCTTAAGTGGCATGTCTGAAAAAGTAAATTGTTTGAGATTAGACATTTGAATCTCACCTAGATCAATGTGAGAATGAGTCACATGTCCCTTTCTGTAGCTAACCAAGCTCCGACATGTACCTTGATGTAACATGGCCTGCCACATAATGTATATTAATCTTTACTTTATCGGTAGAGACAATGGGAAGTATACCTATGTTGGACGTGTAAGCCCTTGTCGACCCATTAATATAGTAAAGTTTTTGTTTTATAATGTCCATCTGAAATGAATATTTATGAACACACTTAATATTAATGTTTCTTTGTAGAATTAGCGTTATGTACCGTGGTCATATTGAATGTCATGCAGTTGGAAGGACACAACTGACTTTAACATGTGATATTCAATAAAGATCTCTAGTTTGATAAGGAGCTGTTAATCTTTCTCTAAAGACTGATTTCCGACTGACTTCTTGATCCATGGATTTTGCATAGGAATAGTGATAAGAGGTATCGAAATAGTCAAGTCAAAGAGTTGGCTTGATGAGGTGGAGATAAACTAAGACACACGTCATAACTGTCACGAGCACACATCCTTTGACCTGAGAAATATATACATCTGTATGAGTGATTGTGCACATTTGACAAACCAATATGTTGGTGGCCTAACTATGATTCATATATTGGCAAGTTGATGTGCATATATGAGAAGTATGATCCCTCAAAGGAATTATACATGTTCATACTTGATGAACCAGGAGACAAAGCTTACTCATGAGATAATTCGGGGTCATATTGAATTCCATGCATGTTCGTCTTGTTTATGAAATAAGATACGAATTCCAGATATTAATATATGCTTGTGAAAACTGAAAAGTATATGATTTAATATTGTCGTGAAATTATCGAATGAGAAATGTATTGATATGTTCGGAAGAAGACAATCAAAATAGGGTTTGAACTTTGGATATATCAAAATCGTCCAGTATGAAGGATGACTGAGTATTGGGAATACTCATGGTTAAATCTATCTTAATAGGTCATCTACCATGACACTTCCATTCAGAGGGAATGATGAAATCAGATGTATTTTAATGGCTCCACTTCTTAGCTTAATGCTTTGAGAATTAATTGGATTAACTCTCATTTCATTTGCATTCAATGTTTAATGTTCAATTCCAATTTCAATGTCCAAATGTTGGAAAGAGAACTGATGATGGAAATGGAAATATACATACTCCTTGAGCTCATTTCTAAACTGCAAATGGTTTGGACTATGATTAGAAATGGTTAAGGAAGCTGGGTTGAGCTCATTGATGCGTTCTTTAACTCATGTAGAGTGTGTTGCATTTCGTTGAGCTTACTTAGAGTGTGAATCTGTTCAGCTCGAGCTCAACTTTTGTAAGTGACACATTTTCATTAAAAGTGGTAATAAACCCTGAAATTAGATAGTTATCCAAATTTCAAGTAATTATACATGGATAGCCTTATCTCCTCGAGATTATCTCCAAGTATCCGAGATTTCTGCTCATGAATCCTAATTGGATTAGGACTCATACTTAATGATATTGATAATATGATAATAATTGTTATTATCATGAACATGTATATATCTAGGGTTTATGGATATGATCCACATTATATGGATTTAATTAATATGAATATTGATCCATAATAATTAATTAATATATATAATAAATATATATCAATATGATTTGTATATTATTTTAAGAAATAAATGTGAATTGGATTCACATTGAAAATTAAATATAAATTGGATTTACATTTTGTTGTGAGCTAACTCATAAATTTCCCAATTATAATAATTGAATTATCATGATGATACTGCAACAACAACCAATAAACAAACTTGGCCATCCACCCTTGAGTCCTAATTCATTAGGAGTATGTTCGGTTTCTGGGATGGGGTCGGTAGGTTGGGGTAACCTCCCTTGAATAGTAGCTGTTTTAATGGTTATGAGGGTTGGAGAGGGTTGAAATAAGGAATGTGATGTGATGTCACATCGATTTGTGATGGAGTTCCAACCTAGGAATGGAGGGGGGTAAACTGGGTTACCCCGGGGTAATCCGGTAACCAAACGGACCCTAGGACTCTCTCTTTTTGTTTGTTATTTATTTTAGATGATAATTAAGATGCAAATTATCGCAACTTGTCTCTTAACTAAAATAAGGATTATGATTAGATTGCCGCCTTGGATTTATCATCTAAGGTACATCATGGTAGACATCACCTCTTAGTGTAGGACTCTAGGGGGACGCCATCCGTGCGTATATAAGAGAGTCTCTTTTCCCTACACAGGTGCCTTTCATTATGAGAGCCTAAGTTTCTTGATTATTGAGATAGAAGTATTGAAAGTAGACTCTCAAATTACACGTCCACCCCTCTCTCTACAGCCTCACACGTCCAGCATCAAGTCTCCATCTTCTCTTCATAGTTGTGGCCCTGCGAGAGAGAAGTTCATCTTCTTTATCGTACTTCACGTACGTATACGTGGATTTGATTTCATGAAATGAAATCAAGATCTTGATTTTTTCCTGATCACATCCTTGCATGGACAACTTCAAGAAGAAGAAGAAGCAATCAAAGTTCATGGGAAGTAACACAACTCATCATCGTGCATGTGAGAGGAGGGTTTTCGGATCAGACTTCATTCGTGAGGTCTCTTGCTTTAGAGACTCAAGTTTCAAGAGGTAACCATGATCTCTTCCTAATATTCATTAGAGTATATGAAACTATGTTAGGAAAATTGTTTCCCTAAATTAATGATTTCGCAAAGTACAAATTCGTTGCGTTGAAATTGCTTGTTCATACGATGGACGATCAAAGTTTTTTACGAATAGTTTGTTTATCTTCCGTGTTTCCGTGATGCGAAGTTCATAAAGTTTTATTTACTTCCTTCAATTGGTATCAGAGCCATGATTTAGAGGATTTGGATTGCATCCATGTCAGATAAACCATCGGCAAAATTGTTCCAATCATCGGGTACATTGTCTTGCGACAATTTTAACAATTTGAATGAT
The DNA here is from genome assembly GCA_037367405.1 of Ottelia alismoides. Lineage (NCBI taxonomy): Eukaryota > Viridiplantae > Streptophyta > Magnoliopsida > Alismatales > Hydrocharitaceae > Ottelia > Ottelia alismoides. The sequence continues at coordinate 1,661,338 of JAZKJV010007409.1, read as the reverse complement.
TCAACGGTTTTCGAAGTTGCTGCAGTTGTCCCCTATTTTTAACTTATTTTTTTTGGGATATATATGAGGTCTAGAAAGTCTGGACTCATGCCTAAAAGACCCATAAATAGTTGGTGGTGTTCGGGAGAAAATTCAAATGTTAAAAAGGATTGCAGACTCTGATTTCGATCAAAGATTGTAGTTAGAAAATATTGAAATTTTTGCTCCAATTTTTTAGTCATATAATATGATAAAATACTGATTAATAATTCATAAATCATGTCCCATTCAGTGTGAAAAGTTTCACGCGATTCCAATCGTACAACCTCGAGAAATTGGATTTGTGTATAAGAAGAGTTAGAAGAGGACTTATTATTTTATTGACTTGTTTCTCCTATTTTAAGACTCAAAATAGATGGAAATATATTTGATATATTGACATCGGGAGTTGAACCTAATCTTTTAGAAACATTTGAGGTCGCAACAAATTTTAAGTCCAAGTTGTAAAATGCTTTCTAATTTGAAGAGCGATGGTCACAACTTGTATATTCGAATTTGAAATCATTGTTTGTTTAATTTGAATATATGCAATAAATAGAAAGTCTTTTTTATCTCATATCTCCTTTGATGATTTATGCACCTGGATTGTTTGAAATGCATTTAGAAATTGCAAAGTCGATCATACCGATTCTGTCAACTGTGTAGATTGGTGCACTAGATATTATGAAAATTAAAAAGTTTTAAATTCTTAAATCTTTGAGTGTTATTATTATAGTATAATACGCGATCGAAAGGTTGATAAAATCGTCTTAGTACAATATGACCAATTGTGTTTTCTCGAATTGAAATGGTGAAGGTGACTGGGCTTTGATATGCTAATGAGTTTCTTAATTGGTACCTTGTGCCACATTTACAGTGGAAGCATTTCCTGTTAGCATAAGTTTGCATGACGTGGTTGGCTTCATTTCAAGGAAGGGTAACAGGAGAAGTCATGACATACCTTAACAACTAAAATTACAATAATAAATTGTACTAAGTGAGGATGCATACTATATGATAACATCAAGTCCATAAAGATTTAAATACTTAGATTGCTTGATTATCATTATTTTAATTGGATTAAAACTAAATAAGCAAGTATCCTAGTTATATGATATCACTTATTAGATTAATCATGAGAATATGATTCAAAATGATTAATAATTAATTTAAATAAAATATGGACTAAATTATATGATGACATCCATGATCTTCCATCATTGTGAACAACTTCATTGCCATGAGTTGTATTTTTTGGAGACGCTCATGTGTAGTCATGACTACTGAATACAAATTCATATGGATCTTCGTTTCCTGAAAGAGGCGGGCTGTATGCATAGTGACCCCGATATTGGTCCCCATATAATTGAGACGATATTGGACGTCGCATAGCGTAAATATATTTCGCTCATTGACTGTTGGCTTAATCGACAAGCTAACTCCATATATGTGTCTGTGTGTGGGGGTGTGTTGAAGATCGAACTGAGAATGCAAGTTGAACTTCCGGAAAGAGTTCCGCTTCTTTCATTGTAGTTGAATTTTTTCAAATTATTGGAGTGCAATGAAATTAGACACGAGACTCAGATCTCGTAGTGAGGCCGTCGGGTTAGCCTCCCTCATGCTTTTGAAAGCTTCAAAGGGAAAGCCTTTCAAAGTAAGAAAATTACGAGAACATATTGATTTAAAAATATTAAAATATTTAATCTCCTTAATCAAGATATTAAAGTATATTATTTAATTTCAGATAAAATCTCTTACCTCATTCAACAAACTGCTTGAGGCCAATTAGTTGATCGGTCCAAATTATTCGGATTGGATCCATAATTTGAAACTTCTATTAAGATAGAATGCATATCGTATGTGCTATTGTTTGTGAAGTATGAGAACCCTCAGATAATGTATGGCCAATAGTTTGATAAGAAGTGAGACGAGGATCATTCAAACGCTCGTTGCTACGTTCTTGGATCTTTGTCTAATGTACTTCAGAAGCGACTTATAGACATTGAATCCGCTCATGACATCCTCTTGAATCAGAAGGAGATGTATGGAGATGTGAACTGCACTCTTTCGACATTAAGGTCTATTACTAACATTATGAAGAAAGAATATTCCTCTAGCGGGTGCAATGGTTGCACACGTTAAATGGAAGCACGGAAGGAAGCATGGATCTTAGAAGGGTTCGATCCAAGAGAAGAAGAAGAAAGGTCAAACTGTTGATTAATCTTTTAATGCTTCGACACATATGACATCCATGGAGATGGATGTCTACCATCGCTGCTATAAACCAAGATTTTAAAAGAGTAACCACCCATAATACCTAAAGTCCTTAGAGAAGGACAAAGATATAACTATGACAAATAAGAAATCTACGTTCATCATTGAAACTAACTTACTCGTAGGATGATAAGGTAGTTGGATTGTTGATTCCGGTGCTTTTGTTCATGTATGTAATCAGTTGCATATGTTTTAAGATATCGGAAATATTAATGAAGAGGAGATAGTCATCCAGATGGGATCCGATGCAACTGTTGCAACGATCACCATTGGAACCTGTAGACTATTACTAGTGGGAGAATCCTAGATATTAGAGATTGTCTCTATGTACCAGATGTTAGAAGGAACTTACTATCCGTATCTAAGCTAGTTAGACATATATATACTTTCCTTTTTTGTAATAAACTTATCATAATTCATTATGATAATTTTATAACGGATGGTTCTCTAACAGAGGTGGATTCTAAGAATTGAATATGTATGAATGTGTTGTGAATGTTAATACCTCTTATAATAATAATAAAACCTCTAAACGATCAAGAGATGCCGGAGATCATCTAATTATGATCTGACATCAAAGACTTGGACATATGTCTGTTGATAGAATCAATAGACTGGTAAAGAACGGACCTCTAGATTTCCTAGAAGTCCGTGATTTACCAACATGCAAACATTGTATCCGTGAGAAAATATCCAGGGCACCCTTCTCTAAGAAATGTGAACGATGCGAAGCTATACTTGACCTAATACCTACTGGTGTATGTGGTTCCTTTTATACTGCGACTTGAGATGGACATCAATATTACGTGACTTTTATTGATGATCATTCGAGGTATAATTTTGTCTTCTTGTTACGCCACACTCAAAATCTTTGAAAAGTTCAAAGGGTTTATGGCTTTGGTTAAGAACTAAACTGGAAAGAAGATAAAATGAATTTGATCTGACCAAGGTAGCAAATACCTCTTAGATGAATTCAAAGAATACCTTAAGAAGAGAGGAATTATTTCCATTCTCACTCCTCAAGATACTCCTCAAGTCAACAAAGTTGAAGAGAGATACAATAGAACCATGTTGGACATGGTGAGATCAATGATGAGTAAAGCGAATTGACCTCTTAGCTTATGGAGACATGCAATGGAGACCACAGTTTATATCCTAAACAAGATTCCATCTAAATATGTATCTAAAACCCCTCATGAGCTTTGTATGGTACCGAACCGAGTGTACAACGCTTAAGGATTTCGGATTATTTTGGCCATGATAAAAACGTGGATGCAAGCAAGATAGAATCTCGCACTAGAGAGTGATACTTCATTTGATACATAAAGAATGATATTGGATACCGACTTTATGATTCTGAGTCTCAAAATGTATTCGTTTCTAGAAACATCAAATTTCTATATGTTGAATTCCTTAGAAGTTAAGAAAATAATGAAGTTAAGGAATTACTCGAATCTAGCGAGACCGATGAAGTTCCTACAAAAAACGGAAGAGATAATCGGAAATGACACAACCGTACCTCTTAGAAAGAGTTTTAGAGTTGTAAGACAACCTGAAAGGTATTGATTCCATTCCATGTATCAGAAGAGTCTGCTGATAATCCAACTTCTTTTGATGATGCTTTAGGTGATTGTGACATGGATAATTAGATGCAAGCAATGAAGTCTGAGATAGACTCCATGTATAAGAATGGTGTATGGACCCTCGAAGATCCACCTAAAGGGGTTAAACTCATTGGGTGCAAATGGATCTTCAAGCGAAAGAGGGGACCCGATCGGAAGGTAGAGACTTTTAAAGCACGACTCGTAGCCAAGGGACACACACAGAGAGAAAGCATATATTACTATGAGATATTCTCCCGTGGCCATGCTTAATTCATCAGGGTATTGCTTGTTATAGCTGCACACATTAACTATGACATCTGGCAGCTGGATGCCAAGACAACATTCCTCAATGCATACCTCGAAGAGGACATCTATATGGAGCTACCCCAGGGCTTCATAGCCAAGGAAGTGGTAAAGTGTGCAAGCTAAAAAATTTCATCTATGGCTTAAACATGCTTCTCGTAGTTGGAATATCCAATTAGATGAAACTATACAGAGTTATGATTTCGGTCAAAATTCGAATGAACCTTGTGTGTACACGAAGCTTAATGGGAGTGCTATCGTGTTCATTTTACTTTATGTAGATGACATTCTTATCATTGGGAATGATACATGGATGTTGACCGATGTTAAGATCTGGTTGTCCCATACTTTTAAGATGAAAGATCTCGGAGAAGCCTCTTATATCGTGGGTCTGAAGTTACTTAGAAATAGAGAAAAGAGAATATAAAGACTATCACAACAAGAATATATCAGCAAGATCTTGGAAAGATTTAATATGGATAATTCCAAGAAAGGCTTCCTTCCCTTAAGACATGGTATTTACCTATCTAAAGGGACGACTTCTTAAACTGTTGAGGAAAAGAAAGCCATGGTCGGATGTCCTTATGCATCGGTACTCGGTAGTAGGAACTCTAACGTATGTCATGATGTATACAAAACCAGACATCTGTTATGCAGTGGTAGTGGTGAGCCATTACCAATCCTGTTATGGATAGGAACGCTGGACTGCAGTGAAGAACATCTTCAAGTATCTAAGAAGAACTCAAGATGACATCATGATTTATGGAGATAATGATCTCCAAGATTTAGTGTACACGGATTCAGACTTCTAATCAGATGTGGATGGTAGGAAGTCAATTGAACGATGGTGTTGTGAGTTGGAGAAGCAAGAAGCAGGACACCACAATCGACTCAACAACTGAAGCAGAATATATAGCCACATCGAATGCTGCTTAAGAGGATGTGTGGTTGCATAAGTTCATCCTAGAACTTGGCGTAGTTTCCTCATCGAAATCTCCCATTCCATTGCTCTGCGATAACATGGGTGCCATAACGCAAGCGAAGGAACCCTGGTGGCATCAAAGAAACAAACACGTGGAGAGGAAATATCACATCATCCGGAGATTTAAAAAACATGATGATATCACGATTACCAAGATTGCCTCTGTTGATATATTGCTGATTCGCTAATCAAGGTGTTGAATCAAAAGGTCTTTGACCGACGTGTAATAAATTTGAGGTTAAGAGTTGTACATGAATGGTTCTAAGGGCTAGTGAGAGATTGTTGGACTTGTAAGCCCTTGGCGACACATTAATGCAATAAAAATTATTGTTTTATTATGTCTATATGAAATGAATATTTATGAATGCACTCAATATTAAGGTCCCTTTGTAGAATTATGGTTATGTACTGTAATCATATTGAATACCATGTAGTTGGGAGGATATAATTAACTTTAACATGTATATTCAATAAAGATCTCCAGTTTGAGAACGATGTGACAATCTTTCTCTAAAGACTGGTTTTCGATCGACTTCTTAATGCAAATTTTCTGCATAGGAATAGTGATTTGGAGCATGGAAGGACATATCGATATCGATATCGTTTCGATATCGTGTCGATATCGATATATCGCCGATATATCGACGATATATCGCCGATATATCGCTATATCTACGAATCTTTCTGAAGAAAATGTTGAAAATTGGATATATCGATATATCGATTTCGATATCGATATCGTGTCGATACCGATATATCGGCGATATATCGCCGATATATCGGGATACGGCCTTCCATGATTTGGAGGTGTTGGAATGGTCAAGTCAAAGAGTTGACTTGATGGGGTGCAGATAAACTAAGACCTGAATTGTAACTGTCACGATGAGGCACACATCCTTTGACTATATATATATATGCTTGAGTGAGACCAATAGGTTGGTAGCCTAACCAAGAACCATATGCCGACGAGTTGGTGTGCATATGATGATATATGAGAAGTATGATATCTCAAGGAAATCATACATGTTCATACTTGAAGAACTGGTAGACAGAGCTCACTCATGAGATAATTCGGGGTCACACTGAATTCCATGCATGGTTGTATATGGTTAATATTGTCTCCCAATTATCGAATGAGAAATCTATTGATATGTTCGAAAGAAGACAATCAAACTAGGGTTCGAACTTTGGATATATCACAGTCTTTCAGTATGATGGATGAATGAATATTGAGAATACTCAGGGTTAAATCTATCTTAATAGGTCATCTATCATGACACTTTCATTTCGAGGGAATGATGAAACCAGATAGATTTTAGTGGCTCCACTTCTTAGCTTAATGATCTGAGAGTTAATTGAATTAAGTCTTATTTCATTTGAATCCAATGTCCAATCCTAATGTCTAAATGTTGGAAAGTGAAATGATTATGGGAAAGGAAATAAACACACTCCTTGTCCTCATTTCTAAACTCCAAATGGTTTGTTAGAAATGGTCAAGAAAGCTGGTTCAGTTCATTGGTGCGTTCTCCAGCTCATGGAGAGTGCGTTGCATTTCATTGAGCTCATTTAGAGTGTGAATCTATTCAGCTCGAGCTCAACATCTATAAATGACGCATTTTCACTAAAAGTGATATAAATCTAAAATTGGATAGTTATCCAAATTTCAAATCACTATACATGGATAGTATGATCTCCTAAACATTATCTCCAAATTTTAAAGATTTCTGCTCGTGAGTCCTAATTAGATTATGATTCATACTTAATGATATCAATAGTACGATAATAATTGTTATTATCCTGAAAATGTGTATACCTCATGTTTGTGGATATGAGCTACGTTATATATAATTAATATGAATATTGATTCATAATGTATATATATATATGAATATGATTCATATATTGTTTCAAGGAGTAAATGTGAATTGGATTCACATTGGAAATTAAATGTTAATTAGATTTACATTTTATTGTAAGGTAACTCTCCTAAATTTCTCAATTAGGATAATTGGATTATCATATTGATAATGCAACAACAACAAACAAACAAACTTGGTTGACGTCCAAGCTTAAGAAGCTTGGCCGCCCACCATTGAGTCCTAATCCATTAGGACTCTCTCTTTTTTGTTTGTTATTTATTTTAGATGATAATTAAAAGGCATCTTATCTCTTAATTAATCGTAGCCCTTGATTGATCATCTAAGGGACAACATGTTAGACGTCACCTCTTAGAGTAGGACTCTAGGGACATCCACTATGTGTATATAGGAGAGGGCATGCCTCTCTTTTTCCCTACACAAGTGCCTTGAGTATGATAGCCTAATTTCTTTGAATATTGAGAGAGAAGTCTTGAGAGTAGAAGACTCAAAATACACGCTCACCCCCTCTACAGCCCTACACATCCAGCATCAAGTCCCCATTTTCTCTTCATAGGCGCAGTCCTACGATAGAGAAGATCGTCTTCTTGAATCGTACTTCGGGTACATGTACTAGTTTTTGATTTCGTGAGACGAAATCAGGAGCTTGAGATCATCTTGATCTTATCCTTGCTTGGACAACTTCAAGAAGAAGAAGATATAAAAGTTTGTGGGAGCAACACGACTCGTCGTCGCACCTGTGAGAGGAGAGTCCTCAGATTAGACTTCATTCGGGAAGTCTCTTGCTTTAGATACTCACGCTTCAAGTGGTATCCCTGATCTCTTTCTAATATTCATTAGAATATAAGAATCCATATTAGGAAAATTGTTTCCCTAAATTAGTGGTTTCACAAGGTACAAATTCGTTATGCTGAAATTGCTTGTTGCAAATAGTTTGCTATATTTTCCGCATTTTCGTGATGTAAAATTCATAAAGTTTTATTTACTTTCTTCAATCTATTGCGGTCTCTGCTACAAGCTCCGGTAGAGGAGCTTCGCCATCCATGGCATGATGAATAGGGATGCAAACGGTCGGATACAGATACAGATATAGGTATTACCGTATCCTTATCCGTTTTTGAATACGAATACGGATGCGGATACGGATATTGACGGATATTAAAAATAACTTACCATATCCTTCAAAAACGGATACAGATGGAAAATGGATAATGATCGCATATGAGTAATGTTACAGATACTCTATAGAAACAACATTAATATATACGAATTGGATGGAAACACATGATATACATTTAGTAAATGTATTTGTGTCATAAAAATTATACAAATATAGTAAAATAAGGTATAAAATTATGCTATATATGGTTATAAATAAATTTATGACTATGTTTATATGCAAAAACAGATATACGGATACAGATACGGATGTTTACGGATATCAAAACAATATCCATATCCGTATCCATTTTAAAACGGATACGGATACGGATGTCAAAATCTATATAAAACGGATACGATGACGGATCGGATATGGATATATCCATAACCGTTTGCATCCCTAATGATGAAAGTGCCAGGAGTGAACTCAAATATTTTGGTAGCTCTGGATGTTGGGAGATATTGAGGTGACTCAATTTGCTATATGCTTGCCTTGGAGTGGGCAGAGTAGTGCATGCCGTCATCTAATCCCATGCCGTATGATAGACTGGTCCCATTTTAGTATTTTAGAATGAATGCTTAAAAACACCTCGAGTCTTGAACCTCACCCAAATCTTGTGAGGCATGTGCCTTAGTGTATTCGTGAGGTGGTGAGGCTGCCTCTGAACTAATTACGTTGTGTTTGGGCTTTTTTTAAAGATCTTTATGTTTCAACCCAAAGATCATCTCCTTGTTTTAATGGAGTTTAATAGAGATTCCTAGTCCAGTCTTTAGTATCTATACAAGTAGTAGAAAAGAAATGGAAACGTAACTTGGACCATGCGATTTTTGAATGAGATCAACACTATCTATCATTAGTACACATTAAGCAAATAGACATGTACTTCTCATTCAAAACATAAGCAACCGATAGCTGAATGTTCCTAATTTGCACACTCTAACAAAGCAAGATAAGTAATAACCATTTCTTGAATATATAGGATTATATGGCCTCTTGAATCCATGCTGTTTTTTTCCCTTTTGAACAGTTTATGACCACAATGTTCTTTAATATTATTTTAGGTATTGATTCTTGATATATGAGCACTCCTTGTGAGGGTTGCATTAGGTAGCCGACAACCCGCGTAAAAAAATACTCGGATCTTTCAACATGGAGTTGAACAAGAATCCATGTAGCCGACCGTACTTAAAGTGGGAGAAGTCTTCTCTCTTTTTTTTTAATTTTCGAGTATTGTTTTTTTTTCTTAAGTGCATATTACCAAATATTTTCCCTTTAAAAGTGGGGCTTATGTCCAAGGTTTTTTTTTTGAAATGAATGGCAAAACGTGGTAGTTTCCCTAGAATGATGCAAGGCGTAGCTTGGAGGTGTAAGCCTCGTTTTCTCCTAGAAAAAAATGTGCATTTTACGAGATAAACTTAGTTGAATCAGATCAATATAGTTGAAATCAGATCAATACTCGCATCAGACAATACTTGAATCGTATATTAAACCATAGCCCATCCTAGATTCAGAAAGTACTTGAATCGTATTAAATCATTAGATAATATCCATAGATTTTTACCATGTAGCATTGTCTTTCTGTAAAAAAACCTACTTGTTAGCGGAGGAGCATACCCAAGGCGGAGGCGGAAGAACCCTTGTTAGCAGAGGAGCACACTGGAGGCAAATGAGTACCAGTTGGCGGAGCACACCGAAGGCGAAGGAGCACCTATTGGTGGAGCACATCGGAGGCAGAGGCGGGGAAGCACATGTTAGGGCTTGGTTTCACAGCGTAGAGGGTGGACTAGGGCTTCTGATGGGGCTTCGAAGCGTCGAGTGGGGGATGACGGATATGGTTGGGGTTATCGTGTGGGTAAATTAGGATTATTGGGATGAGTATAGTTGGGTTAGAGGCTACAACACCTCAGCAAGCCCTATTACATATGCGGCCACATGTGCGGTTTACTCGGACTGAGTATGTGCCCAGACCACATAACCAACGCATGTCTTGTACGGTGCGCTACAGGGTCCCTGGCCGTATATGCGGCCACCTGGGCTGACTTTTTGAGCATTGGGGGAAACCATCACGCAATTTAAAACCTTGGTCCAAACTCACCAAGAAAGCATTGCACCACTAAATCCTTGAGTTTCCTTCTATATTGGTCATGTGCAACTAAGCCTTAATGAGTTGTACTTCTTGCCGAGCACCTTTAGTTGTAAGTAATATTGGGCAAGAGCCTTGTCCCGTCAAAGATAAAATAGGTCATCATGTTTCTTCTGCAAATATGAGTTATTCATGTTGTTCTATATCATATATGGTGTATTATAATAGATCACATCGTCTGCAATATGAGGGATGACCTCATTTAGTAGCTAGCTAGCCACAAATAATGCCATTGTCCTTGTCCCACATGTTGTGCTTGCCTGTCTTACTATTAGATTATAGCTCTAAGATGATGCGTAACTTCCCTTGTCCTATAACAGACATCATAATGACCACCTCTGCAATCACAAGGGTCGGCCCAAGGCTTCGTGTCTCCTTGTGCCTCCCATAAGAGAAGGAGAAGAGGGATGGTGACAATGCATGCATCGTTCGAGGCCCCCCCTCGATCTCGCAGCTCATCAATTCAACATTCCCGAACTGGTGGATAACCATTGCACACTTCATCACCTCCGCATGCTGGTGCCTAAAAACAATCGTAGGTCTAATCCTCATTGAACACACGAGAACACTCCTATATGGCGCAAACTGGCCCACTTAATCAAGTCGATCACCATCGTCCACTGCATCTGCTGCATGCATGCCACACACAACCAGAAGTTTTGTGCTAAACCCCATGGGTTTGACATATTTCAAAAGAGTCTTTTCTGTTTTTTTTGTGCTTTAAGAACTTCCTCATTTTTGCAAATATACTTTGGAGTCTAAGCTTTATAAACTCATATTTTGTCTAAAAATTACAAAATTTGTTTTGTTGGAACGGAGACCTTTAGTTTTGATTGTCCTAGAATTTCATGAATTTCTTAAGTATTAATTAGGAACTTTTGAAGTAGAAGTACCATTTCAGCTTGTTTAATTCACAGTTAATTGTAGACTCAATATTTTTGGCTCACTATTCATGACCACTAGACACAGTCTCTTCCAACTTGTCAATCAGACCAAAAAAATGGGCCCTTCAATCTACATGTGTCCATCGTTAGCGATTACCTCAAATTTTGAACTCTTGAACATATCCTTTTAAGGCAGGACCATCAACGAATAAAATTTATAAATCTAAATAGATGTTCAAATCATGATATTATCATGATATTATCATGCTAAACTTTGTGCGTGATGATCGGTTGCAAGGAGACATGTAGGGATGCAAGTGAACGCTATTAGGGTTGCACTAGGTTTGGGCAACACTATGGATTGATGCGTAGAAGTTAGAACACAACAAAATGGTTGGGTGGCTCTATGGCGGGTACGATGGTTGGAGACAACTTTTAGGCAACGACCATATGTTGTGACAGTCTCTAGTCTAGGCGGTGATATCAACCAAGCTTGGACAAGGTTGGCTGACAGCAAGGTCACAATAGTTGTTGGTTGGTATTCAATTAGTCATATTATTGACTAAACATTAATCATCAGTTAGACGACTAATTAGATTTAGTTGGCCTTGTCTTTTTTAATTATTTTAGATATAGAAATTATTTTCTATACATATTTAAATATAGATATGGAACCCACTTAATGGTCTAGTGGTAGTATAATGTGTCTACCCTACAAAAGACCAGGGTTCAAATCCCACTCTTGCAGGGGTTGCATTAGGTAGTCGACGACCAGCATAAAAAATAGTCGAATCTTTCAACATGGATTTGAGCAAGAATCCATGTAGCCGACCCTACTTATAGTGGGAGAAGGCTTAGCACTTTTTATTTAAATATTGATATGGTTCTTTCAAACATTGACATAATTAACTACAAACCTAATTTGATGTAATCAAAGAGAAAAGTTAAGAATGAAATGTTTATCATAGAACAAAACCAATATGCATGAAGTAAAAATATCATATAAAACCATATTTAGTATTTATCTGCAATATTATTTGGTAAGCATCGTATACATCAAAAACATTTGACAAAGTTTCTAGGATTTTAGCACAATAGTTGTCCAACAAGACAACATTAAACCTTACATAACATAAGTACCAAATATATAATTGTATCACACAGTTATCAGAGTAGATAGGGATACAATCTAAAGTCCAAGGTCGTAAGATTATTATTAGAGTTGATAGGGATACAATCTAATGTCCAATATCATAAGATTATTATTAGAGTAGATAGGGATACAATCTAAAGTCCAAGATCATAAGATTATAACAAAATTTGTATTAATATTATTACTTGCGCTTTCTGATTAAGAAATAATTATTTGTTTATGTTGTCATGATATGATTGCAACAACAACAACAACAAAGCCTTTTCCCACAATTAAATAGGGTCGGCTACATAGATTGTTTGCCTCCATTCAGATCTATCTTGGGTCAATCTCGGACTTATATCCAAAAAACTAAGATCCCATCGTATAGTCTCTTTCCAACACTTCTTGGGCCGTCCTCGCCCTCTCTTAGCCGGCTCAACATCCCAACACTCGCATCTCCTAACTGCTGCATCAATTGACCTTCTTTGCAAATGACCAAACCATCTTAAGCGGTTTTCTCGCATCTTATCCTCGATCGGAGCTACACCAACTTTCTTTCTGATTACATCATTCCGAATCCGATCTTTACGTGTATGTCCACACATCCATCTTAGCATTTTCATTTCTGCTACAACCATTCTCTGCACATGTCTATGGTTCACAGGCCCACATTCAGAACCATAGAGCATAGCATGTCTCACGGCTGCTTTGTAAAACTTTCCTTTAATTTTTAAAGGAATTTTCTTATCACAGAGAACAGCGGAGGCTCCTCTCCACTTTAGCCAGCCTGCATTTATTCTATTAGTAACATCTCCATCAATTTCCCCGTCATGTTGCAAAATAGATCCCAGATATCTAAAAGAATCTCTCTTCTGAATGTTATCATCACCAATCTTCACCTCGATTCCTTCACCATTGCTTCCATCAAAGGTGCATTCCATATATTTCGTCTTAGCCCTACTTATACGAAAACCTTTAGTCTCCAATGCATGTCTCCAAACCTCAAGCTTCTCATTTACTCCATCTCTAGTCTCGTCAATCAACACAATATCATCAGTAAATAACATACACCAAGGTAACTCATCCTGAATGTGACTTGTCAACTCGTCCATAATCAAAGTAAAAAGAAATGGACTCAAAGCTGAACCTTGATGTAAACCAATGTTGATATCAAAATAGTCAGTCTTCCCCGTCGGGGTCCTTACATAAGATAAAGCCCTATCATATATATCCTTTATGAGATCAATGTATAGGACATGTACTTGTCTCTTCTCCAAAACTCTCCACAGTATCTCTCGTAGGACGGAATCATAAGCCTTCTCCAAATCAATAAAGATCATATGGAGATTCTTCCTTTTAGCTCTATAAATCTCCATTGTTCTCCTCAGCAAATGGATGGCTTTAATAGTTGAGCGACTTGGCATGAATCCGAATTGGTTTTCTTTTACTTGGGAAACTTGCCTCAACCTTCTTTCGATCACATGTTCGCAAATTTTCATAGTGTGACTCATCATCTTGATACCTCTGTAATTTGAACAATTTTGAATGTCTCCTTTGTTCTTATAAAGAGGCACCACGATACTCCTCCAATCTTCAAGCATTTTCTTGCTTCGCCAAATAACATTGCATAGATTTGTAAGCCAAGTCAAACCACGCTCACCTAAAACTTTCCATACTTCTACAGGGATGTCATCCGGTCTAACACCTTTCCCAGGTCTCATAGCCTTCAAAGCCTCCTCTACTTCTTTTCTTTGTATTCGTCTATAGCATGCACGAGTCAAGTAACTTTCACTACTAGCTAGATCACCCAAAGTGATCTCTCTATTTCCTTCTCCAATGAAAAGTTTATGGAAGTTTGCTCCCATCTAGTCTCTATATCCTTCTGAATAACAAGCACGTGACCTTCCTCGTCCTTAATGCATCTCACTTGAGAAAGGTCTTTGGTCTTTCTTTCTCTTGCTTTGGCCAACCTGAATATATCCTTCTGGCCCTCCTTAGAGTTGAGATTTTTATACAAAACCTCATAAGCTTTTGACTTAGCTTCGCTTACAGCCTTCGTTGCTTCCTTCTTCGCTATTTTATAGTCTGTGATAGTTTCCTCTGTTCTATCCTTAGATATAGCTTTAAAGCAAGCTCTTTTAATTTTTAGCTTCTCTTGCACCCCTTCACTCCACCACCAACCCTCCTTTTGACCCGGAGCTCCTCCTTTTGACTCGCCTAGCATCTCTTTGGCTACCTTTCGGATACAAGATGCTACTGCCTCCCACATCTCGTTTGCACTACCGCTACAATCCTAAGATACGTCTTCTAAAACCTTCTCCCTGAAGCTCGATTGCTTCAGCGGAAGATTCCACCACCTATTTCTAGTGATCTTAGGAACCTTCCTTTTCTTTACCAGCCCTTTTATTTGTGTATGTTGCTTTCAAATAACATAGTGGACAAATCAAATGCATATATGTAGCAAACAATCGTAGTAGGGTCAGACTAATCGGACTGACTAGTTGTTCAACTGATTGTTAATGACTAAACTTTATTCAGTCTGACACGTCATTGATTAATATAATCGGCTTAGCTGGGCGATTTTTTTGCAAACTTAGCTAGAGGTGGTGCTCGAGGTTGGGATGACCACAAGGGCCAAGCCTAGAAGGGATTGCCTATGCGAGTAAGCTCGGAGGGCTATATGTGAATACTAGATCTGGGATGATGGCAGCAGCGAGACCCAAAGGGTTGGCAGTAGGCCCTAGATCTGTGATGGAAGAAACGTAATCGATGCATTAGACGTACCCGAGGGCTCTCTTATATAGGAGAATAGCCCTGGGTTAATTACATGATAAGTACACTGAGAAAGAAGAAATTAGAATAAGACATACATAGTACTATATTTTAACTTAACACTCTCCCTCAAGCTGGAACATATATATCTATCATGCTCAGCTTGGACCAACACTTCTGAAAAGGACTTCGTGCTAGAGCCTTGGTGAAGATATCTGCTATCTGATCTCCTGTAGACACGTGAGCTGTAGATATGAGCCCCTTCTGGATCAGATCTCGAGTGTAATGACAATCCACCTCAATATGCTTCGTTCGTTCATGGAAAACAGGATTATTTGCAATGAATAATGCGGCTTGATTACCACATAATAGATGCATAGGAAGAGGAACATCTATAGAAAGATCAATCAACACAGATCTAACCCACATCATCTCTGTACTCCCTTGAGCCATGGCTCTGTATTCTGATTCTGCACTTGATCTGGCAACTACAATCTGCTTCTTGCTTTTCCATGAGACAAGTAAGTGACCAACAAAAACAACAAATCCTGAAGTAGACTTTCTGTCCGTGGGGCATCCTGCATAGTCAGCGTCTGCACACGCTGTTACCTCCAATGAATTGCCCTACTGAATAGGAGTCCTGAGCCAGGTGAGTTCTTCAGTTATCTCAAGATCATATAGATAGCATCCATATGAGTCTTTCTGGGACACTCCATAAATTGGCTAACCTTGCTTACTGCAAACATAATATCATGTCTGGTGATAGTCACATATAGGAGCTTCCCCACAAGCTCCCTGTACCTCCTGCTATCGACTTCTTCAGTGTCATCATCATACAATTTCACATTTGGATCCATAGGCGTCATAGCTGGCTTGCACCCCGTCATACCTGTCTCAGACAGGAGATCCATGACAATTTTCCTCTGGGTCATTACTAGACCCCGATGATTCCTGGTAAATTCTAACCCCAGGAAGTAACGAAGGGTGCCAAGATCCTTGGTCACAAATTCTTTACCTAGGAACTTCTTGGCTACCTGAATGCCTTGAGCATCGTCTCCTGTTACAATAATATCATCTACATAGACGAGAATGGCAACTGTACGGTCTGTACCTCGCTGTGTCTTCTGAACAAATAGAGAATGGTCCGCAGTGGACCTCTTGAATCCCTGTTGCTCAATCAATTCTGATAGCTTTTGATACCAAGCTCTAGGACTTTGCTTAAGTCCATATATGGCCTTATGTAGCCGGCATACCTTCTGTGACTCCCCCTCAGCAGTAAACCCAGGTGGCTGCTGCATGTAAACTTCCTCGTGAAGATCCCCGTATAGAAATGCATTCTTCACATCAAGCTGGAATAACGGCCAATCACGTGAAACAACAACTGCTAGTAAAATCCGGAGCGTCGAGTGTCTCGCCACTGGAGAGAACGTGTCTTGATAATCTACCCCATATGTCTGGGTGAAGCCACGGGCCACCAACCTTGCCTTGTAGCGATCCACGATCCCATCCGTATTATGCTTAATAGAAAATATCCATTTGTAGCTTACTATGGAAGCACCCTGTGGAGGAGGGACAAGAGACCATGTCCCACGAGCTGTTAAGGCTGCCATTTCCTCTTCCATCGCCTGACGCCACCTGCTGTCCTGTAATGCCTCCATATATGTTCTGGGTATGGTAACCACGGAAAGGCCAGCAACAAACTTCTTGTATTCATCGGAAAGATGATCCAAAGAGACATGCGCTGCAATTGGATATTTAACACATTGACGACGTGGCTTCCTTAGCGCAATAGGAATATCCAGATCGTCCTCCACAATGTCCTCTACAGCAGAATCATCCTGTAAAACTCCAGGGCCATCAGTAGAAACAGTGTTATCATGACCATTGCCTCAAATTTCAGCGAAATTCGGTCGAATTTCTGTCGAATATCGTTATCTTGTCGAAATTGAAATTCGACTGAAATGGTCAAAATGACCGAAATATGGGTGCTCTAGTAAAAAAATAATCGAAATGACCGAAATTTCGATCGAATTTCGACCGAAATTCCACTGAAATTCCGTTTCGGTCAGTCACCGAAATGGTGACCGAAACCGATATTTAAGGCCTTGATCATGACATACCTCAGGCGTGCTGGAAGATGTGGACGGTTGATGAGCAGAAGTGCTAGTAGAAGACCTGCGCGTTTAAACAATGGGTAAAAATTTCGACTGAGGTGGTGGTGGTGGTGGAGGCGGTGGTGGTAGTAGAGTTTGATTTTCTGGTTCGGCTGATGTGGTAGATGGAGGAGGAGGAACAACAATATCGTTTGCATTGTTATTGGATAACCTATCACCTGTAGGAGAAAAATACATGATGGACTTAAAGAAAGTGACGTCCGCACTCACATAGTATCTCCTATTTGTCGGATCATAACATCGATACCCTTTTTGAGTACGAGAGTACCCAACAAACACACATTTGATAGCCCTTGGAGAGAGCTTATCACGACCAGGAGTACAATTATGCACAAATGCAACAGACCCAAAGACACGAGGTGTGAGGGAGAAAAGATCCTTCTCGGGAAACGGAATCAAGAAAATGACCTTTTCTCCTAGAACAATAGACGGCATGCGATTCACCAAGTAGCATGCAGTGAGAACCGCTTTCCCCCAAAAGGAGTGAGGGGCACGACTATGTATCAACAGTGTCCGGGTGACATCAAGAAGGTGACGATGTTTGCGTTCCGCCACACCATTCTGTTGTGACGTGTAACTACAAGAGGTTTGATGAATGATTCCCTGTGAGCTGAGGAAATCGGACAAATGCAGTGTTGAAAACTCTAAAGCATTATCTGTTCGAATGGCTTTGATATTGGTAGAAAAAATGTTATTAACTTCCAGAAGGAATTTTCGAATAATAGCACCAGCATCAGACTTTTGTTTTAACAAGAATACCCAAGATAATCTGGAAAAATCATCAACAACAAACATATAATAGATATGTCCCTGAAGATCAGGTACACGACTCGGACCCCAAATATCAAAGTGAAACAATTCAAAAGACCGACTACTATGATGACTCGGACGAACTGGAAACGAAGACCTATGGTGTTTCCCAAGCTGACTTGCTTCACAATCCAATGCAGTACGGGTAGATATCTGCGGCAAGACATGAGACATCCTCTGCAGAGGCAGATGGCCAAATCGGAGATGCCAAAGGAAAGGAGAATTGGATCTTGAGGGAATAATAGCGGCGCCAGCACATGATGATATAGCAAGCTTATACAAGCCTTTCTGCTCACGGCTAGCAACAATCATCCTGCCAGTCAGTACGTCCTGAAACACAAAAGTAGAGGAGTCAAAGATGGCAAGACAAAGTAAATCTTTTGTAAGTTGGCTAATTGATAACATGTTCATCTGAAAGTCTGGTGCATGTAAGACATTCTGAAGACTCAAAGAAGATGTCAGGGTGATTTTCCCCCTGACCCACAATGGGTAATCAGACCCCATTGGCAATGACTACAGATCTTCCTGGGGCAAGCGCTCTGTAGGTAGTTAACTGCCGTCTGTCACCGCACATATGATGAGAGGCTCTGGAATCCATAATCCAATCTGTCAGGTCCGAGCAAGTAGTACTGGTAAGTACATAAGGGATACCTGATGAGATAGAAGACGCTCTGGCCAAAGCTGCAACATCCGTTGAACCTGGAGACGAAGACGAGGGTGTAGTGATCATATCACGAAGTCGTGAGACGAGATCCTCAAAGCGAGTATCTGGAAGAGGTGCAACTGTAGACTCAGACTGCTTTGCAACCCGTGCAGAGGCTGGATACCCATGCTTGTGAAAGCACGTCTCGTCAGAGTGGCCTGGTCGGTGGCAGTGAGTACAGGGGCCACGGTGTCTGCCTCCCCCTCTACCACGAGGTCTACGACTCCGAAAATGTGATGCTCCTCCTCTGCCATGAGTGGCAGCCATAGCGGAAGGGGTAGGCTGGGCTGTAGATGCCGATGTAGTAGTAATTCTACTCAATCTCTTAAATACCTCCTCCATCGGTGGAATGGACTCGCCAGTCAGAAGTTGAGTACGAGCAACATCATACTCTGGATCAAGGGAGGGGAGAAATACACCAGTCATTGTAGCATTTCTGTAAGCTTGTTGTTGTTCCGTACTGGCAGTGATCGGCATGAAGCTATGCAGTCTCTCGAAGATGCCCCTTAGATGAGAAAAATAAGCATGTTAGGGCTTCCCATTCTACTTTGCTGAGAAGATATCGAATTGTAACTGGAGAATCTTGCTCTCATTCTTGGACTGCCCATATTTTGCAGCCAGGATATCCCACATAGCCTTAGCTGTGGGTTGGTTCACAATATCATTTGCAATCTCCGTAGTCAACGTCCCAGATAGCCAAATACGAGCATATGCATCATCTTGCTTCCATGTCGCATTTGTTCCAGTCTTGTCCTCCGGCTCAGATTCTGTCAGGATGTGCTCCTTATTGTAGCATTGCATAAGGGTGCGGAACTGCATCGATCATAATTCATAGTTGGTCCCATCCATCTTAATTATTGGGACTGGGCCTTTGAAGGCACCCGAGGATGTAAATACGTCACCCTTGTTGTCTAACATGATTGATGAAGAGCCTAGGACCGACGTAGTTAACCAAGTAGGCTGTCTACAGAATCATACGAGGGTTAGGTTGTATGTGTAGTCTCATACAACCATTCCTCCTTGTTGGAGTGCCAACTTTAGAAGTTAAGGTGCAAAAACGGTGTCGGCGAAGTTCTGTGCCGCGCCGCTGGGTTGGCTCCATTGTCAATCACCTAAGAAGCACGCTGGGGCAGCAGGGTGCCAGGGGTAGGGTCGGCGAGGCCCCCTGGAACTGCGCAGTACCGCTGTAGCGGCTAGACCCGCGTACGGGCGGTGAGATACCACTGGAGATGCCAGTAGACGCGCACGGGCTGTGAGATGCTGTTGTGGCGGCAGATGCCGCAGGAGGCGGCGCTAGTAGGCCATGGGAGCCGCAGGAGGCGGCGTGGGAGCCGCAGGGGGGGGGGCGTGGGAGGCCTATAGTGGCGCAAGGCGCAGCGGTGCTGGGCACCGGATCGGCGCAAGGAGTGCCCGGAGGCACGCGCGAGGGGCGCCTGGACACGCTGGAGGCGCGCACGGGTGGGAGTGGGGGTGCGACGGGTGGAAGGATTAGGGTTAGGGTTTGGGTGGGATACCGAGACCCTGGTCTAGGACCGTTGCTCCGATACCATGATGGAAGAAACGTAATCGATGCATTAGACGTACCCGAGGGCTCTCTTATATAGGAGAATAGCCCTGGGTTAATTACATGATAAGTACACTGAGAAAGAAGAAATTAGAATAAGACATACATAGTACGATATTTTAACTTAACAATATGGGATGAAGGCAACGAGCGAGTCCGTAGGGGGTAAAGATCAATGGTGATGGCGGATTGAAGAGTTTAGGTGGTGGGACAGAGAAGGTGGATATGAAAATACTGATCTAAGACAACTACTTTGATATTATGTGTTGAAATATAAATGCGGAGGCAAAACAAGAACGAATAAAATAAAGAAATTCAAAACATGGAGTGCTCAAGTTTTGTGGAACCTATTCCGTGAGGGAGAGGGATGAAACCGCGGGAGAATGTCTTAAAGGATCGGATCGTCTTTTGCAATTGAGTATAGAGGTTGTGGGGTTCCTTATATAACCCCACAGACAGACCGGAGTCCCACAGATAGTATATGTGAGATTAAACATGAGTGTGTGGTAGTTGGATCTTGGGGAGATTCAATTACAAATCTATTGCATACTCCAACATTCCCATCAAGCTTGAGTTGAGAAAGCTGTAGTTTGCAATAAAAGAAAAATATACAACACTCTTCACACGATACATCTGAGAGAGATGATGATAGACACCATGCTCGGACGAGGATAGAGACACACTGACCGCTGCTGGTAGAAGACCTCGCTTGAGGACAGGTCTGCGACTTTCAAATTATCAGAAAAGAGCCTCAGCGGTTCATGTAGTAGTCACTGCGGCACTAGGTTGTGCCTGGAGTAGAATCGTTGTAGAAGAAGAAAGTCCATCGCGGAGTAGTAGTCAGGGATAGAGATACCCCGATGATGTAGTTGATGCTCGGAGAAGACAACTGAAAGTAGCAGTAGTTTGAAATATTGGTCTGTCAGTCGTGGACAAGCAATAGAATTCATGTGGATACATCTCTCAAGAAGAAGAATATATATGCCCTATCTAACTCCCCTTTCTCCCATACTTGTACAATAAGAGCATGGATCATCAAGTTGGGAGAAACCAAACATGCATCTGCTTTTTTCTGCTCCCTTTTTTGCACAAATCATCTTTCTTTTTTTCTTCTCGTAGCCGTTTCCTCTTCTGTTTTGGCTTTTTTCGTTTCTTTTTTTTAAATCATGCCATTCTCTCCCTCCCTCTTCTTCCAAGAGCCCAATCGTGTCGAAGATACATCAGTACCCCCTTGGCCCTCTTTTTTTCTTTTCTTTTTCCTCTTTGTTATTTTTTATTTTCAGCAATTGGCTCATTTTTCTTCTTTTTTTTCTCCTTGCTACCCAAATATGGCTCAAACATTTGCACCCCTCTTTTTTCTTAAACATTTAGAGTAGCCTTGGGCCCAGTAGGCTAAAACAAAAAAGGATGCCCTTCTATTTAGGGTTCCCTTTGTGGGATTATCAATGTGCCGCTGCTACATGGATCTGGAGGAGCTGTGGTCGGCACGACAAGAGGAGGCATGACACTGGAGCTTCATATGCGTCGATGTAGGGGGGTCAGGCATCGCATGGGAGTTCTTGCGACAAATAGGGTTCCAGCCGCAGCGAGAGCCGCTCGGTTGTTTGAAGGAGGGAAAACCCATCGCCTATAGAGTGTTGCCCGTAATGGGAGTCCTTCGCCTTGCTGAAGTCTATCAACACCTCTTGTAGATGTCGTAGGAGAAGAGTGGGGCTCCGCTTGGAGCCACCTGATGCTCATACATGTGGAAGTGGACCACCAGTGGGTGCGGCTTGGAGAGGCCCTGCCTGGGGGTTGGAGAATCACACTGAGGAGGCGTTGAAGCCGCTTGATGCGTGAATGGGTCATCACCTAGACAAAAAGGGGCTGAAGCTGCTTCGCTCGAGCCTTGTCGATCAACTCTTTCCATTTCCTTCACAATGACTAAATATCAACCTTATCGTCATCTTGATTCTTGTAGTACATGTGTGACAAGATCGCTAGAATGTCCCTGTAGTGTACTTATGGGGATTCAGCTACTTCAAGATTGCTAGGAAGGCATGGAGGCATGCGCTTCTGGATGTTGCTACCAAAGAAGGTGATGCCACTGTTAGGGTTCTTGGTTGTCGATGAGAGGAAGTGGCTGCCATGGAGAATTAGGCTTCCATTACGAACCCTAGATACTCCCTCAGACTTGAACAAATCATGAACATAAATAGACCTCGAATGATATGAACATCAAACATAAATCTTCAAAACACAAACTCAAGATCAAACTGCATGATCGATCTGCTCTGATACCATGTTGAAATATAAATGCGGAAGCAAAATCAGAATAAAAACGAACAAAATAAAGAAATATAAAGCATGGAATGCTTAGGTTTTACGTGGAACCCTACTTTGCGAGGGAACAAGAGAAACCACCAGAGAAGGCCTCATAGGGCGGGATCGTCTATTGCATTCTTTCAATGAGTACATGGGGTGTGGGACTCCGGGACTCCTTATATAGCCCCATAGACAGACCAGAGTCCCACAGATAGTAGATGTGAGACTAAACATGAGTGGGTGGTAATTGGATCTTGGAGAGATTCAATTACCCCTCTATTACATACACCAACACCATGTATAATAAAATGAGACATTGATATATCGAGAATGAATACTAACCCCTGCCACTAGGGTTAAGGAGAACTAGGAGAGTACACATGAATAGAAATAAAACTACCACTTAACAAAGTATATGCCTGGTTCCCCTGGATGATGCAACCAGGTTGAGCTCCATATGATATGTCCATGCATATGCTGAATCTTGATTTTAGTTTGGTTTGAGTATAACGTAGGCACTTCTCCATTACCTGCTAAAGGACGGAGTGGTTTTACTAGTGGAAAAGAATTATCATCCGCGCATGATCAATAATTTTGAGGCAATTCTCCTGTCCAAACAATATATGACCTTGATGAAACACAAAGTTGAAGCTTTCCTCCTAAATTAGATTCCGGACATTATTTTTATAATACAACAACAAGAAAGTTTTTTCCCACATTAAGTAGGATTGGCTAATGCATCCAAAAATGACACGTAATTTGTATCATTTTACTTGAACTGATTTGGTTATTCTAATAAATTTCAAATACAGGTGCTGCAACCTAGTGGATATGAACCTGTAGATCTTTTCTCTGGAAATAGAGATCAGATTTGTAAAGCTGTTAAAGCCCTCTTTGCAACTCCTCAAAATAATCTTCGGGTATTCCTAAACGGGCGCATTATTTTTGGCAAGCTTGGTGATTTAGACAGAGCTGTTGCTAATGGCAAGAAACTGGAATTTGAAGAATCTATTGAGCATGTTATCAGAGCTAGTCCGGGTCTAAGATTATCCACCTTCCAAGAGCTTGTTTCCAATGTGATTTTGGAGTCCGGAGTCCTAAATCATCTTCTGGCAGCTCAGAAACTTGACAATATTGATGTAGAAGGGGCAATTCATGCTTATTACAATGCTATATCCCAGCCTTGCTTGGTCTGCAGAAGTATAAATGATGCTGTAATTACCCAAAGATATGCACCTTTGCATTCTCTAACACTGGAGGAAAGTGCAAAAATTGTGCAAGATTATTTGATAGCTGCCACTGCCAAGGACTGCAGCCTTATGATTAGCCTTAGACCTATAGCAGACCTTGGGAAGGTGGAGAGCAACACCATAATTCTTGAATCAACCAATCAGGCATTTGAGTATAAGGTATATTGTTTTGCATAATTTCTGTGAAGCTTATTAGAATTGCATTTTTCTTGACACTGAACAGCATCTGCGCAGAATGGCAAAAGCTTCTGGTAGGAATCTTGCAATTATTTTTTATTTGTGAACTAGAATTATGGGTTTTTAGAAGCGGAATATGTATTGTTATTGATAATGCATGGTAGACATAGCACAGAACAACCTTTTTTGTTTTGGGATTTTACACCATGGCACATGCTCTTATCCAAGGGTTGTGGTGTAAGGGTTTGCAAAATTACAGGGGTCATGGTATAATTTACAAGGACCGTGGTGTAATTACAAAGCTTGTAGGGGTTGTGTTGGACAAGATTTAAGGGGTCATGGAGTAGAAATCCCTTCTGTTTTTTAAAAGTGTTTGGACAAAGGCTGCATGGACAAATGGTATTTTAACCAATTGTCCATGGAGCATTTATAGGTAAGGGGATATTGCAGATTTTTGAATTTAGTTTACCTGGATGTACAAAAATATGTGCTCAGGTATCCCCTTTTAAATGTTATATGTCTAGCACTGCATAGCAATATAGTTTATTCTCTGTATCTTACTCCTATATTGATGACTTCGGACCTTCATTCATTGGATGTTTACTTCAATACTGTCAACTCATTTTGCACTTTATAGCACTGATTAATTGATCAATATTTTTACGTGAGTGCCTGTTGAACAAGACTTTAATGCCTAGCAATCCTAATTATATACTTGATTTTAGCAAATGCCTTGTCTCAAAGGCAACAATCATGATGTGCAGATCCCAAGTCGTGACAAAAAAGCCAAGAAACCTTCAAAACCATGGTTTGTCACAAGTAAAAACAAATCTAGGAGGAGCCTTCAAAACCGATAATGCGGAGAAGGACGGAGAGAGGGTGATTGCAGGTGAAAGAGGGGAAATCGAGGCCTTCTCAGGGAAGAAGAAGCATGAGTGAGCGGGGCTGGCATGCGAGGAATGCCACCGATCAACAGGCCGGTGAGGAAGGAGGATGGTATTTAGTAAGTTATTAGAAGAGGTTGAGTCGAGGGTTGCTGTGCTTTTGGTATGGGGTGCACGAGCATTTAGCAAAGTTCTACCTTGACTCAATATGGTGTTTTGCGTGTGGTGGACAAGGCCACCATTGTGTCTCATGCTAGGGGAGACATGTCTAACGGAAGCTGCTGAGGACTCGTGACTCGTGAGAATGTTCCATTTAAGCAGAGGAAATCTGTGGAGGATGTCGCAGTGGTAGCTATGATGTTGTTTCTTGAAGTGCTTTTTTTGCAATGTGGTTAAAGGGGCCCCTCCAGTCCTTGCTGTTTGGAGGAGGATCAAGGCGGCATGGTTCTTATTAGTGCATGGTGGAGATTTTAACCTTTCCGCTTTGGACTCTGAAGTTAGAGGCATCTTGGGAGCATCTTTTTTCGTTGATGTTTTGTGGTTGGACGAAGGTCTGGCTTGTGCACGAGGGTTGACTAATGCTGAAGTTCTTCTATTATTGTCGTCGAGGGCAATGATTCCTTGGAGACAACCTCGCTTTATTGACAGAGAACTGGTGGAGCTGATGAAGGTGGTTCATCTACGTGGAGTTCCATTCCTCTTACAGAATTTGAATTCACTTAGAGTTGCACTTCAGATTATTGGAGATGTTGTATGTCAGACAAAAAATCACCAGGGTCAGAAGTAGGTACGGTGATTACTGTGATTAAGAGAAAGGGGTTGATCTCTGTTAGGGTGTCGTACACCTTGAAGGTTGTTGAGGAAAAATATTTTGTTATTAATTTGTAGAGCCTAACGGTTCTCTTATATAGAAGAGAGAAACCCTAATGGATAAGGATTGAAAAATAATCAAATTGTAAAAGAGTAACATAACATAAAAATTCTCAATACTCCCCCTCAAGCTGGAGCATAATGTCTATTAGGTTCAGCTTGGAACATCTCTGAAAAGGTCCTCGGGATAGAGCCTTGGTGAACACGTCTGTTGTCTGTTCAGAGGTAGAAATGAGACCTTTCATGATCATGTCTTGAGTGTAGTGATAGTCTACCTCTATATGCTTGGTTCTCTCATGGAATGCTAGGTTACTGGCAATAAAAAGTGCAGCTTGGTTGTCGTATTGGAGGTGTATGAGAAGAGGCATCTCGATAGCTAGGTCAATCAGAACATATTTGACCCACATCAATTTTGTACTCCTTGTGCCATAGCTTTGCATTCAGATTCGACATTAGATCTGGCGAAAACTATCTGCTTCTTGCTCTTCAATGATACTAAGGAGCTCCCTAAGTATGACTACATCGAAGCCAGAGGTAGACATCCTGCCCTTGGAGCATCTCGCATAATCTGCATCTGTACATGCTGTAACAACAAGGGACGTGTCTCTATTAAATAAGAGACTAGTGCCATGTGAGGTCTTCAGATCCTCAGAATCATATGGACTACATCTATATGTGCATGTCTAGGATGCTCCATGAACTGACTTACTTTGCTTACTACAAAGGATATATCTCGCGTGGTGATGGTCACATATAGGAGCTTCCCAACGAGCTCCTTGTATCTCCTCTTTTCTATCTCCTTAGTGTCATTATCATATAATTTCATGCTCGGGTCCATAGGAGTAGTGGCTAGCCTGCAATCTGGCATGCCCGTCTAAGAAAAAGATCTGTAACATATTTCCTCTAGGTCATCACAAGACGTCTCTGGTTCTTGGTAAACTCCAATCCAAGGAAGTAGCGTAGACTGTCAAGGTCTTTGGTTACAAACTGTTGACCAAGGAAAGCCTTAGCTGCTTGAATACCCTGCACATTATCCCCTGTAATGATGATATCATCTATATAAACAAGTATAGCAACAATACCTCTCTGAGACCTCTGAACAAACAAGGAACGATTCGCAGTTGATCCCACGAACCCCTTCTGCTCTATCACGTCCGAGAGCTTCTGAAACCATGCTCTTGGACTCTGCTTAAGCATAGATTGCCTTATGAAATCTGCGCACCTTCTGATACTCCCCCTCAACCGCGAACCCAAGTGGCTGCTGGCATGTAGACTGTTGGACTTCATGTGACCCATTAATGCAATAAAAGTTATTGCTTTGTCATGTCAATTTGAAATGAAACGAATGAATGTGAATGCACTTTACTGTTAAGATCCCTTTGTACAATTAGGGTTATGTACCATGACCATATTGAATACCATGCAATTGGAAGGACATGGCTGACTTCAAACATGTGATATTCAACAAAGATCTCCGATTTGAGAAAGAGATAACAATCTTTCTCTAAAGACTGATTTCCAACATACTTCTTGATACATGTCATCTGCATAGGAATGAAGATTCGGAAGTGTTGGAATAATCAAGTCAAAGAGCTGACTTGATGAGGTCGAGATAAACTAAGACGTGAATCGTAACTGTCACGATCAGACCAATAGGTTTGTGCCCTCATAAAGGTCCATATACCGACACGTTGGTGTGCGTGTGAAGATATATGAGATGTATGATCCCTCAAACGGATCATACAAGTTCACAGTTGATGAACCGGGAGATAGAGCTCCCTCATGAGATGATTTGGGGTCATAATGAATTCCATGCATGGTCGTATTGTTCATGAAATAAGACACGAAATTTGAGATATTAATATATGCTTCACCCAAATATCAAATGAGAAATCCATTGGTTTATTTTGAAGAAGACGATCAAAACTGGGTTTGAACTTTGGATTTATCAGTCTTCCAGTGTGAATGATGAATGAGTATTGTGAATACTCATGGTTAAATATGTCATAATAGATCATCTACCATGCCACTTCCTTTTCGAGGGAGTGCTGAAACAAGATGGATTTTATTGGCTCCATTTAGCTAGATGATTTGAGATTTAATTGGATTAAATCACAATTCATTTGAATCATTCCAATTCCAATTCCAATTTCAATGTCTAAATGTTGGAAACGGAAATGGTCATGGAAATGGGAATGTACAAGCTCCTTAAGTTCATTTTTAAGCGCCAAATGGCTTGGTCTATGATTAGAAATGGTCGAGGAAGTGTGTTCAACTCACCGATACTTTCTCGAGCTCACATAAAGTGGTTTGCATTTCGTTGAGCTCACTTAGAGTGTGAAGTGCTCCACTTGAGCTCAATTGATAAGAGTGTATCAGTTTCAAGCTAAAATGCTATAAACCCTGAATTTGGATTGATATCCAGATTTCAAGTCACTATACATGGATAGTATGATCTCCCCGACATTATCTCCAATGATTTGCATTATATTTCATGAGTCCTAGTTGGATTAGGACTCATGCTTATTGATGTCAATATTGTAATAATAATTGCTATTATTACATTTTACCCGTAAGGGTAATTTTTATGAATATGATTCACAAATACAATTCATTAATTAATGTTAATAATGATTCACAATAATTAACATTTATATGGATATGTTTCATATAATATTTATGTAAATATGATTTTTACATAATTATTTTCAAGGCATGAAATTGGGTATTTGATTCACATTAATTTTGTAGATGCAAGTTGGATTTAGATTTAATTTTGTGCTTGTGAATGTGATTCATAAGTTAAAAGGATTATTTCCATAAATTTATCTGATGTGAGTAATTGGATTATCTACTAAATTAATAAATTCAATAACAATGCCTATTTTAGGCAAATTTAGGGCGTATATATGGTGTTGTACACATGGCGCCATGTCGTTGAGTCATTTTTTAGGAGAAGTTGTTGAATTGTCGTAGCTTCCAAATTTGAATCCGAAATCATTATTTGTTCATTTTGAAAATATGTAATAAATTAGAATGTCTTTTTTATTTCATATTTTTCCTGATTAATTATGCACCTACTTGAATATTTACAATGCAATTATAAATTGCGAAATTGATTTGATTGATTTCACGAATTGTCTAGCGTTTTGATTCAAAGAATTGTGTAAACATTTTTCGAAATTAAAATTGTTTTTGATTCAAACTGATCTAGATTATTGCACTAGATCTTTTGAAATTTTAAAAAAAGAGTTTTTAAATTCAAGAAATGTCTAGTTTGTTGCATTGCACATTATAGAAAATTTAAAAAGTTTTAAATTTCTAAAGTTCTA
This sequence comes from Ottelia alismoides, assembly GCA_037367405.1. NCBI lineage: Eukaryota > Viridiplantae > Streptophyta > Magnoliopsida > Alismatales > Hydrocharitaceae > Ottelia > Ottelia alismoides. The sequence goes on along the minus strand of JAZKJV010007409.1, from coordinate 1,632,116 downwards.
AGAGTTACTGTATAATATCATAAACGATCAAAAGATTGATAAAATCTCCTTAGTACAATATGTACATATTGTGTTGTGTCAAATTGAATCGGTGATGGTGTCTAGGCCATCGATATGCTAATGGGTTGGCACCATACGCCGCACTTGCAGTGGAAGCACTCCCTATTGACATTATCTGTCTGACCTGGATGGATCCATTTGAAGGAAGTGCAACATAAGAGTTATGGCATACTTTAACAACTCAAATTGGAACATGAAATTGTACTGAGGGTGTAATACTATATGGTAACATCAAGTGCATAAAAGAATCAAACCCTAGCTATGATCGCTTAAATGGCATTGTTTTAATTGGATTAAAACTAAGGCAATAAGCACGTGTCCTAGCATTATCCCTTAGATTAGTCACGAGAATATGATTCGAAATGATTAATCATTAATTTAAACATGATATGAACTAAGTCATATGATGACATCCATAGTCTCCCGTTATTGCAGAAAACTTCATCGTCATGGGTTCTATTTTTGGAGACGTTCATGCATAGTTATGACTCCGGAATGCTAATTCACATAGATCAGATTCTTCATTTCTCGAAAGAGATGAGCCGTATGCGTAGTGACCCCAATGTTGTTCCTTATATTATTGATGCAACATTGGATTGCGTATAACGTAAATTGATTTTTGCTCATTGACGGTTGATTTAATCGACACCATGCTAACTCCATATATGTGGGGGTTGTGGGTGTTGAAGACCGAACTGAGAATACTAGTTGGAATTTTAAGGTGGAAAGAATTCTTGCTTCTTTCGTCATAGTTGCATTTTCTCATATTATTGGGGTGCAATGAAAAAAGAAAAGAGACTCATATCTCGTATTGAGGTCTTTGGTTAGCATGCTTTATGCTTTGAAAGCTTATAAGGGAAACATTTCAAAGTAGAAAAAATACGACAACTCTTGATTTAAAAATATTAAATTATTTATTCCCCTAATCAAGATATAAAAAGTGTATTCTATTTTTTCTTTCATTTTTAGATGAAGTCTCTCACCCCACTTAACAACCCGCTTAAGGTCAATCAGTTGACCGGTCCAAATTTTTTACATTAGATCCATATTTAGAACTCATACTTGAGACAACACATAGCGCATGTGCTCTCGTTTGTGAAGTATGAGAATCTTCTGACAAAGGATGACTGTGAATTCAATAAGAAGCGAGACGATGATCATTTGATCGTTCTTTGCTACATTCTTGGATCATTGTCTAATGTGCTTTAAAAGCAACTTATAGACATTGAATTTTCTCATGATATCCTCCCGAATCTGAAGGAGATGTGAACCCCACTCTTTCTACATTTAAGGTCCACCAAGGACAATATGAAGAAAGAATATCCCTTTAGCGATGTAGTGGTAGCACAAGTTAAAGGGAAGCACGGTAGAAAACACGGATCTCAGAAGGGTCTGATCCAAGAGAAGAAGAAAGTTCAAACTATTGATCAATCTTCAAATGCTTCGACACATTCGACATTCATGGAGATGGATGTCTACAATCACTTCTATAAGGAAAGATTCTAGAAGAGTAACCATCTAGAATACCTAAAGTCCTTAAAGAAGGACCAAGGTATAACTCTAGCTAATAAGAAATCTACATTTATCATTGAAACCAACTTACTCGTATGACGGGAAGGAAGTTGGGTTGTTGATTCTGGTGCTTCTGTCATGTATGCAATCAGTTGCATATGTTTCAAGACACCAGAGATCTTGATGAAGGGGGGATCGTCATCTAGATAGGATCCGATGCAACTATTGTAGCGATCGTCATTGGAACATGTAGACTATCATTATCCAGTGGGAGTCTCCTAGATATTATAGATTGTCTCTATGTACCAGATGTTACAAGGAACTTACTATCCGTATCTAAGCTGGTTAGACATGGATATTTTTTTCTTTTTTGTTATAAACTTATCACAAATCATTATGGTAGTTTTATAGCAGATGATTCTCTGACATCAGGTGAACTCTATGAATTGTACATGCATCAATGTGTCGCGAATATTAATACCACCGTTAATGAGAAAACCACTAAACGATCAAGAGAGGATGGAGATCATTTAATTATGATCTGGCATCAAAGACTTGGACATGTGTCTGTTGATAGGATCAGTAGACTGGTAAAGGACTTACATATGGATTTCCTAGAAGTTCGTGATTTACCTACCTGAGAACATTGTATTCGTAGGAAAATGTCCATGGCATGTTCACTAAGAATCCATGGCACCGTTCACTAAGAAAGGTGGACGATGCGAAGTTATATTGGATCTAATAGATACTGATGTATGCGACCTCTTTCATACTGTGACTCGAAATGGATATCAATATTATGTGACATTTATTGATGATTATTTGAGGCACGGTTTTGTCTTCTTGCTACGTCAAAAAAAATGAAACCTTTGAATAGTTCAAAGAGTTCATGGCTTTGGTTGAGAACCAAACAAGAAAGAAGATAAAATGTATTTGATCTGACCGAGGTGATGAATACTTCTCAGATGAATTCAAAGAATATCGTAAGGATAGAGTAATTATATCCAATCTCACTCTTCTAGGTTCTCAACTCAACGGAATTGCAGAGAGACATAACATAACCATGTTAGATATGTGAGATCAATGATGAGTAAAGTAAACTTAGCTCTAAGTTTCTGGGGACATGCAATATAGACTGCAACTTATGTCCTAAACAAGATTCCATCTAAATCTATACCTAAAACCTCCCATAAGTTTTCGGGTTGTTTGATCCATGTTAAAAATGTGGATACAAGCAAGCAGGAATCTTGCACTAGAGAGTGCTATTTCATTGGATACGTAAAGAACAATATTGGATACTAACTTCATGATCTTGAGACTCAAAAGGTATTTGTTTATAGAGATGTCAAATTTCTGGAAGATCAATTCCTTATAAGTCAAGATAATAATGAAGATAAGGAACTAATTGAATCTAGTGTGATCAATGAAGTTTCTAATCCAGAAACTGAAGAGATAATTAAAAATGACACGACCGTACATCTTAGAAAGAGTTCTAGGGTTGTAAGACAACTTGGAAGATATAAATTCCATGTATCAGAAGAGTTTGATGATGATCCAACTTGCATTCGATGAAGCTTTGAGATATCGTGACATGGATATATGGATGCTAACGATGAAGTTTGAGATAGACTCCATGCACAAGAATTGTATATGGACCCTCAAACTCATTGTGTGCAAATAGATCTTCAAGAGAAAGAGGGGATCCTATGGGAAGGCAGAGACCTTCAAAGTACAGCTCGTAGCCAAGGGTTACACACATAGAGAATGCATCGATTACGATGAGACGTTCTTCCTTGTGGTCATGCTTAAATCCATCAGGGCATTGCTTGTTATAGCTGCACATCTGGACTATGATATCTGCCAGATGGATGTCAAGACCACTTTTCTCAATGGATACATCGAAGTGGATATCTAAATGGAGCAGTCCAAGGCTTCATAACTGAGGAAGGAAAAGTTTGCAAGTTAAAGAAATCCATCTATGGGCTCAAACAAGCTTCTCATAGTTGGAACCTCCAATTCGATGAAACCATAAAGAGTTATGATTACGTGCAGAATCCGGATGAGCCGTGTGTGAATCTTAGTGGGAGTGCAATCGTGTTTATTGTGCTTTATGTAGATGACATCCTTATCGATTGGTAATGATACATGGATGATGACTAGTGTTAAGATCTAGCTATCCAATACCTTTGAGATGAAAGATCTCGTTTAAGCCTCTCATATCTTGGGTCTGAAGCTGTTCAGAAACAAACAAAAGAGGGTATTGAGACTACTACAACAAGGATATATCAAAAAGATCTTAGAAAGATTTAGTATGGATAATTCCAAGAAAGACTTCCTTCCCGTAAGATGAGGTATTCACCTATCTAAAGGGATGCCTCCTCAAACTGTTGAAGAAAAGAAAGTCATGTTTGGATGCCCTTACACATCGGTTGTGGGATGCTTGATGTATACCATGATGTGTACTAGACCGGATATCTGCCATGCAATAGGAGTGGTAAGCCATTACCAATCTTGCTATGGAGAGAAACATTGGATTGTAGTGAAAATCATCTTCAAATACCTAAGAACTCAAGACTACGTCTTGGTTTATGGAGATAACGATCTCTAAGTCTTCGGGTACACTGATTTGGACTTCCAATCTGATGTTGATGATATGAAGTCAACCTCATGGTTCTTATTCATGTTGAACAATGGTGTTGTGAGCTGGAGAAGTAAGAAGGTAGACATCACAACTGATTCGACAACTGAAGCGGAATACATAGCCACATCGGATGTTGCTAAAGAGGCGGTGTAGTTGTGCAAGTTCATCTTGGAACATGATGTAGTTTCCTCGTTGGAATCTCTCATCTCGTTGCTCTACGATAACATGTGTGCCATAGCGCAAGCAAAAGAAGCTGGGTGGCATAAAAGAAGCAAATACGTGGAAACGAAATATCACATCATCAATGAGACAGAAGTGTGGTGATATCGCGATCACCAAGGTTGCTTCTGCCGACAACATTGCTGATATGCTAACCATGTTGTTGACTCAAAAGGTCTTCGACTAACATTAATGAATATGTGGTTGGGAGTTGTACATGAATGACTCTAACAGCTAGTGGGAGACTTCTAGAATTGTAAGACCTTGGCGAGTCATTAATACAATAAAAGTTATTATTTTATCATGTCCATCTTAAATGAGTGGATGAATGTGAATGCACTTTACAGTTAAGGTCCCTTTGTACAATATGGTTATGTACCATGACCATATTAAATAAAATGCAGCTGAGAGGACACAATTTACTTCAAACATGTGATATTTAATAAAGATCTCCAGTCTAAGAAAGAGATGGTAATATTTCTCTAAAGATTGATTTCCAACTGACTTCTTGATACATGTCTTCTGCACAGGAATGAATATTCGGAAGTGTTGGAATAATCAAGTCAAAAAGTTGACTTCGATGAGGCCGAGATAAACTAAGACATTAATCGTAACTATCACAATCAAGCACACATCCTTTGACCTGCAACATATATGCATCTATATGCATGGGTATGCACATTTGACAGAGCAATAGGTTGGTGACCTTGCCAATGTCTATATACCGACACGTTGGTGTGCATATGAAGACATATGAGATGTATGATCTCTCAAAGGAATAATACATGCTCATAGTTGATGAACCGGGAGAGAGAGCTCACTCATGTGATGATTCATAATGAACAATGTTGTAAAAGTCACCCAACTAGCTTGATTAGTAGGTCCGACTAGTCTAGTCAGTGGGGTGGCCGGTTGAGTACGGACTAATTCCGACTAGGTCCACTAGTCAACCAAATTTTGCTTGGAGATACCATTTTTTTTACTTTTTAAAAAGAAAACTTATGCTAATACGCTTAATGTTTTATTTAAATTCAATTACTTCTTTTGATTCATTATGATAGTAAAAAAAATATAAATATATGTAAATATATAATAATATATGTATAAAAATGATTTATATATTTAAAAAATCAAGGCCTATTAAAGTATGACTAAATCCTATTAGTCGCCCGACTGCCGATTAATCCTTAGTCAGTGACCTGACCGACCGAGTATCGGCTACCAACTTTTGCAACCTTGATAATGAATTCCATACATGGTCGTCTTGTTTATGAAATAAGACATGAAATTTATGATATTAATATATACTTATGGAAAGTATATGATTAATATTGTTGCTCAAATATCAAATGAGAAATCTATTGATTTATTTCAAAGAAGACAATCAAACCAGGGTTTGAACTTGAATTTATCAAAGTCTTCCAGTATGAAGGATGAATGAGTATTGACAATACTCGATGTTAAAAATCTATCATAATAGATCATCTACCATGACACTTCCATTCCGAGGGAGTGGTGAAACATGATGGATTTTAGTGGCTTCATTTAGCTAGATGATTCGAGATTTAATTAGATTAAATCACAATTCATTTGAATCTCTGTTCATGAAAGCGGTCCGTGCGTCCGCATATACGGCCGCATATGCCTAAGCGGCCTCCCCATCGCACCAATTACCTAAAGCCCCACTTTATACGTCATTTGCGCATATATGGCCCGCATATGCAGGCTGTGCGGGCGCATATGGGCTTCATGCACCCGCTTAAGGTCCAGTTGGGTAATCGAATCCGGATCTTAAGATCCAGATCTTGTATTTTTTTGATTCTATATATTAAATCATAATATGTAATACTATCTTTGATGATTTTGATATTTAGTTGTACTATTTTGAGCTCTACATGAAGACTATTTTTCTTAGATCTTCGGTTGGACCACATTTATTCATAAATCTAGTTTAGTTGTAGTCACTTTTGTAAATATTTATTTATTTTTAAATAAAAAATAGATAGCCGCGTAGAACCACATATACTCTGCATATGCTCCCGCATACCGCTTAATCACTATTCAGTGACATGTCCGAACGCATGCACATACCGCTTTCCTGAACCTTGATTTGAATCCAATTTTCAATTCCAATTTCAGTGTCCAAATGTTGGAAACAGAAATGATCATGGAAATGGAAATATACAAGCTCCTTAAGCTCATTTCTAAACTCGAAATGGTTTGGACTATGATTGGAAATGGTTGAGGAAGACGGGTTCAACTCATCGATACTTTCTCGAGCTCGCATAGAGTGACTTGCATTTCGTTGAGCTCACCTAGAGTGTGAAATGTTCCACTTGAGCTCAATTGATAAGAGTGTATCATTTTCAAGCAAAATGGTATAAACACTGAATTTGGATTGATATCCAATTTCAAGTCACTATACATAAATAATATGATCTCCCCGACGTTATCTCCAAGTATATGCATTTGTATCTCATGAGTCTTAATTAGGTTATGACTCATACTTATTAATGTCAATACTGTAATAATGATTATTTTTATTACATTTTATTCATAAGGACAATTTCTGTGAATATGATTCACAAATATAATTCATTAATTAGTATGAATAGTGATTCATAATAATTAACATTTACATAGATATAATTCATATAAATATTTATGTAAATATAATATATATATATATATTTATTTTTAAGGTATGAAATTGTGCGAATTTGATTTACATTAATTTTGTAGATGTAAATTGGATTTACATTTAATTTTGTTCTTGTGTATGCGATTCATAAGCTATAAGGATTATTTCCATAATTTTTCCAATGTGGATAATTAGATTATCCACTTAATTAATAAATTCAACAACAATGCCTATGTTAGGCAAATTTGGGACATGTACATGATGATGTATACTTGGCACCATGTTGTTGAGTCCTTATTGATTATGAATCAATGTCGTTGCTTATTCTATTAATTAATATTAATTAAAGATAAAAAGGAGATAATTCTTGTTGAATAAGGAATTGGTCTTAAGCGCTTGATCAACAATCCAAGGACCACTATTTCACACACCTATTTGAAGCCTTAGTTTTCAAGAGATATGTGCTTTGTGTATAAAAGGAGAGCAAGTCTCTCTTTTATTCACATGTGTTTTTGGAGAGCCTAGTCCCTTGTGAATTTTGTGCCTTGTAGAAGAAGAAGAAGAGTCTTGCGAGTATCCATCTCTCACACGTCTCTTCTTGAAGCCCTATTCGTGAAGACAACGTCCAGGTTTGTGGGAAGCAACATGATCCATCTTCGCGCCCACGAGAGAGACACTGCAGATCGGACTTGATTTGGGAGGTTTCTTTTACTAGAAACTCACGCTTCAAGAGGTAACCCTGATCTATTTCTTTATATTCATTACTAATATTAGAAATCATTTGGAAATTGTTTTCTTAGAATTATTGATTTCGAAATGCATAAATCGTTGTGCTGAAAGTTCTTGTTCATGTGATGCACATACAATGTTTTAAGCAAAAAGTTTGCTAAATATTCCGCATTTCCATGATACGAAGTTCTTGAATCTTCAATTACTTCCTTCATAGACTTCCTCCTGTAGGTCACCATAAAGGAACACATTCATAACATCAAGATGATATAAAAGGCTAGTTCCGTGTCACTGCAACAGAGAGAAGGATCTGGAGTGTAGAATGCCGAGCTACGGTAGAGAAGGTATCCTGATAGTCTACCCCATAGGTCTCTTTGAACCCACGAGCGACAAGACTTGTCTTGTAGCGATCAACGCTGCCATCTGCTTGATGCTTTACATTGAACAACCACTTGCACATGCATGAAAAACGTTCTGTAGACGCATGGAGGGAGTCAAATAAACATCCCATATTCGGTAATAGGCGAATGTGTCCATCAAAAATAACTATTGATCTACCTGGTTGTGTGGGACTATAGGTACCGAACTGTAAGTGATCTCCATAGATATGATGAGATGCTCCATAGTCCATTATCCATTCTGAAAGATCTGGTCTAGGGCGGACAATAAATGCATGAGTGTGACGACGTCCGCACGGGATCCTGGTTACCCATTTACACGTCACTCGCAGTATAATATTTGCTATTGATCGCATTAGGTTACAGAAAATGAGGGAAAATTTTTCGCGATTACAAATGACATTCACAATATAATTAATCAACCACAGAATAACAAGTGTCACAAATTCATATTTGCATTAATTTCTATATAAGATTACATGTCTCAAAAGAAAATGACATTATGTACATATATTTCAAAATGTAACATAAGAGATAGAAATAAGCACACGAGATTTTACATTATTCTGAATAAAAGCTATAATGTGTACTGTCGAAATTAAATGTCTGAATTGTGGAAGCTCAAGGTCCAACTGTTAATCTACTGAGTTGCATGCGCTTTGCCTACCATCCTTTTTGGGAAGAAAAGAATGTCAACAAAGGTTGAGTACAATTTAATTTATCTAAAAAAAGGTATTCTAGTTGTTTCAAAAGAAAATAAGTAGATAGGATTTTACATTTAATTTTAACAAGCTACTTGCAAGGAAAGAGGGTTTTCAAGCTGTTCTGTATGTAAATCCCCTTGTTTACTCACATACCTTAACTACCCATATATAGTATTTTCATTTATTGATTATATGATCCATATTTAGGTTATCAACTTTTCATTTATTTATAAGTCATTCTGATAGTTCTCAGTAGAGGTAGATGATAAGTTTCATGATTTGATCTTCTCTTTGTCTGGATAGTCTATGGTCTTAGTCTGAGTGTGACCTCACACTATGACACTAAGGCATGAAGAATGCCTTAGGGTTAGGGTGCCTTCATAGGCATGCAGTAGAGTATAATACATCGTAACTAAGTTCCCAACACGTCCACTACTTCATCTAACCACCAGCATAATATCTGTTATTCTTATGATTTCTGTGTCATGGCCTTTTCCTCGCCATGACTTACTGACAGAACAATAAACAATCTCAATAGATCCAACCACAAAAATAATCAAGCTCAACTGTAACCAACTTTAAAAGTAACCAAGTTCATCTGTAACCAAACTTAAAAGTAACCAAGCTCAACTGTAATCAAACTCAAGCAGTGAGGAAACTTTCGAAGAGACTCTTCCGTCTCGTCCTCTCAGTGGAAGTGAGGTCCAGGAGAGTGCTAGGCACATTCCACAACTACGCCCCTGAGACGGGTGAGAGGGACTCTCCGGATTGAGTTACTTTAGATAGACCCGAACGGTACGGGCAAATGAGATCGAAAGAAAACTAATGATCCTCCATCTTAGGACCCTACAAGATGGGGGTCAACAGAATTGGTCAAAAGAAAACCTGTGGATCCCAACGAGGCGGAAAACTACGAAAAATCAGGAAAAGACCGGGATCCTAGACCTGCGCACTAGACGGCTGCTGCCCTAACTAGGATTCCTATCTCCTACCCAGCTGAGGGTCTCTGCACCCTCGTACAGTTAGGTGTAAGGGTCACCATGACCCGCACAATTAACTATCATCAATGATTCACCATCACTTACTTGATTCCTCATCCTCTCTCGATTTCTGATGTGGTTAACTTTACAGATTTATGTATATTGTCGACAATCTTATTTAATAGTGATCCATAATTAGAGATTCATACCTAAAGGATTGGTCACAGAGAGTCATTGATTACATATTATCTTATTTAACTTATAATTTAGTGGCCTTATTATTGATCAAGATTTTATAAGTCACTTGTATGAAAATACCCCAATGATCTCATTTTTTAAATCATGAGATTAGAAGTTGTTCGCTAGATATGGATTCAAATTTAGATCAATGCTAGATTCCCAACTTTTTTAAATTACGGGGTTAAGAGTTACTCATTAGATCTTGGATTTAGGTTCAAATCATGACAAATTTCCAACTCTTTTCTTCGTTGACTCATGAATTTTAGAGGTACTTATTAGATCTAAATTTAGTCTCGATTTGCATGCTAATTCACCCTAAATCTCTCAATTTTAATAATGAAATCATTGGTTAATTAGTGATATATAATTTGATCTTATTTGCATGTTAATCACTTCAAATCTCTCAAATTTTAGTCATGAAAATACTGGCTAATTAATGATTTATAATTTGGTTTTAATTCCATGTTAGTCACCCCAAATCTCTCAAATTTTAATCGTGAAATCAATTGCTAATTAATGATCTATAATTTGATCTTAATTTCATGTTAATCACCTCAAATCTCTCAATTTTGAAATGAAAACAATGGCTAATTAATGATCTATAATTTGATCTTAATTTCATGTTAATCACCTGAAATCTCTCAATTTTTGAAATGAAAACAATGGCTAATTAATGATCTATAATTTGATCTTAATTTCATGTTAATCACCCAAATCTCTCAATTATAATCATAAAAACACCAATTAATTAGTGATCTAAAATCTAACTTAATTACTTACAATTCACTACTGATTTCCCATCAATCAACATGAAATCAGAGCACAAAAGTGGTCTGAATTTGGTATCAAATATAGGCAAATCACCCAAAATTTCCATCTATTAATCATGAAATCTGGAGCTAAATTAAAGGTCTGATTTTGGGTCTAATTCATGCCAATTTACCCTATTTTCATTCATAATTTAAGGTATGAACAATACATAAAAGTGGTCTGAATTTGGGTCATAATACATGCAAATTACCCCCCCCCCCCCCCCCCCCCCCAACTTCACATTACGTTTTTATTCACCAGATTTTTGTATAACATTGGTCTAAATTTAGATTCTTATACGTGCAATCACCCCCAAATCTTCACATTTAGTCATGAAATCAAAGTGTAATCATGGTCTGAAATTGGGTTCTAATACATTGAAATCACTACCCAAATTCTTTCAGTTTTACTCATGAAATGAAAATATAACGATGGACTGATTTTATCACAAAAATGCATGCAATGCACCCTCAATTCCTCTTCTCCAATTTCAGAAGCAATTCAATCACAGAAATATATAATTTGAGCCCAAGTTCTCGGCTAAATAATTAATCAAAACAATAGTAGAGCATGTATACAAATCACATTCAAGATTCTCAATTTCATCCCTTTTTAAATTAAGATCTGGAGCTAGAATTTTGGATAGATTTTAAATGTGTTCAAGGATATAGATGGCAACAAGAGGGAAGTGTGATTGTACCTTGGATTTTAAATTTTTTTGGGTGAAATGAACTTGCATACCATACAGTAGTTTCCAGGAGATTTCCAATTGCTGGATTTAGCAATAGCTTCAAGGGAGAGGGAGCAGCAACCCTTTGGCTATTTGGAAGCAATTCTAGCATGAAAGGAAGCAGCAGAGGCTGTTGGAGCTCCAATCAGAACATCAACATGGACTGCTTTGGAGCATCTCCAAGTTTTGGATGCAAAAGCAGCTGCTACATGGAGCAGCAACAGTAGCTGCAACAAAGTAAGGAGGAGGAAGGGCTTCCTTCGGCTGAGAATTGGAAGAGAAAAAGAGAGAAGAGAGAGGGTGAGGTGGGTTGATATAAATTAGAAGAGAGGGGCTTTAGTTTTTGCCTAATGGAGAGAGAGGGGATGCCAAGTGTTGACTGCTGCTGTACGTGCTGGAATTAAATTTAAATTTAGTTATTTATTTATTTTTTTAATTACATTTCCCTTTCTACTCAAGAGTGCATGCACGTAGTAAATCCTCAAGTGTCTAAATTTGAATGGTGCGTTCGCTCTGTCCGTCGATCTGCGAATGGTATACGGAACTTATCTTAAACTCTGTCTGTAGTGTTGACATGAATTGGTGCCAGTAGTGAGATGTAAAGCTCGAGACTCTGTTAGACACTACCTCACGTGGTATACCATGAAGCTTGATAATGTTTAGCACATATAACCTGGCCAATCTAGATGGAGTGTAGGTCATGCTGACAAGTATGAAATAAGCTGACTTGGTGAACCTTTCGACAACGTCCCAAATAACATCATGGCCACTTGGTGTCCTTGGCAATCCAGTGACAAAATCCATAGAAATACTCTCCCACTTCCACTCGGGAATGAGGAGAGACTGTAATAACCCTGGTTGTCTCCTATGCTCAGTGTTTCAACAGTCGGCCGACTATCCCGAATAGTCGGTCCGACTATGCGGTGCGGTGCGGGGGGGTCCCCGACTGAACAGACATCCAGTCGGTCAATAGTCGACCCGACCGAATAGTCGGCCGACTGGCCCGACTATTAAGCCTACTGGAGTTTGACTTTTGATATTTTTATTTTTTTTTCAATTTTTAATTTTTATGGGTTACATTTTACCACGGTGTCGCAACAAATGTCAAATTCTATATATCTGTTATATTGATTGGTATTTTTATCTTGGATTCATGTTAACTAATGACCATATATGTATAAAAATATAAGAACATATGTATTATAACTAATTTTTATATTAAAAAATACAAAATAGAATAATTCCGAATAGTCGCCCGAATACCGCTTATTCTCTATTCAGTGACCCCTCCGACTGAATACCGAATACCGTCTTCTGCAACACTGCCTATGCTCATCCTTGACCATCTGACAGGTCAAGCATTTGCTGCCATGATGTGCAACATCACGGTTCATCCCGTCCCTTTAGAAATGTCAGCGTAGATCACGATACATCTTTGTGTTGCCAGGATGAATAGACAATCATGAACTGTATGCCTCGTCAAGGATGTCCCTGCGTAACTGCTCATCGTTGGGCACAACGACCGGCCAACCTTCTACAAAATGTACTCGGTCACCACAAAATCATCAAATTCATCCTTGATGGCACACATGTATTTGTCCCTAATCCAAGGATCTGACTTTTAACCATCGGCTATGCGCTCCTATATACTGCTGAATCGTGGAGCACGATAATATATATAGATGTACGCTTCTGAAGATGCCAATCAGTGAAAGCTGCTAGCATATCCCACATGTATATACCATACCCTCAGAATGGGCTCTCTTGCTAAGCGCATCTGTCACCACATTTCCCTTACCAGGATGGTAAGAGATCGTGCAGTCAAAGTCCTTCAATAGCTCAAGCCACTTGCACTGTCTCATATTCAACTCCTTCTGATCAAAAAATATACTTCAGGCTCTTGCGATCTGTGAAAATTTCAAAATTCACTCCATAGAGATAGTGGCGTCAGATCTTAAGGCGAAGACAACTACCGTCGGCTACAAGTCATGGGCGGGGTAATTCCGCTCATGCGGCATCAACTGACGTGATATATATGCAATTACGTGACTTTGCTGCATCAGAACCGCTCCTAAACCTTCTCCCGAGGCCTCTATATATACTGCATAATCCTGAGTGCTTGAAGGAAGTGCAAGAATGGGCGCAGTTGTCAATCTTTCCTTCAATGTCCTGAAGGCTTGCTCACATGAATCATCACAGATAAAAGGAACTCCCTTTTGTATCAATCGCGTAAGAGGAAGAACAACTCGAGAAAATCCATTGACGAAGCGTCTGTAATAGCCTGTTAGTCCAATGAAGTTCTGAATCTGAGTGAATGTCTTGGGTTGTTCCCAAGACAACCTCAATCTTTGCAGGATCAACTGCAATACCTGCTCCCAAAAAGTCGTGTCCATGGAATGAGACATGGGATAACCATAACTCACACTTGCTCAACTTGGTATACAACTTGTGCTCTCGCAATGTGTCCAGAACTATCTTTAGATCATTCACTTGATCCCATTCATTTCGAGAATAAATCAGCACATCGTTAATGAATACGACTACAAACTTGTCCAAGTATGAACGGAAGATCCTGTTCATCATGTCCATGAATGCTGCTGGAGCATTTGTGAGCTCAAACAACATCACAACAAACTCGTAGTGCCCATATCGAGTCCTGAATGATGTCTTCGGAATATCTGACTCTCGAAACTAAGCTGATGGTATCCAGATCGAAGAAGATCTTCGAAAACACCGAAGATTCCTATAGCTGATCAAATAAGTCATCGATGCTTGGTAGAGGATAATGATTCTTCACCATGCTCTTGTTCAACTGCTTGCAATCAATGCACAATCTCATCGATCCATCCTTCTTCCTGACAAAAAGAGCTGGAGCAACCCAAGGTGAAGTGCTCGACCTCACGAAACCCAAATCAAGTAACTCCTGCAACTGCACCTTCAGCTCTCTCAACTCAGCTGGTGCCATGCGGTAAGGAGCCATCGAGATTGGCTGTATATCTGGTAGCAATGTGATCTCAAACTCAATCTCTTTCTCTCTTAGGCGACAAACCTGGCAAATCATCAATAAACACATCTGGGTAGTCTGATACTATTCTGATGTCCTGGGTCATCGGCTCTCCATCAGATGTCTCTCGAACAAATGCTAGAATGCGTCACATCCACGGTTCACAAGTCTTTGAGCTCTCAGTGCTGAGATGTGCTCTATTTTGGAGTCATGTAATGTACCCTCAAAAGTGAACTCGGTTAAGTTTGGGATCCTAAAGACAACCATTTTCCTAAAGCAATCAACTAGGGCATGATGAACTGACAACTAATCCATGTCCAAAATCAAGTCAAACTCATCAAGTTATAATTGCAGATAATCTGCGATCATCTCGTGACCACCAATCAACACCGATAATTCTCTAACTATCAATCTAATGATGAATAGTTGGTTATCTGGTCCATGGATGTGATATGGAGGATATAGGACCTCTGCAACTTTACCTACTGAAGCTCATAATCTCGTAGCAATGAAGGAATGTGTAGTTCTAGAGTCAAACAAAACATGGAAAGGACGGTTCAAGACTGAGACCATATCTTTCACCACAGTAGCTCCTGCAACAAAATAAGGAGGAAGGGCTTCCTTCTGCTAAGATTTAGAAGAGAAAAAGAAAGAAAGAAAGAGAGAGAGGGTGAGGTGGGTTGATATAAATAAGAAGAGAGGGGCTTTAGTTTTTGCCAAATGAAGAGAGAGAGGGTGCCAAGTGTTGACTATTGTTGTGCCAGAATTAAATTTAAATTTAAATTAAATTTATTTATTTCTCATCGTCTCTCTTATTTGGAAAACCAAAGTTATCCGTATTTGCACCTCGAATTTCCGATTCAGATGCTCATTATCTCATTTTGATCGTCTCTGAATGACGATCAAAATGAGTATAATATTTATACTTTTCTGATCCAAGATGGATACAGAAATTGGCAAAATAAAGTCTTTGTTTGTGACTAAATTCTTGTGATTTAAATGGTCAAACGACCTCCGATCGATGAATGGTCGATTTCATTGGTCTTATTTTATCGTATCGGATTTTATGATTGTCTGAGTTTATTTTGCGGTTCGGATTTTGCTTCGCGACATTATTGATGACACACATTACGATGCGATCGATTTTTGATCAATTACGTCCGAATGAAATTCGATCTGCGATCTATGGATTGATATGGATTTATTTAATATTAGTTGAATATTAATTGATCATGCGGACCCTTAATCGGGTGGGATTCGGGTTATTCCGATACAAATGTCACATACTCACAATGAATAATACTTGCCGTACTAGTAGAGGCAAAAGCAACAATGGCTGATGAACTGGTTGTAGAAGATCTGGTGATTGGCGATATGATCTCTCTTCGACGGGCAATGAATCAGAGTGACCTGATCGGTGATGATATTAACATGGATGACCCAGTCGTGGACCTCCTCTTCCACGTGTGCGAGGACAAACAACCTCTACCACGGGAAGCTGCCATAGCTGATGTTGTCTAAGAAGACTTGGCAAAGGGGATACTTAGTCTGCTCAGCCTGCGATACGCTTCCTCCATAGGCGGTATGGTAGCGTCTGTGAGAAGCTGAGACCGAGCTGAGTTGTATTTTGGGTTAGGGATAGCCAGAAACACCCCAGTCATGATAGAATCTCTATTGGCCTTATGTTGCTTTGGTGTGGCTGTCAAGGGTATGCAACTGTGGAGTCGCTCAAACATACCCCCTCAGAGATGTGTACATGGAGTGAAGAGGACGATCCTTCTGTTTAATTGTGAAGATATCATGAGGAAGTTGCAGTATCTTCGTCTTATTCCTCGCTTGAGAGTATGTACCTACGAGGATGCTCCACATCGCCTTTGCTATGGGTTGACTCAGGATACTATTGGCTATCTCAACAGAGACAGTGCCGGATAACCATACCTTGGCATACACATCATCTTCCTTCCATGAGACATTGGTCCTAGTCTTGTCCACCAGCTCATCCTATGTCAGAATATGCTTCTTACCATGGCTCTATAGTAGATTTAGGAACTACATCGTCCACAACTCGTAGTTTGTGCCATCCATCTTGACAATAGGTGTTGGACCCTTCAAGGTATTTGTAGATGACGTATCAACTCTGCTTTCTGGCATCATGGACAAATTTCTGAGACTAGACATATCGTGAGACATCCACGGACATGAAAAAGGGGTTGTGGGCATAGACTCATACCACAACCAACTCTAATCCAATATTGGTGCAAAGGGACCAAAAAAGTCTGATTGTGTCACTTTTCAAACAAATATCAAGCCAAAAAGCTATGAAATTAGGCTGAAAACTACTGAATCAGACCATAAAATTAAGTGCGAATCGGTAACGGACGTTTGGGCGACTCGAGCAGTAGGACCACAGAGCGATGAAAAATGTCTCTTGGGCGGTGCCAGCCACTGCTGGACGATACATGAGAGGCATTGGGCGACAACTGTCGTTGTTGGGCGGCATTAGTTGCGGCTGGGCGGTGCCAGCGGCACTGCTGACTGTCCTTGGGCTCATGCCGGCCAAGGTTTAAAAAAGCGTGAGGCGATCATTCGAAATTGAGGCGAGGCATAAGCCTATAGGTGATCGAGGCGTAAGCCTCAATTTTTTGAAAAAAAATAAAATTTAAGCAAAATACATTGAGAAAAATACATGTTAGAAAACTTGAACGCGGAAGTGTACCAGAAATAAATGATAAAGAACAATGAAAAACACATGATTTTACGTGGAACCCTACTCCCTAAGGAGCGGGATGAAACCACAGCAGAGGACCTCAAAGGGCCATATGTTGCATTGCACTTTCTCATCTGTTCCAGGACGTCTGAGACTTCTTGTATACCCTCCACAGACTCTTCAAGTCCCACCATTGGTTGATGTGGGACTAAACTCTGGATGTGGTAAATGGATATTGGAAGGATCCATTTACCCATCTTACATATGAGTGACACATACTCTAACAATATATAATAAGATTAAGTTTTGAAAAACACATTTAAGAATAATCAGCACTAGTAAAAGATACAATATATAAGCGATAAAGGCATTGAAGTTCAAAAAAACTAATACCAAGCCACTAATATACATAATATCAAGTTTCAACTCCAACTTCCATGATTCGATATGAGTATTGAACTAAAATTTATACTTGCTACTAAAGTACAATAGAAACCGTAATTTTTAGCATTCGAAGTAAAAAATATTAATATGCCTTGAATCCCAACCATTTGTCTTGCTGGACATAGTTGGAGAATCGTCATATGCATCCCCTCCTGTCATATCGTACCCCAAGATAGGGGTCTTGTTGCCCGGTCAGTGAGCCATGGGGGGTCTAAGGGGGAGCAGGTGCGCTCTCCCTTACGGGGGTGTGGCGGCAGCATCCCCGGTGATTGTACTAACAGTATTATTTTTATTCAGTTATTCACAATAAAATGTAATAATTATTTTACTTCACGTGTTTATTTTCAACCTTGCTTCTTCATATATGTGATAGCTATTCTAAGATTCACAACTTATACAACCAAATAACATCAAGTTGCAAACTTGCAACTAATATAAAATATTTATTACAATTCAAACTCAAATATGTGTGTAGTAGAACTAGTATGTGTAAATGTATGATAAATTGAATATGATGTATACAAGATCACAGAGCTTCGCTTGTTTCAAAGGATCTCTTCTCTTTGCATGGAGCTATATATAGAAATATGCAAGGTTTAACATGGAAACAAAAGCATAAAATGAAAAAAATATAATGCTTATGGAAAAATAAAGTCAAGTGCAAAGCACATAACCAAAAAGGTAAAAACAACCATGTGCTCGAGGCTTACACATCCGCTTCGCCTCGAGCGCGTCACGCCTCGAACGCCTCACACCAAGTCAGGGCGTGCGCCCCTCCTAAAGGACTTGAGGCGTGCGCCTCAGGGCGATTTTGGTGTGCCTCACCTCGAGGCATACACCTTTGTGCCTCGAGACGATGCTTTTTAAAACCATGGTGCTGGCTGAGCGATGCCTTAGGGCACTTTCAGACGATGACATGCCTATATGAAGCGCAACAGGAGGCCATGAGGCGAGGTTAGAGGGTAGGGTTGGGAGGTGGGGCTCAGGGCTTCGGGCTAGGTCTATCGCTCTGATACCATGTTGAGGAAAAATACTTCGTTATTAATTCATAGAGCCCAAGGGCTCTCTTATATATAGATAGAAATCATAATAGGTAAATTACATAATAAGTTTTGGGAAATAAACAAACTGTAAAAGAGTAACATAACATAAAAATTCTCAACAATGGTCAAGCATGTCGAGTTTAAGATTTGGGTAGAGGAACTCCACCCTTCTCGCTTGCTCCCAGGGAATATCGCTTGGGGGATGCTACACGAGTTGCAGATGATGGTGTTGTTATCGACGAAGGCAGGAGGGGGGATTGTTGGAGGCAGCAGAGGCGAGAATCCCTAAGAAGGTGGAGATGGAGGTTTTGGTTTTCCTATAGGAGTTGGATATTTCAAATTACCTGGAGATAGTGGAGCCATTGGTGCTTGATTGGTGTTGCATTCAACTCCAATGTTCGAGATGCAACCTGAAGCTCTTTTGCGGTGCTGCAAGGGCCCTTAGGTCTTTTATCGAGAGTTCTCCGGATGGAATCCTTTCAATATGTTGTGGTCCAGACCTGGTTGTAGGCCCTACTAGCTTATACTCGGACCTCTTTAATTGATTTTGGGCCCATGTAAATACTTGGCCTCCTTTCGTGCCCCTCGTTTCATTTGGAGTTGTATGGTTCTTGGATCTAGTACTTGAACGTAAGCCTGCCAATTAGGCATGACCATCATTTCTTTGTTATGAGATCTCGCTTGTTTTTCTATCCGAGGGGTGGGGAGGGCTTCGGGGAAGCTAATCACTGTGCGGGGAGGTCAGAGCCCAATGGACTTTCCAGTGCATATCTCTTCTTTTATTGAGTCCTTTGATAGCCCATGATCGGTGAGAGGCTTCTAAAGAGTTTCACAAGATAAAAATCGCGTAAGAAGAAGACTGTCCATCCCCCTCACTAAAGGATGTGAGGGTTTAAAAAAAAACTCCGAAGTTTCCAATTAGGGTCAGGTGGCACAGCCGTGTCATGCGTTGAAGTGTTGCTAGCCCAGGTGCAGTACCCCCGTTTAGTCATCTCGGGTATGCCAATGTGACATCCGGATACGAATCACCCGAATTCGAAGTCGAGCCCGACCCAATTAGGGTTCATATGATCCGACAAAACAATCAATCAATATGAAATGATTTGAATCGTTCTAGGGATCATAAATTAAAATTCGTTTGGAATTCAATCGATCAAAGATCAATTATATCGTAATTCGTGCCATCATGAAAAGCCGTGATGCGGTCTGAACTGCAAAATAAACTGAGACCACCATAAAATTTGATTCAACAAAACAGTGTTCGGAAATGCGGTCCATGCGGTCGCATATGTGTATTCGGTCACTTGACCGAAGTCATATGCCATATGCGGCAATATGCGGTCAAAACACATATGCGGCCGCATATCTGATAGGATTCATGTTAATTAATGACATGTTTATGACACATTAACTCGGTTTTTTTTCCGAGAAACCCTAATATCATCATTTACATTGATGCATTTTTTCATTATTCTCGTATATGTTGCATTTGGGAATATAATCTACGGGTATTTTTTATTATATCCATTTTTCCATTGTTCTCAACACTTATTAATGAATTGTTTACTGCTTTGTGAATTATTATCTAATGAAATTCAATCTAATTCTTCAAATAAGACATGAAATAATTTGCACTTTACATTTTTGCGCTTCTAATGAATTTTATATGCAAATTCAATTTTTTCCTATATTTTGTGTCAACAAGTTTTGTCCCTTGGATATATATATATATATGTATGTATGTATGTATAATTTGGGTGTATGATTTGTATACCTATGATTATTCTTTAGCTTTTGTTGTATAGGATCTATATATACATTAAAGTTTTTCTTATAGAATTCATGTGTTCCTCGTTGAATCTAAATTTGTATATGTATATATATGCATTAAATTCAAAATACGCACTAAAAAATAATTAATTTATAATATAATGCGTATTCATCTTATTGTTTATATTATCTTATTTGAAATTTTTGATTTTAGATTTGGTTAGATCAACTTTTTTTATATAATCACATTTTATGGTTGTATTTTATTATATTTTAAATTAAAATATTATAAATCGCATAAACCGCATATACCTCTGTATACTCCTCCGCATATCCGTTTACTCGCTTTAGACCGCATGACCGAACGAATACCTCATTTCTGAACCTTGCAACAAAATAAGACCAATGAAATCGATTGTTTGTCGATCGAAGGTCATTGGCCATTTAAAATCATCGAAATTTAATCGCAAAACAAGACCCCATTTCGACAATTTTTGAATCTATCTTGGATTAGAAAAGCATAAGTTTTATATTGTTTGATCGTCATTTCGATACAACCGAAACGATCTTTTGGTCATCTGAATCAGAGATTCACGGTGCAAAATGCAGATGACTTTGATATAAGAGAGAGATTATGGATCTAAAAAATATAGAAAATATGAATTTCGTATATCAAAACATCCCCTACACTTGGCCTCTATTCCCTCTCCACATGTCAACACCAAAGCACTTTTCCTTGCTTATATAAATACCAAACCCTCCTTAGTTCTCCCCCAATTTCCCTTCCAAGTCCCCAAATCCCAACCGAAGAAGGCCCCATGTTCTTCTCCTCTTGCTTCCGATCCAAGCAGCCTGGAACCCCTTGTTGCAACCCCCTTTCTAGGTGCCTGGAGCCCCCAACTGCTGCTGTTGTGCTGGATTGCAGCTCAAGGCAGCTTTGCAGCTGCTGCTCCAAGCAGCACTGCTGCTGCAACTGCATGTAGCCGCCATCGGCTGCTCCAAAATCCTCTGTTGGTCCAGTAGCTCTGGAGCAGCCCCCAACCCCTCTTCCTTGCTCCCTACAGCTGCTGGAGCCTCCAAAAGCAGCTGAGAGTTGCTGCTTCCCTCTCCCAAGAAGCCAATAGCTGCTGGAGCCTCTCATGCAGTCCTCTTGCTGCCATTCTGCTACAAGATAGCTGCTGTCTAGCAGCTATTCTTGCTGTTGTGAGCCTCGTTTCCTCCACAAATTTGAAGATCAATTGAGGTACTGCTACTCTTAATCACTGCTACTGCTACTGCTCCTCTCTTTGAATTGGAGCTCCTGCATGCAAGCTTGGATCTCCAATTCTTGGAGATTCCAAAGGTACAATCATTCCCCCTCTTGTTACCTTCCATGCATGTAACTGGACCAAATTTCAGACCACTGTTATGCTTTGATTTCATGTTAAAATGTGAAGAATTTTGGGTTAAAATGTATATAATTGGACCTAACTTCAAACCACTGTATATGTCTTAAATTCATGTTTAAAATTTAAAGAAATTGGGGGTGATTTGCATAAATTTAGTACCAATTTCAGACCATTAATTAACTCCAGATTCATATGTGATTTAATGAGAAATTGAAGATGCTTTAGCATGCAATTAGACTTAATTTCAGAGTTACAATAGCTACAGTTTCATGTTGGATTTTATGAGAAATTTGAAATGTTTTGCATGCAATTTAGTACCAAATTTAGACCACTGGTTGTGCTCTGATTTCATGTTAAAATGTGGAAGAAGGGGGTAATTTGACATGAATATGATTCATTTCAGACCACTATATGCTACATATTTTAGGCTTGAAAAAAGGATAATTGTGGGTGTTTCTCATGCAAATGGACCTAATTTCAGACTAATATTAAGTTACAGATTTCATGCCTTGAGAATAAAAGATTTGGGGATGTTTTTGCATACAATTAATCGTAATTTCTTATTAGCGAAATGTGAAATAGATATACAATGCAAGTTTTAGAATTTAGGAATTAGGTGTTTAAGCATGTATTTAGGCTAAATTTCAGATTTATTAATAGACTCCAGATTTTATAATTTTTAGAAAGGAAAAATTGGGATATTGCATACAATTATGCTAAAATTCATACCATATTAATTGACACGGACTCATGCGTTAGAGATGTAATATTGGAGGAATTTAATATGGATTTGAAAAAAAATTTAAAACCAATTATTGGTCAATGATCTCATGTATTAAAATATGAAATATCGGGAGATTTTGGATGGATTCGATCTTATCTGAGACCAAACCATTAGGTTCCAGAATTTCTGATTTTAAGGATGAAAAGTCTAAGGTTCTTACATAAATTGAATTGTAAGTCTTGATTCATTATTAGTCTCCTACTCTCAGGACTTTAAAGAAGATATTTTAAATATAAATAGTTGACCCGTAAGGGAAATTATCCAAGAATAGTATAAATAAAAGATGTGAGTGTTAAGATCTAGGAGGTCACATATTTTTATGAAATGACTCCGATATAAGTGAATCAATGTATGATTTCGTAAGATCATTTGGAATAGTCTTCATGATTTAATCCTTCAATATAATATACTAATATTAGATCACTATTGACAAAATTTATTGACAAGATACCTCGAAGAGATTGAGAATTGAATGAGTAATCAAGTATGATGGTGAATCAGTGATGACAATTACTTGTGCCAGTCATGGTGACTCTCACACTTGACTGTGCGAGGGTGCAGTGACCCTCAGCTTGGTAGGTGATAGGAAGCCCAGTTAAGGCAACGACCGTCTAGTGCGCGGGTCTAGAATCCCAATCTCTGTATGGTTTTCCCGAGCTGGCAATGTTTTTACGCTTCGTTGGGATCCATGTGTTCTACCAATTTCGCAGACCCTTCTTTCAGTAGGGTACCTAGGCATGAGGACCCTTGGTTTTCTTTGCGAGCTCATTTCGCCCGTACCGGTTGAGCCGATTTTGAAGTGACTCAATCCGGAGAGTCTCTCCCACCCGTCTCGGGAGCGTAGTTTTGAAGTGTGCCTAGCCCTCTCCTAGACCACACTTCTACTGAGAGGGCGAGATGGAAGAGTCTCTTAGAAGGCTTCCTCATAACTTGAGTTTTGGTTACTGTTCCGCCAGTAGATCCTAGCGAGGAAAAGTTCGCAGTCATGTGGAGTTGAGTTTGGTAACTGTTCCGGCAGTAGGTGCTGGCTAGGAAAGAGATTATATCCTGGAAATCATCAATTATCAATGATCAGTCATCAATATTTAATAAGACCCATCCTCACATCCGACATCTCACAACAATGGTAAACGCAAAATCATCTGTATCAAAATAAGAAATATTACTACCTTAGTTAGGTGAAGCTAGTGGACACACTGTTGTAAAAGTCGGCCGACTAGACCGACTAGTCGGTCCGACTAGTCGAGTCGAGGGTGTACTCGACTTGACTAGGCCAAATCGGCCAATAGTTGGTCTGACCCGATTAATCGGGCGATTAGTCGGCCTAATCAGCCGACTTTTGCATAGGGATTTCAGATATAGGTTTAGGCGCAAACCGTAAACCCGATTACCTGGTTAGAATTAGATGTGATTTAGGGCTTATTGTTAGACAATAAGATAAGATACTTAAGGTTACATGCTAACAAGTATAATTCACAAATAAATAAAAAATATAGAAACAAAAAACACTAAAAATGTTAAATAAAAATTGTAAGAAAATTCGATATACTTTTTTACTTTAAATTATAGTTTTTCATCTGGATATAAAATATCAACTAATTAATATACTATCCTGGATAATTTTACTTAAAACTTTATGAGTTAATTTCATAAAAATATTCAAATAAAAAATATACAAAAAGAAATAAAATATAACAAACATATATGCATACACGAAATGTTCTTAAATACCGTTCTAAATATATACTTATATAGCTTATAGTGTGCACACATGTACACGTGCATACACCCACGCGCTCCCACAACCACACCCACATATTCTTGCCGATTTGCATGTTGGTTAACTTATATAAGATTATAATTGTGTTTATTACGCACTAAATGTTCGTTAACTTAGATACTTCTTGTTGATTTGCATGATTGCATGATGATTAGGTAACTTAGGTTATTTATCTTTTGTGGTTGTTGATTAGCTTTGTGTTTGTGATATGTACCAAATTGTTCTTAACATTTTGCTCGTGCTATGTACCAAACATTTTGTTCTTAACTTCATTTTTTCTTCTCTTGCTATAATTTTTTAAGCTCTGAAAAGTATTAAAACTGCTAAATATATGAATATTGATGAGAGTATATGTTATAAAAATTGATTTATATATTTAAAATAATTAAAAAATTCAAAACCGACTAATGTCCGACTAAATCTGATTACTCTCCCGACTGCCGATTAATCCTTATTCAATGACCATGCCGACCGAGTACCGACTGCCGACTTCTGCAACCTTGAGTGGACATGTTGGGAATGTAGTTCGGATGCATTACACTCCACCGCATGCATATGGAGGCACCCCAACCCTATGACATTCTTTCTACCTTAGAGTCAGTGTGAGGTCTCACCTAGACCAAGACCACAAACTATCCACTGAGCTTGAGCAATTAGACAAGGACAAAGATCATAACAGAAAACACATCATCTATACTTACTAAGACCCATCGACATGACTTATAAAAGGATGATAGTCTAATCATGGATCTTATAAATAGATGAAAGTAGTAAGTATGAGTAGTTGAGTTGTGGTAATTGATCAGAGGGATTTATATACAAAACAACTTGAAAACCAACTTTGCATGCAAATAGCTTATTAAATTTACATGGTCTATCTACTGGCTTTCTTTTGAAATCACCTCAACCTTTATTAGTATTATTTTCTTCCTAAAATGGATGACATGTAAAGCACCTGCGTCACAGTAGTCCAACAGCTAGACCCTGAGCTTTCACGGTTCTGACAGTTTCCGTTTACAGTACACATTATAGCATTGTACATGATATTGTGAATTTCTTTTGTGCTTATTTATCTCTTTTGTTGTATTTTGGGATACATGTACAAAATATTGATTTCTTTTGATACATGTAACTTTATATGAAAATTAATGCAAAAATGAATTGGTGACACTTGTTGTTCCGTGGTTATTAAATTGCAAATGTCATTCAAACGCGAAAAATTTTCCCCTATTTTTGTATCTTAATGCGATCAATAGCGAATATGATACTGCAAATGCTGTGTAAACGGGTAACCCACATCTCGAGCATCTCACAACCAATGACTCATCCGCCTATTGTGTCCTAGTCCTAATCTAGTGTCATTTACATAGTTAAATCCCTACAGGTTAAGCATCACTAGAGCTGCGAGTGTGGTGCATACTGTTACAGGGTCCTTATGAAGGTTGTCTATTGGAACGAGATGAGGAGGATTGTTGGGAGGTTGTTATCTGATTGACGTGGAGGCGTGGTTCTTTTGCAGGAGACCAAGATTCAATCTTGGACTAATCATCTTTAGTGCTTGGTTGGCTAGACCTAGTTGTTAGAGTTTAAAGATGTGGATGCGATGGGTATATTTGGGGGATTTCTAGTTGTGTGGAACGATTGGTTCGAATATGTATTAGAAATTTTCACACACATGATCGGGTTCCTATTAAAGGACAAGCAAAGCTGCGAATGTAGCGCTTACTCGAGTGTTTACGAACCTTTGGATGCGACTCTTAGGATGAGGGTTTGAGAGGATTCGCGAGAGGCCAACTCACATTTCTCTTATGTTACCTGGCTGATCGGCGATGACTTCAATGTCACGCTGTTACTTGTTTGTCGTTGACCGTCCAAGCATGCACGGGGGCCATGATCATGGTTCTTTGGACTTTGTTGATATGGTAGGACTTGTATTTGTAGGTTTTTGACGCAGTCGATTGCCCTTATATGTGGCAGAACGTCGAGTCTAGATGAAGGTTGGACCATTTCCTTTGCTGATGCCATTTATGTGTCGTTTCTACATTGGCCTATGTGAGGATTGCCCCAATCAGATCTGATCATTCCCCTTTTTGGTGGAGCTCTGGTGGAGTGAGATACCACTCTATTTCTTCCATTTTGAGAAGGCTTGGTTGCTCGAATTGAGCTTCAGTGAGATGATTAGAGATTTTTGGTCCCTCATTCTAATCTAATGACACATCCATTGTGAGATTATTTCACAAGTTGGAGGGTCTTGAGGGTGATGTTACGTGCTTACAAGAAGGAGAGCTGTGCGAGATGGGTAGCTTGTCGCACGATGAGGCAACACAAGCGAGTTGAAAAGGTTGGATCGGGAGGACATCCGAGACCTTGTGCACTCTGAACTTGTTGAGCGAGCTATTTTTCAGACAACAAGCGAGTTTGAAGACAAGAAGCATGGGGTTAAATGGCAAGAGAGATCTCGACAATGTTAAGTGAGGGAAGGGGATTCCACATGAAGTTCTTCCGCTGGGTCGCAAATGAGGTAAGAGACATCCATTTCATCGAAGCTTGTGAAGTGAACTCTTCGAGGGGCACAAAGACGTGGGGCTGTTAGTGGTGAATTTGTTTCCTTGGAATGAGTCATCGGGGTTCTCATAGTGGTTGGAGATGGCGACGGTAAGGGGTCTCTACATTGTTTGGCGTGCAAGGAGTCTGTCACGACTCGAATTTTGGGTTGTTGGATGCTCCTATTTATCGGATATGGTGACCTTAACAATAATTTTATCTGATAATAATAGCTAACATTTAAAATAAGATGTGATAGAAAATGCAATAAAGAAAATACCCAGCACCTTTTCTTCGCAAAATAAAGTTTACGTAATAGAATGCCTTGCTGCATTCATTTACATATTTACCAAGTTGGAAAACAATAACACATGTGATAGCTCACCAATGCCTGTTGGTTTTTCAAAAAAAAAAGGACGGGGATGAGCAAGAGGTGAGTAACAAGGAAAAGAAAAGTAATCAAGTAGGTAATTTAGAAATCTTATTATATCAGAAATCAAGTAGGTAATTTAGAAATCTTATTGTATCAGAAAATTTCTTTTTTCTTCTTTTCTTCTAGTATTCAGTTAATTTCTATTCATTCTGATCCACATTGGGATTAGTTCAATTGATATCACCTCACCTATCAAGGACTCTGAAACCTTGGCTATTCAAGGATTGGAGGATGCATGAATTGATGAACTTATATTGCTGCATGACGCTTCAACCTTCAGCCAATCCTCCAATGCTACCCTAACAAATTGTCCTTTATTTATTTTTCTAGGTCTCTAAACCCTCAGTTCTCTAGCAATGAGGAGCACCATCTTGGAGATTTGGTTGTTTAAATCTACATGCTAGCAAACATTTTATCCTCTTTATCAATGGCTTAATATACATGGTATCGTGACACAATTGCTATTTATCCCGCCTCATACCTTCACATGACATGACCACATCTTTAGTCAGACAATCCGTATGATGGCGGTCAAGTATCATGTGTTGCAAGTAATTTATTTCTTGCGCTCAATGTATCAGTGCAACCATGTACCACCTAGGTTTGGCCTGCCATATGGATTTCTTTTGCCAATAAGGTTTCACCCAATCAATACTATCTACCATAGAAGGCCGTATCAGTGATATATCGGCGATATATCGCCGATATATCGGTTTCGACGTGAAAGAGGTTTCGTTATCACCCTGTATATCCCTTTACAGGGATATCGACGATATATCGCCGATATATCGGCGATATATCGCTATATCAGCTCACATCGGTCAAAAGTGGCTGGGATTCAATACAAAAAATCCTTGTTATCGATCGATATCGTCGATGTTTCGTCGACATCTCTATAGATCAATGCTATTATTCATGCTAGATTGATTACACTACTTATTCTTATCTAGCTACATCTAGTATTTAAACTCATATCTAGTTACATCTAGTTATTAAAACATACAATGGTTTTATATATATTTTGTTTTGGGTCGGGGGCTGGTGCGACCCAAAACATCCAGCGAGACCCCTGTACTGGTAGATTATGGTGTGACAGAAGGGTGTAGATTATGGTGCAACAGGAGGGTGTATACAATGGTTCTTCAACTTGGTGTATATTTGCAAGTTATATCATGCTATAAGAACTTGAATGAAATCCATTTCCAATATCTATAAAGTCAATTCTTCAAAAAAATCTTTAAGTCAAGAATCAACATTAATATTGATATGTTCGAAATGATCGATATATGCGATATAAGCTTCATATATGATCGATATGTGCGATCTAAGAGTATATTTGTAAGTTATTTAGTGATCTAAGAACTTGTATGAACTCCATTTTTCAATATAACAATACCAACGTATGTTCAAATATGATTGATATGTGCAATATAAGGATCATATTCTTCACAAATGATCTATGTGTCATCTAAGTGCATATTTGTGAGTTACTTAATGTTATAAAATCTTGAATGGAATCCATTTCCAATATCTATAGGTTAGGAATAAACATTAACAATGATATGTTTGATATGACCGATATGTGTGATATATAGGCTATAAATGATCGATATGTGTGACATAAGTGTGTATTTGTAGGTTATTTGTTATTTTAATAACTTGGATTTTCTTAATTTCTGAAAAAACAACAAAAAATGACTTTTTTGAGCCATTTCCTACATTTCTACCATTATCGGCGACATATCTCGATATATTCATTTCCGGGCAGACCGAAATGATATCGATATCGATACGGCCTTCCTTGCTATCAACTACAAGCCATCCTTATCATTAGAATAATCCATCATTACATCCATTTTAGAACATGTCATTTCACATGATATAAAAATGATATAATTCTATTTATAAAATTTTAACTTACTTTCCTGTATATATGGATAGATAGATTTGTGCTTATTTATTTATTTATCTTCTATTAGAAAAATAGATTTGTGCTTATTTATTTATTTATCTTCTATTAAAAAACTAACTTCACATAATTTTAAAATTCGTAACTTTATGCCAACAATTTTGTTAATGGTGCTTAACTAGCATTAATCGTGATTATTCAACGGTAATCATAATTTATTATTCTTAACTACGATTATAATGCATTAATATATAATTAACATTTCCTAATCGTTATTAGTGACATTAATCATCATTAGTATTCTTAATTGCGTTTAAGTAGTGCTAATGATGGTGATTAAGAGCTAATAATGACTTAACTGTTGTCACTCCTAATACATC
Organism: Ottelia alismoides; assembly: GCA_037367405.1. NCBI lineage: Eukaryota > Viridiplantae > Streptophyta > Magnoliopsida > Alismatales > Hydrocharitaceae > Ottelia > Ottelia alismoides. The sequence goes on along the minus strand of JAZKJV010007409.1, from coordinate 1,602,266 downwards.
CAAAATTCATAATAATTCGTACTGACTTCCGATTGGCATTAAACAATTCTATTGGATCCTCTCATCGAGCTATATTTAAGGATTGTAATTATGACAAGAACTGAGAAGGTTGAATTTAAGAGTTTACAAGATTGATCTCATTAAGGAGTTCCCTTTAATGAGGTTCATCTGCGATGCAGAAATTGAATGCAAATAGGGTGGCTAGTCCTGATGGGTTTTGATTTTCTTCTTCGAGGAGTTCTGGTCCTCGGTTAGTGTAGAGATAATTATGTAGTCGGTATATCGTTTATGCTAATTCATTTTCTTGGTAGCTTCTTATGTACCCATGGGTTCTCTCTATATAAGAGAGCCTAGGGTTCTATGGAATAACAAGTTAACTCTTTCCACCAACATTGTATCAGAGCCAGAACCCTAAAACCCTAACCCTTCCCACCGCCACCCCTCCTTGGTGCTGCCACCACCGCTACCTCCTCCCACCACCGCCTCCTCCCACTGCGCCGCCGGGCCCCCCTCCTCTCCCGCCAGCCCATTCCGCCTCCCAACCCCCCACTGCCGGCCCCTCCACTGCCGGGCCCCTCCACCGTCGGCCCCTCCTCTCCCGTCGGGCCCTTTTCAATGGATTTGAGTGCGTAAAGTCTACATATGCACTCAAATCCGATGAAGTTTATGTAGACGCTTGTCTTTTGGTCTACGAATCCTAGTTCTTCATCTCCGGCGACATGTCAGAAAACAAAGTCGATATGCCCTCCATAGGCGCGTTCACATGTCCCACGCCAATAGTCAAGATGGATGGGACGAACTATGAGCTCTGAGCGATGCAGTTCATGAGCCTCATGAAGTCTAACGGTAAGAAGCACATTCTTACTGAGGAAGAACCGACAGAGAAGACTGGGATCTATGCCTCCTGGGAGGCTGATGATTCATATGCCAAGGTCTGGCTCTCAGGCACGTTGTTGATGGAGATTGCTAATGATGTTATCCATCAGCCCACCGCTAAGGCGATGTGGGACATACTGACGGCAAGTTATTCGCAGGTGTAAAATGAGACGAAGATGTTACAGCTCCAACACGACATATTCATCATGAAGCAAAATGGACGGTCACTAAATTCCTTATATACATCCCTACGGGGGATGTTTGAGAAACTCTACAGTACTATCCCTCTTACAGCCACCGCCGAGCAGCAGAAGACTTTTAGGAATGTTACCATGGTGGGGGTACTGCTTGCGGCTCTTGATCCTGAATATGTTGCTGCCCGATCACAGATACTTGCCGATGCTACCATTCCTCCTATGGAGGAAGTCTACCGGAGGCTTAGCCACATCTCTGTCTTGTCCAGTACTTCTACTCCACCACCTTCGGCAATGGTTGCGTCCCGAGGGAGAGGTGGTCCGTCTTCATTCCACGGTCGTAGATCTCGTGGTCGAGGTGGTCGTTTTTGCCAGCCATGCATTTTTTGCCATCGCACAGGCCACTCTGGGGATACATGATATTCTAAGTATGGGTTTCCGGCATCGGCGCGAGTAGCCAAGCATGTTGCATCCCCGTCGGCATCTATTTCAAATCACAGGTTTGAGGAGCTCGTGGCGAGACTACGTGGTATTATGCCTCCCGCGTCTACAGATTCTCCAGGAGGTTCTTCAGATATTACTGCTTTAGCGTCTTCCAGTATTTCTGCTTCTGCTAGCACCTCAAGTAGTGCTTCTGCTTTTACATCATGTCATAAATCAGATGTCTCAGATTGGATTATGGTCTCTGGTGCAACACATCATCTTTGCTGCGACAGAGATAGACTCACGTCATACAGGGAGATTCTACCAGGACGGTTAGTGGTAATAGCCGATGGGACTCATTCACCCATTATTGGACAGGGGGAGATTACCTTGTCGCCTTCCATGCATTTACATAATGTTCTACATGCCCCTGATTTTTCGATGAACTTACTGTCTATTAGTCAGATTACAAAGACTTTGCACTGTCGCGCTATACTTGACCCATTTTCTCTTATATTTCAAAACATACTAACGGGTAGGGTGATTGGCTGTGGCTCTGAGCAGGATGGTCTCTATCGTCTGGTCCGGAATTCCTATGCTGGCATCTCCTCTTATTCAGTCGGATCAGTCTCTTCGTATACATGGCATCTACGCTTTGGTCACTTCCCGCTTCAGAAGATGCGTCATCTCTTGCCTCAGATTCCTCCAAGTTCTTCCTTTCGGTGTGAAGCTTGTCAGTTGGGAAAGCACCATCGAGCTAGCTTCCCTAGTCGTCAGTGTCGGAGCAGTAGCCCCCTCTTTGAATTATTTATGTCGGTATTTGGGGTCCGAGTCGTGTTCCTGATCACCAGGGACACATGTTTTATCTTGTAGTCGTTGATGATTTCTCTCGTTTGTCATAGGTATCTCTATTATAGAACAAATCTGAAGCAGGGGATGTCATTAGAAATCTTATAATTGAAGTGCAAAATGTTTTTTCCTCTCATGTCAAATATGTTCGTACGAACAATGCTTTGGAATTTTGCACTCGTTCTCTCTCACATTTCTTTTCGTCAAGATGTATTATTCATCAAACCACATATGCTTACATATCTCAACAAAATGGAGTTGCAGAGAGAAAACATCGTCATCTTCTTGATATTACTCGAACACTACTTATCCAGAGTTGTACGCCTATTTCTTTTTGAGGAGATGCAGTTCTTACAGCCTGTTACCTTGTGAATCGTATGCCATCCTCGGTACTTGGTGAGAAAAATCCTCTTTCTGTTGTTTTTCCCGGCAAGGAATTATTCTCTCTTACCCCTCGTGTCTTTGGTGTTGTTGCTTTTGTTCACCAGTTATCTCCTGGACTTGACAAACTCTCACCTAGAGTTGTCGAATGTGTCTTTGTGGGTTACTCTCGGACTCAGAACGGATACTGTTGTTATGATCCCGTAAACAGGAAATACTTTGTCAATGCTGAGGCAACCATGGTTTTGATCGGCTGAACCATGCACTTATTTTCCTTCTCCCGAAGGATGTATCGGGGAGAGTAGGGGATTTTCAACTAATTGCTCTTTCTAATGCAATTTACCTAGTGGTGGCAAGACTGTTGGCTAATCGGCTACGAAATGTTCTCGAAAACCTTGTTGATGAAGTCCGGACTACTTTTTACCCCTACTGAAATGCCCTACCTCGACGGTAGCGCATTTAAACACCTATTCTCAAGATTTACCCAACAACAGTTATAGACAACCTGCATGATATACCATTCATACAAAAAGAAATATAGGAAAAATTAAACTTCCATTGATAACTAGATGTCCACATAAGGATAACAATAAAACCTCAGAGTCTCTTTATTACATCATAATAGATGAAACAGAGGGGAAACAAACAACTACACCACTAAGCCTCAACCTCAACAATGTCCTACAGATGCACCACCGAAAATGCGAGCCTCCGTCTCCTGTTTTGCACTTCCTGTTGGATTTCCAAAGAATGTAACTTATGAGTCAACTGACCCAGTAAGGATAAGGTAAATTATAAATCAAGAGATTATAGGTAGGTAATGCAAATGCAGTAACTGAACAAGTTTAGGAGAGAATATTTTCAAAGCATATAGCAATATACAATCACTTTTATTTTAGGCCTTTAACACACATGCAACCAAGACCAATTCCTTGACATATCTTAATCCATATTTTTATTTACTTATCCCGGACTCGCTCGTCACAGAAGAAAGCTTGCACTAGGAATGAAGTCTGCAACACTTCATTAATAATGCCACCAAAAACCTGTGCGCAAGCGCAATCCTTCAGCTAGTCCAGTTGGTAGTACTCTGACACTCGAGACGGGACGTACAAGTCCAGTGAGTCTCAACTCTGTCAATCGAGTCTGCCGGAGAAGTCTTGCTTGCTCCAAAACAAGTGCAACAAAAACGGATCCGTATGGTGCGATGCACGCGTGCATCCACCTCTATTCCACCAGAGTACCTACCACCACCCCACTCTGTGATGCCCCTTGAGTGGGGATGACTCACTGTTGGTTCATCCGGACTACAAGGGTGTGCACCCACCTTGTAGTATCGTATAGCTACCTCCACATGTATTCAAAAAGGAACCATTTTAGGAGCTAGCCATGGTTTCCATAATTCCTCAAATCTATTCATTCAAAAATCAAGAGCATCCCGCACATAAATTATGACTTACCCACAAGTTACTTGAATGATAAACCATATATCAGGTTCCTCATCGTATCAAAATTTTCTAAGAGAGAGACTGAGGGCATTTTGACTTATACAATTATCTATTCGCAAGTTTGGAAACTCTAATTCTAATACGAACAAATCGGACACTGAAACTTGAAGGTAAGTGATTAACAATATTCTATAATATTAAATAGGTATAATGATTAAATCTAGTCGGGAACATAAGTCCCACCATATCCACGAAAGGTATTATATAAAGAGGGCACATGTTTTTTTAAGAGTGTAGGAAGTCAGCGTAAATTTTTATATACATTAATATATCTATAAGCTAACCTGTCAAGGATATTACACACTATAAAAATATATAAAGATTAAGGTTTTATTTATTTATAAGAAGATAATTAATAGTAGCTTATCTTGTTAAAACTTTATCTCGTAATTCTTTTTCCGTAATTATCAACACATTCTGGTAATATGAACATTGTGCCCGCTTAAATACCACAAGCCTGAAAATAGTAAGCAGTTGTCATATACTATTATTAGATTACATAACGTGCATATCTCACACAGAGAGGAAATCAAAAGTATACATGGTATATTACAAAAATCTCAAGTTCATAGAGGTGACTCACGGATCCAAGTTTCGACTCATATGTCATCACGCTAACTTTATCCACTAGATCAATTAATACCGAGATATTCATGGTTGGAAAGATTTATGCCTAAATCATGTCGCACTATCTGATACTAAGGTTCAACTTAGTATCCTTTAGGGTTAATACTCGTTTCCTATCCTATAATTTTCCGCACAACCAAATTATAAAAAAATCATCGAATTTCCAAGGGAGAACTTAATCCCAACAGATTCCAACTCATATTATACACACTATTATTTGATGTAAAAAAAGATCTTTCCAAATTCATGGTAATGCCTACCACCATAAAGCCAAGTATTACAATCTGACAATAATCCACAGGCACGATATTCAAAGTGTAATCAACGAAATTAATATGTTTGCTCCCAAGAACTCCATTCAACAATGGCATATTCACAGGCTTCACATATTTTATATACGATGTCCCAACACATAGTAGTATTTGGGTTATATATTAATATCCTTGGTAAAAAAAGAGGAAATAAATCCAATAATCTAAAAAAATACCGTGAGGTCATCAAATCATAGAATCAAACTAACACTTCTGTGATGATGATATCATATAAAATATTATATCAAGTCCATTTAAGTGCACGGTATTCATGCTATCTTTCAAATGAAAATAACGTGATAACAAGACGAAAGAGATCTCAATATACCAACATCAAAAGAGAATCCTGGGGAGGATCGAAACCAAACATATATTCCCCAAAATCGACCATCTTGATCATGAGACGTGAACACAAAAAGAGAGATGGTCGAGGATCCGTTACCTATATTCGTGCACGTCTTTGATCCACGCGCTCGATCGTCCGATCAAGAATCCGATGAGAGGGTTGCCTTTCCCTTGCGATGGCTCCCCTCGTCTTCTTCTTGTCTCGAAGCTACGAAGCTTGCACCGTTATCCTTTTGGTTCTCTAGAGAAGGAGAGGGAACGAGATAAGAGAATGACTTGGGGAGGAAGAAAATTGATGAATTAGGGTTTGGAAAGGAGTAGCAATGAGAGGAGATGAAGGGTGGGGGTATTAATATAGTTTGTGATTAAAACCCTAGTTTTAGGATCCCTAAAATAGCCTTAATTCGTAATTAACTTATCTAATCCCGTAACCATTAATGCCCTCAAAATCCATGACCCCTCTTCACCAAAACAGACATATCTTCCACATCCGAACTCGGAATTACGCATTTTTGGACTCGTTCGAAAGCTTGCGACGAGATGCTTCTTTTGAGTATAATATTGAATAGGTTTTAAAACTTCAGGAAAATCGAAAATTGCGGGGTGTTACATCTCTACCCCATGATGATGAACAATATTGTTACGGGCTCATAGATTGTGCAACTAGAAACATATGGGCGTTCATGAACTTTAATGGAAGATTGATTTTTCGAAGGCATACGATTGCATTTATTAGTGCTTTCTCTAGGCGGCTCTGGCAAAACAAGTCTTCCTGGAATATCCTTGATAAAGAGACGTGTCCTCACAATTTCTATGCCGGTTTTAATTAATGGGAAGCCAACATATAGTTTTTTAGCCCCAATGGGGAGTCAGGTAGGGTTGCTCGCTTGCTCCACTACTCTTCGTAGTTGCAATTGATGTTCTTTCTATTATGATGCGTCAATTGATGCCGAGAGGTGGCACCTTAGGATACAGTCGAAATGAGATCTTAATCCCGATGTTATAGTATGCATGTTTATATGCGTTGAATCTTAACTATCTGACCCTGGTTGAAGAACCATTGTATGCACCCCCTCTTGTTGTACTATACCCCAATTTGACGGGGGTCTTGCTTCCCGGTCTGCGAGTCTATTTGCAGGGGGTGCGCTCCCCTCCTACGGATGTGTGGGGCAGCGCCCCCAGTGAAATTTTTTATTAACGATTCTATTTGTATTTGAGTATTTGGATCCGTTTGTACCGGGGATCCGTTCGTACGGGAGTAGTATATAAACTTCCATAGGTTACGGCTCTCTATATCCTCTGTAATTACTTTTTTACATAGTTAAAATCTATCGCCGACACCCAAGGATGTAGCTCCGTTATGGGTGAACCTTGTAAATCCGTGTCTTCGTGCTTGCGTGATTGATCTTGTTTGTGCATACTTCTATGATTCACAACAATGCATATGACACAATCTTTTTTATTGAGGGTGGGGGGACTTCAGTTGTCACATGCATGAGCATTATACTTGATACTTTTAGAGAATTCTCATAGCTTACAGTCAACAGATCCAAATCTATCTTTGTACCGTTTCGGTTTATCTGAGGATGAGGTCAAAGAGTGCATCGATCATCTCAAGCCCACGTGGGTGTCTTCCTTTTTGCTACCTGGGTTGCCGCTCTTTAGTAATAGGTTGCATTAGTCGGAGTGGCTACCAGTGGTTGAGACTCGAGAGACTGGAGCGGAAGTCGACGGGGTGGAATGGCTCCTATCTTTCTAGGTGAGTTAGGCTTATACTTCAAAAGATGGTACGCCAATGATTCCTGTGTTTTTCATGTCCATTCACATCCTTCTACGGGATTAATAGCCACGTTAAATCGTGCATGAGAAGATTGCTCTGGTTTTCTTTTGATGGATCTTTAGAGGGTTGAATTTGTTGAACTGGGATATTGTTACACTTCTAATTGATCAGGGGGGCCTTGGGGACCGCGTGCTGGAAGATATGAACAAATCATTTCTTCTCAAGTGGGCGGCCAAAAATATGGGATAGTGGATTGGACCTTGCTTGCCGTTTGAGACGGAAAATTTATGACCTTCCAGTAAGCTTTTGCCCATTCTCCCGAGTTCGGGACTTTGGCGATTGACAATCTGGAAAGGGATATGTATTACTATTCTCTAGGTACCTTCTTATATGCGACATGTAGTGGGAGATGGTACTTCTTTCAAACTCTGGTTGGACGATTTGGACTGAAGAGGGTCTGCTGTACACCTGTTTTCCTCTGTTATTTGCCTTGGAAAGGGACCTCGATATGTATGCATATGAGGCATGGATTGGCAACTAATGGCTTTTTTGAGCAATGCCTTTAGGATTTTATTTGGCTGATTGATCTCATTGCTAGATCTGCAAGGCTGTTTACGTGATGGGAACATTGTTTTTGGCAGGATGGTCACTTCTCGATCGAGAAGGAATATTGTTCACTCAAGGTTAGTGTAGCCCACAATTAGGGGTTGAGAAGCGTGATTGCAAATTTATTCGGGTCTTGCGCATTCCTATGCATGTTGGTTAAAGTGAAGACGAGCCTCACTGTTATATGTGATAAGAAAATTCCTTTGAAAATAAAAGAAAAGTATTACAAAGTAGTCGTGAGAATTGCTATGCTCTATGGATATGAATTTTGGCTGGTAAACTATAGACATGTGCAGAGAACGACAATAGCTGAAATGAAATTGCTAAGGTGGATGTGTGATCGTACAAAAAAATCGAATTTGGAATGACAGATCTGAAGAAAAGTTTGTGTATCTCCGATAGAGGATAAGATGGGAGAAAACTGTTTAAGATGGTTTCGTCATTTGCAAAGGAGGTCGGTTGATGTTGCATCACTTAGAAGATACGAGATTTGGGATGTTGAACCGGCTAAGGGAGGGCAAGGAGGTCCAAGTAGTGTTGGAATGAGACTTTCCGAAGGGATTAAGTCATTTGAATATAGTCCCAAGAATGACTCAAGATAGATCTGAATGGATCTAAAGAATCCATGTAGCCGTCCCTAATTAATATGGGAAAATGCTTTGTTGTTGTCATCGTCGTCGTTGTTGTCCGGAGATGGGAGAGGACGTTGACAGGTCATGTAGGGCTACCTTTCAGCCGGGCAAAGACATCACTTGTCCCATCTGTGGTGTGGCACCTGAAGACCTTAATCATTTATTCTACTCTTGTGCCTGCACTTGACAGGTTTGGGATTCGGTTGATATTGCTTGGATTAGTATCTTTGTAAATATGCACTTCTGGGACAACGTGGTCACAAATCAGTTAATACCTGCTAGTGTGGAGACCGTCGACAACTTTATGGGCACGAAATTGTGTCAATTTTAGAGCTGAACGATTTTATGTTGAGAATTTTATTAACCTTTTCAGATCTCTCCTCGAGACCTGATTTTTGTAAGTTCAACCGCTTCTAATATGTTAGAAAATCGGAAGCGGAAGTGTAACATGGAATGAGATAAATAACAAGAAAGAACAAGCGGGATTTACGTGGAACCCTACTCCCTAAGGAGCGGGATGAAACCACGGGAGAAGCCCTCAAAGGGGCGTGTTTCTCTATTGCTTTTCTCAATGAGTACAGGAGGTCTGGGGCTCCTTATATAGCCTCTCCAGAGCCTCCGAGTCCCACCACTGGATGATGTGGGACTAAACAACTGGGTGGGGTAAATGGATCTCCTCCAGGATCCATTTACCCTGCTACAACACAATGGGCGCACTACCTAATACTCCAACACTCCCCCTCAAGCTGGAGCATGCAATGCTCAGCTTGGACAAACATAAAGAGACTCAACTCAACGCTACAGGACACTACGGACAATATCGACCCAACGCGCACATTGCTGCAGTCGAGGACGTTGCTTCTCATGCCGTGCAGGTGAGGACGAACGGGCTGGAGTGTGAGTCAACTGAAGACTCGTAACCTGACCATCGAGTCTGAACTTGCGCCTGAAGTCTCCTCGTCGGAGAACTGGGTCTCTCCCATCTGGCTCAGAGAATGGTGCACTTCTCTGGTGTACCTATGATACCACATGAAAACCCTTGCCAACATATGACATAGGGAATGGTCCTCTACTCTGGAGTCCCTATGGCTCACATGAAAACTCTGGCCTGACAACTAGAAGAATGATGGGAACCTCTGACAAATGATGGCAACTTATGCTCATCTGACAATGACCGCACACTCGTGCGTGTCTGAAACTGGAGACTCGGAAACACTGATCGTCGAGTCTGATCATCTGGCTGGTCTGGAGACTGATATCTGAATCTGGATCTGGAAGAAGAACAGACCTGTGACTCTACATATATACTCCCCCTTTCTCCCATACTTGTCGGAACATGAACATCGACAAAGTTGGGAGAAGACAAGATAAATACGGGGGTAAATAACAAGAACATGAAACTTGCGGCTTTGTCAAATTTTTTTTTTTAAATAGCCGCCATGATGATGATTTTTTTTTTAACACAAGCCGTTCAACCTCCTTTTTTTTATACGGCTTTTCAACTTTTTTTTTTTGATAAACTTTGCGTACAGCTTTTGTATTGTATACGCGCCTCTTTTCAATATATATATATATATATATTTTTAAAAAACTTACCGCTCACATGGGCCCTAAAAACTCATGAGTCCTCTTTTTTTTTTCTCACAAACCAATATGGGCTTCAATTTTTTCCTTTTTTTTTCGTTGAGCCGACTGTAGTCAGACCCCCTTTCTCCCTTTTGTTTCAAATCGAACACGTCTTTTCATTTTAGGGTTCCCAGTTGGGACCCCTCCAATCCCAAAGCCACCGCCCACCCTTATTAGGGTTCCCTGGATTGGGAACCAACTATTTCCAAAGGGGCCGCCGCCTCAGGGGGAACCGCCTGGCTAGGGCGCGATTGGATGGTCGTCTCTTGGAGAAGAGCTTGCCACCGTGGACGAGCTCCATCGCGAAGGTGGATGCGGTGAAGGGTGGTGCGCCGCCGCAGACTAGGAGGGGTCAATCGTTGGTGGGGGCCCTGGAGCCGGGAGACATAGAACGAGCGGCTTCGTGCACTGGAAGAGATGGCGGTGCCGCCAGGAGCATAAGCTCCACCTGGGATTTGTACGAAGATCGAGAGGTGCTCGGCCTGGAGGCGAAGTGCGGCACTGGAGAGGTATGTTGCTGCAAGGAATGCGCGCGTGGGCAGGGGCTACTTCGCCGCTCGCGTTGGAGAGAAAGGAGGGGCGCAGATTGAGAAGATGCGCTGCTTTGCTGGCTCCGCCTGGAGCTTTGTGAAAGGGTTGGAGCTTTGTGCGATAGAGGTGATGAAATGGAGGCGCCGCCTGGAGCGGCGATCTGGTGCAGCCGTCGATCTGGTGCAGCCGCCTACGTGAGGTGATGCAGTCCGCACCGCCTGGCTAGGGGCTGGGAATCGTGCGGGGAGGAGATGCGATCCACCGACTGGAAACGGAGATGAGGGAGCAGTTCCATGCAAGGCTGTGTAGATGAAGTTGTTGGCTTGATCGTTGGCGATGTCGATCTGGACAGACACAACGTGTTATCAGATTCCCCCTGCGCGATCTGGAGCCGCTAGGGCTCTACCTTGAGCCTTCGGGAAATAGGAGGATGCACTAGCAATGATCTCTGATCTCTGGACAATATATCTAGGGTTTCAAAAATTAAACCCTAGCAATGATAACATGGCGCAGAACTTGAACAAATTCATATGTAAATCTTCATCACAAACTGACTCTCGAAAAAATTACATAAACTCAAGAACAAATCTCCGAGAATCAAACCCGCTCTGATACCATGTTAGAAAATCGGAAGCGGAAGCGTAACATGGAATAAGATAAATAACAAGAAAGAACAAGCGGGATTTACGTGGAACCCTACTCCCTAAGGAGCGGGATGAAACCACGGGAGAAGCCCTCAAAGGGGCGTGTTTCTCTATTGCTTTTCTCAATGAGTACAGGAGGTCTGGGGCTCCTTATATAGCCTCTCCAGAGCCTCCGAGTCCCACCACTGGACGATGTGGGACTAAACAACTGGGTGGGGTAAATGGATCTCCTCCAGGATCCATTTACCCTGCTACAACACAATGGGCGCACTACCTAATACTCCAACATAATATGTTCTGGGACACACTATCACGGGTGTTTCCACTTTTTTATTCAAAAAATGACGATTTAAAAGGGCAATCACGGGTTTTATCTCATTTGTTTCGGTCGGCCTTTTTCTTGCAGCTTTATGTTGGGAAGAGCACTGACAGCCCGGGAGCAACTTTTCTTGGCACATGATTTTGTAGGTTGGATGAAGAGGACGGTAACCCTCAACCATAACCAACTTCGTATTTGACCAACTAACCATCAACTTAGGTCACATAAAGATTAAGCTATTTGACTACCATATTGGATCTATTAATATAGCCGTATAACCTAGATCATGTGGACCGCAACTTAAATATTTTGATGGCTGCAGGAAATGTTCGAGTGCTTGTAGACCATCTCCCAACCACTGCTAACAAAATGCACGCAAGTACACATGGAAAGAAACATTTAAACAATCCAATGGCTTGTGTCTAACATGACCAGAAGCATTAACATATCCCAAACTTCTGCCACCGTAGATTTTGGTACTTTTTCACGGACATTGTTTGTGAGTTGATGCCATTCCATTGTCGAATTGGTTATTATTGGTACTAGGGTTTGTTATTTATCGTGTCTAAAATTTGAAATCTTACCATTGCATTTGGTTAGTCTTCTGCACCTTCTTATGTACCTACCTCTCTCTCTATATATTTATATCACTGAGCTGTTAGTCATCTATCTTTTTTAAGGTATCGTAGGCCAGCGCACTTCTATATTCCGTGAACCGGTTGGGAAAAGTGGGCTGACATCTCGAGTTTGACGAGTTTTTCGTTGTCTTGCAGGCATCATTTATTGATCTTGACTTGAAGCCTCTGGAGAAGATGGTTTACTACTACGAGTTGGACCAGAAGATCGTTAACCTGTATAACAAGCTTATGATGAGGACTGATAATGTGTCTTCCACAGGGTTGCAGTAGGAATATTTTGATGGTGGTGACCTGATTCGAGATGTCTTGTGAATGATAAAGAGTACACACATAATAAGCATTACGAAGCAGTTGGACGAAGTCATGGAGGATCGCCTTCGAGAGAAGTGTGAGGTTCCTTTGAACTTCTATTTTGTTTCTTTTTAATTTATGTTTGTAATGCATAAAGTGGGGTCTCACATTCTTCGGAACCTTTGTATGGCCCTCGAGTTTCTCCTATGCAATTTTAATCCTTTTTGCACATGATAGTGTTTGTTAGCAATGATCCGATTGTAGTTGCTTTTTCCAATGAAAAAAAGGCATGAAACACTATTTGTACAAATATTAACCATTTTTCTTCTAACGTCATCTAATACCCCTCCTGTTTGGGTTATAACCATTTTAAATACCCCTCCCATGCACCACCTTTCTACACCAGAAAACCCCAGCCACCATCGAGGCTCGGGCCTAGATGGCTTGTCATCCGTCCAAGGTTTGGCATTTCCTCGTCTGCTGATCTCACTGTATGCCTGTCTTTGTGCCTGTCCTCCTCCCATTGCATGCCTATTGTCTCCCGTCGATCCGCTCTGCCACCGGCCGCCCATGTCGGCCTTGGGAAGATCTGTGGAGTTGACATCAGTTTTTTCAGTTCAAACTGAACATAGAACTTAAATAACATCCTAAACTGTGTATGAAGATGTTTTTAACTGGACTGAATACTTAACTACATGTACATATATCAATGTGGCTTGATTACAAATATAAGTAGGTAATAAATGCATCAAATGCATATACGTATATGATACTTGAATATTGGTACGTGCTTGCCGGTGGCGTGCACACTATGCAAATTGGTTAACTGTGGATACATATTTTCTTGGGTACATGTTGAATATTGTAATCATGCATCAACTATTTATATTGTTTAATTTGACATCTTCTTCGTTGGCTCCTTCGCTTTTGGCCCTTGACATTTTGGTTGAAGGATTGGGAGGAAGTTGGTTGGAGTCAAAATATGGGGAAAGCTGATTTGGATGTTGGAGGGAAAGACAATGTTGAATCCAATATTTTAAACTTTGTGGGACACAGCATAGTCCACTTCTAGTAAATGGGAGTATATAGATAGAAAGCAAGTTCAAGCGTTTTATTGATTTAGTGTTATTATAAAAATGTAAACCGCACGTGTGGGACTCTTCTCGTCCTTGGGCTTGCCCGAGGGCTTGGAATGTCCCTTTTCTTTACCGATGTTTGTTACTTTAAGCAAATTCGAAGAGTGGGCATGTGGGATATGGTAAACTAGTGAACATGGAGTCGTGAGTTGCGTCTCCTGGTTTCTCTCCCACAGCAGACAATGTTTATGCGTCCCTCGAGGTTATTTGGCATTATCTTTTGCTCATCGCATTCTTTGCTCTCATCATGTGAGTGTTGCATCAAATTGTCTCAGTTGAGACTTACGTTCTTCCGAGGTGTTTGTTGACGATGATTGTGGATAGAACGTGCCATTTTTAGGAGTAGATCGTCATATCTTGGGGATCCTTAGTAAGATCAGCCACAACAATACTGTGGGGGCAATATCTTTCGGAGGAAACTCTTTTCGGTGGATGCTTTGATCGCAATGGTATCCAATGCTTTGTTTCTTTTCTGTGTTATTTGATGTTTATTCAAATTTGGATTTTGCCTACATCACTTTTAGTGGTTATTTTGAACATCTTGAGCAATCAAATCTATGCTGATGCATACTATAATTTTTATGTTTATCGCTATTTATTCTTACTTCAAAATAAAGTTAGATTTAATTATGGCATTTATAATGTTATATCTATGTTTAACACCTGTATCAAAGAGTTATTTGATACCCTTGTTAATTAGTATGTCGGATTTGGCATTTAAATTGTTGGTTAGATCGATTCAACGACCCAAACTTGACACATTGGCAATAACATGAAGATTTTGGATGACAATTGGCTTCGTTTTATGTTTCAAACCATACATGCTTGATAGTGAATAAAGAATACCCTTAAACGCGAAGGGTAGCAAATGAATGGAAAGAGCATGATTATTTTCGCCATGGTTGTATACTTTTAGCTTTATCCAATGTGCCTTTTGATGTTTATAACTTCCCTAGATAAATTGGGATGGGGTTTTGAGATGAGCTTAACGGTACAATATCGAGGATCTTGATATTGAAATATATTGTTGCTATGTTCTTTAAATTTCGAATGATTGAGGGAAGTGGGTGACATGGACACCCTTTTTGCTACTCCTTGGGGTTTGTGAGGCATGAAACTTTGAAAAAAAGTTTCAAGTGATTTTCATTGTTGAGAATTTTTTTTAAATCTTAGGAGGACTTCTGAATATCCCTCGAACACAAGAAGGAAAACATTTCTCTGGATGACGTGACAATGGTTATCGTAATTGAAGAGGAGCGTCGAAAACAGAAACCCATGATGCCTATTGATGGTTAGGGGAAGGTCAATGTGATAACGTTGAAAGGTAAATGAAAGAATACAACAATAAAGCTTACTCCCACAATTAAGTAGGGTCAACTATATGGATTTTTTGCCTCTATTTAGATCTATTTTAGGTCATTCTCAGGCTTAAATCCAAATAACTAAGATCTCTTGAAATAGTCTTATTCCAATACTTCTCTGGTCTTCCTCACCTTTTCTTAACCGGCTCAACATTCGAAATCTTGCAACTTTAACTGGTGTATCAGCTGATCTCCTTTGCAAATGGTCAAACCATCTTAATTGAGTTTCTCTCATATTATCCTCTATTGGAGCTATGCCAACTTTTCTTCTGATCGCATCATTCTGAATATGATCTTTTCGTGCATGAACACATCCATCTTAGCATTTTAATTTCTGCTTTTATCATTCTCTACACATGTCTATGGTTCACAGGCTAACATTTTGATCCATAGAGTATAGCAGGTCTCACGGCTGCTTTGTAATACTTTTCTTTGACTTTAAAGGGATTTTCTTATCACAAAGAATAGTATAGGTTCCTCTTCATTTTGCTAACATGCATTTATTCTATGAGTAACACCTCCATCAATTTCTCCATCTTGTTGCAAAATAGATCTCAAATATCTAAAAGACTATTTCTTCTGACTATTATCATCCTTAATCTTTACCTCGAGCTCGTCACTGTTGTTTCCATCAAATGGGCACTCCATATATTATGTCTTAGCCTTACTTATATGAAATCCTTTAATCTCTTAGGCATGTCTCCAAACCTTCATCTTTTCATTTACTCCATCTCTTGTCTCATCAATCAACACAATATCATCGGCGAACAACATAGACCAATGTATCTCACCCTGAATGTGACTAGTCAGCTCGTCCATAATCAACGTACAAAGGAATGGACTCAAAGCTGAACCTTGATGCAGATCAATGTTGATGTTAAAATAACCAGTCTTTCAAAAATAGATCCTTACACAAGATGAAGCCTTGACATACATATCCTTTATAAGTTATCCTTATATAAGATGAAGCCTTGGCATACATATCCTTTCTAAGGTTAATATGTATGAAATGTATTGGTCTCTTCTCTAGACTCTCCACAATATACTTGTGGGACTCAATCATGAGCCTTCTACAAATCAATAAAAATCATATGGAGGTTCTTCTTTTTAGCTCTATAAATCTCCATTGTTCTCCTCAACAAATGGATATCTTCGATATTTAAGTGACCTGGCATGAATTCGAATTGATTTCCAATTACTTTGGAAACTCCTCAACCTCTTTTTAATCACATGTTCTCAAATTTTCATAGTATGTCTCATCAGTTTGATACCTTTGTAATTTGAATAATTTGAAATGTCTCCTTTATTCTTATAAAGAGGTACCACAATGCTTCTCCTCCATTCTTTAGCCATTTTCTTCCTTTTACAAATAAAATTGAATGAATTTGTAAGCCAAGTCAAACCCCGTTCACCTAGAGCGCTCCAAACTTCTATAGGAATGTCATCAGTTCGTACTCCTTTCCCAGCTTTTGTAACCCTTAAAGCCTCCTCTATTTCCTTTCTTTGTATTCGTCTATCATGATTCATGTGACATTTACTACCAGCAAGATCTCCCAACTCTTTATTCCATTCCTTTATGAAATGCTTATGGAAATACTGCTTCCATCTAGTCTCTATATCCTTTTGAGTAACAAGCATATGTCCTTTCTCATACATGATGCATCTCACATGAGAAATATCTTTGGTTTTCTTTCTCTAGCTCTGGCCAATCTGAATATATCCTTCTGGCCCTCCTCCGAATCAATCTTTTTTTACAAATTTTATAAGCTTTCGACTTAGCTTCACTTACAACCTTCTTTGCTTTCTTCTTCGCTATTTTGCAGTTTTATATGTTTCATATGTTCTCTCCTTTACATAGATTTAAAGCAAGTTCTTTTAGTTTTAAGCTTCTTGCACCGCTTTACTCCACCACCAAGCTTCCTTTTGGCTTGAACTCTCCCCTTAGACTCGCTTAGCATCTCTTTTGCTAGAAGGTAAATGAAAGAATAGTAAGAATAAATCTAAAATTGGAGGTAAGATCCAGAAAAAAAACTAAGAGTAAACCATGTTGACAATATGGAGAGATATGATATTTTAAAAATATTATTCGAAGTTGAGAGCCAACAAAATGAGTCATTAGTAGAGTTGAGCATTTGGTATGGCCAACGAGAACCTAACCCCACCCATCAAAACTCGGGTCCATGCCCGATGTCTATATGGGTCCGGTCCGGGTCCAATGACTCATCGATGCTTACCTGAACATTAGGTTTGCTCCAATGAGGTGTATGTATCAATTAAATACAAACTCTGTACTATCCATGGTCTTAATGAATGATTCATGGGCATTAATGCAAATGTTCATATTTGTACGGACATAGAATTCATATTAGTTTATGAGGTCATTGCTCGTATATTCCCTTCAATCAAATTGGATAGCAAAGCAAAACAACATAGCCCTTGTTGACATGGGCGATCAACTTCCATGTCAGGGAAAGATTCAAATATGATTTGCCATATCCAGAATAAAGTTCCCCGGAGGAGAAGGATAGTAATCCATTAAGACGTGGAAGATGAGTACTATGTCAAAGTATCGGGGTTTCTTACAAAATTGATAGTCCTCAAATATAAAGATAGAACCTCTATCCTAAAATTAATGACGATGTGTTCTTAGGTTATTTGAAAGTAGCCACTTCTATGGTTTTTCAGTAATCAATTCAGATGCATCACTAATAGATGCCGGCACTATTGTAGAATTTTGCATATAATATTCCATGAGAACGTGTTTCCAATGAAGACTAGAATCCTTCTAGATATCGTGATGCTTTTATTTTCTATGAAGCTAAATATTGGAAGGATGCCATTAGAATTATAGTGTATTCTATCATCTCAAATGAAACATGGAAATTGATTGGTTACCTTGATGAGTAATTACTGGATGCAAATGGGATTTTAAGAGAAAGTTAATGACATATAGATTTATTGATATATATAAGGGCATAGGGATTCAAAGGAAGGCATTGATTATGGCAATCTGAATGCTTATTGCACTAATATGTGTGTGCGATGTCTCCATCCACCATATTGATTCAAATATCATTTTTATTCATAATGAGTCTTAAAGAGATCTGCATGTACCGGTACGAGGGATTAGTCGCTCCTGAGAATAATGAGAAACTTATGAAATGGATGTACATATTGAATGTCATGAAAAGTTTGATAATAAGATTCAAACAGTTGGATTTATAGCTAATGAGTCATTTGATAAGCATATCTACTCTAAAGTAGGGTTGATATGCATGCCGTCTTAGAAGCATATACGTTGATGTTATACTATTCTTCATCTTAGACATACGAACAGTGACTGGAGCCAAATTCTTCATGAACAACAAGTTTTAGAGTTAGGAAAAATGTGCTTTGTTGATGAAATTTTGTGACTTGAAATGATTTGATTAGTAAATGGCATTGTCGGTTCTTGATTTATGGTAGGAAAATATTTGGAAAATATGGTTACTAAAATTACAAAGTTGTAAGCATATATTTGAGTCATTCAAGACTACATAATAGCACTAGTTGAGTGCAAGCTAACCAATTGATGTGCTCAATATGTAGAAAGCTTAATTATCATGCCAACTACATGAGACTCTGTTAATATGACTTGAATCCTAACTGCTTGTTGGGATGCTGATGTGGTTGATCTATGTCCTACCTTATGCTTGATTGAGAGCTGTTGGATTAGGATTGCTAACATGTATCTAATTGGCTGAGAGCTTTTGAGCCACGATTGCTGACATGTTTGATCCGTCTCCTGAAACCTGATTGACCGAGAGCTATTGGGATGGATTGCAGAATACAAATGGTATTATTCTGCTGAAGTATAAAAGGGGCCCGAGGGCCACCAGATATTGCATCCTCATTCTGATCCTTATTCTCATCCCATATCTGTACCTTATTAGTATCTGTATTACCTTTTTTTCTCCATATAGTGAAAGCGATCACCGTCGTCCAAGGACATATCCCAGTTACGGGTGAATCTAGTAAATCTTTGCGTTTGCGTTTGCTTGTTTGATCGTGTTTGCTTCCACGATTCGCAATAAACCGATATCAGAGCTTTGGACTCCATCAAGATCATCCAGCAAGATGGCATCGCACAATCTGAAGATTGAGAAGTTCACAGAGACAAACAGATTAAGTCTTTGGAAGATCAAAATGCACGTCCTTCTAAAGCAGCAAGGCATCTGGGCACCATTAGATTAAGAGCGAGCAAAGGCACTCGAGCCATTCGAGTTGATGGTGCAGGAAGAGAAGGCACACTCGACGATCATGCTGTGTTTGGCGGATGAGATTATTGTGGAGGTTACCGACAAGATTTCCTCGACCAGGCTGTGGTTGAGACTTAAAAGTCTATACATGTCGAAGACTCTGACCAACAAGTCACTTTTGAAGCAACGTCTATTCTCTCTCTACATGTAAGAAGGTACATTTCCTAAAGAATATCTTGATCGAGATTAAATCCATTATTGATGGATTTAAGAAATATAGATGTCAATATTGGAGATGAAGATGCTGCCTTGATTTTATTGGTTTCTCTTCCATTATCATTTGAGATTGAAGATGTTAAGATTGAGGATGAAGTTTGTATGAGTCTACATACACGTGAACTTCGACATATGACTACCGGAAGTAGGACTCTAACGTTGCAGGTTTGGTTATGACTCATGAGAAGAGTCATGCCAATTCTGGCTACACAAAGAAGGGAAAACAAAAGTCCAAGTTGAAGAATCACAATGCTAGGGACATCTGCAATTACCGCAAATAACATGGACGTTGGAAGAAGGACCACCCAAAGAAGGAAGGGAAAGATACGGTCGCTGTTATGGTTCATGGAGGTACAGATTCTGAATATGTCTAGTTCTCATCGTCATTAATCAGAAGACGACATATAGCCACATGGATTCTTGATTCTGGTTGCTCCTACCGTATGACTCCCAATGAAGATTGGTTCTACACCTGTGAGAAGATAGATGTCGGAAACATCATCATGGGGAATGATGTAGCATGCAAGATTGTAGGGATCAACTCTGTGAAGATCAAGATGCATGATGGAATCGTGAGGACGATAACAAAAGTTCGAAATGTTCTTGATCTGAGGAAGAACCTAATATCCATTGGAGTCTTGGACTCTAAAGGATATAGGTACAATGCTGAAGGCAGAGTCATGCTGGTTGCCAAAGGCGGGGTGATTGTCATCAAGGGAAACAAGTAGAAGACCCTATACATCATGCATGGGTCTACAATTACGAGTTCTGTTGCAGTGGCGTCCCAAGTCGTGAGATCTGAGTCAAAATTATGGCATATGCGGTTGGGACATATGAGTCAAATGGGGATGAATATCGTTACTCAGAAAGACCTTATCAAGGATTTCAAGGGATCCAAGCTGGAGTTCTATAAGCATTTTATGTTGGGGAAATAAGACAAGAAGCAATTTAGTAAAGCCATCCATAGGACGAAGGAGACGCTCGACTACATCCATGCTTATTGTTGCGGTCCTTCACGGGTCCTATC
The DNA here is from genome assembly GCA_037367405.1 of Ottelia alismoides. Classification (NCBI taxonomy): domain Eukaryota; kingdom Viridiplantae; phylum Streptophyta; class Magnoliopsida; order Alismatales; family Hydrocharitaceae; genus Ottelia; species Ottelia alismoides. Next base: position 1,581,647 of record JAZKJV010007409.1, on the reverse strand, counting down.
TTTAGGAGGTGTCAGGTATTTTCTATCTATTATTAATGATTACTCCATGATGGTATGGGTGTACATGATGAAGCACAAGAGCGACGCATTTCAGACCTTCACGCAATGGAAAATCTTGGTGGAGAACTAGACTTCTAAGAAGGTGAAGCGTATTCGTACAGATAACGGGATGGAGTTTTGTTCATTAGAGTTCAATGAGTTCTGCAAGGAGGAGGGTATTGTGAGACACCTCACCGTCAGAGATATGCCACAACAGAATGGAGTTGCACAATGAATGACTATGACACTTCTGGAAAGAGCAAGGTGCATGCTCTATAATGCTGGACTTGGTAGAGAATTTTGGGCTGAAGCTGTGAATACAACTTGTTACTTGGTGAATCAGAATCTCTCATCTGCCATTGATTGCAAAACACCCATGGAGGTTTGGTCTGGTAACCATGTTGATTATTCTATTTTACGAGTCTTTGGTTGCGCTGCTTATTATCATGTTAGTGAAGGAAAGTTAGAACCAAGGGCAAAGAAAGGGGTGTTTATAGGCTATGGTGCAGGAGAAAAGGGGTAAAAAATTGGTTCCCTTCTGAGCATCGAATTATTGTTAGCAGAGATGTTACTTTTGATGAGAGTTCTATGCTTCACTCGAGTAGTAAGTCTGTTGATGAAGGACAAGTGATGATGTGCTCGAACAGGTGGAGTTCTAACTGACACCAAGTAGTCATCACCAGTTGATCACATCACTCCTAATCAGGCTATTGCCGAATGACCTGAAGCTGAGCAACCGAAGGAGAGGCAACCAAGTGTTTCTACTGACTGACCTCGTACGGAGATACATCCACTACAAAGATACAAATTTGATGACATGGTTGCATTTGCACTACAGGTTGCGGAAGAGGTAGAGTCTACAGAGCCCTTCATTTACAGGGAGGCAATATCTGGTGCAGAATCTAGGTAGTGGATTGCTGCTATGGGTAAAGATATGGAGTTTCTTCACAAGAATCAAACATGGGAGCTTCTCAAATTTCCAATGGAGAGGAAGGTTGTTTGATGCAAATGGGTCTTCAAGAAAAAGGCATGAATCTTAGGCAGTGAAGGCTTCAGATATAAGGTACACCTAGTTGTGAAGGGCTACAACTAGAAGGAAGGTGTGGATTACAACGAGATATTCTCTCCCATTGTAAGACATCTATCCATCAGGGTGCTACTAGCTCTTGTAGCACATTGAGACTTGGAGCTGGAGCAGTTAGATGTGACGACAACTTTCTTGCATGGCGAACTCAAAGAAGACGTTCTTATGAGCCGGCCAGAGGGATTCACATCTCAGGGCAAGGAAGACCATGTGTGCAGATTAAAGAAATCCTTGTATGGGCTTAAGCAACCTCCTAGAAATGGTATAAAAAGTTTGACAGTTTCATGCCAGATCACGGGTTCAATAGGAGCCCATACGATTGTTGTGTTTACCACAACAAGATGGAGGATGGCTCCTTCATTTTTTTGTTATTGTACGTCGACGACATGCTGATTTTTGCCAAGAAGAAGAGTACCATAGATGATCTGAAGAAGCTTCTTAGTTCATAGCTGACATGATGGACCTTGGTGCAATGAAGAAGATTTTAGGGATGGAGATCATTAGAGATCGTACATAAGGAAAACTTTTCTTATCTCAGAAGAACTACATTGAGAAAATTCCAATGAGATTTCGGATGTCTACAACCAAGCCTCTAGGTAATCCATCCACTGCAAACATTCATCTTTCATTTTCTTCAGCACCACAGTCAGACACAAAGAAGGAACACATGTCACGTGTTCCCTATGCCAACATAGTTGGGAGTCTTAGGTATGCCACTATATGCACAAGACATGACATTGCTCATGATGTGAGCGTTGTTAGCAGGTTGATGGGCAACCCAGGGAAGGAGCATTGGTAGGAAGTCAAATGAATTTTACGCTATTTGAAGGAACATCAGACATTGGCCTCATCTACAGAAGTGATTCAGAGTGTTTGATTGCTGGATATTCATATTCAGACTTGCATATGTTGATGGGAGGAGATCAATAACATGCTATGTCTTCACTTTGGGGAATTTGATCATCAGTTGGAAGGCTACCTTACAACCGTTGGTTACTTTGTCTACCACAAAGGTAGAGTACATGGCTTTGACATAGGATGCAAAGGAAGGCATCTGGCTAAAGGGATTAGTTAGAGATCTCGATCTTCAACATGATCATGCTATAGTATATTGTAGAAGTCTCAGTGCGATATGCTTAGCCAATGATCATGTGCATCATGAAAGGACCAAGCACATCTATGTCAGATATCACTTCATTCGTTCTGAGAAGAGGATTAAGGTGAAGAAGGTCGACACATCAGATAATCCAACTAATATGTTCACGAAGGCAGTTCCTGGGAGTACGTTCAGACACTCTTTGGATTTTTTCAATATCGATAGTTGAAAGTAGCCCCAAGGAGGGGCTGGCGGTGACATGATGAAGCTTGGCAAAGCTTCTTAGAGGATTCAATTCAAGGTGGAGATTGCTAATATGACTTGAATCCTAACTACTTGTTGGGATGCAGATGTGGTTGATCTATTTCATGCCTTCTGATCGGTTGAGAGTTGTTGGATTAGGATTGCTGACATGTCTGATCTGCCTCCTCAAATCTGATTGGTTGAGAGCTATTGCGGCAGGATTGCTGACATGTCTGATCCACCTCCTGAAACCTGATTTGATGAGAGCTGTTGGGATGGATTGCTGAATACAAATGGTATTCTTCTGTTGTAGTATAAAGGATGCCCAAGGTCCCTAGACACTGCATCTTCATCCTGATCCTTATTTTCATCCCATATCTATACCTTCTCAATATCCTCTGTATTAACTTTTTTCTCCATATAGTGAAACCGAACCGATTGCTGCAGCCCAAGGACGTAGCCAAGTTACAGGTGAACTTTGTAAATCTGTATGTTTGCATCTTGCTTGTTTGATCGTGTTTTTATATGATTGCTTCCTCAATTCGCAAAAGACTCAATATCTCATTTACGATCTTAAAGTTAAATATATACAACAATTATCCTAATTGTACTCATTGTAATGGCTTAGACTAAGTATTATAACTTTTTCTTTAAGTTTTCATTATATTATATCCTTGTTTGTATTAGAAGGATATAGTGATGCGAGTTGTATACTGGTCAGATGAGAGATTGTAGGAATAATGGCATTACATGTTATACGTTTTCCCTCGATAACAATGAAGTCATTTGGAGGTTTTTTAAGCAAACCATCTTGGCTTGGTCTATTTATGAGGACGAGAGTTGTGCAGTTTGTACGCAATATGAATGTTTAATGTCTCAAGAGACTTCTCTGTACCCTAGGGTGGAAAGTTGATTCCTACAATTTTCCTACATAATGATATCACGATCACAATGTAATCAAAGAGTTTAAATTTCAATAAAAAATCCTAGAATCCAAGTTAGACAAAGGATGTACGGGAGTTAGTGTCTGAAGGAGTGATTGTCATGGATTTCATTGGATCAAAATATAACATATATTCTTCTGTAAGAGGACTAGCCAGATCTCTAGTCTTATGTTTTAGACATGGGATGGGATGGAATCACAATGTGAGTTCTTTTGCAGCAACAATCCAACCTAAATGTCTGGAGATCTCACAAAATATATTTAATATGATAACATTAAATTGCATGGAAAATTACTTAGCACTTTTTGTTAGATGATTCCTACGTAAAGTCTATTCTTGAAAGCATGATTGGTTTTAGTTGTAGATAAGCAAGGAAATATAGGTCGTAAATGGATTTGAGCTCTCATGGGCTAGATATGAGAAGCACATTCTTGGAGAATGAAGCTATGTGGGTGTTGTTGTGTAATTGAACTTAAGAGAAAATGATCTTTACATACACACTCATGGGACATGGCATGGTGCATGACTTTGAATAACACCAACCTTGAAGATGAACACCAATAACTTCACTTCGCTTTTCTCATCATATACCTGTTGAATGCGTATATCGGAGCCGCTAATAATGGTCTGACAAAATCATGACGACTGCTCAATACTCATGATCAAACAATAATTAACCCACACAATAATTAAGCAATTAATCAGATTGTGCTAAAATTTATTATACCCTACTAACGATGTATAGTGACAAATATGTAGATGTCGAACACATGAAACAAATGTGTAGAGCAAATGAGATAGAAAATCATCACATGGATTTATCTTTCAAACACTTCACCAATTTATGATTTTGGTGGGTTTTAATTTTGTATTTTTATGGATTTTAATTTTTATATTTTTTAAATAGTTTTAATTTTTTTAATTTTTCCTTTTTATATGTTTTGATTTTTAATTCCTTTTTCTTTTTAAATAAGTAATATAAGAATACATAAGGCTATATATACAATTTAGAGCTAGATAATTATAAACACAACTACAAATAACTAAACAATAGGAAATAAAATATTTTTGAGTTTTATATAATTTTTTAATATTTTTTTGTGATTTTTAGATAATTTAGCTAATTTTTGAACATTTTTAAAATCAAAATTATCCCAAAACAAGGACTAAATAAAAAGGTCGAATTGTTTTGGAATTTAAAAATAGTAAATAAAGTAAAAATTTCCTAAACTATTTTTAATTTATAATATATAATAAAAAGAAAATTCAGAGACAAAAATGTATTTTTGGATTTTTTTAAAATATTTTGGAGATTTTTTTTATATTTTATGAGTTTTCTTTTTCTAATTTTATTGATTTTTGGTCTAAAGTTATAAAATACTGAAAGAAACAAAATATATTTTTTGGGAATTTTCCAAAATGTTTATATTTTTTGGTATTTTATAAGTCAAATAGAAATAAAAGTGTAATCTTTTGATTTTGATAAATATTAAAATTTCCTAAAATTAAAATGAAAAAATATGGTGTGAATATGAAAGCAGACACTTAACCCTATTCTTTTTAGATTTTATCGAGCACAGATGATATTTTAATAAATAAAGAACAATTACAAAAATTAATGAACTGGTAGGGGTTTATTTGCAATTAAAAATAAGCACTGGGGTTAAACTGCAAATTACCCAAAGATATATAAATAATATTTAAAGTTTTTGGACTGAATAAAAATATTAATACCTATAAGGGTCTCTCTCCAAAATCACCACCTCACGTAGGACCACACATGAGGTGATGTGGACTGGACCAAATAACAATATCACTAAAGTTCAGGGGCCTCCATGTAATTTTACCTGAAAGTTTTAAACTAAACAAAAATATTATAGGGGCAAAAAGAAATACCACAAAACTACAGATTAAATATGCAATTACCCCCTATATGTACGTGATACAACGATTGAGGTGCACCACTTGCCACATGTCACGTAGCGGACGACAGATACTGATTCAAGGTTATTAGATCTCCAGTGATGATCGGGCAGTTGAGGGATGAACATCCAATGACTGAGGGTCAAACTAGCACCTTGTTCTTCATCAGACGGTGATGGGTCAAGGAGGAAGAACGGATGAAGAACTCGTACTTGGGAATCTTGAATCTACAAAATCCTCTTGCTCCAAGTTCCTCCTTCGTTGTTGGTGGGTCTTGCGTGCTCCTGGAGTGATTCTGCATCTTGAGGACCCGTCAACATGGGTCAACATCTATTAGAGATGCTCTTGTGAGGGTCGACTCCTGATGCTGGTTTGCCTGCTTTGAAAGCCGCTGGGGGAGTGGCTTTTCTCTTCGTTACCTGCATGAAAGGATTCTCAACAAAAAGCTGAAGACAAGGATGGTTTCGATTATGGAAATGGGCGCTAGGATGCGTTGAGATGGATTCCTCTAGTGAGCGATGGAGGAGGAGGAACTGATTGCTTAATATGTGCGAGATAAAGAGGGGTGAATGTGTAGGGGGCATACAATAGATGAAGGGGAAGAAGATGACGGTAAAAGGTGGCATGGAGTTGGTTGGAATGAAACAGAAATAGGTGGCGGAGCCGTAGCTCTAGCGAGGGGAAGATGTTGAATTTTACGTTAAATAGAACAGAATTAAACAAGTACAAGACAAATCTAGACTACTAATATCATAAGGCATAAGAAAGACTAGGAAGATAGAAGTTTTACTAGACGAGGTTCGCTCGGAGTGGAGCTTCTGCAAAGCATAGCGGCGAGCAGAGGACACCCTCGATTCTACACCAAAACAAGCTCCCAAGGAGCCGATCATGCTCCTGCTGTCACCAGGAACACAACTCGAGGCTCGGATTTTAGGGTTTGAGGCAGGTGAAGAATCGAATCTGAATGGAGGCTCGAGGCGATAATATATAGGAGGAGACCTTTGACCAACTCTCGAATCTGTGGACCAAAGTCCAAGGAATCTATTGCGCGTGTAAGTTCAAGGAACTGGGATCAAAAGTCTAGAAGACATTGAGCTCAAAAAATGCAAGATTACGTCAGAATCCGGGCGCAAAATTGAGGAGGTCAGAGACCCGATGTAGATGACCTTGGGGGGCAAGGAGTTGACTAAGGTCAGCTCTGACTCACACCCCATTGGTCCACGAAGGTGCACTAGCGGACAAAATAGGCTGCAAAAAATACAATAAATTTAAATAAACTATTAACTGATTTTATTAATTTCTGGTTAAAACAAAAAATATTTATTATTTTATGTAATATTTTAATCCGATTTGTATTTATTTTTAGAGATTAATTTATTACAAGTTATTTTTTCAAGTGTGTTTATGGGTATATTTATCTATATATTGAGTATTTTATTTTTATTTTATATTTTTGATTTTATTATTTTATTTACATAATTTATAAAATTATAACTTATTTCTAAATACTCACACATATATATTTGTTATATTTGTCTGATCTAATATGTATAATTAAATAAATAGAGGTATTAATTATATTGGTATAAGTATAGGTATTTCATCTATGTATTTGTATAGACTAATTTATTTTTGTGTTTTATTTATGGTTTTATTCTATTCTATATATGTAAATAAATTATAACTAATATTTATAAAATAATAAAAATATAAAAATAATAAAGAATAAATAAAATGAATATTTTATTCAAATATATTCTACAATAGTGGTCCAAAACTTAACTTTTGCATCTTAACTCCAAATTGATTGAAACCGCATTCATTAAATAGCTTATTAAAAGTTATATAGAATTGAGTTCATACGAAGAAGATATGGGTCTTGGAAGTTTAGGTTTCTGTTATTTTTATGTAGAGTATAAAATGTACTTTGTACATTATTTTTGTGGCAACATTGGTCAAGCACCCTAGGATAGCTAGCTACTATCCATTCTTCTCTCCACCTCCTCTTCTTGAGCTTGTTGTCACTTCAACTTAGAAGGGAATACCTCACTTTTCGAAGAAAGAGTTGTTGAATTGGGGAATTGGAGACACCATGTTATAGAAGGCTGATTTTTACCACTTCTGCCGAGGAGAGCTACATATCACATACACTGTCCAAGATAGTTTCATAGTCATAAGGGTTTGCGTATGAGTTGAAGTATTCTGACCTGGCTATTGAGGAGACTTGACTAGAGTTTGGTGTTTCTAAAACTGTTGTGTTTAAAATCCATTTCCCAATAAGGTTCTGACCGCACCTAAAATCCAAAGGTCTGACTAAAGTTCCAAACTTTGATTTTAGAAAAAAAAGTATAAATTAAAATCAATTCACTTTTATTATTTTTCTTTTCTTTATTTTTGTTTTTTGCACTTATTGCATGTGTTTACTATGGTACGAAAACAATTTCTTTTCTTTTATTCTTCTGTTTCATCACCTTTATTATATCATTTTATCCGTTAAAACCCTTACTAATGCATGTAAGTAACATTATTTTGTAGAAATTAACATTCATCATTTATTCCATTTATTGTGTATAAAATATAGTTTTTAATGTCAAAATTATAGAATAAAGAGGACAAAAGAAAAAGAATAAAATGTCAAAGGTATTTTATGACCCTAAACCCCGAGACCTAGGCATATTAATGATTGGGTCGACAAGGAATAAAGTAGGGGGAGATAAGGGCAAAAAATCCAATAAATTCACATTCATTTGTTCATCAATAAATCTTTTTTGGAACCTATTTTATTTTCTATTATTTATACCTCAAATAAGAAAACTTTGTACATGAAAGTTGTAGATAAAAATACAAAAAAAATACAAAATTGAGTTTTCCGGCTGCAGGCTAACAAACATATGACTTTGAAGCTCAAGCTTTCTTATTGGTAATACAAATATGTACACTTCATCAGGTATTTATTTTCAATCAGGCCTGCCCACTTTTTTGGAGTTTTTGATTTTTTCCATTTTTTGATATTATATACAACAACATTTACATAAGGACTTTTTCTTCTTGAGCCAGTAAATTATCTCTCTTTTGAAGCATTATTGCAACCCCATAACTTCCTTCTTTAGACATCGTCACCATTGAATCGGGTTGGGGTATAATGTCCATAAAAATGTGACTTCCGAATTTTCCATTGGCTTGTGTCTCATGCCGACAAATCCAACCCTCTACCACTTCAATTGAGGTGAGAAAAGTGAAAGGTGTAGGTGTACAAGCTAGGTTATTATCAACAAGAGTCGTGCATATGCTTCAAAATACTCTAATTAGGCAGTCAAGACTACATTGAATCAAGTCTCGTGATCTCAAAGAATTAAGTCAACTGGACCTTAAGTACCTCAATTCCAATTCCTATAAGGTTCGTGTGATTAAGTATATTTAAGGTCCAACGAAGCTCTAATCTTCGGATTTCACTTGGATTTCTTCAATTATCATACTCAATCCGAAAAATGCAAATGCTATGAACAATGCAGAAAATGTTTTGTGATGCAATTTTCAAAGTTTGAACTTTTTATGGATTTTTAAAAAGATTTTGCAAAATTTTATGCAATCTTTTTTGAAAATTTTTCTGCAAATGTTTTTGGGATTTTTAATTTTTCAATTTTTAGGGGTTTTTCAAAACAAAAAAGGTTGGCAAAGAAAAATAGGTACAAATATTTACAAGGGGATGCAAATCATATTTACAAGAGTTGTTTTTTTAAGAATTTACAGAAAGAATTTTTATTACATACCCAATTCACAAAATAATTTGAAAAGAGTTTTACAAAATTTTTGAAAACTTTATTTTGCAAACTAATTTGACAAATAATTTTCACAAACATTTTACAAAATTTCTAAATCATTTTATAAATATTTTTCAAATAGTGTAGACAGATTTTGCAGACAAATTTTTTGCAACCATTTTTCAAAATCATTTGCAAATTGATTTTCAAAATATTTTATTTCACACAATAATTTTACAAAGGTTGAAAATATTTTACAAAATCTTTTCCAAATAGTTTTCAAAAGATTTTTTCAAAGAGATTTTGAAATCATTTTTCAATCATTTTGCAAAACATTTATACCCAACTTATTAATCAGTATATACAAGAATTTCAATGAATTTTATACAAGTATTTTATTTACACTCAATTAGTTGTATTTTAGCCATACTTATTAAAAATATGAAAATACGAGTTATGGATAAAGTATATACGTAGTATATACGACCTCCCTATATTTAGCTTGAGATATGTCCTCATAGATCAGAGAGAAAAAGAAAAGAAATAACTCGTACTGAGTATAGAAAAGTATATACTATAACGACTAAAGAATGAACGAGTTAGAAGTTGACCGTCTCCCCTATACTTATGATGAAATAATCCTAAGTATAATATACCGTACACAAGGCAGAGAGGGTCAAGGGTGGGAATGTATGAAATCATCGACTCGACCTGTCCCTCCTTATATTTAGTGTAAAATATCCCTAAGTATAAAAAACATGTCAAGAGTTGAGGGGACAAGTGAGGGATCTAAAATGAGCAACTCGGGGTGTACACCCCCCAATACTTAGGATATGGTACGCCCTAAGCGTAGTAAGAATGAAAGGGATGACACCTTTTCTGAAAAGAAAGATAAAAATGTAAAGAAAAAGATAAGAAAAAGAAAGATCATTCAAAAATATTTTGTTCTGCTCTGTCTGGAACTGCGGAAGTGGTTGCTTTCAGCTCATCTTCATATACAACTTGAATTGAGTCAACGACATGCAGATATGTATCATGTTCTAAATGAGGCTTCAATAGTTGTCCATTGACTATAGAGGCTGTGCGTCAGTTGCCAATTCATATATCATCATGCTACCATTGTCACGCACATGTTTCACTGTAAATGGCGCAATCCATTTGCTCTTCAACTTTCCTAGAAAGATTTTTAGTTTTGCATCAAACAACCAAACCCTCTGACCCAGCTCGAAAGTCTTTCTGCGGATGTACTTGTAATGCCACTTCTTGACCTCCTTATTCATCAAGTTGTTGTCATATGCATAATCTCTAAATTCAAGCAGTCTGTTCAGATCCACCTTTCGTTTCTTCCCAGCTTTCTTGGAGTCCAAATTGCAAATATTGATTGCCCATAAGGATTTATGAATCAGTTAAACATGCAAAATTGCATGGCATGCCATAGACAAGGTGGTAGGGAGACATTCGTAATGGTGACTTGTACGTAGTCCTGTAAGACCAAAGAACCGAATCAAATAGGTGAGACTAGTTCTTGCGATCCGGACACAAGCTTTTGTAGAATTGTCTTTATCTCCCTGATGGAGCATTCAACCAAACCATTAGGTTACGGGTGGTAGGGAGAAGTAACACGATGTTCAATGCAAAATTCCTGAGTCAACTTCTTCACCTCTCTATTGATAAAGTAGCTACTACCATCTGATATAAGGATTTTGGTATCCCGAACCTTGAGATGTTTGCAGATAGTATGCCTGTCTGCAGTATGGGATGGGATAGCCTCCACCTAGTGACTCACATAGTCGACAACAACCAGAATGTATTCATAACCTTGATTGTTCAGCAACGGGCCCATGAAGTCAATGCCCCAAGTGTCTAAGACGTTTGAAATCTGAATGAACTTCAAAGGCATTGTATCTCTCATTCCTATGGTACCACCCATTTTCTGGTAGTCAGTGCAATGCTTGATGTAATCTTCTGCATCTTTAAATAATGTTGGCCACTATAGGCCCTTTGGAGTACTTTTACTGCCATTCTTCTACCTGAATGGCGCCCTCCAGATTCATAGTCATGTCAATGCGCGAGGACACTTGGAACTTCCTCCTGAGGGATACACCTCCACCAGATAAAATCTGCCCCCTCACTAAAGAGATATGGGTCCTCCCACTGATAGAAATGGATATCGGACAAAAACTTGTCCACATTCAGCTTGGGCCAATCTTGTGGACTATTCTTGGACACAAGATAGTTTACAAGATCAGCATACCAGGGGAGTGAGGTAATTGACAGGATCGCCACATCTGGAAAGGTCTCTTTGAACGGATGTAGGTTCGTCTTAAGAGATTCAGGATCAGGAAATCTCGATAAGTGATCAACCACAACATTCTTTACTCCAGGTTTATCTCGTATTTCTAGGTCAAACTCCTAGAGGAGAAGGATCCACCTGATGAGACATGATTTGGCATCCTTATTCTGCTGTAGGATCAGATGACCGAATGATCTATGTAAACAATGACCTTGGACCCAAGGAGATGGGATCTTAACTTTTCCAAGGTAAAAACTACCGCTAGCAGATCCTTCCCATTGACCGTGCAATTTCTTTGAGCTTTATTGAGCATTTGGCTAGCATAGTGAATAGCAAATGGGATATTATCTTTCCTCTGTCCCAGTACAACCCCTATGACATAATGTTACACATCCGTCATGATTTCGAAGGGTAATGTACAATCAGGCGGCTGCAAGACATGTGCTTGAGTGATGAGTTCTTTCAGCTGATTGAAAGCAAGGAGCACACAATCATGGATAATAAAATCATCTCCCTTGACCAAGAGCTTAGTCAACGATCGAGCCAACTTGTTGAAATCTTTGGTAACCGTCGGTAGAAACCGACATGACCCAAAAATGACTGGACTTATTTGATTGTTGTTGGTATATCAAGTTTAGAAATCACCTCCACCTTGTCTTAGTAGACTTCCATGCCATGTTTAGATCCGACGTGACCCAACACAATTCCTTCAGTCACCATGAAGTTGCTATTCTCCCACAAGAGCATGAGATTGACTTCGTAGCACCTCTATAGAACTTAATCTTGATAGTCAAGGCATTGATCAAATGAATCCCCATAGACCGAAAAATCATCCATGAAAACCTCCAGAAAACAACCCACCATGTTAGCGAACACTGCAAGCATACACCTCTGAAATGTGGTCGGGGCATTGCTTATCCTGAATGACATTCGTCTGAAGGCGTACATCCCAAATGGACAGGTGAACATGGTCTTTTCTTGGTCTTCAGGATCTATAGCAGCTTGATTGTATCCGGAGTACCCGTCTAAGAAGTAGAAATATTCCTTAGCGACCGGACTCTTAAGAATCTGGTTAATGAAGGGTAGTGGGAAGTGGTCTTTCTTGGAGACGAGGTTTAATCTTCTGTAGTCAACGCACACTCACCAAAAAGTGGGTATTCTGGTCGGGATATCCTCTCCTTTATCGTTCTTCACTATAGTGATCCCTGATTTCTTGGGCACAACGTGCAAGGGACTCACCCATTTAGAGTTGGAGATGGGATAGATGAATCCCACATCACACCATTTCTAAATATGTTTCATGACAATTCATGAAGGTTCAGATTCAACGTTCTTTGAAATTTGTGGGAGCATTTGCTGTCTTCTTCAAGGAAAATGTGATGCATCAAAGTGAAGGATTGATCCCATGGAGATATGAAAAATTCCAGCCTATCGCCTTGCAGTTACGTTCAAGAACCCCCATCAGACGACATTCTTAGTCTGCGGTCAAATATTCATTGATAATGACCGGGTACATATTTGGCTCACCTGCAAGGAAGGTGTACTTCATGTTGGAGGGCAATGGTTTCTACCCGAACATAGTGGGAGCTTCTTTACCGGTGACTTCAGAAATATAGTAGGTGGCTATTCTTTAAACTATTCAATGTCCACATTTGACTGTTCAAGCTCATCTTTCAAAAATTCAGAGAAATTATCAGTCAAATCCACATTATTACAGAATTCATCAATGATCTGATCTTGGTCTTGCGAGCTCATTGTTCCCACAGAAAGTTCTTCGACCTCTTTGGGCACATCAACGTAAATCTCATCCTCATCGATAGAGGGAAATTCGACTACACTATCCACTCCTTCCTCAGAATTGTGGAATTCATGGATCTCATTGTCATTCAAGAAAAGATTTGTATCTTCGATTTCAGCTAAAAAGTCACAATGTTCAGAATGGTTTATCACCTGCACACCCACTACCGATGCTCCCTCTATAAGCTCGGAATCAGACACAGTCTTTATCTTGACTTTGTTGTCGCTGGAGATGAATGCGACCTCTCTAATGCCGTAGTTCACTACTGCTTCGGTAGTTCGGAGGTACGACCGAACAAGGATAATAGGGGTATGGAGCAGAGGTGTGGAGATGTCCATATCTAGCACGATAAGGTCAATAGGGAACTGAATCCCTTAAACAGTTATGATCACATCCTCCAACATGCCTCTAGGCTGCTTGACTGACTTGTTTATGAATTACAGAATCATCTTGGTGGGCTTGAGTGAACCTAACCTTAATTCAATGAGCAGTGAGGTTGGCATCAATTGCAAGAAGTATCGTTCTCGAGTAATGTTATTTCAAATTCTTGGCCGAACATCTAACGACGAATGAATGACACTCCCTTGTCCTTATTTTTATCCGAGAGATTGTTGATGGCATTGATTGTGGCCATGGTGTGAATGTGCTTTTCAGACTTGCCACCTTGACATCTTGGATTGTAGGGACAAGGTCGACGACTCTTTGTACATGCATCTTTTAAGCCTTTCTTCACAACATGCATGTACTCAAGAGCTTTCATGAGAGGCATATTCAAGATCAAATTCCTAATAGTTTCCACAATTGCAGGATCAGACTAACGATTTTTCGAATTTTTGATTTTTTTTGTATTTTTTCGTTGCTTTTGGAAAAGGAATATTTAAAGGATCATTCAAAATTGTGTCCATATCATGGTGTAAATGTAGATGGTGTAAATGTAAAGAATCATCTACAATATGTGGACTAAAAATAGCTTACTCACCTTCATGGGCTGGCTTTGGGTCGATTGCGACTGCGGGCATCTTCTGGGCTAGCTAGTTTCTATCAAGGTTGCTGTGCTTCCTTCTTTTTGTATTTTGGGTTTTCTTTATTATTTTGTATTTTGTGCTCCTTCAAAAATGGTATTTGGCCCTTGTTCCGACTGGGCTGACGACTCCCCATCAGACGGTAGATGCTTTCCTTTCATGGTGGCTGATGGCTGTAGAGTTATACCGCTCCTGAGAGTAAAAATGTTAGATATAAGCAACTCATTTCTACCTGAATCAGGCAATTCTGTACTAGCTACCTGTTCCTTGCGTCAGAAGCTGTTCGGGTTGGCTTCGACCTGGGTGGCTATGACTGTCTTTACAGCCATTAGGTCATCAATCTTCTTGGTCATCTCAGCCATATTTTTCACTAGCTGAGTCAAACAATCTAGGGTCGGGTTCCCTGGTGGTGCCTCGAACGGGTCAGCCTTATGGGGCCATTGGTTGTGGTACTGCTGCTGCGGAGGCTGCTGGCTGTAACCCTGATAAAATTGATGGCGAGGAGGAGGAAATGAAGAGTACTGGGGGTACCGAGGAGGACCGAAGTACTGATGATGGTATTGAGTAATCGACTGCTGCTGATGGTAACCCTGACTATGATAATCGAGCTATTGAGGACCTTGTTGATAATTATGCCTCCAATTATTACTAAGTACGGAGGCTGCTATTGATGAGAGGCATGGTAGGATCTTCCACCATGTTGCTGCTGGTGATAGGGCCTGCTACCCATGTTCTGACCCTGAAATAGTCTCTGAGGATGGGCCAACTGCGATTCATTATTCCAGACACCATTGATCTCCTGTATGTGCGGTGGTGGTGGAAAGAACTGCTCAGAATAAGCAGGCTAGTGGTTGGTAAACAACCATTTGTGTCTGGGACTTCAGGCTGCTTTGGGGCCTGCACATAGTAGAAGTGCTGGGTAGGTTGGGGCGACAAAAGACTCAATTAAGGAGGCTATGTCAGTGTTGGCTGTGTCTGCTCAGTGGGAGTTTCGATATTAACAAATACAGAATTACATGCATTGGCATTCATTGCCTGAATGAGTTTTTCCAGCTGTTGGGAAATTATACCGAGCTTCTCCAAGCCTTGAGTCCTCTTCTCAATGACTACAAGTTTTTCGAGGTCCTAAGACTTCTTCTCAATGATATTGACCTTGGACAGGTGGCTCCCAATGATACTCAGATTAGAGCTCTCATCCCTGTCCTCTACATGATCATCCATGTTGACTGGCTTGTGGTTGGCTATGGGCATCTTCATGTATACATGGTATGAGGATTGAGCGGCCTCTCCTTCGTCCATCTCCTTAAAAATGTCCCAGACAACATCGTTATCCTTATTAAAATGTGAGACAACACAAGTTGCATCTACTAGCTTTTGGCTATCCAGTGTCAACCCACCAAAGAAGTGCTGGACAAGACTAGTCTTCGGAATGCCATGGTGGGGACACTTCTCTTGCAGATTTTTGAATCTTTCCCGCACTTCATGAATCGTCTCGTAGGGCTGCTAAATAAAACTAGAGATGCAGGCACACATCTGGTTCAAGCGATCGAGAGGGTAAAATTTGTGCAAAAAGGAAGACTTCAGCTCCTCCCATGTGGTCACTAACTTCCCCAAATGATCGACCCAATGCAGGACCTTATCTTGGACTCTGAAAGGGAAGGTAGTCATCTTGATTACCCCTAGAGGGATATTGGGGTAGTGTGCTATGGCACAGATGCGACCAAACTATTGCAGGTGGATATATGGTTCTTTGATCGTGTTCCCATGGAAGGTTGGAAGCAAAGACAAGAATTACGGCTTCAGCTCGAAGTGGGCATGGATAGGTGGAATCTGAATCCACTTTATGATATGGCCTACCCCAGGTTTATAAGTCTGCTTCAATGTGGGCTTCGACTGCGGTGGTCTTTCCTCTCCCCTTTCATTATGGGGTCCACCTATGACATGTATTCTTCTGTGTCATCTCTGTTCAGGTCTTCATTTTCTCTCTAGACACTGCCTTCTCTCCTGGCATCTCTCTCATTAGCCCTCATCCTCAAGTCATTTAACATGTCTTGGAAAGCATCCTGAGCTAGTACTTGGTTGATCAACAACTGCTGGATGGCTTGGATTGATGCGAGAAGCTGGTTGTTGACATCGTTCTACATGGTGAACTGCCCATCCTCTGATATACTTGCACAGTTGGTTGAGGTTGCGATCCCTTTCCTCTTCTAGTTGGAGCCATTTCTGGTTCTGACGGAAGTGCTGGCTCTTGATCGGGTTGATGATATTCATGATGAAATAAACCCTGATCAGTCTCTATCTGAGCACCAAATGCTGAGGAGTCTTGGATTATGGTTAATCCTAGATGGTTTTGAATGAAGCGTAGGATATTGATTGAAAACAATCTACATCCACAAGGGGTTGATTCTGGGACAATAGTAATCTCGATTTATTTGAAGAGGAAGTGCTAGGTTGAGTTGCAAGTCCATCCTGAACAACATATTTATTGGATAAAGGCAAGTATTGAAAGAAGAAAGGATCAGGGAGTCCAAGGAGAAGTTCTCAAGGTCCGAATCGGCTTCATGGAGGTCACCCGCATTATTGGAGATGTCGGCGACACGAATTGATGTGGGTGTCGGTGGAGTCTCGACTAAACAATTCATGGGATGTCATCTTAAGAGGGTCAAAAGAAGATAAATGATGGAGGAAGAGAACGAAGATGAACAAGAAATTAAAGGAGTGTAAAATAGTAGAATGGCTTAAAGTGAGCACAGGTCAAAAGAGAATGAAACAAAAGAAGGAAAGCAAAATGGTGCAAGTGCACGATATTTTTGATCTTGACCTTAATAGAATTAAGCAATCAAACCTCAAAGCAATGGATTCACCAACTCATCTTGTGAAGATGTAGGAGTTCGGCTATTTTTATCTTTTCAGTTTTCGGGTTATTGATTCAGGCAAAAATGTCACGAATCCTTAAATAGCTAGCCCTAGATGTGTGCTACCAGGATGAGTCTCCCCGTACTTCTTCCACCTTCTTTATATCCTATGATCTACGCTCTTCAAGGTCCTCAACCTCGTTCTTGGGTGGCTACTCAATAGAACAAGGAAGTCGGTAATGGCGAAGCCAAATACTTCAAACCAAGCTCACAATGGAATCACCCGTGAGCGTGCTAGGCCCTACTCGAATGCGAACCGATGAGACAGACACCCTCGTGAGGGCGTGACCTAAGCTTAGTACTTCGGACCAAGTCAGATGCTCCACACAAGGTGGGAACACCATGCTTGACAAGGCCCTACTCGGTTACATACGATAGGAACACCGATACTTCACTGGTCCTAGGTGATTGTTGAGGCAACCATAGATCAGGTTTTTGGCTCTATTCCTTAAGGATCGTGCCTCACTGTCAGGAAGGTACCTGAAGACAATGTGGGCTTTGCTCACCCAATGCAATGAGTCTAATTAATCAATTTTATTTAGGTCAATTTTTTTAAGCAATCCATTTTTAATTAATTTTTTGTGTATCTCTTGCTTTGAGTAGATTCAATACAAGCACCTAACGTTTTTGTTGACTTTATTTTTGCCTAGGTTATCAAATCAAAGGGAGAAATCAGAAATGCAATGCATTTAAAAATGATGATGAATGCTCAATTAGAAAAGTCACCGTGATTCCCAACTCTCTCCATGCGGAATGTAAGGCAAATTTTTTTAACCTAGTCTATGTAAATGCAACGATGAAATCACCCTAAAACGGAATATTCTTTTAGTGTGAAGAACCAGATGATAATTACTCAGAAATGAGACCAAAAGTCTGGTCTTCGATGCCACTCGGTGCCCACCATAGTGGATCCTACAAGTGCTGTATGCGACCTCTCTCGACACACGATCTCAAGTCCAAATAATCACCATTTAAATTTGACTTAGTCCAAGCATGAATCTATAGGTACATGCAATGTAGTTAGGGCTTTGGACCTTATATATCGAGCAAGCAAATGCTAGAACTAGGGGCTCATTCACAGAAAATAAAGAAATAATGGCAGAAAACTCAAAACACGAGAAACAAAGAAAATAAAGCAATAGATCACAGAAAACATGATGAGCCCCCAAGTGAACAATCACTTGGAAATTGAGCCCGAGTGTCCAAAGTCCAATGTAACTGTATTATTACATATTAATTAAGCAAAAGTAAATGACTCTCTCTAAAAAAATAAAATCCATGCTAGGCTACTGTCTCTCTCTAGAGCCTCTTGCTCTCTCATGACAGCTAGGTTAAAATAACTGGCTCCTTGCCCTAAGGCTGCGGAGAATCACCTAGGCGATCCTCCTCAGTCTGCGGTCCCTCACAAGAAGTCAAAAAGAGAAGATGTCAGACAGTTCAAAATTTATAATCAAATAAAAGAAAATAAACAAAGAAACGGCTAAGCAGTATAAAAAGACAAAAACTAATCTATAAATTGATGCTCCCCCAACAACAACACCATTTATTGAACACGTGTATCGAAGCCGTTAATAATGGTCTAAAAAGTCAGACTCACAGTCTCTAAGGTGACAACTCAATACTCATGATCAAAAACCCACACAATAATTAATAGATTAATCAAATTGGGCTAAAATTTATTATACCCAACTAAAGATGTATAGTGACAAATATGTAGCAATTTAACACAGGAAACACAATTGTATACTTAATCAATTTTTGATTTTTGTGAGGTTTTAATATTGTATTTTTATGAATTTTAATTTACATATTTTTATTTGTTTTTAATTGTTTTTAATTTTTAAATTTTCCTTTTTATATTTTCTGGATTTTAATTTCCTTTTCTTTTTAATAAGTAATATAAGGATATATAAGGCTATATAACAATGTAGAGTTAGATAATTATATATACTAAATAAAAATGCAAGAAATAAAATATTTTTGTAATTTAAATAATTTTTTAGTATTTTTGTGATTTTTAGATAATTTTGTTAATTTTTAAATATTTTAAAGTCAAAATTATCCCAGAATAGGGATTAAATAAATAGGCTGATTTTTTGGAATTTAAAAATAGGAAATAAATAGGCTGATTAAATAAATAGGCTGATTTTTAGTGAATAATATATAATAAAAAGAAAATTCAGAGATAGAAAAAGATACTTTTGAAAATTTTGGATTTTTTTATTTTATATAATGTATTTAGAGCTTTTTTATTTTTATGAGTTTTCTTTTTCTAATTTTAGGGATTTTTGGTCTGGAGTTATAAAATAAAAAAGAAATAAATATTTTTTTAGAATTTTTCAATATATTTTTATTTTTTTAGTATTTTTAAGTCAAATAAGAATAAAAAATACTCTTTTAAATTTTAATAAATATTAAAAATGGCTAAAATTAAAATACAGAAATATGTCGTGGATCTACATGAAAGCAGGCACTTGACCCCCTTTTTTAGATTTTTTGGAGCGCAGATGGTATTTTTAATAAATAGAGAACAATCACAAAAAATAATGAACTAACAGGAGTTTATTTGCAATTAAGGATCAACACAGGGGTTAAAACGCAAATTACCCAAAGATATATATATATATATATATAAACTAACATTTAAAGTTTCTGGGCTAAAAAGGAATACCAAAACCTGCAAAAGTATCTCTGCAAAATCACCACCTCACATGGGATCGCATGTGACGTGACGTGGATTGGACCAAATGGCAATATCATTAAAGTTTAAGGGCCTCCATGCAATTTAACCCTGAAACTTTTAAACTAGATAAAAATATTAAAGGGTAAAAAAGAAATATGATAAAACTGGGGGTTAAATATGAAATTACCTCCTATATACGCATGATCCAACAACCGAGGGTGCAATACTTGCCATGCATCACACAATGGACGATGGATACTGGTTCGAGGTGCATAACTATGATTATATCTCCAGTGACGATCGAGTGGCTGAGGATGATGAGCATGCAACATCTGAGGGTCAAACTGTCACAACAAACGAAGAACTTGTCCTTGGGAAGCTTCAATCTGCAAAATCTTGTTGCTCCAAGTTCCTCCCTCGCTACTGGTGGGTCCTACCTGCTCCTGGAGTGATTTCGAGTCTTGAGGACCTCTCAAAAAGGGTCATCGGCAGTCGGAGATGCTCCGGTAAGTGTCAAAGCCTGGGGTTGATTTGCCTTCTTCGAAAGCCGCTGGGGGAGTGGCTTTTCTCTTCATTACCTACAGGAAAGGATTCACAGCAAAAAGACGAAGCCAAGGATGGCTTCTATGATTGAAATGGTTGCTAGGATGTGTCAAGATGGGTTCCTCCACTGAGTGGTGGAGGAAAAGGAATGGATTGCTTTATCCGTGCAGGATCAAGAGGGATGAATGTGTAGGGGTGATGAATCTCCATTTCTTCTCCTTTATTCTATCATTTTGGCCTTAAAAACCCTAGTTAATGCATGAAATTATTATTCATTCTTTATTCCATTTATTGCATATAAAATATTATTTTTAATGCTAAAATTATAGAACAAAGAAAAGAAAAGAAAAGAAAAAGAATAAAATACCAAAGGTATTTTATGACCCTAAACCACGAGATCAAGTCAAGAATTGAATTGATCGACAAGGAATAAAGTAGGGAAAGACAAGGGCCAAAAATCACCTAAAACTCTATTCTTTTATTCATCAATAATGTACTTCTGGACCTATTTTACTCTTTATTATTTATCAATCAAATAAAGAAACTATGTACATAAAAGTTGTGGATAATAATGTATAGAATAATTCAAAATTAAGTTTGCACAGAAACAATATACGGTGTACATTTTATACACAAAATAAAAATCCAAAAATCTAAACTTCACAGACCCATATCTTCCAAATAAAAATTCAAAATGCACCAAAATCTCCTTTAACTGTATGTCACTTTTAACTTGCTATTTAATGATGGGGTTTCACTTGATTTAAGCTATGCAAAAGTTAGGTTTGGACCCTTATTGTATAATATACCTGAATAGAATATTCATTTTATTTATTCTTTATTATTTTTACAAATTTATATTTTTATAATTTTGGAAGTATTATTTATAATTAATTTTCATATTTAGAGTAAAATAAAACAATAAAGAAGATACAAAATAAAATAAATATACAAAATACATAGGGGAAATAACTATACCTAAATTTAAATGCACATAATAGATCAAAAAAATACAATAATATATTTGTATATAAAAATAAGTTATAAATATATAAATTGATAAAACAAAATAATAAAATGAAAATAAAATACCCAAAACATAGATGAATATACCTATAAATATACCGTTAAACATTAACTTGTAATAAATAAACAAAAAAAATCATATTAAAATACTACATAAAATAGTAAACATTTTTATTTTATAATAAAAAATTAATAAAATCATTTACTATTTCTAATTAATTAATTTCAAATAAAATTGCTATTTTGTCCTGATCTGTCCTTCGTTGACATGTAAGAATGCAAGGACAATTGACCCAAGTTAACTGCCTTGTCTTCTCTCTGACTTCCGTAAGATGCCTCGACCAACTCGCTTATCTGATTTTTCCACGCTGCTCTATTACTCCATCACCCTTGAGCCCTTCACCATTTTTGATCCCTGGTCATCAATCATTCTCACCGAAGCTTCAGATTTGTTGTACATTCTTTTGATTCGCCCAAAACCTTAGGTAAATAAGGGTGCCCCATCCGTCTTTAAATAAAGACCTTCGACCTCCTTGGCCCAATTTGGTCATCTACAGAGCCCTTGAGCCCCCGCCTCCAGCCAAAAGAGTCACCAGGTGACAGCTGGCGACCCTTGGAGCATTTGAGAGCACCCCATGATGGCACTCTGACCACCTCTGCTACCTTGCATCAAAACCCAGGTACGACTGGGCTTGTTTCATTTCCTAGGTAGATTTCTTTAATGCCTTTCATTTTACTCATCTTATCTCGTAGTTAGGTTAGTGATTTCAAGTAGGATAGCATGGTTACCTTGCTGGAGCTCTCGATCTTCGACCTTGCTTTCACCATAAATGTCACTGACCCCGACCATCCTTTCTACCCCATTCGCTTCTCCTATCGCTTCTTCGCCTTTTCCCAAACTTCAACCACCCAGACCACCATGTGATCTAGAGGACAGTGATCCCTCCACCACTATCATCAGAGCACGCCCCAATCACCCAATCTTATATGTATTTAACACCTAATCGAGTCGAGGCATTTTACCCTCAACTTGGGAGTTTGTTGATGCAAGAACCATGCTCGAAGAACCCATCTGTGAAGGTTTTGAGGTTCCTAAAGCCCTTCAGGAACAACTGATTCCAATGCTTGATCAATAAGCCTTGGACCTTTTTGATACCACCAATCACACGGAACACCATCAGCGAGCCCTAAGGTACTTTAGAAGCGTGATTGGCGACCAGAGGAGTCATGTAGGGATGATCGAACAAGCTTCACGGAAGCCCTCTTCCTAGTTCTTCCAAATGCATCCAGAAGCATTTGATCACACCTCGTTCTTTGCGAGGAGCAGGGGACGTTGGATCCAGCAGAGCCACAACCATTAGATCACCTCCTACGATCTAATCCAAGACACCCATATGCGAATCGACATTGTGCAACGAGATGGTAACACGTGTATAAGTGGCACGTATCCTGCCATCCATCTCTACGCATTGTGGGGGTAAATTTCATATCTCACCTTTTTTTAGTAATCTTATAAATAAAATATGCAGTGTAAATAAAATGGACATTTTGTATAAAGGACCCTGTATTTATTTCATATTGCTTTTTTGTCCAATCCAGCTCGGCTCACATATACTCCCATGTGAGCTTGGCTACTTGTAAACCCTGACGGTTTTTGTAATTGTAAAATAGTCAATTAAATTTAAATATTAGTTGTATATTTTTGGCATATTTGCAGATGAACCCCTGGTATTTATTTTATTTACGAATATGCCCTTTCCACTATATGTATTTTTGGTGCTTGAATTTCATTTATTAAAAATAGCACCAATGCTCCAAAAACTGTGCAAAAATAAGATTGGATGTCTGCTAACATGTATTCATGCCCCATTTTTTTAGCATTTTAGGCATTTTAGCTATTTGTTAAAAACCAAATGAGCACGTTTTTGTCCCTATTTAGCTTAAAAATTCCAAAAAAAATTAGAAAAACATTTTGAAAAATTCCTAAAAAGATATATGCGATTTATTTTAGCATATTTTATCTCTAGATGAAAAATTCCTAAAAATAGAAAAGAAAAAACATAAAAATAAAAAGCTCCAAAATCTAACAAAAAAAATTAAAAATCACCGAAAATCCCGAAAATATTTATTTTTATCTTTGAATTTTCTCTATACTATTATCCATCTATTAAAATTGATTAGAGAATTTTGGATTTTATTTGCTAATTTTTCAATTCAATTCATCCTATTTATTATTTCCTTGATTTGGTGTATTTTTGAATTTAAAAATCCAATAAAATTAGCAAAAATTCAAAAATATCAAAAACATTTAAAATATATATAAATTCTAAAGACATTTTCTTTTCTGCATTTTGATTATATTTATTAGCATTTATAATCTTGTATTGTATATATAACCTTATACATTATCTATATTATTAAATTAAAAGAAAAATAAAATATGAAAAATCATAAAATATAAAAAGAAAATAAAAATTATAAAATAAAGAACAACAAAAAATATATAAAAATTGAAATAAAAAATAAAATTAAAACCCATAAAAATAATAAAAATGGACAAGAGAAAAGAATAGATTTTTTGAGTTTAATTGCCCAATCTACCGTTTGCTCCCTGAGTTCGACCTCTACACATGCTTACACATATGCACATTTGTTGTAAAGTTATAATAAATTTTAACTCCATACTTTGGCTATTCATTGGTTGATTTACATTGTAGGTTAATTGTTCATTGATCATGAGTTTCTTTAGCAGTTAATGCATCGACTTGTTTTCTCGCCATGTGAGATTTCTAGACCCTTACCAAACTCGTGTCATCATATGGCACAGTTACCGGGGAGCAACATCGCATAGATCGGTTTATTTATCTGTTTCTCTCTCTCTCTCTTGTCTTTACATGCTTCTTTGTCTATTTATTTTCATTACTATTTGATATTGATTGTGATCTGTCTGATACTCCTTTCTTATTTGATTTTTGTTGCGAGGGACCTCTACACGAGGGATGACTTCTTAGGATGACCTACGCACCCAAGCAAGGCGGAACCAGCTTTCTGACTTAGCCGACAGGAGAGCGCGACAAAGGAGGATATGGAGAAATTTTGTAAGACAATTTTCTCACATTTTCATTTTTATTTTGTAATTAAAGCGAGAGAGTGACATTTAATTTGTAATAATTTGGACTCTCATAGACATTGCTACTTCACGAGGTCCATTGCCCGAGTGATTATTTGCTTGGGGTCTCGTCATTTTATTTTATTTGTTTTTCGATTTTATTTTATTTGTTTTGTACGAATGAGCCCTAGCTTAGGATATACTTGCTTGCCCTAATATATTTGCATGTACCTATAGATTTGTTTCTGAACTTAGTTAAATCATAAATGTTAATTATTTGGACTTGAGATCACGTGTCGAGAGAGGCCACATACACCGGTAGCAGGACCTGTTGTGGTGGGCACCGAGAGACATCGAAGACCGGACCTTGGTCTCTTTTCTAAACAGTTAGCATCTAGTGCTTCACACCAATAGTATATTCTGATGTAGGGTGATTTGATCGGCTTGCATTTCATGTAGCATAGGTTTTCAGTTATGTTACGCATCCCACATGTAGAGAGCTGGGAAGCACTGCAAATCTTCTGACTAAGCATGCATCATCGATTTCCGATTTACATGGCTTTTCTGACCTTCTCCCCCTGATTTTGATCACTTAGGATGATAAATGAAATTGGAAACACGTAGGGGATTGCACTGAAAAACAACAAAAAAGAGTGATAACCTAAATAAA
Organism: Ottelia alismoides; assembly: GCA_037367405.1. Taxonomy (NCBI): domain Eukaryota; kingdom Viridiplantae; phylum Streptophyta; class Magnoliopsida; order Alismatales; family Hydrocharitaceae; genus Ottelia; species Ottelia alismoides. The sequence goes on along the minus strand of JAZKJV010007409.1, from coordinate 1,556,498 downwards.
ATCGAGGCTGCTAACTCTATTGGACTTATAAAAATCAACTTAGTGGATTCCTTGCTTTGGGGAGTGCAACCCCCTCATTGTTTGTCACTTTATTCTCACGTACACACTAAGGATTAATGCCCCAATCCCAGCCCTATCATCGTGTTTACAAATTTTTGATGCTCACCTAACTCTAAAATAGAAAAGATAAAAGAGCATCATCTTTGGTCTTCATTGTGTTGTGTAGGTGAATATGGGGTTTGCTTTGAACATTGATTATGATTTTGGGTCCATTCACATTCAACATTCTTTGAGTTAGTAGATCCTTGAGTCTTTGAGTTTTAATTAAGTCCCTCTCCCTTCCCTTTGTTGGATATGCGAGCCCATGATGAGCCATTATGCAATAAATATTATTGCAAATATCATACCTTGATCTGAAATGAAGAATAACTAATTTGCACAATAGGACCCTTAGTACAATTTGGGTAATGTACCATGACCATCTTAATGATTATACAACTATTGATTCAATAATTGAATCATAGAGGCTTGTGCTTGGATGAATATCTAAAGAGTTAGATTGAGGACTCATCAAGCACCATCAAATGTTTATTTAGAGAGGATCTCCAGCCTGAGAAGGAGATGACAATCCTTTCTCTAAAGGTTGATATCTAATTGACCTCTTGATGCAGGTACTCTACATAGGAATAGAGATTCAGAGGTGTCAGATTAGTTAGGTCAAAGAGTTGACTTAACGAGATCAAGATAACCAAAGACCTATGTCGTATGCTGTCTCATATGCTGTCACGATATATGCATGCATCCTCTGACCGGAGACAAATGTGTTACTATATGTCTGAGTATGTACATTTGGCAGACCAATAGATTGATGACCTAATCAAGGTCTATACACCGATGTACTGGTGTGCATACAAGGGCATATTAGTAATACAATCTCTCAAAGGGATCATACATGTTCATTTACTGAACCGGAAGACATGAGCTCACTCATGCAATATTGGGATGAATCAAATTCCGTGCATGGTCATCTCGCTTTGGTTGCTTGGCTGAATTTTTAGGTTTGATATATGCTTTTGGAAAGTATATGATCAACATCTAGGTATGATATATGCTTTTGGAAAGTATATGATTGATAACGATTCCTAATAGTCAAATGAGAAACTTAATGATAAAACCCTGAAGTAGACAATGCAAAATTGATCTAATACTTCGGGTTTGATCTGGGTCTTCCAATATGTAGGATGTACAAGTATTTGGAATATCTGAGGGTGATGTAATCATAAATGATTGTATAACCATGACGCTTCCATTCCTTGGGAGTGATGAAATAGGTTTGGATTTTTGTGACTCCTCTCAGTAGAGAAGCGATCTGATCCAAATGTTGGACATTGATCTGAATGTGATTCAGATCCAATGAGAAGATTAGATTAGCGATCCTGATTTAATTAAGTATCTTTTAGAGGTCACTAAGATTTGGATTTGAGATGTGATCTCAATATCCAAGTCACTATAAGTGGAACAATACAACTGCTCTGTCCTTATCTCCAAGTATCCACGGAGAAAGCACATTATTCTTGAAAGATTTAAATGGTAATTTCACTATTGATATATGTATCAGAACATTGAGATATTGATAATAAATGTGATTTAATTATCATGAATAATACAAATTTGATTCATATTATAAGGAGAGTTATCTAAGATAATGAAATGTGATTTAATTATTAAAGATGTAAATAGTGTCAATGTGATTCATATTATTTGGGCACATGAGAATAGAGATCCAAGATGATTAAATGTGATTTAATTATCATGGATATGAATAATATGGATAGCAGTATCCTAATTATTCACATATATTATAAATGTGATTAATAATGTATTAGAGAGCCTATTATGATTTATATTTGTTGATTAATTATTGATGTGAATTTGATTCACATTGGATAATTAATTGAAAATGTAAATCACATTTTATTTTAGAATGTGAATGTGATTCATAATTTTTCCAATGGCAAGATTGCAATATTCACAAAATAATTATGAATTAATTCTGTAGAATAACTTACAACAAGTGTTGTTGCAAATCTTGGAGATTTCCATGGAATAATGTATTCTCATGAGATTACATGAGATTGGCTCCTTCGCAAATGGGAGGGTGGATGGCCACCAACTCCCATTAGGAAAGGGTGGTTGTCCACTCCCATATTATGGAAGGAGGCAATCTCCATTCCATAATCTCCATGCTTGGTTGATTTAATTTGGAATTAATTATATTGATATATATTTAATATAAAATTAATTAATTATTATTGTGTTTTTACAACAAAATCTTGTCTATTGAAAGAAGCACAAATCAATCTCATCCTTTGATTTTGTATAGTCCATGGATTGTGATCCATGTACTCCCAAAATAATATATAAGAAGAGGCATCCCTTGCTCTTATAAGTTACAACAACAATTACAACAACATATGCTCTCTCTCATTCTCTATACGTCCTCTCTCTATCTCTCTGATTGTGGTCGTCCACCATGGAGCCCTAGAGAGAGCCGCCAACCGTAACATCCTCATTGTGCTGCCAGATTGTTTGCTCGTTAATCTCCGTCTCCTTCGGCACGCCTCTCTCGTGAAGAAGACGTCGGATATCTTGTGAGGAGATCAGGAGATTCACCACATGGATCATCAATATGGATTGCGAAGAGCACACGTTTCATCAATGCGCTCGCAAGTGTCTCCGTCGGATCGGACTTGAGACAGGAGGTATCTTCATTTAGAGACTCGATCGCAACCACGATTCATGAGGTAAACCTAATACTTGTTTGTGGTTTGGATGAAATGATCCGAGAAGTGTTCTTGGATAATGTGGTTTCATTGCATTAAAATTTTTAAATTCCGCTACCTCGAGCTACTAGTGCAACTCGTCACTCTCGATCACATACGATGTGATCTTCATGCTTCCGTGATGTTATAAAGGATCTCAACATATCCTTCAAGTGATATCAAAACCACAGGTCGGAGGCTTCGTATACGATCAATAAACTAGTATGACTTGAGCTCATTAGGGTTTGCAAAATTTTATCGCATTTTGATCACACAGCCCTATTTTGTGTGAATTTTCCATCTTGTTTAAATTATTTAAATACGAAATTATCACTTGTATTACATTTCCCATTAAATAAGGAAACCGTGGGATTTGAGTTTGCATGATTTGGAATCCTATTGCTCAAGTTATGATCATTTTAATGAACATGTATCCACTATTTCGGGGATGGCGAATCTTGACGTAATGAAAGAGTTAATTACAGTTTTAAAATGCCTAGAAATGCATGAAAATAACTTGGGTTCTATTGTAAATCAAATTAAAAAAGTTTGGAAACTTGTTTTTCTTTATTTGGATTTAAATTGATTGACATATGCTAATTTTAGTTAGTGAGGGTCACTGTTGGAAATTACACTCCTAATCAAGAACCATGTGATTATCATTTAATCAATTAGAGAAATTAAATGGTTTAATTTCTTGAAATAATTATGGATAAATATTTGAGAAATATTTGATGATAATTATTTCCTTAAATTATATTGCCTTAAGCAAAATTGATTAGATATGATCTAGATCACAATTGGTTACATGAACCATCCAACAGACATTAATGCTTGAATATGATTGGGGATTTGTTTAGCAAATCTCCTTATAATGTTAATAAAAAATGTTTTGATTATTAATATGTGGTATAACTTCAGTTGAAAGATCGATTATCATCTCGAGTACAAAGTCATCAATTAACATTATCCTGACCTGAGGCGGATATGGTGTTTAGTCAAGGAGCGTTGGGGTGGCAGGTTGCTCCGTGAGCGGTCTGTCCCACTCCTGTCGATACTGATCATGACAGGAAGTAAGAAAGGGATAATGCTTCAAGCGATCACGATGTATTTTCTAATTATTAAAATTCAAATAATACATATTTGGGATAATACCATATTTCAAGTAACAATAGAGAATGTTTATTAGATATTAATTAGATCATTAATTTAATATGATTAGATTAATTGGAATCCAATTAAAATTAAAGCATTCTATTATGAATAGAGTTGTTATTTCCCTTGGAAGAATTAATTAAGTGGATTTGATTCATAATAATTAATTAGAATTTTAACATGATATGGAGGATCCCATAAGTGACATCCATGGTCTCCCGCCAAGGCAAAGAGTTCCTTCATTAAGGATTGTATGTAAGAGACGCATGTTCGAAGTGACAGCTCCTGCATACAAGCGCATCTGGATCAGGCTTTTTGCTTCTCGAAACAGTAAGGCCATATACGTGGTGACCCCAATATCGGGTCCTCATATTATTGGGGCGATATTGGATTGCGTATAGCGAGTTTTAAGACTATGGACAGTTAGTTCAATTAATGATGGGTCAGCATCACCTTACGTGTGGTGGGCCTGGGTGTTAAAGACCGAATTGGGAATGCAAAATCCTTCATTAAACCCACTCAATACTATACTCAATAATGACCAGTAAAATATTATGGATTGAATCCATGATCAAGATATTGTACTTGCAGTTGGACATAATGTATGTGGTTGCAATGTGAAAGTTTTCCTCATAATAATGAGAAATGATAATTAAATAGACAATAGGACTACAACCCCAGGGTTTATATGTCTTTATAGTCTTTATCGAATGTACTTTGGAAGTGACATGTCAATGTTGATTGTAATTGTCAATTAATCCTTATAAAAAAATCTAAGAAGATGTTCTGACATACATATGTGCTCTTTACATTTAATCATGTATGATATGGTTCACTGCATCATGCAGAATGGTGGCTCTATAAGAGATGATATATTCAAAATGTTTGAGTATCAATTTAAACCTAAGTCTTTAAGTGTTAAGATGTATGTAGATATGATGAGTATCTCATTCTACTATCTATACTCTAGTCATTTATGAATATTCATAATATTGATATTGTATGAATTAAATGAAGCATGTATAAATGTTGAAATACTCTTATATTGAAATCTTTTGAATTCAACATAAGAGATCCTTTGTCTTAAGCAATGGTTGTTTATAGATGAAAGGAGCGCAGTGGAAGCATGGGTCGGACCCAAGTTAGAAGGAAAGTCAAAAGAATTGATTGTACTTTTGTGACTTCCATATGACATCCAAAGAGTTGGATGAATGCCAATACCATAATAAGCCGATGTATTGATAGTGTGACTATCTAGTCTATCTCGGATCCTTAGAGAAGGACTCGGATAGTGCATTGGAGTAATCTACATCTACATATAATCATTGAAATTGACTTTCTTATTTGATAAGATCAAAGTCTGGTAATTGTATCTCACTCTTCTAATAACACTTTCAATTGGTTGCATATGTTTTAGAAGACTACAAAATTTGATAATGAGGTTTAATAGTCATCTATATAGACATTGATGCAATTATTACAAGAATATCTATTGGATAGATATACTTCATATTTTCAGTGGGAGAGCCCTTAGTCTTAGAGAATGTCTCTATGACCTAGATATTAGAATACACTCATTATTTATTTCTAAATGTTGGGAATAAACATGAATTCTGGAATAAACCTATCATAAAGAGTTATGATGGATATATTTCAGACAATAATCTGACATCTGGAGGACTCTACTAAATTATAAAATTAATGAAGGTTCATTAGCATTTCTAATATTGAAAATTAAACCTTTATTTGATCAATATGAGGATTTGACAATGATAGAATCAAGCCTTGGACATATGTCTGTAGATAAGATCAATGGACTAGTAAGAGATAAAGCTTTAGAATGTCTAAAATTTCAAATCTTAAATACTTGTGAATATTGCATTCAAAGTAAAAATGTCCAGTACACCCTTCTCTGAGAATGGTGTAAGGTGTCAAGGTATTCAAGATCTCATACATATTGATGTATGTGGATCATCTGTATCATAATAAATATTAATGATATGTGATATCTATTGATGATTATTTGTGATATGAGATTTCTTCCCTTCACCTTAGAAACCTTTGAAATGTTCAAAGATTTCACAATTTTGGTTTATAACTAACGTTTCAATGAAGATGAAATGAAATTGATCTAATCAAGGTAGCTTGTACCTATTAGATGAATTCATGGAATACATTATGGAGAAAGGAATATAATTCCTATCTCAATCCTTCTAATGTACTTTAACTCAATAGAGTTGTAGGGAGATACAATTGGATCATGTGTGACATGATTTGATCCATGATGAACATTAGCATAACTACCTCTTAGTATCCAGGGTATATATGTAGTAGAGACTACAATATATATATACTTAATAAGGTTCTATGCAAGTAAACTGGAATCTAGCACCAAGAGTGCTACTTCATTAGGAAAATAAAGCATGGTATTGGATACCTACTTTTTGACCTTGAGATTCTTAAAAGATTTCATTTCTAAGGATATGATTCTTAGAGGATGACTCTCTTGAGAATCAAGATGAAAATGAAGTGAAGGAACTCATTTAATCTTGAGAAGATAATGAGGCTCCTGAAATTAGAAACTAAAAGGACAAGTAACGATGAAACACTAATACCTCTTCAAATGAGTTTGACAATGGATTCCATATGTCAGTTAAGTCTGACAATGTTCTTACTTCATATGATGAAGCTTATGAAGATCATAACATGGAAAGATGGATGTTAGCAATAAAGTCTAAAGTAGACTTCATATACAAGTGTTATATATGGACCCTCGAGGATCCACCTATATGGCAAGACATGTTATGGTGTAAATAGATCTTCAAGGGAAAGAAGGAACCTGATGAGAAGGCACACACCTTCAAAGTAAGGCTCATATCCTCAAGATACACACAGAAAGAAGACATAGCTTGCGATGAGAGTTGCTTTCTAGTGACCATGCTTAAACCCATCAGAATATTGCTAACTACAGCTAAACAACTTGACTTAGACATCTACAAGATGTAAGTCAATATTGCATTCCTCTATGAATACCTCTCTGAGGATATTCATATGAAGTAGCCCCAAGGCTTCATGTTGAGGAAAGCAAGGTGTGCAAGCTGAAGAACTCCATCTACGGACTCGAATAGGCTTCTTATAGTTGGAGCATTGGATTTGATGAAATTATAAATGTTATGATTTCAGATAGAATCTTGATGAACCATGTGAAACTTAGTGGGAGTTCCATTGTATTCATCGTGCTAAATTTATATATCCTAATCATTTGGAATGATATAAGGATAATACGTGTTTTATAGTATGGTTATTCCATACCTTGAGATATGATATCAAGGATACCTCTTAGATCATAGTTCTGAAGTTGTTCAGAAGCAAATAAAAGATGGTATAGGGCCCGTTACATTAATGGTATACCTTGGACATTTATATTTTCTGGAAAATTCCAAGAAAGGCTTCTTTTCCTTAAGATATGGTACTCACCAATCTGAAGGGATAACACCTCAAAGAGTTGAGGAATTTAATGCTAGAACTACTTGCCCTTGTGCATCAGTTACAAGAAGCCGAGTGTATGCTAAATGTGTACAAAAGCCATATGTCTGCCATGCAATGGAAATAGTAAACTGTTACTAATCCTACTATGGAGGTAAAACGCTTGTTTGCAGTAATAACAATATCTTCAAAGATGACAAGACTTTAGAGATAGTGATCTCTAAGTCTTATCTTCAAGAAATTAAGACTTTATAGATGGAGATCTAAAATGTCTTAATTCCGGATACCTTAGGAGATAGAGATCTCCATAAATAAGGGTATTCTGATAAGGATAATGGAAATACTGGTAATAACAAATATTGAGTTGTAGTGTCAAGGACACTATAACTGACATGATTGAGTATTGGTTGCATAAGATGCAATATTTGCATTGGCGTAGTCTCTATTACTTGGAGATATGCAAGTGTCGTAAAAGGACTTGGCATAGTCTCTCGGGAACAGAGTGACTAATCAGCTTACCTACATATTTTTCTAAATAGCCTATAATTGTCACATGAGTGTGGGTTTAAATGATTAGCCAATTAAAGGCTCTTTGGTCTAGTGGGAGATTGTTGGACATGCGAGCCCACGACGAGCCATTATGCAATAAATAATGTTGCAAACATCATTCCCTGATCTGAAATGAAGAATAACTAATTTGCATAATAGGTCCACTAATACAATTAGGGTAATGTACCGTGGTCATGTTAATGATCATACAGATGTTGATTCAATAATTGAATCATGGAGGCTAGTGCTTGGATGAATATCTAAAGATTTAGATTGAGGATTCATCAAGCACCATCAAATGATTTTTAAGAGAAGATCTCCATCCTGAGATGGAGATGACAATCCTTTCTCTAAAGACTGATATCTGACGGATCTCTTGATGCAGGTCCTCTACATAGAAATAGAGATTCAGAGGTATCAGATTAGTTAGGTCAAAGAGTTGACTGAACGAGATCGAGATAACCAAAGACCTATGTCGTATGCTATCACGATATAGGCACGCATCCTCTGAGAGGAGACAGATGTGTTACTATATGTCTAAGTATGTACATTTGACAGACCAATAGGTTGATGACCTAATCAAGGTCTATACACCAGCACGCTGGTGTGCATAAAAGGGCCTATGAGTAATACGATCTCTCAAAGGGATAATAAAGGTTCATTTACTGAATCGGAAGACATGAGCTCACTCATGCAATATTGGGAAGAATCCAATTCCGTGCACGGTCGTCTCGCTTTGGAAGCTTGACTGAATTTGTAGGTTTGATATATGCTTTTGGAAAGTATATGATCAACACCTGGGTATGATATATGCTTTTGGAAAGTATATGATCGATACCAACTCGCAATAGTCAAATGAGAAACTTAATGATAAAATCCTGAAGTAGACAATGTAAAATTGATCTACTTCGAGTTTGATCTGGGTCTTCCGGTATGCAGGATTTACATGTATTAGGAATACCTGAGGGTTATGCGATCATAAATGATTGTATAACCATGATGCTTCCATTCTTAGGGAGTGATGAAATAGGTCTGGCTTTTAGTGACTCCTCTCAGTAGAGAAGCAATCTGATCCAAATGTTGGACATTGATCTGAATGTGATTCAGATGCAATGAGAAGATTAGATTTGCGGTCTTGATTTAATCAAGCATCTATGAGAGGTTCATAGGATCCGGATTTAAGATGTAATCTCAATATTCAAGTCACTATACGTGGAACAATACAATCGCCCTATCCTTATCTCCAAGTATCCTCGGAGAAAGTGCATTATCCTTGAAAGAGTTCAAGGATAATTTCATTATTGATAAATGTATCCGAGCATTGGGATATTGATAATTAAATGAGATTTAATTATCAAAATAATACAAATCTGATTCATATTATAAGGAGAGTTATCTAAGATAATTAAATGTGATTTAATTATCAAAGATGCAAATACTATGAATGTGATTCATATTATTTGGGCACATGAGAATAGTGATCTAATATGATTAAATGTGATTTAATTATCATGGATATGAATAATGTGGATAGCACTATCCTAATTATTTACATATATTATAAATGTGATTTATAATGTATTAAAGAGATCCTATTATGATTTATATTTTTTGATTAATTATTGATGTGAATATGATTCACATTGGATAATTAATTGAAAATGTAAATCACATTTTATTTTTGGTTGTTAATGTGATTCACATTTTTTCTAACAGAAAGATTGCAATATTCACAAAATAATTATGAATTAATTTTGTAGAACAATTTACAACTAGTGTTGTTGTAAATCTTGGAGATTTCTATGGAATAATGCAATCTCATGAGATTACATGAGATTGGCTCCTTCCCAATTGGGAGGGTGGATGGCCACCAACTCCCATTAGGAAAGGTTGACCGCCCACTCCAATATTATGGAAGGAGGCAATATCCATGCTTGATTGATTTAATTTGGGATTAGTTATATTGATATATATATATATTTAATCGAAATTAAATTAATTATTGTTGTGTTTTTACAACAAAATCTTGGCCATTGAAAGAAGCAAAAATCAATCTCATCCATTGATTTTGTGTAGGCCATGGATTGTGATCTATGGACTCCCAAAATACTATATAATAAAAGGCACCCCTTCCTCTTCAAAGTTACAACAACAACTACAACAACATATGCTCTCTCTCTCTCTCTCATTCTCTACACGTCCTATCTCTCTCTCTTATTGTGGCCGTCCACCATGGAGCCCTAGAGAGAGTCACCATCGTCGTAGCATCATCGTTGTGCTACTGGATTGTTTGCTTGTGAATCTCCGTCTCCTTTGACGCACCTCGCTCGTGAAGAAGACGTCAGATCTCATGTGACGAGATTAGGAGATTCGCCGCTTGGGTCATCAACATGGATTGCGAGGAGCACACGTTTCATCAACGCGCTCGCAAGTGTCTTCTCCGTTGGATCAGACTTGAGACAGGGGGCCTCTTCGTTTAAAGACTCTATCACAATCATGATTTAAGAGGTAAACCTAATACTTGTTTGTGGCTTTGATGAAACGATCCGAGAAGTGTTCTTGGATCATGTGGTTTCATATTAAAATTTTTAAATTCTGCTGCCTCGAGCTTCTAGCGCAACTAGTCGCTCTCGATCTCATACGCTGCGATCTTCACGCTTCCGTGATGTGCTTAAGGAAATCACCATATCCTTCAACCTTGTCCATATTATTTTCTTCTTTATTGAGTTGTGATATCGGGTCTTGATCTTCACCTTCATAGCTGGATTTTACGGTCTTCTCTTTTCCCATATCACCCTTTCTTTAGCTTGGTTCAAGGAGACTCTCTCATTGAGACACATTTTTGTCTATGTTCCGCCTACATCTCGCCCACCCTCATCGTTCCCTTTAGTATCATCCCTTATTCCACCTTGGATTGCTGTGCTAGTAGATGAGGCCTGCATCAAGGTTATGATTGCATGAGTTATTTGAGCAAGCTGGGCAGGATTGAGGATGCTGAGAATGGTGTGCTATCTTTGGTGGATCCGACTTTTGATATCTGCATAGAGACTATTGAGAATTCTGATTTTTGGCACTATTACAGGTGTGATTATTCATTGAGGATTTTTTGATCTCGCACACCGAATTGAGGATGTGATGTATTTTTATGATCTGATGATGATTCCATGAGCTCTGACTATGCGATCTAATATGTGGTTCCGCTCATCTTGATTTAGATGCTTGGTGTGCTATCTCTTTCGGTGCTTCAAAGAGATGGTGCTTGAAACCCACATGATTTCACTCATATTCTTGATTGATCCACCCCCCTTTTCTTGACTCCCCCATCCACCTTTAGCATGTAGAGGATCTTTTTCTGACATCTTGATCGTCCTGATGAGGTGGTGCTTGAGGGACTGCATTGTAATCGTCCTGATGATCTCTTATCCCTCTCATAGCCTTATGCCCTCCAGTGGATAGGTGATTGATTGATTAATTTTGAGGACCTGAGACTTGATGCCAACATTCCCTTGATTTCATTGACTCAGCTTGCATCACTCCCCAAGGACTATCTGGGAGGATGCAACATTTTCTTTACGATCGGTTTCACTCACTGCTTGTGTGTCCATCTTGATGGAGCACAAAACCGAGTCGTCAAATAGGTGTTATCGGTCTCAATGTCTGATTGTGTGTGTGATCTTTCGGAGCACGAGACCGATTATCCTAGTTTTTTGAACTCCTTTGAGTCTTCTCTCCTTGACGGTCCTCGCAAGGATGAATCGCATTTTACTAATTATTCCCCACTTAGTTCACAGTACACTTTGAGGGTTATCTACGAGAGGTTGTGGCATTCTATGGATCTTTCGGTATCTTCTATTGGATAGCCGATCTGTCGCCTGTCGAGGCCACTTCTCCTAATCCGTCTGATGGATCCGACTCCTTTGAGTTTACTCTCCTTGATGACCCTCGCAAGGTTGAGCCTTGTCTTGATATATTTGGTGTATTCTTGATCGTTAGACCTTACGTCCACTGGGTATCAAGCTTATTAGAGAGTCTCCTATTCTTCATTTTTTGTGTCTTGATGAGACTCTGATTAACATGGAGGAATCTGTACTGATCCTTCCTCCTCCGTGTATTATGATATCATCTCTGATCTCTCACTCTTTTCTTATGATTCGATGGTCTACTTTTCACTAACGGTTCCTAGCTTAGTTTCGATCTGTTGTCCTGGGCAGCAGCCACCCACTTTATTGTATATCCAGGTGTCTTTCTCTTTCTGGTCGTGTCATTGTTCTCACAGGGAGACGATGACGAGTGTACGGTATTCCTTCCCCAGATACTGTCCTGCACTTCACCGTTCTTTATGTGTTGTATATATATGTTTCATCTTCCATTCCTTCTCTCTTCCATATATGCCTTGTGCAGCCCTGATCATTTGCCAAATCTGTGTATCTATACTTAGGATCTACTTTGTCATAGGTATAGGGGGTGCACCCAGTATGTTGTTCTTTCATCATTCTGTTTCATCACTCCTGTCGTTGCTTAAACTTAGGGATATTTTGCCCTATGTGTAGGAGGAGAGATGTGTGCATTCGTCCCTCATATCGCCCTTTTTCATTTTATTTGTGATCCCCTCCACTGTCTCCTCTCTTATTGATTTTCTCTACTATACTTAGGGATATCTTCCCCTAAGTATATGGAGAGACAGATCGAGTTGTGATCGGTTCATACCCACCCTTGACCCTCTCTGCATGTAGATATAGTCTGCTATACTTAGGATTATTCGATCCTAAGTATATTTAGGATGGCCGACTTTGTACTCATCAATTTATTCTCTCACTATTCTTTGGTTGTTGCAGTATACACTTTTCTATACTCAGTACGAGTTATGTCTTCTCTGTTTTCTTTTCGATCTATGAGGACATAGCTCATGCTAAGTATAGGGGGGTCGTATATACTTTGTATATAATTTAGCCATAACTCGTACTTTCAAATAAATATGGCTAAAGTACTATATATATACATATATATACACATATACAATTCATTAAACTAATTAATAAAAAGATGCATATTATTCTTCAAATTCTTTTTGCATATACTGATTAATAAGTCAGGTTAAAAATATTTTGCAAAATGATTTGAAAAATATTTTGACCTATGTGGAAAACTTTTTGTGACATATTTTCAACCTTTTTAAAAATATTTATTTTGTGAAAATTCATTTTCTTTGTGTGAAATAAAATTGTTCTGAAAATCTATTTGCAAATGGTTAGGAAAATGGTTGCAAAAATATTTTGAAATCTATATATACTGTTTGAAAAATCTTTGCAAAATGGCTTTCAAATGTTTGTAAATATCTGTAAAAATTATTTTGGATTATAGTTTTTCAAAATTGTTTGTAAAATTATTTTCAAATAAGTGAGGAATATATGCATCATAAAAAAATCTTTAACATTGTATATATACACCTAGAACAATAATTGAAATTCAACCTGTAATTTCTTTAAACTCTAAATTCTTGTAAATAAATAAAAAGATGCACGCCCGTGTAAATAGTTGCACATATTTCCTATTGATTCCAAAATTCTTTTTATTTTAATTTCCAAAATATTTGCAAGATATTTTGAAAATTGCATCATCAAAATATTTTATGCATTGCACATAGCATTTGCATAGCATTCACTTTTTTGTATTGAGTTTGATGATTGAACTAGTCTGAGTAAAGTCGAAGATTGGATCTTGGTTGGACCTTAATGCACCTAACTTCTCTGGAACCTTCTGGGAACTAGATTTGAGGTACTTCAGGTCTATTTGGACTTAATTCTAGACTCATGGCTGGGTTAAAGATACCTCAACTGACTAACTAGAACATTTTGAGACGCACACATGAATCTTGTCAGCCATGACCTAACTTAGACATTTGCACCTTTCACTTGGCTCAACTCAGTTGGAGTGGTGAGGGGATTGGATTTGCTGGTCTGAAATGCATATGAGTGGAAACATTCATCCTCTTCTAGGGAGGGAAGTGCATCCCAACCCCTACAGTGGCATCGACGTCTAAAGACAAGAGTATGTGGGTTGCAATAGTGCTTCAAAAGAGGGATAGACTTCTAGCTCAAGGAAAAACTCCTTATGTAAATGATGTTGTATATAGTGTTTAAAAAAAAGAAAAAGAAAAAAACTCCACAAAAGTGGACATGCCTGATTGAAAATAAAATTCCTGTCAATGTGTACATACTTGTATAGTCAGTAAGCAAGATAAAGCTTCAAAGTCATACCATGTGAGCCTGCAGCTGGATGACTTGACTACACTGGTCATGCATCCCGGATAGGTAGCTACATTGGATACTATCCATTCTTCTCTTCACCCCTCCTCTTGAGTCGGATGTACTTGAACTTAGAATGGAATACCCCACTCCTCAAGGAAAGAGTTGATGGATTGGAGAATCATTGGGATGTCATTATGGAGAAGTCTGTTCTTTTATCATTTCAGTTGGGAAGAGACACTATCACTTACACCGTACAAGTCAGCTTCATAGTAATAAGAGTTTGCTTATGATGTAGACTGGTTCTGACATGGATATTGAGGTTGTTTGAACTGAGTTGTGACTCTCGAAGCCTGTTGTGCTTTAAATTTAGTTCCCGACAAGGTTCCACGCATATTCACACACCAAGGTCCGACTTGAGTTCCAAACTTTGATTTTGTGAAGGCAAGTTTGAGAATTCAATTCATTCCACTTTCTTTCTTTTTCTTTTCTTTGTTTATATTTTCCGCACTTATTCCACAAGTGTTTGCTAGAGACTAGCAAAGGCAAGTATAGGGGGTGATGAATCTCCATTTCATCATCTTTATTCTATCATTTTGGCCTTAAAAACCCTAGCTAATGCAATGAAATAGCATTTATTTAAACAAATTAACATTCATTCTTTATTCCATTTATTATATATAAAATAATATTTTTAATGCCAAAATTATCGAATAAATAAAAGAAAAAAGAATAAAATACCAATGGTATTTTATGATCCTAAACCCTGAGACCAAGTAAAGAATTTAATTGGTCGAGAAGGAATAAAGTGGGGGGAGATAAGTGCCAGAAATCACCTAAAAGCGCTATTCTTTTATTCACCAATAATGTATTTTTAGACCTATTTTATTATTTATTATTTATTTATCAAATAAATAAACTTTGTACATAAAAGTTGTAGATAATAATGTATAGAAAATATAAAATTAAGTTTGCATAAAAACAATATACATTATACATTTTATACACAAAATAAAAAACCAAAATTCAAACTTCACAGACCCATATCTTCCAAATAAAAATTCAAAATGCACTAAATCATTTAATGGTATATAACTTTTAATTAGCTATTTAATGAAGGTAGTTTCACTTTATTTGAAGCTAATATGCAAAAGTTAGGTTTTGGACCCTTATTGTATAATATACATTAATAAAATATTCAGTTTATTTATTCCTTATTATTTTTGTAATTTTATATTTTATGATTTTGGAAATATTATTTATAATAAATGTACATAGTTAGAATAAAATAAAATCATAAATAAAACATTAAATAAAATAAGTATATAAAATACATAGATGAAATACCTATACTTATACATATATAATATATATCCCAATTTATTTAAATACACATAATAGTTCGGAAAAATACAATAAAAATATATTTATGTGTATAAAATAAGTTATAAATACATAAATTTATAAAATAAAATAATAAAATCAAAAATATAAAATAAAAATAAAATACGCAAAACATAGATGAATATATATATACCCTTAAAAATTAACTTGTAATAAATAAACCCAAAATAAAAATCATATTAAAATACTACATAAAATAATAAACATTTTTTATTTTGCAATAAAAAATTAATAAAATAATTTACTATTTTTAATTAATTAGTTTCAAATAAAATTATTATTTTGTCCTGATCTATCCTTTGTGGACACATCAAAACGTAGGGACAATTGACCTGAGTCAACTGCCCTGTCTTCTCTTTTACTTCCATTAGATGCCTCGAGTGACCCGCTTCTCTGATTTTTCCCTTCCGCTCTGTTGCTCTATCAACCTCGAGCCCTTCACCATTTTTGATCCGTGATCATCAATCATTCTTGCCAAAGCTCAGATCGGTTGTACATAATTTTGATTCACCCCAAACCTTAGGTAAATAAAGGTACCCCACCTGTCTTTAAATAAAGGCCTCCAACCTCCTTGGTTCAATTTGGTCATCTACCGGGCCCTTGACCCTCTATCTCCAGCCAAAATAGTCACCGGGTGACAGCTGGCGACCCCTGGAGCGTTTGAGAGTGGTTGAAGGAGGAGGAGGTGCACCCTACGACAACACTCTAGCCTCCTCTACTCCCTGGCATCAAAACCCAGGTATGTGTTGCGCTTCTTTCATTTGTTAGGTAGATTTCTTTCATGCCTTTTGTTTTTCGCATCTTATTTTGTAGTCAGGTTAATGATTTCGAGTATGATAGCCAGGTTACCTCGCCGGAGCTCTCGAGCTTGGGCCATGCTTTCACCATAAACACCACTGACCTCGACCGTTCTTTCCACCCCATTCACTTCCCCTATCGCTTCCTCGCATTTTATCCACTTCGACCACCTAGATGACCCTGTGTTATGGAGGACAGTTCTCCCTCCACCACCATCGTCGAAGCACACCCCCATTCACCCCATCTTCTACGGATTTCATGCCTAATCGGGTCCATGCATTTTGCCCTCGACCCGAGAATTTGTTGATGTAGGAACCACACTCGAAGGACCCATCTATGAAGGTTTTGATGTTACTAAAGCCTTCCAAAGAACAACTTACTTCTATGGCTCGATCAACGAGCCCCAAACCTTTTTGGCACTGCCAATCTCCGTGGAACACCATCAGCAAGCTCTCAGGCACTTCAGAAGCATGATTGGCGACCGAAGGAGTCATCTAGGGACGATTGAATGAGCTCCAGAGAATCCCTCTTCCCAGTTTCCATATGCATCTGAAACTATTCGATCACGCCCCGTTCTTCGTAAGCAGCAGGGGACATTGTTGGATCGCCTCCCCAATTCTAATCTCAGACGCTTATTTGCGAACCGGCATCGTGCAACGAGATGGTGACACATTTATAAGTGGAATGCATCCCACCATCCATCTTCGCGCATCGTGGGGGTAATTTTCATATCTCGCCATGTTTATTTATTTATTAATCTTGTAAATAAAAGATGCAGGTAAATAAAATAGACATTTTGCATAAAGGACCATGTATTTATTTCATATTTCTTTTCAGTCTAGTCCAGCTCAACTAACATGTAGTCCCACATGAGCTGGGCAAATTACTTGTAAACCCTGGTGATTTTTGTAATTGTAAAATAGTCAATAAAATTTAAATATCAGTTGTATATTTTTGGCATATTTGTAGATGAACCCCTGACTTTTATTTTAGTTGCAAATATGCCCTTCTCAATATATGTATTTTTGGTGCTTGAATTTCATTTATTAAAAATAGCATCAATGCTCAAAAGATTATGCAAATATAGGGTTAGATGTCTGCTAACACGTATTTTCGTGCCCCATTTTTATTTTAGCAATTAGGTATTTTAACTATTTATTTAAAATCAGATGAGCACATTTTCATCTCTGTCTAGCTAAAAATTCCAAAAAATAGAAAAACATTTTAAAAAATTCCCCCAAAAAATATATGTGGTTTATTTTAGCATATTTTCTCACCACATCAAAAATCCCTTAAAATAGAAAAAGAAAAATCATAAAAATAAAAAAGTTCCAACATCCAACAAAAAATATTAAAAATCATCGAAAATCCCAACATGTTTATTTTTGTCTCTAAATTTTCTTTATATTATTATCCATCTATTAAAATTAACTTGGAGAATTTTGGATTTTATTTGCTATTTTCAATCTTCAATTCAATTCATCCTATTTATTATTTCGCTGATTTGGGATATTTTTTACTTTAAAAATCCATAATAACTAGCAAAAAATCCAAAACAAATCACAAAAATATTAGAAAATATATAAAACCCAAAAATATTTTCTTTTCTATGTTTTTATTATAATTGTTAGTATTTATAATTTTTATACTTTGTATTTTATATATAGCCTTATATATTATCTATATTATCTAATTAAAAGAAAATATAAAAAACTGAAAATATAAAAAGAAAATAAAAATTATAATATCAAAAAGTAAAAAATATATAAAAATTAAGATCCAAAAAAATATAAAACTTAAAAATTACAAAACCAATAAAAATAGACAAGAGAAAAGAACAATTTTTCTAAGCGTAATTTCTCGATCTATCATTTGCTCCCTGAGTTCGACCTCTACACATGCTTACACCTATACACATTTGTTGTAGAGTTATAATAAATTTTAACTCCACATTTTTGCTATTCATTACTTGATTTATATTGTGGGTTAATTGTTGATTGATCATGGGTTTCTTGAGCGGTCAATGTATCGACTTTATTTCTCAACTTGTAAGATTTCTGGACCCTCGCCAAACCCGTTTCATGAAGGGGGCGTACAACAGATGAAGGGGAAGAAGATGACGATGAAAGGTGGCGTGGAGTTGGTCGAAATGAAACAAAAATAGGTGGCGGAGCCGTAGCTCCGGTGAGGGGAAGATGTTGGATTTTACTCTAAATAGGATAGAATTAAAATGAGTAAAAGACAAATGTAGATTACTTCTAACCTAAGGAACAAGAAAGAATAAGAAGATAGAAGCTTTACCAGATGAGGTTCACTTGGAGTGGAGCCCCGACGAAGCATGAAGGTGAGCAGCGAACGCCCTTGATTCTATACCAAAACAAGCTCCCAAGGAGCCGATTACGCTCATGTTATCACCAGGAACACAACTAGAGGCTCATATTTTGGGGTTTGAGGTGGAAGAAGGATCGAATCTGAATGGAGGCTCGAGGCGATACTACATAGGAGGCGACCTTTGACCAAGAAGACCTCTCGGATCTGTGGACCAATGTCCAATGAATCAAGTGCACGTGTAGTTCAAGGAACGAGGATCAAAAGTCTAGAAGACATCGAGCTCAAAAAATGCAAGATTAGGTAAGAATCAAGGCGCAAAATCGAGGAGGTCAGATACCCGATGCAGAGGACCTTATGAGGCGCGGAGTTGACCAAGGCCAGCTTTGACTCGCACTCCATTTGTCTAGGGGGGTGAACCAGTGGTTAAAATAGGCTAAAAAAATACAAATAGTTTGAGATAAAATATTAACTAATTTTATTAATGTTTGATTAAAACATAAAAAATATTTATTATATGTAGTATTTTAATCCAATTTTTATTTTTTAGGTATTAATTTATTACAAGTTTGTTTTTACAAGTGTGTTTATGGGTTAATTTATCTATATTTTGAGTATTTTATTTTTATTTTTATTTTTGTATTTTATATTTTATTTACATAATTTACAAAATCATAACTTATTTTTAGATACATACATATATATTGGTGTAGAGTCTTTTCGGGAAGGAGAGGGGGAACAATTGGCTGGGGGAGGTGAGAACGTGCGTAGTACATGCCGGAGGAGGGAGGATATGGCACGTGCCGAGAACGTGCGCGGGGAGAGAGAAGGCAGAGGGGAGGGGTCACATGTGGAGCATGTGACTTGGATAAGAGAGAGAAGGGAGTAGAGAGAAATAAGAGAGGAAGAGAAATTAAAATTAAAGTTAATAAAAAGTAAAATAAAAGTAAAAAATAAAAAAATAAAGGAACAAAGGATTAAATATATAAAAGTAAAATAAAATATAGACATTACGTAAGAAGAAACATAAAAAGAAATAATAACTGAAGTAAAATCAAAAAGTGGTCAACATGAAAGTTGTTTGTATCGGTGAGATCTACAACTTTCATGAATGATCCAAAATCAAAAGACGTCAACTATATAAAAAGTATTTTTGAAGGTATTTGATAGATAATAAAATATCACATTTTTGCAATTTGTGATTTTTTTGTATTTTTAATTTGATTTTAATTAGTAAATTAATTTATATACAATATATGCTTGCTTAATCTAGTTTTTATGGATTTTTATAGATTAGTGAATCGTAAAACAAAATCAATAAAGATAAAATATGTACAAAATATAGAATGTCATTTTTCTGTATTTTTACTTGATTTTTCCGATTTTTATGAGTTTTATTTCTTAATGCCAAGTTAACTAATCCAATAAAGAATATAATAGAAAAAATAATTAGGTCAAATAAGGTAAAAAAACAAGGTTATTAAGTTACAGAATTTCACCCTAAATTTAATAGAGTTAGTGAATGTTAATAAATCAATTTTAGAGGATTTAAATAGTTATTTATTAAGGAGATTTTGCTAATATTTTTATATAAAGTAGATGAATCATGGATTCATCACACTCCTATACTTGGATCTTTGCTTGTCCCCAAATAATTTTTAGTGAGTTAGAAGATTGTGCAAGTGTAATTTCAAGTCTTGTTTCATTAAGAAACCTTGGTTTAAGTGGTCCTAAAATCCTAAGTTGAACTAAGCTCTAGTCAAAAGGAATCCAACTTTTCTAATTATCAAACCCTCTATTTATACATATAGCATGAGAGATATGAAGTTTAGTGTGTACTGCAATCATGAGAGTCGAGTCGAAATGTCATCCAGAGTCCTGATACAAGAGACTCTCCTTAGGAATAAATTCTCAACACTAGGAAATACATCAGTTTTTGCATTCAATCTACCGTCTTAGTAGTTCTTCAGACTTGAAATGTAGATGAAAGGCCAGTTAATAGAGGTCATAGGTTTGTGTGTTTTCTTCTCTCCCTCACATTGGAACAAGGATAGTCTTGAGTGCCTTATTACACAACACATGTATTTTTTTGTTTGTTGATCAATGTATCTATCAAGAGAGCTCAGAGTCGTATGCACTTGTTTTCCTGGGAGTACACCGAGGTGTATCTCTTTTAAGTATCTAAGATACATTCGACACCCAGACTTGTATAACTATACGATGCAGAGTCCTTTTTGGGTGCTAGCCTGACTCCTTAGTCTTAGTAGCTTTGATCCAAGTGGACATTTTGAAATGGTTGGGAACGCTCACCTTTGATTGAAGTTCTTTGAACTTGTCTTTGTATTTTGAGAACATTTTTTTTCAACATTTTTTGTATAGGCCAACTCCAATGCTTTTACCAAGTTGATGCACACTGATCAACAATTATTTAATTTCATCACACCATGATACATAGGTCGGTATCAAAAGATGGCATGACAACTTGTTCTCATAATGACTAGGTTTTTCTGACACTCATGTTTCTTGAAGCTTTCATTGACTTTATCCCATCCTCGCATATCATCAAATCATGTCTAGACTCAAATCTCAAGTCTCAGTTCCTCAAGTAAAATCTCAATTCATGTCATCATTCATGCAGTTGTGTATGTGATGTGTAGATCATATTCTTAAAAGGCAGAGATTGAGAGTGCAATATAACAATCATATCTTTCAAACTTAGGGAAGTATGGATTATTAAGTCTCAAACCCTAATGACTAAGGCATGTTAACTCTGAATCAAAGGACCTTAAAAACCCAAGTTTCTTTTATTCCTCAAGTCTTGAGTGATAGTGAAAGTGTAAGGGATAAAACTTTAAGTTAGTTTTTTTAATAAGGTTTTTGATTTTTTGATTGATTTTTGGAGAGTGATATAATGACTGGTCCAAATCCATATGGCTAGTTGCATATACTTTCAGCTAGTATGGGTGTAAGTACGGACTATAGAACGACTCCCCATATTACTTCAGGATGGTGCCTTACACGTTGTCCTCTAACCATCCAATCTACTATGGGATACCGTAGTTCCCTCACTGAGAAGTAGCTAGTTATTTTTAAATCTAATAATCAGAATAATCACTAAAAGAGTTTTTTTTCGATGAATGTTATAGCCCCTAAGTTTTGCAAAAAGTTTTGAAAACAAGTATTATAAACACACAAAAAATATATTATATAAAAAACTTATACCCAAACCTTATTTTTGATGTACAAATAATTAAAGTACGAGCTATGGATAAAGTACATAGAATATATGTAAACTCGCCCTATACTTAACTTGTGATATGTCCTCATGGCACAACGTGAAATGAAGATGTAGCTCGTACCAAGCATAGTTGAATGAAAAGAAAAGGAATTCAACTCGCCCCCTATACTTAGGCTTTGATGGCCTAAGCATATCAAAGAGTGCAAGAAATGGGGTGGTCGAGTGTGAGAAGGAAGAATAGAAGTGATGTAAATACAATGATATATACCCCCCTATACTTAGGATCAGGTCAACCTAAGTATGATCCAGTAATTACAAGTGGGGGACTGTGTAGATTTGATATAGATGTACAAGTGGGTCAAGGAGGTTTTTGACGAACCTTCTTGCGGGAGTGTGGTGGGAGATAGTATGGAGGTGTGTACTGTGGTAAAGAGGGAGGAGATGTAGAAGTCCAACCATTGTCATAGTCATCCTCTGAAGAATAATAGTCATACACAAAGGATCTCCAACTATTGTCAACTAAAGGTAAGTGTCATTTAATAACTGCCGTACTGATTGCACTTATATGATGAGCCACTTCAGGACTAGACGAGAACTCTTCAAAAATCACCTAGTTTCTAAGGTCAAAGGTGACTTTCTTAATCAGTTTGTTTCTATGTGAAGCAATGGAGGGAGGAAGGTCATAATTCTTCCCCCTATCATTAGTAACTGATGTGGCATTTATGGGTTCCTTGTATGATGAATCATCGTAAAAATCAACCCATTCTTGTAAGATTATAAAACATTTCGGGGGAGCTTCTTTACTTTGAGTGAGCTTGTTCCTGGTGGCAGTGTGAGTGATGGTTGGGGATGAAGATGTCACCTTTTGATATCCATGAGTTTGGTGACAAAGTTGGTTTCTTGAGGCTTAAGAATCAGCTCCTAGAATGGTTCAAGTATTTCAAGAATTATTGTCAATTAAAAAAATTGGACCACTCAAGTAATCGTGACGATCCTCATAAACATGGTCCATTTCCTCATAATCTCATGTATATTGGTTCCTCCTAGAAGTTGTAATGTGCTGGTTATTCATGGAGGTGTAGTGAGAATCGAAGGTCGGTCCAACAGTCGATCTCTTGAGTGTCTCTCTTAGGGTTTGTGTATGAGTTTCATGAGGAGAGTTCTGATCATATAAAGTGCTTGACTTGTTGGTCTCCTCTTTATCACGATCGTTGGAGGATGGTTGGGTTGTCTCTGGGTCGAGCATGTCATTGAGTGCTTGTTCATTGTGGTCCGTGTTCGGGAATCTTACGTCTTGAGTCTCACAATCAATAATTGCCTTAGCAGAGGCTAAGAAAGGCTTTCCTATAATGATTAGAGACTCAGACAAATCTCTATGGTGCTTAATGTCAAGGACAATAAATTCCACCTTATGTTTGACACCTCGGAAGTTTACGACGACAGAAAAAATTTCTCGTGATCTTTTGGTGGATCGATCTGGCAGCTGAATGAACACCCAAGTCCTTTTGAGTTGTCCGAGCTTGAGTTAATCAAAGACGAAATTTGGGTGGATGTTTAACATGGATTTGTCGTCTAACCGAACATGGGTGAATATGGAATCCTCAAATTCACACGTAATTCGAGTCAACGGCTTGACTTTGCAACATTTGGTTTTATGATTCATCACCAAAGAACTGGCCACCGATATGATATGAAATTCCATTCTTGATCTATTCTTGACCAACTTTCTAGGGTTTAGTCGATTCGTTACAAATCTCTTAAGACCGAGCACATACTCTATGGCCTTGATTAATGGAAGCTCCAAGATCAGACTCTTTTAAAATGCTTCCATTTCAGAATTATTCATTTTTTTTATTTTTCTGACTTTTCAATTTTTAGTGTTTTCAATGTAATAGTTAGTAGGTTAGTCAGAGGCTAGCAGTGGTCGTATATGAGTGTTTGTCACATGATGGATCTGTGGTTCACTTGGTGGTGTCCTTACTTCTTCGTAATTTTTCATTGATTGGATCACATCATATATTTGTTTAGTCAGATCATCTGTTCTTCGATTGATCTGAGTGACGCCATCTTCAAATATCTCATGACTTGGGAATGGATAATTGTATTGCACATGCTTTGACTCTAGCATGTAGTTCTGAGAGGAGTAGTGATTATTCATTGTAGTTGTATTCTGTTCATGAGTCATATTTCCATAGCTATGGACTTCTCGTGGACAATCAAAGAAAAATTGGTTGTACTCAGGAAGAGAGTCAACATCAGTTTGGGATGGTACAAAAGGTGAGAAGTCCTTAGTAACCGGAAATCGTGTTTCTCTATCAAAATTGGTTACTCTATTTTCCATCCTCAAATCTACCTTCTCTATTGTATTCATGTGAAAGTCAGAATGTGACAATCCAGGAAGAAGTGCGGGCATGGGATGGAGTGTGTAGGGTAGAGTATAATGAGGGATGAGGAGGATCGGTTTCGAAGAGAGTGTTCCCTGGAATGAGATAGAAGAAGAGTATCATGACATGGTCATGTATAATGGATCCGTGGAGTCTGGGTACAAAGACCAATGTGTCGACATCTTCTCAAGAGAACGATGGAGAATGATTTATAAACCACGATATGCTTGCAATTGTGAAGACTTTGACACACACAAGACAAACACAAGTCAAACCTAATTATTTCACCAACTCAACACTTGTGAAGGCCGCAAGAGTCTGTCCGCTTATCTTTTCAGTTTTAATTTACTGATAAAACAATCTTTGATAAATGTAAGTACGTGGAGGTTAGGTTTTGGGTTATACCTTAAGTGTATGACTCTCTCCTACGTACAATGAGTGGGTTACGATCCACCAGACACACGGTTTAATTTTATGTCAATTTATGTACAATTGCCTTGTTTAACAGTTCTAGTTTTAATGTAAGGTTATCAATTAAGTCTCAAGTGAGCATAAAAAAATCATGCCTAATGACCAATCCCAATTCCTTTATATCCTAATTATAAAACTGAGGTATAGAGGATCGAAAAGAAGTTGATGCAATCATTAAATCAATGATGGATGCTAAAGAGAAGACTTACAGTGGTACCTCGAATTCTACACGAAGGATGCATTAAAAGGGAATTGAATTCTACAGTAAATGACATGCACAAATGAAAACTTCCTAAGTAGATAGTCTTATTAGCAAGAAGAATTTTGAATTTAATTTGGCTAAGTCTGAACGATCTACTAATGCATCCTGTTTGAAAATGTGTGGCCTAAAAATTACGAGCACAATAAAAAATAAATAACTTAAGCTAGCAAAACCTAATTTCTAAGCCACTCAAGTCGAGTCCCAACCACACAGAAGGTGTTGAAACAGACCAAACACACCGGAGAAAGTTCAGTCCAAATTATTACGGAGATTAGGGTTCAGAATGACCCTAAAAATAAGGCAGAAAATAAAACTATTCTAACTCTCTCTCTCTTTCTCTCAAAATAAAATTAACAGTATTCTTCGTAGGGCTTTTATTTTTGTCTAAGAATTTTTGCTCTGAGTTATCAATAGTTTACCCCCTACCGTACATGCAGAGGAGGATGAGTGGAAGATTGGAGGTCGGGGGGTCGAGGCTGAGGCTTGTTTGGAGCCTCGAATGTCAAGCCTCCATGTGGAAGGTGTCTGAGACTTGGAGGCAGCTTGGTTGGTCGAGGTTGAGGGCGTGTATGGTCTTCAGGGACATTAGATCAAGGCCAACCCCTGATCCAACATTGGGTGGTTGTCGAGGCGAGCAGTGGAGGGTATTGAGCAGTGGAGTGGTTGTCGATGCGAGGATGAAGACAATAATCAAGGGAGGTGGTGCGGGTGTGTACGTCGAGGCATAGGGATTTGTGGCATGCATCGTGGTGCATGAAGGGCGAAGAGCAGTGAGGTACGTTAAAGATCATGGTGGAGGTGCTCTGAGGCAGTGGTGTCTTGGGCAATGTGATGGGCGGTGCTGCGAGGTACAAAGGTGGAGATGGTGCAAATATACGAGGTGGAGGGCGAGGGTGGTGTCGCTCTTGTGCGAGCAAGCCGATGCGGTGAAGGGGAGGAAAAAAGAGGAGAGAAAGAAGAGGAAGAAGGGAGAGGATGAATAAGATACCTTTGATGGGGGTCGCCTGTGATGGAGGGGTGCAGAGCTTGACTCCTAGTCGTCGCTCGAGCCGTGCGGTGATAAATGACGAGCTTGGCTAGCATGGAATGGGTTGTAGAATAATGGAGATCCACTGTGGATTGTGCCCTAGGAAGGAGGTTATCGTCGGGAATGAATGTGATGTCACCGCATAACATCACGGATCTCTCTCTTCCTCGATGATGGATATGGCGAGATAGATTGGAAGGTCAGTTGTGGTTTCTATATAGGAGAAGGATTGTAACGAAGACACAAGGAGAGTGAGGGGTGAGTGGGTCGTAACAGCCGCAACGGAGGTGCAAGGCCATTGGGGAAGGAGAGGGGGAATGGTCAGCTGGGGGAGGCGATTACGTGCAAAGCACGTGCCATGGGAGGGAGGATATGGCAGTGCCGAGAACATGCGCAAGTAGAGAGAAGGGAGAGGGGAGGGGTCATATGCAGAGCACATGACCTCGAGAAGAGAGAGAGAATGGAGGAGAGAGGAAAAGAAATAAAAAATAAAAATTAAATAAAAGTACAATAAAATAATTAAAATTAAAAATAAAAATAATAAATAAAATTAGGATTAAATAAATAGAAGTAAAATAAAAAAATAAAAATCAATAAGAAGAAAAATAAAAAGAGGTAGTTAACGAAGTAAAATCAAAAAGTGGTCAACATGAAAGTTGTTTGTCTTGATAATATCTACAACTTTCGTGAAGGATCCAAAATCAAAAGATGTCAACTATATAAAAAGTATTTTTGAAGGCACTCTATAGATAATAAGATACCACAATTTTGCAATTAGTGATTTTTTTATATTTTTAATTTGATCTAATTAATGAATTAATTTATATACTCTATATACATAGCTAATCTAATTTTTATAGATTTTTTATAGCTTTGAAAACTGTGAAATAAAATCAACAAAGATTAAATATGTACAAAATATACAATGTCTATTTTTTTTGTAATTTCTCTTGATTTTTCTGATTTTTATGAGGTTTAATTCTTGATGTCAAGTTAATTAATTCATTAAAGAATATAAAAGAAAAAGAATTAGGTCAAAATACTTTATTTTGTACATAAAATAATAGGCACAAATACGGTAAAAAACATGGTTATTTAATTACAAAATTTCACCCTAATTTTAATACACTAAGTAATTGTTAATAAACCAGTTTTAAGAGAGTTAATTATGATTTGTTAAGGAGATTTTGCTAAGATTTGCATATAAAGAATATGAACCATAGATTCCCCCTCCCCTCTCGGCAACGACGCCATTTGATGAATGTGAAATCCACCTCTTTAATAGTTGATAATTGTTGTATTGTAGGCGGGAAATAATTTGTCAAAAACCACAAATTTAGAATATTGTGGGGAATTTTTTACTTTGTAAGTATACTAAGGTTGAGCACATGGAACAATGATTTTAGTTGCGTGGTGCGAAATTAATTTAAATAATTAACTCATTGTGATATTAATCTCTATGCCAGATAATAAAGTGAAAAACAAAAGGAATGAAATATGTAATGCAAAGAGTGGAGCCCCAGATCTATGATTTTAATTTCTCTCAGTCCTTAATTAAATTAATCAATTATTGCTCTAAATAAATTCAGAGATATGTAGAGATATATTTAAGAAATATTTTCAATTTAACTCCAAGCAATAGGCAAGAATATGTCTAATCAGAATGATCAAGGTAAAATGAAGCCCATCAAATATGTTCTACAAATAAAGAGATCAATGATATTTTGACTCTTAATTTTCCTGTAATTTAATACTCAAAGAATGATCACTAATATCAAGGAATTAAATCTCATAATCTATCATTGAATGAGCCTCTGTAATAGATTAAATTCCTCAAAAAAATCAACAATAATCACGAGAGGATTAATAAACTATAAATCTCCTCCTATAAAATGAATTTGTAATCTCATAAATATCTCATAAATACATTAATTCCTCTTGGTTATGACCTTTACAGAGATTAATTCCTCCACTAAAATGATCAATTATCAGTGAAGAATTAATCAAATTAAAATCCTTGTATTAGAGACATTACAGATTAAATAGATAATTTCCTCAATATAAAATAACACAAATATGTCGAAATTTAGTCTGCACTGTTAGAATAGAACCTCAAGTAATATTCATCAATAAAAAGCTTCTGATCTGTTCACATGATACATACAATGGTAGAGCATGGAACAAGCTTTAAAATGACATATTGTGCGTAAAAATTAGGGTTCAAATGAGAAAGATATGATGAAATGACTTTTTGGGGACTAAAATGCAATAAAAATAAATATTTTATTCTCAATAAGTTCGCTCGAGGACTTTCCTACAATATGCAAAACTTCTTGGGCCTGACCTACAATTTACCCCTCCCTCACGTGCGAGGCACCAGCAGAGGAGGCTCAATGGGAGAGTTGAGGTCAGGGGTTGAGGCCGAGGCTCGTGCGGAGCATCGAGTGCCGAGCCTCCACGTGGTAGGCATCTGAGGCTTAAAGGTAGTAGGTTTGTTGAGGCTGAGGGCGTGCATGGCCTTCAGGGCCGTTGGATCAAGGCCAGTCCTTGATCCAAGGACATGTTGTTTTCAAGGTGAGCGGTGAAAGACATTGGGCAGTGGAGTAGTTGTTGATGCGAGGGTGGTGGCAGCAGTCGAGTGCGGTGGTGTGGGTGTGGCCATTGAGTCACGGGGGTCTATGGCGTACGTCGGTGGCATACGAAGGGTAGAGAGAGGCGTGGTACGCCGAAGATCATGGTGGAGGCGCTCTGAGGCGGTGGAGATCTGGGCAATGTGATAGACGATGTTGTGTGGTGTTGAGGTGAAGGTGGTGCAAAGATACGAGGCAGAGGGCGAGGGTGGCACCGCTCTTATGCGAGCAAGCTGATGTAGTGAAGAGGAGGAAGAAATGAAGTAACAACGAAGAGGAAGAAGTGGGAGGGTCATCAGAGAGGTAGAGGGAGCATGGGGGTTCTCTCTGGTCTTCGCTTTAGGGTGGATAGCGGTGGTCCACCTCAAGGCTCGACTGCACTAGGAAGAGAGACAACATTAAGATGTTCTATGAACACTTTGGATATCTCCTTACAAGAAGTTCTTCACCTCGACGACAGAGGGTGCAGTCACCACCCTCAATCTCTGGATATCTCCTCTCCTCTCTCTTCAGATCACAGATATGGCAGATAGATTGGAAGGCTGACGAGGGGGTTCTTTATAGGAGAAGGATTGTAACAACAATGCAAGGAGGGTGGCAGATAGATTGGAAGGCCAACGAGGAGGTTCTTTACAGTAGGTGGATTGTAACAGCAACGCGAGGAGGGTGAGGGGTGAGCGGGTCATATTTGCTGTGGCAGAGGTGCGAGGCCGTTGCGAGAAGGAGAGGGGAATGGTCGGCTGGGGTAGGTGACCACGTGTGCAGCATGTCACAGAGGAGGGAGGAGATGGCACATGCTGAGCACGTACATGAGGAGAGAGAAGGGAGAGGGGAGGGGTCACGTGCAAAGTACGTGACCTGGAGAAGACAGAGAGAGAGAGAGGGAGGGGGAGGAGAGAGGAGAGCGGAAAAGGAGAGGAAAAGAAATAAAAAATAAATAATAAAATAAATAAAAAATTAAAAATAAAATAATAATAATAAAAAAAATTAGGATTAAATAAATAAAATATAAAAATAAATTAGAAGAAAAATAAAAAAGAAGTAGTAAATAAGGTCAAATAAAAAATTATCAACATGAAAGTTGTCCGTCTCGATGAGATCTACAACTTTTATAAATGATCCAAAATCAAAAGAGGTCAACTGTACAAAAATTATTTTTGAATGTATTCTATAGATAATAAAATACCACAATTTGCAATTAGTGATTTTTTTTGTATTTTTAAGTTGATTTTAGTTAGTGAATTAATTTACATACAATACATACATACTTTCTAATTTTTATATATTTTATATAAAATTGTAAAATAAAATCAACAAAGATAAAATATGTACAAAATATACAATGTCAATTTTTTTATTTTATCTTGATTTTCTTATTTTTATGAATTTTAATTCTTGATATCAAGTTATATAATTCATTAAAGAAAATAATAGAAAAAGAATTAGGTCAAAATACTATATTTGTACAAAAAATAATAAGCTCAAATATGGTAAAAAACAAGGTCATTTTATTACAGAATTTCACCGTAATTTTAATACAGTTAGTGAATCTTAATAAATCAATTTTAGAGGATTTAATTAGTAACTTATTAAAGAGATTTTGCTAAGATATCCATATAAAGTATATGATGGATTCATCACAAAGCAAAAGAATATAGTCCTTGTTGACATTGTCTATCAACTTCCAAGTCATGGAAAGCTTTAAGTATGATTTGGCATATCCGGGATAAAGTTCCTCGAAAGACAAGGATAGTGGTCTATTAAGATGTTGAAAACTAGGAAGATGAGTCACATATTATAAAGTATAGGAGTCTCGTACAAAAGTGATAGTCTTCAAATATAAAGATAGAACCTCTATCCTAAAACTAATGATGATGTCTTCTTAGGTTATTTGAAAGTAGCTACTCATATGGTTTTTTAGTAATCAAATCAGATGCATCATTAATAGATGCCGACACTATTGTTGAACTTTGCATATAATATTCCATGAGAATGTGTTTCCATTGAAGTATGGAATCCTTCATAATCTAACATCTCAAGATTTGACCACCACATCTGGTTCCATTCTTGAATAAATGGAAAGGATGATTGTTGTACGGATTAGGTCATCTCAAGCAGGACCCTCTGATGCACGTAGTGGGCTAAAAAGAAGTACATGCCCTAAAATCACTAGGGATTTCGATACTAATTATTTCTCTTGCTAGATTCATGGTCATCCTCCTAGATATCACGATGCTTTTATTTTCTATGAAGAAAAATATTGGAAGGATGCCACTAGAATTAGAATGTATTCTATCATATCAAATGAAACATGGAAATTGATTGGTTTACCGAGATGCTTAATTACTAGGTGCAAATGGGATTTTAGGAGAAAGTTAATAACATATGGATTTATTGATAAATATAAGGGCATAGTTATTACATAGGGATAAAAAGGAAGGCATTGGTTATTTTGTATATATTCCTTGGTAACTAGGATGATGGCAATTTGAATGCTTGTTGCATTGAGATGTGTGTATGATGTCTCCGTCCACCATATTGATGCGAATATCATTTTTATTCATAATGAGTCTCAAAGAAGAGATCTACATGTACTAGTATGAGGGATTAGTCACCCTGAGAATAATGGGAAACTTATGAAATCGATGTACATATTGACTATCATGAAAAGTTTGATAATACGATTCAAACAATGGATTTATAGTTAATGAGTCATTGGATAAACATATCTACTCTAAAGTTCAGGTTGATGTGCATGCCATCTTAGAAGCATATACATTGATGATATACTATTCTTCTTTTTGACATAAGAATAGTGAATGGAGATAAAATCTTTATGAACAACAAGTTTAAGATGTAGGAAATTTGTGCTATTATTAATGAAATTTTGCGACATGAAATGATTTGATTAGTAAATGGCATTGGTGGCTCTTGTTTATATTTCGAAAATATTTGAAAATATGGTTACTAAAATTACAAAGTTGTAAGCATGTATTTGATTCATTCAAGACTGCATATTAGCACTAGTGGAGTGCAAGATTACCAATTGAGGTACTCACATATGTAGAAAGCATAATTATCTTGCCAACTACATAAGACTCAATATCTCATTTACAGTCTTAAAGTTAAATAGATACACCAGTTGACCTAATTATACTCATTGAAATGACTTAGACTGAGCATTAGAACTTATCCTTTAAGTTTTCATTATATGATATCTCTGTTTGTATTAGAAGGATACAATGATGTGAGTTGTATTGATCAGATGAGAGATTGTGGGAATAATGACATTACATGTTATATGGTTTCCCCCGATGACAATGAAGTCATTATAAGGTTTTCTTAAGTTAACCATCTTAGCTTGGTCTATTTATGAGGATGAGAGTTGCGTGGTTTGTATGCAATAAGAATTGATGTTTAATGGCTCAAGAGACTTCTCTGCAAAACCTTATGGTGGGAAGCTGATTCCTATAGTTTTCCTACACAATGATAGCATGATCACAATGTAATTAAAGAGTTCAAATTTCAATGAACAAACTTGAAAATCCAAGTTAGGCAAAGTATGCGCGGAGTTAAACTTTAAGTTTTAGACATGGGATGGGACTGAATCATAATGTGAGTTTTTCTGCAGCAATAATGGAGATCTCACAAAATATATTTAATACAATAATATTAAATTGCATGGAAAATTACCTAGCACTTTTTGTTAAATGATTCTTAGTAAAGTCTATTCTTGAAAGCTTGATTGGTTTTAGTTGTAGATAAATGAAGAAATGCAGGTCATAAACACCAAAAACTTTACTTATTTGTTCTCATCATATACCTCACATTAAAGGCTCGAATTTCAATACTACTTTCAATTCTATCTTCCATTTTCAAATAAAATACCATCTTTAGTCATCAAATGTAAAGCAGGAGGTTTTGCCACAAATAGGGTTCTAATACATGCTATAATGTTTTTCATAAGAGGAGACACCTCCTCCCATCAAAATGAGATTGAAATAAAACCTATTTAAGAAGAAAAAAATCCTATATATGAAGGCAGAATTATCTCGACCATCTTTTATGTTATTTTGATGGGCATCCTCTGCTTTCTAATTTCCAGCATTAAAATCCATCTTAAGAAAATTTTATATTTTATTTTCCTTGCTACGAAGCATACAATGTAGCCACAAACACCAGTTATCAAAATTTGCCAAGTGATGATTAAAATGATAAAAATAGGTTAATTAAAAATTAATAATGAAACCACAAAAAATTGTTAAGCTCTAAGAGCATCTCCCTTATGGGTTATTCAGTGTCTTCATATGCTCACTTGCACTGTTCTTTCCATATAAAATACCAAACTGAAGCAATCTTGACATGAGATTCTAGAATCCATTAGCTTTGGAGATATTTTCATTTATATGAAAAAATAGTAGTGCTAAGAACTCATGGGAAGCATCACTTGAAGAAAGATATTTCTAAAAAAATCACATTTACATAGTGTTGGACTATATGTGTTATGCATCACTTATGGTGTAGATGGGTAAATGAATCCCTCCAGGGTCCATTTACCACATCAATTGTTTAGTCTCACATAGACCATATGTGGCATGTGGAGACTCGGTGAGGGCTATATAAGAAGCCCTCACCCTCCTGTAGCAGTGAGAAAGTGCATTGCATAAATAAGTCCTTTGAGGCATTTTCCCGTGGTTTCATCTTGCTCCTTAGGGAGTAGGGTTCCACATTAAATTCTGCATTCTTCGTGTTCTTATTCTTTTATTTCTTTTATTTCTGATACACGTTCATGATATACAGGTATTTGAAAAAGTCTCCTCGTTGGAAAACTGGGTCTCTCCCATACTGGCTTAGAGAATGAGATCTCTACTTGGAGTCCCTATGAAATCACATGAAAACCCTATCCCACATGTCTTTGGGAATGGGATCTCAACTTTGGAGTCCCTATGGAGCACATGAAAACTTTGACCAAAATAAAAGTTGTGGAACGCAATAAAAGATGGCAAACATGTGCACATCGAAATGAAGACCGCAAACGTGTGCGTGTCTGAAACTGAAGACTTGGAACCGATCTGACGTCGAGTGTGAACATCTATAGAGTTTGGAAATCTGGCCATGCAACTGGACTGGGATTTGAATCTGAACTAGAATCTAACAATCTTGCCTCTTGTAGAACTCTACATAATACTCCCCTTACTCCCATACTTGTCGAAAAACAGTGACATCAGCGAAGTTGGGAGAAGACAATAAAATAGGGAAAACATGAATCAATGAATCACTTAGCCATTCTGATTTTTTCTTGGCTTCTCTTTTCATTTTTTTTGGCTATTAAATATGTTTTTAATGAGCTGACTCTTCCTTCTTTTTTCCTTCGCGTATAGTTTTTTATACGTACATTTTTCTTCTAGCTATTTCCTTTTTTAGTCGTCTGCTTCACTTCATTTTTTTAAACTCTCGACCCAATTTTCGGCCCATAACTCTTTCCTTCTCATTTTTTTCTGTTTTTCATAACTCATAGACAAACTAGGCCTTACAATTTTTTAAAGCAAACACCTTTATTTAGGGTTTCCACTTGGGAGCCCTCTCTCGACGTCATGCCGCTCCTTATGGGCCATTCTGCACTTGTCGCTGCCATCAAGAGATGGAGATGCACCTCACCGGTAGATGGATGTCGCCTGCGCCGCTTTGGATCTGGTGGTGTGGAAAACCTAAAGCATCAAGCCAATGGGGTCCTGCCTATGGAGATGAGGTGAGGGGCAGCCCTACCGCTGGAGCACGCCACTTGGAAATAGGGAGAGGGCTGCCTGGATGTACGTGCGACACAAGAGGAGGTTCCGTATGGAGCTGGAGAAGGGTGTTAGGAGGTGAGGGTCTCGAGAGATGGAAATGACGATCGGGGAGGCTGCAATATGCAGCTGGAGGTGCTCTACGCCGCTGCCATATGCGGATGAAGAATGGCACCAATGCTTGGTGTCGCCTGAGCACCGTCATAGGAGAAGATGATGCATTCGTTGAAGATGTGCCACTTGGGAGCATGCGACTGATCGTGTTGCTTCCTGCGTGAACATTGTGAGGAGATGTGAAGCTACTGCTCCTCCTGGAGCCTCTTGGGATGAGCCGCCTACGATGGGTTCGATGCTGCGCATCTGGCAAAGGGTAGCGCAAGGGATGAAGATGTGGCCTGGAGCTGGGATGCGCAAAGTGGGCTTCACATGCTGGATGTGCTGCACTGCCGTAGGAGACTTCTGCCTTTGAGGCCTAAATGATATAGGGTTCAAGGAACCCTAGAAATATGGATGAATTTGAATATTCAAAACATCGATAATTCTCTTCGAAATATGATGGTCACGAACCCTAGATCTTTCTTGAATCTTGAACTTGAACAATCTTGAATATGATTCGAAGAACGAATCTTGAAGAATGAAACCATCAAAATTGAACCCATTCTTATCATCGAATCTTGAAAATAAAGAACATGAAAACCTCGAGAATCGAACCCACTCTGATACCATGTTGTAAAATATAATGCGGAAGTGGAATCCGAGATAACTGAATAAAACATTGTGGAACATAAGGATTTTTACGTGGAACCCTACTCCTAAAGGAGCGGGATGAAACAACAGGAGAATGCCTCAAAGGGTTGATTTATGCATTGCACTTTCTCACTTATACAGAAGGGTGAGGGGCTTCTTATATAGCCGTCACTGAGTCTCGACATCCCACAGATGATCGATGTGGGACTAAAGAACTGATGTGGTAAATGGATGCTGGAGGGATCTATTTACCCATCTACACCATAAGTGATGCATAACACATATACTCCAACACATAGTAAATGAGTTTATTTATACATTGCATAAATAACATCAACTTAGGGCTTGGATTCCTGTTAAGAAAGCAAGTCTCGTGCATCATGTTTATTCCTGAATCGTAACCAAAAAAAGTAGTATCGTTTCTCGCTTGTCTCCTATTTCGATGTAGTTCCTTTGAATTTATCATTAAAATAGTGAAAACGATTTTTTATAAGTAGGAGACCCTTGGATGAAAAAGTACCATTTCCTAAACTTGTGTAGAAATATGATATTCAACCCCCATACTCGAAGAGAGTATGTACCCTTTGGTTTAAATTTTGAATTCTTTTCTTGCCCCACTTTTGTGGAGTAGTTTAAAATATCTTACCTCTCGTCAAGGTGACATTCAAATTTTCCTTAAACCTATCAACCTAGCAACAAAGACAAAGGAAAATGCTATTCTCAGACCATCCAACCGATTATTTGGCAGTCTATGTTTCTGAAGGCCTTCTTTCTAGGTGTCTTTTTTGTTTGCAACAAAAGATTATGGGGATCAGAAACGAAGAATAACTAATTTGCATAATAGGTCTTTTAGTACAATTAGGGTTATGTACAATGTCCATCTTAATGATCATACAACTGTTGATTCAATTATTGAATCATAGAGGCTGGTGCTTGGATGAATATCTAAAGAGTTAGATTGACGACTAATCAAGAACCGTCAAATGATTGTTTAGATATGATCTCCATCCTGAGTAGGAGATGTCAATCCTTTCTCACATAGGAAGATATCTAACTGACCTCTTGATGCATGTCCTCTGCATAGGAATAGAGATTCGGAGGTATCGGATTAGTTAAGTCAAAGAGTTGACTTAACGAGATCGAGATAACCAAAGTCCTATATCGTATGCTGTCACGATACAAGCACGCATCCTCTGACTGAAGAAAGATGTGTTACTATATGTCTGAGTATGTACATTTGGCAGACCAATAAATTGATGACCTAACCAAGGTCTATACACCGGCGCTGGTGTGCATGCAAGGGCATATGAGTAATACGATCTCTCAAAGGGATCATACAGGTTCATCATGAGCTCACTCATGAGATATTGGGAAGGATCAAATTCCGTGCATGGTCGTCTTGCTTTGGAAGCTTGACTGAATTTGTAGGTTTGATATATACTTTTGGAAAGTATATGATCAAGACCTAGGTATGATATATGCTTTTAAAAAGTGTATGATCTATACCAACTCCCAATGATTAAATGAGAAACGTACTGATAAAATCCTGAAGTAGATAGTATAAAGTTGATCTAACACTTCGAGTTTATTCTAAGTCTTTAATATGCATGATGTACAGGTATTGGGAATACCTAAGGGTGATGTGATCATAAACGATTGTATAACCATGACGTTTCCATTCCCAGGGAGTGATGAAACGGGTCCGGATTTAGTGACTCCTCTCAGTAGAGAAGTAATCTGATCTTGGTCCAAATGTTGGACATTGATCTGATTGTGATTCAGATGCAATGAGAAGATTAGATTTGCAGTCTTGATTTAATCATGCATATATGGGAGGCCCGAAATCTGGATTTGAGATGTGATCTCAATATCCAAGTTACTATACGTGGAACAATACAATCGCCCTATCCTTATCTCCAAGCATCTGCGGAGAAAGCACATTATTCTTGAAGGAGTTCAAGATTAATTCATTTGGTGAATTATGTATCCAAGCAACAAGATGTTGATGATGAAATGGGATTTAATTATCAAGTATAATATGAATAAGATTCATATTGTGAGAATGATTATCCAAGATAATTAAATGAGATTTAATTATCAAGGAAATGCAGATTGTGGATAGTGCTATCCATAATATATGTGTATATATTATAAATATGATTTATAATATATTAGAGAGAGTGTAAATAACATTTGTAAATTGTTAATGTGAATTGGATTCACATTAAGGAATTAATTGGAAATGTAATTTACGATTTAGTTTGGATTGTGAATATGATTCACATTTTTTCATGGCATGATTGAAATATTCACTAATTGATTTGGAATTAACTTAGTGGATAATTATGCAATTAATGTTATTGTAAAATAATTAAGAGATAATGGAATAAAATATAAAGGAGATAATCCACCACCAAAATGAGGTCACCCATGATTTTTAATTATTATCTTATTATATTGTGATAATTGATTTTATTGAATTAAATTATGTTGATGATAATGCAACATATATTTGATTTAATATAAATTCATAAATTGTTGTTTTAAAAAACAATGATCATGGCCGTTGATTAAATACACATATCAATCCAACCATTGATTTTGTGTATGCCATGGATTGTGATCCATGGACTCCCTAACTAGTATATAAAGAGGGTAACCCTGACCCTTTGAGAGCACACATTGTACACGTCTACTCTCTCTCTCTCTTAATCTCATTCTTACCCATCCCCCTCTCTCTCTAATGGTGGCCGACCACCTTGTGATCTTGAGGGAATAACAGTCGCAGTTAACGCCATCGTGTTGTCGCTTCGAGTGCTCATGGATCTCCATCTTCTTTAGAGCTTCTTGCTCTAGAAGGAGACATCATATTTCGTTGGATGAAATAAGGAGATTCAAGGTTTGGATCTTCATCAAGGATTGCGGGAAGCACACGTCTTATCATCGCGCCCGCAAGTGCCATCTTCGCAGACAAGACTTGAGTCAGGAGGATCTCTTGTTGTAGAGATCTAGTGATTACAACCATGCTTTGAGAGGTATTTCTAATACTTTGTGGTTAGATGAAACGATCCAAGAAACGTTCTTGTGATCATGTGGTTTCATCATATGATTTTAAAATTTTAAATTCCGCTGCACCTAGCGACTAGTGCGACTAGTTGCTTCGATCGCATAAGACGCGATCATCACGCTTTTGTGATGCGCTTGAGGATTCCCCATATCCTTCAAGTGGTATCAGAGACAGGTTGTTGAAGGTATTGGATGAGATCCATGAACCTACGAAGATTTGGGCTTGATTGGGTTCGTGAAAATTTTAACATTTCAATTTTCGCAGCCTGTCTTGTGATAAACTTTAGGCCCTATTTAAAATGTTTAAACATGGAATTTTAAATTGTATAATGTTATCCATTAATTAAGAAAACAATAAGATTTGACTTTGCATGATTTGGAATCCGATAACTCAAGTTATGATGTTTTTAATAACCATATATCCACTGTTTCGGGAATGATGGTTAGTGACGTAATTAAAGACTTAATTACGTATCCTAAACACTTGGAAATACATAATTATCGCTTGGGTTCTATTTTAAATCAAATTAGCGAACAAAATAAAATTAGTTTGCATCAATTAGATTTAAATTGATCGAGTTATGTTAATGAGTAGGGGTCACTGCTGGAAATTAACAAACTTGATAATGAACCTTGTGATAGTCATTCAAATAAATTGATGAAAATTAATTGTTAATTTTCTGAAATGATTATTGATAAATATTTGTTAAATGTTTAAAGATGATAATTATTTCCTTGAATGACATTGCATTAATCAAAATGATAAGATAGTTGATATTGATCACAATTGGTTAATATGAAATTTCCAACAAACATTGTTTTCATGAAAACTCCAGTTTATCCTACAATAGTTGTAGGACAACTTTTACATGCAAAAATCTTGTTGCTTGAATAGGATTGCGGATTTGTTTAGCAATTCTCCTTACAATATTATCAAAATAGTTTTGATGAATATTATATGGTATAATTTCAGTTGAAAAACCGATGATCATCTCAAGTACAAAGTGATCTATTTTGCATTATCCTTTCCCGAGCCGGATATGGTGCCTAGTCGGAGAGCGTTGGGGTAGCAGGTTGCACCGTGTATGGTCTGTCCCACTCCCGTCGGTACTGTCCATGATAGCGGATAGGGTTAGCATAATGCTTAAGAAATCATGATGTATTTCTAATTATTAAAATTCAAAATAATACGTATTTGAGATAATATCATAATTCAAGTAACAACTAAGAATGCTTGTTGGATATTAATTGGATCATTGATTTAATATGATTAGATTAATTAGAATCCAATTAAAATTAAGACACTCTATAATAAATAGATGTGTTATTCCCCTTGGAAGAATTGATCATAATGAATGTGATTCATGATGATTAATTAGAATTTGAATATGATATGGAGGATCACATAAGTGACATCCATGGTCTCCCGTCAAGTCGAAGGGTTCCGTCGCCAGTATGTAGGAGACGCCTGTCCGAAGTGACAGCTCCTGCATACAATCCATTTGTATCAGGCTCTTCGCTTCTCGAAAGAGTAAGTCCGTATATCAGTGACCCCAATGTCGAGTTCTCATATTATTGAGGCGATATTGGATTGCGTATAGTGAGTATTAAGCCTGTTGACAGTTGATTCAATTAATGATGGGACAACATAATCTTAGGGGTGTGGGCTCGGGTGTTAAAGACCGAATTGGGAGATGCAAGTTGGACTTGCAAGGTGTAATGTGTTCCCGCTTCTTTTTATCGGAGTCACAAGTTCTCATATTATTGGGATGTGACAAAGATAAGGAAGGAGATCCCAGATCTTGCTTGAGATATAATGGTAAGTATATCTCTTACATTGAAAGTGATTAAGGGAATGAACTTTCAGTGTTGACAAGGCAAGACAACTTTGATATAAAAACTCCTAAATCAAAATAGAATATGTATATAATATATATATACACATGCAAATTTCTTATTTCTGATAATCCTTCATTAAACCCACTCAATGTTATACTAAAAAATAACTAGTAAGATATCATGGATTGGACTCATAATCCAGATATTGTATTTGCAATTGGACATATAATGCATGTGGTTGTAATGTGCAAGTTTCCTCATATTTATGAGGAATGACAATTAAATAAGACAATAAGACATCGCCTTAGGGTTCGTATGTCTCTATAGTCTTGATCTTTCATATAGTGTACTTTGGAAGTGACATGTCGATGGTGATCGTAATTGTCGAATAATCCTTATAAAATCTAAGAAGATAATCTGGCATACATATGTGCTCTTGACATTTAATCATGAGTGACATGGTTCTCTACATCAGGAAGAATGGTAGCTCTATAAGAGATGATGTATTCAAAATGTTTGAATACCTACCTGAACCAATGTTTTAAGAGTTTAGATGGGTGTAGATACAATGAATGTAACCATTCTACTGTCTATACTCTAGTCATTCATGAAACTCATAACATTCATATTGTATGAATTTAATGAAGCATGTATAAATGTTGAAATGCTCTTACATTGAATTCTTTTGAATTTAACATAAGAGATCCTTAGTCTTAAGTAATAGTTGTTTATAGATAAAGGGAGCGCAGTGGAAGCATGGATCAGACCCAAGATGAGAAGGATAGTCAAAGAGTTGACTGTACTTCTATTACTTCCATATGACATCCTAAGAGTTGGATGAATGCCAATACTGCTATAAGATGATGTGTTGATAGTATGACTGTCAAGTCTGTCTAGAATCCTTAGTGAAGGACACAGATAAAGCATCAGAATAATCTACATATAATCATTGACATTGACTTACTTATTTGATAAGATAAAGTCTGATAATTGTATCCCAATCTTCTAATGACACTTGCAATTGGTTGCATATGTTTTAGAAGATTGGAATTTGATCTTCAGGTTTAATAGTCATCTACATGGATATTGATGCAATAGTTGCAACAATCTCTATTGGATATACAGACTTCATTATTTCAATGGGAGCCCTTAGTCTTAGAGAATGTCTCTTTGACCTGGATATTAGAATACACTCATAGTTTATTTCCAAGAATTGGAAATAAACATGAATTCTAGAATAAACCTATCATAAAGAGTTATGATGGATATATTCCAGATAGTAATCTGGCATCTAGTGGATTCTACTAAATTAGAAAATTAATGAATGATTCATTAAGATTTCTAAAACTGAAAATTAAACCTTTAAGAGATCAATAAGAGGATGAAGATCATTTGATAATGATCTGGCATCAAGTTTTGGACATATGTCTGTTGATGAGATCAATGGACTAGTAAGAGATGAAACTTTAGAATGTCTAAAATTTCAAAACTTACATACTTATGAATATTGTATTCAAAGTAAAATATCCAATACACCCTTCTTTGGGAAAGGTATAAGATGTCAAGGTATTCAAGATGTAATACATATTGATGTATGTCGATGATCTATATCAGAATAAACATTATGGATATGCAATATCTATTAATGATTATTTGTGATATAAGATTTCTTTCCTTCACCATTAGAAACCTTTGAAATGTTCAAAGATTTCACAATTTTGGTTTAGAACCAAAGTTTGAAGAAAGATAAAATAAATTTGATCTAACTTAGGTAGCATGTACCTGTTAGATAAACTCAAAGAATACCTTATGGAGATATGAATATGATTTCTATGTCACTCCTCCTGATAAACCTAAACTCAATAGAGTTGTAGGGAGATACAACTGAATCATGTCATACATGATTTGATCTATGATGAATTTTAGCATAATTACCTATTAGTTTCCAGGAATATATGTAGTAGAGACTACATTATATATCCTTAATAAGATTCCATGCAAGTAAGCTGGAACTGAGCACTAGAGAGTGCTACTTCATTCGAAAAATAAAGGATGGTACTGGATGCCTACTTTATAACCTTGAGATTCTTAAAAGATCTCATCTATGAGAATGTGATTCTTAGAGGATGACTCTCTTGAGAATCAAGAAAAAAATGAAGTGTAGGAACCCATTTAATCTTGAGAAGATAACGAGGCTCCTAAAATCGAGAACTAAAAGGACAATTAAAGATGAAACACTAATACTTCTTCAAATGAGTTTGAGGATGTATTCCATGTGTCGATTAAGTCTGACAATGATTGGACTTCATGTTATGAAGCTCTTGAGGATCATGACATGGAATGATGGATATTAGCAATATAGTCTAAGATAGACTTCATATACAAGTGTTGTATATGGACCCTCGAGGATCCACCTATATGGGTAATACCCATAAAGGTATAAATGGATCTTCAATAGAAAGGGAACCTGATGATAAGGTAGAGACATTCAAAGCACGACTTGTAGCCATGAGCTACATATTGAAGAGAAGACATTGCTTGCAATGAGACTTGATCTTCAATGACCATGCCTGAACTCATCAGAATATTGCTAACTATGGCTACATAACTTCATTATGGCATCTTTAAGATGTAAGTCAAGATTGTATTCCTCTATGAATACCTCTCTGAGGATATTCACATGAAGTAGCCCTAGGGCTTCATGGTAGAGGAAAGCAAGATGTGCAAGCTAAAGAAATCCATCTATGGACTCAAATAAGCTTCTTGAAGCTGGAAAATAAGATTTGATGAAATTATAAAAGTTACGATTTCAGATAGAATCTTGATGAACCATGTGAAGCTTAGTGGGAGTGCTATTGTGTTCATCGTGCTAAAGGTAGATAATATCTTAATCATTTTAAAACGATATAAGGATGATAATAAGTGTTTTATAGACTGGCTATTCCATATCCTGAAATATGATTTCAAGGATACCTCTTAGATCTTAGTTCTGAAGGTGTTCAGAAGTAAAGAAAAGAGTCTATTGGGACCGTCACATTTGTAGTACACCTTGGACATGTTCCATTCTTGGAAAATCCCAAGGAAGGCTTCCTCCCTTAAGATATGGCACTGACCTATCTGAAGGGATAGCACCTCAAAGCGTTGAGGAAGTGAATGCTAGAACTGCTTGCACTTGTGCATCAGTTATGAGAAGCTGAGTGTATGCTAGATATGTACAAAAGCCAGATATCTGCCATGCAGTGGGAGTAGTAATGTATTGCTAATCCTACTATGGAGAGAAAACACTCAAAGTCTTATCTTCAAAAACTTAAGACTTTATGGATAGAGATCTAAAAGGTCTTAACTGTAGATGCCTTAGGAGATAGAGATCTCCAGGAATAAAGGTATTCTGATAAGGATTATGGAAATACTGGTTATGATAGTTATTAAGCTATAGTGTCAAGGAACTATAACTAACAAGATTGAGTATTGGTTGCATAAGATGCAACATTTGCATTAGATGTGAGCACTATTACTGGGGATATGCAAGTGCCGTAAAAGGACTTGGCGTAGTCTCACAGGAACAGAGTGACTGATCAGCTTACCTAGCTATTTTCTAAATAGTCTATGATTGTCACATGAGTGTGGGTTTAAATGATTAGCCCATTAATGGATCTTTGGGCTAGTTGGAGATTGTTGGACATGCGAGCCCACGACGAGCCATTATGCAATAAATGTTATTGCAAATATCATTCCTTTATCTGAAATGAAGAATAACTAATTTGCATAATAGGTCCCTTAGTACAGTTAGGGTTATGTACCATGGCTATCTTAATGATTATACAATAGTTGATTCAATTATTGAATCATAGAGGCTGGTGCTTGGATGAATATCTAAAGAGTTAGATTGAGGACTCATCAAGAACCATCAAATGATTGTTAAGAGATGATCTCCATCCTGAGTAGGAGATGGCAATCCTTTCTCACATAGGATGATATCTGACTGACCTCATGATGCATGTCCTCTGCATAGGAATAGAGATTCAGAGGTATCAGATTAGTTAAGTCAAAGAGTTGACTTAACGAGATCGAGATGACCAAAGTCCTATATTGTATGCTGTCACGATACAGGTACACATCCTCTGACCGAAGACAGATGTGTTACTATATATCTGAGTATGTACATTTGGAAAAACCAATAGGTTGATGACCTAACCAAGGTCTATACACTGTCGCACTGGTGTGCATGCAAGGACATATGAGTAATACGATCTCTCAAAGGGATCATACAGGTTCATTACTGAACCGGAAGACATGAGCTCACTCATGAGATATTAGGAAGGATCAAATTCCGTGCACGGTAGTCTCGCTTTGGAATCTTGACTGAATTTGTAAGTTTGATATATACTTTTGGAAAGTATATGATCAAGACCTAGGTATGATATATGCTTTTGGAAAGTATATGATCGATACCAACTCCCAATGTTCAAATGAGAAACTTACTGATAAAACCCTGAAGTAGACAGTATAAAGTTAATCTAATACTTCGGGTTTATTCTGAGTCTTCCAGTATGTAGGATGTACATGTATTGGGAATACCTGAGGGTGATGTGATCATAAACGATTGTATAATCATGACGCTTCCATTCCTAGGGAGTGCTGAAACGGATCTGGATTTTAGTTACTCCTCTTAGTAGAGAAGTAATCTGATCTTGGTCCAAATGTTGGACATTGATCT
Source organism: Ottelia alismoides (assembly GCA_037367405.1). Lineage (NCBI taxonomy): Eukaryota > Viridiplantae > Streptophyta > Magnoliopsida > Alismatales > Hydrocharitaceae > Ottelia > Ottelia alismoides. Next base: position 1,511,544 of record JAZKJV010007409.1, on the reverse strand, counting down.
GAATGTGATTTAGATGCAATGAGAAGTTTAGATTTATGTTCTTGATTTAATCAAGCATCTATGGGAGGTTTGATTTCTGGATTTGAGATGTGATCTCAATATCCAAGTCACTATACGTGGAACAATACAATCGCCCTGCCTTATCTCCAAGCATATGTGGAGAAAGCACATTATTCTTGAAGGAGTTCAAGAATAATTCATTTGATGAATTATGTATCCAAGCAACAAGATGTTGATGATTAAATGAGATTTAATTATCAAGTATAATATGAATAAGATTCATATTGTGAGAATGATTATCCAAGATAACTAAATGAGATTTATATTATATTAGAGAGAGAGCAGCTTTGTATATATTATATCCATAATTGCAGATTGTGGATAGTGTTATCCATAATATCTGTGTATATATTATAAATATGATTTATATTATATTAGAGAGAGAGCAGCTTTGTAAATAACATTTGTTAATTGTTAATGTGAATTGGATTCACATTAAGAAATTAATTGGATGTGTAACTTACAATTTAGTTTGGGTTGTGAATATGATTCACATATTTTCAATGGCATGTTTAAAATATTCACTAATTAATTTGGAAATAATTTAGTGGATAATTTTGCAATAAACGTTATTGCAAAATAATTAAGAGATGATGCCCCATTTTTTTAGGTGAATTATTATCTTCTTTTTAATTATTATCTTATTATCTTGTGATAATTGATTTTATTGAATTAAATTATGTTGATGATAATGCAATATATATTTGATTTAATATAAATTAATAAATAGTTGTTTTAAACAACAATGATCATGGTCGTTGATTAAATACACATATCAATCTAGCCATTGATTTTGTGTATGTCATTGATTGTGATCCATGGACTCCCAAACTAGTATATAAAGAGGGCAACCCTAGCCCTTTGAGGGCACACATTGTACTTGTCTACTATCTCTCTCAACTCTCATTCTCGCCCATCCCCCTCTCTCTCTAAAGGTGGCCGACCACCTTGTGACCTTGAGGGAATAACAGTCGCAGTAAACGCCATCGTGCTGTCGCTTCGATTGCTCGTGGATCTCCATCTTCTTTAGAGCTTCTTGCTCTAGAAGGAGACATCGGATTTCGTTGAACGAAATCAGGAGATTCAAGGCTTGGATCTTCATCAAGGATTGCGGGAAGCACGTGTCTCATCATCACGCCGACAAGTGCCATCTTCGTAGATCGGACTTGAGTCAGGAGGATCTCTTGCTTTAGAGATCTAATGATCGCAACCACGCTTCGAGAGGTATTTCTAATACTTTGTGGTTAGATGAAACGATCCAAGAAACGTTCTTGTGATCATGTGGCTTCATCGTATGATTTAAAAATTTTAAATTCCGCTACACCTAGCGACTAGTGCGACTAGTTGCTTCGATCGCATAAGATGCAATCATCACACTTCCGTGATGTGCTTGAGGATTCCCCATATCCTTCAGGATGACCATCAATGGAATCAAGCCAGTGGAGGGAATTTTCACCTAATTTAAGTAGTTTATGGGAAGCATTTTTTAAGCCCATGGGTCTTCTGAGAATGAAGTGAGTAACTCATGTATAGATTCAAATTATAAAGTACCTATGTTAGTAGTGAAGTTTGAATATTGATACACTTTTAAATCTACTTGTTTCAATGGTGAATTTGTCGGGACTGCTGAATATAGTATTTATGTATCAACCCTTTTATCAATTTGAATATTTCCTCCTCTAGCTATCAATGACTCCATGATTCATCTGCTCAATACTCAAAATTTGACTTGAAATCCTTGAGAAAATAAACTTTGAAAAATATAATTTGATAAGATTTTTGAAAACATTTGCCAAATAAAAATTAGCTAATTATGCTACTTTAGTATAGAAGTAAGTCCATGGTAGAATTCTTTGGAAAAGAACAAAAAGAGCCCAGTTTGTACATGTAGTTGAATATAAAAATATGTTTTTTATGGGTGTTCTAGTTGGGTGAATAGGTGTCATCTATGGAAAAGTCAGTTTTTAGATCTAGTTGTACTATGGATTTATTGAATATATGAATTCTATATTATGCACATAATGATGACTAATGCATGCACACGTTTTTATATTATATTTTGTATATATATTACTTAATGAAAATATAAAAACTATGAAATCAAGTAAAATAAAAAAAATAAAAAGCTAAAATAATAGGGTTTTCCATACCTAGCACTAGTAGCTCTTCTTCCTCTATTTTTCATAGGGCCTCGACTAATCGAATAAAATTAAATTAAAGTATGTAAATGTGTCTAATATTATGTATTATAGTAATAAATATAAAAATAAAACATAAAATACAAAAAATCACTATAAAACGAAAATGGTCAAATATATACGTATCACATACATATATTTGACTTAAAAAATTATATATAAGACAATACATGTAGGAAATACATTTTTTTTATTATTTTACAAAAGATTCAACTCTACATCAATTCCTGAAAATGAGGAGGATCAACTAGGGTTAAGTTGTGGAATTAACAGTGTTGTTGTCACCCTAGAAATTCGGCTAGAAATTGAGAAATTTTATTCATCCACAAAATGAATCAAGCAAGTGGTCTAAGATACTTTTATTAACCTGGTATTGCGACCAAGGTCGAACACAAAGAGGCAACTGCTATTAAACGAGGGTCAACCAATTCAATGAAAAATCAAAGAAATGAAGAAGGAAAAAAAGCAAACTACCCTTGGATTTTATGAGTTTTTGTCCTTTTAAATTTTTTATGGGTTAAATTTTTATAATATTTTATGCTTTCTGATTTGAGTATTTTAATGATTTTTAATTTTACAAAATTTATATTTTTAATTTTTCAAATAAAGAAAATAAAACAAAATGGAAAAAGGCACACAAATGCTTTTTTTATATTTGTTCAAATATAGTAAAAATAGCCAGAAAAATCAAGTAAAAATATTTTTGGGTTTTTGATAATTGTATACTACTTTTGCAATTTTTAAGGATTTTATTTTTTTTTAGGATTTTTAAAACTATTAAAAACTTGAGATAATGAAAATAATGCACAACCAGGAATATTATTCAAATTTAAATTGAAAATATGCTCCAATCATTTTAGTAAAAATTATAATTAAATATCTACAAACAAAGACAAGAAACACAATTTTTGGGTTTTAAAAAGATTTTACATGATTTTATGGTGTTTTTATGGTTTTGCAAATTTTTAGAGTTTTATAAAAGATATGAAACTGAAAATTGGATAAAAAATTAAACAAGCCAAAATAAATCTAATCTAATTTTTTAGAATTTTTAGGTGTATTCCGAATTTTTATAATTTTTTAAAGTCAAACAGGGTATTTTTGGTTGATTTTTGAATTTTTAAAAATAATAAATAAGCGACAAACAAAAATTATCATGCAAAGAATTTGGCGCTTTTTTCAAAATGTGTTAAAATGTGTTTAAAATTTGGCCCATTTTCCAAAATAAAACAATAAAATTACACAATTCTTAAGGAAGACTTATTATACTAGGCTAAAAATTTGGCCCATTTTTCAAAATGTGTTTCAACCTTGGTTTTGAATTCGCATGATCCTTACTATATCACAATACTAGGTTTCACAAACTCTCTTTGTATTCAAATTCACCATTTGCATTCTGCATTGCACTCAAAATCTAAAAATATCAAAAATATTTCTATGGATACATCACTCTTTGTTTTCTAGTGAGTTGATTGAGTGAGAGTTAAACCCACCTCAGCGTGTTACCCAAATAAAAAAAGCATACCGCACTTATTTCGTACTTCTATTGGGGTTTTTATCTAATCAGTTTCTGAACATACTACAACCAACCATTGATTAAGTAATCAGAATTCGGGATCTTCACCTATTTACATCTTGACCCTTACTTTTCGGTTGAAACCAAACTTTGAATTTGAAATTAAATGTGAAGATTGAGAAATTTTACAACTCCATTGTTTTGACTATGAACATGAAAGGGATTGTTAATTGTTGTACTTATGTATTAAAATTTTCAATCTGAACATTCCTTTTTTTTGGCTATTTACCACTTGGCACTTAAAAAATTTCTAGTTGGAGTTAAATTTTGGATTGAAGGAAGTTGATTGGAATCAAATTTGGGAAATGTTAATGGAATGTTGGAGGGAAGGATTATAACATGAGTTCACTGTTTCAAATAATGATGGACTTCTTGGAGGCATATATGTTGATGTGGATTCAAGTATTAGTTGAGCTGCCTACATAGAAATGTGAAGTAAACGCACGTGCATGCTCACCTTGGACTTGGCCTCAACCAGCGAGGCATGATCTAGGTCTCCAACTCTGAGGTAGATTCAAACTAGCCCCTTTCCTTTCCTAGCCAACCTTTGCTAATTTTACTAATATTTAAAATTGGAAGAGTGGGTGTGAGGGTGATTGTACTTAAGGCCAACCACATTTCCTCCTTTCTCTCCCACTTGCAGAGAATTTGTGCTCTACGTGAGGGTATCAAACTCTGCAAGTATCCATGCCCTTGCTTGTTATGTTCTTGTTAGCATTGCATCGAATATTCTTAATTGAGCGATGTTCTTCGAGGAATATTTTGGACAAAGTAGACCATTTCATGGGTGGATTTATTTATCTTAGTATAACCATATGTTGTAGCTAGAAACAACATGAATATAATCAGACATTAATTATCCAGATTCGCATGATTTATTTCATTGGAATCACAGATGTACATCAGTATAATCAACCATTTAAAAATCAGAATTCAACTACATATATCAAATAAGAGTTGATTAAATATTAGATACAACAAATTAACGAAATACCTCGATAGAACAAAGCAATAAATAGATTGCAGCAAACACATAATGATAAAATATTAGATAAGAAATGATCGAAGAATCCATTCAAAGGGACTGGCTATAACGGATGATTTTTTTGTAAAAAAATCTCAATAATTATAATTACACCTTTATTACCATCTTAATACCCAATTTAATGGGATTTAATATTCCATTTCCGTTTTCCTTCATTGCCAACATTAAAATCACTAGGGTTCCCTCTCCCTACCTCACATGTCACTTGCCTTTGCCAATGGAGAGAGAGAGTTAGAGAGAGAGAGAGAGAGGTGGGGAGGAAGGGAGACCTTTGTCGTCGTAAGAGACGGAGATGCTGAATCGAAGAAGGAGGAGAGCGTAGATCTGTGAACGGAAGGAGGCGCGATGACTATGTCAAGGAGAGTTAAGCATTGGACCTAAGGTATGTATCGATCTAGGTTTTCGCAAATATTGATCACTTTCAAAATATATCTTCTTAATGTATGTATCGGTTTAGGATTGCACTTAACGATGATCACCTCCGAACTACAATATTTATGTGTGTATCAGTTTAGGATATCGTATGAACAATAATCACATCCAAAATATGATCTCTTATACCGGATCATAGGATATCATGTGTATAGATTGTTTTTTATAAATTAAACTCGTAAATGTATGAGTTGTGCTTGTAGATCTGAACTATTCAGAGTATTCCACGTCAAAAACTTTTTGTGAAAATTAAATTGCATGTATGACCAGTTCATCTAAAGTTATTGTTGTTAGAGAGATGGATAACAAGTTCTTATTCATTCCACATTGTTCGTACCCGTGTTATTAATCAAGATTTGATTTAACTAATTATGTGAACATACCTCACGGATTAAAGTGGTCAGATATTCAGATTGATATTGATATTAGTAAGTGGATGAAGGCTAAAATATTTCTTTGTTGTTGGTTATTTTGACTATGAAATTGAATAAGCTTATATATCAATTATGTTTTTTTACGAGATCCTTTGCCCTTGATCTATCTAGGAAAAAAAGAGAGAACAAAATGTATACAATGGATGGTGACTGCAACTTGCATGTTTGTTTGACCATTGATAGTCATGTTCTACGGTTGTCATAAAAATAACTAATATTTGTGACTAATCTTAATTCTTCAAGAAATAAGAAGTCACGATTCAAAGTTTGTCTGATTCGAAACTTAACAAACAAATAAGGTGTGTACATTAAATCAAAAATGTGTCGCGGACTTGTTCTCATACGCATATTATAAATTGATAAAGACACTTTTGAAATTTAGAATATATTGTATTTAATGATCCATTTATAGATCCGTGGCCTTGACAATGTAGGTTTATAGAATCCATCATAAATTATGGTTGGTGATGTGATAAAAAAAAATCAATTTACAGATTATAGAGAAATAGGGTTAATGATGACAAGTATAAAGTGATTAATGGTCAAAAGCCACATCGTGTACACACTTGAAACAATATGTACAAGATACATACTAATCAAGATTTAAGGCACAGACTCATAAAGATTCATATGGACGATCGCAAGAGGACGTGTTAGCCCAAGGGGCAACGCCGCAAGGGGCATATAGTTGCAAAGAACCACAGAGGCAAAAGCTAAGTCCTCTACAGTTGTACTTACACTGTCACGTTAATACCACAAGGGGCAACACCGCAAGGGGCGCATGTCTAGGCATGTAATGATATGTATCCATGAAAATCCAAGTACATGATTTACAACAGATCAATGACCCTTAGAATACCCATGCATGGAACCCGATGCATACTGGGCATTAGGCTCATGAAAATTTATATTTGCCAATTTCAGGTGAAGAACAGGGTTGACTGCATTCTCACGACTGTGCTACAGACTCCACAAGATTTTGACATGGTATGATTCAACTGGTGAAGTTTTAAAGGATATCTGTATGTCCACAGGAACTGTTGAGATGTTGTTTTAATTATCAGTGTAGTTTTTACAAAAATACCCTAGTTGGAGTTGTAATAAGGGAACTCTTGTGGAACTCTTAGTTTGAATGGACTTTTTATTTGATATTATCTCTGCTCATTGATTGCCATTACATTTTTTGTAATGGTTCAGTCGCACAATCTACTGTTGCATGCTTCCGTTGGTCGACGCCATCCGTTCGGTTACACTGCCCTTACAGAAAATATCATCCTCAAAATACTGCTGCGTAGGGTATCTTATGATTCGTTCCCAGGATATGAAAATATCTTGGTCGTCGTTGTGCACCCCAATGGGGTCGCCCTTGAGTGTGTCTCATATAATGACAACCGAGATATGAGAAGAAACAATACTTTGAGGTCAAAGAACTGAGGAAAATGGAATGCATAAGAGAGAAGGGATCATGTTTAGGAATATTATAGTCACTGGAGCACATCTTCATATATGTAATCGCCGATGATAGGGATGTCTCCTCGAATCTCAAAATGAATGGAATAAGGAGCATCCAAATGGTTTAAATTTCCATGTTTCGATAGAGTTTTGAGATCCGTGATCTGAATTGAGTCTCTCGAGAAGGAGCAAGAGCAGAGTAGAGTGCACACATGTGTATGTGGTCCTCTATTCCTTTTCTCTACTATTGCTATAAGAGCTTGGGATGATGACTCATATATAAGTCCAGCAAGTTTTTGAAAATATAATGTGGTACTTAAAACCCCACCTAAAACTCCCTCTTCTTTCAAATTACGAATTCCAACTTTCCCTCCAACTAATTAGCTTCCCACTCGAAGGTAATTTAATTTCCATACGTGATTTCATAAGTTCACTAATATAAACGTAATTACATCAATGAATACAATACTCTCCCATGAATTCACTATTTGAAAGGAAACTCAATGTAATCAAAAGACATCTTTTGGTTGTCAACTTTACTTTCAATAAAGGTACTGTCTGGTTTAATCATCTACCCGACTTTACTACTTTCACCTTAATGGGAATGAAGTGAACTAAGTCTTGAATTTCAGACCCTAGTGTTAAAGTATAAGGTAGCAACAATAAAGTTTTATCCTTGGTACAATCCTCATGGTTGGTTCTCTCAAGGGTCATGCACCTTTATCCTATTTAATGAATGCATTCAAGAAAGACACTCTTCCTTTAACTGCAACCCACAATAACACTAACTTAGTGGCATTCTCCAAGGATGCACTGCCAACATACTAATTTTGATAGATGAATGGAAAGATCCTAATGCCTAGTCTTGAAGGGCATGCGGTGCTCGACAAGTCAGGTTTGACAATCATTGTATCGACGCCTCTTGCAGAACTCAAATTCCCAACGCCTCAACTCAAACAACAATGATCAAAACCCATGGATGTATGTGTGTAAAAAGATCATGTAGCTATGAGTAATGGAATTTATTTAGCTCTACATGAAATGTGTACAAGGTAAGCATGTAGAGTGTCGTCCATGGAGCAAACAGTGGTAGATCACAAAAATGGAATCCAATCAAGCAATCAAGCACAAATTTCGTGATTTTATAGCCTATTATATTTTTATGTATTTTGTGGGTTTTTTATTTTTTATGATTTTATTAAATTTTTAGTTTTGTGTTTTTACAGATTTAAATTTTGTAAATGTTTTTTATTAATAATTATAATAAATATATAATAATAGGTGAGAGATATATAAAGAGATTAAAAGGATTCTTTTGGGATTATTAAACTATAGTAAATAAAGTCAAAATGCAAAATATAAAATGATTTGATTTTTAATTTTTTTCTCTATTTTATGTTATTTTTAGTGTGTTTTTAAGCTTTTTGTAGATTTTTTTTTAAAAATAAAATACATAAAATAAATTAAATAGAAAATATATGAACGTCAAATGGGCCTAAAAAAATCTATCAGATTATAAAAGACCCAAAATTCTTTTCCTGGAAAGTAGATAAAACAAAGAAAATTTAAATCTTTAGTACACATTTTTCTGATTTTCTACGATTTTTTTATGTTTTTTTAAGTTTTTTCTGTATTTTACATTCTCTAAGTTGTCTATTTTGTATCTTTTTAGGAATTTTGGAAATGTGATAAAATATAGTATTATACACATACCCTAATTTTTGCTACTTTTTGGAGATATATTTTGATTTTTATGTTTTTTATAAATCCAAATAGTAAAATATAGCTAGTTTTCAATATTTTTAAATAAAAATAAGAATAAATACCTTAATAAAAAAATATATGATATAATATTAGATAAGCTAGTTAAAATATTTTTCCTAGATTTTTTAGAGTTAACTAGATAACTGATACAATTAATTAAGTAGCATCGAGACCAATCTACAAATAAAGAAACCCTAGGTATACATCTGTAATAAAATAGCAAAGTCCAGGGACCAATACATAATCTTTTGCAATTAAAATCGTAATTAAAAAGCACATAGGAGGTGCTTTTATAAATAAAATAAAGCACATGGCTATCTACACAAAGTTCCCTATAAAATATAACTTCAATTTAAACTGGTAGGAATTAAACTACAATTTCAAAAAGTATTTTAAAAAATTTTAGAACAAGTCCAACAAACCACATGACTAAATTGCAAAATTCCTACAAAAACCCTCATGTGGGATGACATGTGAGGTAACCTGGCCTGGACTAAAATGCAAATAACATAAACCTTAGGGTCAATATTACAAAATATCCCAAAAGTTTTTAAACTGCAATAAATATTTGCAGGACCAAAATGTAAATAGAAAAATATAGAGGGTAATAGTGCAAAATACCTCAATTCACATTCTGGTAAACGACTAGGATCAACTCACTTAACCACGTATCACTCCTCTAACAGTTGATACCCCTTCGCAGATGAAGGGAAGAGATCACGTCCTCTGCCTAATCTGATGGTGAAGATGGCCTTCAATCAGATGATGGATGTGCTTCCTGGTGAATGCTCTTGATCAGACGACGGCTAAGCCACACAGAAGAACTGACGAAGAACATCTCCAGGGCGACTTTGGACTAGAACTCCTGAGCAGCTCTAGCCACCTCGTGTTATGCTGATGGGCTAGAAATGATCCTGGGATGACACTGGACTTGCCGATGGTAAGAGTGAAATCCAGGACCCATGGAAAGGGTGTTGGAGGTCGAAGATGAAGGCCGGACCTGAAGCTCCTTCGTTTGGACTTGAGACCCCTCAGATGGGGTCCTTTGTAGCAGCTTGGAAGCGAATCTTCCAAGCCTATAAACATGCAAAGGGGAATAATGGATGGAGCGGTCGAAGGGTCTCTGATGAAAATGGTGTAAGGAGACCCGGGGAATCCGATCTTTGCAAGATCGGGGTGGTTGGGGAAATGGAGAAGGGGTTAGGATGGTGATGCGGGGTAGTGAATGGCAGAGCGAGTTTGGATAGTTAGAAATAAGTGACAGAGCTCCCATCTCAGGCAAGGGATCTTTTTAAGTTTTTTGATTAACAACAGCAAAATCAATGAATAAAAAGTAAATCTACACAACTGTTATGCTAAGGAATGGAAATAAGCAAAGAAACAACAACTCACCACGGCTGAAGACATGGGAGAAAAGCTTCTCCGAGAAGAGCTTCAACGAAGGTGGATGCGCCTCCTCCTCCTTTGTGCATGCCCAAAAGCCAAGGTCTGGCCTTCCTGTCACCAAGGCGGAGCTTCCTGGGCGCTCAAGGGGGTAGATATGGAAGTAGATGATCAAGAAGAAAAGGAAGGAGCTGAGGTGATTTTATACTGGTTGAAAAACCGAGAAGATCACTCAACAAAAATCAAATCATAAGGATCTGCAAGAAGAAACATGATCCGATCTTTACTTTTCGAAAAAAGAATCGGGCCCAAAGAGGCAATGAGGCTCATGTGAAAATTCGGCAAAAACAACTATCTGACCAGATCTGACAAACAACAGAGGGGGAGGGGGTGTTGACCAGGGGTCAACACTCCAAGCCACATGATTGGGCTAGTAGGCGCCACACACGTACTAAATGACAAAATGGATAAAAATGAAAGACTATTAAAATTAAAATAGAAAATAATTTTATTTTACTAAGCTTAAAACATTAAAAGTGTTACATATTCAATAAACTATTTTCTAGTGATTTTTATTTATTTTTATCATTTTATTTGCAAGGTTTTGATTTTTACATGTAAATTTTAGGTATAAATACCTATATATACTATATTTACCTTTTATTTTGTGTTTTATATTTTTTATTATATATATACATTTTATATTTACATTATATTAAATTACATATGTAAATAATTCTATTTAATTTTTCTGAAGTTAGTGTGTATACATATATTATTAGTACTTTATAGGTACATTCACCTATGTACTTAAGTACACTATTTATTGTAGTGAGTTTTTAATGGTTTTATTATGTACAAGTATTTTAAGTAATATTTACAAATTTATAAAATATAAGAGGGTTAAAAATATAAGGGAAAAATATATTGAATATTATATAGAGGTGTGTGCACAATGAGAGCCCAAAATCCAACTTCTACATCTTAACTCCAAATCGAATGAAACCACATTCATTAAATAAATAATTTAATTTTATGAATAATAAAGATGAGTATGGTGAATTTTGCATATGTATGGAGAAGATATAAGTTTGAGAAGTTTTCTTTGCGGCTTTTTATTCTGTATGTCCCGAGCATACTGTGCATTATTTTTGAATGAAATAAAATTGGTATTTTTATTTTTATTTTTATATACAATGTTAATGTTCAATGTTTACTGAATTGAGGTATAAAATATGAAAAAAAATAGGTCTCAAACATATATATTGATATAAAGAATTAGGGCTTTAATGCTAATTTTGTGCGGTTTCTTAACCCTATCTCCCCCTACTTTATTCCTTGTCGACCAAGTCACTGCTTGACTTCATCTCAAGGGTCGGGGTCGGTCAGTATCTATGATACCTCCTTTAATTTTCTTTTCTTTTAATTATTCCTTTATTTTATGGTTTAATTATAGGTATTTATACACATTGTACAGATGAATATACACGTTAATTCATGAGTGTTATTGATATTTACATGCATTTATCTATATATTAAAGCCTAAAATGAATGAATAAATGTGCATGAATGGCAATTCATTACTCTCATGTACTTACCTTTGCTAGTCCTTACTAAACACTTATGATAACGAGTGCATGAAAAAAAGAAAAAGAAAGAAAAAGAAATAATTTAGAATGATAATGATTATTAAACTTATCTTCGTAAAATCAAAGTTTGGAGCTCAGTTAGACTTTTAGATTATTAGTATGCCAGAACCTTAATGGAAATAGGATTTAAAATGTAACAACCTTTAGGAACTACAATCCTCTGTTCAATTCCCCTCAATAGCCAGATGTGAATAAGCCTTTTCATACGCAAACTCTTATGACTATGATCTTTCTTGTACAGTCTCAGTGATATGTAGATCCTCTCTGCTGAAGCAGTAAAGCGACAATCTTCTCCAACATGCTAACTCTAATTCCCCAATCCAACAACTCTTTCCTCGAGAAGCGGGGTATTCCCTTATAAGTTCAAGTGCAACTAGCTTAAGAAGAGGAGGTGGAGAAGAGAATGGACGGTGGCCAGTGTAGCTTCCTATCTTAGGATGTTTGATCGGTGTAGCCAGGTTATCTTGCTGCAGGCTCACATGAATACTTTGACTTTGAAGCATAAGCTTGCTTATTGGATACATACTCTGACGGGGATTGATTTTTCTCTGATTTCTGCTTGTCTATTCATTTTTTAGTTTTTGGTTTTGTATTATTTTTAATACTATATACAACAACATTTATATAAGGACTATTTTCTCTTGAACCATTAGACTATCCCTCTTTTGAAGCTTTATTGCAACCTACAACATTTCCTATTTAGACCTCATCGTACCTGGATCGGTTTGGGGGCACAATGGACACAAAATTGTGACTTTGTATGTTTCCATTTTCTTGTGTTAAATACTGACCAATTTAGCCCTCTATTACTTTAAATGAGTTGAGCAAAGTGCAAGGTGAAGGTGTCCAAGTTAGGATACTGTCTAAAAAGTCATGTGTGTGTCTCTCGAAATATTCTACTTAGGCATACCAAGATGACATGTGAACATAGTCTTGTGGTCTTAAAGAATTAAATCAAGTTGACTTAAGAAGCCTCAAATCCAGGTCCTATAGGGTTCCTTTGAATTTAAGTGTATTATGGCCATAACCAAGCTCCAATCTTTGAATCTTATTTAGATTAGTTCAATTGTCATTATCAATCTGAAAAATGCAAATGCTATGTACAATGCAAAAAAAATATTTTGTAAGGTATTTTTCGGTTTTACCATTTTATGGGATTTTCCAAAAGGTTTTGTAAATTTTATGCAATTTTGGAAAACATTTTTTAAATTTTTATGGTATTTTGAAAGTTTTTAAAATTTTAGGCTTTTTTTTAAATGTGAGTGCAGGAAGTATGTGTAGCTATTTACACGGAAGTGCATCTGTTATTTACAAGATTTAGGTAAAGAATTTACATCAGAAATTTATACATAAAAAAATCAATTGTATTTACAGGTTTGTTTGTACATGGTTTGCAAGGAATTTTTATTTGATATGATTATATACATGGTTCCTAAAATAGTTTGAAAAATAATTTTGACAGACATTATGAAAATTTATTTTGCAAATAGTTTTTACAACCATTTTTACAAACATTTACAGAAATTGAAAATTATTTTGCAATGATTTTTCAAATAGCATGTATAAATTTTTCGAAGTAGTTTTGCAATCATTTTCCAAACTATTTATAAATAGACTTTCAAAACATTTAATTCAAATAAAGAATTTTTACAAGACAAATAATTTTACAAAGGTTTGAAAATATTTTTCAAAAGGTTCTCCAAATGGTTTCAAAAGATTTTTTAGATATTTTCTAACAATTTTTTCAAATCATTTTGTAAAATATTTTTAACCAGATTTATTAATCAACGTATAGAAAGATTTTTTTTAAAGATATTTATAGAAATGTATTATATCAGCCTTATTATTTAAAATATACAAATATAAGTTATGGTTAAAGTATATACAATGTATATACAACCCCCTATACTTAGTTTGATCTATGTCCTCATAGATAAAAGAGAAAAAGAAGACATAACTTGTACGAAGTATAGAAAAGCCTATACTACAATGATTAAAGAATCAAAGAATAAGAAGTCGATCGTCCCTTCTATACTTAGGATCATTTAATCCTAAGTATAGTAGACTGTACACTAAGCGGGGATGGGTGAGGGTTTGAATATATGAAATCGACAACTCGACTTGCCTCCCCTTGAAATTAGGGTGAAATATCCCTGAGTATAGATATAATATCAACAAGTTAGGAGACAAGCAAGGGAAAGAATGAGGACTCCGCACACTTACCCCACTATATTTAGGATAAATTCATCCTAAATATAGCATGGATGAAAGGGATGAGTGAATAAATGAAAGAAGGAATGAAAGGAAAAGGAAAAGGAAAAGGAAAATGAAAAGGAAAAGGAAAAGGAAAAGGAAAAGAACGGAAATGAAAAATATTTTGTGCTCAAGAATCCGAATCCTCTGATTGTTCACTCTATTCCTCAAATACTACTTCAACTGAGTTAACCACATACATGAATGTATCCTGATCTATGTACGACTTCAACCACTGTCCGTTGACTACAAATGGTTGTGCATCAGATGACAACTCTATATGAGAATGTTACCGTTGTCACGCACAATCCTCACTAGAAACTGTCATGTCCACTTTCTTTTTAATTTTCCCGAGAAAATCTTCAATTTTGCATCAAACAACCAAACCTTCTATCTTGTTTCGAAAGTATTTCTTCTGATATGCTTGTCGTGCCATCTCTTGACTTTCTCATTGTACATCAGGTTGTTGTCATATGCATAGTCTCTAAATTCCAGGAGTCTGTTCAGATCTATCTTGCGGTTCTGACCCCTGAGCTGTGAGTCCAAGTTACAGATATTAACTGCCTAAAGTGATTTGTGAATTAACTCAACCAATAGATGGCATGGCTTACCATAAATAAGACGACACGGAGACATACCCAATGGAGTCTTGTAGGCAAATCAATAAGACCATAGAACGAAATCAAGGAGTTGAGATCAATTCTTCCTATCTGACCGTACAAGCTTCTGTAGAATCGTCTTGATCTCCCTATTGGATAACTCAACCAAACCATTTGATTGTGGGCTGGCAAGGAGACGCGACATGATGTTCAATGATGTACTCCTTCACGAGCTTTTTGATTTCCTTTTTCACAAAATGGCTTCCCTCATTTAAAATAAGAATCTTGAGAATCTCAAACCATGAGTTAATGATGCCCTTAATACAGCGACAAACTGTACAACTATCAGTGGAATGACCGGGGACAACCTCCACCCACCGACTCACATAATCCACAAAAGTAGGATGTATTTAAATTCTTGACTGTTAGGAAATGGGCCTATAAAGTCTATGCCCCAAACATCAAATACGTCTAAAATTTGGATGAACTTGAGTGGCATCGAATCTTTGGAACTAATGGTACTTCCCAATTTCTGACAGTTAGTGCAACCTTTCACATATGTGGCAACCTTGAATAGTGTAGGCCACAAAAGGACACACTACAATACTTTTGTTGTTGTACATTATCCAAAATGGTATCCTGCTGCCTCGAGCTTATGATAGTGCTTGAGGACAATGGTGTGAATGCATTGTTGCCAAATGTAGTCTGCACCTTCCCTATAAAGGTACAGATCCTCCCACTGGTAGAAATGGATGTCAGATAAGAATTTTTCCTTCTTGACATGAGTCCAATTTGTGGAACTTTCTCAGTCAGAAGATAGTTCACAATCTCGGCATACCATGGAAGAGAACCGACACTCAAGATCGATTCATCAGGAAAGGTCTCAGTGATAAGTACAATGCTCAAGGAGTCTCTGAGCTTTCAAGTCTGGAAAAATGGTATGCTACCACATTCTTAACTCCAGGTTTGTCTCTTATTTCCAAATCGAATTTTTGGAGCAGAAGGATCCAACAAAGCAGTCGTGACTTGGCATCCTTGTTGTCCTATAGATACCAGATAGTAGAGTGATCAATGTCGACAATGATTTTTGAACCCAAGAAATGTGATATGAATTTCTCAAGGGTGACACAACGACCAATAGTTCTTTTTCTATTACAATATAGTTTCTCTAGGCATCATCCAGGATTCTACTAGCATAGTGTATAGCAAATAGAACTCCATCCATGCGCTAAACTAACATAACCTCAATACCAAACTCTGAAGCGTCCATTATGATCTTGAATGGGAGAGACCAATTGGGTGGCTGAAGGATAGGCTCTTGAGTAACTAGTCTTTTCAAATTGTTGAAAAAGGAGAACTTATCATGATAATAAATTCGACATACTTACTCTGAAGCTCAGTAAGTTCGGAAATCTCGTTGAAGTCTTAGATGAATCACTTGTAAAATCCGACATTCCCTAGAACAGGCCTCACCTACTTCAGTGTTCTAGGTGGTTCAAGATTTGCAATGACATCCATTTCATCGGTTCAACTTCCATACCTCTTTTTGAGACGACATGGCCTAACATAGTTCCGTTTGTAACGATGAAGTGGCTCTTTTTCCAAGAATGACTAGATTAACTTCACAACATCTCTTAAGCACGTGGTCTAGATGTATCAGATATGAATCAAAACACACACCCTGGATTGAGAAATAGTCCATGAACATCTCCAGAAAACTACCTACCATGTCGATGAATACATACAACATACACCTTTGGAATGTATTGAGAGCGTTACACTAAACAAAGGGCATCCGTCGAAAGGCGAAGGTGCCAAACAGACAAGTAAATGTAGTCTTCTCTTGACCCTCAAGGGCGATCACCACTTGGTTACCGGGAGTACCCATCTAAGAAACAAAAGAATGCATTCCCTACCAGCATTTGACGATTTTGTCAATAAAAAGCATCGGAAAGTGACCTGTCTTGGTCGTTGAGTTTAGGCATCGGTAATCTACACAGATACACCATGAAGTAGTTACTATGGTTAAGATCTCCTCTCCTTTCTCATTTGTGACCACAATGATTCCAGCTTTCTTCGAAACAAGTTGCAATGGGCTAATCCATTTAAAATCAGATATGGGATATATAAAGTCTTCCTCACACCATTTCATTCTCTTTCATGTTAACTTCTCGAAGATTAGGATTCAACCTATGCTGAAACTCACGAGACAACTTGCTGTCATCCTCAAACTAGATACGGTGTGAACACAAGGATGTATTTATCCCCCAGATCTCTGAAATATTCTAACCAAGGGATTTGCGGTTCTTCTCTATAACATCTAACAAGCGAGATTCTTGATCATCAATCAATCACGAACTGATGATATATGGATACTGTTAGGGCTCACCCACAAGGAAGGCATACTTAAGGTTTGTTGGAAGCGGCTTCATCTCAGGTGGAATTAGATATGACTTCTCAATGACTTCTGAAACAAAACTTGCAGTGGGTGAATGCTTCATCAATGTTTTTGGGCCCATCTCGGTTACTCTAGGTTCAGACAGTGCAACACCGAACATAACTGTAATCATTTCCTCATGTTCGGTTTGGGTTAAATATTTTAGAAATAGATGGATCAGCTCTTCAGATTCTACCTCATCAGAGGTAATGGAGCAAAATTCGATTATGCTTTCAAAGTCTTCCTCAAAGAAAAGAGATTCCATGGTCTTGATTTTTGTCTACAAAACATCTGTACCTTTGATATCCTTAAATGTGTTGCAGTAGGTTGCATGAACGGTCATCCTTTTCTCTGTTGTGCTATCTTGCTTCTTTGCACCTGCACACACCTCTATGGTTACCTTATCGATATGGGAGAGAAATGTGATCTTTCCATATCCATAATCAACCACCACCTCGGTTGTTCACAGGAATGACTGGCCAATATGATCGGTGTTTGGAGTAAAGATACCAAGAAAACCATGTAAAGGACAATGAAGTCCACTGCGAATTTCATACCTTGGACCATTACGATAACGTCTTCCACCACTCCATGTGGTCGCTTAACAGATCGATCGACAAACAAAAGATCATTCTAGTAAGTTTGAACGGACCAATCCCTAATTATTTGCTCAAAGAAGTGGGTAAGTGGTTGATAGAAGAACCACTATCAAGAAGAGTGCAATCAAATGTTTGATTGAAGATCTCGCACTGGATCAAAGGGGATCCTTAATCTTTCTTCTTCTTTAGGAGGTTGTTGATCACGATGGCAGTAGCCATGGTTAGGATATGCTTTTCTGCTTGGCTACACTTAGTTGTACGTGCCTCTTTTAGACCCTTTTTGACATTTGGCATGTATTCCATGGATTGCAACAATGGCATCTCAAGCATGATATTCTTCAGAATCTCCAAAATAGAAGCATCAGATAGAGTTGTTTTCAATTTTCTAACTATTTTGTTTTTCATACTTCTAGAAAAGGTACGGATACATTCTCAAAAGCAGCAACATTTTTTCATTAATGGAATCGTCTTGTACATATGGATAACTAGAAATGATATAGTCATCCAATACAAGGGGGGAGTAAAAAACTGAAAGCCTCATCGGCTCGCATGGGAGTTGCTGGTGGCACTGGCATCTCCTTGGTTGTATTGGCTTTGTTTCCACTATTATTGAAGGTGTTTTGATTTTATTCATTTTTTGGATTTTTGTTGATTCGAAGTTGGCTCCTCCTTGTGCACCAAGTCCATGGCTCTGGGCTGGCTTGGCTGTTGATGTAGAATACTAGCCCATAGAATCTTTATTCTTCCCACTCACAGATGCAGATGGCTGTAACATCCTACCCCTCATGAGATTCACAACATTATATAACACAAAATCAATTGTATCTAAATCAGTTGGTGGTGGGGCACTATGAGCTACCTTCTCCCTACGCTTGAAGTTGTTGGGGTTTGGCCTCTACTTGCACTGGTATAATCATCTTCGCAGCTGTGAGGTCATAGATCTTCTGGCTCATCTCATTTATTTTCTTTATCAATTGTGCTAGACAATCAAGAGACGTATTTACGGGAGCGACCTCAGATGGTTCGACAAGGCGAGAAATAGTAAGGTTGCTGCTGAAAGTTTTAATATTGATGCTGAAGGTAAGGTTGGTATTGATATCGAGGAGTGAAATTTTGATATGGACCCACCGGCTACCGGTGATAGAACGGTTGGCGATATACCATCGATTGGAAGTTTTTTCCCTAGGTGTAGTTCGGGTATGGTGGAGACTAGTAATGTGGTTGTTGCTGATATCGATGCTGCTACTGCTGAAAATTATATCCACCCTGGTTTTGATGGAATAGTTGGTTGGCATGTGCTTGACCATACTGTTGTCATCCAAGATGGTTCGAAGACTGCTCGATCGCTCAGATGGAATCGAATTCATGGACCTATGAGGGTGGAGGTAAAGTAAATTGCTCGATGGAGCTTCCAGATGGTAGGCTACCATTTGTGAGTGATGTGGTGACTGCAAGCCCTGGTCTGGTGCTTGAACGTAATAAACATGCTGGATCACTACTTGTTGTGCTGAACTCTGTTGTTGCAGTATGGAGAAGGTGTATGCTCTTTTGGATTAGTTGCAGGTGTCTCAGTAGTTGTGCTCACAGTATGGACGACATTGATGTTGCTGACAAGAAGCTCCAACTACTGTGTGTTCCGATCGTGCTTATCCAAGTGTTTAGTTCTTTGATCGATCACATTGAGTTAGTCCAAATCGTGTTATCGCTTTTCTATTATAGCCACCTTGGAAATATGGTTTCCGATGATGCTCAAGTTGGAACTCTCATCTTTCCTCTCTTCTTCATATTATGTTGCTGTCATGTTGACGGCCTTGTGAGAAATCTATGGAGTCTTCTAGAGTGCATACGATGAGAACAATGCTACTGATCCTTTGGTCATTTCTTTGAATATTTGTTAGACTACGTCCTCATCTTTATTAAAATTGGATCCTACATAGACGATATCCACAAGCTGCTGGCTCACCTGATGTAATACCGTAAAGAAGTTTTGCATTAGGCTTGTCTCCGGCAAATCATGGTGGTGGAACTTCTCCTGAAGATCTCTAAATCTTTCACAAGCCTCATGAAAAGGCTCGTAAGACAAATATGAGAAGTTGGAAATGAGAGGTCTCATGTAACTGAGTCTACCTAGGGGATAGTACTTGTGCAGAAATGCAGATTTCAGCTCTTCCCATGTCGTGACTACCTTACCCAACTTATTTATCTAGTAGAAAGCCTTATCCTGAAAGCAAAAGGGGACACAAATAATCTTCACCACCACAAGTGGTGTATCCAGATAGTACATGGTACCTGATATGCGGTTGAATTGCTGCAGATGAATATACAGTTCCTCATTTGTGTTTCCATGGAAGGTCAACAAGAGAGATAGTAGTGAAGGCTTTAGTCAAAGTGATCATGAATCTGTGGAATACAGATCTAGTCGGTGATCTGCCCTACTCTAGGGTTGTAGGTCTCTTTGAGAGTCGGTTTGTGCTCGACCATTCTCTCCTCTTCCTCTCCACCATGGTGCCCTCCAACAGCTCCTCCTGCTCCTCCATGTGCACCTCTGCCTTTAGCACCTCCGCCATTTGCACCTCCTTGTTGTTCACCACCATGTTCACCTCCTCCTCGATTTTCATGTTCTCTCCTCATCTCCAGGAGCATTTCCTGGAAAGCACATAGGGCATTGGCTTGATCAGTTGACTGTAGTTGAATGATCTGAATGGATGAAATCATATGAAAGTTAACGTCATTCTGATCCACAACTTGGTATGATCCATGTCCCTTTACCTATCTTCGAGGAGACATTTCTGAATCGGTGATGCTATTTATCTCCAGTTTGATCTGCTGATCTGCACCATGAAACGAGCTCTGATCAGTCTATAGAAATAGTGTAGTTTGAAAAGATAATTCGAGCTTAGAGTCAAGCTCAAACAACAGATTTATTGGTGAAAGGGAAGCTCAGAACAAGGTTCGCAAAAGCCGAACACTACTCTATGATATTGCCCCAATGAAGTGGCGATGTTGGCATCATGGAGTCGATGTAGATATTCGCGGAGTTCGAACAAAACCCTACAAGATGCGACACCATGATCGGTAGAGGAGTGTGATGATCATGGAATAAGAAGATGGGATAGAAGAAGAAGAATTCAAGAGGAAGTGAGAAGAGAAGGCTCGAAGCGAGCATGATGAATGAGAAGGGATAGAAGAAGAAGTACTAGAAATGGAAGGGCGCAAAGTGCATTGAATATTTTATCTTGACCTACTTTTAATTGATCCAAAGAAACCTCAAAACAAGGGTTTTACACCAACTCAACAGAATGAAGCCGTAAGAGTTTGGTAATTATCTTGTCAATTTTAATGGTTATTTTTAAGTAGTTATCTTTTCACTTGTCCTTAGAGGGCTATCCATATAGAAGAATGTGCATTGTCGGGAAAGTACCCTGTACTTGTTCCACCTCCTTTGTAACATGTGATCTGTGCACTTAGAGGTCCTTTATCTCGTTCTTGGGGGGCTACTCAGCCAAAGAAATAGAGAGGGGAAGCTGATAGGAGAAACCACTACTTCCCTCACAAGTGAGGTAATCAAATGCAAGACGATGAGACAGACACCCCTGTGAGGGCGTGGCCAATGCTCATTACTTCATACCTAGTTGGATGTTCTACACAAGGTGGTAACATCGTCATCGACAACTCGTGTACATACGATAGAAGCGCCATTACTTTGCCATCCTTGGTCATTATCAAGGTAGCCGCAAATCAAGATTTTGGCTCTAATCCTTAGGGGGTCGCGCCTCACTTTGTCTAAAAGGTGCCTGAAATTAGTGAGGGATTTATGAGCCCAAGACAATGAAGTTCGTTACGGATTTAGAATTAGGTCAAGTTTTCCTTAGTTGTCCCTTTTTTCGGATTTTCATTTGTTTTGAGTATTTTTATGCAAAGGCATAACGATTTCTTGATTTCTTTTGTTTTTCCTAATTGATCAAAAACATGGGAGAGGACGGAAAATCAATGAAAGCTAACACGATGCTAGGAAACTCATCATCATGTTGTATGATGTATGCTTCGTAAGAAGACTCACCTTGCTTCCCATTGCTCTTCATGTAGGATGATAGACAGAATTGAAATTACACTGCATTCATGTAACGGTGTGAAATCATCTGAGAGCAAGAATTGATATTACATGAAGCACCGGATTAGTTTGAATCTATGTCTATGTCCAAGCGAAGTGACTATAGGAGCATGAGATATATTAAGCTTTGGACCTAAATTTCTCAGTCAAGCAATCCTAATATCTAGGGGCTCATTCACATAAAACAAAGGAAAGAATGGCGAAAACACACAAATTATGAGAAAAAAATAAAATGAAAAATAAGGGAAAGCACAAAAAAGCGAAGAAAATCATCAAAATGTCAAACACTCAGTGAGGTCCCCCAAGTGCACTAGCACTTGGCGAAACAAACCCTGAATAGTCTAAGCGTCCAAGTGTACATGTTTAATTACAAGTTCAAAATAACTCTCTCTCTCTCTCACACACACAAATAAAAATAAAATATCTACTGAAGAAAAGTCTGCTCAACACTATGCTCTGTCTCCTTTGATGCTCTCTCCTGCAGGTCAGAGAAGAATGACTTCCTCCGCCTCACGTGGGTGCAAAGGAGATCTAAAGATGACCTCCCTCTATAAGTGGTCCTCTCAATAAGTAGTCCCTCGTAGCAAAGGAATAAGGGACAATGTCATAAATAATCATGAATAATTATAAGCAGAATAATATAGAAATCTATGTAAATAAACAAGCAAACAGACCAAGCAGAAAAAAACAAAGTGGCTAAGGCTGTTAATCTTTCTGACCATTGCTCCCAAGTAACGATGCAAATTGTTGATGGAGGAATGGAATGGACGGAAGATCCTAATGCATGGTCTTGGAGGGCCTGCTGTGCCTGACAAGTCATCATAAAATTGTTGTATCGGTACCTCTCGCAGTGCTCGGAATAGAAACCACTCAACTCAATCAATAATGATCAAAACCCATGAATGTATGTGTGTAAAATGATCATGCAATTATGAGTAACGAAATTTATCTAACTCTACATAGTAACGAAATTTATCTAACTCTACATGTAATGTGTATAAGGTAAACATGTTGAGTGTCGTCTATGGGAGCAAACAAGGATAGATCACAAAAATGAAACACAATCAAGCAATCAAGCACAAAGTTTATTGGTTTTGCAGTCTATTAGATTTTTATGTATTTTGATGGGTTTTTAATTTTTTATGTTTTTTAATTGATTTTCAATTTTGTATTTCTTAGATTTTAATGTGGAAATGTTTTTTATTTAATAATTACAATAAATATATAATAATATATTAGAGATATATAAAGAGAGATAAAAAAGATTCTTTTTAGATTTATAAAATATAGTAAATAAAATCCAAATGCACAAAATAATTTTTTGAATTTTTTATATGTTTCTTTGTTTATGGTATTTTAAGGTTATTTTAAAATTTTTTAAGGATTTTTAATTTTACGTTTTTATATATTTTAATTTCGTAAAATTTTTAATTAATAATTAGAATAAATATATAATAATAAGTGAGAGATAGATAAAGATAGATTAACATGATTCTTTTTGGATTATTAAAATATAGCAAAGAAAGTCAAAATGCTCAAAATAAAATATTTTTGAAAATTTTAAATTTTTTTCTCTATTTATGGTATTTTTAGTTTATTTTCAAGCTTTTAATTGATTTTTAATAAATCAAAATACATAAAATAAATTAAACAGAAAATATATGAACTTTAAATGGGCCTAAGAAACATATATCATATCAGAAAGGGCCAAAATTATTTTTCATGTAATGTCCATAAAATAAAGAAAAATTAAAGCTTTATAACATGTTTTTTTAATTTTTCTACAATTTTTTTTATGATTTTTTAAGTTTTTTGTATTATAAAATTTTTAAGATTTTATTCTGTATTTTTTTTACTTTTGATATGTGATAAAATACAATAAAATACACCTACCATATCTTTTTGGTAATCGTTGGAGCTATATTTTATTTTTTATGATTTTTCTAAGTCTAAATAGTAAAATATAGCATATTTTGTAATTTTTTAAATAGGAAAATAATAATAAATACCTTAATAAAAATATGTGATACATTATACTATAAGGTAGTTAAAAAGTTTTCGTAGATTTTTTTAGTTAAGTTACTAATTAATATAATTTAAAACAAAACATACAATTAATTAATCAGTACATGGACCAATCTACAAATAAATAAACCCTAGGTATGCATCTTTAATAAAATAACAAAGTCCAGGGACCAATCCATAATTTCCCAATTAAAATCGCTATTAAAAAGTGCTTGGGAGTGCCTTTTTGCAAATAAAATAAAGTATATGGCTATTTGCACAAAGTTCCCAATAAAATATAACTTTAATTTAAACTAGCAAGGACTAAACTACAATTTCCAAAAATATTTTCAAAAATATCAGAACAAATCCAATAAACCATATGACTAAATATGCAAAATTCCCACAAAACCCTCACATGGGATGGCACATTAGGTAACGTGACTTGGACTAAAATGCAAATAACATAAACCTAAGGGCAATATTGTAAAATATCCCAAAGTTTTTAAATTGCAATAACTATTTACATGATCAAAATGTAAATAGAAAAAAATACGGAGGGGAAGAGTGAAAAATACCCTTAATCCACGTGCTGGGAAACGATAAAGATCAACTCACTTAGCCACGTGTCGCTCTTCCAAAAGTTTGTACCCCTTCACAGATAAAGGGACGAGATCATGTCCGCTGCATGATCAGGGCCTTAAATCGGATAGTGGTTGTGCTCCTTGGAGAACACTGTTGATCAGATGACAGCTAAGCCACTTGGAAGGATAGACAAAGAACATATCCTGGATGAATTTGGATTGGAAGTCCTGAGCAACTTTGGCCACCTCCCGCTGTGCTGATGGGCTAAAACGATCCTGGGAAGACGTCGGACGTGCTGATGGACAGAATGAAATCCATGAAGGTTTTTGGAAAAACCTTAAGCGCATCACAGAAGCGTGAAGATCGCATCATATGCGATCAGGAGCGACTAGTCCTACTAGTGGGTCAGGCAGTAGAATTAAAAAAAATTAAAGAGATGAAACCACATAATCTAAGAAGACTTCTCAGATCGTTTCATCTAAAATACAAAGTAGATAAATGAATACCTCTTTAAGGATGGTTGCGATCAAAAGTCTCTAAACTAAGAAACTGTCTATCTCAAATCCGACCCGACGGAGGAGACGCTTGCGAGCGTGTTGATGAAACATGTCCTTCTTGCAATCCAAGATGTTGATCCAAGCGACGAATCTCCTGATTTCATCATACAAAATCCGAGATATTCTTCGCGTACCAGAAGCATCAAGGAAGATGAAGATCCATGAGCGATCGAAGCGACAACACGATGGTGTAAAGATGATGGTGATGCTCTATAGGTCATAAAATTGACGACCATTTTAGAGAGAGAGGGAGGGAGCATGTGTGATGATCAAAGAGAGAGAGAGAGAGCTTGTAAATTCTATGTTGTAAAAGAAGAGCTACGGTTGCCTCTTCTTTTATAATATTTTGGGTGTCCTTGGATCTCAATCCATGAACAACACAAATCCAATGGTTGAGATTGATTTGTGTTTTCTTCAATGGCCATGATTTTGTTGTAAAAGCACAATAACAATTAATTTCATCTAATTTAGTATATATCTTTAATAAATCATCAATATAAATTAATTCAATAAAATCAATAAACCATGAAGGATTAGGAAGGAGGCAAGCCTTCTTCCAATTAAGGGGCAACGGTAACCAAGACTCCTAAATCAAGAGTGGTCATCCACCCTCCTTAAATGGAAGGAATGCTCCTAATTCCAATTATATGAGACCTAATATCTCATATAATACTTCATTTTTATAGCAACTTTTATTGTAAATTATTTTACAAAAATAATACCAAATTATTTTACAAAAATAATTCCAAATTATTTTATTAAAAATAAATCATACCGTTGGAAATTTTTGATCATATTCACAATCCAAAATAAAATGTAAATTACATTTTCAAGTAATTGACCAATGTTAATCCAATTCACATTAACTTTTAAATTGAAAATGTTATTTACAAACAACTCTCTCTTATATATTGTAAATCACATTTATAATATATATGATTAATGTGGATAGTACTATCCATATTATTCATATCCATAATAGTTTAATCATATTTAGTTTTATTGGATCATCATTTTCATGCATCAAAATAATATGAATCAAATTCACATTATTCATGATAATCAAATAACATTTAATTATACATTTCTCAATGCTTTTATCTATGGAATTATTCTTGAACTCTTTCAAGAATAATGTGCTTTCTTCATGGATACTTGGAGATAAGGACATGGCGATTGTACGTTCCACGTACAGTGACTTAGATATTAAGATCATATCTCAATTCCATATCTTAGGGACCTCTCACAGATGCTTGATTAAATCAAGGTCATAGATAGAATATTCTTATTGCATATTAATCTCAATCAGATCAATGTATAACATTTGGACTAAGATCATATCATTTCTCTACTGCAAGGAGTCACTAAAATCCAGACATGTTTCATCACCCCCTCGGAATAGAAGCATCATGGTTATATAATCGTTTATGATCACATCACCCTCAGATATTCCTAATACATGTACATCCTGCATATTAGAAGACCTAGAATAAATCCTAAAATTTAGATCAATTTTACATTGTCTTGTTCAAGGTTTTACAATCAAGTTTCTCATTTGATTATTGGGAGTAGGTATCGATCATATACTTTCCAAAAACATATATCATACCAAGGTATAGATCATATACTTTCAAGAACATATATCAAACTTATAAATTTAGTTAAGCTTCCAAAGTGAGACGACCATGCACGGGATTTGATCTCAATATCTCATGAGTGAGCTCATGTCTTTCAGTTTAGTAATTAAACCTGCATGATCCCTTTGAGAGATCGTATTACTCATATGCCCTCGCATGCACACTAGCTCGCCGGTGTACAAACTTAAACATATAGTAACACATCTGTCTCCAGTCTGAGGATGCGTGCCTATATCATGACTGCATATGACATAGGATGTGGTTATCTCGATCTCGTTAAGTCAACTATTTGACTTAACTTATCTAACAACTCTCTCTATTCCTATGCAGAGTACCTGCATCAAGAGGTCGATTAGATATTAGCCTTTAGAGAAATGAATTGCCATCTCCTTCTCAGGGTTGATATTCTCTCTTAATAAGCACTTGATGGTGCTTAATGAGTCCTCAATATAACTCTTAAGCTAACACCCAAGCACCGGAATCTATGATTCAACATTTGAATCAACTGTTGTATGACCATTAAGATGGCCATGGTACATAACCCTAATTATATCAAGGGACATATAATGTAAATTAGTTATTCTTCATTTCAGATCAAAAAATGATTTTCAATAACATTTATTGCATAATGGCTTGTTGTGGGCTCGCATGTCCAACAATCTCCCACTAGCCCAAAAAATCATTAATGGGCTAATCTTTTAAACCCCCACTCAGGTTCTAATCATAAGCTATTTAGAAAATATCTTGGTGTGTTGATCACTCTCCCTGTTCTTGAGAGACCATGCCAAGTCCTTTTACGGTACATGTATATCCCCTAGTAACAGTGCTCGCATCCAATGCGAATGTTGAAATCCTATGCAACCAATACTCAATCTTGTTAAAGAAGTTATAGTGTCTTTGACACTACAACTCAATAATCGTTATAACAATGTATATAATTTCAATTATTCTTATCACAATGCCATTATTCCCATAGATCTCTATCTCCTAAGATTAAGACCTAGTCTTAAGTCTTATAAGGCATATGCAGTTAAGACCTTTTAGATCACTATCTATAAAGTCTTAAGTTATTGAAGATAAGACTTTGGGATCACTATCTCAAAAGTCTTATCCTATTTGAAGATATTTTTATTACTGAAATCAAGTGTTTTATCTCTATGGTTGGATTAGTAACAGTTTATTACTCCCACTACATGGCAAACATATGATTTTTGTACACATTAGCACACACCATGGTTCTAGTAACCGATGCACAATAGCAAGTAACTTTAGCATCATCAACATTTTGATATGCTATCCCTTTAGATAGGTCATTACCATATTTTAAGGGAAGGAAGCCTTCCTTGGGGTTTTCCCAAAAATGGAATAAGTCCAAGGTGTACCACTAATGTGATGGTCTCAAAACACTCTTCTCTTTGCTTCTGAACATCTTTAGAACTAAGATTTAAGAAGCATCCTTAAGATCTTTTATCTCAAGGTATGGAACAACCAGATTATAAAACACTTATTATCATCCCTATATCATTCCATATGATTAGGATATTATCTATATTTAGCACGATGAACACAATGGCACTCCCACTAAGCTTCATATGGTTCATCATGATTTTTTATGAAGTAATAACCTTTATAATTTCATTAAATCTGATGCTCCAACTACTAGAAGCTTATCTAAGCCCATAAATGGAGTTCTTTAGCTTTCACACCATGCTTTCCTCAACTATGAAGCCATGGGGCTACTTCATATGAATATCCACAAAGATGTATCCATAAAGGAATACAATCTTGACTTACATCTTGTAAATGTCATAGTCAAGTTGTAGCTATAGTTAGCAATGTTCTGATGGGTTTAAGCATGGTCACTGAAGAGCAAGTCTCATTGCAAGCGATGTCTTCTCTTCGTGTGTATCTTGTGGATACGAGCCGTGCTCCGAAGGTCTCTACCTTCTCATCAGCTTCCCTCTTTCTCTTGAAGGTCCATTTACAACTAATAAGTTTTACCATTATAGGTGAATCCTAAAGCGATGTCTTCTCTTCCATTTACAACACTTGTATATGAAGTCTACTTTAGACTTTATTGCTAGCATCCACCTCTCCATGTCTTGATCCTTAGAAGCTTCATCATATAAAGTCAGATCATTGTCAGACTTAACTGAGACATGGAATTCATACCCTTTAGGTGGTCTCACCACCCTCAAACTAATTTGAAGAGGTATGAGTGTTTCATCTTTAAATATCTTATTAGTTTTCGATTTCAGGAGCCTCATTATATTCTCAAGATTCAATGAGTTTCCTTACTTCATTTTTCATCTCAATTCTCAAGAAAATTAATCACCTAGGAATCATATCCTCAGAGATGAAATCTTTTAAGAATCTCAAGGTCATAAAGCAGGTATCCAATACCCTTTATTTTCCTAATGAAGTAGCACTCTCTGGTGCTAGATTCCAGCTTACTTGTATCCATGACATGGTTATAGACCAAGCAACCCTAAATCCTCAAGTGTCCAACACTAGACTAGGTTCCAAACCATAACTTACGGGGTTTTCGGGTTTAAATATGCATGGAATCTTATTAAAGATATATACTGCGATCTCTACTGCATATATACCAGGAAACTAAGAGGTGATTATGCTAAGATTCATCATTGATAAAATCATATCACACATGATCCAATTGTATCTCCCTACAACTCTATTGAGTATAGGTGTATTAGGAGGGTGAGAAGGGAATGATATTCCTTTCACCATAAGGTATTCCTTGAATTCATCTAATAGGTACTTGCTACCTTGGTTAGATCAAATTCATTTCATATTCTTTCAAACTTTGGTTCTAAACTAAAAATGTGATATCTTTGAACATTTAAAAGGTTTCTAAGGTGAAGGAAATAAATCTCATGTCATAAATAATTATCACTAGATATCGCTTATCATTAATGTTTACTATGACATAGATGATCCACATACATCAATATGTATGAGATCTTGAATACATTGTTATCTAACGCCATTCCCAAAGAAGGGTGCATTGGACATTTTTACTTTGAATACAATATTCACAAGTATGTAAGATTTGAAATTTCAGATAGCTTAAAATTTCATCTCTTACTAGTCCATTGATCTCATCAACATACATGTGTCCAAGCCTTGATGCCAGATCATTGTCAAGTGATATTCATCTTCCTATTGATCTTTTAAGGTTTAAATTTTAAATATTTAGAAATGTTAATGAATCATTCATTAATTTTTTAATTTAGTAGAGTCCTCTAGATGTTAGATTACTATCTGAAATATATCTATAATAACTCTTTATGATAGGTCTATTCAAGAATGCATGTTTATTTCCAACATTTAGAAATAAACAATGATTGCATTCTAATATCTAGAGACATTCTCTAAGACTTGGGGCTCTCCCACTAAAAATATGTAGTCTACCTATCCAAATATAGATTGTTGCAACAATTGCATCAACATCCATGTAGATGACTATTAGACTTTAAGATTAAATTTTCAGTCTTCTAAGGAATATGCAACCAATTTAAAGTGTTATTAGAAAATGAGATATAATTATTAGATTTTGATCTTATCTAATAAGAAAGTTAATTTCAATGATTATATGTAGATGTATAGTATGTTGATGCACAATCTGAGTCCTTCTTTAAGGATCCTAGAGGGTCTAGATAGTCATACAATTAATACATCGGCTTGTTGCAGTATTGACATTCATCCAACTCTTTGGATGTCATATGTGTGGAAATTACAGGAGCATAATCAACTCTTTGACTTTCCTTCTCACTTGGGTAAGACACATGCTTCCACTGCACTCCCTTCATCTATGAAGAACCATTGCTTGAGACGAAGGATCTCTTATGTTGAACTCAAAAGATTTCAATATAAGAGTATTTCAACATTTATATATGCTTCATTCAATTCATACTATATGGATATATGAAGCTTCATGAAAGGCTAGACTACATATAGTAGAATGATGACACTCATCGTATCTACATCCATCTAAACTCCTAAAGACTTTGGTTGAGGAAGGTACTCAATTATTTTGAGTACATCTTCTCTTATCGAGCCACCATCCTGCATAATGCAGTGAACCATGTCATTCATGATTAAATATTGAGAGCACATATGTCCTCCAAAACATCTTCTTATATTTTATAAAGATTTTTGATAATTACAATCATCATCGACATGATACTTCCAAAGCACATTTGACGAGAGATCAAGACTATAGATACATATAAACCTAAGGTTGTTGTCCTATTATATATTTAATTATCATTCCTCATTATTATAAAAAAACTTGCAAATTCCAAACACATACATTATATGTCTAACTACAATTATAATATCTCGATCATGAATCCAATTCATGATAATTTACTGGTTATTGTTGAGTATAATTTTGAGTGGGTTTAATAGGTTATCTGAAATAAGATAACTTGCATAAATACATATTTTACTTTGATTGAGGATTTTATATCAAAGTCGTCTTGCCTTGTCAAATCTGAAAGCCCATTCCCTTATTAATTTTCAAAGTAAGAGATATACTTAGCATTATATCTCAAGCAAGTTCTGGGATCTCCTTCTTACCTTTGTTACATTCCAATAATATGAGAACTTGTAACTAAGATAAAAAGAAGCGGGAACTCATTCTTCCTTGCAAGTCCAACTTGCATTTTTCAATTCGATCTTTAACACATGGGCCCACCACCTCTAAGGCAATGCTGACCTGTCGTTAATTGAACCAACTGTAAATAGGATTAGAATCATTATGGGCAATCCAATATCCCCCCAATAATATGAGGACCCGATATTGGGTCACTACGCATACATCCTTACTCTTTTGAGAAGCAAAGAGCCCAATCCATGTGCACTTGTATGCAGGAGCTATCATTTCGGAAAGATGTCTCCTACATACAATCCATGATGACGGAACCCTTAACCTTGATAGGAGACCATGGATGTCACTTATGTGATTCTCCATATCATATTCAAAATTTAATTAGTTATTATGAATCATATTCACATAATTAATTCTTCCAACAGAATTACAACTCTGTTCATAGTAGAGTGTTTATTTTAATTGGATCTAATTCATTTAATAATATTAAATAAATTATCAATCAAATCAATCAACCAACAAACAATCTTGATTATTACTTGAAGGTTGGTATAATCTCAAAATACGTATTATTCAAATTTTAATGATTAGAAAAATACATTGTGATCATTTCAAGCATTATCTTTCATTATCCGTTGTCATGACCAGTACACACATGATGTGTGATAGACCGCTCACGGAGCAACCGGATGCTATCCCAATGACCATCGACTAGACACCATATCTGCCTCATGTCAGGATATTGTGATCTGATCATATTGTATTTGAGATGATATTCATCCTTACAACTGAAATTATACCATATAATATTTATCACAATAATTTTAATTAATATTATAAGGAGATTTGCTAAACAAATCCCCAATCTAATTCAAGTAACAATATTTTGTATGCAAAGATTGTCCTATAACTATTGTAGGATAAACTAGGATTTTCATGAAACATACATTCAAAGGCCTGTGATGATTAATTAATTATTTCCATAATTGTTAGTCATCAGTCATTAAGTAAATTCCTATTTTCCATGATTTCCATTTAATTATAAACACATTAAGCAAAGGAATTTTATGATCTAATCATCTTCTGACCCATTTCCACTCAATATGTAACATCTAGGGCAAATGAAATCGGAATAACACGAAATAAATTTGAGAAGTTTATTATTTTGATTCTTTACTTAATCCAAGTGTTTATTTCATGTTTCACAATGGAAAAACAGTAAGCAAAATAATATTCTTACATATCCGTGAATACATGCAAAATAGTTTTCAGGGCAGGAACTCTTCGAACCATTTTCATGCACATTTGGTATCAATATAAGGCTACTATTTTTGGGATATATTTAGACATTATAAATACATTTTAATAATAAAACACGTCTAAATAGTTCACAAACAATTGATTTTTATTTTAATGAAAAACCAATTCGAATCTTGCATCCAATACAAAAAAACAATGAGTCCCACACATCCAAAACATGAACCTTGATCTCCTAGGGTTTCAGATCATATCCAAGACCTCGACCAAGGCTCTCATAATACTTGAAGGTTATTGGAAAAATTTTAAGCACACGACGAAAGCATGAAGATTGTATCATATGCGATTGGCAGCGACTAGTCATACTAGTATCTCAGGGCAGCGGAATTTAAAAGCTTTTAAAGCGTGAAGCCCCATTATCCAAGAACACTTATCGTATCATTTCATCTAAACCACAGAGTAGATATCAGAATACCTCTTAAAGCATGGATGCGATCAAAGTCTCTAAACGAAGGAACCACATATCTCAAGTCCAACCCGATGAAGGAGACGCTTGTGAGCATGTGATGAAACACGTCCTTTTCGCAATCCAAGATGTTGATCCAAGCAATGGATCTCCTAATTTCTTTATACTAAATTTGAGGTCTTTTTCACGTACTGGAAGCACCAAGGAATATGAAGATCTAAGAGCGGTTGAATCGGTAACATGAAGATGTAGCGACGACGATGATCCTCTCAAGTTCATAAAGTGGATGGCCACTTTAGAGAGAGAGGAGGAGTGCGTGATGTTGAGAGAGAGAGAGATTGTAAATTCTATGTTGTAAAAGAAGATCTAGGGTTGCCTCTTCCTTTATAATACATAGGGTGTCCTTGGATCTCTATATATGAACATTAATCCAATGGTTGAGATTGACTTGTGTTTCTTTAAATGGCCATAATTTTGTTGTTAAAAATATAACAATAAATAATTAAATTTAATTTAATATATATTGTGTAAATTATAAATATAAATAATTCAATCAAATAAATAAACCATGAGAGATTAGGAAGGAGGCAAGCCTCCTTCGAATTGGTGGGGGCGGCACCTTAACTCCTAAATCAAGAGTGGCCATCCACCCTCCTTATATGGAAGGGAAGCTCCTCATTCAAATTATATCAGATCTAATATCTCATATAATAATTTATTATTTAAAACAACTTTTATTGTAAATTATTTCACGAAAAATAAATCCAAATTATTTCGTGAAATGTCAATCATGTCATTGGAAATTTGTGAATCATATTCACAACCTAAAATATAATGTAATATACATTTTCAATTAGTTGTCCATTGTGAATCCAATTCACTCAAACATTTAAATTGTAAATGTTATTTATGAACAACTCTCTCTTATTTACTATAAATCATATTTATAATATATATGATTAATGTAGATAGTACTATCCACATTTTTCATATCCATAATAATTAAATCATATTTAATTATATTGGACCATCATTCTCATGCATAAAAATAATATGAATCAAATTCACATTATTCATGATAATTAAATCACATTTAATTATCTATTTCTCAATGCTTGTATATACATTTTATCTTTGGAGTTATTCTTGAACTCTTTCAAGAATAATGCGCTTTCTCTCCGGATACTTGGAGATAAGGACATGGCGATTGTATGTTCCTATTGAACCCAAAAAATCGAGCAGTCTAAATATGTCTCATACAAGGATGAGACACAGTCATTGTCGAGACCACACGAAATTCAGAATTCAAACAACAATTAACCTACAACAGAGATCAAACAATGAAAAGCGGTGCGGAGTTAAAATTTATTATAACTCCACAAAAGATGTGTATAGTGAAAGTAGTGTAGAGGCAAACAAACATGAATGTGATCACTTGTCTAATTGTGATATTTTTTATGGGTTTTAATTTTATATTATTTTATTTTATTTTTAATTTTATATTTTTATATTTTGATTTTTGATTTTCTGATTTTGTATTTTCTTTTTTAATTTCTTTTTCTTTTGACTTCTAAAGTAAAGTATATATACAATATAACAAGAGAGAGAGATACTGTATTTATAAAAAGAGGTAAAAATGAGCAAAATATAGGAAATAAAATATTTTTGTGATTTTAATATTTTTCTAATGTTTTTGTGATTTTTTCTATATTTTTGCTAATTGTTTTTGGTATTTTTAAAGTCATACACACTCAAAATATGAATAAAATAATAATATGAGATTAAAGTGGAGAAATAAAATATTAAATAGAGAGAAAAATTCTCCAAATTAATTTTAATTAAAATATAATAAAATAAAAAAAAATGGAAACAAAAATTATATTTTTAGGATTTTTTAGGAGCTTTTAATATGTTTATGAAGGTTTTTTGGGTTTTATAATTTTTAGGTGTTTTCTTTTATATTTTTTTAGTGATTTTTGGTTTGAATATAAAAGACACTAAAATACATAGAATATAATTTTTGGATTTTTCAAAAAGTTTTTATACTTTTTTATGGATTTTTTAATGCAAATAAGACTGAAAATGCTTGTTTTTGAATTTTTTATAAATATTAAATGCGTTAAAAATAAAAATAAAAATATGGCATAAAAGAGGAATGAAATAAGAAGCTAGGATATTTTTTTTGGGAATTTTTAGGGTCTTATAGATGCATTAAATAAATGCAAGAAACAAAGAGAAAGTTTAACCTGACAGGGGTATTTTTGGAAATATTAAAAAGTTCAGGGGGATGCGTGTAAAATTTCCACAAAAATATAACTAATTAATAAAATTCCAGGGCCAATAAGAAATGAACAAACATTCAGGGCCTTTTCTGCAAAAACGCCAAGGCACGAGCCTAGCGGGGACCTACTGGTATTTACCATAAAAATGGAAGCTAATATGCAAATTATCCCAAACTATATAACTTAAATAAAAAGTTCAAAGACTCAATAACAATAACAGAAACCCAAGGGGGGTCCCCTGCAAAATGGCCACTCACCTCACGTGCGTGAGTCACGTGAGGTGACGTGGCCAAGGACCTATTAGCAATAACACAAAGTTAGAGGGGTCTTTTGTAAATACTACAGAAATTATAAACGTAGATGAAGGATTTAATATACTATTTAATAAATACAAACACAGCCGGGGGTGAATGTGTAAAATACCCACGACTAATTCGATCGGACGACAAATGATATATGACTTGGCACGTGGAGCCAATCCGTCGGCCCGTACCGCTTCACTGTCCAACAGCTGTGATTAGATCTGACGCTGGCAATCGAATGACTGGAAGCGACCAAATCAGACGGTAGCTGGGATTTCTGGGATCAAAGCCCGATCTGACGGTCGTGGAGTCCCCTGGATGAACAGGGAAGAACACGGCCCCACTCTAACTTCGATTGGCATTAGGGCATTGCTCCGGCCACCGTCCTTACCACAGAAGGCCTCCAAGTATGCTTGGAAGGGTCCTCGATCCACCGACGAAGCCAAAATGGCTTGACGAGCCTCGATGCTCCGCGGCGGGGTCAGAGATAGAGATGGGGTCCAGATACCACACTTTTCCAAAATTGACCCCCAAGGGGGTCCTTTGACTCCGGAGACCTGCAAAAATGAGTTAAGAAGGTCGTGGGCAAAAATCTATGACCTTCCAGAGGGAAAGATAGGCTGGGTATGCGTAGTCGAAGCTCGCCGGAGCAAGCTCCGATGAGGTGATCAGTGAAGGCATTTGGAGCGGTATGAATCGAAAAAGCGAGCACAGATCTACTCTTAGAACTAAGGCAAAAAAATTGCAAGAAAAATGAAGAAGAAAAACGAACCTCAAAGCCAGGGATGCCTGAGATGGACCTCACGGCGATGTCACCATCGGAGATGGATGGAAGCGCCACAAGACGTCGCCGAACCACTATGAAGGGAGCTGGAGGAGAGCTGCCACCTCTCCAGTCCAAAACTCAGCCAAAGGAGGGTCAGGTTGGTCAAAAATGGGTTCAAGGAATGAGGGGAAGGTCGGCGTTTTGAATAGGTGGTGAACATGGTGAGAAGATTAAGGAACATCATCTCGATTAGTGATTCACAACCCAAGAAAAGACCTGGGCGTTAATCACCAATAGACGAGGCAAAAAAATGCAGAAGGACGCGGCATCAAAAGAAAGGTGTGGCCTTGAAAATTCCACAAACACAAGCAAAAACCAATGTTCTGACATGAACAGGAGGCGGGTACGAGAGATGACCCGCGGTCAATTCTTAGACCCCCTTGGTTGGTCCACGTGGACCAACCAGGAAAATCCTGCAAAAAATGATTTAAAAATTCATTTAAAAATAACAAATGATATTATTAATTTTAGGTTACTAAATAAAACATATTTATTATTTTCAAAATTATTTTATTGTGTTATTTATTTATTTTTTCGAGATTTAAAATTACAAGTACCTTTTATGACCTATATAGGTATATTTATCTATATATTTTATTGTTTTATTTTTATTTTATATATTTAATTTTATTTATTTTGTTTATTATTTTATATATTTATAAATTACTTTTATAAACTTAAATATACATTTTTATTTATTTTACTGAAGTATTTTATACAATTAAATAAATGGAAGTATATTCTTTATAGGTATATTTACAAGTATTATACCTATGTATTGTATACAAGTATTTTAATTTTATGTTTTATTTAGTGGTTTATTATTTTTTTAATATACACATATATTATACATAATATTTCAAAATTATAAAATTATAAAATTATAAAAATAATGAATAATAAATAAAATGAATATTTTAATCTGCACAAGTATAAAATAGGGATCCAAAACCTAACTTTCAAACCGTAGCTCTGAAAAATACGAAACCACCTTCATTAAATAGCTTATTGAAAATTATATACAATTAAAGGTGATTTTGATACATTTCAAGTTTTTATTTGAGAGATACAAGTCTGGGAAGTTGGGATTCTGGAAACTTATTCATATCATAACTTTTTATCTGTATATTATTTTTGAGTGAAATCAACTTTGTATTTTTTCTATATTTAATTATCTACAACTTTTATGTACAAAGTTTCTTTATTTGAATTATAAAAAGTGGAACCAAAAATAGGTCCCAAAAAATGAATAAAGAATGAATTGAATAAAAGGAATTTTTATTGTCTTCTGGCCCTTATCTCTCCTTACTTTATTCCTTGTCGACCTAGTCATCGAGATGCCTAGGTCTTGGGGTTTCGGGTCATAAAATATTTGCAATATTTATTCTTTTTATTTTCTTTTCTTTATTCTATTATTTTGGCTTCAAAAACTATATTTTATATAATGTTTACACAATTGTACATGGATGATAAAATGTCTAAATTAAGCCTATTTACACACATTTACTATGTCTTTTAAGGCCAAAATGATAGAATAAAGATGATGAAACGTAGATTCATCAGTTCCACATACAGTGATTTGGATATTGAGATCATATCTCAAATCCATATCTCAAGGACCTCTCACAAATGCTTGACTAAATCAAGGATGTAGATCTAATCTTCTCATTGTATGTGATACACATTCAAATCAATGTCCAACATTTGTATTAAGATCATATCACTTCTCTACTGAGAGGAGTCACTAAATCTAGACATGTTTCATCATTCCCTCGGAATGGAAGCATCATGGTAATACAATCATTTATTATCACATCACCATGTACATCCTGTATACCAGAAGACCTAGAATAAAACCAAAAATTTAGAACAATTTTTACACTATCTTTTTCAGGGTTTTATCACCAAGTTTCTCATTTGATTATTAGGAGTTTGTATTGATCGTATACTTTCCAAAAGCATATATCATACCTCGGTATTGATCATATACTTTCCAAAAGCATATATAAAACCTACAAATTAAGTCAAGCTTCCAAAGCGAGATAACTGTGCAAAGAATTTGAACCCAGTATCTCACGAGTGAGCTCATGTCTTCCAGTTTAGCAATATAACCTGTATGATCCCTTTAAGAGACCATATTACTCATATGCCCTCATATGTACACCATCTCGCCCATGTATAGACCTTGACTAGGCAATCACCCTATCAGTCTGCCAAATGTACATACTTAAACATATAGTAACACATATGTCTTTGGTCGAAGGATGTGTGCCTATATCGTGACAGTATACGACATAGGACTTGGTTATCTCGATCTTGTTAAGTCAACTCTTTGAGATAACTTATCTAACACCTCTGAATCTTAATTGCTATGTAGAGGACTTGCATCAAGAGGTCGTTTAGATATCTATCTGCCTTTAGAGAAAAGGATTGCCATCTCCTTCTCAGGTTGGAGAACCACTCTTAATAATCACTTGACGTTGCTCGATGAGTCCTCAATATAAATATTTAAACATAACCCAAGCACCAGCCTTTATGATTCAACATCTGAATCAATAGATGCAAGATCTTTAAGATGACCATGATACATAACCCTAATTGTACTAAGGGACCTATAATGACAATTAGTTATTCTTCATCTCAGATCAGGGAATGATTTTCAAGAATACTTATTGCATAATGGCTCGTCGTGGGCTCGCATGTCCAACAATCTCCCACTAGCCCATAGAGCCATTAATGGGCTAATCTTTCAAATCCACACTCTGGTGCTAATCATAAGAAATTTAGAAAAATAGCCTGGTAAGCAGATCAGTCACTCTGTTCTCAAGAAACCATGCCAAGTCCTCTTTTGGTAATTGCATATCCCCTAGTAACAGTGCTCGCATCCACTGCGAATATGGCATCTTACGCAATAAATACTCGATCTTGTTAAAGTAGTTATAGTGTCCTTGACACTACAACTCAATAATTATTATATGCAGTATGTAATTTCAATTATCTTTATTAGAATTCCCTTATTCCCATAGATCTTTATATCCTAAAACTAAGATCTAGTCTTAAGTCTTATAAGACATCTACAATTAAGACCTTTTAGATTACTATCTATAGAGTCTTAAGTTTTTGAAGATAAGACTTTGAGATCTCTATCTAAAAGTCTTGTCCTCTTTGAAGATATTGTTGTGACTGTAATCAAGTGTTTTATCTCCATGGTAGGATTAGAACAGTTAATTACTCCCACTACGCAGTAGACATTTGACTTTTGTACACACTAGCACACACCAGGCTTCTAGTAACCGTCGCACAAGGGCAAGCGACTTTAGCATAATCAATATTTTGATATGGTATCCCTTTATATAGGTCAGTACCATATATTAAGGGAAGGAATCCTTCCTCGGGGTTTTCCCAAAATTGGAACAAGTACAAGGTGTGCCACTAATGTGACGGTCCCAAAACCTTCTTCTCTTTGCTTTGAACATCTTCAGAACTAATATCTACGAGGCATACTTGAGATCTTTTATCTCAAGGCATGGAACAACTAGATTATAAAACACTTATATCATCCTTATATCATTCCAAATGATTAGGATATTATATACATTTATCACGATGAACACAATGGCACTACCACTAAGCTTCATATGGTTCATCAAAATTTTGTATGAAATCATAACCCTTATAATTCCACTAAATCTGATGCTCCGATTACTCAAAGCTTCTTTGAGCCCATAGATGGAGTTCTTAAGATTTCACATCTTGCTTTCCTCAACTATGAATCCCTAGGTCTACTTCATATGAATATCCTCAGAGAGGTATCCATAGAGGAATGCAATCTTGACTTCCATATTGTAGATGTCTTAGTCAAGTTGCATAGCTATAGTTAGAAATGTTCTGACGGGTTTAAGCATGGTCATTGAAGAGCAAGTCTCATCGCAAGAAATGTCTTCTCTTCATGTGTATCGTGTGGATATGAGCCATGCTCTGAAGGTCTCTAACTTCTCATCATTTTACCTCTTTCTTTTGAAGATCTATTTTGATCTAACAGGTTTTACCCTTATAGGAGGATCCTCGAGGGTCCATATACAACACTTATATACTAAGTCTACTTTAGACTTTATTGCAAACAATTATCTCTCCCTATCATGATCCTTAGAAGCTTCATCATATGAAGTCAGATCTTTATTTGACTTAACTGACATATGGAATACATACCCTTTAGGTGATATCACCACCCTCAATCTAATTTGAAGAGGTATAAGTGTTTCATCTGTAATTGTCCTATTAGTTTTCGATTTCAAGAGCATCATTATCTTCTCAAGATTCAATGAGTTCCTTTACTTAATTTTTCATCTTGATTCTCAAGAAAAGTCAT
The DNA here is from genome assembly GCA_037367405.1 of Ottelia alismoides. NCBI lineage: Eukaryota > Viridiplantae > Streptophyta > Magnoliopsida > Alismatales > Hydrocharitaceae > Ottelia > Ottelia alismoides. Next base: position 1,470,634 of record JAZKJV010007409.1, on the reverse strand, counting down.
CGCCTAATTGTCATATCCTCAGAGATGAAATCTTTTAAGAATCTCAAGGTCATAAAGTAGGTATCCAATACCATCCTTTATTTTCCTAATGAAGTAGTACTCTCTGAAAAATATTTTAGGTATCCTCAGAGTTGAAACTTTTCGAAAAAAAGCAAATGGACTGGGTTGTTTATATTAAACCATGTGCATGGCAATGACAACATAATGATACCTGAATTGTCAGCTGATGTACAACCCTTCGTGATCAACAGATAGCCACTGAAACCATACCTGGAGCATGACACCTTCCTGTCCATTGTAGATTCTATTCAGGTTGTATATAAAAAATGACCTAAAAGATACGACATCCAATGAATCAGACAAATCAAACAAAATTTTTTTTGAATGATCTATCTTTTCTTCTTTCCTTCTTTTCATTTTATTTTCCTTTTTCATACAAAAAGGTGTTCACCCCTTTCATCGCTGCTATACTTAGGACGTACTTTTTTCTAAGTATGGGGGGGGGTGATCACACCGAGTTGTTCATTCTTAGAACCCTCATCCATCCTGTCAACTTTTGATACTATGTCTATACTTAGGGATATTTTACCCTAAGTATAGGGGGGACAGGTTGAGCCGATGATTTCGTACATTCACACCCTTGACCCTCCATGCCTTGTGTACAATATTTTATACTTAGGATTATTTCATCCTAAGTATAGGGGGACGATCAACTTCTCATGCATTCATTCTTCAATCATTGTCATATTGACTGTTCTATACTTAGTGCGAGTTATGTCTTCTCTTTTTCTCTTTGATCTATAAGGACATATCTCAAGCTAAATATAGGGGGGCGTATATACGTTGTATATACTTTAGCCATAGCTCATACTTTCATATTTTCAATAAGTATGGTTAAAATACAATTAATTAAGTGTAAAGTACATACTTGTATAAAATTCATTAAAAATCTTTGTATATACCAATAAATAAATCGGGTAAAAATGTTTTGAAAAAAAATGGAGAATGGTTTGAAAATCTTTTTGAAAACAATTTGAAAAATATTTTGGAAAATGTTTTCAACCTTTGTAAAAATGTTTTATTTGTAAAAATATCTTTTCTTTGTTTGAATGGAAATGTTTTAAAAAATTTTTTGCAAATGTTTGAAAAATGGTTTCAAAAATAGTTTGAAAAATCTATATATAGTGTTTGAAAATTATTTACAAAAGGATTTTCAATTTTTTTAAAATGCTTGTAAAAAGTATATGTCAAATTAGTTTGCAAAATAAATTATTTTGAGAACTATGCATATAATTCAAAAAAATAAGGACCCTCTACAAACCTTGTATATACAAACTTGTAAATTCCTAAATAATAATTCTTGTAAATAGTAAGAAGCAATTCCATGTAAATATCTGAATAAATTCCAATTTTCTAAAACCTCTTGTTTTTAAAAAATCCTTAATAATTTACAAAATTAAAAACCCCCAAAAATATTTGCAAAATCTTTTCAAATATTGCATAACAATTTGTAAAACATTTCAAAACACTATAAAAAGTTCAAAATCATAAAATTGCATCACAAACGTATTTTCCTGACATTAAATATAGCATTTGCATTTTCCTAATTGAGTTTGATAATTGAACGAGTCTAATTAAAATCTGAAGATTGGAGCTTGGTTGGACCTAAATTTTTAATCACAAGAACCTTATATGAACTGGAATTGAGGTACTTCAGGTCTGAAAGACTTAATTCTTTAAGACTATGAGGCTTGTTTTAGTATCATCTTGACAGCCTAAGTAGAATATTTTGAAAAACACACGACTCTTGTTGATAATGATCTGGCTTGCACACCTGCACCCTACACGTTGCTCGCCTCAGTTGAAGTGGTAGAGGGCTACCTTTTTCGCCATGAGACAATGGAAACATTGGAAGTTACACATTTGTGGCCATTGTACCTCAACCCAATCTAGTAGCCATGAGGTCTAATGATAAAAGTTGTGAGTTTCAATAATGCTTCAAAAGATGGATAGTCTACTCGCTCAAGAGGAAAAAGTCCATATTTAAATGTTGTTGAATATAGTATATTAAAAATTGGAAAAATAAAAAACTCCAAAAAGAAAAGATGGACAAAATTCCAAGAAAAATCAATTCATGTCGGATCATGTATATGCGTGTGTAGACAATAAGCAAGCTTGAGCTCCAAAGTCAAATGTTTGTGAGCTTGCGGCCTGATGACTTGGCTATACTGGTCAAGCATCCAAGGATGTGTATCTATACTCGCTACTGTCCATTCTTCTATCCACCTATTCTTCTTGAGCGGATTGTACTTGAATTTAGAAGGGAATACCCTGGTTCTCGAGGAAAGAGTTGTTGGATTGGGGAATTAGGGTCACCATGCTGGAGAAGACTGACTTTTACCACTTCAGCCGAGGAGGGCTACATATCACACACATTGTCTAAGTTAGATTCATAGTCATAAGGTTTTGTATATGAGTTTACTTGTTCTGACCTGGCTATTGAGGAGACTTGAGCAGAGTTTTGTGATTCTCAAGGGTTGTTGTGTTCCAAATCTGTTCCAAATATGGTTCGTACCAAATCTAAACGTCCAAAGTTCCAATTGAACTACAAACTTTGATTTTATGAAAATAAGTTTAAGAATTAAAATCAATCCAAGTTCTTTATTTTTTCTTTATTTTTATTTTCTGCACTTATAGGAATCGGTGTTTGATAGGGACTAGTAAAGGCAAGTATGGGGGGGGGTGATGAGTCTCCATTTCATCACCTTTATTCTTTCATTTTGACCTTTCAACGCTAGCTAAATGCATGTATATAGCATTATTTTGCATAAATAACATCCATGATTTATTGTATTAATATTGTACTAAATATTGTATTTAAAGCAAAAATAAAAAAATAAAGAAAAGAAAAGAAAACGAAGTAAAATGCTAAAGGTATTTTATGATCTTAAACCACAAGACCTAGGCATCATGATGACTAAGTTGATAAGGAATAAAGTAGGGGGATATAAGGGTCAAAAACACAATAAAAACCCTAATTTTTGTTCTTCAATAAATCACTTTTGGGATCCATTTTATTCTTCATTATTTGTTCATCAAATCAATAAACTGTGTACATGAAAGTTGTAGATAAAAACATAGTAAAATACAAAATTTAATTTACACAAAAATAATACAAATTATACATTCTATACTCAGAATAAAATTCCAAACCAAAACTTCCAAGACACATATCTTTTCCATATAACTCCAAATGTATCAAAATCACCTTTATTGTATACAATTTTATTATCTATTTAATGAAGGCGGTTTTATTCAATATAGAGTTCAGATGAAAAATTTAGGTTTTGGACCCCTATTGTACTACATACTTAAATAAAATATTTATTTTATTTATTCTTTATATTTTCATAATTTTATATTTTTATAATTTTGTAAATATTCTTTAAAATACATGTACATACTTAGAATATAATAAAACCATAGAAAATACACTAAAATAGTATAACATGCAAATGACATAGATGAATATTCTATACTTATACCTATGTAATTTATATTTATAATTAATTAGGTGTACATATTATATCAAAAATACAATAAACATATATTTGAGTGTATTTAAAAAAGCTATAAAAATAAATAAGTGTATAATATAGTAAACTATAAAATATAAAAATAAAAATAAAAATAAAATACACATATATAGGTAAATACAACTATAAATGAACCATTAAAAAGTAACCTTTAATAATTTAACTTGTTAAAATATATAAAAATAACCATACAATACTACATAAAATAACAAAATATTTTTCATATTTTAATCAAAAAATAACAAAAAAATTTCTTATTTTATTTTGAATTAATAAATCTTTTCTTTACTATTTTATCGTGTAGTGTTCTAGCGTGTCCCAATCAGGGCTCAATATCAGTTGACCGTAGGTCAATTCTCTGATCCCCTTGGTTCGATCGCCTGTCAGTGTTTTGACCCATCTCCCTCGGATTTTCGTGCCCAATCCTTGCACCCTCTCGGATCGACTTCTTATTGACTATTGATCCTCGACCCTCAGACTTTCACGCCATAATGATTCCATGGTCGATGTTCCGCTGAATCAGGTGCCATTCCCAAATGAACTCACGCCGCTAAAAATAGGCCACATCATCTTCCATCCAAGCTTGATCCCTCTTCTGCGACCAAAATCCTAACCTAATATCTGATCAAGAACTCTGGTGACAAGAGGCTTCTCTTGGGAACTTCAGGGGCTTGGTTAGCATCAAATCGAAGTTGATCTGAATCTCTGTGACCTCCTTTGCCTGGCATTCTGCTCCATGTGGCCCAGGTATGGCAAGCTTTATCTTTCTTTCTAATCCTTAGCGTAGCAGTAGCGTATGCTAAGCTATTATTTAGTTTGATTTCGCTTTATTTTTCATAAAATCCAAATTTTACGTTTAACGGAGCCTCAGCTCCACCGCTAGTTTTGGACCACCTCAGCCATCCTCCGCCACTCGTCTTTAGCCATTATGAAGGCCCAATCCACAATGGAACAACTACAACATCCTTCTCCGGCACTCAACAATGTGTTTGGAGGTCGGAGGTGCAAGATAAGAGTAATCAAAGGAGCTGTCCAATGTAGTTCTTCTATGTTCTTACAAGACCCTCCAGGACCATTCGATCCATCCCAATCGCTAGGTGGAATAGCAACTACTGGATTGAGCATCACAACACTGTCAGATCAGCTTGCAGGATCTAATCCCTCCCGTCCATCGCGAACTGGTATAGTCAGACCCGACCATCCGCGTGTCAGGTGAGGCATCTTCAGTCGTTCGATCCGCGCTTATAGGGGGTATATTTCACATTTAGCCCCTGATTTTTGTAGCATTTTTATTTAGTCCTGTAAGTTAATTAATGCATTTTACATTTTCTGTTATTTTTGTGAAAGGGCCCCTAAACTTTTGACTATTGCATTCATTTCAGTCTAGCTCAACTCATGTGTCGTCCTACGTAAGCTGTGCATTTTGCATGGAAGCCCTTACAGCTTTTTATGTTTCAGATTAGTATATACACTTTAAATATTAGTTGTATTTGGTAATTTTAATCATAGACCCTACTTATATTTTAATTGCAAATATACCCTTACTTGTTCAACAATTTTTGTGTTTGTTTTCTATTTTTTATAGATATCATCCGTGCTCTAAAATTACTAAAAAAGGGTTAAGTGTCTACTAGCATGCTCTTTCACGTTATATTTTTAGTTTTGCATTTTAGACATTTTTTCTATTTATAAAAAATAACACATTTTGTTATTATTAGTAGTAGAAAGCCCATAAAAATATAAATATGATTTTTAAAATATCCTAAAAATTAGTATCTGTTTATTATTGTATTTTGTGCCTCCAGACAAAAAACACTAAAAAATAAAAAACAAATAACATAAAAATTTAAAAAGCTCCAAAAACCTCATAAAAATTATAAAAAAAACTTTAAAATCCAAAAATATTTCTTTGTCTCTAATGTTTATAATCTAAAATATTATTTAGTAAAATTATTTTGAAGATATTTTGACCCTTTTTGCTATTTTTAATCTTCGAATCAATTCAGCCTATTTAATTAGTTATTATTTTTTGACTTTTTTCTTATTTTTAAAACTACCTAAAAATTAGCAAAAATATTTGAAAATCACAAAAATATTACAAATATATAAAAAATATATAAAAACATTTTATTTTGTAATTTTTATTTATTTTTATCTATCTTTATAAATTTATTACCGTATATTGTATATATAGTTATATACTTATATTATGTAGTAAACAGAAAAGGAAATTAAAAATCAAAAAATATAAAAAGAAACTTAAAAATTCCAAATTCTAAAAAATGAGAAAAAATTCAAAAAATCACATAATTAAAAACCCACAAAAATTCAAAATTCTCTAAAATAACCAAAATCATTTATGGTCTTCTTTTAGCCAATTTTGGTTGTCTATCCTCCATTATTTCATGTGTTATAACCCTGCTATACTTGTCTACTATACAATCTATTGTAGTGTATAATAAATTTTGATTCACTTTGCTTGCATTGATTTTCTATACATTGTGTGGGTTAATTGTTGATTGACCACATGATCTTGTGAGAGGTCACCTCAGCGACATTTTCACTCCTCAGTGAGGATATTATTTAGACCATCGCAAAACCTTTGCCATCAGTGGGATCGCATGTCCAATAGTCCGAGACCAGAGGAATGGGTCCAGGAGGTCGAAGATGAAGGCCGTATATGGATCTCCTTCGTCTGGACTTGGGACCCCTCAAATGGGGTCCTTTGTTGTAGGGCTTGCAAAGTTAGCTCAAGGGCATGGAACGGGGCTTCTAGGCTTACAAACAGGAAAAGGGGAACATTGGATGGAGCGATCGGAGGGTCCCTAGTGAAGATAGTGGATGAAGACCTTGGGAACTCAAAATTTGCAAGATCGGGGTGGTCCAAGTACTATGGGAAATGGAGAAGGGGTCAGGAAGGTGATGGAGGTGAATGAACAATGGAGTGGGTTTGGATAGTCAGAAATAAGTGTCGAAGCTCTAATGTACGATAAGGGATCGTTTTGGGATTTTTCTATTAACAACATCAAAATCAACGAACATGAAGTAAATCTACACTACTGTTATACTAAGGAATGGAAATAAGCAAAGAAATGACAACTCACCATGGCTGAAGACCTGGGAGTAGAGCTTCATCGGGAAGAGCTCCGGTAAAGGTGGATGCACCTCCTCCTCCTTTGTCCACGCCCAAAAGTCATTGTTTGGCCTTCATATCACCAAGGTGGAGATTCCTGGGGCTCAAGGGTGTTAGAGATGGTAGTATACGATCAAGGAGAAAAGGAAGGAGCTGAGGTGATTTTATATCGGCTGAAAAAGTGAAAAGGGTCTTCAGGATTGCGGCTTGATCTCTCATCACAAGGATCCACAAGAAGCAGCATGATCTAATCTTCACTTTTCGAAGAGGAATCTACCCAAAGAGGTAATGAGGCTCACATGAAAATTCAGCAAAAAATGACTGCCAAACCAGATCTAACAAATAGTAGAGGGGGAGGGGGTGTTGACCTGATGTCAACACTCCAAGCCATGCGATTGGGCCACATAGGCATCGCACGTGCACTGAACGATAAAATAGATAAAAAATGAAAGAATATTAAAATCAAAACATAAAATATTTTTTTTGATAAACTTAAAACGTGAAAAGTGTTACATATTTCATAAGTTATTTTTAGTGATTTTTATTTATTTTTATCATATTTGTAATATTATTCATTTTTACATGTAAATTATAGGTATAAATACCTATATAGACTATATTTTTATTTTTATATTTTATTATATATATATATAATTTTTATATTTACACTATATTAAGTTACATATGTACATAATTTACTTTTATTTTTCTAAAGTTATTGGTGAGCTTAAATAAATAAATAAATATAAATATATACATATATTATAGGTGCTTTATAGGTATATTCATGATGGATCTCCATTTCATTACCTTTATTCTTCTATTTTGGCATTAATTCCCTAGTTAAATGCATGTAAATAACATTAATTTGAACAAAATAACATTCATTATTTATATTGTATGTATTATAGAAAGTACCATATTTAAAGTCAAAATAAAATAATACAGGAAGAAAATAAAAAGAAACAAAATGCCAATTGTATTTTATGACCCTAAACCCCGAGACAGATTAGGTCGACAAAGAATAAAGTAGGGAGAGATAAAGGCCAAAAATACAAAAAATCCCTATTTATTTTACCAAATATTTGATTTTTGGGACCTATTTTATTCTTTATTATTTATACCTCAAATCAATAAACTTTTTACATGCAAATTGTAGATAAAAAATACATCTAAAATGCAAAATTTATTTCAGACAAAAATAATGGAAATTATGCATTCTACACTTAAAATAAGAATCCAAAATCCAAACTTCCCAACCCATATCTTCTCCATATGAGCTCAAAATTCTCAAAATCACCTTTAATTGTATATAACTTTTTTATAGCTATTTAATGAAGTTGGTTTCATTTAATTTGGAGTTAAGATGTAAAAGTTATGTTTTGGACCCCTATTTTACAATATACCCGATCAAAGTAATTTTATTTATTCTTTATATTTTCCATTATTTTATATTTTAATATTTCGTAAATATTATCTATATATATGTACATAATTAGAATAAAATAAAATCATCAAAAAGACACTAAAATAAGTAAGTCTATTTCTATACAAAGATGAATAAAATATACATATGCCTATACAATTAATACCTTTATTTAATTAAGTGTAAGATAAAGGCAGAAAAATACAATAAAATATATTCATGTAAATTTAAATAAATTATAAATTTATAAAATATGTATATAAAATAATAAAATCTAAAAACAAAATAAAAAATATTCAAAACATAGGTAAATATACACATGTTTATACTTGTAAAAAGTAACTCATAATAAATTAACTCAAAAAATAAATAAAAATTGTAATAAAATACTATATAAATTAATAAACAAATTGTAGTTTATAAATTTTAATTAATTAATTCATTTTTTATTTAATTTATTAATTATTTATCAATTTTTTATTAGTTTTGTCCTCTAGTGGTCCTTGTTGGACCAATAGCGGTGCTTCTTTTGTTGACTGGGGTCAACTCTTCTAACCCATGTTGTAGCCCTGTCAGACACAACCGACCCCCTTCTTTCTTGATTTTTTCCACCATGATCTAGTACCCCAGGCTACTCGACTGCTTCTTGAAAAGTCTTCTCGGCATAATGACCCATCACATGGACCCTTCCTCTTCCTCGTACAACCCTTGGTCTGCGTGAACTCCCTCGGTCAACTTCCCTCTATATATAGCCTGAGCTCCTCCATTTTTGAAATTAGGTTCCCTTTCTACCAATTCCAGATGCCTCAGAGTGCCTTGTGGTTGAGTTCTTCATGACAAGAGGAGTTCCCCGTGATCCGCAACAAGGAGGAGCAACGTAGGAGGTGGTTCCTAGCCCATCGCCGGAGCTCTGCTTCCAATGGTCCATCTCGCGGTCTTCGACCACTCAAGGTACCCTTTTAGTGCATTTTAGGCAGATTTTAGCATTATGTTTCATGTTTTTATTTCATGCGTTAATCTATAACATTGGCTTAAATTTAGGATTTGATATCGTCGGGGCTCTAGAGCTATGGACACCACTGTTCTGTCATGTCCCACTAGTTTCGACCCACCTAAACACCTCACCACCTTTCCCCTTCGCTTCTCCACCTTCCGAGCCACCTAGATCCTCTCGACTCCCCTTGGATCGAGCCATGGAGGTACTCCCCTATGCCTGTCACCGGATCTCTTTGTCCCTTCCACTTCTGTGTCGTTTTCCACCAAATAAAAGCCACGACCCACAACCCTCATGCCATCATTCTTTACATTATCCTTGCAGCTCCTGAAAGGGTTGTTGAGGCCCAAAGATTTCGAGCCTTGGCTTCGAGGAGCCCCTGTCTTCTTCGAGCTTCCAGGACCTTTCACTGGGGTCTTGGATCTTTTTGAGGTTTCGATCAGTTGCGGACAACATCCTTGAGTGTGTTGACCACTTCAGCCTCAAGAAAGAGGCTCTGGGGAGAGAGGATTTGAGGATAAAAGCTCAGAGGAGGAGTTCCTCCCTGTTGTTCGAAGATAACAACTACCGTCCAATCCAGGGAGGAGCTCTAGATCATTTCGCAGCCATCAGATTTGGAAGATCCACAACCGTAGGATCCCTCGTGAAATCCAACCTCAGCCACAACTGCCTGAAGCATAATCGTGTGATGAGAACCCGCTGTGTGTCCAAGTGAAGATCCTCGGTCGCACGATCATGCACACATGGGAGGTAAATTACATATTTGACCCCACCTTTTTTGTTATTTTCATTTAGTCATGTAACTGTGTAAATTAGTTTAAATTTTATCTGAAACATTTGTAAGTAGACCCTCGATCTTTCTGTATATTATACTTTTGTCCTTGCCGGCTTAACTCACGTGGTCCCCCATGTGAGCTGGGCATTTTGCAGAAATACCCTTACATATTTTGTAATTGTTATTTAATTTATAAAATTCAAATTTTATTATAAACTTTTGGGTAATGTGCATATTCATCCCTGCCTTTTATTTTAATTGCAATATACGTCAGTTAGTTCAATTAATTTTTGTTTGTGTTTTCTATTTTTTGAAATAGCACGCGTGCTCCAAAAATTATGAAAAATTGGGATTTTGTGCCTCTTTGTATGCTATTCCATGTTATATAATTAATTTTGCATTTTAGGCATATTTTGTATTTATTAAAAAAATAGCGCATTTTATTCCTTGTTTGCTTTAAAAAATCCAAAAAAATTATAAAATTATCTTTAAAAATTCCAAAAAATAGTGCTTGTTTATTATTGTATTTTGCTCCTTCATACTAAAACTCCTTAAAAAAGAAAAAGAAAATCACTAAAAATTAAAAAGCTCCAAAATCCTTTTAAAATATATAAAAAATATTTTAAAAATCCAGAATTATTTATTTCTATCTCTTAATTTTTTATATGATCTATTAAAAATAGTTTTAGAAAAATTTGATTATCATTTACATTTTTAAATCTTCAAAACATTCAGCATAATTAAAAAGTCCCTAATTTTGTATTAATGAATTTAAAAATATCAATTAATTAGCATAATTTTATGAAAATCACATAAACATTAGAAAATATAAAAAGCACAAGATTATTTTATTCTACAAAATTTGGTTATTTTTAGTTGTATTTATAATTATATTACACTATTATAATATATATATATAATTATTTATATACTTTTATCAAAGAAAAGAAACTGAAAATCAGAAAATTATATAATTTAAAATTTAAAGGGATTTTTACCCGGTAGACCCTATAAACTTTGTTAATTACCTCCACGACCTTTTGCATAACGTAATTACCCCATCAACCATATAAATTACCCCAAGAACCCTCTCGAGCTTCAAAAAGAGTAACCGCAGGGTTCATGGGGTAAGAGTTGGTAAGTTCACAGGGTCGAGGGGGGAATTGTGTTTTTTAAAGGTCGTGGAGGTAATTGGCAAAGTTTACGGGGTCTGCCGGGTAAAAATCCCAAATTCAAAATATAAAATATAAAATATCAAAAAATTATTTTATTTAATCAAAAACCCATAAAAACCATTATTATTTATTGATTACTAAAGTGAATATTGTACAAATACCATTGTTATTTATTCATTATTTATTTGTAAATAATAATTAGTGCTAACATGTATTGCTCCATATGTTCGATACTCTGCCATACTTTCACCTATACACATCTATAGTAGAGTTATAATAAATTTCAACTCGTGCACATTGATCGCTTGAACTTTTTTTGTGGGTTTATTGTTGATTAGAGGCACACTTGGTCATGTAGCGATTGCTACTTTTGTTTGATTAGTAGACCGGTGCAAAAATTCCTCTTTTCAATTCACCAATATACTTAAGTACATTATTTATTTTAGTGAGTTTTTAATGGTTATATTTTGGTTTTATTATGTACACGTATTTTAAGTAATATTTACAAATTTATAAAAATATGAGGGAGAAAATAAAAAGGGAAAATGTATTGATGATTATATACATGTACATTGCACAAAGAGGGTCCAAAAGCCAACTTTTGTATCTTAGTTCCAAATTGAATGAAACCACCTTCATTAAATAGATCATTTATTTTGCGAACAGTAAAGGTAATTTTGGTGAATTTTGCATATGTATATATATAAGTGATGAATCTGTGATTCATCACTCTAATTAGCTGAAAATAGAGCTTTGTCCCGAGAAATAAGGTTTATTTGCATGCTATCTTCATAAATTTAACTTTCAGACACCTGTAAATAATTTGCATAAATTTACGCTTCATTATGCATTGATAATCATCCACGCATTTTCACCTAAATCATGCATTTTTAATTAATTCATGATAATTGCAGTTGACCTCAAACCACCTCCATTGTGTACATATCACTAACCTTAATCCATGAAAAATCCTAAAAAATGCTAACTTGTTCATATGCAAAATAATCTCAAACCCTAATTTCAGACCAGCCGGACTAAAATGATGACATCTTTCTCGTACAATGTCAGATTTCACTCTACCAACTTTTAATGTAATATACATTCAAATACCTTCAAAACAAGACCAATTTCATAAAAATCGGAGCTCATTTGTGAAAGTCGGGTTTTGGGCCACTATTGCGCATAATGTATTTTAGTGGTTTTTGACATGATATTTTATGTACATATTTAATCCTTTTTATTTTATTTCTTTTGCATTTATTTTCTTTTATAAAAGATTTATCAAAATGCACAAAAATCCAAATCTAAAATAAGTCTAAAATCAAAGAAACTAACTGAGTCTTAGTGTTCATTGTAAGTTTATACAAAAGTCCTCCTGTATTTTATTCTATTGTATTGTCCTATTTTTTATATATTAAAAATCCAAAAAATTAAATTAAGCTGTAACTATTTTTTATATTTTATTGGATTTTACTTTGATTTTTATCTTATTCAAAGATAACAAAAAAATTCACAAAATACAAAATGTGGTATTTTATACCTATAGGATACCATCAAAAAATGCTTTTATATAGATGATTTTTTCAGTTTTGTGTCCATGAAAGTTGTAGATCTTGTTGAGACGAGAAATTTTTGTGTTAATCACTTTTTGATTTGACTCCTTTTGTTATTTATTTTTTAATTTTATTCTGAATTGATTTTTTATTTCTTTAGGAGCGACACATGGCCGCTCCTAGAGCCGCCACACGTCACCTCCTTTTTTGTTTTTTTTCTTTTCTCTTATTTATTTATATTCATTTTATTTTCTTCATTTTCTTTAATTATTTTTTATTTTAATTTTTTATTTTTCTGAACTCGTCACATGGCCACACCCCTGTACGCCATGTGGCACCCCATCCCCCTCTCCTCACGTGCCATGCATGTGAGGTCTTCTCCTTCCTCTTCACTGCCTACGCCATCCACCTGCTATACCTCTGGGCGGCCATCCTCTTCCCTTATCTTTTCAACCCAAAACCAAACCCCCTCCATCTCCGGTAAGTCCTAACTGCTTCTATCCTCACCAACCACCTGAACCTTATCCCTTTATCGCCTCCCTACTCCTATCAAACAAACCCAATGACCTGCAACAACTTCCCCCCTATCTTATCTCCTCCGGCTGTTGACCTTTATCCTATCGCTTAAAACCACCGAACCACCACCATGCTCCTCAGCCTACCATACACCTTAATCCTCTCTGATCTCCTCTCCATCGGCTAACCCATCATCCCTATCGTCCTTATCCCTTATCCCGTCGTCAACCAACCTCCAGGATACTCTCTCCTACTTAAACCCATCGGCGATGACTTGCCAAGGGATCTGCCGATATCCATCATTTACATTTCTTCACAGTAGCGAGAGATGGAGTCCGAGCTCCAGGCCGGTGACAACATTCTTAGCGCGAGGCAACAAACTCCTTGGAGGCACAATCCAGGAGTTTCCTCAACTCTTGTCACTACAATAAGCACCTAGCCTCCTCCTCTACTGCAGAGTCAAGGCGATCACCAGAGAAGGCATTCACATCCACTCCACCAGGCAATATCATCTCCCTCACCTCTTTCCTTTTCTTAGTTCATTTTTACTTCATGCTCGTTCTTTTTCCCCTCTTCTTCCTCATTCTTCTTGTCCTTCCCTTCGATTCTCTCACCCCTCGATCATCACTGCACATCCTCTCGATTACACAGCTCAAACTTTGCCAACTACCAGGAGCACCTCACACCACCACCTTCATCTTTTCCGACAACCAACTAATCAAGCCTCGCTCTCCACCGCCTCAACAAAGCCACCATCGCTGCTCTGACTTAGCTCACCACTATGAGTACCTCCCACTAGCCACCCACGACACACGCCAAAGACCAAAGCAGTTCATGAACTGGACACATCCACACCATTCAATCTCATCCAAAATGGTCCATCAATTGGAGTAGCTTCGGATGACTCCTACTCCTCCCAAGCCTACATCCTCAAGCGAACCAAACTTGCTCCGAACCCTCGCATCGCCAACACGTTGAGGCATGTGTCAAGCTGCCAACCGCACCTGAACCTACCCTACATGTGTCGCACGTGCCTGTGGGAAATTTGAGATCAAGACCCCAGAGCTTCTCAAAATCACCAAAAGGTCTAGGTCACGTGTGTTGCATGTGTGACCTTGAAAAATTGTCCAGAATCACCTTCAGTTTCAAGTAGTTACAAGTACACCCTCGCCATGGGTAAATTGCATAAGAGAATCGTCGAATTTTGCAAATTACAATGAGGCCCCCTGATGAATCTCATATTCATCACTCTAAATCTCATTTATTAAGCTCAAATCCCTTAAAATCAACATCATTCTTGCATCTATTTTGCATAATTAGCATTCATGCATGTTTCCATAAGAATTGCATTTTAGCACAAAAATCTGCATAAAATAAGAAGCCAAAAATCTAAGCCAAAATGACCTGTAAATAAGCCTAACTTCCTGGATTTTTAACTCATTCATGCTAACTCCGAATAACTCAAAACCACTTCCACTGTGTACATATTACTAACAAGAATAAAGGAAAAATACAAAAAATTAACTAACTCAAATAAGTGGACCAAAAACCCAAACCCTAATTTCAGGATTTTCGGACTAAAAGCCACATATCTCCCACATCCAGTGTCCGATTGAATCCTACTCACTTTTGAACTAATGTGCATTCAATTACCTTCAAAACAAGACCAAGTTCAAGTGAATCGGAGCTCATATGTGAAAGTTGGGTTTTGGGCCTCTTTTGTACATTGTATATTTTCGCGGTTTTGACCTTGTATTTTATGTATATATTTTCTTAATCAATAAAAATCCAAAAAAAATTAGAATTAAGTGTCTTTTATTTATCTTTGATTTTTCCATATTTTTCCGGATTTTTATCTTGTTTAAAAAATGACATAAAAATTATAAAACCCAAAAATTCAAGGTATTCTATGTACATAGGATACCCCAAAAAAATTCACTTTTTACATTTGACCGATTTTGGTTTTGATGTCTTCATGAAAGTTGTAGATCTCATCGAGACGAGCAACTTTCGTGAAGAAACTTTTTTGATCCGAGGCCGTTTACTATTTTTTATCGATTTTACAAAAGGATTTATTCTCGAATTTTGTGGTGCTGACACGTGGCAGCACCTGGTGCCGCCATGTGTCAGCCTTTTTTGGACTTTATTTATATTAGTTTTTGTAAAAAAAAAAAAATTAAAACCACGCACGTGCGAGGCACGTGCCTCCAGGGCACGTACTCTGCACGTGCGCATTCCCTCTCCCTCTTGCGCCACGTGGTTCAACCACGGCCGTCCGATCTCGGCCGATCGGACGGCCGCTGTGCGTCTCCTTCCTCCGCCCTTCCCCTTTCCCAAATCAGCCGCGCCGCCCCCGCGATTTTCGCCGCGAATCTCGCTCCGATCGCCGGCGCCAATCGCATCTCCCAGATCTCGCCGCCTCCAATCAGATCCTCGATTCCAAATCCTATCCCCCGATCTCCCTCAATCCCACCGATCCCCTTCCATCTCCGGCCGACTCCCCATCCCTATATAACAACCTCCGCCGGCCCTCACACAACCCATCCGCCGATACATCCAATTCGTCAAGGCCTCGCCGGTGGTGACAGCCCGGCGAGCCTCTTACGCGGTGAGATCCGAGCTCCAAAAAAGAAGAGCTCGTCGCCTCACGGCTCTCGTCGCCGTAGTGCCCAGCTCCGGTCAACCCCGTCGAGCCTAGTTCTCCTACGTCTCCGCGACTCCGCCGACAACCACCTACAGCAGCTTCAACCGACTCCAACCTCGACTCCAACGCCATCGTCACCGTCTCCGCCACGCCTCCGGTTCGTCGTCGAGCCCCCTTCCTCAGACCCGCGGCCGTGTGTCGGCTGCGCCGCCAACGACGATCGACGCCCACCATCTCCTCCGCCTTCATCGCCGTCAACGCATCCAGCTCCGCCCTCGACTTCAACGCCAGGGGCGACCAGTTCACCCTCCTCCGCCTCTAGCAGCACCGGAGCCCCTCTTGCCGACAACCTCCGCTCCTGGTGCTCCTCCGCCGAGCATCTGCCCTCAGTCGCGCCCGACCGCCGTGGCCAAGCGGCCCTCCTCTGCCGTGAAGACCGCCTTAGTCGCCGGGCTCGAAGCCCGAGGCCCCAGCACGCGCGAAGCGCGTGCGTGGGGAACTTCCCCAGCAAGCAACCCCAGGGGTCACGTGCTGCGCACGTGCCCCTTGGGCAAATTACAAGAAGCCCCCTGAAGGACCCTCTATTTGCATTCCAGTCCCCGCCGACCAGAGGCACGTGCGGTGCACGTGCCCTCTGGTGATTTTTGCAGAAGTATCCCCCCTGGTTTTGGTAATTACACTTAAGTCCCCCACTGCAGTTTGCTTAATTTATTTATTTTATTTATATTGCACTCATACCCCTGTGTTCCCCCTTAGTTTCGAACCTTCTCTCTACATTATTTTATAAATCTAAAAATAGCATGATGTTCGTTAATTAATTCTCTACTGTTTGACATCTTGTGGGTATTTTTCTGATTGATGGTTAATTAATAATTAATTAGTTTGTGGAAATTGGAATATTTTGCCCAATCTGTGCTTGGAAATTCGTAGTTAATTAACCGTTGATTTAAAAATTCCCCAAAAATCACATATCGTAGAGATTAATTTGATTAACATTGTGCCAAAAAATCATTGCATTTGCATGCACACTTTGCCCTGTAAAAATCATTTTGTGCATTTCAATGGTTGATTTTTAATAGGTAATAAACCCCACATTTTCGAGGTTTAGGATTTTTCTGAGATCCATCACCTAGTGATAGATCTTAGATAATTTTAGTTCTCGAAAATAAGTAGGTTTAATATTTATTAAAATTAAATATTGAAAAATCATTCTGTTTGCATTAAAAATTCGTAAAAAATTCATATTGCATCTAAAAATTCCAAAAACATTACTGTGCACTTATTCCATCATTTTTTACATCTCGGCCAAGTTTCGTAATTTTCGGACACCGTTTGAATGTATTTTACATTTTAGTCCCTAAAATAGGCCGAATTTGCATTTTGCATTTCATCTTGCATTGAAAAATTCCAAAAAAAAAACCGCCTTGAAATCCGAACTAAAAATTGGATAGACATTAATCTAGGTTGTTCCTTTGCCTCCTTGTGATCGACCTTGGGACTTGCCCAAGTAAAATAAACATACACCACGAGATTAAAATTGAATCATTATTTTGTGGTTATTTCTTGACTGTTTCCGAATCGCCGCCTACAACGAACGACATATTTATTTTCACGATTGACGATTAAAAACGATTTCTTAACGCGGCTTTTACGGATTCGTCAGATGGCGCCGTTGCCGGGGAGGCAAACGGCTTAGATTTTTGTCTAAAAAAAATTTTTGTTCGGTTTTCCGAATTCGGGTAGTCTGACCCCCGAATTTTTCATTGTAAATCCTATTTTGTTTCTTGTATTTATTTTTCAGCATTTCTTTCATTTATTTTATTTTTGATAATTTTTTGAGTCACTCTCTTACAATCTCTCTCTTATTTTTCTTGCGAGGTACCCGACGCACGTGGAGCGGTTTTTCAAGGAACCGGCGCATCTTCACCGACACCCGAAGAAACCGCAATTAAATTAAGATCGAGTCGAGTCGTGAGAGAGAGTAGAGTCTAGGTTTTTAATTTCCGCATTTTTATTTTCTGCTCATTTATAGCGGTGTCCGTTTGGACTCTCGCGTGTGTACAAGGACATTGAACTTTATTTGTGGTGTGTCGTGGCCTGTTTCACTCTCCGGAGAGGGTGGGGCCCGACTTGAGTGGCGATTAGGATAGACCTGCACATACGGCTCTCAGAGCATTTATATTTTAGCTTGTGCTCGTAGGATCTTAAGCCACACTTCACTTTAACCGAGACGCACATAGATCATTCAATTTAGCCAAAAATTTAAATCAATTCTTCCCGCTAATAGAACTTTCTGCTTAGGTGCGGTTTTCCATCGGCTTGCACATCATATAGAATAATTTTTAAAATTCTGTCTAGCATCCCACATGGAGATTGCGAGGATTCACTATAAGTCTTCTGACTGAGCATTCATCATAGTTTTCCGCGTGCATCGGCTTTTCTCGAATTCCTCTCTCTTGTTTTATAACATAACTTTAAAGGAAATTGGGACTGGACGGTAGACGTGTACTTGTGCTCATCTAATTTTTCAAGTGATCACCTCATTAAAATTGGGACTGCTAAATATAGCCGATCTTAACAACTCATAAAATCAAGAATTTTTGCGGGAGAGCAACCCCGACCTTGGATGATTTTATTTTTTCTGAGTGAGCGAGAGACGACATTTAAGGATAGAGCCCAAATCCAAAATCTCAGCTCGCTAAATTTTTGCCAAGATTGAATTATCACCAACTAAAATTGAAAAGATAATAACCGAAATCTTACGGCTTCATTGTGTGAGTTGGTGAACCCGGGGTTTGATTTGTGTTTGTATTGGTGTGCGTGAACCGATATCGAAGATCAATAGCCGCACATTTGATAACATTTTCTATCCCATACAATCATCTCTTCCATCTCTTGATTTTAATCTCATCATGGAAATTTTTCCAAAATCTAACCCATCATTTCTCTCAATTCCTTCAAAAATGACCGAACACCACTACGAAAACAAATCTATGTCGGTTTGGCCCAAATCCACTACTTCCTCTTCGTTTAACCCTCCAACATTTGCGGGAAGCTTTCAACCGCAGATGACTTCGACCTCATTAAATCCTTTCTTAAATCATCCAACCACACCATCTTGGATTGCACCGTCTTATTCTCACTCTCTCGCCAATAAAACATTTCAAGATCAAAATCTCTTTAAATCCCATGACTGGTAGAGAAACCAAACCCAGATGGAAATACATGCGCTTAATGATCATCATCGTTGGATTGACCATAACAGACATGCCACTCATACAGAGGACGAGACTAAACCCCAATCTTCGGGAAGTGGTTAAGAAAGAGATAGAGAAATGGTGCAAAGCAGGTTTCATATACCCCATCTCTGACTCCAAGTGGGTGGCCCCCCTTCATGTCGTCCCGAAGAAGTCGGGAATCCAGATGGTCACCAACGAGGAAGGGGTTGAGATCGCGACACGAGTACCCACGTCGTGGCGTGTTTGTGTCGATTACAGGCGCCTGAATGCTGCGACCAAGAAAGACTACTTTCCACTGCCATTTATTGATCAAATCTTGGAGAGACTTGCAGGGAAAGCATTCTTCTGTTTTCTTGATGGGTACTCTGGCTACAATCAGGTAGCTATTGCTCCCGAGGATCAGGAAAAAACCACATTTACATGTCCCTTCGGTACCTACGCTTTCAAGCGCATGCCTTTTGGGCTTTATAATGCCCCAGGCACATTTCAGCGGTGCATGATTGCCGTATTTGCCGAAATGGTGGGTGATTTCCTAGAAGTCTTCATGGATGACTTCTCGGTCCATGGTGATTCATTTGATACATGTTTAGCGCACCTGGACCGAGTCCTCAAAAGATGCAGGGAGGTTAATTTGGTACTCTCTTGGGAGAAAAGTCACTTTATGGTGACTGAGGGTATCGTGTTGGGGCATGTCATCTCCAGAAAGGGAATGGAGGTCGACCCTGCCAAGGTGGATGTGATCAAGAAACTTGAGCCACCAACCAACGTCAAGTCAGTGCGGTCTTTTCTAGGGCATGTTGGATTTTATCGAAGGTTTATCCCTGATTTTTCAAAGATCGCCCGCCCACTGACTGAGCTCTTAGGAAAAGACACCGAGTTTATTGTAAATCACAAGTGTCTTGAGGCCTTCGAGCTCCTGAAAAAGAAAATCTGTGAATCGCCGATATTACAAGCTCCTGACTGGTCTCTTCCCTTTGAGATCATGACTGATGCATCGGATTTTGCGGTCGGAGCTGTGCTTGGACAAAGACGGGACGGAATCCCTTATGCGATTCACTACGCGAGCAAAGTATTGGATCCTGCACAGAAAAATTATACAGTTACTGAAAAGGAAATGCTCGCGGTTGTTTGGGCCCTTGAAAAATTCAGATCATATATATTGGGGTCCAAGGTGACAATTTTCACGGATCATACTGCAATTAGATACCTCATGGATAAGAAAGATGCCAAGGCACGACTTTTGAGGTGGATTTTGTTAATCCAGGAATTTAATTTGGAGATCAAAGATAAACCTGGAATAAAGAATGTTGTTGCTGATCACCTTTCCCGAATTGAGAAAAATGATTATCCTGATACTGGACCTATTAAGGAGACTTTTCCAGACGAATCTGTTTGCACTATTGATTCAACCCCATGGTATTCCAACATCGTGAACTATCTTGTCTCCAAGAAGGTTCCCTCTAGTTGGACAAAGAAAATGATTGAAAAACTAAAGTCGGATTCAAGAAAATACCATTGGGACGATCCTTTCCTTTTCTATGAAGGAGCGGATTGTGTCTGGAGAAGATGTATTCCTCAGGAAGAATACCAGAGTGTCCTCACACATTGTCACACTCTCGAGGCTGGAGGGCACCATTCGGGAAAGAGAACGACACACAAGGTACTCCAATGCGGATTTTACTGGCAGACCTTATTTCGTGATGCTAATGATTTTGTACGGTCTTGCCCAATTTGTCAAAGGATGGGAGGGACCGTTGGTTATAGAGACGAAATGCCCATGCAACCAATGATTTTCTGTGATGTTTTTGATGCATGGGGGATTGATTTTATGGGTCCCTTTCCCAATAGCAATGGATTTGAGTACATCTTGTTAGCGGTTGATTATTTGTCTAGATGGGTAGAGGCTATTCCGACCCGAACCGCAGACAGCAAAACCGTCTGTAAGTTTATCAAGGATAATATCATTGCAAGGTTCGGGATACCAAAAGTTTTGATCTCTGATGGAGGTAGCCACTTTGTGAACAGGGAAATGAGATCTTTGGCTAAGGAGTACAAATTTGAACATAGAATAGCCAACCCTTACCATCCTCAATCTAATGGCATGGCAGAAGTTTCTAATCGAGAAGTGAAGAGCATACTTCAAAAGTTGGTTCGTCCTGATAGGAAGGATTGGTCAAAACTGTTGGATCAAGTTCTTTGGGCCTATAGGACAGCTTATAAAACACCACTCGGCACTTCACCTTTTAGGATGATCTATGGCAAACCTTGTCATCTTCCTGCTGAACTGATTCACAAATCTGAATGGGCAATCAAAAAGCTGAACTGGAGTTGTCACCTTGGGAAATTATGTCGAGACCTAAATCTGAATGAGCTAATTGAAATCCGAAACCGAGCATATGACAACAGTGTCATTTATAAGGACAAGGTCAAGAAATGGCATGATAGACATATTCGAGATAAAACCTTTGTCCCTGGGCAGAAAGTCTGGTTGTTTAATGCTCGATTAAAGATCTTTCATGGGAAACTGAAATCGAAATGGACGGGTCCCTATGTTGTCATCGATGTGCATACCAATGGAAGTGTGGACATTGCAGAACTCAAAGATGATGCACAACCTTTCTCAGTGAATGGACAATTACTGAAGCCTTACATAGAATCATCCAAAGAACATACAGTGCAAGTTGAGGTCATCTATTTTACACAGAACAAGGACATTGACGAAATATCAGATCAGACCCAACCTCCATTCCATCCACATCGGTCTCCTTGTACAGCTTCTTCCTCTACTTAGGCCAAGGCCTAAGTATAGGGGGGGACCGATGCCATCTGTATATACCATTTTTCTCATCACATTCCGATCTTTCGCTCACTCCATATCCATCCTTCTTCTATACTTAGGCTGACCAAAGCCTAAGTATAGGGGGAACCGACACCCACCTGTATATACTCTCCTCATTCACATACCCTGACCGCTTCATTTCTTTCTTTTCCGCTCTTCTTCTATACTTAGACTATTCACGGTCTAAGTATAGGGGGGCGATTTTTTGTAAATCCTTTTCTTTTTCTTTTTCACTCTCTTACGCTTAGCCCGAGCTATGTCTTCTTTACGCTTCTTGTGCTCTGAGGACACAGCACTCGCTTAGTATAGGGGGATCTGTATATATACTTTGTATATATTTTAGCCATACCTCATACTTTCGCATAAGTCTATATATATTTACGGGGTGGGTTTTTCTTAAAAATAAAAAAAAAACAAAAAAAAACAAAAAAAAATTTTTTTTTTCCACTAACACTGACCTTGCCCAAAATTTTTGAAAAATGGCTTCTTATTCATTCAAAAACAAAAAAAAAATCAAAAAAAAAATTCACAAATAAAAAAAAATGTGTCTGCATTTCACACACTCGCATTTCATCAAGCATCGCATTTGCATATGTGAAAAGTCTTTGGGTTCTGAATCGAGTTATGAGCCGAAACCGAGAGTGGTCTTGACTTGACCTTAATCCACCTAATCTTCAGAGGAACTTCACCGAGAAATAGGATTTTAGAGTCTTCAGGTCTTTGACTTAATTCTTTGAGTTCCACATGACAATGTACAACGTTTGACTCTTAGTGTCTAACCTGGTCTCTTCATTCTGGGTACAACTCTGAAATAAGGAATTAATTTGTACTCTCGCACTATGCACTTAGCTCAACTCAAACATATGTTGGAAGACTGTGTGAGTTTCTCTTCTGGTAGCGTGGAAATCTAAAGACCGGAGTACGGGTTGAAATAAAGCTTCGGAAAAGGGATGGACGGCTGGGCACAATTTTTTCTAAGACCCCAAAAAATGTACGGAAACAAAAGATTCTATATCCGTAGGGGCACAACAAGATCCAAGCAGAACCACCAAAAATTCCAAATACAAAGAAGCAACTACCAAATAAAATCTGACCAAAAAGGTCCAAGCTTCCAGAAACCTGCAGATCTTGGTGGAGACTCGGCTACACTGGCCATCTTCACAAGGAGAGGTGACTACACTGGCCACCCTCCAGTTCTTTTCTCATTCTTCTATCTTCTCCCCCCAATTCGATTGTGAACACAGCGCGACAGACCTTAGAATGAAATACCTGACTCCCCGAGGATGAGTTATTGGAGAGGAGGCTTGCGCGGTAGTCCGGCATTCTGGGTGGGAAGAGCTAAAATATTTCACACACAAGAGTCGGTTATTCAATATTCAAAGAGTATACTTTGGGAAGATGATTGATCTAAGATGACTTCTGAGCCGAAACTGTAGCAATGATGTGTAGAACTTGAGGGCTGTTGATTTTAAAATCCTAAGTCTCACAGAAGTTCCGACACACAAATAATCCAAAGGTTGAGTTTAGGTTCACTTTCACCTTCAGCTCATGGTCTTGGTATGGAACCCAATCTCATTTCACCTCATGGCATTTCTTTTTATGCTCAGGGACGAGCATGGTTTAAGTATAGGGGGATGATGAATCTCATATTCATCACTCTAAATCTCATTTATTAAGCTCAAATCCCTTAAAATCAACAGCATTCTTGCATCTATTTTGCATAATTAGCATTCATGCATGTTTCCATAAGAATTGCATTTTAGCACAAAAATCTGCATAAAATAAGAAGCCAAAAATCCAAGCCAAAATGACCTGTAAATAAGCCTAACTTCCTGGATTTTTAACTCATTCATGCTAACTCCGAATAACTCAAAACCACTTCCACTGTGTACATATTACTAACAAGAATAAAGGAAAAATACAAAAAATTAACTAACTCAAATAAGTGGACCAAAAACCCAAACCCTAATTTCAGGATTTTCGGACTAAAAGCCACATATCTCCCACATCCAGTGTCCGATTGAATCCTACTCACTTTTGAACTAATGTGCATTCAATTACCTTCAAAACAAGACCAAGTTCAAGTGAATCGGAGCTCATATGTGAAAGTTGGGTTTTGGGCCTCTTTTGTACATTGTATATTTTCGCGGTTTTGACCTTGTATTTTATGTATATATTTTATTAATCAATAAAAATCCAAAAAAAATTAGAATTAAGTGTATTTTATTTATCTTTGATTTTTCCATATTTTTCCGGATTTTTATCTTGTTTAAAAAATGACATAAAAATTATAAAACCCAAAAATTCAAGGTATTCTATGTACATAGGATACCCCAAAAAATTCACTTTTTACATTTGACCGATTTTGGTTTTGATGTCTTCATGAAAGTTGTAGATCTCATCGAGACGAGCAACTTTCGTGAAGAAACTTTTTCGATCCGAGGCCGTTTACTATTTTTTATCGATTTTACAAAAGGATTTATTCTCGAATTTTGTGGTGCTAACACGTGGCAGCACCTGGTGCCGCCACGTGTCAGCCTTTTTTGGACTTTATTTATATTAGTTTTTGTAAAAAAAAAAAATTAAAACCACGCACGTGCGAGGCACGTGCCTCCAGGGCACGTGCTCTGCACGTGCGCATTCCCTCTCCCTTTTGCGCCACGTGGTTCAACCACGGCCGTCCGATCTCGGCCGATCGGACGGCCGCTGTGCGTCTCCTTCCTCCACCCTTCCCCTTTCCCAAATCAGTCGCGCCGCCCCCGCGATTTTCGCAGCGAATCTCGCTCCGATCGCCGGCGCCAATCGCATCTCCCAGATCTCGCCGCCTCCAATCAGATCCTCGATTCCAAATCCTATCCCCCGATCTCCCTCAATCCCACCGATCCCCTTCCATCTCCGGCCGACTCCCCATCCCTATATAACAACCTCCGCCGGCCCTCATACAACCCATCCGCCGATACATCCAATTCGTCAAGGCCTCGCCGGTGGTGACAGCCCGGCGAGCCTCTTACGCGGTGAGATCCGAGCTCCAAAAAAGAAGAGCTCGTCGCCTCACGGCTCTCGTCGCCGTAGTGCCCAGCTCCGGTCAACCCCGTCGAGCCTAGTTCTCCTACGTCTCCGCGACTCCGCCGACAACCACCTACAGCAGCTTCAACCGACTCCAACCTCGACTCCAACGCCATCGTCACCGTCTCCGCCACGCCTCCGGTTCGTCGTCGAGCCCCCTTCCTCAGACCCGCGGCCGTGTGTCGGCTGCGCCGCCAACGACGATCGACGCCCACCATCTCCTCCGCCTTCATCGCCGTCAACGCATCCAGCTCCGCCCTCGACTTCAACGCCAGGGGCGACCAGTTCACCCTCCTCCGCCTCTAGCAGCACCGGAGCCCCTCTCGCCGACAACCTCCGCTCCTGGTGCTCCTCCGCCGAGCATCTGCCCTCAGTCGCGCCCGACCGCCGTGGCCAAGCGGCCCTCCTCTGTCGTGAAGACCGCCTTAGTCGCCGGGCTCGAAGCCCGAGGCCCCAGCACGCGCGAAGCGCGTGCGTGGGGAACTTCCCCAGCAAGCAACCCCAGGGGTCACGTGCTGCGCACGTGCCCCTTGGGCAAATTACAAGAAGCCCCCTGAAGGACCCTCTATTTGCATTCCAGTCCCCGCCGACCAGAGGCACGTGCGGTGCACGTGCCCTCTGGTGATTTTTGCAGAAGTATCCCCCCTGGTTTTGGTAATTACACTTAAGTCCCCCACTGCAGTTTGCTTAATTTATTTATTTTATTTATATTGCACTCATACCCCTGTGTTCCCCCTTAGTTTTGAACCTTCTCTCTACATTATTTTATCAATCTAAAAATAGCATGATGTTCGTTAATTAATTCTCTACTGTTTGACATCTTGTGGGTATTTTTCTGATTGATGGTTAATTAATAATTAATTAGTTTGTGGAAATTGGAATATTTTGCCCAATCTGTGCTTGGAAATTCGTAGTTAATTAACCGTTGATTTAAAAATTCCCCAAAAATCACATATCGTAGAGATTAATTTGATTAACATTGTGCCAAAAAATCATTGAATTTGCATGCACACTTTGCCCTGTAAAAATCATTTTGTGCATTTCAATGGTTGATTTTTAATAGGTAATAAACCCCACATTTTCGAGGTTTAGGATTTTTCTGAGATCCACCACCTAGTGATAGATCTTAGATAATTTTAGTTCTCGAAAATAAGTAGGTTTAATATTTATTAAAATTAAATATTGAAAAATCATTCTGTTTGCATTAAAAATTCGTAAAAAATTCATATTGCATCTAAAAATTCCAAAAAAATTACTGTGCACTTATTCCATCATTTTTTACATCTCGGCCAAGTTTCGTAATTTTCGGACACCGTTTGAATGTATTTTACATTTTAGTCCCTAAAATAGGCCGAATTTGCATTTTGCATTTCATCTTGCATTGAAAAATTCCAAAAAAAAAACCGCCTTGAAATCCGAACTAAAAATTGGATAGACATTAATCTAGGTTGTTCCTTTGCCTCCTTGTGATCGACCTTGGGACTTGCCCAAGTAAAATAAACATACACCACGAGATTAAAATTGAATCATTATTTTGTGGTTATTTCTTGACTGTTTCCGAATCGCCGCCTAAAACGAACGACATATTTATTTTCACGATTGACGATTAAAAACGATTTCTTAACGCGGCTTTTACGGATTCGTCACCCCCCGCATGGATATATTTGTGAACATTTAATTTATTTTATTTACATTTAGCTCCTTAAACTTCAGTTTCTCATAACTTGAGCATTTGTTATCGTATTCTTACGTTCTTGGTGTCGTTTCAAAGCTTATTTGACCCTCTATCATATTAAACATTGAGATTCTACTTTTTGGACATTATTTAACATTAATTAATTGATGATCTATTTTGAACACTTGTATTTAATTCATTGAATCTTGTGCTCAGTATTTTTTTGCTCATTAATTTTTGCCTTAATTTGGGAACATTTATTTGGGATATTCATTTAAGATTAATTGAACCATTAATTAAACCAGAGGGAAGGTGTTTAAATTTATTTAATTAGCTTGGCTTGACTTGGTCTGTCCTGCTGCTCTGCATTAACCATTTTGCATCATTTCATATATCATTTAAAAATAAAAAAATGTTGCATTTGTTTCTTAATTTTTCCTCACATAGAATGACATTATTTCTCTTGCATTGAAATTATTTTGAAAATCCATGCGTCATATTTTCTTTTCGTAATTAATTACATCTCTTTAAATTAAAATCATAAAAACTGGAAAAGATAAAAACATCTAAATTATTCGTTCTTCTTCTTTCTTTAAAAACCTAATTTTTAGATTATTTAATTATTAATCTTATACCCTCTTATTACCTCATTGAGTTCGACCTTGGGACTTACCCAATTCGATCGTATTAAGATTTGCTTTTCCACATCGTTTCTCGAGGTGATCACTATTGACGAATCATTTCCCACTACAACTTCAACAATACCATTCATTAATTCCACAAAAACTAACGTAGGGAATTCCACGTTCATCAAATGACACCATTATCGTGGAGGTATACAGTTTAGGATTAAGTTTTAGGTAATTTAGTTTTTAGGTTTTTCTATCCCTGGGTAGTCTAACCCTCGATCTTCTTTGTTTATTTTCTCTATTTATTTTCTTTTTTATTCTTCTCAGTATTTTGATTTTGTTTATTTTTATATATATATTTATGTGAACATTTCTCTAATATTTGATCTCTTATTTTTCGTGTGAGGTACCCGAAGTCCTTGGAGCAGCTTTATCAGAAGCCGACGCAACTCAAAATCATTGTAAGCATAGAGAATTTTTATTTTTGTAGAGAGAGTTCCACTTTTATTTTTGTATTATTTGTAATAATTTAGGTAATTTATCATTCCCAGGGTCTTCGTTTGAAGGCTCGCGCTTGTATCTGGACTGGACACTTGGCCTATCAGGCCAACTTTTATGGTGATTAATGTAGTCCTTGGATTGCACCGTGGCTATTAGAGCTACTAGTTTTCTTTTTGTGCTCATAGGACTAAGACCACATTCCCACTTTAATTAGACGAACTAGATCGAACCTCATTTAGCCAAAAAAAATGTTCTATCACTCACTAATAGAAATTCTTGTTCTAGGTGTGGTTTTTCGGCTTGCATTTGTATAGAATAGATTTAAAATTCTTATATTGCATCCCACATGGAGATTGCGATGATTCATTATAAGTCTTCTAACGGAGCGTTCATCATTGTTTTTTTGCATGCATCAACTTTTCTCGATTTCCTCCCCCGATTTTATCAATTAAGATCTAAAGAAAATTGGGACAAGAGGGTAGACATGTATTTGGGCTCACCTTAATTTCAGTGATCACCTAAATAAAATTGGGACCGCTAAACAAGGTCAACTTAAATTAACCCATAAATTTGAGACTTTTTGCCGGAGAATAACTACGTCCTTGGATTCATTTATTGTTCTGAGTGAGTGAGGGACGCACACTTAGGATAGAGACAAATTCCTGAATCTTCATTTGGTCTACTGGTTCTAAAAAACAATTAGGTATTTCTTAGTGAGGGAACTACAGTCTCCCTTAGGGCCTGTTTGGTTACTGGGTTGGACTGGGTTGGGTTGGGCTGGGTTGGGGTGGGTGAATAGTAATCTGTGAGGAGGAAGTACCCTTGTGAATAGTAACCAGGGTTGGGCCAACCCTGCCCAACCCTGCAACCAAACAGGCCATTAGTAGAGTGGTTGGTTAAAGGACAACGTGATTGGCACCATCCTCAAGTAACATGAGTAGCCATTTTACGGTCCATACTTCCTCCCATACTGGCTGAAAGTGGATGCAAATAGTCATAAGAATTTAGGTCAGTATTTAGAAGAATTTCTGACACCGAATAGCTCATTTACGAACACAAGATTGTTATTATCACCAATTAAAATTGAAAAGATAATTGGCTGGACCTTTGCGGCCTTCACCGTTTTGAGTTGGTAAATTTTGGGGTTTGCATTGCGTATTGAATTGTGTGTGTTCAAAGACAGTGCGTTGCACACACAGATTGAGGTTTCACTAATTATCTTTGTCGTCCTATTCAAGGATGTAAGGATTTTGGCATTCATACCCAGACTCTGTGGGTCATTCTCAAACAAAAAATTCCCAATCTTCGTCCCCCCTCTCTCTTCAAAGGAACCCCTTCTTGGAAGAGGTTCCTCCTCAACCATATGTCTTACCACACTCACATCCCCGCTTGATTGAGACTTTGAGATTTGAACCCCTCGGAGAACTGAACATATATTATGAAGACATAATGGAGACAGAGAACTTGAGAATGTACATGGGTGTAACTAACTTTGACAGAAGAACACAATACCTGGTTACGTTTGACGATTCATTCTTACAACCATCCTCTACCTGGGATGACCTTCGTCCCCAGTATGTTCAATTTTCTTTCGACCAAACATTTGACATCGAGGGTCAAGGAAATAGGAATCATGACCAGACCCTGAACACCAAGAATGACTACTACTTAACTCAGGATTACATGCTGGAGTCACGGCATGCCTAGCACGATCACTCGTCTTCAAGTCATGAGACAATATCGGAGGAAATATCTTGGATCAATCAGAGAATCTATGCTTTGACAGAAAGTATTGATAATATCATCTGAAGATTGCAAGACATGATAAATAACCAAGGAGAATTGAGGATATCACAAAGCGATCCTTAGACACATCACGTACAAAATTTTCACATACAACACCACACACACACCTGACCAGTCCATTGACATTCCTACTGACTACTGCAAAAATTACAAAAAAACAGAAAATTCAAAAAAATTGGACAACATAGATTTGGAAGCATTTTGCAAAAGGATGATCTTAGAGCTTCCATTAATCAAGTCCCTAGAGTATGTATCTGATCTCCAGAGATTTGTGAAGAGTCGATTATCACCCAAGAAGACAAGCAGAAAGAGATCTAAAACGGAATTTCATTTAATCACTATATCCAGTTCAATGGTGATGACCAAAAAGAGCAAAAGCTGTAGAGTTAAACAGTTATCTTGGGTTACTTGGGACATTGAGAACACTGAGTTTACTCATGTTAGGATTGACAATGATTCCACCTTGAACATCCTCTCGAAGTCCATGTTTGACCAACTCGAACTCGAACTGATCAAAAAGACCAGAGCGATCATTAAATTTCCTGACCGATCCACGAAAAGACTGAGAGGAATTATTTCTATCGACATGAACTTCTGAGGTGTCGAGCATAGAGTGGACTTCATTGTCTTGGACATTGAACATTAAGGAGAGTTGTCTGAGTATCCCATCATTTTGGGAAAAACATTCTAGCCGCTGCTAAGCCAATTATTGATTGTGAGACTCAAGACATAAAATTTCCGAACCAAAAGCATAATGATCAAACTCTTGAGGAAACACCTAATCCAGAGACAACTGAACACAAAACCGACAGTCATGATCAAGAGACTACCACTTTACATGATCAGACCTATCCTCATGAAACACGGACACAAACTGTAGGAGAGACACTTGAGAAATCGATTGTTGACCCTAACTTCAAGTCTCACCATACATCTATAAAGAACCACCCTGACACGGCTCCTATGATGAACCTAGATACATGAGGTTATTGAATTTGGACCATGTTTATAAGGATTATAACAATTATTTGAGTTGTCCACTTTTTGAGATGGATGTAATAAATGAAATAATTGAACCACTCAAAGATTCGACTCAGGAAATCTCTTGTGTCACCAAAACTTCAGAACATCAAAAGATGGCATCTTCTACCACCAGAAACAAACACACAAGACATACTAAAATTGAGGAAACATGCCTGAGACGTGCTATGACCCTACAGAAGAAAGTCAATGTTTATGGTGATTCATCTGACGAGGAACCCATAGATACCACAACTTCTAGATTTGTTACCTATGGTAGGAAAAAGAATTATGACCATCATCCTAGAAATAAAATGACTAAGAAAGTCTCATTTGACCTTAGAAAGCAGGAGACTTCTAAAGATTCCTCGTCAAGTACCTCATCTAGTCCTCTGGTGGTACACCTGGTAAGTGCAATCAATACAACAACTATTAAGGGACACTTACCTATAGTTGGCAATGGTTGGATATAGTCGATGTATGACTGATATTCTTCTGAAGATGACTCCAACGATGGCTGGGATTCCTCTTCTTCTTCGTCACGTCCTCCATTTCCATATTCCGTCCTGCACATGCCCAAAAGAAAATTTGTCGAAAACCTCCTTAAACATCGGCACCTTCTACCCAATCTCATTAGTTCCATGTACTACTTCTTTTATACTTATACCAAAGCTTAAGTATAGAAGGATCGATACTCGCATGTATATATTCATCATCCACTTCTTATCTTGTCTGCCCCATTCTTGTTCCTACTCTATACATAGACGATCCACAACCTAAGTATAGGGGGTGAGCCGACTTCTATTTTCTTTTCTTTTTCACTCTCTTACTCTTAGCCCGAGCTACGGATTCACTGCACTTCTTGTGCTCTGAGGACTTTGTACTCATTAAGTATATGGGGTGTGTATACTTTGTATATATTTTACCCATAGCTCGTACTTTCACACATGTGTATATTTTATTTATGGGGTGGGTGACTAACTTGTAAAATCTGAAAAAATTGAAAATCAGCTCCTTATCTATTTTTGTATTAAAAATCTTTAAAAAAATTGCACTCCACGGTCTAGCATTTCATTCATTCATGCATTCTTAGTTGGATGTATCCCTGACACTTACACTTTTACACAAGACTTGTGAAGTTCAAGGACACTTGATTTCTGAGGTTCTAAGATTTTGAGTTAACCATCCCTAGTCATTAGGGTCGATGACTTAATTATTCACACTTCCCGAGTTCAAAATATGTGTGAGCTATATCGAATACTTAGTGTCCTCCTTAAAGAATATGATCAGCATCTCACATGCATGACTGCAGTTATGATGAGATGAGTTGGGATTTCATTTGAGGAACTAGAATAAGGGATTTGAGTTTGGATCCGATTTTATGATGCTTGAGGATGGGATAAAATCGATGAAGGCTTCGTGAAACTTGAGAGTCAGCACCTTCAGCCAGTCTGAGAATAAGGTTCTTATACTAATCTCTTGATATAGACCTATGTGCCAGGGTGTGATGAAACTAAATAAATTATTCATTAGTGTGTGGAGCTAGCCAACCATTACTGAAATAAATTTCAAGAGAAGCCCTCTCAATCAAATATAAAGAAAATCTATCTCATTACAATTTAAAATTCGAAGAGCTTCCGCTATAAGCAAGTGCTCCCAACCTTTTCAAAGTGTCCACTTGAACCAAAGCTATTAGGACCAGGAGTCGGGATAGCACCCAAAAAGGGCTCTGCATCGTATAGTGATACAAGTCTGGGTATCGAAGGTACAATAGGTACTTAAAAGAGACACACCCTGGTGTACTCCTAGGAAAATAAGTGCAGACGACTCCGAACTCTCTTGACGGACACACTGGTCAACAACCTAAAATACATGAGTTGAGTTAATAAGACACTCGAGAGGATCCTTGTTCCAGTGAGAGGGAGAAAAGAAAATTACACAAACATATGCCCTCCATCAATTTGCCTTCCATATACATTTTTAAGACTAACAACTAAAGAGATGGTGGATTGTATGCAAGAACTGATTTATTCTCTATGTATTGAGGATTGGGTTCTAAGGAGAGACTCTTGGACAAGAACTTTGGGTGATGTTGTGGTTCTACTCTTATGCTTGTAGTCCACAATAAATGTCATACCCATACTATATATGTATACAAAGAGAGTGATCACTAAAACAGAGAGTTTTTCAATGGATCGAGTCTTGTACTTCACATGCACAGTAAGGGATTAATCTGATTAAGTCATTCATTCTCTAGTGCTCAGGGATGGGAAGGTTTAAGTATAGGGGGTCGATAAATTTGTGACTCATCATTCTAATTAGCTAAAAAAAGAGATTTGTCCCGAGAATTTAGGTTCATTTGCATGTTAACTTCATAAAATTAACTTTTATAAAATAACACTACATATTACATTCATAATCATCCATGCATTTTCATCTAAGTTCACGCATTTTTAACTGATTTGTGCTAACTCCAATTGACCTCAAACCATTTCCATTGTGTACATATCACTAACCTTAATTCATGAAAAATCTTAAAAAAATGCTAACTTGTTTATATGCAAAATAATCTCAAAAACTAATTTCAGACCAGACAGACTAAAACGTTGATATCTTTCTCATACAATGTCTGATTTCACTCTACTCACTTTAAAGTAATATACATCGCATACCTTCAAAACAATACCAATTTCATAAAAATCGGACCTCATTTGTGAAAGTTGGGTTTTGAGCCTCTTTTTTGCATTATGTATTTTAGGGGTTTTTGACATGATATTTTATGTATATTTAATCTTTTTTATTTTATTTCTTTTGCATTTATTTTCTTTGACAAAAGTTATATCAAAATGCATAAAAATCCAAATCTAAAATAAGATTGAAATCAAAGAAACTGACCGAGTCTTAGTGTTTATTGTAAGTTTGTACAAAAGTCTTGTATTTTATTCTATTTTATTTTTCCTATTTTCTTATTTATCAAAAATCCCAAAAAATAGATTATGATGTAAATATTTATTTTATATTTTATTTTCCATCTTATTCAAAAATAATAAAAAAACTCGTAAAACACAAAATGTGGTATTTTATAACTATAGGATACCACCAAAAATACTTTTGTACGGATGGTTTCTTTCAGTTTTTGGTCATTCACAAAAGTTGTAGATCTCATCGAGACAAGAAATTTTTGTGTTGATCAATTTTAAATTTGACCTATTTGGATATTTCTTTTTATTTTTCTTTTGAATTTTTTTATTTTTTGGGAGCAACACGTGTCACCCCCTTTTAAATTTTTATTATTTTATATAATTATTTTTTTATTTTATTTTATTTTTAAATTTATTTTTTTTAAACTCACCACGTGGACGCACACATATGTGCCACAAGGCACCCCTTCCCCCTCTCCTCACGTGTCCTACATGTGAGGTCTTCTCCTTCCTCTTCATCGCCTACGCCACCCACTTGCTACACCTCTGGTCGGCCATCCTCCACCCTTATCTCCTCAACTCAAAACCAAACCCCCTTCATCTCCAGTGAGACTCAACTACTTCTATCCTCGCAACCTCCTGAACCTTATCCTTTTATCGCCTCCCTATTCCGATCAAACAACCCAACGATTAGCAACAACCTCCCCCATCTTATCTCTACGGTCGTTAACCTCTATCCTATCGCCTAAAACCACCGAGCCACGACCATGCTCATCAGCCTACCATACACCCTTATCCTCTCCAATCTCCTCTCCGTCAGCTAACCCATCATCCCTATCGTCCTTATCCCTTATCCCCTCGTCAACCAACTTCCTGAATACTCTCTCCTACTTAAACCCATCACCGGCGACCTGCCAAGGGATCCATCGATATCTGCCATCTACACTTCTTCATAGGAGAGAGAGAGAGAGAGAGGGATTCCGAGCTACAGGCTGGTGACAGTAGCTTGGGCTCGAGGCAACAAACTCCTTGAAGATGCGATCTAGGAGTTTCCTCGACTCGTCGTTGCAGTAAGCACCAAGCCTCCTTCCTCCACTGCTGAGTCAGTGCGATCACCGGAGAAGGCATTCACAACCACTCCATCATGCAATATCATCTCCTCACCTCATCCTTTTCTCTATTCATTTTCACTTCACGCTCGTTCCTTTTTCCTTCTTCTTTCCATTCTTCTTTATCGTTCCCTTCGATTCTCTCACCCCTCGATCATCACTACACATCCTCTTGATTCTACTGCTCAAACTTCGCCAACTGCTAGGAGCACCGCACACCACCGCCTTCGTCTTCGCCGACAACCAACCAATCAACCCTCACTCTCCACCGCCTCATCAAAGCCACCATCACTGCTCTGACTTAGCCGACTGCCAGGAGCACCTCGCACTAGTCGCCTATGACACATGCCAAAGACCAAGTAGTAGCCCTATGATCACGAACTCGATGCATCCATACCGTTCAATCTCACCCTAATTGGGGTCATCAGAGCAACATTGGACGACTCCTACTCCTCCCAAGATACCGTACTCGAGCCTACTGCCTCAGGCAAACCAAACCTATTCCAAACCCTCTCACCGCCGACACATGGAGGCCTATATCAAGCCGCCAACCATACCTGAGCCTGCCCCATGTGCACCGCACACGCCCATGTGAAGTTTATGGTCAAAACTCTAGAGCTTCTCAAAATCTCCAGAAGGTCCAAGTCACGTGGGTTGCATGTGCGACCTGGGAAAATTACGCATAAGAACCTCCAGTTTCAGGAAATTACAAGTACACCCCTACTAAGGGTAAATTGCAGAAGAAAACTGTCGGATTTCATAAATTACAAAGCAGTCCTCCACAAGGGTATATTTGCAAATATTTTATTATTTTATTTACATATATGCCCCTAAACTTCAAGTTCTCATAACTTGAGCATTTGTTATTGGAATCTTACGTTCTTGGTGTTGGTTCAAAGCTTATTTATCCTCTATCATATTGAACACTAAGATTCTACTTCTGAGAAAGTATTTGTCATAATTAATTGAGGATCTATTTTAAGAACTTGTCTTTTAATTCATTGATTCTTTTGCTTGATAATTTATTGCTCATTAATTTTTGCCTTAATTTGGCGACATTTATTTGGGAGATGCATTTGAGATTATCTGAATCATTAATTAAACCAGAGGTGAGGGCACTTGAATTTATTTAATTAACTTGGCTTGACTTGCTTTGACTTGTTGATCTACATTCACCATTTTGCATCATTTTGCATATCATTTAAAAATCAACAAAAATATTGCATCTGTATTTTCATTTTTCCTCACACAACATGGCATTATTATTCTGTATTAAAATTATTTTGAAAATCCATGCACCATATTTTCTTTTTGTAATTAATTACATCTCTTTAAATTAAAACCATAAAAAACTGAAAAGATAAAAACATCTAAAATATTTGTTCTTCTTCTTCCTTTGATAACCTAATTTCTATATTATTTAGTTATTAATCTTAGACCCTCATATTACCTCCTTGAGTTCGACCTTGGGACTTACCCTAATAAAATAAATAATTTCGATCGTATTGAGACTTGATTTTCCATATCAATTCTCCAGGTGGTCACTGTTGACGAATCATCGAATTTCCCGACTACAACTAAGACAACATCATTCGTTAATTCCACAAAACTTAATGTAGAGATTTCCACGTTCGTCAAGAATATACATGTTTGAGAAGTTTTCTTGGTGGCTTTTTATTCTTTATGTCCCAGACACACTGTGCATTATTTTTTAATGAAATAAATTTTGTATTTTGCTTTGTATTTTCTTGTACAATATTCATTTTCAAAGTTTATTGAATTGAGGTATAAAAATAGGAAAATAGAATACATCTCAAAATGTATATATTGACAAACAAAATTAGGGTTTTTATGCTAATTTTTGTATTGTTTGTCAGACCTATCTCCCCCTACTTTGTTCCTTGTCGATCAAGTTACTAATCGACTTCGTCTCGGGGTCAGGGCTAGTCAATATCTATGACACATTCTTTATTTTTCTTTTTTTATTTATTCCTTCCTTTTATGGTTTAATTATAGGTATTTATACATACTGTATACATAAATATGCAAATGTTATGTTAGGATTGTTATTGATATTTACATGTATTTATCTAGGGATTAAAGCTTAAAATGAATGAATAAATGTCCATGAATGGCAATTGATCACCTACTTAAAGGATTAAACTTGCGTCTTAAATAACACTCAAACTTCCTAGGATAAGACACTCATACCTAAGTATGAAAATAATGGTGTCAATCAGTTTTCCAAATAGCTTGTTATTATCACAATGAACTCACTTTGTGCAATCTCCACTAAGATAGGTTGGGTCATTATTGTGAAGGAACTTCCAATGGATCTCAGTTCCATCCCAAGCTTAGATTTTAGGAGTAGAGATCTATCGAGTCCCTTGGTCAATGGATCTGTTGTATTATCTTTGGATCCAATGAAATCCACAACCATGACACCTTGAGATTATAAATCCTTTAACATTTTAAGTCAAATTTAAATGTATTTCCCTATTTTATGGTTGTACTTTAACTTTTAATCTTGGCAATTGTGTTTATGTTGTTACAATGTATCGAGATTGCAAGTATTGTCTTGCCCACCGTGGGAATTTTAGAAAGAAGTTCCCTTAACCACTCAACCTCAATTACTGTGGTGTCAAAAGCGCACAATTCAGTCTCAAAAGTAGATTTAGATAAAATGGTCTATTTCATGGACCTCCATGAGACCGCACCGCTTTCAAGGGTAAAAACATATCCGTAACACTATTATTTTTAGACTTCTTTATTTTCACTATCCAGTTTGTAACACTATATCCTTTTAGTACATACGAATATCTTCTGTAATGCAAACAGAGGGAAATAGTTACCTTCAAGTACCATAGTTTTCAATCCTGGGTCTCAGAGTGAGTATGAGTAGGAAAACCTGTGTATTTATTTAGTTTTCCAAGCAAAAATAATATGTCAAGTCTCGTGCAATTTGTAAGATACATTAAGCTTCTTATTATTTGTGACTACTAGAGTCAAAACATAGGAACTCTATTCTTGTTCTCGTAAAGCATTCTAATAGAATTAAAAGGAGTGTTTACAACTTTGCTATATCAGTATCCAAATTTCTCTAGTCTTGTCAATATAGTGAGATTGAGAAACTACAATCTCGTCAACTGACCTCGTCAATTTGAGACCCATGATCACATCAACAATACCAATATCCTTCATTTCTTCCTAAGAATACTTTGGTCATCTCAAGTAATCCTCATATATGATTAAAATAGTAGTATGCCATGTGCATACGAGGACAAGACAATATACTCATCAACTTTCATCTTAGAATAACCAAACTTGTCAGATTCGTAAACATTAAAGCTACAAGTTAAAATACTTTTGTCAATTTTTTCTACTTTGGTACTTGTTTCAATCCTCAAAGGGATTTGACAAGCTTACAAACTTTTCCACTGATTTCAAGTGTCACAAGCTCATCAGGTTGATCTTTCAAGTGTCACAAGCTCATCAGGTTGATCTATACAAATCTTCTTCCCAATATCCCCAAGGAGAAATGTAATCTCATCATCCATCTAATGGATATAGATATCATATACATATGTCAATGTTATAAGCATCCATATTGTAGTTATCTTGGTAACAGGAGAAAAGGTGTCGAAATAATCAATACATTCCTCTTTCCTAAAGCCCTTAGCAATTAATCTGGTTTACAGTTTTTCATTTGATATGCTAAGTCTAAGCTCTCTCTATTAAACACCCAATTGCACCTAATGATATGGTAACCTTTACGTAATCAACTAATATGTACGTTTTGTTAGCCACAACATAGTCTATCTTTGATTTGATAGCTTCCTTCCCTTGTTTTGCTTTAGATGTATCCATGGCTTCCTTGTAACTTGCCAGATCACCCTTGGTATGGTAGACAACATAGTCACTATCAAGATCCTTGGTTATCTGTGGTCGTTAATCCTCCTTAACCCAATCTCTTCTGATGTTTCATTGGGTTCATATTGGATTTCAACCCTACATTCAATATCTTTTCCAAACGATATGGAATAGAACTTGAAGTGGAGGCTATATCATTGATCAGATTTTGAATAATCCCTATATTCATATGGAAGACATCTTTAAAGAAAGTAGCATCACAAAGTTCAACAATAGTCTTGACATCTATGCTAGGCATCTCATACCTAATTACCAAGAACATCTATGCATAGCTATTTTTCAAATAATTTCAAGAGACCACATCAACATTTTTAAGTCCTAACTTCTTTCTTTTGTGTTCTAAGACTACGACCTTAGCGAGATAACCCTACACTTTGAAATACTTTAAACTTAACCTCCCATTTATTCACAATTCAAGTGGACACTTTTCCTTTTTGCCTTTAAGATACCCTTTTCAAAATATAATAAGCCATATTAAAAGCCTCTTGCAACATATAGGTTGGAAGTTTAGAACTTTTTAAGAGTACGTTGATCATGTCACCTAAAGTCCTGTTTTTCTATTTTATTATCCCATTTGACTTCGGTGAATATGGTGCAGTAATCTCATGAGCTATATCAATGAATTTGCATTGTTCATCAAAACATATTATATATATAAGGGTTGAGGAGCTTGCACCAAGGTGCATGTAACTTTACATTCACTGATGCCATAAACGTCTATATTTTTAATTTCTTTTGAAATGAAATCATGTGGGATTTAGATCGCTATATATCACCATGATATCATTCAACATTCAACTTAATTCGAGACTTCTAACGCGTCCATCAAGACTTCAAAAATTTAACGGTCTCAGAATTGTTGAAATTAAGCCAATACAGATGGACATGTTAGGGATGCATGTTTTACA
The DNA here is from genome assembly GCA_037367405.1 of Ottelia alismoides. Classification (NCBI taxonomy): domain Eukaryota; kingdom Viridiplantae; phylum Streptophyta; class Magnoliopsida; order Alismatales; family Hydrocharitaceae; genus Ottelia; species Ottelia alismoides. The sequence goes on along the minus strand of JAZKJV010007409.1, from coordinate 1,431,179 downwards.
TGAAATTTGAAACATACATTCCAGTAATAATTCTATGTAAATCTCCTCTGATTTCACTTGAAAAAAATAGACATTTATGGCACCGGTGCATATATAGTTACATGCACCTTAGTGCAAGCTCCCCAACCTTATATATATATATATATATGTGTGTGTGTGTGTGTGTGTGTATATATATGTATATATATATATATATATATATATATATATATCACCTCCTCTATTTAACCTAAGACATTTAAGTACTTTGCATGTTTGCTTCTTAACCTCATTTCTAAATATAAGAAAGTTTTCTAAAGCTTTATCATTGGTCTTCTTTAGATGCTCACAAGAGAACCTGCTATTATCATTTATAAAGGTGATAAAATATTTCTTACTATATATAGAAAACACACTATTAAACTCACAGATACCTATATGCACTAGATTCAAGATCTCACTATTCCTAGGGACAGAATGAAAAGGCTTCTTACGTGCCTGAGTTTGCATATATCTAACATTTATGAGTTTTATCTATACTGTGTTTATAAATCATCTCTAAATTCATCGTTCTTTTTACCGAATTTAAGTTTACATGTTCCACTCTACCATGTCACAAATCAAAAGATTTTAGGCTATTTATCACATGAGGAACATAGTTAGAACATTCAATTTAGTTCAAAACATTTCTAACTAAAATACATTCAAACAACACATTATTCTTCATGTCAGGGTAAAGCAACACCCGGTGCAAAGTACAAACATGTCTAGATGAGAACCTCAAGTTGACTTGTCTAGAACTTAGCATCTTGGTCGCATAATCATTCTTCATCTTCATAGTTCCATCGTTGTAATTTTAATAAAAAGAAAACAAAGTTCTATCTAAATAGAGATGAAATTAGCTCTTTTATCCACGAGTTACTCATTAAGGTCATAAATATTGTATAGTTCCAGATTTTGCACAGACACCCTTCCCTAGCCTTGACCATCGACGATCATATTCACTTGTTAACTCCTATATGTAGTCTTTTGTTGAGCCTCTGAAAATAGACATTCCTTCTCCCCATTCCCAACTTGATATAGTGCCATTAAAGCATCTTGTTTTCCTTTATATAGATTTTACATTTGGGTTTAGTTTTATCTTTATTATTATTATCCTTTCCCCTCTTATCTTTATCCTTCGAGATCATTAAATTGACCTTAACATGCACATTAACATGATTTCTTCCTCTATGGCCATTGCCACCATCAAAAGGTCTATACAAAATTTTCACTTCCTATGTTTCAGGATCATACTGAAGCCTTCACACGACTTGGGGAATATTTCTATGATAGATGTGTCTTGAGACTTATTTTTGATATCTCCTATTCACGAAGCAAGAGTGGAAATTTGTTGCCTATTCAAAACCGATTTCTCCCCTGCCATAGAAAACTTTAAAAACTTCGTGACCAAATATTTTCCGATATTAAGATCTTCGATTTTATACATACCAAATTCTTCCAACAGCCATTCATAATTTGCGTGGACGAACGATATACATCAAACAATGCGTTGGACATGATCAACAAGATGCAACCATGACATATACAATTCTTTCCAAGCAAATTGCGTCATTTGACTATCGAGTGTGTGATCTTCTTTTTCCATTATAGGACAACTTGTCAAAAGGGTCTAAAGAATTATGCACAACAATGTCATGGTTCCAAGATCTATAGATGTTGTATTTTGAAGAATTGGATTTGCCATGCAAAAGGGATTGGCGGCGCAGCTTGTTGTCTGTCTCTTATCAATCTCTCTGTAATAGTTTTTGTATTCCTATGAACTAAGACTTGTTTAGATATTTCTTAAGTGAATTATAGGACATTTAATTTTAAGCAAAGGAATCAGTCCCATGGTAGCTAACCATATCTTCATTTGTTCTTGCCAATGCTTGAAATTTTGTCCATGGATTCTTTCAAGCATCCCGATCATATCAACCATCGATTAAAATATTGTATCACAATATATCCCTTTCTAAACTGACAGATATAGTATCGATATCTCAAAACCTGCTGATATCGTCTCACCATTTGAATTAAAATGCTCACTCGCTATTGTGAATACAGCTTCCATGATCCTCTCATAGTCTTCACAAACATTAATTGAGATCTTCAAGCTTTCGACGATGAGTACCACCATCACGGTGAATATGCATGTGTTGGGACATCGACAACAACACGTTTAACAAAGACTTTGGCAACAAATCGATAGAGATGATTTTGATAGGGTTTCAAATACCAAGAGAAGACCGGTCCATGTCTCAAGATCTCGAAATCGCAAAGGCATGTCTGTGACGATTACATGTCGTACTGATAAGGAGGAAAAGCCCCTTTATTAACTGTGATCGCCTCTAATTCCAAGTGATCAAACTCCATCAAAACGGCAGGTTGTCGTACCCATTAGCTATTTCGTGACATATGGCAAGAGGCTCGAGGTTAAGATCACTATCAAACCTAGCAGGAACGCGTCTCCTCTAAAATCCTCCAAAGCCTTCTCAATACCTCTTAACCTCTTGAATAAACTGCCCCAACATGGCATACTTCTTAGCAAGGAGAGATCTTTACAAGACCATTTACAAGAAATATAAACTCTTGTTTATATTAACTATAGTATTCGAAGAGAAAACAAAATCCATTGACAATTTAAAAAATTGAAGTGCATTTATCTGCATGATCTTTTCGCTAGAACAACATACTTAACAAAGTAAACAATCAGCGCATGGATTCAGGAATAATAACAATTAATTCTCGATTGATAAACGTTATCAAGAAACTCAAACTGGCACAACATTATTCATTCAATAAATGTGGGATTTAACTCCTGTTTAGATGTATGCTCAATCTTTCAGCAGCTTCAGCGCAGCTCCATGGACAACTGTGGTCTGTTTCCTTCTTCAATTTATTCCAATAAATCTAGCAACTTCTTCCTTGATCAGGATTTTTCTTAATATAGTTGGAATATGTAAGACAATACTTGCAATCCAATTCTTGTCTGCAAGACCTTTGCTTGATGAAAGATCTGAGTCCCATGTTATTGAGTTGTAGGGAAAAAATACCACATTTGGGTCCCATAATTGCATGCCTATAAATTAATATCCTTTCTTTTGAAAAAAGAGCTCAACTCACATCATCATTTGGTTCACTGGATTAATTAATAGCCCATAGACGTAACATGGACGTCTTTTGCAATATAAAGAATAACCTACCTCTAAATGATCAAATGTGGGATAACATCTAAAAATTGCAATAACTATCCTAACAGTTTCCTTCCAGCATTTCTTACATCGTCCTTGCACCCTTGACACCACACAAATACTCTTATTGTGATCATTTTTTAGTTCTTTGCCTGGTTATATGCACATAGAAATCATATCCGCGGTGTATCTCCCTTATAATATGTGTAAATACACAATACTCGTTTCCCTGACATTCTAAGGTGTAATTGCAACTAAGGTAGCAAAAACTGGTAATCGTTATTCAATCGATCATGCCACTTACAAAGGATTAATCAGCGGTCCAACGACTAGTAGAACATTAGTCGATATTATATTTTAAATTGTTTTAGATAAATAAATCATTTTTATACATATGTTTTTAGATATATTTTTATGCAATTCATAAAATTTCTACAATATGATAACTAAATAAAAGAAATAATTGAACTCCAATGAGACAACGAGCATCTAGACTGACATTGCTTTTAAAAAAGACAAGTCAACCTAACCGGATCGACTAGTAGAACGACGAACTATTGACCAAGTAGAAAATATCCCTTTGATCATCCCCACTGACTCGACTAGTCCTATCGATCAGTTGACCTAATCGGTCGATTTTTACAATTATGATTGCAATTATATCCTTATGGACAACTTTACAAAAGTATTTCATGCCATTGGTGTTTGCTCTACATAATAGTGTCTCTAATGCAAACATGCATTCAGTTAATCCAAAAGGACCTACACAGATGTCATCTAGACAAACCTAAACTCGCTTAAGAACAAATCAACACTAAGAGTGGTCAAAAAGGACATATAATTTGCATGCCTATCAAAAACTACTAAAATCCCACTCCAACCATAATGTTCATTCAGAACCATACAAGTCAGATAATACATTGGTAAGTTCCAATAAGTCATCCACAGGTTAATTCGAACTGGCATCGAACGGAGTATTATTCCCCCTCAAAATATTAGTAGGGAACTAACAATCTTCCCATAATCGAAGTTCAAATGCTAAAGTGAGCATGCAAGGAAAGCAATAAGCGGAATTTTTCCGAGAGAACCGAGGGATCAGTCTAGAAGGAGAGATTGATGCGATGCTAAAACCCAAGCGAACATCAAAAGAAGGGCTGCCTTAAAGTAGGATTAAAAAATAACTCTATGAAAGAAGAGCTAACCTCGATAATTGAAGCTTCATAACAGGAATAAAGGGTAATACCGAAGATCATCAGCACACCCACAGCTTTTAATGCACATATGGCAGATAGCATGATGCATAGTCTTCAAATGTAAAACCTACAAAACAAACATCGGAGAGAATGAAACATCTTGGGTTTTCAAACCTCCTATAGATATTTCCTGGAAGAGATTCTTGGATTTTCTTACAGGACAGAAAAACAAAAGAACGGTCTATTAAAATCTTTTATTTTTTGGATTTTCTTGCAGCACCAGTGCCCTCCTCCACCAGTGCACCCACGTGCCAGCACCACCGCCCTCCTCTGCTAGTGCACCCCTGCATGCTCGTGTGCCCGCCAGAACCAGTGCCCTCCTCCACCAGTGCCCTCCTCCCTCTCGACACCCCCGCGTGCCTCCTCCACCAGTGCCCTCTTCCTCCCCAACAGTTCAAGCTCCCTTCTCATCTCTGGCATCTCGTGTATCCTACTCCTCCTGCGGCATCTCTGGCACTTCACGCACCCAAGAAGGTCGAACTTCATCTTTATGGTGTTCGTTGGTTTGGAGTGCCTACTAGGTGTTAAATGTTTTGCCTTACTCACTTTTATACTTGTAGAGAAACATTATGTCTAATCTAGAAGAAAGAGAAATTCCTAGAGATGTGCTTCATGCATCCAGCTGCCAACTACCTTCTTTGTGCTCTTCAGTGAATTCATTTAGAGGGATCTTCTTATGTCCATTCTAGGATATTCATTGTTGCCCATATGGTAGAGAGGGTAGAAAAGGCTTTACATGTTTGATCTCTCATCTCAAATGAGTGCATCTCTCTAGCGAAAAGCATTGTACTTTGTTGCATGGATCTCTTCAAAAAGACGGTGACTTATTTCTTACTGTGGATGAGACCTTGAAGGCCCTTCATTGTTGGTTATGCGGGAAGTGTATGAAGATACAAGCAAGGAGTCGTGCATGTCATCATGATGGTGGTATTACTCGGGTCATTAAAGAGACTGGAGAGACTGAAAGTCACCTTGTTGACATCATAAAGCCTCTCTAGACGAGTATTCAGATATCTACTGTTAATATGCTATGGAGGGATTGGTCCTTGATGGCAGGCTTCTCGTTCGGATCTTTAGAGCACCTGTCTTGATAGTGAAGAGCATCCCTACTATTTGTCGACTTGCCTTCACTCAAGTTTTAAATACAACTCTCTATAAAGTGATCATTGAACCATGATCTGTATCTGTGTGGGTCATGTTGTTGCTTCTTTATATTGTACTTCGCATGTGTTCCGTCCTCAAAACAGATGTGATTATAGGTCTGGAAACAGAAAGTCTATACAACAACACATTATCTTTAGCTCGCTCTCTATCTGGGGAGAAGCCGACGGTATTGCTAAGCTAGTGGATCAAGTGTTGAACGCTCCTACGCTTGAGGTTATGGGACCATAACAGTGGCTTCTCTAAGGAAAGAGATAAAAAAATTAATCCCAACATCAGGCATTGCCTTCGCAAGGTTGCAGATGATCATTTACAACAACGGTAAAAGTGGTCTTCATCCAATGTGGCACCTTTCAATGGTGATACTATTAAGGATTTAGAGGCAAAACACACTTGCAATCCACCTCCGTTTCTGCCGGATTATCCCCTTTCTACAGCTCCTCTTGTTGCGGAAGTCAACACCATTCTTGGGTGTATCAAATCTTTCTCTGAATAGATTTCCTGCAGTAGAGATGGTTGATGGCCCAACACCTCCTTGATGCTATGTATGTAGAGGGGTCTGTCATGGTCATAGACCTTTTACATGCCATCACCCTTGTGGTTGCTTTATAGTTGGGAGGAAGATGTCCCTTGTGCTTGTCAGAATTTATAACGTCTACACTGCTTATACCATTGCTTAAGTCAGACAACAACATTCATTCTATTGCATTTAATATTATTTGGACGTGGCTAGTGTCTAAAGTTGATATGGCATGAGTAAGTAAAGATATGGCTAATATCTGAATGACTTTCAATTTGGAGTGAGTGTTTCTGGTGGAGCTGAGGCTATTCTACAGTGTCAATAGATTGTTGAACACTCGTAATAGAGATGGTTCTCTTTCCATGCTCACAGTGGATTTTTCTAATGCCCTCAATATGGTTGATAGATCTACCTTATTACATCAAGTGAGAGAAAGATCTCCATCTATCTCTTTGAGGGTGGAGTTCATAATATGGACACACAACAAGGGTATACTTCGAGACACATATATAGCTGGTCATCCATTCGAGTTCAACAAGGTGATCCTCTAGGGCCGCTCCTTTTTTCCCTCTTACTACACCCACTTATACATTATATCATGGATAATTGCAAGATACTATTTCAGCATGGTATCTTGATGATGGTAGTCAAGGTTCTGGGTTTCATCCAATAGTGTGGGACAGACTTGGGTCTAGTTTTGAATAATCATAAAACTGAACTCTTTTGCCTTACAAGTGATGATAGGAAGCTACGCAAAGGGTTATTCCCAGCAGGTATTGGAAGACCTTTATTAGGTGTGAAGTTTCTTGGAGGGGCAGTTAGTAGGGATAAAAATTTTATTGAAGGTTTGGGTTTATAGAATGCTGCTAAAGCTGCGAAGTTGATGCATATTCTTCCTTAGTTGGGTGATCCACAGAGTGAGCTTCCTTTACTCCGTTTGTGCACATGTAAAGCAAAACTTTTATTTGGCTTGAAGACTTATCAACCTGTGTACATGGAGGAGGTGGCAATATTACTTGACAAAGGCTTACAGGAGTCTATTGAAGACATTGTTGTTTGTGTAGGCCCCTTTTTTGGAGACCTCCAATGGAGGGTGGCTTCATTGTCCATTTTGATGGCGGTTTGGGACTACTTTTAGCAGTTGAAGCTTTTTCATATGCCTTTGTGGCTTCCATGACACAGTCTTGGGAACTTCAACATAATATCTTGTGAGACGGTAAGATTTACAATGTGGTCGCCGTCATTGATTATGCTCTTCAACGACTTCATGGCACGTTTCCCTCATTCGACCTCAGTTGTTTCTCTAAAAAGGACATCGTCCCTATGAAGACCCAAGATATTTTGGCAAGTATTTTTTTAGCAAAATAATTGAGAGCATGTATGTGAAATTTGACATGATTGTTAGACAAAAGGTAAATTTTCAATTCCTTCAAGCTGATCATGCTCAAGATTTTCTTCTTGCTATTTCTATTTACGGACTTGGTAGGCACATATCATCGATGAAGTATCACAGTATCCCTGCATATCGCCTCATGATTCCTTTATTTCCAGATAAAATATGCCCAGTTTCTCGTAAGGCATGCTTAGACACCTTTGGGGATCATGCAATTCATTGCAGAGCTTCTGGATTTTAATTATAGATACGATTTTTTTAGAGACATTTTATTTGATGTACTCAGATGTGCATGTGTTGCTGCTAAGAAAGAGGTGTCTATGAACTTTTTAACTGATCGATAGGAGGGAAGATCCACACTGACATGTTGATACTTTGATTTTTGGATGGGTCAGAGGAAAAATGCTTGTGTAGATTTGATAAGAGTTTCTCCGCTTGTGGGGTTCAAGAGTGGGACATTTACAACATGACATGTTGCCCTTAAATCTGCTTCAGCAAAAGTGGTGAAGCACGAGAAAGCGTGTATTGAGAATCAACATGCCTTCATTCCTTTTAAATTTTATACTTTTGGATTCTTAGCACCAGAAGCTATTGAGCTTTTGAAGAGGGTCCACGAGCAGTAATGTTATGATTATTAGTTTTATAGATGTAATGTTCAGAGGGACTGATTTGTAATTCAAAATGGACTAGCAGCGCAACTTGTTTCCCACTTGTCTCCTATTTTGATGTTATGATCATACACACAACAAAGTTTTGGAATGTGATATGTTAGAAAATAGAAATGTGGAAGTGTATCAGAAATAATAATAAGAACTTGAAAGAACACATGATTTAACGTGGAATCGTACTCCCTAAGGAGCAGGATAAAATCACGGGAGAACGCCTCAAAGGGATGATTTCTGCATTGCACTTTCTCATCTGATACAGGAGGTGTGGGGCTTTTTATATAGCATCCACATAGCCTCCAAGTCCCAGCATTGGTAGATGTGGGACTAGACTCCCGGACGGGATAAATGGATCTTGGAAGGATCCATTTACCCATCTACATGATAATGACGCATACTCTACTGCTCTCCCTCAAGTTGGAGCATGCAATCCTTAGCTTGGACAACAGAAAGAAATCTCCACTTACAATACAAGACACTACAGACAATATCAACTCAACGCGCAATAATGTCAGCTGCTGTCAAGGATGTTGCTTCTCATGTCGTGCAGATGAGGATGAATAGGCTGGAGTGTGAGTCAAATTGAATCTCCTCATTAGAGAGCATGTACTCTTTATTGCGCCTGTCAGAGTCACTGCAACTGGAAATGAGTCTCCTCATCAGAGAACTCTGGCCCGTCATAATATGTGGACAACTGCTCCATCACTGAAAAAGCCATGGAGACATCCTCGTCAGAGTCCATTGTTGCTGGAGAATGGAGTCTGAAAGAATCTCCTCATCGGAGAACTCGGTCTCTCCCATACTAGCTTAGAGAATGGGATCTCTACTCTGGAGTCCCTATGAAACCACATGAAAACCCTAACCCACATGACATGGGGAATGGGATCTCTACTCTTGAATCCCTATGTAACACATGAAAACTCTTACCAAAATAAAAGATGGGGACCACAAAAGATGGCAAACATGTGCACATCAAAATGAAGACCGCATATATGTGTGTGTCTGAAACTGAAAACTCAGAACCAATCTGACGTCAAATCTGAATATCTGTAGAGTCTGAAAAATCTGGCCTACCTCTGACTGGAGAATCTGAATCTGAACTGGAATCATCTAACCTTAGAACTCTGCATAATACTCTCCTTTTCTTTCATACTTGTCGAAAAAAATAATGATATCAGAAAAGTTTTGGAGAAGATAAGAAAATGGGGAGGAAGAAAAAAACAATAAGCAATTCTCGTTTTTTTAGCTTTTCAAATCATTTTCTTTTCATTTTTTGGTGCGGTTTTTTTACGATCCTCCCTCTGTTTTTAACGTCTATTTCCTTTTTTTAAACCATTCATCAAAAAAAGATTTTTTTTTTAGTTTTTTCCTTTTCTTGGTTATGGATTTTTCTTGTACGTGCTTTTTTTTGTTGAAACATGACCCACATCGGGTCCATACATGTAGAGTCCACTTGGGCTTACTCTCATTCTCCATTCATTTTTTTATTTCATTTTTTTAACTTACAACCCCCATTGGGCCCAACAACGTATGAGATCCCTATTTAGGGTTCCCCTTGGGAAACCCATCTCACGAATGGAACAACACCGCCATCCGACTTGGGGTTTGCACATGGCGCGGTCGGAGGGCCGCCTGGAGTTCATCGTCGCCTGCTGGGATCGTGCACCACTAAGAGAGAGCTCGCTGCTCGAAGGGCTTGCAATCAGGAATCGCAGGGAAGAAGGAGGTGTCATGGGGGATTCCACCAGAAGGTCGATGCTCCTATGGGAGCATCGAGAAAGGCCTCCCCCGCCTTAGGAGTTGCACGCAAGAACATGCTTCGATCATGTTACATGGCCTGGATGCGAGGAGGGGTGGTGCCGCTTGTAGCTGATATGGAGGTCGTGAGGAAGGGAGTGATCCACCCAAGCACCTTTGGGCTACTGCCTCTTGTGCGGCTAGGAGAATGTCATTGGGAGGGGTTGCACTGGAGGCTGGAGAAAGGCGATAGAGGGACGTGCCTGTAATGGGGAGACAAGCACCGAGGAGGGCATCTCGAGGGCATGGTTGGGTGGTGGAGCGAACGGAGAGTGTTCCACCAATCCTAACCTCACTGGAGGTACACGATCACTCGATTCGTCCGGTGTCTCCTTGAGCACTTTGTAGCAGTTGGATTGTGCGCGACGCACGAGAAGGTGCTAGGTCGTACGCAAGGCCTGGGGCTCGTGCAATGCCCTGACCTCGCAAAGGAGGAGAAATGTGGGCCAGGTGCTTGGAGGTCCTGCTTCGTGTGCCAGATCTAGCGTTCTAGAGATGAACCTTAATTGTTTTGTTCTTCACAATGCTATGCGCCGAATTAGTCTTCTTGGAACCCTAAACTTTCCTCGGATTTGGCATGGTGGAATCTCGAATAAATTTCCAAGAACAAAAACTTCAAGAACAACGAAGAATGGAATTCCAATCAAAAATGAATTAGGGTTTCAACAAAAAACCCTAGAATCGAATCTATCTTGAGCATAAAAAATATAAAATAAATCTTCATGAACAACTCTTCGAGAATCAAAACTGCCCTCGTAACATGTTAGAAAATAAAAATGCGGAAGCGTATTAGACATAATAATAAGAGCTTGAAAGAATACATGATTTAACGTGGAACCCTACTCCCTAAGGAGTGGGATGAAACCACGGGAGAACGCCTCGAAGAGCTGATTTATGCATTGCACCTTCTCATTTGATAGGGGGGTCTGGGGCTTCTTATATAGCCTCCACAGAGCCTCCAAGTCCCACCACAGGTAGACGTGGGACTAAACTCTTGGATGTGGTAAATGTATCTTGGAAGGATCCGTTTACCCATCTACAAGATAATGACACATACTCTAACATGTTTGATGTACTTACACCAAGCAATAACGAATACAGAAAAATTAAGAAAAATTTGTATGACTATTGTGCATTTTTCAAAGTAGCCTACCAGTTTTTATTAGGAAGAGCAATACCTTCAAGTTTCAACACAAGTAAAATATACAGTATTTTAAAAGAGCATATGCATTGAAAGTTCATGTCTGTCAAAGAAAAGGAAGCTAAGAAATTCGATAGCAAAAAGATAATAATACGGAATGAATAAAAGTTTATAAGATCTCACCATTTTCAATAGAGTGTAATCAGTAATTCGAAAGCATTCCCCTTCTAGCTCCTCTTTACAACCCCCTTGTCAACATTTCATCACCATCCATTCTATGATTCTCCCTTGTCTCCTCCATCTAAACTATCTTCCATGTCTCCTTGATGTGTCCTTGATCATCTGCTACCTAATCATCTCCAATAATCCCAGCTACTTATCTTAAAGTGAACATGCACATGGCCTCTTTATTCTCTATGATATATTATCAAGCCGCTACAAGCTTCTTGTAAACGTTGATCATATATCACATGATATACGGGTTTCAAGGGCTGTTGTAGAAGGATATTTATAAGCAATATCAGAAAAGAATTTCAACCTTCAAGCCTTGTATCAATTCTTTTGTGGAAGAAATCACAGTTTCATGATCATAATGAGACCAGATATATCTTCCATAGATTCGGTATCTTCCTAAACCTAACTTAACATAAGTAGAATAATTATAAATGAATAGGGACAACAGACCTAGCGGCACCTGATCGATTTTAACCATTGTAGGCAGCCAACAAATAGGGGTGTCGATCAGCCAACTAAGTTCCTTCGTGTAGACCTCCTTTCCATCTCAACCATGTATGACAAGAAGCTTTCGTCTTAATAGAATATCCAATTAAGATATCTAATGGCATACACACAATTTTATTATAAGCATAAAACATACCAGCTTTATTATGTCAACCTCAGATATTCAGTGTCCATATTAATGAAACTACAAATATCACACAAACAAACACAACCAAACTAAAAAGAAAATATAACTATCGCATAAGTTGACCATAAGATCTAGGTTGACATCAACCTGAGATCCTTCACAAATTAGGATCAACCTCGAAAATGCCCCTGCCTCCTGTGGACGGTGAACTGGTAGCCTCCTCTCTCAAGGGGATGTAGATGCTCTTGATAGGAGATGGGAGAACAGCCTTGTGTTCTATGTTCATGGTAAAAAAACCCTTATGGAAACTACTTTCATTTGTGGAGAAAGTCTAGAGACCTTCTGGCCCCTTCAAGTTGCTTCCTCGTGAGAATGACTTCTTCTATCTCATGTTACATTCAATGGTTGAATGTCAACGGATTCTCAGTGCTGGCTCGTGGCTATTCCAAGGCTGACTGGTCGTTCTGCATCTTTGGGAGGCAAGTATGTTTTTGGAAAGGGATCTCCTCAATGATATCCCTGTTTGGGTCAGGTTCTTTGGTCATAGCCCAGGTCATTGTTCGGATGTCATGCTTAACAAGCTCGCTAGTGTACTGGGTCTCCCTCTCTTCATGGATGTTGCTACTGCAAATGGGACTCAACAAGAGTTCGCTATATGTTGCATATCCATTAATGATTCTAAGGAGGTCCCTCTTGTTGTCCCTCTCGTGCTCCCATCTAGGGAATGCTCTCTGTGTTGGACATGCGAGCCCATGACGAGCCATTATGCAATAAATGTTATTGCAAATGTCATTCCCTGATTTGAAATGAAGAATAACTAATTTGCATAATAGGTCCCTTATTACAATTAGGGTTATGTACCATGACAATCTTAATGATCATACAATTGTTGATTCAATTAATGAATCATAGAGGCTGGTGCTTGGATGAATATCTAAAGAGTTAGATTGAGGACTCATCAAGCACCGTCAAATGATTATTTAGAGATGATCTCTAGCCTGAGTAGGAGATGACAATCCTTTCTCATTTGGCTGATATCTAACTGACCTCTTGATGCAGGTCCTCTACATAGGAATAGAGATTCGGAGGTGTTAGATAAGTTAGGTCAAAGAGCTGACTTAACGAGATCGAAATAACCAAAGACCTATGTCGTATGTTGTCACGATATAGGCACGCATCCTCTGACCGGAGATAGATGTGTTACTATATGTTTGAGTATGTACATTTGACAGACCAATAGGTTGATGACCTAACCAAGGTATATACACCGGCACGCTGGTGTGCATGCAAGGGCATATGAGTAATACGATCTCTTAAAGGGATCATATATGTTCATTGTTGAATCGGAAGACATGAGCTTACTCATGAGATATTGGGAAGAATCAAATTCCATACGTGATCATCTCACTTTAGAAGCTTGATTGAATTTGTAAGGTTTGATATATGCTTTTGGAAAGTATATGATCAACACCTAAGTATGATATATGCTTTTGGAAAGTATATAATCGATACCGACTCCCAATGATCGAATGAGAACCTTAATGATAAAATCCTAAAGAGATAGTCTAAAAGAGATATAAAACTTCGTATTCGTTGTGGGTCTTCCACTATGTAGGATTGTATTAAGAATGCTTGAGGGTGATGTGGTCATAAATGATTGTATAACCATGACGCTTCCATTCTGAGGGAGTGATGAAATTGGTCTGTATTTTAGTGACTCATCTCATAGAGAAGTAATTTGATCTTAGTCCAACTGATGGACATTGAAGTAAATCTGATTCAGATGTAATGAGAAGATTAGATTTGCGGTCTTGATTTAATCAAGCATCTATGGGAGGTCCGTAAGATCTGGATTTGAGATGTGATATCAATATCCAAGGTACTATACATGGAATAATACAATTTCCCTGTCCTTATCTCCAAGTATCCGCGGAGAAAGTGCATTATCCTTGAAAGAGTTCATGGACAATTTCATTATTGATATATGTATTTGAGCATTGAGAAAATTGATAATTAAATGTGATTTAATGGAGAGTTGTCTGAGATAATTAAATGTGATTTAATTAACAAAGATGTGAATAATGTGAATGTGATTCATATCATTTAGGCATAAGAGAATAGAGATTCAAGGTGATTAAATATGATTTAATTATCATGGATATGAATAATGTGGATAGCACTATCCATATTAATCAGATATATTGTAAATGCGGTTTAAAATATATTAGAGAGAGCCTATTGTAATTTATATTTGTTAATTGATTATTGATGTGAATTAGATTCACATTGGCTGATTAATTGAAAATATAATTTACATTTTATTTTGGGATGTGAATGTGAATCACAATTTTCCAATGGTATGACTACAGTATTCACAAGATAATTATGAATTCTTCTTGTGAAATAATTTACAACAAGTGTTGTTGTAAATCGTGGAGATCTCATGAGATAATGAGATCTCATGAGATATTGAGGAGATAGACCCATTCTCCCCTTTGTTTAGAGAATAAGGTCAATCTTCTCATTATCTCCGAGATTAATTAATTAATTTGATTTGAAATTAATTATATTAATTTATCGATATATTAATTAAATTAAATTAGTTGTTGTTGTGTTTTTACAACAACATCATAGCCATTAAAGGAAACACAAATCAATATCAACCATTGATTGTGTGTTGTCTATGGATTGAGATCCATGGACTTCCAAAATCCTATATAAGAAAAGGCACCGTCTCTCTTTACATGTTAAGACTCTCTTCCTCTATCTGTTGTGGCCGTCCATCATGGAGCCTTAGAGAGGGTTGCCATCATTACATCATCGTCGTTATGCTGTTGGAGTATTTGCTCGTTGATCTCCGTCTCCTTCAGTACGCCTTGCTCATAAAGATGATGTCGGATCTCGTGTTACGGGATCAGGAGATTCGCTGCTTGGATCATCAACATGGATTGCGAGGAGCACGCGTCTCATCAACACGCTCGCAAGCGTCTCCTCCGTTGGATCGGACTTGAGACAGTAGATCTCCTCGTTTAGAGACTCGATCGCAACCACGCTTCAAGAGATAACCTTAATACCTAATTGTGGTTTAGATGAAACGATCCGAGAAATGTTCTTGGATCATGTGGTTTCATCACATTGAAATTTTTAAATCTTGCTGCCTCGAGCAACTAGTGCGACTAGTCGCTCCCGATCGCACGCGATACGATCCTCACGCTTCCGTGATACGCTTAAGGATCTCCCCATATCCTTCATGTGGATTAAGAGCCAGGTTCGAGGTTTTGGATGTGATCCATGAACCTAGGAAGACTTCTGCTCATTAGAGATTGTGAAAACTTTATCGCATTTCATTTTCACATCCCTATTTTGTGAATATTTTCGGCCCTAAATAAAATGTTTAAATACAAAAATATCATTTGTATAATGTTCCTCGTTATTTAAAGAAACCGTAGGATTTGAGTTTGTGTGATTTGGAGTCTGATAACTCAAGATATTATAATTTTAATGAACCTATATTCACTATTTCGCGGATGACGAATTATGATGTGATTAAAGTGTTGGTTATTGTTTTGAAATGCCTAGAAATGTGTGATTATCTTTTGAGTTCTGTTTTAAATCAAATTAGCAAACTTTAGAAACTGATTTTGCATGATTTGGATTTAAAATGAATGAGCTAATTTTAGTAAGTGAGGGACACTACTAGAAATTGCATACTTAATCGAGAACCTTGTGATTGTCATTTAATTTTTATAGAAATTAATGGTTAATTTCTTGAGATATTTATTGATAAAAATTTATGAAATATTTAAAGATGATAATTATTTCATTAGATGACATTACTTTAACCAATAATTGATTAGATATGATCTAGATCTCAAATTGGTTACATCATACACTTTCCAACAAACAAGTTGCGTCAATAGGGTTGGGGATTTGTTTAGCAAATCTCCTATAATGTTAATCATACCTAAGTCTTTAAGAGTTAAGATGTATGTAGATATGATGAGTGTCATCATTCTACTATCTATACTCTAGTCATTCATGAAACTTCATAATATTCATATTGTATG
This sequence comes from Ottelia alismoides, assembly GCA_037367405.1. Classification (NCBI taxonomy): domain Eukaryota; kingdom Viridiplantae; phylum Streptophyta; class Magnoliopsida; order Alismatales; family Hydrocharitaceae; genus Ottelia; species Ottelia alismoides. The sequence goes on along the minus strand of JAZKJV010007409.1, from coordinate 1,415,102 downwards.
AACTAGATGAAGAATGTATAAATACCGAAATACTCTTATATTGAAATCTTCTGAATTCAACATAAGAGAAACTTTGTCTTAAGCAATGCTTGTTTAGAGATGAAAGGAGCGTAGTGGAAGCATGGGTCGGACCCTGGTTAGAAGGAAAGTCAATGAGTTGATTATACTTCTATGGTTTCCACACACATATGACATCCAAAGGGTCGGATAAATGCCAATACTACAATGAACTGATGTGTTGACAATATTACTATGAAGTCTATCTAGGATCCTTAGAGAAGGACTCAGATAGTGCATCAGAATAATCTACATTTAATAATTGAAAATGAATTTCTTATTGGATAATATTAGAAGTCTAACCACTGTATGTCATTCTTCTAATAACACTTGCAATTGGTTGCATACATTTTAGAAGATCAGAAAGTTTGATTTTAAGGTTTAATAGCCATCCACATGGATATTGTTGAAACAATCTCTATTGGATAGATAGACCATATTTTTAGTGGGAGAGCCCTTAGTCTTAGAGAAAGTCTCTATGACCAATATATAAGAATACACTTATAGTTTATTTCTAAATGTTAGAAATAAACATGAATTCTAGAATAGACATATCATAAAGAGTTATGATGGATATATTTCAGATAGTAATCTGACATCTGAAGGACTCTACTAACTTAGAAAATTAATGAATGATTCATTAAATTTATAAATACTGAAATTAAACCTTAACAGGATCAATAGGATGATGAAGATCCTTTGACAATGATATGGCATCAAATCTTGGACATATGTCTATTGATGAAATGAATAGACTAGTAAGATATTGAACTTTAGATTGTCTAAAGGTTCAAAAATTTACATACTCATGAATAGAGATTCAAAGTAAAATGTCTAATCCACCCTTATTTGGGAATGGTGTTAGATGCCATGGTATTCAAGAACTCATACATATTGATGTATGTGGATCATCTATATCATAATAAACATTGATGATATGTGATATCATTAACATTGATGATATATGATATCATTCGATGATTATTAGTGATATGAGATTTCTTCCCTTCACCTTTGAAAGCTTTGAAATGTTCAAAGATTTCACAATTTAATTTGGAACCAAAGTTTGAAGGAGGATGAAATGAATTTGATCTAACCTAGGTAGCAAGTACCTATTAGATGAATTCAAAAAATACATTATGGAGAAAGGAATTCTCATTCATATTTCAATCCTCCTAATACACCTAAACTCAATAAAGTTGTAGGGAGATACAATTGGATCATGTATGACATGATTGATCAATGATGAATCTTAGCATAATTACCTCTTAGTTTCCTAGGTATATATTTAGTGAAGAAGCGAACCGCCTCCGCTTCGCTCGAGTGCGTCGGCGTTCCTAAGAAAGCCGCCCTCGCTTGTTAGGCTCTCGCAAGAAACAGAGAAACAAAAGCTGATCAGATCACAGTTATGAAAATTTAAAATAAAAATAAAAATAAAGATGAAAATCAGAATGAAGAAAAAGAAATAAAAAAAATAAAAAGCAAATACAGAAAAGTAAAAAATAAATAAGAAGAAAAATAAAACAAAAATAGAAGCAAAACAGAAAATCGACTATTAAGCCATGCTCCCCGGCAACGGCGCCAATCTGATGAGTGCTCTGTCGATCGAGGTTAAGTCTCGGAAAAATAGATCAAGGTCATTGCGACCTCAACTGGCGAAGAGTGACTCAATCGAGAAAATATAGACCACCAACAAAATCAGACAACAATAAAGCCAAGGCAAGCAGTCTTGCTAATTATTTAACCTGGTATAGCCACCACAGTCGAACACAATGAGCATGGGATGATCCTATGAAGTAGTCAGGTAATCCAGGAAATAAAAGTATTTTTGGTGGTTTTTATTTTTTTAATATTTTTTATTTTCTAGTAAGAAAAATAATGAAGAAAGAAGAAAACTCACACTCAAACAATTATTTAAAGGCCTAAAAATACTCAAAAATTTAAAACAAAAATGTTTTTATGTTTTTAAAATATTCAAGTGTTTTTGGGTATTTTATGGAATTTTCTTGATTTTTATATAATTTTTAAAAATAAAAGAAAGAAGAAAATAACAAACACTGTACAACCTGGATGAAAAGGCAAATTAAAAATGTCTAAAATATCTAAAACCCTGATAACAATTTTTTTATGAAATACAAAATAAAATCTACCTATAGAAATTGAAAACATATTTTTTGATTTTTAATGAATTTTTAATGATTTTTGTAAGGTTTTTAGTCTTTTGCAATTTTTAGGTGTTTTATAAAAAATAATCAAATTAAAATTACATAGAAATTAAAACAACACAAAATCAACAATCATAATTTTTTTGGAATTTTTAAATGTATTTTTCTATTTTTTATCGATTTTCTAAAGTAGACAATGATCTTTTTAGGGTTTTTTATTTTTAGAAAATAACAAATAAAATCAAAATGCCCCTAAAAAATTATTAAAAATGTTACACAGTAGCAGGAGCCACGTGTAATATTTTGGGAATTTTTTGAGTAGTTTTGACATTTATTTAATTAAAAACAACACAAATAGGTTATAAGGACCTAAATGTAATTATTTTAATTTTCAGGAAAATATTAAGAAGCCTACAAAGCCCAGTGTCGAAGATGCAATTTATCCAATTAAATCCGTACATGCGCCAAATCCACTTTCAAAGGGGCATACATGCAATTTTAGAAAACATTAATTCAAACCATAACACAGGAAAAATTCTGGATAAAAACCGCAAATACACCACTATGCACGTGACCAAGCACGTGTCTCAGATAAGGAGGACCAAAATGCAAATATCCAAAACTACAGGGACTAATATGCAAATAAGTTCAACTACACATTTTATTTTACAGGCTAAAACATAAACTGAAATAAATGCGGGGTAAAAAGAGCAATATACCCTCACTTCATGTGAGTCGCGCGTGGGAGCCACGTGTCGGCCGCTAGTGTGGCGTGATCGTACAGCTCTGATGGTGTCAGACGGTCGGGGTCGTGGCGCGTACATGGTCATTAGATCTGACATCTAACGGTCTGACATGTCGGCTGGATAGACACTTAGGATGCAAAGTAGAGGGTGATAGTCGATCCAACGACGTAGAACACGTCTGGAAGAACAGCGCCTGGGTGAACTTCCCTAGTGCCAAGGACGAGATCCTCAACCTCGATGGAAGATCAATAGGCATTGGCATGATTGTGGAACGATTCCGCGTCAGCTGAACGACTCGAATGGGAGCTCCAACGGCTGGATAGACAAGACGGGGACGTGCACCTAGAGCTGCTTCGGCGAGCTCTGGAAAAGATGGTCGGGAGGCTCTCAACACGCGAGCGAACTTGCAAAGGGTACCCCTGACTCGGAGCTATGCTCCGGTCCTGGTTATTTGGACTAAAAGTGAAAGAAGGGACGGAGGATGCTGGTCGATCTCCAGCGAAGGCGAAGGAAGAGATCTCAGACCTCATCTTGGCTAGATGGGTTGAGATTAGGGGGATCATATTGCGGATCGAGATGGGGGGTGAGCGTGCGGTGATATCGGAATAGAAAAGATGGGGTAACGGGGCTCCGATTGGTTGGTCGGAGCTGGTGGAGCGAAAACGGTGGCTGATGAAAGATTCGATCGAATGGACCAAGGCGAAGGATAAGGGAGTTACCTGAAGGTCGGAACGTATTCCTCAGCTCCAGGCGAAGGGGTCGGCGGGGTAATGGCCTCGACTAAGTGGTGAAAGGCAAGGGAGGCTGCTCGCGGTGGAGGTCGGGCCACGAAGGGGGAGTGTCGACTCTGTTGCACCAAATCGACCGCCAGACGGCGCTCCAGACAACCGTCACTTAGCTGGAGGTGGGTAGGGTTTCCAATGGGAACGAGGCACGAGCTGCAGACTTGGGGGAGCGGATGAGAGATTTTATAGCGTTCCCAGGTGGCTTGAGAGATCAGGTGAGTGCATGCGAACCGAGAAAGATCTGTGCCTCCCTAGGGATCTGCGGGGATCTTAGATCCATGGGGGAGACACAGGCGAAGATTCGGGGCGAAGGGTGCGCGACCCGCCCGAGAAAATTCTGAGAAACAGGTCCGACGAAGATAACTGGGTCAGATCAAGCCTGAAAGATGGCATTGACACGGGTCAACATTCCGCCATGGACCAATCACAAGCGGCAGGGAATGAGGACAAAATAGGCTACATAACAAAATAGTAGGAATTAAAAAATAAATAGATTAAAAATAATAAATGAATTTAATTTAAAAAATGAATAAAATGAAAATGTTTTTATTTTTCAAGGGATTTTCTAAGATTTTTATTTATTTTTATGAAAAATAAATTACTCTATATACAGTATATTGTATTATATACTTGTATATTATACCTATGTATTTTGTACAATTACTTTTAATTTATTATTTTTACAAAAATACCGTAATTTTATATTTTATTTATTTACAATATAATTTTTGGAGTATAAAATAATTTTTGTTTTTATTTTTATTATATATTTATAGTTATAGAATAAATAGGGAAGAAAACATATATAGATGTATTATGTACAAGTGAAAGAGAGAAAGAGAGAATATTTTATTCTATTTTTATTTTATTTTTAGAAATATATACAAGGAAGTAAAACCATGTTTAATTTTATTTTGGCAAAATAATTTATTTATGTATATACATGATATATACAATCTAGAATGGCCTTATCTCTCTCTACTTATTTTATTTGGCGATCAGGCCAATGCTTGGCCCTCTCTTGGGGTTCAGGTCACTCAGTATTTATTCTAAATACTTCCTTCCTTTTCTTTTTATTCTTTATTTATTTATTTTTGCATAAATACATGATGATTATGTAATATTAACACGTGCATGCATATTACTAAGTTATTGTATTTACACCTATTTACATGATGCTTTACTAAGATAATTAGCTAAAATAAAAGAATAAAGAGTGATGAACAGGGATTCATCAATTAGTGACTGCAATATATATCCTTAAAAGATTCTATGTAAATCTAAATCTGCATCCTCATAAGCTATGGTTTGGAACGTAGCCTAGTGTTGGATACTTGAGGATTTAGGGTTGCTTGGTCCATAACTTTGTCATGGGTGCAAGTATGCTGGAATCTAGCAAAAGAGAGTGCTGCTTCATTAGGAAAATAAAAGATGGTATTGGATACCTACTTTATGACCTTGAGATTCTTAAAATATCTCATCTCTAATGATGTGGTTCTTAGAGAATGACTCTCTTGAGAATCAAGATGAAAATGAAGTAAAAGAACTCATTTAACCTTGAGAAGATAATGAGGCTCCTAAAATCAGAAACTAAAAGGACAATTAAAGATGAAACACTCATACCTCTTCAAATGAGTTTGAGAATGGATTCCATGTGTCAGAGAAATCTGATAGTGATCGAACTTCATGTGATGAAGCTTCTGAAGATCATGTCATAGAAAGATGGATGTTAGCAATTAAGTGTAAAGTAGACTTCGTATACAAGTGTTGTATATGGACCCTCAATGATCCACCTGTATGGGTAAGACCCGTTAAGGTATAAATGGATCTTCAAGAGAAAGATGGAACTTGATGAGAATGTAGAGACCTTTAAAGCACGACTCGTAACCATGAGCTACACACCGAAGAGAAGACATCGCTTGCGATGACACTTGCTCTCTAGTAACCTTGCTTAAACCCATCAGAATATTACTAACTATAGCTACACAATTTGACTATGACATCTTCAAGATGGAAGTCAATATTGCATTTCTCTATGAATACCTCTCCGAGGATATTCATATGAAGCAGCCCCACAGATTCATAGTTTAGGAAAGCAAGTTGTGCAAGCTGAATAACTCCATCTGTGGACTCGAATAAGCTTCTTGTAGTTGGAACATCAGATTTGATGAAATCATAAATGTTATGATTTCAAATAGAATCTTGATGAACCATGTGAAGCTTAGTGGGAGTGCCATTGTGTTCATCGTGCTAAATGTAGATGATATCCTAATCATTTATAATGATATAAGGATAATAATAAATATTTTATAGTCTGGCTATTCCATACCTTGAGATATAATCTCAAGGAAACCTCTTAAGATCTTAGTTCTGAAATTGTTTAGAAGCAATGAAAAGAGGGTAATGGGACCGTCACATTAGTAGTACACCTTGGACATGTTCTATTTTCTGGAAAATTTCTAGAAAGGCTTCTTTCCCTTAAGATATGATACTGACCTTCTAAAGGGATAACACCTCAAAGAGTTGAGGAAGTGAATGCTAAAACGACATGCCCTTGTGCATCAGTTACGAGAAGCCGAGTGTATGCTAAATGTGTACAAAAGACAGATGTCTGGCATGCAGTGGGAGTGGTAAACTGTTACTAATCCTACTATGGTGATAAAACACTTGATTGCAGTAATTACAAAATCTTCATAGATGACAAGACTTTAGAGATAGTGATCTCAAGTCTTATCTTCAAGAAACTAAGACTTTATAGATGGTGATCTAAAAGGTCTTAACTGCAGATACCTAAGGAGATAGAGATCTTCAGGAATATGGGTAATCTGACAAGGCTAATGGAAATTACATACTGGTTATAATAATTATTGAGATGTAGTGTCAATGACACTATAAATGACAAAATTGAGTATTGGTTGCATAAAATTCAACATTCGCATTGGATGCGAGCACTGTTACTGGGGGATATGCAAGTGCCGTAAAAGGACTTGGCGTAGTCTCTTGGGAACAGAGTGACTGATCATCTTACCTAGCTATTTTTCTAAATGGCCAATGATTGTCACATAAGTGAGGGTTTAAATGATTAGTCCATTAATGTCTCTTTGGGCTAGTGGGAGATTGTTGGACGTGCGAGCCCATGGCTTGCCATTATGAAATAAATGTTATTGCAAATATCATTCCCTGATCTGAAGTAAAGAATAACTAATTTTCATAATTGGTCCCTTGGTACAATTAGGGTTATGTACCATGGCCATCTTAATGATCATATAGCTGTTAGCTCAATTAATGAATCATAGAGGCGAGTGCTTGGATGAATATCTAAAGAGTTAGATTAAGGACTCATCAAACACCGTCAAATGATTGTTAAGAGATGATCTCCAGCCTGAGTAGGAGATGGCAATCCTTTTTCATTTGGATGATATCTAATCGACTTCTTGATGCAGGTCCTCTGCATAGGAATAGAGATTCGGAGGTGTTAGATAAGTTAGGTCAAAGAGCTGACTTAATGAGATCGAGTAACCAAAGACCTATGTCATATGCTGTCACAATATATGCACGCATCCTTTGATTGGAGACAGATGTGTTACTATATGTTTGAGTATTTACATTTGGTAGACCAATAGGTTGCTGACCTAACCAAGGTCTATACACAGACGCGTTGTTGTGCATACAAGGGCATATGAGTAATACAATCTCTCAAAGGGATCATACAGGTTCATTGTTGAACTGGAAGACATGAGCTCACTCATGAGATATTGGGAAGAATCAAATTCCACATTTGGATGTCTCTCTTTAGAAGCTTGACTAAGCTTTTATATATGCTTTTGGAAAGTATATGATCAACACCTAGGTATGATATATGCTTTTGGAAAGTATATAATCAATACCGACTCCCAATGATCGAATGAGAACCTTTATGATAAAATCCTGAAGGAGATAGTCTAAAAGAGATCTAAAACTTCGAATTTGTTCTGGGTCTTCCAGTATGTAGGATGTACGGGTATTAGGAATACCTGAGGGTGATGTGATCATAAACGATTGTATAACCATGAAGCTTCCATTCCAAGGGAGTGATGAAAAAGGTCTGGATTTCAGTGACTCCTCTCATATATAAGTAATCTGATCTTACTCCAACTGATCGACATTGATATGAATGTGATTCAGATGTAATGAGAAGATTAGATTTGCGATCTTGATTTAATAAAGCATCTATGGGAGGCCCGCAAGATCTGGATTTGAAATGTGATCTCAATATTAGGAATGCATGAGGGTGATTGTATTGTTCACTATATGTGGAACAATACAATCGCCTTGTCCTTATCTCCAAGTATCCGTGGAGAAAGCGCATTATCTTTGAAAGAGTTCATGGATAATTTCATTGTTGATATATGTATCCGAGCATTGAGAAAATTGATAATTAAATGTTATTTATTTATCATGAATAATATGAATTTGATTTATATTATGAGGAGAGATGTCTGAAATAATTAAATGTGATTTAAATATCAAAGATGTAAATAATGTGAATGTGATTCATATCATTTGGGCGTAAGAGAATAGAGATCCAAGATGATTAAATGTAATTTACTTATCATGGATATGAATAATGTGGATAACATTATCCATATTAATCAGATATATTATAAATGTGATTTATAATATATTAGAGAGAGACTTTTGTGATTTATATTTGTTAATTAATTATTGATGTGAATTGGATTCACATTGGATGATTAATTGAAAATATATTTTACATTTTGTTTTGGGATGTGAATGTGATTCACATTTTTCCAATGGCATGATTGTAATATTCACAAGATAATTTGGAATTATTCTTGTGAAATAATTTACAACAAGTGTTGTTGTAAATAGTAGAGATATCATGAGATAACGAGGTCTCATGAGATAATGAGATCTCATGAGATTTTGAGGAGATAGACAAATTCTCCCCTTTCTTTTAGGGAATAAGATCAATCTTCTCATTATCTCCAAGATTAATTAATTAATTTGATTTGAAATTAATTATATTGATTTATCGATATATATTAAATTAAATTAATTGTTGTTGTGTTTTTACAACAACATCATGACCATTAAAAGAAACACAAATCAATCTCAACCATTGATTCTGTGTTGTCCAAGATTGAGATAAATGGACTCTCAAAACCCTATATAAGAAAAGGCACTCCTTGCTCTTCGAGTTACACATTTACAACGTAAACTAATGCTCTCTTCCTCTCTCTCTCTACACACCATCACAGAGCCTTAGAAAGAGTCGCCATAGTCGCAGAATCGTCTTTATGCTACCGGAGTATTTGCTCGTGGATCTATGTCTCCTTTAGTGTGCCTCACTTGTAAAGAAGATGTCGGATCTCGTGTGATGAGATCAGGAGATCCACCGCTTGGATCATCAACATGGATTGCGAGGAGCACGCATCTCATCAACGTGCTCACAAGCGTCTCCTACCTTGGATTGGACTTGAGACAAGGGGTCTTCATTTAGAGACTCGATCACAACCACGCTTCGAGGTAACCTTAATACCTAATTGTGGTCTAGATGAAATGATCCGAGAAATGTTATTGGATCATGTGGTTTCATTACGTTGAAATTTTTAAATTCCGTTGCTTCGACGACTAGTCGCTCCTGATCGCATACGAAATGATCCTCATGCTTCCATGATGCGCTTGCAGATCTTCCCTTATCCTTCACTCTGATCCCGTGTTGAGTTTGAATGGAAGCCCAACGACGTTCCTCGTGCGCTGTTTTCGGACACTCACTGGACTCATGTCTGTATCGGCATCCAATCGCCATGAAGGGCATCCTTTGGGCGCTGCAGATGGTCTCCTGCAGATCTCGACAAATGTCATTACTGCTGCTGCCAACAACCTTGCTCATAGGATGCATGTGGTCGCTGCAGACAACCCACTTCTCTCGGAGAGACACAATACGATACATACTATGCTTCATGTGGTCACTTTGGTTGCTGCTAACAACCTTCATGATGCAACCCCCACCCTATCTAGTGCTGCCACTGTACTGCAGTTTCCCCATGATGCACATGTCGATATGCTCTCCTCCTGATGAATCGCTAAATGCATAAGTTAAAAATGGTCCGTTGTAGCACGTATACTTAGCGTGTTATACAAAACCGAGTGAATGATCTTTATGAAGAGGACTCGTCTTTAATTTTTAACCTAAGAATTCCAGGGCTGAACACAAGGACACGAGCTATAATATAACTATTTAGGTATTTAAATATCTAGGTTAAGCGATTGATAATTTCTCTAAGTCAAAACTAGCAAAAAAATTCAAGCATGAATGCAAGATAAAATGGACATCACCAATGCATGCATGGATGAGACAAAAATGTGATGATGAAACATTAATGCAGGTTAGAAAATAATGATGTGATGACAAAATGATAGCACAAGCAAATTGCACACTCAATTATTCCATAAAATGATTCGTCAAACTTAAGCACATAATTAAGATTTAATCATGATGTTTAATCCAAGCCAGGTTTCCTTTAAGAGAGATTTAAGTAACTTAACCATATATAATAAATTAATCACTCATTATACATCAAATTAGAGAGCAAATTAAGCCATATAGAAGATAAGGAAACATGGATTAAAACTCCACTGAAATTATATGGATGAAAGATACTCAAGTTATTCAAGTTTGAATACAGGGGCATACCTGTGTTAAAAACATATAGAAATCCTTACATATAGGTCCCTGGAGAGACTAAAATGAAAATAACATAAATCTGCATTAAAATTTATGAAATGGCCACTACACAGGGGTATTTTTGCAATTATGTGAACTGGCAGGGGTGGTGTTGCAACTTTCCCAAACCTACACGCGTAAGGCGCATGCAGTCCTTGGTTCAGGAAGAAGAAGGCTCGGTCGCAGGTTGGGAGGCCATGTAGGAGACCTCCATGCCTCGAGCAGATGCGGTTCCACCAAGACTTTAGGTTGGATGCCGAGGCTAGATTAAATCTGATTCGTCTGATCAGAAGGATTAGACGGTGACTGCTTCTACTTTCTCCGTCGCTAGCCTCCCCTTGTTTGTCGGAGGAGACTACTCTCCGACGATGTTGCGGAGGCTCCGCCTCACTCTTACTCCATGTCAGATGGTCGGAAAAGTTCATGTAGGAGTTAGTAGAGATCTCAAAGGAGAGCTGGCGATCCGGTAGTGATCTGAGTGATGGATCCATCCCTCATCGTCATCATCTAGGATCTAAAACGTGGTCACTCCAAGACATCTGGACATTGAAGAGAATACAGACCTATGATGTTAGATGAATATTCACTTCTTTCTCAAATAAGTGTTTGCTAAGAGATTAGCAAAGGTAAAGTAGAGGGGGGGTGAAGAATCCCTGATTCTCACTCTTTATTATTTTATTTTAGCTATTTATCTTGGCAAAGCATCATGTAAATAGGTGTAAATACAATAAGTTAGCATTCATCATGCATGTGTTAACATTGTATAATTAGCATGTATTTGTGCAAAAATAAAAGAATAAAGGGAAAAAAGGAAGGAGTATTTAAAAATAAATACAGAGTGACCTGAAGCCTAAGAGAAGGTCAAGCCTTGACCTGATCGGCAAATAAAATAAGTAGAGAGAGATAGGGCCTACTCTATATTATACATATTACCTAGATATGTAAATAAGTACTATTTTGATAAAATAAAATTAAAATACTATTATTGCCTCCTTGTATATATTTCTAAAAATAATTCAAAAATAAAATAAAAATTAGAAAAATAAAATAAAATAAAAATAAAATCATTTCTCACTTGTACCAAATACATGTATATATGTCTCACTCCCTATTTATTCTATACATGTAAATAGATCATACAAATACAATAAAAAATATTTTATGCCCCTAAAAATATGTTGAAAATAAAAAAATAAAAAATTAAGGTATTTGTGTAAAAATAACAAAATAAAAATAATTATGCAAAATACATAGTATATTATACCTATATAAAACACCATAAATTTTATATACAATAATTTATTTTTCATAAAAATAATTAAAAATCACAGAAAAATAGTTCGAAAAATAAAAAACATTTTTTATTCTGAAAATTTTTGATTAAAAACCACTTATTATTTTTTATCGAATTTGTAAAGGTTTTGTATATTCAATTTTTCTGATTTGTCCATTCGGGATGTTGACCTCTGGTCAACGTCTCCCCCTTCCTGGGTCAAACCTGGATAGTGTTCGTCGGGCCAACTTCTCCTCTTTCTCCAGCACGACTCCGAGATCCTTTTGCCTTGAGATTTGGACCCGATAAACCTTGTACATCCGACATCTTCGATGGTCTCTTGGCTGATCCAGATCACTCTAGGGTTTCACGCTTTTCGTCGATCCTTCTAGACCCTCGAGCATCCTATATAGTATCTCTTCCGTCTCCACAGCACAGTAGCTCGTTCCTCGCCCCTTCTTCCACCCCTAGACACCTTGGTTGAGAGACCGCTATCGGAGGCCATCTTTGGATCGGAGTTTGGTGCTCACGTAATCACGCATCTCAGCTACATGGCCGGTGAGTGCCGTCGCGTCTAGACTCCCGACCTTCCACAGGATAGTTGAGGCCATAATCTCAACAACCGTCATCTCCTAGAGCTCAAGAGTCCTCCCAGATCTTCAGGTATCTACTATATCCCCTTCATTTACCTGTTCGATTCAATAATTTCACTTTGCACCGCCACATGCACCTTAGCTCCGCCCACAGGTCCGGAGCCCCATCTCACACACCCATTCGTACTAATCGAAACCTCGAAAAACACCTCATCCTCCCCCACGACCAATCCCTCTCGAATCAGTCTCATCTGAGCACGATTGAGCTCGATTTCCATCCTCCATACACGTCAGAGATCAACCACACACCTCAACTATGCTTCTTTGTGTTTCCCCAAGCAATAACCCTTTTGCAGGTCCTAATGCACGCGAGGAGCTCAGATTACGCCTCCAGGTGCTCCGGTGGAGTTGCTCTAGGCCACCCTCCACCTTCATGCCCATCCGGCCGATACCCACTCCATCGGAGCCGCTCGTACAATGCGGGATGCCTCTACGATCCTGACGGACCTCTCAGATCATTCATCGAAGCCTCGTATTCCAGATGAGGCTCAGGTGAAAGTCGTCCGGGTCTTGTTTTTCCAGTACCCTTCTCAGCCATCGGATGAGCTCCCCTTATGCCAGATTCCATCAAAGCCGCAGACCGATTCAACTTTTGGGTCGTTGGATTTAACATTCTCTGACGCATCTGCCCCGCACGTTCCATACACCATCTTCATCGTCAGATCAGTAGCAAGAGGCAATTAGAGACATACGATAGCGACAACCTCCCCATGCGCCACGCGTCCCACGTGCCCCGCACGCTCCCTACAAAGGGTATTTTGCATTATTTATCGTGCACTTTTATGCTTTACTTTATAGCCCTGTAAAATAAATTGTATTTCAAATTAGTTGTAGTGTGGACCCTAAGTTTATAGTATTTGCAATTTAGTCCTTCCGGACTTGAGACACGTGTAGGTACGCGTGAGTTTGAGGGTTATTTGCATGTTTGCTCCTGGAGTTTATGAATGTTATGTTTTGAAGTAAACTTTTTTGTTTATTGCATATATACCCTTGTGCATATATTTTTGAGCATGTACGTGAATATATTGGTTAAATTGCAATATTAGCCCTGTGCTTTTCACGTATGTTATGCCCTGGAAACTTTTGAATAATTACATCTAGGACTCTGTGTACTGCGTGCTTTGTGTTTGATCAAATAATTACCAAATTAACTCCAGCAATTCCATAAAAATTAAAGTTGGCTTCTGCTAACACTTAATATTTATTGTAATGTTTGTGAATTAATTTAGTTTTACTTGATATTTTTTATAACTTAGAAACCCCTAAAAACCATTCTGTCTATTTTATAAAATACCAAAAACATATAAAAATTGTCTAAAAAATTCCATAAAAATTCCTGCATGCTTGTCTTTTTGTGTTTTCATTACAGTCCTATTTTTGTTGCATTATCTCTTATAAAAACCCTCAAAAATGCAAAAGACTAAAAAACTTATAAAAGTCATTAATTCTAAGATAAAAAAATGGATTTTAGCTTTTGTTTGTAGCTCTTATTGTCTATTTTCGAGTAAAATTGCACCCTGGGGAATTAGGGCCTTTAGATATCTCTAACATGCAATACTGTCTTGGTTGTGCACTGTTTCATTGTTTTGCACTTATTCGATTTTTATAAAATCATACAAAAATTAGAAAATCGAATAAAATCACCAAAAATATTTGTATATTTGAAAAATAAAAAAATATTTTTGTTTCCTATTTTTGAGCTTTTTGACTCTTAATAAAAATTGTTGAAGATTGTTTGCCCTTTATTTCTTTGTCTTGTTTTCTTATTTTGAAAATATAAAAAAATGCAAAAGTAAAAACTACAAAAATTAGCATTTTATGATCTGATTTTTCTACTACTTTGTACATTTATGAGCTCCTTGTGTTCGATTTTGGTTGCTATACCATGTTAAATAAATATACGAGGCCGCTAACATTTTAATTTTGTGCTTTGATTTATTTATTTGTGTGGTTCTCTTATTTTCTTGTTGAGTTTGATTGGCTGATTAGGGTCACAACGACCCGTGATTATTTTTGAGACTTAACCCTAGTCATTCGGTGGCATAAACAAGATACTAAAACCAAAATCGATCATTTACACAAAGTGATATTTTTGGGGTACTCTGTGTACATAGAATACCTTGATTTTTGGGTTTTCTATTTTTTGTTCTTTTTAAACAAAATAAAAATCTAGAAAAATATATGATAAAATCAGAGATAAATATTTACATATTAATCCGTTTTTTTATATTTTTATCAAGTAGGAAAAAGAAGAAATAAAAAAAATGCAAAAATGACATCTTTTGTGCATACGGTTAGTGAAGACTCAGACTCAGTTAGTTTCTTTGATTTTAAGCTCAGTTTGGATTTGGCTTTTTGTGCATTTTAATAAAACTTTTATCAAAGAAAATAAATGAAAAACAAATAAAATAAAATGGGTTAATTATTTACATAAAATAATAGGTCGAAAACTGCTAAAATACAAAATGTATAAAAGAGGCCCAAAATCCAACTTTCACATATGAGCTCTGATTCACTTGAACTTGGTCTTGTTTTGAAGGTAATTGAATGTGCATTAGTTCAAAAGTGAGTAGGATCAAATCGGACACTGGATGACGATGATATAAAAGTTTTAGTCCGAAAATCTTGGAATTAGGTTTTGGGTTTCTGGTCCATTTATTTAGGTTGGTGATTTATTTTATTTTTCATTCATTCTTTTGGTGATATGTACACAATGGAGGTGTTTTCAGGTGATTTGGAATTAGCAAGAATTAGTTAAAAATTAGGGAAGTTAGGCTATTTTACAGGTTTTTTTGGCTGAGATTTTTGGCTTCTTATTTTGTGCAATAATAAGTGATAAAATACAATTCTTATCAATACATGCATGAATGTGAATTATGTAAAATAAATGTAGAAAAGCCGATGAATTTTAAGGATTTGAGCATAATTAGTGACTTTTAGAGTGATGAATCTAAGATTCATCACCGATCTATCAGCAAACTGCAAGACCGTTCAGCTTGGTCGAAGAGGTCCGAACTCGAACTTATCAAGTAAGGAAGAAGGAAGGAGATTAATCGAAGATCCACTATCTAATAGAGTCCGATCAAAAGTATAAACGAGGATCTCGTATCTGAAATATAACGCTCACGTATCTGATCTCTTGACTGGGAGACGATTCTGAATAGCATGGCATGTTTCCTTAGTCAGCACGTGGATCTCAGAACAATGGTTACACTGCCTCTTCTTTCTGCGGCCCGCAGTTCTTGCTTTTAAGACTTTTTGCAGAAGATGGATGTGTGCCAAGGCTTCCAAAAGAGTGAGTTGGATCGTGAACTTGTCGATCATCTTTTTCGTCAGATCATTCATTTGGATCTTTTTGGAGTTTTCTTTTTTATCGCCTTTTCTTAAGCAGAGTGCTTTGGGAAAAGGAATTTGTACATCCTCCTAGTTAGTCTGTGCAATCGGAGTTTCAAAAGAAGTAGAAGGAAATGTTTTTTATAAAATGGGGACTTGCTTTATTCGAATCATCAGAGATAGAGATATATTGATCAACTTTATTTTTATTTCTTTTTCGATTTCTTCTCTTTTGTACATTTTTTTGTGATTTTATCTCAACATCACTCTATACAAAGAAAGATACAACAGTTGTATCGGCATTCGACTCTGGCTAATCTTCAGACTTGGTGGCTTCAGCAACACCATCTTCATCGTCAAAGGGATAGGCGGCTTCAACACTACCATCAACGTCCTCGACATACTATCTTATATCCTCAGGTATATCCTCGTTGAGCCTAATTGAGTCTCCGCCTACTAGCATCCTACCGCTCCTAAGAGAAATGAAGTTAGCGTCGTCACAGTAAAGATAGTCATCAGAAAGTACTTGTGATTGGAGGGTGGGCTTGATCAAATCTACCTTCTCTGACTTTTGCTTCAGGTTATTCAGATTCAGCTTTGTCTGAGTAGGCAAGGCAAACTGCCCTTTGACCAAATCAGTGACATGACTTTTGAACTCATCAATTTCTCACCGAAAAGAGACATGTTGGTCGGTGATCAGGTTGGCATGGTATTCTAAGGCTGAGTTTTCATGGAAAGGCCCATGAGACCCGGATGAGTCGCCTCGATGGTATTGAAGCTGCTACTGAGCTGGTTGTTGCCGTGGAGTATAATTTTATTGATACTGAGACTGATAAGTGCTCTGCCTCCATTGAGGTTGTTGGTAGTGACGAGGACCCGAATGCTGTTGTTGTTCTCTTCTATGCCCCATCGGTGCCTGTGGTGGCTGTTGGGAAGAGGCACCTCCTGTTGACCAACGGAGACCAGGGTGATCGTGACGGATCCTTGGTTGCTGCGGCAGGTTGTACCAAATCCCATTGACCTCAATCAATGGCTCAAGCATATCTGAGTAGACTAGGGGCATCGATGCCAAAGGTTGATCGCTCTGATACACCACCATCTGAGTGTTAAATGATGGCGTCTGCTGGTGCTATTGTTATGCCGAAGACTGATGGGTCGGCTCAGAGTGCACATGGTAAATGTGCTGAACTGGAGGCCGCAGAAGTATTCCTCGATCTCGGCTTCCTGAGTCAGCCTATGATCTGGAAGACTTGTTGGAATCTGCTTGAATATCTTGAAGTCGCATAATCCGTGTCTTCAGATCACTAAGGCATCTATCACGCTCGTCGATCATATCGAGCTTGTCTAAATTCTGGAACTATTTTTCAATAATTTCCGTACGATCCAACTTCTAACAAATGATCCACATATCAACTAATGAGGATTTGATAGGTATCGAAATAGCAGAAGATGGATTCCCATCAATTTGTGCCACTCGGGAGTGCTGGTGATAAGTAGGTGGCTTCGTATGGTTGAAAAATCTAGTCTGGGACATTGTTGTATAGTTCTCTGCCATTTTCTCATAAATGACTGGTGAGCGGCCCGAGCGACTAAGGATAAGTGATATCAAAGTTCGTTGCGACCTCAACCACTCGAATCGGGCTCAACGAGAAAAAGTAGACCACCACAGAATCAATCAAACATAAAAATCAAGGCAAGCGGTCTTGCTACTTATTTAACCCGGTATAGATACCAGGGTCAAACACAAGGTGTACTGAATGAAACCTACAAAGTAGTCAGGTAATCTAAGAAAAAAAGGGGTTTTTGATGGTTTTTAATTTTTATTTTTTTAGGATTTTCTATTAAGAAAATAAATAAGGAAAAGACAAAAAGTAACACTCAAGCAATTTTTTAAAGGGGCAAAAAGACTCAAAAATTTAAAACAAAAATATTTTTATGTTTTAAAATATTAATGTGTTTTTGGGAATTTTATAGCATTTTCCTGATTTTTATGTTATTTTCTAAAAATAAAGGAAAGAAGCAAAATGTAAACAATGTGCAACCAATATTGAAAGGCACTTTAAAAATAACTAAAATGCCTATAAAATCTGGACAACAATTTTGTGTGAAACTATAAAATCAAAGCTACCTACAGAAACTGAAAACACTTTTTTTTTATTTTTTATGAATTTTTAATAATTTTTATAAGGTTTTTAGTCTTTTTTAATTTTTTGGGGTTTTATAAGAGGGAATGAAACAAAAATCAATTGAAACTAAAACAAGACAAAATAAGAAATCAAGATTTTTTTGGGTATTTTTAAAGCTATTTTTATATTTTTAATTGATTTTTCAAAACAAACAGAGACACTTTTTAGGGTTTTTGATTTTTAGAAAATATCAAATAAAATTAAATTAGGTTACAAAAATTAATATAAATACTACATAGTAGCAGGGACTACATGTACTTTTTGTAGAATTTTTGGAGCTAATTTCATAATTATTTAATCCAAAATAAAGAATACAACAAACATGGACCTATGAGCAAATATTGAAAAGTTTTAAGTCAAAGGATAACAGGCGTAATTAGTTCAGGGATTAAATTGCAAAAAAATCCAAATCCGCACGTGAACATCATGTGAATCAGGCACTCAGGGGTATAAATGCAATTCTTATTAACAAAGATTCATTCATTAACACCCTAAAGTGCATGACTAATCATGCAAATAACCCAGAAGGTGTTGTGCCAAGATGTCTCGAGAATTAGAAATTAATGATATATGATGTCATTGCTATCCCCAAAAATCTCGTGACAAATAAACATATATTTTTTTATTTTTGCTTTTATTAACCTATATAGCAGACATGGTCGAACTCAAGGAGGCTATAAATCCCGAGGGTTATTCAATTAATCGAAAATCAATTAAGAGAAAAATAGGAATCTCAAAGGATAACTATCCTTGGTTTTTGTGATTTTTTATTTTTTTTTTAAATTTTTTTAATTCTATTTTTTTGAATTATCTGATTTTCAATTTTTTAGTGAGTTTGATTTTACAATTTTTTTATTTTCAAAAATAATACGGAGCAAAAATTACAAGATCAAAAAT
Organism: Ottelia alismoides; assembly: GCA_037367405.1. Classification (NCBI taxonomy): domain Eukaryota; kingdom Viridiplantae; phylum Streptophyta; class Magnoliopsida; order Alismatales; family Hydrocharitaceae; genus Ottelia; species Ottelia alismoides. The sequence goes on along the minus strand of JAZKJV010007409.1, from coordinate 1,396,277 downwards.
ACGCACACCAACTCTTTTTGTAATTTTTCAATTTATAAAAAATGCTTAGAAAAATTCAGAGAAAATATTTTTGGGTTTTAAAAATTTTGAAATATTTTTGGGAATTTTTGTGAAATTTTCAAACGTTTTTTTATTTTTTTAAAATCAAACAGTGACAAAAATGATAAATAGTGCATAGCCTGGAGTAATGTGCAACTTAAAAATATTTTAAGTGCCCAAAACTCCTAGTACTTATTTTTATGACAAACTATATGCAAATATTTACAAATAGGAACTGGAATCACAATTTTTGGATTTATTTTATATTTTTTTATGATTTTTATAATTTTTTTTGTATTTTTCAATTTTTTTGAGTTATATAAAGAATTAATGAGTGAAATTTGTAAAGAAATTAAAAAACAATGAAATAAAACTTCCCTAATTGTTTTGGAATTTTTGGAGTTATTTTCGATTTTTTATGAATTTTTCAATTTCGGGAAGTTAAAAATATCATTTTTTTATTTTTTTAAAATATTAAATAAAGACAAAATGAAATGAATTTTTTACACAATGAAGATGCACACTACAAGAGTCTAAGTTGATTTTTTGAGAATGTTTATACTAATATAAACATTTATTTCAATAGAAAAATCATGCAAATTGAAGAGTCTGAAAATAGGGACTGATTTGTAAATAGTTCAAGTTTTAGCATTACAAATATAACAAAAATAAATGTGCTGGCTAAAAGTGAAATTTACAGTTAAAATGTGCCACGCACGTGACTTGTACTGAAGAGTGGGCATTTCTACAATATTAAAAGTCTCCAGGGGCTCAGATGCAATTTTCTCAAAAAAATTTATTAAACCCTAGCTTTCCTCTCTTCTCTTTCGTTCTTTCTTCGTTCTCAAGTCAAGGAGGAAAGAGGTTCGGCCGCCACCCTACTTTTTCTCTCACGCACGTGCTACGGCAGGGTGCGTTACGGCGGGGCGTGCTACAGCTTTGGCGGACGGGCGTGCGGCCTTGCGGTTTCCACCAGGAGCGGTGGCTGTGCGGAGAAGCTCAGAGATGAAGATGGTGGCGGTGGATCTCTGCCACGGTTGAGGCGGGGCTGAGGAGGCCGCACCCAGCGCGGGTCGGCGGTGCAACCGCCTGGAGCATGGGGTTGAGGCGCGGGCATCATCACGGCTGAGGTCGAGGCGGTGCAACACTGCGACAGCAGGGGAGTGGCGACCCTGCCACCGTTCTTCTTCTATCGTTTTTCTATTATTTTTTTAATTTTTTTTATATGTAAACAATCATAATAAAAAAACTCCTTTTTTTTATTTTTTGTAAATCCAAAAGATAGGAAAAAAATAAGAAATATGCTTTTTTATTATTATTTTGTTGTTGTTGTTGTTTTTTAGTGATCCTACAAAACAAACGTTAAATAAAACAAATATATATTTTTTGTATTTTTTTTATTTATTTACAAATCCGAAAATGAACGGGGATCCGGCGAAAATGAAAGGATCAAATCCGATTCACTAAACCATGTGCGCGGTCGGAGTTAATAGATTATGGAAGATAGAAAAGAACGTGTGGAGATCGAGAAGTGAGATGAAAAAAATCGAGTCGGTGGCGGATCAAATCGTGATGAAATATTTTTTTAAGATTAAGAAAAAAATTTTATGATGATGAAATAACAATGCGACAAAATAAAACTTCGATTAACCTAGATAAAAAATGAAGAAATAACAATGGATCTCACCTTAGGAGCGAAAAACTACCGTGATCATCTCGAGTAGGGTTGACTCGCTGTCACCGGGCGGCTCGGAGGATAGGCATCTTTCTCGATAAGAAGACTCTTGGAGATCGGGCTCCTCTTACCAAAGATTGATCAAGTTGAAATGATGGAGAAGGAGCCATATAAATAGAAAAGATGGAGAATGAAATTTGAATTTTTGAATTTTTGAATTTTGGGTTGAAGAGATAAGAGAGATGAAAATTGAAATGAGATAAATATAAAGAGAGATAATAGTATTTAGAAAATTAACTAATTATTTTGAATTTTCGTCACTTTATTTATTTGAATAAAAAATATTTTTTTTATTTTTTATGGTGGTTAATTAAGAATAGCAACTATATACATATATTATATACATACATTATATACATGGGTAAATAAGCGAATTAGTTTTTTTTGTTTTTAATTTTTAATTTTTTAATTTTGTTATAAATAATTAGTAAAAATATTTTACAAATATATATAAATATAATATTTACAAAATACAAGGGAAAATTGCATAAACCACCCAAAAGCCAACTTTTTACTCGTAACACCAAAAATTATGAAATCACAGCCATTTTAAAGATAATTTAATTTAGAATCAAATGGAAGTGAGATTGGTTCAATTTGATTTCATATGGAGCTGGAATTGATCTTTCAATTAGTGCTTAATGGCCTTTTCCAAGTATGGTTGCCTTTATTCTGTACATGATTTAATTGTGCAATTATTTTTATTAATTAGAACATATTTTTATTTACAACTTTGGTTTGGAAAGTTATTTGATTTGAGGTCAATTAAGGCACAAATAAAATAGCAAAGTATACAAAAAAATATACGTATCACACAAATTTTTTTGGATTTTCTAATTATGGACCCTATCTCCCCCTACTTTATTCATGGTCGATCAGGTCAAGTATTGACCTTCTCTCAGGGTTCGGGTCAGTCTGTATATATTATTAGTGTGTCGGAACCTTAATGGGAGATGGATTTAAAACCTAATAGCCTCTAAGTTCCACGGGACTCCTATTCAGGTCACCTCAACAGTCTGGTCAGAACAAGTCTACATAGACCAATTCTTATGATTATGAATCTTTACTTATATAGTGTAAGTGAGGTATAGCTCCCCGTCTCAGAAGTAGCAAAGAAACAACCTCCGTCAACAAGGTAACTCTAGTTCCCTGATCTAGCAACCCTTTCCTCGAGGTGCGGAGATTTTCCATTCTAAGTTCCGGTACAACCAGCTCAAAAAGAGGGGATGGAGAAAAGAATGGATGGTAACCAGTGTAGCTACCTATCCTTGGATGCATGACCAGTGTAGCCAAGTCATACGCTGCAAGCTTAAAAATTTATCTTTAAGTCTCTTATTGATTTTTTTATCCTCGTATATGCACTCTGGCAGACATTTTACTTTTCAATCAGGCATGTCCACTTTTGGAGATTCTGCATTTTTCTATACTATTTTTTAAAGCATATACAAGGTGCTGCATTCACATAAGGAGTTTTTCCTCTTGAACCAGCAGACTATCCCTCTTTTGAAGTGTTATTGCAACCCCACAACATCTTGTCTCTAGACTTCAACATCGCTAGACCAGGATGAGACACACTTCCTTCCCTAGAGTAAGATGAGAGGTTCTACCTAGATGTAATACCCTCGTATGCTACCCCAAGCCAAAAGATCCTGCCTCCTCACTACCTCATCCGTGAAGAGTTACGTGTAGAGTGCTTGTCCAAGATAAGCCATGGTCTGAGAGAATCATGTGTGTGTTGTTAAATGTTTTACATAGACTAATCAAGATTGAAGGATATTAAATAATCCTCAAGCGCATCACGGAAGCGTGAGCGTTGTATCGAATACGATGAAGAACGACTAGTCGTACTAGTTGTTCTATGCAGCGGAATTTAAAAATTTTTCATGCGATGAAACCACATGATTCAAGAACGATTCTCGGATTGTTTCATCTATAACCACAACAAGTAGAAGGAATACCTCTTGAAGCGTGGTTGATCGGGTCTCTACGAAAAGAGACTTCCTATCTCAAGTCCGATCGTCGGGGAAGAAGCTTGCGAGCTCGTGGATGAGTTGCGTGATCCTCGCAATCAAAAAAAATGATCCAAGCATGGAGAACTCCTGATCTTGTCGTACGAGATCGATCATCTTCTTTGCGAGAGTAGCACTTTAAGAAGACGGAGAACCAAAGAACGTCGAAGCGGCGGTGCGGCAGCGTAGGCGACGACGGCTATCTCACACCAGGGTTTGGTGGACGACCACCAAGGAGAGGGAGAGAGGGCTGGTGTGTGGAAGGAAGAAAGAGAGAGAGAGAGAGAGATGTGCTTCAAAATCTTAACCCTAGAGAGCATGGTATGCCTCTCTAATAGGGTTTTGGGATCCATGAATCTCAATCCATGGGACTCATAAAATCAATGGATGAGATTGATTTATGATCAATCCAATGGTCAAGATTGTTGTTGGTAAAAACCAACAACTTATGATTTAATTTAGATCAAATATATTTGACAAATCAAATATACATCAATCATAAAATTAAACCAATCAAATAAGGAAACAATTACCATGGAGATCTAATCTCCACATGGAATATAGTGGACGACCACCAATTCCATATAGGACTTGGTAGCCATCCACTTATTACCAAGTGGGGGCAATCTCGTGAAATCTCATGAGATTGCATGTCTCCATGAAATTCTCCATTATATAATCCAACAACTTTTGTTGTGATTTATTCTTTAAAAATAATTCATAATTAATTTTGAGAATATTGTAATCTTGCCATTCGAAAATTGTGAATCATATTCACAACCCAAAACAAAATATAATTTACAATTTCAATTAATTACACAATGTGTATCCAATACACATTAATAATTAATCAACAAATATAAATTATAATTAGCTCTCTCTAATACATTATAAATCACATTTATAATATATATTATGAATAACTGGATATTACTATCCACATTATTCTTATCCGTAATAATAAAATCACATTGACGGGGCGATTGTATTATTCCACGTATAGTGACTTGGATATTGAGTTCACATCTCAAATCCAGATCCCATGGACCTCTCATAGATGCTTGATTAAATCAAGGCCGTAAACCTAATCTTCTCATTGCATCTGAATTCATTCAGATCAATGTCCAATACATGGACTGAGATTAGGTTACTTCTCTATTGAGAGGAGTCACTAAAATCCATACATGTTTCATCACTCCCTCGGAATGGAAGCGTCATGGTTATACAATCATTTATGATCAAATCACCCTCAGGTATTCCCAATACCTGTACATCCTGCATAGTGGAAGACCTATGATCATCCTGAAGATATAGATCACTTTTATACTGTCATCTTCATGGTTTGATCACTAAGTTTCTCAATCTTTGTCCCTGGGATTTGGTACAAATCATATGCTTTCACAAAGCATATATCATACCTTCAAATTCATGTCATGCTTCCAAAGCATGATGACCATGCATGGAATTTGATCAGTCCCAATACCTCATGAGTGAGCTCATGTCTCCTGATTCACAAGTGAACCTGTATGATCCCTTTGAGAGATCGTATCACTCATATGTCCTTACATGCACACCAGCTCGCCGGTGTATAGACCTTGGTTGATTCATCAACCTATTGGTCTGCCAAATGTACACACTCAGACATATAGCAATACATCTGTCTCTGGTCAGAGGATGTTTGCCTATGATGTGACAGTATTCAACATAGGTCTTTGGTTATCTCTATCTCATTAAGTCAACCCATTGACTCAACTAATCTGATACCTCTGAATCACTATTCCCATGCAGAGGACCTGCATCAAGAGATCGATCAGATATCATCCTAATGGGAAAGGATTGCCATCTCCTACTCAGGCTGGAGATCATCACTTGACAATCATTTGTTGATGCTTGATGAGTCCTCTATCTAACTCCTTAGATATCCATCCAAGCATAAGCTTCTATTATTCAATCAATGAATCAACAGCTATCTGATTATCAAGTTGGCCATGGTATATAACCCTTATTGTACAGAGGGACCTTGTAGTGCATTCATTCAATCAATTTCAAAAAGGGAGTGAAACATAATCAATAACTTTTATTGATAAATCATTTATGACAATAACATTTATTGTTGGAATGGTTCGCCTCAGGCTCACATTGCTAACAATCTACCACTAGCCCTCAGAACCATTCAGGAACAATCCTTAAACCCATACTCATTACATGTTGGTCGAAAACCTTCTGTGTCAGAGGTTTGATAAGAGGATCAGCAACGTTATCGGCAGAGGCCACCTTGGCGATGATGATGTCACCACGCTTTTGAATCTCCCGAATGATGTGGTATTTGATTTCTACGTGCGTGCTCTTCTGATGCCATCTGGTTCCTTCGCTTGGGCAATGGCTCTCGTGTTATCGCAGAGTAGCGGGATGTGAGTATCAGAGGAAACTACGCCAAGCTCCAGGATGAACTTGCGCAACCACACCGCCTCCTTTGCAGCATCCGATGCAGCAATGTACTCGACTTCTGTTGTTTAATCTATTGTAGTGTCCTGCTTCTTGCTTCTCCAGCTCACAACACCACCATTCAACAGGAATACAAACCCCGATGTCGACTTTCGATCATCAATATCCGATTGGAAGTTAGAATCTGTATATCCCAAGACTCGGAGATCACCATCTCCATAGACCAAGATGTAATCTTGCGTTCATCTCAGATATTTAAATATGTTCTTTACTGCATTCCAGTGTTGCTCTCCATAGCAGGATTGCTAACGACTTACCACTCCCACTGCATGGCAGATGTCTGGCCTAGTACACATCATAGCATACATTAAGCTTCCTACAACTGATGCATAAGGGAATCCAACCATGGCTTTCTTTTCCTCAACAGTTTGAGGAGCCATTCCTTTAGACAGGTGCATACTATGTCTTAAGGGTAGGAATCCTTTCTTGGAACTATCCATACGGAATCGTTCGAGAATCTTCTTAATGTATCCATGTTGTGACAATCCCAAAATCCTCTTTTCTTGGTTTCTGAACAACTTCAGGCCTAATATGTAAGAGGCTTCTCCAAGATCTTTCATCTCAAAGGTATGGGACAGCCAAATCTTCGCACTGGTCATCATCCCTATATAATTCCCAATAATAAGGATGTCATCTACGTAAAGCACGATGACTACAATGGCGCTCCCACTAAGCTTCTTGTACACACAAGGTTCATCAGGATTCTGCACAAAATCATAACTCTTTATGGTTTCATTAAATCTGATGTTCCAGCTACGAGTAGCTTGCTTGAGCCAATAGATGGATTTCTTAAGCTTGCATACTTTCCATCCTCAATTATGAAGCCCTGGGGCTGCTCCATATAGATATCCTACTCGAGGTATCCATTGGGGAAAGCTATCTTGACGTCCATCTGCGAGATGTCGTAGTCAAGATATGCAACTATAGCTAGCAGTGTCCTGATGCATTTAAGCATAGCTACAGGAGAGAATGTCTCATCGTAGTTGATGACTTCTCTCTGTGTGTAGCCCTTGGCTACGAGCCGTGCCTTGAAAGTCTGTACTTTCCTATCAGGTCTCCTTTTTCTCATGAAGATCCATTTACATCCAATGGGTTTTACCGCTTTAGGTGGATCTTCTAGGGTCCATAAACCATTCTTATGCATGGAGTCAATTTCTGACTTCATTGCTAGCGTCCATCTGTCCATGTTATGATCTGTGAGTGCTTCATCAAATGAAGTAGGATCATTGTCAGTTTCACTTGACACATGGAATCCATACCTTTCAGGTGGTGCAACCACCCTCGAACTCCTTCGAAGAGGTATGGGTGTTTCATCTTTATTTACTTCTTCAATTTCTGGTCTAGGAAGCTCAGAATCCTAATGGGATTTTATGAGTTCCTCTTCTTCAATTTTGTCTTGACCTTTAAGGAAATCATCCTCTAGAAATTTAACATCTCTAGAGACAAAAACCTTTTGGGTCTCAGGGTCATAAAGCTGGTATCCAATACCATATTTAACATACCCAATGAAGTAACACTCACGAGTGTGAGATTCTAGCTTACTTGCATCCACGTTCTTCGCATGAACCAATCAACCCCAAACCCTCAAGTGATTAACACTAGGTTTGGTTCCATACCAGAGCTCATGAGGAGTCTTAGGTACAGATTTGCTAGGAATCTTATTCAGGATATATATTGCAATCTCTACTGCATATCCCCAGAAACTAAGTGGTAAATGTGATTTGCTCATCATTGAACGGACCATATCCATGATGATCATGTTGCGTCTTTCAGCAACACCATTAAGTTGGGGAGTTCCAAGAGTAATGAGATTGGAGACAATTCCATTCTCTTTAATGTATTCCTTGAATTCATCTGAGAGGTACTCTCCTCCTCGATCAGATCGAATCCGTTTAATCTTCCTATCGGTTTGGTTCTCAACCAAAGCCTTGAATTCTTTAAACTTTTCAAAGGATTTAGATATATGACATAATAAGAAGACAAACCCGTATCGCGAATGGTCATCAATAAACATCAAATAATATCGATATCCATTCGAGTCGCGGTACTGAAGGGACTACATACATCGCTATGTATTAGGTCAATAATACCTTCGCTTTTTATAACCTAGTTACGGAAAGGCATCCTGGTCATTTTACCTCGAATGCAATGTTCATAGGTAGGTAAAGATTGAACCTGTAGAAAATCAAAAGGTCCATCCTTTATCAATCTATTGATCCTATCAACAGATAAATGACCAAGCCTTTTATGCCAAATCATATTTGAATGATTTTTATTTTCCCCGGATCTTTTAGGGTTTTTTTAGTGGTTGTAACATTTATGACATGCTTATTAATGCACAATTCATAGAGTCCACCAGAAGTCAAAATACCATCTGCAATATATTTATCATAATGATTTATGACTAATTTATTATAGAAAAGGAATGAATATCCACTTCTAACTAGCTTAGATACAGATATGAAATTCCTCCTGACTTCAGGTACATAAAGACACTCTTTAAGTACTAGTACTCTACCATTAGATAATGATAGTCGACAAGTCCCGACGACGACTTCTGCAACACTTGCATCAGATCCCATCTGGATGACTATCTCCCTTTCTTCAAGTTTTCTAATTTCCTGAAACAAATGCAACAAATTGCATACATGATCAGAAGCACCAGAATCAACAACCCAACTTCCTTCTCGTCCAACGAGAAAGCTGGTTTCAATGATAAAAGTAGATTTCATACCTGCTAGGGATTTACCTTTGTCGACCGACTTCAGGTAATCCGGGCAATTACGCCTCCAGTGCCCCGGCTTCTTGCAGTGGTGACATACGTCGGTTTTCTTCGACGCCATTAGAGTGGATGCATTGGAAGATGAGCCAACACCTTGTCCCTTCTTTCTCTTCTGGGCCTGGCCCTTCCGAGAACCTTGCTTCCGACTGTGCTTCCCTCTGACCTGTGCAACCATTGCAATGCCAACGAGACCATCTTTCTTCATTACGTCTTCTGCAGGCTTTATTGCAGTAAGAAGTCCAGCGTTTGTTAATTTCAGTTTGTTCATGTGGAATGAAACCACAAAGTTATTGAAAGACTTGGGCAAAGACAGCAGAATGAAATCCAATTGCATGTCTGCATCCATGGTTTCCCCAAGAGTTTCCAGCTCCGACAAGTACCCAAACATTTTGAGTACATGTTCACGGACCGAAGTTCCTTCCTGCATCTTGCAGCGAACGAGTTCTTTCATAACGTTGTATCCCTGGGTGCGGTTAATGTCACCAAACATATCTTTTAGACTATGCATTATTTCCTGGCATGTGCTTATCTCCACATGTTGCTTGTGAAGAACATTGGAGAGAGAACCCAACATATAACATCTAGCCAAGACATGATCTTCATCATACTTGTCATTGTTTGCTTTTTCTTCCTTTGATTTAGGGTTTTCATGCTTGTCTTCTGAGAGCACATAACTTATGCGCTCAGCCGAGAGAACAAGCTCCAAATTACGGATCCAATCCGAGTAATTTGGTCTGATCAACTGGTTGACCACCAGAAGCCTGCTTAGTGGGTTCATGGACTTCATTTTCTGAAATTAAGAATGCACTATATTAGAACATATAATCATACATTCAATTTATGATATTTGATTAAGGCATTTTAAATCAAATTAGTCTTGCTCTGTCAACTATGAAAGTTTATTCCCATAATCACTTTCAAAGTAAGAGATATACTTACCGCTTTATCTCAAGCAAGAACTGGGATCTCCTCTTTATCTTCGTCATATCCCAATAATATGAGAACCTATGACTCCAATAAAGAGAAGCGAGAACACATTCCTCCTTGCAAGTCTAACTTGCATTTCCCAATTCGGTCTTTAATACCCGGGCCCACCACCTCTAAGGTGATGTTGACCCGTCATTAGATGAACCAACCGTCAACAGGAATACAACTCTCTTTGTGTAATCCAATATCACCCTAATAATATGAGGACCCGATATTGGGGTCACTACGTATACATCCTTACTCTTTTGAGAAGCGACGAGCCCGATCCAAATAGATCATATGCGGGAGCTGCCACTTCGGACATGCATCCCCTACATATAATATCTGGCGACGAAACCCATCGCCTTGACGGGAGACCATGGATGTCACTTGTGTGATCCTCCATCTCATATTTAAATTTTAATTAATTATTATGAATCATATTCATGTAATTAATTCTTCCAAGGGAATTAACAACTCTATTCTTAATAGAGTATTTTATTGGACTTAACTAATTTAATCATATTAAATTAATTATAAATCCAATTCAATCAACAAACTTGATTGTTTTATTTGAATATATATGGTATTATCTCAAAGTATGTATTAATTCGAATTTTAATAATTAGAAAATACATCTTGATTTCTTCGACATTATAGAGTCCCTACCCGCTGTCATGGCCAATACCGACGAGAGTGGGACGGACCACATACGTTGCAACCCGCTACCCCATTGCTCCGACTAGACACCATATCCGCCTCGGGAAAGGATAATTCCATATAGCTCAATTTGTACTTGAGATGATCATCGGTTCTTCAACCAAAATTATACCATATAGTAATAATCAAAACATTTTTGATTATAAGGAAATTCGCTAGACAAATTCCCAATCCTATTCAAGCAAGGTATTTGATGAATGTGTTTCCAATTATGATCTAGATCAAATCTAATCAAATTATTGGTTGACGTCAAGTCAATTAAGGAAATAATCATCGTCCAATATTTCTAAAATATTTTCCATAATTATTTAATGAAATTAACAATTAATTTCACTAATTGACAATCACATGGTTCTTGATTAGGACTGTAATTTCAGCAGTGATCCCTACTTACTAAAATTAACATATCTCAATCAATATAAATCCAAATTAGATAAAATCAATTTTCAAAGATTTTTAATTTGATTTAGAACAGAACCTAAGTGATATTTCATGCATTTCGAGGTAGATAAACAGTAATTAACTCATTAATCATGTTTAAGATTTGCAGTTCCCGCAACAGTGCATACATGTTCATTAAAACAACCATATCTCGAGCAAACGGAATCCAAATTACGTAAAATCAGATCCTATGGTTTCCTTATTTAATGGGAAAAATCCAAGTGATTAAGTCGTGTTTAAACAATTTATACATGGCCTAATTTATTCACTAAACAGAAGTGCGAAAATCAAAAGCGACAAAAACTTTCGCGACCTCTACGAACCCAAGTCGTCCTAGGTTTGCGGATCGTATTCAAAACATTCGACCTAAGGCTCTGATACCACTTGAAGGATATTGAATAATACTCAGGCGCATCACGGAAGCATGAGCGTCGTATCGAATACGACAAAGAACGACTAGTCGTACTAGTTGTTCTATGCAGCGGAATTTAAGAATTTTTCATGCGATGAAACCACATGATCCAAGAATGATTCTCGAATCATTTCATCTAACCACAACGAGTAGAAGGAATACCTCTTGAAGCATGGTTGATCGAGTCTCTGCGAAAAGAGACCTCCTGTATCAAGTCCGATCGTCGAGGAAGAAGCTTGCGAGCGCGGGGATGAGTCGCGTGATCCTCGGAATCCAACAAGTTAATCCAAGCACGGTGAACTCCTGATCTCGTCGTACGAGATCGATCGTCTTCTTTCCGAGAGTATCACTCTAAGAAGATGGAGAACCGAAGAACATCGAAGCGGCGATGCGGTGGCGTAGGCGACGATGGCTATCTCCCACCATGGTTTGGTGGACGGCCGCCAAGGAGAGGGAGAGAGGACTGGCGTGTGGAAGGAAGAAAGAGAGAGATGTGCTTCAAAAGCTTAACCCTAGAGAGCATGGTATGCCTCTCTATTAATAGGGTTTTGGGATACATGAATCTCAATCCATGGGACTCATAAAATCAATGGATGAGATTGATTTATGATCAATTCAATGGTCAAGATTGTTGTTGGTAAAAACCAACAACTTATGATTTAATTTAGATCAAATATATTTGACAAATCAAATATACATCAATCCTAAAATTAAACCAATCAAATAAGGAGACAATTACCATGGAGATCTAATCTTCACATGGAATATAGTGGACAGCCACCAATTCCATATAGGACTTGGTAGCCGTCCACTTATTACCAAGTGGGGGCAATCTCATGAAATCTCATGAGATTGCATGTCTCCATGAAATTCTCCATTATTTAATCCAACAAATTTTATTATGATTTATTATTAAAGAATAATTCGTAATTAATTTTGAGAATATTGCAATCTTGCCATTGGAAAATTGTGAATCATATTCACAACCCAAAACAAAATATAATTTACATTTTCAATTAATTACACAATGTGTATCCAATACACATTAATAATTAATTAACAAATATAAATTATAATTAGCTCTCTCTAAAACATTATAAATCACATTTATAATATATATTATGAATAATTGGATACTACTATCTACATTATTCTTATCCGTAATAATTAAATCACATTTAATTATATTGGATAATTTCAACATACATCAAGATAATTAAATCACATTTAATTATCAATTTCTTAATGCTTAGATCTTATGGAATTATTCTTAAACCCTTTCAAGAATAATGCTCTTTCTCCTTAGATACTTGGAGATAAGGACATGTGATTGTATTGTTCCACGTATAGTGACTTGGATATTGAGATCACATCTCAAATCCAGATCCCATGGACCTCTCATAGATGCTTAATTAAATCAAGGCCGTAAACCTAATCTTCTCATTGCATCTGAATCTCATTCAGATCAATGTCCAATACATGAACTAAGATTAGGTCACTTCTCTATTGAGAGGAGTCACTAAAATCCATACATGTTTCATCACTCCCTCAGAATGGAAGCGTCATGGGTATAAAATCGTTTATGATCAAATCACCCTCAGGTATTCCCAATACCTGTACATACTGCATACTGGAAGACCTATGATCATCCTGAAGATATAGATCACTTTTACGTTGTCATCTTCATGGTTTGATCACTAAGTTTCTCAATCTTGGTCCTTGGTATTTGGTACAGATCATATGCTTTCACAAAGCATATATCTTACCTTCAAATGCATGTCATGCTTCCAAAGCATGATGACCATTCATGGAATTTGATCAGTCCCACTACCTCATGAGTGAGCTCATGTCTCCCAGTTCACAAGTGAGCTTGTATTATCCCTTTGAGAGATCGTATTACTCGTATGTCCTTACATGCACACCAGCTCGTCGGTGTATAGACCTTGGTTAGGTCATCAACCTATTGGTCTGCTAAATGTACACACTCAGACATATAGCAATACATCTGTCTCTGGTCAGAGGATGTTTGCCTATGATGTGACAGTATTCAACATAGGTCTTTGGTTATCTCTATCTCATTAAGTCAACCCATTGACTCAACTAATCTAATACCTCTGAATCACTATTCCCATGCAGAGGACCTGCATCAAGAGGTCGATCATATATCAACCTAATGAGAAAGGATTGCCATCTCCTACTCAGGCTGGAAATCATCACTTGACAATCATTTGATGATGCTTGATGAGTCCTCTATCTAACTCCTTAGATATCCATCCAAGCATAAGCTTCTATGATTCAATCAATGAATCAACAGATGTATGATTATCAAGTTGGCCATGGTACATAACCCTTATTTTACAAAGGGACCTTAGAGTGCATTCACTCAATCAATTTCAGAAAGGGAGTGAAACATAATCAATAACTTTTATTGATAAATCATTTTTTACAATAACATTTATTGTAGGAATGGTTCGCCTCGGGCTCACATTGCTAATAGAGATTACATGTGAACATAGTCTTATGGACTCAACGAATTAAGTCACTAGGATCTGAAAAAAGTCTTAACTCCATTTCTTATAAGGTTCCTCTGGAATTAAGTGGATTAAGACCCAGCTAAGCTCCATTCTTTAATTTTATTCCAGACATAGTTTAAATGTCAATACTATCCTGAAAAATGCACATGTAAATTCAAGAAAATATGAACAATGCGAAGATTTTCTTTTTTGGAAAAAATGTTGCTCATGTGAAAAGAACATTTTTTAAACAACTTTCTAATTTTTAACTTTTTATGGATTTTTGGAGAAAAATGCAGATGTAAAAGAAAGGTTTTTTTTTTGAATTATGCAAGTTTTTATAGATTTTTTGTTTTGTAGTTTTTTAAAGGAAAAAAAGTTAGTAAAATATATACAAGTATATACAAGATTTTTTTTGTTTTTAGTTGTATTTTTTGTTTTTTTTGTTTTTTTTGTTTTTTTTGTTGTAATTTTTTTGTTTTTTTACAAATGTGATTTTACAAAATTATAAACATAACCACCCAAATAAACATATTTAAAAGTACGAGTTATGTCTAAAGTATATATACAATATATACAACACCCCCTATACTTAGCTTGAACCATGTCCTCATAGTGATCAGAGAGCGAAAAGGAAGACAAAACTCGTGCTAAGTATAAAAAAGTGAAAAGACACCTATGCTACAACGACTCAAAGAAAACATAAAAAGAAGAGAAGTCGGTGATCCCCCCTATACTTAGGATAAAGTAATCCTAAGTATAGTAGTGTTTACAAAAGGGAAAACCGATGAAGAGAATGTACATACTCAAAAATAAAAAGATACGATATGAACAACATCACCCTCCTATACTTAGGGTAGAGTATCCCTAAGTATAGGCAACAACAAGAGTGATGAACATGACAAATATGAACAACACAAATCATTCACCCCCCTATACTTAGGATAAAGCACATCCCAAGTATATCATATCAACACACAGAAAAGGGGTGAAAGATAAAACATGAGAAGAAAGAGTTAAACAAAAGGATATACAAGAGGAGTGGATGATCATATATCAGACGCAAAAGATGGAATCAAAAGATCATCATCTGATACCACAGATATCGAATCAACGACGAACAAGAATGTATCATGATCTAGATATGGCTTCAGCAACTGTCCATTCACAACAAATGGCTGTGCGTTAGATGACAACCCAGATATGACAATACTCCCATTGTCACTCACAGCTCTCACGATGAACGGTCCTGATCACTTGCTTTTCATTTTTCCTGGAAATAACTTCAACTTAGCATCAAATAACCAAACTTTGTGATCAGGAGAGAAAGTCTTTCTTCGAATTTGTTTATCATGCAAGCGCTTGACTTTCTCCTTATATATAAGTGAGTTATCATATGCAAAATTTCGGAATTCCAGTAATTTGTTCAAATCTAACTTTCTGTTCTTTCCCGCTTTCTCATAATCTAGATTGCATACACGGAGTGCCCAGAAAGATTTGTGAATTGATTCCCCAGCAACGACGCCATTTTTTTGACTACGGTGCCATTTTGTTGTGCCAAGATGTCTCGAGGATCGGAAATTAATGATATATGATGTCATTGCTATCCTCAAAAATCCCTTGACAAACAAACAAATATTTTTTTGCTAATTATTAACCTGTATAGCGGACAGGGTCGAACTCAGGGAGGCTACAAACCCCGAGGGTTATTCAATTAATCAAAAATCAATTAAGAGAAAAATAAGAATCTCAAAGGATAACTATCCTTGGTTTTTGTATTTTTTTTATCTTTTTAATTTTTTTAATAATTTTTTTATTTCTATTTTTTTTGAATTTTTTGATTTTCAATTTTTTAGTGAGTTTAATTTCACAATTTTTCTATTTCCAAAAATAATATGGACAAGTATTCACAAGATTAAAAATACACACACCAACTCTTTTTGTAATTTTTCAATTTATCAAAAATGCCTAAAAAATTTCAAAGAAAATATTTTTAGGTTTTGAAGTTTTGAAATATTTTTGGGAATTTTTGTGAAATTTTCAGATGTTTTTGTATTTTTCTACAAATCAAATAGTGACAAAAATGATAAACAATGCACAACCTGGAGTAATTTGCAACTTAAAAATTAAGTGCGCAAAACTCCTGATACTTATTTTTATTATAACTATATGCAAATATCTACAAACAAGAGCTGGAATCACAATTTTTGGATTTTTTTAGAATTTTTATAATTTTTATAAGATTTTTAGTATTTTCATTTTTTTAAGTTTTACAAAGAATTAATGCGTGAAATTTGCACAAAAATTAAAAGACAATGAAATAATACTACCCAATTTTTTTGGAATTTTTGGAGTTATTTTCGAATTTTTATGAATTTTTGAATTTCAGGAAGTTAAAAATGACATTTGTTTAATAATATTAAATAAAGACAAAATAAAATGAAATTTTCACACAATAAAGATGCACACTACATGAGTCTAAGTAGATATTTTTGAAATTTTTAGACTAATAAAAACATTTATTTCAATAGAAAAATCATGCAAATTGAAGAGTCTGGAAACAGGGGCAGATTCACAAATTGTTCAAGTTTTAGAATTACAAATATAACAAAAATAAATGTGTTGGCTAAAAGTGAAATTTACCAATAAAATGTTCCATGCACGTGACTTGTACTGGAGAGTGGGCGTTTATGCAATTTGTAAAGTCTCTAGGGGCTCAGATGCAATTTTCTCAAAATTTTTTATTAGACCCTAGTTTTCCTCTCTTCTCTTTCGTTCTTTCTTTGTTCTCAAGTCAAGGAGGAAAGAGGGTCAGTCGCTGCCCGACCTTTTCTCTCACGCGCTATGACAGGGCATGTTATGGTGGGGCGTGCTACGGCTTTGGCAGATGGGCGTGCGGCCTCGCAGTTCCCACCGGGAGCGGTGGTTGTGTAGAGTAGCTCAGAGATGAAGATGGTGGCGGTGGATCTCTGCCACGATCGAGGTGGGGCGGAGGAGGCCGCGCCCAACGCTGGTGGGCGGCGCAGCCGCCTAGAGCGCGGGGTTGAGGCACGGGCGGCATCGCGGCTGAGGTCGAGGCGGGGCACTACCGCGACGGCAGGGGAGTGGTGGCCCTACCTCCATCCTTATTCTCTTTTTTTATTATTTTTTTAAATTTTTTTATATGTAAACAATCCTAATAAAAAAGACTACTTTTTTATTTTTTTGCAAATCCGAAAGATAGGAACAGAAAATAAGAAATGTGTTTTTTATTTATTTTTTGTTATTTTTTTAATGATCCTGCATAACAAATATTAGATAAAACAAATATATTTTTTTGTATTTTTTTATTTATTTACAAATCGGAAAATGAACAAGGATCCGGCGAAAATGGAAGGATCGAATCTAATTCTCCGACCACAGTGCATGGTCGAAGTTGATAGATCGTGGAAGATAGAAAAGAACACGTGGAGATCGAGAAGTGAAATGGAAAAAAATCGAGTCGGTGGAGGATCAAATCGTGATGAAATATATTTTTTTTAAGATTTTGAAAAAAAATGAGATGACGATGAAATAACAATGTGACAAAATAAAACTACGATTAACCTAGATAAAAAAATGAAGAAATAACGATGGATCTCACCTTAGGAGGGAAAAACTACCGTGATCGCCTTGACGAGGGCCGACTTGCTGTCACAGGACGGCTCAGAGGCTAGGCACCTTTCTCAACAAGAAGACACTCAGAGATCGGGCTCCTCTCACTAAAGATTGATCTAGTTGAAATGATGGAGAAGGAGCCATATAAATAGAAAAGATGGAGAATGAAATTTGAATTTTTGAATTTTTGAATTTTTGAATTTTTGAATTTTTGGTTGAAGAGGTAAGAGAGATGAAAATTGAAATGAGATAATGATAAAGAGAGATAAAACTATTTACAAAATTTACTATTTTTTTTAATTTTCGTCACTTTATTTATTTGAATAAAAATATTATTTTTTTTATTTTTTATGGTGGTTAATTAATAATAGCAACTATATACATATACTATATACATACATTATATACATGGGTAAATAAGCGAATTAGTTTTTTTATTTAAAATTTTTATTTTTTTTGTTTTAAATAATTAGTAAAAAAGAATTTACAAATATATACACATACAATATTTACAAAATACGTGGGAAAATTGCACAAACCACTTCAGAAAACTAACTTTTTACTCGTAGCTCCAAAATTATGAAATCATAGCCATTTTAAAGATAATTTAATTTAGAATTAAATGGAAGTGAGATTGGTTCAATTTGAGTTCATATGGAGCAGGAATTGATCTTTCAATTAGTGCTTAGTGGCTTTTTCCAAGTGTGGTTGCTTTTATTATGTACATGATTTAGTTATGCAATTATTTTTATTAATAAGAACACATTTTTATATACAATGTTTTGGAAAGTTATTTGATTTGAGATCAATTAAGGTACAAATGAAATA
The DNA here is from genome assembly GCA_037367405.1 of Ottelia alismoides. NCBI lineage: Eukaryota > Viridiplantae > Streptophyta > Magnoliopsida > Alismatales > Hydrocharitaceae > Ottelia > Ottelia alismoides. The sequence goes on along the minus strand of JAZKJV010007409.1, from coordinate 1,377,691 downwards.
GCGAACTATACAAAAAAATATACACAACACACATTTTTTTTTGGATTTTCTAATTGCGGGCCCTATCTCCCCCTAGTTTATTCATGGTCGATCACGTCAAGTCTTGACATTCTCTTATGGTTCGGGTCAGTCTGTATATTTACAATCTTCATTTTTTAATTTATTTTCTATTTTCTTCTCTTTATTTTTCCTTTCTTCCTTTTTTTTATTTATTTTAGGTCAAAATAATATACAAATGTACAATATTTACACACAGATGCAAGTTAGTAAGAATATGGAGTTAGTGTTATATACAAGTATTTTATAACGGATTTTAAGCTAAAATAAATGAATAAAGATGACGAATCGCAGATTCATCAGAAGGTCACGTGGGGTACCACGTGATACACATATGGAAGGACTGGAATGCAAGTATTAAAAACACAAGGTCCTAAATGCAAATTATCCAACTGTCAGCTGCTGGTGTGTGAGATCGTGTGGCTTTGCTCCTCTATAACGGCAGATCTGACATACATGGAATGTTCCCTTTGTGCGGCGCAGATGTGTCAGAGGCGTCAGATCAACATTTGAAATGCTGCAAAGATGAACGGCTCAGATGGAATCTGGTGCTCCACTCCTCATCCAACGGTGACGGAGGATGGTGGACAAATAGGGAGCCGACGAACTTCGAACTGGGACCGAGGAGAATTCGTCCGGTCGATCAGACCTCCAACAAGTCGAGCACCTCTGGGGAGGCACTCCACGTCGAGGACTGGGATCTGATCATTCTGCAAACGATCGGATGGACTAGATGGAGGAGCTCGGTCTGGAGGAGCTCGGTCTAGAGGCGCTTCGCCGTGCAACTGGAAGGTAGATAACACTCTTCACGGCTCAAGGATACCTGCAATGCGAAGCCAAGACTCAAGGCTACGCTCCGGTTGGGTTTATTAGAGCTAAAGACGAAAGAAGCGAAGGTGAACGGGGGTCGATCTCAGGTGGTCGTGAGAGAGAGAGAGAGATCTGGGACCTAACCCTTGCTATACGAGCTAAGATCAGGGTGATCAGATTACGTGGTAAGGTGTAGGGCGAGCGTGCATGGATATCTGAGCGGTTGGATGTGGGTGACTGAGCTCTAACTGGTGGTTGGAGCTGGCGATGCTACGGTGGCGTACAGATGAATGATTGATCAAATGACAAGCTAGGAAGGGCTAGTGGGTTACCTGAATGTCCAAACACGTTCCTTAGCTCCAGGCCAGATGGACGACGGGGTTATGGCCTCGACCAAGCGACAGCAAGCGGGGGAGGCTTCTCGCGGTGGAGGTTCGGCCACGAAGAGCGAGTGTCGGCTACACGACACAAAATCTACTACCGAAGGGCTCCTCTGATGGCTGTCACCACGCTGAAGGGATCTAGGGTATCTAGAAGGGGTGCGACGCAAGATATTGACCTAGGGAGGTGATTGAAGGCATATATAGCGGTCGCAGGTAACTGGATAGATCGGGCTAGGGCACACAATGCGAGAATGATCCGTGCTTCCTTAGGGATCTGTGAGGATCTTGGATCCATGGGGAAGGCACGGTCGGAATCTTAGGGCAAACGGGCGCATGATCTGGTCTAGAGTATGTCGAGAAAAAGGTCTGGCAGTGGGATTGGGTCAGGTCAAGACCTGGAAGAGGGGGTTGACCCGAGTCAACGATCTGCCGTGGACCAATCAAAAAATTGGATTTACAAAAATATTTACAAATTCAATAAAAAAATAAATCATTTTAAATTAAAAAGTGTATAAAATGATTTTTTTGTTATTTTTCAAACTATTTTTCTGTGATTTTTATTTATTTTTGTGAAAAATAAATTATTGTATATACAGTATAATGTATTATATATAGGTATAGTATACCTATGTGTTTGTACAATTATTTTTAATTTGTTATTTTTACATAAATACCCAAATTTTATATTTTATTTATTTACAAAATAATTTTTGGAGTATAAAACAATTTTTGTTTTATTTTTATTATGTATTTGCAAGTATAAAATATATATGGAAGAAGACCTATATACATGTATTATGTACAAGTGAGAGAGAATTTTATTTTATTTTATTTTTATTTTTCTTATTTTTAATTTATTTTTAGAAATATATAAGGAAGTAAAAACATATTTTTATATTTATTTTTGTAAAAAAAACTTTGTACACATATGATATATATATATTGAAGGATATGGTTAGATCCTCAAGCGCATCATGGAAGCGTGAGCGTCGTATCAAATACGACGAGGAGCGACTAGTCCCACTAGTTGCTCGATGCAACGGAATTTAAAAATTTTTATTCAATGAAACCACATGATCCGAGAACGATTCTCAGATCGTTTCATCTATAACCACAACAAGTATAATGCAATACCTCTTGAAGCGTGGTTGATCGAGTCTCTAAGAGAAGAGACCTCCTGTCTCAAGTCCGATCGTCGGTGAGACCGCTTGCGAGCGCGGGGATGAACCGCATTGTCCTTGCAATCCAAGAAGTTGATCCAAGCATAGTTTCTCCTAATCTCGTCGCACGAGATCGAACGTCTCCTTCGTGAGTGCAGCACTCCAAGAAGACGGAGAACCAAAGTACGTCGAAGCGGCGGCGCGGTGGAGAGAGCGTCGACGATCCTCTCCTCTAGGGTATGGTGGACGGCCACCAATATTAGAGGGAGAGAGGGCTGTCGTGTATGAAGAAAGAGAGAGAGAGAGAGAGAGCTCCAATAATGCATGTAAATAGAGAGCATGATATGCCTCTCTATTTATACAGTTTTGGAATCCATGGATCTCAATCCATGTGACATGTAAAATCAATGGATGAGATTGATTTATGTCAATCAAATGGTCAAGATTGTTGTTGGTAAAACCAACAAATTTAGGTTAAAATATATTTGACAAAATCAAATATAAATTAGTCCTAAATCAAACCAATAAATAAGGAGAGAATGTGCATGGAGATTTCATCTCCATGCACCTTCCATGTGGACGGCAAAACATTCCTATTAGGAATGATGTGACGCCCACTCTTTCCATGGGGAGAGCAATCTCATGATAACTCATGAGATTGCATATCTCCATGGAAATCTCTCTTTATTTATTTGCAACAAATTTGTTGGGTTTTATTCTTCAAAAATAATTCACAATTATATTTGAGAATATTGCAATCTTGCCATGGAAAAATTGTGAATCATATTCACAACCTAAAACAACATATAATTTATATTGTCAATTAATTACACAATGTGTATCCAATACACATAATAATTAATCAACTCATATAAATTATAATTAGCTCTCTCTAATACATTATAAATCACATTTATAATATATTATGAATAATTGGATATTTCTATCCACATTAATTAAATCACATTTAATTATATTGGATAATTTATTCATACATCAAGATGATTAAATCACATTTATTTGTGATTTCTTCATTGCTTAGATCTTATGGAATTATTCTTGAACCCTTCAAGAATAATGCGATCTCTCCGCAGATAGTTGGAGATAAGGACAGGGCGATTCTATTGTTCCACATATAGTGACATGGATGTTGAGATCATATCTCAAATCCAGATCACGGGCCTCCCATAGATGCTTGATTAAATCAAGACCGCAAATCTAATCTTCTCATTGCATCTGAATCACATTCAGATCATTGTCCAATATTTGGGCTAAGATCAGATTACTTCTCTACTGAGAGGAGTCACTAAAATCCAGACCCGTTTCATCACTCCCTAGGATGGAAGCGTCATGGTTATACAATCGTTTATGATCACATCACCCTCAGGTATTCCTAATACATGTACATCCTGCATACTGGAAGACTCAGAATAAACTCAAAGTATTAGATCAACTTTACACTGTCTACTTCAGGGTTCTATCAGTAAGTTTCTCTTTGATCATTGGAAGTCGGTATCGATCATATACTTTCGAAAAGCATATATCATACCTAGGTCTTGATCATATACTTTCCAAAAGTATATATCAAACCTACAAATTCAGTCAAGCTTCCAAAACGAGATGACCATGCGCATGGAATTTGATTCTTCCCGATATCTCATGAGTGAGCTCATGTCTTCCGGTTCAATAACTGAACCTGTATTATCCCTTTGAGAGATCGTATTACTCATATGCCCTTATATGCACACCAGCGCGCCGGTGTATAGACCTTGATTAGGTCATCAACCTATTGGTCTGCGAAATGTACATACTCAAACATATAGTAACACATCTGTCTTCGGTCAGAGGATGCGTGCCTGTATCGTGACAACATACGATATAGGACTTTGGTTATCTCGATCTCGTTAAGTCAACTCTTTGACCTAACTAATCTGACACCTCCGAATCTCTATTCCTATGCAGAGGACCTGCATCAAGAGATCGGTCAGATATCAGCCTAACTGAGATAGGATTGCCATCTCCTACTCTGGCTGGAGATCATCTCTTAACAATCATTTGACGGTGCTTGATGAGTCCTCAATCTAACTCTTTAGATATTCATCCAAGCACCAGCCTCTATGATTCAATAATTGAATCAACAGCTGTATAATCATCAAGATGGCCGTGGTACATAACCCTAATTGTACTAAGGAACCTATTATGCAAATTATGTATTCTTCATTTCAGATTAGGGAATGATATTCGCAATAACATTTATTGCATAATGGCTCGTCGTGGGCTCGCATGTCCAACATATATATATATATATATATATATATAAAGTGGAGTGGCCCTATCTCTCTCTACTTATTTTATTTGGTGATCAGTCCAATGCTTGGCCCTCTCTTGGGATTCGGGTCACTCAGTATTTATTATAAATATTCCTTCTTTTTATCTTTATTCTTTATTTTTTTGCACAAATACATGCTGATTATGCACTATTAACACATCCATGCATATTGCTAAGTTATTGTATTTACACATATTTACATGATGCATTACCAAGATAATTAGCTAAAATAAAAGGATAAAGAGTAATGAACATGGATTCATCACCCCCTGTACTTTACATTTACTAGTCCCTTTGCAAACACTTATTAGAAAAAAGAAGTGAAAAGAGAAAGAAAAAGAAAAAGAAGGAGAATCAAGATTGATTATTAAACTTGTCTTCATTAAATTGAAGCATGGAGCTCAGTCAGTCCCTTGGATTATTAGTTTGTCGGAACCTCATTTGGACTTTGGTTTAAAACTCAATAGCCTCTAAGTTTCACAAATCTATGGTCAAGACTCCTCAATAATCCAGATCAGAACAAGTCTACATACACAAACTCTAATGACCATGAATCTTTTCTTGTACTGTGTAAGTGATGTCTATCTCCCCACCTCATAAATGGCAAAGTAACAGCCACCCTCAACAAGGTAACTCTAATGCCCTAATTTGGTAGCTCTTTCCTCGAGGAGCAGGGTATTCCCTTCTAAGTTCAAGTGCGACCGGCTTAAGAAGAGGAAGAAGAGAATGGGTCATGACCAGTGTAGTCATGTATCCTTGGGAGCCTAACCATTGTAGCTAAGTCTCCCGCTGCAAGCTTTACGAGATGAGAATGGGGAACATAAGCTTTGCTTTCTTTGTCAATATACACTCCAGTGGACATTTCATTTTCTATCAGACCCACCACTTTTTTGGAGTTTTTCTTCTTTTTTGCATTTTTTTCGATGTGCATATGTACAACATATATAAATGGTGCAACATATATACATAAGGAATTTTCCTCTTTAGCCAGTAGACTATCCCTCTTTTGAAGCATTATTGTAACCCACAACTCCTGTCTTTAGACCTCAATCCTGTCTTTAGACCTCAATGCCACCAGACCAAGTTGAGACGCACTTCCTTCACTAAAAGAAGACGAGAGATTCCGCTTAGAAGTACTACCCTCGTATGCTACCCCAAGCTAAAGAAAACTGCCTCCTCACCACCTCATTTGTAGAGGGCTATGTGTAAGGTGCTGGTGCAAGTAAAGCCATTATCTGTGAGAGTCATGTGCGCGCTGTTAAGTGTTCTACTTAGTCTCATCAAGATGACATGTGATCATAGCTTAGTGGACTCAAAGAATTGAGTCACAAATGGACATACAAAGTCTTAAACCTAAGACCTATAAGGTTCCTCTGAGAATTAGGTGGATTAAGGGCTAAACCAAGCTCCATTTTCCAATTTAATTCCAGGTTAGTTTAAATGAAAACTATGATTCAGAAAAACTGTACAAGTATATAAAAAAATCTTTTTATGCAAAATTTTGAAAGTGTGCAAAATTTTTGAAAAATGTTTGGAAGAATGCATGGATGCAGAAGTTTTGCAAACTATTTACACACGGGTTTTTTGCAAACTTTTTCTTTTCAAACATTTTACAAAATTTTTGTACTATATACATAATTTTGATATCAAAATATTTACAAACTTTTTACACTCAAAACATTTTTACAAACATTTGTACAAAAAAATTATTATACATAGCTATGTATGTGCAATAAAGAATTTTATGTACAAGAATTTTTTAATTTTTTATGGTTTTTAGATGAAGTATTTTAGCCATGTTATTTATTCACTCACTTACACAAAGTACGAGTTATGGTTAAGTATATATGAAATATATATGACACCCCCTATACATAGCTCGAACGAGGTCCTCAGAGTGGATAAAGAGCGATGAAGAAGACATACCTCGTGCCTAGTATAGGGAAGTGAAAAGAAAAATTGTACTACAACGACAAATAAAAGAATAGAGTAGAAGGACCTCGGTGTTTCCCCCTATACTTAGGATCAAGTAATCCTAAGTATAGCAGACTGTACGTAAAGGGAAATCCGAGTGGAAGAATGTACAGGGTCTACCTCCCCTATACTTAAGGTAAAATATCCCTAAGTATATGCAACAAAACACAGGTAAAAAGAATCAAAAGAGAAATCAAAAGTCTAACACCCTCCCTATACTTAGGGTAAAGTACACCCTAAGCATAGCATGATCATAAGATGCAAATGGGGTGTTGGACTGAAGAATAGTATGATATGAACATGTGGATCTATATAAGGAGGAAGACGGTGATAATCAGGCGTGAGATGCAATAGATGTGAGTCAAATACCACATCTCACACAAAATGAATAGGGGTGACGTCAATGACTAGTGGCTCATGATCTAGATATGGTTTCAGCTCTTTCCCGTTAACATGAAAGCTAGAATCAGATGACATTTCAGATATATCAATGCTGCCATTGTCATGTACCTTTCGAACCAGGTATGGTCCCTTCCACTTGCTCTGCAACTTCCCTGGAAATAATCTAAGCCTAGCATCGAACAACCATACTCTCTGATCTGGATCAAACTGCTTGTGGCTGATATGAGAATCATGCCACTCCTTTACTCTCTCCTTATACTGTAGGCTGCTCAAAAAGGCTGCATCTCTAAGCTCCTCCAGGGCTGCCAATTATGCCTTCCTCTGATCTCCTACGCTCACTAGATCCAATAATATGTCTGTGACAGCCCAAAGTGACTTATGCCTAATCTCAACAGATAAATGGCAGGGCTTGCCATAGACGAGGCGAAAGGGAAATGTCCCCAAAGGAGTCTTGAAGGAAGTCCGATATGCCCACAAGACCGAGTCCAAAAGCTGTGACCAATCCTTTTGGTCAGGGCGGAATACCTTATGCAATATAGCCTTGATCTCCATGTTCGACACTTTAGGAGGACCATTGGTCTGAGGATGATATGGAGTGGCTACTCGATGGTCAATGCTGAACTCGCTGGTAAGGGACTTTACCTTGTCGTTGATGAAATGAGACCCCCCGTCAGATATCAACACTCTAGGCATCCCAAACCGTGAAACTATATTTTTCCTCAAAAATCTGCAAACAATCTTAGCATCTACAGTTTGGGCGGAGATGGCCTCAACCCAATGACTAACATAATCAACGGCCAACAGAATGTACTCAAATCCTTGACTCTTAGGGAATGGACCCATGAAATCGATGCCACATACATCAGAAAACTCACAGAAGTGAATGGGCTTCATCGGCATCATATCACGCTGTCCACAAGTAGCCATCCTCTGATAGTCAATACACCTCTTCACAAATTCATCAAAATCCTTGAAGAGGGTAGGCCACCATAGGCCAGATTGGAGCAGTTTCTGTGCCGTTCTCCTCCTAGAGTGATGTCCTCCTGCCTCAAGCTTGTGGCAATATATGAGGATGCTATGGTGCTCCTTCTGAGTAATGCACCGACATCAGACGCTATCCCCTCCTTCATGATAAATGATGGGATCCTCCCAATGGTAGAACTTGGCCTTCGCAAGGAAGGTCTCAAGTCGCTGCTTGGGCTAACCTTGTGGAACTTTCTTGGCAACAAGATAGCTCACAATGTCGGCGTACCATAGGAGCGAGGCGATAGCAAGGATTGCCTCATCTGGGAAGGTCTCAGAAATAGGATCAGTCTGCTCAGATTCCTCAAGATGCTTTAATTGGGAGAGATGATCTGCCACCGCATTCTTGACTCCGTGCTTATCCTTAATCTCAATGTCAAACTCTTAGAGTAGAAGTATCTATCTAGTCAGTCTCGCTTTGGCATCCTTCTTTGCCATGAGGTACCTGATGGCGGTATGATCTGTAAAGATAGTCACCTTTGATCCAATGATGTATGATCTGAACTTATCTAGGGCAAAAAGTACGGCTAGCATCTCTTTCTCAGTGACAGTATAGTTCCGCTACATGACATCTAATGTACATCTTGCATAGTGAATGGAAAATGGCATCCATCACTCCTCTGTCCCAGCATGGCCCCTACGACAAAATTGGAGGCATCCATCATGATCTCGAATGGGAGAGACCAATCAGGCGGCTAAAGGATAGGAGCCTCAACAACTAGACTCTTGAGAGTCTCAAATGATGCAAGACACTTATTATCTACATTGAACTCGGTGTCTTTGGTCAGAAAATTAGTCAACAGTCAGGCAATCCTGCTGAAATCATGAATGAATCGTCGGTAGAAATCGACATGCCCCAGAAAAGACTGTAACTGTCGCACGTTGGAATGTGAATTGAGTTTCCTAATGATACCACCATGGTCAGATCAACCTCCATGCCCCTGTTGGAGATGATATGACCAAGCACTATCCCTTGAGTCACCATGAAGTGACTCTTCTCTAGGATAACACAAGATGGACCTCGATGCATCGATGAAGGACACAGTCTAGGCAGTCAAGACAAGCATCAATCTCATCGCCATAGACTGAAAAGTCATCCATGAAGACCTCCAAGAACTCACCCATCATGTCCAAGAAGATGGACAACATGCACCTTTGGGATGTCGTCGGGGCATTACATAAACCAAAGGGCATCCGTCTGAAAGCATATGTCTCAAATGGACAGGTGAATGTAGTCTTGTCCTGATCTTCGAGCGCAATGACCACCTGATTATAAACGGAGTACCCATCAATGAAACAGTAGTACTCTTCCCGGCTACCCTCTCAATAATCTAATCAATAAAAGGTAGCAGGAAATGATCCTTCTTGGTGGTCTGGTTCAATCGTTTGTAGTCCACATAGACCCTCCAAGAAGTGGGTACTCGGGTAGCTATATCCTCTCTAGACTCTCACACAACGGTAGTGATGCCCGTTTTCTTGGGCACTACATGTAATGGACTAACCCACTTGGAGACGGAGATGGGGTAGATAAAATCGACGCTCCACCATTTTGAGATTTCCTTCATGACAACCTCTCGAAGATTCAGGTTCAGCCGTCATTGGAATTCAAGCAATGGCTTGGCGTCCTCTTCGAGATAGATATGGTGGGAACACATGGCCGGACTTATCCCCTGGAGATCAGCTACACTCCATCCTATCGCCTTGCAGTTCTTTTCAAGAACCTCCATCAAACGAGATTCCTTCTCTCCAGTCAAATCTATTGAGATAACGACTAGGTGCATCTCATTCTCTCCCGCAAGGAATCTATACTTCAGTGATTGCGGTAAGGGCTTCAGCTCTAGGCAACTAGGAGCTGGAAAATCTGGCCTCTGAAAAGTCTGAGTGAAAGCAACCAAATCTGCATGGGAGAACTCTCGTTGATCATGAAAATCTAGTGAAGATTGCTCTGCTGGTGTATATGTACTCTGAATCGGATCAGTCTCCACCCTAACTGATGGCTCTATAGGAATCATACACGGTTTCAACTCATCAAACTCTGCCCAATCAATACCTAACTCCGAGGGATCTAAATCTGATTCTAATGAAATATCAACTGCCTCGCTATCCTGGACACGGTCTACAGCCTCGAATGTGTCCTCTCCAAGCTCTCCTCTATTGTAATCTGGAAATCTGTGGTATCTGAGTGTGAGAGGATGGCTCGTGAAACGGGATCAGACCAAGCAACTTCATCATCTGTGATAACAAAATCGCACTCCCGGTTGATGTCTCGCTCTACCTCCGTCATCTGCTCTGAGTCACTGAGCTGCTCTGAGTAGGCTGAATCTCGCGCTCTAGTCTCATCGATCATCTCTATTTGTATACTCTCACCCTTGACGTGAAAGTATACCTTCCCGCTATCATGATCGGATACTACCTTGGTTGTGGCCAAGAACGGGCGTCCTAGAATGATGGGGGTATCGGTCACAGACTCAGGGATCTCCATGTCCAACACAATGAAGTCCACAGGGAATTTCAAGCTCTGAATCGTAATGATTACATCCTTCAACAACCCCTTCAGCCTCTTGACAGATCAATCAGCAAACTGAAGGACTGTCCCGCTCTATCGAAGAGGGCCAAACTCGAATTGGTCGAGTAAGACTGCCGGAAGTAGGTTGATGTAAGAACCATTATATAGTAAAGTCTGATTGAATCTCTGCTCATGGATATGACATCTGACAAAGGGAGCTCCTGCATCTGGCCTCTTGGCTGGCAGACGGTTCTGAATGGCGAAGCAGGTGGCGTGAGTGAGCACATGGATCTCTGCATGATGGTTCTTCTTCTTCCTGTGAATGGTGGTCTTCTCTCTCAGGTTCCTCTGGAAGAGAGGGATGTGCTCAAGGGCCCCCTGTAGAGTCAGCTGAATTTGAAATCTATCTATCATCTGCTGGTTGAACTCTAACTGCTGGGATTTTTTAGGATTTTCTTTTTTATTCTCCTTAGCCAAGCGGAGTGTGGAAGGGGATGACTGGGCCTTCCTCAGATGGAGGGCTAGGATTGGGTCCTTGCTGCTATGGCAAAGCAGAATCCATACAAATATCTCCAGGCATCGCAGATGGACTCGCAAGCAAAGAACCCTTTCCTTTATTGATTTTTTGGATTTTCCTGAATAGTCTCGAGATACAAAAATAGAAGGAAATGCAACAGGAATAGAAGGGGTGGCCTCAGTACCCACCGTGACATCTGGACTTGCGACATCAGCAACGTACTCTGGCTCATCATCAACATGTCTGGTGGAATCAACACTACCTCCTGCATCTAGTGAAGTGATGGCCTCAGTACCATTGGTTGGATCTACGTCCTTGGTGGCGTCAGTACCACCGTCATCAACATCATCATGAGCAGCATCAGCACCACTCTCCTCCTCGTCAGGTGCTCCTGAGTCATCATGGTGTCGTCACTCACACGAGGTGCCGCCGGCTGGCGTCCTACCGCTCCTAAGTGTAACAAAGTTAGCATCAAAAGTATATGCAATAATATCACCCAATGAGTCACTAGGAGTGGCAACCTCTGTAAACTCTACCTGCTCAGTCTTCTTCTTCAAGTTGTTTGGATTTGGCTCAATCTGAGCGGGTATGGCGGCCTTGCCCTTCACGATCTCCCTCATCTCCTGACGAAACTTGTCCATCTCCCACCTAAAAGTGGCCTGCTGCTCGGAGATAAGGCGGGCTAAATCATCAAGTGCTGGGTTCTCATAGGCTGGCCCATGAGAATCAGACGGGTTGCCTCTGTGGAAGTGAGGCTGCTGCTGGGAAGGATGAGGGGGATACTGGTAAGAATACTGCTGAGGCTGCTGCTGTTGCCTCCACGGTTGTCCCTGCTGATAGGGATGAGGACCCTACTGGTAGTGTGGCTGTGGCTGTAGGAACTGGGGTTGCTGCTACTGTTGGATATACTAGCCACCCTGAACTGGAGGTTGCTGCTGGGATGAGGCACCTCCGGTCGACCATCAGAATCCAGGATGATCTCGGTGGATCCCAGGATGAGGTCGGTCATACCAAATCCCGTTGACTTCCATCAACGACTCCTGCTCGTAAAGGGGTGGGGGAAGGACTGCCAGGGGCTGATCCGGCTGGTATACCACCATCTGAGTGTCCAGAGATGGTGATAGCTGGACATACTACTGTTGCTGCTGCTGGAACGGCTCTGCCTGAATGTGGTGCACCTGTCTATAGTAGGCGGAGGGCTGGGTCGAGCTGCTTCTACTACGGTCAGCCCGTGACCTGAGACGGGGTTGAGGAGCCATCTGTGCCTCCAGGAGACACATGATCTAGGTCTTCAGGTCACTCAGCGTCTGTGCCATCTGATCTATCTGAGACATGCCCTAGCACTGCTTCTTCTCAATGATCTCGATGTTGTCCAGCTTCTCGCTAATGATACCCATATCAACGGCCGACGACTCTGCCTGTGTTGCGGCTGTTGAAGATGTGGAAGGACCTGCGTTGACCTGTGCTATCCTTTGATAGGATACGACCTGTGGTGTGGGCTTCCCCTGTGTGTAAAGGCGGGTCTGGGACATGACTTTATAGTTCTCTACCATCTCCTCATAGATGGCCCAGACATGATCCTCATCCTTGGCAAAATATGAACCCCCACAGGAAGCGTTCACTAGCCCCTGCAACTCCAGTGTCAGCCCGCAGAAGAAACTCTGAACAAGGTTTGGCTTGGATATAACGTGATGAGGACACCGGTCAATGAGCTCTCTGAATCTGTCCCATGCCTCACAGAATTGCTCGTTGGGAAGCATGGAGAAGTTGTTGTAAGGGCTCGCGGTGCATTCCTCCGACCGAGTGGATAGTACTTATTGAACTACTCGTTCTGGAGTTGTTCCCATGATGTGACATATTTCCCTAGGTGCTTCAGCCAATAGGCTGCTCTGTCGATGAGGGAAAATGGAAAAGCCATCATCTTGATGGTATCCTCATCCACGAGTCGATCGTGGACCATGCTGCAGATTATCTCAAACTCCTGGAGATGGAGGTGCGGCTCCTCGGTGGCAAGCTCGTGGAATCTGGGTAGTAACTGGATGGTCTGAGGAAGGAGCCTGAAGTCTCCTAGAATAGCTGGCAGCTAGATCCAATTGTGTGTCAGAGTCGTACCAGGGTTTTGCAACTCTCTTATCGGATGTGCGGGTGCTGCTTGCTTAACTGGATCATCTGGCTCTCCTCCCTCAAGAATGTCTCCTCCTCCACGGGCTCTGTTCTGCTTCTCTCTGTCTGCTCGCATCTGCGCCATCTCCCTGCGCATTCGGTCATGAAAGCCTCTTGGTGTCTGATCTGACACTGCATTGTCTCCAGGGAGGCTAACAGGGTGTTGTTGATGGCACCCTGATCAAGTATGTACCTCGTAGATCTGGCCGGGTCCATCAGTACCCTCCTCACTGCTAGCCATGATCTCTGTAAAGGCAAAAGACCTGAACTCAGGTGCCGTCAAATGAACAAACAAACATCTGTTGCGATCTCTGTTCGAGCACCTCAGGACTGATAGAAGGGTGGTTAAGGGGGAATAGGCCAGAGTCAAACTCGAGTTCGTAGAGCGGGTCTAGGCTCTCGTGAACTAACCTAGATGAGTGGGGCAGGGTGCTCGAAAGTGGTGCAGCCAAAGGCTGCGAAAGGGACCTCTGGCCCATCATCGTGATGTGGAGAGTGAAGGCGGATGAGATCTGGAAAACACACAAGATCGGGCAAACAAACCCTCAAACCACCTACTCATGCTAAGATTATGACCGTGTAGGTTCAGTCTTTTATCTTGTCGATTATATTAGGTGATAAATCAGTCTATCAAAGTGATTAAGCGAGCTGTTTGGAATCCAATGCTCTCAGGAGACAGTCCCGATCCCAAGGCTAGATCTTTTCCAGCCAGTACAAGTTACGGACCGTTTACCGGCTACCCGATCAACTCGCTCTGCTAAGGATATTGCGGCCCGCTTTACTAGAAATCGGAGCGATCCTCACTGGAGAACGACTAACCCAGAACTAGTAGTATGAAAAGAGGTCAGATATGGCTCTAGGCTAGTGTGCGAGTCACTCTCTCGCTCATCCAAACCAAACAATGAGGGAATTGCTCTTCCAAGACAATTTTTTTCAATGAGGTGTCTTTTAGGGTCAAGTGTGTTTAGCAGTCCTAATTTTATGGTTTTTATTTTTTAGATTTTTTTCAAGCAAACAACTCCTAATGATTTTTCCGATTCTCCTTATTATTTTAGGTCCAAAAATAGGGGGAGAAGTCGAAAAAGCTGATGCACGGTCAAACACTATGATGCATGCAAAGTCAGAAGTGTTTACCTAACGCCAGCTCTCTATATGCAGGGTGATTTGCGCATAAAATAAAGACAGAGTTAAAACTACCTATGTGATGCAAGAAGAAATCGGCCTTAGACAGAAAATTTCTAATCGAGAAGAACAGTAGCTAATAGGTCAACAAGAGAGGTCGGGGTCCGACTGATGCCCATCGGTGTCCACCACAATGAATCTTTCTAGCACTGTATACGACCTCTAGCGGCACATGACCTCTCAGGTGACCAAATTAGCTTTTTCTTTGTGATTTAATTAATTAGGTCTAATTAGCGATCTATAGGTTTAGGCAATATACTTAGGGCAGGGACCTTAGTTAATTACGTCACAATCAAGATAAAATCCTATATCTAGGGGCCAAAAGTTTCGAGAATCAAAATCAAAGAAAAATTGAAAAACTCAAAACCGACGTAAAAACTGCGGTGAGGTCCCCCAAGCACACCGGTGCTCGGCGAAACAGATCCCGATAATCTGCCAAGTCTAAGTGTCTGAGTCTTGTATTATTATAATTAATAATGGGATAAAAATAAAAAATGAAGACTGTAGAATCCTCCAAGGATCTTTCTCCTCCTCTCCTACGCTCTCATGTGGCTCGATGTAGAAATGAGCCACCTCTGCTTCGCTCAGGTGCATCGACGCTCCTAAGAAAGCCGCCCTCGCTCATCAGGACCTCGCAAGAAAGAAAGAACAAAGACTGGTTAGATCACAGTTATAAAAATAAAAATAAAAATGAAACAAATGAGAATAAAAAAAGAAAAAGAAACAAAACAAAAATTAAAACAAAAATAAAAAGCAAATCAAGAAAAAGAGAGAACCAAATATAGAGGAAGAAAAATAAAAACAAAATAAAAAATGGAAAACCGACTACTAAGCCCTACTCCCTGGCAACGGCGCCATTCTGGTGAGCGGCCCAAGCGACTAAGGATAAGTGATATCAAAGGTCGTTGCGACCTCAACCACTCAATCCAGGCTCAACGAGAAAAAGTGGACCACCACGGAATCAATCAAACATAAAAATCAAGGCAAGTGGTCTTGCTACTTATTTAACTTGGTATAGCCACCAGGGTCGAACACAAGGAGCACGGAATGAATCTACGAAGTAGTCAGGTAATCCAAGAAATAAAGGGGTTTTTGGTGGTTTTTACTTTTTAAATTTTTTATGATTTTCTATTAAGAAAAGAAATAAGGAAAAGGCGAAAAGTAACACTCAAGCAATTATTCAAAGGGACAAAATGACTAAAAAATCAAAATAAAAATGATTTTATATTTTTAAAATATTCAGGTGTTTTTGGGAATTTTATGGTGTTTTTCTGATTTTTATGTTCTTTTCTAAAATAATGGAAAGAAGAAAAAATGTAAACAGTGTGCAGCCAAGATTGAAAGGCACTTTAAAAATAGCTAAATGCCTATAAAATCTGGACAACAATTTTATGTGAAACTATGAAATCAAAGCTACTTATAGAAATTGAAAACAAATTTTTTAATTTTTATGAATTTTGAATAATTTTTATAAGGTTTTTAGTCTTTTTTAATTTTTAGGGGTTTTATAGGAGGGAATGAAACAAAAATCACCAGAAACTAAAGCAAGACAAAATAAGCAATCAAGATTTTTTTTGGGAAATTTTAAAGCTATTTTTATATTTTTAATTGATTTTTCAAAACAAATAGAGACACTTTTTATGGTTTTTGAATTTTAGAAAATATCAAATAAAATTAAATTAGGTCACAAAAATTAATATAAATACTACAAAGTAGCAAGGGCTACTTGTAATTTTTATAGAATTTTTAGAGCTAATTTAATAATTATTTAATAAAAAACAAAGAATACAACAAATAAAAACCTATGTGCAAATATTGAAAAGTTTCAAGACAAAATATAACAGGCGTAAATAGTTCATGGCTTAAATTGCAAAAAATCCAAGTCCGCATGTGAACAACACGTGAATCAAGCACTCAAGGGTATAAATGCAATTTTTATTAACAAAGATTCATTCATTAACAATCATAAAGTCCAGGACTAATCATGCAAATAACCCAGAGGGTCACGTGGCGGACCACGTGGTACAATGACGGAAGGAATGAAATGCAAATATTAAAAACACATGGTCTTCAATGCAAATTGTCCAACTGTAATTTTTATTTTACAAACTAAAACATAAACTAAAAGAAATGTAGGTTAAAAGGCACAATATACCCTTGGTGGCACGTGAGTCACACGTGGATGCCCACGTGTTGGTCACTGGTGTGTGAGATCGTGCGGCTCTGATCCTCTGTAACGATAGATCTGACGGACAGGGAATGTTCCCTTCGTGCGGTGCAGATATGTCAGAGGCATCATATCAATGATTGAAAGGTTGCAACGAGGAAAGTCTCAGATGGAATATGGTGCTCCACTCCTCATCCAACGGTGACAGGCAATAATGGACGAACAGGGAGCCGACGAACTTCGAACTGGGACTGAGGGGAATCCGTCTAGCCGATCAGACCTCCAACAGGTCGAGCACCTCCAGGGAGGCACTCTGCATCGAGCAGTGGGCTCTAATCGTCCGACGAACGGTCGGATGAACTGGATGGAGGAGCTCAGTCTGGAGGAGTTTCGTCGTGCAACTAGAAGGTAGATAACACTCCTCACGGCTCAAGGATACCTGTAATGTGAAGCCAAGACTCCGGGCTATGCTCCGGTCGGGTTTATTAGAGCTAAAGATGAAAGAAGTGAAGGTGAACATGGGTCGATCTCCGGCGGTCGCGAGAGAAGGAGAGAGAGAATCCGGGACCTAAACCTTGCTATACGAGCTAAAATCAGGGTGATTAGATTGCATGGGAAGGTGTAGGGCGAGTGTACGCAGATATCTGAGCGGTGGGATGTGGGTGACTGAGCTCCGACCGGTCGATCGGAGCTGGCGGAGCTATAGTAGCGTACAGATGAAAGATTGATCAAATGATGAGCTAGGAAGGGCTAAATGGTTACCTGAAGGTCTGAACATGTTCCTTAGCTCTAGGCGAGATGGATGGCGGGGTTATGACCTTGATCAAGCGGCTGCAAGCGAGGGAGGCTTCTCGCGACGGAGGTCCAGCCATGAGGAGCGAGCGTCGGCTACATGGCACCAAATCGACTACCGAAGGGCTCCTCCGATGGCTGTCACCACGCTGGAGGGTTCTAGGGTATCGAGAAGGGGTGCGACGTGAGCTACTAACCTAGGGAGGCTGATGAAGGCATATCTAGCAGTCGCGGGTAGCTGGATAGATCGGGCTAGGGCGTGCAATCCGATAAGGATATGCGCTTCCCTAGGGATCCGCGAGGATCTTGGATCCATGGGGAAGGCACGGGCGGAATTTCAGGGCAAACGGGCCCATGATCTGACCTAGAGAATGTCGAGAAAAAGATCCGGCAGAGGGATCTAGTCGGGTCAAGCCCTGGAAGAGGGGGTTGACCCGAGTCAACGATCCACCGTGGACCAATCAGAAAATTGGATTTACAAAAATATTTACAAATTCAATTAAAATTAATAAATGATTTTTAATTAAAAAGTGTACACAATGAAAAATGTTTGATATTTTTCAAACTATTTTTCTGCGATTTTTATTTATTTTTATGAAAAATAAATTATTGCATATACAATATAATGTATTATATACATGTATAGTATTCCTATGTGTTTTGACAATTTTTTTAATTTGTTATTTTTACACAAATACCCCAATTTTATATTTTATTTATTTACAAAATAATTTTTGGAGTATAAAACCATTTTTGTTTAAATTTTATTATGTATTTACAAGTATGAAATAAATAGGGATGAAGACCTATATACATGTATTATGTACAAGTGAGAGAGAACTTTATTCTTTTTACTTTTCTTTTTCTTATTTTTATTTTATTTTTTGAAATATATACAAGGAAGTAAAAACATGTTTTTATATTTATTTTTGTCAAAATAAGTTATGTACACATATGCTATATATATAAGGTGGAGTGGCCCTATCTCTCTCTACTTATTTTATTTGGCGATCAGGCCACTGCTTGGCCTTCTCCTCGGATTCGGGTTACTACGTATTTATTCTAAATACTTCCTTCTTTTTATCTTTCTTTATTCTTTTATTTTTGCACAAATACATGCTAATTATGCACTATTAACACATGCATGGATATTGCTAAGTTATTTTATTTACACCTATTTACATGATGCATTGCCAAGATAATTAGCTAAAATAAAAGAATAAAGAGTGATGAACATGGATTCATCAATGACCCAGACCTGATCCTCATGCATCGAGAAATATGATCCACTGCAAGAAGCATTCTCCAAACCCTATAACTCTGGTGCCAACCCACTTAAGAAACTATGTACAAGAGTTGGCTTCAAAATCTCATGATAGGGACATCGATAGATGAGCTCTCTAAAATAGTCCCATGCCTCATGGAACTGCTCGTTCCTGATCATAGTAAAATTAGTGATCATAGCTCTTGCAGCCTTTGTTCGATCGAGGGGGTTATACTTGTTCAGATAGGAAGTTCGCAGCTGCTCCCACGTTGAAACATATATCCTTAGGTGTTTCATCCAGTAGGCTGCTCGGTCTACAAGGGAGAAAGGAAAAGCGATCAATTTGATCGTGTCCTCATTAACATGCACATCGTACACCGTACTATAGATAAGCTCAAACTCCTGAAGGTGCATATCCGGCTCCTCAGTAAAAAGTCCATGAAACTAAGGCAGGAGTTGGATCCTCTGAGGCTGGAGCTGAAAGTTCCTATGAATAACTGGGAGACGGATCCATCGATGAGTAGTAGTAGCTCCAGGGTTGTAGAACTGCTGCATTATCTTATTCGGACCAAGTGTCAGTTTCTCTGCTTCATTAGGTTGCTCATGATCCTCAGCTCGTGGGTTCTCAACATCTGAATGGTCTCGTTGGGTTCGTAGCTGAGTCAACTCTGCTCTGAAATCGTTCATTAGTCTACCTTGCTCCCAAATCTGGTTCTGCATAGTCTCTAGGGAAGCAAGTAGACTGCCGTTAATCATAGCTTGATTAATAACTACGAAGGTGGTCTGTGATCCCTTTCTAGCCATTTCTTCTAGAAAGGAGAAACAATATAGATCAGGCTCTACCAGGTCAACAGGTAACTGCTGATAATCTTCTAGAACTGGAGGTGATGGTGAATAAGAATGAGAAGGAGAAGAAATCAATGACGAGCTTCCATGGTTAGAATCACTCCTGGAAGTAGCAACTCGAGTAGATTTCGGTTTGGGATGAGAGACATCCCAAATCGATCTGGATGAACGAGCAGGTGCGTGAAAGAGAGGATCGGTCAGAGTTGACCACAACGATCGCATACCCATCATCTTGATAGATTAAGCTAATCAAGATATTAGAATGATTTGACTCACACCGCAAGCAAATTCAAAGCAAACCCTTAGTTCACTAACACAACCATGGTGATGACCGTAAGAGTTTGGTTGTTTATCTTGTCAGTTTAAAGGTTTTTTGGAAATCAAGTCTTCTCGCAGATTAGTGAGAGCTGATAGGAATCTGAAACTTCCACAAAATACTATCCCTAGTTCTTACAAGAAATCACCTATTCTCAACCAATATGGGAGTAAGTACGAACCATTGCCGACTACCCGTGTTACTTGAGGATCGTGCCTTATGCAGTATCCTCTAAACCTCCCATTCTACTAAGTAAACTCGGACCGTTTCCTTCTACCCGAGAGTACCCACTGAAGATTAAGTAATTTATAGTATGAACTAAGTAGTACATAGAAAGAAGCCATGACTCTGGCTCTACCTTATGGGTCATCTCTCACTCACAAATATGGAGAGTGTACCTGTAACTAGTTTGTGGGGGATTGCTCGCCTAAAACAAGTGAGGTCCTTACGTTTAGTTTTAGGTCAGATATAATTAGCAGTCCCTGTTTTATTTTCTGTTATCACTTTTTTTGAGTATTTTTTAAATAAGCGTCTAACGATATTTTTGTTTTTTTGAGTTTGGTCCTAGGTTGCAAGCATCTAGGTTATTCGACCTAAGCAAGTATCTATTTACGATTGTGTAGAGAAGGGAAAATCGGGAAATCATAACAAACAACTATCCTCGAAAAGCCACGGAAAACCATTGAGAAAAACACGAGCGAGAAAATAGCGGTGGGTGCTCTGCTCCCCCAGGAGTACAACCCCGAGAAAATAGGCCCCGAGAAGAAGAGAGGTAAAAGTCGGGATACTGAGAAGAGGCCCCTCTCTACGATTTTTTATATCCTTATTACAAAAATTACAGCTAATCAGCTTTGCAGTTCTCAGCTATGCAACTCAACCTGTGCTACACAAATTAGAATCAAAAAGCCATGAGGTCAGGAAATAAAATGGCAAAAAGAGAAACCTTAAACCTTGGTTTACAATTACCCTAATGCTGCCTCCCTGTCAATGACGCTATCTGGTAAACCATACCTGATCAGATGATAATTAAATCCTATAAAAGAGACAGAATAAATCGCGGTCATTTTATTGACCAGATGAGTTGTACCAGAAAAGATTACTTTTTAGTTAATCTTTTTATTTATTTTATTTATACTCCTAAATTTTGATATATAGCGGTAAAGTACCAGAGTGTCGAACTCAGGGAGGCAAACTGTTGGAAACTAGGGTTAAACTATAGAAATTAAGGTAAAATGTTTCCTAATTTTTTAGGACCTTTTTTCTGGATTTTTATTTGAATTTTAATGAATTTTATATTATTTTTGTGAATTTTATGTGTTTTGTATTTTTTATTATTTTAGAAAATATTTTGTAATTTTAAATTTGATTTTTTTATTTTTTATGTTTTTATTTTGTTTTCCTGTTTTTATTGAATTTTAGAAGTTTTTAGGATTTTTTTGATTTATTATTAATGTGAAAGACTATTTTTTATTGAAAATTGTTTAAAAAGGTAAAAATATTTTTATTTTATTTTTATTATAAAGAATGTAAAATTATCTTGAAAATGATATGTTGTGCTTATTAATGTGATTTTTCTTGAATTAATTATGATTTTTGCAAGTTTTGATGAATTTTGAATTTTTTAATTGAATTGTTTTTGTTTTGTTTTTGATTTATTATGTAAAATTAGTACTAATATACTAACGATAATTTTTATTAGATTTTTTAAGAGTATTTTTATATTTTTTAGTGATTTTAAAAGTTTGTTATATTTTTTGTTTGTTATATTTTTATGTATTTTTAAAATGATTTTATAGAATTTTTTGTTGGTTTTTTATTTTGAAATACTATTTAGTATTTTTTAAAGCATAATATTGTATACATATATGTTTTTTTATTTCTATATTTTGTATTTTTATTGTATATGTATATAATATGTATTATAAAAGAATAGGGCATTATGTGGTATGTGTGTAGTTACCTGGAAATTATGGGGTACAAGTGAAATAGTTGAAACTCGCAGGGGGTTCGTGAAAAAAAACCAGTTGTCATGTGCAGATCGTGTGGTTGTTACTATACGGCCTACATGAAATTTCGCAAAGTTCTAGGATGTATCTCGTAAATTTCTCCTTGTCACGTGCTTCGCAAGTGACAGTCCTTGATCGGTGGGGCTGCGTTTGATCTGGACTCAACGTGTGTAGCAACAAGGGTCGCTCAATCAACGAGAATTGTGTGGCTGTTAATGGATTGGACTTAATTACATTGAACCATACCGAGCATTGCTTGTTGGGGAATGTGCATCCGATATGTTAATTTAAAAGTAGTAACTCTTCATCTTCTGTTATTTCTTCAATTGCATCTATTCCGTAGGCGATGGTGATGTAGATCCAGGAGACATGATGCTGCGATGATGGATTAATCTCAGACACGTCTTCATCTCGTAGCAAATGATTTTAATCTCCAGCACAACTATCAATCATGATGTTTGAGACCCTAATAGTTTGGGTCACTGATTGTATTTCTCTGATGTTTAAACTTCGAGGTAAGTGGAATTTTCAATCAGATGTAGGGTGCTCTAGATTCTCAATGTGTTGTTCCTTTACTTCAAATGCAGGTGTCGTTCTCCAATTAAGTATTAATGCTATGGATCGGAATATATCCCTCTAGAGAATCAAAGTCGGACTGTTGTATTGGGCGTTGATTCGACTCCATATCTCTCGATGCTCCTATATCATGTAAATGCAAATGACGCTCGAGGAACAGATGCCTTGGCTGGAGAATATGGAATGATGATTGTACTTCTCAAATATAGTGGTAGAGAGAAAAGCTGAAATCTCTCATCACATATTTGATCGGAGGTGTGAAGTTGTGATAGGTGTATGGAGAACTGGATCAATAAATTCTTTTATGTCATCATTCTACAAGTTGAAAATAGAGCTTCATTCCTGAGTAATTAGCTGCATTTCTTCATTTATTCTGCATAATTAGCATTCATGCATGTGTAAATAATATCTACCTTTTACCATTCATATTTATATTAAATAAGGAGCCAAATTCACTTGTAATTATTCACCTGTATATTAGCTAAAATACCATATTTGTATCTATTTTATACTAACTTTAAATCCATTAAAATCAGTCTATTGTGTATATATTACTAACACTAAAAAAGGATAAATATTAAAAAAATACTAACTTGTAAAATTGACCAATAAAACCCAAATCCAAGTTTAAAACTATGAACATTAAAATGTGCATATCTCTCTCATAGAGTGTCCGATTTAGGTCTACTCACTTTTAAAGTAATATATGATGAATCCATGAGTCATCGCCTTTATTCTTTCATTCTTCCTAAATCCTTGGTAAAATACATGTAAATAATCACTAATTTCATTTAATTATTATTCTAACCACAAATATTAATATTATATATTAAATGTTTACTTTTTTACCAAAATAAAAAAATAAAGATAAAAAGAAAAAAATAAAAGAAAAGAAAAGAAGGATGTATATAAAAGATATATAGACCAATCCTAACCCCAAAACCATGTCAATATTGACCTGGTCAATAAAAGAAAAAAGTACGGGGGGATATAAGGATCATAACCTATAAAATTTTCCAGAAAATCAAGACCAAAAAGATAATTTACCCATTTTCACCAAGTAAATACTTCACCTATTTTATTTACCATCAAAACCATCTCAAATCAATACATTCTTTTTATAGAAGGTGTTCATAAAAATATATATTATTTATAAAAATATCAGAAAAATATTTCAGTATAAATATAAAATTACCGCAATGAACCATAAAAGCCATAAAAGCCGACTTTCTAGGTTCATAACTATTTATAAAAAATTCCAAAATGACCAAACTCACTTTTAAAATCTATTTTGTACATAATACTATTTATTAAAAATATCAAAAAAATATTCGAATAAAATCGGAGAAGATTCTCCTAAATAGTACATAATACTATTTATGTATTATATGTAGAATCTTCTCCTATTTTTAATTAAATCACTGTAACCCGATTAACTTATTTATTTTCCTAAAATCCTCTAAAATTGAATATAAAAATATAATTAAGCTAAAATACCAATAAAACCCGAAGCCTCGAAGCCGCTACTTTTTTCTTCCGGACCTCATAACTCGGTCGTATGAACTCTGATTTAAGCAAACTCGGTCCCAAAAATCATATTTTTCAATTATCTAGAAAATGACACTAGTTTCGTTAAAATAGGAGTTAATGCGAAAAACACGATTTTCAGGTCCGTATTGGTATATTGTACAATAAACCGTAACTTATATTATTATTTAATACATTAATCCTTTACTTTTATTTAAAAATAAATAATACTTCATTTATTTAAATTATTTTTAAATTAATTTAATATTTTAATTAATTACTTAATTACATACTTAACTATTTATTTATTAATTAATTAACCTTATTAACCATATTTAATTCTTAATTATTTATTTAGTTACGAAATTAATAATTAATTACTAATTATTTAATTAACTAATTATTATTATTAATTATTTACTTTAAATAATTGATTTAATTTTATTTATTCCCTTTTCTCTCTCCCCCTTTTCTTTTCTTTTCTCTCTCTTACTTTTCTCTTTTATCTCATCTTCTTCCTCCATCTTCTTCTTTTTCCTCCCACCTCCTCTTCTCCTCTTCCTCTCCAACCACCGGCCATCAACTGCCTCAACTGTTCGTCCAACCGTCGGGCTTTTGTTACCACCGCCGGTGACGGTATCCTACCTCCTCTTTAAATAGGGCCGACTCCCCAATTTGGAGAATCTATTCGCCATTCCATCTACCTTCAGTTCGGTGAGCTCCGGAGCGAGAGCGAGCTTGGGTGACAGCTGAGCATCCTCGATTCTGTTGCAGCGAGGAGAAGAGAGAAGGTTGGCGAGATAATACGCCTCGACGAAGCCCTGCTACGCTGTCGCATCCTAGCATCCGCAACCAGCCGATTGCGCCGAGTCCACCACCCACGGAGCGCCGTCGAGCTCCGGCCACATGCAACTATTTACATCATCTATAACCTCCGTCTAGGTTAGTAATCCTTCCTATGCCCTTCTTCTCCCATTTTTTTCTCTGTCCATCTCTTCCTTTCTGTGATTCTCTATCTTGGTTTTATCCCAACCCTCTAATTTACTTTCGATTGATCTGATTAGAATCCAACCCGTTTCATTAGACCTTTGATTTTCCGTTTCGATGCAAATCTCCTCATCTATATTCAACTCCGGTCACTGAATTTTCGATTCCAAAGCCTCACCCAATTCGTTTTCTGCTGCTTCGCATTTTTTTCTCATCCATGTTTATCTCGTATGGATTTGAGCATATAGATTATCATTTTCCACATGCAGAGGTTCACAATTCAATTCCATTCATTTTTGCACATAATAATGGCCGAAGTTCATCTTCGAGCCCTAATTTCAGTTACAGATCTTAAACAATGTCAAAATGTCTTGAATTTGGAAGCCATTGCAACCTCGAAGTATTGACGCACTGATCACTACAGTCGATTATCAAACGACGATACTGCCATTGGTAAAAATCCGTCGCCGGAGGACAAAAGCACCGATGCACTTCAAGGATTACCCTTTAAATCCGAGTACAAAGCATCGCGGCCTGGAGCATCGACTGTTGTATGCAAGATTTGGGATGAACATATGAAAGTTTGTGTCAACATCGTCCGATGAGAAATTAAGAATTCATCCAAGTCGTTGATCGACCACGAAGCCGACTCCACCGCTGAAGGGAGCTTCACGCTCTGTGTGATGTTTCAAAAGTCTGCACGTGAGGATCACGCGAATCAGGGAGTTTTGCAGATAATACCCCCGAACCATATTATATTTTACATCCTAGTACAGGTGTTGAAGAACCACTTGATCGACCTCAAGCTTATGAGAATTTTGCGTGAAGACTCTCTCCACATTTGATAATTGCAAGTTGGTCCAGAGGGCAGAACCATCATGTGAGCAGCACGTGATTATTTGGGGGCAATTGCACAGATAACCCCTCCGCATTTACATTTTGCTATGCTCACCCTCTCATTTCTAGAAAATCATATCCATCCCCCAACTTGTATATAATTACCTATACATATTCTAATACATCGTAAATAAAAATCTAAAATACAAAAACATATAATAAAATACATATAAATATAGTATTTCATATTTTATAGTATTAAATAATATTTTGAACATTTTAAAAATAAAAATACTTTTTAGCATGGAATAATTCTTTAAAACACTTAAAAAAGTATAATAAACCTTAAAGCCATATATAGAAAAAAAACTCTCTAAAAAATCACATAAAAATTACCATTCATATATTCTATCTTTTTTGCGTAATAAACCAAAACAAATATAAAAATTAAATAAAAATCTAAAAAATATAAAACACATTAAAACTTGTAAAAATCATATTTAAATCAATAAAAATCTCCTAAAAACGCACAATATTATTGGAAAGATAATTTCACATACGTTCTAATAAAAATAAAATAAAAATTTTTTCATATTAATTTCAATTTTAAAAATCAGAAGAACGTCACAGTTTTTTTTAAAAAAAGGGGTTTTCACCTCAAAAATAAATCAAACTTAATAAAAGAATTAAAAACCTTTAAAAAAACCATAAAAATAGAAAATAATAATAATACATAAATTTAATAAAATTAAATCAAATAAAAATTAAAAACATTTTCTAATAATAAAAAATTATAAAATGTTTAAAAATTACAAAAACAATATAAAATTCATTAAAATTTTAATAAAAATCAGAAAAATCCTTGAAAAATAAAATAAAAATTAGGAGACTTTTTACCTAAGTTAGTTTATCAATTTTCCCTAGTTTAAAATAGTTTACCTCCCTGAGTTCGACACTCCCGTGCTTAACAACTATACACTTAAGTTTAGGAGTATAAATAAAAATAAGAAGATTAATTAAAATTTAATCTTTTCTGACAAAACTCAACTGGTCGATTCAACGACTGTGAAATTATTTCTTTCTCTTTTGTAGGAATAAGAAGCAGGCCGGGTGACATTTTTCAGATTGCGTCGTGGCCGAGGAGGCAACGCTAGCGAAGATCGTAGACATTGATTTAGGAATTCTCTTTGTGCCATTTTATTCTCTAACTTCACGGTTTTTTATTTCTGATTTGTGCAGCAAAGGTTGAGCTGCACAATTGAGAACTATAAAAGCCGCAGAAATTTCCTTTTTTGTAATTTCTTGTAGAAAATATAAAAAATCAAGGACACTTGCTCGTTTCTTTATTTTCTTAGAAAGGGACCTCCTAAAGGCATCCCGAGTTGTATCTTTCTCGGGGTCTGTTTCACCAGGGTTGTACTCCTGGGGAGTAGGGCACTCACCGCGGCTTTTTCGCTCGCATTTTCTCGACGATTTTTCACGGCTTTTCGAGATAGGTGTCTGTTAGGATTTTTACGGTTTTCCCCTTGTCTGCGTAATCATAGCTTTGATGCTTACTTAGGATACGACACTTAAGTGCTTGTATCGAGGACCAACCCAAAAAGACAAAAAGAAGTTAAATGATTTTCTCTGAGAATATCCAAAAAAAGTGATAACCGAAAATAAAATAGGGACTGGTAAATTTTACTCGATCCTAAAAACAAAACGTAAGGACTCCACTTATTTTGGGGAGAGCAATCCCCGCAATTACATCGTAGGTACACTCTCCAGATCAATGAGTGAGGGACATCACATAAGGTAGAGCCAGAGCTCGAGATTTTTCAAGAGACTACTGCGACCATATAGTTAATCACTATACTATTTAGTGAGGACTCTCGGGTAGCCGACAACGGTCCGGGTTTCTTAGTAGAGTGGAAGGTTTAGAGGACACTGCATAAGCCTCGATCCTCAAGTAACACGGATT
Organism: Ottelia alismoides; assembly: GCA_037367405.1. Classification (NCBI taxonomy): domain Eukaryota; kingdom Viridiplantae; phylum Streptophyta; class Magnoliopsida; order Alismatales; family Hydrocharitaceae; genus Ottelia; species Ottelia alismoides. The sequence continues at coordinate 1,349,904 of JAZKJV010007409.1, read as the reverse complement.
GTCGGCAACAGTCCGTACTTACTTCCATACTGGCTGGGAGGAGGCGATTTTTTATAAGGACTCGAGACAGTCTTGAGGAAAAGTTTTGGTACCTATTAAGTCCATGCTAATCTGTGAAAACCTACTTGCCAAATAACCCTAAAATTGAAAAGATAAATGCCGAACTCTTGCGGTCATCACCAAGGTTGTGTTGGTGAACTCCAGGTTTGCTTGGGGTTTATTTGTGGTGTTAGTTCTTTATATTCCAGATCTTAATCTCATCAATCAGCTGTCATCTTACTTTCAAGATGATGGGTTGACGATCACTTCGGTTGACTCTTACGGTACTGCTCGCACACACTCGTACCCATCTATCTAGATTGGTTCAAGAGGACCCTCTCTTCGAACCTAAGATCTATAAACCTCCTCCGTAATCTCGTCTCCTAGCTCTGTTCACGAGAACCTTCTGTTTGAGCCAGACTCAGGATAACAGTCTTCTTCTAGTTGTAACTCTGACCCTGGAAATTCTTTTCAGATTCCTTCTCTTAGTCATTCGTTATCATCATCACCTGTGGTTCACGAGAATTCTGTCTGTGAACCTGAGTTCTTTCAGCAGTTAAACATTGATATGAATTATTCTGATCTAAATTCTTTTTCTTTTCAAGAAACTATGGCTGGAAAAGGACCACAGACCACTTCGGTTGTGATTGATCAGGCTGCAATCAATAATGGTCTACTTGCTTCCCTTGAGAACATGCAGAATCAGATTAGGGAGAAAGGGAGACTCGTAATCGATGTTAGAGCTGAGCTGACCCAGTTGTGAGCACAACGCAACAATCATGATGATGAAAATCCAAGAGTTGATCATCCAAGACCTGAGGACCAGGATCAACCAGATGGAGCAGATCCGAACCACACAATGCAACATGTCTACAACCATGGAGCTACTACGACTCATCGATGGATCCGTCTCCCTGTAATTCATTGGAACTTCGAGTTCCGTCCTCAGACAATTCAGCTACTACCCAAGTTTCATGGGCTTTCTACCGAGGAGCTGCATCTTCGCCTTCAAGAATTCGAGTTGATCTGTAGTACATTGCACGATGCACACGTGAACGAGGTTATGATCAAGTTGATCGCTTTTCCTTTCTCCCTCGTTGATCAAGCAACCTACTGGATGAAACACTTAGGGAGATATGTTTCGACATGGGAGGAGCTACGCATAGCATATTTGAACAAGTATTACCCTCTCGGTCGAATGAATGCTGCTAGAGCTATGATCAGTAATTTCACTATGATCGGGAACGAGCAGTTCCACAAGGCATGGGATTGTTTCAGAGAGCTCATTGACCGGTGTCCCCATCATGAACTTTCTAATCCAACTCTTGTATAGAGTTTCTTTAAAGGGCTGACACTGGAGTTACAGGGACTGATGAATTCTTCCTGTAGTGGATCATATTTTTCAATGCATGAGGACCGAGTCTGGGCCATTTACGAGAAAATGGCAGAGGTTTACACAACAATGTCCCAAACTGGGGTCCTCAATAAGACGAAACCACCTACATATCACCAGCACTACCGGGTGGCACACACTGAAGGGAATCCAACTACGACTGTTTAAACACATTTTGAATCCTCATTAGCTGATATGGGTATTATTTACCCGAAGTTGGATCGAATGGAGATTATTGAGAAAAAGTGCAAGAATATGGACAAGCTCCATAAGATCGACGATCTTGAGAGATGTTTAAGTGATCTGAAGATGAAAATCATGTGCCTTAAAGAGATTCAGACTGAATCTGCGAAGTCTTTGAGATCACAGGCTGACTCGAACAGCCGAGACCGAGGCATACTTCTGCGACCACCAGTTCAACACATATACCATGTCCATTATGATTCGACTTACCAGTCTCTGGCTTATAATCAGAGCTCGCAAACACCATCATCCGATACCTAGATGGTGGTGTACCAAAGTGATCAGCCATTGGCATCTATGCCCCCAACATATTCTGAGATGTATGAGCCATTGACTGAGGCCAATGGGATTTGGTATGATCGACCGCAGCAACCAGGGATTCGTGGTGATCACCCTGGCTTTTGATGGTCCACATGAGGTGCCTCTTCCCAGTAGCCACCGCATGCACCAATAGGGCAAACCAGAGAGTTTCAGCAGCATGCAGGTCCTCGTCAATTTCAGCAAACTCAATGGAGGCAAAACTCATATCCGTCTCAGTATCAGCAGCCTCTTCAACAACAGTCAGCTCCGCAACAGCCTCAGTATCATCGAGGCAACATGGTCCCTTCCATGATAACTCAGCTTTAGAATATCTCGCTAATCTTATTACTGACCAACAGTCCGCATTTAGGCGAGAAATGGATGAGTTCAAGACTCATGTTATTGACCTGGTCTAACGGAAGTCTACCATACCTGCTCAGATAGAGCTGAATCCAAATAATCTGAAGATGAAGTTAGAGTGGGTAGATTTGATCACGTCCACCCTCCAGTCATAGGTATTTTCAGATGACTCTCTTTATCGTGATAACATTGATTTTATCTCTCTTAGGAGCAGTATGATAGCAGTAGACGGAGACTCTACTAGGTCTGAAGATGACATTCTGGACAACACAAGAAAGCCAATAGAAGACATCGATGGTGAACTGAAGCCGCAACCTTTGACGATATGGATGGTGGTGCTAAAGCCACTAAATCTGAAGAGATACAGCCAGAGCTGAATGCTGAATCAGCTACTTTACATTTCTTTGTAAATAGTGATGATGATAGGAAAGCTTATAAAAATGTACAAAAGAGAAGAAATCGGAAGAGAAATAAAAATTAGACAGTCGATCAACTTCGAGATCATGGATTGTTCTGATGATTCACAAAAAGCAAGTCCTTGTTTTGCAAAATACATTTCCTTCTACTTCTTCTAATCCTCTGATTGTACAGACTAACTAGGAGGATGTACATATTCCTTTTCCCGAATCACTTTGCTTAGGAAAAAGGCGATAAAAAATAAAACACCAAAAAGAATCAAATATTGGATCTGACAAAAGAGATGCTCGATAAATTCACCATTCAGCTCACTCTTTCGGAAGCCTTGGCACACATCCCTCTTATGCAAAAAGGACTCAAAGAACGAACCACCATTCACAAATAGAAGAGGCAACGTAAACACTATTCTGAAATCCATGTGTTGACCAAGGAGACTTGTCATGCCATCCAGAATCATCTCCCAACCAAAAGATCAGACAGGGGAGCACCGTATGTCAGATGCAAAATCCTCGATCAGACTTTTGATCGAACTCTTCTAGATAGCGGATCGTCAATTAATCTCCTTCCCACTTCGTTACTTGATAAGTTTGAGTTCGGACCTCTTAGACCAAGCAGAACGGTCTTACAGTTTGCTGACAGATCGATCAAGAGGCCGAAGGGATTAATCGACGACGTTATCGTCACCATTGATGGTTTGAAACTTCCCGTGGACTTCGTCGTGTTGGACATGATGCTCCCTGAATGTGTGATCGATACCCCAATCATATTAGGACGACCTCTTCTGGACACATCGATGGCTATATCCGACTATGGTACAAGGAAGGTGTACTTTCACATCCAAGGCGAGAGTATACATATATAGACGATCCAAGATCTCAAGGTCAAATCAGAAAAGTCAGAGAGAGCATCTGATGACGAACCCGATAGTCATCAGGATTGTGATTTCATGCAAACAAACGATGAAGCCGTTTGGGCCGAACCAAGCATACATTCTTTCATCACACCTTCAGGAGAGTCTGAGTTGCATATACTATATGAAGACAGATTTGATAACATAGTCTTAGAGCAGATAAAGTCACAGGATGAGGCTGACGATTCTGATGATGATCATTCAGATTTTCGATCTTGTTGTTTCAAATTTGATCCCTCCGATATGGACGTGGATTTTGATTGGCAATGTTTTGATGAGTATGTTCCACGTCTAATTTCAGATGAGCCTACAATCAACCAGGAGACCGAGCCCATATAGCAAAGTCAACAATCAGAAAAAGCAGTCTCCAGATTTTTTTAAGTCAGAGTAGGCTGAGCTCTCGCATACCGATCTAGTAGCCTATACTCAGGCCCTAGTCAAACCCACTCTTCTTGTTCCTTCTCCCCTGAGCTTAAACTGTTACCTCTATCAATGAAATACTGATTCCATGCTGGAGAATCTAAAATGTTTCCGGTCATCATCTCTTCCAATCTGACCAAAGATTAGGAATCTCGTTTGATGGAGATTCTTGAGAAGAATCGCAAGGCAATCGGGTGGTCCGTAGAGGATCTCCATGTGATTAGTCCGGCTCTATGCTCCCATCACATCTTTTTCGAAGATGATGCCAAGCCTTTTCATGAGTTTTAGCGTAGGCTGAACCTGAATCTTCGAGAGGTGGTTATGAAGGAAATATCCAAGTAGTGGAGCGTTGATTTTATTTATCCCATCTCCGACTCGAAATGGGTTAGTCCGTTACATGTGGTACCCAAGAAGACGGGTATCACTACAGTGATCAATGAGGACAGAGAGGAGATCGCTACTTGAGTACCAACTTCTCGGTGCGTCTGTGTGGACTACATACGTTTGAATCAGGCCACCAAGAAGGATCACTTCCCGCTACCGTTTATCGATCGGATTATCAAGAGGTTAGCCGGGAAGAGCTATTATTTTTTTCTTGATGGATACTCGGGATATAATCAGGTGGCAATCGCGCCTAAAGATCAGGAAAAGACAGCGTTTACCAGCCCATTCAAAACATATGCTTTCTGACGTATGCCCTTTGGATTATGTAATGCTTCGGCTACATTCCAGAGGTGCATGCTCTCGATTTTCTCAGACATGGTATGCAACTTTTTATAGGTATTCATGGATAATTTTCCGATCTACGACAATGATTTCGACTCCTGACTTTCTAGCCTAGATCGAGTGCTTCAGAGGTGCACTGAGGTAAACCTCATTCTTTCTTGGGAGAAAAGTCATTTCATGATGACTCAAGGGACAGTCATTTGTAATATCATCTTTGGCAGGGGCTTGGAGGTCGATCTGACCAAGGTGGACATCATCAAGAAGCTCAATCCACCGTCCAATTTGAAGCAGTTACAGTCTTTTCTAGAGCATGTCGATTTCTATCGACAGTTCATTCAGGACTTCAGTAAAATTGCCCGATCGTTATCTGATCTTCTCGCGAAATACATCGAATTTATTGTCGGTGAAAAGTATCTTTCAACATTTAACACACTCAAGAATATGGTTGTAGAGGCTCCTGTCCTTCAGCCACCCGCTTGGTCTCTTCCATTAGAGATCATGATGTATGCCTCCTATTTTGCCGTTGGGGCTATGTTGGGACAGAGGAGGGATGGTCTGCCTTATGCCATACACTATGCTAGCAAGACTTTGGATTCCGTGCAGCGGAATTACACTATTACAGAGAAAGAAATGCTAGACGTGTATTTGCCTTAAATAAATTTAGATCCCACATCTTAGGATCAAAAATCATGATTTTCACTAATAATACCACCATCCGATATTTAATGGATAAGAAGGATTTGAAGCCGCGTCTGACCAGATGGATCCTTCTACTCCAGGAGTTCGACATGGAAATCAAAGATAAGCGTGGAGTCAAGAATGTGAAGGTGGATCACCTCTCCTGATTAGAACTCCCTGAGACTTCTGAGTTTGATGCACATATCACAGAGACCTTCCCTGACAAGGCGATTCTTGATGTCGCCTCGATGACATGGTATGCCGACATTGTGAACTTTCTTGTTGCTAAGAAAGTTCTACAAGGTTGGTCCAGACAGATGCTTGAGACTTTCCTTGTGAAAGCCAAGTCTTACCATTAGAAGGATCCGGTCTTTTATCATGAAGGAGCGGATTCCGTCCGGCGTCGATGTATTCCTCAGGAGGAATACCAGAGTGTCCTCACTTATTGCCATAAATTTTAAGCTATAGGACACCGTTCAAGGAAGTGGACAACACAGAAGGTGCTTCAGTCCGATCTTTGGTGGCCTACTCTCATTGGGGATGCCCACGCTTTTGTAAAGAGATGTACTGACTGTAGGAAAATGGGTACTTGCGGACATAGAGATATGATGTCGATGCAGCCGATTCACTTTTACGAAGTTATCGACGCAAGGGGCATCGACTTTTAGGCTTGTTTCTTAAGAGTCAGGGATTTGAGTATATTCTTCTGGTTGTAGATTATGTGAGTCGTTGGGTAGAGGCTATCCTACCTGAAACACGGATGTAAACACAGTTTGCAAGTTTCTAAGGAAACTCATCATTACGTGGTTCGAGGTCGCTCGAGTTTTGATCTCATACGTGGGTAGCCATTTCATCAACGACAAGGTAATGGCTCTTGCTATTGCGTTCAGCATAGATCATCGGGTTGCTACTCCGTATCATCCTCAGATGAATGGTCTAGCCAGAGTTTCGAATAGAGAGGTTAAGATGATCTTGCAGAAGCTTGTTCGCCCAGACTGAAAGGATTGGTCACAGCTTTTGGACTCAGTTCTTTAGGCGTATAGGACATCTTTCCAAACTCCATTGGGCACATCTCCCTTTCGACTCATTTATGGCAAGCCATGTCACTTACCAGTGGAAATCAAACACACATCTTTTTGGGCAGTGTTGATGTGATTTTGCGCGGTTTAAAAAGTTAGTTTTATCTAGTAGTTGTTGTTCCATGAAAAACCACAATCAAATAAATAATATTACAACTACAAGCATGATGAAAATAACAGAGATGTTTAATGCAAGAAGAGGTTCGTATCTGTAGAGACTAAGCAAACTCGTTTTTTTGGTTCTTATTTAAAATCTGATTCGAATTTAGATCCCTAGCGACAAAAGAAAAATTATAAGAAAATGCGATATGTGGTTATTTTCGAGAACTTAGATTGAGTAAATGTGGATATGAGTGCAACTTAGTGAGGAAATGAGGGTTGACTTGCAATTTAGTAGGGAAGAATTTAAAATTACTTGCAACATTTCAAGATATAAGAAAAGATGTAAGAGTTGGAATGCATATGTTGAGAAATAAACTAGAGTAAATAAAGGATGTTACCAAAAAGCTGTTTCATCAAATTTAACTTAAACAAGAGTTACTAACATAACAAAGTGCAAGGGAGATGTAATAAAAAATGAGAAAGGAGGTGCTTCTCTATTAAGATCCGGAATGAAGACGATGACGATGACGGCGGAGATGGATGCACGGCTTGCTAGACACATGCGCGAGGAGGCAGTGACAACGAAGGCGCGTGGAGACGAAGGCGCGTAGGCTGATCGCACACGCGGGTTGCACAGGGAAGATGCATGGTCTGATCACGCGTTGGCTGGAGTGCGCGGGGAAAGTAGTCGACGTCAAGGAGGTTTGCCGCTGGCTGGTGGTGTGCGAAGGAGGGACGCATGAGGAAGCGAACATGCACGGGTTGGTGGCGTGTGTGGGCTGCTGGCCGTGAGGGAAGAGGATGTGCACGTCGAAGAAGTACACGAGCTGCTGGCCGCGAGGGAGGAGGTGTCTTTGGCAAGAGAGAGATGGGGTCGTCGGGGAGAATGAGACCCGCAGAGAGAGTTGTTAGTGGGAAAATGGATTATCGAGAGAGAGAGAGAGAGAGAGAGAGAGAGAGAGAGAGAGGGGACATATGTGTATGGAGGGAGAACGCATGGTAGGGGGTTCTGGAATGGAGAGAAAATGTGAGGGGCCAGATATCTCGGAGAGAGAGAGAGAGAGAGCTTGAGCCTTTTTATAGTTGCAACATACGGTTACCTGTAAAGGAAAGAAAGAATGAAGTCTTTTTTACTATCTCATGCACATAAAGACAAAAGTTAATACATGCATGGGGAAGGAGTGCATGGGGAAGGTGTACGTGAGGTGCTCTATGCACTTTGGGAAATTCTTGGGTATTTTGCACAAATCAACCTCCCATTTTCTTTCCAAGATAAAATGTTAAGGAAAATGGAGAGCCAATTTTGAATAGAACAATGTGTTTGACTATTGATAAAATTCAATGTTGTGAATATTAATTCAATACAATTTTATATTATCCTTGATGTAATAAAAACAAATATTATTTGTTAGATTATGAAGATAATTATTTTAAGTTATATCTTGATGATTTAGTATGGACCTTCCTTAATTTTAGTAAAATATAATACCACCATAGAATCCATAAATAATATGCAACTAGATATTTTTGAAAACATTTTATCCTTGTATATAGATATGATATATTAATTTATGTATAGATTTGATCGATTATGTGTAATTAAGATGGTTTTCTCCGATGTGCATATGGAATAAATAAGATGTAGATTGTGTGAATTTGGAGTTTTATAAATCAAATATTAAGGTTGTACTCCACATAATTTAAGCATGTTATAATTTAATATAATGTAATAATCACACCCCCATACTTAAATCTTCCTAGTCTCGAGCAAGAATAAGATAAATAATAATGAAGGTCAAGGGAAATAGTCAAGATAGATCGGGTGAGGGTTTGCAGCAGACATACCCACAAAGTCTCGAGTTTTCAGATCCTAACCACACAAATACTCAGACTTCAATAGAGTTAACCCATGGATTAATGATTTGTTCGAATTGTCGACTTTACTTGAGTTTTGTAATTTCAACAGCCTTCCAGTTCCAACAAAATCAGACATGGCTTCAGAAGGTCGATCAAGTCAGCGCATCCCTAAGAAACAAGTATTCTCTTTGACTTTGAATGGATATAGACAGTGTTAGTGATGTTTTTGCTTTCGTGAGTCAAGAGAACGAGCTAACAACACAATCTATCAAGGTACCGAATGATTCCCTACATATATAGCCTAATTCCTCACCAGAATTCAGGCATATTCTCTTTTTACCCAAGTATGTCAGCATAAAAAATAGGTCATAGTTCATTGGAGAATGGGACTTAATTTTTGGGGTTTTCCGTAGACCACTTTGGCCCGTTGCTCTAATTATTTTCCTTTTGCAGAGCATAACCCTGGGCCTCTTTGGGCCTCTTTTAAGAAATTAGGTTGCATCATTGGGCTGCTACCACGGCTTATTAGTGGAGAAGGGTTTTTTGTGGTCTTCTTTTACTTCGCACATCTTTGCATGATTGGTGGTTTTTGGCATTCTTCTGTATTGTGATATGCCTTTTTGTGGTGCTTTTGCTTTGGATTTGGCATCAAAGATAGTATCGACTTAATATTAATTTTGGAGGCTCGATACTGGCTTATTTGCTGACACACTTAGACTAGAGAGATCATGTTGCTCCTGAGTCAGGTTCCTTCACTGACTATAGACAAGGTTCAGGCATTGGCACAACCAAGAGGACAACTCCTCACATCAACTAGATTGTAATTGTATCTCATAAAATAAACTCAATCATGCTAAGTGGAATGTGCAGTTGCTTAATATCTAATGTAGAGTTTAAGAGTGCTACTAATTTCTCAGGTGATCTAGTTAGATACAGAAGTTCATTCACCAGTGGAGTTAGTGGAATTAAGAGAATAAAGTCCACATGGACCTGAAGAAAGCATAAAAACTCATGCCTAGTGAAATTATGATGGAAATAAGTTGATTAGGGTCAACTCAGCTTCAGTCTATGATCAATGCAATGAAGAGCTGGTTTCTTAAAAATAAGATAAAAATAGAGAGGAAGGACATATTTTTGGTGGTTTTTGAAAAGGTTTAGCATTGTTTTGGAAAAATATTTTGAGGGAATTTTGCAAAAAAAATTATTTGATTTTTTTGTGAGTATGCAAATGTTTTTTTAGAAAACATTTTTCAAGATAAATATGCAATTTTGAAAATTATAGAATTTTGAGAAATTTGCAGACACCTCCATGCTTATCAGAAACCATGTCTTCATGGTGAAAACGAAAATTAATAAGAGGACCAAATGATCAAGGGAGTGTAATGATGCAGGAGTAGTTCATAGTGTTTTTATTTTTGTTTGTTTTATATTTTTTAGTTTTCATTATTTTTCTACTATTTTTGGATTTGTAATTTTCAAAAGGCTACCCCTATACTTATTTAATGCTAAGAAGAAGAAAAATAAATTTAAAATGCAGAGAAAAGAAACATACCTATGGGCGTGGATCCACAAAATGTTGTTGGTTTAACATCCCAACTTGACAATTCAGCTTTTCAAGAGTATCCATTATTACGTGTGAGTGCAGAAGCTGTGTTCAGAAAACCCCGATGAAACCATTGGTTCAAAATGAATATCATGACCAAGATGTGGGAGTATGGTTGATGGGTTTGATAGATGTGTGATATCATTAACATAGTGAAGAGTAATTGGTTAGTGAACATGAATGCGAGATGAAGTTGTCTGATCTTGGACTAGATGTAATGGGAGGGGAATAGGTGAATTGGTGATGGGCTCATGGACCAGACGTTGGTTTAATGGGTTGAAGTCAAGCTCCAAGTGACCAAGAATTGATGCTTCCATCAAAGAAGGTTGAGTGGTTATAAGCATGTGATCCTCCAACATATATTATGATAAATCATCATTTTCCCTCAAATAATCATCATGGCTATTTTCGGTGGCATCTTTTGTGAATTTCATTTCAGTTCTCTGCTTGAGCCACGAGGGTGATTCTCTCCCAGAAATATGATTTGGGTATTCAAAGGTCAGGAGCAGGGGAGTGTTGGCTATTGAATTAGGAGGTATGACAATAGAGGTCGGATTTGGCAAAAACTGTGTCACATGAATGATTGAATGATTGTCTTCGAATGTTTTGATTAGTTCCTCGTTTTCATTCCAAAAAGAATCAGAGAATAAAAAATCATTTTGATCAGATTATGACTCAGTAGTAGAAGATGTATTCTTATAGTCATCAACCTAATTGAGTGGATCTTCTTTCTCAATGGTCAAGGCAATGGAGTTGGAAATCTCATCTTTGAAAAGATCATCATAAAAGATCTTTAACATATAATCATGTGTTGGTTGGAAGAGAGTCTTAGTGCATGAATAAGTCAATTCATTGTCTACTATATCCACATATTAAAACTCTAAGTTTGGACTTTTTCATTAATCGTAGAATCACATCCAGAATTAACATCAAACATCAAATCTTCCTCGATTTCTTCGCTGGAGTCAATACCAATAATATCCTCAAATTCAACTATTATATCATACCAATCGACATTATTGGTAGAGTAAGGTTCATAACCTTCAGAATAGTCTAGGAAAGATCGATGCCATCATTAATACATGTATCCATCAAGAGAGGGTCGTGATCGAGTTGTATTAGGGGCGCGATCTCAATTTCAAAAATGTCCTTATTATACTCTCCGAAATCATTCTAATAAACATGATTCGTGAATGACTAAATTATATCACATTCCTCCTCAATTTCATACATAGATTCATATTCCATAAGACGCCCCTCAAGATCACAAAATGAAGTTTCATGCTCAAAGTTTTTGCGTCTTTCCAAGAGACAACATTCATCTATTAAATCATTGAGCATCTCAATTAATACATGGTCTGACACAGTTGGAGCGAAGATGGGGATATCATAAAATTTCGCCAATCTGGGTTTAAGGAGACATGGAAATGGCACTATTTCATCAATAAATTCTTCTTCTATACATCTCACATCTAGTTCATCAAAAGGAAGTATCATTGTTTGGTTCACTGATATTGGGACCCATTTTTCTTCTTCCCTTGAGTGTCTGAAATCCTCAATTTTCTTTTCTTGATGTTTATCAAAATATTGTTGAGATATATTGCATTCATCTGTCAAACTATTTGGCCTATTCATCAAGTGAGCACGACTTTCCAAAAGTCATTTACTGACATTCTCATGCATCCTATTACACTCATCCATAAGTGCTCTCTGGTTTTGTTGGATTTGGATAGCTAATTCATGAAGAGTATGTTGAGAGTAATTTTCATGGGTCGGTGATAGGGGTAAGGAGATTGAGCGAATTCTTAAAGAATCGGATATTAGTCCAGTATTCGAAATGGATGAGTGTTCTGCGTGTGAAAGTGGATTGGAAGAGACAAAGGAAGGGCATGCAGGAGAAGGTAATGCAAGAAATTCCTCTAATATAGGGTCATCATGGGGTGGTTTTGACGTTTGATCGGATGACTCGTTCTTTTTATGTTCCTGATCTTCTTGATATTTTTGCACTAGATGCATCATTTCATCAATCTCATGCTCAATCGGTAATAAAATAGGTGGATCAATGGGTCGAGAAGATCGTTTCCTATCCTCCAAATAATTCAATGCAAAAGTCCGATTCAACCTCATTTTTCGTGCATCTCATTGAGCATAACTTGAATTTTTTTCCATGAATAAAAATTCTCAAGTATAGACAAGTACACAATAGATTAATACAAAACAATTTGTTGATTCACCAACTCCAAACAAAAATTGCCGCGGAAGCGGTTATCTTTTCGATATTAATTAAATTATTCAACAAATATTATCAGAGAATTAAGAGTCCTTAATGAAGAGGTGGGTGTGGAAGATTGTGAGAAATCAATATCCTAATCCGACTGGGGGATGCAGGGTGCGGTACTCAGATCATTGATCTGCTCTCCCCACAAGAACCTGTGCCAAACGCGTCGAGGAGTTACGATCTCTCTCTGCAATTCCACGTAGAACCAGAGATTTTTATCTCTATCCTACGGTTCTATGTGCTTGTGAGTTTTGTGTCGAGGAGTTATGATCTGCTCTAACAGCTTTTTGGTCCCGTTGTATATATGGATTATATGTAGAATCTTCTCTGATTTTTAATTAAATCACCGTAAACCTGATTAACTTAATTATTTTCCTAAAATCCTCTAAAATTGAATATAGAAATATAATTAAGCCAAAATACCAATAAAACCTGAAGCCTCGAAGCCGCTACTTTTTTCTTCCGGACCTCATAACTCGGTCGTATGAACTCCGATTTAAGCAAACTCGGTCCCAAAAATCATATTTTTCAATTATCTAGAAAATGACACTAGTTTCATTAAAATAGGAGTTAATGCGAAAAACACGATTTTCGGGTCCGTATTGGTATATTGTACAATAAACCGTAACTTATACTATTATTTAATACATTAATCCTTTATTTTTATTTAAAAATAAACAATACTTAATTTATTTAAATTATTTTTTAATAATTTTTTTATTTTAATTAATTATTTAATTACATATAATTATTTAATTATTAATTAGTTAACCTTATTAACCATATTTAATTCTTAATTATTTATTTAGTTACGAAATTAATATTTAATTACTAATTATTTAATTAACTAATTATTATTATTAATTATTTACTTTAAATAATTGATTTAATTTTATTTATTTCCTTTTCTCTCTCCCCCTTTTATTTTCTTTTCTCTCTCTTACTTTTCTCTTTTCTCTCATCTTCTTCCTCCATCTTCTTCTTTTTCCTCCCACCTCCTCTTCTCCTCTACCTCTCCAACCACCAGCCATCAACCGCCTCAACCGTTCGTCCAACCGTTGGGCTCCCGTTACCACCTCCGGTGACGACATCATACCTCCTCTTTAAATAGTGCTGACTCCCCATTTGGAGAATCTATTCACCATTCCATCCACCTTCAGTTCGGTGAGCTCCGGAGCGAGAGCGAGCTTGGGTGACAGTCGAGCACCCTCGATTCTGTTGCAGCGAGGAGAAGAGAGAAGATTGGTGAGATAATACGCCTTGACGAAGCCCTGCTACGCTGCCGCGTCCTAGCATCCGCAACCGGCCGATTGCGTCGAGGCCACCACCCACGGAGTGCCGTCGAGCTCCGGCCACGAGCAACTATTTACATCATCTATAACCTCTGTCTAGGTTAGTTATCCTTCCTATGCCCTTCTCTTCCCATTTTTTTCTATGTCCATATCTTCTTTTCTGTGATTCTCTATCTCGGTTTTATCCCAACCCTCTAATTCACTTTTGATTTATCTGATTAGAATCCAACCCGTTTCATTAGACCTTTGATTTTCTGTTTCGATGTGAATCTCCTCATCTATATTCAACTCCGGTCAATGAAGTTTGGATTCCAAAGCCTCACCCAATTCGTTTTCTGCTGCTTCGCATTTTTTTCTCATCCATGTTTATCTCGTATGGATTTGAGCATATAGATTATCATTTTCCACATGTAGAGGTTCACCATTCAATTCCATTCGTTTTTGCACATAATAATGGCCGAAGTTCATCTTCGAGCCCTAATTTCAGTTACAGGTCTTAAATAGTGTCAAAATGTCTGGAATTTGGAAGCCATCGCAACCTCGAAGTATTGACGCTCTGATCACTACAGTCGATTATCGAACGACGAAACTGCCATTGGTAAAAATCTGTGGACGGAGGACAAAAGCACTGATGCACTTCAAGGATTACCTTTTAAATACGAGTACAAAGCATCGCGGCCTGGTGCATCGACTGTTTTATGCAAGATTTGGGATGAACATATGAAAGTTTGTGTCAACATCGTCCAACGAGAAATTAAGAATTCATCCAAGCCGTTGATCGACCACAAAGCCGACTCCACCGCTGAAGGGAGCTTCACGCTCTGTGTATTGTTTCAAAAGTCTACACGTGAGGATCATGCGAATCAGGGAGTTTTGCAGATAATACCCCCGAACCATATTATATTTTACATCCTAGTACAAGTATTGAAGGACCACTTGATCGACCTCATGCTTATGAGATTTTTGCGTGAAGACTCTCTCCACATTTGATAATTGCAAGTTGGTCCAGAGGGCAGAACCATCATGTGAGCAGCACGTGATTATTTGGGGGCAATTGCACAGATAACCCCTCCGCTTTTACATTTTGCTATGTTCACCCTCTCATTTCTAGAAAATCACATCCGTCCCCCAACTTGTATATAATTATCTATACATATTTTAATACATAATAAATAAAAATCTAAAATACAAAAACATATAATAAAATACATATAAATATAGTATTTCATATTTTATAGTATTAAATAATATTTTGAAAATTTAAGAAATAAAAATACTTTTTAGCATGAAATAATTCTTTAAAACACTTAAAAAAGTATAACAAACCTTAAAGCTATATATATAAAAAAATAAAACATTCTCTAAAAAATCACATAAAAATTACCATTCTTATATTCTACCTTTTTTTGCATAATAAACCAAAAAACAAATAAAAAAATTAAATAAAAATCTAATAAAAAACATAAAACACGTAAAAATTATAAAAATCATATTTAAATAAATAAAATCCTTAAAAACGAACAATATATTTTTGGAAAGATAATTTCACATACGTTCTAATAAAAATAAAATAATTTTTTTTCATATTAATTTCAATTTTAAAAATTAGAAGAACGTCACAGTTTTTTTAAAAAAGGGGTTTTCACCTCAAAAATAAATGAAACTTTTATAAAAAAAATTAAAAACCTTTAAAAATACATAAAAATAGAAAATAATAATAATACATAAAATTAATAAAATAAAATCAAATAAAAATAAAAAACATTTTCTAATAATAAAAATTTATAAAATATTTAAAAATTACAAAAAATGATATAAAATTCAAATAAAAATTAGAAAAATCTTTGAAAAATAAAATAAAAATTAGGAGACTTTTTACCTAAGTTAGTTTATCTATTTTCCCTAGTTTAAAATAGTTTGCCTCCCTGAGTTCGACACTCCCATGCTTAACAACTATACACTTAAGTTTAGGAGTATAAATAAAAATAAGAAGATTAATTAAAATCTAATCTTTTCTGACAAAACTCACCTGGTCTATTCAACGACCATGAAATTGTTTCTGTCTCTTTTGTAGGAATAAGAAGCAGGCCGGGTGACGCTTTTTAGATTGCGTCATTGCCGGGGAGGCAACGCTAGGGAAGACCGTAGATATAGATTTAGGATTTCTCTTGTGCCATTTTATTCTCTAACTTCACGGTTTTTTATTTCTGATTTTTGCAGCACAGGTTGAGCTACACAGTTGAGAACTATAAAAGCCGCAGAAATTTTCTTTTTTCTAATTTCTTGTAAAAAATATAAAAAATCAAGGACACTTGTCTGTTTCTTTGTTTTCTTAGAAAGGGACCTCCTAAAGGCATCCCGATTTGTATCTTTCTCGGGGTCTGTTTCACCAGGGTTGTACTCCTGGGGAGTAGGGCACTCACCGCGGCTTTTTCGCTCGCATTTTCTCGACGATTTTTCACAGCTTTCCGAGATAGGTGTCTGTTAGGATTTTTACGGTTTTCCCCTTGTCTGCGTAACCATAGCTTAGATGCTTGCTTTGGATACGACACTTAGGTGCTTGTATCGATCCAAAAAGACAAAAAGATGTTAGATGATTTTCTCTGAAAAATATCCAAAAAAAGTGATAACCGAAAATAAAACAGGGACTGGTAAATTTTACTCTATCCTAAAAACAAAACATAAGGACTCCACTTATTTTGGGGAGAGCAACCCCCGCAATTACATCGCAAGTACACTCTCCAGATCAATGAGTGAGGGACATCACATAAGGTAGAGCCAGAGCTCGAGCTTTTTCAAGAGACTACTGCGACCATATAGTTATCACTATACTGTTCAGTGAGGACTCTCGGGTAGCCGGCAACGATCCGGATTTCTTAGTAGAGTGGAAGGTTTAGAGGACACTGCATAAGGCTCGATCCTCAAGTAACACGGATTGCCGACAACGGTCCGTACTTACTTCCATACTGGCTGGGAGGAGGCGATTTTTTATAAGGACTCGAGATAGTCTTGAGGAAAAGTTTAGGCACCTATTAAGTCTATGCTAATCTGTGCAAACCTGCTTGCCAAATAACCCTAAAATTGAAAAGATAAACGACCGAAGTCTTGCGGTCATCACCAATGTTTAGTTGGTGAACTCAGGATTTGCTTTGCGTTTATTTGTGGTGTGAGTTCTTTATCTTCCAGATCTTAATCTCATCAATCAGCTGTCATCTTGCTCTCAAGATGATGGGTAGACGATCACTTCGGTCGACTCTTACGGTACCGCTCGCATGCAATCGTACCCATCTATATAGATTGGTTCTAGAGGACCCTCTCTTCTAACCTAAGATCTATAAACCTCCCTCCGTAATCTCATCTCCTATCTTGGTTCACGAGAACCCCTTGTTTGAGCTAGACTCAGGATAACATTCTTCTTCTAGGTGTAACTCTAACCCTGGAAATTCATTTCAGATTCCTTCTCTTAATCATTCGTTATCATCATCACTTGTGGTTTAGGAGAATTCTAACCGTGAACCTGAGTTCTTTCAGCAGTTAAACATTGATCTGAATTTTTTTGATCTAAATTCCTTTTCTTTTCCAGAAACTATGGCTGGAAAAGGACCACATACCACATCAATTGTGATTGATCAGGCTGCAATCAACAACGGTCTACTTGCTTCCCTTGAGAACATGCAGAACCAGATTAGGGAGCAAGGGAGACTCGTGATCGATGTTAGAGCTGAGCTGACCCAGTTGTGAGCACAACACAACAATCATGATGATGAAAATCCAAGAGTTGATCATCCAAGACCTGAGAACCAGGATCAAGCAGATGGAGCAGATCCGAACCACACAATGCAGCATCTCTACAACCCTGGAGCTACTACGACTCATCGATGGATCCGTCTCCCTGTAATTCTTGGGAACTTTGAGATCCGTCCTCAGACAATTCAGCTGCTGCCCATGTTTCACAAGCTTTTTATCGAGGAGCTGCATCTGTGCCTTCAAGAATTCGAGTTGTTCTATAGTACAGTGCACGATGCACACGTGAACGAGGATATAATCAAGTTGATCGCTTTTCCTTTCTCCCTCGTTGATCGAGCAACCTACTGTCTGAAACACTTAGGGAGATATGTTTCGACATGGGAGGAGCTACGCACAGCATATTTGAACAAGTATTACCCTCTCGGTCGAACGAGTGCTGCTAGAGATATGATCAGTAATTTCACTATGATCGGGAACGAGCAGTTCCACGAGGCAAGGGATCGTTTCAGAGAGCTCATTGACCGGTGTCCCCATTATGAACTTTCTAATCCCACTCTTGTATAGAGTATCTTTAGAGGGCTGACACTGGAGTTACAGGGACTGGTGAATGCTTCCTGTAGTGGATCATATTTTTCAATGCATGAGGACCGAGTCTGGGCCATTTACAAGAAAATGGCAGAGAATTACACAACAATGTCCCAAACTCGGGTCCTTAATAAGACGAAACCACCTACATATCACCAGCACTCCCGAGTGGCACACACTGAAGGGAATCCAACTCCGACTGATTAAACACATATTGAATCCCCATTAGCTGATATGGGTATTATTTACCCGAAGTTGGATCGAATGGAGATTATTGAGAAAAAGTGCAAGAATATGGACAAGCTCGATAAGATCGACGAGCTTGAGAGATGTCTAAGTGATCTGAAGATGAAAATCTTGTGCCTTCAAGAGATTCAGACTGAATCTGCGAAGTCTTTGAGATCACAAGCTGACTCGAACAGCCGAGACCGAGGCATACTTCCGCTACCACAAGTTCAGCACATATACAATGTGCATTCTGATTCGACTTACCAGTCTCTAGCTTATAATCAGAGCTCGCAGACACCATCATCTGATACCTGGATGATGGTGTACCAAAGTGATCAGCCATTGGCATCTATGCCCCCAACATATTCTGAGATGTATGAGCCATTGACTAAGTCCAATGGGATTTGGTATGATCGACAGCAACAACCAGGGATTCGTCGTGATAACCCTGGCTTTCGATGGTCAACAGGAGGTGCCTCTTCCCAACAGCCACCGCAGGCACCAATAGGGCAGACCATAGAGTTTCAGCAGCATACAGGTCCTCGTCAGTTTCAGCAATCTCATTGGAGGCAAAACTCGTATCCGTCTAAGTATCAGCAGCCTCTTCAACAACAGTCAGCTCCGCAACAGCCTCAGTATCATCGAGGCATCATGGTCCCTTCCATGATAACTCAGCTTTAGAATATCTCGCTAATCTTATTACTAACCAACAAGCCGCATTTAGGCGAGAAATGTATGGGTTCAAGCCGCATTTAGGCTCAGATAGAGCTGAATATGAATGATCTGAAGATGAAGTTAGAGCAGGTAGATTTGATCACGTCCACCCTCTAGTCATAGATATTTTCAGATGACTCTCTTTATCGTGATAACATTGATTTTATCTCTCTTAGGAGCAGTATGATATCAGTAGATGGAGACTCTACTAGGTCCGAAGATGACATTCTGGACAACACAAGAAAGCCAATAGAAGATATCGATGGTGAACTGAAGCAACAACCTTTGATGATATGGATGGTGGTGCTAAAGCCACTAAATCTGAAGAGATACAGCCAGAGCCGAATGATGAATCAGTTGCTTTACCTTTCTTTGTAAATAGTGATGATGATAGGAAAGCTTATAAAAATGTACAAAAGAGAAGAAATCGGAAGAGAAATAAAAATAAGACTGTCGATTAACTTTGAGATCATGGATTCTTCTGATGATTCACAAAAAGCAAGTCCTTGTTTTGCAAAAAACATTTCCTTCTACTTCTTCTAATCCTCTGATTGTACAGACTAACCTGGAGGATGTACATATTCCTTTTCCCAAATCACTTTGCTTAGGAAAAATGCGATAATAAAGAAAACACCAAAAAGAATCAAATATTGGATCTGACAAAAGAGATGCTTGATAAATTCACCATTCAGCTCACTCTTTCGGAAGCCTTGGCACACATCCCTCTTCTACAAAAAGGACTCAAAGAACAAGCCACCATTCACAAATAGAAGAGGCAGCATAAACACTATTCTGAAATCCATGTGTTGACCAAGGAGACTTGTCACGCCATCAAGAATCATCTCCCAACCAAAAGATCAGACACGGGAGCACTGTATGTCAGATGCAAAATCCTCAATCAGACTTTTGATCGTACTCTTGTAGATAGCGGATAGTCGATTAATCTCCTTCCCACTTCCTTACTCGACATGTTTGAGTTCGGACCTCTTAGACCAAGAAGAACGGTCTTACAGTTTGCTAACAGATAGATCAAGAGGCCGAAGGGATTAATCGATGACGTTGTCGCCACCATTGAGGGTTTGAAATTTCCTGTGGACTTTGTCATGTTGGACATGATGGTCCCTGAATGTGTGATCGATACCTCGATCATATTTGGACGACCTTTTCTGTACACATCAAAGGCTATTTCCGACTATGGTACAGGGAAGGTGTACTTTCACATCCAAGGCAAGAGTATACATATAGAGACAATCCAAGATCTCAAGTTCAAATCAGAAGAGTCAGAGAGAGCATCTGATGACGAACCCGATAGTCATAAGGACTTTGATTTCGTGTAAACAGATGATGAAGCCGTTTGGGCCAAACCAAGCATACATTATTTCATCACGCTTTCAGGAGAGTCTGAGTTGCATATACTATATGAAGACATATTTGATAACACAGTCTTAGAGCAGACACAGTTACACGCTGAGGCTGACGATTCTGATGATGATCATTCAGATTTTCGATCTTGTTGTTTCGAATCTGATCCCTTTCTATATGGACGTGGATTTTGATTGGCAAAGTTTTGATGAGTATGTTCCACATCTAATTTCAGATGATCCTACAATCAACCAGGAGACCGAGACCATATAGCAATGTCAACAATCAGAAAAAGCAGTCTCCAGATTTTTTTGAGTCAGAGTAGGCTGAGCTCTCTCATACCGATCTAGTAGCCTATACTAAGGCCCTAGCCAAACCCACTCTTCTTGTTCCTTCTTCCCTGAGCATAAAGCGTTACCTCAGTCAATGAAATACTGATTCCTTGCTGGAGAATCTAAAATGTTTCCGGTCATCATCTCTTCCAATCTGACCAAAGATTAGGAATCTTATTTGATGGAGATTCTTGAGAAGAATCGCAAGGCAATCGGGTGGTCCGTAGAGGATCTCCATGTGATTAGTCCGGCTCTATGCTCCTACCACATCTTTCTCGAAGATGATGCCAAGCCTTCTCATGAGTTTCTGCGTAGGCTGAACCTGAATCTTCAAGAGGTGGTTATGAAGGAAATATCCAAGTAGTGGAGCGCTAATTTTATCTAAGCCATCTCCGACTCGAAATGGGTTAGTCCTTTACATGTGGTACCCAAGAAGACAGGTATCACTACAGTGATCAATGAGGACAGAGAGGAGATCGCTACCCGAGTACCAACATCTAGGCATGTCTGTGTGGACTACATACGTTTGAATCAGGCCAGCAAGAAGGATCACTTCCCGCTACCGTTTATCGATCAGATTATTGAGAGGTTAGCCGGTAAGAGCCATTATTTTTTTCTTGATGGATACTCGAGATATAATCAGGTGGAAATCGCGCCTAAAGATCAGGAAAAGACGACGTTTACCTGCCCATTCAAAACATATGCTTTCTGATGTATGCCCTTTGTATTATGTAATGCTTCGGCTACATTCCAGAGGTGCATGCTGTCGATTTTCTCAGACATGGTATGCGACTTTTTAGAGGTCTTCATGGATAATTTTCCAATCTACGGCGATGATTTCGACTCCTGCCTTCTAGCCTAGATTGAGTGCTTCAGAGGTACTGAGGTAAACCTTGTTCTTTCTTGGGAGAAGAGTCATTTCATGATGACTCAAGGGACAATCCTTGGTAATATCATCTTTGGAAAAGGCAAGGTAGACATCATCAAGAAGCTCAATCCACCGTCCAATTTGAAGCAGTTACAGTCTTTTCTGGAGCATGTCAGTTTCTACCGACGGTTCATTCAGGACTTCGGTAAAATTGCCCGATTGTTATCTGATCTTCTCGTGAAATACACCGAATTTATTGTCGATGATAAGTACTTTTCAACATTTAACACAGTCAAGAATATTGTCGTAGAGGCTCCTGTCCTTCAGCCACCCGCTTGGTCTCTTCCATTAGAGATCATGATGTATGCCTCCGATTTTGCCGTTGGGGCTATGTTGGGATAGAGGAGGGATAGTCTGCCTTATGCCATACACTATGCTAGCAAGACTTTGGATTCCGTGCAGCGGAATGACACTGTTATAGAGAAAGAAATGCTAGACATGTATTTGCCTTAGATAAATTTAGATGTCACATCTTAGGATCAAAAATGACGATTTTCACTGATCATACCACCATCCGATATTTAATGGATAAGAAGGATTCGAAGCCGCGTCTGACCAGATGGATCCTTCTACTCCAGGAGTTTGACATGGAAATCAAAGATAAGCGTAGAGTCAAGAATGTGGAGGTGGATCACCTCTCTCGATTAGAACTCCCCGAGACTTCTGAGTTTGATGCACCTATCACAGAGACCTTCCTCGAGAAGGTGATTCTTGATGTCGCCTCGATGTTATGGCATGCCGACATTGTGAACTTTCTTATTGCTAAGAAAGTTCCACATGGTTGGTCCAGACAGATGCTTGAGACTTTCCTTGTGAAAGCCAAGTCTTACCATTGGAAGGATCCGGTCCTTTATCAAGAAGGAGCGGATTCCGTCTAGCGTCGATGTATTCCTCAGGAGGAATACTAGAGTGTCCTCACTCATTGCCATAAATTTTAAGCTATAGGACACCGTTCAAGGAAGAGGACATCACAGAAGGTGCTTCAGTCCGATCTTTAGTGGCCTACTCTCATTGCGGATGCCCACGCTTTCGTAAAGAGATGTACTGACGGTCAGAAAATGGGTACTTGCGGACATAGAGATATGATGCCGATGCAGCCGATTCACTTTTGAGAAGTTTTCGACGCATGGGGCATCAACTTTATAGGCCCGTTTCCTAAGAGTCAGGGATTTGAGCATATTCTTCTGGATGTAGATTATGTGAGTCATTGGGTAGAGGCTATTCCTGCCTGAAACACGGATGCAAACAAAGTTTGCAAGTTTATAAGGAAACACATCATTACGTGGTTCGAGGTCCCTCGGGTTCTGATCTCATACGGGGGTAGCCATTTCATCAACGACAAGGTAAGGGCTCTTGCTAACGAGTTCGGCATAGATCATCGGGTTGCTACTCCGTATCATCCTCAGACGAATGGTCTAGCCGAAGTTTCAAATAGGGAGGTTAAGATGATCTTGTAGAGGCTTGTTTGCCCAGACTGAAAGGATTGGTCACAACTTTTGGACTCGGTTCTTTAGGCGTATAGGGCATCTTTCAAAACTCCATTGGGCACATCTCCCTTTCGACTCATTTATGGCAAGTCATGTCACTTACCAGTGGAAATCAAGCACAAATCTTTTTGGGCAATGTTGATTTGATTTTGCACGGTTTAAAAAGTTAGTTTTATTAAGTAGTTGTTGTTACATGAAAAACCGCAATCAAACAAATAATATTACAACTACAAGCATGATGAAAATATAAGAGATGCTTAATGCAAGAAGAGGTTTGTATCTGTAGAGACTAAGCAAACTCGCTTTTTTTGTTCTTATTTTATACTTGATTCGAATTTAGATCTCTTGCGATGAAAGAAAAATTATGAGAAAATGTGATATGTGGTTATTTTCGAGAACTTAGATTGAGTAAATGTGGGTATGAGTGCAACTAAGTGAGGAAATGAGGGTTGACTTGCAATTGAGTAGGGAAGAATTTAAATTACTTGCAACATTTCAAGATATAATAAAAGATGTAAGAGTTGGAATGCATATGTTGAGAAATAAACTAGAGTAAATAAAGGATGTTAACAAAAAGTTGTTTCATCAAATTTAACTTAAACAAGAGATACTAATATAACAAAGTGCAAGGGAGATGTAATAAAAAATGAGAAAGGAGGTGCTTCTCTATTAAGATCCGGAATGAAGACGATGACGATGATGGCGGAGATGGATGCACAGCTTGCTAGACACATGAGCGTGGATGCAGTGACAACGAAGGCATGTGGAGATGAAGGTGCGTAGGATGATCGCACAAGCGGGTTGTGCAGGGAAGATGCATGGGTTGATCACGCGTTGGCTGGAGTGCGCGGGGAAGGTAGTCGGTGCCAAGGAGGTTGGCCGCTGGCTAGTGGTGTGCGAAGGAGGGAATCATGAGGAAGCGAACATGCACGGATTGGTGGCATGTGTGGGCTACTGGCCGCGAGGGAAGAGGATGCACACGTCGAAGAAGTACACGAGCTGCTAGCCGCGAGGGAGGAGGTGTCTTTAGCAAGAGAGAGATGGGGTCATCGGGGAGAATGAGACCTGCAGCGAGAGTTGTTAGTGGGAAAATGGATTATCAAGAGAGAGAGAGGACATATGTGTATGGAGGGAGAACGCATGGTAGGGGGTTCTGGAATGAAGAGAAAACGTGAGGGGCCAGATATCTCGGAGAGAGAGAGCATGAGCCTTTTTATAGTTGCAACATACGGCTACCTGTAAAGGAAAGAAAGAATGAAGAGTCTTTTTTACTATCTCATGTACATAAAGACAAAAGTTAATACATGCATGGGGAAGTAGTGCATTGGGAAGGTGTACGTGAGGTGCTCTATGCACTTTGGGAAATGCTTGGGTATTTTTCACAAATCAACGTCCCATTTTCTTTCCAATATAAAATGTTAAGGGAAATGGAGAGCCAATTTTGAATAGAACAATGTGTTTGACTATTGATAAAATTCAATGTTGTGAATATAAATTCAATACAATTTTATATTCTCCTTAATGTAATAAAAACAAATATGATTTGTTAGATTATGAAGATAATTATTTTAAGTTATATCTTGATGATTTAGTATGGGCCTTCCTTAATTTTAATAAAATATAATCCCACCATAGAATCCATAAATAATATGCAACCAGATATTTTTGAAAACATTTTATCCTTGTATATAGCTATGATCTGTTGATTTATGTAGAGATTTGATCGATTATGTGTAATTAAGGTGGTTTTCTCCGATGTGCATATGGAATAAATAAGATGCAGATTGTGTGAATTTGGAGTTTTATAAAACAAATATCAAGGCTGTACTCCACATAATTTAAGCATGTTATAATTTAATATAATGTAATCATCACACCCCCATACTTAAATCTTCCTAGTCTCGAGCAAGAATAAGATAAAAAATAATGAAGGTCAAGGAAAATAGTCAAGATAGATCAGGTGAGGGTTTGCAGCAGACATACCCACAAAGTCTCGAGTTTTCAGATCCTAAGCACACAAATACTCAAACTTCAATAGAGTTAACCCATGGATTAATGATTTGTTCGAATTGTCGACTTTACTTGAGTTTTGTAATTTCAACATCCTTCCAGTTCCAACAAAATCAGACATGGCTTCATAAGGTCGATCAAGTCAGCACATCCCTAAGAAATAAGTATTCTCTTTGACTTTGAATGGATATTGACAGTGTTAGTGATGTTTTTGCTTTCGTGAGTCAAGAGAACGAGCTAACAACACAATCTATCAAGGTACCGAATAATTACCTACATATATTGCCTTAGTCCTCACCTGAATTCAGGCATATTCTCTTTTTACCAAAGTATGTCAGCATAAAAAATAGGTCATAATTCATTGGAGAATGGGACTTAATTTTCGGGGTTTTCCGTAGACCACTTTGGCCCGTTGCTCTAATTCTTTTCCTTTTGCAGAGCATAACCCTATGCCGCTTTTAAGAAATTAGGTTGTGTCATTGGGCTGCTACCACGGCTTATTGGTGGAGAAGGGTTTTTTGTGGTCTTCTTTTACTTCGCACATCTTTGCATGATTGGTGGTTTTTGGCATTCTTCTGTATTGTGATATGCCTTTTTGTTGTGTTTTTGCTTTGGGTTTGCATCAAAGATAGTATCGGCTTAATATTAACTTTGGAGGCACAAAACTGGCTTACTTGCTGACACACTTAGACTAGAGAGATCATGTTGCTCCTGAGTCAGGTTCCTTCACTGACTATAGACAAGGTTCAGGCATTGGCACAACCAAGAGGACAACTCCTCACCTCAACTAGATTGTAATTGTATCTCATAAAATAAACTCAATCAAGTTAAGAGGAATGTGCAGTTGCTTAATATCTAATGTAGAGTTTAAGAGTGCTACTAGTTTCTGAGGTGATCTAGTTAGATACAGAAGTTCATTCACCAGTGGAGTTAGTGGAACTGAGAGAATAAAGTCCACATGGACCTGAAGAAAGCTTAAAAACTCATGCCTAGTGAAATTCTGATGGAATTAAGTGGATTAGGGTCAACTCAACTTCCGTCTATGATCTATGCAATGAAGAGCTGGTTTCTTAAAAATAAAATAAAAATAGAGAGGAAGGACATATTTTTGGTGGTTTTTGAAAAGATTTTACGATGTTTTGGAAAAATATTTTGAGGTAATTTTGCAAAAAAAATTATTTGATTTTTTTGTGAGTATGCAAATGTTTTTTTAGAAAGCATTTTTCAAGATAAATATGCAATTTTGAAAATTATGGAATTTTGAGAAATATGCAGACACCCCCATGCTTATCAGAAACCATGTCCTCATAGTGAAAACGAAAATTAATAAGAGGATCAAATGATCAAGGGAGTGTAATGATGCATGAGTAGTTCATAATGTTTTTGTTTTTGTTTGTTTTATATTTTTTTAGTTTTCATTATTTTTCTACTGTTTTTGGATTTGTATATTTCAAAAGGCTACCCCCATACTTCTTTAATGCTAAGAAGAAGAAAAAAATTTAAAATGTAGAGAAAAGAAACATACCTATGGGTTTGGTCCCACAAAATGTTGTTGGTTTAGCGTCCCAACTCGACAGTTCAGCTTTTCAAGAGTATCCAGTATTACGTGTGAGTGCAGAAGCTGTGTTCAGAAAACCCCGATGAAATTATTGGTTCAACATGAATATCATGACCAAGATGTGGGAGTATGGTTGAAGGGTTTGATAGATGTGCGATATCATTAACATAGTGAAGAGTAATTGGTTAGTGAACATGAATGAGAGATGAAGTTGTCTGTTCTTGGACTAGATGTAACGGGAGGGAAATAAGTGAATTAGTGACGGGCTCATGGACCAGACGTTGGTTTGATGGGTTGAAGTCAAGCTCCAAGTTACCAAGAATTGATGCTTTCATCAAAGAAGGTTGAGTGGTTATAAGCATGTGATCCTCCAACATATATTGTGATAAATCATCATTTTCCCTCAAATAATCATCATTTCTATTTTCGGTGGCATCTATTGTGAATTTAATTTCAGTTCTCTGCTTGAGCCACGAGGGTGATTCTCTCCCGGAAATATGATTTGGGTATTCAAAGGTCAGGAGCATGGGAGTGTTGGCCATTGAATTAGGTGGTATGACAATAGAGGTCGGATTTGGCAAAGACTGTGTCGCATGAATGATTGGATGATTGTGTTCGAATGTTTTGAGTAGTTCCTCGGTTTCATTCCAAAAAGGATCAGAGAATAAAAAATCATTTTGATCAGATTATGACTCAGTAGTAGAAGATGTATTCTTATAGTCATCAACCGAATTGAGTGGATCTTCTTTCTCAATGGTGAAGGCAATGGAGTTGAAAATCTCATCTTTGAAAGGATCATCATAAAAGACCTTCAACATATAATCAAGTGTTGGTTGGAAGAGAGTCTTGGTGCATGAAGAAGTCAATTCATTGTCTACTATATCCTCATATTCGAACTCTAAGTTTGGACTTTTTTCATTAATCGTAAAATCACATCCAGAATTAACATCAAACATCAAATCTTCCTCGATTTCTTCGCTGGAGTCAATACCAATAATATCCTCAAATTCAACTATTATCTCAGACCAATCGATATCATTAGTAGAGTAAGGTTCATAACCTTCAAAATAGTCTAAGGAAAGATCGATGCGATCATTAATACATGTATCCACCAAGAGTGGGCCGTGATCAAGTTGTATTAGAGACATGATCTCAATTTTAAAAATGTCCTTATTATACTCTCTAAAATCGTTCTGATCAA
This sequence comes from Ottelia alismoides, assembly GCA_037367405.1. Classification (NCBI taxonomy): domain Eukaryota; kingdom Viridiplantae; phylum Streptophyta; class Magnoliopsida; order Alismatales; family Hydrocharitaceae; genus Ottelia; species Ottelia alismoides. The sequence continues at coordinate 1,322,055 of JAZKJV010007409.1, read as the reverse complement.
AATGATTCATGAATGACGAAATTATATCACATTCCTCCTCAATTTCATCCATAGATTCATATTTCATAAGACGCCCCTCAAGATCACAAAATGAAGTTTCATGCTCAAAGTTTTTGAGTCTTTCCAAGAGACAACATTCATCTATTAAATCATTGGGCATCTCAATTAATACATGGTCTGACACAGTTGGAGCGAAGATGGGGATATCATAAAATTTTGCCAATCTTGGCTTGAGGAGACATGGAGATGGCACTATTTCATCAATAAATTCTTCTTTTATACATCTCACATCTAGTTCATCAAAAGGAAGTATCATTATTTGGTTCACTGATATTGGGACCCATTTTTCTTCTTCCCTTGAGTGTCTGAAATCCTCAATTTTCTTTTCTTGATGTTTTTCAAAATATTGTTGAGAGATATTGCATTCATCCATCAAACTATTTGGCCTATTTATCAAGTGAGCACGAATTTCCAAAAGTTGATTACTGACATTCTCATGCATCCTATTACACTCATCCATAAGTGCTCTCTGCTTATGTTAGATTTGGATAGCTAATTCATGAAGAGTATGTTGATAGTTACTTTCATGGGTCGGTGATAGGGGTAAGGAGATTGAGCGAATTCTTAAAGAATCGGAGATTAGTCCAGTATTTGAAATGAATGAGTGTTCTGCATGTGAAAGTGGATTGGAAGAGACAAAGGAAGGGCATGCAGGAGAAGGTAATGGAAGAAATTCCTCTAATATAGGGTCATCATGGGATGGTTTTGATGTTTGATCGGATGACTTGTTATTTTTGTGTTCCTGATCTTCTTGTTATTTTTGCACTAAATGCATCATTTCATCAATCTCATGCTCAATCGGTAATAAAATAGGTGGATCAATGGGTCGAGAAGATCGTATCCTATCCTCCAAATAATTCAATGCAATAGTCTGATTCAGCCTCATTTTCTTGTGCATCTCATTGAGCATAACTTGAATTTTTTTCCATGAATAAAGATTCTCAAGTATAGACAAGTACACAATAGATTAACAGAAAACAATTTGTTGATTCACCAACACCACACAAAAATTATCACAGAAGCGGTTGTCTTTTCGATATTAATTTAATGATTAAACAAATATTATCAAAGAATTAAGAGTCCTTAATGAAGAGGTGGGTGTGGAAGATTGTGAGAAATCAATATCCTAATCCGACTGAGGTATCCAGGGTGCGGTACTCAGATCAATGATCTGCTCTTCCCACAAGAACCTGAGCCCAATGCATCGAGGAGTTACGATCTCTCTCTGCAATTCCACGTAGAACCAGGGATTTTTATCTCTATCCTGGGGTTATATGTGCTTGTGAGTTTTGTGTCATTCACCATGTGCATCAAACAAGCATTCAAATTTTTGTTCGCTTTCGCTCAGATCACTGTGGTGATCTTTCGAGCTTATCTTTTTAATGTGATCAAGCATGATTTCGGTAGTCTTTGAATTAGATTATTAGAGGAAGAAGACCACAAAGATGATGCAATCAAGAACTCTTTTTTAATTTTTTTCAATTTAATTCGATGCGCAAACAAATGCAAGAAATGTAAATCTTTTAATGCCTAGGTTAAAAAGGAAACTCACAGTGCCTTCACTTCTAGTGCTAAATTTGTAATGTTTTGTCCTGCTGATGGTGAGCTTTTCCGAGAAGGGGGAGAAATTAATATTGCAATTTTTTTTACTTAGAACAAATTACAAGTTTGCTAAAAAAATTGCATGAATTTTTCTTTTTTTTTCTTTTTCGGGTTCAAGTACCTGAAATGAAAAAAATGCACGGATTAGAATATCAAAAACAAGTTAACAATGAAGAAAAAAATGCAAATGTTGCCTAGTCCCTGGCAACGGCGCCAAAATGTTGATGCGATTTTGCGTGGTTTAAAAAGTTAGTTTTATCAAGTCATTGTTGTTCTACAAAAAACCGCAATCAAATAATAAATATTACAACTACAAGCATGATGAAAATATAAGAGATGTATAATGCAAGTAGAGGTTCGTATCCGCAGGGACTAAGAAAACTCGCTTTTTTTTTCTTCTTTAAAACTTGATTCGAATCTAGATCTCTTGCGACGAAAGAAAAATTATGAGAAAATGTGATCTGTGGTGAAAATATTTCCTAGAACTTATATTGATAATGTGGGTATGAGTGCAACTAAGTGAGGAAATAAGGGTTGACTTGCAATTGAGTATGGAAGAATTTAAAATTACTTGCAAAATTTCAAGATATAATAAAAGATGTAAGAGTTGGAATGCATATGTTGAGAAATAAACTAGAGTAAATAAAGGATGTTACCAAAAAGTCGTTTCATCAAATTTAACTTAAACAAGAGTTACTAACATAGCAAAGTTCAAGGGAGATGTAATAAAAAATGAGAAAGGAGGTGCTTCTCTATTAAGATCCAGAATGAAGACGATGACGACAATGGCGGAGATGGATGCACGGCTTGCTAGACACGTGCACGAGGAGGTAGTGGCAATGAGGGCGCGTGGAGACGAAGGTGCGTGGGATGATCGCACATGCGGGTTGCGTGGGGAAGATGTGTGGGATGATCACGCATTGGCTGGAGTGCGCGGGGAAGGTAGTCAGCGTCAAAGAGGTTGGCCGCTGGCTGTTGGTGTGCGAAGGAGGGACGCATGAGGAAGCGAACACGCACGGGTTGGTGGTGTGTGTGGGCTGCTGGCCGCGAGGGAAGAGGATGCGCACGTCGAAGAAGTACACGAGCTGCTGACCGCAAGGGAGGAGGTGCCTTTTGCAAGAGAGAGATGGGGTCGTCAGGGAGAATGAGACCTGCAGAGAGAGTTGTTAGCGGGAAAATGGATTATCGAGAGAGAGAGAGAGAGGATATATGTGTATGGAGGGAGAACGCATGGTAGGGGGTTCTGGAATAGATAGAACGTGAGGGGCCAGATATCTCGGAGAGAGAGAGAGAGCATGAGCCTTTTTATAGTTGCAACATACGGCTACATGTAAAGGAAAGAAAGAATGAAGAGACTCATTTACTATCTCATGCACATAAAGACAAAACTTAATACATGCATGGGGAAGGAGTGCATGGGGAAGGTGTACGTGAGGTGCTCTATGCACTTTGGAAAATGCTTAGGTATTTTGCACAAATCAACCTCCCATTTTCTTTCCAAGATAAAATGTTAAGGGAAATGGAGAGCCAATTTTGAATAGAACAATGTGTTTGACTATTGATAAAATTCAATGTTGTGAAAATAAATTCAATACAATTTATATTCTCCTTAATGTAATAAAAACAAATATGAGTTGTTAGATTATGAAGATAATTATTTTACGTTATATATTGGTGATTTAGTATGGACCATCCTTAATTTTAGTAAAATATTATCCCATCATAGAATCCATAAATAATATGCAACTAGATATTTTTGAAAATATTTTGTTCATATATATAGCTATGATCTGTTGATTTATGTAGAGATTTGATCTATTATGTGTAATTAAGATGGTTTTCTCCAATGTGCATATGGAATAAATAAGATGTAGATCGTGTGAATTTGGAGTTTTATAAATTAAATATTAAGTATGTACTCCACATAAATTTAGCATGTTATAACTTAATATCAGGCAGTGAAAGATGTGATCTTTGGACTAGATGATGCGTGAGATGAAAGGCAAACTGAATTGGCAGCCCTGGAAGAATTGAGAGACCAAGCCTTCACGAGTAGCGTACAAGGAGCGGATGAGAGAGTGGCATGATGCCCGCATCAGCCACAAGCAGTTTGGGCCTAATCAGAAAGTATGGCTATTCGATGCAAGACTGAAATAATTTATAGGGAAACTTCAGCGCAAATGAAAAGGCTTGTATCTTCTGCGAATGGTGTATGACAACAATAACATCGATATATCTGAGTTGTTATATGATTCTACCTGCCGAGTCAATGGTCTGCGGTTGAAACCCTTTCTCGATCATGAACCGCCGACCATTGAAGTTGCCCCAATCCATTTTGTATGAGATGAACATCTCATTCTTATACTCTGCATGTCATACCTGATTTTCAACGACCACCTTGTATATATTTTTTATTTCATTCTTTCTTCTTTCTGATTGTCTTACTCCCTTTGATTTATCTAGCTTTGCTATACTTAGGATGTGCTTTATCCTAAGTATAGGGGGGTGTAGGCACCGTGTTGTTCTTCTCGTCATGTTCGATCATCTCTGTTGTTGCCTATACTTAGGGTTTGCTTTACCCTAAATATAGTGGGGGTGGTCTCGCTCATTCTGCCTTTTGATCATTTTTAATTTGTATATTGTCTGCTCCCTCACATGTCCCTCATCTTTTGATCTTCGTCTCTATAATTAGGGATATTTTACCCTAAATATAGAGGGACAAGCCGAGCCAGTGAGTGTGTACATTCTCTTAACCTTGATCATCTTTGGTTTTGAGTCTGCTATTCTTAGGATCGCTTGATCCTAAGTATAGAGGAGATAATTGACTTCTATTCTTTTATTCATTCTCTGAGTCATTGTAGTATAGATTCTTTTCACTGATCTATACTTAGCCCGAGTTATGTCTTCCATTATCGCTTCTTTGGTCACTATGAGGACATAGTTCATTCTAAGTATAGGGGGATGTCAAATATATATGTTATATATACTTTAGAAGCAATAACTCATATTTTATTGTATTTTTAATAATATAGCTCTCTAAAAGTATGGGTGTATATTTTGCGTTTCTAAAAGTCGCAAGAAAATCGTAAGAATGTCTTATAAAAAATGACCTAAAATTTGTATATAAAAAATGTTGTAAAATTCTTTGATAAAATCCTTAAAAAATTGAAAAATAAAATTCTTTTAAAATCTTGTATAAAAGCCGTATAATATTATATATAAAAATTGTATAAAATCCTTTGTAAAAATACAAAAATTCGTGTCAAATTTATGTAAATAGAATCAATCCACTAAGTCTTTCTAAAATCCCCCTAAAAATTGAAACGTTTAAAATTCAACAAAAAAATTGCAAAATTCTTTAAAATCCACTTAAAATATTCAATCTGAAAAATTTACTTCATAAAAAATTTGTTGCATTCATTCGCATTTTTCAGAACACGTTTTATTCTAGAACCGAATGGATCTAAGTCCGAGAGATGGAGCTTCGTTTAGGCCTTAATCCACTTAATTCTAATGGGACTTTATTAGGAATGGGAATTGAGACTCTTCAGGTCTAGTAGACTTAATTCTTTGGGTTCCATGAGGCCATGTTCGGAATTCAACTTGAAAGTGCCTAAGTAGGACACCTGGTGTCATCCGTTGAACTCTTATCCATTTGAACCAATTTTGAACTCATGCACTTTGCACTTAGCTCGACCTGCCTGGGGCTGCGAAGGGCAATCCTTTTCGGTGGTGCATTTCCATCCTTGTCTGGCGATGATGATGTCTAAAGACGGGAGAGATTGTAGTTGAAACAAAACTTCGGATGAGGGAAGGATCTGCTGGAACAATTTTTTCTAAGACCCCCAAAAATGGACGGAATAAAAGATTCTATATCCATCGGGGCACAAAAGGCCCATGCAGTACAACAATTTTATCTACCAAAAAAAGTCGAATACACCAAATTTCAAAAATGACCACAACGGTCTGAGCTTCAAAAAAGCCTGCATGTCTTCGTGGAGACTTGGCTAAACTGGCCAAGCTTTACAGGAGATGTGATTACACCGATCACACTCCAGTTCTCTTCCCATTATTCTTGCTTCTCTCTTATTCGATTGTCGACACAACACGACCTGACCTCAGAAGGAAATACCTCCCTCCTCGAGGATTGAGTTGTTGGACAAGGGTCCAATGGGAGTGTGTAATTGTATGGGTGGTTTCTTCGCTTTTCTAGAGCGGGAAGAGCTAACACCTTTCACGCACAGTCAAATTATTTTCAAAGATGAAAAGTTTGTGTGATGAATAGGTGGATCTTTGTTGGCTGTTAAGGTGGATCTGGATAAGGATTTTTGGAACTTGAGGATGTTGAGGCTTATATAGTAATTCTAATAGAGTCCCAACACACTATTAATCCAAAGGTCTTAATCCAGGCTCCATATTTTGGGTGAAGTGATATTTGGATTTAAAGAAACAATCATTTTCTAAGTTCTTTTTTTTTCTTTTTTTTGCTTGCACTTATTTATAGAATAAGTGTTTGCTAAGGACTAGCAAAGATAAAGTATAGGGAAATGATGAATCCATGATTCATCGCCTTTATTAGTTCATTTTGGCTAAAACCCTTGGTAAAATACATGTAAATAATCACTAATTTCATTTAATTATCATTCGAACCATAAATATTAATAATATATATTTAACATTATTTTTTTACCAAAATAAAAAATTAAGAAAAAAATATAAGAAAAGAAAAGAATGATGTATATAAAAGATTTACAAACTGATCCTAACCCCGAGACCAGGTCAATATTGATCGGATCGACAAAAGAAATAAGTAGGGGGAGATAAGGATCATAACCTATAAAAATTCCAGAAAATCAAGACCGAAAAGATAATTTACCCATTTTTTTATCATGTAAATACTTCACCTATTTTTATTTACCTCAAAACCATCTCAAATCAACACATTCCTTTTATAAAAGTTGTTCATAACAATATAATTATTTTATAAAAATATCAAAAAAATATTTCAGTATAAAAATAAAATAACCACAATGAACAGTAAAAGCCGCAAAAGTCGAATTTCTATTTTCATAACTATTTATAGAAATTTTCAAAATGACCAAACTCACTTTTAAAATCCGTTTTGTACATAATACTATTTATTAAAAATATCATAAAAATATTCAGATAAAACCGGTGAGTTTTGGCTTTTTGGACTCATTGTATATATGCACTATGTGTAGAATCTTCTCCGATTTTTAATTAAATCACCGTAAACCCGATTAACTTAATTCTTTTTCCTAAAATCCTTTAGAATTAATTAAAAAAATATAAATATATAATTAAGCCAAAATACTAATAAAACCCGAAGTCTCGAAGCCGCTATTTTTTCCTTCCGGACCTCATAACTCGGCCGTATGAACTCCGAATTAAACAAACTCGGTCCAAAATTATATTTTTCCATTATCTACGAAATGACACTAATTTCTCTAAAATCGGAGTTAATGCGAAAAATGCGGTTTTCGGGTCCGTATTGGTATACTGTACAATAAACCGTAACTTATATTATTATTTAATACATTAATCCTTTATTTTTATTTATAAATAAATAATACCTCGTTTATTTAAATTATTTTTTAGTTAATTTATTAATTTAATTAATTATTAAATTACATACTTAATTATTTTTTATTACTTAATTACCTTATTAACCATATTTATTCTTAATTATTTATTTAATTACGAAATTAATACTTAATTAATAATTATTTAATTACCATATTATTATTATTAATTATTTACTTTAAATAATTGATTTAATATTATTTATTCCCTTTTCTCGCTCCCCCTTTTCTATTCTTTTCTCTCTCTTACTTTCCTCTTTTCTCTCATCTTCTTCCTCTGTCTTCTTCTTTTTCCTCCCACCTTCTCTTCTCCTCTTCCTCTCCATCCACCAGCCATCAACCGCCTCAACCGTTCATCCAACCGTCGGGCTCCCATCACCACTGCCGGTGACGGCATCCTACCTCCTCTTTTAATATGGCTGACTCCTCCATTTAGAAAATCTATCCACCATTCCATCCACCTTCAGTCAAGTGAGCCCCGGAGCGAGAGCGAGCTTGGGTGACAGCCGAGCACCCTCAATAATTTGCAGCGAGGAGAAGAGAGAAGGCTGGCGACATAATACGCCTCAGCGAAGCCCTGCTACACTGCCACATCCTAGCCTCCGCAACCGGCCGATTGCATCGAGGCCACCACCCACGGAGCGCCGTCGAGCTCCGGCCACAGGCAACTATTTACATCATCTATAACCTTCGTCCAGGTTAGTAATCCTTCTTCTACCCTTCTCTTCCCATTTTTTTCTCTGTCCATCTCTTCCTTTCAATGATTCTCTATCTCAATTTTATCCCAACCCTCTAATTCACTTTCGATTGATCTAATTAGAATCCAACCAGTTTCATTACATCTTTGATTTTTCGTTTCGATGCAAATCTCCTCATCTATATTCAACTCCAGTCACCAAAGTTCGGATTCCAAGGCCTCGCCCTATTCATTTTCTGCCATCTCGTATGGATTTGAGTATATACACTATCATTTTCCATACGCAGAGGTTCATCATTCAATTCCATTCATTTTTGCACACAATCAATGGTCGAAGTTCATCTTCGAGCTGTAATTTCAGTTACAGGTCTTAAACAGTGTCAAAGTGTCTGGAATTTGGAAGTCATCGCAACCTCGAAGTATTGATGTACGAATCACTAAAGTCGATTATCGAATGTCGAAAATGCCATTGGTAAAAATCTGTCACCGGAGGACAAAAGCACCGATGCACTTCGGGGACCTTTTAAATCCGAGTACGAAGCATCACGACCTGGAGCATCGACTATTGTATGCGAGATTTTGGAAGAACAGATGAAAGTTTATGTCAACATCATCCGATGAGAAATTAAGAATTCAACCAAGCCGTTGATCGACCACAAAGCCGACTCCACCGCCGAAGGGAGCTTTAAGCGATGTATTGTTTCAAAATTCTACACGTCAGCCCCCGAACCATATTATATTTTACATACTAGTACAGGTGTTGAAGAACCACGTGATCATCCTCATGCTTATGGGAATTTTAGCATGAAGACTCCCTCCATATTTGAAAATTGCAAATTGGTCCAGAGGGGAGAACCATCACGTGAGCAGCACATGATTATTTGGGGGCAATTGCACAGATAACCCCTCCGCATTTACATTTTGCTACGCTCACCCTCTCATTTCCAGAAAATCACATCTGTACACCAACTTGTATATAATTATTTATACATATTCCAATACATCATAAATAAAAATCCAAAGTACAAAAACATATAATAAAATACATATAAATATAATATTTCATATTATATGCAATATTAAATAACATTTTGAAAATTAAAAAAAAATAAAAATACTTTTTAGCATTAAATAATTCTTTAAAACACTAAAAATTATAACAAACCTTAAAGCCACATATAGAAAAAAATAGAAAACCCTTTAAAAAATCCCATAAAATTATTATTCATATATTCTACCTTATTTTGCATAATAAACCAAAAGCAAATATAAAAATTAAATAACAAATCCAATAAAAAATATAAAACACATTAAAACTTTTAAACATCATAACTAAATAAATAAAAATCCTCTAAAAATGCATAATATATCATTAGAAAAATAATTTCACATACTTTCTAGTAAAAATAAAATAAAAATATTTTCTTATTAATTTCAATTTTAAAAATCAGAAAAATGTCACATTTTTAAATAAAAAGGGGTTTTCACCTCAAAAATAAATCAAACTTCATAAAAATATTAAAAACCTTTTAAAAATAAATAAAAATAGAAAATAAAAATAATACATAAAAATAATAAAATAAAATCAAATAAAAGTTATAAAAATTTTCTAATAATAAAAATTTATAAAATACCTAAAAATTAGAAATAATATAAAATTCATTATAAATCAAATCAAAATCAAAAAAATCCTTCAAAAATAAAATAAAAATTAGGAGACCTTTTACCTAAGTTAGTCTATCGATTTTCTCTAGTTAAAAACAGTTTGCCTCTCTGAGTTCGACACTCTCGTGCTTAACTGTTGTACACTTTAGTTTAGGAGTACAAATAAAAATAAGAAGATTAATTAAAAAATATTATTTTCTGACAAACCTCACCCGGTAAATTCAATGATCGTGAAATTATTTCTGTTTCTTTTGCATGAATAAAAAGCAGGCTAGGTGATATTTTTCAGTATACATTCAAAGAGACTAATTTCATGAAAATCAGATATTGTATGTGAAACTTAATTTTGGGTCCCTATTGTATATTGTACATATTGACCAAAATAACTTCCTTTTATTTTATTAATTATTGGAAATCCAATAAAATAGATTAAATTGTAGATATTCCTTTCATATTTTCTCTATTTTTATTTTGATTTTTCTCTTGTTTAAAAAATAACAAAAAATCTGCAAAAGAAAAAATTGTGGCATTTCTATCTATAAGGTAACACTCAAAAATACTTTTTGTATATATGACTTCCTTTGATTTTCAATCCTTCACAAAAGTTGTAGATCTTTTCAAGACGAGCAACTTTCATGTTGACCACTTTTTGATTTGACCTCTTTTGTTATTTCTTTTTAATTTTTTACATTTAATTTTTGATTATTCTGGGAGTGACAAGAGCCGCCACATGTCACCCCATTTTTTTAATTTGTTATTTTATTATTTTCGTAATTATTTTTATTTATTTATTATTTATTTTTTAATAATTTTAATTTGTTTTAATTTAATTTTTTATTTTCCATTTTATTTTTTCTATCTTCTCTAATTTTTAGCGTACTTATTATTTATTTATTCCCCCCTTTTACTTCTTCTCCTTTACTTGTCCTCCATTCCAAGTCACCACTTCCTCCATCACTCCATTTTCTTCACTTTCTTTCCAACTTCCTCCTTCTCCTCTTTTTATTCCCTTCATCTCCCTCATTTTTCCTCATCCGCCATTTCTTCAATTGAGAGGGAGAGATTACCATCCCCCGAGTGTTGTCGATTACAGCTTCAACACCCTTTAGTCGAGCAATGAAGGTCTCAAAGGCAAGATCGGCGAGGGCTTCTCCTCATGTCGTTGTGCACCTCTTCAGGTCACAACTGAGCTTCTCCGATCTTTTTGCCAAATTGGATCAAGGCAGTGATGAATCCCCATTCATCACTCTTTATTCTTTTATTTTGGGTAATTATCTTGGCAAAACATCATGTAAATAGGTGTAAATATAATAACTTAGCATTATTCATGCATGTGTTAATATCCTATAATTAGCATTTATTTGTGCAAAAATAAAAGAATAAAAAATAAAGAGAAAAAGAAGAAAGTATTTAGAATAAATACTGAGTGACCTAAATCCCAAGAGAGTGCCAAGCATTGACCTGATCGCCAAATAGAATAAGTAGAGAGAGATGGGGCCACTATAGGTTGTATTTATATTCCATTGTGTACATAAATTATTTTTGCCAAAATAAAAATAAAAATATGTTTTTACTTCCTTGTATATATTTCTAAAAAAAATTATAAAATTCTCTCTCACTTGTACATAATACATGTATATAGGTCTTCTTCCCTATTTATTTTACACTTGTAAATGCATACAAAAATAAAACAAAAATTGTTTTATACTCTAAAAATTATTTTATAAATAAAAAAATATAAAATTAGGGCATTTATGTAAAAATAACAAATTAAAAATAATTGTACAAAACACATAGGTATACAATACGTGTATATAATACATTATACTGTATATACAATAATTTATTTTTCATAAAAATAAATAAAAATCACAGAAAAATAGTTTGAAAAAAACAAACATTTCTCATTTTATACACTTTATAATTTAAAATCATTTATTATTTTTTATTGAATTTGTACATATTTCTGTAAATCCGATATTCTGATTGGTCCACGGCGGATGATTCGGGTCAACCCCCTCTTCTAGGGCTTGACCCGACCCGACTGCTCTGCTGGACCTCCTTCTCCCATTTATCCCAGGTGGATCATGCGTCCCCATGCTCCGAATCTTCGCCCGCACATTCCCCATGGATTTGTGACTCTCGCGGATCCCTAGGAAGGCGCGGATCTTCCTCGGTTCGCGCGCTTCGACCTGGTTTCTCCAGCCACCTGGGAGCACTATAAATTCCTTCATTCACCTCCCCAAGACAACAGCTCGTGCCACACCCCTTCTTGATACGCTAGAACTAGAACCCTTCAACGTGGTGACAACCGTCAGAGGAGCCCTTTGGTGGTCAATTTGGTTATGTGTAGCCGATGCTCCCTCTTCGTGGTCGAACCTCCACCGCGAGAAGCCTCCCTCGCTTACCGCTACTTGATCGAGGCCATAACCCCGCCAATCATTTCCCCTAAAGCCAAGGAACGCATCTGGATCTTCAGGTAGCCCTTTAATCTTTCCTAGCTCCACAGTTTATCAAATCTTTCATCTGCCGCCACTGTAGCTTCGCCAGCTCCGACCGACCGGTCATAACTCAGTCACCCACATCCAACCACTCAGATTTCTATGCACGCTCGCCCTACACCTTCCAACGCAATCTGATCACCCTGATCTTAGCTCATATAACAAGGTTTAGGTCCCAGATCTCCCTATCTAGCGACTGCCGGAGATCGACCCCCATTCTCCTTCTCTTCTTTCGTCTTTAGCTCTAATAAACCCGATCGGAGCGTAGCCCCGACTCTTGGCTTCGCATTGCAGGTACCCTGGGGTCGTGAGGAGCCTCATTTGCTTCCCATCTGCTCGGCGGAGTGACTCCAGATCTCGCTCTATCATCTTGTTCGTCCAACTGTTCGCCGGACGATCAGAACCTATGGCTTGACGCGAAGTGCCTCCCCGGAGGTGCTCGATCTATTGGAGGTCTGATCGGCCTGGCGGATTCACCCTGATCCTAGTTCGAAGCTCGCCGGCTCCATGTTAGTCCACCAACTTCCGTTGCCATTGGATGAGGAGCAGAGTGCCAGATCCCATCTGAGTCATCCAGTGTTGCACTCTTCCAGCCATCGATCTGACACATCTGCACCGCATGTCGGGGACATTCTTTGAGCACAGATCGACCATTATAGTGGAGGAGAGCCGCACGATTGAGTCCCTACCAACAACTGACATCTATCCTCACACGCACGTCTCACGTGCCACCAAGGGTATATTGTGCCTTTTCCCCTGCATTTCTTTTAGTTTATGTTTCAGTTTGTAATATAAAAGTTATAGTCGGACCTTTTTGCATACCAGTCCTTGTAGTTTTCGATATTAAAAGTTTAGTCCTTACAGTTTGAAGACACGTGCTTGGTCACGTGAATAGTGGGTTATTTGCAATATTTGTCATGAGCTTTCCATGTGTTAATGTTTGATCGAAGGTTTTCCAAATTTGCATATATGCCCTTGTGAATGCTGATTTGACGCATGTGCATATTTTAGTGGACAAATTGCATCTTTCGCACTGTACTTTTATTGCTTGCTATTATTTAGTTCCAAAACTTCAATAAATTGCACTTAGGTCCTTATTGTCTATGTGTCTTATTTTTAATCAAATAAATATCAAAATTACTCCAAAAATTCCAAAATTTTTATATGTACCTCCTGTTACTGTATATGGTTTTTGTTTATTTTTGTGACTAATTTTGATGCCATTGGATATTTTCTAAAATTAAAAACCCTAAAAAGTGTATTTGTTTGTTTTTAAAAATCAATTAAAAATATAAAAATAGCTTTAAAAATTGTCAAAAAATTCCTTATTGGTTATTTTGGCTTGCTTTACTTTCAATGTGATTTATGTTTCATTCCCTTTTATAAAACTCCTAAAAACTGAAAAAGATTAAAAATCTTATAAAAATTTTAAAAATTCACAAAAAACAAAAAAAAAATATTTTTTCAGTTTCTATAGGTAGCTTTGATTTTATAGTTTCACATAAAATTGTTGTCCAGATTTTGTATGCACTTTAGCTATTTTTAAAGTGCCTTTCAATCTCGGTTGCACACTGTTTTCATTTTTCTTCTTTCTTTTATTTTTAGAAAATTAAATAAAAATCAGAGAAACACCATAAAATTCTCGAAAACATCTGAATATTATAAAAACATAAAAAATTTGTTTTGAATTTTGAGTATTTCTAGGCATTTAAATAATTGATTGAGTTTGATTTTTACCTTTTCTTTATTTCTTTTCTTAATAGAAAATCATAAAAAAATAAAAATTTAAAACCACTAAAATTCTTTTCTTGCTTGGATTGCCTAACTACTTCATAGGTTTTATTCTATGCTCCTTGTATTCAACCCTGATGGCTATAACAGGTTAAATAAGTAGCAAGAGTGCTTGCCTTGATTTTTATGTTTGATTGATTTTGTTGGTGGTCTACTTTTTCTCGTTGAGCCTGGTTCGAGTGGTTGAGGTCGCAACGACCTTTGATTTCACTTAACCTTAGTTGCTCGGGCGTCTCAACTGAATGACATCGTTGCCTGGGAGCACGTCTTAGTAGTCGGTTTTCCATTTTTTATTATTGTTTTTGTTATGTTTTCTTTTTATTGTTGTTGTTATTTTTTTTCTTCTCAATCATTTTATTTTTCTTCTTATTATTATTTTTTATTTTTATTTTTATAACCGTGATCTGACCATTTTCTGTTCTTTCTTTCTTGTGAGGGCCCGACGAGTGAGGGCGGCTTCGTTAGGCGTTGTTTGCTTGAAAAATATCTAAGAAAAGAAAGAAAAACCATAAAATTGGGACTACTAAACATACTTGACCCTAAAAGACACCTCACCAAAAAATTTGTCTTGGGAGAACAATCCCCTCATTGACTAGTTTGGATGAGCGAGAGAGTGACCCGTACATTAGGATAGAGCCATATCCGACCTCTTTTCAGACTACTGGTTTCGGGTTAGTCGTTCTCCAGTGAGGATCGCTCCGGTTTACGGTAAAGCGGGCCATGATATCCTTAACAGAGCGAGTTGATCGGGTAGCCGGTAAACGGTCCGCAACTTGTACTGGTTGGGAAAGATCTAGCCTTGGGATCGGGACAGTCTCCTAAGAGCGTTGGATTCCTAACAGCTCGCTTAATCGCTCTGAGAGACTGATTGATCACCTAAATAAAATTGACAAGATAAAAGACTGAACCTTTACGGTCATCAGCTCTGCTTGAGTAGGTGAATTGGGGGTTTGTTTTGCCTGATCCTGTGTGTTTCCAAATCTCATCCACCTTCACTCTCCACATCACGATGATGGGCCGGAGGTCCCTTAGGCAACCTTTGGTTGCACCGCTTTCGAGCACTCCGCCCCACTCATCTAGGTTGGCTCGTGAGAGCCCTGACCCTTTCTCCGATCCCAAGTTTGACTACGACCTATTCTCCCTCGACCAAACTTCTACCAATCCTGAGGTGCCCGAGCAGAGATCGCAACAGATATTTGTTCATTTGAACGCACCTGAGTTCGGGTCTTTTGCCTTTGCAAAGACCATGGCCAGCAGCGAGGAGCGCACTGATGAACCTGACTAGACCCACACGTACGTACTTGATTAGGGTGCCATCAACAAAACCCTATTAGCCTCCCTGGAGACCATGCAATGCCAGATAAGAGACCAGGAAACTTTCATGGCTGATATGCGCAGGGAGATGGTGTAGATGCGAGCGGACAGAGAGGAGCAGAACAGAGCCGGTGGAGGAGGAGGCATTCCTAAGGGAGGAGAGCCAGATGAGCCATTGCAGCCAACAGCACCTGCTCGCCCGATGAGAGAGTTGCACAACCCTGGTGCGACACTTGCATACTGATGGATCTAGCTGCCAGATATTCTGGGAGATTTCAAGCTCCCCAACTCAGATCATCCCGTTACTGCCCAGATTCCACGGGCTTGCCACTGAGGAGCCACGCCTCCATCTCCGGGAGTTTGAGATGATCTACAACACGGTTCACGATCGACTCGTGGACAAGGATACCATCAAGATGATGGATTTTTTGTTTTCCCTCATCGACAGAGTAGCATATTGGTTGAAGCACCTAGGGAAATATGTCACATCATGGGAACAGCTCCGGAACGAGTACTTGAATACGTACTATCCACTCGGTCAGACGAATGCAGCGCGAGCCCTCATCAACAACTTCTCCATGCTTCCCAACGAGAAATTCCATGAGGCATGGGATAGATTCAGAGAGCTCATCGACCGGTGTCCTCATCATGATATATCCAAGCCCAACCTTGTTCAGAGTTTCTTCTGTGGGCTGACACTGGAGTTGCAAGTTCTAGTGAATGCATCCTGTGGGGTTTCCTATTTCACCAAGGATGAGCATCAGGTCTGGGCCATCTATGTGGAGATGGCAAAGAATTATACAGTCATGTCCCAGACCCGCCTTTACACACAGGGGAAGCCCACACCACAGGCCGTGTCCTATCAGAGGATAGCACGGGTCGATGCAGGTCTTTCCACATCTTCAGCAGCTGCAACACAGGTAGAGTCGTCAGCCGCTGATATGGGTATCATCAGCAAGAAGCTGGACCACATTGAGATCATTGAGAAGAAGCAGTGCCAGAGCATGTCTTAGATAGATCCGATGGCACAGACGCTGAGTGACCTGAAGACCCAATTCATTTATCTCCAGGAGGCATAGACGGCTCCTCAACCCCGTCTTTGGTCACAAGATGACCCCAGCAGCAGCAGCTCGACCCAGCCCTCCACCCACTACAGACAGGTGCACCACATTCAGGCGGAGCCATTCCAACAGTAGCAATAGTAGTATGTCCAGCTACCACCATCTCCGGACACTCAGATGGTGGTGTACTAGATGAATTAAGCACCTAGCAGTCCTTCCCCAACCATCTTACAAGCAAGAGCTGTTGATGGAAGTAAACGGGATTTGGTATAACCGACCTGAGCCTGGGATCCACCGAGACCATCCCGGAATCCAATGGTCGACCGGAGGTGCCTCATCCTAGTGGTAGACGCTAATTAAGGGTGGCCAGTACAGCCAACACAAGCATCAGCTCTAGTTGCCACAACCACAGCCATACTACGATCAGGATCCTCGTCCCTATCAGTAGGGACAACCGTGGAGGTAACAACAATAGCCTCAGTAGTATTCTCACTAGTATCCCTTGTTGATCACAAAATCTCGAGGATCAAAATTAATGATGATATATCATTACTATCCCCAAAAATCCCACGACAAACAAACAAATATTTTTTTGCTACTTATTAACCTGTATAGCGAATATGCGAACTCAGGGAGGCCACAAATCCCGAAGGTTATTCAATTAATCATAAATCAATTAAGAAAAATATGAATCTCAAAGGATAACTATCCTTAGTTTTTGTGATTTTTTTTATCTTTTTAATTTTTCTAAAATTTTTTTATTTCTATTTTTTTTGAATTTTCTGATTTTCAATTTTTTAGTGATTTTTATTTTGCAAATTTTTTTTATTTTTCAAAAATAATGGAGCAATGTACACAAGATATGAAATATGCACACCAATTCTTTTTGTAATTATTCAATTTATAAAAAATGCTCAAAAAAATTCAAAGAAAATATTTTTGGGTTTTACAAATTTTGAAATGTTTTCGGAAATTTTGTGGAATTTTCAGATGTTTTTGTATTTTTTTCTAAATTCAAACAGTGTGAAAATGTGAAATTATGCCCAACCTAGAATAATTTGCAATTAAAAATACTTTAATGACCAAAACTCCTGGAAATTATTTTTATGAGAAACTATATGCAAATATCTACAAACAGGAAGTAAAATGACATTTTTTGAATTTTTGTAGATTTTTTATGATTTTTATTAAATTTTTAGTATTTTTCTTTTTTTTGAGTTTTTAAAAAAATTAATGCATGAAATTTGCATAGAAATTAAAAGACAATAAAATAAAACTGCCCTAATTTTTTTTGGATTTTTTGGAGTTATATTTGAATTTTTACGAATTTTTGAATTTAAAACTGAGAAACATGACATATTTTTTATTTTTAAATAATAATAAATGATGACAAAATTCAATGAAAAATTTATGCTAGGAAGATGATTACATAAAAAATATAGCATGATTTTTTAAAAATTTATTGACTACAGAAAAATATTTATTTTAGTGAACATACAAAATAAATGGTCTGGAAATGAAGGACTTGAATGTAAATATTCAATGTTTCTGCATTAAAAATAATAGCAATAACATACGGAGAGAAACAAGCAATTTGCCCAAGGTACACGTGTGACACACGTGCAAAGCTCTAGAGTACATGGGTTAATTCGTGATTTCCAAAACTTCCAGGGGCTGGTATGATATTTTTCCATTTTTTATGCAAACCCCTTAGGATTCTCTAGCTCTGTGTTTCCTCAAGGCATTAGAGATGCCGCTGAATTTTCTCTTTCTCTCTCCAGGTGCATGGCGTCAGATCGGGAGGTGGCGTCGGTGGTGGCCGCCCGCATGGTGGTGCGTCGGTGAAGAATCAAGGGGCGGACGATTATATGAAGGGTGGCTGCACCTCGTGCAGGCTGGCGTGAGTCGAGGAGCTTGAGGTGGGGGCGGAGGAGTGCTTCGGAGCCGCTGGTGCGCGGTATGGTAGCGTCGCCCGCTGTTGGGAGATAGCGGGCGGAGGGCGAACAACAGAGGGCCACGAAAGAAGGTGGTGTAGTGGAGCGGTGGCACGTGCGATGGGCACGCGGTGCGGTTCCAGGAGGGCCGCGGTGCTGGGCTCGTGCCTGGACCACAAGGCACCAGGCGGTGGTGGATATGACCCACGATACGGCAGCGCCACCCGCTGCTGAGAGATAGCAGGCGGAGGGCGAACAACAGAGGGCCGCGGCGGAAGGCGGTGTTGCCTGTGTAGTGTGGGGGTTTCCAGAGTTCGCAAAGGCAGAGCTGCGGTGGCGGCAGCAGGTGTCGGGGTGCGCTTTGAGCTCTAGGCATAGACAAGCGACAGGTATGGTCGTGTTGTTGTTGTTTTTTTAATCTTTTTATTTTATTGTAAAGTTAAACCAGTAATCATAGAATCTTTTAAATTTTTTAAATCCGAAACAGAGGAATTAAAACAAAAAATAAGAATGTTATTTTTATTTTTATTATTTTTATTTTTTATATGATTCTACAAAACAAATGTTAGAGAAAAAGAAAACAAATTTTTTTTGTATATTTTTTATTTATTTACAAATCGAAAAATGAACGGGGATCTCGTGAAAGTGAAAGGGTCCAATCCAATTCTCCGACCACCATGCGTGGTCGGAGTTGATAGATCGTGGAAGATAGAATTTGAATGCGGAGAGATCAAGAACGTGGGATGAAAAATTCGAGTCGGTGGCGGATTAAATCGTGTGTAATGATTGTAAGATCTAGATGAAAAATTTGACAACGAAGAGAAGATGCAAGAAATAAAACTACGATTAATCTACGATGAAGATAAGAAGAAAATGATGACGGATCTCACCCATAGGAGCGGAAATGACCGTGATCGCCTCGACGAAGGCCGACTCGCTGTCACCGGACGGCTCGGAGACTAGGCACCTTTCTCGACAAGAAGACTCTCATAGATCAGGCTCCTCTCATCAAAGATTGATCCAGTTGAAATGAGGTAGAATGAGCCATATAAATAGAAAAAATAAAGATGAAATTTGAATTTTTGACTTTTTGGATAAAGTGATAATAGAGATGAAAATTGAAATGAGATAACGATAAAAGAGAGATAAAATTATTTACAGAATTAACTTTTTTTTGAATTTTTGTCACTTTATTTATTGGAATAAAGAAAGTTATTTTTTTTTAATTTTTTATGGTGGTTAATTGAGAATAGCAACTATATACATATATTATATACATATATGACACTATATACAAGGGTAAATGAGGAAATTAGCTTTTTGTTTTGAAAATTTTAAATTTTTTATTTTAAATAATTAGTAAAAATATTTAAAAACATATACAAATACAATATGTACAAAATACATGGGAAAATTGCATAAACTACCCTGGAGAACCAACTTTTTACTCAAAACTCCAAAAATTATGAAAATACAGTCATTTTAAAGATAATTTAATTTAGAATCGAATGGAATGAGATTGTTCAATTTGAATTCATATCAAGCCAGAATTGGTCTTTCAATTAGTGCTTAGTGGCTTTTTCCAAGTGTGGTGCTTTTATTCTATACATGATTTAATTGTGCAATTATTTTTATTAATTACAACATATTTTTATTTACAACTTTGGTGTTGAAAGTTATTTGATTTGAGGTTAATTAATATACAAAAAAATAGTGTAGTATACAAATATACACAACACATATTTTTTTTGGATTTTTTAATTGAGGACCCTATCTCCCCTTACTTTATTCATGGTCGATCAGGTCAAATCTTGACCTTCTCTCGGGGTTCGGGTCAGCCTGTATCTATTACATATATACAGTCTTCCTTTTATATTTATTTTCTTTTTTTATTTTTCTTTCTTTATTTATTTACTTTAGGTTAAAATAATATACAAATATACAATATTTACACACAGATGCAAGTTAGTAAGAATGTGGAGTTAGTGTTATATAAAGGTGTTTTATAAGGGATTTAAGCTAAAATAAATGAATAAAGACGATGAATCGTAGATTCATCATCCCCCTATGCTTTACCCTTGCTAGTACCTTAGCAAATACTTATTTGAAAGAATAAGTGAAGAAAATGAAAAAGAAAGGGAAAATAAAGAAAGTAGGACAATGTTGATATTAAACTTATCTTCATAAAATTGTAGTTTGGAGCTCTATCGGACCTTTGGATTATTAATGTGTCGGAACCTTAATGGGAGATGGTATTAAAACCTAATAGCCTCTAAGTTCCATAGGACTCCTATTCAGGTCACCTCAACAGTCAGGTCAGAACAAGTCTACATACACCAATTCTTCTGACTATGAGTCTTTACTTGTACGGTGTAAGTGAGGTATATCTCCCCATCTCAGAAGTAGCAAAGAAACAACCTCCCTCAATAAGGTAACTCTGGTTCCCTGGTCTAGCAACTCTTTCCTCGAGGAGCGGAGATATTCCCTTCTAAGTTCAAGTACAACCAACTAAAGAATAGGAGATGGAGAAAAGAATGGACGGTAACCAGTGTAGCTACCTATCCTTGGATGCATGACCAGTGTATCCAAGTCATCCGCTGCAAGCTTACAACAATTTGTCTTTGAAGCTCTTATTGATTCTTTTATCCTTATATATACACTCCAACATGCATTTTACTTTTCAATCAGGCCTGCCCACTTTTGGAGATTCTGCATTTTTCCATACTTTTTTTTAAAGCATATACATGGTGCAGCATGTACATAAGGAGTTTTTCCTCTTGAGCAAGTAGACTATCTCTCTTTTGAAGCATTATTGCAACCCCACAGCATTCTGTCTTTAGACCTCAACATCGCTAGACCAGGTTGAGACGCACTTCCTTCCCTAGAGGAAGACGAGAGGTTCCACCTAGATGTACTACTCTCGTATGCTACCCCAAGCCAAAATATTCTGCCTCCTCACTACCTCATCCATGAAGAGCTACGTGTAGAGTGCTTATTCAAGATAAGCCACAGTCTGAAAGAATCATGCGTGTGTTGTTAAATGTTCTACTTACACTAATCAAGATGACATGTGAACATAATCTTATGGACTCAAAGAATTAAGTCACTAGGACCTGAAAAGTCTTAACTCCATTTCTTATAAGGTTCCTCTGGAATTAAGTGGATTAAGGCCCAACTAAGCTCCATTCTTTAATTTTATTCTAGACATAGTTTAAATGTCAATAGTATCCTGAAAAATGCACATGCAAATGCAAGAAAAGATGAGCAATGCAAAGATTTTTTTTTGAAATGAAATGATGCACATGTGAAAAGATTTTTTTAAAAAAACAATTTTATAATTTTGAACTTTTTATGGATTTTTGGAGAAAAATGTTGATGTAAAAGAAAAGGGTTTTTTTGAATTATGCAGGTTTTTATAGATTTTTGGTTTTGTAGTTTTTTTAAGGAAAAAGGGTTAGTAAAATATATACAAGTATATACAAGTATTTTTATTTGATTTTTTTATTATATATTTTTTGTTGTTTTTTATTATTTTTTGTTTTTTTTGTTTTGTTTTTGTTTTGTTTTTTTGTTTTGTTTTTGTTTTTGTTTTCTTATGTTTTTTTGTTTTGTTTTTTTGTGTTTTTTTTGTTTTTTACAAACGTGTATTTTACAAAATTATATACATAACACCCCCAAATAAACATATTTAAAAGTACGAGTCATGTCTAAAGTACATATACAATATATACGACACCCCCTATACTTAGCTCGAACTATGTCGTCATAGCAATCAGAGAGTGAAAAAGGAAGACATAACTCATGCTAAGTATAGAAAAGTGAAAAGACTCCTATGCTACAACAACTCAAAGAAAAGATAAAAAGAAGAGAAGTTGGTGATCCCCCCTATACTTAGGATCAAGTAATCCTAAGTATAGTAGAGTGTACAAAAGGGAAAATCGATGAAGAGAATGTACAGACTCAAAAATAAAAAGGCACAATATGAACAACATCACCCCCTATACTTAGGGTAGAGTATCCCTAAGTATAGGCAACAACAGGGGTGATGAACAAGACGAATATGAACAACACAAATCATTCACCCCCTATATTTAGGATAAAGCACATCCTAAGTATAGCATATACACACACGAGAAAGGGGTGAATGATAAAACAGGAGAAGAAAGAGTGAAACAAAAGGATATACAAGAGGAGTGGATGATTATGTATCAGACGCACAAGATGGAACCACAGATATCGAATCAACGACGGACAGGAATACACAAACAACAAAAAAAAAAAAAAAATAAAAAAAAAAAAAAAAAAATAGTTGTGCATTAGATGATAACCCAGATATGACAATACTCCCATTGTCACACACAGCTCTCACGATGAACGGTCCTGACCACTTGCTTTACAATTTTCTTGGAAACAACTTCAACTTAGCATCAAATAGACAAACTTTCTGATCAGGGGAGAAAGTCTTTCTTTGGATGAGTTTATCATGCCAGCACTTGACTTTATCCTTATACATAAGTGAGTTATCATATGTAAAGTCTCGGAATTCCAGTAATTTGTTCAAATCCAACTTCCTGTTCTTTCATGCCTTCTCATAATCTAAATTGCATACACGGAGTGCCCATAAAGATTTGTGAATTAATTCCACTGGCAGGTGGCAAGGCTTTCCATACACCAATCTGTAGGGAGACATACCCAAAGGAGACTTGTACGCCATCTAATAAGCCCATAGAACAAAATAAAGCATCTGGGACCAGTTCTTCCTATCTGGATGTACAAGTTTTTGCAATATCCTCTTGATCTCCTCATTTGAAATTTCTGCCAAGCCATTAGTCTGAGGGTGGTAAGGAGACGCAACTCTGTGCTCAATGGCATACTCCTTCACAAGCTTCTTTACTTATCTATTAATAAAATGGCTTCCCCCATATGAAATCAGTATTTTGGGAATACAGAACCGTGCAATAATATGGTCCTTAAGAAAGGAACACACTATACGACTATCTGCGTCTCGAGTGGGGATAGCCTCCACCCATCGATTAACATAATCCACGATGAGCAGGATGTACTGAAATCCCTGAGTGACAGGAAATGGGCCCATGAAGTCTATGCCCCAAGCATAAAAAACATCAGAAATTTGTATATATCTTAGGGGCATGGTATCTTTGGAACCAACAGTTCCTCCCATTTTTTGACAATCAGTGCAACCTCGAACATACTATGTAGCATCCTTAAACAATGTGGTCCACCATAGGCCACTCTATAAAACCTTTGCTGACGTGCGTTTCCACAAATGATGCCTCACCAGATTCTAGTTTGTGACAATGCTCAAGTATACCGGTGTATTCCTCCTGAGGAATGCACCTTCTTCAGATACAATCTGCACCCTCACAAAATAGGTACGGATCCTCCAACTTGTAGTAATGAATCTCTGACAAAAATCTGTCTACCTTGTACTTCGTCCAATCTTGTGGAACTTTCTTGGAGACAAGATAGTTCACAATATCAACATACCATAGGAGTGAATCCATAGACAAAATGGCCTCATCTGGAAAGGTTTCAGAAATAGGAATCATGTTCTGTTCAGAGGTCTTTGTATCTGTGATACGAGAAAGGTGATCTGCCACAATGTTTTTCACTCCATGTTTATCTTGAATCTCTAAATCAAATTCCTGAAGAAGAAGGATCCATTCGATAAGGTGTGGTTTGGCATCCTTCTTTGCTTGCAAGTATCGTATGACAGTGTGATCCATGTACACAATAACGTGTGAACCGATAAGGTAAGATCAACTTTTCTAGTCCAAACACAACTACTAACATCCCCTTCTCTGTAAATGTATAATTCTGTTGTGCTTCATCCAGATTCTTGTTAGCAGAGTGTATAGCGAATGGTATCCCATCTCTTCTCTGTCCTAAAACCACTCCAACTATGAAATCTGATGCATCCGTCATGATCTCAAAAGGAAGTGACCAATCAAGTGGTTGTAAGATAGGAGCACTAGTAACCATTTCTTTCATCTAATTGAATGCAAGGAGGACTTTCTCATTGACAACAAAATCAGTCTTCTTACATAGAAGCTCAGTCAAAGGTCTGGCAATTTTGCTGAAGTCCTTTATGAAATGCCTATAGAATCCTACGTGTCCCAAAAATGACCTCAACTGCTTCAAATTCTGCGGTGGCTCTAACTTGGAAATCACATCAATCTTAACCGGGTCAACCTCCATACCATGTTTGGAGATGACATGGCCCAATACAATCCCATTAGTCACCATAAAGTGACTCTTCTCCCACGAGAGCACTAGGTTTACCTCACAGCAACCTTGAAGAAATCGGTCTAAATGAGCAAGACATGTGTCAAAACTATCCCCGTATACCAAGAAATCATCCATGAAGACCTCAAGAAAATTACCGCCATGTCGGTAAAAACGGCCAACATACTCCTTTGAAATGTAGCGGGGGCGTTACACAATACAAAGGGCATCCGTCTAAAGGCGTAAGTGCCAAACAGACAAGTGAAAGTAGTTTTCTCCTTATCCTCAGGAGCGATAGCAACTTGGTTGTATCCGGAGTACCCATCCATGAAGCAAAAGAACTCTTTCCCTGCAAACCTCTCGATAATGTGATCCATAAAGGGCAGTGGAAAGTGATCCTTTTTGGTAGCTGATTTCAGGCGTCGGTAATCTACACACACACACGCACGCCATGAAGTAGGTACTCGGGTCCGGAATCTCCTCACCATGGTCATTCTTTACGATCGTAATCCAGGATTTTCGGGACCACATGTAAAAGGTTAACCCACTTGGACTCCAAAATGGGATATATAAAGCTAGCATCACATCATTTCTTGATCTCCTTCATGACAACCTCCCATAGATTTGGATTTAGACGGCACTGACATTCACGGGAGGGTTTACAGTCATCCTCTAAGTAGATATGATGCGAGCACAATGCTGGATTAATCCCACGGAGATCCAAGATATTCCATCCTATGGCCTTACAGTTTCTCTCAAGAACCTCTAGCACGCGAGATTCTTGTTCAGCGGTCAACTGCGAGCTGAGGATGACCGGAAAAATTTTAGGGGGACCCGCAAGGAAGGCATATTTCAACGTTGATGGTAAAGCCTTGAGCTCAGGTGGATTCTGAATCGGCTCTACGATAACCTCTGCTACTGTACTGGTAGACGGTATGTGATCTGTGCTCTGTAGACTATCCACCTTGGCTATTGATTGCTGAGCAAATAGAATATATGATAGATCTATAATTAATGACCTCTGCTCAGAAAGGAATGGCTCATCAGGATGTTCAATATTCTTATCAATGAACGGCTCAGATATATGGACTTCAGAGCTCTGCTCAAACTGCTCATCGACAACTATCTCAATTCGACCACCAAGAGAACTCATGTCGACTGTTCTTTCCAGAGAGTCTTTTTGGGAAACGAACTCCTGGGTATCTATAAAATCCTTGAAAAGATATGACTATCTGAATTTAGAAAGAAAATCACAGTGATCTAGCTCTGATATAACTTTCTCTATATCATATGTTGCTGGTGGCGGTGATGATCTAGGATCAGAGATCGTCTCAATTTTCACCATGTCACTACGAGAGTGAAAGATGATCTCTCCAGTACCATAATCAACTGCTGCTTCGGCTGTTTGGAGGAACGGTCGACCTAGTATGATCGGGGCATGGAGTAACGGTGTAGGTGTGTCCATATCCATGACAACAAAATCAGTAGGGAATTTCATTCCCCGCACCATTACTATAACGTCCTCTAAAATGCCTCTTGGCATCTTAATCTATCTATCAACAAACTGAAGGATCATTCTGGTTGTTTTAAGAGGCCCTAACTGGAATTCAGTTAATAAAGAGGAAGGCATGATATTAATGGAGTAACCTCTATCGAGAAGAGTACGATCAAATTCTTGATCAAAGATATGGCAATTGATGTGAGGTGCTCCCTTGTCATTCTTTTTAGGAGGAAGGTTACTGATGGCATGAACTGTGGCCATGGTCAAGATGTGTTTCTCTATTTCCTTTCGTATGTTCTTCCTTGGTTGACGCTTTTGGGTACGTGCCTCTTTAATTCTCTTTTTTACTGTAGGCATGTATTCCATGACCTTAAGGAGTTGCAACTTTAAACATATGTTCTATAAGATCTCAAACACTCCAGGATCGGATAGTGCTATTTTTAATTTTTGATTTTTTTCAGAGTTGAGAGCAGAAGGAAATGGCACAGAATCAGAATAAACATGCAAACGTTCACTTCCTTTATTTAAAGTAGAATCATCATGTACAAGAGGACAATCGAAATTAGTCTGTACAATGTTGTCCAATCTAGTAAAAGGAAAAACATAATCTATAACAGAACAGGATGCTACTGCTGGTGAAGAGGAAGAATCTATGACTGGTATATGTTCCCTTGCTGATGGTGATTTGCATCTGCCTGGTGAAGGTGGTGGTGAAGGCAGTGAAACTCCAGATGTGGGTGCTGCTATACTGTGCCTCTCGACTGCTGGTAAAGGAGATGATATAGAAGATGATGCTCTCTCAGTGGATCAATCTCCCAACCCCAACTGTTGCGTAGGCGGCTGCAATCTCCTACCGCTCCTGAGATGAATGGCGTCAAATAAACATGTAAAATCAAGGGACATACCTGTCTCAGGGGTGGGTGGGCCATTGGCTACCTGCTCCTTACGTCTGAAGATGTTGGGGTTGGCTTCAACTTGTGCTTGAATCAGTGTCTTGGTGGTGGTCAGGTCGTCAATCTGCTGAGTCAATTCATTCATGTTCTTCATTAGCAGTGTGAGTTGGTCAAGTGCTGGATTGACTGAAGGGGCCCTAAATTGTTCATTGACTGGCTTTCGCTGAGGCTGATAGTACGGAGGTTATGGTACCCATACGAATTCTGATAATGAGGAGGAGGAGGAGGGGAATACTGTCCATAATATGCAGTCTGCTGCTGGTTAGGATGTGGGAAATACATAGACTGCTGCTGAGGCTGGCCTTGTCTCCAGTTTAGGAACTGAGGTGGAGACTGATACTGAGGCTGGAGCTGCTGGTGCTGGTACTGGTACGGCTATTGTCTGCCTCCCTGAAACTGGTGGGTGGGTCTCTGACCCTGCTGTGAACCCAATTTGCCTTGCCTTGACGGACGGGGCTGGTTTCGCTCACGGTCGAACCAGATACCGTTCACCTCCTGAATACCAGATGGAGGTGGAGACCGTTGCTCAGGAATGTAGGCTACTTCCTGTTGATACGGAACTATCTGATGTGAATGCTGTTGAACCTGATTAGGTGTCTGCATGTAGTAGACATGTTGAACTGTGGATGGTTCTCCACTACTCTACTTGTTGGAAGAAGTCTGCTCCCAAGTAGAGGTATTGGTCGCTGCACTCGTACTGTGGACTACGCTGATCGTATTCACAATAAGCTTCAGGTGCTTAGTTATCTCATCCAGCTTATCCAGGTTCTTTGTCCTCTGCTCGATTACATAAAGCTTATCAAGTTCCTGGGATCACTTTTCAATAATGTCCACTTTGGATAGGTGGTTTCCAATGATGGTTGGGTCAGTGCTATCCACCTTATCCACTTCTTTTGTTGCTGTCATATTGACATCCTTGTGGGGTACTGCAGGGGCGGTGACTCGGTGCTTCTGAAAAGCATGTGAAGAAGAAAGAGCTGCTGAACTTTCCGCCATCTCCTAAAAAATTTGGTAAAGGGCATCCTCGTCCTTATTGAAGTGACTTCCCCCACAAGCAGCATCTACCAGCTTCTGATTCTCAATGCTTAAACCTCTAAAGAAATTTTGTACAAGGTTGATCTTTGGAATATCATGATGGGGGTATTTCTCCGTCAGATCTTTGAATCGTTCCCATGCCTCGTGAATAGGTTCTTGGGGCATCTGGGAGAAATTAGCAATCAAGGATCGCATTTGGTTGAGTCATCCAAGTGGATAATACTTGTTCAGAAATGCGGACCACAACTCTTCCTATGTAGTGACAACCTTCCCCAAGTGATTTAACCAATACAAAGCTTTGCCCATCAGACTGAATGGAAAGGCAGTCATCTGCACTACCTCTAATGGGACATTTGGATAATGTATTGTTCTACAAATGCAATCGAACTGCTGGAGGTGTATATTAGGTTCTTAATTAATATTTCCATGGAATATGGGGAGAAGAGGTAAAATAATAGGCTTAAACTCAAAATGCCCATGAACCACAGGGATTTGTATCAAAGAATTTGTCTGTCCTACCCCTGGATTATAAGTATCTTTTAGTGTAGGCTTAGCCCCAGGTTCTAATCCTGTATAACGGACATGGTCGAACTTAGGGAGGCCACAAATCCTGAGGGTTATTCAATTAATCATAAATCAATTAAGAAAAACATGAATCTCAAAGGATAACTATCCTTAGTTTTTGTGATTTTTTTTTATCTTTTAAATTTTTT
Organism: Ottelia alismoides; assembly: GCA_037367405.1. Classification (NCBI taxonomy): domain Eukaryota; kingdom Viridiplantae; phylum Streptophyta; class Magnoliopsida; order Alismatales; family Hydrocharitaceae; genus Ottelia; species Ottelia alismoides. Next base: position 1,293,379 of record JAZKJV010007409.1, on the reverse strand, counting down.
TAACAATTTTTTTATTTCTTTTTTTTGGATTTTCTAACTGAGGACCCTATCTCCCCCTACTTTATTCCTGATCGACCAGGTCAAATCTTGACCTTCTCTCGAGGTTCGGGTCAGCCTGTATCTATTACATATATACCGTCTTCCTTTTTTATTTATTTTCTTTTATTTATTTATTTTATTTATTTTTCCTTCCTTTCTTTCCTTATTTATTTTAGGTTAAAATAATATACAAATATACAATATTTACACAAAGATGCAAGTTAGTAAAAATGTGGAGTTAGTGTTATATAAAGGTATTTTACAAGGGATTTTAAGCTAAAATAAATGAATAAAGATGACGAATCGCAGATTCATCATCCCCCTCGTCCTTTTCAGTAGCAACAACCTCAGTTCCAGATAGACAAATCGTTCGGTTCTCATGGGCCAGCCTATGAGAACCCAGCACTTGATGATTTAGCCCGCCTTATCTCCGAGCAGCTTGCCACTTTTAGGCGGGATATGGACGAGTTCTGTTAGAAGATAAGGGAGATCGTGAAGGGCAAGACCGTCGTACCCTCTCAGATCGAGCCTGATCCGAACAACCAGAAGTGGAAGTCTGAGCAGGTAGAGTTTACAGAGGTTACCAATCCTAGTGAATCATTGGGTGATATTACTGCATATACTTTTGATGCTGACTTTGGTACACTTAGGAGCGGTAGGATGCCAACCGACAGCGCCTCGTATGAGCGACGATACCATGATGACTCAGGAGTGCCAAACGAGGAGGAGAGCGGTGTTGATGCCGCTCATGATGATGTTGATGATGGTGGTGCTGATGCCACCAAGGATGTAGATCCAGCCGACGGTACTGAGGCCGTCACCTCACCAGATGTAGGAGGTGGTGTTGATGCCACCAGACATGTTGATGCTGAGCCAGAGTGCGGTGCTGATGCCGCAAGTCCAGATGTCGCGGGTGGTACTGAGGCCACCCCTTCTATTCCTGTTGCTTTTCCTTATGTTTTTGTATCTCAGGACTATTCATGAAAAAACTAAAAAAATTAATAAAGAAAGGGTTCTTTACTTGCGAGTCATTCTACGATGCCTGGAGATATGTGTATGGATTCTATTTCGCCATAGTAACATGGACCTGATCCTAGCCCTCCATCTTAGGATGGCCCAGCCATCCTCTTCCCTCAAGCACTCCACTTGGCTAAGGGGAATAAAAAAGAAAATCCAAAAAAATCCCTGCAGTTAGAGTTCAGCCAACAGATGATAGACAGATTTCTGATTCAGCTGACTCTACAGGAGGCCCTTGAGAACATCCCTCTCTTCCAGAGGAACCTAAGAGAGAAGACCACCATTCGTAGGAAGAAGAGGAACCATCATGCAGAGATCCATATGCTCACTCGTGCCACCTACTTCACCGTTTGGAACCGTCTACCAACAAAGAGGCCAGATGTAGGAGCTCCCTATGTCAGTGATGAAGACAAAAATCGAGCGGTCTTAATATGTCTCACACAGGGCGGAGACAAAGTCGCTGCGTTGACCGATAAGAAATCCAGACTTCAGTCAACAATTAACCCACAAATAATATCAAGCAATCAAAGTGTGGAGTTAAAATTTATTATAACTCTACATAAAAGATGCGTATAGAAGAAAGTATGTAGAGGTCGAACACAGGGAACAAGCAGGATAAATCGGGTGAAATCAATGCACCAGAATGAGTGTGATGTATTTATCTATACAAGTGCTATTTTTTGTGGGTTTTTAATTTTATATTTTTTAATTTTAATTTTATTTCTTATATTTTATAATTTGGTTTTCTGATTTTGTATTTTCTTTTTATATTTTGTATTTTTATATTTGATTTTTCTTTTAATTTATAATATAAAATGTATATACAATAAAGAAAAGAGAGAGATAAGGTATTTATAAAAATATGTAAAAATAAGAAAAATTCAGAAAAAAATATTTTGTACTTTTAATAATTTTATAATGTTTTTGAGATTTTTCTATATTTTTCCTAATTTTTTGGTATTTTTAAAGTTAAAAATAATAAAAACAATGAACAACACAAAAGGCTGAAACTAAAATGGAGAAATAAATATCAAACAGAAAGCCAAAATCCTCCAAATTAATTTTAAAATAAAGGTACTAAAATAGAGGAAATTAGGGGACAAAATCTAGATATTTAGGGATTTTTACAAATTTTTAATATTTTTATAAAGATTTTAGGGGTTTTTCTATTTGTTGGAGTTTTCTTTTGTATTTTTTTATGATTATTTGGATATAACTTTTTGGGATTTTTCAAAAAGTTTTTATAAATTTTATGTATTTTCTAATGCAAATAAATATGAAAATGCATGTTTTTGAATTTTTATAAATACTAAAATGCAACAAAAATGTAAAATAAAAAAATGGCATGATAGAGTAATTCAACATGAACGTATATTAATTTTTAGGGATTTTTTTTGAAATTTATAGATGCATGAAATAAATAAAATAAATAAAAAGAAATTACATTCCTAACAAGGATATTTTCATAAATATGTATAAATCTAGGGGCACAGATGTAATTTTTCCAAAAAACTATAAGTCAATTATAATATTCCAGGACCAATCACAAATACTAAAAAACCTAGGAGTAAAAGTGCAAATTCGCAAGAGTCACGTGCACGAGGCATGGAACCTGGCAGGGACTGCTTTGTAATCTACAAAACCTGTAGGGACACTTTGCAAAGCTACCAGGAAATATATAACTGCAAACAAATGTTTGAGGATTAAATAGAAATACAATAAAGTGGGAGGACCCCCGCACAAAATACCTCGTCCCCACGTGCACGAGTCACATGAGGTGACGTGGACAGGGACCTATATGCAATAATACAAACTAAAAGGGTGTTTTTGCAAATTTCATAAAATTAATAAACTGCAGATGAATGTTATATCCTAATTAAAAATACAAAAAAAGACGAGGTTAAAAGTGCAAAATACCCAGGCCAAAGCAGATCCAACGGCGGGTACTCTTTCACTTGCCACGTGTCGAAGATCTAGCGGCCGACGTCGATTTCCATGGGGAATGCCGGGATTAGATCCCAGATCTGAATCGAGTGGTGATGGGCAGCCTTAATCCGATGGCTGATAGGCGAACTGTGACACGACCTCGATCTGACGGCAGAGGAGCAAGGAGTAAGAACATGGAAGAACCACTTGCTAGGCGAACATCCCCGCCCTCATTCTCATCCCCCGGCGTTCCTTCAGGCTTCAAAAATGGACGATCAGCATCCTGCAGCTTTCTCATATCGTCTGGAGGCTTCAAAAAGGGGCGGCTGCCATGGAAGCACACCAGTGGAGGTGGAGGAGCGAGGAACCTCCAGGTACCTCCGGCGAGCTCCCAAAATCGCCTCCAGGCGTGCGTGTACTCCAGGGACCTATGAAAATGGTGAAGAGGGTTGCGGGCAAAGTGTTGCGACCCTCCAACATTCGAAATGGGGCGACGGACGACGGTATGCAGGCTTGCTGGAGCTAACTCCAGCGAGTGGATAGTTAGGTGATCAAATGGGCTGAATGCGAAAGGGAGGAGGGGAATCTACTCCTACGGATATTGTGGATGAAGAATGAAAAGAAAATGAGGGAAATAATGAGCCTCGAAGGTGGAATCACCTGAGGAAGGACCTCGATGGCAAGGCTTTGCCGAAGGTGGTGAAGACCACCAAAGACGACGTCGAGGCTCACCAAAAGTGGGTGTAGACTCTCTGTCACAAGAGACACACCAGAGCAAGAGAGGCAGGGCATTGCTAGGTCAAATGGGGTTCAAATTCAAATGTGAAGGTTGAGCATCTATATGAAGGGGTTGACGAGCAGCTAGGAAAATCAAGGGAGATCGGGAGGATCGATGACCCACAGCCCAAGGAAGACCCCCGACGTGAATCACCAAGAAACGGGGTCGAAAACTCGTGAAGAGTGTATCATGAGATAGTGCAAGGACCGACCTCGAAAAAATCGAGAAATTGAGTCATAACCAACGTTCTGACAAAGCTACAGGACATAGGACAATAAGTTGAGCGAGGTCAACGTTTACCGCCACATGGTTGGTCCACGTAGACCAACTAGGAAAAAACCCTTAAAAATTATTCGAAAATTCATTTAAAAATAGTAAATGATTTAATTAATTTTAGGTTATAAATAAAATTTTTTAATATTTTATAAATTATTTTATGATGATTTTTATTTATTTAGTTGAGGTATAAAAATACAAGTTACCTTTTATGGCCTATATAGGTATACATATCTATATATTTTAATATTTAATATTTATTTTATATATTTAGTTTTATTAATTTTATTTATGATTTTATAAATTTATAAATTATTTTTATACACTTAAATATATTTTTATTTTATTTTTCTGATGTATTTTATACACATAATAAAATATAAGAATATTCTGTATAGGTATATTTATAGGTATTATACCTATGTATTTTATACAAGTATTTTATTTTTGTGTTTTCGTTATGTTTTTATTCCTATTTTAATATGTACATATATTATAAATAATATTTTCAAAATTATAAAAATATAAAATTATCAAAATAAACAATAATAATTAAAATGAATTTTTTAATCTGTATAAGTGTACAATAGGGGTCCAAAACTTAACTTTCAAACCGTAACTCAGAAAAATATGAAACCAACTCATTAAATAGCTTATTGAAAATTATATACAATTAAAGTTGATTTTGATACATTTCGAGTTTTTATTTGAGAGATACAGGTCTAGGAAGTTGGGATTCTGAAAACTTATTCAGATCATAACTTTTTATTTGTACATTATTTTTGTGTGAAACCAATTCTGTATGTTTCTTTATTTAATTTTCTACAACTTTCATGTACAAAGTTCCTTTATTTGAGTTATAAAAAGTGGATCTAAAAATAGGTCCCAAAATAAATAAAGAATGAATTAGATAAAAGGGAATTTTATTATATTTTGACTCTTATCGCCCCCTACTTTATTCCTTGTCGATCTATTCATCTAGATGCCTAGGTCTCGGGAGTTCGGGTCATAAAATATTTACAATATTATATTCTTTTTCATTTCTTTATTCTTTATTTTGGTTTTAAAAACTGTATTTTATACAATATTACACACACATGTATGAATGCTAAAATACGGAATTAGGCCAAAATGATAGAATAAAGATGATGAAGTGTGTATTCATCATCCCCCTATACATGCCTTTACTAGTCTCTAGCAAACACTTATGCAATAAGTGCAGAAAAGAAAAACAAAGAAAAGAAAATGAAGAAATTTGTATTAAATTTAATTATCGAACTTGTCTTCCCAAAATCAAAGTTTGGAGCTTAAGTCTCCCTTTGTAATTTTAGTGCAGGCGGAACCTTAATGGGAATCGGATTTGAAATCCAACAGCCTTCGAGAATCTCAATACTCTATTCAAGTATCCTCAATAGCCAGGTCAGAATACTTCAATTCATACGCAAACCCTTACGACTATGAATCCGACTCGTTGAGTGTAAGTGATAGTGGCTTTCCCCAACTGAAATGACAAAGAGACTGACTTCTCCAGCATGACAACCCAATGATTCCCCAATACAGCAACTCCTTCCTCGGGGAGCGAGGTATTCCCTTTTAAGTTCATGTGGCAACCAGCTCAAGAGGAGGGGGTGAAGAGAAGAATGGACGGTAGCCAGTGTAGCTACCTATCCTAGGGTGCAAGACCAGTTTAGTCAAGTCATCTAGCTGCAGGTTCACATGATATGACTTTGGAACTCAAGCTTGCTTATTGACTATACAACATATGTACACTCCAGCAGGCATTTTATTTTTGTATAGTCCTGACCACCTTTTTTGGAGTTTTTTTTGAAATAATATTTACAGCAGCATTTACATGGGGAGTTTTTACTCTAGAGCCAGTAGACTTTCCCTTTTTTAAGCTTTATTGCAACCCACACTCTCCTGTCTTTAGAATTCCTCATCACTGGATGGGTTGGGGTGCAATTCCCTCCCTAGAGGAGGACAAGTGTTTCCACTTGTGTGCGTCTCATACCGACAAATCCAATCCCCTTACCACTTCAACTAAATTGAGCCAATGAAAGGTGCATGTGTCCAAGTTAGGTCATTATCAACAAGAGTCGTGCGTGTGCTTCGAAATACTCTACTTAGACAGTCAAGAATCCATTGAACCAAGTCTCGTGATCCTCAAAGAATTAAGTCAACTAGACCTGAAGTACCTCAATTCCAGTTCCAATAAGGTTCCTGTTAATTAAGTAGATTATAAGGTCCAATCAAGCTCCAATCTCCAGATTTTATTTAAACTTGTTCAACTATCAAACTCAATCTGAAAAATGCTCATGCTATGCAAATACGATGTAGAAAATATTTTTGTGATGCAATTTTCAAAGATTTTGAATTTTTTATGGATTTTTGAAAAGGATGATGAATATGCATTTTTTGGTATTTTCCAAAAAGATTTTTCAAATGTTGTTGATATTTTAATTTTGCAAATATTTTTGGGATTTTAAAAAAAAGAGAATATTTTAGCTAAGAGCTAGGTTAAAATATTTACACGGGAAAGTATCTGATATTTACAAGAAGTGGACTATAAGAATTTACAAGGTAAGTGATCAATTTTATAAATATAAATATATATATATATATAATGAATTTTGGTGTGATGTGTATATTCCTCAAACTAATTTGAAAAAGGTTTTTCAAACAATTTCAAAAACTATAGTCCAAAATAATTTTTACATACAATTTTACAAACATGTACACACATTTGAAAATCATTTTGCAAAGGTTTTCCAAACAGTATATATAGATTTTTCAAATATTTTTGCGACCATTTTTCAAATCATTTGCAAATTGTTTTTCAAACATTTTATTTCACACAAAGAAAAGAAATTTAACAAACAAAATAATTTACAAAGGTTGACAACATGTAACAAAATGTTTTCCAAATAGTTTTCAAAAGATTTTTCACAAAGATTTTCAAACTATTTTTCAAATATTTTGCAAAAAAAAATTCACCCGATTTATTAATCAGTAAATACATAAAGAATTTGAGGAATAATCAACATCTTTTTATTAAGGTTTTTAATGAATTTATAAGTATAATTAGCCATATTGATTAATTATAAATACGAAACTACGAGTTATGGCTAATGTATGTACACAATATATACGACCCCCCTATACTTAGCTTGAGCTATCTCCTCATAGATTAGAGAGAAAAAGAGAAGACATAACTCGTACGCAGTATAGGAAAGTCTAAAGAATAAATGAATAAGAAATGAATGAATAAACGGATTAATTAGAAGTCGACCGTCCCCCTATACTTAGGATAAAATAATCCTAAGTATAGCAAACTGTACACAAAGCAGGGAGGGTCGAGGGTGGGAATGAACAGATCATACTCAAATTGTCTCCCCATATACTTAGGGTAAGATATCCCTAAGTATAGACATGAAAAGGAGACAATGGAGAGGATCAAAAAATAGAAGAACTCTCGAGGTACACACCCCCTATACTTAGGACAAAGTACATCCTAAGTATAGAAGATTGACAACAAGGGGCATCACCTTTTCGGTAGATAAAGAAGATGGAAAAGGAAACGAAGAAAAGAAGAATTGAGAATAAACAGATCACAGCTCAGTCTGTCTCCCCCTATACTTACGGTGAAATACCCTGAGTATAGATAAGAAGAGACAAAAGAAGGGATCATAGAATAGAACAACCCAGTGTGTGCATCCCCTTATTCCTAGGACAAGGTGTGTCCTAAGTATAGCAAAATCAGATGATGACGACGGGGTAGCAGACATAACGAATAAATGAATGAATGATATGGGCATATGGATCTATACAGTAGAAGATGGAAGTGATAACCATGTATGAGATGCAGGTGATGTGAGTCAAAGAGAACATCTCATACCAGATGAATAGGGGCAACATCAATGATCGACGGATCATGATCTAGATATAGCTTCAGGTACTGACCGTTAACTCAAAAGGTAGAGGAAGATGACAACTCAGATATATCAATATTGCCATTGTCAAGTAGCTTTCTGACCACATAAGGACTTTTCCATTTACTCTATAATTTCCCTGGAAATAATTTCAACCTAAAATCAAATAACCATACACGTTGATCTGGCTCAAACTGTTTATGGCTGATATGAGAATTGTGCCATATCTTCACTTTTTCCTTGTACTGTAGGCTACTCGAAAAGGTTGTATCTCTCAGTTCCTCCAGGGCTGCCGACACTTCTTTCCTATGTTCTCCTATACTCTCTGGATCCAATAATAACTCTGTAACTGCCCATAGTGACTTGTGCTTGATTTCCACTAGCAAATGGCAGGCTTGCAATAGACGAGATGAAAGGGAGATGTCCCTAATGGTGTTATGAAGGAAGTCTTATAGGCTCACAAGACCGAGCCAAAAGATGTGACCAATCCTTTTGGTCTGGGCGGACTACCTTCTATAAAATAGTCTTGCTCTCCTTGTTTGATACTTCAGCAAGACCATTGGTTTGAGGGTGATATGGAGTGGCAACACGATGGTCAATGCTGAACTCGTCTGCAAGGGCCCTTACCTTGTTGTTTATAAAGTGAGACCCCATCTGAAATCAGAACTCTAGGTACCCCGAACTGTCAAATGATATTTTTCCTCAAAAATCGACACACAGTCTTAGCATCTGCGGTTCGGGCGGGGATGGCCTCGACTCAATGACTCACATAATCCACAACAAGCAGAATGTACTCAAACCCCTGACTCTTAGGAAATGGGCCCATGAAATCAATGCCCCATGCGTCAAAAACCTCACAAAAGTGAATGGGCTGCATGGTCATCATATCTCTCTGTCTGCAAGTTCCCATCTTCTAACAGTTAGTACACCTCTTCACAAATTTGTCGGAATCCTTGAAGAGAGTAGGCCACCAAAGGCCGGATTGGAGCACCTTATGAGATATCCGTCTCCCAGAATGATGTCCCCCTACCTCAAGCTTGTGGCAGTAGATGAGGATGCTATGCTTCTCTTCTAGAGGAATACACCTCCTCCAAATACTATCCCCTCCTTCATGATAAAGGACAGGATCCTCCCAATGGTATGACTTGGCCTTCGCAAGGAAGGTCTCAAGTCGCTGCCAGGGCCGACCTTGTGGAACCATCTTGGCGACAAGATAGTTCACAATGTCGGCATACCATGGAAGCGAGGCAATAGCAAGGATCGCCTCATCTGGAAATATCTCAATAATAGGTGCAATGTTCTTAGATTCCTCAAGGTTCTCCAATCGGGAGAGGTGATCCGCCAACACATTCTTAACTCCAGGTTTATCCTTAATCTCAATATAAAACTCCTAGAGCAGAAGGATCTATCTGGTAAGTTGAGCTTTGGCATCCTTCTTTGCCATGAGGTATCAGATGGCAGTGTGATCTGTAAAGATAGTCACTCTTGATCCCAGAATATATGATCTGTACTTATCCAAAGCAAAGACTATAGCTAGCATCTCCTTCTCAGTCACAGTGTAATTCCGCTGAGCGGCATCCAAAGTACGGCTACTGTAGTAAATGGCATACAACAATCCATCCCTCCTTTGTCCAAGCACAACCCCTGCAGCAAAATCAGAAGCATCCGTCATGATCTCAAATAGGAGAGACCAATCGAGTGGCTGAAGGATAGGAGCCTTAACAACTATATTCTTGAGAGACTCGAACGACGCAAGACACTTATAATCTACAATGAACTCGGTGTCTTTTCAGCAAATCAGTGAGCGATCGAGCAATACGACTGAAGTCCTGAATGAACTGTCGGTAGAAACCGACATGCCCCAGAAAAGACCACAACTGTCGCAGATTGGACGATGGATTGAGTTTTCTGATGATATCCACCTTAGCCGGATCAACCTCCATGCCCATGTTGGAGATGATATGGCCGAGGACCGTCCCTTGAGTCACCATGAAGTGACTCTTCTCCCAAGATAATACATGATTGACCTCAATGCAACGCTGAAGTACACGGTCTAGGTAGTCAAGACAAGCATCAAACCCATCGCCATTAATAGAGAAATCATCCATGAAGACCTTTAAACAGTCAACCACCATGTTCAAGAAGATGGACAACATGCACCTTTGTAATATCGCTGGGGCGTTACACAAACCAAAAGGCATCCGTCTTATGTCCCAAATGGACAGGTGAATGTCGTTTTGTTCTGATCATCGGGCGCAATGGTCACTTGGCTATAGCCAGAGTATCCATCAAGAAAATAGTAGTGACTCTTCCCAGATAGCCTCTCGATAATCTGATCAATGAATGGCAGTGGGAAATGATCCTTCTTGGTGGCCTAATTCAATCGTCTGTAGTCCACACAGACCCTCCAAGAAGTGGGTAGCCGGGTACCTATCTCCTCTCCAGACTCACTCACAACTATAGTGATACCCGTCTTCTTGGGTACCACATGTAATGAACTAACCCACTTGGAGTCAGATATGGGGTACATAAAATCGGTGGTCCACCATTTTGATATTTCTTTCATGACCACATCTCGAAGATTCGGGTTCAGTTGTTGCTGGAATTCACACAAGGGCTTGGCATCCTCTTCGAGGTAGATATGGTGGGAGCACAGAGACGGACTAATCCCATGAAGATCAGCTATACTCCATCCTATTGCCTTGCAGTTTCTTTCAAAAACCTCCATCAGACGAGATTCTTGCTCTCTAGTCAAATCTGTTGAGATTATGACTGGGTGGATATCTGGCTCACCCGCAAGGAATCTATAATTCAGAGACTGCAACAAGTGCTTCAATTTTGGGAATTTGGGAGCTGGCAAATCTGGCTTATGATATGTTTGAGTGAAGGCTACCAGATTTGCATGAGAGAACTCTCACTGTACGTGAAAATCTGACGAAGGGAATCCTGCTGGAATTTCTGTAAGCTGTGCTGGCTCGCTCTCCGTCCTAGCTATCGGCTCAGAAGGGATCAGACATGGCAAATACTCATCAAAGCCATCCCAATCAATGTCTGAATCTGAGGGATCTGAATCAGAAGAACAAGAATGAAACTCTGCCTCACCACTCAGCCTAAAACTGTCTGCCTCTATTGTGTCCTCTGCCAGGGGTGTGCTCTCCAAACTCTCGGCTTCCATAAGCTGTAAGTATGCTAAACCTGTGCGCAAGGTGAGGGTTTTTGCTAATGGATCTGCCCAAATTGCTTCATCATCGGTCATCATAAAGTCACACTCCTGGTGGACATCTCGCTCTGCCTCTGTCATCTGCTCTGTGTCACTGAACTACTCGGAGCAGGCTGAATCCCGCGCTGTGGTCTCGTTGATCGTCTCTATTTGTTTACTTTTGCCCTCTACGTGAAAGTACACCTTCCCACTATCATGGTCGGATACCGCCTTGGCAGTGGCTAAGAATGGGCGTCTAATTATGATGGGGGTATCTGTTACCGACTCAGGGATCTCCATATCTAATACAACAAAGTCCACGGGGAATTTCAAGCCTTGAATGGCAACGACCACGTCTCTCAACAACCCCTTCGGCATCTTAATAGACCTATCAGCAAACTGAAGGACCATCCTACTCCGATGGAGAGGGCCAAACTTGAATCGGTCAAGTAAGGCTGCTGGAAGAAGGTTGATAGAAGAGTCGTTGTCTAATAGAGTACGGTCGAACTGCTGCTCTAGAATCTTGCATCTGACATAGGGAGCTCCTGCATCAGGTTTCTTGGCTGGCAGTTGTTTCTGAATGGAAAAGCATGTGGCACGTGTGAGCACATGGATCTCTCCTCTATGGTTCCTCCTCATCCTGCGTACGGTAATCTTCTCTCTCAACTTCTTTTGGAAGAGGGAGATGTGCTCTAGTGCCTCCTGTAGAGTCAGCTGAATCTAAAATCTATCAGTCATATGTTGGCTGAACTCTAACTGATGTATCTTTTATGGATTTATTTTTGTTCCCCTTTTCCAAGCGGAGTGCTTGAGGGAAGGGGATGGCAGGGGCCTCCTCAGATGGAGGGTTAGGAAGAGGTTCTTGTGCTTGTGAAGGAATGGAATCCATACCAAGATAATCATGCAACACATATGGACTCGAAGTAGATGAAGAAACCTTTCCTTTATTCATATTTTTGGTCTTTTACTTGTTACCACAGTCCTGAGATACAAAAGGTGGCAACACAACAGATGGAAGCACAACAGGAATAGAAGTGGTGGCATCAGTACCACCTACGACATCTGTCCTTGCAACATCAGTACCGTGCTATGGCTCATCATCAAGTGAAATGGCGGCATCAGCACCACCGCCTGCATCTGGAGTCACGACGGCCTCAGTACCGTCAAGTGGATCTCTATCCTTGGTGGTATCAACACCACCGTCATCAACATCATCAGCGACATCAGCACCGGTACTCTCCTCGTCTGGCGCTCCTGGATCCTCGTGTGATGGTCGCTCAGACGAGGCACCGTCGGCTGGCATCCTACCGCTCCTAGTAGTCACGAAATCAGCATCACACATAATAGAGAACATGCCATTCAAAGAGTTACTAGGAGTGGTATCCTCTGTAGACTGTACCTACTCAGATTTCCTTTTCAAATTATTCGGATTAGGCTTGATCTATGCTGGTATGGTGGCCTTGCCCTTGACGATATCCCTCACCTCCTGCCGGAACTCATCCATTTCCTGCCGGAAGGATGCCTGCTGTTCAGAGTGCAAGCGGGTGAGGTCGTCAAGAGCTGGGTTCTCGAAGGCAGGTCCCGGAGAACCGGGAGTGTTCCAATGCTGGAAATGAGGCTTCTGCTGCTGTGAATAGTGAGGTGGAGGCTGGGAGTATCGCTAGTGAGGCTGCTGACACTGCCTCCACTGTTGTCCCTGATAAGAGGGACAAGGACCCTGCTGGTACACTTGGTGGGAGCGATAGGGTTGCTGCTGCTACTTGCTATTCTGAGTGCCCTGAGCGGGAGGCTACTGTTGGGATGCGGTGCCTCCGGTGGTCCAACAGAATCCAGGGTGATCACGAGGAATCCCAGCCTGCTATGGGTACCAGTCGTACCATATCCCATTAACTTCCATCAATGGCTCCTGCTCGAAGGGTTGTGGAGGAAGAACTTCCAGTGGCTGATCCGGCTGGTAAACCACCATCTGAGTGTCCTGAGATAGTGGCGGAAATGGATAGTGCTGTAGCTGCTGGACCGGCTCTGCTTGGATATGGTGAACCTGGCGGTATGTGGTAGAGGGTTGGGTGGTGGTACTACTTTTGGAGTCAGCACGTGACCTGGGAGGATGCTGTGTAGACATTTGTTCCTCATGAATGCATAGGATCTGAGTCTTCAGGTCACTCGTGGTCTTCATCAATTGGTCCATCTGTGGAAGACTTTGGCTCTGCTTCTTCTCAAGGATCTCAATGCGGTCCAGCTTCTCGCTAATGATCCCCATGTCGGTGGCGGCGGATTCAGCCTGTGTTGCTATTGCTGATGGAGTATGGGTACCGGCATCGATTCATTCAATCCTCTGATATAAAACTGCCCCTTGGGGGACCTTCGGCTGCGTGTGGACCCGAGCTTGGGTCATTACTGTTGAGTTCTCTGCCATCCCCTCATTGACGGCCCAAACCTAGTCTTTATCCTTGGAAAAGTAGGACCCACCACAAGAGGCATTCACAAGTCCATGCAGCTCTGGTGTCAACCCACAAAAGAAACTCTGAACAAGGTTGGGCTTTGATATCTCGTGATGTGGACACCGGTCGATGAGCTCTCTAAATCGATCCTAAGCCTCATGGAATTGCTCATTCGGGATCATAGTGAAGTTGCTGATCATAGCTTGTGCTGCGTTGGTCCGGCTGATTGGATAGTACTAGTTCAAGTACTCGGTCCAGAGTTGCTTCCAAGATGTGACATACCTTCCTAGATGCTTCAGCCAATAGGTTGCTCTGTCAGCTAATGAGAAGGGGAAGGCAATCATCTTTATAGTATCCTCGTCCACCATATTGTCATGGACATTGCTACATATCATCTCGAACTCCTGCAGATGGAGATGAGTCTCTTCGGTGGCCAGCCCATGAAACTTGGGCAACAACTGGATTGTCTGGGGGTGAAGCTCGAAGTTTCCGACAATGGGAGGAAGCTGAATCCATCGGTGAGTGAGGATTGCAACAGGGTTGTGCAACAGTCTCATGGTCCTCGGTGGTGGCCCCTCCTGGTAAGGGTCTTCTCCTGCTCCGCCTCCTGCTTCTGGTATCTCTCCACCGCCCTCGGATCTTTCTCCTATGTCCTCTCGCATCTGCGCCACCTCTCTCATGAATTCACCCATGAAGGCTCCTTGATCTCGGATCTGTCTTTGCATAGTCTCCAGGGAAGCTAACAATGAATTGCTGATGGCAATCGGATCATATACATATGAAGGTTGTCCGTGCTCATCTGGGCATCCCTTACTACTGGCTATATCTCGGGTCTCTGCAAAGGCAAAGGTACACATCTCAAGTACCGTCAAATGTCAAAAATTCTGTGTTACACTAAACTCTGACACCACATGACTGACTGAAGAAGAAAGGTGGTCGAGAGGAACAGGGTGGACGTAAACTCAATATCAGAGAGTGGGTCTAAACTCCCCGAAGCCGACCTAGATGAATAGGAAGGAGTGCTCGATAACGGTGCCACCAGACGTGGCCTAATGGATCTCCTTCCCATCATCGTGATCTAGATAAATGGGCGGATGAGACCTGGAATGCAAACAAGATGAGAAAACAAACCCCCGGTTCACCTACACAACACTAGAGCAGATGACCGTAAAGGCTCGATCAATTATATTTTCAATTTTATTTAGGTGATCAATCAATCTATCAGAGTGATTAAGCGAGCTGGTAGGAACCCGATGGTCCTAGGAGATTGTCCTGATCTAAGGCCAGATCTTTCCCAGACAGTATTAATTGCGGACCGTTTACCGGCTACCCGATCAATTCACTCTACAAAGGACGTCATGGTTCGCTTTACCAGTTACCGGAGAGATCCTAACTATTGAACGACTAACCCCAGAGCAGTAGTCTGGGAGGAGTTCAGGTATGACTCTATCAAGTGTGTGGGTCACTCTCTCGCTGTAGATAAATCAACCAATGAGGGGGTTACTCTCCCCAAGACAAAAATTTTGAGTGAGGTGAGTTTTAAGGTCTATTTTGCATTAACAGTCCCAATTTTTTGTGGTTGTCTCTTTTTAGTATTTTTATGAATAAAAAAATGCCTAATGAATTTTCTATTTTCCTTGTTATTTTGAATCCAATAAAATATGGGAGGAAGTTGGAAAAGCTGATGCTGATCAAACACAATGACACATGCAGAGTTAGAATTGCGTACTTTGCTCCAACACTCTACATGCAGGGCGATCTGCGCATAAATTTATATATAGGAAAATAAACTACCTATAGTATGCACGAGGAAACCATCCCATGATGAGCAATTTCTATTGATCGTGAAGCACAAGTAGCTATCAACTAGGAAGAGAAACCGGAGTCCGGTCTAGCAGGTCGATCGGTGTCCACCACAGTGGATCCTGCCAGTGTTGTATACAACCTCTCTCGGCACGTGGTCTCTAATCCAAGTCTAATAGCTTTTATAAATGAATTTTAGCTAAGTCCAATTACGTTCTATAGGTGCAAGAACGATATTAAGTGCAGGGCATTAGCTATTTACGTCACAATCAACCAAAATTCCTAAATCTAGGGGCTAAATCCTCGAGAATCAAAATAAAAAATAGTCGAATAAAACAAAACCGGCGAGAAAACCGCAAAAGCTGACGAGGCCCTCAAGGGAACAATCCCTCAGGCAATGGACCTCGCGAAGTATCGAAGTGTCCAAGTCCTGTTTAAGTTACAATTCAATTGTCTCTCTCTCACTTAAATTACACAAAGATAGGCAATAAATAAAAAGGGAGCTAAATTTTCAAAATTTCTCTGAGTCCCCTTGGTGCAAGAGTAGCAAGTCAAAGCTGGCTTCACGTGGGTGCTTAAGCACCTAGAGTAGAGCGCATCCCTCGATCCTCAGTACCTCATACAAAGTCAACCAAGAAAGGAGGTCAGAAAGCTCAACAAGATATATCAATAAATGAGAGAATGCATGTAGACAAATAATCACAATCAATTACAAAGAAATCCGATCTATAAGATGTTGCTCCCCGGCAACGGTGCCATTTGATGAAGACAAAAATCGAGCGGTCTAAATATGTCTCACACAGGGCGGAGACAAAGTCGTTGCGTTGACCGCTCAGAAATCCGGACTTCAGTCAACAATTATCCCACAAATAATATTAAGTAATCAAAGTGTGGAGTTAAAATTTATTATAACTCTACATAAAAGATGCGTATAGAAGCATGTAGGGGTCGAACACAAGGAACAAGCATGATAAATCGGGAGAAATCAATGCACCAGAATGAGTGTGATGTATTTGTCTATACAAGTGCTATTTTTTGTGGGTTTTTAATTTTATATTTTTTAATTTTATTTTTATTTCTTATATTTTATATTTTGGTTTCTGATTTTGTATTTTCTTTTTATTTTTTATATTATTATATTATCTTTTTCTTTTAATTTATAACATAAAATGTATATCCAATAAAGAAAAGAGAGAAATAAGGTATTTATAAAAATATGTAAAATAAGTAAAATTCAGAAAATAAAATATTTTGTACTTTTAATAATTTTATAATGGTTTCATTATTTTTCTATATTTTTCGTAAATATTTTTGTATTGTTAAAGTCAAAAATATTGAAAACAGTGAACAACACAAAAGGCTGAAACTAAAATTTAGAAAAAATAACAAACAAAAGCCAAAATCCTCCAAATTAGTTTTAAAATAAAGATACTAAAACAGAGAAAATTAGGGAGAGAAATTAGGTTTTTAGGGATTTTTACGATTTTTTATATTTTTATAAAGATTTTAAAAATTATGCTATTTTTAGGGGTTTTCTTTTGAATTTTTTATGATTTTTGGATAGATGTTTAAAGACACTAAAATACATAGAAAATAATTTTTTGGGGATTTTTCAAAAAGTTTTTATAATTTTTATGTATTTTCTAATGCAAACAGAGATTAAAATGCATGTTTTTGAATTTTTATAAATACTAAAATGCAAAATAAAAATATGGCGCGATAGAGCAATTCACCAGGAACGTATGCTAATTTTTTGGGTTTTTTTTTGAAATTTATAGATACATGAAATAAATAAAAGAAACAAATAGAAATTACATTCAAATATCCAAAAATCTAGGTGAACAGATGTAATTTTTCCAAAAAATTATATGGCAATTAAAATATTACTGGACCAATCACAAATACGTAAAAACCCAGGAGTAAAAGTGCAAATTCGCCAGAGTCACATTCACGAGGCACGTGACCTGGTAGGGACTGTTCTGTAATTTTCAAAACCTAGATGGCCACTTTGAAAAATTACCAGGAATATATAACTTCATATAAATGTTTGAGGATTAAATGGAAATACAATAAAGTACGAGGACCCCCACACAAAATACCTCGTCCCCACATGCACGATTCACGTAAGGTGACGTAGACAGGGACCTATATGCAATAATAAAAACTAAAAGGGTGTTTTTGCAAATTTCACAAAATTAATAAAATGCATATGAATGTCTATATCCTAATTAATAAATACAAAAACAGCCAGGGTTAAAAGTGCAAAATACCCAGACCAAAACGGATCCGATGGCAGGTACTCTTTCACTTGCCACATGTCGAAGATCCAGCGGCCGACATCGATTCGCATGGGGACGGCTGGAATTAGATTCCAGATTTGAATCGAGTGGTTATGGGAGGCCTTAGTCCGACGGCTGATAGGTGAACTGGGATGCGGCCTCGATCTGACGGCGGAGGAGCATGCAGGAAGAACAAGGAAGAACCTCCCACTAGGCGAACTTCCCCACCCTCGATCTCGTCCCTCAGCATTTCATCAGGCTTTAAAAATGGCCGGTCAGCTTCCTGCAGCTTTCTCCTATCGTCTGGAGGCTTAAAATAGGGGTGGCTGCCATCGGAGCGCGCCGGCGGAGGTGGAGGAGCGAGGCACCTCCAGGTACCTCCGGTGAGCTTCCAAAATCACCTCCAAGCGTGTAGGTGCTCCAGAGACCTGCGAAAATGATGACTAGGCTTGCAGGCAAAGTGTCACGACCCTCCAGCATTCTAAAAGGGGCGGCAGACGGCGATATGCAGGCTTGCCAGAGCTAGCTCCAGCGAGGGGATCGTTAGGGTGATCAAATGGGTGGAATGCGAAAGGGAGAAGGGGAATCTACTCCTATGGATATAGTGGACGAAGAATGAAAAGAAAATGAGGGAAATAACGAGCCTCGAAGGTGGAGTCACCTGAGGAAGGACGTCGATGCCAAGGCTTTGCCGAAGGTGGTCAGGACCGCCACAGACGACGATGAGGCTCACCAATAGTGGGTGAAGACTCCCCTATCACAGGAGACACACCAAAGCGAGAGAGGCGGGGCGTTGCTAGGTCAAATGGGGTTCAAATTCAAATGTGAAGGTCTGGCATCTATATGAAGGGGTTGACGAAGGGCTGGGAAAATCGAGGGAGATCAGGACGATCGATGATCCACAGCCCAAGGAAGACCCTTGGCGTGAATCACTAAGAAATAATTTCGAAAAGTCGTGAAGAGTGTATCATGAGATAGTGCAAGGACCGGCCTCGAAAAAAATCAAGAAATTGAGTCAAAACCAATGTTCTGACAAAGCTACAGGATGAAGGACGGCCAGTTGACCGAGGTCAGCGTTTACCTCCACCTGGTTGGTCCACGTGGACCAACTAGAAAAAAACCCTGAAAAATTATTTGAAAATTCATTTAAAAATAGTAAATGATTTATCTAATTTTAGGTTATAAAATTAAAAATATTTATTATTTTATAACTATTTTATGATGCTTTTTATTTATTTTTTTTGAGGTATAAAAATACAAGTTTCCTTTTATGGCCTATATAGGTATACATACATATATATATATATATATTAATATTTTATTTTTATTTTGAATATTTAGTTTTATTAATTTTATTTATTATTTTATAAATTTATAAATTTCTTTTAGACACTTAAATATATTTTTATTTTATTTTGCTGATGTATTTTATACACTTAATAAAATAGGAGAATATTCTATATAGGTATATTTATAGGTATTATACCTATGTATTTTATACAAGTTTTTTATTTTTATGTTTTCGTTATATTTTTATTCCTGCTTTAATATGTACATATATTATAAATAATATTTGCAAAATTATAAAAATATAAATTACCAAAATAAAGAATAATAAATAAATGAATATTTTAATCTGTACAAGTATACAATAGGGGTCCAAATCCTAACTTTGAAATCGTAATTCAGAAAAATATGAAACCACCTTCATTAAATAGCTTATTGAAAATTATACAATTAAAGGTGATTTTGATACATTTCGAGTTTTTATTTGAAAGATACAGATCTGGGAAGTTGGGATTCTGGAAACTATTCAGATCGTAACTTTTTATCTGTACATTATTTTTGTGTGGAATAAATTTTGTATTTTTCTTTATTTAATTTTCTACAACTTTCATGTACAAAGATTCTTTATTTGAGGTATAAAAAGTGGCTGTAAAAATAGGTCCCAAAATGAATAAAGAATGAATTAGATAAAATGGGATTTTATTGTATTCTGACCCTTATCTCCCCCTACTTTATTCCTTGTCGACCTATTCATCTAGATGCATAGGTCCCGGGGTTTCAAGTCATAAAATATTTACAATATTTTATTCTTTTTATTTTCTTTTCTTTATTCTTTTATTTTGGCTTTAAAACTGTATTTTATACAATATTTATATACACATGCATGAATGCTAAAATGCAGGAATTAAGGGTATTTACATGCATTTACTAGTGTTTTTGAGGCCAAAATGATAGAATAGAGATGATGAAATGTGGATTCATCAGTCAGATGTCACATCCATGAGCAGAGATTCGATCAGACTTTATTAGACAGCAGTTCTTCCATCAACCTACTTCCGGCAGCCTTACTCGACCGTTTCGAGTTTGGCCATCTTCGATAGAGCAGGACAATCCTTCAGTTTTCTATAGATCTGTTAAGAGGCCGAAGGGGTTGTTGACGGACGTAGTCGTCACAACTCTGGGCCTGAAATTCCCTGTGGACTTCGTTGTGTTGGACATGGAGATCCCTGAGTCTGTGACCGATACCCCCATCATTCTAGGATGCGCTTTCTGGGCCACAGCAAAGTAAGTATCCGATCATGATAGCGGGAAGGTATACTTTCGCGTTGAGGATGAGAGTATACAAATAGAGACGATCGATGAGATTAGAGTGTGAGATTCAGCCTGCTAAGAGCAGCTCAGTGATTCAAAGCAGATGACAGAGGCAGAGCGAGACGTCCACCAGGAGTGTAATTTTGTGATCAAAGATGATGAAGCCACTTGGTTAGATCCCATTTCATGAGCCATCCTCTCACACTCAGATACCATAGATTTCCAGATTCCAGCAGAGGAGAGCTTGGAGAGCACACTCTTGGTAGAGGACACATTCGAGGCTGTAGACCATGTTCAGGAAAGCGAGGCAGTTGCTATTTCATTTGATTCAGATTCAGATCCCTTGGAGTCAGATATTGATTGGGTAGAGTTTGATGAGTTGATACCATGTCTGATTCCTACAGAGCCAGCAGCTAGGGTGGAGACTAATCCGATACTGAGTACAGATACACCAACAGAGCAATATTCACCAGATTTTCATGATCAGCAAGAGTTCACCCATGCAGAATTGGTCACCTTCACTCAGACATTTCAGAGGCCAGATTTGCCAGCTCCTAGTTGCCCAGAACTGACCCCTTGTCGTAGTCGCTGAAGTATAGATTCCTTGCGGGCGAGCATGAGATGCACCCAGTCATTATTTTAGCAGATTTGACTAGAGAGCAAGAATCTCATTTGATGGAGGTTCTTGAAAAGAACCGTAAGGTGATAGGATGGAGTGTAGCCGATCTCTAGGGGATAAGTCCGGCCCTATACTCCCACCATATCTATCTCGAAGAGGACACCAAGCTATCACGTGAGTTCCAGCGACGGTAGAACTCGAATATTCGAGAGGTTGTCATGAAGGAAATCTCGAAATGGTGGTGCGCCGATTTTATCTACCCCATCTCCGACTCCAAGTGGGTTAGTCCATTACATGTGGTGCCCAAGAAGACAGGCATCACTACAATTGTGAGCGAGTTTGGAGTGGAGATAGCTACCCGGGTTTCCACTTCTTGGAGGGTCTGTATGGACTACAGACGATTGAACCAGGCCACCAAGAAAGATCATTTTGTGCTGCCTTTTTATGATCAGATTATACAGAGGCTAGCTAGGAAGAGTCACTACTATATACTTGACAGGTACTCCGGCTATAACCAGGTGGCCATTGTGCCCGAAGACCAAGACAAGACTACATTCACTTGTCCATTTGGGACATATGCTTTCGGACGGATGCTATTTGGTCTATGTAACGCCCCGGCGACATTCCAAAGGTGCATGTTGTCCTTCATCCCGGACATGTTGGGTGAGTGCTTGGAGGTCTTCATGGACAACTTTTCGGTCTATGGTAATGGGTTTGATGCTTGTCTTGACTACCTTGACCGCATCCTTCAGTGATGCATCGAGGTCCATCTTATATTATCCTGGGAGAATAGTCATTTCATGGTGACTCAAGGGATGTTGCTTGGTCATATCCTCTCAAACAGGGGCAAGGAGGTTGATCCGACCAAGGTGGATATCATCAGGAAACTCAATCCACCGTCCAACTTGCGACAATTACGGTCTTTTCTAGGGTACGTCGGTTTCTACCGACGATTCATTCATGACTTCAACATGATTGCCCGACCGTTGACTGATTTGCTGACCAAAGACACCGAGTTCAATGTAGATGATGTGTCTTGCATCGTTTGAGACTCTCAAGAGTCTAGTTGTTGAGGCTCCTGTCCTTCAGCTGCCTGATTGGTCTCTCCCATTTGAGATCATGACGGATTCCTCCGATTTTGCTGTAGGGGCCGTGCTGGGACAGAGGAGGGATGGAGTGCCATTTACCATTCACTACGCTAGTCGTACATTGGATGCCGTGCAACAGAACTATACCTCACTGAGAAGGAGATGCTAGCCATAGTTTTTGCCCTAGATTAGTTAAGATCATACATCATTGGATCAAAAGTGACTATCTTTACAGATCATACCGCCATCAGGTACCTCATGGCAAAGAAGGATGCCAAAGCAAGACTGACTAGATGGATCCTTCTACTCCAGTAGTTTGACATTGAGATTAAGGATAAACCTGGAGTCAAGAATGTGGTGGCGGATCATCTCTCCCCATTAGAGCATCTTGAGAAAATATGAGCAGACTGATCCTATTTCTGAGACCTTCCCAGATGAGGCGATCCTTGCTATCGCCTCACTTCCATGGTACGCGACATTGTGAATTATCTTGTTTCCAAGAAAGTTCTACAAGGTCGGCCCAGGTAGTGACTCGAGACCTTCCTTGCGAAGGCCAAGTTCTACCATTGGGAGGATCCCATCCTTTATCATGAAGGAGGGGATAGCGTCTGGCGTCGGTGAATTCCTCAGGAGGGGCACCATAGCGTCCTCACATACTGCCACAAGATTGAGGCATGATGACATCACTCTGGGAGGAGAATGGCAGAGAAAGTGCTCCAATCCAGCCTATGGTGGCCTACCCTCTTCAAGGATTATGATGAATTCGTGAAGAGGTATACTGACTGTCAGAGGATGGGCACTTGTGGACAGCGTGATATGACGCTGATGCAGCCCATTCACTTATGTGAGGTTTTTGACGCATGGGGCATCGATTTCATGGGTCCATTCCCTAAGAGTCAGGGATTTGAGTACATTCTAATGGCCGTTGATTATGTTAGTTGTTGGGTTGAGGCCATCCCCACCCGAACCGCAGATGCTAAGACCGTTTGCAGATTTTTGAGGAAAAATATCAATTCACGGTTCGGGGTGCCTAGAGTTTTGATATCTGACGGGGGATCTCATTTCGTCAATGACAAGGTAAAGGCCCTTGCTAGCGAGTTCAGCATTGACCATCGAGTAGCCACTCCATATCATCCTCAGACCAATGGTCTTGCTGAAGTGTCGAATAGAGAGATCAAGACTATATTGCCGAAGGTAGTCCGCCTTGACCAAAAGGATTGGTTACATGTTTTGGACTCGGTCTTGTGGGCATATCGGACTTCCTTCAAGACTCCTTTGGGTACATCTCCCTTTCGCCTCATTTATGGCAAGCCCTGCCATTTACCTGTTGAAATTAGGCATAAGTCACTTTGGGTTGTCACAGACATATTATTGGATCCAATGAGTATAGGAGATCAGAGTAAGGCAGAACTGGCAGCCCTGGAGGAGCTTAGAGGTTCAGCCTTTTCGAGCAACCTACAATAAAAGAAGAGAGTAAAGGAGTGGCATGATTCTCATGTCATCCACAAGCAGTTTGAGCCAGATCAGAGTGTATGGTTGTTCGATGCTAGGCTTAGGTTATTTCCAGGGAAGTTGCTGAGCAAGTGGAAGGGATCATACCTGGTCCGAAAGGTACATGACAATGGGAGCACTAACATATCTGAAATGTCAACTGAGTCTACCTTTCGTGTTAACGGGTAGCAGCTCAAACCATATCTAGATCATGAGCCCCTAGTCGTTGATGTCACCCCTATTCATTTTGCGTGAGAGGTGGTCTTTGACTCACGTCTATTGCATCTCACGCCTGATTATCACCGTCTTCCGCCTTGTATAGATCCAGATGTCCATATCATACTATTCTTCAGTCCAACACCCCATTTGCATATTGTGATTATGCCATACTTAGGGTGTACTTTACCTTAAGTATAGGGGGTATCAGACTTTTGATTTCTCTTTTGATTCTTTTTACCTCTGTTTTGCTGCCTATACTTAGGGATATTTTACCCTAAGTATAGGGGAGGTAGACCCTGTACATCTTCCACTCGGACTTCCCTTTATGTACAGTCTGCTATACTTAGGATTACTTGATCCTAAGTATAGGGGGAAACACCAAGGTCCTTCTATTCTATTAGTTGATTCGTCATTGTAGTACAGTTTTTCTTTTCACTTCCCTATACTAAGCACGAGTTATGTCTTCTTCAATGCTCTTGATCCACTCTGAGGACATCATTCGAGCTAAGTATAGAGAGGTGTGGTATATATTTCTTATATAATTTAGCCCTAACTCGTATTTTGTTTGAGTGTGTAAATAAATAAAATGGCTAAAATCCTCTATCTAAAAACCATAAAAATTTAAAAAATTTTCTTGTACATAAATTTCTTTCTTGCACATACATAGCTATTTATAAAAAGTATTTTTGTATAAATGTTTGTAAAAAGGTTTTGCGTGTAAAAAGTTTGTAAATATTTTGGTATCAAAATTATTTATATAGTACAAAATTTTTTTAAAATTGTTTGAAAAACAAAAGTTTGCAAAAACCCGTGTGTAAATGTATGTAAATAGTTTGCAAAACTTCTGCATCCATGCATTCATTCATTCAAACATTTTTCCAAAATTTTGTACATTTTTAAAAATTTGCATAAAAAGATTTTTGTATATACTTGTACAGTTTTTTTGAATCATAGTTGACATTTAAACTAGCCTGGAATTAAATTGGAAAATGGAGCTTGGTTAAGACCTTAATCCGCATAATTCTCAGAGGAACCTTATAGGGCTTAGGATTAAGACTTTTCAGGTCCATTTGTGACTTAATTCTTTGAGTCCACTAGGCTACGATCACATGTCATCTTGATGAGCCTAAGTAGAACACTTAACAACACACACATGACTTTCACAGATAATGGACTTACTTGCACCAGCACCTTACACATAGCTCTCTACGGATAAGGTAGTGAGGAGGCAGTCTTCTATGGCTTGGGGTAGCATACGAGGGTAGTACTTCTAGGCGGAACCTCTCGTCTTCTTTTAGTGAAGGAAGTGCGTCTCAACTTGGTCTGGCAGCATTGAGGTCTAAATACAGGACTTGTGGGTTGCAATAATGCTTCAAAAGAGGGATAGTATACTGGCTCAAGAGGAAAAACTCCTCATGTATATATGTTGCACCATGTAGATATGGTGTACATATGCACATCGAAAAAAATGCAAAAGAAAGAAAAACTCCAAAAAAGTGGTGGGTCTGATAGAAATTGAAATACCCACCGGAGTGTATATAGCCAAATTAAGAAAAGCTTATGTTACCCATTCTCACCTCATGAATCTTGCAGCAGGGAGACTTAGCTACACTGGTTGGGCTCCCTAGGATACATGGCTACACTGGTCATGGTCCATTCTCTTCTTCCTCCTCTTCTTGAGCCGGTTGTACTTGAACATAGAAGGGAATACCCCGCTCCTCGAGGAAAGAGTTTCCAGACTAGGGCATTAGAGTTACCTTGTTTAGGGGTGCAGTTACTTTGCCATTTCTGAGGTGGGGAGCTACACATCACTTACACAGTTTAAGAGAAGATTCATGGTCATTAGAGTTTGTATGTAGACTTGTTCTGATCTGGATTATTGAGGAGTCTTGACCATAGATTGGTGGAACTCAGAGGCTGTTGAGTTTTAAACCTAAGTACAAATAAGGTTCTGACAAACTAATAATCCAAAGGTCTGACTGGGCTCCATGCTTCAAATTAATGAAGACAAGTTTAATAATCAATCTTGATTCCCCTTCTTTTTCTTTTCCTTTCTCCTTTCACTTCTTTTTCAAATAACTGTTTTCTAAGGGACTAGCAAAGGTAAAGTATAGGGGTGGTGATGAATCCCCAATTATCACTCTTTATTCTTTTATTTTAGCTAATTATCTTGGCAAAGCATCATGTCAATAGGTGTAAATATAATAACTTAGCATTATGCATGCATGTGTTAATATCCTATAATTAGTATGTATTTGTGCAAAATTAAAAGAATAAAGAATAAAGATAAAAAGAAGGAAGTATTTAGAATAAATACTGAGTGACCTGAACCCCTAGAGAGGGTCAAGCATTGGTCTGATCGCCAAATAAAATAAGTAGAGAGAGATAGGGCCACTATAGCTTGTATTTATATTCCATTTGTGTACATAAATTATTTTTGCCAAAATTAAAATAAAAATGTGTTTTTACTTCCTTGTATATATTTCTAAAAAATAAATTAAAAATCGAATAAAATTCTCTCTCTCTTGTGCATAATACAATATATAGGTCTTCTTATCTATTTATTCTATACTTGTAAATGCATAATAAAAATAAAATAAAATAGTTTTATACTCCAAAAATTATTTTGTAAATAAATAAAATATAAAATTGGGGTACTTGTGTAAAAATAACAAATTAAAAATAATTGTATAAAACACATAGGTATACTATACATGTATATAATGCATTATACTATATATACAATAATTTATTGTTCATAAAAACAAATAAAAATCATCGAAAAATAGTTTGAAAGATAACATACATTTTTCATTTTATACACTTTTTAATTTAAAATCATTTATTATTTTTTATTGAATTTGTAAATATTTTTGTAAATCAGATTCTATGATTGGTCCACGACAGATCGTTGAATCGGTTCAACCCCCTCTTTCAGGGCTTGACCCGACCCGACTGCTCTATCGGACCTCCTTCTCCCATTTATCACGGGCGGATCATGCGTCCCCATGCTTCGAATCTTCGACCGCACCTTCCCCCTAGATCAGTGACTCTCGTGGATCCCTAGGAAGGCGCGGATCTTCCTCGGTTCACGCGCTTCGACCTCGGGTTGCTGGAGATAAGGAGCAACCAACGAAGATAAGGAGCACGGAATGAAACCTACAAAGTAGTCAGGCAATCCAAAAGAGAAAAGAATTTTGGTGGTTTTTAATTTTTTTATTATTTTTTTATTATTTTCTAATAAAAAATGAATAAGGAAAAAGGCCAACAATTAAACTCAACTAATTATTTAAAGGGCCAAAATAACTCAAAAATTCCAAATAAAAATATTTTTATGTTTTTAAAATATTCAAGTGTTTTTAGGAATTTATGGTGTTTTTCTGATTTTTATTTAATTTTGTAAAAATAAAAGAAGGCTAAAAACAACAAGCAATGTACATCCTGTATATAAAGGTAAATTAAAATTATTTAAAATGCCTATAAAATCCTAGCAGTAATATTATGTGAAACTATAAAATCAAAGCTACCTACAGAAAATGAAAACACATTTTTTATTTTTTAAGAAATTTTAATAATTTCTATAACATTTTTAGTCTTTTTCAAATTTTAGATGTTTTATAAAAGGAAACAGAACAAAAATCGCACAGAAATTAAAACACAAAAAACACACATTTTGATTTTTTTGGAATTTTTCAAGTATTTTTATATTTTTAATTGATTTTTCAAAACAATCAGGGACACCTTATATGGTTTTTGACTTTTATAAAATGTGAAATAAAATTAAAATTAGTCACAAAAATTACCAAAAACCCTACACAACAGCATGGGCTACGTGTAACAATTTCAGAAATTTTGAAGTACTTTTGATATTTATTTGATTAAAAAAAGATACACAGATCACAGGGACATAAATGCAATTAGTTTAAGTTTTAGGACCAAACAATAACATGTAATAAAAGAATAGGGTCGAATATACAATTTTACCAATAAAACATGTGTATGCTCTAAATCAGCGTTCACAGGGGCATATATGCAAATTTGAAAAACATCTATTCAATCAGTAACACATGAAATGTTTAGGACAAATAACACAAATATCCTACAATGCACGTGACCAAACGCGTGTCTCTAAACATGAAGTACTAAACTGCAAATACTAAAAACTACATGGAATAATATGCAAAATTGTCCAACTGTAACTTTTATTTTACAAGTAGAATATAAACTAAAAGAAATGCAGGGTGAAAATGCAATATATCCTTGAAGCTCGTGAGAGGTGCGTGAGAGGACACATGGCGGCCGCAGGTGTGCGAGATCGTGTGGCTGTGGACCCGTCAGGTGTCAGATCTGACGCTCCAAAAGTGGTTAGAAACGTGTGGTGCAGATGGAGGCTGGGTCTGACATCCAACGGTGTAGAAAGGCTGATGTGTCAGCGGTCAGGATGATATCTGGACGTGCGGGCTGATCCAACGGTGTTGAGGCAACATTGATGAATAGCTCGAGGGCGAACTTCACGAGAGCACAGGAGGTGATCCTTAGCTCTGATGAAGGATTAAGAGGCACCAATGGAATGTGGGCCTATTTTGCATCACATGGCTGGCTCGGATGGTCGCTCCAATGGTCTGAAAGGCGAGACGACACAAGGGACCTGGAGCTGCTCCAGCGATGATGGGTGAGGGTGCTATGGGGGTTCTCTACACGCGACGAGACCTGCAAGGGATTGCTCTGACTCAGAGGCAAATTCCTGTCTAGGTTATTAGGGATAAACACCAAGGAAGTGGCGGGGAATGGGTGTTGGTCTCCGACGAAGATGGTAGAGAAGACCTAAATCCAAATCTCGACGTGATGATCGAGGCTCAGGGTGATCAGGTTGCATAGGGAAATGGAGGGCGAACGTGTGGATCGATCGGAGCGGATGAGTGAGGGTGATGGAGATCCGATCGGCTGGTCAGAGCTGGCAGAGCACAGGCGGCGTACAAATGAAGGATTGGATAAACACAGAACTAGGAAAGATTAGAGGGTACCTGAGGGTCTGAACACGATCCTAATCTCAAGCCGGAGTGAATGGTGGGGTCGTGGCCTCGACTAAGCTGCGACGGGCGAAGGAGGCTTCTCGCAGGGGTACTCCGGCCACGAAGGGTGAGCTGTGGCTACACGACACCAACTCGATCACCGAAGGTGTCCTCTTACGGCTGTCACTATGAGGAAGGATTCTAGGGTATCAAGAAGGGATGCAGTGCGAGCTCCTGAGCTAGGGAGGCGAATGAACAATTTATATAGCATCCCAGGTAGCCGGAGAAACCAGGCAAGGGCACGCGATCCGAGAAGAATCCGTGCTTCCCTAAGGATCCACGAGGATCTTGGATCCATAGTGAAGGCATCGGTGGAAAATCAGGGCAAACAGATGCATGATCCAATTGGGATAAATGGGAGAAGTACGTCCGGTGGAACAATCGGGTCGGGTCAAGCCCTGGAAGAGAGAGTTGACCCGAGTCAACTTTCCTCCGTGGACCAATCAGATAATAGAATTTACAAAACTATTTAAAATTCAATAAAAAAGAGTAAATGGTTTTAATTTAAAAAGTGTATAAAATGAAAAATATTTGTTATTTTTCATGCTATTTTCTGTGATTTTTATTTATTTTTATGAGAAATAAAATATTCTATATACAATATATTGTATTACAAACAAGTATAAAATACCTATGTATTTTGTATATTTATTTTTAATTTGTTATTTTTACATAAATACCCCAATTATATATTTTATTTATTTACAACATAATTTTTGGAGTCTAAAACAAATTTTTTTATTTATTTACAAATGTAAAATTAAATAGGGAAAGAAACAAACATGCATGTCTTATGTACAAGTGGGAGAGAGAGAGAGAGTTTTATTCTGTTTTTATTTTGTTTTTCTGATTTTTATTTTACTTTTAGAAGTATAAACAAGGAAGTAAAAACACATTTTTATATTTTTTGTAAAAACAAATTATATACACATATGATACATATATACATTTGGTGGAGTGGACCTATCTCTCTCTACTTATTTTATTTGGCAATCGAGCCAATAGTTGGCCCTCTCTTGGGTTTGGGTCACTCAGTATTTATTCTAAATACTTCCTTCTTTTTCTTTTATTCTTTGTTCTTTTATTTTTGCACAAATGCATGCTAATTATGGGAATATTAACACATGTATTCTTATTGCTATGTTATTGTATTTACACCTATTTACATGATGCTTTGCCAAGATAATTAGCTAAAATAAAAGAATAAAGAGTGATGAATGAGGATTCATCACCCCCCTATACATTACCTTTGCTAGTCCCTTAGCAAACACCTATTTGAAAAAGAAGTGAAAAGAAAATGGACAGAAAAAGAAGGAGAATCACAATTGATTATTAAACTTGTCTTTATTAAATTGAAGTATGGAGCTCAATCTGACCTTTGGATTATTAGTTTGTCGGAACCTTATTTGGACTTAGATTTAAAACTCAACAACCTCTAAGTTCAACCAACCTATGGTCAAGACTCCTCAATAATCCAGATCAGAAAAAGTATACATACACAAACTCTAATGACCATGAATCTTTTCTTGTACTGTGTAAGTGATGTGTAGCTCCTCACCTTAGAAATGGCAAAGTAATAGCCCCCCTGAACAAGGTAACTCTAATGCCTTAGTCTAGAAGCTCTTTCCTTGAGGATCGGGGTATTCCCTTCTAAGTTCATGTGCAACCGACTCAAGAAGAGGAGGAATAAGAGAATGGACCATAACCAGTGTAGCCATGTATCCTTGGGGATCCCAACCAGTGTAGCTAAGTCTCCCTGCTGCAAGCTTCATGAGATGAGAATGGTAACATAAGCTTTGCTTTATTTGGTTATATACACTCCGGTGGGTATTTCATTTTCTATCAGACCCACCACTTTTTTGGAGTTTTTCTTTCTTTTGCACATTTTTTTGATATGCATATGTACAACATATCTACATGGTGCAACATATATACATAATGAGTTTTTCCTCTTGAGCCAGTAGACTATCCCTCTTTTGAAGCATTATTGCGACCCACAACTCCTGTCTTTAGACCTCAATACCGCCAGACCAAGTTGAGATGCACTTCCTTCACTAAAAGAAGATGAGAAGTTCTGCCTAGAAGTACTACCCTCGTATGCTACCCCAAGCCAAATAAGAATGCCTCCTCACCACCTCATCCGTAGAGAGCTATGTGTAAGGTGCTAGTGCAAGTAAAGCCATTGTTTGTGAGAGTCATGTGTGTGTTGTTAAGTGTTCTACTTAGGCTCATCATGATGACATGTGATTAGAGCCTAGTGACTCAAAGAATTAAGTCACTAATGGACTTGAAAAGTCTTAACCCTAAGCCTTATAAGGTTCCTCTGAGAATTAGGTGGATTAAGGTCTTAACAAGGCACCATTTTCCAATTTAATTCCGGGCTAGTTTAAATGTCAAATATGATTCAGAAAAACTATACAAGTATATACAAAATTTTTTTATGCAAATTTTTGAAAATGTATAAAATTTAAAAAATATGTTTGAATGAATGAATGCATGAATGCAGAAGTTTTGCAAACTATTTACACACGGATTTTTGCAAACTTTTGTTTTTCAAACATTTTACAAAAATTGTGTACTATATACATAATTTTGATATCAAAATATTTACAAACTCTTTATACACAAAACATTTTTACAAACATTTGTACGAAAATAATTTTTATATATAGTTATGTATGTGCAAGAAAGAATTTTATGTACAAGAAATTTTTTTAAATTTTTATGATTTTTAGATAAAGGATTTTAGCCATTTTATTTATTAACATACTCACACAAAGTGCGAGTTATGGTTAAAGTATATATGAAATATATATGACACCCCCTATACTTAGCTCGAACGATGTCCTCAGAGTGGATCAAGAGCGATAAAGAAGACATAACTCGTGCTTAGTATAGGGAAGTGAAAAGTAATAGCTATACTACAACAACGAATCAAAGAATAGAATGAAAGGATCTCGATGTTTCCTCCTATACGTAGGATCAAGTAATCCTAAGTATAGCAGACTGTACATAATGAGAAATCCGAGTGGAAGAATATACAGGGTCTACCTCCCCTATACTTAGGTTAAAATATACTTAAGTATAAGCAACAAAATAGAGGTAAAAAGAATCAAAAGATAAATCAAAAGTCTGACACCCCCTATACTTAGGTTAAAGTACACCCTAAGTATAGCATAATCATAATATACAAATGGGGTGTTGGACTGATATAATATGGACATCTGGATCCATAGAAGGCGGAAGACGGTAATAATAAGGCATGAGATGCAATAGATGTGTGTCAAAGACCACATCTCATGCAAAATAAATAGGGGCGATGTCAACGACCAGTGGCTCGTGATCTAAATAAGGTTTGAGCCACTGTCCGTTAACACGAAAGGTAGAATCAGATGACATTTTGGACATGTCAATGCTTCCATTGTCATGTACCTTTCAGACCAGGTATGGTCCCTTCCATTTTCTCTGTAACTTCCCTGAAAATAATCTAAGCCTAGCATCGAACAACCATACTCTCTGATCTGGCTCAATCTACTTGTGGCTGATATGGAAATCTTGCCACTCCTTCACTCTCTCCTTGTATTGTAGGCTGCTCAAAAAGGCTGAATCTCTAAGCTCCTCCAGGGATGCCAATTATGCCTTCCTCTGACCTCCTACACTCACTAGATCCAACAATATGCCTGTGACAGCCAAAAGTGACTTATGCCTAATCTCAACAGGTAAGTGGTAGGGATTTCCATAAACGAGGAGAAAGGGAGACGTACCCAAGGAGTCTTGAAGGAAGTCTGTTATGCCCACAAGACCGAGTCCAAAAGCGGTGACCAATCCTTTCGGTCAGGGCAGACTACCTTATGCAATATAGTGTCGATCTCCCTGTTCGACACTTCAACAAGACCATTGGTCTGAGGATGATATGGAGTGGCTACTTGACAGTCAATGCTAAACTTGCTAGTAAGGGCCTTTACCTTATCGTCGATGAAATGAGACCCCCTGTCAGATATCAATACTCTAGGCACCCCGAACCGTGAAATGATATTCTTCCTGAAAAATCTGCAAACGGTCTTAGCATCTGCGGTTCAAGTGGGGATGGCCTCAACCCAACGACTAACATAATCAACGGCCAACAGAATGTACTCAAATGCCTGACTATTAGGGAATGGACCCATGAAATCGATGCCCCATGCGTCAAAAAACCCACAGAAGTGAATGGGTTGTATCGGCATCATATCACGCTATCCACAAGTGCCCATCCTCTGACAGTCAGTACACCTCTTCACGAATTCATCAGAATCCTTGAAGTGGGTAGGCCACCATAGGTCAGATTGGAGCACTTTCTGCGCCGTTCTCCTCCTAGAGTAATGTCCTCCTGCCTCAAGCTTGTGGCAGTATGTGAGGATGCTATGGTGCTCCTCTTGAGGAATGCACTGACGCCAGACTCTATCCCCTACTTCATGATAAAGGATGGGATCCTCCAAATGGTAGAACCTGTCTTTCACGAGGAGGGTCTCAATTCGCTTCCTAGGCCAACCTTGTGGAACTTTCTTGGCAACAAGATAGTTCACAATGTCAGCGTACCACGGGAGCGAGGCAATAGCAAGGATCACCTCATCTGTGAAGGTCTCAGAAATATGATCAGTCTGCTCAGATTCCTCAAGATACTCTAATCGAGAGAGATGATCCACCACCACATTCTTGACTCCAGGCTTATCCTTAATCTCAATGTCAAACTCCTGGAGTAGAAGGATCAATCTAGTTAGTCTCGCTTTGGCATCCTTCTTTTCGATGAGGTACCTGATGGTGGTATGATCTATAAAGATAGTCACCTTAGATCCAATGATGTTTGATCTGTACTTATCTAGGGCAAAAACTACGGCTAGCATCTTCTTCTCAGTGATGGTATAGTTCCGTTGCGCGGCATCCAAAGTACAACTAGCATAGTGAATGGAAAATGGCACTCCATCCCTCCTCTGTCCCAGCACGGCCCCTACGGCAAAATCGGAAGCATCTGTCATTGTCTTGAATGGGAGAGACCAATCAGGCGGTTGAAGGATCAGAGCCTCAACAACTAGACTCTTGAGAGTCTCAAATGACGCAAGACACTTAT
The DNA here is from genome assembly GCA_037367405.1 of Ottelia alismoides. Classification (NCBI taxonomy): domain Eukaryota; kingdom Viridiplantae; phylum Streptophyta; class Magnoliopsida; order Alismatales; family Hydrocharitaceae; genus Ottelia; species Ottelia alismoides. The sequence goes on along the minus strand of JAZKJV010007409.1, from coordinate 1,259,501 downwards.
CATCTACAATGAACTCGGTGTCTTTGGTCAGCAAATCAGTCAATAGTCGGGAAGCCCTGCTGAAATCATGAATGAATCATCGATAGAAATCGAAGTGCCCTAGAAAAGACCGTAGTTGTCGCATGTTGGATAGTGGATTGAGTTTCGTGATGATATCCACCTTGGCCGGATCAACCTCCATGCCCCTGTTGGAGATGATATGACCAAGCACCATCCCTTGAGCCACCATGAAGTGACTCTTCTCCCAAGATAATACAAGATGGACATCTATGCATCACTGAAGGATGCAATCTAGGCAGTCAAGACAAGCATCAAACACATCACCATAGATCGAAAAGTCGTCCATGCAGACCTCCAAGCAATCACCCACCATGTCCAAGAAGATGGGCAACATGCACCTTTGGAATGTCGTCAGGGCATTACAAAGACCAAAGGGCATCTGTCTGAAAGCATATGTCCCAAAGGGACATGTGATTATAGTCTTTTCCTGGTCTTCGGGCGCAATGGCCACCTGGTTGTAGCAGGAGTACCCGTCAAGGAAACAATACTGACTCTTCCCAGCTAGCCTCTCTATAATCAGATCAATAAAAGGCAATGAGAAATGATCTTTCTTGGTGGCATGGTTAAATCATTTGTAGTCCACATAGACCCTCCAAGAAGTGGGTACTCGGGTAGCGATCTCCTCTCCAGACTCACTCACAACTGTAGTGATACCCGTCTTCTTGGGCACCACACGTAATGGACTTACCCACTTGGAGTCGGAGATGGGGTAGATAAAATCGTCGCTCCACCATTTCAAGATTTCCTTCATGACACCCTCTCGAAGATTCGGGTTCAGTTGCTGCTAGAACTCACACGACGGCTTAGCGTCCTCTTCGAGATAGATATGGTGGGAGCACAGTGCCGGACTTATCCCCTAAAGATCAACTACACTCCATCCTATCGCCTTGCGGTTCTTTTCAAGAACCTCCATCAAATGAGATTATTTCTCACTAGTCAAATCTGCTGAGATAATGACTGGGTGCATCTCATGCTCGCCCGTAAGTAATCTATACTTCAGCGACTGAGGCAAGGGGTTCAGCTCTGAGCAACTGGGAGCTGGCAAATCTGGCCTCTGAAAAGTTTGAGTGAAAGCGACCAAATATGCATGGGAGAACTCTCGCTGATCATGAAAATCTGGTTAAGACTGCTCTGCTGGTGTATTTATGCTATGTATTGGATCAGTCTCCACCCTAGCTGCTGGCTCTGTAGGAATCTGACTTGGAATCAACTCATCAAACTCTGCCTAATCAATATCTGACTCTGAGGGATCAGAATCTGAATCAAGAGAAATATCATCTGCCTCGCTATCCTGAACACGGTCTACAACCTCGGATGTGTCCTCTACCAAGGTGTGCTCTCCAAGCTCTCCTCTGCTGGAATCTGTAAATATGTGGGATCTGAATGTGAGAGGATGGCTCATGAAATGGGGTCTGACCAAGTTGCTTCATCATCTGCGATCACAAAATCGCACTTCTAGTGGACGTCTCGCTCTGCTTCTGTCATCTACTTCGAATCGCTGAGCTGCTCTGAGCAGGCTGAATCTCGTGCTCTAGTCTCATCGATCGTCTCTATTTGTATACTCTCACCCTCGATGTGAAAGTATACCTTCCCGTTGTCATGATCGGACACTGCCTTGGTTGTGGCCATGAACGGGCATCCTAGAATGATGGGGGCATCGGTCACAGACTCAGGGATCACCATGTCCAACACAACGAAGTCCATGGGGAATTTCATGCCCTGAATTGTGACGACCACATCCTTCAGCAACCCCTTTGGCCTTTTTACAGATCTATCAGCAATATGAAGGACTATCCTGCTCTATTGAAGAGGGCGAAACTCGAATCGGTCGAGTACGGTTGTCGGAAGTAGGTTGATGGAAGAGCTGATGTCTAACAGAGTCCGATCGAACCTCTGCTCATGTATGTGACATCTAACATAGGGAGCTCCTGCATCTGGCCTCTTGGCTAGCAGACGGTTTTGAATGGTGAAGCAGGTGGCACGAGTGAGCACATGGATCTCTGCATGATGGTTCCTCTTCTTCATACGAATGGGGGTCTTTTCTCTAAGGTTCCTCTGGAAGAGAGGGATGTGCTCGAGGGCCTCCTATAGAGTCAGCTGAATCTGGGATCTGTCTATCATCTGTTGGTTGAACTCTAACTGATGGGATTTTTTGGATTTTCTTTTTTATTCCCCTTATCCACATGGAGTGCGTGAGGGAAGGGGATGGCTGGGACCTCCTCAGATGGAGGGCTAGGAATGGGTCCCTGCTGCTGAGACGAAACAGAATCCATACACATATCTCCAGGCATCGTACATAGACTCACAAATATAGAACCCTTTCCTTTATTTTTTTTTGGATTTTTCGAAATAGTCATAAGATACAGAAGCAAATGAAAATGCAACAAGAATAGAATGGGTGGCCTCAGTACCACCCGCAGCATCTTGACTAGCAGCATCAGCACCGTACTCTAGATTAGCATCATCATATCTGGTGGCATCAACACCACATCTTGCATCTGGTGAAGCGACAGACTCAGTATCGTCGGCTGGATCTACATCCTTGGTGGCGTCAGCAACACCATCATCAACATCATCATGAGCAGCATCAACACCGCTCTCCTCCTTATCTGGTACTCCTGAGTCATCATTGTGTCATCGCTCAGAGAGGCGCTACCGGCTGGCATCCTACCGCTCCTAAGTGTAACAAAGTCAGCATCAAAGTATATGCAATAATATCACCCAATGAGTCACTAGGAGTGGTAACCTCTGAAAACTCTACCTGCACAAACTTCCTCTTCAGGTTGTTCGGATTCGGCTCGATCTGAGCAGGTATGGCGGCCTTGCCCTTCACGATCTCCCTCATCTCTTGATAGAACGTCCATCTCCCGCTTGAAAGTGGCCTGGTGGTCGGAGATAATACGGTCTAAATCATCAAGTGTTGGGTTCTCATAAGCTGGCCCATGAGAAGCATATGGGTTGCCTCTCTGGAAATGAGGCTGCTGCATTGGGAAGGATGAGGGAGATACTGGTGAGAATACTGTTGAGGTTGCTGTTGTTGCCTCCACGGTTGTCCCTGCTAATAGGGACGAGGACCCTGCTGGTAATGTGGCTATGGCTGTGGGAACTGGGGTTGTTGTTGCTGCTGGCTGTACTGGCCATCCTGAACTGGAGGCTGCTGCTGGGATGAGGCACCTCCGGTTGCCCATCAGAATCCGGGATGGTCTCGGCGTATCCGAGCTTGAGGCAATCATACAAAATCCCGTTAACTTCCATTAACGGCTCTTGCTCATAAGTGGGTGGGGGGAGGACTGCTAGGGGTCGATCCGGCTGGTAGCCCACCATCTAAGTTTCCTAAGATGGTGGTAGATGGACATATTGTTGCTACTGCTGGTACAACTTCGCCTAGATGTGGTGCACCTGTCTGTAGTGGGCGGAGGACTGGGTCGAGCTGCTGCTGCTGGGATCAGCCCGTGACCTAACACGGGGCTGAGAAGCCGTCTGTTCCTCCTAGAGATACGTGATCTGCGTCTTCAGGTCACTCAGCGTCTATGCAACTGATCTATCTAAGACATGCCTTAGCACTGCTTCTTCTCAATGATCTCGATGTGGTCCAGCTTCTCGCTGATGATACCCATATCAGCGTGGACGACTCTACTTGTGTTGTGGTTGCTGAAGATGTAGTAGGACCTGCATCGACCCATTCTATCCTTTGATAGGACACGGCCTGTGGTGTGGGCTTTCCCTGTGTGTAAAGGCAGGTCTGGGACATCATCATATAATTCTCTGCCATCTCCTCGTAGATGGCCCAGACTTGATCCTCATCCTTGGCAAAATAGGAACCCCCATAGGATGCGTTCACTAGCCCCTGCAACTCCGGTGTAAGCCCGCAGAAGAAACTCTGAACAAGGGTGGGCTTGGATATGTCGTGATGAGTACACCAGTCAATGAGCTGTCTGAATCTGTCCCATGCCTCATGGAATTGCTCTTTGGGAAGCATGGAGAAGTTGTTTATGAGGGCTCGCGTTGCATTTGTCCGGCCTAGTGGGTCGTACTTATTCAAGTACTCGTTCCGCAGTTGTTCTCATGATACGACGTATTTCCCTAGGTGCTTCAGCCAATAGTCTGCTCTGTCGATGAGGGAAAACAGAAAGGCCATCATCTTGATGGTATCCTCGTCCACGAGTCGATCGTCGACCGTGCTACAGATCATCTCAAACTCCTGGAGATGGAGGTGCGGCTCCTCGGTGGCTAGCCCGTGAAATCTAGGCAGTAGCTGGATGGTCTGAGGTGGGAGCTTGAAATCTCCCAGAAAAGCTTGTAGTTGAATCCAACTATGTGTCAGAGTCACACCAGGGTTGTGCAACTCTCTCATCAAACGTGCGGGTGCTGCTGGCTACACTGGCTCTTCTCCCCCAGGAATGTCTCCTCCACCAGCTCTGTGCTGCTCCTCTCAGTCCGTTGTCATCTACGCCATCTCCCTATGCATATCAGCCTGAAAGCCCCGTTGTCTCTGATATGACGCTGCATGGTCTCCAGGGAGGCTAACAAGGTGTTGTTGATGGAACCTTGGTCAAGTACATACGTGTGGGTCTGTCCGGGTCCATCAGTATTCTCCTCATTGCTGGCCATGCTCTCTGCCAAGGCAAAAGACTCGAACTCAGGTGCCATCAAATGAACAAACGTCTGCTGCAGTCTCTGCTCAGGCACCTCAGGACTGGTAGGGTGGTCGAGGGGGAATAGGGCGGAGTCAAACTCAGGTTCGGAGAGAGGGTCTGGGCTCTCGCGAACCATCCTAGATGAATGGGGCGGAGTGCTCGAAAATGGTGCAGCCAAAGGCTGCCTAAGGGACCTCTGGCCCATCATCGTGATGTGGAGAATGAAGGCGGATGAGATCTGGAAAACACACAAGATCAGGCAAACAAACCCCCAATTCACCTACTCACACTGAGCTGATGGCCGTAAAGGTTCGGTCTAATATATTCTCGATTTTGTTTAGGTGACCAATCAGTCTTTCAAAGTGATTAAGCGAGTTGTTGGGAATCTGACGCTCTCAAGAGACTGTCCCGATACCAAGGCTAGATCTTTCCCAATCAGTACAAGTGGTGGACCGTTTACCGGCTACCCGATTAACTCGCTCTATTAAGGATATCGCGACCCGCTTTATCGGAAATCGGAGTGATCCTCACTGGAGAATGACTAACCCAAAACTAGTAGTCTGAAAAGAGGTCAGATATGGCTCTAACCTAGTGTGCGGGTCACTCTCTCGCTCATCCAAACCATACAATGAGGGGATTGCTCTCCCAAGACAAATTTTTCAGTGACGTGTTTTTTAGGGTCAAGTGTTTTTAGCAGTCCCAATTTTATAGTTTTTCTTTCTTAGTATTTTTTTCAAGCAAACCGCCTAACGAATTTTCCGATTCTCCTGATTATTTTAAGTCCAAAAACAGAGGGGAGAAGTCGAAAAAGCCGATGCACAGTCAAACACTATGATGCATGCAAAGTCAGAAATGAGTACCTGACGCCAGCTCTCTACATGCAGGATGATCCACGAATAAAATAAAGATAGAATTAAAACTACCTATATGATGCAAGAAGAAATCGACCTTAGACAGAAAATTTCTACTTGAGAAGCACAATAGCTAACTGGTCAACAAGAGAGATCGGGGTCCGCCACAACGGATCCTATCAGCGCTATATACGGCCTCTAGCGGCACATGACCTCTCAGGTGACCAAATTAGCTTTTTCTTGTGTGATTTAATTAATTAGGTCCACTTAGCAATCTATAGGTGCAGACAAGCAATTAGGGCTGGGGTCTTAATCAATTACATAATAGTCATAAAAATCCTAAGTCCAAGGGCCAAAAATATCAAGAATAAAAAATAAAAGAATGTACGAAGAAAACAAAACCAGCATAAAAACTGCGGTGAGGTCCACCGAGCACAACAGTGCTCGGCGAAACAGACCTAAATAATAGGCCAAGTCCAAGTCTGAGCCTTGTATTATTAAAATAATAATGGAATAAAATAAAAAACTGAAAACTAGAAATCCTCCAAGGATCCTTCTCCTCCACTCCTACGCTCTCCTGCGGCTCGATGTAGAAACAAGCCGTCTCCGCTTCGCTCGGGTGCCTCAGCGCTCCTAAGAAGGCCGCCCTCGCTCATCGGGCCCTCGCAAGAAAGGGAAACAGAAACTAGTCAGATCACAGTTATAAAAATAAAAATTAAATAAAAATAAAATAAATGAGTATAAAAACAAAGAAAAAGAAATAAAAACAAAAACAAAAACAAAAATAAAAAGCAAATAAAGAAAAATAAAAAGAAGAAGAAAATAGAAACAAAATAAAAAAGGAAAACCGACTACTAAGCCATGCTCCCCGACAATAGCGCCATTGTGACGACGTGCTCACGCAACTCAGGTTAAGGAATATCTAGGGTTGTTGTGACCCAAATCGCAAGGCGCAATCAACAAGAAAAATCAATCCACCAACGAAAGAAATCAAACACGAAAAACGAGGTGAGCGATCTTGTTAATTATTTAGCCTGGTATAGCTACCAGGGTCGAACACAAGAAGTACAAAATGAAACCTACAAAGTAGTCAGGCAATCCAAAAGAGAAAAGAATTTTGGTGGTTTTAAATTTTTTATTATTTTTTTTATTTTCTAATAAAAAATGAATAAGGGAAAAAGGCCAACAATTAAACTCAACCAATTATTTAAAGGGCTAAAACAACTCAAAAATTCAAAACAAAAATATTTTTATATGTTTTTAAAATTTTCAAGTGTTTTTAGGAATTTTATGGAATTTTTATGATTTTATATAATTTTCTAAAAATAAAAGAAGTCTAAAAACAACAAGTAATGTACATCTTGGATATTAAGGTAAATTAAAATTATTTAAAATGTCTATAAAACTCTAGCAGTAATTTTATGTGAAACTATAAATCAAAGCTACTACACAAACTGAAAACACATTTTTTTTATTTTTTATGAATTTTAATAATATTAAAAAACATTTTTAGTCTTTTTTAATTTTTGGTGTTTTATAAAAGAAAACTGAACAAAATCACATAGAAATTAAAACACAACAAAACAAACAAACTCTGATTTTTTTGGAATTTTTCAAGTATTTTTACATTTTTAATTGATTTTTCAAAACAAACAGGGACTCTTTTTATGGTTTTTGACTTTTAGAAAATATCAAATAAATCAAAATTGGTAAAAAAAATTACCAGAAATCCTACACAACAGTAGGAGCTACATGAAAAAATTTCAGAATTTTTAGAATACTTTTGATATTTATTTGATTAAAAAAAGACACAGATCACAAGGACCTAAATGCAATTATTTCAAGTTTTAGGACCAAACAGTAACATGCAATAAAAGCATAGGGTCGAATCTGCAATTTTACCAATAAAACATGCACATGCTCTAAATTAGTGTTCGAAGGGGCATATATGCAAATTTTAAAAACATCTATTCAATCAGTAACACATGAAAAGCTCAGGACAAATAACGCAAATATCCCACAATGCACTTGACCAGGCACGTGTCTCCAAATAAGGACTAAACTATAAATACCAAAAACTACATGGACTAATATGCAAAATGGTCCAGTTGTAACTTTTATTTTATAACTAGAATATAAACTAAAAAAATGTAGGGTAAAAAATGCAATATACCCTTGAAGCTCGTGAGAGGCACGTGAGAGGACACGTGGCGACCACTGGTGTGCGAGATTGTGCGGCTCTAGATGCGTTAGGTGTCAGATCTGACGCTCCAGAATTGGTCAGAAATGTGAGGCGTAGATGGAGGTTGGGTCTGACATCCAATGGTGTAGAAAGGCTGCTATGTCAGCGGTCAGGATGATATCTGGGCGTGCAGGCTGATCCAACGGTGTATAGGCAGCTGGATGAACAACTCGAGGGCGAACTTCACCAGAGCACAGGAGGTGATCGTTAGTTCCGATGAAGGATCATGAGGTACCAATGGAATCGCGGGCCTATTCTGAGTCAGATGTTCGGCTCGGATGGTCGCTCCAACAATCTGTTCGGCGAGACAACACAAGGGACCTGGAGCTGCTCCGATGATGATGGGCGAGGGTGCTATGAGGGTTCTCCACACGCGACGAGACATGCAAGGGATTGCTCTGACTCAGAGGAAAATTCCGATCTAGGTTATTAGAGATAAACACCAAAGAAGCGGCGGGGAATGGGTGTTGGTCTCCAGCGAAGATGGTAGGGAAGACCTAAATTCTTATCATGATGTGATGATCGAGGCTCGGGGTGATCAGGTTGCATAGGGAAATGGAGGGCGAACGTATGGATAGGTTGGAGCGGATGAGTGAGGGTGACGGAGCTCCGACCGGCTGGTCAGAGCTGGCGGAGCACAGGTGGCGTACAAATGAAGGATCGGATAAACACGGAGCTAGGAAAGATTAGAGGGCTACCTGAGGGTCTTAACACAATTCTAAGCTCCAGGCAGAGTGAACAGTGGGGTTGTGGCCTCGACCAAGCTACGGCGGGCAAAGGAGGCTTCTCGCGGCGGTACTCTAGCCACGAAGGGTGAGTAGCGGCTACACGACAACAACTCGACCACCGAAGGTGTCCTCCTACGGCTGTCACTACGAGGAAGGATTCTAGGGTATCAAGAAGGGATGTGGCGTGAGCTCTTGAGCTGGGTAGGTGAATGAACAATTTATAGAGCATCTTAGGTAGCTGGAGAAACCGGGAAAGGGCACGCAATCCGAGAAGGATCCGTGCTTCCCTTGGGATCCACGAGGATCTTGGATCCATAGGGAAGGCGGGGGGGGGGGGGGAATCAGGGCAAACGGATGCATGATCCAGCCGGGATAAATGAGAGAAGTAGGTCCGGGGGAACAGTCGGGTCGGGTCAAGCCCTGGAAGAGAGGGTTAACCCGAGTCAACGTTCCTCCGTGGACCAATCAGAAAATATAATTTACAAAAATATTTACAAATTCAATAGAAAATAGTAAATGATTTTAAATTAAATAGTGTATAAAATGAAAAATATTTGTTATTTTTCAAGCTATTTTTCTGTGATTTTTATTCATTTTTAAGAAAAACAAATTATTCTATATACAGTGTATTGTATTATAAACAGGTATAAAATCCCTATGTATTTTGTACATTTATTTTTAATTTGTTAATTTTACAATAGCCCAATTTTATATTTTATTTATTTACAACATAATTTTTGGTGTATAAAACATTTTTTGTTTTATTTTTATTTGTTATTCACAAATGTAAAATTAAACAATGAAAGAAACAAACATACATGTCTTATGTACAAGTGAGAGAGAGAGAGTTTTATTCTATTTTTATTTTATTTTTCTGATTTTTATTTTTTATCTACAAATATAATCAAGGAAGTAAAAACACATTTTTATATTTATTTTTGTAAAAACAAATTATATACACATATGATACATATATACATATGGTGGAGTGACCCTATCTCTCTCTACTTATTTTATTTGGCGATCAGGCCAATAGTTGACCCTCTCTTGGTTTGAGTCACTCAGTATTTTTTCTAAATACTTCCTTTTTTTCATTTATTCTTTATTCTTTTATTTTTGCACAAATACATGCTAATTTTGGAATACTAACATATGCATGCTTATTGCTAAGTTATTGTATTTACACCTATTTAAATGATGCTTTGCCAAGATACTTAGCTAAAATAAAAGAATAAAGAGTGATGAATGAGGATTCATCACTCCCCAGGACAGCAGCTCATGCCGCACCCCTTTTCGATACCCTATAACCCTTCAACGTGGTGACAGCCATCGGAGGAGCCCTTAGGTGGTCGATTTGGTGCCGTGTAGTCGACGCTCCCTCTTCGTAATCGAACCTCCACCGCGAGAAGCCTCCCTCTCTTGCCGCCACTTAGTCGAGGCCATAACCCCACCGATCATCTTCCCCTAGAGCTAAGGAACACATCTGGATCTTCAGGTAGCCCTTTAATATTTCATAGCTCGACAGTTTATCAAATCTTTCATCTGTCGCCCCTATAGCTTCGCCAGCACCGACCGACCAATCAGAGCTCAGTCACCCACATCCAACCGCTCAGATATCTGTGTACGCTCTCCCTACACCTTCCCACGTAATCTGATCACCCTGATCTTATCTCATATAGTAAGGGTTAGGTCCAAGATCTCCCTCTCTTGCGATCGTCGGAGATCAACCCCCGTTCACCTTCGCTTCTTTCATCTTTAGCTCTAATAAACCCGACCGGAGCGTAGCTCCGAGTCTTGGCTTCGTATTGTAGGTACCCTGGGGCCGTGAAGAGCTTCATTTTCTTCCCAGCTGCTCGGTGGAGCTACTCCAGACCTCGTTCCATCATCACGTTCATCCGACCGTTCGTCAGACGATTAGAACATACGGCTTGAAGCGGAATGCCTAATCAGAGGTGCTCGACCTATTGGAGGTCCGATCGGCCAGGCGGATTTGCCCTGATCCCAGTTCTAAGTTTGCCAGCTCCCTGTTCGTCCACAACCTTCTGTTGCCGATGGATGAGGAGCAGAGCGCCAGATCCCATCTGAGTCGTCCAGCGTTGCACTCTTCTAGTCGTCAATCTGACACATCTGACACATCTGCACCGCACATCAGGGACATTCCCTAAGCGTCAGATCGGTCGTTACAGAGGAGCAGATCCGTACAATTGATTCCCTACCAGCAGTTGACATCCTCCCACGCGTGTCTCACGTGCCGCCAAGGGTATTGCACCTTTTACCCTGCATTTCTTTTATTTAAGTTTTTGTTTGTAAAATAAAAGTTACAGTTGGACCTTTTTCGATATTTGCAGTTTAGTCCTTACAGTTTGGAGACACGTGCTTGGTCTGGTGAATAGTGTGTTATTACACTATTTGTCCTGAGCTTTCCATGTGTTAATGTTTGATTGAATGTTTGCATATATGCCCCTGTGAACACTGATTTGACACATGTGTGTATTTTAGTGGATAAATTGCATCTTTCACCCCTGGACTATTATTGCTTGTTATTATTTAGTTCCAAAACTTAAATAAATTGCACTTAGGTCCCTATTATCTGTGTGTCTTGTTTTTAATCAAATAAATATCAAAATTACTCCAAAAATTCCAAATTTTTTATACAGAGCTCCTGTTATTGTGTAGGATTTTTAGTAATTTTATGACTAATTTTGATGTTATTTAATATTTTCTAAAATTCAAAAACCCTAAAAAGTGTCTCTGTTTGTTTTGAAAAATCAATTAAAAATATAAAAATAGCTTTAAAAATTCCCCAAAAATTCCTGATTTCTTATTTTGTCTTGCTTTATTTTCACTATGAATTTTTTCATTCCCTTTTATAAAACTCCTAAAAATTGAAAAAGATTAAAAAACTTTTTAAAATTATTAAAAATTCATAAAAAAATAAAAAAATGTGTTTTCAGTTTTTTAGGTAGCTTTGATTTTATAGTTTCACATAAAATTGTTGTCCAGATTTAGTAGACATTTTAGCTATTTTTAAAGTGCCTTTCAATCTCAGTTGCACATTATTTACATTTTTCTTCTTTTTTTATATAATTAAATAAAAATCAGAAAAACACCATAAAGTTCTTAAAAACATCTGAATATTTTAAAAACATAAAAAAATTTTTGTTTTTAATTTTTGAGTATTTCTAGGCCATTAAATAATTGCTTGAGTTTGATTTTTAGCTTTTTCTTTATTTCTTTTCTTAATTGAAAATCATTAAAAAAATTATTTTTAAAACCACCAAAAATTCTTTTCTTTCTTGCATTGCCTGACTACTTTGTAGGTTTCATTCCGTGCTCCTTGTGTTTAACCCTGGTGGCTATACCAGGTTAAATAAGTAGCAAGACTGCTTGCCTTGATTTTTATGTTTGATTGATTTCGTTGGTCGTCTACTTTTTCTCGTTGAGCCCGGTTCGAGTGGTTGAGGTCGCAACGACCTCTGATATCACTTAACCTTACTAGCTCGGGCCGCTCAACAAGCAACAATAAGAGTTCAGCATAGCTACTCCATTCTCCAGGAGACTACACAGGTAAATCTTCTATCCTTGTCTTTTCATTTTATTTTATCTAACGTACTTTCTTCCGTGTTGTTCATCATCAAACACACCACCACCATCACCACACCATTACCACCTCTTCATTACACTTTTATTTCCTAGTTAAAAAATCAAAACAAATACAAAAATTTAAAAAAAAGAAACAGGTTGTGCCTCCATCTGTGGCGGCCCATCTACCACGAGCCGCTCCCGCTAGCGGTCGACCTCTAGCCCCCACACCAACGCCTCCTACGTACCTCGACCATGTCGGCGTCGCGTGTGTTCTCACCTCCTTTAGACCCGCATGCACTCAAGGACCCCTCCAACCTCCAAGCCACATGCGCCGCTCCTCCACCCCTCCTGCGACTCACCTCGCCGAACTCCACCGCCGTTCGTCATCACATCGTTGTCATCCCTTAGCCGCAGGCCACCTTTTCGTGCAGCAGCCCGCGGAGGCCAGCCGCTCCAGCCCCACGAGGACTCGTACCTCCAGCTCCCTGCGAGCGCCCGTACCTCTAGCTCCCCGCGCGCGGGTGCCCAGCCACTGCCCCCGACCACATGCCACCTCACCAGCTCCTCCCTTCTGCTTACGGTGCTCCACCCCTGGCCGCACCCACAATCTCCTCCAGTCCATGAGCGTCGCAGCTCTCCTCCAGATTCAGTCGCCGCCCTCCTGCCCCACGCGTCCTCTTACCCTAGTGTGGGAAGGATTCTATGTCATTTTATTTTTTTATATTTTTTTGAAAATTGCATATTATGCCCTTCATGTTTCTTTAATTGCAAACGTACTCCTATGCATATTTAAATTTTGTTTTCAATATTGCAACCTTGCATTTTCATTCTAATTTGGACTTGAAGATTGCATCATTTTTTTATCAAAGAAACTGCACTTTGTAGGAAATTTAGTTCTCTATCTATAGGCTATTTATTTAGATTTTTGTGAGTATTCGATAATTTATTAAAAATCAGAGATTGAAATTCAGTGATATTTTACCCATTTATACTCTGAAATTCGCATATACTTAAATATTGCTCCAAAAATTGTGCAAAAATCATAGTTGATGCCACTGGTTGTGCTTTAATTACTGCCAAATTTCATCAAAAATGAGATGTCTTTTACATAAAATAAATCGATTATTGACTTTTGTAAATGATTTTTAATTAAATCCACAAATAATATCTTTGCGAAATTCCAACTTTCCTGGATTGTTCATTAAAATATTTATTTGAGATAATTTTGCTTCTGGATAAATTGATTTTATGAATTAATTAGGAACTAAATACTCATAGTCACTCTATTTTCCTTAAAAAAATCGTAAAAAAATCATAAAGTGTCAAAAAATTCAAAAAAATCAATGTAGCTTCATTGCATCATATTTAAATTCTAGTAAAAATTTTGTAATATATGCATTCTGTTTGCATGAAAAATTGCAGAAAAACCCCAAAAAGTTTGCATTTATCATTTGTGTGTTTAAATCCAAAAATTCCAAAAAAACATACATTTCGCATTCATCGTTTGGTTAGATTTACATGAAAAATAAAATTTGGTTGAATTTGGATTAATTTCACATTAAAATTAATTTGGCTAAGTTGTGTGTTTTCTTGTTAAGTTAATTCAATGGCATTTTGCATTTGGCATTTTTATTGCATAAAAAAATTACAAAAAAATCCCACTTGGAAAACCGTGAGCTAATTCGCCTAATCTGATCCGAAGTTGCTCCTTTGCCTCCTTGAGTCGATTTTGGGGCTTGCCCAGGTTAAAAATATATCAAACTGCACATTACCTAATTAATTTGATTCATCGATTCGTGCAGTTATTTTTTGATCGATCATGATTGCCTGACTACAACAATATAGACACACATTTAAATTAAAAAGGGCGATTTTCAGATAAATCAAATGGCGTCGGTGCTAGGGATGCAAACGGCTTAGGATCATTATAGAAAATTAGGTTTTGGTTTTACATTCATTCGGGTAGTCTGACCTCCGAACTCATTTGTAATTATTCCATTTTTTCAATTATTTTTCTTTTTTATTTTTGTTTGTTTTGTCTCTCTCTCTCTATCATATTTTTTTATCTTTTTGTCCTAGGGCCCGGTGGACTTGGAGCGGCTTTCTTGAAGTCGACGCATCTCGAAGTGCATCAGAGGCCGACGATTCGTGGATCAAGTCGATTATTGAGATGCCAAAAAGATTTTCATTTTCATTAATTTGTAATAACTGCTTATAAAGGTATTTCCGTTTGGGTCCTCGCGTGTGTAACTAAAAAAAAGAGGCTCTCTATGTTGTGTGGTTTCTTGACGTACGATAGAACCTGCACTTGTGGCTCTTAGAGCTTTCTTATGTCTATTTGTGCTCGTAATTTCTTGGATCACACTTCACCATTAAAAGGCATGCTTAGACAGCATGATTTTAGCTTCACTCTCTAATAGAACTGCCTATCAAGGAGCAAATTTTCAACGCATGCATTCATTTAATGTAAAAATTTCAATTCTATTTTGCATCCCACATGTAGAGAGATGGAGGCACTGTTAGTCTTCTTACTCAAGCATTCATCATCATTTTCTTGATCACATCAGCTTTTTCCAATTTCCTCTCTTGGTTTGTCTAACTTATAATAAAGGAATTGAGACTGGACGGTAGACGTGATTGCTTGTGTGGATTAACTAATGTGATAACTAATCTCGAAAATTGGGACTACTAATTGAATTGGACCAAAAAAATTGGTTAAAATTAACCCTTCTTTGCGGGAGACAACCCCGATCTTGATTTCAGACTGAGTGAGGTTACAGAGTGTGTGCACACCCTAAGATAGAGCCAAAATCCTCGCCTTCCATATCACGCACCCCGATTCTAGCAAATATCACTAGATGAACTACTCGAGGTTCAACTGACCAGCACCAAGTTTCCTCCGCCTACTTCGACAGGTAGATAGGGGTGAACCAGCGATGCACCACGACAAGTTGCTAGTAACCCTCCAAGGTAAAGTTAGAAACCTTGTCAGCCTCCGCCTACTTCGGTAGGTAGATAGGTGCAGGTCCTTGAACTTCCTCGACTGGTAATAGGAGAGAAGAGAGGAAGGGCGTTGGTATCTTAGGGGACATGTTAAATAGGGGAGATGCATCCGGCATTGAGCCGACTTCCCTATAGGCCATCACGTAATCCTTGCTAACTTTGCTTGAAAATCACACTTAAACTCAACCAGATTAATCAGACCCGTCTTTGGGTCCTTCACCGTGTTGAGTGTGAACTCAAGGTTTGCTCTTGTGTGTGTCTTGGTGTCTGTTTTTGTGTGTTGTGTTTTTGCACGTTTTCACATCAATCCTCTCTCATTTCTTCTCGAAGATGTCGGCTCATCAGTTTTCGCACCAACCATCTTCATCATCTTTTTCCTCCATGCACCCTCTCTTCGAGATGGTTTCTCCACAGCCATCCTTCTTCTCTCCAAATCACCCGATTATGAAGTCATAACTTCGACTGATTTCTCCACTTATTTGCATTTCTCACCTACTCCATATTCTAACACTCAGGATCCACTTCCATCTTGGGCTGACTGTCCTTATTCTCGAAAGCTTGCAAGAATTAGTGAACTGAATCAAGAGCAAGCTACTGCTGAGATAGATGATTGGCAGAATTATGTGCCCCCACATACATCATTCTCACCTCAAGTAGGGACCGAACATCGAATCACATACACACATCCCGACTTGACTTATGGAAAAATATGGTCGATAGAGCATATCGAATGGAGAAGCATGCATCTTATGATCTTCCTAACTTGATTGACCCTAGTAATCAAGCCTACATTGACCAACCATTCGGAGAGTCTATGAGGAATGGACTCATAAATTCAATCTACGGGACCCCTCTTTATTGACTCCATCATATGACACTCCTACCAATTTATGTCATTCGGATGGTCTATACTCAACCCAAAATTACATGCCAGAGTCTAGGTATGTTGAGTATGAGACCCCAACCTCTTAGCAGTATACTCCAATTGAGCAGACTTCTCCCATGACATGTCAAAATAACTTTTTGGAGGATGAAATTTCTAGACTTATTCAGAAAAATGAATCATTTGGTGTCAAGTTGAGAGATGTCACCGACATATTGCACTAAATTTCAGTCAGCTTGGGTATGAAATTGAAAAGGAAAATAAGTGAATTTGATACTGAAAATCGAGTAAGCATTAGGGAACCTACACATTATGTACATTTGGAATCACTACTACCTTCCTCTTCTACTAACCCCTTGCCTTCCAATCATTCGCCCATCAAAAACACCATAAAAATCAAAAATCCCAAAAAGACCAAAAAACATTGAAAAATCAGAAAATTTCATAAAAATAGAAAATGAAAAAGATTTAAAAAATTGGATTCTGCTCTAAGGGAAGCACTCGATGAGGAATTGATTTTTAAACTTCCCTTAATAAAGACCATAGATCACTTCCCTGACCTCAAGAGATTTGTAAGGAGTAAATTGATGCCCAAGAAGTCAGGCAATAAGAAGACAAGGGCTGAGAGGCACATATTGTCTATGGCCACCTCCTTGGTGATGGGGAGAAAGACCAAGATCTGCAGAGTGAAGCAGTTGCCCCGAGTTGGGTGTGAAATCAAAGACACCATTTTTACCCATGTGAGAATCGATGATGACTCATCAATAAATATCCTCCTGACCTCCATGTTTGACAAGCTCAAACTTGGATCACTTAGGAAGTCGAGAGTGATTGTTCAGCTGGCTGATCGATCCATAAAACGAGTGAGAGGAATCATTTCAGGCATAATTACTTTCCAAGGTGCTCTACTCCATGAGGACTTCATGATCATTGACATTGTGCACTGAGGAGAGTTTACCCAATCTCCCATTATTCCAGAGAAAGTCGTTCTTAGCCTAGTCTAAGGCAACTACAGATTGCGAGACTCGGGAGATCGATTTTACAACATTGGGAGTGCTTCGACCTCACCCATTCTTTGATAGACTTTACTCTAAGGTGACCCGCATATCCGCAGACAGTCGTTACTATCGAGAGATAGATGAGTCATGTCTCTCTGCTACACCTAAGTTACTGACTGTGTGGACGACCGTTGGTTCAGAGACACCCCACACCTCCACTTCACCAACAGCCTGCACCACTACCATGACAGATTCTAAGGAGGACTCACGATCCAAAGCTATCATTGAGTCAGACATGATTTTTGTTGATTGCCTTGACCATTTTGATGATACGACATCCGCAAGTAATAATGCAAGCCAACTGAGATCACTGACACCTTCCCGAAACATGCGTTGACTCTTCAAGAATATTATAATCTATATGGTGATTCATCTGAGGAGGAACCCATGATCAACACCGTACCACATCCCGGACCTTCAAAGCAGACAACTAGGATTGAATTGACCCTACCCAAAACCACGGTTGCTCCTTCCTCTAGTCGGTTACCCAGTGAGAGAAAGTCGAGAATTGATTCCTTGAGGTGCTCCCCCAAAGTCCTTTCTTATAGGCGTGTTGCTCTCCACTCCCCTTGATGAATCTCGGATTCACCATTCTAAGTCTCATTAATTACGCTCAAGTCCCTCAAAATCAACTGCATTTCTGCATCTATTCTGCATAATTAGCATTTGTGCATGATTTCATAAGAATTGCATGTTAGCATCAAAATTCTGCATAAAATAGGAAGCCAAAAATCCAAGCCCAAATTGACCTGTAAATAGTCTGACTTCCCCCATTTTTAATTCCTTCGTGCTAACTACGAATGCCACAAAACCACATCCACTGTGTGCACATCACTAACAAGAACAAATAAAAAATACAAAAAAATCACTAACCCTGTTAAGTGGACCAAAAACCCAAACCCTAGTTTTAGGATTTTCGGACTAAAAGCCACATATCTTCCCCATCCAGTGTCCGATTTGATCCTACTCACTTTTTAACTAATGCACATTCAATTATCTTCAAAACAAGACCAAGTTCAAGTGAATCGGAGCTCGTATGTGGAAGTTGGGTTTTTGGGCCTCTTTTGTACTTTGCATTTTTCGCGGATTTTGACCTTGTATTTTATGTACTTATTTTCTTCATCAGTAAAAATCCAAAAAAAAATAGATTAAGGTGTATTTTATTTATCTTTGAGTTTTCCTTATTTTTCCGGATTTTTATCTTGTTTAAAAGAATAACAAAAAAATTAGAAAACCCAAAAATCAAGGTATTCTATGTATATAGGATACCCCGAAAATTCACTTTTTACATTTGACCGAATTTGGCTTTGATGTCTTCATCAAAGTTGTAGATCTCTTCGAGACGAGCATTTTTCGTGAAGAAACTTTTTTGATCCGAGGTCATTTGCTATTTCTTTTTGATTTTACAAAATGATTTTTTCTCGAATTTTCTGAAGCTGACACGTGGCAGCCTCAGAGGTCGCCACGTGTCAGTGGTTGGTTTTTGGCCTTTTCTTTTCTTCGTTTTTATTAAAAAAATTAAAATTAAAAATCACGCACGTGCGTCGCACGTGCCCCCAGGCACGCGCCAAGCACGTGCGCGCCCTTGCCCCCTTCCTCGCCACGTGGCGCCCATCTGGCCGCCCGATCTCGGCCGATCGGACGGGCAAGGGTCGTCATCTTCTACCTCCTGTGCCGCCCAACGACCCCGGTCTTTCCGCCAGCCACCAACCGCCGCCCCGCTATCCCGCAAACGGCCGCAGCCAACGAACCTCCCTTATCCCCGCGCGGACCTCAACCTCTCCCGCAACCACCGGAGCCCTTCTCCCCCTCTACCCTATATAAGCACCATCGCCAGCCCCCCCAGACCTTCATCCGCCGCTGGGTGCTTCAACGGAGGTGACAGATCCGCCGAGGCCTCACCGGCGAGGTCCGAGGGTGCCCATCACCCCTCGTCGCAGCGCCGTCTTCGACCTTCTGCCCCTGCTCCGCCCCTTGGCGTAGAGCCAACGACATCGACGTCATCTCCAGCAGCTTCTTCAACCACCTATGTCTTCTTCTCCGACACAGCCACTTCATCTACATCTCCGCCGCGACATCGACCCTCTTCTCCGACCGTCATCGACAAACTCCGCCTCAGATCGGCCGCGACCTGGCTTCTTCATCGACTCGCCCACACGCCTCCGCTTCATCGACCAGTGCTTCACCTGCAAGCTCCTCAGCCCGGTCTTTCTCCGCCTTGGCCGAGAATCACCGCCAGGAGAGGTCGAGTCTCCTCGCCAGCCACGCCTCGTCGACACCTGGCCACGACGCCGATCTCCGCTGACACCACCTCCAGGAGGAGCAAGTCTTCTCTCCGCCGTCCCTCCCCCACCGCTTCGCCACCGGAGTTGCACGCCTTCCGCCTCCACACCGCCGCGCCGTCGGGCTCGGAGCCCGAGGCCCCAGCACGCGCGAAGCGCGTGCGTGGGGAACTTCTGCCGCACGCCACCCAGGGTCACGTGCCTCGCACGTGACCGTGGGCAAACTTCTGAGATGCCCCCGGAGCTCCTTCGATTTACGCGACAGTCCACCTTCTAGAGGGCACGTGCTGCGCACGTGCCCCACTGGAAGAATTGCAGATTCACCCCCTTACTTCTGGTAATTAATTTTAGGTCCCTCTTCCATGTTTTATTTATTTATTTATTGCATCTGTACCCCTGTGTTTTTCATCCATTATAGACCTCTACATTGCATCATTTTATTTATTTAAAAATAGCATTTTGTTCATCTTTTAATTCTCTACATTTTGACATGCTGTGGATATTTTTGTGATTTACGGTTGATTAATAAATAATTATTTTGTGGGAATTGAGATATTTTACCCAATCTGTGCTCAGAAATTCATAGTTAATTAACCGTTGCGTTAAAAATTCCCCAAAAATCACATATTGTAGAGATTAAGTTGCTTGACATTGTGCCCAAAAATCATTGCATTTGCATGCACACTTTGCTCTATAAAAATCATTTTGCATATTTCACTGTTTAATTTTTAATAGGTATTAGACCCTACATTTTTGTGATCTAGGATTTTTCTAGGATCCATTAACTTGTGATAGATCTTAGATAATTTTAGTTCTCGAAAATAAGTAGGTTTAATATTTATTAAAATTAAATATTGAAAATTAATTTTTTTGCATTTAAGAATTCGTAAAAAAATCATATTGCATCTAAAAATTACAAAAAAAATTACAGTGCACTCATTTCATCATCATTTACATTGTGGCCAAGTTTCGTATTTTTCGGACACCGTTTGAACGTATTTTACATTTTAGTCCCTAAAATAGGCCGAATTTGCATTTTGCATCTCATCTTGCATTGAAAAATTCCGAAAAAAGACCGCCTTGAAAACCAAACTCAAAATTGGATAGACATTAATCTAGGTTGTTCCTTTGCCTCCTTGTGATCGACCTTGGGACTTGCCCAAGTAATATAAACATAAAAGCCACTTGATTAAATTTGATTAAAAATTGTGGTTATTACTTGACTGTTTCCGATTGCCGCCTACAACGAACGACATTCATTAATTTTCACGATCGACCATTAAAAACGATTTCTTATCGCGGCTTTTGCGGACTCGTCAGATGGTGTCGTTGCCGGGGAGGCAAACGGCTTAGTTTTTGTTTTGAAAATTTTTGTTCGGTTTTCCGAATTCGGGTGGTCTGACCCCCGAATATTTCATTGTAAATCCCATTTTATTTCTTGTATTTATTTTTCAGCATTTATTTCATTTATTTTTGATTATTTTCTGAGTCACTCTCTTACATTCTCTCTCTTATTTTTCTTGCGAGGTACCCGGCGCACGTGGAGCGGTTTTTCAAGGAACCGACGCATCTTCACCGACACCCGAAGAAACCGCAATTAAATTAAGATCGAGTAGAGTCGTGAGAGAGAGTAGAGTCTAGGTTTTTAATTTCTGCATTCTTTATTTTCTGCTTATTTATAGCGGTGTCTGTTTGGACTCTCGCGTGTGTACAAGGACATTGAACTTTATTTTTGGTGTGTCGTGGCCTGTTTCACTCTCCGGAGAGGGTGGGGCCTGACTTGAGTGGCGATTAGGATAGACCTGCACATACGGCTCTTAGAGCATTTTTTATTTCTGATTGTGCTCGTAGGATCTTAAGCCACACTGCACTTTAACTGAGACGCACATTAGATCGTTCAACTTAGCCAAATTCAACTCAATTCTTCCCGCTAATAGAACTTTCTGCTTAGGTGCGGTTTTCATCGGCTTGCACGCATTTAGTATAAATTTTCAATTCTATATTGCATCCCACATGGAGATTGCGAGGAGGCACTGTAAGTCTTCTAACTGAGCATTCATCATAAGTTTTCCGCGTGCATCGGCTTTTCCCGAATTCCTCTCTTGTTTTATCACATAAATCTAAAGGAAATTGGGACTGCACGGTAGACGTGAATTTGTGTTCACCTAAATTCTACAGTGATCGCCTTAATAAAACTGGGACTGCTAAATATAGCTGATCTAAAAATCCATAAAATAAGGAATATCTGCGGGAGAGCAACCCCGACATTGTTTGATTTTATCTTGCAGCGAGGAGAGAGACGCATACTAGGATAGAGCCCAGCTCCAAACCTAACATCTCGTTTAAACGGCTTGCAAGATTGAATTTATCACCAACTAAAATTGAAAAGATAATAGCCGAACTCTTACGGCTTCATTGTGTGAGTTGGTGAACCCGGGGTTTGAATTGTGTTTGCATTGGTGTGCGTGAACCGATTTCAAGATCAATAGCCGCACATTCGATAAAAATTCTCTTTGACTATCCCGTGCAATCATCTCTTCCCTATATTGATTTGAACCTCATAATGGAACTCTTGTCCAAATACTCTCACAGATCCAACCCCCCATTCCTCTAAAAAATGACGGAACACCCATCGAAATTATACTATGAAAATGAATTCGTGTCGGTTAGACCCAAAACACCTCCTCCAAGAAATTCTCAACCACCATCTCTTTTCACCAATTCGATAGGCTTCATGAACGACAACCTCTTCTTCAGACATGCTCCACCATGCCAAGATCCGACCACTCATGATCAAAGAAATAAATTTTACTCGGATCAACTCCACATGACTAGACTATATGAGCAGCCTCCTTCCATTATTTTTGAGGAGAAATTTTCAAAAAATAATGAGCATATTTCGGATATTCCAAGAAGCTCTCCTCTCAGCACAAAGAGAAAAATGGAAGATGAAATTATCGAACATACACCTACTGCTCCCATAATTAATCATGAACCAAATCTTGAGGAGGATATTTCGAGGATAAATAAGAAATTCAAGTCAATAGAGGAGAGATTTCAAAAATTTACCGATCGATTCATCACATTCTATGGTGGCTCGGACAGTAAAATGAATGAGGAAATAACTGGATCTGAGATTGAAAATTCTGAGGATATGCAGGGACCTATGGACAGTTTTGAAAATGGTTATGCTGCTGACCACCACCCTGAACACCAGAGCCCCTCTTCGTCTGAAGAACCCCCCACACCCCCACACCACCCAGAAAATACCAAAACAATAGAAATATTTGAAAATCACAAAAAAATTGAAAATTCAGAAAATTTCATAAAAATTGAAACTGAAGATGATCTGCAAAATTTGGATCCGACTATACGGGAAGCACTGGAAAAACGCTTGATATTTGAACTTCCTTTATAGAGGCCATTGAACACTTCCCCGACCTTAAAAGATTTATAACAGATAAATTAATGAACAAAAAGTCGGGCAGAATACGAACAAAGACTGAAAGACATATATTGTCAATGGCATCCTCCTTGGTGTTGAGGAGAAAAACCAAGAGCCGCATAGTAAAGCGGTTGCCCAGATTAGACTGCAAAATCAAAGACACAATTTTCACCCATGCTCGGATTGATGATGATTCACCAATTAATATCCTCCTGACCTCTGTATTCCATGAACTCAAACTCGGACCGATTCGGAAGATACGAGAGATTGTACAATTAGCGGACCAATCGATAAAGCGGCCGAGAGGAACCATTTCTGTCATCATGAAATTCCAAGGTGCTCCGCTCAAGGTAGAATTCACGATCATTGATATTGAGCATCAAGGAGAATTTACCCAGTCTCCAATCATTCTCGGAAAGCCATTCTTGGCATTGGCCAAGGCGAGTATCGATTGTGAGACTCGGGAAATCAATTTCACAGCATTGGAAGCACCCAAATCTGACCCTATCTTTGAGGAACCACGATCTTCTGAGGCAACCCACGAAGTCCCCAACAACCGTAACCATGAAGCGGTAGAAGAGCCCTACCCCGGAACCACACCTGAGATAGCAGTTGTTGATGAGACTATTGGTTTAGAAAATCTCCCCCATGCTCCATTCCCAGCCGCTCTCACCATGGACAATCATGTATATGACTCATATGATCCGGAGACTTATGCATGGACACACCCTGGGTCAACCTACTCTGACTACATGGATTACATCAACTCGACTCAGGAATGCAACAACATCAAATCAATGGAGAAAGAACATGCAGAGACTCTTCCCAATATTCAAATCCCCAAGTATCTCAAAATAGACAAATCTTTCTACTACGATCCTGAGACATATGCATGGTCACACCCTGGAGCAACATTCTCTGAATATCTTGAACAAATCATCCCAAATCGAGAGTGCTCAAACATTCGAGAGACTAAGAACGAGCACACAGACCAATCACCAACCAAGGAGAATTTCATTGGCTATTCATCTGGATACTCAAGTGAACCGACACCTTCACGACGAAATAAAAAGAAAGTCACCTTTGACCTTTCGGAAGAGGAATCAGTCGATGATCCCTCATCAGGTCCGGAAAAGATGGTTTACATGAGTGAAGTCTGTTCGGCAGCCCAAAAGCCATATCTTTGTAAGGATCCAAAATTCAATCCGCGTTGGACAACTCCCGTTCCTAACTACTACTCATCCAAAGCTGATGCTCCTGCATTCTTCAAGTACACTGGAATTCTTTCGTATGATCTGACTGAGACCGGTGCTTCTGAGCATTCATCCGAGGACAAACTGATTGACCCCAAGAAGGAACGAATTCTGAGAAAACAATTGAAAAAACAAAAAGACCAGAATACTTGGAGTATGCCCACTTTCAATTACTACTCCTTTGAGGATAATTCCGATGATGGATATCTTTCATCTGACTCAAACAATTCATCCACTGTCCATCATAATTTGTCTGAGGATGACACTGACAATAGTTGCGAATCATATGCCTCATCTCCGACTCATCATTACGATCTCCCACCGCAGGCTCACAAAAAGATCAACCGAAAACCGCCTTAATCATCGGCTACCCACCCTCCCTCCCGACCACATTGGTCTCCTTGTACAGCTTCTTCCTTTACTTAGGTCAAGGCCTAAGTATAGGGGGGACCAATGCCATCTGTATATATCATTCTTCTCCTGACTCCCATTCGCTCCATATCCACCCTTCTTCCATACTTAGGTTGTTCAAAGCCTAAGTATAGGGGGAACCGACATCCACCCTTATATACTCGCCTCATTTCCTGACCGCTTTTCTTTTCATTCTTTTTCTTCTTTTCTTTTTTTCTTTCTTTTTTCTCACTCTCTTACGCTTAGCCCGAGCTATGTCTTCTTTACGCTTCTTGTGCTCTGAGGACACAGCACTCGCTAAGTATAGGGGGGTCTGTATATATACTTTGTATATATTTTACCCATATCTCGTACTTTCGCGTAAGTCTATATGTATTTACGGGGTGGGTACTAACTGAAAAAAAAAAGAACTTTGACTTGCCCAAACTTTCTGAAAAAAAAAATGAATGAAAAAGAGGCTTCTTATTCCATTTTCTGCATAAAAAAATCCCTTGCATAAAATGTCAAAAAAAAAAATGAAATGAAATGTCTGCATTTCACGCACCTGCACTCCATCCATCACCGCATGCATCTGCATCTGTGAAAAGTCATTGGGTTCTGAACCGAGTTATGAGCCGAAACCGAGAGTGGTCAAGGCTTGACCTTAATCCACCTAATTTTCAGAGGAACTTCACCGAGAAATAGAATTTTAAGAGCTTCAGGTCTTTGTGACTTAATTCCTTAAGTTCCACATGACAATGTACAGCGTTTGACTCTTAGTGTCTAACCTGGTCTCTTCATTTTGGGTACAACTCTGGAATAGGGAATTAATTCGCACTCTCGCACTATGCACTTAGCTCAATCCAAACGGGATGTTGGAAGACTGTGTGAGTCTCTTTTCTGGTAGCGTGGAAATCTAAAGACCGGAGTACGGGTTGAAATAAAGCTTCGGAAAAGGGATGGACGGCTGGGCACAATTTTTCTAAGACCCCAAAAAATGTACGGAACAAAAGATTCTATATCTGTAGGGGCACAACAAGATCCAAGCAGAACCACCAAAAATTCCAAATACATAGAAGCATTCTACCAAATAAAAATCCGACCAAAAAGGTCCAAGCTTCAGAAACCTGCAGATCTTGGTGGAGACTCGGCTACACTGGCTATCTCCACAAGGAGAGGTGACTACACTGGCCACCCTCCAGTTCTTTTCTCTTTCTTCTATCTTCTCCTTCATTCGATTGTGAACACAGCGTGACAGACCTTAGAAGGAAATACCTGACTCCCCAAGGACGAGTTACTGGAGAGGAGAGGAGCATGGTAGTCCGGCATTCTGAATTGGAAGAGCTAAAACCCTTCACACACATGAGTCGGTTATTCAATGTTCATAGGGTATACTTTGGGAAGAGGATTGATCTAAGATGACTTCTGAGTTGAAACTGTGTCAATGATATGTAGAACTTGAGGACTGTTGATTTTGAAATTCTAAGTCTCACAGAAGTTCCGCCACACTATTAATCCAAAGGTCGAGTTTAGTTTCACTTTCACCTTCAGTTCATGGTCTTGGTATGAAACCCAGTCTCATTTCACTTCATGGCATTTCTTTTTGATGCTCAGGGACGAGCATGGTTTAAGTATAGGGGGATGATGAATCTCGGATTCACCATTCTAAGTCTCATTAATTACGCTCAAGTCCCTCAAAATCAACTGCATTTCTGCATCTATTCTGCATAATTAGCATTTGTGCATGATTTCATAAGAATTGCATGTTAGCATCAAAATTCTGCATAAAATAGGAAGCCAAAAATCCAAGCCCAAATTGACCTGTAAATAGTCTGACTTCCCCCATTTTTAATTCCTTCGTGCTAACTCCGAATGCCACAAAACCACATCCACTGTGTGCACATCACTAACAAGAACAAATAAAAAATACAAAAAAATCACTAACCCTGTTAAGTGGACCAAAAACCCAAACCCTAGTTTTAGGATTTTCGGACTAAAAGCCACATATCTTCCCCATCCAGTGTCCGATTTGATCCTACTCACTTTTGAACTAATGCACATTCAATTATCTTCAAAACAAGACCAAGTTCAAGTGAATCGGAGCTCGTATGTGGAAGTTGGGTTTTTGGGCCTCTTTTGTACTTTGCATTTTTCGCGGCTTTTGACCTTGTATTTTATGTACTTATTTTCTTCATCAGTAAAAATCCAAAAAAAAATAGATTAAGGTGTCTTTTATTTATCTTTGAGTTTTCCTTATTTTTCCGGATTTTTATCTTGTTTAAAAGAATAACAAAAAAATTAGAAAACCCAAAAATCAAGGTATTCTATGTATATAGGATACCCCAAAAATTCACTTTTCACATTTGACCGAATTTGGCTTTTATTTCTTCATGAAAGTTGTAGATCTCTTCGAGACGAGCATTTTTTGTGAAGAAACTTTTTCTATCCGAGGTCATTTGCTATTTCTTTTTGATTTTACAAAATGATTTTTTCTCGAATTTTCTGAAGCTGACACGTGGCAGCCTCAGAGGCCGCCACGTGTCAGTGGTTTTTGGCCTTTTCTTTTCTTCGTTTTTATTAAAAAAAAATTAAAATTAAAAATCACGCACGTGCGTCGCACGTGCCCCCAGGCACGCGCCAAGCACGTGCGCGCCCTTGCCCCCTTCCTCGCCACGTGGCGCCCATCTGGCCGCCCGATCTCGACCGATCGGAGGGCCAAGGGTCGTCATCTTCTACCTCCTGTGCCGCCCAACGACCCCGGTCTTTCCGCCAGCCACCAATCGCCGCCCCGCTATCCCGCAAACGGCCGCAGCCAACGAACCTCCCTTATCCCCGCGCGGACCTCAACCTCTCCCGCAACCACCGGAGCCCTTCTCCCCCTCTACCCTATATAAGCACCATCGCCAGCCCCCCCCAGACCTTCATCCGCCGCTGGGTGCTTCAACGGAGGTGACAGATCCGCCGAGGCCTCACCGGCGAGGTCCGAGGGTGCCCATCGCCCCTCGTCGCAGCGCCGTCTTCGACCTTCTGCCCCTGCTCCGCCCCTTGGCGTAGAGCCAACGACATCGACGTCATCTCCAGCAGCTTCTTCAACCACCTACGTCTTCTTCTCCGACACAGCCACTTCATCTCCATCTCCGCCGTGACATCGACCCTCTTCTCCGACCGTCATCGACAAACTCCGCCTCAGATCGGCCGCGACCTGGCTTCTTCATCGACTCGCCCACGCGCCTCCGCTTCATCGACCAGTGCTTCACCTGCAAGCTCCTCAGCCCGGTCTTTCTCCGCCTTGGCCGGGAATCACCGCCAGGAGAGGTCGAGTCTCCTCGCCAGCCACGCCTCGTCGACACCTGGCCACGACGCCGATCTCCGCTGACACCACCGCCAGGAGGAGCAAGTCTTCTCTCCGCCGTCCCTCCCCCACCGCTTCGCCACCGGAGCTGCACGCCTTCCGCCTCTACACCGCCGCGCCGCCGGGCTCGGAGCCCGAGGCCCCAGCACGTGCGAAGCGCGTGCGTGGGGAACTTCTGCCGCACGCCACCCAGGGTCACGTGCCTCGCACGTGACCGAGGGCAAACTTCTGAGATGCCCCCGGAGCTCCTTCGATTTACGCGCCAGTCCACCTTCTAGAGGGCACGTGCTGCGCACGTGCCCCACTGGAAGAATTGCAGATTCACCCCCTTACTTCTGGTAATTAATTTTAGGTCCCTCTTGCATGTTTTATTTATTTATTTATTGCATCTATACCCCTGTGTTTGTCATCCATTATAGACCTCTACATTGCATCATTTTATTTATTTAAAAATAGCATTTTGTTCATCTTTTAATTCTCTACATTTTGACATGCTGTGGATATTTTTGTGAATTACGGTTGATTAATAAATAATTATTTTGTGGGAATTGAGATATTTTACCCAATCTGTGCTCAGAAATTCATAGTTAATTAACCGTTGCGTTAAAAATTCCCCAAAAATCACATATTGTAGAGATTAAGTTGCTTGACATTGTGCCCAAAAATCATTGCATTTGCATGCACACTTTGCTCTATAAAAATCATTTTGCATATTTCACTGTTTAATATTTAATAGGTATTAGACCCTACCTTTTTGTGATCTAGGATTTTTCTAGGATCCATTACCTTGTGATAGATCTTAGATAATTTTAGTTCTCGAAAATAAGTAGGTTTAATATTTATTCAAATTAAATATTGAAAATTAATTTGTTTGCATTTAAGAATTCGTAAAAAATTCATATTGCATCTAAAAATTACAAAAAAAATTACAGTGCACTCATTTCATCGTCATTTACATTGTGGCCAAGTTTCGTATTTTTTGGACACCGTTTGAACGTATTTTACATTTTAGTCCCTAAAATAGGCCGAATTTGCATTTTGCATCTCATCTTGCATTGAAAAATTCCGAAAAAAGACCGCCTTGAAAACCAAACTCAAAATTGGATAGACATTAATCTAGGTTGTTCCTTTGCCTCCTTGTGATCGACCTTGGGACTTGCCCAAGTAAAATAAACATAAAAGCCACTTGATTAAATTTGATTAAAAATTGTGGTTATTACTTGACTGTTTCCGATTGCCGCCTACAACGAATGACATTCATTAATTTCACGTACGAAGATTAAAAATACATTCTTAACACGGCTTTTGCGGACTCGTCACCCCCTCAAATATTCAGTAACTGAAAACACGACTAAGAAAGTTTCCTTCAACATTCCAGAGAAGGAATTTTTGGAGGAATCCTCATCAGGTCCGGATGAGGTGATTTATATGAGTGAGCTAACTTCGATTGTTCTTAAGCCCTATTTAAGCAAGAAACCGTGTGTTGACCCTCATTGCACGATCCCTACACCTCACTCTTATTCATCTGAGGATGATTCCAACAACGACATATATGTATATTACCTACCTCCTTGCTCCCACAAGAAGGTTTATCACAAACCTTCTTGATCCTTGTATATTCTCACACCTCCTTGTATATATTTCTTTCTATCCCTCCCCTTTGATTCAAATCACTAGCCTCGGCTCCATATCGTTTCATTCTATGGCTATACATAGGATGGCCAGATCCTATGTATAGGGGGAGAGTGACCCGAGTCTCTTCATCATTCTATGTACATTCTCTAGATCTCATCGGTTCTCACACTCAATCATGTCCTATACTTCGGTTGACCAGAGCCTAAGTATAGGGGGAATTGATGCCCATCATGTATATATACTCATCCATTTCCCCTCTTAACCTCATTCACCCCCTTTTTTTCTTCTTCTATACTTAGGCTGCAAGAGCCTAAGTATAGGGGGTGGAACGACTTCTATACTTTTTGTTATTTTAGCTCTCCTACGCTTAGCACGAGCTATGTCTCTTTCCTCACTTCTCGTTCTCTAAGGATATATCACACACTAAGTATAGGGGCGTGTATATATTACATATATACTTTACCCATAGCTCATACTTTCACGTATTTTTGTATATATTATGCAATAATTACGGGATGGGTAAATATTGATTTTTTTTTAAAATACATGTATAATAGTATGTATATTGTATAATACTTGTATAAAAGTTGTAAAATTTTTGTAGAAACATACTCTTGTAAAATTTATTGTAAAATAGGTGTATACAAAAAAATTAAAAAAATTAAAAACAAAACAAAAATAAAGGCTTCTTATTTACTCATGCATCTCATCCTTGCATTAAAAAAAACTGTCTTACATTTAGTTCATCTCTATGGCATGTCATCTACATCTCATCTGCATATCTAGAATATGCAAAGTGAAAAGTTAGTGGGTTCTGAAAAAGTTATGAAAAGATGTCGAGGATGGATTTGATTTGACCTTAATCTGCCTAATTTCAGAGGAAACTTATAGGAACTGGAGTTAAGATTTTTCAGGTCAAAGTGACTTAATTTTTGAGTCTGCAAGTCTATGTCCACATGTCATCTTGACTAGTCTAAGTAGAATATCTTGTACACACGCATGATTCTTTTAGATAGTGACCTAACTCAGAAAAACACCATGCACGTAGCTCTTCATTGATGAGTTGGTGAGGAGGTAGAATCCTTTAGCTTGGAGTAGCACATGGGTGCAAACATCCATCCTCCTCTAGGGAGGGTAGTGCATCTCAACCTAGTCCAATGGTGTTGACGTCTAAGGATGGGATGTTGTGGGTTGCAATAAAGCTTCAAAAGAGGGATAGTCTATTAGCTCAAGAGGAAAAACTCGTGATGTACATGCTGCACCTTGTATATGTGTCAAAAAAAAGAAGAAAAGAAGAAAATAGAAGAAAAAGGAAAAATGTTGAATCTCCAAAAGTGGATGGGCTTTATTGAAAAGTAAAATGCATGTTGGAGTGTATATACAAGGTTAAAAAAAAGAAGAGTTTTTTTTTGTCATATAGCTACACTGGTCAAGCATCCCAAGATAGATAGCTACACTAGCTACCGTCCATTCTTCTCTCCACCCCTCTTCTTGAGCTAGTCGCACTTGAACTTAGAAGGGAATACCCCTCTCCTCGAGGAAAGAGTTTCTAGACCGAGGAATTAGAGTTAACTTTTTAGAGGAGCGTGGTTTTTTGTCATTTCTGATGTGGAGATCTATATTTTACTTACACAGTACAAGTAAGATTCATGATCGTCAGAATTTGCGTATGAAGATCTGTTTTGACTTGACTGTTGAGGGGTCTTAAATAGAAGACTTGTGGAACTTAAAGGGTGTTAGGTATTAAATTAAATTCCCAATAAGGTTCTGCCACACTATTAATCCAAAGGTTGAGTCAAGCTCCATTTTCAACTTTTGTTCATGACCTTGGTATGAAACTCAAAATCATTTCACTTTTGCATTTCATTTTAGTTGCTCAGGAACGAGGAAGGTTTCAGGATAGGGGGTTGATGAATCTGTGATTCATCGTTCTAAAAGTTGAAAACAGAGCTTCATTCTTGAGTAATTAGCTACATTTCTCCATTTATTCTACATAATTAGCATTCATGCAAGTGTAAATAATATCTACATTTTAGCATTCATATTTGCATTAAATAAGTAGCCAAATTTACTTGTAAATATTCACATGTATATTAGCTAAAATACCATATTTGTATCTATTTTATACTAACTCGAAATCCAATAAAATTAGCTCTATAGTGTATATATTACTAACACTAATAAAGGAAAAATATCAAAAAAATACTAACTTGTAAAATTGACTTATAAAACCCAAATCCAAGTTTGAAACTATGAACCTTAAAATGTGCATATCTCTCTCATACAGTGTCCGATTTTAGGTCTATTCACTTTTAAAATAATATAGATTCATAGACCTTCAAAACAAAACTAATTTCATGGAAATCAGATATCGTATATGAAACTTGGGTTTTGGGCCCCTATTGTATATTATACATATTGATCAAAATAACCTTTATTTTATCCTTTTATATTTTCTTAATTATTAAAAATTCCAAAAAATAGATTAAATGGTAAATATTCCTTTCATATTTTCTATATTTTTATTTTGATTTTTCTGTTATTTAAAAATAACAAAAAAACCTGCAAAAGACAAAAATGTGGTATTTTATATCTATAAGGTACCACCCAAACATACTTTTATACAGATGACTTCTTTTGATTTTTGGTCCTTCAGGAAAGTTGTAGATCTCATCGAGACGAGCAACTTTTGTGTTGACCACTTTTTGATTTGACCTTTTTGTTATTTCTTTTTTATTTTATTTACATTTAATTTGTGATTTTTCTACGAGCAATACGCAGCAGCTCCTGGAGCCGCCACGTGTCACCCCATTCTTTTTAATTTGTTATTTTATTATTTTGTAATAATTTTTATTTATTTATTTATTTATTTATTTATTTTATTTATTTTCTTTAAATTTAGTTTTTATATTTTTCCATTTTATTATTCTCTCTTCTTTAATTTTTAGCCTACTTATTTTATTTATTTATTTCCCCCCTTTTTACTTCTTCTCCTTTACTTATCATCCACTCCAAGTCACCACTTCTTCCACTACTCCATTTTCTCCACTTTCTTTCCAACTTCCTCCTTCTCCTCTTTTTATTCCCACCATCTCCCTCATTTTTCCTCATCCGACATTTCTTCAATTGAGAGGGAGAGACTACCAGCCTCCGAGTGTTGTCTGTGACAGCTTCAACACCCTCTAGTCGAGCAACGACGGTCTCAAAGGTGAGATCCAAGAGGGCTTCTCCTCGTGTTGTTGTGTACCTCTTCATGTTACAACTGAGCTTCTCTGATCTTTTCGCCAAATCGGATCGAGGCAACAATAAGAGTTCAACATAGCTACTTCACTCTCCAGGCGACTATACATGTAAATCTTCTATCCTTGTCTTTTCATTTTATTTTATCTAGCATATTTTCTTCCTTGTTGTTCATCATCAAACACATCACCACCATCATCACAACATTACCACCTCTTCATTACACTTTTATTTCTTGTTTAAAAAATAAAAAAAATACAAAAAAATAAAAAAAGAAACAGGTCGTGCCTCTTTCCGTGGAGGCCCTTCAGGCACCAGCCACTCCCAACAGTAGCCGATCGCCAGCCCCTGCATCAACATCGCCCGCGAGCCTCGATCGCACCGCTGTCGCACATGTCCACGCCTCCTTCAGACACGCCAAGATCGCTCCAACCTCCACGCCGTAAGCACCGCTCCTCCACCCCTCCTACAACTTGCCTCGTTGGACTCCACCACTGCACGTCGTCATGTCGCCGTCGGCCCTTAGCCACAGGCCACCTGCCCGTACAGTAGCCCGTGGAGGCTAACCTCTCCAGCCTCGCGAGTGCCCGTACCTCCAGCTCCCTGTGCGCGGGTGCCCAGCCACCGCCCCCGACCACGCACCACCTCACTAGCTCCTCCCTCATGTGTGCGGTGCTCTGCCCCTAGCCTTGCCCGCAACCGCCTCCAGTCCATAAGCCTCGCATCTCTCTGCCAGATCTAGCCGTCGCCCTCCTGCCCCACGTGCCCTAGCGTGGGAAGGGTTCTAGGTCAATTTAATTTTTTTGTGAAAATTGCACATTACGCCCTTCACGTTTCTTTAATTGCAAACGTACGCTTGTGCATATTTCAATATTGTTTTCAATATTGCAAAGACACCCCTGCATTCTCATTCTAATTTGGACCTCAAGATTGCATCATTTTTTATAAAAAAAATGCACTTTGTAGGAAATTTAATTTTGTATCTCTAGGCTATTTATTTTTTATTTTTATGAGTTTTAGATAATTTATTAATAAACAGAAATTGAAATTCAGTGATACTTTATCCATTTATACTCTTAAATTCTCATGTATTTAAATATTGCTTCAAAAATTGTGCAAAAATTGTAGTTGATGCTCTGGTTATGCTTTAATTACTTTCCAAATTTCATCGCAAATGGAATGTCTTTTGCATAAAATAAATTCATTAGTGATTCTCGTAAATGATTTTTAATTAAATCCATAAATGGTATTATTATGAAATTTCTACACTCCTTGATTGTTCATTAAAATATCTATTTGAGGTAATTTTGCTTCTGGATAAATTAGTTTTGTGGATTAATTAGGAGTAAAGTACTCATAGTCACTCTGTTTTCCTTAAAAAATTCATAAAAAATTTATAAAGCGTCATAAAATTTCAAAAAAACTAATATAGTTTTATTTCATCAAATTTAACGTCCAGTAAAAAATTCATAATTTTTACATTCTGTTTTCAGGAAAAGTTGCATAAAAACCCCAAAAAAGTTTGCATTTTCCTTTATATGTCTTAAATCCAAAATTTCCAAAAAAAAATACATTTCGCATTCATCATTTGATTAGGTTTACAAGAATAATAAAATTTGGTTTAATTTGGATTAGTTTCATATTAAAATTAATTTTTTGTTTTCTTGTTAACCTAATTCAATTGTATTTTACATTTGGCGTTTTTATTGCATAAAAAAGATACAAAAAATTCCACTTGGAAAATGTGAGCTAATTCGCCTAATCTGAGCTGAAGTTGTTCCTTTGCCTCCTTGAGTCGACCCTGGGGCTTGCCCATGTTAAAAATACATCAAACTGCACATTACTTAATTAATTTGATTCATCAATTCATGCGGTTATTTTTTTATCGATCCTGATTGCCCGACTACAACAATATCGACGCATATTTAAATTAAAAAGAACGATTTTCAGATAAATCAATGTGCGTGCAAGTGTTGGCAGTTTTCATTCGGATTTGTGTAAAACTAAAGAGAAATAAGGAGAAATAGAAAAACTAACTTGGAAGCGGTATGGATGGATTCGCCTGGGAATGAGGAACTTAGAGGAGTTCCTCAGATGAATGCCTCCACAAGCGGTGGATCTGGGAGGCAATACACGACGGAGTTTCCCTCGATGTCAGCAATGATCTTGTCGTTCCACTGCAACCCTACTAGAGCTCAACGGACGAGGAGAGAAGCCAAGGCTGTCACTCACTCGAGACCTCTCTCTTGCGGAACCCACATAGAAGGTGGAAGAAATGGAGGATGTCCGCATCTTGAAGGGGGAGGACCTATATATAGAGGGCGAGCGATCCGGTAATCGGAGGAGGTGATGGGGATGAGGGTCATTAGAGGAACGGTCAACCAACTGCCGACCGTTGAAGCGGTTGGGTAGTTGGCGGAGAGGCAGCCGGCGTCGGGTTGAGAGTAGAAGAGAATCAGTTTTCATCAGGGAAAAAAGTAGATTTGGTAAAGTAGGAGAGAGAAATGAGGAGAGAGAGGAAAAAAGAATAAAAAATTTAACTAACTAGTAAATTTAATTAAATACATTAAATTAATAATTAGTAATTTGTTAAATTAAGAATTAAAAAATTTTACGATATACTTAAGTAATAAATTAAGTAGATAAATGGATAATTAAGTAACTGAATAAATAATTTAATAAATAATTAAGTATATAATTAAATAATTACTTATAAATAATAATAATAAATAAAGTAAGCAATTAATTAACGAATTATTATTTACTTTATAATAATAATGGAGTATTAATATATAATAATATAAGTTGCAGCACAATGTACAATATACCAATACGGTTTCGAAACACACATTTTTCATATTAACTTCGATTTTAGTGAAATTAGTGTCATTTTGTAGATAACCGAATAATATGAATTTTAAAACTGAGTTTGCTCAATTCAGAGTTCATACGACCGAAATATGAGCTCCGGAAAATTTAGGTAATGACTTCGTGGCTTCGGGTTTTATTGGTATTTTGACTTAGTTAAATATATAGAAGATTTTTAAGAAAAAATAAGTTAATCATATTTACGATTAATTAATTAAAAATCCGGGAAGTTTCTACATATATTACATATAACAACGGGTCCCATATGCCAAAACTCACCGTTTTTATTCGAATAATTTTTTTGATATTTTTAATAAATATAAAGTATAAAACGAAGTTTAAAAGTGAGTTTTTGTCCGTTTGGAGTTTTCTATGAATAGTTATGAACCTTGGAAATCAGCTTTTGCGGCTTTTTGTTTCATTACGTTATTTTATTTTTATGTTTAAATGCTTTTTTGATATTTTTATAAAATAATATATATTATTGTGAGCAATTCTTATAAAAGAATGATTTGATATAAAAGGATATAAGTGATGAATAAAATAGGTTAAATATTTACATTGTGTGAAATGGATAAATTATATTTTTGGTCTTGATTTTCTTGATTATTTTCATAGTTTTGGATCCTTATCTCTCCCTACTTATTTATTTTATCGACCAAGTCAATATTGACCCGGTCTCGGGGGTTAGGATTAGTCTATATATATTTTATATCTAAAGCCTTCTTTTCTTTTCTTTTTTTATTTTGATTCTTTTATTTTAGGTAAAATAAGTGTTAAATATATAATATTAAAATATGTAGTTAGAATTATAATTAGTTGGAATTAGTTATTATTTACATGTATTTTACTATGGATTTTAGCCAAAATGAACGAATAAGGTCATAAATCTTGGATTCATCAAGCATCGTTCATCATTACTTTTGAGAAATCATGATCAATTTTTCGATTATCATCCGTAAAAAATAAGAAGTATTGGACATCTAGCATACCTGAAATAAAAGATGAAGTAGTAAACCATTAGTTGTGAGTTGTAAGAACTAAAGAGGAAGTAATAATGACGAAACCTTGATCTTGTGAAAAACTTTAATATAAAGTAAAAAAATGAGAACTTACTTTCAAAATATACACAAGATAAGTAACAATTGTGTAGTCAATAGTAAAATAAATATGTCGTATCAGTCAATAATATAAATACATTGCTAACTCAGCATGTTTTCAAAATAAATCATGAAAAGTAACAATTGTGTTGGCAATAGTAACATAAAATATCTTTTAAGTACATTAAGTAAACAAATCGATCACTTTATTTATGAGAAAGTAAAAAAAATATTTTAAAAGTAACATTTATTTTTATATCAGTAACTCAAAGCAAAAGATAAGTAACTACCTAAGCTATTAAAGTAACGTATAGAATATAATTGTTTAGTGAGAATTATTCAAAGATAAGTAACATTTAATATATTATCAGTAACGTTTGCAAATGGACCAATAACTATGTATGAAAAATATATCTCAAGAAAAAGTAACTATTATATTTATATCAATAACTCATTACAAAAGTAAGTAATTTGTTGAGCTACCTAAATAACTTAACGAATAAAAATGAATCAATAAGAAAGATAAAATAATTTTTTTTTAAGTTTCCATCAATATGATTCAAACATGTTCCTTTCAAAATATTGTTCTCATCATCCAAATCCAATTTAAGTTACCCATCGTTGCTCCTTCTTATATGGTGTTCTCACGATCCAAATCCAACCAAGAATCATCGTTCATCATTGCTTCTGAGATATCATGATAGAAATCCAATCGCAAATCATCCATCGCATTTGGACTGAAATTGAAAACTAAAAAACAAACAATCAAATTCTATCAGTAGTGTGAAATAATTGTCTAATCTTCAATTACAATGTCGTGCATTGGACAAAATCGATCGCTTCAATTTATAAGATCGATCCTCATGTTGCAAATCG
This sequence comes from Ottelia alismoides, assembly GCA_037367405.1. NCBI lineage: Eukaryota > Viridiplantae > Streptophyta > Magnoliopsida > Alismatales > Hydrocharitaceae > Ottelia > Ottelia alismoides. The sequence goes on along the minus strand of JAZKJV010007409.1, from coordinate 1,222,013 downwards.
TCAGATCAATCATCTCTCGTCGTATTACAATACAATTCAGTAAACACGTATTATTTTTAGAATTTCTTATAAATTCCTATTTAGTTTTATTTCCATTATGATTACGTTTCCTACTATTTGAGGATTGAAAAGAGCATCTTAATAAAGGGAAAAAGGAAATGCACGTGTAATACGATGATCATTGATTAAGATAAAATGGCTAAAAGGAGGAGTTCATCTCATCTCTAATGGACATAGGGCCCATTGGATAAAAAATGTTGTATGTGTGTGTGTGTGTGTGTTGAGGAAAGGGAGCCTACATCATGATGTAGGTAACTTACCTACATCATGATGGCATTTTTCCCAATTTTTTTAATATTTTTGAAAAATGCTTCTGTGGATTTTCATAACTACATTCTTCTAATATGTCATTCAAATTTCATCAGAATAGAGGCTCCTATGCCCTCCATCCAGAATAGGTAATTTTAACAGTCTTAGATTTGCTTTAAATTACATGTTTTAGATGGAGGGCATAAGAGGCTCTGTTTCTGACGAAATTTCAATGACATATTAGAAGGACATAATTATTAAAATCCACGAAAGTTTTTTTTTGAAAAAAATATAAAAATTTGAGAAAAAAATAGGCATGATGTAGGTAAGTTACCTACATCATGATGTAGGCTCCCTTTCCTCATATAAATATATATGGGTAAAATGGGGGCTGCCCCCATGAAGGAGCTAACTTGGCTCCCCCCCCCCTCGGTATTTTGCCTGGTTTTTTTAAATTTCTTCCATGGATTTTCATCAATATATACCTATATTATGTCATTCAAATTCCGTGCGAAACCAAGATTCCTACGACCTTCATCCAAAAGGGTTGTTTTTAGCAATTCTGTTACCAAAACAACTGTCTGGATGGAGGCCGTAGGAGTCTTTGTTTCGCATGAAATTTGAATAGCATAATATTGGGATATAATGATGAATATTCATGGAAGAAATTTTCAAAAAAATTAAAAAATCGGATGAAATGGCACGGGGGGGAGCCAAGTTAGCTCCCCCCAAGGGGCAACCAAGTTAGCTTCCCCCAAGGGGTAGCCCATTTAACCCTATATATATATATATATTTATATATTTATATATATATATATATATATATATATATATATATGAGAAACTTCAAATGAGGCGGGGTCTCACCATATATATGGTGAGCCACCCTCAATTTAGGCATCTTTCCAATGTATATTAATTTCTTATTTCATACATATAACAATAAATATTAACACAACATATATAGTAAAATAAAATTATGAAAATATTATTATATTGGATGGAAATGTTGATTTAAATTTAGATGCTATATTTTACAAAATTCATTTTCTTACAATGCGTAGTTTATACTTTTACAAAATTGTTATAGAGTTTTTACTAAATTCATATTGGCCTTTACAATTTTAGAAAAGCCCCCACCTCATTTGAAAGGTCCCCTATATATATATATATATATATAGAGAGAGAGAGAGAGAGAGAGAGAAGGGGAAAATGACCCTACACCCGGCCTAATTTTTCATCGTTTTTTGATTTTTTTTAAATGAAACCTTGGGAAATTTAGATCACCATGTATCACCATGTTGTCATTCCAAATTCAACTTAATTCGACACTTCTATCATCTCCATCAAGACTACCTAATTTTAACGGTCTCAGAATTGCTGAAATCGACCCGTTTTAGATGAACATGTTCGGAATGTTTATTTTACATGAAATTTGAAACACTTATTTCCCTCAACATATTAAGTAAATATTACCATCTTTTAATTCAAAAAAGTAAAAAAATAATGCTAAAATGGGGTGGGTGTAGGGAGTTTCCTACACCACTGTGTAAAGGCTCCCTGCCCTCATATATATATATATATATATATATATATATATATATATATGAAAGGGATCCTACTTCAAAAAGTAGGTAATGTACCTGCACCATTCCCATTTTTACCACTTCTTTTACATTTTTGAAAAATTCTTTCATGGATTTTCATAACTATAACCCTCTAATATGTCATTAAAACTTCGTCAGAAACATGAACTCCTATGCCCTCCATGCAAAATAGATAATTTTAACGGTCTTAGATTTATTGTAATGGACCTGTTTTGGATGGAGGGCATATGAGTCTCTATTTCTAACAAAATTTGAATGACATGTTAGAGGGATATAATTATGAAAATCAATGGATGTTTTTTTTAAAAAAAAAAGAAGTTGCAAAAAATGAGCATGGAGAAGGTAAGTTATCAGCTACATGAAGTAGGATCCCTTTGCCTTTCTATGATTCATAGAAGGCCACACTAATTTATTTATTTATTACATTAATTTTATAATTTCTAACTCCGTAAATTTAATAATAAATGTTAACAAATATGTATATCAAGAAAGATTTATGAAAATATTATAATATTAGACAAAATTGTTAGTTACAATATGGATGCTATATTTTACAAAACAATATGATCATCATTATTTTATATTGTGTCATATATATTTTACAAAATTGCCACGTAATTTATAAATTTGGTAGTGGTTTTTTAAATTTCAGGAAAGGCCTACCTCACTGAAAGGGTCCCATATATATATATATATATATATATATATATATATATATATATTTATAGAGAGAGAGAGAAGGGAGTATGCACCCTAGTGCATGTAATTATACATGCACCAGGGCTTATATCTCTCACATTTTTTATTTTTGGGAAAATATAACTGTATATATTCATCTATATATCCCTACAATATGCCATTTGAATTTCGTCAGAAACAGAGACTCTTATGCCCTCCATCTAGAACAGATAATTTTAACGGTCTTAGAACTGTTGTAATCGACCTATTATAGATGGAGGGCATAGGAGTCTCTGTTTCCGACGAAATTCGAATGACATATTGGAGGGATATATAGATGAATATACTCGGTGATATTTTCTCAAAAATAAAAAAATATGGGAGATATATGCCCCGGTGCATGTAAAATTAAATGCACCATGGTGCTTACTCCCCATCCTTATATGTATATATATATGAGGAAAGAAAGCCTACTTTATGAAGTAGGTACTTCACATCTATTTTTAGCATTTTTTTTGAAAAATACCACCGTGGATTTTCATAACTATGTCCCTATAATATGTCATTCAAATTTCGTCAGAAACAAAGACTCCTACGGCCTCCATCCATAACATGTAGTTTTAACGGTCTTAGATTTGCTGTAAATTACCTGTTATGGATGGAGGTCGTAGGAGTTTCTGTTTCTGATGAAATTTGAATGACATATTAGAGGGATATAGTTATGAAAATCCACAGAAGCATTTTTCAAAAAAAATGCTAAAAATGCATGTGAAGTAGGTAAGGTTACCTACTTCACAAAGTATGCTCCCTTTCCTCTCTCTCTCTCTATATATATGATTCCCTTCAAATAGGACGCGATCCTTCCCCAGTTCAGGAAGGCCGTTTTTCCCGTAAAAATTGTAAACTTTAGTAGAATATGTATACAATTTGTATTATAATGTGCACCCTAAGCACCGTGTTTTTGCACTAACAACTCCCGGCAGGATACAAAGCGAGAAAGCATATTTGCAGGGCTTTTTGAAGTTCAAGTATACCCCTAGGGTCCTGGCTTCGTCGGAGCATCCCTCGAGGTCCTCGGCCATATTGAGTAGGTCAACCAACTGCAAGAGGATGTCAGGAATGAGATGCGACTGTCGGTAAGCGTTTAGGTGCCTAGAGTTGTGCGCTTCTTCGGATCAAAGCTCGCCTCGGCGAGTTCTTCGATTGTTCTTCCACCTTGCCCACCTACCGTTGGATCTGCAGCATCCCCCAGTTTGGATTTCCACAGTCGGATTCTCCTCGCCTCAACCCTCAGAACAAGAGCTGGGATTTAACCCCAGTCGTTCAAGATGAACCGCCATCGTCACATACAAGGATGCCACGTGTATAAGTAACCTGATCTCGGTCATCGATTCGTATCAGGTTCTGGGTATAGACCTGACTCCTAGTTTTGTGAAAATTCCCTTGAGCATCAAAAGTTGCTGCTTAATTTCATATGGCTTTGTGACATACACCAAGCTCGTCCCTTATCCTAATAGCATCTACTCCCCATCCATAGGGCTTGTTTGGTAAAAGGGTTGAGTTGGGTCAGGGTATCCTCTCGTGAATAGTTTTTTGGATGGTTGGAAGGGTTGGAGAGGGTTGGAATGATAAATATGATATGATGTGACATTGGTTATGTATTTTAATGATTATAACATGATTTTTGTTAACTTTTTTATTTAGACATAGTTTAAAAAATATTATACCAAAGAAAATATAGGTTCATACAAGTAGTCCCAATCCAAGAATGTAAGGATGAAATTGAGGGTCTACTGTTAATCTGAAAATCCCGAGCGACTAAGGGTAAAATGTGTCACTGGTCTTTGTGACCTCAACCACTCGGATCGGAATCAATCAAGAAAAAGAACACCACCATAATAAAGATATAAATAAATCAAGCAAAGAAATAGCAGTCTCGTTATTTTATTTTACCTTGTATAGCTACTAGGGTCAAACTTACGGAGCACGAAATGTGTAACTTACGAAGTAGTCAGGGATCCAAATAAAATAATGAAATAAAAGGGGTTGGTAGATTTTATGTTTTTCAATTTTTTTTATAATTTTTAAAATTAAGAAAAGGTGTAAAAGAAATCAAAAATGCACAAACAAACAATTATTTAACACATCCAAAAGACTCAAAAAATTCAAACTAAAATATTTTTGGGTTTTAGAAATATTCAAATATTTTTGTTTAAGAATGAAAATTCTAATCAGTGTACAACTCAAATCTAAAGGCAATTTAAAATTATTTAAAATGTCTATAAAATTCAAGCGGTATTTTTATGATAATCTATAAATAAAAACCTAACTATAGAAGAAGAAAATGCATTTTTTATGAATTTTTAATAATTTTTCTAAGGTTTTTAATGTTTTTCAATTTTTATGGTTTTTATAAATGCAAATTCAAAAAAATGGACTGAAATAAAAACAAGTCAAAACACACAAACAATAATTTTTTGGAATTTTAAAGGGTTTTTAATATTTTTAATTGATTTTTAAATACAAACAGTAGCAATTTTTGAGGTTTTTGAATTTTAAAAAACTAAATGGAAATAAAATGCATCCAAAAATTCAGGGAAATTTCTACAACATGGTAGGAGCCATGTTCAAAATCTAACGATTTTTAATAAATCTTGTTATTTATTAAAATAAAAGTCAAGCACATACCACACAAGGACCTAAATACAATTATTAGAAAGTTCTTAGCCAAACAGTAACACATGGACAAAGTTTAGGGTTGATATTGCAAAAAGTCCAACGCTGCACGTAAACCAGGCACTCAGGGGTATAAGTGTTATTCCTATTTATAAAGATTCATTCAGGAACATCAATAAAGTTCATGTAGAAATATGCAAATATCCCAAAGTCACATGGGGAGCCACATGCTCCACAGACGAAAGGACTAGATTGCAAATACTGAAAGCTTAGGGTCCTAAGTGCAAAATATCTAAAATAAAAACAACTACAGAAAAGATTTTCAGGACTAGTGCAGAAATGTAAACAGGTAGGAGGGCCTATGTGAAAAATACCCTTTTTATAAGAGATCCAATGGCTGAATAGGTCCACTTATGATCGGACGGCTGAGCGTAGGCGATACCGGTTCGACGATGGACAGCTGAAAGTTGATCCTCAGATGGATAGGATGATCGAGGGCTCCATATGGATGAATGGTCACGATCAAAATTGGAGGGAACCTCGATCTGACGGTGGAGGCACCTCCTGGAAGAACGGCCATGAACTCGCCTTCGGCGAGCTTCGACCGACTGCTATGTGCTATTGAGACATCCTCCAGTGCTGCTCAGATGGGGGAAATGATGCTGACGCCTATCCGCAGCGATGTGGATGCTCTGATGAGACCGAGAATGTCTGGAGTGGCCCGGTGATGCTGAGGGCCTGGAGCAGTTGTGCTTCGATGTTCGAACCTCCAGATGAGGCCCGTTAGACTCTAAACCCTACACAGACGAGCTACTGGGTTGAGGACAAAGTGCCTCGACCCGTTAGTGCGCGAAATGGGTGGTCGATGAGGCGATGCGTGGCTCTCCAGCGAAGCAACAACGGAGGAGGGCCTGGAGGCTCGTTCCTGGGCGAACGAGATGAACGGCTGGGTGTAGAAGGTGTAAAGAAGGTCGGCGACGATGATAGAATAGTCGGGATGGCGATTGGATGATTTGATCACAGTGAACGGGGATGACGAATGGAAAACGACCCAAATGCTAAATTCTAGAATACAAAGCAAGAAAGAAGAAATCTAGGTTACCTAGTGAATGTAGTCATCTAGGGTGAAGGTCGGGGACCTCCGGGGGTCTTCGCCTTGATGGTTCGACGGGTCTAGAGGTTGGGCTCTCCTTGCGGCGGAGCACGACGAAGAGCTCGCCGGACCTAAGGCTTCCTAGCTCGAATCCTCTCCACAACGATCTCAAACGCACGTTGTCATTCGTGGATGGAGGTGGAGATCCTCAGTGATGAGGGGGACGCTAAAGATGAAGAGGAAATTGCATCTCCAGGAGATTTTATATTCAGTAGGGTCCGAGAGGTGTGGAGTTTGAGCGCGCAATCCGAGGAACGGATCTCTAACGGTATCATCGAGCATGTATCATGGATCGTTCCTCTGTAATTGGAGCATCTAATCGAGCGAAATGGTGGAGGATCAGCTTAGGCAAATTTTGAGAAAGTCGGGCGAAAATTGGCTACGGACGAAGAATGGTCCGGGGGGCAGTTGACAGGGGTCAACAGTCCGCCCCGGACCAATCAGAAAAAAGAATCATGAAAATTATTGGAAATTCAAAAAAATAGCAAATGATTTATAAAATAAAATTTTTTTATTATTTTTCAAACTATTTTTCTATGATTTTTATTTATTTTTATGAAAAAAATTATAGTATATACAATATATTATATTATATTATATTATATACAAGTATAATTTGCCTATTATTTTATACAATTATTTTTATTTTCTTATTTTTATATAAATACCCCAATTTAATATTTTATTTCTTACAACATATTCTTTGGAGTGTAAAATAATTTTTGTTTTATTTTTATTGGTTATTTACAAGTGTAAAATAAATAGGGATATAATACATATATACATGTGTTATATACAAGGTGAGAGAGAATTTATTTTATTTTTATTTTATTTTTCTAATTTTTGTTTTATTTTTAGAAATATATACAAGGGAATATAAACACATTTTAATTTTTTTTTGTGAAAATAAAATATAAACATAAAGAAGGTGTATGTACAAGGTAGAGTGGCCCTATCTCTCTCTACTTTTTTTATTTGGCGATTAGGTCCATTTTGGACCCTCTCTTGCGTTCAGGTCACTCAATATTTATTCTAAATATTTCCTTCTTTTTCTTTTATTCTTTATTCTTTTATTTTTGCACAAATACATGCTAATTATTAATTATTAACAAATGCATGCTTATTGGTAATTTATTGTATTTACAACTATATAAATGATGTTTTGCCAAGATATTTAGCTAAAATAAAAGAATAAAGAGTGATGAATGAGTATTCATCACCCCCTATACTTTACTTTTGCTAGTCCCTTAGCAAACACTTATCTGAAAAAAAAGTGAAGAAAAAAGAAAAAGAAGAAGAAGAAGAAGAAAGTGAATCAAGGTTGATTACTAAACTTGTCTTCATTAAATTGAAGTTTGGAGCTTAGTCAGATCTTTGGATTATTCGTTTGTCAGAAATTTATTTGGACTTAAGTTTAAAACTCAACAACCTCTAAGTTCCACCAATCTTTGGTCAAGACTCCTCAACAATCCAGATCAGAACAAGTCTACATACACAAACTCTAATCACCATGAATCTTTTCTTATACTGTGTAAGTGATATATAGCTCCCATCCTCAGAAATGGAAAAATGACAACCCTCCTCAACAAGGTAACTCTAATGCCCTAGTCTGGCAACTCTTTCCTCAAGGAGCGGGGTATTCCCTTCTAAGTTCAAGTGCAACCGGCTCAAGAAGAGGAGGAAGAAGAGAATGGTCCATGGCCAGTGTAGCCATGTATCCTAGGGAGACCAACCAGTGTAGCTAAGTCTCCCTGGTGCAAGCTTCATGAGATGGGCATGGGTAACATAAGCTTTGCTTTATTTGGCTATATACACTTCGGTGGGTATTTCATTTTCTATCAGACCCACCACTTTTTTGGAGTTTTTCTTTTTTCACATTTTTTTTCGATGTGCATATATACAACATATCTACATGGTGCAATATATATACATAAGGAGTTTTTTTTCTCTTTAGCCAGTAGACTATCCCTCTTTTGAAGCTTTATTACAACCCACAACTCCTGTCTTTAGACCTCAATGCTACCAGAAAAAGTTGAGACGCACTTCCTTCACTAAAATAAGAAGAGAGGTTCCGCCTAGAAGTACTACCCTCATATGCTATCCCAAGTCTAAGAAGACTGCCTCCTCACCACCTCATCCGTAGAGAGCAAATTGTAAAGTGTTGCTGCATGTAAAGCCATTGTCTGTGAGAGTCATGTGTGCGTTGTTAAGTGTACTACTTAGGATTATCAAGATGACATATGATCATATTATATTGGACTCAAAGAATTAAGTCACCCTAGACCTGAAAAGTCTCAAACCTAAGCCCTCTAAGGTTCCTCTAGAAATTAGGTGGATTAAGATCTTAATCAATCTCCATTTTTCAATTTAATTCCAGGCTAATTTAAATGTCAACTATGATTCAGAAAAATTGTACAAGTATATACCAAAATGCTTTTGTGCAAATTTTATAAAACATGCAAAATTTTTGAAAATGTTTGAATACATGGATGTATGCCTAAATGCAGAAGTATTGCAAATATTTGCACATATTTACAAAAGGGTTTTTGCAAACTTTTTGTTTTTCAAACATTTTACAAAAAAATTGTAGTATATACAAAATTTTCATATAAAAATATTTACAAACTCTTTACAAAATATTTTTACAAACATTTTTACAAAAATAATTTTGTAAATAGCTATGTATGTGTAATAAAGAATTTTATGTACACATTTTTTTTTAATTTTTATGTTTATGGGTTTTTAAGGATTTTAGCCATTTTATTTATTAACACACTCACACTAAGTATGAGTTATGACTAAAGTGTATATGAAATATATACAACACCCCCCATACTTAGCTTGAACGATGTCCTCAGAGTGAATCAAGAGCGATGAAGAAGATATTACTCATGCTTAGTATAGGGAAGTGAAAAGGAAAACTGTACTACAATGGAATGAAAGAATAGAATGGAAAAGGATCTAGGGGTTTCCCCTATACTTAGGATCAAGTAATCCTAAGTATAGCAGGATGTACACAAAGGGAAATCCTAGTGGGAGAATGTACAGGGTCTACCTCCCCTATACTTAGGGTAAAATATCCCTAAGTATAGGCAACAAAACAGAGGTAGAAAAGAATCAAAAGAAAATCAAATGTCTCACACCCCCTATACTTAGGGTAAAGTACACCCTAAGTATATCATAATCAAAGATGCAAATGGGGTGTTGGACTGAAGAATGGTGTGATATTGACATCTGGATCTATACAAGATGGAAGACAGTGATAATCAGGCGTGAGATGCAATAGATGTGAGTCAAAGACCACATCTCACGCAAAATGAATAGGGGTGACGTCAACGACCAGTAGCTCATGATCTAGATATGGTTTGAGCTGCTTCTCGTTAACACGAAAGGTAGACTCAGATGACATCTCAGATATGTCAATGCTTCCATTGTCATGTACCTTTCGGAACAGGTATGGTCCCTTCCATTTGCTCTGCAACTTCCTTGGAAATAATCTAAGCCTAGCATCAAACAACCATACTCTCTGTCCTGGCTCAAACTGCTTGTGGCTGATATGAGAAGCATGCCACTCCTTCACTCTCTCCTTATACTATAAGCTACTCGAAAAGGATGCATCTCTAAGATCCTCCAGGGCTGCCAACTCTGCCCTCCTCTGGTCTCCTACACTCACTGGATCCAAAAGTATATCTGTGACAGCCCAAAGTGACTTATGTCTACCTCAACAAGTAAATGTTAGGGCTTGCCATAAACGAGGCGAAAGGGAGATGTACCCAAAGGAGTTTTGAAGGGCGTCCGATATGCCGACAAGATCGAGTCCAAAAGCTGTGACCAATCCTTTCGGTCAGAGCGGACGATCTTCTGCAATATAGTCTTGATCTCCCTGTTCGACACTTTAGCAAGACCATTGGTCTGAGGATGATACGGTGTGGCTACTCGATGGTCAATGTTGAACTTGCTTGCAAGGGCCTTTACCTTGTCATTGACAAAATGAGACCCCCTGTCAGATATAAACACTCTAGGCACCCTGAACCGTGAAATGATGTTCTTCCTCAAAAATCTGCATATTGTCGTAGCATCAGCGGTTCTGGCGAGGATGTCCTCAAGCCAACGACTCACATAATCGACGGTCAAAAGAATGTACTCGAATCCCTGACTCTTAGGAAATGGACCCATGAAATCGATGCCCCATGCGTAAAAACCTCATGGAAGTGAATGGGCTGCATCGACATCATATCACATTGTCCACAAGTACCCATCCTCTAACAGTCAGTACACCTCTTCACGAACTCATCAGAATCCTTGAAGAGGGTAGGCCACCATAGGCTGGATTGGAGCACTTTCTGTGCCGTGTCCTCCTAAAGTGATGTCCTCCTGTCTCCAGCTTGTGGAAATAAGTGAGGAAGCTATGGTGCTCCTCTTGAGGATTGCACCAATGCCAGACACTATCCCCTCCTTCATGATAAAGGATCAGATCCTCCCATTGGTAGAACGTGGCCTTCGCGAGGAGTTTCAAGTCACTGCCTGGGCCATCCTTGTGGAACTTTCTTGGCAACAAGATAGTTCACAATGTTGGCGTACCATGGGAGAGAGGTGATAGCAAGGATCTCCTGATCTGGGAAGGTCTTAGAGATAGGGTCAATATGCTCAGAATCCTCAAGATGCTCTAATCGGGAGAGATGATCTGCCACCACATTCTTCACTCTAGGCTTATCCTTAATCTCAATATCAAACTCCTGGAGTAGAAGGATTTATCTGGTCAATCTAGCTTTGGCATCCTTATTTGCCATGAGGTACCTGATGACGGTGTGATCTGTAAAGATGGTCACCTTGGATCCAATGATGAATGATCTGAACTTATCTAGGGCAAAGACTACGACTAGCATCTCCTTCTCAGTGTCAGTGTAGTTTTGCTGGGCGGCATCCAATGTATGGCTAGCGTAGTGAATGGCAAATGGTCCTCTATCCCTCCTCTGTCCCAGCACAGTCCCTACGGCAAAATCAGAGGCATCCATCATGATCTCGAATGGGAGAGACCAATCAGGCGCCTGGAGGACAGGGAGCCTCAACAACTAGACTCTTTAGAGTCTCAAATGACGCTAGACACTTATCATCCACAATGAACTCAGTGTCTTTGGTCAGCAAATCAATTAACAATCGAGCAATCATACTGAAATCATGAATGAATCATCGATAAAAACCGACGTGCCCTAGAAAAGACCATAACTGTCGCAAGTTGGACGGTGGACTGAGTTTCCTAATGATATCCGCCTTGGTCGGATCAACCTCCATGCCCCTGTTGGAGATGATATGGCCAAGCACCGTCCCTTGAGTCACCATGAAGTGACTCTTCTCCCAGGATAGCACAATATGGACCTCAATGCATCACTGAAAGACGCGGTCTAGGCAGTCAAGACAACCATCAAACCCATCGTCGTAGACCGAAAAGTCATCCATGAAGACCTCAAAGCACTCACCCACCATGTTTGAAAAGATGGACAACATGCACCTCTCGAATGTCACCGGGGTGTTACATAAACCTAAGGCATCTGTCTGAAAGCATATGTCCCAAAGGGACAGGTGAAGGTGGTCTTGTTCTGGTCTTCGGGCATAATGACCACCTGATTGTATCCGGAGTACCCGTACAGAAAGCAGTAATGACTCTTCCCAGCTAGCCTCTCTATAATCTGATCAATAAAAGGCAAAGGAAATGATCCTTCTTGGTGGCCTGATTAAATCGTCTATAGTCCACACAGACCCTCCAAGAAGTGGGTACCCTGGTAGTGATCTCCTCTCCAGACTCACTCACAACTATAGTGATGCCCGTCTTCTTGGGTTCCACATGAAATGGACTAACCCATTTGGAGTCAGAGATGGGGTAGATAAAATCGGTGCTCTACCATTTCGAGATCTCCTTCATGACAACATCTCGAAGATTCTGGTTCAACCACCACTGGAACTCACGCAACGGCTTGGTGTCCTCTTAGAGATAGATATGGTGGGAGCACAAGGCCGGACTTATCCCCTGGAGATCAGATACGCTCTATCCTATCGCCTTGCGGTTCCTTTCAAGAACCTCCATCAAACGAGATTCTTGTTCTCCACTCAAATCCGCTGAGATAATGACTGGGTGCATCTCATGCTCAGCCGCAAGGAACCTATACATCAGCGACTGCGGCAAGGGCTTCAGCTCTGGGCAACTGGGTGCTGGCGGATCTGTCCTCTGAAAAGTCTGAGTGAATGCGACCAAATCTGCATGGGAGAACTCTCGTTGAATCTGAGAATCTGGTGAAGACTGCTCTGCTAGTGTGTCTGTGCTCTACATGGGATCCGTCTCCACCCTAGCTGCTGGCTCTATGAAAATCATGAAGGATATGGAATAATCCTCAAGCGCATCACTGAAGCATGAGCGTCGTATTGAATACGACGGAGAACGACTAGTCGTACTAGTTGTTCGGTGCAGCGGAATTTAAATATTTTCATGTGATGAAACCACATGATCCAAGAACAATTCTTGGATCATTTCATCTATAACCACAACAAGTATAAAGGAATACCTCTTGAAGCGTGGTTGATCGAGTCTCTACTAAAAGAGACCTCCTGTCTCAAGTCCGATCGTCGGAGAAGAAGCTTGCGAGCGCGGGGATGAGTCGCATTGTCATCGCAATCCAACGTGTTGATCCAAGCATGGTGAACTCCTGATCTTGTCGTACGAGATCGAACATCTCCTTCGTGAGCGCAGCATTCCAAGAAGACAGAGAACCGAAGAACGTCGAAGTGGCGGTGTGGTGGCGTAGGTGACGACGGCTATCTCCCTTAGGGTTTGGTGGACGACCACAAGGAGAGGGAGAGAGGGTTGGCATGTGAGGAGAAAAGAGAGAGAGAGAGATGTGCTTCCAAAAGCATGTCCAAGAGAGCATAGTATGCCTCACTATTTATAGGGTTTTAGGATCCATGGATCTCAATCCATGGGACATATAAAATCAATGGATGAGATTGATTTATGTCAATCCAATGGTCAAGATTGTTGTTGGTAAAAACCAACAACTTTTGATTTAATTTAGATCAATTATATTTGATAAATCAAGTATACATCAATCCCAAAATTAAACCAATCAAATAAGGAGATGATTTCAATGGAGATCTTCACTCCCCATGTAATAGAGTGGACATCCACCAATTCCATATAGGACTTGGTAGTCGTCCACTTATTACCAAGTGGGAGCAATCTCATGAAATCTCATGAGATTGCATATCTCCTTGAAATTCTCCATTATTTAATCCAACAACTTTTGTTGGGATTTATTCTCCAAAAATAATTCATAATTACTTTTAGGAATATTGCAATCTTGCCATTGGAAAATTGTGAATCATATTCACAACCCAAAACAAAATATAATTTACATTTTCAATTAATTAGACAATATGTATCCAATACACATTAATAATTAATCAATAAATATAAATTATAATTAGCTCTCTCTAATAAATTATAAATCACATTTATAATATGTTATGAATAATTGTATATTACTATCCACATTATTCTTATCCATAATAATTAAATCACATCTAATTATCAATTTATTAATGCTTAGATCTTATGGAATTATTCTTGAACCTTTCAAGAATAAAGCTATTTCTCCTCAGATACATGGAGATAAGGATAGGGCGATTGTATTGTTCCACATATAGTGACTTTGATACTGAGATCTTATCTCAAATCCAGATCCCATGGACTCTCATAGATGCTTAATCAAATCAAGGCCGTAAACCTAATCTTCTCATTGCATCTAAATCTCATTCAGATCAATGTCCATCACATGGACTAAGATTAGGTCAGTTCTCTACTGAGAGGAGTCACTAAAATCCATACATGTTTCATCACTCCCTCAGAATGGAAGCGTCATGGTTATACAATCGTTTATGATCAAATCACCCTCAGGTATTCCCAATACCTTTACATCCTGCATACTGGAAGACTTATGATCATCCTGAAGATATATATCAATTTTAAATTGTCATCTTCATGGTTTGATCACTAAGTTTCTCAATCTTGGTCCTTGGGATTTGGTACAGATCATATGCTTTCACAAAGCATATATCTTACCTTCAAATTCATGTCATGCTTCCAAAGCATGACGACCATGCATGGATGAACGATCACGATCAAATCTGGAGGGAGCCTTGATCTGACGGCGGAGGCACCTCCTGGAAGAATGGCCAAGAACTCTCCTCTAGCGAGCTTTGACCGGTTGCTACGTGCTGCTGAGACGTCCTCCGGTGCTGCTCAGATGGGGGTAATGATGTCGGCACCTGTCCGCAGCGATGTCGATGCTCCGATGAGGTCGGGAACGTCTGGAGTGGCCCGATGACGCTGAGGGCCTGGAGCGGTTGTGCTTCGATGTTCGAACCTCCAGATGAGGCCCTTTGGGCTCTAAACCTGCACAGATGAGCTACTGGGTCGAGGGAAAAGTGCCTCGACCCGTTAGTGCGTGAAATGGGTGGTCGATGAGGCGATGCATGGCTCTCCGGCGAAGCGATAGAGGAGGAGGGCCTGGAGGCTCGTTCTTGGGCGAACGAGATGAACGACTGGATGTAGAAGGTGTAAAGAAGGTCGACGACGATGATATGATAGTCGGCATGGCGATTGGATGATTTGATCACGGTGAACGGGGATGACGAATGGAAAACGACCCAAATGCTAAAATCTAGAATCCAAAGTAAGAAAGTAGAAAGTTAGGTTACCTAGTGAGTGTAATCGTCTGGGGTGAAGGTCAGGGACCTCTGGGTGTCTTCGCCTCGATGGTTCGATGGGTCTAGAGGCTAGGCTCTCCTTGCGGCGGAGCACGGTGAAGAGCTCTCCGGACCTAAGGCTTCCTAGCTCGAATCCTCTCTACATTGACCTCGAACGCACGCTGTCACTCGTGGATGGAGGTAGAGATCCTCAGAAATGAGGGGAGACGCCAAAGATGAAGAGGAAATTGCGGCACCTGGAGATTTTATATTCAGTAGGGTCCGAGAGGTATAGAGCTTGAGCACGCAATCCGACGAACGGATCCCTAACAATAACATCGGGTGTGTATCACGGATCGTTCCTCGGTAATCGTAGCATCTAATCGAGCGGAATGGTGGACGGATTAGTTCAGGAAAATTTTGAGAAAGTCAGGCGAAAATCAGGATCCGACAAGGAATGGTCCAGGGGGGGCAGTTGACTGGGGTCAAAAGTCCGCCCTAGACAAATCAGAAAAAAGATTCATGAAAATTTTTGGAAATTCAATAAACATAGCAAACGATTTTATTTTAAAAAGTTTATAAAATAAATTTTTTTTTTCAAACTAGTTTTCTGTGATTTTTTTTATTTTTATGAAAAATAAATTATAGTATGTACAATATATTATATTATATACAAGTATTATTTACTTATGTATTTTATACAATTATTTTTATTTTCTTATTTTTATATAAATACCCCAATTTTATATTTTATTTATTTGCAACATATTATTTGGAGTTTCAAATAATTTTTATTTTATTTTTATTGGTTATTTACAAGTGTAAAATAAATAGGGATATAGTACATATATACATGTGTTATATACAAGGTGAGAGAGAATTTATTTTATTTTTATTTTTATTTTATTTTTCTAATTTTTGTTTTGTTTTTAGAAATATATACAAAGGAATATAAACACAATTTTATTTTTATTTTTTGTGAAAATAAAATATAAACATAAAGAAGGTGTATGTACAAGGTAGAGTGGCCCTATCTCTCTCTACTTATTTTATTTGGCGATCAGGTCCATTTTGGACCCTCTCTTGGGTTCTGGTCACTCAATATTTATTCTAAATATTTCCTTCTTTTTCTTTTATTCTTTATTCTTTTATTTTTGCACAAATAATGCTAATTATTAATTATTAACAAATGCATGCTTATTGATAATTTATTATTTTTATAACTATATGCATGATGTTTGGCCAAGATATTTAGCTAAAATAAAAGAATAAAGAGTGATGAATGAGTATTCATCATCTACCCTAGCAATCAAATAATCCCTAGATTCCATGTTCCACTACTAATAAGTAATAAGATGACTCGTCCTCTTCTTCCTGGTCTGCGTACCCATCCTCTTCGTCATCCTCAAGAATGTATAGAATCAGAAAGGTTGCAGTGTAACAGTTGGAACAAGGCCGAGAAACAAAAGCGAGGCCTTGGAGCGTGGGTGACATCCTTTTATGTTGGTGCGGGGGAGATAAACATCCGATTGGATATTATAGGTCGAAGATCTAACATCATTACGTGATAATTGACAATGCTTACCCATATCCGAAATTAGGAGGCGGATAGAAGGGAATAGCAATGCCACAGCTCTAGAAGACGATATCCGGCGAGCAGAAGAGTTAATCCCAGTGGCATGCTTACAGACTAATGTACAATCTAGTGCCTTCCATACACTGTAGCATCATGCATTCTGCAATGTGGGTCATGTAAAGATGAACACCAAGCAAACGCCCCTTCCCTCTAACTTGGGCCTCCATACCCACTGTTTCTCTACCTACCCACCTATCCGAGATGGATGTGACGTCGATGAGGAATGACAATGCCAATGCCGATGCCTCTACTGAGGAGGAGATTTATGTCCTCTCTCCGCTGCTGCCCCTCCTTTCCCATCTCCTCGAGTGCATCCTCGCCCTCCTCGACCTTCGCTCCCACCACTGCCTCATCATCACCTGCGGCTTCCTCCACCACCATGCCATGATCCTCAACACCCCACTCTCCAAAATCCCCTCCTACATCCCCTGAATGCCTCTTCAACACAATCCTCCGTTCACTCCACACCTTCGATACCGACCCCCACGTCCCCATCTCCCATCGCATCAAGTCCGTGGGCTCCTCCCACGAGTGGCTCGCGATCGTGCCAGTCTTGATAGAGCGAGAACGTAGCCCCGCCCTCCACGGCAACGTCCACATATTCCACTGCCTCTCCCGTAAGCAGATGCCACTCCCATGGTTCTTCTACTGGACTCTATCGAGAAGGTCATCTTCAACCTGGACTCCACGGACGACATCTACTTCATCGTTGTGGTCTACGATGACTCCTGTGTCATCGTATGTGCGCCGCTCTGTGGCCTCCCATGGTGCTTGGTGATCGAACCGATGGATGGGCAGGGTTTGATCTTCGACGTCTCAGACCTAGCCTTCCTGTTAAGATAGTTACTATTTTTAGTATTATCTTTTGTAATTTTCTATTTTTCTTTTCTTCTTTCTGTAGTTTACCTAATGGGTTCTTCTATATAATGGAACCCATGGGCTTCTCATAATGCTTCGCAGTATGTTCCTTTAACATGGTATCGGAGCGACGGTCCTAGATCGGAGTTACCATATCCATCCCTAACCCCTAACCCTTCCCTACTCGACACCTCCCCTGCGTCCGAGCACCACCAAGCCCTGGTCCTGCGTCCTGGTCTCGCGTCCTGGTCTCTGCACATCCAGGCCTCTATGCATCTAGGCCCTTGCGCCCTATGCACCCCTGTACATCCATGATCCCTGAGCCGTGAGTCAGCCCTTCCACAGATAGTTCTGCGTCGGAGAGCGTGATTTCAGACACTTAAGTCACGTTGTCCAACAAGCGATAATGACTAGTAAGGATGGTTGTAGGATTCTATACGTACAACCAATCCTTTGTATGATTCTGTAGACTCGTCTACTTCCTAGTTGAAATTCCGTTATTTGGTTATTTTATCATCATGTCAAACAACAAAGGTGACATCTTCTCGTCCGGAGCCTTCAAGGGCCCGACTCACATCCCTAAGATGGATGAGACCAAGTATGAGTTGTGGTCCATATAGTTTCTCACCCTCATGCAGTGTAACACCAAGGACAAGACTGGGGAAAATGCTTCTTGGAAGCAAGATGATGCATACATGTGTGTTTGGCTTTGTGGGACTCTTACTACAGAGATAGCCAATGATATTCTAACTGAGCCCACTGCCAAGGCAATGTGGGATACCTTGGTATCCACCTATGCACATGGGAAGAATGAAGTCAAGATCCTTCAACTACAGTTTGATATCTACAACACCAAGCAGAATGGCCGCCCTCTGCACGTTTACTACTCTTCGCTGCATGTTATGTTTGAAAAGCTTCATAGCTACGCGCCCATTACGACGTCTATTGAGCAGCAGAAGACGTATAAAAACTCCACGATGGTTGGAGTTTTCATAGCTGAACTTGATACAGAATATGATGTTACACGTACTCATCTTCTTCCTTGAGCAACCATTCCCCCTATAGAAGAGGCCTATAGCCGTCTCAGTCGGCTCATCATCCCTTCGACAGCCACGTCATCGCACTCCTCAACGATGGTCGCTTCTCGTGGTCGTGGTGGGACGATCCAGTCCAGAGGACGCACACCTCAAGGAAGAGGTGGTGGATGCCAATGTGGTCCCTGCACCTACTGTCGCAAGCCTGGACATGCAGAGGATACATGCTATCAGAAACATGGATATCTTATTTCTGGTCAAGCAGCAGAGCAGATTGTGTTTTCAGAGACTTCAACTCCCCAGGTTGATCCTCGTCTGGATGATATTGTCTCTCGTATTCGAGAGATCATGACTCCTAGTACTGACACCACCACAAATACCACTGCAGCAGCCATAGCCTCTTCGAGCTCCTCAGGTATCACCTATGCCTTTAGTGGTAGTACGAATGCAGACATGACAGAGTGGATTATGGAATCTGGTGCTTCTCACCACTTGTATGGAGACAGAACGTAGTTGAAGTCCTACAGGGCTATACCACCTAGCAGATGGGTTGTCATTGCTAATGGCGACCACTTGTATGGTTGACAGCTTCCATCCTGCTGAAGAATGTTTTATATGCTCCTGCTTTTCAGATGAATTTACTTTCTATTAGTCAGATCACTAAGGATCTACGTTGTCATGCCATCTTTGACCCTTCATCACTTGTGTTTCAGGACATACTCACGGGAGGGATGATTGGGTATGGCAGTGAGCAGCAGAACTCTACATACTGGTCCAACCTCCTCATGCTAATGTTTCTATTATACCTACTGGACCTGTCTCTCCTTATTTGTGGCATCTTAGGTTTGGACATCTTTCTCTACAAAATCTATGTCATGTTGTCCCTCATATTTCTACGAGATCATCCTTTCAGTGTGAGGCACGTCAACTTGGGAAACATCACTGTTCCAGTTTTCCATCCCGTCAGAGTCGGAGCAGTTCTCAGCTATTTAAGCTCCTTCATTTAGATATTTGGGGTCCCAGTCGTGTTCCTAATCTCCAAGGACATCATTTTTTTCTTGTAGCTGTCGATGATTTTTCTAGACTTTCCTGGGTCTTCTTATTGAAGAATAAGTCTGAGGCTGGATCCGCTATCTATTATTTTATTACTGAAATAAAGAATATTTTTTCTGTCAATGTCAAGTATCCCTGTTCTGATAATGCCTTGTAATTTTGCACCTTATATCTTTCTGAGTTCCTTAGATCCCATGGCATTGTTCACCTGACCTCATGTGTCTACACTTCCCAATAGAACGATGTTGCCAAGCGCAAACACCGTCACTTACTTGATATGACCAGAACATTATTGATACATAGTCATGCTTCTCATGGTTACTGGGGTGATGTTGTCCTTACTTATTGTAATTTGGTAAACCGCATGCCCCTCGTCCATGTTAGGAGAGAAGATTCCTTACTCGATTGCATTTCCCGAGAAGGATCTCTTCTCTCTTACACCTTGTGTGTTTGGATCTATTTCCTTTGTTCATGATGTCTCTCCAGGGCGTGACAAGTACTCTCCTAGAGCTGTCAAGTGTGTGTTTGTCGGCTACTCTCGTACCCAAAAGGGGTATCACTGCTTTGATCCACTTAACCAAAAATATTTTGCTAGTGCTGACGTTACTTTCTTTGTGTCAGTAATGTATTTTTCTCCTACAGGTAACAGACTTACTCCATCTAACTATGATGATGAGATATACATGCGACCACCTCCTACAGTTGGTCCTTCACCTTCACCAACTCCTCTTCCTCCACCTATACCACCTCCACCACCTCTCCGTTGGTTCAGTTCTTGCCTCATGTTTTTCCTCGCAAATCCCGCTCTGTTCGCCATGCTCACAAGCCTTGCCCATCATCCAACACGCCTCATGTGTGCAATGATCATATTGTTTCTACTGATGGCACTACTGAATTAACTGTACAGTAGGATTCTAGACAGGAGGAGAATGTACCCTCCTAAGAGGGAAATATACATGCTCAGGAATTGGAAGATGATCTTGACGTACCGATTGCTCTACGAAAGAAAAAATGGGTGTGTGCTACTTACCCTCTTACAGCCTAGATTTCTTTGAGCAAGTTGTCAGAGGATTTCAGGAGATTTACGCTAGAACTATCAGCCGTCCAGATACGATAGACGTACCAGGAGGCTCTAAAAGAAAGCCAATGGAGGTTATCCATGAAGGAAGAGATGGCTGCGCTACAGTCACGTGGTACGTGGAGTCTTGTTTCTGCTCATGTTGATACATCATTTGTGGTATGCAAAAGGGTGTTCACTGTGAAACACCGTGCAGATGGCAGTGCGGGTCGCTATAAGGTGAGACTAGTGGCATGAGGTTTCACCCAGATATATGGGGTGGACTATCATGACACTTTTTCCCCAGTTGCCAAACATTCTGCTATATGTATTCTCCTTGCTGTTGCTGAGACACGAGATTGGCCTCTTTATCAGCTTGGTGTGAAGAATGCATTCCTCTTTGGTGACCTACAGGAGGAGGTCTACATGCAACAACCATGTGGATTTGCTGCTAAGGGGGAGTGTTAGATGGTTTGCAGGTTACACAAGGCTATCTATGGCCTCAAGCAGTGTCTAAGAGCATGGTTCCAAAAGCTCTCAGACATGATAGAGCATCAGGGGTTTGTGATATCAACTGTTGATCACTCCTTGTTCATACAGAAGACCTAGAGAGGTACTACAGTCACTCTTTTATATGTTGATGACATTATTATTACAGGGGATGATAAGGAGGGTATTCAGGGTGCCAAGGACTTCCTATGTTAGCAGTTTGTATCAAAGAATCTTGGACATTTACGTTACTTCCTTGGAATAGAGTTTTCCAGAAACCAACGACGTCTTAAGATGAACCAGAGGAAGTATGTTATAGATCTTCTTTAGAGACATGCATGGCAGATTGCAGACCTGCCACTACTCCGCTTGACCCAAGCATGAAGTTCTATGTTGATGATACTGAGGAGGTCGACAAGAGGAGGTACAAAGAGCTTGTTGGCAAGCTACTATATGTATTACCAGGCCCGACATAGCATTTGCCATGAGCAAAGTGAGTCAATTTATGGAGCAACCTAGACAAACACAAATAGATGCAGTCTGTATGATTCAAAGATACTTGAAGACTTCACCTGGTACTAGACTTCTTTTCAGCAGCGATACATCTCTCTCAGTGACAACATGTGCAGATGCAGATTATGTTGGGTGTCCAAAGGATAGAAAGTCAACATCCAGATTTATTGTGTTCATAGGGAATTCTCTCATTTCATGGAAAAGTAAGAAGCAGACTGTGGTCGCTAGATCAAGTGCTAAATCAGAATACAACGCCATGGCACAGGCTAGTAAAGAGATGATGTGGGTAAGATCCGTTCTTACTGACCTGACTATAGAAGTGCCTCTTCCCATGCACCTCCAATGTGATAATAAAAATGCTCTCTTCATTGCAAATAACCCAGCCTTTCATGAGAGAACGAAACACATAGAGTTGGATTGTCACCACACTCATGACATGATACAGAAGGGCATTATCACTACTACACAAGTCAACTCTAGAAACCAGACAACAGATATACTTACAAAGTCTCTAGCAAGAGGACCTTATCAGAGATGTTGTTCCAAGCTGAGTCTTATCTATATCTATGCTCCAGCTTGAGGGGGAGTGTTGAGATAGTTACTATTTTTAGTATTATCTTTTGTAATTTTCTATTTTTCTCTTCTTCTTTCTGTAATTTACCCAATGAGTTCTTCTCCTATATAAGGGAACCCTTGGACTTCAAATAATGCATCCTAGTATGCATCCTAGTATGGGCTCTTCTCTAGATCATGTCCTTTGCCAACCATTGCAACATCGTTGTCGTTGCATCATGTTTCAGCTTCCCTATGGAATTTGGTGACAAGCTACTGTTGACCGTCCGTGTCACCAATTCTGCGGCCAAGCACCATGTGTTTCTCATCAATCTCATGGAGAAGCGTTTTGCGGTTGTTCTGGAGGTGGAACCAAGAGAGGGCAATATTCCTCGAGGCTTTTGCGTATGGGAGTGCGAGGAAACATGGCTGGTTGAGCGGACACATTTGGACGATTGGGCAGTGTTGTTGCAGGTTGGGTTCTAAGGCGAGTCAGATATGGATATGCCTGAACTGGATATGGAGATGCTGCGGGTGGTCGCTGCTGATGAGATGGGGATGTTGGTTGGAGACTGCATGTACTCCCTTTCCGATGTCATGTCCACGAATGATTCAAGTATGTGTATGATTGTAAGAAGGGCACGTTTATATCAGAAGAGAAGGCCATGCCGCTGTCCAAGAGGTATGCATATTGTACTTGAGAACTGTTTAATTCCTTGGAGTCGTATATGTGGTTGTGACTTTTTACTTATTTTTTCTGTATAATCAGGTAGCTGATAATCAAAGAAATGCATCGAGTAACATTGTTTCCTTCTATGTTCTATTAATTTTCTTCGACTTTGTTAGTGTGAGCAACTGCTGAAGGAAGTTTGGGGTGATTTTTTAGAGGTTTGTAACAATATTTTCTCATGGAAAGTTTGAAACATAACATGAACTGAGCACTTTCACATATCCATGCATGTTTAGCCTGACATATTGAGCAGTTTATTGGAGAGACTGATAGTATACACTTGAAATCTTTTTTATTGCACTGAGTGAATGGTTATTCATATGTTATTCTACCATTATTGATATATCTAATTGGGTAGGTTGGCTACGTTTCTCTGTTAGAAGGATCAGTCTTGTGAAATTAATTACTTCTTGCTTGGAAATTTCACACTAACCAAATCTTTTTTGAAACTTTATATCCATGCTCCAACTTGTTCACCAAGGACTCTATGCAATTTATAAAAGTTTGTATCAAGCATCAAACATTCCACTTCTCTTTTTAGAGTATATTTAAAGTCGAAAATCATATATGCTCGTTCTCTTATCAGTCATGAAATGTCATGAATTCCTATTATCCACCTCACCATGACATATAAAAATGCAGAAGATTTACATTTTAGATAAAGTATGTCACATGTTAAGGCAATTATTCTAGTTTTTACGCTTTGGAACTGTGTTGATACTATTTTTTTAATGATAAGTAAGATGGTATTATTGAGATGAACTTATTACAGTAAGTGTAAAATTATTCCCCTCACAAAAACAAAAAGGTGGAAGGCGAAGTTGTAGAGAGGCAAACTGAGAATGTACAAATACAACCCCCCAGGGGCTAGCCGACCAACCAAAATAAAAAGCCATGATTTAGCTCAAATGTCAAGGATCTTAAGATCTTCTAAAATGCGGTTCACAGTGGCTCTAGCAGTTGTGCTAGAGGTGTTAGTCCAACGAAGATTGTGCTCTCTCCAAACCCACCACGTAGCCACCGCAAAAGCAGTCCTAATCTTTAAGGCACGACCTGCATCCAACCCTTGGATCATCTTTACCCAATCAAGAGCATCCTAGATAGAAAATCCATAGCCAAAAGAGGGTAAATGTAAGGCAGCACAAGTTTCCTCCCAAACTTCCCACAAGTAAGGACACTCCCAGAACAAATGGTCTCTCGATTCAAGAGAATGGTCACAAAGTAAGCAGTTGTAGTCCAAGGAGACACCAAACTTAAGAAGCCTTTCTCGAGTGGGGATTTTGTTTCCAACCACTCTAAGCAAAAATCACTTATTCTTGGGGACCGTCAAAGAGCACCAAACACCCATCCGCCAGACAAAGAAAGGTCCTCTTGTGCGAACAAGATCATAGCACAAGCGAAATGAGAAACCAGTCAGAGAAAAGGTCCTACTATAAGGGGAGCCGAGCTGCCCGAATGCTGGGGCAATAACAGCTCTATTTCTCAATAAGGTCTTCCAAAGAGAGGATAATTTAGCCGAACTAGAAATATCCCAAAACGACTCCGCCCGGAGATATTTGGAATGAAGGTAATTAGCCCAAATAGAGTTTTCAGCCGTGAGGAACCTCCAAACCCAAGAAAATTAAGTAGCCTTAGTCAAGTCCCCAAGTGTCCTAATTCCAAAATCTCCTTCCTCTTTAGGAAGGCATACATCTTTTCAAGATAAGTCATGCCTTTTGAAGTCCCATAGAAAGTCCGCGCAAAGAGGAAATCTTTGAGACAACATAGTAGGAAAGAATAGAGCAATCGATTCGATATAGTAAAATTCTAGTAATGACTGAGTTAATGAGCTGGATTCGTCTCGCCATTGAGAGAATCTTTGCCTTCAAGCCACAAAGTTGCACACAAACTTTGTCCACAAGCACTATCCCAGTTGAGGAGCAACCAAATTTTTGTGAGAGCGGGATGCCAAGGTAAGTAGTGGGTAAGGCTTCACCTAGAAGACCCAGAGCTAGGTTCCAAATAAATTGACACCTTGCATTGTTTGAGAAAAATAACATGCTCTTTGCACCATACATCCAGAGTCTAGACATTTCCTCAAAGGCATCTATTGTAGTACCGATAGAGGTGAGAGTTCTAGCATCACACTTTGTGAAGAAAAGTAGATCATATGCATAAATCAAGTGCGTAGGAGCCTGGTTTCACCCTCTTTCCATGAGAGTGATTGTCTCATCCTCCACAGCTTGCTCAACCAAGCATGTCAGCATCTCCATGGCCACAATGAAGAGAAGAGGACTAAGGGGATCTCCCTGACGGAGACCTATAGAACCTTTGAAGAGACCATGGGGAAAGCCATTCACCATGACAGAGAAGGAAACAGTATCAATAAAATTTTATATCCATGCCATCCAAGCGTCACAAAATCCCATAGCGAACAGAATGTCTGAAAGGAATTGGTGGTTGATAGTATCAAAAGATTTAGCAAGATACACTTTCACACAAGCTCTTGATTGTCTCCTAAACCTCTCAAAACGCAAAGCCAGCTCTTGAGACAACCATACACTATCCTAAATATGTCTACCTTTAAGAAAAGCCAATTGGTTAGGGAAGATGAGTTCAGGAAGGACCACCGAGAGCCTTGAAGAGAGCAGTTTAGTGAAGATCTTGTAGATGACATTGCAGAAAGAGATGGGTCTAAAATCCCCGATCCCGGATGGAGAGGTAACCTTTGGGACGAGCGTCAAGAAGGTGTGGTTAACTTGACTTACCATATCCCCACTCGAGTGGAGGAAGGTTATAGCTGCAAGGACATCATTTCCAACTAAAGACTAATGGTACTTGGAAATTTTTCATTGAATCTGTCGGGACCAGGAGACTTAAAGGAACAGATCGAGCGTAGAGCGGCCAACACCTCTTATTCAACAAAATATCTTTCAAGCCAAAGCCTAGAATCATGTGAGAGCACTCTCCTTAGTGCGGGAGACGCGTACATAGGAGGAGAGATGTGATTCGTAAGAAGAGATTCGTAATAGGAGATAGATTGGGAAGCTATTTCCAGCGGGTTGTCAACCAACTTCCCCTCTCTGTTAATAAGGCATGAAATTTTGTTCTTTGCCTCTCTGATTTTGGCAGAAAGATGAAAAATTTTGTGGAGAGATCTCCAAGTTTCAACCAAGAGACATGACTTCTTTGCTTCCATATAGATTCATGGCCTGCCTCAAGGCCTACAAGATAAGATTTGAGATCTTGTTCCAATTGAACAAGAATGGGATCTCCTGGGGATACACCAAGGTCCTCGATGACGTATCCCAGAGCAGCCATGCCCTCATTGAGGTCCTCCACTTTCCCATGGACCGCAACCCAAGCTTTATGAGAGAACTTTACTTCATTTAGCTTTTTAGCACGATCAAACAAGGTGTTACCTCTGACAGTGGTAGCCCACGCAACCTCCACCAATGGAAGGTACCCATCCCTAGACATCCAGAATTCTAGGAATCTAAACAGTCGGACACGCTGCACTTTTTTCAGAGTTCAATTGAGAGGAGCTAGTGGTCACTGAAATCCAAAGGAGAATAGCAGACTTTTTAAAGAGGAAATGTATCCATCCACATCGAGTTGCAAAGCGCTCTATCAAGTCTTACAGCAATCCTTCTAGGACCAATAGAAGAGTTGTTCCACGAGAGCGTGTTTCCCCAAGGTTCTATCTCAATCAAGACAGTTTCATAAATACAACGATTAAAGTCAACAACAGAGGTAAGCAGCGGTGCCCTACCCCCAAATTTCTCGTCAATGAATCTAACCACATTGAAATCACCAATGACCAACCAAGCAGATCTTGTCGAGGAAGTAAGTGCAAGTCCTCTTTCCAGAGTGTCCAAGTGTCTGCTTTCTAGAGGAATCAAACCCGCCCTAGATTGGTGTTGTTATGCATTGATCCCCACCCATGCGAAAGGGTCGCAAGGAAAATCGAGACATTTTCCGGTCTGATTTTTTTCTCAACGAGGCCCACAAGCTCATAGTTTTCTCTAGCCAGATCATGAAGTAGTTGTTTCATCTTGCTCGACTTGTTCAACCCCCTAATATTGCAAGTAGCAATTGACATTAAGAGGTAGAGGAGGAGGTGCATCGGCTACCGGAGGCATTTGTCCTTTGGCATGCATTGCTAGATTTTTTATTTTTCCCATCGATATCCTGGACCCAATCAGGATTCTCTGAGGAAATAATAAGTGGTGGAGGAGCAATCAAGGCATCGAGAGATTCTGGACACCCACCAACGGCATCAGCTGAGTCATTGAGATCAATACGGCTCCGTCCTTAAGTAACGAGTAGCCATTTTACGGTCCGTACTTACACCCATACTTGCTGAAAGTAGGTGCAACTAGTCGTAAGAATTCGGGCTAGTCTTAAAGAAAATTTATGGCACTTAACATCTTGCTAATTATTTTCTAGGATTGAATTCATCACCAACTAAAATTGAAAAGATAATTTGCTGAACTGTTGTGGCTTCATTGTGTGAGTTGGTGAAACTGGGGTTTGATTTTGTTTGCATTAGTGTGCGTGAATTGATCTTGAACATCAGAAACTACACACTTACACCATCGCTCTCCTTGATTTAGAAATTAAGTTTTCTTCTGTTGAGTATGTCCCGTTCACTTGAATATTTTCAACCAAGATCCATTATGACAACTCATCCACCTTTGAAAATAGTAGGACATTGGTCCGAGTACCCATCAAATCTATACTATGAAAATGAATTTGTCTTGGTCAAATCCAAAATCATCTAAACCCTCTTCCGTCAAGAATCCACCAACATTTGTGGGAAACTCTCACTCTCAGATGAATCCAGCCCACTCGATGAATTCCAATCCATTCTACTCGAATCATCCGATCGAGTTCAACATAGCTTCATATTTCCCACCTCCATCACCTGTGATCGTACATGATCAATTGCCATCCTAGGCTGAACCGACTTATTCCCAATTTCTTGCCGAAACTCATGAACCATTTAAAAATCAAATCACTTTTGGGACACGTGACTGACAGAGACACCAAGCCCTACCAACTTCATTCTTTCTTCACGATCTTGTTGGGACAGGTCCACAATTCCCAAAAATAGATCCAGATTGGACCTTAGGGAATAACAAGATGACCCATTCAAACCAGATGGAGCAGCCCGCACCTAATGATCAATCATACTGGATTTACCCTAACAATAAAATCTCTCTTGACCAACTAGTATACCACTCATTCAATTAGCCTACACATGCAAAGGACCAGAATGATGATATCGACACATACGAACCCCGTATGAGTCCATTATTTGAGGATACTACCAATCAAGACAATGGAAGTAGAATCTACTAAACCCAACATTATATGCTTAAGTCACGATATGCTGAGTATGAGACCTATAGATTCCTGCAAAGTCATCCCATTGAGCAGACTTCTTCCATGATTTTTCATGAGAAAATTTCAGAAGATAGAAATCATATCCTCAATATTCTGAGAGGATCTTATCCAAGCTCATACATGAAAATGGAAGATGAAATAGTTGGATCTCAAGTTGAAAAATAAGGGAACACACATAAACCCACACAGACTGCTCACATAATTGATCATGAAAACTTTTGGAGGATGACATTTTGAGGATAAGTAAGAGATATGAATTACTTGAGAATAAATTTAGAAATTTCACTGACCGACTAATTTCATTTTATGGTAGCTCAGGTATGGAAGTGGAAGATAGAATGATTGGCTCTCAAGTTGAAAACCTTGAGAATGCTCAGAAACCTGTTCACCCTAGGGATGACTCTGACAGCGACACTTCTGCATACTATTCCCTTAGGGATGACTCTGACCACGCATATCTAAGCTCCTCATCTACTTGGGAAAATGACTCATCTATACACCACATCAAAACGACCAAAAAAATCGAAAAAGTCAAAAACACCCAACAAATGAAAAATGGAAAAAAACCATAAAGATTGAAAGAGGAGGAGATTTGAAAATTTTGGATCCTACACGAAGGGAAGCATTGGACAAACGATCAACTTTTGAACTTCCCTTAAATCAGGCCATTGAACACTTTCCTGACCTACAAAGTAAGAGTAAATTAATGCTGAAAAAGTAAGGAAGGACAAGAACAAAGACTGCAAGACATATATTGTCAATGGCTACCTCTTTGATAATAAGGAGAAAAACCAAGAGCCGTAAAATGAAGTAGCTGGATGGATTTGATTATGGAATCAAAGACATAACATTTACCCATGCTCGAATTGATGATGACTCACCAATCAATATCCTCCCGACCTCTGTATTTGACAAGCTCAAACTCGGACCTATCAGGAAGATAAGAGAGATCGTTAAATTAGTCAATCAATTGATAAAGTGGCTGAGAGGAGCCATTTCAGTCGCCGTTACATTCCAAGGTACTCCGCTCATGGTAGACTTCACGATCATTGATATTGAGCATCAAAGAGAATTCACCCAATCTCCAATCATTCTCAGAAAGTCATTCTTAGCCTTAGCTACGACAATTATAGAGTGCGAGACTCGAGAAATCAATTTTACAACATTGGGAGCACTTCGATCTCATCCACTCTTCGATGAACCACAATATTATGAGGCAACCCATGAAGCCGTTAACACTATAATTAGCAAGCGGTAGAAGAGCCCTACCCTACTGCTACACCTAAGATAGCGACTGTTGAACTGATCATTGGTTTAGAGACTCTCCCCACTATTCCATCCCGCTGCTATGACAAATCCTACGGAGCAAAACCTAATGCATGACTTCTTATATATCCTGAAACATATGCATGTGCTTAACCTGAGTCGAACAAGATCCTCTCTGACCACCTTGACCAAATTGATTTGACTCAGGAGTGCACCAACAAAGATAATTAAGAACAAATACGCAGGACGTGCACTGACAATGGAGGAAAATTTCAATGGTTATCCATCTGGAGACTCTATTGTCAACACCTCACTCCCAGGACTTGCACCTTCATAAACAACACGAACCAAAATACCCATTCCGACTGCTCTTTCATCTAGAAAGAAAGTCACCTTTGACATGCTAGAAAAGGAATCGTCTGTTGGTTCCTCATCAGGTCCGGACTAGGAGATTCTTATGAGTGAGGTCAGTTCAGTGGCTCTGAAGACCTATTTGAGAAAGCAATCGAATATCGACCCTCGTTGGATGACTCTTGCCCCTCACTATTATTTGTCCAAAGCAAATTCTCCTGGTCTTATCAGATATACCAGAATTATTTCTTATGAACTGATTGAGACTGGTGCTTCAGACCCCATCGGTTCCCTTGTACATCTTCTTCCTCTACTTAGGACAAGGCCTAAGTATAGGGGGTACCGATGCCATATGTATATACCCCTCTCCTCATCCAATCCCTTTCTCG
Organism: Ottelia alismoides; assembly: GCA_037367405.1. Classification (NCBI taxonomy): domain Eukaryota; kingdom Viridiplantae; phylum Streptophyta; class Magnoliopsida; order Alismatales; family Hydrocharitaceae; genus Ottelia; species Ottelia alismoides. Next base: position 1,191,538 of record JAZKJV010007409.1, on the reverse strand, counting down.
ATCGCCCCTGTTCCACCCTTCTTAGTACTTAAGCTGTCGGAGCCTAAGTATAGGGGGACCAGATGCCCACTGTATATACTCTCCTAATTCAAATGCCACATCCTTGCCTCCCTCATTTTTCACCCTTCTTCTATACTTAGACTGTTCTCAGACTAAGTATAGGGGGTGGGCTGATTTTTTTCTTCTTCACTCTCTTACGCTTATCACGAGCTTGTCTTCTCTACGTTTCTTGTGCTCTGAGGACATAGCACTCGCTAAGTATTAAGGGGGGTGTGTATATATATTGCGTATATATTTTACCAATAGCTCGTACTTTCGCGTAAGTCTATATGTATTTATGAGATTGATAACTAACTTAAAAAATAGTTTTGCAACTAACACTGATTGTGTTGAATTTTGTCCAACCAAACTTTTTTTTTGAAAATGGCTTCTTATTTATTTTTGCATCGAAAAAATTTGCATTAAAAAAATTCCCTTTCTCTTGCATTAAAAAAATCCTTGTAATAAAAACATTGTGTTTGCATTTTCCACACTTGCACTTCATCCAGTATTACATGCATCTGCATTTGTGAAAAGCTCTTGGGTTCTCAACCAAGTTATGAGAAGAAAATGAGAGTGGTCTGGACTTGACCTCAATCCACCGAATTTTCAGAGGAACTTCATCGAGAAAAGAATTTTAGAAGCTTCAGATCTATGACTTAATTCTTCAAGTTCCACATGACAATGTGCAACGTTTGACTCTTAGTGTCTAGCTTGGTCTCTTCATTCTTGGTACGACTATGGAATAAGGAATTAATTTGTACTCTCGCACTATGCACTTAGATCAACTCAGACGGGATGTTGGAAGACTGTATGAGTTTCTTTTCTGGTAGCGTGGACATCTAAAAACCGAAGTACGATTTGAAATAAAGCTTCGGAAAAGGGATGGATGGCTGGGCACAATTTTTTCTAAGACCCCAAAAATTGTACAGAAAAAAAGATTCCATATCTGTAGGGGCACAATAAGATCCATACAGACTTACAAAAGAATCCAAACACAAAGAAGCCAACTACCAAATAAATATTTAACCCAAAAAAGGTCCAAGCTTCAAGAAAACCTGCAGATCTTGGTAGAGACTTGGCTAAACTGGCAGGCTTCACAAGGAGAGGTGACTACACTGGTCACCCTCCAATTCTTTTCCCCTTCTTCTATTTTCTCCCTCTCATCAATTGTGAACACATCGCAATATACCATAAAAGGAAATACCTGACTCCCTGAGGATGAGTTACCAGAGGAGATGTTTGCATGGTAGTACAACATTTTGGATGGGAAGAGATAAAACCTTTAACACACATGAGTCAATTATTCAATGCTCATGGGGTATGCTTTGGGAGGAGGATTGATCTAAGATGCTTATGAGCCGAAACTGTGACAATGATGTGTAGAACTTGGAGGTTGTTGATTTTAAAACCCTAATTCTCATAGAAGTTTTGCCAAACTAATAATCCAAAGGTCGGATCTAGATCCATTTTCACCATCTGCTCATGATCAAGGTATGGAACCCAATCTCATTTCAACTCATTGCATTTCTTTTGATGCTCGGGGACGAGCATGTTTTAAGTGTAGGGGGATGATGAATCTAAGATTCACCACTCTAAAAGATAATAATTAAGCTCAATTCCCCAAAAGTCATCCCATTTTATCCATTATTCTGCATAATTAACATTCATGCATGTATAAATAATAATTGCATTTTATCACTTTATAGCATAAAATAAGAAGCCAAAATCCCAGCTAATTGACCTATAAAATAGCCTAACTTCCTTGATTTTTAATTAATTCATGTTAACTCTAAAATAATTGACATTACCTTTATTGTGTTCATATTACTAACAAGAATAAATGAAAAATACAAAAAAATCACCAACATAAATAAGTGGACCAGAAACTCAAAACCTTATTCCAAGATTTCTGGACTAAAACGTTGATATCTTCCTCATACTATGTCTTATTTGATCCTACTCACTTTTTAACTAATGTGCATTCAAATACCTTTAAAACATGATCAGGTTTCAAGTGAATCAGAGCTCATATGTGAAAGTTGGGTTTTGGGCCTCTTTTGTACATTTTGAACTTTAGCGATTTTTGACCTATTATTTTATGTACATATTTAACTCATTTTATTTTATTTTTTTCATTTATTTTATTTGATAAAATTTTAATTAAAAGGGAAAAAATCCGAATCCAAAATGAGCTTGAAATCAAAGAAACTAGCCAAGTCCGAGTCTTCACTAATAGTCTGCATAAAAGTTGTCATTTTCATACTTCATTTTATTTCTCATTTTCTTAATTAATAAAAATCCAAAAAAATAGAGAAATGTGTAAATATTTATCTTTGATTTTATCGTAATTTTCTTGATTTTCATCTTATTTAAGAATGAAAAAAAGTATAAAATCTAAAAATCAAGGTGTTCTATGTACATAAAGTGCCCCGAAAAAATCGCTTTGTACAAATGAAATTTTTTGGTTTTTGTCCCTTCACGAATATTGTAGATCTCATCGTTGCAAGCAACTTTTGTGAGGAAAATTTTTCGATCCGAGGTCGTTTGCTATTTCTTTTTTTTCTTCAACTTTTATTTTTTGATTTTTTGGAGCTGACATGTGGCAGCTCCTGGAGCTACCACATGTCACCATTTTTGGATTTATTTAATTTTGTTTTTACTAAAAAAATAAAAATTTAAAATTATTAACAACTAAAAAATAAAAAAATAATTCCATGTGGCATCATCGTGGCCGTCAAATCTCGGCCAATCTGAAGACCATTGATCCTTCCCCTTCCTCGTAGGTCTCCTCCCCCTTTCCACATTAGGGCAGTAGTGCCTTCATGAATGTCGCTGACCTCCTCCCCCGCTGATCTCCTCCCCCACTGATCTCCTACCATATTCAGCCATCTCGCCACATCGCCGCCAGTCCCCGATCCCCTTCCTCTTTCGCCCCGACGTGAATCGCGACCGACCGTTGCCTCATCTCACTCCCTCATCAGATTGAATTACATCCATCACAGATCATCAATGCTCGCTGCAACCCCAATAAATCGACGATGTTCTCTAAATCAATTGCCTACGCCAACCACCTACAACTTCCTTAGTCGGCTCCGCCCTTTCCTTCTATTTAACTCCACCGACCCCCGTACCTTCAAATCCATCAGCCAATACACAACAAAGAGGGGAGGTCCACGAGGTGGTGACAGCACCCGACGACTCCTCCCTCCACCATGACGTGATCCGAAGCGATTCTCCACTTCGTCACATTCACACCTCAGTTGCTGCTTCGCTCCAGCCACGGCCGTTGAGCCCACTATCCTCTAGGTACCTTCGTCTTTCTCATCTCCTTCACCTTATCCTCTATCATCGCACTTCCCCTCTACTTCTCAAACCCATCATTTTCGTCGCCTTCGTGCAACCACCCACACCCTCTTCGGTTAACTCATACCAGGATCACATTTGAACCTGCCATCCAAGCAAAGCGCCTCGGAGAACCTGAAGCAAGTAGAGATGCCACATGGAGGCTTGGTGCCACTCCTGCACCCAAGCCGGCCACACCTCACGTGTGAATCACGTGCAGTGGAGAATTTGTAAGTGGGTACCCTCAGGTAGCCGACAACAATTCGAGTTTACTTAGCAGGGTGGGAGGTTTAGAGGACACCGTCGTAGCATGGTCCTCAAGTAACACGAGTAGACGAAAATGGTCCGTACTTACTCCCATACTGGCTGAGTATAAGTGGTTTTCTGTAAGGACTCGTGACAGTGTTTGGTTAAATTCCGGGCACCTCTCAACTCGCGATAATCTGTGATAATATCTGTTTTCTAACATAACCCTAAAATCGATAGGATAAAAGATCGAACTTTTACAATCATCGGGTTGTGTTGGTGAATCCAAGGTTGTTTTGTATTTGTTTGAGAGGCGTGCATTACCACATCTTATACACCTTTACTTCCGATCTCTTGACTTGACATCGTGCTCTCCCTACTATCCTTTTGACATCGAAGATGACGACTCGATAGATTTTTTGCTCAGACTTCGTGAGATCTCGACGATCCACCGTCCATCATACTTCTTCACAGAATCATGATGACCCTCTTCTCGAGTTGGTCCCATCTAATCTCAAGGAAAGTTAGACCCAGATTCCCTCACCTCCTAACCCTTCTGTTAAGGCAGACCCCCGCTTCAAATCATCGTATCTTTCTCCTGCAACATTTTCACTGAGTTCTTATGAGACTTTTTTCCTTCCCAGAAGATTTAAAGGATATGGCTCGCGGGAAGGGACCAGTCGAGGACCGATAAGTGGAGACCGACAGACTGGAGAACAACACACCGATGGAAGACCAGATCCTGTCGTAGACATCACGATAGGGATTCTAGACATGCTTTAGTAGATGAATTTACAGATCCGAGATCAGTGTAGAGTTAAAAAAAAGCTACGAGCCGAGATCGCTGCACTGTGAGCAGGAGCTGAGAATCCACCACCGCCTGTCGTGGTTCCTGTGACACTCAGAGATGAGTATGACCTTGGAGCCAGGACGCTACATCATTGGATCCAGTTACCACCAAATCAAGGGTCATACGAGTTACGCCCATCTTTATTTCATTGCATCCTAAGTTTTACTAGAATGCCGCAGAGGAGCCATTTACCTTTCTGCAACAGTTCGAGATGATTTTTCATACGACCAATTATCCAATTGTTACACAAGAGGCCATTCACCTCAAAGCCTTCCGCTTCGCCTTAGTAGATAAGGCACTTTACTGGCTCCATCATTTGGGAAGGGAAATCTCCATGTGGGACTACCTGAAGTCCACATTCCTACGTAAATTCTTTCCTCTGGGACGGACGAACATGATGAGGATCTAGATCTCTAATTTTATACAACTGTCGAACGAATCATTCCTTGAGGCGTGGGATCAATTCAAGGATCTTACCAAGAGAGCCCTCGTCACGAGATACCTTTAAAGGTGCTAGTTCACAATTACTTCGGAGGACTCCGGCTAGATGTCCAGGGCCTTGTAAGCGCCGCATGTGGCAGTACTTATATGAGTTAGGATGCCGAGTCTGTCTGATCCATCTTTGAGGGGATGGCAGAAAACTCGAGAGTTGTCGACTCTACTCGGGAGTTCCAGAAGGCACGCAGCCACCGCACCACCGAGAGCATCATAAGGTGGCGAATATTTCATATTATGAATCAAATACCAACATGGGATACATTAGTGAAAAGTTAACGTTGGTAGATGTTATTCAAAAGGAAGTTCAAGACCTGCAGCAGTTGCGAGAGTTGGAGAATCTCTCATCACTTCCTCAACAGCCTAGTGATCTGACAAATAAGGTGATGGACCTGCATCTTCAATATCAACAGTCTCACGCTTCTTCGACCTCTTAATCTGCTCGGAGATCCTTACCCTCTCCTCCAACATGACAGATTTACTTCGTCCAGAGCGAGATGGGTAAGCCTACGGAGACCCTACAGATTGGTTGGCATGAGGACCCATCTTATGCCAATCTAAGTCAAATTAGCAACCCTGGAGACACTGATGTTGACCTCAAACCACTCTTGATATTAACGAGATATGGTACGCTCCAATTCAAACATCGTCACAATTTACTCCTCAGAGCGTACACCACCAGCAACAACCGTAACATTACAACTATTCACAACATGGAAGCCCGTAATTTCAGCACTATTAGAATTTCACGTAGCAGCAGGCTCATCAGAATGCTTATCAAAGACCGCATTCTTTTCACCAGCCTGCTTTGTTCTCACAGCCGAATCTTTTCCGGCAACAGTAGTCTTCATACACGCCCCAACGATCTCCTCAACCGTATGCTCTGCAGTAACATATACCGAGGCAGGAGAGAGTAGAAAGCCTGGGGTACCACGTTGGACCTGAGATATCTTCGCAATCCCTGGAACTGAATCAAATCATGGACATGTTGAGCATGCTCGAGACTGTGCAAAAGACTGAGATGGAGTGGGTTAACCATCGTCTGGATGAGTTAAACTCACCCAAGACCACTCTTCCATCACAACCTTAGATGCGTCCAAATAACAAGAGGAGGCATCTAGATCAGGTAGACAACATGATACGTACGATCTCTTTTCCTGAATTTCTATCTAACTTCATTTGTCTTAGGAGCGGTAGATCACCACAAGCACCTGATCAGGAGGAGGAGATGGAAGAAGGTGATAAGAGAGAGAGAGAGCTAGGCCATGATATACATTCTGATGTTGAGGAGGAGGACCGCAAAGACCATAAAGATCAACCACTTGACGATTAGGGAGAAGGGAGCGATGCCGAGACTGCCGATATGGACTTAGGTGAATCAGACGATGATACCACACCAGGCCATGCAGATACTCCCGATGTTGATGTGTCTTTTCCTATTTTAGAGAGGTTTGTAGATAAACCTAAGACTCTCGATGTACAAGCTAATCCTGATTTTAAGAAAAAAAGTTTTTTTGTTCCTGAATTTGTTACTTTTCCCGATGCTTTATATGGAAAAGGAAAGAAAAAAAACCAAAAATAATGTTGTAACTCCAGAGATTGAGTGGTTATTAAAGGATCATATCGTTTTGAAAATTCTACTCCATGATGCCTTGGATCACTTCCTTGCGCTCAAGCAACAATTGAAGAATAGATGTATAACGCATTCGAAGAAGAAATCATGAACATAAAAGCATATCTTGACCAAGGTCACCTCCTATGTGATTTAGAATAGAATACTGAAGAGGAAGAAGGATTCAGAACCACATTATGTCAGATGCGAGATCAAAAAAGCCACATTCGATCACACTCTTTTAGATAACAGTTCCTCTATCAATCTTTTACCACCTTGTTTACTCGACAAGCTCGAGTTAGGTCCTCTTTACAAATCCTGGTCGATCCTTCATTTTGCAAATAGATCTATAAGGAGATCTAGGGGCATTTTAAGGAACGTTATCATAATCATACAGGGTCTGCAATACCCAGTGGACTTTACTGTCCTGGACATGGAATGCCCTATATAGTTACTCCTTACCCCGATCTTTCTTGGGAGGCATTTCTTGGAGACCGCAAAGGCCCTCTTCGATTGTGATAAAGGGAAGGTATCTTTTCGTTCTGACGACAAAAAGTTACATATAGAGATGGCAAGAGAATCACATGCGTCCGGTGCCGCATCTATAGTCAGTTCTGATGCCTTGAGTTCCTTAGCCACCTGTGATTACATGGATGAGGTTCGCCTTGACGACCTCGAGAGGTATCAAGTAGAGACCCAATATATCCTAGAAGAGGATGTGTCTGAGACTACAGCTGGCAGATCTTCCGACGGTACTCTTTATTTCAGCATGGATGGTGAGAATCATATGGAGCAGAGAACTGAGGATTATCTTGCGGATATTTTAGACTCAGAGAATTTACAGAATTCCTCCACCTTAGATGATTTAGAGATCGAATTTTATTTAGCCGAATTATTCTCTTCTAGTCATTCTGAGGATAAGAACGGTAGTGAGTTGGATGATGTTTTCGACATCTTCTGTAGTTCGAATCTAGAACATATTGAGATCATGGATAACCATAAGGCATATACATCTACCAGTAATACAAATACCATCACACAATCAGAAGATGATATAACAGAGCCAGATCTTATCTTACTTGAGCTGAAGACCTTACCACCAAACATGAAGTACGCTTTCCTTGTGGGTTCATACCGATAGTTTGTGGTCATTATCGGCACATATTTGACCGAAGAGCAAGAATCCCGTCTGATGGAGATTCTTTAAAGAAACCGCAAGGCTATTGGGTGGACTGTATCCGATCTCCGCGGGATAAATCTTTCTTTGTGTTCTCACCATATCTATTTTTATCATGATAGCAGACCTTCCAGAGAGTTTCAGCGTTGGGTGAATCTCGTCTTATGCAATGTTGTCAAGAAAGAGATCACGAAATGGTGCGATGCAGGGTTTATTTATCCTATCTCCAACTCTAAATGGGTTAGCCCATTACATGTTGTCCCGAAAAAATCGAGAATTCAGATGGTTAAGAACGAAAGTAGAGAGGATATTCCAAAGAGAGTAACCACGTCGTGGCAGGTATGCGTTGATTACAGAAAGTTGAAAACCGCGATGAAGAAGGAACAGTTCTCGTTGCCATTTATAGACCAAGTTATAGAAAGGTTGGAAGGGAAGGAGTACTTCTGCTTCTTAGATGGTTACTCTAGATACAATCAGGTTACAATTGCTCCTGAAGATTAGGAGAAGACCACCTTCATATGTCCTTTCGGCACGTATGCCTTTAGATGGATGCCTTTTGGATTGTGCAATGCCCCTGCAACATTTAGAGGTGCATGCTTGCCATCTTTGTGGACATGGTCGATGATTTTCTCGAGGTCTTTATGGGTGATTTTTCAGTCTATGGTCAGTCATTTGATGATTGTTTAGCGTACCTAGACCAGGTTCTTCAGAAATGCTGTGAGGTAGATCTCATTTTGTCTTGGGAAAAGAGCCATTTTATGGTTACAAATGAGACCGTGTTGGGGCATGTCATCTCCAAGCAAGGCATGGAGGTTGACCCTGCCAAGGTGGATGTCATCAAACGTCTCTATCCACCATCCAACGTCAAGCAGTTACGGTCTTTTCTGGGGCGTGTTGACTTTTATTGACGGTTAATTCAAGACTTCTCTAAGATTGACTGGTCGTTAACTGAACTCCTAGGCAGAGACATAGAGTTTTTGTTAGATGACAAATGTCTTAATGCCTTCCTTACCTTAAAACAAATGCTCATCAGTGCTCCTGTCCTACAGATACCTGATTGGTCTCTGCCCTTTGAGATCATGATAGATGCTTCAGATTTTGCGGTCAGGGCTGTATTAAGACAGAGGAGGAACATACTTCCAGTTGCGATCCATTATGCCAGCCACACTTTAGATGATGCCCAACTCCACTATACAGTAACAGAGAAAGAGATGTTGGCAGTGGTTTTTACTTTAGATAAATTCAGATCTTATCTTCTTGGCTCTAAAATCACAATTTATACCGATCACTCACCTATCCGATTCTTGATGGAAAAGAAGGATCCTAAGGCATGCCTTCTCAGATGGATTCTCTTACTCCAGGAGTTTAATTTAGACATTAGAGATAAGCATGGGGTAAAGAACGTGGTAGTTGATCACCTCTCTCGACTATAGATAGAGCAACCTCTAGATGATTACATGCCGGAGATTGTAGAGAGATTCCTAAATGAGATCATCTTTGCAGTTACAGAACTTCCATGGTATGCAGAGATAGTGAACTTTCTGGTTACACAGAAAAGTCCACATGGTTGGCCGAAAGACCAAGTTGACAGGCTAGTGTCCGAGGTATGATACTACCACTGGGAGGATCCGATTTTTTTCGTGAGGGACCAGATTGTGTTTACAGGTGATGTATTCCTCAGGAGGAATACAACAATGTCCTTACTCTGTGCCATTCCTTAGAGGAAGGAGGACATCATTTGTGGAAGAGGAAAACATAGAAGATACTTCAGAGCAGATTTTGGTGGCAAACTCTTACTAAAGATGCATGCACATTTGTGAAGAGTTGCCCAGATTGTCCGAGAGCTGTAGGGACAATCGATGCTAGAGAGGCAATGCCTATGCGACCAATTATCATTTGCGAGATCTTTAACGCATGGGGTATAGATTTTATGGGACCATTTCCCTCCAGCAACGGCTTTGAATACATCCTTCTCGCTATTGATTATGTTAGTAGATAGGTAGAGGCTATACCCGACCTAACCGTTGACAACAAGATAGTTTGCAGGTTCCAAAGGGAACACATTATTTCGTGGTTCGGTATTCCACGTATTCTCATTTCAGACGGGGGTAGCCATTTTATTAATATGGAGGTGAAAAAGCTAGTGAAGAGATATGGCATTGATCACCAAGTAACTTCTCCTTACCACATGCAGACAAACGACGTGGTTGAATCTTCAAATAGGGAGGTGAAATCCATTCTTCAGAAACTAGTACAACTGGATAGGAAGAACTGGGCACAGCTTCTAGACCAGGTTCTTTAAGCATATCGTACTACATATAAGACTCCCTTAGGAACTTCACCGTTCAGATTTATTTACGGGAAGCCATGCCATTTGCCTATAGAGATCATGCACAAATCTGAATGGGCTATCCGAGATATTTTTTTGGAAATGCAGAAAGTAGGAGCCAAGAGCAAGCTAGATCTGAATGAGCTGGTGGAGATTCGAAATCAGGCATACGAGAACACCCTCTTTTATAAGGACAAAGTGAAGAGATGTCATGATAGACATATCCGGCACAGGATCTTTGTTCTTGGGCAGAAAGTATGGTTGTTCAATACACGATTGAGAATTTTTTCTAGCAAATTGAAAAGCAAGTGGGAATGATCGTACATAGTCAGAACGGTGCATGACAATGGTAGTATTGCTATATCAGATGTGTCACTTGGTGCAGAACCGTTTGTAAAAAATGGGCAGATGCTGAAGCACTTCGTGGAGACTATCGATCATATAGCCCGAATTGAAGTGATCTACTTTGTACAGGATGCATGACTACTCTTCCACTTCACCTCATACTATATAGAGACCAGTAAAGCCATTCGGTTTTTCGCTGGAGTACACAACTGTATATCCTTTGTAAATCACAATTGTCCCCATTTTTGTAAAAACTCTATGCTTAGGATACCAGATCCTAAGTATAAGGGGGGGGACCGATTGCCCGCTGATTCTCTATTTTTGGTTTTGATCTTTTTACTTTTCTTTTGTATATCCTTTCTTTTGCTCTAATCACTGGTCCCTAACTTTGGCCACACTCTTTTCTATACTTCGGATGCCTTATCCTAAGTATAGGGGGGACCGAGTGATTTCAATGATTTCGTTTTTCTTTCTCCTTTTGTTCCTTCGTTTAAATATTTCTTTTCCTCAGTCACATCATTCTTGTTCCACTATACTAACGATAACTTGATCGTAAGTATAGGGGGTTCGACTGACTTCTATTCTTTCATTCTTTTTCACCCACTTTTACTTAGCACGAGTTATGTCCTCCTTTTTCTCTTTTGATGCTATGAGGACATAACACAAACCAAGTATAGGGGGGTGCGTATATATTGTATATATACTTTTGTCCATAACTCGTACTTTATGTATTTTCTATATATAAAAAATCCATAAAAAATGGGTGAGGGTAATTTAAATCCATATATCTATCTATCTATTTATTTATTATAAAATCCTTGTAAATAGTTAAAATATTCTTAAAATCCTTATTTAAATTTATTATTTTAAAATTTGTATTTAAAAAAATGTCCAATACTTATTTAAAATCGTATGTATTAAAATATGTGTAAAATTCATGTAATCCTTGTAAAATCTTTGTATATAAATTTTGTAAAAACCATTAGTTATTTAATCCAAATAAAATATGGGTAATTTATCTTGTAAAATTCTTGTACATAAATTTGTGTATAAAAATCACAAAATCCATAAAAAATGCAAAGTCTAAAATCCATAAAAATGTCAAAATCCTTAAAATTCATAAAAAATGAGTAAAATTCAGAAAAATTATTTTACAAAAACGTGGTTGCAGTTGCATTTTTCAGAATAAGTTTGATTTCTAGAACTAAAGATTGGGAAAAGTCTAAAGGATGGAGCTTGATTACGGCTTTTAACTTTCATTGTAAGGAGCCTAGTTAGGAACTAGAATTTAGACTTTGCTGGTCTTTGACTTAAATCTTTCGCTTCCACGAGTCCGTGTTTGGAAGTCAACTCAAAAAGTGCCTAAGTAGATTACTTGGTGTCATCCGTTTAACTCTTCATCAGTGAGCCAATTTTGGACACGCACACTTTGCACTTACCTTGACTTGCACGGGGCTATGAAGGGAAATCCATCTTGGTAGTGCGTTTCTATCCATGTTTGGCAGCATTGACTTCTAAAGACGGGAGAGATTGGGGTTGCAATAATCACTTCGGATGAGGGAAGGATTTGCTGGCACAATTTTTCTAAGAACTCAAAAAATGGACGGAATGAAAAGATGCTATATCCGTTAAGGCACACAAAGATGAATGCATTGCAAGCAACATTACAAAGCCAACTCAAAGAAGAAGTCACTAAATACAAATACGAACACAATGGTCCGAGCTTCCACCAAAAATCCTGCACATCTTGTATCTACACCGGTTGGGCTTCACAAGGAGATGCGTCTACACTGGTCGCACCAGTTCTTTTCTCATTGTTCTACTTTCTCTCTATATTCGATTGTGTACATAGCACGAACTGACCTTAGAAGGGAATACCTCCCTCCCCGAGGAAAGAGTAGCTGGATGAGGAACCGATGGAAGTGTATAACCCATATGGGCAGTTTCTTCGCTTCTTTCAAAGCAGGAAGAGCTAAAACAATTCACACATAGTACAGATTGATTTCAAGGTTGATAGAGTTTGCGATATGAATGAGTGGATCTGAACTGGTTGTTGAGGTGAACTTAAACAAGGATTTGTGTAACTTGAGGGCTGTTGAGGCTAAAATCCTAATCCTAGTTAAGGCTCCGACAAAATGCTTGTTTCATGCCCAATCGTGCTTTGTCCTTTGTTTGTTCTCATGAATTGGTTGGCAGTCTCATCGCCCCCACCCTCGGGCTCAACTCTCCTTGCCTGCCAGGAACTTGCACACGTAAAGGACTAACAAAGTTTAAGTATAGGGGGTTGATGAATCCATGATTCGTTAACATTCTGTATGTATTTTGTCTTAAAACCCTTAACAAGTACATGTAAATATCCATTAATTCCACTTTTTAACAAAATCCCATTCATGAATAAAAATGCACTTTTATGCATTAAAATCATGTAAATAAATAAAAGAATAAAAATAAAGAAAATAAAAATAAAGGCAAATTTTAGATATGTATATATGTACAATATGACTTGTAAAAATAAATATAGCTAAAAGGAACATTTGTAACCTAATCTTCGAGACCAATTCAGTATTGATTGGTCGATAAATAAATTAGTAGGGGGAGATAAGGAAGAAAACAAATAAAAATAATCAATTTAACATCTCATACACTCTTTATTAATTATCCAATAAATACCAAAACTTCAAAGATTTTTCATTAATTCATATGAATATATTTTTCACCAAACTCTTTTCCTAATTATTTCTAAAATTTTATAGAAAAATATACAAATAAGTTAAAAATATTACATTGTATATATGCTAAGAAATCCAACTTGTAATTTATCAAAATGCCAACTTCCGAGCATCATAACTTTCTCAAACGAACTACAATTTCACTCTACTAACCTTTAAAGTTCATAAAATAATATTCTCTAATTAATTGAAGGTGATTTCACTAAAATCAGAGTCTGTTTGCAAAAAGTCAGTTTTGGGACCTTACCACAATTGTGTTTCTGGGCTATTTATTTTATCCAGAACACACTATTTATTGTTTTAATAATTTATAATTTCTAATTATTCTCTTGATCTTGTATTTCACCCTAATTTATTTCATAATTTTTGGAGCTTATTTATTATTTTAAATAAATCAAAAATCCTAATTTGGAGGTATAAATGAACTGTATACATTATATCTATATTTATTAATATACTTAAATTAATATATTAAAATCTACAAAAATTTATACAAACTTTATTTATCATCATAATAATTAATAAAATATAAAAATAATATACTATTTATTAATTTATCTAATTAAGAATCCAAAACCTCTTTATTAAGTATTATTTATACTTATTTATTAATATAATATTTATATTTCATAAAATAATTATTATTTATTAAAACTAATTACACCATAATTTAGATAATTTAATTATTTATAACTTTCGTTTTTATACTTATTTAAAATACCATTATCTAGTATTTATTTCCTATTTATTAATACATTTCTTGAATCTGTCAAACCAGGTGTTGATACGTGTCAAAACTTGGTTCATCTTCCTTAAAGAACCTAAGCGGGTGAGTCATTTCTAACCTCCCACCTTCTCCCATTTCTACCTGCCACCTCATTGACTCTACCTACGATCTGCACCCTCCATCTTCTTCCTCCAACAACTACCTATCACGTCTGCCCTTGATTCCCAACTAACTCCTTCCGATCATCCTATAAAACCCCCTCCAAATCAGCCTCTCAAACTAATCATCCTTAATCCAGAGCACAACTGGTCGTTCCACCACCTTCACCATCATTCTCTGCCGTACTCCGACTGTGACAGGGCCAAAGGCGAGCGCCGCGTGGAAGAAGGACCATCATAAGAGGGTTCCAGGGCTTCAACTCCACTTACAACGCCGTAGCTGTGATGTAGAGCTCCGACCACCAACCGTCGAGCGACGACTTGAGGTCATACACCTCATACTTCCCAGGTAACTGCATCCACCCTTTTTCAACTTTTAATTTCTCGAGTTGCGTGCCTCAATTAGCCATCTTAAGTGCGTAGTTAGGACCCCAATCTTAGATGTCACCTTCTAATCACTTCTAAAATCCAACTCAATTTGCCCCAAATCCATCTTCAATTTCTTATATTTTCACGCCTGTCATATAATCTGGAAAGAACATTTTAGAATCTGCAAAATTTTCTTTTCTTTGATCGATTCGAGTTAGAATCGAGCAAGCAAACATCCAATTGTAGGTTGTTATTAAATCTGGAGCATCAACTACTTGTTTGGAGATAAAAATCTTTGAAGAAAGTTCGGATCAAGAGGATATTCTTCAACTACCAGACATTGCCGATCAACCATCTTCCTTGACGTATAGCCCTCAACTTATGACCACTTTGGAGAATCTCACCCGTAGGCGAGCTCAGAAGGAGAAGGAGTCTCCCTCCTGGACCTGTAGGAGGCCAAAGATCATCATCTACCGCCAGGGAGAAAGCAGAGAAGCAGTCGCCTTCACCATCTGCGCAAGAACAAGGAGGAACGACTAAAGAACATGCGAGCTACAGGCTCGCGACACCTGTCCCATTCAGACGTTCCAGATCACGCGTCGTGTTCTAATCTCCACCCTTTATCGCGAAATAGTGGAACAATTGCATCTTTAACCTAGACGAAGATCCAGACCCTCAAGCAGCTCCAAAATTTCCAGATATTACATCTAGGTCCCTACGTAAGGACCTAAATGTAATACTTTAAATTTTCTTTGCAATTTCATCCCTGCTAGAGACCTAAATGTAACAGGGAAAAACCTTTTTCTTTGCAGTTATACCCCTATGCTGTAGGGTTACTTTAAACCTTTATTTTGTTGTATTTTCCTTGATTTTTCTATGGCAGTTACACAACTACCCTAGTGACATTTCTTGTAATTTTTCATTGATTTTCACCGCATTTTTTTCTTGAATTGGTTTTTTATGTTCATGTCATTTTTGATTGTTTTCTTGAATTTGTTGTAAAATCAAGAAGAGAGTGAAATTCCCGATATTTCTTTCCTTCATAAAAAACTGTTGTATGGTTATTCTGCCTCCTCGAGTCGACCCAAGGGAACATACCTTGATAAAATTAGTCTAAAAAGATTAAAATAGGAGAGAACCTTGTTTGTTCATCTCGCTTCTCTCTCTCTCTCCTATTTTAATACTAATTTTGTTTGATTAACCAAATCTGCCTTTGTGGTTTTTCTACATCGATAACTCAATTAACAGTGGGTTGGATTCATGTTTATCAAGCAACTTTCATCTTGTTCTTCTCGATAATAGTAAATATTATTTAGGATGGTTTCACCACTTGCATATCTTATATAGTGTAAATATTTAAATTCTGTCTTGCATCCCGCATGGAGAGTGCTGGGGAGAACTGTGAGTCTTCTTATTTTGCATGCATAATTTGATACGAGAGTGAGATTTACAATGTCCTGTCCACTTGCATTGCTTTTCCATTCTCTCCCCCTGTTTTATATCTCATTTAGGATCAAATAAAAATAAAAAAATGTTAGGCAGATTGCTTTGAAAAATACCCAAAAAAGTGAAAATCCAAACATTCTAAAACTAGGGGAATGCTAAATAAACTTCAACCATAATTAAAATTGGTAGTGGACATCTTTATTTTTGGTTCATAAAGCCCCCATTGCTTTCAAGTACATTCCACTACATCCGTAGTCAGGCCCACAACCAAATCAGAATGCGGTGAATGCACAACTCCTCATCTCTATACAGGCGATTCAGCAGCAGCTCACTGACCAAGCATTGGTCCATGTTACCTTTCAAGACATGCTTAATGACTTGAGAATAGAGAGAGAGAGATAAAATCGAGGAGGAGGAAGAGATGAAGATGAGATAGGTGGTGGACCCCTTGGAGGTGGAGATGCAAGACCAAGAGGAGCGTAGGCCAAGTCGACCCTCAAGGAGACCTACAACCCCAGTGCTGGCAGATGATAGAATGGATTTAGAAATCTGTTTTTCATGCCCATTTTAAGTTGAAGTCTTAACTCTTGGCACTTCTTCCCACCTTCCTGTTGGACATGCGAGCCCATGGCGAGCCATTATGCAATAAATGTTATTGCAAATATCATTCGCATATCTGAAATAAAGAATAATTAATTTGCATAATAGGTCCCATAATACAATTAGGGTTATGTACCATGGCCATCTTAATGATCATACAACTATTGATTCAATTATTGAATCATAGAGGCTGGTGCTTGGATGAAGATCTAAAGAGTTAGATTGAGGACTCATCAAGAACCGTCAAATGATTATTAAGAGAAGATCTCCAGCCTGAGAAGGAGATGTAAATCCTTTCTCTGAAGGCTGATATCTGACCAACCTCTTGATGCAGGTCCTTTTGCATTGGAATAGAGATTCGGAGGTGTTAGATAAGTTAGGTCAAAGAGTTGACTTAATGAGATCGAGATAACCAAAGTCCTATATCATATGCTATCATGATATAGGCACGCATCCTCTGATCGGAGACAGATGCGTTATTATATGTCTATGTATGTACATTTGGCAGACCAATAGGTTGATGACCTAATCAATGTCTATACACCGGTGCGCTGGTGTGCATATAAGGGCATATAAGTAATACAATATCTCAAAGGGATGATACAGGTTCATTGTTGAACTGGAAGACATGAGCTCCCTCATGAGATAATGGGAAGAATCGAATTCCGCGTGCGGTCATCTCGCTTTGGAAGCTTGACTAAATTTGTAAGGTTTGATATATACTTTTGGAAGTATATGATCAACACCTAGGTATGATATATGCTTTTGGAAAGTATATGATCGATACCGACTCTTAATGATTGAATGAGAAACTTAATGATAAAACCATGAAGTAGACAATGTAAAATTGATCTTATACTTCTGATTTAATCTGGATCTTCCAGTATGCAGGATGTACATGTATTGGGAATACCTGACGGTGATGAGATCATAAACGATTGTATAACCATGACACTTCCATTCCTAGGGAGTGATGAAATGGGTCTGGATTTTAGTGACTCCTCTCAATAGAGAAGTAATCTAATCTTGGTCCAATTGTTGGACATTGATCTGAATGTGATTCCGATGCAATGAGAAGATTAGATTTGTGGTCTTGATTTAATCAAGCATCTATGGGAGGCCCAAGATCTGGATTTGAGATATGATGTCAATATCCAAGTCACTATACGTGGAACAATATAATCGCCCTATCCTTAACTCCAAGTATCCGCGAAGAAAGTGCATTATCCTTGAAAGAGTTCAGGAAAATTTCATTGTTGATATATGTATCGAACCATTGATAAAATGGATGATTAAATGTGAATTAATTATCATGAATAATATGAATTTCTTTCATATTATAAGGAGAGTTACTATAGATAGTTAAATGTGATTTAATTACCAAAGATGTAAATAATGTGAATTTGATTCACATTATTTAGGCACATGAGAATGGAGATCCAAGATGATTAAATGTGATTTAATTATCATGGATATGAATAATGTGGATAGCACTATCCATATTATTCATATATATTATAAATGTTATTTATAATATATAAGAGAGAACAATTTGTAATTTACATTTGTTAATTAAATGTTAATGTGAATTGGATTCACATTGGACAATTAATTGAAAATGTAATTCACATTTTACTATGGGTTGTAAATGTGATTCACAATTTTCCAATGGCAAGATTGCAATATTCACAAAATAATTATGAATTATTTTGGTTGAATAATTTACAACAATTATTGTTGTAAATCTTGGAGATTTCTATGAAATAATGTAATCTCATGAGATTACATGAGATTGCCACCAAATCCCATATTATGGAAGAAGGCAATCTTCATTCCATAATCTCCATGCTTTATTAATTTAATTTGATATTAAATCATATTGATTTATCAATATACATTTTATCTAAATTAAATAAATTGTTGCTGTTTTTTAGCAATAAAATCTTGGCCATTAAAAGAATAACAAATCAATGTGAGCCACTGGATTTGTGTTACCCATAGATTGAGATCCATCGATCCTAAAATATTATACATAGAAGGAAACCCCTTGCTCTTCAGATGCTAATGAGAATATAAGTCTCTCTCTTTCTCTCTCTTTCTCTCTACACACCCTCTCTCTCTCTCATATGTTCGTCCACCATGGATGCCCTAGAGAGAGTCTCCATCGCCGCAACGTCGTCGTTATGCTGCCTGATCATTTACTCATAGGTCTTCATCTCCTTCGGTGCACCTCGCTCGTGAAGAAGATGTCGGATCTCGTGTGTCGAGATCAGAAGATTCGCCGCGTGGATCATCAACATGGATTGCGAGAAGTACGTGTTTCATCAACACGCTCGCAAGCGTCTCCTCCGTCAGATCAGACTTGAGACAGGAGGTATCTTCGTTTAGAGACTCGATCACAACCTCGCTTAAATAAGTAATCCTATTACTTGTTTGTGGTTTAGATGAAATGATCCGAGAAGTGTTCTTGGATAATGTGGTTCATCACATAATTTTTTTTAATTTCCGCTGCCTCGAGCAACTAGTGCGACTAGTCGCTCCCGATCGCATACGATGTGATCCTCACACTTCTGTGATGTACTTAAGGATCTAACGATATCCTTCAAATGATATCAAAACCTTAGGTCGAAGGTTTTGGATACGATCCATAAACCAAGGATGACTTGGGTTCATTAGGGTTTGCGAAATTTTTCTCGTATTTCATTTTCGGATATCTGTTTAGTGATTATTTTCTGCCATGTTTAAATTGTTTAAACATAAAAATAAAACTTGAATTTTGTTCAACATTAAATAAGGAAACCGTAGGATGTGAGTTTGTGTGATTTTGAATCCGTTTGCTCATATTATGATCAAATTAGTGAACATGTATCTG
The DNA here is from genome assembly GCA_037367405.1 of Ottelia alismoides. Lineage (NCBI taxonomy): Eukaryota > Viridiplantae > Streptophyta > Magnoliopsida > Alismatales > Hydrocharitaceae > Ottelia > Ottelia alismoides. The sequence goes on along the minus strand of JAZKJV010007409.1, from coordinate 1,172,199 downwards.
TTGTTTCGGGGACTGGAATCTTAACGTAATTAAGGAGTTAATTACTGTTTAGAAATTCCTTGAAATACGTACAAATCACTTCAGTTCTGTTTTAAATCAAATTATCAAACTTCAAATAACTTACTTTGCTTAATTAATATTTAAATTGATTGAGATATGCTAATTTTAGTAAGTGAGGGTCACTGCTGGAAATTACTTTCCTAATCAAGAATCTTATGATTGCGATTTAACTAATTGGTGAAATTAAATGGTTTAATTTCCTTGAATAATTATGGATAAATATTTGTGAAATATTTGATTATAATTATTTCCTTAATTGACATTTCCTTAACCAATAATTGATTTAGATATGATCTAGATCACAACTGGTTACACAAACCACTTTTCAACAAACATGTTGCTTGAATAGGATTTGGGATTTGTATAGCAAATCTCATTATAATATTAATAAAAAAATGTTTTGATTATTATTATTATATATGGTATAACTTCTTTTGAAAAACCAATTATCATCTCAAGTACACAATGATCAATTTGGCACAATCCTTTCATGAGGTGGATATGGTGTCTAGTCTGGGAGCATTGGGGTAGCATGTTGCACCGTGTGCAGTCTGTCCCACTCTAGTCGGTACTGGACATGACATCAGGTAGGGACTTAATAATACAGGAAAGATCACAATGTATTTTTCTAATTATTAAAATTTGAAATAATACTTATTTGAGATAATACCATAATTCAAGTAACAATAAAAGAATGTTTGTTGGATATTAATTGGATCATTAAATTCATATGATTAGATTGATTGGAATCAAATTAAATTTAAAACACTCTATTATTAATAGAGTTGTTATTTCCATTGGAAGAATTAATTATGTGAATATGATTCATGATAATTAATTAGAATTTGAATATGATATGGAGGATCACATAAGTAACATCCCGTCAAGGTGAAGGGTTCCATCACCAGGGATTGTATGTAGGAGACGCCTGTCTGAAGTGACAGCTCCTGTATGCAAGCGCATCTGGACCGGGCTCTTTGCTTCTCGAAAGAGTAAGGCCGTATGCGTAGTGGCCCAATGCCGGATCCTCATATTATTGGGGCGATATTGGATTGCACGTAGCAAGTACTATTCCTGTTAATAGTTGGTTCAATTAATGACGAGTCAACATCACCTTAGGGGTGGTGGGCCCGGGTGTTGAATACCGAATTGGGAGTGCAAGTTGGACTTGCAAGGCGGAATGCGTTCTTGCTTCCTTTTATCGGAGTTACAGGTTTTCATGTTATTGAGATGTAACAAAGATAAGGAAGGAGATCCCAGATCTTGCTGAGATATAGTGGTAAGTATATCTCTTATATTGAAAGTGATTAAGGGAATGAACTTCCAATATTGACAAGGCAAGACAACTTTGATATAAAAATTCCTAAATCAAAGTAAAAATGTATAATTACATATATTCATGCAAATTTCTTATTTCGGATAATACTTCATTAAATCCACTCAATGTTATACTCAATAATAACCAGTAAATTATCATGGATTGGATCCATGATCATGATATTGTGCTTGTAGTTGGACACATAATGCATGTGGTTGCAATGTGCAAGTCTTCCTCATAATAATGAGGAATGACAATTAAATAGATAATAGGACTACAACCCTTGGGTTTGTATATCTCTACAGTCTTGATCTCTCATCAAATATACTTTGGAAGTGACATGTCGATGATGATTGTAATTGTCAAATAATCCTTATAAAATCTAAGAAGATGTTCTGGCATATATATGTGCTCTTGACATTTAATCATGAATGACATGGTTCTCTGCACCATGTAGAATGGTGGCTCTATAAGAGATGATGTATTCAAAATGTTTGAATACCTACCTGAACCAAAATCTTTTGGAGTTAAGATTTATGTAGATATGATGAATGTCATCATTATACTATCTATACTCAAGTCATTCATGAAGTTTCATAATATTCACATTATATGAAGCATGTATAAATGTTTAAATACTCTTACATTGGATTCTTTTGAATTTAACATAAGAGATCCTTCGTCTTAAGCAATGGTTGTTTATAGATAAAGGGAGTGCAGTGGAAGCAAGGGTTGGACCCAAGTAAGAAGGAAAGTCAAAGAGTTGACTGTGCTTCTGTGACTTCCACATGACATCCAAATAGTTTGATGAATGCCAATACTACAATAAGCGGATGCACTGATAGTGTGACTATCTTGTCTATCTAGGATCTGTAGAGAATGATCCAGATGGTGCATCGGAATAATCTACATCTACATATAATCATTGAAAATGACTTTCTTATTTCATAAGATCAAAGTCTAATAATTGTATCTCAATCTTCTAATAATACTTGCAATTGGTTGCATATGTATTAGAAGATTAGAAATTTGATCTTAAGGTTTAATGGTCATCTATGTTGGAATTGATGTAATCATTGCAACAATTTCAGTTGGATCGATAGACTTAATATTTTCAGTGGGAGCCTTAGTCTTATAGAATGTATCGATGACCTAGATATTAGAATACATTCATTGTTTATTTCTAACTATTGGAAATAAACATGAATTCTGTAATAGATATATCATAAAGAGTTATGATGGAGATATTTCAGATATTAATCTAAAATCTAGTGGACTTTACTAAATTAGAAAATTAATGAATGGCTCATTAACATTTCTAATACTGAAATTAAACCATAAAAGATCAATAGGAGAATGAAGATCATTTGACAATAATCTGGCATCGAGTCTTGGACATAAGTCTATTGATGAGATCAATATATAAGTAAGAAATGAAACTTTAGAATGTCCAAAATTTCAAATCTTACATACTTATGAGTATTGTATTCAAAAGTAGAAAATGTCCAAAGCACCCTTCTCTGTGAATGGATTAAGATATCAAGGTATTCAATATATCATACTTATTAATGTATGCAGATCATATATATCATGATAAGCATTGATGATATGTGATATCATTCAATGATTATTTGTGATATACGATTTATTCTCTTCACCTTAGAAAGCTTTGAAATGTTCAAAGATTTCATAATTTTGGTTTAGAGCCAAAGTTTGGAGGAAGATGAAATGAATTTGATCTAAACTAGGTAGCCTGTACCTATTAGATGAATTCAGGGAATGCCTTATGGAGATATGCATATCATTCCTATCTCAATCCTCCTAATGTACCTAAACTCAATAGAGTTGTAGGGAGATACAATTAGATCATGTATGACATGATTTGATCAGTGATGAATTTTAGCATAATTACCTATTAATTTCCAGGAATATATGTAGTAGAGACTACAATATATATCCTTAATAAGGTTCCAGGCAAGTAAACTGGAATTTAACACCTGAGAGTGCTACTTCATTAGGAAAATAAAGGATGGTATTGGATACCTACTCTATGACCTTCAGATTCCTAAAAGACCTCATCTCTAAGAATATAATTCTTAAAGGATGACTCTCATAAGAAGCAAGATGGAAATGAAGTGGAAGAACTCATTTAATTGATAATGAGGCTCCTAAAATTGGAAACTAAAAGGACAATAAAAGATGAAACACTAATACCTCTTCAAATAAGTTTGAGGATGGATTCCAAGTGTTAGTTTAGTCTAACAATGATCTGACTTCATGTGATGAAGCTTCTAAAGATCAGAGCATGGAAAGATGGATGTCAGCAATGAAGTCTAAAGTAGACTTCATATACAAGTGTTGTAACCATCTAGGATCCACCTATATGGGTAAGACCAAGAAAAGTGTAAATGGATCTTCAAGAGAAAGAGGGAACCTGATGAGAAGGTAAAGACCTTTAAGCACGGTTCATATCCATGAGCTACACACCGAAGAGAAGACATCGCTTGCGATGAGACTTGCTCTCCAGCGACTTTGCTTTAACCTATCAGAATATTGCCAACTATAGCTACACAACTTGACTTTGACATCTTCAAGATGGAAGTCAAGATTGCATTCCTCTATGAATACATCTCTATGGATATTCACATGAAGTACCCCATGGCTTCATGGATGAGGAAAGCAAGGTATGCAAGCTAAAGAACTCCATATATGGACTCAAATAAGCTTCTTGTAGTTGGAATATAAGATTTGATGAAATTACAAATGTTATAATTATATATAGAGTCTTGATGAATCGTCGGAAGCTTAGTGGGAGCGCCATTGTGTTCATCGTGCTAAATGTAGATAATATCCTAATCATTTGGAATGATATAAGAATAATAATAAGTGTTTTATAGTATGGCTATTCCATACCTTGAGATATGATCTCAAAGATGCTTCTTAGATCTTAGTTCTGAAATTGTTCAGAAGCAAAGAAAAGAGGAAACTGAGACTGTCACATTAGTAGTACACCTTGGACATGTTCCATTTTTTGGAACATTCCAAGAAAGGATTCTTTCCTCAAGATATGGTATTGACCTTTCTGAAAGGATAACACCTTAAGGAGTTGAGGAGGTGAATGCTAAAACTACTTGCCCTTGTGCATCAGTTACGAGAAGCCGAGTGTATGTTGTATGTGTACAAAAGCTAGATGTCTGCCATGAAGTGGGAGTATTAAACTGTTACTAATACTCCTATGGTGATAAAATACTTGATTGCAGTAATAACAAGATCTTCAACGACGACAAGACTTAGAGATAGTGATCTCAAAAGTCTTATCTTCAGGAACTTAAGACTTTATAGATGGTGATCTAAAAATATCTTAACCGCTGATACCTTAGGAGATAGAGATCTCCAAGAATAAGGGTATTCTGATAAGGATAATGGAAATACTGATTATATCAATTATTAAGCAGTAGTGTCAAGGACACTAGAACTGACAAAATTGAGTATGGGTTGCATAAGATGCAACATTCACATTAAATGCGAACACTGTTACTAGGAGATATGCATGTACCGTAAAAGGACTTGGCGTAGTCTCCTGGGAACAGAGTGATCGATCGGCTTACCAAGCAATTTTTCTAAATGGCCTATGATTGTCACATGAGTGTGAGGTAAGATTAGTCCATTAATGGCTCTTTGGGCTAGTGGGAGATTGTCGGACATGCGAGCCCACTGCGAGCCATTATGCAATAAATGTTATTGCAAATATCATTCCTAGATCAGAAATAAAAAATAATTAATTTGCATAATAGGTCCCTTAGTACAGTTAGGGTTATGTACCATGGCCATCTAAATGATCATACAGTTGTTGATTCAATTATTGAATCATAGAGGTTGGTGCTTGGATGGAGATCTAAAGCGTTAGATTGAGGACTCATAAAGCACTGTCAAATGATTATTAAGAGAAGATATCGATCCTGAGAACGAGATGGAAATCCTTTCTCTGAAGGCTTATATTAGACCGACCTCTAAATGCAGGTCCTCTGAATAGGAATAGAGATTCATAGGTGTTAGATAAGTTAGGTCAAAGAGTTGACGTAATGAGATCGAGATAACCAAAGTCCTATATCATATGCTTTCATGATATAGGCACACATCCTCTGACCAGAGATAGATGTGTTACTATGTGTTTGAGTATGTACATTTGGCAGACTAATAGGTTGACCTAATCAAGGTCTATACAACGGTGCACTAGTGTGCATATAAGGGCATATGAGTAATACGATCTCTCAAAGGTATCATACAGGTTCATTGTTGAACCGAAAGACATGAGCTCACTCATGAGATATTGTGAAGAATCATATTCTGTGTGCGGTCATCTCACTTTGGAAGCTTGACTGAATTTGTATGGTTTGATATATACTTTTGAAAAGTATTTTATCAACACATAGGTATGATATATGTTTTTGAAAAGTATATGATCGATACCGACTCCCAATGATCGAATGAGAAACTTAATGATAAAATCATGAAGTAGACAGTGTAAAATTGATCTTATACTTCTAATTTAATATCGGTATTCCATTATGCAGGATGTACATGATTTAGGAATACCTGAGGGTGATGTGATCATAAATGATTGTATAACCTTGATGCTTCCATTCCTAGGGAGTGATGAGACGGATCTGGATTTTAGTGACTCCTCTCAGTAGAGAAGTAATCTAATCTTGGTCCAATTGTTGGACATTGATATGAATGTGATTTAGATACAATGAGAAGATTAGATTTGTGGTCTTGATTTAATCAAGCATCTATGGGAGGCCTGAGATCTGGATTTGAGATATGATCTCAATATCCAAGTCACTATACGTGGAATAATACAATTGCCCTATCCTTATCTCCAAGTATCCGCGAAGAAAGTGCATTATCCTTGAAAGAGTTCAGGAAAATTTCGTTATTGATATATGTATCCAAGCATTGATAAAATGGATAATTAAATGTGACTTAATTATCATGAATAATATGAATTTGATTCGTATTATAAGGAGAGTTATCTTAGATAATTAAATGTTATTTAATTATTAAAGATATAAATAATGTGAATTTGATTCACATTATTTGGGCACATGAGAATGGAGATCCAAGATGATTAACTGTGATTTAATTATCATGGATATTAATAATGTGGATAACACGATCCATATTTATCATATATATTATACATGTGATTTATAATATATAAGAGAGAATAATTTGTAATTTATATTTGTTAATTAAATGTTGATGTGAATTGGATTCACATTGGACAATTAATTGAAAATGTAATTCACATTTTATTTTGGGTTGTAAATGTGATTCACAATTTTCAAATGTCAAGATTGCTATATTCACAAAATAATTATGAATTATTTTTGTTGAATAATTTACAACAACTGTTGTTGTAAATCTTGGATATTTCCATGGAATAATGTAATCTCATGAGATATCATGAGATTACATGAGATTGCCACCAAATCCCATATTATGGAAGGAGGCAATCTTCATTCCATAATCTCCATGCTTGATTAATTTAATTGTGGATTATATCATATAGATTTATAAATATACATTTAATCTAAATTAAATTAATTGTTGTTGGTCTTTTACCAATAAAATCTTGGCCATTAAAAGAAACACAAATCAATGTGAGCCATTGGATTTGTGTTACCCATGGATTGAGATCCATGGATCCCAAAATATTATTAATAGAAGGGCACCCTTTCTCTTCAGATGCTAATGAGAACATAAGTCTCTCTCTTTCTCTCTCTTTCTCTCTACACGCCCACTCTCTCTCTCTCTTATATGGCCGTCCACCAAGGATGCCCTAGAGAGAGTCTCCATCGCCGCAGCATCGTCGTTATGCTTCCCGATCATTTGCTCGTGGATCTCCGTCCCCTTCAGTGCGCCTCGCTCGTGAAGAGATGTCGGATCTCGTGTGTCGAGATCAGGAGATTCGCCACTTGGATCATCAACATGGATTGCGAGAAGTACGTGTTTCATCAACACGCTCGCAAGCGTCTCCTCCATCGGATTGGACTTGAGACAAGAGGTCTCTTCGTTTAGAGACTCAATCGCAATAACACTTCAAGAGGTAATCTATTACTTGTTTGTGGTTTAGATTAAATGATCTGAGAAGTGTTCTTGGATCATGTGGTTTCATCACATAAAATTTTTTTAATTTCTGCTGCATCGAGCAACTAGTGCGACTAGTCGCTCCCGATAGCATACGACGTGATCCTCACACTTCCATGATGCGCTTAAGGATCTAACCATATCCTTCACTTTCATGGGAGTGCAAATGAAGAACCATATATTCATCTCCAACAATTTGGGTGTATCTGCAGAACCACACACTACCCTAACATTCCGTTAGGCCTAGTTAAAATGAAACATTTCCATTTAGCCTTTAGGACAAGGCTTTGCATTGGATCATCATTTAGGGATGGTTTTGACCCCATGGGAGGAATTCAAATCAGCTTTACTACACAAATTTTATCATCTTGGGCAGCTGAATCAAATGCAAGGCTGTATCTCAAACTTCACCCAAGCCAACCACAAATCCATTATGAGGTTTGGGAGAGGTTGATAGAGCTACAAGATAAGTGTCCACACCATGACATCCTGTGAACCACTCTGGTCCAACATTTCTTTGGTGGAACTCACTATTGAAAGTCAGAAGCTCATGGATGTCTCTTGTGTCGGCTCACAATAAAATAAATATGAGGTCGTTTTGTGGCAGATATTCGAAGAAATGGTGAAGGAGAGACTGCTTTGCCCTCATCCAGAGCATATCAACGAGAATAAGTTCATCAGAAAACAGTGCATATGGCATCATCCCACGAGCAGGACAGGGATGAGAGCTCAAACTTGAGCATTATAGGGAGCCACCTGTCCAAGGTGGATATAATGGGAAAATGATCACAAGATCTTGAAAAACTTGTTGTGATCGAATAGAGGACTCAGAACTTGGACAAACTAGATCCAATTACCAAGCAGTTGGAGCTAATTGTAAGTACCACCAGTTCTTACAATTATATGTCTGCATCGGCTACCACTCCCACTGAGACGAAAGGAGCCAGCATCGTTGTAGCCTCCTTAGCCGGGTCCCGCATAGCCAACAATCCCAGACACTTATTACGTGCAATCCCTAGAGCCATCTTCACCCCATCAGTCACAACACCGACTGGTTGTCTGTCAGCCAAAATTCCAGACTTTTAGATCCATGTTCCCCTCCACCACCTCTCATTCATGAGGTGAATGGAGTCTGGTCAAATGATGCGCAGATGGCCCATCCAAGCGGAACTTAGCATGGATAGTCTGTGAATTCTTGTCCATTCCTTCAACATCAAGGAGGGAGGTTTGTCCAAGGTCAACAATAGCCTCACCACCAGCAGTCTTAGCCATATCATCAAAGCTAGAGACAAACCACCAACAACTGCAATACCAAATATCGACAGAACCAATAGTATGCAGTTATGACATACCAGCACCCTCCTCCTCATCACCAACAATACCATTCTCCTTCTTATTATCATTCATAAACTCCTACTAGTTGCCTCAACACCATTCTCAATTTCAGCATGGCTAGCACATTGAACAATTAGAGGCTCTTGTGAACCCTGCCCTCGACTGCTTGTCCCAACTCGTCAAGAGCCTTGCAAAGATTAGTCAGAAGATCGATGACCTCATCGCTGCCAAGACCCCAATTCAGGCACATGTGGAGGCAAACCCTAACAACTTAAAAAAACATGAGCAAGTAGTTTTTGATGTTATTTCCAAAACCGTATAGTCAGACGTACATGATGATTTTTATCTAATACTATTACTCTCAAGAGTGGTAGGATGTTGCAACCATCTGCAACAATGAAGGACAAAATAAAGCTTCCACAGGCGAGTCACCGTCCTCTTCTGCATCAACAGGACCAGAAGCAGGGCTAGGTGAGGAAGAAGGAGTAGCACCATCAAAAATACCTAAAATGAAAAAGCTCAAAAATACCAAAAAGAGGATAACAGTAGCTGAAGCACCAACCATCCAACAATGGGGAGGACCGCGCCTGTAATCGATCCAGAGTCAGCCGTTGGAGCCATGCCTGCTATTTTGGGATACCCACCACTTTAGATGGATGAAGACACTTCTTTTTGTGATCCACCTTTATAGCTAGGTGTGGGCATTGATGACCCGTAAAACCACTTGCGATCCGAGTAAGGATATAAATCAGGGTTGTTGCGACACGAATCGCGAGGCTAGGTCAATCAAGAAAAGAAGACCACCAAATAGAAATAAATCAAACAATGAAATCAAATAGCAACCTAGCTATTTTATTAACCTAGTATAGCGACCAGGGTCGAACTCAAGGAGCACGGACTGGACAAGGTCCTACGAAGTAGTCGAGAATCAAAATAAAACAAACTATTTTTAGTGGATTTTTGGGTTTTTAATTTTTTTGTGATTTTTAATTATAAAGAAAATATAAAACAAAGGAAAAAAGACACAATCAACAAATTATTCAACACATCAAAACATGTCAGAAAATTAAAATATTTTTTTTGGATTTTAGGATTTTCAAGTATTTTTTGTAATTTTCTTAGATTTTTATAATTTTTAGGTAATTTTCTGAAAATGAAAGAAGGCTAAAAATAGAAACTACTGTGCAGCTAGATTTGAAAGGCTATTTAAAAATATAAAATAGCCTATAAAAATATAGCAACAATTTTATGGAAAACTATAAATGAAAAGCTAACTACAGAAAAAGAAATTATATTTTTTTGATTTTTCTGAAATTTTAATGATTTTTATAATTTTTTTAGGGGTTTTCACTTTTTAGGGGTTTTATATATCCAAAGGCCACAAAAATTGCACAGATTCAAAAACACAATAAAACACATAAATTATAATTTTGTAGAATTTTTCGGAGGTTTTTAATATTTTAATGGGTTTTTCAAACTAGACAGCAGAGAAAATAGGTGTTTTTGAATTTTTAAAAATATAAAACGAAAACAAAAATGTCCTAAAAAATCACTGAAATTTTTACACAGTGGCAGGGGCCACGTGTCCAAATTTCAAGAGATTTGGAGTTGATTTGCTATTTTATTCAACCAATAAAACATGCACAACACACAGTGACCTAAGTGCAAATACTGAAAACTTTCCAACCAAACAATAACACTCAGAAGAAATCCGGGGCTGAACTGCAAAAAGCCCAAAATGGCACGAGGCAAGCACGTGAGTTAGGCACACAGGGGCATATTTGTCATTCCTATTTATAAAAATGTAAACAGTAACATCAAGGAAGCACAGGACAAATGTGCAAATACACCAGAAAGTCATGTGTCGATACATTTGCTCCGTATACAAAAGGACTAAGTTGTAATTAAAACAAACACGAGGTCCTACGTGCAAATTATCTAAAATAAAAACAACTTCGACAAATATTTACAGGACTGAAAAGTAAATGCTAAAATAGAAAGGGCCTAAGTTATGTTTACTCTTTATTACAGATCCAACGACTGAAGGGGGTCCACTCATGATCGGACGGTTGTGCTGGGCTGGTACCCCTTCGACAATGGACGCTCCTGATAAGATCCTCAGATGGATCAGATGGCTGCGAGCTCCCCAACAATGGATGGCGGAGATCAGACCTGGCAGAGAAGCTCGATCGGACGGTGGAGAAGGATCTTAGATGAATAGGTCACCGACGAACTTCGTTGGCCATTACGTGCACCTGAGGGCTCCTATGGTGCTGCTCTAATGGGTGAATCGAAGCTCACGGTCGTCTACTGCTGATGGAGGTCTCTGATAACTCGTATATTGCGAGGGTCAAAATATCTTGTCGCTGAGGCGACCGCTCACAGAACACCAATTGATCAGCAATTAACCCACATGAAAGAATAAATCAATAAGTCCCAAAATTTGTGAATTAACATTTAACTCTACCACAAATGCATAGTGAATAAGCATGTAGAGGTCGAACCACAGAGAGCAATACAAAAATGAAGCAGCCTATGATGTTTATGTACAACAGAGTCATCCTTGTATGAATCCTATTTTTTTGTGGGTTTTTCTTTTTTTCTTTTTTTATTATTTTTTTATTATATATTTTTTTATTAATATATACATGTTGTTTAATATTATATATTTATATACATTCATATATATATATATATATTTCATAGAATATAGATATATAAAGATATACACCCAGAAAGGGTATGTATAGAGCATATAATACATACATATATATATATAGATTATATATATATATCTGAATTTTCTTTTTGATTTGATTTTTTTTATTTTCAGATTTTTATACATAAATATATGTATATATATATATTTAATTTTCTTTTTTCAATATTGGGATGTATATACAAAGTAGTGAGATGGGTGATATAATATTTATAAAAGTATACAAAAATGCTCAAAATGCAGAAATAACCTATTTTTGGTCTTTTTATAATTTTTTACTGTTTTTGTGATTTTTGGGTATTTTTCAGAATGTTTTTGGTATTTCTAAATAGCAAAATAAAGGAAAATAGGGAATTAGCTACTGGCTAGGGTAAAATGGCAATTAAAAATATCAAACAATCACAAAATTTTTCCAAACTATTTTTAAAATAAAGAGGATAAAATATAGAAACTATAGAACTTGAGTTTGCAAAATTTGGAGTTTTCTAGAATTTTTTTCTATTTTTTTAGAAGTTTTTGAGTCTTTTCAAATTTTTAAGGCTTTTCTTTTGAGATTTTTAGTGATTTTTGGACTGACACTAAAACATGATAAAATAGACCATAGGTAATTTTTTTGGAATTTTTGGATATGGTTTACTATTTTTTTGTATTTTCTAAGCTAGACAGAAGACAAAATGCATGTTTTTGATTTTTAATAAATGCAAAAATGCAATGAAAATGAAAACTAAAAATATGGTGTGCAAGAGAAAGCTAACAGGAGCTTATATTAATTTTTGTGGAATTTTGCACGTCCGTATGATGCATAAAATAAATGGAACAAGTACGCACAAATATATGGCCTGATAGGGGCATTTTTGCAAATAAAAATAAAGACAGGGGCTGTAGTGCAAAAATACCAAAAATATAACACGTGATCTGCAAATTTAAGGGCTAAAATAAAAAACAAAACCCGCCAGGGACCCCCGCGCAAAATAACCATCACGTGGGACTATACGTGATCCGCACCCACAGGGACCAAAAAGTAATTTCAGAAAAGCTCGGGGTCTTGGTTGCAATTTTCACAGAAATAATAAACTTGTAATTTTTTTATGGACTAAATAGAAATACACAAACGTACAGGGGGTCTTGTGCAATTTAGCTACCTCACGTGGGACGACACGTGAGGTGACGTGGACTGGACCTAAAAGTAATATAATAAAGGTACAGGGAGGTCCATGCAAAATTTACACAATAAAATGAACTTCAACTTTTATTTACAGGGGTGATTAATAAATACAAAAAGGCTGCGGCTAAATAAGAAATTTACCCCTAAGTGTGCGCTGGTGGACGTCGTTGATCATTTCACTTGGACACGCGTCGCGCATCCAATGGCTGGTACCACTTCGCCGATGAAGGGCTGAGATTAGATCGGCTGAGCTGATCTGACGGTCGGTGCAGGGCTTCATCTGACGGTTCTGGTGTGATCTGGGGGCGCCACCCTGATCGGACGACGATGGAGCCTCCTGGAAGAACAGGGAAGAAGCTCGCACGAGGCGAGCTTCGATATTGAAGCTTGGGCTCCTCCAGGCTTCTCCCTCACGTCTGAGGTGTTCGTATCGTAGCTGGAAGCGTCCCGCGTTTGCTGATGGTCTTGCCATGGCTCCCGAAGGTCCGAGGAGATCAGGCGAGGTCGATGAAGGTCGGGACCTCCAGGAGCCTCTTCCTGGATCGAATCGAGTCCAAATGGGCCCGTTGCGTCGTTTGACATGCAGAGGAAGAACCAGGGGGATGAGGGCTATCTCCTCGACCCTGGATTTTGAGGCTTGGGCGCAAGATGAGGCGAGGTGGAGGAGCTCCGGCGATAGGCGGAGGTGGAGCTCCGATTCGCAAGGACTGGAGGTCCTTGGTTGAACAAAAGTGATCGATAGACGGAGAATGCGATGGGGAACGAAGTGAGGGGTGTATGGTGGTCGGAACTAGTGGGGGATCACAGTGAAGAAGTCGCCGGAGCGAAGCTCCGGTGAACTTCGACTTGACGATTTTAAGCTATTCTACTGATCTAAAAGCTACACTAAGAACTGGAATGAAATGCTGGAACTTAAATCTACCTAAAACGCAATAAAGAACAGCTCTTATACCTGGGGCCACCAGGGAGCAGGACGGATGTCGGAGCTCCGCCGCGTCAAAATTGATCCCTCCTCCGGCCGCATCGCGTTGCTGAAATGCTTCCCCTGTCACGAGGAACCTCCCAGGAACTGAATCGAGGCTTTTGGGTGGATGGAAATTGGCCAAATTTGAGGAGGAGGTTGAGGTCTCTTATTTATAGAAAGACTGCCCGCCCTTCTTGGCCCGCGTATTCCGGCGAGTACAGTGATCGTTTTCTCGATCCAACAAGCATGCATGATAGATGGATGATCCCTCTACAGATCTCGTGAAGGCGGCGAGCGAGAATAAGGGACGAGACGCCCGGGAAAAATAGCGCAAGTCAAGGGATCAACAAGGTTCAGACGCGCCAGGTCCCGATGGGACAGTTGACCAGAGGTCAATAGAGGCTGGCGCCCCATTGGTCCAACTCGACGCTAGAGGACAAAATAGGGGACCTTATTCTAAAATGAATTATTTATCATAATAAATGATTTTATTAGAATTTTCGTATAAAATGAAAAATGTGTATTAATTCATGTAGTATTTATTTATGATTTTTATTTAATTTTTGGTGTATTTTATTATGGTTTTATTTTAATAATGTATGTATGCATGTATTTACATGTATTTTGTATATTTTATTTTTATGTTGTTTTTTTATTTTATTATTTTATTGATTTATTTTATAAATTTATAATTTATTTTTGTGAGTGTGAGGGTATTTGTGTTTAATTTTTCTGACTTGATTTTCATATTTAAATAAATAGGTATATGTTTATGTAGGTATACTTATATGTATTTTACCTATATATTATGTACACTTTATTTATTTAATGTATTTTCTTGGTTTTTATTTTGGATTTGTATTTTTAATGAGTTATATGTAATATTTATATTATTATAAAAATATAGATGAATAATGAAATCCCCTTTTATTTTATATACATATGGATAGCATAGGTATTTTGTCTATGTATCTTATAGACTTATTTTATTTTACAAATTCTTTTTGGTTTTCTTTTAATTTCAATATGTACATGTATTGTATACATTATTTACAAAATTCTAAAAATATAATTTTGTGAAAATAATGAAAAATGAATAAATTGAATATTTTAATTAGGCAGGTTGCACAATAGGGGCCAAAAACCTAACTTCCGCAGATAAACTCCAAAAATTATGAAACCAATTTTATTAAATAGTTCTTGGAAAGATATATACAATTAAAGGATGAGTTTGGTGGATTTTGAGTTTTTATTTGCAAGATATGGGTCTGTGAAGTTGAGATTCTGGCTTTTTATTCTGTGTATAAAATGTACACTGAGTATTATTTTTACACAAACTCAATTTTGTATTTTTATTTACATTATTATCTACAACTTTCATGTACAAAATTTCTTTATTTGATGAATGAATAATTATATACAAAATAGGTGTCAAAAATGCATAAATAAATGAATAAATAAATGAGGTTTTTATTGTACTGTTGGCCCTTATCTCCCCCTACTTTATTCCTTGTCGACCAATTCCATGCTGGCCTTGGTCTCAGGGTTCGTGTCATAAAATATTTGCAATATTTTATTCCTTTTTCTTTTCTTATCTTTATTCTATATTTTGGCTTTAAAAACCTTATTTTATGTACAATGAATGCAACAAATAATGAATGCTTTTATGGGCAAATTAATGCTATTTACATGCATTTGCTGGGGTTTTTAAGGCCAAAATGATAGAATAAAGGCGATGAAATGGAGATTCATCACCCCCCTATACTTGCCTTTGCTAGTCCCTAGCAAATACTTATGCAATAAGTACAAAAATAATAAAGAAAAGAAAAAGAGAATTAAAGAAGGATAAAGTGAATAGGGGTGCTTTCAGTGCAATGTATGTCTATAAAATCTGAATTTGGAGCTCCTGTCAGACCTTGGGTGTAGATGTGTGTGGAACCTAGTCGGGAACCAGCTTTAAAATACAACAGCCTTCGAGAGTCACAGAACTCGGTTCAACCCACCTTAATAGCCTGGTCAGAACTGGTCTACATCATACGCAGACCCTTATAACTATGAAGCTGACTTGTACAGTGTAAGTGATAGTGGCTCTTCCCAAATGAAATGACAAAGGAACTGACTTCTCCAGAATGACAACCCAATGATTCCCCAATCCAACATCCCTTTCCTCGAGGAGCAGAGTATTCCCTTCTAAGTTCAAGTGGCAACCAGCTCAAGAGGAGGGGGTGAAGAGAAGAATGGACGGTAGCCAGTGTAGCTACCTATCCTAGGATGCAAGACCAGTGTAGTCAAGTCATCCAGCTACAAGCTTACATATTTGACTTTGGAACTCAAGCTTGCTTATTGGCTTTACAACATATGTACATACTTTTGCAGGCATTTTATTTTTGTACAGGCCTGACCATTTTTTTTAAACATACTATTCACAGCAGCATTTACATAAGGAGTTTTCTCTCTTGAGCTAGTAGACTATCCCTCTTTTGAAGCTTTATTGCAACCCACAATCTCCTGTCGTTAGACCTCATGGCTATTGAACCAGGTTGGGGTGCACTTCCCTCCCTAGACGAGGACGAATGTTTCCACCCGTGTGCATCTCAGACTGGCAAATCCAACCTCCTCACCACTCCAATTGAGTTGAGCTAAGTGAAAGGTGCAAGTGTCCAAGTTAGGTCACGGTCGGCAAGAGTCATGCGTGTGTCTCAAAAAGCTCTAGTTAGTCAGTTGAGGTGACTTGAACCCAGCCCTGATTTCTCAAAGAATTAAGTCTGCCTAGACCTGCAGTACCTTAAACCTAGTTCCCACAAGGTTCCAGTGCAGTTAGGTGCGGTAAGGTCTAACCAAGCTCCAATTTGAGACTTTATTGGACTAATTCAATCATCAAGCTCACTCAAAAAGAATATGAATGGTATGCTCATGCTATGCACAATGAATGATGCAATTTTTCACAAAGAATTTACAAAAAATCAAAGAATCTTTTCACACAAAGAACTTTTGCAAATAAGAAGCTTGACACATATAAAAAGTACGTACAATTATTTACACGGGCTTGCTGCTTTATTTACAAAAGGTATGGATTTTTAAAGACTTTACAGATTTTAATGAAGTAATTTATTCAGATTGTATAGAAAGAATTTTACATATTTTATTTACGAACTACAAGTATTTGTAATGATGCTTTTATACCTCAGGTCTAGTTTGAAAATAATTTTTGCAAACTATAGAACACGATAATTTTTGCAATCATTTACACACATTTGAAAACTATTTTTGCAAAGATTTTTCACACACTATATATATACATTTTCCACAATAGTTTTGACAAACATTTTTCAAAAACATTTGCACATAGGTTTTTCAAATCCTTTATTCCACATAAAGACAAAGTTTATCAAATCAAACAATTTTACACAGGTTGAAAACATTTCACAGCAAATATTCCAAACAGTTCACACTATTTTTCAAATCATACTGTATAGGTATTTAACCTGATTTATTAATCAGTATAAACAAAGAAAAACTGTATTTACTGTACAACATGGTTTAGGCTCTTATAGGCTTTATTTGGGATTATTGCTTATTTTTGTATGAGAGATTTTTGTGCAGACTCCTCAGACTTATTCGAGAATCATTTTCAAAAGATTTTGAAAAATATAGTCCAAACTAATTTGACAAACATGTTCACGCATTTGAAAATGATTTTACAAAGGTTTTTCACACAGGATAGATAGATTTTTCAAAGCAATTTGACAACCAAATTTTTCCAATCATTTGCACACTGATTTTTACACATTTTTATTTCACTCAAAGAAGATAAAGTTTACAAACGAAACTTATTTTATAAAGGTTGAATACTTGTACACACTATTTTTCAAGCGATTTTCAAAAGATTTTTCAAAGAGAATATTTTCCACAAAATGCTTTTCGTGACTTATTAATCAGTACAAGTACAAAGAGTCTGAGGAGCTCACAATCATCTTTCACTATTATAGAGTTACTTATTACTTTTTTTTATATTGAGTTGATGTTATATTTTTCAGTATGAGTTATGGCTTATAGTATATACATGGTATAAACGACCCCCCTATACTTAGCTTGAGCTATGTCCTCATAGGTCGGAGAGAAAAGAGAAGACATAACTCGTACTGAGTATAAACAAATCTAAAAAATATATGAATGAAAAAATGAATGAATGAGAAGTTGACCGTTCCCCCTATACTTAGGATCAAATAATCCTAAGTATAGCAGACTGTACAAAAAACAGGGAGGGTCAAGGGTGGGAATACACAGATCGTACTCATATTGTCTCCCCCTATACTTAGGGTAAGGTACTCCTAAGTATAGACAAGAAGAGGAGACAATGGAGAGGATCGAAATGAAATGAAAAACTCGGGGTGCACATCCCCCATATACTTAGGACAAAGTACGTCCTAAGTATGGAAAACTATCTACAAGGGCGGCACCTTTTTGATACAAAAAGAGGAGAGAAAAAGAAAAGAAGAAAAGAAGAAAATAAGAAAATCAGATAAACAGTTTTTGGGGTGCATCGTCTGAATCTTCTGATGTTGTCGCTGTTGTGGATATGTCATCATGGTGCACGAGCTGAATGGAGTCTACAACGGCCAAGAATGTATCTGGTTCGAGGTAAGGCTTCAGGAGTTGACCGTTGATGACGAATGGTTGTGCGTCAGGGGACAATTCTGATATGACAATAATTCCATTGTCACGCACTTCACAAACTCGAAATGGCCCTGTCCACTTACTCTTTAATTTGCCCGAGAAGATCCGCAACTTTGCATCAAATAACCACACCTTCTGTCCAACATCAAAGGTCTTTCGTCTGATGTGCCGGTCATGCCAGCGTTTCACCTTCTCTTTATACATTAATGTGTTATCTTATGCATAGTCTCGGAACTCTAAAAGTCTGTTCAGATCATCCTTTCTTTTCTGACCACTTTTGCGTGAGTCCAAATTGCAACTGTTAACTGCCCATAAAGACTTGTGAATTAATTCGACGGGCAAATGGCATGGCTTCCCGTATACAAGACGATAGGGCGACATGCCCAAGGGAGACTTGTAGGCAGTTCTGTAAGCCCATAGGACCGAGTCCAAGAGTTGGGACCAGTCTTTTCTGTTTGGCCTGACAAGTTTCTGCAGGATAGTCTTGATTTATCTATTTGATAATTCTGCCATGCCATTGGTCTGAGGATGGTAAGGAGATGCGACACGATGATCGATGTCGTACTCCTTCGTCAATTTCTTGACCTCTTTGTTAATAAAATGGCTACCCCCGTTTGATATAAGAATTTTTGGTATCCTGAACCGCGAGATGATGTTCTTTTTCAGGAACTGACATACTGTTCGGCTGTCAGCGGCTCGAGCAGGGATAGCTTCAACCCAACGACTCACGTAGTCGACGACAAGAAGGATATGCTCAAAGCCTTTACTGTTAGGGAAAGGTCCCATGAAGTCAATGCCCCATGCATCAAAAACGTCTGCTATCTGAATGATTTTCAGGGGCATCGAGTCTTTTGCAGTGAGTGTACATTTCAATCTCTGACAGTCAATACATCATTTGAAAAATTCTGCTGCATTCTTAAATAATGTGGGCCATCAGAAGCCACAATGAAGTACTTTGGCTGCCGTACGATCTCCAGCGTGATGTCCACCAGATTCGAGCGAGTGACAATGCTCGAGGACACTAGATTGCTCCTCCTGAGGGATGCACCTGCGCCAAATGCAATCCGCTCCTTCCCTGAATAAAAGAGGATCCTCCCATTGATAGAATCAGATGGTCGACATAAATTTGTTCTTCTGATTCTTCCTCCAATCCGATGGTGTTACCCCAGAGGCGAGGTAATTGACTATATTAGCATACCAAGGAAGAGAATCCACTGTTAAGATTGATTCGTCAGGGAAGGTTTCTGTAATGGGTGCACTGTTCAGAGGAGGCTCGTGCTGCTCAATTCTGGAGAGATGGTCCACTACCACATTCTGAACTCCATGCTTGTCCTTAATTTCCATATCAAATTCCTAGAGGAGAAGGATCCATCGAATCAGTCTCGACTTGGCATCCTTCTTCTGCTGGAGGTACCGGATAGTAGAGTGGTCGGTAAAAATTGTGACTTTTGATCCAAGCAAATAGGATCTGAACTTCTCAAGGGCGAAAACCACAGCCAGCAACTCTTTCTCTATCACTGTATAATTTCTCTGTGCTTCATCTAATGTTCTGCTGGCGTAGTGAATGGCATAGGGTGCTTTCTCTTTCCTCTGCCCAAGAACAACCCCGACTGCAAAGTCTGACGCATCGGTCATTATCTCAAAGGGAAGAGTCCAGTCTGGCGGCTATAGGATCGGAGCCTGAGTAATAAGCTCCTTCAGCTGGTTGAAAGCAAGGAAAACCTGCTGATCTACATTGAACTCAATTTCCTTGCACAGAAGTTTTGTCAAAGGTCGAGCAATATGGCTGAAATCCTTGATGAATCGTCTCTAAAATCCCACATGCTCCAGGAATGACCTTACATTTTTCACTGTCTGAGGTGGCTGTAGATTTGCAATAACATCCACCTTCGTCGGGTTGACTTCCATGCCACGTTTGGAAACGACGTGACCCAGCACAATCCCTTCTGTGACCATGAAGTGGCTCTTTTCCCATGAAAGCACTAGATTGACTTCACGACACTTTTGAAGCACTCTGTCTAGATGCTCAAGACAAGAATCGAAACTATCACCATAGACAGAGAAGTCGTCCATGAACACCTCGAGAAAACTGCCTACCATCTCGGCGAAGACTGCTAACATGCATCTTTGGAAGGTTGCAGGTGCATTGCATAATCCAAAGGACATTCTCTTGAAGGCGTAGGTGCCGAACGGGCAAGTGAAGGTAGTCTTCTCTTGATCATCAGGAGCGATTGCCACTTGGTTGTACCCAGAATACCCATCCAAAAAGCAGAAGAACTCCTTGCCTGCTAGTCTTTCCAAAACTTGATCAATGAATGGTAAGGGGAAGTGATCCTTCTTAGTTGCTGCACTAAGACGGCGGTAGTCAACACACACCCGCCAGGATGTTGGTACCGGAGTGGATATTTCCTCTCCTTTATCATTTGTGACCACAGTAAGCCTGGATTTCTTTGGAACTACATGCAGTGGGCTTACCCATTTTGAGTCGGAGATGGGATAGATAAAGCCTGCATCACACCATTTCGTTATCTCTTTCATGAAGACGTCCCGGAGGTTAGGGTTCAACCTTCTTTGGAATTCGCGGGATGGCTTGGCATCTTCTTCTAGATAGATGTGGTGCGAACACAAAGCTGGATTTATCCCTCGGAGATCTGATACACACCAACCAAGTGCCTTGCAGTTCTTTTCTAGAACCTCGAGAAGACGAGATTCCTGATCCGAATTCAGCCTGCTATTGATGATGACCGTATACATTTGTTCTCCACCCGCAAGGAAAGCATACTTCAGGCCTACAGGAAGTGGCTTGAGTTCTGGTTTTGACCTGTCCAACTTGTCGATCACTTCAGATACTATGCTGGTGGTGGGATGTACTTCTTTGAAGGGGCTACCATCCTCATCATTCTGCTGAGATCCTAATGTGGTGCCGAATGGTTCTGCGCCAGGCTGATCGTGTTCGGCCTGGAGTGAATGATCAAAGAGATGCGCCTGCATCTGAGAATCCGTCTCCCAAGAATCATCGAAGCCTAGGGTAACTGTGCTTTCCAAGTCCTCCTCGAGTGTGAGGATTTCTTGGGTCCATGAATCATTCAATGACAAGGATGAATCTCTGATCTCTGCAATAAAGTCACAGTCTGCTTCGGATGCTGCATGACTCTCATCAGTCGTGGCATTCGGCTCTCTGCTCATGTTTATAGTGATTTGCTTGGTGTTCGAGCTAAAAGTGATTTTGCTAGACCCGTAATCAACCACGGCACCTGAAGTATGTAGAAATGGTCGACCAAGGATGATAGGGGTCTGGAGCAGGGGTGCTGGTGAGTCCATATCAAGGACTACAAAATCAGCTGGAAATTGCATTTCCTGCACTTTAACTACAACATCTTCCAAAAGACCTCGGGGCCGCTTAATGGATCGATCAGCGAACTGAAGGATCATTCGTGTCTGATTGAGCGGACCCAGCCCCAATTCTTGAATTATGGATGATGGCAAAAGGTTGATGGAAGACCCACTGTCGAGTAGAATGCGCTCGAAGACCTGGTCAAAAATCTCACAACTGATAAGAGGTGCTCCCGTGTCTTGCTTCTTCTGTGGGAGGTTGCTGATAGCTACAACAGTGGCCATGGAGAGCACGTGCTTTTCTACATCTCTGCATCTGTTCTGCTGTGCTGGGTGACACTTGTTGGTACATGCCTCCTTTAGTCCTTTCTTCACAGCTGGCATGTACTCCACAGCCTTCAACAAGGGAATCTCAACAGTCAACTTGTCTAGTATTTCCACAACTCCTGGATCAGACAATGCCTTTTTCGTTTTGCAATTTTTTTGGATTTTTCTATTGCATGAAGAAATGGAATATGTACATCTCTGGCAGGAATTATAGAGTTCTTATTTACATCAAAATCATCGCCCATGGAATGTTGTACATCCGGACTACAAAAAGGAGTACAAACTGTATCCTGGCATGTTGGTTCTGAGGGACGAGCAAAAAGTATAGCGTCTGCTCTCTCGGCTGGCGAGGGATCGGCTGCTGCTGGCGGCTCCTCCAAGGTTGGCGCGGCTTCGCTTCGGCTGCAGGCTTCTTTTTGTTGTTTTTGATTTTGCTGATTTTTTTGTATTTTCGGTTGGCACTGATGGTATTGCACGACGGCTGGATTGGCTTCTCCTTCTTCTTCCTCCTCACCCGCCCATGTAGCTGGCACGGCTGATGCGGAAGATGACGATCCACCTGTTTCTTTATTCACCCCATTCTTGGTAGCAGGCGGTGGCAAGGCCCTACCGCTCTTGAGAGTAACATCATTAGAATAAACAGTAATATCGTTTTCAGACACGGACAGGACATCGCATTCTACCTGCTCTTTCTTTTTTGAGGTTATTGGGGTTGGCCTCGACCTAAGATGGAATGGTGGTTCTGGTGGCGGTCAGGTCGTCAAGCCTCTTGGTCATTTCCGCCAGCCCTTTGACAAGTTGGGCCAGACAATCCATGGTGGGGTTCGCAGAGGGTACCTCGGTGGGTACAGCGTGCAGACCACACTGCTATTGCATGGATGGGTGCGGAGGTTGCTGCTGGTGGTGCTGGGGTGGTGCAGGAAGTTGAAGTTGCTGATAAGAGGGGGAGGATACTGCTGATAGTGTTGAGGTGGGGCAGTCGCATACTGATGAAACAGCTGTGGATGGCGGTATTGCGGCTGCTGGTTGATAAACTGCAAAATCGGCCCTTTAAGAGTGCTAAATTAGCACTTGGAATTTTCGTAGCAGTCGGGCCGATTTTGGTCATCAAAGAGATCGTCTCATTTAGATATGTGTATGATAGGTCAAAATGAGACGATCATAATTTATTTTGCTTGGTAAGAAACCAAGGTCGAACTCAGGGACACGAGCCTCTCTCGTATTAATCAGATTTCTATTTATTTAACTAAGTGTTAAGTTGAAGTCATATAGGTCACATGATGCAAGGAGACAATAATGCAATAACAAGAAAGTAAACATGCAATTTTTTATAAATTTTTATCATGCAAAGAAATGCCATGTGAAGCAATGGAAATATGCCCTAGATACAAATTAATGAGCAAAATAATCAATGAGTCAATTCCAGATTTAATTCAGTTGACGAACTCAATTTGAACAAGGCATAGATTATGTGACAAGAGACATATCGATATCAAAATAATACATCAACATTAAAGGGTTCATTGTAAGAAATAATCATGCCATGAGAAAGTTCATCAAACAAGCTTTCAAATGAAACTAAAATCAACTCAATTGGACATACGTAGCTCAAGATATGCATAAAGGAAAGCAAGGGCATAACTGAAAGAAAACATGAAAAGATAACTACAAAAAGGTCCCTGGAAAGGACTGAAATGCAATGAAAATAAAGTACGGGGTCTTCCCTGTAAATAATCCATATGCGTGGGGACCTTTTTACAAATTTGAAGAAATCCGTGGGCATCTCTGCAAATGTCCCAGAGTAGCACGTGCGATGCACGTGCTATCTAGGCTCGGAATGAGGCTCGGCAGAGGCTCGGCTGCTTCGGCTTGGTTCGGACTTAGGCTTGGGCTCGCTGCAGGCTCGGGAGCTTCCAAGCCTAAAGGCTCAGATGCTGAGGCTCAAAGTAGCCCTGACGAAGACACGTGGCCGAAGATGGGCCATCCGATTGTGACGATCGGATGGCTGCGGTGAGCTTTCTGGCTTGACGACGTGGCTGCACGAAGGCCATTGGATCGAGACGATCCAACGGTTGTTGGAGAAGATGACGCGGCCTCGTTTGGTCCGTTGGATGGTCGCTGAAGTGGGACCATCCAACAGTCCTTGTGCTTCCTCCTTCGCCGAAGACTGGCGGCGATGTTGGAGCTCCGGCGAAGGAGCTCCTCCTCCACCGCTCCATTATGGGCACGGTGGACCTCCCTCGAGCTCAAGAAAGGATCGTCGGAGAAGCTTGGAGCTCGGGCGAGGTACTGGTCTCTCTGGAGAAGACCACCAGATCGCTGGAGTCGAGAACGGCTGTGAAGAAGTGGTCTCCGGCGATGCTCCGATCGTTGAGAAGGTGACCTGCAAAGTTAGTCCTATAGCCGAAGCACGTGAAGTGGGTGCGTGAGTGAGAGAGTGGGAGCTCGACGAGCGGAGAAAGCGAGAGCTCGGAGCTCCTCCGCCGTGGGTGGCGTAGGAGATGGGTCGGAGGTGATATAGGGTTTGGAAGAGTGAGAAGGTGAGCGGAGGAGTATGCGAGAAAGGGGGAGGTGTGGCGGAGCTAATGGGATGGTCAATGGAAGGCGACAGCGGCCGGAGAGGCCTTATTAAATCGAGCAAAGCAGATAAAAAATCAGAGAAGAGATCGGAGACCTTACCTGAGTGATGGCGACGTGAATGGCTTGGGCTCGAGCTCCGAGGAGAAGCTATGGGTCATCGCTGAACTCCCCCAGCCGTTGGGAGCAGCTTGGCGGGCTCGGAGAGCCGCAACGACGCCATGATTGGTGAAGGGTTGACACCGGGGGCAGTGGTCATCTTCGCTTGATCCTCCGCCTCCCCCTGTCACAGGGAGACGGAGGAGGGCTGGGCCATGCCCCTACGTAAAGGTGGACGAGGTGTTTTGACGGAGGGGACGACGTATTTAAAGAAGGTTATGGCGGAAGTGGTGGTGGTCGACGTGGGTTTGGAGGGCGATATGGGGCGACTGGAGAGGCTGTCGTGGGTCGTGGAGCGACTCGCGAGGTAGAAGGAAGACTGGGGAATGTCGTGAGGTGGTTAGCGAAGGAAGAGTGGGTCGGAGGAGTCGGAGAGAATGGGAAAGGGGAGAGGGTTTCGCGTAGTGGAGAACGTGGGCGAGTGGGATGATCGAGGTAGACGATGGTTGTCGGTCGTTGGATATGGAGATCCAACGGCTGACAATTAGGCGCTAAGCGACGGGTGAGATTAGATCTGAAGTGACGCGAACGAAGGGCGGTGATTTCGCCACGTGTCGAGAGGGAAATAAAGCGTGATTCAACGGACGTGATGAGAAGTGGGGAGTGATCGAACGACAGAGAAATATAAGTGACGCGATCGGCTGAGATAGAGGGACGGGGGCGCGATCGGACGGCATCAGTCGAGCCATGTGGCAAGTTCTGGTGCAAGAGCTTAAGTGCGGTGCAGATTAAGGGCAAGGATGATCGGACGGTTGAGGACAATGGCGCGCGTGGAGAAGACTGAGCCGTTGGATCAAGAGGAGGATCCAACGGCTGAGGATGCAGGCGGTTGAAACAAGGAGGGCGGGGCCACGTGGCGCACCCAGAGAGGGCCACGTGGCCCAATCACTTTATTCAGATCTTCAATTTGAAATACGAAGGTCAAGATGGCCGAATTTGAGAAAACTCAAAACATGAAAGTTGAAGATCTTGATGAGATCTACAAGTTTCATATTGACCAAAACTGGAGATGAAATCAACTGAAGCCACAAAATATTTTTGAAGGTATTTTTAATTCTAAAAATACCACGAATTTTTGTTTTGTCATTTTTTTGTGATTTTTAATTTATTAAGGACTCTGTTAATTACAGGACATTAACTGGGTTTTATTGACACTCAGCTTAAGCAAGGGGGTTAATAATAGGAAATAAAGATGATGAAATCGAGTTTCATCACCCCCCTATACTTAAACTATGCTCGTCCTCGAGCATAAAAAAGAATGACTAAGTTGGATTAACCCCCTTGTGCATGTGAATAGAGGATCCAATCTGATCAAGTCGACTCGACTTTAGAGATCCAAAATTCTAGAGTTCAACCCAGCCTTAATCAAGAGGCTTCCAATTCCTCTACTTCTCTAGACTCTCTCTGATGTACATATAAACTAAAGGATATGAAGTTTAGTGTTGACTGCAATTCTGAGAGTAGAGTCAATTCGTCACCCAAAATCTTGGTCCGAGAAAATCTCCTAAGGACCCAATCCTCAACACTAGGGAATAAATCAAATCTTGCATTCAGTCCACCATCTCTTTAGTTGTCAGACTTAGAAAATGTAGATGGCAGGCCAGAAATGGAGGGCATGGGATTGTGTCAATTCTTCTCTCCCTCTCATTGGAACAAGGATTCTCTCTAGTGCCTTTTTACGCAACACATTTTTTTGGTGTTGATCAGTGCGTCCGTCAAGAGAAGTTGGAGCCGTCTGCACTTGTTTTCCTGGGAGTACACCGGGGTGTGTCTCTTTTGAGTACCTATCGTACCTTCGACACCCAGACTTGTAGCATTTACGATGCAGAGCCCTTTTTTGGTGCAAGCCCGACTCCTGGTCCTAATAGCGGTGGTCCAAGTGGACACTTTGAAAAGTTTGGGAGCGCTCTCCTTTGGTGGAAGCTCTTTGATATTTGAATTTGGTGGAATGAGAGCTTTTCTTTGAATTTCATTGACTTGTATAATTTGTGGCTAGCTCCACTGCTTTTACCAAGAGTTGGCGCACACTGATCAACAATTTTTTTATATTTCACACCCTGGAACTTAGGTCAATATCAAGAGAATAGTATAAGAACCAAGTTCTCATACTGGCTAATAATGTTGACACTCAGGTTTCATGAAGCCTCCAAAGATTTTATCCCATCCTCGAGCATCATTAGATCAAATCCAAACTCGACTTCCTCATCCCAATCCCTCAAGTGAAGAGTCAACTCATCTCAATCAAAACCGCAGTCGTGCATGTGATGTGCTGATCATATTCTTTTTGTCTGAGACTAAGAATGGAATATAGCATGCAAATCTAGAGACCTAGGGGAATGTGGATGATTAAGTCTAAGACCCTGATGGCTAAGGCTGGTTAACCGCAAATCTCCAAGACCTCATAAATCAAGCTTCCTTGAACATTTCAGATCCTGGGTGAAAGTGTGAGTGTAGAGGTTTTAATCCAACTTCTTCATTCAAAAATAAGACACATTTATTTTATTATTTTTTTATTTTTATTATTTTTTTTGAATTTCAAGAGATATTAGAACTTCCTAAACTCAATTGAGCATCTTCAATTCAGCCAGTATGGATGTAAGTATAGGCTGAAGCCCGTTGCTTGAGGACGGGGCCTTACGCGATGTCCTCTAAACCATCCAATCTGCTAAGGGCGAACCCTCACTGAATGCGGCTTACTTAATTGGGCTTAGTAGTCACTAACGGCTCCTAAAGGGTTTTGCAGTTTTTCTCATTTTTATGGAGTTTAATAAAGGTTAAAACACGAGTTAAACTCAACTTTCCTTGAAAAGAGAAGGTGATTTTTCAAAACCATGTCACACAATTAAAAAGTTTTTTCAAAACATTTTCAAAAGAATTTTTCAAACAAGGAAAAATTATTTTCGAAAATATTTTTATAAAAAATAGCGTAACATAATATCGAAAAGCTGCGAAATCATTTGAGTTCTCTTAGTCCAACGAATTTTACCTTAGCCAAAAAGTTTTAAATTTTTCAAATTTTTCAGATTATAGCTAAAGTAAATATACGGTATATACGGTATACCCCCCTATACTTAAACTTTGCTATGTCCTCATAGCACTAGATGATACAAGTCCATATGTCTATTTAAGTACAGAGAAATATACGGGAGCTAAGAGGGCTCCCCCTATACTTAGGTTAGAAATAACCTAAGTATAAAGGCAAGAAAAGATGAGTAGAGAAATCACAGGGACTCGGGTCCCCCTATACTTAGGCTGAGATTAGCCTAAGTATAAAGATGGAATTTGATGTTGGGAGAGACCCAAGGTGAACGAAGAAGAGGGATGGATATACAAGGGAGCGGATGAATCTTCGGAGATGAAATAGAGGGACTAAGGTTTTGAGGTGTGTGTCGCAACAAACATGGCTCAATCCAGCAAGCAAACCCTTAGTTTCACCAACTCACATATGAAACCAACCAAGGTTGGTTGATTATCTTGTCGGTTTTATTGGTGATAAAACGTTAGATAATTACGCGGAGAAAAATGTGAAATAAAAACCAACGCGTAACCGAGGGTGTTGCTCTCCCCAAACCAATTTTTACTCCATTTTTTTGGTTGACTTGCAATTAACAATCCCAATTTTATTTAGAATATTAACTGAATTAAGGTTAGCACAAAATCAAGAAGTCATCGTCTACCGTTCATTCCCTTTTTCCATTTAACCTAGGTGATCAAGCTAGGAAAATGAAACCGAGAAAAACCGCGTATTCGATAAAACCATGATCTAAGCCAAGCGAGAAATCATGCCGTGATTTGACAAAAACACGTGAAAAACTGGGGCCATTTTGAAAACCAATCCAACATGTATGCAAGTCAAAAAAGCCGCACCTAATCATGCATCTATTAGCGGTGATTGATTTTCATTACTTTTAACTAAGTGATGCGAGATTATATGCGTATAGAATTTAGTGTGTCCTACCTACGATCAAGCATGTAAAAATATGAAAAATAAAATGAGCTCGGAGAGCCACGTGCCTAGTCCTAGGTCGACACTCAAGTGGGGACGATCCCCACACAACCACATTCATTCGATTACACTCGCGAGTCTTCAATCGAAGACCGTTGTAAAAGACGATTATTACAAGTCATGCAAACATAAAATGCACGACATTTTTTTTCTTTCTTATGGGCTCCAAGCATGCTCCTGCGGCTCCTCGCAACGGGGAGTGTCCTGCTCCTCGCCTCCTTGATCCATCAAGGGCCCTGCCACAAAAACAATGGTTAGATATCAAATAAAAAAGAAAATTTTATAATGCAAAATATGTGATCATTTGACCTATAAAAAGGAACACTAAATTAAACAAACAAAAATCCAAACAATATAAGAAATGAGCCGTGCCCCCGGCAACGGCGCCATTTGACGAGTCGCAAAATTGGCCCTTTAAGAGTGCTAAATTAGCACTTCAACATGTCGTAGCAGTTGGGCTGATTTTGGTCATCAAAGAGATCGTCTCATTTAGATATGTGTATGAGAGGTCAAAATGAGACGATTATAATTTATTTTGCTTGGCAAGAAACCAAGGTCGAACTCAGGGACACGAGCCTCTCTCGTATTAATCAGATTTCTATTTATTTAACTAATGGTTAAGTTGAAGTCATATAGGTCACATGATGCAAGGAGACAACAATGCAATAATAAGAAAGTAAACATGCAATTTTTTTATAAATTTTTATCATGCAAAGAAATGCCATGTGAAGCAATGGAAATATGCCCTAGATACAAATTAATGAGCAAAATAATCAATAAGTCAATTCCAGATTTAATTAAGTTGACGAACTCAATTTGAACAAGGCATAGATTATGTGACAAGAGACATATCGATATCAAAATAATACATCAACATTAAAGGGTTCATTGTAAGAAATAATCATGCCACGAGAAAGTTCATCAAACAAGCTTTCAAATGAAACTGAAATCAACTCAATTGGACATACGTAGCTCAAGATATGCATAGAGGAAAGCAAGGGCATAACTGAAAGAAAACATGAAAAGATAACTACAAAAAGGTCCCTGGAAAGGACTGAAATGCAATGAAAATAAAGTACGGGGCCTTCCCCGTAAATATTCCACACGCGCAGGGGTATATTTGCAATTATATAAACCCGCAAGGGTATAAGTGCAAATAACCCTAGACGCACGTGGTTAGCACGTGTAGACTGGACCTTTCTGCAAATCTGGAGAAGTCAGAGGGCGTCTCTGCAAAATTCCTAGATAGCACGTGCGCAGCACGTGCTATCTAGGCTCGGACGTAGGCTCGGGTTCGGCAGGACTCAAGTAGTTATGAATTTGATATTGTCCGGGGTTGTATGCCGCATCCATTGGTAGTTGGACCCCAACATTTAACTGTCCTAACTGAGCTCTCAGTAATGCTTGTTGCTGCTCCGATGCAGGTAATCGGGCAAGTATCATTTTCATTGGGTCTTCATGGTTCTCTTCTTCCTCTTCTTTCTTCTTTGGCATTTTACTTGAATCTTCTTCATGTCCTGAATCAGCAAGGTTTTCTTGATTAGAAGAGGATTTATGAATCATGATATTCTCACCAAGGCGATGGTCTTCCTCGGTGAGGTGGGAAGAGAGAAAGGGAATGGTTTGAGAGTAACCATCCAGAGAGTGAATGATCCTGGGCTCAAGAGGGTCATGAGTCCAGGTTGGTCCAAGTTGCGCTTGGACCTTTGAAGACATACTTTTTGAAGGGTTCAACGAGAGGTTCGCAAAGTCCGAATAAATATCCCCCCAATCAGTCATCTTCGATGTCAAAAGAACCGATTAGATCACGATAATCAATGAGGCACTAGTTCTACGGTGCACGTTATTGTGCAGAGTGAACTCACAAAATACAAATGCAATTCAAACCCCCAATTTCACCAACTCAACACGTGATGGCCGTAAGAGTTCGGCCGAATTATCTGGTCAATTTTAGTTGGTGAGAATACAATCTTGAAAAGATTAACGAGCTGTTAGGTGCCCGTATTTTCCTACAGACTGGCCCGGTTCTTACGACTAGTTTGACCTACTTTCAGCCAGTATAGGAGTAAGTACGGACCGTATAAATACGGCTACCCGTTCCTTGAGGACTAAGGCGTCCTCTAAACCTCCCACTCTGCTAAGGAAGTCCGAACCGTTTACCGGCTACCCGTAAATCCTCATTGAAAAGTAGCTAATCGCCTAAAAAGAAAGAACCAGTAGTAAGTAAGAAATCCAGGCTTGGCTCCATCCTAGGGTCGTCTCTCTCTCACTTGCAATTAAAACAAACAATGAGGGCTTTATGCACCCGAGAACAAGGGTTCTTTTTATTCCAATTAATTAGATCGACCTGCTCAATTCAGTCCCAATTTTAGAGTTAGGTTATCACTTGAAATTTATGTGAACACATAAGCACGTCTATCGTTCAGTCCCAATTTCCTTTTGACCTTAAGTTGTAAAACAAGAGGGGAATCAGAAATCAGAATGCAAACGATAAACTATGATGCATGCTCAGAAGAAGGTATACTTACAGTGAATCCCAACACTCTTCATGTGTTATGCATAACAGAATTTGTAAATATTACACTAAATGCATGCAGATCGAGAAAACCGCACCTAAACAGTATACTATTACCGGGGAAGAATTGATTGAATTTGAGCTAAGTAGTACGTGTCTATGTGCGTCTCATTATGAATCTTATCAGATAAGTGAATCTTCTAAGATATGTGTGGCCTAATTTACGATTAACAGAAACAAATTTGATTCTAAACTACCGTGTGCCTAATCCTTAAGTTCTATCCGAGAAAGGTGATCAGCCATGACATTCTTCACTCCAGGTTTATCTTTAATCTCCAAATCAAATTCCTGGAGGAGTAAAATCCACCTAAGAAGACGCGCCTTCGCGTCCTTCTTTTCCATTAAGTATCGAATGGCTGTGTGATCAGTATAAATTGTCACCTTAGAGCCCAAAATATATGATCTGAACTTCTCGAGGGCCCATACTACTGCGAACATTTCCTTTTCAGTCACTGTATAATTTTTCTGTGTAGGATCTAATACTTTGCTCGCATAGTGAATCGCAAACGGAATCCCATCTCGTCGTTGGCCTAACACAGCTCCTATAGCGAAATCTGAAGAGTCAGTCATGATCTCAAAGGGGAGAGACCAGTCAGGAGCTTGTAGGATAGGCGAGGCACAAATCTTCCTCTTCAAGAGCTCAAAGGCCTCCAGACACCTGCGATCTACAACGAACTCTGTGTCTTTCCCTAAGAGCTCAGTCAGTGGGCGGGCGATCTTTGAAAAATCTTGAATGAATCTCCTATAGAATCCAACATGCCCTAAGAATGACCGCACTAACTTCACGTTGGTAGGTGGATCGAGTTTCTTGATCACCTCCACCTTGGCAGGGTCAACCTCCATTCCCCTTTTGGAGATGACATGCCCCAACACGATACCCTTCGTCACCATAAAGTGACTCTTCTCCCAGGAGAGTACCATATTCACCTCTCTACTCCTCGTGAGGACTCGGTCCAAGTGCGCCAAACATGTATAAAAAGAATCACCATGGACCGAGAAGTCATCCATGAACACTTCCAGGAAATCTCCCACCATCTCGGCAAATATAGCTATCATGCACCGCTGAAATGTGCCCGGGGCATTGCAGAGCCCGAATGGCATGCGCCTGAAAGCATAAGTACCGAATGGACATGTGAATGTGGTCTTTTCCTGGTCCTCAGGGGCTATGGTCACCTTGTTGTAGACTGAGTACCCGTCAAGAAAACAGAAGAACTCTTTCCGTACGAGTCTCTCCAAGATTTGATCAATAAAAGGTAAGGGAAAGTGATCTTTCTTGGTCGCAGCGTTCAGGCGCCTGTAGTCAACACAGACACGCCACGACGTAGGTACTCGTGTCGCGATCTCTACCCCCTCCTCGTTGGTGACCATCTGAATTCCCGACTTCTTCGGGACAACATGAAGTGGGGCCACCCACTTGGAGTCAGAAATAGGGTATATAAACCCTGCTTTGCACCATTTCTCAATTTCTTTCTTCACCACTTCCCGTAGATTAGGGTTAAGTCTCCTATGGAATTCACGGGAAGGTCTCACATTAAGATAAACGTAGCTCAAGATATGCATAAAGGAAAGCAAGGTCATAACTTAAAGAAAACATGAAAAAATTACTACAAAAAGATCCCTGGAAAGGACTGAAATGCAATGAAAATAAAGTACAGGGTCTTCCCTATAAATAATCCATATACACGGGGACCTTTTTGCAAATTTGAAGAAATCAGTGGGCATCTCTGCAAATGTCCCAGAGTAGCACGTGCGATGCACGTGCTATCTAGGCTCGGAATGAGGCTCGGCAGAGGCTCGGTTGCTTCAGCTTGGTTCGGACTTAGTCTTGGGCTCGCTGCAGGCTCGGGAGCTTCCGAGCCTAAAGGCTCGGATGCTGAGGCTCGGAGTAGCCCTGACGAAGACACGTGGCCGAAGATGGGCCATCCGATTGTGATGATCGGATGGTTGCGGTGAGCTTCCTAGCTTGACGACGTGGCTGCACGAAGGCCATTAGATCGAGACGATCCAACGGTTGTTGGAGAAGATGACGCGGCCTCGTTTGGTCCGTTGGATGGTCGCTGAAGGGGGACCATCCAACGGTCCCTGTGCTTCCTCCTTCGCTGAAGACTGGCGGCGATGTTGGAGCTCCGGTGAAGGAGCTCCTCCTCCGCCGCTCCATTATGGGCATGGTGGACCTCCCCCGAGCTCAAGGAAGGATCGTCGGAGAAGATTGGAGCTAGGGAGAGGTACTAGTCTCTCTGGAGAAGACCACCAGATCGCTGGAGTCGAGAACGGCTGTGAAGAAGTGGTCTCCGGCGACGCTCCGATCGTTGAGAAGGTGACCTGCAAAGTTAGTCCTATAGCCGAAGCACGTGAAGTGGGTGCGTGAGTGAGCGAGTGGGAGCTCGACGAGCGGAGAAAGCGAGATCTTGGAGCTCCTCCGCCGTGGGTGGCAGAGGAGATGGGTCGGAGGCGATATAGGGTTTGGAAGAGTGAGAAGGTGAGCGGAGGAGTACGCGAGAAAGGGGGAGGTGCAGCGGAGCTAACGGGATGGTCAATGGAAGGCGACAGCGGCTGGAGAGGCCTTTTAAATCGAGCAAAGTAGATAAAAAATCAGAGAAGAGATCGGAGACCTTACCTGAGCGATGGCGGCGTGAATGGCTTGGGCTCGAGCTCCGAGGAGAAGCTCTGGGACATCGCTGAACTCCCACAGTCGTTGGGAGCAGCTTGGCGGGCTCAGAGCGCCGTAACGACGCCGTGATTGGCGAAGGGTCGACACCAGGGGCAGTGGTCGTCTTCGCTCGATCCTCCGCCTCCCCCTGTCACAGGGAGACGGAGGAGGGCTGGGCCATGCCCCTACGTAAAGGTGGACGAGGTGTTTTGACGGAGGGGACGACGTATTTAAAGAAGGTTATGGCAGAAGTGGTGGTGGTCGACGTTGGTTTGGAGGGTGATATGGGGCGACTGGAGAGGCTGTCGTGGGTCGTGGAGCGACTCGCGAGGTAGAAGGAAGACTGGGGAATGTCGTGAGGTGGTTAGCAAAGGAAGAGTGGTCGGAGGAGTCGGCGAGAATGGGAAAGGGGAGAGGATTTCGCGCAGTGGAGAACGTGGGCGAGTGGGCTGACCGAGGTAGACGATGGCTGTCGGCCGTTGGATATGGATATCCAACGGCTGACAATTAGGCGCTAAGCGACGGGTGAGATTAGATCTGAAGTGACGTGAACGAAGGGCGGTGATTTCACCACGTGTCGAGAGGGAAATAAAGCGCGATTCAACGGACGTGATGAGAAGTGGGGAGTGATCGAACGGCAGAGAAATATAAGTGACGCGATCGGCCGAGATAGAGGGACGGGGGCACGATCGGACGCCATCAGTCGCGCCACGTGGCAAGTTCTGGTGCAAGCGCTTAAGTGCGGTGCGGATTAAGGGCAAGGATGATCGGACGGTTGAGGACAATGGCGCGCGTGGAGAAGACTGAGCCGTTGGATCAAGAGGAGGATCCAACGGCTGAGGATGCAGGCGGCTGAAACAAGGAGGGTGGGGCCACGTGGCGCACCCAGAGAGGGCCACGTGGCCCAATCACTTTATTTAGATCTTCAAGTTGAAATACGAAGGTCAAGATGGCCGAATTTGAGAAAACTCAAAACATGAAAGTTGTAGATCGTGATGAGATCTATAAGTTTCATGTTGACCAAAATTGAAGATGAGATTAACTGGAGCCATAAAATATTTTTGAAGGTATTTTTAAGTCTAAAAATACCACGAATTTTTGTTTTGTCATTTTTTTGTGATTTTTAATTTATTAAGGACTCTGTTAATTACAGGACATTAACTGGGTTTTATTGACACTCAGCTTAAGCAAGGGGGTTAATAATAGGAAATAAAGATGATGAAATCGAGTTTCATCACTGGTATGGCTGATTCTGCCTCCATTGATTTGCATACTGGGGAGGCTGATGATACTGCTGATGAGGCTGAGAGTACTGTCCAAAACGACCACCCTGAGGTTGGTGGTATTGCCGGTTGGCAAGTAGCTATCCCTGGGGTTGTCCCATAGGACGGGTCGGCTGTGCATAGTTGGTCCATACCTCGTTCACTTCCTGAATCAGGGGTGGTGGTGGGAAAACTGGATCAGGTCCTAAAAGAAACTCTGGTTGGTACACAACCATCTGCTGTTGCAGCTGGCCCTGGTCGGACGCCTACACGTAGTACACGTGCTGGACTGCCGGTGGCTGCAGGCTCGGCTGAGGCTGAAGCTGCGGTTGCTGCTCGTCCTTCTTCTTAGCTGGAGCTTCTGATGGTGTCGCCGACTGAACAGAGTTGATGGTGCCCACCAACAGTTCAAGGTACTTATTGATCTGATCAAGCTTGTCTAAATTCTCAGTCCTCTTCTTGATCACAGCAAGTTTTTCGAGGTCCTGTGATCGCTTCTCAATGATGTCAACTTTCAAGAGATGGCCCCCGATAATACTGAGGTTGGAGCTCTCATCTCTCTCTACCTCTTTGGACGCTGCCATGTGTACTTGTTTCTGGAGGATCTGGGGCTTCTTCTGATATGCCTTGGATGAAGAGAGGGCGGCCTCTCCTTCTGCCATTTCTTCGAATATCTGCTAGACTACGTCTTCATCCTTGTTGAAGTGCGAACCCCCACATGCTGCGTCAACGAGCCTTTGGCTCTCGATGTTTAGTCCCCCAAAGAAGTGATGTACTAAGCTGGTCTTTGGAATCTCATGATGGGGACATTTCTCCTGCAGATCGGTGAATCTCTCCCATGCTTCGTGTACTGACTCATGGGGTCCTTGGGAGAAATTACTGATTCGGGCTCGCATCTGGTTGAGCCGATCGAGAGGGTAATACTTATGCAGAAAAGCTGACTTTAGCTCCTCCCAGGTCGTCACAACCTTCCCCAGATGGTTGACCCAATAAAGGGCCTTGTCTTGTAAGCTGAAGGGAAATGCCAACATCTTGACAATGTCCAGAGGGACATTGGGATAGTGAGTAGTGCGGCAAATGCGTGAGAATTGCTGCAGGTGAATGTACGGCTCTTCACTGGTATTTCCATGGAATGCAGGGGGAAGAGCAATGAACTGGGGTTTCATCTCAAAGTGAGCGTGTACCGGGGGAATGAGGATCCACTCGGTCATCTGGCTGTCTCCCGGATTGTACGTCTCTTTAAGTGTAGGCTTGGGTGGTGGTGGGAATTCTAGATCGTCATTGTTAGGCCCACCACCTCCTCCACCTCCACCTCCTCCTCCTCTGCCTCTGCCTCCTCCTCCCTCGTCTCGGTTCATCAAATCGTTCAACATATCCTGAAATGCTGTCTGCGTGAGGGCCTGCTCGGTCAGCTGCTGTTGGATGGCCTGGATAGACGCCAGTAGTTGGGAATTGACTTGATTCTGGTCTGGCACCTGTCCTTCTGGTTGGGGTGGCTGCTGACCCTTTCCCTTTCCTTTGGGAGACATATCTGGGTCTAAGTCGGACGAAATGAACTCCGGAGTAGTCTCCAGGGCTTGCTCTGTCTTCTACCAGCAGAATGAGATAGTCCAAATCAGCCCACTTGCAATATTGTTCAGCTGTCATGATGAAGCTGGAATTCAGGTCAACCCCAGCATGTTGTGAACGGAAAAGGATGTGGATTGTAATCGACTTTCATTCACAACGGCGACGGCGGGACAATAGTGATCCCAGTTTATTGGGTGGCCAAGGGAAAGGTAGAAGACGAGGAGTCTGGAGATCGACCCGCAAAGTCCGGATCGGGTTCTCGGGAATCGCCTCGAATTTATTGGCAGAGTTGAGTTCATGGAATCGATGTGGGTGTCGGCGAGGTCCCGACGGAAACCATCCATGGATCAACTTCGCGAAGCACAAAAGCAGGTTGGATGTTGGAAGAAGGATACGATGGTCAACGAGGAATAAAAAGGAGTGTAAAACAATAGAAAGGCTCGGGTGAGAGGGGTGGTCAAAAAGGAGAATGACACAACAAAATGTGCGCAAAGGCACGGGACTCGATCTTTGAACCTTAATCTAGATCCATGCAAACACAATACAAAATTGGGTTCACCAACTCACGCCATGTGAAGCCGTGAAGGTTCGGCTATTTGTTATCTTTTCATTTTTAGAGTTGTGATTTCAGGCAAGTCTTTTAACAAGTCCTTAGTACGCTACCCAAAGGAGAGGGAGTACTGCCAGAAGAGTATCCCGTACTTGTCCTCCTCCTGTGTAACCTATAGTCTGTACTTTTTGAGGTCCTTGTAACCCTTCTTGGATCCCTACTCAGCCAAAGAAATAGAGAGAGGAAGCCGATAGGAGAAACCAATACTTCGGTTCTCGCTCGCAACGGAATCACCCGTGAGCGTGCAAGAACCTACTCGGACGCAGGACAATGAGACAGACACCCCCGTGAAGGCGTGGCCTATGCTCAATACTTCGGACAGGGTCGATGCTCTACACAACAGAGAGTCATCACTGGTGACCAAGTCCTACTCGCCTACGTACGATAGAAGCGCCATTACTTTGGAAATCCAGGCGATACACAAGGCAGTTGCAGACTGGGTTTTTGGCTTTAATCCTTAGGGGGTCGCACTCGCTAGGGAGTAGGATTTTGGTCCCCCTCCAAGGTACCTGAAAACAATGAGGGCTTTATGAACCCGGTACAATGATAGTCCATTAGAGATTTTAATTATGGTCAAAGTTTATTTAGCAGTCCCCTTGTTTTATTTTTTTGGCTTTTCACTTTTTTTGAGTCTGTTTTCATACCAGCGCCTAACGTTTTTGTAGATTTTCATTTAAGTCCTAGGTGCTCAAAATCAGAGGGAGATAGCGGAAAAGCCGTGCAAGTGGTTCCATGATGTAAATCTCATCATTGAACCGAATGATGCATGCTGAGTTAGAATACTTACAAGCATCCCAGCTCTCTTCATGGGGTATGCAAAACAGAATTTTTAAACCTATCTACATGTCGGTATGCAAGGCACAAAATCGCCCTAAACATTAGCTGCTATTAGCGTGAAGAACCATAAGTCGCTCATTTGTCTTTAGCCTCAAAAGTCCGGTCTTGGCTCACCCCTCCTCTGCTCAACACACTTGAGTTTTGGAGATAGCGCTTTATGGGGCTCGCTGTGGCACAAGGGCTAAGAGACAAATGAACGGCTTGTTTAAGTTTGACTAGATCCATATGAAGTAGACTATAGGAACATGCATTCTTATTAATGTTTGGACATAGATACCGAATCAAGCAACCTATATCTAGGGGCTCCAAGCACACAAAACAAAGTAAAATAAAGGCAGAAAGCTCAAAACTTCGGGAAACAAAGAAAAGAAAGCGATGGAAAACTCGAAAAACCGCGATGAGGCCCCCAGGTGAACAATCACCCAGGCA
The DNA here is from genome assembly GCA_037367405.1 of Ottelia alismoides. Classification (NCBI taxonomy): domain Eukaryota; kingdom Viridiplantae; phylum Streptophyta; class Magnoliopsida; order Alismatales; family Hydrocharitaceae; genus Ottelia; species Ottelia alismoides. The sequence continues at coordinate 1,133,474 of JAZKJV010007409.1, read as the reverse complement.
CTGGACCTCATTGTGAAGAGTAGAGTCCTGTTAATTATTACATGCCAAAAATGTCTCTCTCTCACAATAAATTACAAAAATAATCCTAATTGCTCCCTCCTCCAAGCTCGGCTGCCTTGGCTCCCTAAGAAACCATCCCCGCGTGGCGGCCCTCGCATCAAAGTCACAAAGAGATTGAATTAGTATAGCTCAATCAATAAAATAAAGTAGGAAGGAATTAATCACAATAAATAAATAAATCAATAAAGCATAGTGATCAATTGCAAAATAAATAGCTGCTCACAAAATTAATGATACATCAATTTTTAAACAAGAATGACAAAATTAATAGGCTACTCTCATTTCCCCGACAACGACGCCATCTTATAACTCGTATTTTGCGAGGGTCAAGATATCTTGTCGCTGAGGCGACCGCTCACAGAACACCAGTTGATCAGCAATTAACCCACATGAAAGAATAAATCAATAAGTCCCAAAATTTGTGAATTAACATTTAACACTACCACAAAATGCATAGTGAATAAGCATGTAGAGGTCGAACCACAGAGAGCAATACAAAAATGAAGCAGCCTATGATGTTCATGTACAACAGAGTCATCCTTGTATGAATCCTATTTTTTGTGGGTTTTCGTTTTTTATTTTTTTATTATTTTTTTATGTATTTTTTATTAATATATACATGCTGTTTAATATTATATATTTATATACATTCATATATTTATATTTATATTTTATAGAATATAGATATATAAAGATATACACCCATAAAGGGTACGTATAGAGCATATAATACATACATATATAGATAGATTATATATATATGTACATTAATTTTCTTTTTGATTTGATTTTTTTATTTTCAGATTTTTATACATACATATATATATTTAAATTTATTTTTTCAATATTGGGATGTATATACAAAGTAGAGAGATGGGTGATATAATATTTATAAAAGTATAAAAAAATGCTCAAAAATGCAGAAATAACCCATTTTTGGTCTTTTTATAATTTTTTACTGTTTTTATGATTTTTGGGGTATTTTCAGAATGTTTTTGGTATTTTTAAATTGCAAAATAAAGGAAAACAAGGAATTAGCTACTGGCTGGGGGTAAAATGGGAATTAAAAATATCAAACAGCCATAAAATATTTCCAAACTATTTTTAAAATAAAGAGGATAAAATATATAACTACAAAACTTGAGTTTGCAATTTTTGGAGTTTTCTAGAATTTTTATATTTTTTAAGAAGTTTTTGAGTCTTTTCGAATATTTAAGGTTTTTCTTTTGAGATTTTTAGTGATTTTTGGACTGACACTAAAACATGATAAAATAGTCCATAAGTAATTTTTTTGGAATTTTTCGAGGTGTTTACTATTTTTTGGTATTTTCTAAGATAGACAGTATACAAAATGCATGTTTTTGATTTTTAATAAATGCAAAAATGCAACAAAAATGAAAACTAAAAATATGGCGTGCAAGAGCAAGCTAACGGGAGCTTATATTAATTTTTGTGGAATTTTTCACATTCGTACGATGCATAAAATAAATGGAACAAGTAAGCACAAATATATGGCCTAGCAGGGGCATTTTTGCAAATAAAAATAAAGACAAGGGCTGTAGTGCAAAAATACCAAAAATATAGCACATGATCTACAAATTTAAGGGCTAAAATGAAATACAAAACCCGCCAGGGACCCCCGCGCAAAATGACCATCACATGGGACTACACGTGATCCGCACCCACAGAGACCAAAAAGTAATTTCAGAAAAGCTCGGGGTCCTGGTTGCAATTTTCACAGAAATAATACACTTGTAATTTTTTTTATGGACTAAATAGAAATACACAAACGTAAAGGGGGTCTTGTTCAATTTAGCCACCTCACGTGGGACAACACGTGAGGTGACGTGGGCTGGACCTAAAAGTAATATAATAAAGGTACAGGGAGGTCCATGCCAAATTTACACAATAAAATGAACTTCAACTTTTATTTACAGGGGTGAATGATAAATACAAAAAGGCTGGGGATAAATAAGAAATTTACCCCTAAGTGCACGCTGGTGGACGTCGTTGATCATTTCACTTGGACATGCATCGCGCATCCAACGACTGGTACCGCTTCGCCAATGAAAGGCTGAGATTAGATTGGCCGAGCTGATCTGAAGGTTGGTGCATGGCTTCATCTGACGGCTCTGGTGTGATCTGGGGGCGCCACCCTGATCGGACGGCGATGGAGCCTCCTAGAAGAACAGGGAAGAAGCTCGCGCGAGGCGAGCTTCGATCTTGAAGCTTGGGCTCCTCCGAGCTTCTCCCTCGCGTCTGAGGTATTCGGATCATAGCTGGAAGCGTCCTGCATCTGCTGATGGTCTTGCCATGGCTCCCGGAGGTCCGAGGAGATCTGGCGAGGTCGATGAAGGTCGGGACCTCCAAGAGCCTCTTCCTGGATCGAATCGAGTCCAAAGGGGCTCGTTGCGTCGTTTGACCTGCAGAGGAAGAACCAGGGGGACGAGGGCTATCTCCTCAACCCTGGATTTTGAAGCTTGGGCGCAAGATGAGGTGAGACGGAGGAGCTCCGGCATAGGCGGAGGTGGAGCTCCGATTCGCAAGGACTGGAGGTCCTTGGTTGAACAAAAGTGATCGATAGACAGAGAATGCGATGGGGAACGAAGTGAGGGGTGTATGGTGGTCGGAACTAGTGGGGGATCACAGTGAAGAAGTCGCCGGAGCGGAGCTCCGGTGAACTTTGAGTTGACGATTTTAAGTTATTCTACTGATCTAAAAGCTACACTAAGAACTGGAATGAAATACTGGAACTTAAATCTACCTAAAACGCAATAAAGAACAGCTCTTATACCTGGGGGCCACCAGGGAGCAGGACGGACGTCGGAGTTCCGCCGCGTCAAAATTGATCCCTCCTCCGGCCACGTCGCGTTGCTGAAATGCTCCCCCTGTCACGAGGAACCTCCCAGGAACTGAATCGAGGCTTTTGGGTGGATGGAAATTGGCCAAATTTGAGGAGGAGGTCGACGGCTCTTATTTATAGACATACTGGCCGCCCTTCTTGGCCCGCGTATTCCGGCGAGTACAATGATCGTTTTCTCGATCCAACAAGCATGCGTGATAGATGGATGACCCCTCTACAGATCTCGTGAAGGCGGCGAGCGAGAATAAGGGATGAGACGCCTGGGAAAAATGGCGCAAGTCAAGGGATCAGCAAGGTTCAGAGGCGCCAGGTCCCGATGGGACAGTTGACCAGAGGTCAACAAAGGCTGGCGCCCCATTGGTCCACCTCGGACGCTAGAGGACAAAATAGGGGACCTTATTCTAAAATGAATTATTTATCATAATAAATGATTTTATTAGAATTTTCGTATAAAATGGAAAAATGTGTATTAATTCATGTAGTATTTATTTATGATTTTTATTTAATTTTTTGGTGTATTTTATTATGATTTTATTTTAATAATGTATGCATGCTTGTATTTACAAGTATTTTGTATATTTTATTTTTATGTTGTCTATTTTATTTTATTATTTTATTGTTTTATTTTATAAATTTATAAATTATTTTTTTGAGTGTGAGGGTATTTTTGTTTAATTTTTCTGAGTTGATTTACATATTTAAATAAATAGGTATATGTTTATGTAGGTATACTTATAGGTATTTTACCTATATATTATGTACACTTTATTTATTTAATGTATTTTCTTGGTTTTTATTTTGGACTTGTATTTTTAATGAGTTATATGTAATATCTACATTATTATAAAAATATAGATGAATAATGAAATCCCCTTTTATTTTATATACATATGGATAGCATATGTATTTTGTCTATGTATCTTATAGACTTTTTTTATTTTACAAATTCTTTTTGGTTTTCTTTTAATTTCAATATGTACATGTATTGTATACATTATTTACAAAATTCTAAAATTATAATTTTGTGAAAATAATGAACAATGAATAAATTGAATATTTTAATCAGGCAGGTTGCACAACAGGGGCCAAAAACCTAACTTTCGCAGATAAACTCCAAAAATTATGAAACCAATTTTATTAAATAGTTCTTTGAAAGCTATATACAATTAAAGTGAGTTTGGTGGATTTTCAGTTTTTATTTGCAAGATATGGGTCTGTGAAGTTGAGATTCTGACTTTTTATTCTGTGTATAAAATGTACACTGGGTATTATTTTTACACTAACTCAATTTTGTATTTTCATTTACATTATTATCTACTACTTTCATGTACAAAATTTCTTTATTTGATGAATGAATAACTATATACAAAATAAGTGTCAAAATTGCATAAATAAATGAATAAATAAATGAGGTATTTATTGTACTGTTGACCCTTATCTCCCCCTACTTTATTCCTTGTCGACCAATTCCATGCTGGCCTTGGTCTCGGGTTTCGGGTCATAAAATATTTGCAATATTTTATTCCTTTTTCTTTTCTTCTCTTTATTCTATATTTTGGCATTAAAAACCTTATTTTATGTACAATGAATGTAACAAATAATGAATGCTTTTATGGGAAAATTAATGCTATTTACATGCATTTGCTGGGTTTTTAAGTCCAAAATGATAGAATAAAGGAGATGAAACGGAGATTCATCAGTGTCCGATGAGGCCGGGAGCAACTGGAGTGCTCTGTCGACCAGGAAGACCTGAAGCTCTTGTTCTTCGACGGTAGGACCTCCAGATGAGGCCCATTGGCCTTTAAACCTGCATAGAAAGCTCACTAGGTTGAGGGCAAATTGCCTCGACCCGTTAGCGGGAAAGGAGGTGAACGTGTGGGGTGGAGCGGCGCTCTCCGGTGAGGCGACGGTGGAGGAGAGCTGATATCCCTATTCCTGTGCGAACTAGGGTGAACAAATGGGTGAAGAACGTGGAGAGAAGTCCGACGAAGGTGAACGTCGCATCGAAAGGATGAATGGATGATCGGAGAGTACAGGATGATCGATAGTCCGACGGCCGGAAATCGAAAAATCAAAATCTAACGCTATCTAGATGGTAGCTACGCTACCTGATGGTCGAAGGCATCTATGTTGGAGGTCAGCTACCTCCTGGGATCATCGCCTCAATAAAATGATGCTACCAGAGGCTCAGGCTCACCGGATGACGGAGCACGGTGAGGGGGCTCGTCGGACCTAGGGCTAAGGGCTTCAAGCTCTCACTGCTACACCCTCCTACGCCCGCTGTCACTCGAGGAGAAGAATGGAGGTCACGGGGGTCGAAGACGATGGTCGAAGATGCGTGAAAATGCGGCTCCAGGCTACGCTTTATACGAGTTGAGGTCCGAGAAGATTGGAGTGACGTACGCGAATCGAGGAGTAGACCCTAAGGAGAATGTCGGGCGTGAATCCCAGGTTTGTCCTCGTCAATCGGACCCTCAGATCAATGAAAATGGTGTCTGGATCGATGCGGGATAAACTGGGGAAGACAGGTCGAAACGCGGATCCGGGCGTAAGTGTTCCAGGGGGGGAGTTGACCAGGGGTCAACAATCCCCCGTGTACCAATCTGAATAAAGATAGTCAAAAATATTTATAAATTAAATTAAAAATAGAAAATGATGTTATTTAAAAGTATTTACAAAATAAAAAGTGTTTATTTATTTTCAAAGTAGTTTTAGTGATTTTTAATTATTTTTTTGAAAAATAAATTAATGTATATACATAATATAATATTATATACATGTATAAAATACCTATGTATTTTATACTTTTATTTTTATTATTTTATTTTTGTACAAATACTCTAATTTTATATTTTATGTATTTACAACATAAAATTTAGGATATAAAGTAATTTTTATTCGATTTTTTTATTGAATATTTACAAAAGTGAAATAAATCAATATAGATACATATGTACAAGGTATATACAATGTGGAGAGAGAGAATTTATTTTCTTTTTGTTTCTCTATTTTTTATTTTATTTTAAGAAATATATACAAATTAATAAAAATCGATTTTTATTTTTGTTTTTAGGAAAATAAAAATATATACATAAGAAGGAGTATTTACAAGGATGAATGGCCCTATCTCTCTCTACTTGTTTTATTTTGCAGTCAGGCCAATGCTAGGCACTCCCTTGGGTTCGGGTCACTCGATATTTATTCTAAATATCTCCTTCTTTTTCTTTCCTCTTTATTCTTTTATTTTTGCAAAAAAACATGCTAATTATTAATATTTAACAAAATCATGCATTTTGGTAATTTATTATATTTACAAGTATCTACATGGTGTTTTGCAAAGTTTTGTAGCTAAAATAAAAGAATAAAGAGTGATGAATGGATATTCATCAGGCATATACTTTGTTGTAAACAAGAATAATATTTCTGCTGATTTTGGGTTTGTAAATATTCCTTTTCCAGATGCTTTAGAAAAATCCAAAAAAATAAAAAATTTGAAAACAACCTTGTCGTATCTCGATGTTGTGAAAAGCATTCAAAATCTTGTTCTTGATATACATTTGCTACCTTTTCCAGATGCTTTAGAAAAATCCAAAAAAAATAAAAAATTTGAAAACAACCTTGTCATATCTTGGTGTTGTGAAAAGCATTCAGAATCTTATTCTTGAGAAGCATTTGCTACCGACCATTAAATACATGTTGAATATAAAGAAGAAAATTAAAGAGGTATGCACTTTGAAGAGAAAACAACGTCGTGCCAAACAAAGGAACGTAAAGCATATCCCGATGGCAGCAATAGTAAATGCGATCAACAATCTCCCAAGCAAGAAGAAAGACATGGGAGAACCTCTCATTCGTCACATGATGTTTGATCAAGAATTCAACTGAAATCATCTTGATAGTGGATTGTCAATAAATATGATGCCCAGTTCGCTACTGAAAGAATTTAGGTTGGGACCGCGAAAGTCGACTAGGATGATTCTGCAGTTTGCAAGCAGCCTAGAGGAGTTTTGGAGGATGTCATCGTCACCATACGAATAATGCAGATTGTTGTGGACTTCATAGTTCTAGATATGCACACCTCAACTCCTCTTCTGCACACCCCTATTATACTTGGATGGCCATTCCTTGGAATAGCCAAAGCAGTGGTGAACTATGGTAGTGGATAGAATACCTTTCACTAGAACAACGAAAAGGTACCCATTCAGACGATTCAAGTGACAAAAGCATCAAAATCTACGGTAGATGAGAGTGTGCATACAGAGCCGACAAAATATTGTGATTTTCTAGCAGAGATTAGAGACACCAACCTGTTCAAGAATATCATTGAGACCCGTGAATTCCTTTATGTAGGGGAAGGAGTGGAGCGCACAATCGACTTTCCGATTGTCTTAGATGATGAGATATTTGTTGATATACTAGATGAAATAATTGATGGCCACCTATCTGTAGCATAAGAAGAAGGAATTATTGCAGACTTCATAGAAGAAGATTCATATATTGAGAACTTTTACGCATCTATTGATTCAGAGCTCACAGAGTCAAGGGTGGATAATGTACAGACTACTGATTTGACACTACTGATTCCCTGTACAGTTCATGAGATTACTAATGAGAAAACACATACACTCTCAAAGTTTGAACAACTTCCAGCAAACGTGAAATGTGCCTTCCTTGTGGGCGAGCTAAACATATTTCCCCTAATCATCAACTCCCAATTGACACAGGAATAAGAATCTCATCTACTCAAGGTTCTAAAAAGAAACCGTAAGGTGATTGGTTGGAAAATTTCCGATATCCAAGGGATTAATCCTTCTTTGTTCTCCCATCACATTTACTTGGAAGAAGATAACAAGTTGTCCCATGTATTTCAGTGAAGACTCAATCCAAACCTTAGGGAGGTTGTTATGAATGAGATCACGGAATAGTGTTGGGGGTGAGCCCCCTACATGTTGTGATGAAAAAGTCAGAGATCACCATTATGAAGAATGATAAAAGATAGGAGATCACGACTAGACTTCCTACATCATGGCGCATTTGGGTTGATTACAAACTCTTGAACCTAACAACCAAGAAGGACCATTTCCCGCTTCCCTTCATCGACCAGATCATTGAGATATTGGCCGTGAAGTAGTATATTTTCCTCTTGTATGGATACTCTTGGTATAATCAGGTTTCTATAGCCCCATAAGACCAAGAAAGGACTATCTTCACTTGTTCATTCGGGACGTATGCCTTCTGTAGATTGTTGTTTGGTTTATGCAATGCTCTAGCAACATTTCTCGAGGTATTTATGGACGATTACTCAGGATACAGAGACAACTTTGATTAGTGTTTATCATATTTAAACCGTGTTTTGAAAAGATGATGTGAAGTTAACTTGGTGCTCTCGTGGGAGAAAAGCCATTTTATGGTAACTGAGGAGATTGTTCTAGGCCATGTCATTTCAAAATGTGGCATGGCGGTTGATCCTGCAAAGATGGAAGTTATTTCTAATCTTGAGCCACCTACAAACTTGAAGTAAGTCTGGTAATTCCTTAGGCATGTGGGCTTATATAGAAGATTCAACAAGGATTTCAGTAAAATTGCCTGACTATCGACTGAGCTTCTAAGCAAGGAGGTAGATTTGGTTTTAGATGCTAAAGTCCTCCAAGCCTTTAGTCAACTGAAAGACATAATCAATCATGCCCCTATCCTTCAACCACCGAATTGGTCTCTTCCATTCGAGATCATGACAGATCATTCAAACTATGCCTTAGAGCGATTCTAGGACAACACAAAGATCATATTCTATTTGTTATTCATTATGCCAACAGAACTCTTGATGAAGCTTAGAGGAATTACACTATCATTGAGGAAGAGATGCTATCTATCCTTTTTGCCCTAGATAAGTTCAGAGCTCATTTACTTGGGTCCAAAGTAATTATGTACACAGACCATTCTACCATCAAGTATTTACAAGCCAAGAAGGATGCCAAAGCAAGGCTGATCAGATGGATCCTTCTACTCTAGGAATTTGATATGGAAATCCATGATAAACCTGGAGTTAAAAATATGGTGACAAAACACTTATCAATACTACCAGAGCCAGACACTCCTGAGCAGAGTCTAATGCCGATCACTGAAGGCTTTTCAGATGAGGCTATTCTGTCAGTCAACTCGCTCCCCTAGTTTGCCAATATTGTGAACTATCTTGTGCCCAAGAGAACTCCACAAGATTGGCCGAAGCTGAATGTCTACAATTTCTTGTCAGATATCCATTTCTATCAGTGGGAGGATCCGTATCACTTTCGTGAGGGGAAAGATTGCATCTGGAGGAGGTTCATTCCTCAGGAGGAAGTTTACAGTGCCCTTGAGCACTATCATGCTCGAGAATCAGGAGGACACTACCCTGACAGATGAATGACAACAAAGATACATCAATACAGCTTCTGGTGGCCAACATTATTCAAAGATGCACAGAATTTTATGAAGCATTGCACTAGCTGTCAGAAAAAGGGTGGCACCATCGGAATGATAGACACAATGCCCCTCAAATATATTCAAATTTTAGATGCATTCGATGTATGGAGTATCTATTTTATGAGCCCATTTCCTAAAAATCAGGGCTATGAATATGTTCTGCTTGTTGTCGACTATGTGAGTCGTTGGGTGGAGGTTATACCTGAAGGATATTGGATAATCCTCAAGCGCATCATGGAAGCGTGAGCGTCGTATCGAATACGATGAAGAATGACTAGTCGGACAAGTTGTTCTATGCAGCAGAATTTAACATTTTTTCATGCGATGAAACAACATGATCCAAAAACGATTCTCAGATCGTTTCATATAGAACCACATCAAGCATAAAGGAAGACCTCTTGTAGCATGGTTGATCGAGTCTCTATGAAAAGAGACCTCCTGTCTCAAGTCCGATCTTCGGAGAAGGCGCTTGCGGGCGCAGGGATGAGTCGCGTGATCCTCGAAATCCATGATGTTGATCCAATCATGGTGAACTCCTAATCTCGTCACACGAGATTGAACACCTTCAAGAGCGAAGAACTCCAAAGAAGATGGAGAACCAAGTAACGTCGAGGCGATGACGCGATGGCGAAGCGACGATGAGGCTCCTCTTCTAAAGCTTGGTGGATGGCCACCAATGGAGAAGAGGAGAGGATTTGCGTGTGGAAGGAGATAGAGAGAGAGGGAGAGAGTTGTTCTCAAAATCATAACCCAATAGATCAAGGTGTGCCTCTCTATTTATAGGGTTTTGGGAGTCCATGGATCACAATACATGAGACACACCAAATCAATGGATGAGATTGATTTGTATTTAATCCAATGGTCAAGATTGTTGTTGGTAAAAAACCAACAACCAATAATTTAATTTAGATTAAATATATATGATAAATCAAATATAATTCAATCTCAAATCAAATCATCAATAATTGGAGATAATGGAAATGGAAATCTCCAATTCCATATCTGGATCATGGACGGCTACCCTTTCCTTATTGGAATAGGTAGTCGTCCCCACCCCATTATAGAATGGGAGATTTTCCTATGTAATTCAAAATTACATGATTATATGTATCTTCAATTACAACAACAATTGTTGTAAAAATATTCTATAAAAATAATTCATAATTAATTTTGAGAATATTGCAATCTTACCATTGGAAATTTGTGAATCACATTCATAACCCAAAACAAATAATAATTTACATTTTCAATTAAATACATAATGTGTATCCAATACACTACACATCAATAATTAATTAACAAATATAAATCATAATAAGCTCTCTCTAATACATTATAAATCACATTTATAATATATTATGAATAATTGGATATTGCTATCCACATTATTCTTATCCACAATAAGTAAATCACATTTAATTATATTGGATAATTATCCACATGAATCAATATAATTAAATCACATTTAATTATCAATTTCTCATTACTTAGATATAATTCAACTATGGAATCATTCTTGAACCCTTTCAAGAATAATGCGATTTCTCCGCAGATACTTGGAGATAAGTATAGGGTGATTGTATTGTTCCACGTATAGTGACTTGGATGTTGAGATCTCATCTCAAATCCAGATCGCACAGACCTCTCATAGATGCTTGATTAAATCAAGACCGTAAATCTAATCTTCTCATTGAATCTGAATCTCATTCAGATCAATGTCCAACACTTGGACTTAGATTAGGTTACTTCTCTAATGAGAGGAGTCACTAAAATCTAAACTTGTTTCATCACTCCCTCGGAATGGAAGCGTCATGGTTATACAGCCGTTTATGATCAAATCACCCTCAGGTATTCCTAACACCTGTACATCTGCATACTGGAAGATCTATGATCAACCTGAAGATATAGTAGATAAATTTTACACTATCATCTTCTTGGTTTAATCATCAAGTTTCTCAATCTTGGTCATTGGGAATCGATATCGATCATATGCTTTCTTAAAGCATATATCATACCTTCAAATTCTTGTCATGCATCTAAAGCACGACGACCATGCATGGAATTTGATTGGTCCCAATACATCATGAGTGAGCTCATATCTCCAGGTTCACATGTGAACCTGTATGATCCCTTTGAGAGATCGTATTACTCATATGCCCTTATATGCACACCAACTCGTCGGTGTATAGACCTTGGTTAGGTCATCAACCTATTGGTCTGCCAAATGCACACACTCAGACATATATTAACACATCTGTCTTTGGTCAGAGGATGCATGCCTATGCTGTGACAGTATTCAACATAAGTCTTTGGTTATCTCGATCTCGTTAAGTCAACCCTTTGACTCAACTAATCTGACACCTCCTAATCTCTATCACCATGCAGAGGTCCTGGATTAAGTGGTCGGACAGATATCAGCCAAGTGAAAAAGGATTGCTATCTCCTACTCAGGCTGGAGATCCTCTCTTAACAATCATTTGACGGTGCTTGATGAGTCCTCAATCTAACTCTTTAAATATTCATCCAAGTACCAGCCTCTATGATTCAATAATTGAATCAACAACTGTATGATCATTAAGTCGGCCATGGTACATAGCGCTAATTGTACTAAGGGATCTATTATACAAATTAGTTATTCTTCATTTCAGATCAGGGAATGATATTCGCGATAACATTTATTGCGTAATGTCTCGTCGTGGGCTCGCATGTCCAACAATCTCCCACTAGCCCAAAGAGCCATTAATGGGCTAATCATTTAAACCCACACTCATGTGACAATCATAGGCTATTTAGAAAATAGCTAGGTAAGCTGATCAGTCACTCTATTCCCAAGAGACTATGCCAAGTCCTTTTACGGCACTTACATATCTTCTAGTAACAGTGCTCGCAACCTATGCGAATGTTGCATCTTATGCAACCAATACTCAATTTTGTCAGTTATAGTATCCTTGACACTATAGCTTAATAATAATTATAGCCAGTATTTCCATAATCCTTAGCAGAATACCCTTATTCCTGGAGATCTCTATCTTCTAAGGTATCCACAGTTAAGACCTTTTTAGATCACTATCCATAAAGTGTTAAGTTCTTAAAGATAAGACTTTGAGATCACCATCTCAAAAATCTTTTTATCTTTGAAGATATTGTTATTACTGCAATCAAGTGTTTTATCTCCTTAGTAGGATTAGTAACAATTACAATTACTACTCCCACTGCCTGGCAGATATCTAACTTTTTTACATATCTATCATACACTCGACTTCTCGTAACTAATGCACAAGGGCAAGTAGTTCTAGCATTTACTTCCTCAACTCTTTGAGGCATTATCCCTTTAGACGGGCCAGTACCATATCTTAAGGGAATGAAGACTTTCTTGGAATTTTCCAGAAAATGGAATATATATCCAAGGTGTACCATTAATGCGACAATTCCAATGCCCTCTTCAATTTTGCTTCTGAACATCTTCAGAACTAAGATCTAAGAGGTATCCTTGAGATCATATCTCAAGGTATGGAATAGGCAGTATATAAAACACTTATTATTATTATCCTTATATCATTCTAAATGATTAGGATATCATCTGCATATAGCATGATGAACACAATGGCACTCCCACAAAGATTAACATGGTACATCAAGATTCTATCTGAAATCGTAACATTTATAATTTCATTAAATCTTATATTCCAACTATAAGAAGCTTGTATGAGTCCATCAATGGAATTACTCAGTTTGCACACCTTGCTTTCCTTATAAATGAAGCCTTGGGGATACAAAATGTGAATATCCTCAAAGAGGTATTCATTGAGGAATACAATCTTGACTCACATCTTGAAAATGCTATAGTCAAGTTGTGTAGCTAGGGTTAGCTATATTCTGATGGATTTAAGCATGGTCATTGAAGAGCAAGTCTCATTGCAAGCGATGTCTTCTTTTCGGTGTGTAGCTCATGGCTACGAACCGTGCTTTGAAGGTCTCTACCTTCTCATCAGGTTCCCTCTTTCTCCTGAAGATCCATTTACACCTTAATGGACCTTACCCATATAGGTGGATCCTCGAGGGTCCATATACAACACTTGTATATGAAGTCTACATTAGACTTTTATTGCTAACATCCATCTTTCCATGTCATGATACTCAGGAGCTTTATGACATGCAGTCCGATCATTGTCAGATTTCTCTGACACATGGAATTCATACTAAAACTCATTTGAAGAGGTATTAGTGGTTCATCTGTGATTGTCCTTTTAGTTTCTGATTTTAGGAGCCTCATTATCTTTTAAAGATTAATTGAGTTCCTTTACTTCATTTTCATCTTGATTCTCATGAGAGTCATCCTCTAAGAATCACATTCTCAGAGATGAGATCTTTTAAGAATCTCAATGTCATAAAGTAGGTATCGAATACCATCCTTTACTTTCCTAATGAAGTAGCACTCTCCAGTGCCAGATTCCAGATTACTTGCATGGAACCTTATTAAGGATATATATTGTAGTCTCTACTACATATATACCTCGAAAATTAATAGATAATTATGCTAATATTCATAATTGATCATATCATGTCACATATGATCCAATTGTATCTCCCTACAACTCTTATTGAGTTTAGGTTTATTAGGAGGAGTGAGCTAGAAATGATATTCATATCTCTATAAGGTATTCTATGAATTCATCTAATAGGTACTGACTACCTAGATTAGATCAAATTCATTTAATCTTCCTTCAAACTTTGGTTCTAAACAAAAATTGTGAAATCTATGAACATTTCAAAGGTTTCTAATTGAAGAGAAGAAATCTCATATCACAAATAATCATCAATAGATATCACATATCTACAATGTTTATTCTGATATAGATGATTCACATACATCAATATGTATGAGATCTTGAATACCCTGACATCTTACACCATTCCAAGGAAGCTTGTATTGGACATTTTACTTTTGAATACAATATTCACAAGTATGTAATATTTTAACCTTTAGACAATCTAAAGTTTCATCTCTTATTAGTCTATTAATCACATTAACAGACAAATGTCCAAGGCTTGATGTCAGATCATTGTCAAATGAACTTCATTCTCCTATTGTTCTATTGAGGTTTAATTTAAGTATTAGAAATGTTAATGTACCATTCATTAATTTTCTAATTTAGTAGAGTCCACCAGATTTTAGATTAGTATCTGAAATATCTCCATGATAACTCTTTATGATAGATCTATTATAGAATTTGGTTTATTTCCAATATTTAGAAATAAACAATGATTATATTTTGATATCTAGGTCATAGAGACATTCTCTAAGACTAAGGGCTCTCCCACTGAAAATAACAAGTCCAACTATCCAATAGAGATTGTTGCAATAATTGCACCAATGTCTATGTAGATGACTATTAAACCTTAAAATCAAATTTTATAGTCTTCTAATACATATGCAACTAATTGGAAGTGTCATTATGAGAATGAGATACAATTATTAGACTTTTATCTTATCCAATAAGAAAGTCAATTTCAATGATTAAATGTAGATTATTCCGATGTACTATCTGAGTCCTTCTCTAAGGATCTAGATAGACTTGATAGCCATACTATCTATACATCAACTTATTGTAGTATTGACATTCATCCAACTATTTGAATGTCATATGGAAGTCACAAAAGTACGGTCAACTCTTTGACTTTCCTTCTTACTCGGGTCCAATCAATGCTTCCATTGTGCTCCCTTTATCTATAAACAACCATTGCTTTAGACGAAGGATCTCTTATCCTGAATTCAAAAGATTTCAATATAAGAGCATTTCAACATTTGTACATGCTTCATTTAATTCATACAATATGAATATTCTGAAGCTTCATGAATAACTAGAGTATAGATAGTAGAATGATGACACTCATCGTATCTACATCCATCTGAACTCTTAAAAAAATTGATTCAGGTAAGTACTCAAACAATTTTGAATACATCATCTCTTATAGAGCTACCATTCTGCATGATGCAGAAAACCACGTCATTCATGATTCGAGATCACATATGTATGCCAGAACATCTTCTTAGAATTTATAAGGATTATTTGACAATTGCAATCATCATCGACATGTCACTTCCATAGTACATTCGATGAGAGATCAGGACTATAGAGACATACGAACCCTAGGGTTGTAATCCTATTGTTTATTTAATTGTCACTCCTCATTATTATGAGGAAACTTGCACATCGCAACTACATACAATATGTGTCCAAATGCATGTACAATATCTTAATCATGGATCCAATCCATGATATTTTACTGGTTATTATTGAGTATATTATTGAGTGGGTTTAATGAAGAATTATCTAAAACAAGAAATTTGCAAAAGTGTATATATATACATATTGTACTTCGATTTAGGAATTTTTATATCAAAGTTGTCATGCCTTGTCAACAATGAAAGTTCATTCCCTTAATCACTTTCAATGCAAGAGATATACTTACTAATATATCTCAAGCAAGATTTGGGATCTCCTTCCTTATTTTTATCACATCCAAATAATATGAGAACCTGTAACTCGAATAAAAAGAAGCAGGAACACATTTTGCCTTGCAAGTCCAACTTGTATCTCCCAATTCGGTCTTTAACACCTAGGCCCACCACGCCTAAGGTGATGTTGACCCGTCAATAATTGAACCAACTGTCAATAGGAATACAACTCTCTATGCACAATCCAATATCACCCTAATAATATGAGGACCCAATATTGGGGTCACTACGCATTCGTCCTTACTCTTCGAGAAGCGAAGAGCCCGATCCAAATGGATTGTATGCAGGAGCTGCCGTTTCGAACAGGCGTCTCTGACATACAATATACTGTGACGGAACCCATCGCCTTGACGGGAGACCATGGATGTCACTTATGTGATCCTCCAACTCTTATTCAATTTTTTAATTAATTATTATGAGTCATATTAATATAGTTAATTCTTCCAAGGGAAATACACATCTATTCATAATACAGTGTTTTTAATTGGATATAATTAACTTAATCACATTAAATTAATTATCAATCCAATTCAATCAACAAACTTGATTTTACTTGAATATATGGTATTATCTCAAAGTACGTATTAATTCAAATTTTTATAATTAGAAAATACATCATGATCTCTCAGGTCATTCCCTACCCGTTGTCATGGCCAATACCGGCGGGAGTGGGACGGACTGCAACTAGTGCGACCCACTACTCCAATGCTCCCCGACTAGACACCGCATCCGCCTCGGGAAAAAATAATGCCGAGCCAATCACTTTGTACTTGAGATGATCATCGGTTATTCAATCGAAATTATACCATATAGTAATAATCAAAATAATTTTTATTATAAGGAAATTTGCTAACCAAATTCACAATCCTATTCAAGCAAGTTGTTTATTGATTGTGTTTCTAATTATGATCTAGATCAAATTTAATCATTTTATTGGTTGAGGTCAAGTCAATTAAGGAAATAATCATCATTAAATATTTCTCAAATATTTTACATAATTATTTCATGAAATTAATAATTAATTTCACTAATTGACAATTGGTTCTTGATTAGGAATGTAATTTCAGCAGTCACTCCTACTTACTAAAATTAACATATCTCAATTAAAACAAATCCAAATTATGCATAATCAGTTTTCAAAGATTTCTAATTTGATTTAGGACAGAAGTTAAGTGATATTTCACGCATTTCTAGGCAGATCAAAACAGTAATTAACTCATTAATCATATTGAGATTTGCAGTTCCCGCAACAATGAATACATGTTCATTAAAACAATCATAGCTCGAGCAAACGGAATCCAAATTACGTAAACTCAGATCCTATGGTTTCCTTATTTAATGGGGAACAAAATCCTAGTGATTAATTCGTGTTTAAACATTTTAAATAGGACCGAATTTATTCACTAAACAGATGTGCGAAAATGAAATGCGACAAAAACTTTCGCAACCTTAACGAACCCAAGTCGTCCTAGGTTTACGGATCGAATCCAAAACCTTTGACCTAAGGCTATGATACCACTTGATGGATATAGAATAATCCTCAAGAGAATCACGGAAGTGTTAGCGTCGTATCGAATACGACGAAGAATGACTAGTCGGACTAGTTGTTCTATGCAGCGGAATTTAAAAATTTTTCATGCGATGAAGCCACACGATCCAAGAACGATTCTCAAATCGTTTCATCTAGAACCACATCAAGCATAAAGGAATACCTCTTTTAGCGTGGTTGATTGAGTGTCTACGAAAAGAGATCTCCTGTCTCAAGTCCGATCTTCGAAGAAGACGCCTGCGAGCACGGGGATGAGTCATGTGATCCTCGCAATCCATGATGTTGATCCAAGCACGGTGATCTCCTGATCTCGTCGCACGAGATCGAAGACCTTCTTCATGAGCGAAGCACTCCAAAGAATATGGAGGACCGAGTAACGTCGAGGTGACGGTGCAATGGCGAAGCGACGATGAGGCTCCTCCTCTAGGGGTTGGTGGACGGCCACCAATGGAGAAGAGGAGAGGATTTGCGTGTGGAAGGAGAGAGAGAGAAAGAGAGAGTTGTGTCTCAAAATCATAACCCTATAGAGCAAGGGGTGCTTCTCTATTTATAGGGATTCCATGGATCACAATCCATGAGACACACCAAATCAATGGATGAGATTGATTTGTGTTTAATCCAATGGTCAAGATTGTTGTTGGTAAAATACCAACAACCAATAATTTAATTTAGATTAAATATAATTGATAAATCAAATATAATTCAATCTCAATTCAAATCATCAAGAATTGGAGATAATGGAGATGGAAATCTCCAATTCCATATGGGGATCATGGACGGCTACCTTTTCCTTGTTGGAATAGGTAGCCGTCCCCACCACATTATGAAATGGGAAATTTTCCTTTGTAATCCAAGTTTACATGACTATATGTATCTCCAATTACAACAACAATTGTTGTAAAAATATTCTACAAAAATAATTCATAATTAATTTTGAGAATATTGCAATCTTACCATTGGAAAATTGTGAATCACATTCACAACCCAAAACAAATAATAATTTACATTTTCAATTAATTACACAATGTGTATACAATACACATCAATAATTAATTAACAAATATAAATCATAATAAGCTCTCTCTAATGCATTATAAATCACATTTATAATATATTATGAATAATTAGCTATTGCTATCCACATTATTCTTATCCGCAATAATAAATCACAATTAATTATATGGGATAAATATCCACATGCATCAATATAATTAAATCACATTTAATTATCAATTTCTCAATGCTTAGCTATAATTCATCTATGGAATCATTCTTGATCCCTTTCAAGAATAATGTGATTTCTCCGCAGATAATTGGAGATAAGGACAGGGTGATTGTATTGTTCCACGTATAGTGACTTGGATGTTGAGATCTCATCTCAAATCTAGATCTCACGGACCTCTCATAGATGCTTGATTAAATTAAGACCGCAAATCTATTCTTCTCATTGAATCTGAATCTCATTCAGATCAATGTCCAATAGTTGGACTAAGATTAGGTTACTTCTCTACTGAGAGGAGTCACTAAAATCCAAACCTGTTTCATCACTCCTTCGGAATGGAAGCATCATGGTTATACCAATCATTTATGATCAAATCACCATCAGGTATTCCTAACACATGTACATCCTGCATACTAGAAGATGTATGATCAACCTGAAGATATATATCAATTTTACGTTGTCATCTTCAGCGTTTAATCATCAAGTATCTCAATCTTGGTCATTGGGAATCAGTATCGATCATATGCTTTCTTAAAGCATATATCATACCTTCAAATTCTTATCATGCTTCCAAAGCATGATGACCATGCATGGAATTTGATCAGTCCCAATACCTCAGGAGTGAGCTCATGTCTCCCGGTTCACATGTGAACCTGTATGATCTCTTTGAGAGATTGTATTACTCATATGCCCTTACATGCACACCAGCTCGTCGGTGTATAGACCTTGGTTAGGTCATCAACCTATTGGTCTACCAAATGCACACACTCAAACATATAGTAACACATCTGTCTCTGGTCAGAGGATGCATGCCTATGATGTGACAGTATTCAACATAGGTCTTTAGTTTTCTCAATCTCGTTAAGTCAACCCTTTGTCTAAACTAATCTGACACCGTTGAATCTCTATTCCCATGCAAAGGACCTGCATCAAGAGGTCGGTCAGATCATCCAATTGAGAAAGGATTACCATCTCCTACTCCGGCTGGAGATCCTCTCTTAGCAATCATTTGATGATGCTTGATGAGCCCTCAATCTAACTCTTTACATATTCATCAAAGCACAAGCCTCTATGATTCAATAATTGAATCAACAGTTGCATGATCATTAAGTCGGCCATAGTACATAACCCTAATTGTACTAAGGGGCCTATTATGCAAATTAGTTATTCTTCATTTCAGAGAAGGGAATGATATTCGCAATAACATTTATTGCGTAATGGCTCGCAGTGGGCTCGCATGTCCAACAATCCCTACTGATGATTCTCCATTTCATCATCTTTATTCTTTCATTTTGGCCTTTAAACCTTAGCTAAATGCATGTAAATAACATTATTTTGCATGAATTAACATTCATTATTTATTATAAAATTGTATAAAATACATTATTTAAAGCCAAAATAAAAGAAAATATAAAAAAATAAAAAGAAATGAAATATTAAAGGTATTTTATGACCCTAATCATCGAGGCCAAGGCATCGTGATGACTGAGTCAACAAGGAATAATGTAGGGGGAGATAAGGATCTATAATGCAAAAAATCCCAAGTTATTTTGTCAAATTTTACAATTTTGGGACCTATTTTATTATTTATTATTTATAATTCTAATAAAGAAACTTTGTACATGAAACTTATAAATAAAAATATATAGAAAAACACAAAATCAATTTCACATAAAAACAGTACAAAGTGTACAATCTAAACTTATAATAAAATTCTAAAACCCAAACTTCCCGGACCCATATCTTCTCCACATGAGCTCAAAATGCACCAAATAAATTTAATTATATAAGTTGTTATTAGAAATTTAATAAAGGTGGTTTCACTTAATTTGGATTCAAGATACAAAATTTAGGTTTTGGACTCCTATTACACTATATACTTGAATAAAATATTCATTTTATTTGTTCTTTATATTTCTCATCATTTTATATTTTTAATTTTTTTACATATTCTTTATAATATTTGTACATATCTAGAATACAAAAAACCCATAAAGAAAACATTAAAATAAAATAATATACAAAACTTCATAGATGAATATACTATACTTGTATCTATACAATAAATATACATATTTATTTAAGTGTACAAAATACATCATAAAAAAATCATAAAAATATTCAAGAGTATTTAAATAAGTTATACATATATAAATTATGTATATAAAATAATAAAATATAAAACACCAAATAAAAATAGAATATTCAAAAGACAGGTTAATATACCTTTGTTTAGACTTATAGAAAGTAACGTGCAATAAATTAAGTCATAAATAAATAAAAACTGGATTAAAATACTACATAAAATAATAAACAATTTTTATTTTATAACTTTTATTTTATATAATTCATTTATTATTTTATTTTATTTATTTATTTTTTCCATTCGGTTTTTTCTTCTAGTGGTCCAGCTGGACCAATAGGGGGCCTCAATTTATTGACCTCAGGTCAGTTCTTCTGACCTGGACCTAGCTGCGTCAGACTAGTTGTGCCCTCCTATCTTCTCGATTTTTCTCTCATAAAACAAAACTCGAGGCCTTATATATCTTCACGAGGTTTGACCATTATTCATCCATGATTCATGCCGAATCAAATCCACCTTCCGTCTCTTCCTCCTGCACTCGCAATCTTTCCTCGAACTCTCTCTCTCCATCCTTCACCTATACAAAACCACCTCCCACTTCCTTCAATTTTCAATTCCCTCTTTGCTTCACCTTGGACCCTCATATTGCGCCCTAGGGCTTGAGCATTGTGACAGGAGGCTCGCCCAGCTGATTTGCAACGAGGAGGACCGAGCTCGAGGTGTTTCCACTCATCTCTACCGCTCGCCGACGTGAGCTCTGATCTCGTTGGCTTAGGCCAACTCAAGGTATCTTTCCAGCATTCTTAGGTAGTTATTAATCTTTGGTTTCTTTTCCTATCTTTGTTTTATACTTTAATCAATAGATTTAGCGTGTAATTAGGACTTAGACTTTGTCAGAGCTCTAGAGCTCCGGTCATCATTTTTCTCCATACTACCCTTGTTCCGCATTTGTCGATCATCCCATTTCTAACCCTTTCACATCTCCATATTTCCCCTTCTCCATTCACCCAGATCCTCTTTGATCTGGTCACCTGAGGTTCATATCTACCACATGTCGTCGAACCACGTCACCCCCTACCATTTCACCTTCGACCTTCACCAAATAACTGACAACACCTTCCCCCTTCCTTTTTCCATGCCTTTTATATCATTTGCAAGTGTTGAAGGGCCTACTGTGAGCCATCTTGATCAAAGAACGAGCTCCAGGTCCTCCGACAAAGCATCGAGCTCCAGTGACCTACCAGTTGTCCTCGGACATCTTAGAGGCATCTGAGAGCTCTAAGGAGGATGCCAGAATTTATAGAGACCTTCAACGATGACACAAGTGGCCAGAGGCTTGAGCATCTTCAATTTCAAACTCATGCAAGGTGAGTTCTTCCTATGATCTTCCAACAACCTTGATTGTCGTCCAATTGAGAGGCATCCTCCAGATTACATAGTTGGCGTCAGATCGAAGAGATCTAGATCGTCGGATCCCCACCTAGGATCTAATCCTAGATGTTGCTGCTGAATTACCATCCATAGCCAACATGTGGATAAGTGGGTGGATCTCTCCCGCATAATCAGGTGTTGTAGGGGGTATTTTGCATCTTTGACCCCAAATTTTTGTTCATATTTACTTAGTCATATAGATTTTTTAAATAGTTTAATAGTTTTGTAATATTTACAAGGAACCCCTTGTGCTTGTTAATCATTGCATTTGTGTCCTTGTTGTGATGAATCTCCATTTCATCAACTTTAGTCTTTCATTCTGGCCTTTAAACCCTAGCTAAAAGCATGTAAATATAATTATTTTGCATTAACTAACATCCACTATTTCTTGTATAAATACTGTATAAAATACAATGTTTATAGCTATAATAAAAAAATAAAGAAATAAAAAGAATAATATGCCAAAGGTATTTTATGACCCTAAACCCCCGAGAACAAGTCAAGAATTGATTTGGTCAACAAGGAATAAAGTAGGGGGAGATAAGGGCCAAAGATACAAAAAAAACCCCATTTATTTATTTATCAATAATACATTTTTGGGACTCATTTTATTCTTTGTTATTTATACCCCAAATAAAGAAACTCTGTACATGAAAGTTGTAGATAAAAATACTTAGAAAAATACAAAATTTACTTCACACAAAAATGATACACTCCGTACATTCTATATTTAGAATAAAAAGCCAAAACCCAAACTTTACAAAGACATATCTTCTAAATAAAAAAAATAAAAATTCACCAAAATTACTTTTATTGCATATAACTTTTAATTAGTTATTTAATGAAGGTAGTTTCATCCAATTTGGAGTTAAGATGCAAAAGTTAGGTTTTGGATCCGTATTGTATAGTTTACCTGAATGAATTCATTTTATTTTTATATTTTTATATTTTTATAAATTTTAAATATTATTTATAATATATGTACATATTTAGAATAGAATAAAACCATGAAGAAAACACAAGAATAAAATAGTCTATATAAATACATAGATGAAATACCTATACTTATACCTATGTACAATATACCTCTATTTATTTAAATGTGCAAATAATATCAGAAAAAGACAATAAAAATATACTTATATTTATAAAAATAAGTTATAAATATATAAATTAAGAGAACAAAATAATAAAATAATAAATGCAAAATAAAAATAAAATATACAAAATAAAGGTTAATATACCAATGAATAGACTTATGAAGAGTAACTTGTACTAAATTAACTCATAAAAGCAAATAAAAATCATATTAACATACAACACAAAATAATAAACATTTTTTATTTAATAATATAGAATTAATTAATTCATTATCTATTTAATATCGATTTTGCAAAAAATTTTCCTATCGAATTTTCTGCTTGGTCCACATGGACTAACTAGAGACAAACCTAGTTGACCTGGGTCAACTCTTTGACCCAGGCCACCTAACCACCGAACAGAGTAGACACCCCATCTTCTCCCCTATTTCATGGACGTTTGATCACTCGAATCGACTAGATTTTTCACAAAATATTCAGAGATAATCCCTAATACACGCCTCATCTTAAAATTCCATGTACATATCATAGATTTGTCTGAAATCGTCGGTCAATAAGGACTCATCTCCATGCTTATAAATAAGACCTCCTCTCTTCATTCCTGATTTGATTCTTCTTCAAGCCCATGAACCCCTAACCCCATGTGTATGCTCCCTGTGATAGAGAGGGTAACCCTCAGAGTCCAAGCAGTGCGAGGAGGTAATGAGACGATCCATGACAACTCTCCGGCCACCTCTGCTCCCTGGGGTGACAACCAAGAATGAGCTATGCCCTTTTATCATTCCTAGGTTAGGTTTAGCATTAGATTCATTTTATGTATTTTATTTAGTGATTTAAGTTGTTGTTTAGATTAAATTTAAGTTTAACCCCTCGCCGGAGCTCTAGAGCTCCAACCACTTCTATTTCGATGTGAACTAACCCGTTCCGACTCCTCCTTGTCCTCATCATCTTCCCTATCACACGTTCTTTCATTTCATGCATTCGATCACCTTTGATTCACTATGAATCAGAGGACCAGAGCTGCTCCTCCACCATTCACCACAGCTAATCTGCCCGCTTCATCCCTCATTTGAATCCAATCATTAAAAGACTAGGGACCATCGCCTGAGTTCGCTTTGTCTAACCCTGCAGCTCCATGTCCAACTGAGGCCCATCTGGAGCCAATTCAATCCCAAGAAGATCACCTAGCGTGCCTACTTTCTTTAGACCCCTAGAGTTCCAACACCGTGCTACGGAGCTTCAAGTGCATATCTGGAGGTACAGAACGATAAGACGAAGCTATTCAACCTATCCTCGGCCCTGGAGATGGTCGGAATCAAGTCAAAATCAAATTGAAACTCGGAAGCGCATGCCTTCTTATCTGTTGTTCCATTCTACCCCACAACCGTCCTATCAAGAACGAAATGCCAGATGGAGCAGCCATCGTTGGATGGAGCAGCGCAGAACCATCAGATCGGCACCCATCTAACGTGGAATATCATTGTCAGATCTCGATCGTCTATGTATATAAGTGACGTGCATAGCACTGTTCATCGACACATGTGTGGGGGTTAATTTCATTGGTACCCCTATTTTTTTTAATTTTGTTATTTTAGTATTTAAATTCGTATCTGGAGTGTAAATAGTTTTGTAAAAATTGCATAAGATCCCTCACATCTGTGTGTATTTACATCAATGTCCGTACCGACTTACGTCACGTGCCTCCCCTCGTGAGGTGGGTAATTTGCAATAATGCCCTTGCAGCAACTTCTATTTAGAATTAGTCCTAAAAAGTGCATATTCAGTGTATATTTTTGTGGAAAAAATATATGTAGGGCCCATACTTTTATGTATTTGCAAAATAGCCCTTCTAGGGTGCGTTTCATTTTTTTATAGAAAAATTACATGTACGCCTCTGTATTTTATTTTAGGGTTCTGGAATGCATGAAAACTTATCGATAATTACAAATATGTCCCTATTAACGCATTTTTTTATTTACTTGTTTATTTTTGTTAAAAACACCTTCTGTTTGTATTTAATTTTGGATAAATACATGTAAATGCCTTGGATGATATATCGTAATGCTCTTATTTTTAATTTATCTTTTTAAGCATTTATGTATTTATGAAAATTCAAATAGTGAGCATTTTGTCCCTGTTTGTCTATAAAAATTCCAAAAAAAGTTAAAATGCCTTAAAAATTACAAGAGAGATATATGATTTTTATTATAACCTATATTAATTCCGGATCAAAAATCTCTAAAAATCGAAACAGAAATAGACTAAAAATTAAAAAGCACCAAAATCCAGTAAAAATGAGAAATACCACCAAAAATTAGAAAAATGTCTATTTCATACCTGAATTCTCTATATATTTTACATGTATATTAAAATTGATTTGAGGAATTTTGGACTTTATTTCCTATTTTTAATCTCCAAATTGTTTAAACCTATAATTTAGTCCATGTTTTGGGATATTTTTAACTTTAAAAATTCATAAAAATATACAAAAATTCCAAAAAATAAAAAAATAGTAGAAAAATATAAAACCCAAATCATTTTATTTTCCATAATTTGATTATTTTTAGTAGTATATTACAAGCCTATTATATACATATATATATATATATAAAAGAAAAAGGAAATAAAAAATCAGAAAATATAAAAATGAACAATATATATTAAATCAAAAGTCAAATATATATAAATATATATAGATTTTGTTGTCTCTATCTCTTTTAGCTCTACCTATATGTGTATATATCTATATATATTAATATATATAACTTATTATTATTATTAAATCGTCTATATTAATATATACACTATTAATTTATTTAGAACAATACACACACAAACATACTCTCATATATTTTAAAATTCAAAAATCCACATAAAAAGACTTAAATGATAATTATGTACAGAGATTCATATATTAGAAATAATCATAGGCTACCTAGATTGCTCTCTGTGGTTTGACCTCTTCATGCTTACATGCTATACATTTTTGTTTATAGAGTATAATAAATTGTGCCTCACATTTTTGGCTCATCATCGCTTATTTATACATTGTGGGTACTTGTTGATCGGTTGGGGTTTCTCGTTACTAGGGAGCAACCAGTGTAGCCTAATTTGTATATAATTTTCTTTTATTCATTTATTCATTTATTTCCTTGTACAAAATTTTCTATCTCTTTCTAACTTTTAGTCACTTCATTTCTCATTTTGTTTGAATACATTATTTGATTAATTGTGCTAATACGACTCTTTTATTCTGATTGTTGCGAGGGCCCGCTATGCTAGGACAAGCTCTTAGGAGGACGACACAGCCAAACAAGGTGGAGATTGAACTTCCTAACGTGACTAGTTGGAGAGGCATCAAACATAGCAAGTTGACCAATTAGCATAGATTCTTAGTTTTGTATTTTATTTTATTTTTTTAAGAGAAATGACTCATTCATTTATTCATCATTAATTGTAATAATTATGGACTTGGACACTACTATACACTACGAGGTCCATTGTCCTAGTAATTGTTCACCTGTGGCCTCGTCGTGGTTTCTCGAGTTTTTGTCGCTTTGTTTTATTTATTTCACCATGTTTTGAGTTTTCCACCTTTCTTTTTATTTGTTTTGTGTGCATGGAGCCCCTAGACTTTAGGTTTGCTTGCATCCGTAATTAGGTCCAAACCCTAATAAGAAATATGTATCTATAGTCTCTTACGTTTGGATCTAGTCAAAATAATAATGGTTTTAATTACTTAGACTTGAACCCATGTGCCGAGAGAGCCTTCATACTGCATTGTCATGACCCATTGTGGAGGGCACCAGGATGTCTCAAAGACCGAACTCTCAGGTTCCTTTTCTAAGTAATTAACATGTGGTTCTTCACGATTAACAACATCTATTGTTTAGGGCGATTTTGTCGATTGCTCACCATTATATGGATAGGTAAAAATTCTGCTTTGCATACCACATTGAGAGAGTTGGGAGCACTATAAGTCCTCTAAATCTACATACATCATTAGTTCAATGATGAGATTTCCATCATCTTATCGACTTGCATGACTTTTTCGCTATCTCCCACTAATTTTGAGCACCTAGGACTTAAACGAAAATCTAAAAAATCGTTAGGCACTTATATGCAAAATATCCAAAAAAGTGAAAATAAAAAATCTAAAATAAAGGGGATTGCTAAATAAACTTTGATCTTAATTAAAATCTATAATGGAATCCATTTCCTTGGGTTCATAAAGCCCTCATTATTTTCAGGTACCTTATGAGGGGACCAAAACACCTCCCATGAGCTAGGCACGACCCACTAAGAATTAGAGCCCAAAACACAGTCTGTAACTTCCTTGTGTATCTCTTGGATTTTCGAAGTATTGGTGCTTCTATCGTACACGACCGAGTAGGGCCCTGTCATCGATGGTGTTCCTACCTTGTGTGGAACATCGACTTGGTCCGAAGTATTGATCTTAGGCCATGGTCTTCCGGGTGTGTCTGTCTCATTAGTTTGCGTCCAAGTAGGTCCTTGCACGGTCACAGGTGATTCCATTGCGAGTGAGGTTTGAAGTAGTGGATTCGTCTCTTGGCTTCCTCCATCTTATTCTTCGGTAGAGTAGGGGTCCAGGAAGGGTTACAAGGAACTCAAAAAGTGCAAACTACATGTTACAAAGGAAGAAGACAAGTACAACATACTTTTCTAGCAGTATTCTCGCTCATATAGGGATAGCATTTAAGGACTTGTTTAAAGATATGCCTGAAATAACAACTCTAAATATGGAAATATAAAAATAGTTTATCCTTTATGACTTTACATTGTATTGAGTTGGTGAACCCAATTTATTATTGTGTTTGTATGGATCTAGATTAAGGTTCAAAAATCAAGTCTCTCGTGCCTGCACAAATGTTGTTATATATGTCTTCTCTTTGAACCCCTACTCATTTCGAGCCTTTCTACTATTTTACACTCTTTTTTTATTCCTCGTTGACAATTGTATCCTTTTTTCTACATCGATCCTCTCTTTCTTCACGATGATAATCCATGGATGATTTAGTAGGGACTCTGCCGACACCTACATTGATTCCATGGACTCGACATCATCAATAATTCGAGGTGATTCCTGAGAGTAAGTTCGTACCTTGCAAACCAATCTTCAGAATCCTCATCTTCTTTCCTTTTTCCTTTATCTCCTAAAAAATCAGGACCACTCTTGTCCCACTTACGCCCGTTGCGAATGGAGGTAAATTTCATCTACATATTTTACTCCATTCACAATCATTTGGGACTGACCCTAATCTCAAAGTCACCACAGCATCTGGCATTCAACTCCATGTGGTCATATTGGGATTCTCTTGTATTGTAGATAGATGCCAATCCCAATCTTGGATCCCAAAACAGAGTTCTTCTCTTCAGAATCAAACTTAGAAAGGGCTCCTCAAGGAAAGGACAAAGGGCAACAACTGCCCTAGTCAAAAGGGTCAAGTGCACAACCAGAACCTCGTGAACACTTAGGTGATGGCTTCTATCCAAACCATCCAGCAATAGCTGATAGAACAAGCCCTCGTGCATACTGCATTTCAAGATATGTTGAATGACGTGACGAACAGACCAGGAGGAGAAGGAGGTGGAGAAAGACCCCATGATGATACAGAATAAGAAAAAGAATTGAGGAATGGGATCCCTAAATTGACTGAAGGAGACATATAATCTTGGAGATATCTAGATGATCGTGTGAATTTGCACCCTCCAGTCCATGTTCTGTTCGAGCTAAACCCCATTTACTTGCTCTTCTACCGACTTTTCACGGGAATACCAATGAGGAACCATACATTCACATGCATCAATTCTCTCGCATCTATAGAACCACCCACTATCCTAGCATTCCGTTAGTTGTAGTAAAGACGATTGCATTACCCTTCAGTCTACAAGACAAGGCCCTATACCGGGTAACCATTTGGGAAAGGTTGTGACAACCTGGGAGGAACTTAAATCTACGTTCCTTCACAAGTATTACCCTCTCAGTTGGCTCAACCATATGCGAGCCATGATCAACAACTTCACTCAAGCTATCCACGAGTCCATTCATGAAGCATGGGAGCGATTTATTGAGCTGCAGGAGAAGTGTCCCCACCATGAGATATCGAAGACTAGTTTTGTCCAACACTTCTTTGGGTGCCTGAATGGAGAGAGACAAAGACTAGTTGATGCTACCTATGGGGGAATCCTACTTCAACAAGGATGAAGATGTAGTCTGACAGATCTTTGAAGAAATGGTTGAAGGAGAGGATGCCCTCTCTTCATCTCATGTATATCAAAGACAACCCCAGGTCCTCCACAAGCCAGCCCACTTGGCAGCATCTCTTGAGGCAGAGAGAGATGAGACCTCCAACCTTAGCATCATTGGGGGTCATCTATCTAAGGTCGACATTATGGAGAAGCGATCACAGGATCTTGAGGGGTTCGCTGTGATCGAACAGAGGATGCAACACTTGGATAAGCTTGACCAAATCACAAAGAAGTTGGAGCTACTGGTGGGCACCATAAGCTCATGCTAGTTAGTGATACAATTGTTAGAGACCCCCTGCTATGAAGAAAGAAGAACCATCACTTCCACAACATCCTCAGCAAGGTCTACAACACCAGGTGATCCAACATGTGTACTATGTACAGGCACCCGAGCAGGCCTTACCACAACAACAAATGGTGGTCTACCATCCAGACTACTTACCATCTTCAGATCCATCATTCCCACCACCACCCCTTACCAAAGAAGTCAATGGTGTATGGAGCAATGACACACACTTGGCCCGTCCCGTTGGACAACCCCAGGGCTAGGCACCAGCCAACTGGTCGTACCACCAACCTCAGGATGGCCACTTTGCACAGTCCTCTCAGCCTCATTATCAGCGTCACCAATCCTCACAGTACCATAATAATTGGAGACAGTCGCAGCAATACCCACAACCGTCGTACCGTCGGCACCAGTTGTACCATCAGTACGCGGTTGTACCTCAGAAGCAATACCCCCCTCCATACCAACAATATCGACTTCCTCCTCCTCGACAACAATATCAGTAGTCCCAACCTCAGCCTCCCCACCAACAGTCATTGCGTGGTCAACACGCTTAATCTTATGAGGCAGTTCCTATGAACCCGAGCCTTCATTGCTTGGCCCAACTAGTAAAAGACCTAGCAGAGATGACAAGGAAGCTAAATGACCTAACGATCGCCAAAACTCCTATCCCATCCCATGTCGAAGCTAATCCCAATCATTTCAAGAGAAAAGAGCAGGTAGAATGTGATGTCCCATCTATGCCTGTAGAGTTAGATGATTGGGACTCTGCTTTGTCAAATGCTGTTACACTCAGGTGCAGTAGGCCCTTGCCTCTGTCTGCCACAATCAAAGGGAAGAATAAAGATTCATCACGTGAACCGTTGTCTCCTGCATCTGAGAAAGAAGAAGAAGGAGGAGGAGCCTTGCCAGCTTTCAGTCGCCACCATCTCCATCAGCAAAAAAGAACAAAAAATCAAAATAATAAAAAAACCAAAAAGAAGTTTGTAGTCGAAGTGAAGCTATGTTAACCATGGAGGATCCAACGCTAGCACCCGATCCAACTCCAGTAGATGAAGAAGAGACTACAGTTTTTGCACGTCCACCAGCAGCAACACCATCATTTACAAATTGTACACCTTTTTGCAGTCTGGATGTATTGAATATTGTGGAAAAGAATTCTGTTGTAAATAAGAACAATGCTTTTGATTTTAGTTCTATAAATATTCCCTCTTCTGATGCAATAGAGAGATCCCAAAAAAATGTTAAAAGAAAAAAGCATTGTCTGATCCAGGTGTTGTGGACTTTCTCAAAAATGTAACTGTTGAGATACCATTGATTCAAGCCATGGAATACATGCCCGCTGTGAAGAAGGACTTAAAGGAAGCGTGCACAAATAAGAATCATTCGAACCGCAACAATAGATTCCAGCAAGTTGAGAATCACGTCCTTACCATGGCTACAATTGCAGCCATCAGCAACCTCTTCAAAAGAAGCCTAAAAAAGGAGCACCTTTGGTCAGATGTGATATTTTTTTATCAAGTCTTCGAGCAAACCCTGTTTGACAGCGACTCTTCCATCAACATCCTATCCTCATCATTACTGCAAGAATTCAGGCTGGGTCCACTCAAGCAAACATGCATGATCCTTCAATTCACTGATCGATCCATCAGGCGACCCTGAGGTCTGTTGGAAGACATTATCGTAAAGATGCAGGACATGAAGATTCATGTTGATTTTGTAGTCCTTGATATGGACTCTCCTGCACCATTACTTCAGACCCCAATTATCTTAGGACGACCATTCTTGTGTACTGCAGAATTCATGGTTGACTATGGATATGGGAAGATCATGTTCAACTCGAGCAACCACAGAGTTACCGTAGACATGTTTAGTGTGCCGAAAGTTGTATCTGATGAAAGCCATGCAACACCGTCTAAAGTGGGCTGTGACTTTATTATAGGAATCAAAGATACAAAACTCTCTCTTTAATGATGCATGGACCCTAGAATTCCTCTCTTATGAGGAGGACCAGGAAAGCACCGTCGACACAAGCTCTGATATGACTTGGTAGGAAGATTCCAATTTGCTGATGCATATATTTGATTTAGAAGATTCATTCCAATCCGAATATGATGATTTCATTGCAGATTTGTTCGGCATCTTATCAATTGAACCACAAGTCACTGAGGTGAGCAGTACCTCTAAATTGTTGGGAGAACATCCACCCACAAGCATAGTTTTTGAAATGACTGAGAAGCATGCTAGAACAAAATCGGTTGAAGCCATTTATGGCAGGCCTAAAGCATGCCTTCCTTGAGGGTACAAAGAATATGTATCCAACCATTATCAATAGCAGGCTGATCCTGGACCAAGAATCTCAATTTCTCGAGGTTCTAGAGAAAAACGGCAAGGCACTTGGTTGGCATGTATCATACTGCTGCGGGATAAACCCTGCTTTGTGCTCAAACCATATTTACTTGGAAGAAGATCCCAAGCCATCCCGAGAGTTTCAAAGAAGACTGAACCTAAATTTGCGGGATGTAGCCATGAAATAAATCACGAAATGGTGTGACACATGCTTCATTTATCCCATCTCCGATTCAAAATGGGAGAGCCTCTACATGTAGTTCTAAAGAAAGCTGGGCTCATGGTGGTCATGAACGACATAGGAGAGGACATGTTTACTCGTGTACCGACATCTTGGTGGGTATGCATTAACTACCACCACCTCAATACAACAACAAAGAAGGACAACTTTCCCTTTCCATTGTTGATCAAGTTCTAGAGAGATTAGTCGGTAAAGAGTTCTTCTGCTTTCTCGATGGGTACTCCAGGTACAACCAAGTCGTAATCACCCCAAAAGATAAAAGAAGACTATCTTCACTTGCTTGCTCGGCATATGCACCTTCAAGAGAATTCCCTTTGGTCTGTGCAATGCTCCTGCTACATTCTAAAGATGCATGCTAGTAGATTTTGCCGATATGGTTGGAAGTTTTCTTGAGGTGTTCATAGACGACTTCTCCATCTATGGATACAACTTCGATGCCTATCTTGAGCACCTGGATAGAGTACTTTAGAAATGTCATGAAGTCCGTCTTGTGTTATCCTAGGAAAAGAGCCACTTCACGGTCACAGAAGGATTTGTGTTGGGTCATGTCATTTCCAAGCATGGCATGGAAGTCGACCTCGCAAAAGTGGATGTTATCAACAATCTTATCCAATCGCATTTCCCGACCTCTCACAGAATTGCTATGCACGGAGACTGAGTTTAATGTTGATCAGTAGGTTCTCTTTTCATTCAATCAATTGAAGGAGCTAATCACTCAAGCTCTAGTCCTACAACAACCAGATTGGTTTCTACCCTTTCACATTATGACAAATGCGTTAGACATTGTAGTTGGGGTTGTTCTAGGATAAAGGAAAGACAAGGCGCTCTATGCCATTCCCGATGCCTTCAAAATGATAAACGAATCTAAGAGAAATTACACTGTCAAAGAGAAGGAATTTTTAGATGTGGTATTCACCCTTGAGAAGTTCAGATCCTATCTACTAGGGTTTAAAGTCACCATCTACACAAACCACTCTGCTATCCGGTACTTACAACAAAAGAAGGATCCCAAGCGAAGACTAATCATGTGGATCCTTCTCCTCTAGGAGTTCGATTTGGAGATCAAAGACAAGCCTAGAGTTAAAAATGTGGTATCAGATCACCTATCTAGAATTGAACAACAAGAGCCTCCACTAAGCATTGCACCCATCACAAACACCTTTCGTGACGAGTCCATTCTTGCCGTGGATTTACACCCTTGGTATGCTGATATTGTGAACAATCTCGTTTCTGGTTTAGTCAGAAAAGATTGGATGAAAATCAAGAAGGATGAATTCTTGTCCACTATACATTTCTAACAATGGGAAGACCCACTCATATTTAGGGAAGGAGCATATTGCATTTGGTGATGATGCATCCCTAAGGAGGAGCATTATAGTGTCCTCGAGCATTGTCATTCGCTCCAATCTGGTGGACACCACTCTGGAGACAAAATGACATCAAAAGCACTGCAATGTGGCCTCTAGTGGTCAACACTATTTACGGATGCTGCAACTTATGTGAAGCACTATACTCACTGTCAGAGATTGGGATGCACCCTTAAAGTAAAGGATTCAATGGCCTTGAAATTTATTCAGATTTCAGGTGTGTTAATTCATGGGGAATTGATTTCATGGGACCCTTTCCCCATAATCAGGTATTTGAGCATGTCCTTCTTGTCATTAGCTACATTCATCGCTAGGTTGAAGCTATTCCCTCATTTCGCTAACAACCGCACCGTATGCTGATTTCTGAAAGAGAACATCATCTCGCAATTCAGGATTCCGAAGATTATGATATTAGACGGTGGTAGTCACTTCATTAACAGACATGCCAGAAAGTTAATGAAGGAGTACGACATTGAACATCAAGTCGCACCTCCTCATCATCCCTAAACCAATGGCATGATGGAATTATCAAACAGAGAAATCAAGATGATCCTATAGAAGCCTGTGAAGGTGGACTTAAAGAATTGGTCCCAACTCTTGGAATTTGTCCTTTGGACATACATAACTGCTTACAAGTCTCCCTTAAGCATGTCTCCCTGTCATCTTGTGCATTGAAAGCCATGCTATCTGCCTGTAGAACTGATCCACAATCATTATAGGCAATCAATATCTACAACTTGGACTCATGAAAAGGTGGTCAGAAAAGGAAGGAGGATCTGAATAAGCTCCTGGAATTCTGAGACTATGCGTATGATAACACCTTGATGTACAAGGAGAAGCTTAAACACTAGCATGACCAGCACATCAGACGAAAGACCGTCGAGACTGGACAGAAAGTGTGGCTATTTGACGCAAAGCTGAAGATATTTCTGAGCAAATTAAAGAGTAAATGGACATGGCCATTCAGAGTACACGAAGTGTGTGACAACAGAAGCATTATGATATCAGATTTGTCACCTAAGACACAACCATTCATCGTCAACGTTTAGTTATTGAAGCCGTACCTTGAGCATGACACTTTCTTGACCGTTGTCGATTCAATTCAAGTGATATGCAACGAAGAAGCCTTGACAACCTCAACAACATTGACAGATTCAGATAATGTTACTCAAAAACTGTTCCTCTAGTTTTCTTCTTTTCTTCTTTTCGATTGTATTTTCTATTTTCTACTTTGTTTTCCTCACTCATCACTTCTATACTCAGAATATACTTCATCCTAAGTATAAGGGGGATGAATGACTTCCTATGTTCATTCTCTGATCCTCTCACCTGTCTTCTCTCCTATTGTCATTTTCTTCTATACTTAGGGATATTTAACCCTAAGTAGAGGGGGGAGACAGACTGAGTTGTGATTTGTTCATACCCACCCTCGACCCTCCCTGCCTTGTGTACAATCTGCTTTACTTAGGATTATTTGATCCTAAGTATGGGGGGACGGTCGACTTATCATTCCTTCGTTCATTATTCTGTAGTCACTGTAGTATAGGCTCTCTATTTAGTACGATTATTTTTCTCTTTAATCTATGAGGACATATCTCAAGCTAAGTATAGGGGGGTCGTATATACATTGTATATACTTTAGCCATAACTCTTACTTTCGTATTTTCAAAAAGTATGGCTAAAATACGATTAATTAACTGTAAGGTACATACTTGTATAAAA
This sequence comes from Ottelia alismoides, assembly GCA_037367405.1. Taxonomy (NCBI): domain Eukaryota; kingdom Viridiplantae; phylum Streptophyta; class Magnoliopsida; order Alismatales; family Hydrocharitaceae; genus Ottelia; species Ottelia alismoides. Next base: position 1,097,952 of record JAZKJV010007409.1, on the reverse strand, counting down.
TCCATTAAAATTCTTTGTATATACTGATTAATAAATCAGGTAAAAATGTTTTGTAAAAATTTATAAAAATGGTTTGGAAAATTCTTTGAAAAATATTTTGAAAACTATTTGGAAAATATTTTTTAAAATATCTTCAACTACGATAAAAAAGATTTTGTTTGTAAAACTTTATTTTCTTTATGTGAAATAATTTTTTTTGAAAATCTATTTGCAAATGGTTAGGAAAATGGTTACAAAAATAATTTGAAAAAACTATACACACTGTTTGAAAAATCTTTGCAAAATGATTTTTAAATTTGTAAAATGCTTGTAAAAAATATTTTTCGAAGTAGCTTGCAAAATAAAGTTTTCAAAATGTTTGAAAAAAATCTATTCAAATTATTTTGAGAACTATGTACATAATTCAAACAAATAAATATTCCCAACAAATCTTGTATGTACAATCCTGCAAACTCCTATAACCCAACCCTAGTAAAAAAAAGGATGCACGCCTGAGTAAATAGCTGCACATTCTACCTTTTTGTTCTGAAAAAACTATTGTTTTTGTTTAAATTCCCTAAAAAAATGCAAAATTTAAAACCCAAAAACATTTGCAAAATATTTTCAAAAATTGCATAAAAATTTTCAAAACTTTTTCAAAAATCTATAAAAAGTTCAAAACTAGAAAATTGCATCACAAAAAAATATATTATCCTGCATTAGCATTCACATCTTTTGCAATAACATAGACGATTGAACAAGTCCAAACAATGTTTGCTATTGGAACTTGTAAAATACCTGAATACACTTAATTTTATAGGAACCCATTGAGGAGTGGAAGTGGAGATATTTCAGGTCGCCTTGACTTAATTCTTTAGGTTCCATAAGACTATGTTCATGAGTCAATCTGACATGCTTAAATAGAACACTTCATATCATCTGTAAGACTCTTGAGACAATGACTTGATTAGAAACCTCACCCCTAGCTCTTAACTCAACTCAGATGGATTGCTGAAAAATCTTCGCGTCTAAGTTAGGGCGATGCAAGGTCGCTTCGTCAAGGGTGGCTCAGGAACTATTCTTGGGGATTGCCAACACCGATACTCTAACCCACTTCTTTTTATAACAATGATATCTAAATACTGGACATGGATTGAGACAATGCTTCAGATGAGGAATGGTCTACCGATTCAACTTTTTTCCAAAACCCCAAATAAAATGGGTGGAACAAAAGATAGTATATCGAATGGGGTATAAGCAAGAATGCAGAAGCTATGTAAGTCAAAGAAAATATCCAAACAAGCCTATATCGAAAATTCCACAAAAAATTGAGCTTCATAAAAAGCATGCTTCTTGGTGAAGAATCAATTACATTGGCCGACTTCACAAGAGAATCAAGACTACAATGGTCCATTCACACTTCTTTTCCCATTCTTCTAAATTCCCCCCCCCCATTCAGTTGAAAAGATCGGGAGTACCTGATCTTAGAAGGGAATATCTGACTCGACGAGGACAAGTTATCAGAATAATTGATACCATGATGTTTTAATGGTTTTATCTAGAGATAGCTGAACATGTTCACATACATGATTCTATTACTTCAAGGTAGCAAGAGTATGCGACCGAGAGGATGGTTCTGACCTGGTTGTGAATTGGAATGAATGAAAGGAGTATGGAACCTAAGGGTTGTTATGTCACACTTCCTGACTTCCATGTGGTTCCGACCACACCATTAATCCAAAGGCCTTCTCTGAGCTCCAAACATGGACTTTATTACAAACAAGTTTAAAAGTCAACAATTATTTTAAGTTATTGCCTTTTTCTTTTCTTTATTTTTATTTTCTGCGCTCATTGCATAATTGTTTTCTAGGGACTAGCAAGGGCAAGTATAGGAGTGGTAGTGAATCTCCATTTCAACACCTTTATTCCCTTCTCTTTGGCCTTTAAACCCTAGATAAAGCATGTAAATATCATTATGTTGCATTAATTAACACCCACTATTTCTTGTATAAATATTGTATAAAATACATTGTTTAAAGTCAAAATAAAAGAATAAAGACAAGAAAAGAAAAAGAATAAAATCCCAAATGTATTTTATTACCCTAAACCCCAAGACCAAGTCAAGAATTGTTTTAGTCAACAAGGAATAAAGTAACGGGAAATAATGGCCAAAGATACAATAGAACCCCATTCAATTATTCATCAATAATGCATTTTGGGACCCATTTTATTCTTTATTATTTATACCTCAAATAAAGAAATTCTGTAAATGAAAGTTGTAGATAAAAATACATAAAAATATAAAATTTATTTCACACAAAAATAATGCACTGCATACATTTTATACTCAGAATAAAAAGCCAAAACCAAACTTTCTAGACCCATATCTTCTCAATAAAAATCAAAATGCATAAAAATCATTTTAATTTTCTGTAACTTTTCATTATCTACTTAATGAAGGTGGTTTCATGCAATTTGGAGTTAAGATGCAAATGTTAGGTTTTGACCATTATAATATAGTTTACCTGAATAAAATATTCATTTTATTTATTCCTTATAATTCTAATAATTTTATATTTTGTAATTTTGTATACATTATTTATAATATATGCACATATTTACAATAGAATAAAAGCATGAAAAAACACAAGAATAAAATAGTCTATATAAATACATAAGTGAAATACCTATACTTATACCTATATACAATATACCTCTATTTAGTTAAGTTTGCAAATAATATCAGAAAAAATATAATTTTATTTATAAAAATAAGTTATAAATATATAAATTACGAGACAAAATAAAAAATACAAAATACAAAATAAAATATATGAAATAAAGGTCAGTATACCAATAAATACACTTGTAAAAGTAAGCTGTAATAAATTAACTCATAAAAATAAATAAAAAAAATATTAGAATACTACACATAATAACAAACATTTATTCTTTTACAACCTAAAATTATTTAATTGAATATCTATTTAATATTAATTTTACCAATAATATAGAATTTTCTGGTTGGTCCACGTGGACCAACCAGAGACAAACCCTAGGTGATCTGGGTTAACTCTTTGACCCAGACCACCTAACCACCTGACAGAGTAGACATTCCGCCTTCTCCCTTATTTCCTAGACATTTCATCACTCACATTGACTAGAATTTTTATGAAATTTCTTCGCAGAACATCCATAATAAATGCCTAATACTAAAACCCCATGCACTTATCATTGATTTGTTTGAAATCGCCGGTCAATAAGGACCCATATCCATGCTTATAAATAAGATCTCCTCTCTTCCTTTCAAATTTGATCCTTAACCCATTGAACCCTGGCCCTATGTGTGCTCCCGGTGACAAAGAGGATACCCCTCGGAGTCCAAGCAGTGCGAGGAGGCAGTCCACGACGGCTCTCCAGCCACCTCTTCTCCCTGGTGTAACAACCAGGTATGAGTTGTGCCCTTTTATTATTTCTAGGTTTGGCTTAGTGTTAGGTTCATTTTATGCCCTTTATATAGTGTTTTAATTACCTGTTTATATTAGATTTAAGTTTAACCCCTCACGGAGCTCTAGAGCTCCGGCCACCCCCCATTCCGTTGTGAACGAACCCGTTCCAACTCCTCCGCAGCCTCATCTTCTTCCCTATCGAAAGTTGTTTCATTTCATGCATTCAATCACCTCTTATTCACTATGAATCAGAGGCTTGGAGTTTGTCCTCCACCATTCACCGCAGCTCCTCTTCCCGCTTCACCCCCCCCCCCTTCAAATCCCATCAATAAAAGACCTGGGATTGTCTCCCGTGTCCCCTCTGTCTAAAGCAATAGGTCGCCATCCAAATGAGGCTCATCTAGAGCTATTTCGATACAAGGAAGACCCCCAGGTGCTCATGCTTTCTCGTGATCCCCAGAGCTCCAACACCGAGCTTTGGATCTTCAAGTGCATATCTTGAGGTGCAGAACGAAGGGACGGAGCTACGCAAACTATCCTTGGCACTGGAGATGGTAAGAGTGAGCTCTACATCAAATTGAAGCTCGGAAGGGCAAGCCTTCTTACCTGTTCTTCCAGGCTACCCCACAATTATCCGATCAAGAATAAAATTCTAGATGGAGCATCCACCATTAGTTGGAGCAGCACAGAACCGTCGGATCATCTGGTGGGATCTAATGCCACCCATCCAATGTGAAACATCATCGTTAGATCTTGGTTGTCCATGTGGATAAGTCACATGCATCGTACCGTTCATCAACGTGCCTTTAGGGGTAAATTTCATTGATACCCATGTTGTTTTTATTTTCTTATTTTGTTATATAAATTCATGTCTAGAATGTAAATAGTTTTATAAACTTTGCAAAAGACCCCTCACATCTGTGGGTATTTACATTTATATCTGTTCCATCTCACCTCCGTGCCTCCCCACATGAGGTGGGTAGTTTGCAAAAATTCCCTTACAGGACCATGTATTTAGAATTACTCCTAAAAAGTACATATTCAGTGTATATTTTTGTGGAAAAATGTATAAAGGACTGGAACTTTTATGTATTTTCATAAAGTCCTTCTACGGTGCGTTTAATTTATTTATTTTACAGAAAATTTACATGTACATGCCTGTATTTAATTTTAGGGTTATAGAATGCATGAAAACTTCTTGATAATGGCAAATAGGTCCTAGTCAGCACTTTCATTTTTATTTACTTATTTATTTTTGTTAAAAATGTCTCATGCTTGTATTTAATTTTTGAAAAATGCTTAGAAATTCGTTGGATGATATACCGTAATGTTACTATTTTATTTTGTAGTTTTAGGTATTTATGTTTTTATGAAAATTCAAATAGTGAGAATTTTTTCCCTTTATAGCTATAAAAATTCCAAAAAATATTAAAATACCTTTAAAAGTTACAAAAGTATTATGTGATGTTTATTAAGATATATGTTAACTCCAGACCTAAAATCTCTAAAAATATAAAAAGAAATGGACTAAAAATTAGAAAGCTCTAAATTCAGTAAAAAATGGGAAAATTACCAAAAATACCAAAAATATCTATTTTTGTCCCTAAATTTTCTTTATATTATTATCCGTATATTGAAATTCATTTTAGAATTCAGAATTTATGTTCTATTTATATTCTCAAAATCAATTCAGCCTATTTATTTAATCTCAAATTTTGGGATATTTTTAACTTTAAAAATACATAAAAATATGCAAAAAATCAAGAAAAATCACAAAATATTAGAAAATTATATGAAACCCCAAAACATTTTATTTCTTGTATTTTAATTTTTTTGTAGTATTTATAATTATACTAACTTTTATTATATATGTAGTTCTATATAACCCTACATATAAAGAAAATGTAGATTAAAAATCAGAAAGTATAATATATATATATATATAAATATATAAATATATAATAAAAACCAACAAAAAATATATTATATATATATAGATTTTGTTGTCTCTTTCTCTTTTAGATCTCTACATATATGTGTATATATCTATATATATTAATATATGTTTAACTTATTATTATTAAATTATCGTTAATAATATATCCATTATTAATTTTATTAGAACATATATATATATATATATATATATATACTTACACCTACACTTACACACACACACTAAAGCCCAGAAACCCACATAAAAAGACCTAAAAGATAATTCTGTACATAGTATTCATTGATTGGCAATATCATAGGCTACCTAACTGGCTCTCTGTGGTTCGACCTCTACATTCTTACACACTATACATTTTTGTTTCTAGAGTATAAAAAATTGTGCCTCACATTTTTTTGGCTCATCATCACTTATTTATACATTGTGGGTACTTTTTGATCGATTGGGGATTTCTTGTGGGTTGCCTCAGTGACACTATTGTCTTCGCTATTATTCTAGTGAGGATATTTTTTAGACCCACATGGAAAACCTTAGTCATCACTAGGTCATCTCATGCATCGTCCCCCGTGAGGTGGCCAATTTGCACATAACTCCTTACAAGTTTTTATATTTCAGTTTAGTATTTAAAGTTTAGATATTAGTTGTAAACTTTTAAGAAATTTACATTGTTACCCTTATCTTTTATTTTAATTACAAATATACCCATGCTAGTTCATTAATTTTTTTATTTGTTTTCTATTATCTAAAAATTATCATCCATGCTCCAAAAAGTTTGAAAAAAATAGGGTTTTATGCCTTATTTGTTGATCTTTCATATTAAATAATTATTTTTGTATTTTGAATTTTTTATATTTATAAAAATCAAATCAGCATTGTTTTATCCCTATTTGAATTAAAAATTCCAAGAAATTATAAAATATAATTTAGAAATTCCAAAAAAATTAATATTTGTTTATTATTTGATTTTAGGTCTCCAAACAAAATATCCATAAAAATAGAAAAGAAAATCACTAAAAACTAAAAAGCTCCAAAATTCTTAAAAAATTTATAAAAATTCTTTTAAAAATTCATAAATATTTATTTCTGATTTTGAATTTTCTTTTTATCATATATTATTAATTAAAACAGTTTTGAAAAAATGTGTATTTAATTAGTATTTTTAGTTTCTAAAGCAATTCGACATATTTATTCAATCCTCGTTTTAGGATATTTTTGGACTATAAAATACTTGAAATTAGTAAAAATTCCCCCAAAACCATAGAAATAGTAGAAAATTTTTAAGAATATATAAAAAATAATTTGTAATTTTAAGTTATTTTTAGTTATATTTATAATTGTATATTATATATATATATATATCTTTGTATAGTTATATATATCTAAATTATATATTAAAAAGAAAAAGGAATTAAACATAAGAAAAAAAAGAAAAAAAGATATATAAAATTAAAAAGAAATATATATATATATATATATATATTAAAATCCATTAAAAAACATTATTAATAACCCACACAAAAAATAAGATAAAAAGATAAGAGAAAAGGACAATTTTTGCATTCGCTTGCTAAGTCTATCATGTTTGCTCCATGTGTTCGACACTCTCCAATCTTACACATGTACACACATTTTGTAGAGTTATAACAAATTTTAAGTTCATATTTTTTTCATTGCTTGGTCTATATTGTGGGTTAATTGTTGAATTAGTAGGTTCTTTTGCAAGTAAGCAAAGTGACTTTGTCTTCGCTTTGTGAGGACATTTTGACCCATGAAAAATTCTGCTATTTCAAATGGCGTCGTTGTTAGGGATCAACGCAATATAGATTGTGTTTCTTTGTTTATTCTCTCTTGCCTACTTGTTTGTCTTTATTTCATTAACAATCATTTTATTTCATATTATCTGTGAGCTATCTAACTCTCTTCCTTGTTTGACTTTATTGCGAGGGATTGCGGATCGAGGGAGGTTCTACTAGGAGACCTACACACCGACGTGAAGCGGAGTCGGCTTTTCACCTCAAGCCGAAAGGAGAGAGCGACAAAAGAGGACTTGAAGGATTTTTGAAGACAATGCCATTTTATTTAATTTAATTTTATTTTATTTTGTAATTCAAATGAGAGAGAGATACACTTAATTGTAATAATTTGGGACTCTCAAAATACTTCGACACTACACGAAATCCATAGCCTGAGTGATTGTTCACTTGGGGGCCTCATCTTTTTTTTCACATTTTCTGACTTTCTTTTATTTTGTTTCACGAATTTTGAGTTTTTCACCATTCTTTTATTTATTTTATTTGTTTGAGCCTTAAAAAAAATTGCTTGATCAATAGAATAGGTCCAACGCCCTAATTAAGTTCCATATACCTATAGTTCACTTTTGGATCTAATCAAAGCAAATAGTTGATTATTTTAATTTGAGACAACTCGTCGCAAGAGACTACACACAACCCTTGCAGAACCCACTGTGGTGGGCACCGAGGAGTCTACAAGAACGGACCATTGGTATCTTTTCTAAATAACCAACTCTGGTTCCTCACATTAATAGCTTATTTATTTCTAGGATGATTTCATCGGCTTGTATTGCATGTAGATAAGTTTCTATTCTGCTTAGCGTCCTGCACGAAGAGTGCTAGAGGCAAGGTAAGCATCTCTATTTGAGCATACATCATTGGTTTTGATCGCATTGCTTTTCCGACTCTCTCCCTCTAATCTTTTACACCTAGGATTCTAAAGGAATTGATCCCTCGTTAGGACTCGTGCATTTTTATTAAAAATCCAAAAAAGTGATAACCAATAAAATTAGGACTACTAAACTTACTCGACCTTAAAAGCAAAAGGAAAAATACTTTTCTTCGGGAGAGTAACCCCCTCATTGTATTCTCATTTTATATATGTATACACTAAGGATTAGTGCCCCAATCCCAGGCCTACCTAGGTGATTGTACAACTTTTTAAAATTCACCTAACTCTAAAATTGAAGAGATAAAAAGATTGAACTTTCGTGGGCATCACTGTGTTGACCTGGTGAATTGATGGGTTTTGTTTGTTTATGTTTGTATTTGTTTGTGTGCATACTAGATCTTCTCTCCGCATTTGCACCTTTTTCTTACATATCGTGACTTGACTTTTGTGCTCTCTCAATCACCATCTTTTGTTTCAGAGATGGTTGATTGGAGTGATTTTTATTCGGACTTTGCGGATCCTTCTCCCTCTCCAGCTGGTCCATCTCCATTTTATCAGGAGGACTTTACTCTTGACTTTTCTTTTTGTACATATCCACCTTATCCACCATTTTAGGTATCAAACATTTACCCACCACCACCAACTTCACACTTTCCATCATCTCACCCACCCAAGTCTGAGTTGTTGGAGTCAACTCTTATGGATACTACTCTTGAGAACATGACCCGGTTGATGGAACAAATTAATCATATGATTGCTGACCTCACTAAACTAGATAAGAGCCATACTACTGCTTCACCACTCAATTTCATGTATTCACTTGAGGATACCCATGAGTGCTTGCTATTGCCCAAAATACAAGAAAATGAGAAAAACCAAAAAAAAACAAAAAGATTTTGGGGGACACCTTGCTGAGTCATCTGGTGAGGAGAAAGCACCTTTTCCAGATCCTATACTCTCTCTCTCACACACACACACAAAATCCACAATTCCCACCTTTACCCCCAAGGATGACATTGTACATACTTCTCTTCGTCATCCTTGTGTAGATGATGATTTCGATCTCCTCCCTTGTATGGAGGATATCCAGAATCTTAAAAAATGTTGGCTGAATCCGAAGTGGTAGCAACTATTCATGAGATTATCGAGGTCCCACTCCACCAGGACCTGAGCAAATTATCTACACCCACACCCAAAAAGAGAAAGCGATGCCGCATATCTAAACGACACATTCTGGCCATGGCCATTGCTCACGCCATCACTCACCATCCACATACAAGGAATGGGAACACTAGCACACTCCTTTTTAGATGTGACATTTCTGACTATTCTTGTGATCACACTCTCCTTGACGGCGGTGCTTCGATAATTTAATACCCTTCTCGTTGGTATAGTCTCTTCACTTAGGTCCTCTCAAGAAAACCATGATGATTTGTCAATTTGTTGATGGACAAATAAGGAGTTCGTGGAGTATTCTAGAGAATGTCGTCTTCCATATTCAGTGCATGAGCTTCACTGTTGATATTTTTATATTGTCCATGGAGATCTCCATCTCTGTACGGTACACTCCAATCATCTTTGGACAACCTTTGCTCGCCTCAGCGAGAGTCGTTATTGATTATGGATCTAGATAGATTCGCTTTTGTTCTACTGGCGAGAGCGTTGTCTTGATCACCGCACCCACCACTGACCAGAGACATGCATCTGACGAGAGTGTGCTAGTGTTAGTCAACCCCGTAGATTATGACATATCTGCTGATATCTGAGAGGTTTTATTTAATATGAATGAGACTGAGATCTGAAATCCTCCTCAGGGCGGAAGACTCAGAAAGCATAGACCTTGGAGTTCCCCCTTTCAGTGAGGTGTGATGCATTGATGACATCCATGGTATATAAACTATAGACACCTTAGTGTGGAGGGAGGACATGGGAGAAACTGAAGTCCGAATTTGATCTTATTGCTTTCATAGTGGAGTTCAGGCCTTTCGATTTTGACCTAGCAAAGACTTCCTAGGCCGAGCATGACCACATTATTTCCATTGATCAGTTCATACCTTTTCGTTTTGAGACTACTGAGGATCTTCATCAGGTCGATTCTGATCGGGTTGAGTCATCTGAGGACCCTGATATCAACCTGCACCTCGTTAGATCCATCCCTCAGCAGTCACGCAAGAAGGTAAGCTTTCTACCTTCTTGATCTCTGCACATCCACCTTGTATATCTGCTTTCATTTTCTTCCTTAAGTCTACTGTTTTGCTCATCCACCCCATTCCATGTGTTTTCCTTGCTTAGGACATACTTTGTTCTAAATAGGAGGGGGTGGATGAGCCGTGTGTTCATTCTTCATTTTGTTTCATCATTGTTGTTGTCGCCATTACTTAGTGCTCTTTTACCCTAAGTATAGGGGGGTGATGCGTACATTCTCTCATCGTATATTTTTTTATTGGACTTTTTCTTGATCCCCCAACTGTCTCCTCTCCTTGTCTATACTTTGGGATATCCTACCCTAAGTATAGTGGGAGATAGACCGAGTGGTGATATGTTCATTCCCACCCTCAACCCTCCCTGCATGTAGATACAACCTGCTATACTTATGATTATTTCTTCCTAAGTATGGGGGGATGGTTGACTTCTTATTCATTGATTCTTTATTTGTTAGTCATTGTAGTATAGGCTCTTTTATACTCAGTACTGGTTATGTCTTCTCTTTTCCTCTTATCTATAGGACATATCTCAAGCTAAGTATGTGAGGGTCGTATATACTATGTATATACTTTAGCCATAACTCATACTTTAGTATTTTTAATAATATGGCTAATTAATTAAAATTGATACACACATTAAAATTCTCTGCATATATTGATTAATAAATCATGTTAAAATTCTTATTTGAAAATGTTTGAAAAATAGTTTGAAAATCTTTTTTTAAAATCATTTAAAAACTATTTGGAAAATGTTTTGTTAAATATTTTTAAACTTTGTAAAAATGGTTTGTTTGTTAAAATTTCTTTTCTTTGTTCTTAAGAAAATATTTTGAAAATCTATTTGCAAATGGTTTGGATAATGGTTGCAAAAATATTTTGAATAAAACTATCAATACTGTTTAAAAAATCTTTGCAAAATGATTTTCAAAATTTTGAAATTTTTTAAAATTATTTGTCAAATTTGTTTGGAAAATAAAGTTTTCAAAGTATTTATGAAAAAAGTTTAAAATTATTTTGAGAACTAGGTACTTAATAAAAATCCTTTATAAACCTTGTACGTACAAACCTATAAATCCCTAACTCCAAATTTTTATAAATACCAAAAGGAACTCTTGTGTAAATATCTATACATATTTCATTGCCAAAACTTTGCTTTTGAAAAATCCCTAAAAGTTTGCAAAATCAAAAAATCCAAAAACTTTTGTGAAATCTTTTCAAAAATAAGAAGTTTGCAAAACCTTTACAAAAATCCATAAAAAGTTCAAAATCAGACAATTATATCACAAAAATATTTTCTTTGCAATATACATAGTATTTGCATTCTTCGGATTGGGTTTCATAATTGAACGAGTCTAAAAAAATCCAAAGATTGGAGCTTGGTTGGATCTTCAGGTCTGGTAGAAGTAATTATTTAAGAACACGAGACTTGGTTCATCGTCATCTTGACTACCTAAATAGAATATTTCGAGGCACACACACGATTCTTGTTGATGCACACCTGCACCTTTCACCTTGCTCACCTATGTTGAAGTGGTAGAGGGATGGATTTGCCAGCACGATACACAAGCAAATGGAAACATCAAAAGTCAAACATTTGTGGCCATTGTACCCCAACTTTATCCAGTAGCCATGAGGCCCTATGATAGAAATTGTGGGTTGCAATAATGCTTCAAAAGAGGGATAGTCTACTCGCTCAATAGGAAAAAGTCCATATGTAAATGCTGTTGTATATAAAATTTAAAAAAATATGAAAAAAATAAAAACTCAAAAAATAAAAGACATGCAAAATTCCAAGAAAAATCAATTCCCGTCGGAGTATGTATACAGATGTATATTCAATAAGAAAGCTTAAGCTTTAAAGTCGTATGTATGTGAGCCTGCAGCCAGATGACATGGCTAAACTGTTCAGGCATCCAAGGATAGGTAGCTACACTGGCTACCATCCATTCTTCTCTCCACCTCCTCTTCTTGAGCAGGTTGTACTTGAACTTAGAAGGTAATACCCTGCTTCTCGAGGAGAGAGTTGTTGGATTGGGGAATTAGGGTCACCATATTGGAGAAGACTAGCTTTTACTGCCTTAGCCGAGGAGACATACATTCCACAAGCACTTTCTAAGATAGATTCATATTCATAAGTTTGCATATGAGATGACTTGTTCAGACCAGGCTATTAAGGGGACTTGAGCATAGTTTTGTTATTCTCAGGGGCAGTTGTATTTAAAATCTGTTTCCCAATAAGATTTCGACCACACCTAAAATCCAAAGATCCGAGTGAGCTCCAAACTTTGATTTTGTGAAGATAAGTTTAAGAATTAAAAATCAATCCAAGTTCTTTCTTTTTCTTTTCTTTATTTTCTTTTTTTGCACTTATAGGCATAAGTGTTTGCTAGGGACTAACAAAGGCATGTAAAGGGAAGTGATGAATCTCCATTTCATCACCTTTATTCTTTCATTTTGGCCTTTAAAACCTGGCGAAATGCATTTAAATAGCATTATTTGCATGAAATAACATCCATTATTTATTGTATAAATATTGTATAAAATACATTGTTTACAGCCAAAATAAAAGAATAAAGAAAAAGAAATAAAAAGAAATGAAATACCAAAGGTATTTTATGACGCTAAATCTCGAGACCAAGGCATAGTGATGACTAGGTCAACAAGGAATAAAATAGTAGGAGATAAGGGTCTATAATGCAATAAAAATACCAAGTTATTTTGTCAAATTTTGCATTTTTGGGACCCATTTTATTCTTTTTTTTATTTCTCGAATAAAAAAATCTTCGTACATGAAAGTTATAGTTAAAATTATTTAGAAAAATAGAAAATTTATTTCACCCAAAAATAATACAAATTGAGCATTCTACATTCAGAATATAATTCTGAAATCCAAACTTCCCAGACCCATATTACCTCCATATGCACTCAGAATAAACTAAAATTAATTTAATTGTATATAACTTTTTATTACCTATTTAATGAAGGTCTTTTCACTTAGTTAGGAGTCAAGTTACAAAAGTTAGGTTTTGGACCCCTATTTTAATATATATCTAAATAAAATATTCACTTTATTTAATCTTTATATTGTTCATCATTTTATAAATTTATAATTTTGTAAATATTCTTTACAAAACTACATAGATGAATACAATAAAACCATAAAGAAAATACAAAAATAAAATAATATACAAAACTACATAGATGAATATAATATACTTATACCTATAAACTTAATATATATATTTATTTAAGTGTAAATACATTAAAAATATAATAAAAGTATATTTAAAGGTATTTAAATACATTATAAATATATAAATTATGTTTGTGAAATAATAAAATATAAAATACCGAATAAAAACATAATATTCAAACATATGTCATTAAAGCTATGTTTAGACTTATAAAAAGTAACTTGTAATAAATTAGGTCATAAAAATAAATAAAATCGGATAAAAATACTACATAAAATAATTTTTTATTTTACAACATTTAATTAATTAATTCATTTATTATTTTATTTTTATTTATTTATCCTTTTGCATTCATTTTCATCTTATCATTATCTACCTGGACCAATATGGGGCATCCGTCTGTTGACCTCAGGTCAACTCTTCTAACCTAGGCCTACCTGTGTCATACTAGTTGTTCCCCCTTCTCTTCTAGATTTTTCCCTCATGATAAAAGGCTCGAAGCCTTGTACATCCTTAGTGAGGTTTGACCACTATTCCTCCATGATTCACGCTGAATCAAATCCACCTCCCGTCTCTTCCTCTTGCACTCGCAATCTTTCCTCGAATTCTCCTCGTCCGTAACCTGTACAAAACCACCTCTGCCTCTTCCTTTGATTTTCAATTCCCTCATTGCTTCTCCTTGGCCCCACAGATCGTGCCCTAGGGATTGAGCGTTGTGACAGGAGGCTCGCCCAACTAATTTGTAGTGCGGAGGGCTGAGAAGGAGATGTTCCCACTCATCTCTGCCGATCGTCGGTGTGAGGTCTCATCTCGTTGGTTGTGACCAACTTGAGGTATCTTTCATGCTTTCTTAGGTAGTTCTTAAGCTTTGGTATCTTCTTCTATCTTTGTTTTATACTGTAATAAGTAGGTTTAGCGTGTAATTAGGATTTAGACTTTGCCTAGAGCTCTGACCATCATTTTTCACTAACCACCCTTGTTCCGCCTCCGTCGATCACCCCATTTCCTAGTGCTTTCACTTCTCTGTATTCCCCCCTTAACCATTCACCTAGATCTCCTATGATCTAGTCACCCAAGGTTCATCTCTACCACATGCTGCCGAACCTCGTTGCCCCTTGCCATTTCACCTCCAACCTTAACCATATAACTGTCAACACCTCCCCCTTCCTTCGCCATGTTATATCATGTGTAAATGTTAACGGGCCCTTATGCAGGCAATCTGGATCGATAAATGAGCTCCAGGTCAATCGACAAAGTATCGAGTTCCAGAGACATACTAGTGATCCCTGAAAATCATAGGGGCTTCTTGGAGCTTTGGGGAGGACACCAGAACATAAAGAGACCTTCAACGATGATGCAGGTGGTCGAAGGCTCGAGCATATTTGGATTCAAACACGACCAGAGTGAGTTCATCATGTGTTCTTCCAGCAACCTTGCATGTCAACCGATCGAGAGGCATTTTCCAGATGAAGTAATTGGAATCGGATTGAAGATATCCGGACTATCGGATCCCCTCCTAGGTTGTAATCATGGACGTTGCCGTCGAACCGCCATCGCGCCATCTAGAGTCAGCATGTAGATAAGTGGGTGGATCTCTGCTGCTCGATCATGCACTGTAGGGGTTATTTTGCATCTTTGATCCTCACTTTTTATTCATTAGTATAGTAGATTATTTAAATTATTTGATAGTTTTGTAATATTTGCAAGGAACCCCTAGTGCTTCTTGATCATTACGTTTGAGTCCTTGCCAGGTCATCTCACGTGCCATCCCACGTGAGGTGGCCATTTTAGGCATAACCCCCTACAGGTTTTCGTATTTCAGATTAGTATTCAAAGTTTAGGAAAATTTTGGGTAATTTGCATTGTAGCCCCTAAAATTTGTTAATTGCAAATATACCCCTACTAGTTCATTTAATTTTGTATTTGTTTTATATTTTCTAAAAATATCATCCATGCTAAAAAACTATTAAAAAATAGGGTTAGTTGCATGATTACAGGATCTTTCATGCTACATATATATTTTTGTGTTTTTGCATTTTTCATATTTATTAAAAATTAAAATAGCATGATTATCCCTATTTGAATTAAAAATACTAAAAATTCACAAAACCATATTTATAAATTCTCGAAAATATAAATTTGTTTATTATTGTATTTTTTGTCTCCATTCCAAAAATCTTCAAAAATAGAAAAACAAAATCACTAAAAATTAAAAAAGCTCCAAAATCATTATAAAAATTATAAAAAGTATTTTAAAAGTACAAAAATATTTATTTATGTGTCTAAAGTTTCTTTTAACATATCTTATTAATTAAAAATAGTTTTGGCAATTCAACACTCTACAACTTACACCTATACACACGATTTGTAGAGTCATAACAAATTTTAACTTCACATTTTATTTTTCATTGCTTGATCTATATTGTAGGTTAATTGTTGAATTAGTAAGGTTTCTTACAGGTCACCACATCGACTTTGTCTTCACCTTGTAAGGACATACTAGACCTGCAGAAAATCCTCCTATTTCACATACCTGAGTTGCGAAGAATAGCACCGTCTACCATTTTATGAAGGAAAATATCATTGCACAGTTCGAGATCCCCAAGATTCTTATATCAGATGGGGGTAGCCATTTCATTAGCAAAGAGGTAAAGAAGCTGACTCAAGAATACTGCAAAGAACATCGAGTAGCCTCTCACCACCCGTTGTATAGCGGCTTGGCAGAATGTTCGAATAGGAAAATCAAGATGATTCCACAGAAACTTCTATATCCAGCCAGAAAGAACTAGTCTCAACTGCTTGACTTGATTCTCTGGACCTATCGAACTACGTACAAGTCCCCTTTGGGATTGTCTCCCTTCTGCCTAGTATAGGGAAAGCCATGCCATTTGTCTGTCGAGCTAATTCATACATCATTATGAGTAATGAATATTTATAATTTGGATCCGAAGAAAGCTAAAAAGAACAAAAAAATAAATCTGAACATGCTTCTCGAATTTTGTGACTATGCATACGACAACAGTCTTATGTACAAGGAGAAGGTCATGAAGTGGCATGACATGAAAATCCATCGTAAGATCTTTGAGCCGGGTCAGAAAGTCTAATTGTTTGATGCAAAGTTAAAACTTTTTCCCAAGGTTGTTGAAAAGCAACTCGACAAGGTCGTTTGTAGTGAAGCATGTGTGTGATAATAGATAGATAGTCATATATGGATTGTCAGCTGACACACAACATTTCTTCATTAACAAACAACTTCTGAAGCCGTACCTTGAACATGGTACCTTCCAGTATGTGGTTGACTCCACTTAGGTGGCCTGTGAACAAGAACTTCCAACAACAACATTTATAGATTCAGACAAAGTGATCAAAAATATTTTCGAGTAGTTAGTCATTCTATTATTTTATTCTTTTCTTCTTTTCATTTTCAGTTCTTTTATTCTTCCAAAAGTTTCACTCATCCCATTCATCATTGTTGTACTTATGATATGATTCATCCTAAGTCATTCTATTATTTATTCTTTATATTTTCATTATTTTATATTTTTATATTTTTGTGATTTTTTTTAAAATAAAATAAAACCATAAATAATACACTAAAATAAATAAATGCACACGATGCATAAATGAATTACCTATACATATACATATATAATAAATATACATATTTATTTAAGTGTATAATAAACTTCAGAAAATACAATAATAATATATTTATCTGTATTTAAATAATTTAATACATATATAAAAAATATATATAACGTAATAAAATTAAAATACAAAATAAAAATGATATACATATTATATAGGTAAATATGCCTATGATTATAAATGATGATATTATCTTAGAATAAATCATCTCGAAAAAAATAAAAAATATGTATAAAATACTACATTAAATAATAAATATTTTTTATTTTATAATCTAAAATTAAATAATTCATTTATTAAATTTTATAGATTTATAAATAATGTTCTCTCCCTTTTTTCCTGGTTGGTCCATGGGGACCAACCAAGACCTTGTGTTTGTTGAGCTCTAGTCAACTACCCCCTCTCTCTTCCAAGCATGTTAGACTTGTCAACCACCCATCTTATCCCCATTTTTTGGGAGTTTAATCACTCCAATTGACCTAATTTCACACCAAACCTACTGTTGGTCATCCATAAAGCTCGCCCAAAACTTCGAACCCTTGTACATAATCCAGATCTATCAGAAGCCCTATGTTTATAGAGCTCCTCCTTCATGTTTATAAATAAGCACTCTATGCCTCCTTGCTCATTTTTATCCCTCATCGTGGTTTCCTAGTCCCTCAGACCACCATCATCGTACTCCTCTTGGTGACAGGAAGCAGAGGCGAGGTTCTGCAATGAGGAGGAGGTCTAATCCATCATTGGAGCTCCATCCAGTGGTTTCCTCTCTCTGGTTCCATCCAGATTGAGGCCAAATTCTCTATCATCTTGAGTAGATTTTAATTCCTACCTTGTCATTCCACACTTAGTTAATGTTTAATTTTGTAGTTTATATAAGAATAGCTCAATTTTAGGTTGTCGGAGCATCGAGCACCGGCCACTCCATATCCATTGTATTCTACTTATTCTGGCCCATCCATGCACCTCATCTTCTTCGCTTTCCATTTCCCCTCACATCTGACTACTCAGATCCTATTAACTCCCCATGGATCGAGCCATCATGGTCCTTCCCTCCGCCTATCGTCGGACCTCACCGCGCCCTCCATTGCACCCTTTATTGACCACCAATAATAGTCAGGACCCATAGCCTGTGCTTCGTCTTGCTATCTATCTTACTTGTTGGTCCTAAAGGGCTCATCTGAGAGATAATCGACTAAGAACATACCTCCGAGGTATACCTTTGAACCATCGAGCTCTAGGGGTCTACCAATGACCCCCGGAAAATTTTGAAGCTACTGGGAGGTGCGCAGCAAATAGGAGCATGCAAAACAAATTAGAGGTGACCCTGGTGGCCGGAGGCTTGAGCAAGATTAGATTCAAACTCGCCATGGGTGAGTTCTTTGTATGTTCTTCCAGTGCCATCGCTTACCGTCCGATCAAGAAGCAACCTCCAGATTGAGCAGGAGATAATAGATCAAGGAGAAGCCCCAGCATCAGATATCAGCTGAGATCTAATCTCAGACGTCGAAGCCGAAGCGATGCCCGCCGTCCAGATTCTGCCACATGTCATGTGAAGTATCAAGAGTTGCTGGATCGGGCACCCGTTTAGGGTAATTTGCATATTTTCACCCCCTTCTTGTCTATTTTAATCGGATCCTGCAATTATTTAAAATAGTTATATATTTTGTGGGATATTTGCAAGTATACTCGCACACTATTCGCAAATTGCATTTTGGTCATTGTTAGCTCAGCTCATGTGGGTCCCCACTTGAGCTGGGCTTTTTGCAAAAATGCCCTTACGATTTTTGTAATTACTATTTAATTTCTGAATTTCAAATATTAGTTCGAAACTTTGTGTAATTTGTAGAACCACCCTTACCTTTTATTTAAATTATAAATCTACACTTACTAGTCATTTTTGTGTCTATTTTGTATTTTTTTAAAAAATCAAACATGCTCTAAAATTATGGAAAAATAGCATTTTGTGTCTCCTTGTTTGATCATCGATGCTATAGAATGAGTTTTGCATTCTAGACATATTTCCTAATTATTAAAAATCAAAATAACACATTTTATTCCATGTCTGCTTTAAAAAATAAAAAAATATAAAATATTCTTTAAACCCACCCCCAAAAAAAGTATTTGTTTATTATTGTATTTTGTATTTTTAGACCAAAAATCCCTAAAATATCATTAAATATTAAAAAGCTCCAAAATCCTTATAAAAATTATAATAAATCTTTTTGAAGTCCTAAAATATTTATTTCTATCGATCAATTTTCTTTATATTATATATTATCTACCAAAAATAGTTTTGGAAAACTTTTTTGTATTTAATATTTTTAAATTTTCGAAAAACATTCAGCCTATTTAAAAAGTCCCTAATTTGTGTATTTATGTACTCAAAATTACATAAAAAATGCAAAAAAGTCTTGAAAAATCACACAAACATTATAGATTTTGGTTATTATTAGTTGTATTTATATATATAGTTATACATATTCTTATATTATATATAAAAAAGAAAGAAGAATATAAAAATCAGAAAATTATAAAAAGAAATAAAAAAGATTTAATTAATCATAACAAAGAAATAAAGATTATTTTATTAAAACTCACACATACATTGATTGATATTGTACATACATATACATACATACATAAATATTATTTACTTATAAATAATATACCTTGCTACCACGTACTGCTTCCTATGTTCGACACCTACCTGCTTGTCCACTATACACTTGTTTGTAGGGTATAATAAACATTGATCCACTTCTTTGTTTTCATTGATTGCTTGATCTATTTTGTGCGAGCTGATGGTTAGATTGGCTTGGGATCTTGGTGAGAGGTCACTTTAACGACTTTGCTTCCGCCCTATGTGGAGCTTGAGACTCTCCACTCTGATCTCTAGGCCTTTTCAATAGGTAAACTATACCTATAAATACCTACATAATGTACATACTCAATTATTTAAGTATATAAATAAATTAATGAAAATACATTGAAAATATGTAAATATGTATTTCAATAAGCTATAAACATAAAATATCTATACATAATAATAAATATCAAATACATATTAAAAATAAAATAGGTTAAATACTAGTATATATACCTATATATACATATAAATATTAACATGTAATAAACTAGCTAGTAAAATAAATAAAATTCAGAGTTAAAAACATCATAAAATAATAAACATTTTTATTTTTTAATAAAAAATAATAAAATCATTTACTTATTTTTATTGATTTTATAAGGTATTTTTTGTCCCTTTTTTCTGGTTGGTCCAGGTGGACCAACCAAAACCTGGCGTTAGTTGACCAGGTGTTCAAATGTACAGCCCCATGCCTCCTTTATCAGAGGTCTCGTGACCTCTAACTTTAACCATTTTTGGAAGAGATCCAGGGCTCGATGGCCCACGATCCCTTCACAGAAACTCCTCCCCATGCCTTCTTATAGCTTGCATTGTCCCTACTTCTTACCAACCCTTTCTCCCTCTCACGTAATCTCCCCATCCTTTTGGCCAAAATCCACCTATAAAAAATTCAAGCTCTGCCTCCTTTTTTATTTTGACCCGATCTCGCTATTGTAACCCCTTTAGGGCTCCTGTGTAGATGAATCTCCATTTCACAACCTTTATTCTTTCATTTTGGCCTTTAAACCCAAGCTAAATGCATGTATCTATCATTATCTTGCATAAATTTACCTTCATTATTTACAATGTAAATATTGTATGAAATACTATATTTAAAGACAAAATAAAAGAATAAAGAAAATAAAAAAACGAAATAATAGGTTGAACGGCCCTAAACCACGAGACCTAGGCATCATGATGACTGGGTTGACAAGGAATAAAGTATGGGGAGATAAGGGCTAAAAATACAATGAAAATGCTAATTTTCAATTCATCAATAAGTCTAGTTTTGGACCTATTTTATTCTTTATTATATATATATATATATATGTATATATAATCAATATACTTTGTACATGAAAGTTGTGGATAAAAATACATAGAAAAATACAAAATTTATTTCATGTAAAAATAAGGCACAAGATGCTTTATGCACTCAAATTAAAAAGCCAAAATAAAAAATTCACAAAACTGTATTTTCTCTATATGAACTCAAAATTCACCACAATCAAACTTTTAGGGATTTTTACCCAGCAGACCCTATAAACATTGCTAATCACCTCCACAACCTTTTGTATAACGTAATTACCCTATCGACCCTATATATTACCCCAAGAACCCTCATGAGCTTCAAACAGAGTAACCACAAGGTTCATAGGGTAAGAATTGGCAAGTTTACGGGGTCGATGGGAGAATTATGTTGTTTCAAAGGTCGTGGAGGAAATTGGCAAAGTTTATAGGGTCTATCGGGTATAAATCCCTAACTTTTAGTTAAATATTTAGTGAAGGCGGTTTCACTCGATTTGGAGTTAAGATGCAAAAGTTAGGTTTTAGATCCCTATTGTACCTTATACTTGAATAAAATAATCATTTTAACTATTCTTTATATTTTTCACTATTTCATATATTTTTATTCTATAAATAATATATGAAATACATATACATATATAAAATAAAAGAAAACAATTAAAAATACAATGCAATAAATAAGTGAATTCAAATATATAGATGAATTATATATACACATACCTATATAATAAATATACCTATTTATTTAAGGGAACATATAACTTCAGAAAAATACAAGAAAAATATCTTTATATGTATTTAAATAAGTTGTAAATAAATAATATATATATATATATATAATAAACCCATGTATAAAATAAAAATAAAATACATTATACATATGTAAATATATCTATAAATGTACATACAAAAAGTGGCATACAATAAATAAATTTGTAAAAAAACATATTAAAATACTACATAAAATAATAAACTTTTTTCATTGTTTAACCGAAAATTTAATAAATCATTTACTATTTTATTTTGATATCTTTTTGAATTTATATTCTGTCCTTTTGCAGCCACATGACCCAATGGGAGCAGGACCTCGGTTTACCCACCGGTCAAAAGGCCCCCCTTGCTTCATAGGCATATCAAGATGAAGTAATTGGAATCGGATTGAAGATATCTGGACCATCGGATCCCCTCGTAGGTTGTAATCCTGGACGTTGCCGTCGAACCGCCATCGCGCCATCTAGAGTCGGCATGTAGATAAGTGGGTGGATCTCAGCTGCTCGATCAGGCACTATAGGGGTTATTTTGCATCTTTGACCCTCACTTTTTATTCATTAGTACAGTAGATTATTTAAATTATTTGATAGTTTTGTAATATTTGCAAGGAACCCCTAGTGCTTCTTGATCACAATATTTGAGTCCTTGCCAGGTCATCTCACGTGCCATCCCACGTGAGGTGGCCATTTTAGGCATAACCCCCTATAGGTTTTCGTATTTCAGATTAGTATTCAAAGTTTAGGAAAATTTTGGGTAATTTGCATTATAGCCCCTAAAATTTTTTAATTGCAAATATACCCCTACTAGTTCATTTAATTTTGTATTTTTTTATATTTTCTAAAAATATCATCCATGCTAAAAAAACTATTAAAAAATAGGTTAGATGCATGATTACATGATCTTTCATGCTACATATATATTTTTGTGTTTTTGCATTTTTCATATTTATTAAAAATTAAAATAGCATGATTATCCCTATTTGAATTAAAAATTCTAAAAATTCACAAAACCATATTTATAAATTCCCAAAAATATAAATTTGTTTATTATTGTATTTTTTGTCTCCATTCCAAAAATCTTCAAAAATAGAAAAACAAAATCACTAAAAATTAAAAAGCTCCAAAATCATTATAAAAATTATAAAAAGTCTTTTAAAAGTACAAAAATATTTATTTATGTGTCTAAAGTTTCATTTAACATTATCTTATTAATTAAAAATAGTTTTGGCAAATTTTGACTTTATTTAATATTTTTAGTTTCCAAAACAATCCAACCTATTTATTCAATCCCTGATTTCGGATATTTTGGACTTTGAAAATACCTAAAAATTAGTAAATTCACTAAAGCAAAAAAAATAGTAGAAAAATATAAAAAAATACAAAATCATTTAATTCTACAAGTTTTAGTTATTTTTAGTTGTATTTATAATTGTGTATATATATTATATTAAAAAGAAAAGGAAATTAAAAATTAAAAAATATAAAAGAAAATAGGAAATATATAAATTTAAAATAAAAATATAAAAATTAAAATCCATAATTAAAAACCCACACCAAAAATGACATAAAAAGACAAGAGAAAAGGACATTTTTTTCATTCACTTGCTCAATCTATCACGTTTACTCCATGTGTTCAACACTCTACAACTTAAACCTATACACACATTTTGTAGAGTCATAACAAATTTTAACTTCACATTTTATTTTTCATTGCTTGATCTATATTGTGGGTTAATTGTTGAATTAGTAGGGTTTCTGACAGGTCACCACATCGACTTTGTCTTCACCTTGTAAGGACATACTAGACTTGCAGAAAATCCTCCTATTTCACATACCTGAGTTGCCAACAATAGCACCGTCTACCATTTTATGAAGGAAAATATCATTGCACAGTTCGGGATCCCCAAGATTCTTATATCAGATGGGGGTAGCCATTTCATTAGCAAAGAGGTAAAGAAGCTGACTCAAGAATACTGCAAAGAACATCGAGTAGCCTCTCACCACCCATTGTATAGCGGCTTGGCAGAATGTTCGAATAGGAAAATCAAGATGATTCCCCAGAAACTTCTATGTCCATCCAGAAAGAACTAGTCTCAACTGCTTGTCTTGATTCTCTGGACCTATCGAACTACATACAAGTCCCCTTTGGGATTGTCTCCCTACTGCCTAGTATAGGGCAAGCCATGCTGTTTGTCTGTCGAGCTAATTCATACATCATTATGAGTAATGAATATCTATAATTTGGATCCGAAGAAAGCTACAAAGAACAAAAAAATAAATCTGAACATGCTTCTCGAATTTTGTGACTATGCATACGACAACAGTCTTATGTACAAGGAGAAGGTCATGAAGTAGCACGACATGAAAATCCATCGTAAGATCTTTGAGCCGGGTCAGAAAGTCTAATTGTTTGATGCAAAGTTAAAACTTTTTCCCAAGGTTGTTGAAAAGCAACTCGACAAGGTCGTTTGTAGTGAAGCATGTGTGTGATAATAGATAGATAGTCATATATGGATTGTCAGCTGACACACAACATTTCTTCATTAACAAACAACTTCTGAAGCCATACCTTGAACATGGTACCTTCCAGTATGTGGTTGACTCCACTTAGGTGGCCTGTGAATAAGAACTTCCAACAACAACATCTATAGATTCAGACAAAGTGATCAAAAATATTTTCGAGTAGTTAGTCATTCTATTATTTTATTCTTTTCTTCTTTTCATTTTCAGTTCTTTTATTCTTCCAAAAGTTTCACTCATCCCATTCATCATTGTTGTACTTATGATATGATTGATCCTAAGTCATTCTATTATTTATTCTTTATATTTTCATTATTTTATATTTTTATATTTTTGTGATTTTTTTTAAAATAAAATAAAACCATAAATAATACACTAAAATAAATAAATTCACACAATGCATAAATGAATTACCTATACATATACATATATAATAAATATACATATTTATTTAAGTTTATAACAAACTTCGGAAAATATAATAAAAATATATTTATCTGTATTTAAATAATTTAATACATATATAATATATATAACGTAATAAAATTAAAATACAAAATAAAAATGATATACGTATTATATAGGTAAATATGCCTATGATTATAAATGATGATATTATCTTAGAATAAATCATCTCAAAAAAATTAAAAAATATGTATAAAATACTACATTAAATAACAAATATTTTTTATTTTATAACCTAAAATTAAATAATTCATTTATTAATTTTTATAGATTTTATAAATAATGTCCTCTCCCTTTTTTCCTGGTTGGTCCATGTGGACCAACCAAGACCTTGTGTTTGTTGAGCTCTAGTCAACTACCCCCTCTCTCTTCCAAGCATGTTAGACTTGTCAACCACCCATCTTCTCCCCATTTTTTGGGAGTTTAATCACTCCAATTGACCTAATTTCACACCAAACCTACTGTTGATCATCCATAAAGCTCGCCCAAAACATCGAACCCTTGTACATAATCCAGATCTATCAGAAGCCCTATGTTTATAGAGCTCCTCCTTCATGTTTATAAATAAGCACCCTATGCCTCCTTGCTCATTTTTGTCCCTCTTCATGGTTTCCTAGTCCCTCAGACCACCACCATCGTACTCCTCTTGGTGACAGGAAGCAGAGGCGAGGTTCTGCAATGAGGAGGAGGTCTAAGCCATCATTGGAGCTCCATCCAGTGGTTTCCTCTCTCTGGTTCCAGACAGATTGTGGCCAAATTCTCTATCATCTTGAGTAGATTTTAATTCCTACCTTGTCATTCCACACTTAGTTAATGTTTAATTTTGTAGTTTATATAAGAATAGCTCGATCTTAGGTTGTCGGAGCATCGAGCACCGGCCACTCCATCTCCATTGTATTCTACCTATTCTGGCCCATCCATGCACCTCATCTTCTTCGCTTTCCATTTCCCCTCACATCTGACTACTCAGATCATATTAACTCCCTGTGGATCGAGCCATCATGGTCCTTCCCTCTGCCTATCGTCGGACCTCACCGCGCCCTCCATTGCACCCTTGATTGACCACCAATAATAGTCAAGACCCATAGCATGTGCTTCGTCTTGCTATCTATCTTACTTGTTGGTCCTGAAGGGCTCATCTGAGAGATAATCGACTAAGAACATACCTCCCAGGTATACCTTTGAACCATCGAGCTCTAGGGGTCTACCAATGAACCCCGGGAGGTGCGCAGCAACTATAGGAGCATGCAAAACAAATTAGAGGTGACCCTGGTGGCCGGAGGCTTGAGCAAGATTAGATTCAAACTCGCCATGGGTGAGTTCTTTGTATGTTCTTCCAGTGCCATCGCTTACCGTCCGATCAAGAAGCAACCTCCAGATTGAGCAGGAGATAATTGATCAAGGAGAAGCCACAGCATCAGATATCAGCTGAGATCTAATCTCAGACGTCGAAGCCGAAGCGATGCCCGCCGTCCAGATTCTGCCACACGTCATGTGAAGTATCAAGAGTTGCTGGATCGGGCACCCGTTTGGGGTAATTTGCATATTTTCACCCCCTTCTTGTTTATTTTAATCTGATCCTGCAATTATTTAAAAAGTTATATATTTTTGGGATATTTGCAAGTATACTCGCACACTATTCGCAAATTGCATTTTGGTCCTTGCTAGCTCAGCTCGTGTGGGTCCCCACTTGAGCTGGGCATTTTGCAAAAATGCCCTTACGATTTTTGTAATTATTATTTAGTTTCTGAATTTCAAATATTAGTTTAAAACTTTGGGATATTTGTAGAACCACCCTTACCTTTTATTTTAATTATACATATACACTTACTAGTCATTTTTGTGTCTGTTTTCTATTTTTAAAAAATATCAAACATGATCTAAAATTATGGAAAAATAGGATTTTGTGCCTCCTTGTTTGATCTTCGATGCTATAGAATTAGTTTTGCATTCTAGACATATTTCCTAATTATTAAAAATCAAAATAATACATTTTATTCCATGTTTGCTTTAAAAAATTAAAAAAATATAAAATAAATTTTGCTTATTATTGTATTTTGTATTTCTAGACAAAAACTCCCTAAAATATCATTAAATATTAAAAAGCTCCAAAATCCTTATAAAAATTATAATAAATCTTTTAGAAGTCCTAAAATATTTATTTCTATTGATCAATTTTCTTTATATTATATATTATCTAGAAAAAATAGTTTTGGAAAACTTTTTTGTATTTAATATTTTTAAATTTTCGAAAAACATTCAGCCTATTTAAAAAGTCCCTAATTTGTGTATTTATGTACTCAAAATTACCTAAAAAATTGCAAAAAAGTCTTGAATAATCACACAAACATTATAGATTTTGGTTATTATTAGGTGTATTTATATATATAGTTATACATATCCTTATATTATATATAAAAAGAAAGAAGAATATAAAAATCAGAAAATTATAAAAATAAATAAAAAAGATTTAATTAATCATAAAAAAGAAATAAAGATTATTTTATTAAAACTCACACATACATTGATTGATATTGTGCATACATATACATACATACATAAATATTATTTACTTATAAATAATATACCTTGCTACCACGTACTGCTTCCTATGTTCGACACCTACCTGCTTGTCCACTATACACTTGTTTGTAGGGCATAATAAACATTGATCCACTTCTTTGTTTTCATTGATTGCTTGATCTATTTTGTGCGAGCTGATGGTTAGATTGGATTGGGATCTTGGTGAGAGGTCACTTTAACGACTTTGCTTCCGCCCTATGTGGAGCTTGAGACTCTCCACTCTGATCTCTAGGCATTTTTAATAGGTAAACTATACTTATAAATACCTACATAATGTACATACTCAATTATTTAAGTATATAAATAAACTAATGAAAATACATTGAAAATATGTAAATATGTATTTAAATAAGCTATAAACATATAAAATATCTATACATAATAATAAATATCAAATACATATTAAAAATAAAATAGGTTAAATACTAGTATATATACCTATATATACATATAAATATTAACATGTAATAAACTAGCTAGTAAAATAAATAAAATTCAGAGTTAAAAACATCATAAAATAATAAACATTTTATTTTTAATAAAAAAATAATAAAATCATTTACTTATTTTTATTGATTTTATAAGGGATTTTTTGTCCCTTTTTTCTGGTTGGTCCAGGTGGACCAACCAAAACCTGGCGTTAGTTGACCAGGTGGTCAAATGTACGGCCCCATGCCTCCTTTATCAGAGGTCTCGTGACCTCTAACTTTAACCATTTTTGGAAGAGATCCAGGGCTCGATGGCCCACGATCCCTTCACAGAAACTCCTCACCATGCCTTCTTATAGCTTGCCTTGTCCCTACTTCTTACCAACCCTTTATCCCTCTCACGTAATCTCCCCATCCTTTTGGCCAAAATCCACCTATAAAAAATTCAAGCTACGCCTCCTTTTTGATTTTGACCCCATCTCGCTATTGTAACCCCTTTAGGGCTCCTGTATAGAGCCTTTACACTGACAACACTGTTGATGAATCTCCATTTCACAACCTTTATTCTTTCATTTTGGCCTTTAAATCCAAGCTAAATGCATGTATCTATCATTATCTTGCATAAATTAACCTTCATTATTTACAATGTAAATATTGTATGAAATACTATATTTAAAGCCAAAATAAAAGAATAAAGAAAATAAAAAAATGAAATAATAAGTTGAATGGCCCTAAACCACGAGACCTAGGCATCATGATGACTGGGTTGACAAGGAATAAAGTATAGGGAGATAAGGGCTAAAAATACAATGAAAATGCTAATTTTGAATTCATCAATAAGTCTAGTTTTGGACCTATTTTATTCTTTATTATATATATATATATATATGTATATATAATCAATAAACATTGTACATGAAAGTTGTAGATAAAAATACATAAAAAAATACAAAATTTATTTCATGTAAAAATAAGGCATAAGATGCTTTATGCACTCAAAATAAAAAGCCAAAATAAAAAATTCACAAAATTGTATCTTCTCCATATGAACTCAAAATTCACCACAATCACCTTTAATTATATATAACTTTTTTAATTAAATATTTAGTGAAGGCGGTTTCACTCGATTTGGAGTTAAGATGCAAAAGTTAGGTTTTACATCCCTATTGTACCTTATACCGGAATAAAATAATCATTTTAACTATTCTTTATATTTTTCACTATTTCATATATTTTTATTATATAAAAAATATTTGAAATACATATACATATATAAAAGAAAAGAAAAAAATTAAAAATACAATGCAATAAATAAGCGAATTCAAATATATAGACGAATTATATATACACATACCCATATAATAAATATACCTATTTATTTAAGGGAACATATAACTTCAGAAAAATACAAGAAAAATATCTTTATATGTATTTAAATAAGTTGTAAATAAATAAAATATATATATGTATATAATAAATCCAAAGTATAAAATAAAAATAAAATACATTATACATAGGTAAATATATCTATAAATGTACATACAAAAAGTGGCATACAATAAATAAATTTGTGAAAAAACATATTAAAATACTACATAAAATAATAAACTTTTTTCATTGTTTAACCGAAAATTTAATATATCATTTACTATTTTATTTTGATATCTTTTTGAATTTATATTCTATCCTTTTACAGCCACATGACCCAATGGGAGCAGGACCTCGGTTTACCCACCGGTCAACAGACCCCCCTTGCTTCATAGGCATATCAACCTTCGACAACCAACCATCTTCCTCGAATTTTCCCTACGATTCTTACACTTTTTATCTCAATTCCTCCTTGAATTTTGTTCATCGGTCAATGGTCTATCACGACTGCATTTCACCTTGATAAATGAGGCACTTTGTCACCAGGAACATCGATCGATGGCCTCCCTGTGCATATACACCTCCTCCATCCATTCTGCATTTTTATCATTGTTTGCCCGCTAAATCCCTAATTCTTTGAGTGCCTTGGCTTCCTTGTGATAACAAGGAGTTCGCTGGACCGATTGGTGAGGAGGAAAACACACGAAGGAAGCGATCTGAGCATCACTGACCACAAGCAGCAGAGCTCCTCAAACTCCTTCAGTTCTTGAGGTAGAACCATAAATACTTGTTTCCTTTCATTTCTAGGACTAGATTAGGGTACCTTAGCTTTTAGATTTATTTAATTTCGCTTTGCTTTTCATTAAATTTAAAAATCGAAGTTCATTGGAGCTGAGCTCCGGCGGCCCTCTTCATCGTTTCTCGACCACTCCTCGGCCCATCTGACATCCTCATCTCATTCCCCTCTGAGTTCTAAACACCCCAAGTACCATCATTCAACCTAATCCTTGTTGGATCCGGAAATCACCTCTCCTTCTCTGCCTCATGTTGGAGAGCCACCGCCCACCTCCATCCTCACTCATTTCCACTCAATAACACCTCCTTCGCCCTTTTTTCCTTAACTACGTAGGTATTATTGGTCAGAGACCCCTTTTGGGTCGAGTTTTGTCCAAGTCAAGGAACCTGGAGCTCTGACTCTTCATCGACCTCTAGGGATCACTCTGGTGTTCCTACGACCTTTCTGAAGCCTCCAACTGCACCCCACGAGTGTTAGGAGCATTTTGGATCTTGCTACAAAGCCAGAGATTGTTGGAGCTGCTCTAGGGAGTGAATCGAAGTTCGCCTTAGCAGGTGTTAT
The DNA here is from genome assembly GCA_037367405.1 of Ottelia alismoides. Taxonomy (NCBI): domain Eukaryota; kingdom Viridiplantae; phylum Streptophyta; class Magnoliopsida; order Alismatales; family Hydrocharitaceae; genus Ottelia; species Ottelia alismoides. The sequence continues at coordinate 1,067,417 of JAZKJV010007409.1, read as the reverse complement.
TCTTGTTCTTCCTCCAAAGCACTCCACCATTGGATCGTCAATGAGCTCCAGATTGCATAACTACAATTGGATGAAGCAGCCATCAGCCATTTGATTAACCGCCATGGCCTAATCCTAGCGCTTCATTGGTGAACTGCCATTTATCATTGGGAGCGTAGTGGGTGGCAAGTGGAACACATCCAGCTGTCCGCCGACGCTTCAGGGGGTAATTTTTCTACATACCCCCTGCCTATTGTATCTTATCTTTAGTCCATAAACGTTCATCTGTAGCAAAAACTTTTAATTATTTTGCAAGTAGACCCCTGTACTTATTTTATTTGCAATCTCATCCCTTATCAAATCACCTCACGTACACATAGACGTGAGGTGATGGGCTTTTTGCAGGGACCCCTCTATGCTCATGTATTATTGTTTAGTCTAATAATTTTTTTATTCAGTTCATATTTTTTGGAAATTATGCATTTATGCCCCACCGTGTTATGTAAATTGCATTTACACCCCTGCCAATGTGGAATGAATTAAATATTTGTGGTAAAATTATGTAGAGGCCACTAGACTTTATGTTTTTGTTCTATATTGCATTTTTATTTATTTTTATTTGTATTTCAGTCCCTGCCAGTATTGTATTTTTAATTTATATATTCATTGCCTTAAAAATACCATCTTGCATATAAGAGTATAGGAAATTTAATATAAGTACTTATATCATGATATATTATCTCATATATTTTTTGTAGGGCATGTAAAATTATTTTCCTATATTAAAAAATTCAAAAAGAATGCATTTATTACTTGTTTGCATTAAAAAATCCATAAAAATTATAAAAATGTTTTGAGAAATTCTAAAAAATTTACGGTATGCTTATTAATATATTTTGCACATATAGACAAAAAATCACTAAAAAATTCAAAAGAAAAACAAGAAATAGTAAAACCTCTCCAACCCTAAAAATTATAAAAAATTACTAAAATACAAAAAATTGAGTTTTTTGTCTTATTTATTATATATATTATCTATTAAAATTAGTATTGGAAAATTTTGAGCTATTTTGCTATTTTTGAAATCCAAAACAAGTCAGCTATATATTACAAGTCATTGTTTTGACATTTTTATTCAATTAAAAATACAAAAACTAACAAAAATTAAAAGAAAAATTACAAATCATGACAAAATCTAAAAAAGATAAAAATCTCACTTTGTGATTTTTGAGTACTTATAACTATATCTATAAATAAAGAAGTCCACATCTTTTTATATATTTACTTAAATTATTATTATCATTACTAAAAAACTAAAAAAAATAATTTAAAACTTTTAAAAATAAAAAGTATCATATCTTAGGATTTCCCCTTGATTTTGTCTTGATTTAATTTTTTTAATAATCTTTATTATCTCTATATATTATATATACTTAACTTATATCTTAAAAAGAGAAAACGGAAAAAAATAGAAAACTTAAAAAATACATAAAAAATATTCATTAAAAATAAAAAAGATTCGAATTAAAAATTCCTAAAATATTTAAAATTCCTAAATAAATTAAAAATTGCTAAAAAATAAAAATTAAAAACCCACTAAAAATAAAAAATCTTCACAGAACACAATAACTAAATTTTGTCTTCTTTTGTAAATTTTTGTTGTCTATTCCCCAAGATCCATGTGTTCAACCTCTACATACTTGAACTATACATACATTTTGTAGAATTATAACAAATTTTAACTACACATTTGTTTTCCTTAGATTGATCTATTTTGTGGGTTAATTGTTGTTGGATTCGGATTTCGTGAGCGGTCACCTCAACGACAATGTGAGTATCACCTTGTGTAGACCACATTAGACCCTCACAGAATATGTATCAACAACGGTCCTCTAGACAACTTTGTTAAGGATAAAGTTGTGGAGGTGGTGATCCAGGTGATGTCGGAGCTCCTCCGACGTTGCCTCGTCTGCTCCAAGCTTTAGTGCTTGTTCGAGAAACTAGGTAGAATCTCCTTATCATATTTTCTTCTCTGCGAGTAATGTAGCTTTTAATTTCCTTAGTTAATGAGTAGTTAGGTTTAACTTTAGGATTTAAAATTGCTGGAGCACTAGGCTCCAGCTCGAATTCATAGTACCTCGACTTATTTCGACTCGCCCATTCACAACCTTTTTAGCCCCGACAAATTCTTCATTGATTCCTCCTAATTTCCACTTGATTATGCATAGATCATGTGGGACCAAAGCTTCCTCCTTCACCTTCATCGAAGCTACACCGATCCATTATCCCCTTGCTTACCTAGCTTCAAGAGAGGGTGGGAAAGGAACCCCTCATCGTCCTCAATCTTTTTGTGCATGCATTGGGTTTAGAAGACCCACCTGGAGACAACTCCATGTTCATGTTAGAACTCTAGGTGAGAAGGACATCCATGCCCCCTCTGATGGGGCCTGGACCTAGTTGAACCTCCTGTAGATGCATGTGCACTCCAAGAAGCTGGAGTGATCATTGGTGGAGGAAGAGGAGACCATTGGATGAAGATTCAAGTTATTAAAGCTTACCAGAGCTTTGTTCATGGAGTGTTCTTCCAAGGACCCCCAGGACCGTGCGATCAAGAACCACGACCCAAATCTAGTATGGGTCATCCATCCAAGAGGAGAAGAGTAGACCCCCAAAGACGTTGATAGTGTCACATGAAGGCTCCTCTGTCCTCTGATCGAGCTCGCTTAAGTGTGTTAAGTGGGTAAATTTCACGAGAACCGTCGTGCCTTTTTATTTTTACAAATAGGTCTTATAAATATTAAGTGTAGTTCAAAAACTTTTTTAAAAATGGCAAGGAACCCACGTATTTATTTTATATTGCATATCGGTCTAGTGTGAACTCACTTCATGTGGCAGCCTACGTTAGTTGTGCAAATCACAGGCAACCCCTCTCGGATTTTTTATTTCCTTTTAGTATTTAAAATTTGTATAATACATGTAAAATTATGAATCCATGATTCAGAACATTTATTCTATTATTTTAGCTAAAATACATGATAACACATGTATATATTCATTAGTTATCATTATTTAACATTCTTCATTGATTTGTTAATATTGTGTATTAATCATTCTTTTACACTAAAATAAAAGAATAAAGAAGAAAGGAAGACAAGAAATAAAGAAGGTTGAATATATGAAATAAATACAGATTAACATGTACATAGGGTCAATAAAGTAGGGGGATATAAGGTCAATAATTTATAATAATCTCAGAAAACCAAAGTCACTTGTACATATTCATCATTTCTCATCTTGTACGTATTTTCACCCATTTGATTCATCAATAAAACAACTTCAAATAAAAATACTTCCTTCTTGAAAGTTGGTTGTAGTAATATATATTGATTTATAAAAAAATTAGAAAAAATATTTAATAAATAAATAAATAAAATGAACCTAAAAAGCAATAAAATCAAAATTCCTAGGTTCATAACTATTTGTAGAAAATTCCAAATAAACCAAACTCACTTTTAAACCATTTTGTAACTAATACCATTTATTAAAAATACCAAAAATCGTGGAATAAATTGTATGAGTTCTAACGTTTAGACCCCTTTGTATATGTACAAAGCGTATATAAAACCTCTTTTTTTCTATTTAATTATTCCTAACTTAAAAATAATTGTGAATAAAAACTAATAAATCTCAAAATTTAAAAGCTGTAGAGCCTTACTTTCGAACCTCATAACTCGATCGCATGAACTCCGAATAGGGTATACTCACTTTTAAAGTCCATTTTATAAAATTATCTATCAAATAAAAGTAGTTTCACTGAAATCAGAATTAATATGCAAAAAATAGGTTTTGGAACCTATTAGTCTACTTGTATATATATGTATATCATATATATATATATATTAATTTATTTTCAAGTATATTTTTGAACATATTGTATTTTTACATATTCTGCATATTTTTTTTATTTACATAAAAAGCAAATAAAAATAATAAAATAAGAAATAAACAAAACTAAAATAATGTATTTATTAAATAGGTATAATGTACATATATTATATATACTTGCATTTATTTGTACAATTAAATTAATCAATAAAAATCAAATAAAAATGTCTTTAAAGTCCTTATTTATTTTGTAAATAAATAAATTATTAAATTATAGAAATATTAGTAAAAATAATTTATTAAATTTAGAATATTTTTTACATATGTATTTTATACCTATTAATAAAGGTTTTTATTTATTTTACCTTATTTAGTTAATTTGTTTAATTTATTAAAAAATATAATAAATTACTTTATGATATTATAAACATTATTTATTTTAAATATTTTAATTTAAAATTTTTCTATTTTATTCTAAATTATTTAGATCTCCGAATTCCTATTATCCAGTCTGGATTGTTGACTTTCGGTCAACTACTTCCCCAGATCTTGGACCTGACTCTACTTAGCATACCCACATCCATCTCCTAATTCTCCAACCTGACTCTGACCTCCTTTTCACCCAATTATTCAACCCATTTGTCCTATGTGCAAACAAACCATGCATCATTTGCTACGATTTTCATCGTTTCACGTGCAAAAATTGATTGAATTTCACCTTCCATCACACCCTTTATAAGGCAGTTTTCAGATCTGATGGTTTTTCATCTGCCATTTTGTTTCTTCATTCATATCTGAGCTCTAGCCAAAATGAGAGAGTGACTGAAGCTCTTGTTCCCCTCCGTCGAGCGTGGAAGCAACAAGATCATAGTCTCTGGCATACAACTCAGTTATGTCGTGAGCACTACCTCCTCCTCCACTGTGAGTCGAGGCCATAACTAGGAGGTTTTCACCTCCATCAATAGGTGATTCATCCACTTCATTCCATGTACTAGTAGAACATATAATCTGTACACAATTATTTTCGATTTTAGATCTATGGCCGAGTATCTTACTCCAATCATCACGATCGGAGGTTCACCTTCTCCTTGATTGATTAATCTTCCATCTAATCACATCCCTATTAGCCACTCGACCAATTTGTTTCCCCATACCTTCTCTCATTTTACAAGGGTTGTCGATCAAGATCCGATCGCACGACTGTATTCCAACCACACGTCGTCTCTACAGCAACTGCACCCTGCCGTCTAAAAGCCATCACATCCGTCTCACGCGACAAATATATATTTTGGAGCAAATTTGTTGTTTGACTCTGAACATTTATGTATTTTCTTATAGATCCACTTCTAGTTGCTTTCATGTGATATGTACGTGCTACACTGTTAAAACTGCACATTCTCCCCTTCTTTATTTTGTTGTTATTATTTAATTGAATATTTTTCAAAAATTAGACTTTAGTTCTTGTTTAACTGCATTTGATTTTCTTGTCTATATTGCATGAAATAAATAGCATTCCTATTCTAAAAAATCCGCAAAAATTCTATTAGTCTCCTACTTAGTTGTTCTAATTGAATTACATTTTATTTTGAAATTTAAATTATTTTACTATTTTTAATAATTCAAAATCTCATCAAAAATTCCCTATTTGCTTTATAAAAAATTATAAAAATTTGGAAAATGGATTAAAAATTCCAAATAAATACTCTAGGTGTATTTTGACTTGGATTAACTCCTATATAATTTTATTTAAAAATCTTTTATAAATCCAAAAATTGCAAATTACAGAAAACATTAAAAAATAATATAAAATCATTAGAAAATCTTAAAATACATTTATGATCTTATTTTAAAGCTTAATAAAACTCTCTATTTTAATTTTTTTCATCAATTTTGATATTATTTTCTATTTTCAAAATCCAAAAAAAAGTAGCAATACTTTATATTTGGTTTATTTTCCATTTTTAGTTAATTTAAAAATCCAATAAAATCATAAAATCTTTGAAAAATTACATAAATACTAAAAAATATATAAAAAACAAAAATATTTTAATTTGATTTTTTTGGACATTTTTGTTATATTTGAAAAATAAAAAAAGATTGATTGTATATTTCTTTCAATTTTTTGTTCTTCTTCTTGATTTGTTTGAAAATTTTCAAATTATAAAAACTTGCAACATTTAAAATCATTAAAGAATTGAAAATCAGAAAACATAAAAAATACAAGAACTTAAAATTCCATAAAAAAATTTGAAAGGCTAAAGAAACCTTAAAAATCAAGGTAGTTTGCATAAAGGCAATTCCTTCTTTATTCTCATTGATTCCTCGTTGATTTTAATTACCCCCGGTTAATAATAGTAGCCTGCTTGTGTTCGACCCTGGGAGCTATACCCAGTAAATAAAAAGCACATCTATTTTATTTCTTTTATTTAGATAAAGATGGATTATTTCAGATTTCATTTTAGGTTACAACGACATCACATATTCACACATTTTCTTCATTAAATAAAAAATAAAACCTATTAGTGAAACTAGGATAATCAAAATGGCACTGTTGCCTAGGGGGCACGACAAGGGTAGCTAGGTTTCCCCTTTTAGCCTCTATTCTTGAGTTTTGTATATACTTGTCTCTTTCTTTTATTTTTGCCCATATTTTTGTCACTTGTTTCGTTATTTTCTTGCCTATATTTGTCTCTTATTTTCTATCATTTATTTGTCTCATTATTTTTGTATATATATTGTTGTGGATTGCATCTTGTTGAAGAGTGAGCACTTATTCCGAATATCGTGTGTAGTGAGGGATCTTACAAAGTTCTTATAGGTTCCAATTTATCAGACACTGAAAGCTCCCCAAGTTCACACTTAAGGATTCATTAGATATCACATTTACTAGCTCTTCTCATTTTGCCTCATATCCACTTGTGTGCTCTTTGTTTGTCCGTTTGTTTCTTTTTTTGCTTTATTTTCTTCTATTTTGCTCACATATTTTCATAACTGTGATATGACACATTTCTTGTCTCACTCTTTCTTGCAAGGTCCCGATGAGTGTGGGCAGAATTCCTAGAGCGTCGATGCACCCGAGCGAAGCAGAGGCACCTCGTTTCTTCATCGAGTAACATGAGAGCGCATGAGAGAAGAAGCATGGGATTTGGAGGATCGCTTGGGATTTTCTTTTTTGTTTTATTTTTAAAATTTTATTTTCATTCCATTTTTGTATTAAATTTGTAATAATTCTTAGCATTTTCCCTTTTATGTTTTCTTGACCATTATATACCTTTGTGTGCGAGGTTTATTTCACCAAGTATCGGTGCACTTGGGGACCTCATCAGATTTTTGTTTTTACCACATTTATTTTCTTTTGTTTTATCACAATTTTATGTGCTTGAGCCACTTGGTATTAGGTTTTATTATTCTGGCTTAAGCTTGGAAAATAATTAGGTCCACATCACTAACAGACATTTGTGTACCTATAGAGTATATCGTAGTTGGACTTAGACAAATAATTGGTTCTTGCCAGGTAAAAAAAGCGACTACTAGGACGATTCTCATGCATCATTTATATTAGTTTTATTTTCTGTCTATATTTTATGCGCAGATCATATTTCATGTAGAGTGCGAGTGACAAGGTACGTATTTTCTATCCTTTGCTTGCATCATTGATTTCATCGCACATCAGTTTTTCTGACATCCTCCCTTATTTTCTCACTTACGAAAAAAAGGAACTTGGAAAATTCGTGAGATGATTCTTTTGAAAATACCCCAAAAAAGTGACAACCAAATAAAATCAAGATTGTTAAAATTACTTGATTTAAAACAAACGCAATTGTCATATCATTTATTTATTTAGGGAGAGTAGTCCCCTTATTTTTTGCAGGTACTTACCTCCAGACAAAGTGGGTGAGGACGTACCGTAAAGATGGAGCCCAAGTCCCTGGACATGTGCCCTATGCTCATGTACATATCTCTATGGTGTACAATTGATATGCAAGCATTTGCCTAAGACATTAGAAAAGCATTTTGGTGTACTCATTCTCCTTTCTTTGTTTGGGACTGATATTGAACCTGATATCCTGGGAAGATGATACCATTGATTGGGGAGGATTGATAACGTATGCTGGGGTAATAGTGGCGACTCACCCTATGTGTTTGGTAGTAAGCAACTTTATGTAGATTCACTAAAATAAAATAGAAAAGATAAAAGACCGAACCTTTACGGTCTCCACTTGCGTTGAGTTGGTTAATCGGTGGTTGTATTGTGTTTGTTTTGTGTGAGTTGCCCAGATCCCATCTCATCTTTCATCTATTTCCTTTCACTTTTCTTTCATTCAGCTGTGATAACGATGATGGGAAAGAGATATCATAGGTTGACTCTTATGGTATTGTTATTTAGTGATCCTCCCCATTCATCTAGTATGGTTCAAGAGAGCCTAAATACTCTCTTCGAAACTATGTTTTCATCTACTCTTTTTCCTCATGACCAATATTCTTCTTATTCATCATAGTCTTTTAGACAAAAATTTTTGCAATTCTACATTGATTTGTCAGAGCCTGATATATATTCTTTCTCATTTTAAGAGGCATACACTATGGTTGGGAAAGCATCACAACAGCCGCAGACAACTTCTGTAGTGATCGACCAGGCAACGATCAACAACGGTTTACTCACATCCCTCGAGTCCATGCAGAATAAGATTAGGGAGCAAGGTAGGGTGATGACTGATATTAGAGCTGATCTTACATACCTAAGGAAGAGATGAGATTATGAGAGAGTTGAGGATGTTCTTGATGATGTTGATAGAGAGATACATGAGGGTCGAGGATCTAGGATTTCATCTAGACCTTCTCGTACAATGAAGGAGTTGTACAACAATGGTGCAACTACTACATATCAGTGGATTCATTTTCCTGCTATTCTTGGTGATTTTGAGTTCCATCCCCATACCATTTAGCTTTTCCCAAGTTCCATGGGCATTCTATTAAGGAGACTTATCTGCATCTTTAGAATTTTGAGCAGATTTGCAGCACTATCCATGACAAATTTGTGGATGAGAATACTATCAAGATGATAAAATTCCCATTCTCCTTGGTTGATAGAGCAACCTACTGGCTGAAGCATATTGGGAGAGTTGTCATGACTTTGTAGAAATTGAGGATCGAGTACACGAACAAGTACTATCCACTCAATCGAACCAATGCATCTCGAGTTATAATTAGCAACTTCACCATGCTACTTAACGAGCAGTTTCATGAAGCATGTGATCATTTTAGAGAGCTCACTGAGAGGTTTCCACATCATGATATTAGCAAGCTCAATCTTGTTTAGAGTTTCTTTTGTGGTTTGACTCCTGAGTTACAAGGGTTGGTGATGAATCCCCATATCATCACCTTTATTCTATTATTTTGGCCTTAAAAACCCTAGCTAATGCATGTAAATAACATTATTTTATACACATTAACATTCATTATTTATTCTATTTTTTATATGTAAAATATAGTTTTTAATATTAAAATTATTGAATAAAGAAAGAAAAGAAAACGAATAAAATGCCAAAGAAATTTTATGACCCTAAACCCAAAGACCTAGGCATCTTGATGACTGGTTCGACAAGGAATAATGTAGGGGGAGATCAGGGCCAAAAAGACAATAAAAATCTCATTCTTTTATTCGTCAATATTGCATTTTTTGGACCTATTTTATTTTTCTATTTTTATACCTCAAATAAATAAACATTGTACATGAAAGTTGTAGGAATTAATATATAGAAAAATATAATATTGATTTTATACAAAAATAATATACATTGTACTTTTTATACTCTAACTAAAAAGCCAAAACCCAAACTTCCTAGACCCATAACTTCTCCATATGAACTCAAAATGTACAAAATCACCTTTAACTGTATATATCATTTAATAATCTATTTAGTGAAGGTAGTTTCATTTTATTTGGAGTTAAGATGTATAAGTTACGTTTGAACTTCTATTATATAGTATCAATGAATTAAATATTCATTTTATTATTTCTTTAAAATTTTATAATTTTATATTTTATAATTTTGTAAATATTATTTATAATATATGTACATATTTAAATAAAATAAAATCATAAATAAAACACAAAAATAAAATAATCAATATAAATACATAGATGAAATACCTATACATATACATATATAATTAATTCTCTATTATTTAATTGAACATATTATACTTGAAAAATATAATAAAAATATATTTATGTATATAAAAATAAGTTAAAAATATATAAATAAAGAAAATAAAATGTTGAAATAAAAAATACAAAAAAATAAAATATGCAAAACATAGGTAAATATACCTATAAATTTACCCTTAAAAAGTATCTTGTAATAAATAAACCCCTAAAAAACAAATTAAAATCATATTAAAATATTACAAAAAATAAGAAACATTTTTTTATAACTTAAAATTAATAAAATAATTTACTAATCTATTTTAATTTATTTTCAATTTTTATTCTGGTTTTGTCTTTTTGCGGGTGATGTGGCCCAATTAGAGTCCATCACCCGTTGACATGGGTCAACTTTCTAACCTAAGTCATAACCTTTGTCAGACCTCATTTTAACCCGTTTTCTTCATTTTTCCCTGATCTATGTATTCATCGATTCGGGTGGATTCTTTGATGATTTTTCTTCCTCGTTCATTGTGCTATCGCGCACCATCATTACATCGAATCGAGGAGCTCTACATCACCCATGCCACCTCGATCTTACAGCCACTCTATCCACCTTTACAAAACTTCCCTCTCCTCCAATTTTTGAATTTGAATCGCTTCTACCCCATTTTCTCCCCTCCTTTTCTTCATGGAGGCTAGAGCTTCGTGACAGGGAGCTCGCCCTACACTTTGGAGGATAGAGGAGGTAGAGTAGCAGCTGGTTCCACCATCTTTGTAGGAGCACCGTCGTGGGGTCCCCATATCCTTGGTTCCAGTCAAGTCGGGTTTCTTTTTTTGCATTTTAAATAGACATTAGCATTAGGTTTAATTTTCTCCCTTTAGTTAAATTTTTATTCCTTGCAGTAGCTTAGATTAGCAATCCCGTAGTTCACCGGAGCTGAACTCCGGCGAACCCTCCACCGTGTTATCGATTTGTTCTGACTCACCGTACATCACCACTTCATTCCTCGTCACCTTCTCTACGATCCAAGCCCTTGCATTCACTTAGATCCTTCACGGATCTAGAGATCATAGGTCCTCCTCCATCGATTACCTGAGACCACACTGCCATTCCTCGCCATGCATCCATTTAACCAAATAAAAACCCCAGGACCCTTCATTTTGCTTGTGCATGTTTCTTTTGTAGGACCTGGAGGCTATGGAACTGTTAGTAGTCGATATTGGCAGAAGAGGAGGTTCCTAGAGCATCTTACCTATCCCGACCTCGAGAGCTTGCCGGAGACCTTCTTGGTCTTACTTGAGCCCACCAGCTGGTGCGCAAGGCTCCCAAGAAGATTTTTCACTTTAGAGGAGCCTTTGAGCCTACTAGAGGAGGGGATTGTTCATGATTAAATCTCATACTTGGCCGAGTTCTTCCCTATTGATGAGACGCTTTTGCTATTCGGATTAAGGAATAATTATGGTCGTTGCGACCCGAAGCACAGCGCACAGTCAAACAAGAAAATCATACCACCAATAAAGAAATCAAGCAATCAAATAGAGCAAGCGGTCTTGCTAATTTATTTTACCTGGTATAGCTACCAGGGTCGATCACAAGGAGCCCGTAAGGCAGAAGCTACGAAGTAGTCGGGAATCCAAGAAAATAGAAGAAATGGTAGTTTTTCTATTTTTCAAAATTTTTTATGATTTTTAAAATAAAGGAAAGAATAAAAGAAAGTCAAAAATCAACTCTCAAATAATTATTAATGGACTAAAAAATACTCAAAAATTCAAAATAAAAATATTTTCGTGTTTTTAAAATTTTCAAATGTTTTTGTGGATTTTATGGGGGTTTTTTGTTTTTTAATTAATTTTTTTAAAAATCAAACAAAGTCAAAATTAGAAACACATATACAACTGGAATCTAAAGGCAGGTTAAAATTGGTAAAAATGCTTATAAAATTCGAGCAGCAATTTTATATAAAACTAGAAAATAAAATCTACCTACATAAGAAGAAAACACATTTTTTGATTTTTTAGGATTTTTTATTGATTTTTCTATGATTTTTACTCTTTTTTAATTTTTATGGTTTTTATAAATGGAAATAAGGTAAAAATTAAATTCAAACAACCTAAAGAAGCAATCAAGAATTTTTTCGAAAATTTTCAAGGCTTTTAAATTTTTTTAGTTGATTTTCTAAAACAAACAATGACTTTTTTTAAGGTTTTTGAATTTTTAAAAATAATAAATGAAAACAAAACAAAACAAAAAATTCATTAAAATTCCTACACAGTGGCAGGAGCCACGTGTTAAAATTTCATGAATTTTGGAGTTAAAATGCTATTTATTTAATCAAAGATAAAACACACATCATACATGGTCCAAACTACAAAAAAACATGTTCTGGGACCAAATAATAACACGCACAAAAACTCTAGGGTTCAATATGTAAATTTCCCACTAAATTCCACACATGTTGGAAAACAACACGCACAGGGGTATATTTGCAAATATGGAAACTAAATATGCAATCAATAACAACAATGGAGTTCTAGGTACATACTGCAAATTACCTAGAAAAACATGTAACGAAGCACGAGGGTCCACATGGGCAGGATTGAAATGCAAAAATAGAAAACTACAGGTGCCAAAGTGCAAAATGGTCTACTATATACTTTATTTTCCAGACTAAAAGACAAATTGAAATATAGGTAGGGTAGAATGAGCAAATTACCCATGCAGACACGTGAGCTGCGTGTGGCGAGACATGTGGCGGTCGTTAGTTGAGCGTGAATGTGCAGCTCTGGCACGTCAGAGATCAGATCTGACGGCATTCAGATGTCGGGGACGTGGCTGGTACGGGGGCCATTAGATCTGACATCTCACGGCCTGATAACTCTAGGCGATGGATGGCTGAGATGGCGTCTGGCAGAAAGGCTCGATCGGACGACGGAGAAGGCCTCTAGAAGAACAACACCATGACGAGCTTCACCGAAGCACAGGTGATGATCCGGAGCTCCGATGAAGGATCAGATGACGCCAGAAGGATTGTAGGGACCTTCCTCATCGAGTGGCCGGCTCTGATGGAGTCGCTGACAGTCGGATCTACATGACAATGGCTAAGACCTAGGCGAACTCAGACGAGGGTGGTTGAAGGTGATATGGGTAGTCTCCATGCACGCTAAGGCCTGCAAGATAAAGCTCGGACTCGGAGGAATACTCTGGTCGGGGTTATAGGACCTAAAATAGAGAGAAGGGGGGTGGACGCAAGGTGGGTCTCCGGCGAAGGCGATCGATGAGACTGATGGCCTAATCTTGGCAATCCGAGCCAAGGTTAGAATGATAGACAGGGTAGGAAGATGGAGGGTGAGGGGGTCTGTCGATCTAAACGGGTGGATGATGATGACGAGTCTCCAACCGACTGGTCGGAGCTGGCGGAGCGGCAAAAGATGGCAAATGAAAGATTGACTAAACGGAGGAGCTAGGAACTATGGAAAGATTACCTGAAGGTCCTAAGAGAATCCTGAGCTCCAGGGGAGCTGGTCGGAGGGGTCATTGCCTGAACTTCGTTGCGGCTGGCGGAGGAGGCTCTTCGCGACGGTGCTCCGGCCACGATAGGCGAGCGTCGGCTGCACAACTCCTCTCCGATGACCAAAGGTGGCTCGGTTGTTGTCACCAAGGCGGAGGTGTATAGGGTATCAAAGAAGGGTGCGACGCGAGCTACCGAGCAGGGGGAGCAAATGAAGACTTTTATAGCACGTCCTAGGTGGCTTGGAAGAATTGGATCGAGTGCACGAATCGAGGGGCAGATCCTTAAGGGAATCAACGAGCGCGGATCATGGATCCCACCTCGATAATCGGAGCCTTGGAATGGAGTAGGAGATGGTCGGACCGGGTCTATAAAATTCTGAGAAATGTGCACCAAAACCGGATCCGCGCGCGAGGAGGTCCAGGAGGGGTAGTTGACCGGGGTCAACATTCCTCCTGGACTAATCAGAAAATAAGAATCCAAAAATAATTATAAAATCAATTAAAAATAACAAATGATGTTAAATCAAAAAGTGTACAAAATGAAAAATATTTTTTTTATTTTCTAAACTATTTTTCTATGATTTTTATTTATTTTTATGAAGATAATTTATGGTATATATAGTATATTGTATTATATATAGGTATAAAATACCTATGTATTTTGTAAAATTATTTTAATTTTTTTTTTACAAAAATACCCCAATTTTATATTTTATTTATTTACAACATAATATTTTGAGTATAAAAATATTTTCATTTTATTTTTATTATTTATTTACAAGTATAAATTAAATAGGGAAAGATACATATTTATATGTGTTATATACAAGGTGAGAGAGGGTTTTATTTTATTTTATTTTCTAATTTTTTTTAGGAATATATACAAAGAAATAAAAATATCTTTTTAGTAAAAATAAATTATATACATAGAGGTGTATATGTACAAGTAGAGTGGCCCTATCTCTCTCTACTTCTTTTATTTGGCGATCATGCCAATGATTGGCCCTCTCTTGGGTTTAGGTCACTCAATATGTATTCAAAATATTTCCTTCTTTTTCTTTCATTCTTTATTATTTTATTTTTGCATAAATACATGCTAATTATGGGATATTAACAAATGCATGCTTATTGCTAATTTATTGCATTTACAACTATTTACATGATGCTTTGCCAGGATATTTAGATAAAATAAAAGAATAAAGAGTGATGAATGAGTATTCATCACCCCCTATACTTTACTTTTGCTAGTCCCTTAGGAAACACTTATTTGAAATAGAAGTGAAAAGAAAAGAAAAAAGAAAAGAAATCAAGGTTAATTATTAAACTTGCCTTCATTAAATTGAAATATGGAGCTCAATCAGACATTTGGCTTATTAGTATGTCAGAACCTTATTTGGACTTAGGTTTAAAACTTAACAGCCTCTAAGTTCCACCAATCTATGGTCAAGACTCCTCAATAATCCAGATCAGAACAAGTCTACAAACACAAACTCTAATGACTACAAATCTTTCCTTGTACTGTGTAAGTGATATGCAGCTCCCCACCTCAGAAATGGCAAAGTAAAAGCCCCCCTCAACAAGGTAACTCTAATGCCCCGGTCTGGAAGCTCTTTCCTCAAGGAGCCGGGTATTCCCTTCTATGTTCAAGTGCAACCGACTCAAGAAGATGAGAAAGAAGAGAATGGACCATGAACAGTGTAGCCATGTATCCTCGGGAGCCCGACCAGTGTAGCTAACTCCCCCTGCTGCAAGCTTCATGAGATGGGAATGGGTAACATAAGCTTTGCTTTATTTGGGTATATACATTCCAGTGGGTATTTCATTTTCTATCAGACCCACCACTTTTTTGGAGTTTTTCTTTCTTTTGCACATTTTTTTTCGATGTGCATATGTACAACATATCTACATGGTGCAGCATATATACATAAGGAGTTTTTCCTCTTGAGCCAGTAGACTATCCCTATTTTGAAGCATTATTGCAACCCACAACTCTTGTCTTTAGACCTCAATGATGCCAGACCAAGTTGAGACACACTTCCTTCACTAAAATAAGATGAGAGGTTCCGCATAGAAGTACTACCCCCGTATGCTACCCCAAGCCAAAGAAGACTGCCTCCTCACCACCTCCTCCATAGAGAGCTATGTGTAAGGTGCTGGTGCAAGTAAAGCCATTGTTTGTGAGAGTCATGTGTGTGTTGTTAAGTGTTCTACTTAGGCTCATCAAGATGACATATGATCATAGCCTAGTGGAATCAAAGATTTTAAGTCACCATGTACCTGAAAAGTCTCAATCCTAAGCTCTATAAGGTTCCTCTTAGCATTAGGTGGATTAAGGTATTAACCAAGCTCCATTTTTCAATTTAATTCCAGGTTAGTTTAAATGTCAACTATGATTCAGAAAAAACTATACAAATATATACAAAAATGTTTTTATGCAAGTTTTGAAAATGTGCAAAATTTTTGAAAAATGTTTTAATGAATGAATGGATGGATGCAGAAGTTTTGCAAAATATTTACACAAATTTACACAAGGGTTTCTGCAAGCTTTTTGTTTTTCAAACATTTTGTAAACATTTTGTACTCTATACATAATTTTGATATCAAACTATTCACAAACTCTTCACACAAAACATTTTTACAAACATTTGTACAAAAATAATTTTATAAATAGCTATGCATGTGCAAGAAAGATTTTTATCTACAAAAAAGAATTTTTAAGTTTTTATGGTATTTTAGATAAAAGGATTTAGCCATTTTATATATTAACACACTCACATAAAGTACAAGTTATGGCTAAAGTATATATGAAATATATACGACACCCCACTATACTTAGCTCGAACAATGTCCTCATAGTGGATCGAGAGCGATGAAGAAAACATAACTCGTGCTTAGTATAGGGAAGTGAAAAGAAAACTATACTACAACGACGAATCAAAGAATAGAATGGAAGGACCTCGGTGTTTCCCCCTATACTTAGGATCACGTAATCCTATGTGTAGCAGATTATACACAAAGGGAAATCCGAGTGGACGAATGTACAAGGTCTACCTCCCCTATACTTAGGGTAAAATATCCCTAAGTGTAGGCAGTAAAAACATAGGTAAAAAGAATCAAAAGTGGGACAACCCCATACTTAGGGTAAAGTGCACCCTAAGTATAGCATAATCAAAGATGCAAACGGGGTGTTGGACTGAAGAATGGTATGATATGGACATCTGGATCTATACAAAGCGGAAGACAGTGATACTCAGGCATGAGATGCTACAGATGTGAGTCAAAGACCACATCTCATGCAAAATGAAAAGGGGCGACGTCAACGACCAGTGGCTCATGATCTAGATATGGTTTGAGTCGCTGCCCGTTAACACAAAAGGTAGACTTAGATGACATCCTAGATATGTCAATTCTTCCATTGTCATGTACCTTTCGGACCAGGTATGGTCCCTTCCCTTTGCTCTGCAACTTCCCTGGAAATAATCTAAGCCTGGAATCGAACAACCATACTCTCTGATCTGGCTCAAACTGCTTGTAGCTGATATGAGAATCATGTCACTCCTTCACCCTCTCCTTGTATTTTTGGCTACTCGAAAAGGTTGCATCTCTAAGCTCCTCGAGGGCTGCCAATTCTGCCCTCCTCTGGTCTCCTACACTCACTGGATCCAAAAGTATCTCTGTGACAGCCCAAAGTGACTTGTGCCTAAGCTCAACAGGTAAATGGTAGGGCTTACCATAAATGAGGTGAAAGGGAGATGTACCCAAAGTAGTCTTGAAGGAAGTCTGATATGCCTACAAGACCGAGTACAAAAGTTGTGACCAATCCTTTCGGTCAGGGCGAAATACCTTCTGCAATATCGTCTTGATCTCCCTGTTCGACACTTGAGCAAGACCATTGGTCTGAGGATGATATGGAGTGGCTACTCGATAGTCAATGCTGAACTCGCTAGCTAGGGTCTTTACCTTGTCGTTGAGGAAATGAGACCCCCGTCATATATCAACACTCTAGGCACCATGAACCATGAAATGATATTCTTCCTAAAAAATCTGCATACAATCCTAGCATCTGCGATTCGAGCGGGGATGGCCTCAACCCAACGATTAACATAATCAACGGCTAACAGAATGTACTCAAATCCCTGACTCTTAGGGAATGGGCCCTTGAAATCGATGCCCCATGCGTTAAAAGCCTCACAGAAGTGAATGGGTTGCATCAGCATCATATCACGCTGTCCACAAGTGCCCATCCTCTGACTGTCAGTACACCTCTTCACGAATTCATCAGAATCCTTGAAGAGGGTAGGCCACCATAGGCCAGATTGGAGCACTTTCTATGTCGTTCTCCTCCCAGAGTGATGTCCTCCTACCTCAAGCTTGTGGCAGTACGTGAGGACACTATGTTGCTCCTCCTGAGGAATGCACCGATGCTAGACGTTATCCCCTCCTTCATGATAAAGGATGGGATCCTTCTAATGGTAGAACTTGTCCTTCACAAGGAAGGTCTCAATTCACTGCCTGGGCCAACCTTGTGGAACTTTCTTGGCAACAAGATAGTTCACAATGTCAGTGTACCATGGGAGCGAGGTGATAGCAAGGACCGCCTCATTTGGGAAGGTCCCATATATAGGATCAATCTACTCAGAATCCTCAAGATGCTCTAATCGGGAGAGATGATCCGCCACCACATTCGTAACACCAGTCTTATCCTTAATCTCAATATCAAACTCCTGGAGTAGAAGGATCCATCTAGTCAGTCTCGCTTTGGCATCCTTCTTTTCCATGAGGTACCTGATGGCAATATGGTCTATAAAGATAGGCACCTTAGATCCAATGACGTACGATCTGAACTTATCTAGGGCAAACACTATGGCTAGCATCTCCTTCTCAGTGACAGTGTAGTTCCGATGTGCGACATCCAATGTACGACTAGCGTAGTGAATAACAAATGGTACTCCATACCTTCTCTATCCCAGCACAACCCCTACGGCAAAATTGGAGGCGTCCGTCATGATCTCTAATGGGAGAGACCAATCAGGCTGCTGGAGGATAGGAGCCTCCACAACTAGATTATTGAGAGTCTCGAATTACGTAAGACACTTATCATCCACAATGAACTCGGTGTCTTTGGTCAGCAAATTAGTCAACGGTCGGGCAATCCTGCTGAAATCATTAATAAAGCGTCGGTAGAACCCGATGTGCCCCGGAAAAGATCGTAATTGTTGCATGTTGGATGGTGTACTGAGTTTCCTAATGATATCCACCTTGGCTGAATCAACCTCCATGCCCCTATTCGAGATGATATGACCAAGTACCATCCCTTGAGTCACCATGAAGTGACTCTTCTCCCAAGATAGCACAAGATGGACCTCGATGCATCGCTGAAGGATGCGGTCTAGGCAGTCAAGATAAGCATCAAACCCATCGCCATAGACGGAGAAGTCATCCATGAAGACCTCCAAACACTCTCCCACCATGTCTGAGAAGATGGACAACATGCACCTTTGGAAAGTCATCGGAGTGTTACATAGACCAAAGGGCATCCGTCTGAAAGCATATGTCCCAAAGGGACAGGTGAATGTGGTCTTGTCCTGGTCTTCGGGCACAATGGCCACCTGGTTGTATACGGAGTACCCGTCAAGAAAGAAGTAGCGACTCTTCCCAGCTAGCCTCTCTATAATCAATAAATGGCAGTGGGAATTAATCCTTCTTGGTGGCCTGATTCAATTGTATGTAGTCCACACAGACCCTCCAAGAAGTGGGTACCCGAGTAGCGATCTCATCTCCAGACTCACTCACAACTGTAGTGATGCCCATCTTCTTGGGCACCACATGTAATGGACTAACTCACTTAGAGTCGGAGATGGGGTACATAAAATCATCGCTCCACCATTTCGAGATTTCCTTCATGACAACCTCTCGAAGGTTCAGGTTTAGCCGCCGCTGGAACTCATGCGACAACTTGGCATCCTCTTCGAGATAGATATGGTGGGAGCACAAGGCCAGACTTATCCCCTGGAGATCTACTACGCTCCATCCTATCACCTTACGATTCTTTTCAAGAACCTCCATCAAACGAGATTCTTGCTATCCAGTCAAATTCGCTGAGATAATGACTGGGTGCATCTCATGCTCTCCCACAAGGAACCTATACTTCAGCGACTGCGGCAAGGGCTTTAGGTCTAGGCAACTGGGAGATGGCGGATCTGGTCTCTGAAAAGTCTGAGTGAAAGCAACCAAATCAGCATGGGAGAACTCTCGCTAAACATGAAAATAAGGTGAAGACTACTCTATTGTTGTATCTGCACTCTGAATGGGATCAATCTCCACCCAAGCTGCTGGCTCTGTAGGAATCAGAAATGGAATCAACTCATCAAATTCTGCCCAATCAATATCTAACTCTGAGGGATCTGAATCTGAATCAAAAGAATATCTACTGCCTCACTCTCCTGAACGTGATCTTCTTTCTGAAAGGTGTCCTCTACCAAGAATACGCCCTCCAAGCTCTCCTCTATTGGAATCTGTGCATCAGCGAGATCTTAAGGAGAGAGGATGGCTCATGAAATGGGGTCTGACCAAGCTGCTTCATCGTTTGTGATCACAAAATCGTACTCCTGGTCGACGTCTCGCTCTGCCTCTATCATCTGCTCTGAATCTGTAAGCGGCTCTGAGCGAGCTGAATCTCGCGCTCTAGTCTCATCGATCGTATCTATTTGTATACTCTCACCCTCGATGCAAAATTATACCTTCCCACTATCATGATCGGGCACTGCCTTGGCTTTGTCCAAGAACGGGCATCCTAAAATGATGGGGGTATCAGTCACAGACTCAGGGATCTCCATGTCCAACACAACGAAGTCCACAGGGAATTTCAGGCCTTGAATTTTGACGATCACATCTTCAGCAACCCCTTCGACCTCTTAATAGATCAATCAACAAACTGAAGGACCATCCTGCTCTGTCAGAGAGGGCCAAACTCGAATTGGTCGAGTAAAGCTGTCGGAAGTAGGTTGATGGAAGAAACACTGTTTAATAGAATCCGATCGAACCTCTTCTCATGTATGTGACATCTGTCATAGGGAGCTTCTGCATCTAGCCTCTTGGCTGACAGACGGTTTTAGATGGCGAAGCAGGTGCCACGAGTGAGCACATGGATCTCTGAATGGTGATTCCTCCTCTTCCTGTGAATAGTAGTCTTCTCTCTAAGGTTCCTTTGGAAGAGAGGGATGTGCTCCAAGGTTTCTTGTAGAGTCAGCTGTATCTAGAATCTGTCTATCATCTGCTGGCTGAACTCTAGCTGCTGAGATTTTTTTTGGATTTTCTTTTTTAGTCTTCTTCGCCAAGCGGAGTTCTCGAGGGAAGGGGATAGATGGGTTCTCCAAAGATGGAGAATTAGGATCAGGTCCCTGCTTTTATTGTGAAACAGAATCCATACATAAATCTCCATGCATCATAGATGGACTCGCAAATAAAGAAACCTTTCCTTTATTACATTTTCTAGAATAGTCCTGAGCTACAACAACAGAAGGAAACACAACAGGAATAGAATGGGTGGGCTCAGTACCACCCGCGGCATGTGGACTCGCGGCATCAGCACTACACTCAGGCTCAACATCATCTCTGGTGGCATAAGCACCCCCTCCTGCATCTGGTGAAGTGACGGCCTCAGTACCGTCAACTGGATCAATATCCTTGGTGGTGTTTGCACCAATGTCATCAAAATCATCATGAGCGGCTTCAACACCGCTCTCCTCCTCGTCTGGCACTCCTGAATCAACATGTGATCGTCGTTCAGATGTGGCACCGCCGACTGGCATCCTACCGCTCCTAAGTGTAATAAAGACAGCATCAAAAGTGTATGCAGAAATATCATCAAGTGAATCACTAGGAATTGTAACCTCTGTAAACTCTACCTGCTCAGACTTCCTCTTCAGTTTGTTCGGATTTGGCTCGATCTAAGTGGTTATGGCGGCCTTGCCCGTCACTATCTGCCTCATCTTCTGACGGAACTCATCCATCTCCCGCCTAAATGTAGCATGTTGATTGGAGATAAGGCTGGCTAGATCAATTAAAGCTGGGTTCTCATAGGCGGGCCCATGAGAATCGGACGGGTGGCCTCTCTGAAAGTGAGGCTGCTGCTGTTGAGGATGAGAGGGATACTGGGGATGAAACTGCTGAGGTTGATGATGCTGCCTCCACGACTGTCCCTGCTGATAGGGACGAGGACCCTGCTTTCAGTAAGGTGGATGTGGTTGTGGCTGTGGAAACTAGGGCTGATGGTGCTGCTGGCCGAAATGGCCACCCAGAACTGGAGGCTGCTGCTGGGAAGAGGCACCTCCAGTCGACCAACGGAATCCGGGATGGTCTCATCAGATCCCAAGATGAGGTCGGTCATACCAAATCCCGTTGACTTCCATCAATGGCTCCTACTCGTAAGTGGGTGGGAAGAGAACTACCAGGGGCCGATCCGGCTGGTAGACCACCATCTGAATGTCTAGAGACGGTGGTAGCTGGACATACCACTGCTGCTGTTGGAACAGCTCTGCCTGTATGTGATGCACCTGTTAGTAGTAGGCGGAGGGCTGGGCCGAGCTGCTGCTGCTAGGATCTGCCCGTGACCTGAGACGAGGCTGAGAAGTCGTATGTGCTTCATGGAGACACATGATCTGGGTCTTCAGGTCACTCAGTGTCTGTGCCATCTGATCTATCTGAGACATGCCCTGGCACTGGTTCTTCTCAATAAGCTCGATGTGGTCCAACTTCTCGATGATCATCCCCATATCAGCGACCGTCGACTCTACATGTGTTGCGGCTACTGAAGATGTAGATGAACTGGCATCAACCTGTGCTATCCTCTGATAGGACACAGCCTGTGGTGTGGGCTTCCCCTATGCATATAGTCGGATCTGGGACATAACTGTGTAGTTCTCCGCCATCTCCTCGTAGATGGCCCAAACTTGATCCTCATCCTTGGTGAAATAGGAACCCCCACAAGATGCATTCACTAGCCCCTGCAACTCCGGTGTAAGCCTGCAGAAGAAACTCTGGACAAGGTTGGGCTTGGATATTCATGATGAGGGCACCGGTCAGTGAGCTCCCTGCTATCCCATGCCTCATGGAATTGCTCATTGGGGAGCATGGAAAAGTTATTGATCATGGCTCTGGCTGCATTCGTCCAGCTGAGTGGATAATACTTATTCAAATACTCATTCCGAAGCTGTTCCCATGATGTAACGAACCTCCCTAGGCGCTTCAGGCAGTTGGCTGCTCTGTCTACAAGGGAGAACGAAAAATCCATCATCCTGATGGTTACCTCATCCATTAGTTGATCGTGGACCGTGCTGCAGATCATCTCGAACTCCTGGAGATGGAGGTATGGCTCCTCGGTGGTGAGTTCGTGGAATTGGGGTAGAAGTTGGATGGTCTGAGGTGGGAGCTTGAAATCTCCCAGAATGGCTGGCAACTGAATCCATCTGTGGGTCACCGTTGCAACAGGGTTGTGCAACTCTCTCATCGGACGTGCGAGTGTTGCTGGCTATACGTGAAGGATATTGAGAATCCTCAAGCGCATCACAGAAGCATGACAATCGCATCTTATGCAATCGAGGCGACTAGTCGCACTAGTCGCAAGATGCAGCGGAATTTTAAAATTTAAAACATGCGATGAAACCACATGATCACAAGAACATTTCTTGGATCGTTTCATTAAATCACAAAGTATTAGGAATATCTCTTGAAGCGTGGTTGCGATCACGAGATCTCTAAAGCAAGATATCCTCCTGACTAAAGTTCGATCCACGAAGACAGCACTTGCGGACGCGATGATGAGACACGTGACTCTCGCAATCCTCGACGAAGATCCAAGCTTCGAGTCCCCAGATTTCGTCCAACGAAATCTGTCGTCTTCCTCTAGATCAAGCAACCCCAAAAGAAGATGGAGATCCTCGAGTAGTTGAAGGTGAATGCGAGAAGGTCTCTCTCAGCACATAAGATGGACAACCACCTTAGAGAGAGAGAGAGAGGACGACGAGAATGAGAAGAGAGAGAGAGAGAGTAGACATGTACTCTAGGTGTTCCTTGAAGGGGCTAGGGTTGCCCTCCTTATATATTAGTTTGGGATCCAATGGATCTCAATCAATGGCATACATAGATCCAACAGCTAGATTGATCTATGTATCAATCAACAGCCATGATTGTTGTTGGTTAAAAACCAACAACATTAATTTATATCAAATCAAATATATGTTGCATTATCATCAACACAAATTAGTTTAGCGTAAATCAATTATTAAGAGATAACAAGATAACAAAAGAGAGGATAATTAATCACCGCCCAAAAATAGGGGGCGTCACCTATAGGTGATGTCACCTATTATTGTGGTGATTATTTCCTCTTTATTTTATCCTATTATTCCTTAATAAATTACAGTAACCATTATTGAAAAATTATCCACCAAATTAATTCCAAATTAATTTGTGAACATTTCAATCAAGCCATTGAAAAATATGTGAATCATATTCACAACCCAAACTAATTTGTA
Organism: Ottelia alismoides; assembly: GCA_037367405.1. NCBI lineage: Eukaryota > Viridiplantae > Streptophyta > Magnoliopsida > Alismatales > Hydrocharitaceae > Ottelia > Ottelia alismoides. Next base: position 1,043,356 of record JAZKJV010007409.1, on the reverse strand, counting down.
AATTACATTTCCAATTAGTTGATTAATGTGAATCCAATCCACATTAACAATTAACAAATGCAATTTACAAAGTTTCTCTCTCTCTCTCTCTTATATATTATAAATCACATTTATAATATACATAGATATTATGGATAGCACTATCCACGATATGCTTTTCCTTGATAATTAAATCTCATTTAATTATCTTGGATAATCATTCTCATAATATGAATCTTATTCATATTATACTTGATAATTAAATCTCATTTAATCATCAAGACCTTCTTGCTTTGATACAAAATTCATCATAGGAATTATTCCTGAACTCCTTCAAGAATAATGTACTTTCTCCGCAGATACTTGGAGATAAGAATAGGGCAATTGTATTGTTCCATGTATAGTGACTTGGATGTTGACATCTCATCTCAAATCAAGATCTCACAGACCTCCCATAGATGCTTGATTAAATCAAGTCGGCATACTTAATCTTCTCATTGCATCTGAATCTCATTCAGATCAATGTCCAACACTTGGACTAAGATCAAGTTACTTCTCCACTAAGAGGAGTCACTAAAATCCAGACCTGTTTCATCACTCCCTCGAACTGGAAGTGTCATGATTATACAATTGTTTATGATCACATCACCCTCAGGTATTCCCAATACCTGCACATCCTACACACTGGAAGACCAATGGTCAACCTGAAAATGAAGATCAATTTTAAAATGTCTTCTTCAGGGTTTGATCACACGGTTTCTCAATCTTGGTTATTGGGATTTCGTATCGATCATATGTTTTCCCAAAGCATATATCATACCTTCAAATTATTGTCATGCTTCCAAAGCACGATGACCATGTATGGAATTTGATCGGTCCCAATACCTCATGAATGAGCTCATGTCTTCCAGTTCATAAGTGAACATGTATGATCCCTTTGAGAGATCGTATTACTCATATGCCCTTACATGCATACCTGCTCGCCGGTGTATAGACCTTGGTTAGGTCATCAACCTAATGGTCTGCTAAATGTACATACTCAGACATATAGTAACACATCTGTCTCTGGTCAGAGGATGTGTGCCTATGCTGTGACAGCTTTCAACATAGGGCTTAGGTTATCTCTATCTCGCTAAGTTTACCCATTGACCTAACTAATCTGCTACCTCTGAATCACTATTCCCAAGTAGAGGAGCTGCATCAAGAGGTCGGTCAGATGTCAGCCTATGTGAGAAAGGATTGCCATCTCCTACTTAGGCTGGAGATCATCTCTTAATAATCATTTGATGGTGCTTGATGAGTCCTCTATCTAACCCATTAGATATTCATCCAAGCATCAACCTCTAATGATTCATCTAATGAATCAACAGCTATATGATTATCAAGACGGACATGGTACATAACCCTAATTGTACAGAGGGACCTTATAGTGCATTCATTTATTTAATTTCAGAAAGGGAGTGCAACAATCAATAACATTTATTGATAAAACATATTTATTACAATAACATTTATTGTAAGAATGGTTCACCTCGGGCACATGGCTAACAATCTCCCACTAGCCCTCAGAACCATTCAAGAACAATCCTTAAACCCATGCTCATTATATGCTGGTCGAAAACCTTCTGCGTCAGAGGTTTGGTAAGAGGTTTGGCGACATTTTTGACAGAGGCCACCTTGGTGATGATGATATCACCACGCTTTTGAATCTCCCGAATGATGTGGTATTTCCTTTCCATGTGATTGTTCTTTTGATGCCACCTGGGTTCCTTTGCCTGGGCAATGTCTCCCGTGTTATCGCAGAGCAACAGGATGGGAGTATCAGAGGAAACTATGCCAAGCTCCAAGATGAACTTGCGCAACCACACCGCCTCCTTTGCAGCATCCGATGCGGCAATGTATTCGACTTCTGTTGTTGAATCCATCGTAGTGTCCTGCTTCTTGCTTCTCCATCTCACAGCACCACCATTCAACAGGAATACAAACCCTGATGTCGACTTTCGATCATCAATATCCGACTGGAAGTCTGAATATGTATATCCCAAGACTTGAAGATCACCATCTCCATAGACCAAGATGTAATCTTGTGTTCGTCTTAGATATTTGAATATGTTCTTTACTGCATTCCAGTGTTGCTCTCCATAGCATAATTTGTAATGACTTACCACTCCCACTACATGGCAGATGTCTGGCCTAGTACACATCATGGCATACATTAAGCTTCCTACAGCTGATGCATAGGGGCATCCAACCATGGCCTTCTTTTCTCAACACTTTGAGGAGCTATACCTTTAGACAGATGGATACCATGTCTTAAGGGGAGGAATCCTTTCTTGGAACTATCCATACGGAATCGTTCAAGAATGTTTTTAATGTATCCATGTTGTGACAATCCCAACATCCTCTTTTCTCGGTTTCTGAACAGCTTCAGGCCTAAGATGTAAGAGGCTTCTCCAAGATCTTTCATCTCGAAAGTATGAGATAGCCAAATCTTTACACTGGTCATCATTCCTATATCATTCCCAATGATAAGGATATCATCTACGTAAAGCATGATGAACACAATGGCACTCCCACTAAGCTTCTTTTACACACAAGGTTCATTAAGATTCTGCACAAAATCATAACTCTTTATGGTTTCGTCAAATCTGATGTTCCAGCTACAAGAAGCTTGTTTGAGCCCATAGATGGATTTCTTTAGCTTGCATACTTTACCATTCTCAACTATGAAGACCTGGGGCTGCTCCATATAGATATCCTCCTCGAGGTATCCATTGAGTAAAGTTGTCTTGACGTCCATTTGCCAGATGTCGTAGTCAAGAGATGCATCTATAGCTAGCAGTGTCCTGATGGACTTAAGCATAGCCACAGGAGAGAACGTCTCATCATAGTCGATGCCTTCTCTCTATGTGTAGCCCTTCGCTACGAGCCGTGCCTTGAAAGTCTCTACTTTCCCATCAGGTCCCCCTTTTCTCTTGATGATCCATTTACACCCAATGGGTTTCACCCCTTTAGGTGGATCCTCTAGAGTCCATACACCATTCTTATGCATGGAGTCAATCTCTGACTTCATTGCTAGCATCCATCTATCCACGTCATGATCCGCGAGTGCTTCATCAAATGAAGTAGGATCATTGTCAGTTTCTTTTGACACATGGAATCCATCCTTACCTTTCAGGTGGTGCAACCACCCCCAAACTCCTTCGAAGAGGTATGTGTGTTTCATATTCATTTATCTCCTTAGTTTCTGGTTCAAGAATCTCAGAATCCTTAGGGGATTCGACGAGTTCCTCTACTTCATTTCTATCTTGACCTTTAAGGATATCATCCTCCAGAAATTTCACTTCTCTAGAGACAAAAACCTTTTGGGTCTCAGGGTCATAAAGTTAATATCCAATATCACCTTTAACATACCCAATGAAGTAGCATTCATAAGTGCGAGATTCTAGCTTACTTGCGTCCACATTCTTCGCATGGACCAAGCAACCCCAAACCCTCAAGTAATTAACACTAGTTTTGGTTCCATACTAGAGCTCATGAGGAGTCTTAGGCACAGATTTGCTAGGAATCTTATTCAGGATATATATTGCAGTCTCTACTGCATATCCCCAGAAACTAAGAGGTAAACGTGCTTTGCTCATCATCGAACGGACCATGTCCATCAAGGTCCTGTTGCGTCTTTCAGCAACGCCATTAAGTTGGGGAGTTCCAGGAGGAGTGAGATTGGAAATAATTACATTCTCTTTAAGGTATCCCTTGAATTCCTCTGAGAGGTACTCGCCACCTCGGTCAGATCGAATTTGTTTGATCTTCCTATCCGTTTGGTTCTCAACCAAAGCCTTAAACTCTTTGAACTTTTCAAAGGTTTCAGATTTATGACGTAGTAGAAAGACAAACTCGTATCGCGAATGGTCATCAATAAACGTCAAATAATATCGATATCCATTCCTAGTCGCGGTACTGAAGGGACCACATACATCAGTATGTATTAGGTCAAGAATACCTTCGCATCTCCTAACCTTGTTACAGAAAGGCATCCTGGTCATTTTAACTCGAATGCAATGTTCACAGGTAGGTAAAGATTTGACCTTTAGAAAATCTAAGGGTCCATCCTTTATTAATCTATTGATCCTATCAACAGATAAATGACCAAGCCCTTGATGCCAAATCATATTCGAATGATTTCCATTCTCGCTGGATCTTTTAGGGTTTTTATTAGTGATAGTGACATTCATGACACATTCATCAATGCACAATTAATAGAGTCCACCAGAAGTCAAAACACCATCCGTAATAAATTTATCATATTGATTAATGACTAACTTATTACAGAAAAGGAAGGAATATCCATGTATAACAAGCTTAGATACGGATATCAAATTCCTCCTGACTTCAGGTACATAAAGACACTCTTCAAGTACAAAGACTCAACCATTAGATAACGGATAGTTGGCAAGTCCCAATGGCTACTGCTGCAACACTTGCATCAGATCCCATCTAGATGACTATCTCCCATTGCTCCAGATTCCTAGTTTCCTGAAACAAATGCAATGAATTGCATACATGAACAGAAGCACCAGAATCTACAACCCAACTTCCTTCTCGTCCAATGAGAAAGCTAGTTTCAATAATGAAAGTAGATTTCATACCTGCTGGGGCTTTACCTTTGTCGGCAGACTTGAGGTATTCTTTGCATCTATGCCGCCAGTGCCCCGTCTTCTTGCAGTGGTGACAGACATCGGTCTTCTTCGATGTCATTAACGTGGAAGCACTAGAAGATGAACCAACTCCTTGATTCTTCTTCGTTCTCTTCTGGGTCGGGCCCTTCCGAGAACCTTGCTTCCGCCTACGCTTTCCTTTTGCTTGTGTAGCCATTACACTGGCAGAGGGGTCGTCCTTCTTCATTACGTCTTCTGCAGACTTTAATGCAGCTAGCAGCCCAGCGTTAGTGAAATCAACTTTGCTTATGTGATATGACACGACAAAGTTCTTGAAAGACTTAGGGAGCGATAGGAGAATCAAGTCTGCTTGTATATCAACATCCATGTAGGCTCCCATGGTTTCCAATTCAGATAGGTACCCAAACACTTTGAGTATGTGTTCTCTGACAGAGGTCCCTTCCTACATCATGCTATGAATAAGCTCTTTCATCACATTGTAACGCTATGTGCGGTTTATGTCACCGAACATATCCTTCATTTTCAGCATGATTTCTTGGCAGTGGTTCATTTCCACATGCTGCTTCTGAAACACAATGGATAATGAGCCAAGGATATAACACCATGCCAAGTTATGATCTTCATCATATTTCTCATTAAATGATTTATCTTCTGGAGTCTGAGGGTCTGCAATCTTGTCCTTGGTCAGCACATATGAGATGCGCTCCGCGGATAGGATAAGATCTAAATTTTGGATCTAATTCCAATAATTTGTTCCGGTCAACTGATTGACCTCCAGGAGCCTGCTCAGTAGGTTCATGGACTTCATTCTCTGAAATTAGGAATGTACTGTATAAGAATATATAAATATTTATATATCCAATTTTGAAACATTTGATTAAGGCATTTTAAATCAAATTTGTCTTGCTATGTCCACGATGAAAGATTATTCCCTAATCATCTTTCAAAGTAAGATATATACTTACCACTATATCTCAAGCAAGATCTGGGATCTCCTCTCTATCTTCATCACATCCCAATAATATGAGAACATGTGACTCGAATAAAGAGAAGCGGGAACACATTCCGCCTTGCAAGTGCAACATGCATTTCCCAATTCGGTCTATCACCCGGGCCCACCACCCCTAAGATGATGTTGACCCGTTGCTAATTGAACCAACCGTCAATAGGCTTAATACTAGCTATACGCAATCCAATATTACCCCAATAATATGAGGATCCGATATTGGGGTCACTACGTATACGACCTTACTCTTTTGATAAGCAATGAACCCGATCCAAATAAATGTATATAGGATCTGTCACTTCGGACAGGTGTCTCTTATATACAACTTTTGGCGATGAAATTCTTTGCCTTGACGGGAGACCATGAATGTCACTTATGTGATCCTCCACCTCTTATTCAAATTGAAATAATTAATTATCGTGAATCATATTCACATATTAATTCTTCCAAGGGAAATACACATCTATTCATAATAGAGTGTTTTAATAGGATATAATTAATTTAATCACATTAAATAATTATCAATCCAATTTTCAATAAACAAACTTTGAATTTTACTTGAATAGTAGGTATAATCTCAAAGTACGTATTATTTCGATTTTTAATAATTAGAAAAATACACTTTGATGTCTCCGGCATTATCGAGTCCCTACCCGCTGTCATGGCCAGTACCGACGAGAGTGGGACGAACCACATATGTTGCAACCCGCTACCCCAATGCTCTCCGACTAGACACCATATCCACCTCAAGAAAGGATTATGCCAGATAGATCATCATGTACTTTGAGATGCTCGTCGGTTTTTCAACCGAAATTATATCATATAATATACATCAAAACAATTTTGATTATATTATAAGGAGATTTGCTAAACAAATCCCCAATCCTATTCAAGCAAGAGAGTTTTGCATGTAAAAGTTATCTTACAACTATTGTAGGATGACCTAGGGTTTTGTATGCAAACAATGTTTGTTGATGATTTCATATTAACCAATGATCAAGATCAACTATCTTATCATTATAGTTAGTGGGATGTCATTCAAGGAATTGATTATAATATTTAAATATTTCACAAATATTTATCAATACCAATTTCAGAAAATTAACAATTAATTTCCATCAATTTGAATGACTATCACAAGGTTCATGATCAAGTTTGTCAATTTCCAGCAGTGACCCCTAATCACTAAAATTAACTTATCTTGATCAATTTAAATACAAAATTCGCAAAATCAGTTTCATAAGATTGACAACTTGATTTAAAACAGAACCTAAGTGATATTTAACTCATTTCGAGGCGCATCAAAACAGTGATTAACTTATTAATCACGTTCAGATTTGTTGTTCCCACAACAGTGAATACATGCTTATTCAAAAGGCCATATCTTGAGCAAATGAAATCCAAATTTCGTAAACTCAGATCCGATGGTTTCCATATTAAATGGGAAACAAAAGTCAATTGAATATTTCACGTTTAAATAATTTAAACAGTGTCGAAAAAATCAATTAGACAGAGGTACGAAAATTGAATGCGGTAAAAACTTTCGCGACCCTTTCAAACCCAAGTCGTCCTAGGTTTATGGATTGTATCCAAAACCTTTTTCGACCTAAGGCTCTGATACAACTTGAAGGATATTGAGAATCCTCAAGCGCATCACGGAAGCATGACGATCGCATCTTATGCGATCGGGGCGACTAGTCGCAAGATGCAGCGGAATTTAAAAATTTAAAACATGTGATGAAACAACATGATTCCAAGAACATTTCTTGGATTGTTTCATCAACCACAAAGTATTAGAAATACCTCTCGAAGCATGTTTGCGATCACAAGATCTCTAAAGCAAGAGATCCTCCTGGCTCAAGTCAGATCCACGAAGATAACACTTGCGGGCACGATGATGAGATGTTTGACTCCCGCAATCCTCGACGAAGATCCAAGCCTCGAGTCCCCTGATTTCGTACAATGAAATCCGTCATCTTCCTCTAGAGCAAGCAACCCCAAAAGAAGATGGAGATCCTCGAGTAGTCGAAGGCGGAGTTGAGAAGGTCTCTCTCAGCGCATAAGATGGACGGCCACCTTAGAAAGAGAGAGAGAGAGGACGACGAGAATGAGAAGAGAGAGAGAGAAAGAGTAGACGTGTACTCTAGGTGTTCCTTGAAGGGGCTAGGGTTGCCCTCCTTATATATTAGTTTGGGATCCAATGGATCTCAATCCATGGCATACATAGATCCAATAGCTAGATTGATCTATGTATCAATCAACGGCCATGATTGTTGTTGGTTAAAACCAACAACATTAATTTATATCAAATCAAATATATGTAGCATTATCGTCAATACAATTCTATTTAACATAAATCAATTATTAAGAGATAACAAGATAACAAACGAGAGGATAAGTAATCACCCCCCAAAAATAGGGGGCGTCACCTATTCTTGTGGTGATTATTTCCTTTTTATTTTATCCTATTATTCCTTAAAAAATTGCAACAACTATTATTGCAAAATTATACACCAAATTAATTCCAAATTAATGTGTGAATATTTCAATGATGCCATTTAAAAATATGTGAATCAAATTCACAACCCAAACTAATTTGTAAATTACATTTCCAATTAATTAATTAATGTGAATCCAATCCACATTAACAAATAACAAATGCTATTTACAATGTTTCTCTCTCTCTTTGATATATTATAAATTACATTTATAATATACACAGATATTATGGATAGCACTATCCACGAACTGCTTTTCCTTGATAATTAAATCTCATTTATTTATCTTGGATAATCATTCTCACAATATGAATCTTATTCATATTATACTTGATGATTAAATCTCATTTAATCATCAAGACCTTCATGCTTGTATACAAAATTCATCATAGGAATTATTCCTGAACTCCTTCAAGAATAATGTGCTTTCTCCGCAGATACTTGGAGAGAAGGACAGGGCGATTGTATTGTTCCACGTATAGTGACTTGGATGTTGAGATCTCATCTCAAATCCAGATCTCACAGACCTCCCATAGATGCTTGATTAAACCAAGTCCGTATACTTAATCTTCTCATTGCATCTGAATCTAATATAAATCAATATCCAACACTTGGACTAAGATCAAGTTACTTCTCCACTGAGAGGAGTCACTAAAATCCAGACCTATTTCATCACTCCCTCGACTGGAAGTGTCATGGTTATAGAATCATTTATGATCACATCACCCTCAGGTATTCCCAATACCTGCACATCCTGCACACTAGAAGACCAATGATCAACCTGAAGATGAAGATCAATTTTACACTGTCTTCTTCAAGGTTTGATCACCAAGTTTCTCAATCTTGGTCATTGGGATTTTGTATCGATCGTATGCTTTCCCAAAGCATATATCATACCTTCAAATTCTTGTAATGCTTTTAAAGCACGACGACCATGCATGGAATTTGATCGGTCCCAATACCTCATGAGTGAGCTCATGTATTCTGTTCATAAGTGAACCTGTATGATCCCTTTGAGAGATCGTATTACTCACATGCCTTTATATGCACACCAGCTCACCGATGTATAGACCTTGGTTAGGTCATCAACCTAATGGTTTGCCAAATGTACATACTCAGACATATAGTAACATATCTGTCTTCGGTCAGAGGATGGGTGCCTATGCTGTGACAGCTTTCAACATAGGGCTTAGGTTATCTCGATCTCGCTAAGTCAACCCATTGACCTAACTAATCTGACACCTCTGAATCACTATTCCCATGCATAGGACCTGCATCAAGAGGTCGGTCAGATATCAGCCTATGTGAGAGAGGATTGCCATCTCCTACTCTGGCTGGAGATCATCTCTTAATAATCATTTGGAGGTGCTTGATGAATCCTCTATCTAACCTATTAGATATTCATCCAAGCACCAGCCTCTATGATTCATCTAATGAACCAACAACTATATGATTATCAAGACAGCCATGGTACATAACCCTAATTATACATAAGGACCTTATAGTGCATTCATTTATTTAATTTCAGAAAGGGAGTGAAACAATCAATAGCATTTATTGATAAATCATATTTATTACAATAACATTTATTGTAAGAATGGTTCGCCTCGGGCTCACATGGCTAACAGTACAGGCTCCTCATGCTCTCCGTCGGGGTTGTTTCCTCCTCCACCGTATCTGCTCTGCTCTCTATTGGCTCGCATCTGCTCCATCTCTCGGCACATATCCACCATGAAAGCTCCCTGGTCTCTAATCTGGTGATGCATGGTCTCCAGGGAGGCTAACAAGGTGTTGTTGATGGCACCCTAATCTAGTACATCGGTTTGGTTCCTGTAGGGTCCATCGGTGCGCTCCTCTCTTCTGGCGATGGTCTCTGCAACGACAAAAGACCCAAACTCAGGTGCCATCAAATCATCTAATGTATGTTGCGATCTCTTCTCGAACACCTCAGGACTGGTAGAAGGGTGGTCGAGGGGGGACATTGTGGAGTCAAACTCGAGTTCGAAGAGCGGGTCTTGTCTCTCACAAACCAACCTAGATGTGCGGAGCGGTGCAACCAAAGGCTGACTAAGGGACCTCCGGCCCATCATTGTGATGTTGTGAGTGAAGGCGGATGAGATCTGGAAGACACATAAGATCAGGAAAGCAAACCCCCAATTCACCTACTCACGTAGAGCCGATGACCGTAAAGGTTCGATCTTTTATTTTGTCAATTTTATTAAGTGATCAAACAGTCTTTCAGAGCGATTAAGCGAGCTGTTGGGAATCCAACAGTCCAACGAGACTGTCCCGATCCCAAGGCTAGATCTTTCCCAGCTAGTACAAGGGTGGACCATTTACCGGCTACCCGATCGACTCGCTCTGTTCAGGATATCACAACCCGCTTTACCGGAAACTGGAGCGATCCTCACTGGAGAACAACTAACCCGAAATCAGTAGTCTGAGGAGAGGTCATATGTGGCTCTAGCCTAGTGTGCGGGTCACTCTCTCGCTCATCCAAACCAGAAAATGAGGGTATCACTCTCCCAAGATAAATTTTTTAGTGAGGTGCCTTTTAAGGTCAAGTGTGTCTTAGCAGTCCCAATTTTATAGTTTTTAAGGTATTTTTCAAAGCAAACAATGCCTAACGAATTTTTCGGTTCTCCTGATTATTTTAGGTCCAAAAAGAGGGGGAGAAATCGAAAAATCCGATGTGCGATCAAACACTATGATGCATGCAGAGTAAGAAATGCGTACCTGGCTCCAGCTCTCTACATGCAATGTGATCTGCGCATAAAATAAAAGATTGAAATAAACCTATCTATATGATGCAAGAAGAAATCGACTTTAGACAAATAATTTCTACTCGTGAAGAACTGTAGTTAACGGGTCAACACAAGGGGTCGGGCTCCGGTCACTGATGCCGATCAGTGTCCGCCACAACGGATCTTACCAACGATGTTTACGGCCTCTAGCGGCACATGACCCATCAGGTGACCGAGTTAACTTTTTCTTTGTGATTTAATTATTAAGGTCCAATTATCGATCTATAGGAACATACAATCAATTAGGGTTGGGGCCTTAAGTAATTACGTCACAATTAAGCAAAAATCCTAAGTCTAACGGCCAAAACCTTCGAGAATCCAAAATAAAAGAACAATGCGATGAAACACAAAGACGGCAAAAAAACCATGGTGAGGTCCCCTGAGCACACCGGTGCTCGGCGAAACAGTCCCCGAGATCAAGCCAAGTCTGAGTCCAAGACCTGGTCCTGTATTATTACAACAATAATAGCAGAAATAAACTAAGGCTAAAACTAAACTACTCCTCCAAAATTCTACTCCTCTTATACGCTCTCCTGCGACTCGATGTAGAAACGAGCCGCCTCCAAGTCACTCGGGTCCCTCGACACTCTAAAGATCGCCGCCCTCGCTCGTCGGGCCCTCGCAAAAAAGGGAAACAGAAAATATGTCAGACCACAATTATAAAAAATAAAATGAAATGAAAATAGTTGAAATAAAATAAATTCAAAATAAAAACAAAGGAAATAAAATAAAAAGAAATAAAATAAAAACAATGGCAAAAGAAAAAGAAAACAAACAAAAGAAAATAAAAAGAAGAAAAATGAAAATAAAGCTGAAAAGGGGAAAACCGACTACTAAGCCGTGCTTCCCGGCAACAACGCCATTCTCATGACACGATTTTGCTATTCAGGTTAAGGAATAATTACGGTCGCTGCGACCCGAACCACAGAGCGCAGTCAACAAGAAAATCAGACCACCAATAAAGAAATCAAGCAATCAAACAAAGCAAGCTGTCTTGCTAATTTATTTTACCTGGTATAGCTACCAGTGTCGATCACAAGGAGCACGTAATGCAGAAGCTATGAAGTAGTCGGGAATCCAAGAAAAGAAATGAAATGGAGGTTTTTCTATTTTTTAATTTTTTTAATGATTTTTGATAAGGGAAAAAATACAAGAAAGTTAAAAATCAACACTTAAATAATTATTTAAAGATTACAAAATACTCAAAAATTCAAAATAAAAATATTTTTGTGTTTTTAAAATATTAAAATGATTTTTTTTGGATTTTATGGGGGTTTTCTGATTTTTTTACTAATTTTTCTAAAAATCAAACAAAGTCACAATTAGAAACACATGTACAATTGGAATCTAAAGGCAGATTAAAATTACTCAAATGCCTATACAATTCGAGCAACAATTTTATATAAAACTAGAAAATAAAATCTACCTATAGAAGAAGAAAACAATTTATTTTTGATTTTTTATGAATTTTTACTGATTTTTCTAGATTTTTACACTTTTTTAATTTTTATGGTTTTTATACATAAAAATAAGGTGAAAATTGGATATAAATTCAAACAACACAAAAGAAGCAATTAAGAATTTTTTTCAGAATTTTTCAAGGGTTTTTAATATTTTATGTTGATTTTCTAAAAATAGTGATACTTTTTAAGGTTTTTAAATTTTTTTAAAAAATTAATGAAAACAAAACACCACCAAAAATTCACTAAAATTCCTACACGGTGGCAGGAGCCACGTGTCAAAACTTCGTGAATTTTGGAGTTAAAATACCATTTCTTTAATCAATGATAAAACACACAGCATAGAGGGGCCAAACTACAAAGAAAACATGTTCTGGGACCAAATAATAACATGCACAAAAACTCTAGGGTCTGATCTGTAATTTTCCCACTAAATTACACACATGTTGGAAAGCAATACATACAGGTGTATATTTGCAAATATGGAAACTAAATAAGCAATCAATTACAACAATGAAGTTTGGGGTATATACTGCAAATTACCTAGAAAAACACGTGACAAAGAACATGGGCCCACACGGGCAGGACTGAAATGCAAATATAAAAAACTACAAGTCTAAAGTACAAAATGGTCTACTGCATACTTTATTTTACAGAATAAAAGACAAACTGAAATAAAGATAGGGTAGAATGAGCAAATTACCCACGCAGACACGTGAGTTGCGCGTGGCGAGATAGGTGGCGGTCGCTGGTTGGGTGTGAATGTGTGGCTCTAGCGCATCAGAGATCATATCTGACGGCTGTCAGATGTCGGGGACGTGGCTGGTACGGGGGTTGTTAGATCTGACACGTAACAGCCTGACAACTCCAGGTGAAGGATGGCTGAGATGGCATCTGGTAGAAAGGCTCGATCGGACGACGGAGAAAGCCTCTGGAAGAACAGCATCATAACGAGCTTCACCGGAGCACAGGTGATGATACGGAGCTCCGATGAAGGATCGGACGATGCCAGAAGGAATGTGGAGACCTTCCGCGTCGAGTGGTTTGCTTTGATGGAGTCGACGACAGTCGGATCTACATAACGATGGTTGGGACCTGGACAAACTGCGGTAAGGGTCATCGAAAGTGATCTGGTAGTCTCCACGCACGCTAAGGCAAGCAACATAAAGCTCGGACTCGGAGGAATACTCCGGTCGGGGTTATTGGACCTAAAACAGAGAGAAGCGGGGGTAGACAGAAGGTGGGTATCTGGCGAAGGTGATAGATGAGACCGATGTCCTAATCTTGGAAATCCGAGCTAAGGTCAGGATGATCAGACAACGTAGGAAGATGGAGGGTGAGCGGGTCTGTCGATCTAAACGGGTGGATGATGGTGATGAGGCTCCGACCGGCTGGTCGGAGCTGGGGGAGCGGTGACAGATGGCAAACGAAAGATTGACTGAACGGAGGAGCTAGAAAATATGGAAAGATTACCTAAAGGTCCTAAGAGAATCCTGAGCTCCAGGGGAGTTGGTCGGCGGGGTCTTTGCCTCGACTTCGCAGCGGCTGGCGGAGGAGGCTCTTTGCGGCAATGCTCCGGCCACGATAAGTTAGCATCGGCTATACAACTCCTCTACGATGACCAAGATGTCCTCCAGTTGTTGTCACCAAGGCGAAGGTGTCTAGGGTATCAAAGAAGGGTGCGACGCAAGCTACCATGCTGGGGGAGCAAATGAAGACTTTTATAGCGTGTCCCTGGTGGCTTAGAAGAATCGGATCGAGCGTGTGAACTGAAGGGCGGATCCCTAAGGGAATCAACGGGAGAGGATCATGGATCCCCCCTCGATAATTAAAGCCTTGGAATGGAGTAGGAGATGGTCGGATCAGGTATGTAAAATTCGGAGAAATGTGCGCCAAAACTGGATCCGCGCGCGAGGAGGCTCGGGAGGGGTAGTTGACCGGGGTCGACATTCCTCCTTGACCAATCAGAAAATAGGAATCCAAAAATAAATGTAAAATCAATTAAAAATCGTAAATGATTTTAAATCAAAAAATGTACAAAATGAAAAATATTTGTTTTTTTCTAAATTATTTTTCTATTATTTTTATTTATTTTTATGAATAATAATTTATGGTATATACAGTATATTGTATTATATACATGTATAAATTACCTCTGTATTTTTTACAATCATTTTAAATTTTTTGTTTTTACAAAAATACCCTAATTATATATTTTATTCATTTACAAGATAATATTTGGAGTATAAAAATATTTTCGTTTTATTTTTATTATTTATTTACAAGTATAAATTAAATAGGGAAAGATACATATTTACATGTGTTATATACAAGGAGAGAGAGGGTTTTATTTTATTTTTATTATATTTTTCTAATTTTTGTTTTTAGGAATATATCCAAAGAAATAAAAATTTATTTTTAGTAAAAATAAATTATATACATAGAGGTGTATATGTACAAGGTAGAGTGGCCTATATCTCTCTACTTCTTTTATTTGCTGATGAGGCCAATGATTTGCCCTCTCCTTGGTTTAGGTCACTCAATATTTATTCTAAATATTTCCTTTTTTCTTTTATTCTTATTATTTTATTTTTGCACAAATACATGCTAATTATGAGATATTAACAAATGCATGCTTATTGCTAATTTATTGTATTTAAATCTATTTACATGATGCTTTGCCAATATATTTAGCTAAAATAAAAGAATAAAGAGTGATGAATGAGTATTAATCTCCTGTTCTTCTAGGGGAGGCCTCGACCGTCCGATCCAAGAGGAGCGCCAGAAGGCATAATCATCGTCGGCTCTGCAGCATATCGAATGAGGATCATCAAGCAGGATCTATCATCGAGCAGAATCTAATCATTGTTGTAGCTTCAGAAGCGCCATTGCATGTTGTGGTGGTGATACGAGGATTAATGAAGTCATCTCATTTGTCTGCTCGCGTGTAGTAGGGGATATTTTGTACTTTCCACCACCTAGTTTTTGTATTATGGTACTCAATATATAAAATTTTATCTGTTGTTTAATAGTTTTTTTAATATTTGCAACAATACCCCTACCTTAAAGTGTATTTGCTTTTGTGCACGTTCCACGACATCTCACGTGCGATCTCACATGAGGTAGAGATTTTGTAGAGATACCCTTGCAGGTATTTGCATTTCATTTTTGTAAATAAACATTAAATATTAGTGGAATACTTTGCAGTTATTTTCATATTTCCCTACCTTTTTTTTTAATTGCAAAAAATACCCTTTCCAATTTAACAATTTTTGTGGATGTTTTCTATTTATTAAAATTATCATCTCTGCTCCAAAAAATCTCAAAAAATTTACAAACATTTTGAAAAAATTCCAAAAACTTTAGTTTGTTTATTATTGTATTTTATAACTCTAGACAAAAAATCCCAAAAATGGAAAAATAAAAAGACTAAAAATTAAAAAGCTCCAAAATCCTTTACAAAAAAGATAAAAAATCAACAAAAAAATCCGAAATAGTCATTTCTATTTTGTAATTTTCTTTATATTGTATTTTATAAATTAGAATTGATTTGAAGAATTTTTACTTTATTTGCTATTTTTATCTTCAAATTAATTTAGTCTATTTATTTAATCATTATTATGGCATATTTTTCACTTTAAAAATGTATAAAAATTAGTAAAATTATATAAAAATACAAAAAAAGTAAAAAATAAAAACCTAAAACATTTTATTCTATAATTTTTATTTATTTATATTAGTATTTATAATTGTATGTCCTTATATTGTATATATGGCCTTATATAATCTTATATATTATATTTAAAAAGAAAGAGAAAAAATAAAAGGAAAATACAAATTATAAAATCAAAAACGAAAAAAAATAAAAATCCATAAAAATATAAAAATAAAAAAAACCCACACCAAAATACAAAGATATGAGGAACACATTTTTGGATTCCATTTTCCCAATCTACTGTTTGTTCCATGTGTTCTATACTCTACATATACTTACACATATAGAGACATATGTGTAATTATAATAAATATTAACTCCACATTTATATTTTCTTTAATTGTTATATCTATTATTGGTTAGTTGTTGAATTTAACAAATTTCTTGAGTGGTCAAGTCATCGAATGTTGATCCGCCTTGTGGATGGACACGACCCTCTGGTTATTTGTTATTTTAAATAGCACCATTGTCGGGGAGAAACCATACATAAATTGCGTATTTTTATTTGTGGCTCTTGTCCATATTTTCCCTTTATTTATTTTCTATTTTATTGGGTATTATTTGTGAATTGTCTAATCACTCTCTTTGTTTGACTTTGTTACGAGGGACCACAGATCAAGGGAGGATCTCCTAGGAGCGCCTGTGCACCCATGTAAAGAGGAGTTGCTTTTCTACCTTGCCAACAAGAGGAAGAAACAAAGGAAGACTTAGAGGAATTTTGAAGACAATAGTATTTTTTTTTGTATTTTATTTCATTTGTAATTTGAAGTGAGAAAGAGAAACTAATTATTGTAATATCTTGGACTCTCCAGGACTTTCACACTTCGCGATGTCCATTGCCTGAGCAATTGCTCGCTTGGGGGCCATGATGTTTTTGTCATGTTTTCATCGTTTTTATTTTTCTTTGTTTTTCGCTTTTGTATTTAATTAGTGTGATTTGGACCTACCTTAGTATTTTCTTGCTCGATAGATTAAGGTCCAAAGCTCTAACATATTTGTACGTACATATAGATTCATGCTTGGACTTAATTAAATTGTAATTGTCAATTATTTGGACTTGAGATCGCGTGCTGAGAGAGGTGGCATACATCGCATGCAGGACCCATTGTGGTGGGCCCCGAGTGGCATCGAAGATCAGACTTTGGTCTCATTTTTTAGTATGTAGCATCTGGTGCTTCACACTAATAGCTTGTAGGGCGATTTCATATGATTACATTTGCATGAAGATAGGTTTCAATTCTGCTTAGCCTCCATGCATGAAGAGAGTAGGAGGCAAGGTAAGCATTTCTACTTAGCATTCATCAACGATTTCACTTGCACTGCTTTTCAGACTCTCTCCCTCTGATTTTGTCAACTAGGATCTAAAAAGAATTGATTACTCCTTAGCATCGTGCATTCTTGTTAAAAATACAGAAAAGGTGATAACAAATAAAATTGGGACTGCTAAATTTACTCGACCCTAAAATCTAGAAGAAAGAACCTTGTCATGGGAAGAGTAACCCCCTCATTGTTTGTGTATTTTATTCATATGTACACACTAAGGATGCCCAAGAGGACTTTGCTCTTGATTTTTTTTGTACATATCCACCTAATCCACTATTTTAGGCATTAGATTTTGAGTTTTCCCCACCATCACCACGCTCACATTTTGAGAATCCAATTTTCCAGGATGACTTTGCTCTTGATTTTGATTTTTACCCACCACCACCACCCTCACAAGTTCCACCATCTCACTCACCCGATACTGAGATTTTGGATTCACCTCTCATGAGAGGGCACACCTACTAGATCCTTTGACCGTACACACTCACACCACAGTTCCTGCTTTTGGCACCAAGGATGACATTGTATAGACAACTCTTAGTCATCCTTGTGTAGGTGATGATTCCTTTCTCCTCCCATGTATGTAGGAGATCCAAAACCTCAAAAAATGTTGACTCAACCTGAAGTGCTGGCAGCTATTCATGAGGTCATTGAAGCCCCACTTCGTCAGGACATGACCCAATTACATGTTCCTAAACCCAAGAAGAGACAATAAAGGAGAAGATCTGAGCGATATTTTGACCATGGCCATTACCTAGGCCATCTCACATTGTCCACACATTAGGAAAGGGAACACCGTCACACCTCTAGAGAGTTGTGCCCTCTCTGACTATTCATGTGATCACACTCTCCTTGGCGACAGTGCTTCAATCAATATAATACCCTTCTCGCTGGTACAAGCTCTTTACTTAGGGCCTCTCAAGAAAACCATGATGATTTATCAATTTGTTGATGGATCAATAAAGAGTCCGAGGGGTATTCTAGAGAATGCTTCCATTCCGATTTTACATGAGATTCACTGTTGACTTTGTCGTATTGCCCATGGAGTCCTCCACCCCTGTGGAGCCTCTAATAATCCTGGAACAACCTTTCCTCACCTTGGAAAGAGTTGTTACTATTGATTATGGATCTGGAGAGATTTGCTTCCGTTCTGATGTCAGGAGAGATGTGTTGATTCATGCACGCACTGTTGACCAGAGACCCGCATCCCGTGAGAGCGTGCCCTTGTTAGCCAAACCCGAGGACTATAACCTTGATGATGATATCAGAGAGTTTTGTTGTCTATTGGATGATAGTGAGACCCATGAATTCCTCTCCAAGGAGGAAGACTCGGAAAGCAAGGACCTTGGAATTCCCCCTTATGATGAGTAGCGATGCATTTATGACATCCACGGTATCTACACTATAGACACTTTAGAGCGGTAGGCAGATTTAGTAGAGACTACAGAGGTCGGATTTTACCTAATCGCTTGGAATTCAACCTTTTGATGATGACCTAGCAGAGATTTCCATGGCTGAGCATGACCACACTACTTCCACTGATCAGTTCGCGCCTTTCCACTTTGATACAATTGAGGATCTTTATCAGGTCGGCTTTGATTGGTTTGTGTTTGATGATGACCCTGATATTGACCTGCACCTTGTCAGATCCATTCCTCAGTGGTCTCGCAAGAAGGTTTGCTTTCTACCTTCTTGATCTTTGTACATCTACCTCTTTGTATATCCCCTTTCATTTCACTCCTTTCCATCTACAATTTTTGCTCATCCACCTCATTCTGTGTGATTTGCCTTTCTTAGGACGTACTCTATCCTAAGTATAGGGGAGTTAGATGAGTTGAGTGATCTTATTTTCTTTTCATTTTCATTTTCTTCCAAATGGTGTCACCCCTTTTCCCACTGTTATACTTGAGGACGCACTTTGTCCTAAGTATGGGGGTGTACACCCCGAGTGTTCATTCATTGTTTAGTTTCATCACTCTTGTTGTTGCCTATACTTAGTACTCTTTTTCCAAAAGTATAGGGGGAGTGATGTGTATATCCTTTCCTCATGTATTTTCCTTTTATTTGGTTTCTTTTTGTGATCCCCTCCACTATCTCCTCTCCCTTCCTTTTCTATACTTAGGGATATTTCACCTTATGTATAGGGGGAGATGGATTGAATTGTGATCAGTCTATTCCCACCATCGACCCTTCCTACATGTTGATACAACCTGCTATACTTAGGATTATTACATCCTAAGTAAAGGGGGGACAATCGACTTCTCATTTATTCGTTCATTCCTTCCTTCATTATTTATTTATCATTGCATTATAGAATCTTCAATGCTCATTACGAGTTATGTCTTCTCTTTTATCTCTGATCTACGAGGACATAGCTCAAGCTAAGTAGAGGGGGTCATATATACCTCGTATAAACTTTTACCATAACTCGTAAATTCATATTTTTAATAATATGGCTAATTAATAGAAATTAATACACACATATACCCAAATCTTTGTATATACTAAATAATAAACCAGGTTAAATTTTTTTTGCAAAACATTTGAAAAATAGTTTGAAAAACCTTTTGACAAATGTTTGAAAACTATTTGGAAAATGCTTTGTTAAATATTTTCAATCTTTGTAAAAATGATTTTGTTTTAAAAAAATCTTTTATTTGTTTGAAATACAAACTTTTGAAAATGTATTTGCAAATGATTTGGACATTGGCTACAAAAATATTTTGACAAATCTATCTATACTTTTTGAAAAATCTTTGCAAAATTGATTTTAAAATTTTTAAAATGTTTGTAAAATTTTTTCGTCAAATTAGTTAGAAAAATAAAGTTTTCATTTTTTGTAAAACTCATTTCAAATTATTTTTTAGCATCAGGTACATAATAAAATCCTTTATACACTTGTATAAGCCTATAAATTCTAAAAATTAAACTCTTGTAAATATAAGATGCATCCCCATGTAAATATCCATACCTATTTCTTTTCCAAAATATTGTTTTTTTAAATTCCCTAAAAATTTTCAAAATTTAAAATCTTACAATTATTTGCAAAATATTTTTGAAAATTGCATAAAAAATGCAAAACCTTTTTGAAAAATACATAAAAAGTTCAAAAGTTAAAAAAATGCATCACAAAAATATTTTTCGCATAGTGCATAGCATTTGCATTTTTCGGATTGAATTTGATAATTGAACACGTCTAAGTAAAATCTGAAGATTGGAGCTTGGTTGGACCTTATATATACTTAATCATAGGAATTTTATATGAACTGTAATTGAGGTACTTCAGGTCTAGTTGATTTAATTCTTTGAGATCGTGAGACTTGGTTCAATGTCATCTTGACTGCCTAAGTAGAGTATTTCGGAGCACATGCACAACTCTTGTTGATAATGAACTAGCTTTCACACTTACACATTACACTTTACTCGCGTCATTGAAGTAATAGAGGGATGGATTTGCCGGCATGAGACACAAAACAATGGAAACATCAGTAATCATACATTTGTGGCCATTGTACCCGAAACCAATCCAATGACGATGAGGTCTAAAGATAGAAGTTTTGTGGTTGCAATAATGCTTCAAAAGAGGGATATTCTACTCGCTCTAGAGGAAAAAGTCCATTTGTAAATGCTGCTATATTTAGTTTTTTAAAAAAAAGGAAAAATCAAAAAATCCAAAAAGTAGACATGCCTGATCGAAAATAAAATGCCTGCCAGAGTGTACATGTTAGTCAACAAGCAAACTTGAGCTTCAAAATCATATATTTGTGAGTATGCAACCGGATGACTTGGCTGCACTTGTCAAGCATACCAGGATAGGTAGCTACATTGGGTACCCCCCATTGTTCTTTCTACATCCTCTTCTTGAGCTAGTTATCACTTATACTTAGAAGGGAATACCCAGCTTCTTGAGTAAAGAGTTGTTGGATTAGAGAATTAGGGTCATCATGTTGGAGAAGACTGACTTTTTCCACTTCAACTGAGGAGAGATACATATCTCATACAATGTCCAAGATAGATTCATATTCATAAGGGTTTGCATATGAGTTGAAGTATTCTGACATGGCTATTGAGTAGACTTGAGCAGAGTTTGGGATTCTTAAAGGCTATTGTGTTTGAATTCGACTTCCCAATAAGGTTCCGACCACACCTAAAATCCAAAGGTCTGACTTAAGTTCCAAACTTTGATTTTATGAAGATAAATTTAAGAGTTAAAATCAATCCAATTTCTTTCTTTTTCTTTTTTTGTTTTATTTATACACTTATTGCATAAGTGTTTGCCACGGTCTAGCAAAGGCAAGTATAGGGGGTGATGAATCTGCATTTCACCACAACTACTCTATCATTTTGGCCATAAATCAATAGCTAATGCATGCAAATAGCATTATTTTGTACAAATTAACATTCATTATTTATTCTACTTATTGTATATAAAATATAGCTTTAATGTAAAAATTATAGAACAAAGAAAAGAAAAAGAACAAATTGTCAAAGGTATTTTATGACCCTAAATCCTGAGACCTAGGCATCTTGATGACTGAGTTAACAAGGAATAAAGTAGGAGGATATAAGGGTGAAAACGAAAATAAAAATCTTTCTTTTATTCATCAATATTACATTTTCAGGACCTATTTTATTTTCTATTTTCTATACATAAAATAAAAAAGTTTGTACATGAAATTGTATATAATAATATATAGAAAAATACAAAATTGATTTAATAGAAAAATAATATACAATGTACTTTTTATACTCTAAATAAAAAGCCAAAACCCAAACTTCACAGACCCATAACTTCTCCATATGAAATTAAAATGTACCAAATCATTTTTAAATGTAAATAGCTTTGAATGACCTATTTAATGAAGGTGGTTTTATTTAATTTGGAGTTAAGATATAAAAGCTAGGTTTTGGACCCCTATTGTATAATATACTTGAAGAATATATTCATTTTATTTATTCCTTATTATTTCATAATTTTATATTTCTATAATTTTGTAAATATTATTTATAATATTTGTACACATTTAGAATAGAATAAAGTTATAAATAAAACACAAAAATAATTTAGTCTATATAATTACATAGATGAATTACCATACCTATACCTAGATAATTATACCTCTATTTATTAAATTGTAAATATTATATCTGAAAAATATAATAAAAATATATTTATGTATATAAAAATAGGTTATAACTTTATAAATTAAGAAATTTAAATAATAAAATCAAAAATACAAAATAAAACTAAAATATGCAAAACATAGGTAAATATACCTATAAATTTACCAATAAAAAGTAACTTGTAATAAATAAGCTCCTAAAATAAATAAAAATCATAAAAAATTCTACAAAATATAAGAAACATTTTTTATTTTATAATTTAAAATTAATAAAATCATTTATTAATTTGTTGTAATTTATTTCCAATTTTAATTTTGGTTTTGTCCTTTTACGGGTGGCGTGGCCCCATCAGTGCCGGTCATCTATTGACTTGGGTCAACTACCTGACCCAAGTCATAGCCTTTACTTGTTTTCTCGCTTTTGCCTCGATCAATGTAGTCATCGATTCATGTTGGTTCTTCAATGATTTTTCTTCCACGTTCATCGTGCTATCACGCGCCATTATTACATTGAATCGAGGAGCTCTACATCACCCACACCTCCTCAATCTTCCAGACGCTTCAGTTGCTAGTACAAAACCTCCCTCTCCTCCATTTTTCAAATTTGAATCTCTTCTATCCCATTTTCTCTGCTCTCTTTGTGCATGGAGGCTAGAGCTCCGTGATAGGGAGATCGCCCAACATTTAGGAGGATAGAGGAGGCAGAGTAGAGACTGGTTCCACCATCTCCAGCGGAGCACCGGCATGAGGCCCCCATCTCCTTGTTTTCGACTAGGTCGAGGTTCTTTTCTTTGCATTTTAGATAGACATTAGCATTAGGTTTAATTTCATTCCTTTAGCTATAATTTGAATTCCTTGTAGTAGCTCAGATTAGCAATCTCATAGTTCACCGGAGCTTAACTCTGACGAACCCTCCACCGTGCTCTCGACCTGTTCTGACCCACCGTACATTACTACTTCGTTCCCCGTTACCTTCTCTACTCCCTAGGCCCTTCTATTCACCCAGATCCTTCACGGATATGGAGCTCAGAGGTCCTCCTCCGCCGATCACCTGAGACCTCACCACCACACCTCGCCACACATCCATTTCACGAAATAAAACCCTTAGGATCCCTTGTTTTGCTTGTGTGTGCTTCTATTGTAGGACCTGGAGGCTAAGGACCCGTTGGAGGTTGATATTGGCAAACGAGGAGGATCTTGGAGCACCTTACCTTCCTTGACCTCGAGAGCTTGTCGGAGACCTTCTTGGTCTTGCCTGAACCACCAGCAAGTGCGTAAGGATCTTATGAAACTTTTTCTCTTCAGAGGAGCCCCTGAGCCTACCGAAGGAGGGAATTGTTCACGATCAAAGCTCATACTTTGCCGAGTTCTTACCTATTCTTCAAGGGGAGGCTTCGATCGTCTGATCCAAGTGGAGCGCCAGAAGGCACAACCACCATCGGACGTGTTGCGTATCGACCGTCAGATCATCGAGCAAGATCTAATCGTGGTCGTAGCTTTAAAAGTGCCATTGCACGTTGTGGTGGTGACATGTAGATTAATAAATTCATCTCAGTCGTCCGCTCGCGTGTAGTAGGGGGTACTTTTTACTTTCCACCCCTTAGTTTTGTATTTTAATACATAATATATAATCTTTCATCTACCGTTTAATAGTTTTGTAATATTTGCATCAGAAACCCTGCCTTATATTGTATTTGCTTTTGGATCAGTCCACGTCACCTCACATGCAATCCCATGTGAGGTGGTGATTTTACAGAGATACCCTTGTATGTGGTTGTATTTCATTTTAATCCATAAACATTAATATTACTTGAATACTTTTGGGTTATTTGCATGATTATCCCTGCCTTTATTTTTAATTGTAAACATACCATTTCTTTTTCAACCATTTTTATGGATGTTCTCCTTTTATTAAAATTATCATCCGTGCTCCAAAAATTCTCAATAAAAAAAGTTTAGTACATGTTATCTTGTCGACTCACGTATATTTTTAGTTTTGCAATTTATGCACTTTAATTATTTATTAAAAATCAAAAGAGCATGTTTTTGTTTATGTTTGCCTTATAAAATACCAAAAAATATAAAATTTTTTTAAAAAATTCCCAAAAATTATATTTTATTTTTTTTTGTATTTGTAACTTCAGACCAAAAATATTTGAAAATAGAAACATAAAAAGACAAAAAATTAAAAAGCTTCCAAATCCTTTATAAAAAGAGAAAAAATCAATAAAAAATTTCAAAAATAGTCATTTCTATTTTGTAATTTTTGGTATTTTTCTTTTTCTATTTTTGAGTTTATTTGCTATTTATAATCTTCAAATCAATTCGGCTTATTTTTTTAATCTTTGAATTGGGATGTTTTTTACTTTAAAAATATATAAAAATTAGCAAAATTATGTAAAAAATCACAAAAACAATAAATTTTTTATAACCTAAAGATATTTTGTTTTGTAATTTTTATTTATTTATAATAGTATTTATAATTATATTTCCTTATATTGTATATATATAGCCTTATATAATCTTATATATTATATTTAGAAAGAAAATGAAACTGAAAATAAAAAATATAAAAAGAAAATAAAATTTATAAAATTAAATACCATAAAAATATGAAAATTAAAATCCATAAAAATATAAAAAATAAAAACCCACACCAAAATACATAGACAAGAGGAACATAAATTTTGGATTTCATTTTCCCAATCTACCGTTTGCTCCCTATGTTCCATACTCTACACATACTTACACCTATACACACATTGTAGAGTTATAATAAATTTTAAGTCCACATTTATTTTTTCTTTAATTGATATATCTATTATGGCTTAGTTGTAGAATTTAACGAATTTCTTGAGTGGTCAACTCAATGACTGTTGATCCGCCTTGTCGATTGACATAACCATCTAGTTATTCATTATTTCATGTAGTCAATGCTTCATGTAGAGGTTCCTACTTCTCCTAGCTTGAGGATCAAGTCTGGGCCATTTATGAGGAGATGGAAGAAAATTACAGTATTATCACCCAGACTCGATTCTATACTCACGAGAAGCAAGCTCATCATTTATAACACTCCAGATGGCACACAATGATGCTGGATCTTCTTCTACTGCAAAAACACAGATGAAGTCCTCATCTGCTGATATGGGGAAAATTTAGCAGAAGTTAGACCACATGGAGGTGAAAGAGAAGAAGTTCCAAGATCTAGATAAGCTCGAAAGGATTGACGAACTGACCTAGTGTTTAAGTGACCTGAAGACTCAGATCATGTGCCTTCGGGAGATACATATGGCTTATATGCCTACTTCATGGTCACATGCTGATTAAAGGGGGGGGGGGTGGGGCATATTCCACATTCTTAGACTGAGATGCATTACATTCATCATATACATTCTGAGCCATTATAGCATACTTCTCAGTACCAGATACAATAGCGACCATCTTCTGATACTCAGATGATGGTCTACTAGAGCGATCAACCTATTGTGACTCTGCCACCATATAGTCCAGAGCAGCCTGAGCCATTGATTAAGTTCAATGAGATTTTGTACAGCCAGTACCCACAGCAGCCATATGACCACCCTGATTTATGTTGGACTACAGGAGGTGCTCCTTCCTAGCAGAAGCCTCAGACACATTCAAGGCGGAGTAGAAAGCAGTCTCAGCCCCAGTCCATGTCCATTAAACAGAGTACACACTGGATGTAGAGTGCACATCCTGCTCAACATTCTTATCCAAAACAACGACATCATTATTCTCAGCAGCGTCATTTTCAAAGAGGCAACTCATCCGGGTCTCATACTCCTTATGAGAACCCAATGTTAGAGGATATCACTCGTTTGATTTCTGAGCAGCGTACATCGTTTAGGTGAGAGATGGGTGAGTTCAGACATGAGATGATAGAGATCGTCAGGGCAAGGTTGCCATACTTTCTCAAATTGAACCGAATCAAAACAACCTGAAGAGGAAATCCGAGCAGATACATTCGAAAGAGTACCATTTAGAGTGAGGTACATGGTGATATTCCTTCTTTTTTTTATTCTAATTTTGTGACACATAGGAGTTGTAGAGTTCCAACCAGTGGAGCCTCATCTAGGCAAGAAGAGGATGCACATGTAGATTCAAGTGAGCTAGATGAGCGAGAGAGATGCACTGAGGTCCCTATACCTATTACTGATGGTGGTGTTGATGCCACCTATCTTGACGATCGAGAGGGTGGTACTAAGGCCATAAATCCCCTAACCACATATGATGGTGTTGATGGCACCATACTTGTTGAGCTAGAGAGTGGTGCTCATGCTGCTACACATACTGTTGATGGTGGTGCTCATGCCACCAAATTCACTTGTACATACATACATGTTGATATTTCTACATTTTTATTAAGTGATAAGGATAGAAAGATACAAAAAAATGTACAAAATATAAATAACAGAAGAAGAACAAAAGAAAGATTTCTTCTTCTGCTTCTAGTTCATCTGGTGATGATGGTAATGATTATTTTGATGCTAGTCATACACATGAGAGGAGAACTATTATTGCTTTTGACCCCCATACTTATGAGGAGGGTCCATCTATTCCTTTTCCTCAAACACTCTACTCAGAAAATGTAAATAAAAAAGAAAACCCCATAAAGAAGCATCTTTTAGAGTTAAATGAGCACATGATAGATAGATTTCAGATTCACCCAACTCTTGCAGAGGCCTTAGAGTACATCCCTCTTTTCCAAAAGAGCCTTAGAGAGAATACCACAGTCTGTACGAAGAAATGGCGCAACCATTGTTCAGAGATTCATGTGCTGATGAGAGCCACTTGCTACGCCATCCAGAACCGTCTTCTAGCCAAGAGGTCTGATTAAGGAGCTCCATATGTTAGATTTCATATTCAATAGTAATGATTTAATCATACTCTATTAGACAACATTTCCTCGATCAACCTCCTTCCTTCAGCCTTACTAGATCGATTCAAGTTTGGTCCTCTTATACCTAGCAAGACAGTTCTTCAATTTGATGATAAATCGATTTAGAGCCAAGAATCTACCATGAGTGAGATTTTGTGATTACATATGATTAGGAGGTTTGAGCAGATCTAGTTTCACATTCTCTTCTCAATATTTTAGAGTGATCGTATTTCCAGTCACCGGTTGATGAGAATTCAGAAAACAAATTCATGGAGCAGGATGCATTAGGGGCTAAGTGATGAATATGCATTTCATCATCCTTATTCATTTCTTTTAGCTTAAACTCCCTAATAAACACATGTATATAACACTAACTTCATATTTTTACAAACTTGCATTTGTGTGTAAATATTTCACGTTTATTACTATTTTAACCTAAAATATACAAATAAAGAATGAAAGGAAAAATAAAGAAAAGAAAAAAAGAAGACTATATATATGTAATAGATACAGGTTGACCCGAACCTCGAGAGAAGGTCAAGACTTGACCTGATCGATCAGGAATAAAGTAGGGGGAGATAGGGTCCTTAGTTAAAAAATCCATAAAAATATGTGTTGTGTATATTTGTATACTTACACTATTTTCTTTGTACATAAACTGACCTCAAATAAAATAATTTTCAAAGCAAATGTTGTAAATTAAAATGTTTCCTAAATAATAAAAATAATTGGACAATTAAATAATGTACATAATAAAATAACCATATCCGGAAAAAGCCATTAAGTGATAATTAAAAGACCAATTATGGCTTCGTATGAACTCAAATTGAACTAAACTCACTTCCATTGTATTCTAAATTAAAGTATCTTTAAAAAGGCTATGATTTCGTAATTTTTAAAGTTATGGTTGAAAAGTTTTTTTTGGTGTGGTTTGTGCAATTTTACCATTTATTCATACATATTGTATTTGTAAATATTTTTACTAATTATTTAAAATAAAAATAAAAAATTAAAAAATTGCAAAACAAACAAAAAAATCAATTTCGTTTTTTAACAATGTATATAATGTAACACATGTATATAGTATATGTATATAATAAATATTCTTAAATAACCACAATAAAAAAATTTAAAAATTAACATTTATTATTCAATTTAATAAAGCGATGAAAATACAATATAAAAGATATTAATTTTTGTAAATAACTTTGACTTTATCTCATTTCCAATTTTTTCTCTAATCTCTTATCTTCATTAAAAATTCTAAAAATTCAAACATCAGTCTTTATCTATTATTACGGTTACCTCTCCTTCATTTCAACTTGATCAATCTTTGGGGAGAGGATCCTATTCTCCAAGAGATATCTTGCCGCAGAAGGGTACCTAGCCTCCGAGCCGCCCGGAGATAATGAGTCGGCCTTCGTCGAGGCGACCACAGTCTTTTCCGCTCCTAAGGTGAGATCCATATTTCTTTTTCTTATTTTTAACCTAGGTTAATCTTAGTTAATTTTTCGTATTTTTTTTCGTTGTCATTTTTTTCTCTAGACCTTAGAATTCCCATTACGATTTGATCCACCTTCGATTCCAATTTTTCCATCTCATTTTCTCGATCTCTTCACATCCACGCTCTATCCCCCAAGATCTCTCAACTCCGGTAACACACGGTGTCCAGAGAATTGGATTCGATTCTTCCATTTCACCGAATCCCCATTCACATCTTTTTATATTTTTTATTATTTATTTAAATAAGTAGAGATGATGCATCGTGTTTGAGTCCTCCTCTATTTCAATATATATAACAAAAAAGTATTGCTTTTTTATTCTTTAACATTTTTTGAAGGAAATAAAAAAATTAAAAAAAGAACAAAAAGAAAAAAAAGTTTTCAACATCTGCTTACACATTTTCTGTAAATAAAAAAAATTAAATCTTTGGGCGACAACTGTCACACCTCCCCATTGTATGGGCTGCCCATCGTCGGCCGGTACATCCCCTCGCAGCACGGGATGCTCCCCACCTCCACTGTTGGCCGGCACCGCCCCTCGCAGCGCGGGCTGCTCTACGCCTCCACTGCAGGCCGGAACCGCCCTTCGCAGCGCGGGCTGCTCCGCACCTCCACCGCCTCCTTAAGCGCTCGAGCTCACCACCATCACCCAGCGTGCTGCTCCACGTCTCCACCGCATAGACTGCCATCTGAAGCACCCGTCTGCCACCGACCACAGCAGTAGTGAGCCAGCACCGTCACCCGCGGCTAGATCCTTCGTTGTCCTCCGATCTGCCTCCTCCGGAACTCCCTTCCTCTATCGCTGGAACCACAACCGTGACCGCCGCCAGAGCCACTGCCCTCCACCACCCTTCATCAGCGGAAAGGAGCATCCGAGAACCTCTACCCATCCTTCCAGATCCACCCATGCCCACGCACAGCCACCGCCTGGGTTGAGAACGAAGAAGGGAAGGCGACGCACCTCCCTCGTCCACCTTTGGCTTGCGTTTGAAGGAACGAAGAACTGCTAGAAACCCTATTATTTTGGAACAAATTGCAACTTCTACCCTAACATTCTAAACAACTTGCAAAGAAGCTCTCTCTAAATTCAAGTCATGTACGTAGCACGCACAATTGGATAAATTTCTCTTTTTGCCCTCTATTTATTTCATGTTGTTTATTTATGCAAGAACAATAAACATTTGCATTTTAGTCCTTCCTTTCCAGACTCTAATTTGCATGTTTCTTTTCGTTGAAATAAATATTTTCATTGCTCTAAAAATTCTACAAAAGATTATGTATATTCTTGTTTTATTGCTCATCATTGTTTATAGATTTCATTGCATTTTATTTTCATTTGTTATTTTTAAAAAATCGAAAATAGTGCCATTTTCTCTTCCTGAAATTCAAAAAATCAATAAAAATTTGAATATGGGTCTAAAAATTCCAAAAAAACCGATTAGTTTTATTTTATTATCTATTCATTCATATCTAATTCTTGAATTAATTCTTTTATAATCCAAAAAAAATCAAAAAAAATCAAAAATCTTAGAAAAATGACAGAAACTTCTATAAAAATAAAAAAATTCCGATTTCACATCCTGTTTGTAGATATTTTTCTATATTTTAGCATAAAAATAGTCTCTAGGAGTTTTGGGTACTTACAATATTTATAAGTTGCAAATTACTCCATGATGTGCATTATTTATCATTTTTGCCACTGTTTGATTTTTAGAAAAAAAATACAAAAACATCATAATATTCTACGAAAATTCCCAAAAATATTTTAAGGCCATTAAAACCAAAAAATATTTTCTCTCTAATTTTTTGAACATTGAATATTTTGAAAAATACAAAAAGAATGTGGTGTGTGTATTTCTTCCCTTGTGCATATTGTTCCTTATTTTTGAAAATAAAAAATCGCAAAAATCAAAATCATAAAAAATTTGAAAATCGAAAAATAAAAAAAGTAGAAATAAAAAATTAAAAAAAATAAAAATACAAAAAATTAACAAAAAACCACAATAGGTTGCATTTGAGATTCCCTTTTTCTTTTAATTGATTTTTGATTATTTAAATAACCCTCGAGAATTGTAGCCTCCCTGAGTTCGATCATATCTTTATAAAGGTAAATAAGTAGCAAAACTTTCTCTCACCTCATTATTCTCTTTTAATTAATTTTGTCGCTTGAGAAGAAAAAAAATATTTGTTTGTTGTGGGAAATATGGGTTGCAACGACCACTGTACATTCGAAAGAGTCTACCATTCACAGTGAGTTACATGATGATATTCCTTCTTTTTTTTATGCTAATTTTGTGACACATAGTAGTGGTAGTGTTCCAGCCAGTGGTGCCTCATCTAGGCAAGGAGAGGACGCACATGTAGATTCAAGTGAGCTAGATGAGCGAGAGAGCTGCCCTGAATCCGCTATACCAATTACTGATGGTGGTGCTGACGCCACCTATCTTGACGATTGAGAGGGTGCTACTAAGGCCATCAATACCCTAACCACAGAGATGGTGTCGATGGCACCATACTTGTTGAGCTAGAGAGTGGTGTTGATGCCGCTACACATATTGTTGATGGTGGTGCTGATGCCACCAAATTCACTTGTACAGACATACATGTTGATATTTCTACACTTTTATGTAGTGATAAGGATAGAAATATACAAAAAATGTACAAAATATTAATAAAAAAGGAAGAATAAAAGAAAGATTTCTTCTTCTGCTTCTAGTTCATCTGGTGCTGATGGTGATGATCATTTTAATGCTAGTCATACACATGAGAGGATATCTATTCTTGCTTCTGACCCCCGTACTTATGAGGAGGGTCCATATATTCCTTTTCCTCAAGCACTCTGCTCAGGAAAAGTACATAAAAAAGAAAACACCAAAAAGAAACATCTTTTAGAGTTCAATGAGCAGATGATAGATAGTTTTCAGATTCACCTGACTCTTGCAGAGGCCTTAGAGCACATACCACTTTTCCAAAAGAGCCTTAGAGAGAACACCGCAGTCTGTAGGAAGAAGAGGCGCAACCATTGTTCAGAGATTCATGTGCTGATGAGAGCCACTTGCTACGCCATCCAGAACCGTTTTCTAGCCAAGAGGCCTGATTCCGGAGGTCCATATGTTAGATTTCATATTCAATAGCAATGATTTGATCGCACTCTATTGGACAACAATTCCTCGATCAACCTCCTTCCTTCAGCCTTACTAGATCGATTCAAGTTTGGTCCTCTTATACATAGCAAGGCAGTTCTTCAGTGTGTTAATAGATCGATTAAGAGACTGAAGGGGTTGCACAAGGATGTTGTTGTCACCATTCAGGATTTGCAATTCCTTGTAGACATCATCCTGTTGGACATGGAGATCCCAAAATGTGTGACTGATTGCCCGATCATGTTATGTCGACCTTTTTTGGTGACACCAAAGGTCATGTATGATTATGGTAGAGGGAAGGTACTTTCATGTCATGGGCGAGAGTATACAAATAAAGACAATCGAGGATTCGATTGATAGAGCGATCTCAGAGTAGACATCAGATGCAAAGCCAAGCATCCACCATGAGTGAGATTTTATGACTACAAATGATGAGGAGGTTTGAGAAGATCCAATTTCACATTCTCTTCTCAATATTTCAGAGTGACCGTATTTCCAGTCACCAGTTGATGAGAGTTCAGATAGCACATTCATGGAGTAGGATACATTAGGGGCTAAGTGATGAATCTGCATTTCATCATCCTTATTTTTTTATTTTAGCTTAAAATCCTTAATAAACACCTGTATATAATACAAACTACATATTTTTACAAACTTGCATTTATGTGTAAATATTGCACATTTATTAAAATTTTAACCTAAAATATATAAATAAAGAATGAAAGGAAAAAAAAGAAAAGAAAAAAAGAAGATTGTATATATGTAATACATACAGGTTGACCCGAACCTCGAGAGAAGGTCAAGACTTGACCTGATCGACCATGAATAAAGTAGGGGGGATAGGGTCCTTAATCAAAAAATCCAAAAAAATATTTGTTATGTATATTTGTATACTTACACTATTTTCTTTGTACATAAATTGACCTCAAATAAAATAATTTTTAAAACAAAAGTTGTAAATAAAAATGTTTCCTAAATAATAAAAAAATTGCACAATAAAATAATGTACAGAATATAAGTAACTATGTCTAGAAAAAGTCATTAAGAGATAATTGAATGACCGATTCTGGCTCCATATGACTCAAATTGAACTAAACTCACTTCCATTGTATTCTAAATAAAATTATCTTTTAAAAGGCTATGATTTCATAATTTTTAAAATTACGGTTGAAAAGTTGCTTTTCTCTGGTGGTCTTTGAAATTCTACCATTTATTTGCACTCATTGTATTTGTAACTATTTGTAAATATTTTCAATAATTATTTAAATTAAATTTAAATTTTTAAAACAATAAAAAAACTAATTTCGTTATTTAACTATGTATATAATGTAACACATGTATATAGTATATGTATATAATTATTATTCTTATATATCCACCATAAAAAAATTAAAAATTAACATTTATTATTCTAGTTAATAAAGTGATAAAAATACAATACAAAAGAAATTATTTTTTGTAAAAATGTTTGACTTTATCTCATTTCCATTTTTTCTCTGATATGTTATCTTCATTAAAAATATTAATAATTCAAACATCATTCTTTATCTATTGATACAACTCCCTCTCTCTCATTTCAACTTGATCAATCTTTGGGGAGAGAAGCCTATTCTCCAAGAGATATCATGCTGCAGAAGGGTACCTAGCCTCCATGCCGCCTAGAGACAATGAGTTGGCCTTCGTCAAGACGACCACAGTCTTTTCGCTCCTAAGGTGAGATCCATCTATCTTTTTCTTATTTTTAACCTCGGTTAAAAGTAGTTAATTTCTCGCATTTTTATTTTGTTGTTATTTTTTTCTATAGATCTTACAATTCCCATTACTATTTGATCCACCTTCGATTCCAATTTTTCATCTCACTTTCTCGAAATCTCCACATTCACGTTCTATCCCCAAGATCTCTCAACTCCGGCCACACACGGTTTCCAGAGAATTGGATTCGATTCTTCCATTTCGTCGAATCCCCATTCACATCTTTTCAAATTTTTTGTTATTTATTTAAATAAGAAGAGATGATGCATCATGTTTTAATCCACTTCTATTTCAATATATATATATATAACAAAAAATATTGTTTTTTGTTTCTTTAACATTTGTTTTGAAGGAAATAATAAAATAAAAAAAGTTTTCAGCGTTTGCTTACACATTTTATGTAAATAAAGAAAATTAAATCTTTGGGCGGCAGCGGCCGCACCTCCCCTTTGTGTTGGCCGCCCACCATCGGTGGACACAACCCCTCGCAGCGCGGGATGCTCCCCGCCTCCACCGTTGGCTGGCACCACCCCTCGCAGCGCGGGCTTCTCCCCGTCTCCACTGTAGGCTGATATCACCCCTCGTAGTGCGGGCTGCTCCCCGCCTCCACCGCCTCCTGAAGCGCCCGAGCGCACCGCCATCACCCAACAGGCTGCTCCACGTCTCCACTGCCTGGACTGCCACCTGAAGCACCCGATCGCCACCGACCACAGTAGTAGTGAGCCAGCACCATCGCCCGCGTCTAGATCCTTCGTCGCCTCTGATCCGCCTCCTGCGGAACACCCTTCCTCTATCGTTGGAACCACAACCGCGTTCGCCGCCAGAGCCGCTGCCCTGCACCGCCATTCATCAGTGAAAAGGAGCATCCGAGAACCTCCACCCATCTTTCCAGATCCACCCGTGCCCATGCGCAGCCACTGCCTGGGTTGAGAATGAAGAAGGGAAGGCAGCGTACCTCCCTCATCCCCCTTTGCTTGCGTTTGAAGGAACGAAGAACTGCTAGAAACCCTATTATTTTGGACCAAATTGCAACTTCTCCCCTAACATTCTAAACAACTTGCAAAGAAGCTCTCTCCAAATTCAAGTCATGTGCGTAGCACGCGCAATTGGGTAAATTTCTCTTTTTTCTGTCTATTTATTTCATGTTTCTTATTTATGCATGAACAATAAACATTTGCATTTCAGTCCTTCTTTTTCAGATTCTATTTTGCATGTTTCGTTTCATTGAAATAAATGTTTTCATTGCTGTCAAAATTCTATAAAGGTTTGTGAATATTCTTGTTGTATTCCTCATCATTGTTTATAGATTTCATTGCATTTTATTTTCATTTGTTATTATTAAAAAATCGAAAATAGTGTCATTTTCTCTTCTTGAAATTCAAAAATTCCTAAAAAGTTCAATATGGGTCTAAAAATTCCAGAAAAATCGATTAATTTTTCTTTATTGTCTTTTAATTCTTATCTAATTCTCTTGCATTAATTATTTTCAAAACCAAAAAAAATTAAATAATGTCAAAAATCTTAGAAAAATCATAGAAAATTCTATAAAAATCAAAAAATTGCTATTTCACTTCTTGTTTGTAGATATTTTCCTATATTTAAGCATAAAAATAGTCTCTAGGAGTTTTGGGTATTTACAATATTTTTAAGTTGCAAATTACTCCACAGTGCACACTGTTTATCATTTTTGCCACTATTTGATTTTTAGAAAAAATATAAAGACATCAGAAAATTCTATTAAAATTCCCAAAAATATTTTAAAGCCATTAAAATCTAAAAATATTTTCTCTAATTTTCTGGACATTTTTTAATATTTTGAAAAATACAAAAAAGAATGTGGTGTACATATTTCTTCCCTTGTGCATATTGTTCCTTATTTTTGAAAATAAAAAATTGCAAAAATAAAAATCATTAAAAAATGAAAAAATAAAAATAAAAAAATCAGAAATAGAAAAATTAAAAAAAAATAAAAAGACAAAAAATTCACAAAAAACCAAGATAGTTTGCATTTGAGATTCCTGTGTTCTTTTAATTGATTTTTGATTATTTAAATAACCCTCGGGAATTGTAGCCTTCCTGAGTTCGATCTTATTTCTATACAAGTAAATAAGTGGCAAATATTTCTCTCGCTTCATTATTCTCTTGTAATTAATTTTGTAGCTTGAGAAGAAAAAAATTATTTGTTTGATGCAGGATATTTGGGTTGCAACGACCACTATTCATTCGAAAGAGTCTACAAATCAGAGTAAGGTACATGATGATATTCCTTCTTTTTTTAATGCTAATTTTGTGACACATAGGAGTTGTAGAGTTCCAGTCTGTGGCACCTCATCTAGGCAAGGAGAGGATGCACATGTAGATTCAGGTGAGCTAGATGAGCGAGAGAATTGCACTGAAGCCGCTATACCAATTACTGATGGTGGTGCTGATGCCACCTATCTTGACGATCGAGAGGGTGGTACTAAGGCCATCAATCCCCTAACCACAGATGATGGTGTTGATGGTACCACACTTGTTGAGCTAGAGAGCGGTGCTGATGCCGCTACACATACTGTTGATGGTGTTGATGCCAACAAATTCACTTGTACATACATACATGCTGATATTTCTACACTTTTTTTAGTGATAAGGATAGAAAGATACAAAAAAAATGTACAAAATATAAATTGAAAGAGAAGAATGAAGGAAAGATTTCTTCTTCTTCTTCTAGTTCATCTGGTGCAGATGGTAATGATCATTTTGATGCTAGTCATACACGTGAGAGGAGACCTATTCTTGCTTCTGACCCCCGTACATATGAGGAGGGTCCATCTATTCCTTTTCCTCAAGCACTCTGCTCAGGAAAAGTAAATAAAAAAGAAAACCCCAAAAAGAAGAATCTTTTAGAGTTCAACGAGCAGATGATAGATATATTTCAGATTCACCTGACTCTTGCAGAGGCCTTAGAATACATCCCTCTTTTCCAAAAGAGCCTTAGAGAGAAGACCACAGTCTGTAGGAAGAAGAGGCACATCCATTGTTCAAAGATTCATGTGTTGCTGAGAGCCACTTGCTACGCCATACAGAACCGTCTTCTAGCCAAGAGGCCTGATTCAGGAGCTCCATGTGTTAGATTTCATATTCAATAGCAATGATTTGATCGTACTCTATTAGACAACAATTCGTCGATCAATCTCCTTTTTTCAGCCTCACTAGATCGATTAAAGTTAGGTCCTCTTATTCCTAGCAAGACAGTTCTTTAGTTTGTTGAGAGATCGATGAAGAGACTGAAGGGGTTGCACAAGGATGTTGTTGTCACCATTCATGATTTGAAATTCCTTGTGGACTTCATCATGTTGGACATGGAGATCCCTAAATGTGTGACTGATACCCCGATCATGTTATGTCGACCTTTTTTAGTGACAACAAAGGTCAGGTCTGATTATTATAGAGGGAAGGTACTTTCGTGTCGCGGGAGAGAGTATACAAATAAAGACAATTGAGAATTCGATTGAAAGAGCTAGCTCAGAGTAGACATCAAATGCAGAGCCAAGCATCCACGATGAGTGAGATTTTGTGATTACAGATGATGAGGAGGTTTGAGCAGATCCAGTTTCACATTCTCTTCTCAATATTTTAGAGTCATCGTATTTCCAGACACCAGTTGATGAGAGTTCAGATAGCACATTCGTGGAGCAGGATACATTAGGGGCTAAGTGATGAATATGCATTTCATCATCCTTATTCATTTATTTTTGCTTAAAATCCCTAATAAACACCTGCATATAATACTAACTTCGTATTTTTACAAACTTGCAATTGTGAATAAATATTGCATAGTTATTACTATTTTAACCTAAAATATATAAATAAAGAATGAAAGGAAAAGTAAAGAAAAGAAAAAAAGAAGATTTTATATATTTAATAGATACAGGTTGACCCGAACCTCGAGAGAAGGTCAAGACTTGATCTGATCGATTAGGAATAAAGTACGGGGAGATAGGGTCTTAATCAGAAAATCCAAAAAAATGTGTGTTGTGTATATTTGTATACTTACACTATTTCCTTTGTACATAACTGACCTCAAATAAAATACTTTTCAATACAAAATTTGTAAATAAAAAAGTTTCCTAAATAATAAAAAAATTGCACAATAAAATAATGTACAGAATAAAAGTAACAACATCCGAAAAAAGCCATTAAACGATAATTGAAAGACCAATTCTGGCTCCATATGAACTCAAATTGAACTAAACACACGTCCATTGTATTCTAAATTAAATTATCTTTAAAAAGGCTATTATTTCATAATTTCTAAAGTAACTATTGAAAAGATGATTTTCTAGGGTGGTTTGTGCAATTTTACCATTTATTCGTACACATTGTATTTGTAAATATTTTTACTAATTATTTAAAATAAAAATAAAAATTTTAAAAATTTTAAAACAAACAAAAAAAACTAATTTCATTATTTAACTATGTATATAATGTAACACATGTATATAGTATATGTATTTAATTAATATTCTTAAATAACCACCATAAAAATTGAAAAATTAACATTTATTATTCAATTTAATAAAGTGATGAAAATACAATACAAAAAAATTGATTTTTATAGTAGCTTTGACTTTATCAAATTCTATTTTTTCTCTTATCTCTTATCTTCATTAAAAATATAAAAAATTCAAACATCATTCTTTTTCTCTTAATCCGGCTCCCTCTCTCTCATTTCAAGTTATTTAGTCTTTGGGGAGAGGAGCCTATTCTCCAAGATATATCTTGCCGCAGAAGGTTACCTAGCCTCCGAGCTGCCCTGAGACAATGAGTCGACCTTCTCGAGGCGACCACAGTCTTTTCCCTCCTAAGGTGAGATCCATCTTTCTTTTTCTTATTTTTAACCTTGGTTAATCATAGTTAATTTTTCACATTGTTATTTCGTTGTCATTTTTTCTATAGAACTTAGAATTCCCATTATGATTTGATGCACATTCGATTCAAATTTTTCATCTCATTTTCTCGATCTCTCCACGTTCACGTTCTATCCCCATGATCTCTCAATTCCAGCCACACACGGTGTCTAGAGAATTGGATTCGATTTTTCCATTTCACCGAATCCCCATTCACATCTTTTCAAAATTTTTATTATTTATTTGAATAAGCAGAGATGATGCATCGTATTTGAGTCCTCTTATATTTCAATATATATATATATATAATATTGTTTTTTTGTTTCTTTAACATTTGTTTTGAAGGAAATACAAAATAAAAAAAATAAAAAAAGGAAAAAAAGTTTTCAGCGTATGCTTACACGTTTTCTGTAAATAAAAAATTAAATCTTTGGGCGGCATCTGCCACACCTTTCCTTTGTGTGGGCCGCCCAACGTCAGCCGGCACAGCCCCTCGCAGCGCGGGACGCTCCCCGCCTCCACTGTTGGCCGGCACTGCCCCTCGCAGCGCGAGCTGCTCCTCGCCTCGACTGTAGGCCGGCAACGCCCCTCGCAGCACGGACTGCTCCCTACCTCCACCACCTCCTGAAGCGCCTGAGCGCACCGCCATCGCCACTGCCTGGACTGCCACCTGAAGCACCCACTGCCACCGACCACAGTAGTAGTGAGCCAGCACCGTCTCCCGTGACTAGATCCTTCATTGCCCTCCGATCCACCTCCTGCGGAACTCCCTTCCTCTATCGCTAAAACCGCGCCCGCCGCCAAAGTCGCAGCCCTCCACCACCCTTTATCATTGAATAGGAGCATCCAAGAACCTCCACCCATCCTTCTAGTCAAGTGCATAGCACACATAATTGGGTTAAATTTTATTTTTGCCCTCTATTTATTTCATGTTGTTTATTTATTCAAGAACAATAAAAATTTGCATTTCAGTCCTTCTTTTCCAGACTCTATTTTGCATGTTTCTTTTCATTGAAATACATTTTTTCATTGCTCTAAAAATTCCACAAAAGTTTGTGTATATTCTTGTTGTATTCCTCATCATTGTTTATAGATTTCATTGCATTTTATTTTCATTTGTTATTATTAAAAAATCAAAAACAATGTCATTTTCTCTTCTTGAAATTCATAAATTCATAAAAATTTGAATATGGTTCTAAAAATTCCAAAAAATTTCGATTAGTTTTATTTTATTGTCTTTTAATTCCTATCTTATTCTTTTGCATTAATTATTTTCAAAACCAAAAAAATTCAAAAATATCAAAAAACTTAGAAAAATCACAGAAATTTCTATAAAAAATTTTGCGATTTCACTTCTTGTTTGTAGATATTTTTCTATATTTTAGCATGAAAATAGTCTCGAGGAATTTTGGGTAGTTACAATATTTTTAAGTTGCAAATTACTCCAAGATGGCATTGTTTATCATTTTTGCCACTGTTTGATTTTTAGAAAAATACAAAAAATATCAGAAAATTCTATGAAAATTCCCAAAAATATTTTAAAGCCATTAAAACAAAAAAAAATTCTCTCTAATTTTCTGGTTATTTTTTGAATATTTTGAAAAATACAAAAAGAATGTGATGTGTGTATTTCTTCCCTTGTGCATATTGTTCCTTATTTTTTATAATAAAAATTGCAAAAATCAAAATCATTAAAAAATTGAAAATCAGAAAATAAAAAAATTATAAATAAAAAAATCTAAAAATAAAAAGACCAAATTTTTTTAAAAAAACCAAGATAGTTTGCATTTGAGATTCCTTTTTTCTTTTAATTGATTTTCAATTATTTGAATAACCCTCAGGAATTGTAGTCTCCCTGAGTTCGATCTTATTTCTATAAAGGTAAATAAGTAGCAAAAATTGCTCTAGCTTCATTATTCTGTTGTAATTAATTTTGTAGCTTGAGAAGAAAAAAATTATTTGTTTGTTGTGGGATATTTTCGTTGCAACGACCACTGTGCATTTTTTTCTTATCATGATTAAAAAACCCAAGAATCTCATGTCAACAAAATGACGTCGTTGCTGGGGAGGCACGACGATGGTAGTTAGGTTTCTCTTTTGACCTGCTATTCTCGTTTGTACATATTTATTTATATTTTTCCAGTTTTAACTCCATTGTTCATATTCACTATTTTTATTTCATTTTTTTCTGCTCATATTTGATATCATACACATTCTCTCTTTTCTTTTTCTTACGAGGACCCACAGAGCAAACGAGGCGATCCTAAGAGTGCCAAAGCACCCAAGCGATGCGGAGGCGGCTTGATTCTTCACCAAGACGCAGGATAGCGTGAGAGGATGAGAAGAAGAATTGAAGGAGACCCAAAAATATAGATTTTATTTATTTATTTATTTCAAGCATTTGAACTCTTGTAAAAAGGAAATTGTTGCGAGGTCTGTTTCGCCAAGTGTCGGTGCACTTGGGGGACCTCACCGGTTTTGTTTTCATCGCTTCATTTTTCTTTGTTTCCCACAAATTTCTTGAGCTACCTATTGATTGCTTTAATTAATTTACTTGAGCTAGGTAATTAATTAGGTTGAAACATCATAAACAAGAATTTATGTACCTATAGAATAGAGCGTAATTGGACTTAGTCAAATTTAACCTGTTCTTACCCGTTGACAGAAGCTATTGTTAGGACGATTCACTTGCATTTGCATATTGGTTAGTTCTTTTTCTATATTTAAATCATGCACGGATCACCCTGCATGTAGAGTGCTGACGACAAGGTATGCATCTCTAACCCATGCATGCATCATTGTGTTTAATCCTACATTGGCATTTCCGATCTCCTTCCTTCTTTTCACTCACATAAGTAAAAAAGGAAATTGGACACTCGGTAGGTGATTCATTGAAAATATTTAAACCAAATGATAACTTCATAAAATTGGGACTGTTAATATCACTCGACCCTAAAATAAACGTAAGGAAATTCATTGTTTTGACGATAGTAACCCACTCCTTGTTTGATTTATCTGATGTGAGAGAGTGACCCTCACAATAGGATAGAAACACGTCCGAACTCTCTTCATACTACTATTTTGTGATTAGTTTTACTCCAATGAGGACTTCATCGGGTAGCGGATAATTGGTCCAGAATTTCCTCAGTAGAGTGGGCAGATTGGATAGCCAGTAAATGGTCCGCACACACACTAGATGGGAAAAACTAGTTGTGAGATTGAGACAATCTCCTAGGAGCATTGGATTCCTAACAACTCGCTTTAACAGGTCTGATAGATTGTATTCACACCAAAATCTAAAAATTGACAAGATAATTGATTGAACCTTTACGGTTTTCACATTGCATTGAGTTGGTAAACTGGGGGTTTGGGTTTGATTACTTATGTGCATATTAGATCCTTCTGTGCATTTATGCCTTTTTCTCTACATCTTTTGACTTGACCCTCGTGCTCTCCTGATCCCCGTTTTTTATTTCGGAGATGGTTTACTGGAGTTATTTTAATCCGATCTTCATGGATCCCCCGCACTATCCAGTCGATCCACCTCCTTTTTTCCTGGAGGACTTTCCTCTTGATTTTTGTGCATATCCTCCTAACCCATTATTTTAGGAGTCGGACTTTAATTCTCGCCCACCCTCATTCCACTCACCCAACCCTTGGATTTTGGAGTCACCTTTCATTATTTCCACACTTGAGACCCTAATCCAGATGATGGAGCATATGAATTCGAGGATTGTCAATCTATTTGACATAAATACGAGCCAGAACGTTGCTCCACTATTTAAGGATATTGATTTCACTTGAGGATAATCACGAGAGTTTACAATCACCTAAAATACAAA
Organism: Ottelia alismoides; assembly: GCA_037367405.1. NCBI lineage: Eukaryota > Viridiplantae > Streptophyta > Magnoliopsida > Alismatales > Hydrocharitaceae > Ottelia > Ottelia alismoides. The sequence continues at coordinate 1,000,741 of JAZKJV010007409.1, read as the reverse complement.
AAATGAGAAAATTTTAAAAATTCAAAAAGATTTTGGGAGACACATTATTGATTCATTTTGTGAGGAGAGGGAACCCATGCCAAACCATTTTCCCACATAGTCATTCACTACATGTCCCAATTTTGACCATGAGGATTCCACTATATAGACTGCTCTTGCCAATCCTCATGTATATGTTGATTCTGATCTCCTCCCTTTTATGGACGAGGTCTAAAAATTCAAAAAAATATTGACTGAACCTAAAGTGGTGGCCACCCTTCATAAGATCATTAAAGCCCCACTTCACCAGGCCATGACACATTTATCTGCTCCTCAACATAATAAGAGAAAACAAAGGAGCAGATCTGAGCGTCACATTTAACCAAGGCTATTGCCTACGCCATCTCCCACTGTCCACATTTTAAGAAAGGGAACACTGCTACACCTCTTGTGAGTAGCTCCATATCTGATTATTCTTGTGATAACAGTCTCCGTGATGGTGGTTCATCAATCAATATAATACCCTTCTCTATGGTATAATATCTTCATCTTGGGCCTCTCGAGAGAACCAGGATGATAGTTCAATTTGGTGATGGTTCAATCAAGAAGCCGAAGGGTATTCAAGAAAACGCTATCATTCTTAATCAGGGCATGAACATCAGTTCTGATTTTATCGTATTGGCCATGGAGACCTCTACCCCTATGGAACACCCTCCAATCATCCTAGGAAGACCTTTCCTTGCCACTGCGAGAGCCGTTATTGATTATGGATCAGGAGAGATTCGTTTTCATTCTGATGTAAGGAGCAATGTGTTGATCACTACACCCAGTATTGACCACATAGCTGCATCCATGAGAGTGTGCCCGTCTTAGCCAACCCCAAGGACCTTGACCTTGATGATAATGTCAGATATTCTTGCTGTATGTTGGATGATACTGAGACCCAAGAATTCCTCTTCAAGGAGGAAGAATTGGAAAGCGTATACCTTGGAGTTCCCCCTTCTGCTATTTGGAGATGCATTGTTGACATACGCGGGATTTACACAATAGACACTCTAGAGCGGAAGACAGACTCTGGGACTAGATTAGACAGACATGATTTGACTACTTTCACTGATGAGTCCCTTTCTATTCATCTTGATTTACATGAGACTGATAAGGCCAAATTTGATTTGATTTTTTTATAAAGGAATTTGGGACTTTTGATAAATATGATAATTCAGTAGGGGCTCGCCAGGCTGAAATTGATACTACTTTTTCCAATAATGATTTTGAGAATTTTTACTTTGATATTTGCGAGACTTCCAAGGATGGACATGACCACACTACTTCCACTGACCGATTCGTGTCTGCACACTCTGAGACTACTGAGGATACATTCTTGGTCGATCCTGATCAGTTTATGTCTAATGATGACCCCAATATCGACCTACATCTTGTCGGATCCATACCTTAGCGGTCCTGCAAGAAGGTTCGCTTTCGACCTTCTTGACCTTTGTATATCCATTCCTTTTGTATATCCTTTTGTTTCATTCTTTCTTCCCCCATTTTATCGTTCATCCCTTTTCCATGTGAATATATGCTATACTTAGGATGTGCTTTATCATAAGTATAGGGGGGTGAATGATTTGTGTTGTTCATATTCATCCTGTTCATCACTCCTGTTGTTGCCTATACTTATGGATACTCTACCCTAAGTATGGGGGTTGATGTTGTGTTCATATCGACTTTTTTTGTTTTTGAGTTCGGACATTCGCTGCATCGGTTTTTCCGTTTTGTACAATCTTCTATGTTTAGGATTACTTGATCCTAAGGATAGGAGGGATCACCGACTTCTATTCTTTTCATTTTCTCTTTTTGTCGTTGTAGCATAGGAGTCTTTTCAGTTTTCAGTACGAGTTATGTCTTTTATTGCCACTCTCTGATCACTATGAGGACATAGTTCGGGTTAAGTATAGGGGGTGTGATATATATTGTATATATACTTTAGACATAACTCATAGTTTTAAATATGATTATTTTTGAGGATATGTATATAAATTCGTAAAATCCACATGTGTGTATATAGACTTTGATCACCTTTCAAAAAAATAAAACAAAAAAACAAAAAAAACAAACAAACAAAAAAACAAAAAACAACAAAAAACAAACAAAAAAATCCTTATATATATTTTACTAATCCTTTTTCCTTTAAAAAACCCCTAAAAACTACAAAATAAAAAATCTATAAAAAGTTGCATAAAAAAATCTTTTCACATGTGCATCATTTTCCTTTCTTTTCCAAAAACCCTAAAAATATCAAAATTAGAAAATTGTTTTAAAAAAATTGCTTTCAATTTGCATTGTGCATATTTCTTACATTTGCATGTGCATTTTTCAGGATAGTATTGACATTTAAACTAAGTCTGGAATAAAATTGAAGAATGGAGCTCAATTGGGCTTTAATCCAATTAATTTCATAGGAACCTTATAAGAAATGGACTTAAGACTTTTCAGGTCCAAGCGACCTAATTCTTTGAGTCCATAAGACCATGTTCACATGTCATCTTGATTAGTCTAAGTAGAATATTTAACAACACATGCATGATTCTTTTAGACCATGGCTTATCTTGGACAAGCACTCTATACGTAGCTCTTCGTGGAGGAGATAGTGAGGAGGCAGAACCTCTAATCTACATCTAGGCGGAACCTCTCGTCTTCCTCTAGGGAGGGTTGTGCATCTCAACTTTATCTGGTGGCATTGAGGTCTAAAGACAGGATGTTGTGGGGTTGCAATAATGCTTAAAAAGAGGGATAGTCTACTAGCTCAAGAGGAAAAAATCCTTATGTACATGTTGCACCTTGTATATATTTTAAAAAATAGAAGAGAAAAAATGCATAATCTCCAAAAGTGGACATGCTTTATTGATGAATAAAATGCATGTCGGAGTGTATATACATGGTTAAAGAGAAAAAAGAAAATAATAAGAGCTTCAAAGTCAAATTTTTGTAAGCTTGCAGTCTTGCAGCTGGATGACTTGGCTACACTGGTCATGCATCCAAGGATAGGTATCTACACCGGTTACCATCCATTCTTTTCTCCATTTCCTCTTCTTGAGCTGGTTGTACTTGAACTTAGAAGGGAATATCCCCGCTTCTCGAGGAATGAGTTGCTAGATTGAGGGACTAGAGTTACCATGTTGATGGAGGCTGTTTCTTTGCTACTTTTGAGATGGGGAGTTATACTTCACTTACACTGTACAAGTAAAGAGTCGTAGTCATAAGAATTTGTGTATGTAGACTTGTTCTGACGTGACTATTGAGGAGATCTGATAGGAGTCTTGTGGAACTTAGAGGATATTGGGCTTTAAATTCATTTCCCATTAAGGTTCCACCACACCAATAATCTAAAGGTCTGACAGAGCTTCATACTACAATTTTATGAATATACGTTTAATACTAAATATAGTCCTAAATTCTTTATTTTTTCTTTCGGTCTTTTTATTCACTTATCCTTTCAAATAAGTGTTTGCTAAGGGACTAGCAAAGGTAAAGCATAGGGGGATGGTGAATCTGCATTTCATCATCTTTATTCATTTATTTTAGCTTAAAATCACTTATAAAACACCAGTATATAATACTAACTCCATATTTTTACTAACTTGCATTTGTGTGTAAACATTGTACATTTATTGCTATTTTAACCTAAAATAAAAAAATAAAGAAATAAAGGAAAAAAAGAAATGAAAAAGAAGAAGACTGTATATATGTAATAGATATAGGCTGACCCGAACCCCGAGAGAAGGTCAAGACTTGACCTGATCGACCAGGAATAAAGTAGGTGGAGATAGGGTCCTTAATCAGAAAATCCAAAAAAATGTGTGCTATGTATATTTGTATACTTACACTAATTTCTTTGTATATAAACTGACCTCAAACAAAATAATTTTCAAAACAAAAGTTGTAAATATAAATGTTTCCTAAATAATAAAAGTAATTGCACAATAAAATCATGTACAGAATACAAGTAACCACATCCGGAAAAAGCCATTAAGCGATAACTAAAAGAGCAATTCTAGCTCCATATGAACTCAAGTTGAACCAAACTCACTTCCATTGTATTCTAAATTAAATAATCTTTAAAAAAGCTATATTTTCAAAAATTTTAAAGTTACGGTTGAAAGTTTGGCTTTTTGGGGTGATTTGTGTAATTTTTCCATTTACCATTTATTTGCTATTTTACCATTTATTTGTCCGAGATGCTCGGTGATAGCGAGTCGGCCTTCATCGAGACGACCACGGTCTTTTCCGTTCCTAAGGTGATATCCATCTTTCTTTTTTTTATTTTTAACCTAGGTTAACTGTAGTTAATTTTTCACATTTTTATTTCGTTGTCATTTTTACTCTAGATCTTAGAAATCCCAACACAATTTCATCCACCTTCGATTCTGATTTTTCATCTCATTTTCTCAATCTCTCCACGTTTACGTTCTAACTCCCCATGATCTCTCAACTCTGGCCACACACGGTGTCCGAAGAACCAGATTCGATTCTTTTATTTCACCGGATCCCTATTCACATCTTTTTCAATTTTTTTATTATTTATTTAAATAAGTAGAGATTATGCATCATGTTTGAGTCCTCTTCTATTTCATATATATATATATACAACACAAAAAAATATATAACATTTTTTGTTTCTTTAACATTTATTTTGCTGAAAATAAAAAAAATTAAAAAAAGAAAAAAAAGAGTTTTCAGCTTCTACTTATACATTTTCTGTAAATAAAAAAATGAAAAAATTAAAAAATTAAATCTTTGGGCGGTAGTAGTCGTGCCTCCTCTTCGCGTGGGCGGCCCACCATCAGCGGCACCTCCCGTCGTAGCGCGGGCTGCTTCCTGCCTCCACCGTCACTCTAGGTCGACCACCACTTGGATCTGGCCCATTCTATAGGTGCCATCGACTACGGACATCCTCTTTGAGCCTGTGAAGCATTTTAACATCGACGAGGGAGCTTGGTGTTTAGTGGATTTGAAGATCGAACTTCTGAGAAGACAAGTTCTTCCTTGTTCTTCATAATGAGAAATAATCGTTCGATCTAGGGAGGAGCCCTCGATGAATTATGCATCGTCGGATTAGGTACGCATCGATCATTGGATCCTCACCAAGGATCTAATCATAGCCGTCAACAACCTAACCATCATCGCACTTCGAGGATGTGCCACGTATCCAAGTGAAAAGCTCATTGTCATTCGACCGTGCGCATTAGGGGGTAATTTGCATACTATACCCATAATTTTTGTACCATTTTCTTTTAGTTTTGTAAAATATTTAATACACTTAATATTTTATCGATAATATGTAAGGGGAGCCTTGAACTTTTTGAATATTGTTATTGGGGGCTCAACCCTGGACAGGCAGTGGAAACATCAAAGCTGGAGTACGGTAGGGGCAGATGGAATTTCCGGTGGAGCGGTGAAATGTCCAGTCTAGCACAGCTCACGTGTCGTCCCATGTGAGCTAGGAATTCTGCGTGGATAACCTTGCACCTTTGTGTATTTCAATTTAGTATTTAACTTTTAAATTTTAGTTGTAACTTTTTAGGTATTTTGCATTGTAGCCCTCGCATATATTTTTAATTGCAAATATACCCCTACTAGTTCAACACATTTTGTAGTTGTTTTTGTTTATAAAAAAATATCCATGCTCCAAAAAATATAAAAAATTAGTTTTGAGTGCTCGCATGCTTACAATTTCATGTAATAATTTTAGTTTTGCATTTTAGGCATTTTTCTTATTTATTAAAAATCAAAATAGTATGGTTTTGCCCTTGTCTAACTTTACAAATACCAAAAAATATGAAACCTTTTCGAAAAATTCCAAAAAAAAGATTTCATATATTATATTATTTTATATCTCCAAACCAAAAATCCTCAAAAATAGAAAAAGAAAATGAGTAAAATTAAATAGCTCTAAAATTCTTCTAACATTGTAAAAAATCTTTTAAAAATCCAAAAATATTTCATTCTATTTTGTATTTTTATTTATACATATTAAAATATAATAATATTGATTTGGAGAATATTTGAGACTTTTTGCATTTTTTAGATCTCAAATCAATTTGTCATGTTTATTAAGTCCATGTTTTTGGATATTTTTGACTTAAAAATACCTAAAATTAGCAAAAAATATATAAAAAATCACAAAAATAGAAGAAAAATATAAAAATACAAAAAAAAACTTCAAATTTTGATTATTTGTAGTTGTATTTATAATTATATTTCTATTTATTGTGTATATATATATTCCTATTTTATATTAAAAACAAAAAAAAATAAAAAATCATAAAATATAAAAATAAACCAAAAATTGTAAAATTAAAAACAATAGAAGAATAAATAAAAATAAAAATACATAAAAATTATAAAATTGAAATGCACAAAAAAGACAATAAAAGTCAAGAGAAGAGGACAAAATTTTGGATTTAAATTCCCAGGCTATCACGTTTGCACCGTATTTTTGGACACACTACATACTTGCACTATACACGCATTTTGTAGAGTTTAATAAAATAAATTTTAACTCCACACATTTTCGGTTTCTTTATTCATTAATTGTGGGTTATTATTTTTTGATGTAGGGTTTCGTGTGCGGTCACTACATCGACGATTATTGAGTTTGATTAGCCAACCCTCACTGAAGCCCTCTTCAACGAATGGTGCCATTACCGGGGAGCAACACCATATAGATTGCATTTCTTTGTTTCTTCTATGCCAATCTACTTTTTCTGCCTTTATTTCTTTATTTGTCATTTTGTTTGATATTATTTGTGAACTTTCTAACCCTCTTTCTTGTTTGACTTTATTACGAGGGACTATGGATCGAGGGAGGTCCTCCTAGGAGCACCTACGCACTCACATGATGCTGAGTAAGCTTTTCTGATCTAGACGATGGGAGAGATGAGAAAGGAAGACTTGGAGGAAGTTTGAAGAAAATGCCTTCTGTGTTTTATTTCATTTTCATTTTTTTATTTCATCTTTTAATTTAAGTGAGAGAGAGACACATATTTATTAATTGGACTCTCCATGACACTGCTACTTCAAGAGGTCCATTGCCCGAGTGACTGTTCACATGGGGACCTCGTCAGTTTTTTGTGTTTTCACCGCTTTTCTTTTTCTTTGTTTCACGTCTTTCTTTTTATTTGTTTTGTGTGACTGAACCCATGTTTAGGATTTTCTTGCTTGATAGATTAAGATCCAAAGCCCTAATTGAATTGCATGTAACTATAGTTTACTTTTAGACTTAGTCAAATCTAATTATTAGTTATTTGAACTTGAGACCGCGCACCGTGAGAAACCTCATAGAATGCTGATAGGACCCACTGTGGTGGGAATCTCCAAGAATGGACCTTACTTTTCTCTTCAAGATAATTTAGCATATGGTGCTTCACGATAATAACATATTTTATTCTATGGCAATTTCACCGGCTTCATTGCGTATAGTATATGTTTCAATTCTGCCTTGCATTATAGCATGAAGAGAGCAAGAGGCAAGGTGAGCATTCTACTTAGCATTCATCATTGTTTTTGCCTCATGTTACTTTTCTAACTATCTCCCTATGATTTTGACAAGATAGGATACTAAAAGGAATTGACTCCTCACATTCTTATTAAAAATCCAAAAAAAGTGATAACTGATAAAATTGAGATTGCTAAGTTTAGTCAACCCTAAAATAGAAGATGAAAAATCCTAATTTTTGAGAGTAACCCCATCATTGTATTAGAATTTTATTTTGATACGTACAAACTAAAGATTAGTTTCCTAATCCCAAGCCAACCTACACATTTTTATAACTTTGTGAAATTCACCTAACTCTAAAATTGAAACGATAAAAAGATCGAACTTTCACCGTCAGCACTGAGTTGAGTTGGTGAATTGAGGGGTTATGTTAGTTCATATTTGTTTGTCTATATGCATACTCGATATTCTCTTTGCATTTGCACCTTTTTATTACATATCTTGACTTGACTATCGTGATCTCTTGATCCCTTCCTTTTATTTCAGAGATGACCAACTAGAGTTATTTTTATCCAGACTTTGCAGATCCCTTGTACCCTCCTGCCAGTCCATCTCCATTTTACCAAGAGAGCTTTTCTCTTGATTTACCCAAAATACCAAAAATGAGAAAAAAAATCCAAAAAGAACCCAGGAGAAACATAGCCGAGTGTAAAGCCTCGAAATTGTTCATCTATCGGATTCTAAATCATAAGATCTGTCTTATCAAGAGGAAATAAATAGAATTTGTTTTGTGTGCATCGGACTTCATTTCGAATTGATATGATTTTCAGAAGAAAGAGAAAAAAAGAGGATTAAGATGTCATCAACCGGTAAAGACCATCATTAAGACTAATTATACATGATTACAGAAATTAGGAATGGATTGAAAACCACTAATGATCATTAGTGAACACTAATCAATAGTTAGCAAAAGATAAATGTGAGCAGCAAAAGTTAAATCGTTATTAGTGAAAGTTAATCACGATTAGCAATAATTAAGCATCATTATGGAATCCAAAATCTCTAGAAAGTTCTAACTTATGCCCTTGTTTTGGATAAGACTTGGTCAAAACCATGTGCCAAAACCATGGGCCACTAACCGTGACTAAGGTCTAAACCAGGGTTTACTAACAATGGTTAGTGGTTTTCTGGAGCCTATAAATAGCCCCCACCCATTCATTCTCTTCGATTTCAACTACCACCACTACCCCGAAGACTAGGGTCAAGAAGTTGCTAGGAGGAGTGGAGGGTGGGGAAGGAGCGCTAGCAAAGCGCTGCCGGGAAAACGAGGAGGAGGAAGGTACGGTCCGCTCCTAGTTGGCTTCGTAAGTAAACTCTAACTTAAGATATGTTTTCGGTTCATCTTTTCCAGCTTAGTTTTCGATTTATCTTCCCTTCCGATTCATTTTCTGTTGTGGTTCAAGGAGAAATTAGTGTAACACCCTAATTAGGTGCGGATGACTTTGCACGTCAGTGAACCCTGTGATTTGTTACACATTCACTCACCTAAGATGCATGGTGTCTACCAATTCCCCATCACTTCTAGTTCTATTAGATTCTTTCTATTTTGCTATTATACTTGTTTTGAGGTAGAAATCTGTGTAATACCCTGCTTAGGTGCGATGGCTATGCACATCAGTAAACCCTGTGATTCAAAACACCATCACTCATCTAAGACATATGGTGTTTACTGATTCTCCATCGCTTGCAATTATGTTATGTTCTTTCTGTTTCGTTGCTTCTTTCCTCTCGATGATTTCAAAGAGGAAACTCTTTTCATTTTTTTGAAAAATCTCCCAATATAAGGGGAAGTCTGGCGAAATTTTCCTAGAAATATGTACTGATATAAGGGGAAAATCTACTGAAACTTCCTAGAAATATGTCCCAATATAAGGGGGAACTCTGCCGAAATTTTCCTATAAATATCACCCTATATAAGGGGAAGCTCTGTTGAAATTTTAAGAGAAAAATCTGTTCCTCGCGTTCTTTGTGTTCTTCGTTCGTCCTTCGCATTCTTACCAAGTTCTTAGCATTTTGATATAAAAATGAAATTCGATCATTTCAGGAGCCATAAATCATCTTTCTGAAAAAGAATCACAATAAAGCACTTCATACGCGAGAGAGAGCTCGATTAGGTAATGAAATCCTTCCTTTTGTTGTTGGATATTTATACGATATCATTGAAATTCCTAATTTTATGTTCTTCACTACGAAGAACCCTAATTTGGTCATTTCTAAGAAAATATAGAAAGTTGCTTTGTAATTTCCACTAAAATAATTTCTAAGCATCGAATAGATGCAGTGGCTTGGAAAGTTAAGGTTTAGGAGTAAAAATATACATAAATAAGAGTATATATACACATGAATTATTATATGTGTAAGTCTATACTCAGTATTGATGAATATGCAAATTAAAGTGTTAAATAGAGGAATTACATCATGCGAATTGATGTGTATTGAGTTGGATCCTAAAAAGGATCGTGTGTTACATCAGGAATGACTTGGAGTAGATCTACAGATTGGGCATGCAACCTGTAGGCTTGTCGGAAGGAACTCATATTGGTATTTCCCTACCTAGGTGGTACACGGTTTCCCTGTTTTGATAAGTGCGCACAAAATGAATGATTTGCAACACGTAGTACCAGGTGCCAATATATTCGGGTTGAACGATGAAGGATATGGTCGTGCTATGTGGAGGCACGGGTGGTACAATAGCGGCTGGGTCACGATAACATGTATTTAAAGCCGCTAGTTTACGTGATTAAAAGTTAGCCTGTAATTTTAAGCAACTGCGTCGACAAGGACAGTGTGCTTTTTTGTTTCCAGGCTGAGGGTTTAAAACCCTTGTTAATAAAATAAAAAGGAAATTGTCAGGGTAGTATTGGAGGATTGGTTGAGGCGACGTGCGGTGGCATAAGCTCATCAGATCAACGCAATCTCCAATCCTAAAGTGTCCATAGCTTAGTAATCCATTAACAGTGTGGTTCCCTGAGACTAATCGCTCATGTGGAAAAGAAAGGAATATGAATTAAACTAATGAGAAGGAATGAAATTTTTTGTGATAACAAGTTTTTGAAAAATTACACATTTGTTTTCTTCTCTTCTTCGTTACTTAGGACTCGCTAATTGTTATCCTAATATTTATGGAAAACCAACAGGCATCGGTGAGCAATCACAAGGACTTTAATAATCCAACTAGGTAACATAATAGTCATCCAGCTAGCCATAGTAGCTTTATTCTATAATGTAGTTAGTAATATTTTTGTGTATTTTCTTTCCAACTGATGTACTTGTAAATGGTTATTGTGGGACAATGTATCATGTAAACTTTATTTTGTAAATGATAAAGTATTGAAATACTTCCTTTTGAGTATTTTAATTACAATCTATTTCTGAATGTTAGTTGTAATTGTTGAATAAATTATTGTTGAGTAACCATATCCGAAAATGGGACGATCCAACGACCTGGAATTGGGGTCGTGATAGTTTGGTATAATAGCTCAGTTACTATAGTAATTTAATCAGTAATTGATAACTATGAGCAGCATCAAGAAACTAAGGTTGTCTTAAGATCCTTTGATCTTAATAAGTGACTGCAGCACCATTCATAAGTCGTTGTCCCTTATGTACATCATGCTAAAATGTATAGGACCTAACCCTTGGCCTTGATTCATCCCAAGATCATGGCATACCAAGATGTGTTCAGGAAATTAGCGGCTATGATGCTAATGCTGCATGAGATGGGGCAAAAGCAACATGCATTAGAGGAGAGGCTCAATGCACAAGCCGATAGACCTGAGGTATCTAGACCTGTGGATGATAGGATTGAAGGTTCTGTCCATCTTTCTAAGGAGGAATCTAGTTGCCATACTTCTGCAGATTCTTCCCTTCTCTAGTTGAAGAAGCAATGAAGAAGTCCATTTTTATACACAAAAAATTACTAGATAATTGCCAAAAGTGAAATATTCCTTGATACAAAGGCATAGAGACACTTGTTGAGGCAGAACTATGGCTTGATGATGTGAGCAGGATATTGAGAAAAATACACGCACCAGCAGACACTAGGGTGCACTTTTCTAATCACTCCCTAGCAGACTACGCAAGATGATGGTGGAGAGCAATTTCCAAGAAATTAGTAGATCATGTTCCATTGGATATCTTTGAGAAAGGCGTCGAGCTTACTTCTGTCCCTCCCATTAGGAAGAACTGAAGAGGAGGGAGTTGGCTTATCTGACCCAAGGTTCCAAGAATGTACGAGATTATCATATTCACTTTACAGAGCTGCTACGTTACTCCCCAGCTCTAGAAGCTTCACCACAGGAATGCCTTACAAAGTTTGTTAGTGGGCTTAAGGGAGATCTTATGGAGAATCCATGGACATCACATCTCTTATTGAGATGGAAAGGGATGCAAACCACCAAAGAATAATCTTTCACTTTACTAGTGGACCATCCAAAAGTAAGGCGAATTATAACCACAGAGACCGTCGCTATCATCCAGTTGGGTCTAGTAGAAGCTCACCATAGACATTGGGTCATGAATTATCAGGAAGAGGGGGTTTCTCTAGACATCCACTATATCCTCGCGACTGTGCAGCAGGAGCTAATACCTCTATTGTTGGGTCTTCATCTCAAATAAGAAAACATATGTGTTATTACTGTCACTGGGAAGGCCACATCAAGAAAGACTATCCAAAGTTGAGAGGTTTAGGGTTTAAACCAACCAATTAACAATGTAACTTCCATCCCGAGCAATGGAGCAACACGCGTAGGAAGACAGGGTAGAGGTTGTGGCTCACATGGATCATCTCCTACACAGTAACCACCACAAAGTGTTTCGGATTCTAGATTACCTATTCCTAATGGCCAGCTTAATGCGATGACTAAAGAACAAGCCTACAATCAGTCATGGTCGTACAAGGTACGGTTATTATTCATATCTTTTCAGTACATGCCTTGTTTGATTCCGGTGCTTCACATTCATTTATTGCTCGATGGTTAGTACCACTTTGAGTAAGATACTAATAGAAGTACAACAATCCTATATGATCGAGGGATGAGGAGGAAGTATTTATAATCCGAGAAATCATGGATAATTGTGTAATATTGATAGCAGGACATCAATTACTTGTTTCACTACTAGTAATTGAAATAGACGACTTTGATCTCATCCGGGGGATGGACTAGCTAGAATGTCATCATGCATGCCTTGACTATTTTCAGAAGTCAGTAACTTATTACCTTCCTAACTCGTTAGAGTTCCAGTTCATTAGAATGACATCCAATGATAATGTTGAATACATCTCTAGTTTGAAGGCACAACAGTTGTTAGAGAAAGAGTGCCAAGGTTATTTAGCTTACGTATCCACTACACCAGGGTTAGAAAGAATGATAGAATATATACCTATAGTGTGCAAGTTTTCTGGTATATTCCAGATGAACAACATGGATTACTAGCAGAGCGAGAGATTGAATTTAAAATTTCTCTCGTACCATATACTCAACCTATCCCTATCCCTTCATATAGGATGGCACTAGCTGAGTTACGAGAGTTAAAAGTACAGTTACAAGAACTTTTAGATAAAGTAGTCATTCATCCTAGTACTTCACCATGGGGTGCAACTGTCTTGTTTGTGAGGAAAAAGGATGGGGCAATACCATTGTGCATTGACTATAGAAAGTTAAACAAGAAGATAGTAAAGAACAAGTATCATATACCAAGAATAGATGATCTCTTTGACCAGTTGTAGGGTTCAACTATGTATTCCATGATTGACTTAAATCTAATACGTTCAGTTGAAGATTAAAGATACAGATATCCCCAAGACAGCCTTTCGAACAAGATATGGACATTATGAATTCTTAGTTATTAATTGTGGACTAACAAATGCCGCAATATCCTTTGTTGATCTCAAGAATAGAGTATTCAAGGAGTTCCTAGCTCACTTTGTAGTGGTCTTTATTGATGACGTGCTTATTTACCCAAGGATAAGTACTAGCATGAACATCATCTCTGGCAGGAACTTGAAATATGAAGGAAGAACAAACTACATGCTCAATATAGCAAATGTGACTTATGGTTGTCCAAAGTATCCTTCTTAGGCCATGTTATTTTTGGGGAAGGTATATCAGTTGATCCTACCATGGTTAGTGCGGTGATGAGTTGCGAAAGCCCGAAGACTGTTACAGAAATATGATCTCTTCTGGGTTTAGTTGGGTATTATAGAAAATTTGTGAAGGACTTTTCACAAATATCATTGCCAATGACTAGGATGACTCAGAAGGAAGTCCCATTTATATGGTCCGACGCACACGAAGCTAGTTTCCAGACACTGAAATAATGCCTAACATCTCCACCTATCCTTACGCTACCCTTTGGGGCTTAAGGGTTTATAGTGTACACTGATGCATCTAAAGAAGGACTTGGGACAGTTCTTATGCAACATGGTAAGGTAGTTGTTTATGCATCATGATAGCTCAGGACACATGAGAGGAACTACCCGACACATGACCTTGAATGAGATGTCGTGGTCTTCGCTTTAAAGATGTGGAGACACTACCTCTATGGTATTACTTTTAAAATATTCACCAATCATAAAAGCCTGAAATATCTTTTTGATCAGAAGGAGCATAATATGAGACAAAGACGATGGCTAGAGCTATTGAAGGACTTTGATTGCACCATCTCCTGCCACCCTGGCAAGGGGAATGCCGTAGCAGATGCCCTGAGCAGAAAAACTAATTCACTTGGGTTGGTGAGTGCTATCCACTTCAGGGGTTTACTATCAACACCGAGTGAATGGAAATCGTTTGATAGTAGTGCTGGTATTATAACTATTCGATATATACCATAGATCTGGGGTAGAATAAAGAAAGGACATGAGGATGATCCAATCATTAAAGAATTGATACAACAACTTGAGAAGAATGAGGTGGAGGGAATCCAGATACATGATGGGTTACTATATAAACATCACATAGTTTGTGTACCAAACACACCTAAACTGAGGAAAGACATCTTACGTGAAGCACATTGCTCTAGATTATATATTTATCCAAGAATTACAAAGATGTATAAGGATCTTCGTTCAGAAGTTTGGTGGTCGAGAATGAAGAAAGATGTTGCGGAGTTTGAGAACTCAAGTTTTACTTGCCAGCAGGTAAAGTCTTCACACCAAAAGCTGCTAGGATTGTTGCAACCCCTCGCTATCCCTGAATGGAAATGGGAAAGTATTTCTACGGACTTTGTTACTGGCTTACCTCAGACGACTGGTGGTAAAGATAATATATGGGTTATAATAGGTCTTTTGACCAAGGTAGCATACTTTATTCCAATAATCTTATCCTTCACTCCAGACCAACTTGTTGAGTTATATATTAAACATGCGATCCATCTCCATGGTATCCCAAAAGAGGTAGTTTCCGATTGAGATTGACGATTCACCTCACACTACTGGGAGAACTTCATGAAAGCATTAGGCACATAGTTATGCTTGAGCACAACATATCATCCACAAAGATATGGTCAATCAGAACAAACGATTTAGAATTTAGAGGATATGCTACGAGCATGTGCCTTAGAATGGAAAGGATTATGGGTGAAACATTTTCCTCTTGCAGAATTCACCTACAACAATAGTTACTATACAAGTATTGCCATGGCATCATTTGAAGCACTATATAGATGAAGGTGTACTACTCCTCTGTATTGGCAAGTGGTTAGGATAAAGAACTTTTATGATTCAAATAGACTCTAGGAGACACGGGAAGCTGTAGAGCTTGCTCGAAAAAGACTAATAACTGCTCGAAGTAGGCAGAAAGCTATAGCGATACCAAGCTAAGAGACCTTGAGTTTGAGGTAGGTGACTTTGTATTCTTAGAAGCATCGCCTATGAAGGAAGTTCAGAGATTTGGCTTGCGTGGGAAGTTGGCACCCAGTTTCGTGGGTCACTTCGAAATTATTCAGCAGATTGGGAAAGTCGCATATAGACTTGCACTTCCTCCACATCTTTTAACAATACATGATGGTTTTCATATATAAAATATGAGAAAGTATATTAAAAATCCTGAGCATAAGATAAGCTATGATAATCTACATCTTGATCCAGACTTGACATACCTATGATCTGCTTTGAACTTGGACTATGCTATGCTGCAGTTTTTTCCTCCCGTTAGAAAAACTTGTGCAAATACTATACAGGGATATCAAGAAGTTGAGGAATAAAGAGGTACCTCTAGCTAAAGTATTGTGGCAGAACCAAGAGTTTGAAGAAGCCACATGGGACCCTAAGGTATATATGTGAGAGAAATATCCTTATTTGTTTGAATGATAACACTATGTATCATGTGTATCTTCATCATAAATGAAATGGTGTGCATTCTCTTTAAGATTGTTATGGTTTTAATCCTTTTTAAGGTTGTTATGCCAACACTGTATGTCTCGAGGATGAGACTTCCCTTAAGATTGTTATAATTTTAAAACCTTGAACTTGTTCGTCTATCGGATCCTAAATCATAAGATTTGTCTCTTCAAGAGGAAACCAACAAAAATAGTTTCATGTGAATCAGACTTCATTTCGAATTATTATGATTTTCAGAAGAAAGAGAAGAAAGAAGGATTAAGATGGCATTAGTCCATAATAATCATCGTTAAGACTAAATAAACATGATTAAAAAACTACTAACAGATTGAAAACCACTAATGACCATTAGCGAACACTGATCAATAGTTAGTAAAAGATAAGCGTGAGCTGTGAAAGTTAAATCGTGATTCGTGAAAGTTAATCACGATTAGCATTAATTAAGCGTCACTAGGGAATCAAGAATCCTCTGGAAAGTTATAACTTAAGCCCTAAGTTTTAGATAAGACTTGGCCAAACCATGGGTCAAAATCATGGGCTGCTAACCACGATTGAGGTCTAAACCATGGTTTACTGACCATGGTTAGTAGTTGTCTGGAACCTATAAATAGCCCCCTACCCAATCATTCTCTACGATTGGGAGGAGTGGGAGGTGGGGAAGGAGCGCTAACGAAGAGCTGTCGGGAGAACGAGGAGGAATGTACGATCCTCTCCTAGTTATCTTCGTAAGTAAACTCTAACTTAAGCTAGGTTTTCGGTTCATCTTTTCCAGCTTAGTTTTCGATTCATCTTACTTTATGATTCATTTTCCATTGTGGTTAAAGGTGATATATAAGTAACGCCCTACTTAGGTGCAGGAGGCTATGGACATCAGTTAACCCAATGATTCGTCACACATTCACTCACCTAAGATGCGTGGTGTCTACCAATTCTCCATCACTCATAGTTATATTAAATTCTTTCTATTCAGCTATTATACTTGTTTTGATGGAGACATTTGTGTAACACCCTACTTAGGTACGGGCGGCTATGCACGTTAGTGAACCCTGTGATTTGTCACATCTTCACTCATCTAAGGCATAAGGTGTCTACTAATTCTCGATCACTTACAATTTTGTTATGTTCTTTGTGTTTTGTTCTTTCTTTCCACTTGATGATTTTATAGAGGAAACTCTTTCCATTTTTCATTTTAAAAATGTCCGATATAAGGGAAACCCTGCCAATTTTTTCTAGATATATGTCCCATTATGAGGGGAAACTTTGCTGAAATTTCCTAGAAATATGTCTCGATACAAGGAAAAACTCTACCGAAATTTTCCTATAAATATCATCTCCTATAAAGGGAAGCTCTGCTGAAATTTTAGGAAAAATATGTTCCCTACGTTCTTCGTGTTCTTTGTTCATTCTTCGCGTTCTTGTCACATTCTTAGTGTTTTGATATGAAATTGAATTTCGATTGTTTCAGGAGCCATAAATCATCCTTTCTGAAAAAGAATCACAATAAAGTACTACATACGTGAGAGAGAGCTCGATTAGGTAATGGAATCCTTACTTTTGTTGTTGTGTTTTCATACGATCTCATTGAAACTCCTGATTTATGTTCTTCTCTACGAAGAACCCTAATTTATCTTTTTTTGAGAAAATATATAACTACAATTTGGGCATGCAACTTGTAGGTTCGTCGAAAGGAACCCGTATTGGCGTTGCCCTACCTAAGTGGTAAATGGTTTCCTTCTTATGACAAGTGCACACGAAATGAATGATTGGCAACACATGGTACACGGTTGTCCTTTTCTGTTGGGGTTTCATGCGATATCATTGAAATTCCTGATTTTATGTTCTTCGCTATGAAGAATGCTAATTTGGATAATTTTAAGAAAATATAGAAAGTTACTTTCTAATTTCCACTAAAATAATGTATATGCATCGAATAGATGCAGTGTCTTGGAAAGTTAGGGTTTAGGAGTAAAAATATACATAAATATGAGTATAAATACACATGAATTATTATATGTGTAAGTCTATACTCAGTATTGATGAATATGCAAATTAAAGGATTAACAGAGGAACTACATAATGGGAATTGATGTGTATTGAGTTGGATCCAAATAAGGATCGTGTGTTACATCAGGAATGAGTTGGAGTAGAACTACATATCAGGCATGCAACCTATAGGTTTATCGGAAGGAACATGTATTGGCGTTGCCCTACCTAGGTGGTACATAGTTACCATATTCTGACAAGTGCGAACGAAATGAATGATTGGCAACACATGTTAACGAGTGACAATATATTAGGGTTGAATGACGAAAGATGTGGTTGTGCTATGTGGAGGAATGGGTATTTCCATAACAGTTGGGTTATGATAACATGTATTTACAACCACTAGTTTATGTGATTAAAAGTTAGCCTGTGATTTTCAACAATCGAGTCCTCGAGGATGATGTGCTTCTTTATTGCCAAGCTGAGGGTTTGAAACCTTGGTTAATAAAATAAAAAGGAAATTTCAGGGTAATATTAGAGGATTGGTCGAGGCAACGTGCGGCTGTAGAAGCTCATCAGATCAATACAATCTCCAATACCGAAGTGTCCACGGCTTCAAGGTCCATTAAGGGTAGGCTTCCCCGGGACAAATCCCTGACGTGGAATAGAAAGGAATAGGACTTGAACTAACGATAAGGAATGAAATTATGATAAAAAGTTTTTGAAAAATTACACATTTATTTCTTTTCTCTTTGTCCTTACTTAGCATTCTCTAATTACTATCCTATGATTTATGGAAAACCCAACAGGTGTCGGTGAGCCATCAGAAGGACTTTAATAATCCACCGAGCTAACATAATAGTCATCCTACAGCCATAGTGTCTTTACTCTATAAGGTAGTTAGTAATCTTTTTGTGTATTTTTTCTAGCTGATGTATATGTAACTGGTTATAGCGGGACAATGTATCATGTAAACTTTTTTTTGTGAATAGAAAAGTATTGAAATACTTCCTTCTGAGTATTTTAATTGTAGTTTGTTTCTGAATGTTAGTTTTGATTGCTGAATTAATTATTGTTGGGTAAGAGATCCAGTTATGGCAGGTTCTGACGACCTGGAATTGGGGTCGTGACATCGAGTCTTTTTGTAAGGAGAGGGCACCCATGCCAGATTCTTTACCTCGTACAAACACACACCCTAGTTCCCACCTTTAACACCAAGGATGACATTGTACATACTGCTATTAGTTATCCTTGTGTAGATGATGATTGTAATCTCCTCCCTTGTATGGAGGAGATCCAAAATCTTAAAAAAATGTTGACTGAATCAGAAGTGGTTGTAGATATACATGTGATAATTGAGGCCCCACTTTGCTAGGCCATGAACCTATTATCTGCGCCCACACCCAAAAAGAGAAAGTTACAATGCAGATCTGAGCGACACATTTTGACCGTGGCCACTACCTACGACATCACTCACTTTCCACACATTAGGAAAGGGAACACTGTCACAGCTCTTGTGAGATGTATCATTTCTTACCATTCTTGTGATCATACTCTCCTTTACGGCGGTGCTTCGATTGATATAACACCCTTCTCATTGGAACATTCTCTACATCTTGGGCCTCTCAAGAAGACCATGATGATTTGCCAGTTTGTTGATGGACACATAAAGAGTTCGAAGAGTATTCTATAAAAGGTTGTCATTCAGATCCAGGGCATGAGCTTCACTGTTGATTTTATTGTATTGCCAATGGAGACCTCCACCCCTTTGAAGTATCCTCCGATCATCCTGGGATGGCCTTTCCTCACCTCGATGAGAGCCATTATTGATTATGGATCTAGAGAGATTCACTTTTGTTCTACTGATAAAAGCGTTGTCTTGATCACCGCATCAACCACTGACCAGAGACCAGCATCTGATGAGAGCATACCTTTGTTTAGAAAACCCTAAAGACTATGACCTTGATTCTAATATCAAAGAGGTTTCCTCTTTGATGGATGTATCTGAGACTCGAGGATTTCTTTGTGGTGAGGAAGACTCGAAAAGCATAGACCTTGGAGTTCCCCCTTCCGATATGTGGCGTAGTGTTGATGACATCCATGGTATCTACACCATAGACACTTTAGAGCGGAGGGCATATTTAGTAGAGACTTTATAGGGAGGACTTGACCTTATTACTTCCATCGATGAGTTATATCCCTTTCGTTTTAAGATTGGTGAGATTTCCAAGGCCGAACCTGACCACATTTCTTCCACCAACCAGTTCATGCCTCTCCATTTTGGGATTGCTGAGGAGCTTCATCAAGTCAATTTTGATCGGTTTGTGTCTACTTATGACCCCAATATCGACTTGCATATTGTTAGATCCATTCCTCAACGATCTCGCAAGAAGGTCCGCTTTCCACCTTCATGATCTCTGTATATCCACTTCTTTGTACATCCACTTTTGTTTTTCTTCCTTCCATCTACCATTTTGCTCATCCACCCTACTCCGTGTTTTTGCCTTGCTTAGGATGTACTTTATCCTTATTATAGGGGGGTGGATCAGCCGGGTGTTCATTCTTCGTTCTATTTCGTCACTCTTGTTGTTTCTTATACTTAAGAATATTTTACCCTAAATACAGGGGAAGTGATGTGTACATTCTCCCCTCGTATATATCATTTTAATTGGATTCTTTTCTTGATCCCCCTATCTGTCTCCTTTCATTGTCGATACTTAGGGATATGACACACCAAGTATAAAGGGAAATAGACTGAGTTGTTCTCTGATTATTCCCATCCTCAACCCTCCATGCATGTAGATACATCCTACTATACTTAGGATTATTTCATCCTATGTATAGGGGGGACGGTTGATTTCTTATTCATTTATTCATTCATTCATAGTCATTGTGGTATAGGTTGTTTTTTTACTCAGTACATGTTATATCTTCTCTTTTTCTACATGATCTATGAGGAAATGGCTCAAGCTAAGTATATGGGGGTCCTATATACTCTTTATATACTTTATCCATATCTCGTTCTTTCGTATTTTCAATAAGTATGGCTAAATACAATTAATCACACATGTGTATGAAACCCATTAAATTTTTTTGTATATACTAAGTAATAAATCATGTTAATTTATTTATAAAATATTTGAAAAATAGTTTCTTTTGAAAAGTGTTTTGAAAACTATTTAAAAAATGTTTTGTTAAATGTTTTCAACCTTTGTAAAAAGATTTGTTTGTAAAAAAATATTTTCTTGCTTGAAATAAAATGTTTTAAAAATCAATTTGTAAATGGTTTGGAAAATGGTTGCAATTTTTTTTGAAAATTCTATAAATATTGTTTGAAAAATATTTGCAAAATTATTTTTCAAATTTTATAAATGTTTGTAAAAAATATTTGTCAAAATATTTGGCAAATTAATGTTTTCAAAATATTTGCAAAAATATTTTCAAATTATTTTGAGAACCCTATGAAGAACTCAAGCAAATAAGATTCTTTACAAAGCTATACCAACTTGTAAATTCCTATAACCTAATTCTTGCAAATAACAAGATGCACTCCCGTATAAATATTTGTACCTATTTCTTTTCCCAAAAATGTTGTTTTGAAAATTCCCTAAAATTTTGCAAAATTAAAAATCCCACAAATGTTTGCAAAAATCTTTTCAAATCTTGCATAAAAGTTTACAAAACCTTCTAAAAAATCCATAAAAAGTTCAAAATCAAAAAATTGCATCACAAAAATAATTTTTGCATTATACATTACACTTACATTTTTCGGATAGAGTTATATAATTGAACAAGTCTAAATAAAATTTGGAGATTGGAGCTTGGTTCGACCTTAATCCACTTAATCACATGAAACTTATAGGAACTGGAATTAAGATACTACAGTTCTGCTAGACTTAATTCTTTGAGATCATGAGGCTTTGTTCAATGTTGTATAGAGTGCCTAAGTAGAATGCGTCGAAGCACAAGCAGGACTCCTGTTGATAATTACCTAGCTTGCACACTTTTACTGTACACTTTGCTTACCTCAATTGAAGTAGTAGAGGGATGGATTTGTCGACATGAGAAACAAGACAATGGAAACATCAGAAGTCACACATTTCTGACCATTGTACCCCAACCCGATCCAGTAGCCATGACGTCTAAAAACATAAGTTGTGGGTTGCGGTAAACCTTCAAAAGAGAAATAGTCTACTGGATCAAGAGGAAAAAGTCCTTATGCAAATGTTGTTGTATACAGAATTAAAAAAACAAAAAATTGGAAAAAAAAACTCCAAAAATGTGGACAAGCCTGAATTAAAATAAAATGCTTGTCAGAGTATGTACATATTTGTATAGTCAATAAGCAAGCTTGAGTTTTAAAGTGATATGTATGTAAGCCTGCAGCCGGATGACTTGGCTACACTGGTCAAGCATCCTAGGATAGGTAGCTACACTGGCTACCGTCTATTCTTCTCTCCACCTTATATTCTTGAGTTGGTTGTACTTGAACTTATAAGGGAATACACCGCTTCTCGAGGAAAGAGTTGTTGGATTGGGCATTAGGGTCACCATGTTGTAGAAGACTGACTTTTACAGCATCAATCGAGGAGAGGTACATATAGCACACACTGTCCAAGATAGATTCATAGTCATAAGGGTTTGCATATGAGTTGAAAATTGAGTTGACTTATTCAGACCTAGCTATTGAGGAGACTTGAGCTTAGTGTTGTGGATCTCAGAGGATGTTGTGTTTCAAATTCGTTCCCCAATAAGGTGTCGACCTCACCTAAAATCCAAAGGTCCAACTTAAGCTCCAATCTCTGATTTTATAAAGACAAGTTTAAGAATGAAAATCAATCCAAATTCTTTCTTTTCTTTTTTCTTTATTTGTATTTTCTGCATTTATAGGCATAAGCGATAGCTAAGGACTAGTAAAGGCAAGTACAAGGGGTGATGAATCTACATTTCATCAACTTTATTATTTCATTTTGGCCTTTAAACCCTTGTTAAATGCATGAAAATAACATTATATTGCATAAATTAACATTCAATATTTATTGTATAAATACAGTATAAAATACATTGTTAAAATCCAAAATAAAAGAATAAAGAAAAGAAAAGAAAAAGAAATACAATGCTAAAGGTATTTTATGACCCTAGATCTCGAGACCTAGGCATCTTGATGACTGGGCTGACAAGGAATAAAGTAGGTGAAGATAAGGGTCAAATACACAATAAAAACCCTAATTTTAGCCTTCAATATTGCATTTTTTGGACACATTTTATTCTTTATTATTTATGACTCAAATAAAGAAACATTGTACATGAAAGTTGTAGATAAAAATACATAGAAAAATAAAAAAAACTTTACACATAATAATACAAATTGCACTTTTTTTGCTCAGTATAGAAAGCCAAAACACAAAATTCCCAAACCCATATCTTATCCATAAGATCTCAAAATGTGCTAAAATCATCTTTAATTGTGCATAACATTATATTAGCTTTTTAATGAAGGTGGTTTCATTAAATTTGGAGTTTATATGTAAAAGTTAGGTTTTGGACCGCTATTTGTATAATATACACCAACAAAATATTCATTTTATTTTTTTTATATATTTTTCATTAGTTTATATTTTTATAATTTAATAAATATTCCTTCTAGTGTATGTACACATTTATAATACAATAAAACAACAAAGAAATCAATAAAATAAAGGAACATGTGGACCAACCAGAACGTCCCAAAAGTTGTTCGCGGGTCAACTGTACTACCCCTCTACTGACTCTTGTCAGATCTGACGACTCCCAAATCCACTTCCCTTTTTTCCGCTTCATCCATATCTCCTCACACTTGACCCGTTCCGTCTTTACACTCCCTGCACATCCACGATCCATGCCAACCCTTCCTCCATCATCATTTCTTCATGCATAGAATGCAACCGTCCATCGAAGGTCACTCCATCACCTCTGTATATATTTCTCTCTTTGCCATTTTTTTGCTCCTTGAATCGAATTTTACCCTAACTTAACCATTCAAAAAACTCTTGTGGTTATGTTGCTCGAGACAGGAGGTGTTGTTTGTGCTTCGTAGCGAGGAAGGAAATCGTAGGAGGCTTTTCCACCATCTCCGACGGTCCGCTGTCGGAAGGTACCAATCTCGCAGCTCCGTCTACTCAAGGTCCATTTTATCCTTGCTCTCTAGATAGCTAGTAGATATAGGTTTCATTTCTCATTTTTATTTCGTTCTTTAATTTGTTGTATTAGCTAAGGATTAGAACTAACCCTCGTCGGAGCTCTGAAGCTCTGACCACCACTATTTTAAGCCTATGCCCCCATGTTTCGTCTACCAAATCCGTCCCATTTCCTGTCACCTCCATTTCTCCACATTTTACACTGCTCTCCATCCACCCAGATCCCCTGGAACTGATCTACAAAGTCCAACTCCTCCACCCTTCGTCGGACTCCTCTAGCACCGTGCATTTCACCTCGACCCATAATTGCCAAGACCTTCCCCTTTGACTGCCCATTGTTTATATCAATCTTGCAGGTCTTGAAGGGGGTGTCTGAGCCCTAGTTGCTTCATTGAATAGCCCCTAGGTGCCCTCATGCTTCATTGAGCTACAGGTCTTCCACCACATGGTTCTAGTCCATTCTGAAGGTGACATAAACTGCGGACATCCTCCTCGAGTTTGTGAAGCATTTCAACATCGAAGAGGGAGAATAGTGGTTAGAGGATTTGAAGATCATAGTTCGGGGAAGACTAGTTCGTCCCTGGTCTTCGTAATGACCAGTAACTATTTGATCCGGGGAGGAGCCCCAGATTCATTAAGCACCATTAGATCAGGCATGCGTCGATCATCGTATCCTCGCCAAGGATCTAATCGTAGATCAGTAGCTCAACTGTCATCATATATCTAGGACGTGACACATGTCCAAGTGAAAAGCTCATCGTTGTCCGATCGTGCGCGTTGGGGAGGTAATTTTCATATTATACCCCTATTTTTCATAACATTTTCTTTTGGTCTTATAAAATATTTAATATGCTTAATTACATGGGTAATTTACAAGGTGAACCCTGAACATTTTTAATATTGCTATTGGGTCAAGTCCAACTTAGCTCAAATGTCATCCAACGTGAGTTGGGCGCTTTTTTTGGAAATTTTGCACTATAACAGTCACATTTATTTTTAAATGCAAATATGCCCCAACTAGTTCAAGAATTGTTTTACTTGTTTTCTATTTATTGAAAAGACCATCTATGTTCCAAAAAATATGAAAAATTAGGTTTAAGTTCCTGCTTCCATACATTTTCACACTATAATTGTAGTTTTGCATTTAAGGCATTTTATTTATTTATTTAAAATCAAAATGTCAAGGTCTCGCCCCGGTTTAACATTCAAAGTACCAAAAAAATATAAAACCTTTTAGAAAAAATCCAAAAAATAGATTTTTTTCTTGTATATATCTCCAAACCAAAAATCCCTAAAATTAGAAAAATAAAAGGAGTAAAAAATTAAAAGCTCCATTATCCTTATAAAAATTGTAAAAAAAAACTAAAAATCCAAAAACTTTTTTCTATTCTTCTTTTTTTAATTTATACATATTAGAATATATAAAAATGTATTTTAAGATTTTTTTAGGCATTTTGATATTTATATTTCAAATCAGATTGGCCTATTTATTTAATTCCTATTTTGGGATATTTTTTACTTTAAAAATACCTAAATTTTTTTAAAAATTCTAAAAAATTAAAAAAATGGTAGAAAAAAATGTACAAAAAATTTATTCTGTAATATTTATTATTTATATTTGTATTTATAATTATATTACTCTATATTGTATATATAGTTTTATATATATATATATATTCATATGATATATTAAAAAGAAATGTAAACTAAAAATCGGAAAATATAAAAAGGAAAAATATAAAAGTAAAAATAAAGAAATAAAATAAAATTAAAATCCATAAAAAATATAAAATTAAAACCCACACAAAAAGACAATAAAAGCCAAGATAAAAGGACAAAATTTTGGATTTAAATTCCTTATCTCTCGCGTTTTCTCCTTGTGTTCGATACACTACATACTTGCACTATACTATCATTTTATAGAGTAAAATAAAATAAATTTTAACTCCACACACTTTGCATTTCTTTATTCATTGATTATGGGTTAATTGTTTCTTGATGTTGGGCTTCGTGTTCGGTCACTACAACAATGCTAGTTGAGTTTGATTAGTTGACCCTTGCTGAAATGATCTTCGACTAAAGGATGCCAAATCACGCTTACTCAGATTAATAATTCTCCTCCATGAATTCGACATGGAAATCAAAGACAAGCCTAGAGTTCATAACATGGTAGCCGATCATATATCCAAAATTGAATGCCAAGATACTCAACTAAGTAGTGCACCGATCACAATTTTTTCCCGATGAATCCATTCTCAACATTGGATCTCTCCCTTGGTATGATGATATTCTGAACTACCTCCTATCTGGGTTAGTCCACAAGATTGGATAAAAATCAAGAAGGACAAGTTCCTGTCCGGCCCATTTTTACAAATGGGAAGATCCATAGCTGTTCAGGGAAGGATCAGATTGCATATGGCATCAACGTATCCCATAAGAGGAGTACACAAGTGTCCTCGAGTATTGTCATAAGATCGAATCTGGTGGAAACCATTCTATAAGTCGAACGTCAGTGAAGATACTTTAGTGTGGCCTCAGGTGGCCCAAACTATTCAAGGATGCCAATACGTATATCAAAGCTTGCACTAATTGTCAGAAGATGGGAAAAACCCATGGCTCATATGATTCCATATCCCTCAAATATACTGACATTTCTGACATGTTACATGCTTAGGGAATGGATATAATGGGCCCAATCCCTAATAGTCGGTGTTATGAATATATCGTGATTGATGTAGTTTTATGAGTTGGTGGGTAGATGTTATCCCTGCTCGAGCCATCGACAGCCGCATAGTTTGTAGGTCTTTAAATGATAACATCATCTTGTGGTTTGGGATACTAAAAATTACATCTTAGTCTGGGGTAGACACTTCACAAATAAAGAGGTTAAGAAATTGGTGAAGGAGTACATCATCGATCATCGTATCGCTTCCCGGTATCATCCACAATCCATTGACCTCACTGAATTGTCACACCGAAAAATCAAGACGATCCTATAGAAACTTATAAGGATGGATAGAAAGAATTGGTCACAACTCCTTGATCCAGTTCTCTAGGCTTATAGAACCACCTACAATTCTCCCTTGGGCATGTCAACCAACCATCTTATATATGGAAAGCCATGTCATCTGCCCGTGGATTTAATTCACACATCTCTTTGAAGAGTAAACATTTGTAACTTCGACTCATGGAAAGTTGGTCAGAACAGGAAGATTAATATAAACAAGCTCTTGTAAGTTTTAGACTACGCGTACGACAATATTTTAATTTACGACAAAAAGGTCAAATGCTGGCAAGACTGGTACGTCAAACGAAAGATCTTTGAGCCTGGACATAAAGTGTGGTTATTTAATGAAAAGTTGAAGACCTTACTAGGTAAATTGAATACTAAATGGATAGAGACATAAATTGTGAAGATTGGTGCATGTAATGGAAGTGTCCTCATGACAGAGTTGTCAATGGACACACAACCATTCATCGTGAATGGTCACTTGTTGAATCCATATATAGAACACGACACATTCCTGACCATTATCGATTCAATTAAAGTCATCTTTGATGATGATCTCAAGGTTGCATCATCAACAGAGCCAAAAAATGCAACCAAAAATATCTTTGATTAATTTAATTATTTTCTTCTTTTCGTTTCGATTTTTCAGTTGTTTAATTCTTATGTATATCACTCATCCCATTCATCTGTGGTATGCTTAGGATATACTTCATCCAAAGTATAAGGGGATGAGTGAATTCGGGTTTATTCATTATTTATTCTCTCTCCCATCTCTCAACGTGTTGATACTCTTTTTATACTTAGGGATGTTTCACCCAAAGTATAAGTAGGACAAGCTGAGCATATTGATTACATTCTGATCCTCGATCATCCCCATTTTGTATATAATATGCTTTCCATAGGATTAGCTGATCTTAAATAAAGAGGGGACAATCAGCTTCTTATTATTTATTTAGTTGTTGTAGTATAGAAATTCCTATACTCAACACAAGTTATTTCTCCCTTTTTCTATTCGATCACTACGTGGAGATAACTCAAGCTATGTATAGGGGGTCGTATCTACATTTTATATATTTTATACATAATTCGTACTTTCATATTTTTTAATAATATGGCTAATATACTATATTGGGTAAGTGTAAATGATTTATCAACTACAAAGAATATGCCAAAACATGTATAAAATCTTTCATAATTCTTTGTAAATATTATTAATAATCTTGCTTAAAAATTATTTTCAAAACTATTTACAAAATAGTTGGAAAATATCTTTATAAATTTTTAGAAAACCATTTGAAAAAGTTTTGTATAATGTTTCCATTCCTTTGCAAAAATGCTCTGTAAACATTTGCAAATTTTTATTTTATTTGCTGGAATAATTTTTTTGTGATTGGGAAAATGGTAGTAAAATTACTTTGAAAAATTTATATATAACTTTAGAACAATATTTGCAAAATGATTTCAAATTTTGTAAATGTTTATAAAGAGTTTGTCAAAATATTTGCAAAAATAAAGTTATAAAAATGTTTGTAAAATATTTGCAAATTATTTTGAAAACAATGTACATTATTGTAATAAATAAATTTTTTTGTATAAAAATATATATGACCATTGTATTTATAAACTTGTGAATCATGAATAACCATTAACTCCTATGTAAAAATTCATAGTGTAAATACACACCTAACACTTGTAGATAAGCATCCACTCCCATGTAAATATTTGTATATACTTATTTCACTAACACTCATCAAAAATCCTAAAAAGTTTAAAATTTTCAAAAACCTATAAAAATTTGCAAAATGTTTTAAAACATGCATAAAAAATTGCATTTTTTCAAAAACTCCATACAAAATTCAAATCAAAATTAGCTTCAGAAAAAGATACTCTTGCATTGTATAACATCTACACTTTTATGAATAATCACGATAATTGAACAAGTCTAAATAAAGTTTGAAGATTGGAGCTCTGTCTAAACCTTAATCTACATAATCAGAGGAACCCATTAAGGATTGGAATTGAGACACTTTAGGACACTATGACCTAAATCTTTGGATTCCATGAGACTATGTTCATGAGCTGATTCATTGTGTCTAACTAAAACCCTTCATGTAATCCACATGACTCTAGAGATAGTGGCTAGACGAATGACCTTACACTTAGCACTTATCTCAACCCAGATGGATTATTGAAAGACCATGGATTCTAAGTCAGGATAATACTAGGTTGCTTCGTTAAGGGTGGCTCATTAACCATTCTTTAGGACTATCAAAACTAGTACTTCAATCCACTTCCTCTGGTACTATGGATACCTAACGACTGGAGAATGGATTGAAATAAAGCTTCAGATGAGGAATGGTCTGCTAGCACAACTTTTTCCATGAACCCAAAACAAGGGCAGAACAAAATATTCTATATTCGTTGGGGCAAAACAAGAATGAAGAGCAATGCCATACAAAGAAAATATCCAAAAAGAAGCCTATACAAAAATTTCCACAAAAATATCGAGCTTCTAGAAAAGGCATGCTTCTAGGTGAAGACTCGATTACAATATCTAAGCTTCACAAGGAAATGCGACTACAGTAGTCCGTTTCCACTTCTTTTCCTATTCTTCTAGCTTCTCCCCCTTCAGTTGTGAACTAGTACATACCTCAACATAAAAGGAAATATCCATCTCGCTGAGGACGTGTTTCCCGAGGTAGAGACCACTTGATTGTATTGTGATTTGTATGGGAAGAGCTAACCCAATCCACACACATGTTACTTGTCATTTCAAGGTTGTGAGGGTATGTGATTGAAAGGATAGTTCTGACCATGCTGTGAATTAAACTGGATAGAGGAGCATGTCACCTAAGGGCTATTGAGTCACAATTTCTAATGTGAAAAAGGTCCTAACTAAGCTCCAAACTTTGATTTTCGGAAGAAAAATTAAGAGTCAAAAAAATTATTCCAAGTTCTTTCTTTTTTTCCTTTATTTTTTTTATGCACTCATTATCATAACAGTTTTCTAGGGACTAGCAAAGGCAAGTATAGGGGGTGATGAATCTCTATTTCATTACCTTTATTCTTTCATTTTGGCATTAAATCCCTAGATAAATACGTTTAAATAGAAATACTTTGTACAAAATAATACCCAATAAATTGACAATAAATATTGGTACTTAATACCAAAATAAAATAATAAAGAAGAGAAATGAGAAAGAATGAAATGTCAAAGACACTGAATGACGCTAGAACCAGAGACCAGGTGTTGGTTCAAGACCAATGAGGAGCTGAATGCCTGGTCTTGGAGTGCTTGTGGTGATCGAAAAGTCGGGTTCAACAATCATTGTATCAGCACCTCTCATAGTATCCAGATCCGAAAACACACAAATAAATCAACAATTATTAAAACCCAAAGATGTGTATGTGTAATGATATCATGCAAGTATGTGAGTTAAGAAATTCATTTAACTCTATGTGAAATGTATATAAGGCAAGCAAGTAGAAAGTCGTCCACGAGAGCAAAGAAGGATAGATCACAAAAATAGAACATGATTTGAATAATCAAGCATAATGTTTTTATTGGTTTTTAAGCCTTTTATATTTTTTTTATTTTTATTGGTTTTAATTTTTATGATTTGTTATGATTTTCAATTGTAATTTATATTTTTATTTGACTTTTCAATTTTGCAAAATTTTATTAATTAAAATTTATATTAGATGTACAGTAATATGTGTGAGAGATATATAAAAGAGAGATAAAAATGGAGTCTTTTTTATTTTTAAAATGTATTAAATAAACTCGAAGTTCATAAAAATTGTTTTTGGACTTTATATATTTTTTCCTATTTATTAAAAATTTAAGGTACTTTTCCTTTTTTATTGATTTTTTAATGTTTAAATTACATAAAATAAACCAAATAGAAAATATAGAGCATAAAACAAGCATAATAAATATCTATAATATCAGAAAGAACCCAAAATAAATTTTCCATTATAGTACACAAAAGGAAGAAAATTTAGAGCTTTAAGAAATATTTTCTTTATTTTTATAAGATTTTATATGTTTTTTTAAAGTTTTCTATAATTTATAATTCTTAAGGTTCTGTTTTATATTTTTAATGAGTTTTGGATATGTTGTACAATAGAGTAAAATACACCTACACTATTTTTTTGGAAATTTTTAGAGCAATATTTGAATTTTTATGATTTTTATATATCAAAATAGAAAAATATAGCTAATTTTTTTAATACTTATAAAAATAAAATAGTAATAAGTAACTTAATTAAAATATATGTGATATAATATCATATAAGGTATTTAAAATAATTGTCCTAGCATTCGTGTAATTAAGTAGCTAATTAATCTTAGTAAAACAAATAAATATAATTAATTCAATAATATAAGGACCATTCTATAGATAAAAAACCTAAGCAAGCATTTATTAAAAAAATAACGAATTCCAGTGGTCAATCAGGAATTGAACCAATCAAATGCACAATTAAAAAGCACTTGGAAGGGGTATTTTAGCAATTAAACCAAAGTCTAGGGCACCGATGAAAATTTCCCAATGAATTATGATTTTAAATTAAACTAGCTAGAACTAAACTACAATTTCACAAAATATTTTCATAATTTCATAACAATCCGAACAAAGTATATATGGTACCCTACAATTTCTTCATGAAAACCCTCAAGTGGGACAACACGTGAGGTGACTTAGCATGGACTAAAATATAAATAAATAAAAACCCTATGGCTAAAGTTGCAAAATAACCAATATATTCTACACAACATAAAATATTTACAGAAACAAATAATAAATGCCAAAATTCGGTGGTGTTAAGTAGCAAAATACAAAATCCTTATGCGTGAACGAGTGGTGTAGATTAGATCACTAAACGCGAACAACGACGAAAAAAGCTTTGATACCAGTTCATTGTTGGACGGCTACGATTAGATCCTCATATGGATCTGATGGCCGGGATGGTGGTTGATCCAATGTCTGTTCTGAAGTCTGGAACTTGTTCTTGATTGGATGGCGGAGGAGCTACTTTGAAGAACAGGGAAGTAGCCTTGTTGGGCGAACTTCGATTGAAGCTCCTGCGCAACTCCAGCCGTCTGTCGTGTTGCGGATATGCTCTACAGGTTCCTAGGGAATCTCTACACCTTTAAGTACATTCAAGGAGATACAAGTCCCATCGATGGAGTTCAGGTGGTTTGGTAATGCTCAGGATACCTAGAAGCCTTCTTCTGGACTTGGACACCCCCATAGGGGGTCCTTCTTGGCTTCTACCCACAAGGTTAGCATAGGGGCATGTAAGTGAATTTCCAATACCAAAAACTATAAGAATGAATGGGGAATGGAGTGGGGCGAGGGGTCTCTGGTGATGGGCAGAGGGGGAGACCCGTTAGACCCGATATGACAAAGATTGAGGTGAAAAAGGTGATCTGGGATTTGAGGAAGTGATGAGGAAGCTAATGGAGGTGAAATGAGCAGTGGAGGCGGTGTTGGGTGACGAAGATAGGTATCAGAGCTTCAGGTTCCGGTGAGGAGATATTTTCGTATTTTTGGGTAATAAATATGAAATCAAAGCGAACTAAAGCAATGGCAAGATAACTTGAACTAAAATAAATGATACTATAACAAAATAAAGCATCTGACTAGCCAAGTTGAAAAGGGGGATTCCTCACGAATGAATCTTAGGTGTTACAAGCGAATGGTGGTGATCATAGGACCCAACAAGGACGAGGTGGAGATTTATACAAGCGAGAAATAGTTGAAAAGGAGATTAGGATTTCGGCCAAATGGTCCCCAACGAAATCGAATCAAAAAGATATGGCGAAAACAAGTGTCATTCGATCAAAGAAAAGTAAGAAGGAGTCGAGGACAAAATATAAAGGATTCACATGAAAAAAATCTAGAAGCGGTGGGAGAGACAAGCTCTAATAGAAGCATAGGCACATGGAGGGTGTTTACTTGTGGTCAACACCCCCCAGTGCGCGATTGGTCCAAGTCAAGATCCACACTAGCAGAAAATGACAAACAGTGAATAAAAAAAAAAGAAAATTCAAAATAAAATAAAATAAAAAAGGATTTTATTTATAAAAAGTTAAAACATAAAAATGTTCCATGCTTTAAAAACTATTTTATAGTAATTTTTATATATTTTTACAATCTAATTTATTAGATGTTGAATTCACATGTATAATTCTATGTATAAATACCTATATATGATATGTTTTATTTTTATTTTGTATTTATATTTTATTATTTTATATAGATAAATTTTATATTTAAAATATATTTAAATACATATGTACATATCTGTCTTTTATTTTTTTATGTTATTTATATATAGTTAAATAATTAGGGTATGTATTATATAGGTATGTTGTAGGTACTCTTTACCTATTTATTAAAGTATATTATTTAGATCATTTTATTTTATTGACGATGGTTTTATTTTATTTTGGTAACATTAATGTATGAAAGATAATATTACAAGGTTATAAGAATATAAGAATCTAAAAAATATAAAGAATAAATATAATGAATATTTTATACAGCTAAACTGCACATTTAGGGCCAAAAGGCAACTTTTGCATCTTAACTCCAAATGTAATGAAACCACAATCATTAAATAGATAATTTTACTTTACGAACAGTAAAGATGAGTTTGGTGAATTTCGAGTATGTATGGAGAAGATACATGTCTAGGAAGTTTTCTTTGTGGCTAATTATTCTGTGTGTCCTGGGCACACTACGCATTATTTTTTAATGAAATAAATTTTCTATATTTCTTTGTATTTTTATGTACAATGTTCATGCTCAAATTTTACTGATTTGTGGTATAAAATTATGAAAATAAAATTGGTCCAAAAATGTATTTATTAGAGAATAAAAATTAGGGTTTTGTGTAATTATTAACCCTTTTCTCTCCAGACATTATTCCTTGTAGACCAGGTCATCATGACCTTGTCTCAGGGGCTGGGGCCAGTTGGTATCTATGATACCTCATTTATTTTTATTTTATTTTATTTATTCCTTCATTTTATGGTTTATTTACAGGTATTTGTACACAAATATAAATGCTATTATTCTAGTGTTAATTTATGGATTTTATTTAAATTTATAAGCATTTATCTAGGGTTTAAAGCCTAAAATGACCTAATACATGTACATGAATGGAAAACACACCCCTATACTTAGCTTTGATAGTCCTTAGAGAACACTTATGATAGTGAGTGCATGAAAAGAAGGAATAGAAACCAAAAAGAATGAACTTGGAATGATAATGATTCTTAAACATATCTTCATGAAATCAAAGTTTGGAGCTCAGTTAGACGTTTGGATCATTTGTTTCTTGGAACCTTATTGCGAAGATGATTTAAAACTTAATAGCCCTTATGAATGCAATCCACAATCCAAGTCTCCTAAATAAACATATTAGAACAAGCCTTTTTATATGCAAAATATTTCGACTATGAATCTTTCTTGTACAATGTCAGTGATATGTAGCTCCTCTCGACTGAAATAGTAAAGGGACAATCTTTTCCAAAATGGTGACCCTAATTCCCTAATCCAGGAACTCTTTCCTCGAGAACAGAGGTATTCCCTTTGAAGTTCAAGTGCAACCGAATCAAGAAGAGGAGGTGGAGAAGAGAATAAATAAAGCCAGTGTAGCTACCTATCCTAGGATGCTTTACTAGTGTAGCCAAATCATCCAGTTGCATTCTTACATAAATACTTTCACTTTGAAGCACAAGCTTGCTTATTGAATATACACACACCGATGGGGAATCGATTTTTCTTTGATTGTTTCCCGTCTATTCTTTTTAGAGTTTTTGGTTTTGCTTTTTTTTTTGAAATACTATATACATCAGCATTTACATAAGGACTTTTTCCTCTTGAGGTAGTAGACTATTCCTCTTTTATAGATTTATTGCAACCCACGACATCCTATCCTTGGAACTTGTCACCTGGATCGAGTTGGGGTATTATGGTCACAGATTATGACTTTGTATGTTTTCATTCGCTTGTGTCTCATGCTAGCAAATCCAGCCCTCTACTGCTTTCAACTGAGTTGAGCAAAGTGTGAGATGAAGGTGTGCAAGTTAGGCCATTGTCTAAAAATTCATGCGTGTGTCACGAATTATTCTACTTAGGTATTCCAAGACGACCTGTGATCATAGTCTTATAGTCTTAAAGAATTAAGTCAAGCTGACCTGAGAAGTATCAAATCCAGTTCCTACATGAGTCATGTGAATTTAAGTGTATTAAGGTCATAGTCAAGCTCCAATCTTCAGATTTTACTTAGACTAGTTCAATAGTAAATATCATTAAGAAAAAATGCAAATGCAAGGTATTTTTAAGTTTTTTTTTCTAGTTTTGAACTTTCTTTTTTGGGATTTTTCAAAAGGTTTTGCAAATGTTAAGATAATTTTCAAAAGCTTTTGCAAATTTTTCCGGTGTTTTGATATTTTTTCAAATTTTTTTGTATTTTTGAAAACGTTAGTGTAACGTGTATGTGCAAGTATTTACAATCGTTGAGTGTATGCATATATATACAAATTCAATAAATTGATTTTATTTACCACTTTTATATACAAGTTTATAAAAGTATTTTATTTGAAGTAATATATAAACAATTTTACACAATGTTCTGAAAATGATTTGAAAAAGTTCTTACAAACATTTTACAAACACTTGGAAAACTTATTTTACAAACATTTTTACAAAAGGTTTGAAATCATTTAACAAAGTTCTTTAAGAGGTATGAACAGATTTTTCAATTCATTTTACAATCATTTTTACAAATAAGTTGTAAAGCATTTTTGAACCATTTCATTCAAACATTTTAGTATAATTTTATAAATATTTACAAAGAGACATTTTGCAAATGGTTTTCAAACATCTCCCAAAGATTTTCAAAAGGTCTGAAAAGATATTTCAAGATATTTTTGCAACCAATTTTCCAATCATTTGTAAAACATTTTGAACCAATTTATTGAAAATATTTACACCAGTTTTACATTAATTATTAAATATTTTTATATACCCTTACCCAAAGTAAGAGTCAAATTATTTTAAAGTACAAGTTATGTTGAATGCATATATACAATTTATATGACACCCCTATACTTAACATGAACTATGTCTTCATAGTGAACCTAGAGTAAAAAGGAGGACATAACTCATGCCAAATATAGAATAATACAAAAAAAATAACTCAGCTAAATAAATGAGTGAGAAGTTACTCACCCCCATACTTAGAATCAAGTAATCCTCAGCATAGCAAACTCCACACCAAGCGGAGATGAGCGAGGGATTAAATGTACGAGATCAACGACTCGACTTGTCTCCCCCGATACTTAGGGTGAAGTATCCCTATGTATAGAATAGAATATCAACATGTTGAGAGAAAGCGATGGAACAAGGAATGTACACTTAACATACTCATTTCCCTGATGAATAGAATAAATTCACCCTAAATATAACATTGATGAATAAGATGAGTAAATAAATGGAAGAAGGAATGAAAGGAAAAGGAAAACAAAACGAATGTAAATGAAAGAGTATTATTGCCCTCATGTATTTCAGTGCTCTGACTTTTCTATCTCTTCCTAAAATACCACTTCAATTGAGTCAACCATAAACAAGAATGTATCATGCTCTATCTATGACTTCAGCAATTGTCTATTGACTACAAATTGTCGTGCATTAGATGACAACTCTGATATGAGAATGTGGTCGTTGTCAAGCATAGTTTTCACTAGAAACATTACGGTCCACTTGCTCTTTAATTTTCTCGGGAAAAGCTTCAATTTTGCATCAAATAATTAAACCTTATGTCTTGTCTCGAAAGTCTTCCTTCTTATATGCTAGTCGTGCCATCTCTTGATTTTTGCCTTGTACATCAGGTTATTGTCGTATGCATAATATCTCATTTGTAGACATCTATTCAGATCTATCTCGCGGTTCTGACTACTGAGTTGTGAGTCCAAGTTACAAATGTTAACTACCCAAAGTGATTTGAGAATTAGCTCAACAGGAAGACGGCATGACTTGCCATAAACATGTCGATAGGGAAACATACCTAATGGAGTCTTGTAAGCATTTTGATAAGCCCTAGAACAAAACAAAAGAGTTGAGGCCAATTCTTCCTATCCTCCCATACATATTTGGTAGAATAGTCTTTATCTCCCTATTAGATAACTCAACCAAACAATGCGGGTGGTAAGGATATGCAACACAATGTTCAATGCCATACTCCTTCACAAGCTTTCTTACTTCCTTGTTCATAAAATGGCTTCCCCATATGAAATAAGAATCTTGGGAAGCCTGAATCGGGAAATAATGTTGTTTTTGAGAAAGCGACATATAATACGACTATAAACAGAATGAGTGGGGATAACCTCCACGCATTGGCACACGTAATCCACGACAAGAAGGATATATTCAAAAACTTGACTGCTAGAAAAAGGGCCCAAGAAATCAATGCCCCAAGCATCAAATACGATTGAGATTTGGATGAACTTGAGTGGCATAGAGTCTTTGGAACTAATGGTACCTCCCGATTTCGAACATTCAGTGTGTCCTTTCATATATGCTACGACATACTTAGATAGTGTGGGCCACCAATGGCTACACTGCAATAGTTTTTCTATCGTATGGTGTACATAATGGCGTCCTCCTGATTTGAGCTTATAACAATGCTTGAGGACACTAGTGTACTCATCC
Organism: Ottelia alismoides; assembly: GCA_037367405.1. Lineage (NCBI taxonomy): Eukaryota > Viridiplantae > Streptophyta > Magnoliopsida > Alismatales > Hydrocharitaceae > Ottelia > Ottelia alismoides. The sequence goes on along the minus strand of JAZKJV010007409.1, from coordinate 962,970 downwards.
CGTGGAATGCATTGTCGCCAAATGCAATCCACACCTTTCCTGTAAAGGTATGGAGCTTCCCACTATTAGAAATGGATGTCAAACTTAAATTTGTCGTCCTTAACACATGTCCAATCTTATGGAACATTCCCAGACATGAGATACTTCACATTCTATGCATACCATGAGAGAGAATCAACATCCAAGATTGATTCATCAGGAAAGGTCTCTGTGATAGGTACAATACTCAATGGAGTCTCAAAACTTTCTAATCTGGACAAATTATCTACTACCACATTCTTAACTCCATGATTGTCTTTTATTTCCAAGTCAAATTCCTAGTGGCAGGAGAAGTAGTGACTTGGCATCCTTCTTGTCCTGTAGGTACTGGATAACAGAGGATTCAATGTAGATAATGATTTTCAAACTCAAGATATGTGATATGAATTTCTCAAGGGCAAACATGATAACCAACAACTCTTTTTCTATTACGGTGTAATTTCTCTGGGCATCAATCATGTTTTTGCTGGCATAGTGTATAAAAAATGGATCTTCATCCATGTATTATCCCAAAACAACCCCAATATCAAAATTTGAAGCATCTGTCATGATCTCGAATGGGAGAGACCAATCTGACAACTGTAGGACAGTTGCTTGAGTAACCAGTTTCTTCAATGTGTTAAAAGGAAGGAGAATCTATAATCAACAATAAAGATAGTATGGGAGGTTGCTGATTGCATTCACAGTCGTCTTGGTGAGGATATGCTTCTCTTCTCTGTTGTATTGATTCGTATAGGGTTGATGCTTAGATGAACATGCCTCTTTCAGACCCTTTTTGACATTAGGGATGTATTCCATGGCTCGTAATAATAGCATCTAAAGCATAATACTATTTAGAATTTCAACAATGGAATGATCAGATAATGTTATTTTTAATTTTCTGAGTGTTTTGTTTTTCATTACTTCTAGAAAGGTACGAACACATTTTCAAAAACAACATTTTTTTTCATTGATAGAGTCAGCTTGTACATCATGATGACTAGAAATGATACAGTCATCCAATACATGAAGTGAAGTAAAAATTGGAAATTCGGCCTTGTCGGCTCGCACTAGATTTACAGCTGGTGCTGGCATCTCTTCGGCTGCATTGGCTCAGCTTTTGTTGTTATTGTTGGTGTATTTACTTCTTCATTTTTCTGTATTTTTTGGTAATTCAGAGTTATCCCGTCCAAGTTCATTGGTTCCATAGCTTTGTGATGGCTCAACTGCTATTGTAGAAGATTCGCCCATAGGAGCTTTATTTTTTCCATTGGCGACTGCAGATGGTTGTAATGTCCTACCATTACCAATATTCACAACATTAGATAACATAAAATCAAGTATACTTGAATCGAGGGGTAGTGGAGCACTACAAGCAACCTGCTCCCTACGATAGAAGTTGTTGGGGTTGGCCTCTACCTATGCCGGTATGATCATTTTCGCAAGTGTGAGGTCGTCAATCTTATGGCTCATCTCATTCATGCTCTTGATCAATTGAGCCAAACAATCTGGAGTGGGATTCACTGGAGAAACCTCATATGATTCAACAACAAGGTATTATTGAGGCATGTAGTAATAAGGCTGCTGGTGGAAGTTCTAATACTGATGCTAAGTGTATTGTTGGTACTGATATTGAGAAGGAGATAAATTCTGATATGGGTCCGCCAGTTATTGCTGATAGAAAGGTTGGTGATAAGATAGTGGTTGGAAGTTCTATCTCTAGGTGTAACTTGAATGCGGTGGAGACTGGTAGTGTGGTTGTTGCTGGTGCTACTGGAAGTTCCGTCCACCCAGATTTTTGTGGAATGGTCGATTGGCCTATGCTTGACCTTGTTGGTGTCCACCGGGATGGGTCGAAGACTATTCAATTGCCCAAACAACATCCACTTTATTGATCTATGGGGTGGAGATGTAGCTAATGGATCGGAAGAAGATGGGGCTTCTGGATGGTAGATGACCATCTATGAGTGCTAGGGTGATTGCGAACCCTGGTTTGGTGCTTGCACGTAATAAACATGTTGGATCGATTGTGACTGCACTGGACTATGCGGCTGCGGTGATGGAGAAGGTGTCTGCTCTAACTCTTATGTAATCATATCGAGCTTATCCAGTTTTTTTGTTCTTGGTTCGATCACATTGATTTTTTCTAAGTCTTGCGATCATTTTTTATTATGTCCACCTTGGAAAAATGGTTCACGATTAAGCTTAGGTTGGAACTCTAAAATATCATGTCTTCTTCATATTATGTTACTGTCATGTTAAAGGTTGTGTGAGAAATTAGTGGAGTCTTATAGAATGCACATGATGAGGACAATGTTGTTGTTCCTTTGGTCATCTCTTAAAATATTTACTATACCAAGTCCTCATCTTTATTGAAGTGTAAAACTCCACAAGCAGCAGCACCCACAAGACACTAGCTATCCTGTGTAATCCCCCAAAGAAGTTATGCACTAGATTTGTGTTTAGCAAATCATGGTAGGGGCAATTCTCCTGAAGATCCCTGAATCTTTCCCAAGCCTCATGGAAAGGCTCATGGGATAGTTGTGGGAAGTAAGATATGAGAGCTCTCATATGATTGAGGCAACCCGGGGGATAGTACTTGTGTAGACATGAAGGCTTCAGTTCTTCCCAAGTCGTGGCTACCTTCCCATGATTATTATTCCAATAGAGATCCTTATCATGAAGGCTAAAAGGGAAAGTAGTCATCTTCACCACTTAAAGTTGTATGTTTGGATAGTGCATTGTTCCACAAATGCATTTGAATTGTTTCACATCAATATAGGGTTTTTCAATTGTGTTTCCATGGAAGGTAGGTGTAGGATATGGGAAAATCCTAAGCGCATCACAGAAGCATGAGCGTCGTATCCATTACGACGAAGAACGACTAGTCGGACTAGTTGTTCTATGCAGCGAAATTTAAAAAATTTTTCATGTGATGAAACCACATGATCCAAGAATGATTCTCGGATCATTTCATCTAAAACCACATAAAGCATAAAGGAATACCTCTTGTAGCGTGGTTGATCGAGTCTCTACAACAAGAGACCTCCTGTCTCAAGTCCGATCTTCGGAGAAGACGCTTGCGAGTGCGGGGATGAGTCCCGTGATCCTTGCAATCCAAGATGTTGATCCAAACACGGTGAACTTCTAATCTCATCGCACAAGATCGAACACCTTCTTCGTGAACGGAGCACTCCAAAGAAAATGGAGAACCAAGGAACGTCGAGGCGGCAATGCGATGGTGAAGCAACGACGAGGCTTCTCCTCTAGGGCTTGGTGGATGGCCACCAATGGAGAAGAGGAGAGGGTTGACATGTGGAAGGAGAGAGAGAGAGTGAGTTGTGTCTCAATTGCATAACCCTAGAGAGCATGGAATGCCTCTCTATTTATAGGGTTTTGGTATCCATGGATCACAATCCATGGGATACATAAAATCAATGGATGAGATTGATTTATGTTTAATCCAATGGCCGAGATTGTTGTTGGTAAAAGCCAATAGCTAGTAATTTAATTTAGATTAAATATATTTGATAAATCAAATACAATTCAATCCTAAATTAAATCGAACAAATATGGAGATAATCATCATGGAGATAACATCTCCCCATGAAATATGGTGGAGAGCCACCAATTCCATATAGGACTTGGTAGTCGTCCACTTGTTTCCATGTGGAGGCAATCTCATGAAATCTCATGAGATTGCATATCTCCATGAAAATCCTCATTATTTTTTCAACAACTTTTGTTGTGATTTATTCTTCAAAAATAATTCATAATTAATTTTGAGAATATTGCATTCTTGTCGTTGGAAATTTGTGAATCACATTCACAACCCAAAACAAAATATAATTTACATTTTCAAATAATTACACAATGTGTATCCAATACACAACAATAATTAATTAACAAATATAAATCATAATTGGCTCCATCTAATACATTATAAATCACACTTATAATAAATTATGAATAATTGGATATTGTTATCCACATTATTCTGATCCACAATAATTAAATCACATTTAATTGTATTGGATAATTTCTACATGCATTAAGATAATTAAATCACATTTAATTATCATTCTCTTAATGCTCATATATAATTCAACCATGGAATTATTCTTGAACCCTTTCAAGGATAATTCGATTTCGCCGAAGATACTTGGACATAAGGACATGGCGATTGTATTGTTCCACGCATAGTAACTTGGATATTGAGATCAAATCTCAAATCTAGAACTCATGGACCTCCCACAGATTCTTGATCAAATCAAGGTTGTAGACCTAATCTTCTCATTGCATCTGAATCTCATTCAGACCAATGGCCAATACATGGATAAAGATCATGTCACTTCTCTACAGAGAGGAGTCACTAAAATCCAAACTTGTTTCATCACTCCCTCGGAATGGAAGCGTCATGGTTATACAATCATTTACGATCAAATCACCCTCAGGTATTCCTAACACCTGTACATCATGCATACTGGAAGACCTATGATCAACTTGAAGATATAAATCAATTTTACATTGTCATCTTCAAGGTTTGATTACTAAGTTTCTCAATCTTGGTCATTGGGAATCGGTATCGATCACATGCTTTCTTAAAGCATGTATCATACGTTCAAATTCTTTTCATGCTTCCAATGCACGATGACCATGCATGGAATTTGATCGGTCCCAATACCTCATGAGTGAGCCCATGTCTTTCGGTTCACATGTGAACATGTATGATCCCTTTGAGAGATCGTATAACTCATATGCCCTTACATGCACACCAGCTCGCCGGTATATAGACCTTGGTTAGGTCATCAACCTATTGGTCTGCCAAATGTACATACTTAGACATATAGTAACACAACTGTATCTGGTCAGAGGATGCATGCCTGTGCTGTGATAATTTTCAACATAGATCTTTGGTTATCTCGATCTCGTTAAGTCAATCCATTGACTCACTTAATCTGACACCTCCGAATCTCTATTCCCATGCAGCAGACCTGCATCAAGAGGTCGGTCAGATATCAGCCTAAATGAGAAAGGATTGACATCTCCTACTCCGGCTGGAGATCATCTCTCAGCAATCATTTGACGGTTCTTAATGACTCCTCAATCTAACTCTTTAGATGTTCATCCAAGCACCAGCCTCTATGATTCAATAACTAAATCAACAGCTGTATGATCATTAATATGGCCGTGGTACATAACCCAAATTGTACTAAGGGACCTATTATGCAAATTGGTTATTCTTCGTTTCAGATTAGGGAATGATATTCGCAACAACATTTATTTCTTAATGGCTCGCCGTGGGCTCACATGTCCAACAATCTCCCACTAGCCCAAAGAGCCATTAATGGACTAATCATTTAAACCCGCACTCATGGGACAATCATAGGCTATTTAGAAAAATAGCTAGGTAAGATGATCTATCACTCTGTTTCCGAGAGACAACGTCAAGTCCTTTTACGACACTTGCATATCCCTCAGTAACAGTGCTCGCATCCAATGCGAATGTTGCATCTTATGCAACCAATACTCAATTTTGTCAGTTATAGTGTCCTTGACACTATAGCTTAATAATTATTATAACCAAATTTTCCATTATCCTTATCAGAAATATCCTTATTCCTGGAGATCTATATCTCCTAAGGTATTTGTAGTTAAGACCTTTTTAGATCACTATATATAAAGTCTTAAGTTCTTGAAGATAAGACTTTGAGATCACCATCTCAAAAATCTTTTCATCTATGAAGATATTGTTATTACTGCAATTAAGTGTTTTATCTCCTTAGTATGATTAATAACAATTACTACTCCCACAACATGGCATATATCTAACTTTTGTACACATCTAGCATACACTCGTCTTGCCGTAACTAATGCACAAGGGTAAGTAGTTCTAGCATTCACATCCTCAACTCTTTGAGGTGCTTTCTCTTTAGATAGGTCAGTACATATCTTAAGGGAAAGAAGCCTTTCTTGGAATTGTCCAGAAAATGGAATATGTCCAAGGTGTACCACTGATGCGACGGTCCCAATACCCTCTTTCTATGCTTCTCAACAACTTCAGAACTAAGATCTAAGAGATATCATTGAGATCATATCTCAAGATATGGAACAACAAGTTATAAAACACTTATTATTATCCATATATCATTTAAATGATTTAGGATATTATCTATATTTAGCACAATGAACACAATGGCACTCCCACTAAGCTTCACATGGTTCATCAAGAGTCTATCTGAAATCATAACATTTATAATTTCATTAAATCTTATGTTTCAACTATAACAAGCTTATATGAGTCCATCGATGGAATTCCTCAGATTGCACACCTTGCTTTCATCATCCATGAAGCCATGGAGCTACTTCACGTGAATATCCTCATAGAGGTATTCATAGAGGAATACAATCTTGACTCACATCTTGAAAATGCTATAGTCAAGTTGTGTAGCAAGGGTTAGCTATATTCTGATGTATTTAAGCATGGTCATTGAAGAGCAAGTCTCATCGCAAGCGATGTCTTCTCTTCGGTGTGTAGCTCATGGCTACGAACCGTGCTTTGAAGGTCTCTACCTTCTCATCAGGAACCCTCTTTCTCCTGAAGATTCATTTACACCTTAATGGGCCTTACCCATATAGGTGGATCCTCGAGGGTCCATATACAACACTTGTATGTGAAGTCGACATTAGACTTTTATTGCTAACATCCATCTTTCCATATCATGATCCTCAGGAGCTTCATCACAAGAAGTCCAATAATTTTCATACTTAACTGACACATAGAATACATCCTTAAACTTATTTGAAGAAGTATTAGTGTTTCGTCTTCAATTATTCTTTTTGATTCCGATTTCAGGAGCCTCATTATCTTTTCAAGATTAAATGAGTTCCTTTACTTCTTGATTCTCAAGAGAGTCGTCCTCTAAGAATCACATTCTCAGAGATGAGATCTTTTAAGAATCTCAAGTCATAAAGTAGGTATCCAATACCATCCTTTATTTTCCTAATGAAGCAGCACTCTCCAGTGCCAGATTCCAGATTACTTGCATGGAACCTTATTAAGGATATATATTGTAGTCTCTACTACATATATACCTTGGAAACTAATAGGTAATTATGCTAATATTCATCATTGATCATATCATAACACACATGATCCAATTGCATCTCCCTACAACTCTTATTTTGTTTAGGTTTATTAGGAGGAGTGAGATAGAAATGATATTCATATCTCTATAATGTATTCTATGAATTCATCTAATACGTACTGACTACCTACATTAGATCAAATTTTAATCTTCCTTCAAACTTTGGTTCTAAACCAAAATTGTGAAATCTATGAACATTTCAAAGGTTTCTAAGTGAAGAGAAGAAATCTCATATCACAAGTAATCATCAATAGATATCACATATCCACAATGTTTATTCTGATATAGATGATTTACATACATCAATATGTTTGAGATCTTGAATACCTTGACATCTTACACCATTCAAAGGAAGGGTGTATTGGACATTTTTACTTTTGAATACAATATTCAGAAGTATGTAAGATTTGAATCTTTTGATAATCTAAAGTTTCATCTCTTATTAGTCTATTGATAACATTAACAGATAAATGTCCAATGCTTAATGCCAGATCATTGTCAAATGATCTTCATTCTCCTATTGATCTTTTAAGGTTTAATTTTAGTATTAGAAATGTTAATGAACCATTCATTAATTTTCTAATTTAGTAGAGTCTACTAGATTTTAGATTACTATCTGAAATATTTCCATCATAACTCTTTATGATAGATCTATTACATAATTCATGTTTATTTCCAACATTTAGAAATAAACAATGATTGTATTCTAATATCTAGGTCATAGAGACATTCTCTAAGACAATGGGCTCTGCCACTGAAAATAACTATTCCATCTATCCAATAGAGATTGTTGCAACAATTGCAATAACATCCATGTGGATGACTATTAAACCTTTAAAATAAATTATAAAGTCTTCTAATACATATGTAACCAATTGCAAGTGTTATTAGAAGATTGAGATACAATTATTAGACTTCATCTTATCAAATAAGAAAGTCAATTTCGATGATTATATGTAGATTATTCTGATGCACTATCTGAGTCCTTCTCTAAGGATTCTAGGTAGACTTGATAGTCATACTATCAACACATCAGCTTGTTGCAGTACTGGCATTCATCCAACTCTTTAGATGTCATATGCAAGTCATAGAAGTATAGTCAACTCTTTGACTTTCCTTCTCACATGGGTCAGACCATGTTTCCATTGCACTCCCTTCATCTATAAACTACCAATGCTTAATACTAAGGATCTCTTATGTTGAACTCAAAAGAATTCAATGTAAGAGTATTTCAACATTTATACATGCTTCATTCAATTCATACAATATGAATATTATGAAGCTTCATGAATGACTAGAGTATAGACATCATAATGATGACACTCATCACATCTACATACATCTTAAACTCTTAAAACATTGGTTCAAGTAGGTATTCAAACACTTTGAATACATCATCTCTTAAAGAGCTACCATTCTGCATGATGCAGAGAACCACGTTATTCATGATTAAATGTCGAGAGCACATATGTATGCCAGAACATCTTCTTAGAATTTTACAAGGATTATTTAAAATTACGATCATCGTCGACATGTCACTTCTAAAGTACATTCGATGAGAGATCATGACTATAGAGACACACAAACCCTAGGGTTATAGTCCTATAGTTTATTTAATTGTCACTCCTCATTATATGAGGGAACTTGCATATCGCAACCACATACAATATGTGTCTAACTGCAAGTACAATATCTTAATCATGGATCCAATTCATGATATTTTACTGGTTATTATTGAGTATAATATTGAGTGGGTTTAATGAAGAATTATCTGAAATGAGAAATTTTCATAAGTGTATATATATATATGTATATATTACTTCGATTTAGGAATTTTTATATCAAAGTTGTCTTGCCTTATCAACAATGAAAGTTCATTCCCTTAATCACTTTCAATGTAAAAGATATACTTACCAATATATCTCAAGCAGTATCTGGGATCTCCTTCCTTATCTTTGTCACATCCCGATAATATGAGAACCTGTAACTCGGATAAAAAGAACCGGGAACACATTCCGCCTTGCAAGTCCAACTTGCATCTCCCAATTCGGTCTTTAACACCCGAGCCCACCACTCCTAAGGTGATGTTGACCTGTCATTAATTGAACCAACCATCAACAGGAATAGAACTCGCTACGCGTAATCCAATATCTGTCCAATAATATGAGGATCCGATATTGGGGTCACTACGCATATGTCCTTAGTCTTTCGAGAAGCGACGAGCCCGATCCAAATGGATCGCATGCAGGAGCTGTCACTCCAGACAGGCATCTCCTACATACAATATCTGACGATGGAACCCTTCGCCTTGACGGGAGACCATGGATGTCACTTATGTGATCCTCCACCTCATATTCAAATTTTAATCAATTATTATGAATAATATTCATATAATTAATTCTTTCAAGGGAAATACACATCTATTCATAATAGAGTGTTTTTAATTAGATATAATTAACTTAATCACATTAAATTAACTATCAATCCAATTCAGTCAACAAACTTGATTTTACTTGAATATATGGTATTATCTCAAAGTACGTATTAATTTGCATTTTAATAATTAGAAAATACATCATAATCTCTCAGGCATCATTCGTTCCCTACCTGCTATCATGGCCAGAACCAACGGGAGTGTGACGGACCGCAACCGGTGCGACCCGCTACCCCAACTCTCCCTGAGTAGACACCATATCCGCCTCAGGAAAAAATAATACCGAGCCAATCACTTTGTACTTGAGATGATCATCGGTTATTCAACCAAAATTGTACCATATAGTAATAATAAAAACAATTTTGATTATAAAGAAATTTGCTAACCAAATTCCCAATCATATTCGAGTAAGTTGTTTGTTGATTGTGTTTCCAATTATGATCTAGATCAAATCTAAACATTTTATTTGTTGAGGCCAAGTAAATTAAGGAAATAATCATCATTAAATATTTCTCAAATATTTCCATAATTATTTCATGAAATTAACAAATAATTTCACTAATTGACAATCGCATGGTTCTTGACCTCAAATTTTTAAAATTAACATATCTCAATCAAATCAAATCCAAATTACGCAAAATAAGTTTCCTAAGATTGCTAATTTTATTTATGATAGAACCTAAGTGATATTTCACTCATTTCAAGGTGCATAAAAATAGTAATTAACTCATTAATCATGTTAAGATTCGCAGTTCCCGCAATAGTGAATACATGTTCATTAAACGACCATATCTCGAGCAAACGGAATCCAAATTACGTAAACTCATATCCTATGATTTCCTTATTTAATGGGGAACAAAATCTAAGTGATTAATTCGTGTTTAAATATTTAAACAGTGACGAATTTATTCACTAAACAGATGTGCGAAAATGAAATGTGACAAAAAACTTTCGCAACCTAAACGAACCCAAGTCATTCTAGGTTTATGGATCGTATCCAAAACCATCGACCTAAGGCTTTGATACCACTGAAGGATATGAAATAATCCTCAAGCGCATCATGGAAGCATGTGTGCCGTATCCATTACGACGAAGAACGACTAGTCGGACTAGTTGTTCTATGCAGCGAAATTTACAAAATTTTCATGTGATGAAACCACATAATCCAAGAATGATTCTCGGATAGTTTCATCTAAAACCACATCAAGCATAAAGGAATACCTCTTGTAGCGTGGTTGATCGAGCCTCTACGAAAAGAGACCTCATGTCTAAAGTCCGATCTTCGGAGAAAATGCTTGCGAGCGCGGGGATGAGTCGCGTGATCCTCGCAATCCAAGATGTTGATCCAAACACGGTGAACTTCTGATCTCGTCGCACGAGATCAAACACCATCTTTGTGAGTGAAGCACTCCAAAGAAGATGGAGAACCTAGGAACGTCGAGGCGGCGACGTGATGGCGAAGCGATGACGAGGCTCCTCCTCCAGGGCTTGGTGGACGACCACCAATGGAGAAGAGGAGAGGGTTGATGTGTGGAAGGAGAGAGAGAGAGAGTTGTGTCTCAATTGCATAACCCTATAGAGCATGGTATGCCTCTCTTTTTATAGGGTTTTGGGATCCATGGATCACAATCTATGGGATACATAAAATCAATGGATGAGATTGATTTATGTTTAATCCAATGGCCAAGATTGTTGTTGGTAAAAGCCAACAACTAATATTTTAATTTACATTAAATATATTTGATAAATCAAATACAATTCAATCCTAAATTAAATCGAACAAATATGGAGATAATCATCATGGAGATAACATCTCCCCATGAAATATGGTGGAGAGCCACCAATTCCATATAGGACTTGGTAGTCGTCCACTTGTTTGCATGTGGAGGCAATCTCATGAAATCCCATGAGATTGCATATCTCCATGAAAATCCTCATTATTTTTTCAACAACTTTTGTTGTGATTTATTCTTCAATAATAATTCATAATTAATTTTGAGAATATTGCAATCTTGTCATTGGAAATTTGTGAATCACATTCACAACCCAAAACAAAATATAATTTACATTTTAAATTAATTACACAATGTGTATCCAATACATCAATAATTAATTAACAAATATAAATCATAATTAGCTCTCTCTAATACATAAATCACATTTATAATATATTATGAATAAATGGATATTGCTATCCACATTATTCTTATCCAGAATAATTAAATCACATTTAGTTTTATTGGATAATTTCCACATGGATCATGATAATTAAATCACATTTAATTACCATTCTCTTAATGCTCAGATATAATTCAACTGTGGAATTATTCTTGAACCCATTCAAGAATAATGCAATTTCTCTGCAATACTTGGAGATAAGGACAGAGCTATTGTATTGTTCCACGTATAGTGACTAGGATATTGAGATCACATCTCAAATCCAGATCTCATGGACCTCCCATAGATGCTTGATCAAATCAAGGCTGTAGAATGTCCAATACATGGATAAAGATCATGTCACTTCTCTACTGAGAGGAGTCACTAAAAACAAATCTATTTCATCACTCCCTCGGAATGGAAGTGTCATAGTTATATAATCGTTTATGATCAAATCACCCTCAGGTATTCCTAACACCACTACATCTTGCATACTGGAAGACCTATGATCAACCTGAAGATATATATCAATTTTACACTATCATCTTCAGAGTTTGATCACCAACTTTCTCAATCTTGGTCATTGGGAATCGGTATCGATCATATGCTTTCTCAAAGCATATATCATACCTTCAAATTGTTGTCCTGCTTCCAAAGCATGACGACCATGCATGGAATTTGATCGGTCCCAATACCTCATGACTGAGCTCATGTCTCCTGGTTCACATGTGAACCTGTATGATCCCTTTGAGAGATTGTATTACTCGTATGCCCTTACATGCACACCAGCTCGCCGGTATATAGACCTTGGTTAGGTCATCAACCTATTGTTCTATTAAATGTACATACTTAGACATATGGTAACATATATGTCTCTTGTAAGAGGATGCATGCCTATGTTGTGACAGTTTTCAACATAAGTCTTTGGTTATCTCTATCTCGTTAAGTCAACCCATTGACTCAACTAATTTGACACCTCTGAATCTCTATTCCCATGCAGAGGACCTGCATTAAGAGGTTGGTCAGATATCATCCTAAATGAGAAAGGATTTCCATCTCCTACTCAGGCTGGAGATCATCTCTCAACAATCATTTGACGGTGCTTGATGAGTCCTCAATCTTACTCTTTAGATGTTCATCTTAGCACTAGCCTCTATGATTCAATAACTGAATCAACAACTGTATGATCATCAAGATGGCCATCGTACATAACCCTAATTGTACTAAAGGACCTATTATGCAAATTGGTTATTCTTCATTTCAGATTAGGGAATGATATTCGCAACAACATTTATTGCATAATGGCTCGCCGTGTGCTCGCATGTCCAACAATAGGAAGGAGAGGTAGTAGTGATGGCTTCAGCTCTAAGTGACCATGAATCTGCAAAATGCGGATCCATTCAGTAATACGCCCTTCTATAAAGTTATATGTCTCTTTGAGAGTCGGTTTGTGTTTGACCTCTCTCTCTCCTCATCGTCTCCACCATGGTTTCATCCTGCAGCCCCTCCTACTCCACCATGTGCACCTCCCTGTTCACCTCCTTGTTCACCTTCTTGTTCACATCCTCGTTCACCTCCTCCTTGGTTTTCACATTCCATCCCTATCTCCATTAGCATTTCCTAAAATGCACCCAGGGCATCGTCTCAATCGATTAGCTAGTGCTGGATGATCTGAATGGATGCAAAAATCAGTGCATTAACCTCATTCTGATCCACACCATGGTCTGATCCCTAACCCATTCCTTATATTTGAGGAGGCTTCTCTGAATCGTTAATGCTATCTGACTCCAATTCAGGCTTGTGATCTGCACCGTGAAAGGATCATTGATTAGTCTGTAGAAATAATGGAGTCTGAAAAGATATTTCGAGCTTAGAGTCAAGCTCGAACAACCGATTTATTGGTGAGAAATGTGTAGTGAAAGAAGAGAACTCAGGAAAAATGTCATCCTAAATCCTAGGAGGAGTGAAGATCGAGGAGCCCAAAAAGGGGTTCACAAAAGCCGAACACAACTATTTGAAATTGCCTCGGCAAAGCAGTGATGTCAACATCGTGAAGTCGGTGTAGGCATTCGTGGAGTATGAACAAAAATATCTAAAATGTGACATCGTAATGTCAAAAGAAGTGTTATGATGATAGAATAAGAATATGGGTTAGACGAATAATTTAGGAGGAATTGAGAAGAGAAGGCTCAAAGAAAGAGAGAAGAATAAGAAATAGAAGAAGAGAAGTAGAAGTGGAAGGGAGCATGGTGTATGAAATTTTTTGTATTTACCAACTTTTATTTGATCCAAACAAACTTCAAAGCAAGGATTGATTCACAAACTCAACACAATGAGTCGTAAGAGTTTGGTAATTATCTTGGCAATTTTATTGGTTATTTTCAGCCAACTATCTTATCACTTGTGCTTAGAGGCTAATCCTTTAAGTGAGTGAGTACTACCTGACAATCGTCATGTACATTCCACTTCACTGGTAACATATAACCTGTACATTTTGAGGTTCGTGTTTTCGGCTATGGATCCTATACTCAGCCGAAGAATAGTTGGGGAAGCTAATTGACGAAACCACTACTTCCCCAACAAGTGAGGTACTCAGATGCAAGATGATAAGCGAGACACACTCGTAAAGGTGTGGCCTTAGCTCAATACTTCAGACCAGGTCAGATGTTCTATACAAGGTGAGAACACCATCATCGACAAGGCCCTACTCGCCTACATACGATAGAAGCACCAATACTTCGTGAATCTAGGAGAAAAACACAAGGCAATATCCAGGCTGGTATTTGGGCTATATTCCTCATGGATCATGGTTCTCTCTTTCTAGAAGGTACCCGAAAACAATGAGGTCTTTAGGAACCCAAGACATTGATGTTCATTACGGATTTTAGAATTAGGTCAAGTTTTCTTTAGCAATCTCTTTTTTAATTATTTTTGTTTTCACTTGTTTTAACTATTCTTTTGCAAATGCCTAATGATTTCTCAATTTCCTATGTTTTTCCTAAGTGCTCAAAAATGGCAGAGAGGACAGAAAAGCAATGCAAGCTAACATGATGATGGAAAACTCATCATCATGTTGTATGATGTATGCTTAATATGAAGACTTACCTTGCATCCCAGCGCTCTCCAGGTATGATGCTAGATAGAAATTGAAATTACACTAAATGCATGCAACAATGTGAAATCGCCCTACAAAAGAAATTGCTATTACATGAAACACTAGATTAATTTGAATCTATGTCCAAGCGAAGTGATTATAGGAGTATGACATATATTAAGCTTGGGTCCTAGATTACTGATGATCTCCATTTTATCACCTTTATTCTTTCATTTTGACCTTGAATCCTAGTGGAATGCATAAATATCTCAATAATTTCTTCTCAAAATAAACGTTCATTAATGTGTACCAAATACTAAATAAAATATTATATGTTTATAGTATTTGTTGCCAAAATAAAATAATAAAAGAAAGAAAAGAAAAAGAGCGAAGGGTCAAGGACACTGAAGTTACCCTAGCCTCGAGACTCAATAATCATGATGACTTAGTCGATAAGGAATAGAGTAGGTGGTGATAGGGCGACAAAGTGTACATAAAACATAGACAAAGCACTCTGCAAAATATGTGAATAATTAATTTTAGGACCTATTTTATTATTTATTATTTACACCTTAAATATAGAAACTTTGTACATGAAAGTTATAGATAATAATGAAAAGAAAATACAAATTTTATTTCATGAAAAAATAACATAAAGAGTACATTTATACACAAAATAAAATCTTAAAACCCAAACTTCACAAACCCACATCTCCAAAATAAAAACTCAAAATGTATCAAAATGACCTTTAATTGTATATAACTTTTAATAAGCTATTTTATTAAGGTAATTTCATATTTTTTCGAGGTAAGTGTGAAAGTTAGGTTTTGGACCCCTATTGTATAATATATTGGAATAAAATATTCATTTTATTTATTCTTTATTATTTGTATTTTTTTATATTTTTATAATGTTGTAAATATTATCTATATTATATGTACATAATAAAACTAAAATAAAACCATAAATAAGACATTAAAATAAAATACTTTTATAAAATACATAGATAAAATACCTTCACTTATACCTAAATAAAATATGCCTATATTTATCTAAGTGTAAATAACATATCATAAAAATTTAATAAAAATATATTTAAGTATATAAAAATAAGTGTAAATATATAAAATAACAAAAGAAAATAATGAAATTAAAAATATAAAATATAAATCAAAGATGTAAAACATATGTAACTGTACCTATAAAGGAAACCCTAAAAAGTAACTAGCAATTAAAAACCTCTAAAAATAAATAAAAATAGACATAAAAACTATAGAAAATTAGAAATATGTTTTATTTTATAACTGAAAAATAATAAAATCAATTACTATTTATTATCTATTTTCCAAGGCATTTTTGCCTTGGAATTTCTTGGTTGGTCCACGTGGACCAACGATGCGTGTCCTTTTGCTGAACTCGGTCAACTGTCTGGCCTACCCTCTGACATCTATCAAAGCTTCATGAGGTCGCCACTTCACCATTTTCTCCTCGACCCCATCTTAACTCATTGCCCTCGAGACCACCACATTCTTGTAGCCCATTCGTCCCTCATCTTCGCCCATTACTGAATCCTCACCATCCACCGATCCTTCTCACGCCATCTTCCCTCAAAAATTTTTGAAACCTCGTCTATAAATATACCCCCAATGCCCTTTTTGATTTTGGATCCCTCTTCTTCGAGCTTTAACCCCTCAGACCATACATCAAGGCACCTCCTTAGTGATAGCAAGAGGTTGTGCCATCTGCAGCGAGGAGAGCAAGCGGAGGGGGCATATCCTCCAAACCACCGGAGCTCCTCCGACTGGTTCTTCTTTAGAACCCCCAGGATCTGTCGAGCCTGTAGGTTTTGTCGAGCCCCTTTTCCGTCATTCCTAGTTAATCTAGTAGTGTAGAATTCATTTTTCATCACTAATTTGTAGTTTAATCGAGCGGGTAGTGCTCAAATAGAAAACCCCTAATTTCTGTAGCACAGTCTCCAAGTCGAAATCACAATAATCTGACCGTCGACTCGCCTGATTGTCACGTCATCTCACTCCTCCTCGCCTTCTCCATCATATTCCCACAACATCTAACCAAGATCCATCATCGATCTGGGACTCAGAGCTCCCTCCACCGCCCATCACCGGAGCCTCCCCCCCTCATTCCATTTCCCTTGTCATTTCGATAAAACCAATGGTCGAGGAGATAACCCTTGCACCCGAGTGTCTTTTGGTGCTAACTAGCATGATTTACGATGCTTCTAGGACTTCAACGACCACGTAGTGCTGCTTCTGGACGTTCAACCTCATCGGAGCATCTTGTGCCCTCTCGTCCCCCTCGGACCCTGCAGTTGCATGCAGAAGAAGCTCAGTTGCCTGCTGGACTTGTTGGAAGAGTAATATAGAGTCAGAGCCTAGAGAAACGAGAGATCGAATTTCACCGACAAACTATTCTTGGTAGTTCTTGCAGTTCCCTTCCTCGCCGCTCGATCAAGAACAACGGTCCAGATCTAATCTGGACCATTGATTATATGTGAAGGGGTATACGATGAAGGCCGCACAATCAGACACGTGGCGACCCAGGATGGCTGGATGTCAAGTGCATAAGTGGGTAAATTGCATAGCCTCCCTCTTCCTTTTTTATAATTAGTAAATGCTCCTATAAATATTTTATGTTGTTCAAAAACTTATGCACAAATTGCCTGTAGCCCCATGAACTTTTATATACTGCAATTTAGTCCCTATTGGAGTTACCTGTAGATAAATGTTTTATCTTGTGAAAATTGCATGGAATCCCTTATAGTCTTAAATTATGGCTAAAATTGCAATGGGATCATTTCCTTTATTTTTATTTACAATTATACCCTTACCAGATGGCATATTTTTGTGAGCATTCTCTATTTATTAAAAATAGTTGTTGTGCTTCAAAAATTACAAAAAATAGGAGTAGGTACATGGATGCATGCTTGATCAAGATATAAATTTACATTTGCAATTTATGCCTTCTCTATTTTCGAAAAATCAAATAGTGCATGGCCAGACCTTGTTTGTCTTAAAAAAGCCAAAAAAATATAAAATTGTTTTGAAAAATTCCTAACAAAATATTTCCCTTATCTAAGTATTTTTAGCCTTTGGAACAAAATTCATTAAAAAAAATAGAAAAAGAAAATGCTAAAAATAAATAACCCCTGAAACTTTCATAAAAATTCAAAAACTTCCCAAAAAATCCAAAAATATTATTTTATATTTTTAAATTTTCTCTATATTATTATCTATAAATTAAAATTGATTTAGAACATTTTGGACTAAATTTTCATTTTTTTAATTTCCATTTAAATTTCGGTTATTTAGTTAAACCCTGATTTGGGTATTTTCATTTTTAAAAATACATAAAAATTAGCAAAAACCCTTAAAAATAACAAAAATAGTAAAAAATATTTAAAAACCAAAAAACATTTTATTTTCTGAGTTTTGACTATTTAATGGTATTTATAATTATCATACTCTGTATAGTGCATATACACATATATAGCCTTATCTTTTATTCTATATCTTTTACAAAAAAGAAATAAAAAATCTACAAACCTAAAACCAAAATACAGAAATATAAAATTAAAAAGAAAGTAAAAAAATTTATCCTAAAAAAGACCCATATTATGTCACTAATATTATGTATAGTTATATATATTACATATACCTACATTATTTATTTATAAATGATTTTGAGTGTTGCATCGTGTGTTCCCCATGTTCGACACCCAACTCTGCTTATCGGTTAACGCATTTTATTGTAGGGTTTAAGTTAAATTTTGATCAGCACTATATCTCTACTGCCTTAGTTTTATTTGCTGGTTAATTGTTAATTGATTAGGGTTTATTGAGCGGTCAACACATCGACTACAGTTTTGCCTTGTGAAACTGAATGACCCTCGAAATTCCCACTTCAACAAATGGCATCGTTGTTGAGGAGCAACAGATTGTAGCACATTTTGTATACATAGCTATCCATTATTTGCAATTTCTTGCTTTTTATTCTTTGATAACTATTTGATTGTTATAATCAATTTTTTTCTCGTAAATATTTCTTGCGAGGGAATGCTGGAGAAGGGCTATCTCTTTGGAGGTGGGTGCACTACAGGTGAGCGGAGGTCGACCTTCTCTTTATGAGTTGATCAGGGGAGAGCAGGAGAGAAGAACATGGAAGGAGGAAAAGAGCAGACTTAGCATAGAATTTTCAAGTTTTCAGTCAGAGAGATATTTAATTTCCACAAAATAATTTATAAATAATTTGGACACTACTCTCTACATTACACAGGGACCAGTGCTCGGGTGTCTGTTCACCTAACTTTTTTGTGTTTGATTTCCTTTGTTTTATTTGTTTCCCATGATTTGAGCTTTCCAACTTTGTTTATATTTGTTTTATGAGAGTGAGCCCTTAGATAATAGGTTGCTTGACTTGGTATCTAGGTCCAACACCCTAATAACATTGCATGTACCTATAGTGGTACATGCTTTTACATTGTCAAAATTAATTGTCGATTAATTGGACTTGAGACCTAGCACTAAGAGAAGTGCTATACAATGCTTGCAAGATCCGCGTTGTGGCAGACATCAATGCACTTCAAAGATCAGACTTTTGGATCTCATTTCTGAGTAATTGGCATTTGGTTCTTCCCGCTAATAGCAGCTATTGTTTAGGACACTTTCTCACCTTTGCATATCGCCATATAGTGTAATTATTTCAATTATGCCTTGCATCCCGCATGGAGAGAGCTAGAAGCACTATAAGTAAATCTATTTTTACATGCATCATTAGACACTATGGTGAGCTTTCCATCTTAGTTATGTTTTGCATAGATTTTTCATCCTCTATCCCCTGTGTTTATAGAATTAGGACTTAAAGTAAAAATACATAAAATCGATAGGCAGCTTGCTCTAAAAAATACTCAAAAAAATTGAAAACCCAAAAATTAAAAAGGGACTGTAACCTTACTTAAAATTTGTAACAAAACATTCCTTGTTTGAGGTTCATAAATCCCACATTATTTTCAGGTAAAATTAAGATTGAGTGAGGCGTGACCCGCTAACGATAAGAACCCAAATCCCGCTCTATGGCGCCTTCATTATCACCTGGGTTAGCGAAGTATTGGCGCTTCTATTGTACATGACCGTGTAGGGCCTTATCGAGCAAGGTGTTCCCACCTTGTGTGGAGCATCTGACTTGGTCTGAATTACTGAGCTTAGGCCATGCCCAAACGGGTGTGCCTATCTCATTGGTTTGTGTTCGAGTAGGACCTTGCATGCCGACGGGTGATTCTGTTGTATATGAGGTCTGAAGTATTGGTTTTACCTATTGGCTTCCTTTCTCTAATTCTTTAGCTAAGTAGCCGCCCAGGCATGGGATCAAGGACCTTTTAAGCACGCAGATCACATGTTACAAAGGAGGTGGAACAAGTACGGTCACTTTCTGGGCAGTACACACGCTCTTATAAGGTTAGCGTACTTAAGGACTTGTTATAAGATTGCCTGAAAATAACAATACAATTGAAAAAATAAAAATAGCCGAACTTTTACGGCTTCACAAGTGTTCAGAGGTGAACCTATCCTTATTTTGTGTGTGTTTGAATTAGAATTAAGGTTCAAATATCAATCCTGCACAGTGTGATCTTTTCTCACTTTCTTCTCTTTGATTCCATACTTGACCCCCTTCTTATTGAGAGCCTTCTAGTGTTTTACACTCCCTTTATTTCATAGTTGACCTCCATATCATTCTTCCAATCTCGATCTCCTCTTGACCTTCGAGATGGCGACACATGGATGGCTTTGTCAGGACCCTGCCAACACCAGCATCGATTCCATATGCTCATCACCTCCAATAATTCAGGGTGATTACAAAGTACCTGATTCAGACTCTATGAACCGATCTCCAGACTCCTCGTCTTCTCCAATAAAGTGGGATCGCTCTTGTCCTTAAACCTACCAATTTGAATCGCAATAGATTTCACTCCATCATTAATGAAATTCTGTGTTTACCTTAACACATACCGTTTTGTTACTTATGGTGACTCCATACAGACTTATCAGGGAATTACTTCTTTTCAAGAAACCAGACTAGAACGTAGTGAATGCTCAGATCCTTGCTTCTTTTCATGCAATCTTGCACAGCTTACGGATCATGATTTAGCACACGTCACTTTCCAAGACATTCTTATTGACTTAAGAAGAAGAGGAGAAAACTGGGGAGGATTGGAAGAAAATTCTGAAGCTAGAGATGGTGGAGGCCCAGCAGATGAGCCTACAGTAGAGCAGCCCAAGCCGACTCTCAAAGAAACATACAATCCTGGGGCTAGACAACAGAATGGGTCCAGATTCTTGTAATCCATGACCATTTTGAATTGAAGCCTCAGCTACTGGAACTCTTACCCACCTTCCGAGGAAACGCCAAAAAAGAACTATATATTCATCTAAAACAATTCGGGCGCATCTATGGCACAACTTACTACTCCGGTATACCTCTAGGGGTAGTCAAGGTGACAACATATTCCTTTAGCCTTCAGGATAAGGCCCTTCATTTGATCAACCACTATGGGAAGGTCGTCACCACTTGAGAAGAACTGAAGTCAGCCTTTTTGCACAAATACTATTCTCTGGGCAACCTAATCATATGCATGCCTGTATAGCAAACTTCACCCAAGCCACTCACGAATCTATCCACGAGGCCTGGGAGAGGTTTACTAAGCTGCAAGAAATGCCCCCAACATGAGTTTCCTAGGACCAGCTTGGTCCAACATTTATTCGGGGGACTTACAATAGAAAGTCAAAAGCTTGTGGATGCCTCCTGTGGTGGCTCACATTTTAACAAAGATGAGGACGTCATCTGGCAAATCTTTGAAGAAATGGTCGAAGGAGAGGCTGATCGATCATCATCACGTGCCTATTAAAACCGGCCACAGAATATTCAGAAGCCTATGCATATGGCAACATCCTACGAGCTGGATAGGGATGAGAGATCCAATCTGAGCATTATTGGGAGCCACCTGTCCAAGGTAGACATAATTGAGAATCGATCACAGGTACTGGAGAACAATACTGTGATCGAACAGAGAACACAGAACATGGGAAAACTAGACTAAATCACCAAGCAGCTAGAGCTGCTGGTGAGTACAATCAGCTCCTGCAAATCTATTTATGCATCAGCCCCCACTCCAGTTGAGACGAAGGAACATGAACCTTCACAACCTCCTCAGCTGAGTCAGCCCTAGCATGTGGTTCAACACTCTACTACGTGCAAGCCCCAGAACCATTAACTCCCCAGCAGTCACAACAACAGCTGGTTGTCTACCAGCTGAAGCCCCAAGACATTCCAGATCAGTTCTCCCTCCACCACCTCTCGTTCAATAGGTAAACGATGTATAGTCGAATGATGCACAACCAACCTGTCCAGGTGAACCTCAACAGGGTCAGGTTTCTAACTCTTACCGGTTCCCTAAACAATAAGGAGGGAGGATTGTCCATAACATCCAGCCTCAACACCAACACCAGCATCTCCACAATTTCATGGCAATTGGATACAAAACCAGTACCAACAAATGCAGTACCTACAGCACCATCAAAACCAGCAATATGCAATTGTGCCCTATCAGCAGCATCCTCCTCAACAGTATTAACAACATCACCCTCCTCCTAAGTATCATTCTCAGTACCCCAACTAGTACTCTCAGTACCATAAGCAATACCAGCATAGCCAGCACACTGAGGTATATGAGGTTGCATCTCTTGTAAACCCAGCCTTGGACAACCTGACCCAACTTGTAAAGGGCCTTGCAAATCTCGGTTAGAAGTTGGACAATTTCACTGCCACCAAGACCTCCATTCCTAGACAAGTGGAGGCAAATCCCAATAATTTTGAGAAGAAAGAGTAGGTAGTCTGTGAAGTTCCCACCGATCTTATAGAGTCAGATACACATAATTTGTTCTTATAGAATGTTGTCACTCTCAGGAGTAGTAGGACCTTGCATCCATCAACCACGTGCAAGGGGAAGAATAAAGCAACCACAAGGGAGTCATCATCTTCTTCTGCATCAGCCAGACCAACAGCCAAGTCGGGTGAGGAAGAAGAAGAATGAGAAGCACCACTAAAATTTTAAAAAATCAGCAAAAGCAAAAATGCCAAAAAGATAGAACCAACATCAGAAGTCGAAGCATCAACCAACCAGTTTTGTAGGAGACCGCACATGTAGTTGATCCTATTCTAGTTGATGGAGCCTTGTTTGAAGATTTTGGAAGCCCGCCATTCCTGGATGACCCTACTCATTTTAGTCATTGATGAATCCATGATTCATTAACTTTTCTGTCGCATTTTGTCTTAAAACCCTTAACAAATACATGTAAATATACATTAATTCCTATCTTTTATAAAAACTTCATTGATGAATAAATATTCACTTTTAAGCATCAAAATCATGTAAATAAATAATGAACAAAGAAAAGAAAATAAGGCAGATTAGAAATATGTATATAAGTACAATATGACTTATAAATATAAATATACCTGCAAGGTATATTTATAGCCTAACCCCCGAGACCAAGTCAGCATGGATTGGTCAACAAACCAATAAGTAGGGGAGATAAGGAAAGAAAACCATAAAAAAAATTAAGACACACTTCATATACTTCTCACTATTTATCAAATAAATACAAAACGTCAATAATTTTTAATTATTCATATGTATGTATTTTTCACCAAACTCTTTTCCTAATTATTTCTAAAAATGTGAATAAAAATATAAAAATAAGTTAAAAATATTACCCTATGAATATGCCAAGAAATCCAGCTTTTAAATTGTCAAATTCTCAACTTCCGAACATCATAACTACTTCATACGAAATCCAATTTCACTCTACTCACCTTTAAAGTTCATAAAATAATATTCTCTAATTATTAGAGGTTGTTTCATTGAATTCAGAGTCCGTTTGCAAAAAATCGGTTTTGGGACCAAATGACAACGGGGTTTTTGGGCTATTTATTTTATGTAGAACACATTATTTATACTTTTATTAATTTTATAATTTCTAATTATTTTCATGATATTGTATTTTCACCCTAATTTATTTCAGAATTATTGGAGCTTATTTGTTATTTTAATAAAAATCCAAAACCCTAATTTATAGATGAAAATGAACTGGATAACTTATACCTATATTTATTAATATATGTAACTTAATTTATTAAAATCCCTACAAATTCACACAATCCTTATTTATTATTCTAATAATTAAGAAAATTAAAACTTAATATTTAATTATTTATTTATTAAATTAAAAATTCAAAACATATTTATCTATACATAATTATTAATATAATATTTATATTTCAAATAATATTTATTATTTATAAAAAATAATTATTCTATAATTTAAGTAATTAAATTATTTACATTTCTCATTTTTACACTTAATTAAAATAACGTTATTTAATATTTATTATATAATTTATAAGCAAATTAACAAATCTAGCCTACCGGGTGCTGACACTTGTCAGCACCTGGTGCTTCTTCTCCAAGAAGCCGGTGCTGGAGTTCGTTCCACCTAGGCTCCTTAACCTATTTTTCTCGCGCGCATTTTAACTTCTTCTGACGATTCAAACCCTTGGATATCATCCCCTAACAACCTTCTTCATCGCCAACCCTCCGATTTAACTTGTAGATCACGAAATTCTTCTATAAATACTTCCAAAATTTGCACATCTGAACTAACTCTCCATAACCAACTTCAACACCCAGTTCCAGTGGCCGAACCTCAACCTTCACCTCTCGATTCCAGCTATCCTAGGAGGTGACAGCTCCACTTCGTTGACTCGCGTGGAATAAGGGAGATCAGAGGTGGTTCCAAGGCGATCGCTCCGCCTTGCATCGCCACCTTGCGCGCGTCCAGCTCTGGCAAAGATTGGCCGTCAAGCAACCATCTGAGGTAATACACCTCTACATTCCCAGATCTATACATCCACCTTTGCCGAATTTTATCTCGATCCTCGTGCCACAATTAGCGAGGTTAATCACGTGTTTAGTCATCTTAATCTTTGATCTCAGACGCCCTACCTTCGATTCGTATTATTTCATTTAGAAATCAAATCAAATCCCGTTTCCATTTCTCGAGTATTTTGCACGCAAATTTCATCTATTCTGGAAACAACTGTTTGAGCTTGCAAAACTGTAATCCATTGGTCAATTTCTTACGAATCGAGCACGCACACATCTTATTTGCAGGTTCTTTTTGGATTTAGAGCAATTTCAAAGCATCGGTAGCCTTTAATTATCATGCAAATCATCATCCAAGAAGCTGCAACAACCTTACTCCAGGAACAGAGCAGCGAGAACGTCCCACTTTGTCGACCTTTCACCGCCGCTCTGAGCCATCGCTGCCTGACGACCACCGCGAGCGAGCTCGAGGGTTAGAGGAGCTAACCCTTTGGCCTCGCCGGAGACCCCAATTCGTAGCCAATTGCCCGTGATAAATCGGAGAAGGAGCACTTGCATCAACAACCCAAGAACAACCAAGAACACTCGGGCCACAGGCTAACGACAGTTGGCAGGCATTGGACGCTCCAGATCGTGCCTCACAATATAATCCAGACCGTCCAGATAAAACGGTAGAAATTTTGGAAAAAGAGCCCCGAGGACTTCCAGTATTTTCAGAGTGCTCTAAAGTTTTCCAGAATTTACATTTAGGTCACCACGCAGGGACCTAAATGTAAACTTTCATATTTTCATTTCAGAATAGTCCCTGTCTAGGACTAACTTGCAGAACTTTTATTTCTTTTTCTTGCATTTATACACGTGTACTGTAAAACGACTTTGGACGTGGTTTTGACACTATTTTCCGTAAATTTTTTAGGGTAGTTACACAACTATCCCCGTACGGTTTTCAGTAATTTTTGTGTATTTTCGATGTGTTTTCATCGTGTTTTGATTTGTTGTATGTTGACTCTGTTTTAATTTGTTTTTGTGTGCTCTTCGATCCTGTTGCTCCTTCACTTCACCTACTATATAATATCATATAAATTTCACCTATATTTCATCTATTATATAGTAGGTAAATTGTGTGAAAATATCACTTTGAAAATAAAATAAAAATTAGAAAAATATAAAATCAAAAAAAATTTAAAATAAAAACTCCATAAAAATTATCACTTTTCCTTGATCGCTTTAAGAAGATATAAAATAATAACAAAATATATTTTCACTAAAAAAATCAAAATATACTATTCTGCCTCTTTGTGTTCGACCCACGCACACTTACCTGGTAAAATAAATAGTGTAAGGTTTTTCTTAAAAACCGATCTTTGTTTGATCGATTAGGATCTCCTTGCGGTTTTTCTATACCTACAACCTTTTCTTTTTAAACCGCAATCCGATTTGAGCGTCGCATCAAAATGGCGGCATTGCTGGGGAGGCGTTAGTGTTTTTTTATTTTTTTTACATATTTTGTGATTTTATTTTCCCTCTTCTTATTGTTTTTTGTAGCTTTTCTTCGGTTTTTTTCTTACGGCTTTTCTCGAATCGTTTCTCGATCTTCTTTAGCCGTTAACTAATTTTTACAGGGCCTGCAGGATCAACCAGTTTCTTAGGAAGCCGAGTCAGTTGAAAGAGTAGAGGTCGATTCTTTCTTTATGAGTTAGCTACAGAGGGTAAAAATTAATTAGTGTAATTTTGTATTGTACTCCCCCCCCCCATTTTTTTCGGGGCCTGATACGCCGTGTACCGTGTATTGGGGGGATCAGGGCACCCACTGCGGTTTTCTCGCATCGATGGTTTTTCTGCGGCTTTTCGATAGATGCTTGCTTAGGAGTTTTATTCTATCTGACTATACCTATGTAGATAGTCTTAGGACTCGCAACCTAGGTGCATGATTTTAGGATTTTTTATAAAAAAAATAAATAATCGGTAGATGTTTGTTTGAAAAAACTAAAAAAAAAACATAAAACCCCAAAATAAAATCGGGACCGATATCTGACCTAAAAAACGTAAAGATTCATCTGATTTGGGAGAGTAATCCATGCACATTTTCTCAGAGTGCGCGAGTGAGAAATGACCCATAAGGTTAGAGCCAAAAATCCGTATTTCTTGCAAAATACTACTTAGTCTATGCACCTAATCACTGTTCCTCAGTGGGTACGCTCGGGTAGGCGGAAATGGTCTGGGTTTACTTAGCAGAGTGGGAGGTTTAGATAACACTGTGTAAGTGATGAATCTGTGATTCATCACTCTAAAAGTTTAAAATTGAGCTTTGTTCCCGAGTAATTAGATGCTTTTTTCCCCTTATATTGCATAATTAGCATTCATGCATGCATTGATAATATTCGCATTTTAGCATTCATATTTGCATTAAATAAGAAGCCAAATTCACTTGTAAATATTCACCATATTTCACCTATTTGTATATATTTTATACTAACTCCAAATCCAATAAAACCAACTCTATAGTGTATATATTACTAACACTAATAAAAGAAATATATCAAAAAAATACTAACTTGAAAAATTGACCAATAAAACCTCAATCCAAGTTTGAGACTAAGAGCCTTAAAATGCACATATCTCTCTCATACAGCCTCTGAATTAGATCTACTCACTTTTAAAGTAATATACATTCAAATACCTTCGAAACAAGACCAATTTCATTAAAATCGGATCTTGTATGCAAAACTTGGGTTTCGGGCCCCTTTTGTATATTGTACATATTGACCGTTTTACCCCTGTATTTTATTCTTTTATTTTCTTCATTATTAAAAATCCAAAAAATTAGATTAAGTTGTAAATATTATTTTTATATTTTCTCTATTTTTATTTTGATTTTTCTCTTATTGAAAAATGACAAAAAAAATACAAAAGAAAAAATGTGGTATTTTATATCTCTAAGGTACCACCCAAAAGTACATTTTGTATAGATGATCCCATTTGATCTTCGACCCTTCAAGAAAGTTGTAGATCTCGTCGAGACGAGCAACTTTCGTGTTGATGACTTTTTGATCTAACCTTTTTATTATTTCTTTTTTATTTTTCTTTGCATTTAGCCTTGGATTTTTCTGAGAGCGACATGTGGGGGCTCCGGAAGCCGCCACGTGTCAACTCCATGGATTTTGCAATTAATTAAATAAACACCACATGGTCGCATCTGAGCATGCCAAGTGGCACCTTCTCACTCTTCTCTACCCATTCCTCCCCCACTCTCCCTTAACTTAAGGGAGAAGCCTCTTCGATACCTCCAATACAACCCCAACTCCCCACTACATCTTCCATGTCTCCCACTCTCTCCATCTCCTCTCCAACCTGCTCCTCCTCCTCTTTATATTCTACTCTCCTCCTTCCTTCATCCACATACACCAATTTCGTGAGAAGAATTCCAGCTCCAGAGAGGTCGAGGTGACAGCGACAACCTTAGTCTGTAAAGCGACGACGAGTTCCAGCCATCTTCGGCTATTGCTGAGATCCACGAGCCTTGTTCGCATAGCATTCCTCCACAAGTGGATTGCCTAGCTTCTCGGCTTTTCACCAAGCTGATCGAGGCCACAACCGGAAGCCGCACGACTCGGCTCCACTTTCGACGAAATGCAGGTAAGTATCTTCTATCTTATCTTTTCATTTTTTTTATCTAACAATTTTTTTGTTATTCTACACCATCTATCACAACATCGCATTAATCTATCACCACCACTATCAACAACACCACCATCACCTCTTTATTCCTATTTTTTCTGTTTACAAAAAAATAAAAAAAATTACATCAAACAAAAAGAAAAAAATCAAGCACAACAGGTTGCTGCCCCTTGGCCTTCAAGGCCACGTCCTCTGGCCGCCCTCGACACGACGGTGCCTCGCCGTCGAATGCGCCATCAGCGCTCCTGGACTCCCAGTCCCCTGGCAACTCCTCCACGCCATCTCCATCGTACGGCAGCCAGCCGCGGCTGCTGCTCCGCCCACGAGCTGCCCACCACCTCCACCGACATGCGCCAGCCCAGCCGCACAACCGCGCCGCCCACGCGTGCTCCCGCCCGCCGGTCTGAGAACGTGGCCTAGCTCTGACCTCCACCTCCTCTAGGCCTCCCTCTTCAACGCAGCCTCCCCTGCGCACACGCCCGTCGCCCTCAAGCGGCTGCGCCTCCCCCTCCGCGGCGGCGCCCGGCCACTCGTGGCCTCTGGCCACGACCAACCAGCCGTGCGCGAGCCCCCGTGGCCGTGCCCCGTGCCCGCCTTGCACCTCCTGCTCGCGCGGCTTCCGCTCAAGCTGCCCCCGCTATAGCCTTCTGCCCACGCCGCACAGCCGCCACCTCCTCCAAACACATCGTCCCCCGACCGCCTACGTCGTTCGCTGAGTCGCCACCCCATCCTCAGCGGCAAGCCGCGCTCGCGCAACAGCCCCCGCGGCGCAGCGCGCACGCCCATCCGTCCTAGCCACCTCCTTGGTGTGGTGTGTGCGGGTGCCCTAGCCTTCGTACAAAGAAAAGGCAGAAGGTTCATTTTCCTTTTTTTATTATTTTGCAAAAATTGCAATATCATCCTTTTAAGTTTGTTTAATTGCAAAGGAGTCCCTGTCTATATTTCAGCTCATTCAGCTTTCATTTTGTATTGCAAAGACACCCCTGCCTTTGAGTCTTAATTTGGACATATTTCTAGCATCTTTTTATTCAATCAAAAATAGCATGTTGATGAACATCTAATTCCTTATCTTGTGACTATTTATTTACATTTTTGTGAGCATTGATTTATTTATTAAAAATCAGAGATTGAAAATTAGTGATATTTTGCGCATTTATGCTCTGAAATTCACACGTAGTCATTTATGGATCCAAAAATTGTGAATGATTTATTTTATCGTGCTTTAATTACAGTCCAAATTTCGTCCAATTAGGAGTTTTCTTTTGCATAAAATAAATTATAGAGTGATTTATGTAATTTATTTTTAATAAATTCCACAAATAAGATTTTTGAGAAATTTCAAAGCTCCTGCATTTCTTATTAACATATCTATTTGAGATAATTCATTCTCTATATAATTTGATTTCATGTATTTATTAGGAATTAAATACTCGTAGTCACTCTGTTTTCAGTCACAAAATCATAAAAAAATCATAAAGTGTCAGAAAATTCTAAAAAAATAGTATAACTTAACATCATTTTTCACTTCCACTAAATTTTTCATAATTTTTTCATATCAGTTGCACGAAAAATTGCATAAAACCCCCAAAAAAGTTAGCATTTTTCATTTGTGCATTTTCAATCCAAAAATTTCAAAAAAAATACATTTTGCATTCAGTTTTGGATTAGGTTCTTAGGAAAAATATGATTTCGCTAATTTGAATTAATTTGACATTTAAAATTAAATTTGGCTAAGTCGCTTAGTTTCCTATTGACCTAGTTCATCCGCATTTGTGCATTGGTATTTTTATCGCAAAAAAAAAATAAAAAAAACTCCTTGGAAAACCGCAATCTAATTCATCTAACTTGATACCGAGTTGTTCCTTTGCCTCCTTGAGTCGATCCTAGGGCTTTCCCAGGCTAAACAAACATAAAACCGCGCGTTAATTCATTTGACGATTTATTCAATTTGTTCGGTTATTTTTGATCGACGCGGATCTATCTGACTGCAACAAAATTGTCAATCCGACAACATTAATAGGGTAGGTCCGCGGTCCATCAAATGGCGCTATTGCCCGGGATATAAAATAAAAAAAATCAAAACCCCAAGATACGCAGCTCGTCAAATGGAACCGTTGCCGGGGATAAAAAGTTAAGTACCGCGGCTCATCGAATGGTGTCGTTGTCGTGGAGGCAAACGACTTAGGATCACTTTAGAAAATTAGATTTACGTTTTCCATTCACTTGGGTAGTCTGACCCCCGAGCCATCTTGTAATTATTCCATTTTTTACCCAAATATTTTTTTATTTTCTCTCTCTCACTGACATTTTTATCTTTTTGTGCGAGGGCCCAGTGGACTTGGAGCGGCTTTCTTCAAGTCGACACATCTCGAAGTGCATCGGAGGCCGACGATTTGTGGATCAAGTCGGTTGTTGGATGTCAAAAAGATTTTTTGTAACTTAAAAAAAAGTGTCTGCATTTACAGCGGTTCCCGTTTGGGTTCTCGCGTGTGTAAACATAGTGGAACCGTGTCCCCGTATGCTATGTGGATTGAATTTCTAGATTGGGCTTTCACTAGAACTCCTCGAGCCACTCTAGGATTTGCTTGTGCTCGTAATTTTTTAGGACCACACTTCACACTTAAAAGACGTACCTAGACCGCATAACTAGTCAAATCAACATGTGCTTCACTCGCTAATAGAACTGCTTGTATAGGAGCGGATTTTATCGCTTGCATATGCATTTAGTATAAAAAAAGATTTCAATTCTATTTTGCATCATGCATAAAAAAGCAAAGGGATCACTGTGAGTATTCTTTACTCAGCATACACATCGTAGTTTTTCGTGCATCGACTTTTCTCGATTTCCCCCCTTTTTTTCACACTTAATTTAAACGGAAATTGGGACTGGACGATAGGCATGCTGTGTGGTTGGATTAACAAGTGATAACTTAACTTAAAATCGGGACTGTAAACATTATTGACAAAAAAATCAATAAAATCAGAAAATCTGTTTGTGGGAGATTAACCCCGACCTTGTTTTCAAGCTGAGTGAGGGTACTTGAGTGTGTGTGTACACCTTAAGGCAGAGCCAAAAATCCCCTCTTTCCATATCACGTTCCGACTAATCCTAGCAAATATCACAAGTTGAATTATTCAGGTTCACTGACTAGTACCAAGTAGCCTCCGCCTATCTCTGGTAGATAGGGGCGAAATTGCGGTACTTCGCGACAAGTTGCCAGTAACCCCCTAGGGTGAAGTTCCGGCCTTGTCAGCCTCTGCCTGCTTGCAGGTAGATAGGGGCAGGTCTTTGAATCCATCAACTTGGGATAGGAGTGAAGAAAGGAAGGATCGGCGGTATCTTAGGCGACAGGTTAAACAGGGAAGACGCATCCGGCTCTGAACCGACTTCCCTTTAAGACACGTAATCCTTGCTATCTTGCTTGAAAATTCACACTTAAAATCATTCAGACTAATCGGACTCGGTCTCGAGTCCTTCGTCGTGTTGAGTGTGAACTCGGGGTGTGATCTTGCGTTTGTCTTTGTGTTTGTCCGTGTGTGTTATCCTGTGTAATTGCATGTTTTCTACCTCAATCTTCTTACATTCACCTTTCTTCTTCATGATGTCGGGATATTGGTCGCCATACCCTGAGACCTCTGGTCAATCCTTATCGATCATATACCGTTCATCTTCGCTTTCTCCTTCTTCCATGTATCCTCCGCCATCCACGGGAGACCCTTACCCGTGGTTGGCTCCTCCTCAACCTGATTATGAAGTCAGAACATTGACTGACTTCTCCACATCTTCGCATTTCTCACCCACTCCATATTCCAACACTCCGGATCCACTTCCATCTTGGGCTGACTGTCCTTATTCTCGAGAGCTTGCAGGAATTAATGAATCGAATGAAGAGCAAGCCACTGCTGAGATAGATGATTAGCAAAATTATATGCCCCCACATACTTCATTCTCACCTCAAGTAGGGACAATACAAAATTTACATATATGCATCCCGACTTGACCTTAGGGCATAACATGGTCGATCGAACATACCAAATGGAGAGGCCCGCACATCATGATTTTCCAGACTTGATTGACTTTAGTGATCAAGCTTCCATTAACCGGCCTTCATTTGGAGAGCCTATACATTCACAAGATTGGACTCATGAGCTAGACTTATTAGTCCCCATTTCATCTTATGAGGCACCGACCAATATTTTCCATTTGGATAGTCCATACTCGACCCAACATTACAAGCCAGAGTCTAGTTATGTTGAGTATGAGACCCCAATATCTCAACAGTATCCTCCAATTGAGCAGAATTCTCCCATGATTTGTCATGAGAATATTTTGCTGGATGACATTTCCAGACTTATTGAGAAAAATGAAACATTAGGTAACAAGTTGAGAGACGTCATGGAAATATTGCACTCAATTTCTGCCAGCTCGGGAATGAAAGTTGAAAAGGACGTAAGTACATCTGATGTTGAAAACCAAGCAAGCATTAGGGAACCCACATCTTCTGTACAGCTGGAGTCCATTCTATCTCGCTCTTCTACTAACCCCTTGCCTTCCAATCTTGAGTCTGATCATTCATCTATCAAAAACACCAAAAAAATGAAAAATCAAAAAATCACATAAAAATTGAAAATGAAAAATACCTTAAAAAATTGGATCCTGCCCTAAGGGAAGCACTCAATGAAGAACTGATTTTTAATCTTCCCTTAATAAAGGCAATAGATCACTTTCCCGACCTCAAAAGATTTGTGAGAAGTAAATTGATGCCCAAGAGGTCAGGCAATAAGAGGACAAGGACTGAAAGGCACATAGTGTCTATGGCCACCTCCTTATTAATATGGAGAAAGACCAAGAGCCGTAGAGTGAAGCGGTTTTCCCCGAGTTGAATGTGAAATCAAAGACACTATCTTTACCTATGCAAGAATCGATGATGACTCACCGATAAATATCCTCCCGACCTTTGTGTTTGACAAGCTCAAACTCAGGCCACTTAAGAAGTCGAGAGAGCTCGTTCAGCCGGCCGATCGATCCATCAAACGGTCAAGAGGAAATATTTCAGTCATCGTTACTTTCCCAGGTGCTCTACTCCAGGTGGACTTCACGATCATTGACATTGAGCACTGAGGAGAGTTCATCCAGTCTCCGATTATTCTCGGGAAGCCGTTCTTAGCCTTGGCTAAGGCGACTATAGATTACGAGACTTAGGAGATCGATTTTTAAGCATTGGGAGTGCTTAGACCTCACCCACTTTTTGATACACTTTACTCTAAGGTGACCCATACATCCACTGACAGTCGTGACCATCAAGAGGAAGATGAGTCCCACCTCTCTACTACACCTAAGAGACCGATTGTCCAGACGACCATTGGTTCTGAGACTCCCTACACCTCCACTTCATCAACTGCTTGCACCACCACCGTGACAACTTCTAAGGAGGACTCACGACCAGAAGCTATCATTAAGTCGGACACAACATTTTTTCATTGCCTTGACCATTTTAATGATCCGATACAAGAGCCCAATAATGCCAAGCCAACTGAGACTACTAGCACCTTCCCGATCCGTGTGCTGACCCTTCAGGAATATTACAATCTATATGGTGACTCGTCTGATGAGGAACCCATGGTCAGCAGCACACCACATCCTGGACCTTTAAAGGAGACAACCAAGACTAAATTGACTCCACATAAAAACACGGTTGCTCCCTCTTCTAGTCGGCCATCTAATGAGAGGAAGTCGAGAATTGATTCCTCGAGGTGTTCCCCCGAACCTCTCAAGGTGTGTCTCTCTCATGTCCCTCTCAATGATTCAGGTTCTAGAAAACCAATTAAGAAAGTTTCCTTCAAAACACCGGAGAAGGATTTTTCTGAGGAGTCCTCATCTGGTCCGGATAAGGTGATTTATATGAGTGAGCTCAGTTCGGCTATTCTCAAGCCTTATCTGAGCAAGACGCCGTGTGTCGACCCTCGTTGGACGATCCCTACACCTCACTATTATTCATCTGAGGACGATTCCGATAGTGACACATATGTATATTATCCACCTCCTCGCGTCCGCAAGAAGGTTCGTCACAAACCTTCTTAATCCTTGTACATTCTCACTCTTTCTTGTATATACTTTCTCTCCCTCCCTCCCTAGTGATTCGAATCACTCGCCACGGCTCCATATAATTTCATTTTGTGACTATACTTACGATAATCAGATCCTAAGTATAGGGGGGGAGAGTGACCCGCATCTATTCATTGTACATCCTCCAGATCACATCGGTCCTCAAACTCACTCCTGTCTTATACTTAGGCTGACCAGAGCCTAAGTATGGGGGGACCGATGCCCGCCATGTATATAATCATCCATTTCCCCACTTGCCCTCGTCTGCCCCATTCTTGATCTTCTTCTACACTTAGGCTACCAAAGCCAAAGTATAGAGGAGCGGTGCGACTTCTATACATTTTGTAATTTTCGCTCTCCTACGCTTAGCACGAGCTATGTCTTTTTCCTCGCTTTTCGTGCGCTGAGGACATAGCACACGCTAAGTATAGGGGGGTGTGTATATATTACATATATACTTTACCCATAGCTCGTACTTTCGCGTATTTTCACCTATTTTTGTATATATTATGCAATAATTACGGGGTGGGTAAAAATTGAAAAAAATTGTATAATTTTTTACTATATGTATAATAGTTGTATAAAAAGTTGTAAAATTCTTGTAAAACATTCTTTTGTAAAATTTGTTATATACCAAAAAAATGTTGTATACTATGTATATTATTACAAATTAAAAATTGTTGTAAATAATAAAAATTGTTGTATACCAGAAAATAAAACAAAAATAAAGGCTTCTTATTTACTTGTGTATATCATCCTTGCATTCAAAAAAAAGAAAAAGAAAAAGGTTTTGCATTCATATACATAGCATGTCATCTGCACCTCATCTACATATCTTGCATATGCAAGGTGAAAAGCTAGTGGGTTCTGAACCAAGTAATGAATAGATGTTGAGGATGGACTTGATTTGACCTTAATCCACCTAATTTCAGAGGAACCTTATAGGAACTGGAGTTAAGATTTTCAGGTCAAGTGACTTAATTCTTTGAGTCCGCAAGTCTATGTTCACAGGTCATCTTGATTAGTCTAAGTAGAATATCTCGTGCATACGCATGATTCTTATAGACAGTGATCTAACTTGGACAAGCACCATGCACGTAGCTCTTCATTGATGAGGTGGTGAGGAGGTAGAATCCTTTAGCTTGGAGTAGCACATGGGTGGAAACATCCGTCCTCCTCTAGGGAGGGTTGTGCATCTCAACCTAGTCTGGTATTGTTGACATCTAAGGACGGGATGCTGTGGGTTGCAATAATGCTTCAAAAGAGGGATAGTCTACTGGCTCAAGAGGAAAAACTCCTGATGTACATGCTACACCATGTATATAGTTCAAAAAAAAGAAAAAAGAAGAAAAAAGAAGAAAAAGAAAAAAAATGCAAAAACTCCAAAAAAATCAGGCAGGTCCAAGTGAAAATAAAATACCTGTCGGAGTATGTATATTAGCAAAGAAATGCAGCTGGATGACTTGGCTACACTGGTCATGCATCCCGGGATAGGTAGCTACACTGGCTACCGTCCATTCTTTTCTCTACCCCCTCCTCTTGAGCTGGTCGCACTTGAACTTAGAAGGGAATACCCTGCTCCTCGAGGAAAGAGTTACTGGACTGGGTTATTCGAGTTACCTTGTTAGAGGAGGCTGCTTCTTAGCCATTTCTGATGTGGAGAGTTACATTTCACTTACACGGTACAAGTAAGAATCATAGTCATCAGAAAGTTGCGTTTGAGGATTTGTTCTGACCTGACTGTTGAGGCGTCTTGAATATAGGACTTGTGAAACTTGATGTCTGTTAGGTCTTAAGTTCAGATCCCAATAAGGTTCTGCCACACAATTAATCCAAAGTTCAAGTCAAGCTCCATTTTCAACTTTTGTTCATGACCTTGGTATGGAACCCAAAATCATTTCACTCTTCCATTTCATTTTAGTTGCTCGAGGACGAGTAAGGTTTAAGTATAGGGGGTTGATGAATCTGTAATTAATCACTCTAAAAGTTGAAATTGAACTTTGTTCCCGAGTAATTAGATGTATATTTCCCCTTATATTGCATAATTAGCAGTCATGCATGCATTGATAATATCCGCATTTTAGCATTTATATTTGCATTAAATAAGAAGCCAAATTCACTTGTAAATGTTCACCACATTTCACCTATTTGTATATATTTTATACTAACTCCAAATCCAATAAAATCAACTCTATAGTGTATATATTACTAACACTAATAAGAAATATAAAAAATACTAATTTGAAAAATTGACCAATAAAACCTCAATCCAAGTTTGAGACTAGGAGCCTTAAAATGCACATATCTCTCTCACACAGCCTCCGAATTAGGTCTACTCACTTTGAAAGTAATATACATTCAGAGACCTTCAAAACAAGACCAATTTCATTAAAATCAGATCTCGTATGCAAAACTTGGATTTTGGGCCCCTTTTGTATATTGTATATATTGACTGTTTTACCACTGTATTTTATTCTTTTATTTTCTTCATTATTAAAAATCCAAAAAAATTAGATTAAGTTGTAACTATTATTTTTATATTTTCTCTATTTTTATTTTGATTTTTCTCTAATTGAAAAATGACAATAAAATTATAAAAGGAAAAATGTGGTATTTTATATCTCTAAGGTACCACCCAAAAATACATTTTGTACAGATGATCTCATTTGATTTTTGTCCCTTCACAAAAGTTGTAGATCTCGTCGAGACGAGCAACTTTCGTGTTGATCACTTTTTGATCTAGCCTATTTTATTATTTCTTTTTGATTTTTCTTTGCATTTAGCCTTGGATTTTTCCGAGAGCGACATGTGGTGGCTCTGGAAGCTGCCACGTGTCAACTCGATGGATTTTGCAATTAATTAAATAAACACCTCATGGCTGCATCTGAGCACGCCAAGTGGCACCATCTCACTCTTCTCTACCCATTCCTCCCCCACTCTCCCTTAACTAAGGGAGAAGCCTCTTCGACACCTCCAATCCAACCCCAACTCCCCCACTCCATCTTCCATCTCTCCCACTCTCTCCATCTCCTCTCCAACCTCCACCTCCTCCTCTTTATATTCCCCTCTCCTCCTTCCTTAATCCTCATCCGCCAATTTCATGAGAAGAATTCCAGCTCCAGAGAGGTCGAGGTGACAGCGACAACCTTAGTCTGTAGAGCGACGACGAGTTCCAGCCATCTTCGGCTATTGGTGATATCCGCTAGCCTTGTTCGCATAGCATTCCTCCATAAGTGGATTGCCTAGCTTCTCAGCTTTTCGCCAAGTTGATCGAGGCCACAACCGGAAGCCGCATGACGCGGCTCCACTTTCGGCGAAACGTAGGTAAGTATCTTCTATCTTATCTTTTCATTTTTTATCTAAGATTTTTTTGTTATTCTACACCATCTATCACCACATCACATTAATCTATCACCACCACTATCAACATCACCACCATCACTCTTTATTCCTATATTTTCTATTTACAAAAAAAATCAAAAAAATATCACATCAAACAAAAAGAAAAAAATCAAGCACAGCAGGTTGCTGCCCTTGGCCTTCAGGGTCCGGCCGCCCTCGACACGGCGGTGCCTCGCCGTCAAATGCGCCACCAGCGCTCCTGGACTCCCAGTCCCCTGGCATCTCCTCCACGCCTACTCCACCGTGCGGCAGCCAGCCGCGGCTACTGCTCCGCCCGCGCGCTGCCCACCACCTCCACCGGCGTGCGCCAGCCCAGCCGCACAGCCGCGCTGCCCACACGCGCTCCCGCCTGCCGGCCTGAGAACGCGACCCAGCTCTGACCTCCACCGCCTCCACGCCTCCCTATCCAACGCAGCCCCCCTGTGCACACGCACGCCGCCCTCAAGCGGTTGCGCCTCCCCCTCCGCGGTGGTGCACGGCCACCCGTGCCCTCTGGCCACGACCAACCAGCCATGCGCGAGCCCCTGCGGCCGTGCCCCGTGCCGGCCTCGCACCTCCTGCTCGTGCGTCTTCCGCCCAAGCCGCCCCCGCTATAGCCTTCTGCCCACGCCGCGCGACCGCCACCTCCTCCCACCACAGCGTCCCCCGACCGCCTGCGCCGTTCGCTGCGGCGCTGCTCCATCCTCAACGGCAAGCCGCGCCCGCGCAGCAGCCCCCGCGGTGCAGCGAGCACGCCAGTCCGTCCTAGC
Source organism: Ottelia alismoides (assembly GCA_037367405.1). Taxonomy (NCBI): domain Eukaryota; kingdom Viridiplantae; phylum Streptophyta; class Magnoliopsida; order Alismatales; family Hydrocharitaceae; genus Ottelia; species Ottelia alismoides. The sequence continues at coordinate 924,228 of JAZKJV010007409.1, read as the reverse complement.
CGCCTCCTTGGTGTGGTGTGTGCGGGTGCCCTAGCTTGCGGACTAAGAAAAGGCAGAAGGTTCATTTTCCATTTTTTATTATTTTGCAAAAATTGCAATATCATCCTTTTAAGTTTGTTTAATTGCAAAGGAGTCCCTATCTATATTTCAGCTCATTCAGCTTTCATTTTTCATAGCAAAGACACCCATGTTTGTGAGTCTTGATTTGTACATATTTCTAGCTTATTTTTATTCAATCAAAAATAGCATGTTGATGAACATCTAATTCCTTATCTTGTGACTATTTATTTACATTTTTGTGAGCATTGATTTATTTATTAAAAATCAGAGATTGAAAATCAGTGATATTTTGCCCATTTATGCTCTGAAATTCGCACGTAGTAATTTATGGATCCAAAAATTGTGTAAAAATTGGGAATGATGTATTTTATTGTGCTTTAATTACAGTCCAAATTTCGTCCAATTAGGAGTTGTCTTTTGCAAAAAATGAATTATAGAGTGATTTATGTAATTGATTTTTAATTAATTCCACGAATAAGATTTTTGAGAAATTTCAAAGCCCCTGCATTCCTTATTAAGATATCTATTTAAGATAATTCATTCTCTATATAATTTGATTCGTGGATTTATTAGGAATTAAATACTCACAGTCACTCTGTTTTTAGTCACAAAATCGTAAAAAAATCTTAAAGTGTCAGAAAATTCTAAAAAAACTAGTATAACTTAGTTTCATCATTTTTCACTTCCACTAAATTTTTCATATCATTTGCACAAAAAATTGCATAAAAACCCCAAAAAAGTTTGCATTTTTCATTTGTGCATTTTAAATCCAAAAATTTCAAAAAAATACTTTTTGCATTCAGTTTTGGATTAGGTTCTTAGGAAAAATATCATTTGATTGATTAGAAATAATTTGACACTAAAAATTAAATGTGGCTAAGTCGCTTATTTTCTTATTGACCTAGTTCATCCGCATTTGTGCATTTGCATTTTTATCAGATAAAAAAATAAAAAAAAACCCACTTGGAAACCGCAATCTAATTCATCTAACTTGATCTCTAGTTGTTCCTTTGCCTCCTTGAGTCGATCCTGGGGCTTGCACAGGGTAAACAAACATAAAACCACGCGTTAATTCATTCGACGATTTAATCAATTTATGCGGTTATTTTTTATTGACGCAGATCTATCCGACTTCAACGAAACCGTCAATCTGACAACATTAATAGGGTAGATCCGCGGTTATCAGTAAGGCTCCATCCTCAAGTAACACGGGTAGCCTGAAACGGTCCGTACTTACTCCCATACTGGTTGAGTGCAAGTGATTTTCTGTAAAGACTTGGGCTAGTGTTTCGGGGAAACTATCGGACACCTATCAGCTCGCATCAACTCGCGTTAATTGATTATAATTGCTTGCTAATTTACAACCCTAAAACCGACAAGATAAAAGATCGAACCCTTACGATCTTCATCGGGTTGTGTTGGTGAAAACGGGGTTTGCTTTGTGTTTGCTTAAGGGGCGTGAGTTATCGTGGCTTTACGCATTTTCCCTCACTCTTGAATCACAAATCGTGTTCTCCCGATCATTCTCTTGATATCGAAGATGACGTCTCGACAACTTTTCTGCTCAGACTCTGTGAGCTTTCGACCGTCCGACGTCGTTCGTACATCTTCACAAGCTTGGGATAACTCTCTTCCCAAGCTGGTCCCATCCGATCTCAAGGAAAGTCAGACCCAAACTTCCTCGCCTCCCGGCCAGACTATTGAGACAGACCCTTGTCTCAATACATCATCAAGATCTCCAGCCGATTTTTCACTGAGTTCTTATGAGAGCTTTTCTTTTCCAGACGATTTGAAGCTGATGGCTCGCGGCAAAGGACCAGCAGCAGATGAGAGGCCACCAATTGAGGAATATCATGAAGGAAGACCAGACTCAGCAGATACTACGACAAGGATTCTCAACACTCTCCAACAGATGAACATCCAGATTTGAGAACAATTCAGAACTCAGAACGAGTTGCGAGCTGAGATAGTTGCGCTGCGAGCAGGGGACAGGAACTAATTACCGCCTGCAGTGGTTCCCGCTACTTTATGGGAAGAGTATGACCTGGGTGCGAGAACACTCCATCATTGGATTCAGCTACCGTCGAATCAAGGATTATTTGAATTGAGGTCATCCTTCATCTCACTGCTTCCTAAGTTCTACGGGAATGCCACATAGGAGTCGTTTACCTTTCTACAACAATTCGAGATGATATGTGGTATGGCTAGTTACCTAGGCATTACACAGGAGGTTGTCCGCCTCAAAGCCTTTCCCTTCACCTTAGCCGATAAGGCGCTTTACTGGCTGAGTCACCTGGGAAGGAAAATTTCTACATGCGACGATCTGAAGTCCACATTCCTGCGTAAGTATTTTCCTCTGAGGAGGACGAACATGATGAGGAGTCAGATCTCCAATTTTACGCAGCATCCGCATGAATCTTTCCATGAGGAATGGGATAAATTCAAAGATCTTACGGAGAGATGCCCACATCATGAGATACCGATGAAGGTGCTAGTTTAGAATTATTTCGGAGGACTCCAGCCGAACATCCAGGGGCTAGTGAGTGCCGCATGTGTCGGAAGCTTTTTGAATAAGGATGCCGAGTCAGTATGGGCCATCTTCGAAGGGATGGCTGAGAACTCGAGAGTCGTTGACTCTACTCGGGCATTTCAGAAAGCCCCTCTGCCACCACATCACCGAGAGCATCATAAAATGGCTAACATTTCAGAATCCAAATCCAACACCAACATGGGTTTTATTAGCGAGAAGTTAATGTTGGTGGATGTCATTCAGAAACACGTTCAGGACTTACAACCACTGCGAGAGTTGGAGAAACTCTCATCTCTACCTCAGCAGTTGAGTGATCTTTCGAATAAGGTTTCAGAGCTTCAGCTTCAGTACCAGTAAAGCCAATCTTCTTCGATCGCACATCCTACACGGAGGATCTTACCCGCTCCACTCATCCGTCAGATTCACTTTGTACAGAGCGAGCTAGAGACCCCGCAGATTGATTAGCATGAGGATCAGTCTCATGCCAATCCAGGTCAGATCACCAGTGCTGGAGATATGGATGTGGAGCCGCAAACTACTCTCAACATCAACAGGATTTGGTATATTCCGATTCAGCAACTGAGTATACCGCATCATCAACAGCAGCCGTATAGTCAACCACAGCATGGACGTCCCCATTTCCAGCACCGGCAGAACTTCATGCATCACCAGTCTCCCCAGAATGTATATCAGAGACCACAATCATACCAGTATCCTGCTCACCATTCACAGACATATCCTTATCAACAGCCGCATCAATCTTCCTCCACACCGTAGAGATTCTCCTAGCCTTCCACCTCTCAGCAATACACGCCAAGGCAGGAGAGAGGAGCAAGCCAGGGCCACCTCACCGAATCTGAAATGAACTCACATGCCCAGGCACTAAATCAAATCATGGATATGCTGAGTACACTCTAGATTGCGTATAAGACCGAGATGGAGCAGGTTAACTGTCGTCTGGACGAGTTAACTGCACCAAAGACCACTCTTCCAGCCCAGCCTCAGATGAACCCGAACAACAAGAGGATGCATCCAGATCAGGTAGACAATAATACTGGTATGATCTCATTTCCTGAATTTTTATGTAACTTCATTCATCTCAGGAGCGGTAGATAACCACGAGCACCTGCTGGAGTAGAGGAGAGGGAACTAGAGTTGCAGGAGCAAATCCATGAGCAGCAAGATTCTGATGATGAGGAGGAAAACCAGCACGTTGATGAGGACCATCACAAAGATCCAAGACAAGGGAGTGATGCCGATACAGTTGACATGGACACTGGCAAATCAGACGATGATATCACGCCAGATAATGCAGATACTCCTGAAAAAGACATATCTTCCCCTGTTTTAGAGAGTTTTGTACATAATTCTGAAACTCTCGATGTACATGTTGATTCCAATATCAATAAAAAGTCTGATTTTCTCATTCCTAACATTGTTCCTTTTCCCGATGCTCTGTTTGGAAAAGGAAAGAAAAATATCAAAAAGATTGTTGTCACTACAGAGACCAAGCAATTACTGAAATATCACATCTTTTTGAAGATTCCACTTCACGATGCCTTGGATCATTTTCGTACACTCAAGAATCAGTTGAGGAACAAATGCACTACACGTAGGAAAAAGAGATCACGAGCTGAGAAGCATATATTGACCAAGACAACTTAGTGTGCGATTCGGAATAAGGTACCCAAGAAGAAGAAAGCTTCTGGAGCTCATTATGTCACTTGTCAGATTGAAGACGCTACATTTCAGCGTACTCTCTTAGATAATGGTTCCTCGATCAATTTACTTCCATCCTCTTTGCTTGATAAGCTCAAGCTAGGTCCTCTCTATAAATCACGAGCGATACTTCAGTTTGCAGATCGATCTGTGAAGAGACCTAGAGGTGTGCTGAGGAACATTAAAATGCCAAATGCAATGATGAATTGGATTAAGTTAACAAGAAAATAATCTACTTAGCCAAATTTAATTTTAATTTGAAATTAATCCAAATCAGCCAAGTGGGAATTTTTCTAAGAACCTAATCCAACAATGAATGCATATGTATTTTTTTAGAATTTTTGGATTTAAAACACACGCATGAAAAATGCAAACTTTTTGGGGTTTTTATGCAATTTTTCGTGCAAAATATATGCAAAAATTCTGAAAAATTTACTGAAGGTCAAATATGATGAAATTAATCTACACTAATGTATTTACTTAATGATTTTTTTATCAAATTTTTACTGAAAATTGAACGTCAATGGGTATTTAATTCCTAATTAATTCACGAAATCAAATTCTCCAGAGAATGAATTATCTCAAATAGATATTTTAATGAAGAAACCAGAAGAGTTGAAATTTCTCAAAAATATTATTCGTGGAATTAATTAAAAATCAATTATCTAAATCACCCTAAAATTTATTGTATTCACAAGACAACTCCTAATTGGATGAAACTTGGTAATAATTAAAGCCAACTTAAAGACCATCTATAATTTTTTTCGCAATTTTTGGAGTAAAAAATAAGGATGTGCAAATTTCAGAGCTTAAATGGGAAAAATATTACTCAATTTCAATCTCTGATTTTTAATAAAATGTAAAATCCTCATAAAAAATGTAAATGAATAGCCACAAGATAAATAATGAGTTGATCTACAACATGCTATTTTTGATGAGATAAAATGATGCTATTTGACTGTCCAAATTAACGCTCAAAGTAAGGGATCTTTTTGCAATACAGAAAATGAAATAAACAAGTAAAAACTGTGCTTAAGAGCACTTTTGAAACTAATAAAATATGCAGGAGTGATTGTGCAATATTTACATAATAATAAAAAAATAAAAATATGAGATGACCTCTTCTTTCTCACACACGAACGTGGGAGGGAGAGGCGGTTGGGCACACGCACCGCGACGCGCGTGGATGAGGGTGGCGGCTCATAGCACCGGCGAGATGGCGCGAGGGGACGGCGAGGTCGACGGCGGGGAAGCTCGGGGCGTGCACGCTTGGGCAGCGCTCGACGCTTGGCGACGAGCGGATGATGCTGGGCTGCCGTGTAGGGGCGATAGGGGGCTCTTGCGACGGCCATGCGCGGGAGGTGCGGCTGGGAGCTGAGGCCGGAGCGCCGCTCGTGGCTGGGGCAGAGGAGCAGGGGTCGCACACCTGGGCACAACTAGGAGGTTGCCGTGCGCAGTGGCGCGTGGCCAACTGGGGAGGAGCGCGAGCAGCGGGAGATGGCTGTGCTGGCTGAGGCGGGAAGGCGGTGTGGTGACTGTGGGCTGGTCGCGAGCGGCTGAGTCACCGAGCGGAGACGCGGCTGGGGGCGGAGGGTGGAGCGCCGCTCTGGCTGGGGGCGGCAGCATGGAGGCAGGGGGGCAGCGGCGCACGGCTGCTTCCTCCCTATTTCTTTTTTTTGTATTTTTTTTTGCAATTTTTTTTGTATTTTCTTTGTTTGAACAGTAGATAAAAAGTGAAATAAATGAAATGAAGTGGTGTGTGTTGGTGATTGTGATTGTGTTGTTGTTTCTGAAATGTTTGATCGAGATTGATGGTGGGGATATTTTGGTGATGAACAAGATGAAAAAAATTTTTTAGATAAAAATAATGTAGAAGAGAGAGATCGAGAAATTACCTGTGTTGTTCGTCTGATTATGGAGATGCGTCGTGCGGCTTCCGGTTGTGGCCTCGATCCGGTTCGACAAAAAATCGGAGAAGCTTTGCGATCTTGATGGGAAGTTCGCTACGCGGATATTAACCATGGATCTCGCCTGCAGGTCGTCGTCGCTCAACGTCTAAAGGGGAGCTGTCACCTCACGGATTGAACGGGGCTCGAACCTCTCTAACTCGTAGAATGGCGGATGAAGAAGAATGGAGAGGGAGATGAGAATATAAAGAGGAAGAGGGAGTTAGAGAAGAGATGGAGAGAGTGGAGAAGATGGTGGAGGAAGTGGAGAAGATGTGGCTTGGAGTGGGGGAAAAGAAAGGAGAAGAGGTAAAAGAGGATTAAAAGAAATAAAATAATAGAGTAATATAGTAGGCTACTTAAAATAATTAATATAATAATAATAAAATAATAATAAAATAAATTCGAAAATAAAGAAAATATGGGGTGACATGTGGCGGCTCCAGGAGTTGCCACATGTCGCTCCTAGAAAAATCAAAAATTAAATGTAAACAAAAATCAAAAAGAAATAATAAAAAGGATTAAATCAAAAAGTGGTCAACACGAAAGTTGCTCGTCTTGATGAGATCTACAACTTTTATGAAGGGCCAAAAATCAAAGGAAATCATCTGTACAAAAATGTATTTTTGGGTGGTACCTTATAGATATAAAATACCGCATGTTAACTTTTGTAATTTTTTTGTCATTTTTCAATAAGAGAAAAATCAATATAAAAATAGAGAAAATAATTATTATTTTTCACCCACTTTTACTTAGCACGAGTTATGTCCTCCTTTTTCTCTTTTGACGCTATGAGGACATAACACAAGCTAAGTATAGGGGGGTGCGTATATATTGTATATATTCTTTTGTCCATAACTCTTACTTTCATGTATTTTCTATATCTATAAAATCCATAAAAAGTGGGTAAGGGTTAATTTAAAATCCATTCATATATTTATTTATTACTTATAAAATCTTTGTAAATAAGTAAAATATGTCTAAAACTTGTATTTAAAATCTGTAATTAAAATATGAATTTAAAATTTGTATTTAAAAATTGTATAATACTTATTTAAAATCCTATTTATTAAAACATGTGTAAAAATCATTTAATCCTTGTAAAATCCTTTGTAGATAAAATCTGTAAAATACATTATATATTTAACTCAAATAATATATATCTTGTAAAATTCATGTACAAAAATTTGTTTATAAAAATCAAGAAATCCATAAAAAATACAAAGTCCTAAAAGTCATAAAAATTACAAATGCCTTAAAATCCATAAAAATCAGTAACATTCATAAAATATACTTCACAAAACATGGTTGCATTTGCATTCGCATTTTCTAGAATAGGTATGATTTCTAGAACTAATGATTGTGTCTAGTCTAAAGGATGGAGCTTGATTATGTCCTTTAACTTTCGTTGTAAGGAGCCTAGTTAGGATCTGGAATTTAGACTCTTCAGGTCTTTTTGACTTAAAATCATTGAGTTCCATAAGACCATATTCAGGAAATCAAGTCATATGTGCTTAAGTAGACCATTTGGTGTCATCCGTACAACTCTACACCAGTGAACCAATCTTGAACACATGCATTCTGCATTTAGCTCGACTCGCATGGAGTTACGAAGGGCAGTACATCTTGGTAGTACATTTCTATCCTTGTCTTTGTGGCATTAACATCTAAAGACGGGAGAGATTTGGGTTGCGATAGTTGGGATGACCCAGGGGTCTGCGCAAGGATTTGACCGAGCGAAAGAAAATATTCGGATGAGGGAAGGATCTGCTGACACAATTTTTCTAAGACCTCAAAAAAGAGACGGAATAAAAAGATGCTATATACGTCGAGGCACAAAAAGATGAATGCAGTGTAAGCAAATTACAAAGTCAAATCAAATAAGAAGCCACCAAATACAAATACGATAACAATGGTCCAAGCTTCCACATAAAATGCATGCACATCTTAGTGGAGACTTAGCTACACCGGTTGAGCTTCACAAGGAGATGCGTCTACACTGGTCGCACTCCACTTCTTTTCTCATTCTTCTACTTTCTCTCTATACTCGATTGTGGACATAGCACGAACTGACCTCATAAGGGAATACCTCCCTCCCCGAGGAAAGAGTATCTGGATGAGGAAGCCATAGAAGTGTATAGCCGAGATGGATGGTTTCTTCGTTTCTTTAAACAGGAAGAGCTAAATCAATTCATACACTGTATAAATTGACTTCAAGGATGATAGAGTTTGCGATATGAATAAGTGGGTCTGAACTAGCTGATGAAGTGATCTTGAATAAGCATTTGGGGAACTTGAGGACTGTTGAGGATAAAATCCTAATCCTAGTTAAGGCTCCGACAAAATGCTTGTTTCAAGCCCGATCGAGCTCTGTCCTTTGTTTGTTCTCATGAATTGGTTTAGGAAAATAAATTCATTCTAACTTTCTTTCTTTTTCACTTACTTTTTCAAATAAGTGTTTGCTAAGGGACTAGCAAAGTTTAAGTATAGGGGGTTGATGAATCCATGATTCATTAAATTTTCTATCACATTTTGTCTTAAAACCCTTAACAAATGCATGTAAATATTCATTAATTCCCATCTTTTATAAAAACTTCATTCATGAATAAATATTCACTTTTAAGCATCAAAATCATGTAAATAAATAAAGAACAAAGAAAAGAAAATAAGGCAGATTGGAAATATGTATATATGTACAATATGACTTATAAATATAAATATAACTGCAAGGTATATTTATAGCCTAACTTCGAGACCAAGTCAGCATGGATTCATCGACAAACCAATAAGTACGGGGAGATAAGAAAAGAAAACCATAAAAATAAATTAAGACACACTTCATATACTTCTCACTATTTAACAAATAAATACAAAATTTCAATAATTTTTAATTAATTCACATGTACATATTTTTCACCAAACTCTTTTACTAATTATTTCTAAAAATGTGAATAAAAATATAAAAATAAGTTAAAAATATTACCCTGTATATATGCTATCCTACTTTTAAATTGTCAAATTCTAAACTTCCGAACATCATAACTTCTTCATACGAACTCCAATTTCACTCTATTCACCTTTAAAGTTCATAAAATAATATTCTCTAATTAATAGAGGTTGTTTCATTGAATTTGGAGTCCTTTTGCAAAAAGTCAGTTTTGGGACCAAATGACAACGGGGTTTCTGGGCTATTTATTTTATGTAGAACACATTATTTATACTTTTATAAATTTTATAATTTTTAATTATTTTCATGATATTGTATTTTCACCCATATTTATTTCAGAATTTTTGGAGCTTATTTATTATTTTAATAAATCCAAAACACTAAATTATAGATGAAAATGAACTAGATAACATATACCTATATTTATAAATATATGTAAATTATTTATTAAAATCCCTAAAAATTCACACAACCCTTATTTATTATTCTAACAATTAAGAAAATATAAAATTAATATTTAATTATTTATTTATTAAATTAAAAATTCAAAACCTATTTATCTTTACATAATAATTAATATAATATTTATATTTCAAATAATATTTATTATTTATAAAAAATAATTATTCTATAATTTAGCTAATTAAATTATTTACATTTCTTGTTTTTACACTTAAATAAAATAACGTTATTTAATATCTATTATATAATTTATAAGAAAATTAACACATCATGCCTACGAGGTGCTGACACTTGTCAACACCTGGTGCTTCTTCTCCAAGAAGCCGGTGCTGGAGTTTGTTCCACCCAGGCTTCTTCACCTATTTTTCTCAAGCGCATTATAAATTCTTTCGACGATTCAAACCCTTGGACCTCATCCCCTAACAACCTTCTTCATCGCTAACCCTCCGATTTAACTTGGAGATCACAAAATTCTTCTATAAATACTTCCAAAGTTGGCATATCCGAACTAACTCTCCTTAACCAACTGAAACACCCAGTTCCAGCGCCCGAACCTCAACCATCACCTCTCGATTCCGGTTATCCTAGGAGGTGACAGCTCCACTTCGTCGGCTCGCGTGGAAGAAGGGAGATCGGAGGAGGTTCCAAGGAGACCGCTCCGCCTTGCATCGCCGCCTTGCACACGTCCAACTCCGACGAAGATCGGCTATCGAGCAACCATCTGAGGTAATACACCTCTACATTCCTAGATCTAACATCCACCTTTGTCGAATTTTATCTCGATCCTCGTGCCATAATTAGTGTGGTTTATAACGTGTTTAGTCAGCTTAATCTTTCATCTCAGACGCCCTACTTTTGATTTGTATTATTTCATTTAGAAATCAAATCAAATTTTATTTTCATTTCTCGAGTATTTTGCACGCAAATTTCATCTATTCTGGAAATAAGTATTTGAGCTTGCAAAACTATAATCCATTGGCCAATTTCTTGCGAATCGAGCACGCACACATCTTATTTGCAGGTTGTTCTTCGATTTGGAGTAATTTCAATGCGTCGGGAGCCTTTAATTGTCACGCAAATCATCATCCAAGAATCCACAACAACCTCACTCTAGGAACAGAGCAGCGAGAACGTCCAACTTCGTCGATCTTTTGCCGCCGCTCTAAGCCATCGCCGCTTGACGACCACCGCGGGCGAGTTCGAGGGTTAGAGGAGCTAACTCTCTGGCCTCGTTGGAGACCCCAGTTCGTTGCCAGTTGCCCGTGATAAATCGGAGAAGGATCACCTGTGTCAACAACCCAAGTACAACCAAGAACACTCGGGCCACAGGCTTACGACATGTGGCATGCATTGGACACTCCAGATCTTGCCTCACGATATAATCCAGACCGTCCAGATGAAGCGGTAGAAATTTTGCACAAAGAGCCCCGAGGACTTCCAGCATTTCCAGAGTGCTCCAATGTTTTCCAGAATTTACATTTAGGTCCCCGTGTAGGGACCTAAATGTAAACTTTCATATTTTCATTTCAGAACAGTCCCTGTCTGAGGAACAACTTACAAAACTTTTATTTCTTTTTCTTGTGTTTATACCCTTGTATTGTAAAGCTACTTTGGACACGGTTTTGACACTATTTTCCGTAGATTTTTTTAGGATAGTTACACAACTACCCCAGCAAGGTTTTCAGTAATTTTTGTGTATTTTCGACGTGTTTTCATCGTGTTTTGATTTGTTTTATGTTGACTCCATTTTGATTTGTTTTTGTGTGTTCTTCGAGCCCGTTGCTCGTTCACTTCACCTACTATATAATAACATATAAATTTCACCTATATTTCACCTATTATATAGTAGGAAAATTGTGTGAAAAATATCACTTTGAAAATTAAATAAAAATTGGAAAAATATAAAATCAAATAAAAAAATTAAAAATCAAAACTCAATAAAAATTATCGCTTTTCCTTGATCGCTTTAAGAAGAGATAATTGGAAAAATATAAGATCAAATAAAAAAATTAAAAATCAAAACTCCATAAAAATTATCGCTTTTCCTTAATCGCTTTAAGAAGAGATAAAATAATCACAAAATGTATTTTCTCTAAAAAAATTCAAACTATACTATTCCGCCTCCTTATGTTCGACCCAGGCACACTTACCCGGTAAAATAAATAGTTTAAGGTTTTTCTTAAAAACCGATCTTTGTTTGATCAATTAGGATCTCTTTGCAGTTTTCTACACCAACAACCTTTTCTTTTAAAACCACAATCCGATCTGAGCGTCGCATCAGTCATCCACATGTACAGTCTGATGTGGGCACATATTTTGTTGTAAATAAGAACATTATTTCACTTTTTGATTTTGATTCTGCACATATTCTTTTTCCTGATGCAATGAGAAAATCCAAAAAATAAATAAAAATTTAAAACTACCTTGTTGGACCTTGATGTGGTGGAAACCATTCAGAATCATGTTCTTGAAATGCCTCTTCTCAAAGCCATCAAGTACGTGCCTAACATCAAGAATGGTTTGGAAGAGGCATGTACATCAAAGAGATAGCCATGCAAAGCTCGGGAAAGAAACATGAAGCACATTCTCATCGTGTCTATAGTAAATACAATCAACAATCTCCCAACAAAGAAGAAGGACATGGGAGCTCCTCTAGTCAGATGTCAGATGTTTGACTAAGAGTTTCAATGAACTCTACTTGATAGTGGATCATCAATCAACCTGTTGCCCACGTCACTACTCAAGGAAATTGGGTTAGGACCGCTTAATTCTACTATAATGATTCTACAGTTCATAGACACATCCACTAATTGGCCTCGAGGAATACTTGAGGATGTTGTCGTGACCATTTAGGGAATGCAGTTACCTACGGACTTCATAGTTCTGGACATGAACACTTCAATCCCACTTCTACATACCCCGATAATCCTCGGATGGATGTTCCTTCGAATGGCTGAGGAAGTTGTAAACTATGGCACCAGACAGATAACATTTCATTCATATAGTGATAATGTGCCCATTGAGATGATCCAAATGCCTAAACCTTTAGCATCTGCATCGTATGAGAATGAGCCAACGGAGCAGCAAAAAGAAGTATGTGAATTTTTGTCCAAGATCCACATATGAATCTATTCATGGATGACATTGAAACCCAAGCATTCTTCTCCACAAAGGAAGGGTTGGACAACATAGTAGAGTTCCCATATGTCCTTGACTATGAGATCCTTGTTGACTTGCTTGATGAATACATTCATGGCCACCTGTCCTTGGCAGAGCATGAGGACATCATTGAAAATTTATGCGGACAAGATTCAATCATTAAAGAATTTTGTGCAACACTACACTTAGAGCCTATAGTACCAATGGTGGACACACTACAGATGAAAGACCCAATACCATCACCCTGTACAGTAGATGAAGTCGCCACTGAGATGAACCAATCCCCACCTGAGCTGAAACCTCTTCCAACAAACATGAAGTATGCTTTTCTTATGGGTTCATCGAACATGTTCCCCATAATCATCAATTCGCAGCTAACCGAGGAATAAGAATCTCGGCTGCTTGAGGTTCTAGAACCTCAAGGCCATAGGCTGGAAAATTTCAGATCTCCATGATATAAATCACTCTCTATGCTCGCATCACATATACCCTGAAGAAGACAGCAAACCTTCTCGCGAATTTCAATGCAGATTAAATCCAAACCTACCACAGGTCGTGATGAATGAGATAACGAAATGGTGTCACGCGGGATTCATATATCCCATCTCCGACTCAAAATGGGTGAGTCCCATGCATGTTGTACCTAATAAGTCAGGGATCACCATGATCAAGAATGGCATAGGAGAAGAAATCGCAACCATAGTTCCAACATCATGGTGCATATGTTTGGATTATCGATGTCTGAATTTAGAGATCAAGAAAGATTATTTCCCACTTCCCTTCATCGACCAGATAGTCGAAATGCTGGCGGGGAAGGAATATTTATGTTTCTTGGATGGATACTCTGGTTACAATCAAGTCGCCATTACTTCTAAAGATCAAGAGAAGACAACCTTCACTTGTCCGTTTGGGATCTATGCCTTTCGCAGAATGTCGTTCGGATTATGCAATGCTCCAATGGCATTCCAACAATGTAGTTGGCAACATTTGTAGATATAGTTGGAAGTTTTCTTGATGTCTTCATGGACGATTTCTCGGTCTACGGAGATAGCTTTGATTAGTGTTTATCTTATCTAGACCGAATTCTGAAAAAATTTGTGAAGTGAACCTTGTGCTCTCGTGGGAGAAGAGCCATTTTATGGTGACAGAAGGTATTGTGCTTGGCCATGTCATCGTAATGTGTGGCATGGAGGTAGATCCTGCAAAGGTGGGAGTGATTTCAAAGCTAGAGAGACCTACAAATTTGAAGCAGGTCAAATCATTTTAAGGTTACGTCAGTTTCTACCGATGATTCATCAATATTTCAACAAAATCGCTCGACCCCTGACTGAGCTTCTACGAAAGGAGGTAGATTTTATTATCGATGACTGAGTCCTCCAGGCCTTTACACAGTTGAATGAAATAATCACTCAGGGCATTATCCTTCAACTACCAGATTGGTTTCTACCATTTGAGATCATGACAAATGCTTCTGATTATGCTATTGGGGCAGTTTTAGGAAAAAGGAGAGATCATATTCCATTTGCTATTCACTATGCTTGCAGAACTTTCAAAGAAGCTCAAAGAAACTACACTATCATTGAAAAAGAGCTACTGGCAGTGGTATATGCCCTGGAGAAATTCAGATCCCACCAGCTTGGATCCAAGGTTATAGTGTATACAGCTTTGGCCATCAAGTATCTACAATCCAAGAAGGATGTCAAACCATGATTAATCAAATGGATCCTTCTTCTCCAAGAATTTGACCTTGAAATTTGTGATAAACCTGGAGTCAAAAATGTGGTGGCTTACCACTTATCAAGATTTCTAGGCACTCCTAAGTAGAGCCTATTGTCGATCTCAGAGACTTAATCAGACGAAGCCATCTTGTCAGTCACCTCGCTCCCTTGGTTCATTGATATTGTGAACTTTCGGTCATCCAAGAAAACTCCATAAGATTGGCATAAGCTGAAAAGAGACAAGTTCTTGACTGATATCATTTTCTACGACTTGGACGATCCATATCTCTTCCGAGAAGGGGTATACTACATCTGGAGATGATGCATTCCCAAGGAGGAAGTCCATAGTGTCCACGAGTATTGCCACTCCCAAGAATCAGGAGGACAGTACTCTGGAAGAAGAATGATGGTGAAAGTTTTACAATGCGGCTGTTGGTCTTCAACTCTATTCAAGGATGCAGAAGACTTTGTCAAGCATTGCATTGACTGTCAGAGACTGGGCGGCGAGATACAATTCATCTGAAATACATTCAGATTTCAGACATGTTTGACGTATGAGGCATAGACTTCATGAGCTCGTTCCCTAATACCAGGTATTTAAGTATATTCTACTCATTGTTGATTATGTAAGTCATTGTGTGGAGGCTATCCCAACCCGTACTGTTGATAGTAATACCGTCTACCGATTTCGAAAAGATCACATCATTGCAAGGTTCGGGATCCTCAAAATATTTATATTTAATGGGGGTAGCCACTTCATCAACAGAGAGGTGAAGAAGCTAACATAGGAATTCTACATAGAACATCGTGTTACCTCTCCGAACCACCCACATTCCAATGAACTGGCTGAATGTTCAAATAGGGAGATAAAGACAATTTTATAGAAGCTACCAAGTGGTCGCTGCCATCTGCAGCGAGGAGAGCAAGCGAAGGAGGTGTATCCACTCCACCGCCGGAACTCCTCCGGCTGGTCTGCTCCCCAAAGCGCACAGGCTCGGTTGAGCACCTTTTCCATCATTCCTAGGTAATCTTGCAATGTAGAATTCATTTTTCAACACTAGTTGTAGTGTAATCGAGCGGGTAATGCTTAAATCAAAATCCCCCAATTCCTTGAGCTCAGCCTCTAGGTCAAAATCACAATATTCCGACCGTCAACTCGCCTCGATTTTCACATCATGTCACTTCTCCTCACCTTCTCCATTGGATACCTAATTCATCCTACCCAGATCCATCATAAATCTAGGACTCGGAGCTCCCTCCACTGCCCATCGCTGGAGCGCCCCCCCCCCCAAATTCCATCTGCCTGTCATTAGAGAAAACCCTTGGTCAAGGAGATATCCCTTGCTTTTGGGAGTCTTTTGGTGCTAACTTCTAGGAGTGACATCGCTTCTGGGACTTCAATGGCAACCTGGAGCAACTCAAGGAGGTTAAACCTCGTCGGAGCATCTCACGCCCTCCCGTCCCCCACGTACCCTACAGTTGCATGCGGAAGAAGCCTAACTAGATGGATTTGCTGGAGAAATAATAGAGCATTGGAGCCCAGAGAAACGAGAGATCGAAGTTCGCCGATGAAGTGTTCTTGATAGTTCTTGCAGTGCCCTTCCTCGTCGTTCCGATCAAGAACATCCTTCCAAATCTATTCTGGACCATTAATTATGCACAAAGGGGTACGCGAAGAAAGTCGCACAATCAGACATGTGGTGATCCAAGACGGCTGGATTTTAGGTGCATAAGTGGCTAAATTGCATATCCTCCCTCTTCCTTTTTGTAATTAGTAAATGGTCCTATAAATATTTTATGCAATTTAAAGATTTTTGCAATTTAGTCCCTACTAGAGTCACGTGCATATGCACGTTTTATCTTGTACAAAATTCATGGTCATAGGTTATTGTAATCGACTTTTAATATATAAAATTTATATATCTATGTTAAATTTTGGGTAAAAATATATTGGGATCCTCGCCTTTGTTTTTATTTGCAATTATACCCCTACTAGACTACATATTTTTGTGAGTCATGCTCTATGAAGAGGGAAGGTTTGTTCTGTATTGTATTGAAGGATATCGAGAGATCCTCAAGCGCATCACGGAAGCGTGAGCGTTGTATCGGATACGACGAAGAACGACTAGTCGTACTAGTTGTTCGGTGCAGCGGAATTTAAAAATTTTATTCGATGAAACCACATGATCCAAGAACCATTCTCGGATCGTTTCATCTATAACCACAACAAGTATAATGCAATACCTCTTGAAACGTGGTTGATCGAGTCTCTAAGAGAAGAGACCTCCTGTCTCAAGTCCGATCGTCGGAGAGATCGCTTGCGAGCGCGGGGATGAACCGCGGTGTCCTCGCAATCCAAGAAGTTGATCCAAGAACGGTTGCTCCTGATCTCGTCGCATGAGATCAAACGTCTCCTTCACGGGAGAAGCACTCAAAGTAGACGGAGAACCGCAGAGCGTCGAAGCGGTAGCACGAGGGTGCGGGCGTCGACGTTTCTCTCCACCAATGTGGACGGCCACCAAGGAGAAGGGGGAGAGAGGGCTGTCGAGTATGAGAAAGAGAGAGAGAGTTTTGCTACAATAGCATGTGTAAAGAGAGAGCCAAGTGTGCCTCTCTATTTATAGGGTTTTGGGATCCATGGATCTCAATCCATGTGTCACATAAAATCAATGGTTGAGATTGATTTATGTCAATCCAATGGTCAAGATTGTTGTTGGTAAAAACCAACAACTTGTGATTTAATTTGATAAAAAATATTTGATAAATCAAATAAATATTAATACCAAATCTAAATCAATCAAATAAGGAGAGAGAAAGCAAAGGAGATGCTCTCCTTATTTGGAAGAGGGGACGGCCACCAATTTCCCAAGGGAATTGCGTGCCGCCCCCCTCATTCCTAATGAGGAGTGCAATCTCATGATTCCCATGAGATTGCACATCTCCTTAATTTTCTATCTACTTAATTTCCAACAACAATTTGTTGGTATTTTAATTCACCAAAATAATTCTCAATTAATTTTGGGAATATTGCAATCTTGACATTGGAATATTGTGAATCATATTCACAACCCAAAACAAAATGTAATTTACATTTTCAATTAATTAGACAATCTGTATCCAATACACATTAATAATTAATCTATTAATATAAATTATATTTAACTCTCTCTAATACATTATAAATCACATTTATAATATATTATGAATAATTGGATATTGCTATCCACATTATTCTTATCCATAATAATTAAACCACATTTAATTATATTGGATAATATCTCATACATCATGATAATTAAATCACATTTAATTATCAACTTCTCTTTGCTTAGATCTCATGGAATTGTTCTTAAACCATTTAAGAACAATGCTATTTCTCCTCAGATACTTGGAGATAAGGACAGGGCGACTGTATTGTTCCACGTATAGTGACTTGGATATTGAGATCACATCTCAAATCCAGATCCCATGGACCTCTCATAGATGCTTGATTAAATGAAGACCGTATACCTAATCTTCTCATTGCATCTGAATCTCATTCAAATCAATGTCCAGTAAATGGACTAAGATTAGGTCACTTCTCTGATGAGAGGAGTCACTAAAATCCAGACCTGTTTCATCACTCCCTCGGAATGGAAGCGTCATGGTTATACAATCGTTTATGATCAAATCACCCTTTAGGTATTCCCAATACCTACACATCCTGCATACTGGAAGACTCATGATCATCATGAAGATAAAGATCACTTTTACACTGTCATCTTCATAGTCTGATCATTAAGTTCCTCAATCTTGGTCCTTCGGATATGGTACAGATCACATGCTTTCACAAAGCATATATCTTACCTTCAAATTCATATCATGCTTCTAAAGCATAATGACCATGCATGGATTTTGGTCAATCCCAATACCTCATGAGTGAGCTCATGTCTCCCGGTTCACAAGTGAACCTGTATGATCCCTTTGAGAGATCATATTACTCATATGCCCTTACATGCACACCAGCTCGCCGGTGTATAGACCTTGATTAGGTCATCAACCTATTGGTCTGCCAAATGTACATGCTCAGACATATACTAATATATCTGTCTCTGGTCAGAGGATGTTTGCCTGTGATGTGACAGTATTCATCACAGGTCTTTGGTTATCTCGATCTCGTTAAGTCAACTCATTGACTCAACTAATCTGATACCTCTGAATCAATATTCCTATGCAGAGGACCTGCATCAAGAGGTCGATCAGATATCAGTCTACTGAGATGGGATTGCCATCTCCCACTCAGACTGGAGATCACTACTTGTTAATCATTGATGATGCTTGATGAGTCCTCTATCTAACTCCTTAGATATTCATCCAAGCATCGGCCTCTATGATTCAATCATTGAATCAACAGTTGTATGATTATCAAGTTGGCCATGGTACATGACCCTTATTGTACAGAGGGACCTTATAGTGCATTCATTCATTCAATATCAAAAAGGGAGTGAAACAAAATCAATAACTTTTATTGATAAATCATCTATTACAATAACATTTATTGTAGGAATGGTTCGCCTCGGGCTCACATTGCTAACAATCTCCCACTAGCCCTCAGAACCATTCAGGAACAAGCCTTAAAACCATACTCATTACATGCTGGTCAAAAACCTTCTGTGTCAGAGGTTTGGTAAGAGGATCAGCAACGTTGTCGGCGGAGGCCACCTTGGTGATGATGATGTCACCACGCTTTTGAATCTCCCGAATGATGTGGTATTTCCTTTCTACGTGCTTGCTCTTCTGATGCCATCTGGGTTCCTTCGCCTGGGCAATGGCTCCCGTGTTATCATAGAGTAGCGGGATGGGGGTATCAGAGGAAACTACGCCAAGCTCCTGGACGAACTTGCGCAACCACACCGCCTCCTTTGCAGCATCCGATGCGGTAATATATTCGGCTTCTGTTGTTGAATCTGCCGTAATGTCCTTCTTCTTGCTTCTCCAGCTCACAGCACCACCGTTCAACAGGAACACAAACCCTTATGTCGACTTTCGATCATCAATATCCGATTGGAAGTCAGAATCTGTATATCCCAAGACTTGGAGATCTCCATCTCCATAGACCAAGATGTAATCTTGAGTCCGTCTTAGATATTTGAATATGTTCTTTACTGCATTCCAGTGTTGTTCTCCATAGCAGGATTGGTAACGACTTACCACTCCCACTGCATGGCAGATATCTGGCCTAGTACACATCATGGCAGACATTAAGCTTCCTACGGCTGATGCATAAGGACATCCAGCCATGGCCTTCTTTTCCTCAACAGTTTGAGGAGCCATTCCTTTATACAGGTGGATACCATGTCTCAAGGGTAGGAATCCTTTCTTGGAACTATCCATACGGAATCGTTCAAGAATCTTCTTAATGTATCCTTGTTGTGACAATCCCAATATCCTCTTCTCTTGGTTTATGAACAGCTTCAGACCCAAGATGTAAGAGGCTTCTCCAAGATCTTTCATCTCAAAGGTATGGGACAGCCAAATTTTCACATTGGTCATCATCCCTATATCATTCCCAATGATAAGGATGTCATCTACATAAAGCATGATGAACACAATGGCGCTCCCACTAAGCCTCTTGTACACACAAGGTTCATCAGGATTCTGCACAAAATCATAACTCTTTATGGTTTCGTCAAATCTGATGTTCCAGCTACGAGAAGCTTGCTTGAGCCCATAGATGGATTTCTTCAGCTTGCATACTTTGCCATCCTCAGTCATGAAGCCCTGGGGCTGCTCCATGTAGATATCCTCCTCGAGGTATCCATTGAGGAAAGCCGTCTTGACGTCCATCTGCCAGATGTCGTAGTCAAGATATGCAGCTATAGCTAGCAATGCCCTGATGGATTTAAGCATAGCCACAGGAGAGAATGTCTCATCCTAGTCGATGCCTTCTCTCTGTGTGTAGCCCTTGGCTATGAGCCGTGCCTTGAAAGTCTCTACTTTCCCATCAGGTCCCCTCTTTCTCTTGAAGATCCATTTGCACCAAATGGGTTTTACCCCTTTAGGTGGATCCTCTAGGGTCCATACACCATTCTTATGCATGGAGTCAATTTCTGACTTCATTGCTAGCATCCATCTATCCATGTCATGATCCGCGAGTGCTTCATCAAATGAAGTAGGATCACTGTCAGTTTCACCTGACACATGGAATCCATACCTTTCTGGTGGTGCAACCACCCTCGAACTCCTTCGAAGAGGTATGGGTGTATCATCTTTATTTACTTCTTCAGTTTCTGGTTCAGGAAGCTCAGAATCCTCAGGAGATTCAATGAGTTCCTTTACTTCATATTTATCTTGACCCTTAAGGAAATCATTCTCCAGAAATTTCACATCTCTAGAAACAAAAACCTTCTGAGTCTCAGGGTCATAGAGTTGGTATCCAATACCATCTCTAACATACCCTATGAAGTAACACTCACGAGAGCGAGATTCTAGCTTGATTGCATCCACATTCTTTGCATGGACCAAGCAACCCCAAACCCTCAAGTGATTAACACTAGGTTTGGTTCCATACCAGAGCTCATGAGGAGTCTTAGGTACAGATTTGCTAGGAATCTTATTCAGGATATATATTGCAGTCTCTACTGCATATCCCCAGAAACTAAGTGGTAAATGTGCTTTGATCATCATTGAACGAACCATATCCATGATGGTTTTGTTGCATCTTTCAGCAACACCATTAAGTTGGGGAGTTCCAGGAGGAGTGAGATTGGAAATAATTCCATTCTCTTTAAGGTATTCCTTAAATTCATCTGATAGGTACTCGCCACCTCGATCAGATCGAATTCGTTTAATCTTCCTATCGGTTTGGTTCTCAACCAAAGCCTTGAATTCTTTGAACTTTTCATAGGTTTCAGACTTATGACGTAATAGGATGATAAACCCGTATCGCGAATGGTCATCAATAAACGTCAAATAATATCGATATCCATTTCGGGTCGCGGTACTGAAGGGACCGCATACATCAGTATGTATTAGGTCAATAATACCTTCACATCTTGTAACATTGTTACGAAAAGGCATCCTGGTCATTTTTCCTTGAATGCAATTCTTGCAAGTAGGCAAAGGTTGAACCTGTAGAAAGTCTAAAGGTCCATCCTTAATTAATCTATTGATCTTATCAACAGACAAATGACCAAGCCTTTGATGCCAAATCTCATTTGAGAGATTTTCATTCTCCCTGGATCTTTTAGGGTTTTTATTAGTGCTTGTAACATTCATAACACATTTATCAATGCACAATTCATAGAGTCCTCCAGAAGTCAAAATACCATCTGCAATATATTTATCATAACGGTTTATGACTAATTTATTACAGAACAGGAATGAATACCCACTTCTAACTAACTTAGATACAGATATTAGATTCCTTCTGACTTCAGGTACATAAAGACACTCTTTAAGTACTAGGACTCTACCACTAGATAATGATAGTCGACAAGTCCCGACGGCGACTGCTGCAACACTTGCATTAGATCCCATCTGGATGACTATCTCCCCTTCTTCAAGCTTTCTAGTTTCCTGAAACTAATGCAACAAATTGCATACATGAACAGAAGCACCAGAATCAACAACCCAACTTCCTTCTCGTCCGACGAGAAAGCTGGTTTCAATGATAAATGTAGATTTCATACCTGCTGGGGCTTTACCTTTGTCGATCGACTTCAGGTAATCCGGGCAATTGCGCCTCCAGTGCCCCGGCTTCTTGCAGTGGTGACAGACGTCGGTTTTCTTCGACGCCATTAAAGTGGATGCATTGGAAGATGAGGCAACACTTTGTCCCTTCTTCTTTCTCTTCTGGGCCGGGCTCTTCCGAGAACCTTGCTTCCGACCGCGCTTCCCTTTGACCTGTGCAACCATTGCAGTGCCAGTGGGACCATCTTTCTTCATTACGTCTTCTGCAGACTTTAATGCAGCAAGAAGCCCAGCATTTGTCAGTTCCAGCTTATTCATGTGGAATGACACCACAAAGTTATTGAAAGATTTGGGCAATGACAGCAGAATGAAATCAGATTGCATGTCTGCATCCATCGTCGCCCCCAGAGTCTCAAGCTCCGACCAGTACCCAAACATTTTGAGTACATGCTCGCGGACCGAGGTCCCTTCCTGCATCTTGCAGCGAACGAGTTCTTTCATAACATTGTACCGCTGGGTGCGGTTAATGTCACCAAACATATCCTTTAGATTCTGCATGATATCCTGGCAAGTACTCATCTCCACATGTTGCTTCTGAAGAACATTGGAGAGAGAACCCAAGATATAGCACCTAGCCAAGACATGATCTTCATCATACTTGCCATTATATGCTTTGTCTTCCTTAGATTTAGGGTTTTCACGTTTGTTTTCAGAGAGCACATAACTGATGCGCTCTGCCGAAAGCACAAGCTCCAAATTACGGATCCAATCCGAGTAATTTGGTCCGGTCAATTGGTTGACCTCCAGAAGCCTGCTCAGTGGGTTCATGGCCTTCATTTTCTGAAATTGAGAATGCACTGTATTAGAACATATAATCATATATTCAATTTAATTTTATTTGATTAAGGCATTTTTAAATCAAATTAGTCTTGCTATGTCAACTATGAAAGTTTTATTCCCTTATTCACTTTCAAAGTAGGAGATATACTTACCGATATATCTCAAGCAAGAACTGGGATCTCCTCTTTATCTTTGTTACATCCCAATAATATGAGAAACTGTAACTCCAATAAAGAGAAGCGGGAACACATTCCGCCTTGCAAGTCCAACTTGCATTCCCAATTCGGTCTTTAATACCCAGGCCCACCACCCCTAAGGTGATGTTGACCTGTCATTAATTGAACCAACCGTCAACAGGATTAGAACTCGCTATACGCAATCCAATATCGCCCCAATAATATGAGGATCCGATATTGGGGTCACTACGCATACGGCCTTACTCTTTCGAGAAGCAAAGAGTCTGATCCAGATGCGCTTGTATATAGGAGCTGTCACTACATACAGGCGTCTCCTATATACAATCCCTGGCGACAGAAACCCTTCGCCTTGACGGGAGACCATGGATGTCACTTATGTGATCCTCCACCTCTTATTCAAATTTAATTAATTACTATGAATCACATTCATATAATTAATTCTTCCAAGGGAATTATTAACTCTAATCATATTAGAGTATTCTCAATTGGATATAATTAACTTAATCATATTAAATTAATTATCAATCCAATTTAATCAATCAAACTTAATTTTATGCTTGAATATATATATGATATTAATCTCAAAGTACGTATTAATTCGTATTTTATTAATTAGAAAAATACATCATAATCCCTCGGACATTATCCCGGCCCTACCCGCTGTCATGGCCAGTACCGACGGGAGTGGGGCGGACCACATACGTTGCAACCCGCTGACCAGCGATCCCCGACTAGACACCATATCAACCTCGGGAAAGGATAATGCCAAATTGATTATTTTGTACTTGAGATGATCATCGGTTCTTCAACCGAAATTATACCATATAGTAATCAAAACTATTTTGATTTTAAGGAAATTTGCTAGGCAAATTCCCAAGTCCTATTCAAGCAAGAAGTTTGATGATTGTAATTCCAATTAAGGTTTAGATCAAATCTAATCAACTAATTGGTTGGGACCAAGTCAATTAGGCAAATAATCATGTTTCAATATTTCACAAATATTTTTCAAGATTATTTCACGAAATTAACAATTAATTTCACTAATTGACAATCACTTGGTTCTAGATTAGGAAAGCAATTTCAGCAGTGACCCCTACTTACTAAAATTGGCATATCTCAATCATATTAAATCCAAATTAGGAAAAGTCAATTTCTAAAGTTTGCTAATTTGATTTAGGACAGAATCTAATGATGTTTCACGCATTTCTAGGCAAGTCTAAACAGTAATTAATATTTTAATCACGTTCTGATTCACAGTTCCCGCAACAGTAATTACATGTTCATTAAAACGACCATATCTCGAGCATACGAAATCCGATTTACGCAAACTCAGATCCTATGGTTTCCTTATTTAATTGGGAACATAATACAAGTATAAAATTCGTGTTTAAACAATTTAAACAGTGCCGAATTTATTTACTAAACAGATCTGCGAAATCAAATGCGATGAAAACTTTCGCGACCTTAGCGAACCCAAGTCTTCCTTGGTTAACGAATCACTATTTGAAAACGTCGACCTAAGGCTCTGATACCACTTTAAGGATATTGAGAGATCCTCAAGCGCATCACGGAAGCGTGAGCGTCGTATCGGATACGACGAAGAACGACTAGTCGTACTAGTTGTTCGGTGCAGCGGAATTTAAAAATTTTATTCGATGAAACCACATGATCCAAGAACCATTCTCGGATCGTTTCATCTATAACCACAACAAGTATAATGCAATACCTCTTGAAGCGTGGTTGATCGAGTCTCTAAGAGAAGAGACCTCCTGTATCAAGTCCGATCGTCAGAGAGATCGCTTGCGAGCGCGGGGATGAACCGCGGTGTCCTCGCAATCCAAGAAGTTGATCCAAGCACGGTTGCTCCTGATCTCGTCGCACGAGATCAAACATCTCCTTCACGGGTGAAGCACTCGAAGTAGACGGAGAACCGCAGAGCGTCAAAGCAGTAGCACGAGGGCGCGGGCGTCGACGTTTCTCTCCACCAAGGTGGACGGCCACCAAGGAGAAGGGGGAGAGAGGGCTGTCGAGTATGAGAAAGAGAGAGAGAGTTTTGCTACAATAGCATGTGTAAAGAGAGAGCCAAGTGTGCCTCTCTATTTAAAGGGTTTTGGGATCCATGGATCTCAATCCATGTGTCACATAAAATCAATGGTTGAGATTGATTTATGTCAATCCAATGGTCAAGATTGTTGTTGGTAAAAACCAACAACTTGTGATTTATTTTGATAAAAATATATTTGATAAATCAAATAAATATTAATACCAAATCTAAATCAATCAAATAAGGAGAGAGAAAGCAAAGGAGATGCTCTCCTTATTTGGAAGAGGGGACGGCCACCAATTTCCCAAGGGAATTGAGTGCCGCCCCCCTCATTCCTAATGAGGAGTGCAATCTCATGATTCCCATGAGATTGCACATCTCCTTAATTTTCTATCTAGTTAATTTCCAACAAAAATTTGTTGGTATTTTAATTCACCAAAATAATTCTCAATTAATTTTGGGAATATTGCAATCTTGACATTGGAATATTGTAAATCATATTCACAACCCAAAACAAAATGTAATTTACATTTTCAATTAATTAGACAATGTGTATCCAATACACATTAATAATTAATCTACTAATATAAATTATATTTAACTCTCTCTAATACATTATAAATCACATTTATAATATATTATGAATAATTGGATATTGCTATCCACATTATTCTTATCCATAATAATTAAACCACATTTAATTATATTGGATAATATCTCATACATCATGATAATTAAATCACATTTAATTATCAACTTCTCTTTGCTTAGATCTCATGGAATTGTTCTTAAACCATTTAAGAACAATGCTATTTCTCCTCAGATACTTGGAGATAAGGATAGGGCGACTGTATTGTTCCACGTATAGTGACTTGGATATTGAGATCACATCTCAAATCCAGATCCCATGGACCTCTCATAGATGATTGATTAAATCAAGACCGTATACCTAATCTTCTCATTGCATCTGAATCTCATTCAGATCAATGTCCAGTAAATGGACTAAGATTAGGTCACTTCTCTGATGAGAGGAGTCACTAAAATCCAGAACTGTTTCATCACTCCCTCGGAATGGAAGCATCATGTTATACAATCGTTTATGATCAAATCACCCTTTAGGTATTCCCAATACCTGCACATCCTGCATACTGGAAGACTCATGATCATCATGAAGATAAAGATCACTTTTACACTGTCATCTTCATAGTCTGATCATTAAGTTTCTCAATCTTGGTCCTTGGGATATGGTACAGATCATATGTTTTCACAAAGCATATATCTTACCTTCAAATTCATATCATGCTTCTAAAGCATGATGACCATGCATGGAATTTGGTCAATCCCAATACCTCATGAGTGAGCTCATGTCTCCCGATTCACAAGTGAACCTGTATGATCCCTTTGAGAGATCATATTACACATATGCCCTTACATGCACACCAGCTCGCCGGTGTATAGACCTTGATTAAGTCATCAACCTATTAGTCTGCCAAATGTACATGCTCAGACATATAGTAATATATATGTCTCTGGTCAGAGGATGTTTGCCTGTGATGTGATAGTATTCATCATAGGTCTTTGGTTATCTCGATCTCGTTAAGTCAACTCATTGACTCAACTAATCTGATACCTCTGAATCAATATTCCTATGCAGAGGACCTGCATCAGGAGGTCGATCAGATATCAGTCTACTGAGATGGGATTGCCATCTCCCACTCAGACTGGAGATCATTACTTATTAATCATTGATGATGCTTGATGAGTCCTCTATCTAACTCCTTAGATATTCATCCAAGCATCAGCCTCTATGATTCAATCATTGAATCAACAGTTGTATGATTATCAAGTTGGCCATGGTACATAACCCTTATTGTACAGAGGGACCTTATAGTGCATTCATTCATTCAATATCAGAAAGGGAGTGAAACAAAATCAATAACTTTTATTGATAAATCATCTATTACAATAACATTTATTGTAGGAATGGTTCGCCTCGGGCTCACATTGCTAACATGTATTTCTACTACCTTAGTTTTATTTGTGGGTTGATTGTTGATTGATTAGGGTTTGTTGAGCGGTCAACACATCGATTGTGGTTTCGCCTTGTGAAACCGAACAAACCTTCCATCTTCAACAATTACTCGACAAGCAATCCTAATATCTATGGTCTTATTCACAAGAAACAAAGAAAATAAAGGCAGAAAAAAACAAATAAGGAGAAATAAACACAAAGCGGAAATAATGAGAAAAATAGGGAGAAAGAAAAGAGAAGCGAAGAAAACCATCAAAACTATCAAACACCCGGTGAGGTCCTCTAAGTACACCGACACTTAGCGAAACCAACCCTGAGTAATCTAAGTGTCCAACTTTTCCTGTATTATTACATGTTTAAATAAATGTCTCTCTCTCTCTAAAGAAATAAAATCTAATACTAATGTAAAGTATGCCTCTCAACACGGTGCTCTGTCTCCTCTAATGCTCTCTCCTACAGGTTAGTGCAAAATGACCAACTCTGCTTCACATGGGTACATCAGCAATCCAAAGACAACCTCCCTCGATAAGTAGTCCTCACAGTAAAGTTAATAAGAGATAATGTCAGAAACAAATACGAAACAACTATCAGTAGTTAAATATAAAAAGCTAAGTAAATAAACAAGTAAGTAGACAAAGCAAAGAAAACTATGTGCCTAAGCTTGCTAATCTACCTGATCGTTGCTCCCCGACATCTACATTAATTTTTGGTGCAGGAGTAATGTGTATCTAATGCCTGGTCTTGGAGGTCTTGCATTGCCCAACAAGTCAGGTCCGACAATCATTGTATCGGCGCCTCTTGCTGTACTTGGATCCCAAACCCATAGATGTGTGTGTAAGGAGACCATGCTAGTGTGTGAGTTACGTAAATTAGTTAATTCTACATGAAATGTGTATAAGGCTAGCAGGTAGAATGTCGTCCACAGGAGCAAACAAAGACAAATAAAAAAATAGAACCTAGTTCAAACAATCAAGTACAATGTTTTTGTTGGTTTTATAGCCTTTTAGCTTTTTATTTATTTTTGTGGGTACTTAATTTTTATAATTTTTATGTAATTTTTAAATGGATTTGGTATTTAAATGCGTTTTGAATTGTGCAATTTTTTTGAATTAATATTTATGTTAGATATATAGCAATATATGTGAGAGATATATAAAAAAGAGATAACAAGGGTACCTTTTGTATTTTATAATGTAGTAAATAAACTGAAAATGCAAAAAAAAATGTTTTCTGATTTTATATATTTTTCTCAATTTAGGATATTTTTTATTGTATTTTTTGGCTTTTTTGGATTTTTGAATGATAAATACACAAAATAAACCAAACAGAAAATATAAGAGCATATAATGGGCTAATAAATATATATTAGATCACAAAGGACCTAAAATTCATTTTCCTGTATAGTAGGACTAATAAATAAAATTTAGAGCTTTAAGAGATATTTTTTTATTTTTGTGAGATTTTGTATGATTTTTTAATTTTTTTCTATATTTTGCATTTTTTTAAGGTTCTGTTTTGTATTATGTTAATAAATTTTGGATATGGTGTACAATATATATAATACACCAACTATATATTTTGGTTATTTTTAGAGCTATATTTGTTTTTTTTACGATTTTTATAAGTCAAAATAGGAAAATATAGCTTTTTATTTTTATAATTAGGGAAAATGGTAATATATACTATAAAAAAATATTTGTGATAAAATATCATATAAGGTATTTAAAATAATTTCCTATCATTTTTGATGTGAAGTAGCTAATTAATCTAATTAAAAGAAATAAATATAATTAATGCAATAATATAAGGACCATTCTACAAATAAAGAAGACTAATCATGCATTTATTAACAAAGTCTAGGGGTCAATCAACAATTTAACCAATTAAATTCACAATTAAAAAAATGCATGGAAGTGGTATTTTTGCAATTAAACCAAATTCGCAATGTTAAATTCCCAATTAAATATGATTTTAAATTAAATTGGCAGGGACTACACCGCAAATTCACAAAATATTTTCATAATTTCATCACCAAACCAACGAAGTATAAGGGGAACTCTACAATTTTTCCATAAAAACCCTCACGTGGGATGGCACATGAGGTGACCTAGCATAGACTAAAACACAATTACCTGAAGGGTTAGTGTTAAAGTTGCAAAATAACCAATGTTTTTACATTGTATAAAATATTTATAAGAAAAATTGATAAATGTCAAAAATAGGAGGGGTTAAGTAGCAAATTACCCACTCCTTGCATGCGAATGCACGGTGTAGATCAGATCTCTGAACATGATCAACAGTAGAGAAGCTCTGATACCGGTTCACGGTTGGACGTCTACAAATAAATCGTAAGATGGATCTAATGGTTGGGAGGGTGATTGATCCAACAACTATTGTGAAGTCTGGAGCTTGTTCTTGATCAGACGGTAGAGGAGCTACTTTGAAGAACAAGGAAGGAACCCTAGCTGAACGAACTTCGATAAAAGCTCATGCGCAACTATGACAGTCTCTCGTGTTGTGGATAGGCTCTACAAATTCGTGGGGAAGCTCTGCAACTATAGGTACCTTCAAGGAGATCCAGAACCCATCAATGGGGTCCTGGTGGTCTGACAAAGCTCATGATAACTCGAAGTCTTCTTATGGTCTTGGACCCCCCAGATGGGGTCCTTCATAGATGCTACTTGTAAGGTTAGCACATGGGAATGGAACGAAGCTTCCAATCCCAAAACTAGTAGAATGAATGGGGAATGGAGTGGGGCAGAGAGTATCTAATGATGAGAGGAGGAGGAGACCCATTAGACCCAATCTAAGCAAGATCGGGGGTCAAAAAAGTGATACGGGGTATGACGAAGTGCTGAGGAAACTAATGGAGGCGAAACATGCACTAGAGACATTGTTGGATGATGAAGATAGGTGCTAGAGATTCATGCTACGATGAGATGATTTTTTGGATTTTTGGGTAATAGAGATGAAATCAAAGCAAACTAAAGCTATGGAAAGCGAACTTGAACTAAAATAAACAAGACTACAACAAAATAAAGCAGCTCACTAGCCAAGTTGTCTGATAGTAGAGGGTCACCAGGAGTAGCTCCGATAGACTGGATTTGACCTCATCCTCCTTTGTCCACGCATTAGATCAAAGCCTCTGACCTCTTGTCACAAGAGGGTGTCCTCATGAGAGATTCTTATGGGTTACATGCAAAGGGTGGTGATTAGTGGACCCAAACGGGAGGAGGTGGAGATTTTATACAGGCAAGAAAAAGGTGAAAATGCGATTAGGGTTTCGGCCAAATAGCCCAACGAAATCAAATAAAAAAGATATGGCAAGAAAAAGAGTCTTCCGATCAACAAAAAGTAATAAGGAGTTGGGCCAAAAGGATAAAGGATTCATGAGAAAAATTCGAGAAGCAGTAGGGGAGATAAGCTTTGATTGGAGCAGAGGTGTAGGGGGTGTTGACCTGGGGTCAAGACTCCCAGTGTCAGGAGCCACGCAACAGAAAATGACAAACAATAAATAAAAATAAAATACAATTCGATGTAAAGTAAAAAATTATTTTATCTATAAAAAGATAAAACATAAAAATATTTCATATTTAATAACTGCTTCATAGTGCTTGTTATTTATTTTTACAAATTAATGTATTGGGTGTTGGTTTTTACATGTATAATTATAGGCATAAATACTTATATATGATATATTTTATTTTTATTTTGTATTTTATATTCTATTATTTTACATACATATTTCTATATTTAAATTACATTTAAATACATTTGTACATATTTTTATTCAATTTTTTTAAAGTTTATTATAACTAAATAATTAGGTATATGTATTATATAGGTATATTGTAGTACGTTTTACCTAAATAATAAGGTATATCATTTATGTTATTATATTAATGAAGGATTTATTTTATTTTGATTACATACATGTTTTTCAGATAATATTTACAAATTTATATGAATATAAGAACCTAAAAATATAAAGAATGGAGATAATGAATATTTTATACAAGTAAACTGCAAAATGAGGGCCCAAAAGTCAACTTTTGCATCTTAACTCCAAATGGAATTAAACAACCTTCATTATCGATAATTTAATTTGATGAACAATATAGGTTACTTTGATGAATATTGAGTCTGTATGGAGAAGATACAAGTCTGGGAAGTTTTCTTTGTTGCTCTTTATTCTCTGTGTCCCGGGCACACTATGCATTATTTTTGAATGAAATCAGTTTTGTATTTTTTATTGTATTTTTATGTACAATGATGATGTTCAAAGTTTATTGATTTGAGGTATAAAAATATGAAAAACAATTGCCCCAAAATGTATTTATTTGAGAACAAAAATTAGGGTTTTTGTGTAATTATTGAACCTTATCTCCCCATGATTTATTCCTTATCAACCAAGTTTTAAATATGACTTGGTATCGAGGGTTATGGTCAGTAAGTATCTAGAATACCTCCATTTCTTTCATTTATTCCTTCATTTTAGGGTTTAATTATAGGTATTTTTACACAATATACTTGTTATTATTCAAGTGTTACTTTAGGAATGTTTTTGCAATTTACAAGCATTTATCTATGTATTAAAGCAAAAAATGAACGAATTATGTGAATGAATGACAATTCATAACCAGGTCATCGTGACGATTTGGTCAACAAGGAATAAAGTATTCGGAAATATGGCAAACAAAGTGTGCAAAATACACTCAAAAACCCTAATACCATTTACCAATAAATAACCTTTTTGGGACCTATTTTATTTTCCTATTTTACACCCCAAATAATAAAATCCTCAACATTAAAGTTGTACATAAAAATACAAAGAAAAATACAAAACTAATTTCACACAAAAATAATACATAGTACATCCGAGACATAGAACAAAAGTTGTAAACAAAAATTCTTAGACATGTATCTCCTTAATACAAACTTAAAATTAACCAAGCTCACATTTATTGTTCGTAAGATTTAATTATCTATTTAATGACAGTGGTTTTATTTAATTTGGAATTGAAATGCAAAAGATTTCTTTTGGGTCATTATTGTATTGTATGCATGTATGTAATATTCAATATATTTAATATTTATCTTTTTATATTTTTAATTACTTATAAATATTACTTCAAACATATTTAAATAATAAACATAAAATAAAACCATTAAAAATACATTAATATAAATAAAGTATCAAAATATATAGGTAATATATACTTATAAAATACATGTGCATATTTATTTATGTAAATAAATAAATTCGTAAAAATATATTAAAATTACGGAAATATGTAAATAAATATATTGTAAATATATAAAAAATGTAAATACAATAATAAAATATAAAATACAAAATAAATTTACCTAAAATACAAGTATATATACCAATGTATATACATGAAAATATTAAGATCTAAAAAACAAGCTTGTAAAAATAAATAAAAATGTCCATAAATTAGTACATAAAATAAAAAAATATTGTTCATGCTTTGAATTTTATTTTATTAGTGCAATAATTACTTATTGTCGATTTTATAATGAACTTCCTCCTTGGAATTTTCTCCTAGTCTCGTGTGGGACAACCAAAAGACCTCTTTTGTTGACGCAACTATCAAATGTACCACCCGCCGCCTGACTTCTGTCAGAGTCCTGAGGGGCCTGACTTCTTCCATTTTTTGGAAGTAAACTGGAGCTCGGTGGCCCTCGATTCCATCACCGAGACTGTACGACATGCCATTCACCATCTCACTAGCAGGGTAGCTTCCAATAACCCACATTACCTTGTTCGCCATTGCCCTTCCTTTTTCTCTAAAAGCTTGTGTATAAAAAAACCCATCGTCGACCCTTTAGATTTTTGATCCTCGTTTTCCTCCCATAACCCTAATAGGACCTCAGGGGTGATCAATCTTGGTGACAACAAGATCATCTCCTTCTTGTCAGCATGTATAAGCCGTGAATCGAGTGATCCAGGTGTGGACATACCATCGTTGGTGAACCTTCATCTGCTCCCTACATTACATGTATGAGTTGCTTTCCTTCTGCATTTTTGTCATATTTCCCTTCCATAACATAGCTTAGATGTTTGTTTAATCAATTATCTTAAATTTTAAAGTAATTTTAGGATTTAGATCTGTTGGAGCTTCCAGCTTCAACCCTGAATTCACTATGCCATCGATGATTTCAGACCCATCTATGCCTCACCCCTGTTCCCCTTCATCTTCTCCACAAAAACCCTCATCTTTCCTCCTCGATCCTGCAAGAATCGAAGTCGACTAAGCTCCCTCCTCCACCTTCCATTGAAGCTTATTTGCCCGATCATTCCCCTGTGCTTGAAGCTTCATCTTTTGGTCGAGGACCATCGCCTCGCATCAGGGAACATTTTTATCATGTTTTGGACATCAACGAGCCCCCTAGAGAATAATCAACGTCCAAGTTAAAGCTTTCGGCACCTCAAAGCTCCAGGCTCCTTTCGATGGGGCCCAGACCTATATGAAGCCCCTTGTAGGAACGGGGACATTATAGAAATGTGTTGAACCCATCCACAAAGAAGGAGGAAGTCGAAGGAAGAAGATATTGCAGATCGAAGGTCGCCTATAATATATTCTCGGGATGTTCTTCCAGACATCCCAGAACCATTCGATCATGAGATGGGCTCAAACCTTGATTCAAAGCGAAATGCAGCTACCATCTCGCTATTGACCAAGCAACGTGGAGCGTTGACAACCACCCCATGAAGCATTATTAAGGGGTAAATTGCACATAACCCCCATTGCTTTTGTATTTCTCTTATAATCATGTAAATAATAATTTTATTTTTACCTTTTTTGCACATACACTTATTATATATCAAAATGAAAAAGAAATTAAAAATCAGAAAATTATATGAAGAAAAATATTTAAAATTTAAAATTTTAAAATTAAAAACATTAAAAATTAAAAACCGACAAAATCACTAATCGATTAAGTAGCTATTGCACAATTATACAATATTGTTTATTTATAAATAATAACAGTACTACCCAATTTGTTCTTTTGGTTCAACACCCTACTCGACTTGTCACTATATGCATTTTATTGTAGTGTTATAATAATTTTTTGTCCACTTCCAATTTTACAATGCTCTATTATTGTAGTTGTGGGTTGATTGTTGAATTTATCATAATCCTTCATGCACGAACATCACAACGAATGTCGGTCTTGCCTTGTGTGGATTGCACGACCGCCTCCTCGATTGCTGATGATATTTCAGTACTCTGGTTGGAATCTTCTCTTCTTTATCGTTCGCTAGAATAGTGATTCCTGATTTCTTCGAAACTGCATGTAATGCAATTACCCATTTTGAATAAGAGAGGGGATATATGAATCACGCATAACACCACTTCACGATTTCTTTCATCACAACCTCCCGAAGGTTAGAGTTCATATGAAACTGATGTACATAGGATATCTTGTTGTCTTCATCTAAGTAGATATGGTGTGAGCACAATGATATGTTTATCTCATGGAGATATGTAATTTTCCATCCTATTGCCTTCGGTTTCTTTCTTGAATCTCAAGTAGACGAGATTCTTGATCCTCGGTCATTTGAGAATTAATGATGACCGAGAACAAGTTCAGCTCTCCCTCAAGGAAGGAATAGTTCAATTTGATCACAAAAGTTTGAGCTCCGTTTGGTTCTGAATCATCTCAGCAGTAAGCTCTGCTATACACCAGCGGTCAGTGTCTAATCTGTCAACTGTAAATTATACATAATGGTTACTACCAGCTCTGAGTACAATATATCACAAAGATCTATAATGAACTCTTCATGCTCGATTTGGGATGGATGATCATCACTTAATTATGTTATCTCATCACCAAACAACTCATCTTCAAGACCAAGGTAATATACTACTGTGCTTTCCAGACTTTCCTCGGATAGGAATGCATGTGTTTCCAAATAACTGAGAATGATGTTGTGTCTCTAATTTCTGACAAAAAATAACAGTCTTCTTCTTCATGTGGTTCATGTCTACTCTAATTTGATGCTGACTCTACCCATTTTAGTTATTGTACCATCTCTATCAACACTTTGTCACTTCTAGAATGAAATGTAATCTCTTTAGTGCCATAGTCCACTATTTCTTTGGTTGTTCGAATGATTGGCCTTCCAATTATAATCGGGGTAAGGAGCAATAGTGTAGAGGTGTCCATGTCCAGAGTAATGAAATCCATAGGGAACTGCATTCCCTACACTATGAAGATTACATCCTCTAAATGCCCCTTAGTTGCTTAATTGATAAATGTGCAAACTGCCTTATCATTCTGGTTTACTTGAGCGATCCTAACCTAAAATTTTTGAACGTTGATGGAGTCATCAAATTGATAGATGATCCTCTATCGAGCATTGTGCGCTCAAATACTCGATTAAACATATCGTATATTATGAGAGGTGCTCTGTTGTCCTTCTTTTAGAGGGAGGTTTCTGATGGTATTCATGGTAGCCATGGTTAGAATGTGCTTTCCTCTCTTCTGTCTGCTCTTTCGTGGTTGATGCTTCATAGTACATGCCTCTTTTAATCCTTTCTTCAAACTAGGCATGTACTCCATGGCTTTTAACAATGGCATTTTAAGAATAATGTTTTGTAAGATTTCAACAATGCCATTATTAGAATAAGCAGTTTTCACATATTTTACTTTTTTTTCAAAGAATCTAGAAACAAAATATGTACATCATCAAAACAAATATTATGATTAATGTCCTCATCATTTTGGATAGATTGATAACAAAAATGGATAGGCTCATCCATTACAGGTGGACAACAAAAAGTGACAGGTTCAACTCTATCGGTTGGCACATAATCGGTTGCGGGTGTTGGCTTCTCCTAGTCGGGCACGACATGTCCTTGTCTGTCATTATTTTTTTGTCTTTCTTGTTTTCTTTCATTTTTTTGGGACACGGTGTTGATCCATCATTCTTCTCCCCAGAACTTTATGTGGGAACTACTGATGAAGATTCACCCTATGAAGCTTTATTCTACCTTTTCGTAGTAGCATTAGAGTCCTACCACTCTCGAGAGTAATAACATTAGATAAAATAACAGATGTGTTCATAATTGACTCAGGATCAAAATGGACACTAGTTGCGACCTGCTCCTTGTGCAAGATGTTATTCATGTTGCCTTCGACTTGTGCCGGAATGATGGTTATCGTAGTGGTCAAATTGTATAGCTTTTGGATCATATCACTTAAACTCTTCACCGGTTGTGCCAAGCAATCAAGGTATGTATTCACTAGGGCAACCTCAATCTACTCAGCAGGCTACGCTCGTTGACTCTGATACTGATATAGAGGCCGTGATTGATATCTTTGATATTAATAAGGAGGGTATTGCTAGTAATGTTGTCGCGGGGGGGGGGGGGGTAATGCTGCTGATACCGAGCAATCGACGATTGTTGGTGTTATGATGGTTGGCGATAAGCCAACTGCAGGAAATTTGGTCTCCATTTCTTATCATTCTATGGAGATTGGTGATACAGGGGATGATGTTGTTATGGTCTTCCACCTTGTTGTTGGTGGAACAAGCGTATAGCTAATGATTGTCCCTGCAGGTTTCGCCAGGACATGTCAATTGCTGATCATTTCTCTAGACGATGTTCACTTCTTGGATTTCTGGAGGTGGTGGAAAGAATGGCTTGAGAAACTATTGGGACTTGGGATGGTACACTAATATCTCTGTCTGTTGTTGCGATAGTGCCTGGTGGGGTGCATGCACGTAGTACACATACTAAACTGATTGTAGTTGCCCTAGACTTTACAGCAGATGGGTAATAAATCTCCAAGTCATCAACTTTATTCATTCATTTTGGACTTAAATCCCTAGATAAATACATGTATATAGCATTAATTTGTACAAACTAACACTCAATAATAGACATTTAAATATTGTGCAAATATACACATTTAATTCCAAAATAAAAGAATAAAGGAAAGAAAATAAAAAGAATGAAGTGCTAAAGACACTGAGTGGCCCTAAACTCGGAGACCCTATCATCATGATTACTTGGTCGATAAGGAATTAAGTAGGGAGAGGTTGGGCAGAGCAATTTTACAGAAAATACCGGAAAACCCTAATTATTTTCAAAAATAATTGTATTTTGGGACCTATTTGTTTTTCTTTTTTTACATCTCAAATGATAAAATCCTCAACATGAAACTTATATATAAAAATATGAAGAAAAATACAAAATTTAGTTCAATTAAAAATAGAACACACTGAGATGCCCCCTCCACTATGTCTATAAATAAAATGCCAAACCTTCAATCCATTTTTATCACAATTTCCCATTGTAACCCCATGCCTTGAGTCATATGTATCCCTTGTGACAATAGGATATCGGTGGAGGAGTTGACGTGGAGAAAGGAGGCGAAATCAGTGGTCTAGATCTCTCTAGAGGTTAGCTCAGATGACTCTTCCCTGCTCCCTGGAACCTCCAGGTTAGAGCTGCTTTTTTTCCTTCATGTTCTTATCGCATTCTGCTTCCATAGCATAGATCAAATCTTTGTTTCTTTAATTAGCATTAAATTTAATGTAATTTTGGGATCTAAAATTGATGTAGTTGTAAGATCCAGCTCGAACTCATCGTGGATCTGTTTTTCTTTTGACCCATATCTACCTCACTCTCATTCCTCATTGTATTCTCCGCATAAACCCCATTCCTCCGCCTTGGATTCTGGACGAATCTCATCCCATGAGTTCCATCTCCGCCACCTTCATCGGTATTCCATCACCCATTCCATTTCCCACTATTTCTATACTCATATCATGTTGACGAGCATCGCCTCGAGCCTGTTATATTTCCTATGCAGGATTGAATCTTGAAGGCCCCCTTTTGGGGAGTGATTGACCTAGAAGAGGAGCTCTAGGTGCGAGATTCCTTAGCTAACCTCCAGACCTACATCAATGGGGCTTGGAAATTTGTAGCACCATTACTCATTGTAGACAACCTCTACTGATTGCCCATTTTGGAGCTCTAGAGACTGTCGGAGCAGACAGATCTAGTCGAAGGAAGTTCGCTCAAGTGAACTTTCTTCCCCGTTCTTCCCGCCAACCTCTACGTCATCCAATCTTTAGACGCCTCCAGACTATACAACAGTCGTCGGATCGTAAGTGCCTTTCACCGTCATATCTTAGCAGGATTTAATCTCATGCGCTCATCTGCGACGGGGTATCGATAGTCATCAGAGCGACACGTGAATGAGTGGAGGCATTTCAACCATTGATGCAATTTAGTCAGCAAATCTTAGCCATTCACAACTGCACCTTTGTGGGTTGTTTTGCATTTCTGCCCCTTGATTTTTGTATTTAGTAATTGATACCCAAAGCTTTTAAATGCCTTGTAATATTTTAGTGTAATTTGTAGAGGATTCCCCCAACTTACATTATTTCCATCAAGGTCCTCTACCAAATTACCTCGTGTGCTCGTGTATGTGAGGGAACTGGTCATTTTATAGAAAAGACCTCTTAGCTTTTGCTCATTTCATAAATGCTAAAATTTGTAATATTAGTGTTAAATTTCAAGGTAACTTGAATGAGGACCCTTAGATATTATTTTCATTGCAAATATACCCGTACAAGGCATTTAGTTTTATTTATGCTTTTCTATTTTGTTTAAATAAATCATGTTCTTATAAAAGTTTGGGAAAATGGAAGTAAATACTTATTATTATGCTTGTTTACACCATATTTTTATTTTAGCATTTTTCCACATTTCGCATTTATTAAAAATCATATAGAAGCTATTTATTCCTAATCTAGATATAAAAAATACTAAAATTATAAAATCTTCTCTAAACATCAAAATATATATATATCATATATTACTGCAAATTATAACT
Source organism: Ottelia alismoides (assembly GCA_037367405.1). Classification (NCBI taxonomy): domain Eukaryota; kingdom Viridiplantae; phylum Streptophyta; class Magnoliopsida; order Alismatales; family Hydrocharitaceae; genus Ottelia; species Ottelia alismoides. Next base: position 885,023 of record JAZKJV010007409.1, on the reverse strand, counting down.
CCACATCAAAAAACACAAAATATATTAAAAAACCTTAAAAGTTAAAATCTCCTAACAGTATAAAAATTAGCAAAAATCCTATAAAATAAGAAAAATAATAATTTTCTACTATATATTATTATTTAATAAAAAATGTTTTATGCATTTTTAAAGTATTTGTCTATTTTTAAAACCCAAAATAATCTATCCTATTATTATAAATTACTGTTTTATTTTATTTTTTAAAATTAAAAATACCTAAAAATTAGGAAAAAGTACAAGAAAAATCAGTAAAATAGAGAAAAATATATAAAAGGCAAAAACATTTTATTTTCTAAAGTTTGAATATTTTAACCATTTTTATAGCGAGAATACTCTGTATAGGATATCTATATTTTATACTTTTTATATACATCTTATCATAACTATTATTTTATATATATATATATATTAACCCTTAAAAATTAAAAAGGGTCGTATTTATTTGTCTTTTTTATATTTTTGACATATATTTATTATTTATATTATATTATTCTATCTACTAATATTGTTATATAGATGTAGACATATATATTATAGCTTTAAAGACTAAAAATAATTAAAATATTGCAAAAATAAAAATAAAAATAAAAATAATTTTTTTTTCTAAATCAAATAATTTTTAAAACCCATAAAAAATTTAAAAGCTAAAAAGCACAAAACCTCCTAAGCAGGTTTCTCACTTGCTCTACTCCTATTTTCTCCATGTGTTGGATACTCTACCATACTTACACCTATACAGATCTATTGTGGAGTTATAATAAATATTAACTGACACATATTGATCTATTAATATTATCGTGGGTTGATTGTTGATTTGACATGCACTTGGTCATGGAATGATTATTGATCTTGTCGGATTAGTAGACCGGGGAGACATATGCCTTTTCAAATGGAGTCATTACAAGTGAGCAAAGGTTGAGTAAAGTAGAATAACCGACTTAGTTTCATCGTCATTTTCTGATATATTATTACTTACACATTTCTCTATTTATTATATTTTCTACATGTTTTGTTCTGACACATACCTTGTTTGAATTTGTTGCGAGGGTCTGCCTATGGAGGGAGAGTATCTTAGGAGGCTCACTGCTCTCGAGATACGTGGAGGTTGGTGGTTCTTCTCCCACCATTAGGAGAGAGCAACATTTGAGGATAAAGAATCATCAGAGCAACTTAGCAAAGAAACAGTTTGATTTTTTGTGAGAAAGTGATTTATTGCTTAATATGTAATAATACATGTCAAGGACACTTGGACACTCTTCGAAACCCATTTTACCAAGTGTCTGTGTATTGGGGTCTACTTAGTTTTCTCCTGTTTTCTTTTCCTTCTACTTTTATTCCTCCCTATTTCCCACTTATTTTATTTATTTTCCGTAATTTATGCTTTTTGCCTTTCTTTTTTTGCTTTCTGTGATTGAGCCCATAGCTCTAGGATTGCTTGATTTAGTAATTTAGGTCCAAATCCCTAATTATTTGCATGTACCTATAGTATCTACGTCTGGACTTAGATCAAATTTTGGTTGGTTGTCCTAATTTGATACCAAAGAGTTGATACAATGCTTGCAATATCCGATTTATTGGACACCAACAACTATACAACACAAAACTTGTTGTATTTTATCTAAGAAATTCAAGAAGTCTGTTCTTCATGCTATTAGAAATTTCTGCTTGGGGCGATTCACCACTTTACATATGACATGTAGTGTAATTTCAATTTCTGTCTTGCATCCAGCATGGGGAGTACCGGAAGCACTATGAGTCTTCTAATTGTGCATACATCATTCTGACACAAGGGTGACATTTTCGTCCTAGTGTCAAGTTACATTGCTTTTCTAATATCTCCCTCTATTTTTGCATACTTAGGTTTTAAAGAAAATTCAAAAAAATCGTTAGGCATGTTATTATGTAAAATACTCAAAAAACTGAAAACCAAAATTAAAGAAAGGGTACTGTCTAATAAACTTTGACCAAAAATAAAACTCGTAACAAAGATTCAGTGTATTAGGTTCATAAATCCCACATTGTTTTCATGTACATTCAAGTCTGAGTGAGGCACATACCTCAAGGAATAGAGCCAAAAACCCAGCCACAGTATTGCCTTGTTATTGATTGGACTCATGAAGTATTGGCGTTTCTATCATACGTGGGGGAATAGGGCATTGTCGATGATAGTGTTCTTACCTTGTGTAAAACATTTACCAGGTAAAAAGTTCTGAGCATAAGACACACCCACACGGGTGTTTGTCTCATCATTCCACGTTCGAGTACCCTGCCAGGGGGAAGTACTGGTTTCACCTATCGGATTCCTCCTCTATTCTTTGGTTGAGTAGTGGATCTAGACTCAATAGCAGGGATTCTCTTGAAGAAGTACAAGCTACATGATACAAAGGAAGTGGGAAGTATGAGATACTTTTCTAACAATACTTATCTCCTATAAGTCTAGCCTCTAAGGACTTGTTATAAGATTGCATGAATAAGAAAATAAAATCTAAAGATAAAAATAGTTGAACTCTTTCGGCTACACATTGTGTGAGTTGGTGAATACTTTTATTTGTGTTTCTTTGGATCTAGTTCTTGGTCAAAGCTCAGTCTTGTACATTCATACCATTTTCATTTCCTCTTTTCATTTTTTTGTTCCTTGATCATTTTGAGCCTTCATTCACTTCTTCTTCTCATCACCTTGGTTAACATCGTACTTACACCCACATCGATGCCATTGAACCAACATCTCTAATAATTCAGGGCGGTTCCTAAGAACTTGGTTCGGATCTTTTGGACCACTCTCGATACTCCTCACTTCCTTCTCATATAATCTAGGATCTCTATTGTCCATAATTCTCTCCTTTTTGGATGGAGATCGATTTCACTGCTTACACCTCTCCATCCCTAATAATGTTCAGTATCGTCCTTGATTCTGAAAACTTCTCCACATCTTATGCTCACTTTAAGACTGATTGGGGTAATTTTCCAACTACTGACATTGAACCAAAATCCGAAGATCAACTCACGGGACTCTGAACATGAAATGGCTCGCAAGGGCAAAGGGCAACAATTAGATCAAAAGGAGATCAATAACTAACTGGTTGCTTCAATTCAGGTAATTCAATAGTAGTTGACAAACCGGGCCCTAGATCAGGTTTCATTTCACGATATCTTGAATGAGATAAGGAGAAATCAAGGAAACATAGGACGACGAGGAGAAGAACAACATGGTGGTCAAGACAAGCAAATTGGAGAAAACCCTGGAGGTGAGGATGAGGTGAGAGAGCAACCCAAGCCAAGTATCATGGAGAATTACAACCCTGGAGCCAAGCAAATCACAGAGTAGGTCTAAATCTATGCAAACCATGGCCACATCAAACTCAAGCTGCAACTGCTTTTACTTCTCCCCACATTCCATGGGAATACAAATGAAGAACCCTACATCAATTTCCAATAATTCAACCAAATTTGTGGTACCATGCACTACCCAAACATCCCATTGGTGGTAGTCAAGATGACTACTTTCCCTTTAAGTCTACAAGACAACGCTCTCTACTAGATAATTCATCTAGGGAAAATGGTATTGACATAGAAGGCCCTCAAATATTACTTCCTGCACAAGTACTATCCTCTAGGTCGTCTAAATCAGATACGAGCGCTCATCTCCAATTTCTCATAGTTATCCCATGAGCCTATTCATGATTCAAGGGTAAGGTTCAAGGACCTATAGGATAAGTGCCCCCATTACGAAATTTTGAAGACGAGTTTGGTTCAAAACTTCTTTGGTGGATTCAATCAAGAATCCTAGAAAATGTTGATGCAGCCTACGAAGGATGTCATTTTAATAAAGATGAAGATGTAATGTGGCAAATCTTTTGAGAAAACGATTGAGGGATCAATCGCCTTGTCTCCATCTCGCACATTCGATAAGCACCCACCAATTCCACCAAAACCTATTCATATGGGAGCATCATATGAAGGAGAGAGGGAAAGATGAAAGCTCCAATCTCAGCATCATTGAGAGCCATCTCTCGGAGCTCGATATTATTGAAAAGCAGTCGCATGATCTTGAAAAAATGAATGTGATCGAACAAAGGACCAAGCAGTTGGATAAGTTGGAACAGATCTCAAATCAACTTGAGCTTCTTGTGGGCACAAACAACTTCTACAATTCTGTGGCAGCGGCAGCCAAGACTCTTACTGAGCTAAAGGAACTAGCACCACAACAATCCGTGTTGTTGAGTTAAGGGCAACCCTAGTCAGTTCAACACGTGTACTATGTGAAAGCACCAGATCAGGGATCATCATCTCCATCGTTGACATAAATGGTGGTATATCACTTGTAGGTTATGAAGAGTGGATTTTCCACCAGTCTGATGTTCTACACAAGGCAAGAACACCGTTTTTATGGCGACCGGTTAGGAATCATTGATCAAGTAACAATCAATCCAAAAATAGAGATAAAGAAATACAATGTAAATGTGGAGTTAAATTTTATTACAACTCTACAAAAGATCTGTATATGTGCAAGTATTGTAGAGGTCAAACATAATGAGCAAACAAGATAGATCGTGAAATAAAACCAAAAATTACCCATCTTCTTGTATTTTAATTTTATTTTTGAGGTTTTATATTTATATATTTTTGTGGGGTTTTGTTTTTATATTTTTTAAATGTTTTTAATTACATAGATTTTATGTTCTTTTATGTTTTCTATTTTTTTAATTTATTTTTAATGTAAGAACTATATTAATATATATGTATATAGAGATAACATAAATAAAATATATAATATACATATATATATATATAATATAAGGAAAATACCATAAGGTACAATCCTTTTTATTTTTTTAAAGATATTAAAATATTTTTTGGAATTTTTAATAATAAAAATATTATAGAAATATAAGTAAACATAGCTATACATAAAGATGTATGCTTTTATATTTATAGATATAGGTATAAATACTCCAAAATGATAAAATAAAATATTTTTTACCTTTATATATTTCTCTCCATTTATGTTAATTTTCTTATAATTCTTGCTTATTCGTTTAATTTAATCTGATAAAAATGTCAAATAGTTACTTATATTAATAGGTTGAATTATTTTGGAATTTAAAAATATATAAAAGTCCTAAATAATTACAAAAGTATTTTTAATATATATTAGATAAAATAAACAAAATTTAGAAAGAGAAATACATTTTTTAGTTTTTTAGATAAATTCTAATAATTTTATAAGGATTTTGGAGATTTTTTATTTTTAGAGTTTTCCTTTTGTTATTTTTAGCATTTTTGTTAAACAATTACAAATAAGGCAATAAAATTACATGTTTTCATAATTTTAGAAATGATTTTATAACATTTTGTATTTTTAAATACCAACAACGAATAAATGCTATATTTTTTAATTTTAATAAATAGAAAAATAAAGAAAATTTCCTCAAATAATATATATGTGTTAGAACTAAATTTAAGGCAACTAACTTAATTTTTCTAGAATTTTTAGTGCATAAATAACATTAAATAAAAAAAATAACACAAAGAAAAAACAATGTTGTAAGGGTCCTATTTGAAATTTCCTAAAAGCATTCCTTGATTTTTGAACCCTTAAAGAAATCCAGGGCCTATATTATAAAATACCCAGATATATTCAATTAAAAATGCCAAACAGGGGTATATTTGCAATTAACAATGCACGATCCTTGATGCTAAATATCCAAATGTTATAACACTAAACTTGGAAATTACGTGACTAAAGTTAAAATTCAAAAAGCTCAAGGGTACCCCCTACAAAATGCCCACCGCCACACGTATATGAGCACGTGAGGTGATGTGGTGAGGAACCTATCTGCAAATATCAAAAATTAGGTACCAAGCACAAATTTTACAAAAATTATATAACTGTAGATGAAAAAATTTATACTAAAAGTAAAATACAAAAAATATAGGGTGTATGTTGCAAAATTACCCCCTCTTGCTTGATTTAATGGTGCTACTGCTTTCACATGACACATGGTGTGCTCGGGCGGTTGGATACCACTTCATCGATGAGTGGTTCATATTAAATCCCAGTTGGGATTCGGACGGTGCTACCATGGCTCTATCCAACATCTATGATCAAAACTGGGGGGAAGAGACGGTTGTTTCTCTTCCCCCTCCTCTGATATCTTCGGCACCTCGCAGGTGCTCAAATCATTCCTCTCATCAGTCTGCATCTACTGAAGGCATCAAAAAGCTCCAAGAACCACCGTAATAGTCCTAGGAGGTCATAGTAGCTCAAGTAACAAGGGAACCTACTCCAACTTGAAAATCGCCTTTAGATGGGCTTTGAACTCCATGTACCTACAAAGGGAGAAAAAATGGATCGACGTCAAACTGCCTCTACCTGTTATTAAATGCTGCGGGGAGGCAAGGTCCAGTGAAGGTGGCAGAGATGAACCTCAAATGCCTAATTGAGGGACGATCAGGTTGAAATAATTGACAGGGGTGAAAAGTAACAGAATGAGAATGAAATGGGAGTGAAAGGTGGGGTAGAGCACGGTTGAAGATTCTGGAAACAGTGGTCTAAGTAGTAGCTCCGACAAACTACGAGACTTAAAATCTAGGGCAATGCAATGAAACAAAATGCAAAATAATAGCTAGAATACTAACCTAAACCAAACCTACAAGCTACCGAAATATACTTCTACACTATGGCTAAACTAGCACTTGCGAGAGCCTGGTGGACCACTAGGTAGAGATTGGTAGTGATGGTGGATCAATGCTCTTCAAATGCTCTCATGCATTGTTAAATTGGTGCAGAGGCAGTTGTCACCATGCTCAACAAGTTGGGCTATGGATCTAAGGGTGGAAATACATGAAGAGGGATCACATCTGAATTGGAATCCGACATCGAGTATATGTACATGGTTGGCTTTAACTGCGATGACAACTCAATCCCTTGATCCTTAAATCAATGCAAGGTGTGCCGTGAAAAGTATATGATCGAGGGACATAAGCTCAGAAGGAATCGAGATAAATGGGTGAAAATTAATGGGGAAAAAAGGAAGACGGGGTGGTCTATGTCTGACAAAGCAGACCTTTGAGGGGGTGAGGAGTTGACCGAGGTCAACTCTGACCCCCACCACATTGGTCCATGTAAATTGGAAAAAGGAAAAAGCAAAAATAAACTCTTCATTAATTCAAATTAAAATAGTAAATAATTATATTTTTGTTATGAAAATACGAAAATATTTATTAATTTATGAAGTATTTAATGGTGATTTTTATTTATTTATACAAGTTAGTTTACTATATTTTACTTTTTATAGGTACAAATATAGTTATATTTATCTATATATAGTGTATTTTATTTTTATTTTCTTTTTTAGATTTTATTATTTTATAAATTATTTAAATACACATAAATATATTTTTATTACATTTTTCTGAAGTTATTTGTATACTTAAATAAATATGTATATTTAGTATATATGTATATTATAAGTATATACATCTATGTATTATGGTATACTTATTTATTTTATCTTATTGTTGATGATATTATTATAATTTATTTGTGTACATATATTTTAAATTTTATTTGTAGTTTTTTAAAAAAAATATAAAAAGTGTGAAAATTATAACGAATAAATAAATTGATTATTTTATTCAAGTATATTACATAATGAGGGCTCAAAACCTTACTTTTGAATCTGAACTCCAAATTGAATGAAACCATCTTCATTAAAAAGATAATTTAATTTTATGAACAATAAAGGTGAGTTTGTTTAATTATGAATTCATATGGAGAAGATACAAGTCTAAAAGTTTTCCTTGTGACTTTTTATTCTAATTATCTAAGGCATATTGTGCATTATTTTTAAGTGAAATAAATCTTGTATTTTTCTTTGTATTTTTGTTTACAAGTTTCATGTTGAAAGTTTTTAATTTTGAGGTATAAATAGTAAAGAATAAAATAGGTACCAACATGAATTTATTGGGGAATAAAATTTACAGGTTTTCATGTGATTTTTGTCCCTAATCTCCTCCCAACTTTATTCCATATCGACCAAGTCAATTATTTACTTAGTATAAAGGTTTAGGGTCATTAAATACCTTTGATATTTCATTTCTTTTTATTTTCTTCTCTTTCTTATTTTATTTTTGCTTTAAATATATTATTTTATATAATATTTACTATATAAATAATCGATGATATTTTGTACAACATAATGCACTCACATGCATTTAGCTAGAGTTTAAAGGCCAAAATGAAAGAATAAAGGTGGTGAAATGGAGATTCATCACCCCCTTATACTTGCCTTTGGTAGTCCCTAATAAACACTTATGCCTATAAGTGTAGAAAATAAAATAAAGAAAATAAAAAGGGAAAAATTAGATTGATTTTAACTTTTAAATCTATTTTCATAAAATTAAAGTTTGATGCTCACTGGAATTTAGATTTAGGCTTGGTTATAAACTTAATGGGAAGTTGACATGAAACACAACAACCTCTAAGACCCATAGAACTCTGCTCGAGTCACCTCAAAAGACAAGTCAGAACAAGTTGATGTCATACACAGTCCTTTATGACTATGAGTCTATCTTGTACTATGTTAGTGATGTGTTGCTCCTCTCGGTTGAACATGTAGAGGTCAATCTTCTCCAATATGGTGACCCTAATTCCCCAATCCAACAACTCCTTCATCGAGAAGCAGGGTATTCCCTTCTAAGTTCTGGTGCAACCTATATAAGAAGAGGAAGTGGAGAAGAGAATGGATGGTAGCCAGTGTAGCTACATATCCTAAGATGCTTGACCAATGTAGCCATGTCTTCTGGCCACAAGCTCACACGAATATTTGATTTTGAAGCTCAAGCTTGCTTATTGACTATTTATACACTCTGATGGGAATTGATTTTTCCTTGATTTTTCCCATCTAGCTTTTGGAGTTTTTGATTTTGCATTTTTTAATACTATATACACCAACATTTGCATATGGACTTTTCCTCTTAAGCCAGTAGGCTATCCCTCTTTTGAAGCATTATTGCAACCCATAACATCATGTCATTAGACCTTATGGATACTGGAATGGGTTGGGGTAGAATATCCACTGAATTGTGAATTCATATGTTTCCATTCACTTATGTCTCATGCTGACAAATCTAGCCCTCTACCATTTCAACTTAGTTGAGAAAAGTGTAAGGTGTATGTGTGCAAGTTAGGTCACTGTAAAGAATAGTCATGCGTGTGATGCAAAATATTCTACATAGGTAGTCAATACGATAATGAACCTAGTCTTATGGTCTCAAAGAATTAAGTCTTGTTGATCTGAAGTGTCTCAATTCCAGTTCCTATAAGATTCCTACTATTAAGTAGATTAAGGTCCAACCAATCTCAAATCTCAAAATTTATTTAGACTAGTTCAAATGTCATCATCAATTTGAAAAATGCAAATGTTATGTACAATGCAGGAAAAAACTTTTTGTGAATCTTTTTTTTATTTTTGAACTTTTTATTGATTTTTGAAAAGTTTTCAATTTCTATGCAACTTTTTAAAACATTTGCAAATTTTCATGGGTTTTGGGTTTTGCCAATATTTAGGGATTTTTGACGAATATAAAAGAGTTACTAAAAGAATTATGTGCATATATTAAGATGGGAGTGCATCTTTATTTATAAGAATTAGGGTGTATTTTATACTAGGGAATCAACAAGCTAGATGTTAGTTTTTTTATAGGTTTTTATATACAAGGTTTGTAATGAATTTTATTTGCTATGATTCTACACAAGTTTCCCAAAATAGTTTTACAAACAATTTGAAAACTTATTTTTGCAGGTAATTTTACAAATAAATTTTACAAAATTTTATAAAATTTCAAAATCATTTTACAAAGATTTTTGAAATAGTATGTATAAAATTTTAAAAATATTTTGATAACCAATTTCCAAATCATTCCAAACTAATTTTCAAAAACTTTATTTAAATAAATAAAAGAAGTCTTTAGAAATAAAACAATTTTATATAGGTTTGAAAGCATTCTACAAAAAGTTTTCCAAACTATTTCAAAATATTTTTTAAATATTTTCCAACGATTTTTCAAATCATTTTGCAAAATATTTTGAACCTGGTTTATTAATATGTATATACACAAAAAAATTTGAAGTATATATATTTTTACCATTTATTATTTATAATAAATCAATTGTATAATCATATAGTATTTTAGCCATATTATTTAAAATAAGAAAGTACGAGCTATGTATAATGTATATACAACGTATATATGACCCCCTATTCTTAGCTCAAATTATGACCTCATAGATCAAAGAGACAAGAAGAAGACATAACTCGTACTGAGTATAGAAGAGCCTATATTACAACGACAAAAGAATGAAAGAATGAGAAATTGACCAATCCACCAATACTTAGGATCAATTACTTAAGTATATCAAATTGTACACAAAGCAGGAGGGTCAAGTGCGGGAATGAACATATCAACAACTCGGTCTGTTTCCCCTTACACATAGGGTAAAAGATTCATAAGTATAGCCAGGAATATCAGCACGAGAGGAGACAAGTGAGGGGATCAAGAAACTAATAAACAAAAAAAAATACTTTGCAGGAGTCTATGCATCACTCCCCCTATACTTAGGGTAAGAGATCCCTATGTATAGGCAACAACATGAGTGACAAAACAGGACGAAGAAAGAACAACTCACTCTACAACCCATATACTCAGGATAAAGTACATCCTAAGTACAAACACACATATCATACGGTAGATATGGGGTGTAGGACAGGTGTAGGACGAATGGGAGAAAGAAGGAATGGAAGAAAAAACACATATCTATAAGAGGTCTGGATTTGTTGAGGTGCCGCTCAAACAAACACATGAAAATTACGATAATATTGTGTCAAGTTTTGGGACGACATCTATGAGATGAATATTGTACTCTAGGCATTGTCTCATAGTGAGAATGATGAAGAAATAAAGAAAGAGCACTCATATAATCAATCAAGTGGGTGTATACCATCGGGAGAATAGAAATGAATTCTATGCCAGGATCTGGTGGTTCAGGAGGAATCATTTTCTTGTAAGAATGGAGTGAGTTATCGAAGCTGATAAAATCAAACGTGGAAAGGATGGATCAGTCATGGAATCCTCCACATCAATCACAATCTCAAAAAGATACAAAGAGTAATGATCAGGAGACTTTCTAAGCAACGGGGAATCTGATGGACATATGGTCGAAAGATTAGAGAGATCTTCGAATGCCACAAAGCATGGCTCGTCCTCACGAGGGTCATCGAGGAGACAGGACTCGAAGGAGTCTTAGAGATCAGAAAACTTGGTCTTTACAGTTGACAGACCGACTGCCATAGTCGGTGGGTAAGATAGAGTTCCTAGAAAGTGTTGCATCCACACGTAGAAAACCCACATGGCGTAATGCAAGATAATCAGTGGAAAGCGAGGTCATGTTGGCATCTAAACTATTATCCTCGAAAAATTCATCACATTCATTGATCGGGAGGATGTAAGGTTACTGGAAGGGGCTAACAAAATAGGGCATGTAAAAATGTAGGTCTCTTCAAACAACGTCCACCAGAATGGCTCAAGGTATTGATCAGTTATATTCTTAACAAGGATATGGACATCAGGGGGAGGAAAATATATTGGCTGATAGGATGGCTGATACAATGCGGGTTCCGACTCCATCTCCTATGGTACCAACAAAGGTGGTATAATCGGCGCCTGAAACAAGAAATGCAGAACTGACTCAAGGGTCGATATTAGGATATGGAAACACACAACATTGATATCATCATCCTTGGTATGTATTGCCTTGTAGATTATATTCTCAACCATGTGTGCAATCAAAGACACCTCAATAATAGCATCACACAAATTAGCTCCAAAAAAAGCCAAAGATCCAGCCTCAAATATGCCCGCTCAATAATATCTATAGTATCCTCAATACGGGCCTCATCATATAGCACAACATGACTAATGGTAGAAGAAGGTGACATGGAAGGGAACGAGGAGGGAGGATCAGACATACGGGACAAAATTTTGATATGACTTCAACCACACGAGGGATGATGTGCAACTGGATAAAGCAAAATTATGGCTCAAGAAGAGACTCATCTTGTGTTGGACTTGGGATGCTGCCACGACTTTGATATGGGTGAAAAGAGACTACAATATCTAGATGGAGTAAGGCTAACCATTGATCACGATGCATATGATGCCGAGCAAGAGAAAAAAACTCAAGAAAGGAAAAGAAGAAAAGAGATTCAAAGACTGATAACCTAAACTAAAGGCAAACAAACTCGAATTCGCAGTCGGCAATCAAACACAAAGCAAACTCCAATTCACCAACTCGACATCATGAAGAGCATGAGAGATTGGTCAATGATCTTTTTTATATTAGAGTTAGGTGAATTACAAGCAATTATGCAAGCTCACAAGTGTAGTCTCTTAGAGTATTTGTGTTTTATTCGATGTAGCACACCTATCGGGACCACGTCGTCTATAATCGGAGGCAAGTGCTTGTAGCAAGTAATAGGGTCTAAGAGATGACCCAAGTGCTTAGGGCACAAGTCCAAGGATGGGGGTCTAGTCCTTAAGTGTATGTGTCTCATTCACTCTGAATACAACTTGTGTATAATGAGGGAGTTGCTCTTCCAAATATAATGAATCCAATTACATTTATTTAATGCCAAATAAAATTAACCTTCGCAGTTTTATTTTGGTTATCACTTTTTTGGCTATTTTTCATGCACGATTCCAGACGAGATTTGGATTCCTTTAGTATCCTATGGTAATCAAAATCAAAGGAAGAAATAAAAAATGCAATGTAAGCGACAATCAATGATGTATGCTAAGTTATAAGATGCCCACCTTGCTTACTAGCTCACTTCGTGTAGGATGCTAGACAGAATTGAAACCTACACTATATGCAAATGAAATTTGATGAAATCACCCTAGTATAAGAGATTTTATTAACATGAAGAACCAATGATAATTACATAGAAAGAGAACCCCAAATGTTCGGGTTTGGAGACTCTTCGGTGCCCACCACAACAGATCCTGCTAGTGATGTATAGAGTCTCTTGCAGTGCTCAGTTCCAAGTCTAAGTAATCAACAATTAATTTGTATAAGTCCAAGCAAATAATCTATAGGCACATGCAATAATTAGGGTTTTAGACCTTAAATAATCGAGTAATCAATGCTAGTGCTAAATCTCAATCACACAAAACAAATAAAATTAAAGGAAAAAACTCAAAATGTGGGAAAAAAGAAAAGAAATGTGGGAAAACTACAGAAAAACGACAGGGCCCCCCAGTGAACAATCACTTGGGCAATGGACCTCCGAGGGTCACAGTGACCTAGAGAGTTTAAATTATAACAAACTCTAGATGTCTCTCTCCCACTTAAATTACAAAATAAAAGAAAAATACAAAATAACACTATCTTCAAAAATCTCCTAGTCCTGTCATGTTGCTCTCTGCTATTGTCTTGCGCTGAAAAGCCGAGTCCGCCTTACGTGGGTGCGTAGGTCTCCTAAGAATACCTCCCTCGTTCTGTGGTCCCTCACAACAAGATCAAACAAATATATGGTCATAACAATATCAAATGAATTCAAATAAAATGAAAAAATATAAATGAGAATAGACAAGAAGGACAAAAAGCAATCTATACATTGTTCCTCCCATGCAACATCGCCATTTGATGAAGAGTGGATTTTCCAACAGTCTGATGTTGTACACAAGGAGGGAACACTATCGTTTTGGTGACGAGCAAAGAATCGTTGATCAAGCAACAATTAATACACAATCGGAGATAAAGAAATGCAATGTAGATGTGGAGTTAAAAATTATTATAACTCTACGAAGGATTTGTATAGGTGCATGGATTGTAGAGGTTGAACACATGGAGTAAATAAGATATATTGTGAAAATAAATTGAAAAATTGTTATTCTTCTTGTCTTTTTATTTTATTTTTATTGGTTTTAGTTCTATATAGTTTATGCATTTTTATTTTTATATTTTTCATATGTTTTTAATTTTATAATTTTTATGTTCTTTTTACATTGTCTATTTTCTAATTTTATTTTTAGTATAAGAACTATATATATGTATATGGAGATAATATAAACAATATTGATAATATACATATATATATATATATTAAAATATAGCCAAAATCAGGAAAATACCCTAAGGTACACTCCTTTCTATTTTTTAAATTTATTAAAATATTTTTTAGGATTTTTAATAATAATATAACTAAATATAACTATATATAAATATGTTGGCTTTTATTTTTATATAAATAGCTATAATTACTACAAAATAATAAAATTTTTATATTTTTGTATTTTTTTTTAATAATTGTTTTGGATTTTTAGTGTGATAAAAATGTCAAAATAGTGACATATTACTAGGTTGAATTATTTAGAATTTAAAAATAGATAATAGTCCCAAATATTTCTAAAACTATTTTTAATATATAGTAGATATAAATAATATCTATTTTTTGGAAATTTTAGAAATGATTGTGTAATTTTTTATATATTTAATCATAAATTAGGAATAAATGTTATATTTTTTTAATTTTAATAAATAAAAAATAAATAAGTATACTTTAATAAAAATATATGTTGTAGAATTAAATTTAAACCACCTAACTTAATTTTTCTAGAATTTTGGAATATAAAAGACACATAAAAAAAGTAAAATACAATGCTAGTGGGGACATATTTGTAAATTCCAAGAAGTATTGCTTGATTCCCGAACCCCTAAAAGAAATCGAGGGCCTGTTATGTAAAATTCCCATATATATTTAATTAAAATGCCTGGTAAGGGTACATTTACAGATAACAAAAACACAAGGTCCTTGATGCAAAATATCCAAAAGTTATAACACTGAACTTGAAAATAACAGGACTAAAATGAAATACAAAAAGCCCAAGGGTCCCCCTGTAAAATGCCCTCCCCCTCACATGTATGGGCGCATGAGGTGACGTGGCAATTGACCTATCAGCAAATATAAAAAATATAGGGTTCCAAGTACAAATTTTACAAAAAATATATAACTGTAGATGAAAGTTTTTATACTAAAAATAAAATACAAAAAATGGTTAGGGGTATGTTGCAAAATTACCCCCTCATGCTCGATCCAACAACGCTGCTACATTCACTTGACATGTGGCATCATCAGGTGGCTGAATACTGATTCTTGGATGAGTTGTTCAGATTAGATTCTAGCTAGGATGAGACGGTGCTAGAGCGGCTCTATCCAACCGCTTTTATCAAAATTGTGGGTGGAAGAGACGATCCGATGGCTGCTACTCTTCCTGAAGAACAGGGAAGAACAACTCCAGGTGCGAGCTTTGATCTTCATTCCCCCACCTTCGAGCATCTCTGGCGCCTCTCAAGTGCTCAAGTCATTCCTCTCATTGGTCCGCATCTGTTGAAGGCATCAAAAACCTCTAAGAACCACCTAAATGGTCCCAGGAGGTCAGAGTTTCTAAGGTGACTTGGAACCTACTCTGGCCTCAAAATCACCTCCGGCTAGGCTTTTAGCTCCAAGTACCTGAATAATAAGAAAAAGGTACTAAGGGAAAACTGCCTCGACCAATTATTGAGTGAAATGGAGGTGGAATGCAGTGGGGCGGCGAGATCCGACGAAGGTGGAGGAGATGAACCTCAAATCTCTGATCGAGGGACAATCATGTTGAATGAAGCAGCTAGAGGCAAAACGAAATGGAAGTGGAATGAAATGGTGGTGAAAGGTGAGGTAGAGCACGACTGAAGTCTGTGGGAACAGTGGCAAGTACATGAGCTTCGGCGAACTACGAGACTTAAAATCCAGGCTAATGCAACGAAATAAAATGCAAAACAAAAGATAGAAATTGAAACAAAACCTACAAGATACCTAAATTTACCGCTATACTCTGGCTCAACGAGTAGGTATGGGAGCCAGGTGGATCACCAGGCGGAGCTCACCAGTAAATGGTGGATCGACGCTCTTCCTATGCTCTCATGTGTTGTAAATCAATATGGAGGCAGCTGTCACCATGGTCAACATGTTGGGATATGGATCTAAGGTTTGAAACACATGATGAGGGGTTAAATATGAATTGGTGTCCAGTGAGGTGTATATGGATAAGGTTGGCTTTGACTTAGGTGACAACTCAATCCATTGATCCTCAGATCGATGTAAGGTGTGCATGTAAAAGATTAATGATCGAGGCATAGAAGCTCAGAAGGAATCGAGCTAAATGGGTGAAAGAACCAATGAGGAGAAAACGAGGAAGACAAGGTGGTCTACATCTGACAAAGCAAACCCATGGGGGGTGGGGAGTTGACCAAGGTCAACTCTGACCTACACCTCATTGGTCAACGCTAGCCTGAAAAAGATAAAAGCAGAAATAAATACTATATTTATTCAAATTGAAATAGTGAATGATTTTTTTTTTGTCAAAACATGAAAAATATTTATTATTTTATGTAGTATTTATGGCAATTTTTATTAATTTATGCAAGTTAATTTAATATATGTTACTTTTTATAAGTACAAATATAGGTATAATTATCTATATATAATGAATTTATTTTTATTTTCTCCTTTAAAGTTTATTATTTTATACACTTATTTTATATATTTATAACTTATTTAAATACAAGTAAATATGTTTTTCTTATATTTTTATCAAGTTAATTATATACTTAAATAAATATGTATATCTATTATATATGTATATTATAAGTATATTAATAAATGTATTGGAGTATACCTATTTATTTTATCTTCTTTTTAATGATTTTATTTGAAATTAAATAATTATATGTATTCCAAATATTATTACAATTTTATAAAAATATAAAAGAGTGAAAATTATAAAGAATAAATAAATTGATTATTTTATTCATGTATATTGCACAATGAGGGCTCAAAACCTAACTTTTGCATATGGACTCCAAATTGAATGAAACCACCTTCATTAAATAGATAATTTAAATTGATGAATAATGAGGATGAGTTTTGTGAATTTTGAGTTCGTATGGAGAAGATACAGGATTGGACTTGTGGTTTTTTATTCTGACTGTCTAGGGTACACTATGCATTACTTTAAAATGAAATAAACTTTGTATTTTTTTGTAATTTTGTCGAAAAGTTTCATGTTCAAATTTTGTAAATTTGAGGTATAAATAATAATGAATAAAATAGATCCCAAAATGGATTTACTGGGGGAAAAAACTTAGAGTTTTTATTGCGATTTTTAGCCCTTATCTAACCTTACTTTATTCCTTGTTGACCAAATCTACTCTTGACTTAGTCTTGGAATTAGGGTCATTCAATACCTTTGGTATTCATTTCTTTTTATTTTATATTCTTTATTCTTTTATTTTGGATTTAAATACAGTATTTTATACAATATTTACAACATAAATAATGGATGATATTTTGTACAAACTAATGCTATTTGCAATCATTTACTTAGCGTTTAAAAGCCAAAATGAAAGAATAATGGTGATGAAATGGAGATTCATCAGGAGGCCCCGACTTTTGTCAAACCATTCTATCCACCTCCATTGCAGATCCAAGAGATGAATGCCACTTGGGACAATGACCAAAATATGACATGTCGTGGCAGACCAAATCAGGGTCAGAACATGGCAATTCAACCATACCACCGGCAGTCGGTTGGAAAGAGCTTCCAACAGAACCAGAACCAACACTCTCCACAGCACATTCAACCATGGAGATTGAATTACCGTCGTCATCAACAACCATACAAGTAGTAGTACCATGAACAGATGGGTGGTTATTATCAGAACTATTATAAATTCCCCCCACAGCCCAGCACAACTACCAGTCCTCCCCTCTTCTTGCATATCAGAGTCATCAGCCTCAACACCCACAACAGTACCAATCTCAGTAATCGCATCATGCTAAAAACTTAGAGGCAACATTTGTGAATCCTCTGCTCGATTGCCTTGCACAGATGGTAAAGGGCCTAAGCGAAATGATCCAAAAGATGGATGACCTCATGATGAATCCATGATTCATTAACATTCTGTCTGAATTTTGTCTTAAAACCTTATCAAATACATGTAAATACCCATTGACTTCCACTTTTTAATAAAACCCTTACCACGAATAAAAATGCACTTTTATGCATTAAAATCATGTAAATAAATAAAAGAATAAAAATAAAGAAATAAAACTAAAGGCAAATTATAGATATGTAAATATGTACAATATGACTTAGAAAGTAAATATAGCTGAAAGATATATTTATAAGCTAATACCCGAGACGAAGTCAGCATGAATTGGTCAGCAAATAAATAAGAAAGGGGAGATATGGAAGAAAATAAATAAAAATAATTAACTTCACACTCCACACATTCTTCATTATTTATCTAATAAATACCAAAACTTTAAAGATTTTTTATTAATTCATATGAACATATTTATCACCAAACTCTTTTCCTAATTATTTCTAAAAATATATTGAAAAAAAATATAAAAATAAGTTAAAAAATTATCTTGTATATATGCCCAGAAAACCAACTTGTAAATTGTCAAAATCACAACTTCCGAACATCATAACATGCACATACGAACTCTAATTTCACTCTACTCACCTTTAAAGTTCATAAAATAATAAACTCTAATTAATAGATGTGATTTCTCTAGAATCGGAGTCCGTTTGCAAAAGTCAGTTTTGGGACCTATCCACAACTAGGTTCCTGGGCTATTTATTTTCTGGGACACACTATTTATTATTTTAATGATTTCATAATTTCTAATTATTTTCTTGATCTTGTACTCTTACCTAATTTATTTAAAATTTTTGGAGCTTATTTATTATTTTAAATAAATCAAAGTCCTAATTTATAGGTATAAATGAATGATATCACTTGTATCTATATTTATCAATATACATAAATTAATTTATTAATACAAAAAATCATATATACTTTATTTATCATCCTAATAATTTATAAAATATAAAAATAATATTCTATTCATTAATTTATTAAATTAAAATTCTAAGACCTTTTTATTAAGTATTATTTGTAATTGTAATATTTATACTTCGTGAAATATTTATTATTTATCAAAATTAATTTTACCATAATTTAGGTTATTTAATTATCTATATTTTTCATCTTTATACCTAATTAAAATAGTGTTATTTATTATTTAATCACGCCCTAACTCATGCCCACCTTAGATCATCACCTGGCCTCTCTCCGATCGTCTATAAAAGCCCTCCAAGGACTCCATCTCCAACCAACTCTTCAAGTACCAACTCTTTCCAGAAATCGACTAGCCGATCCACTATCTTCACCGTCGTCCTCCACCATACTCTGACAGTGACAGGGCTAAAGGCATGCACCGCATGGAAGGGTGACCATCAGAGGAAGGTTCCAAGGTCGTATCTCCGCCTTGCAACACCTCAGACGCGGCGCAGAGCTCCGGGAAGCCGACCTATCGAGCAACGATCAGTAGGATCATACATCCAACTACCCCCAAGTAATCCTCCTTCTTTTGCATTTTTCTTTCTCGATTATCATGTACGTATTAACATCATTAATCGAATTATCAGGACCCTTAAGCATCCATCTTAGACGCCACCAATTAATCTCTTTGCAAATATAATTCGAATTCGCTCCAAATCAATCCTCCATCCCTTGTATTGCCACTAATACACATTTTCTGGAAAATACACTTTTTGATTAGCGGTCCTTAATTCTATTGGTTGATTCAATTGCAAATTGAGCATATCAAATCCATTTACATATCTTTATTTTATCTAGAGCATCAAATCATAAGTTTGGAGTCTCAACTATCAAAGGAGATTCAATCCACGGATCAACTTCTTCTAGCTGCCATACCTTGTCGTGCCACCTTCTTCCTTGAATTCGCTCCAAATCAATCCTCCATCCCTTGTATTGCCACTAATACACATTTTCTGGAAAATACACTTTTTGATTAGCGGTCCTTAATTCTATTGGTTGATTCAATTGCAAATTGAGCATATCAAATCCATTTACATATCTTTATTTTATCTAGAGCATCAAATCATAAGTTTGGAGTCTCAACTATCAAAGGAGATTCAATCCACGGATCAACTTCTTCTAGCTGCCATACCTTGTCGTGCCACCATCTTCCTTGAAGTCTAGCCACCGCCTTCCGACACCTTTGGAGCATCTCACATGCAGGCGAGCTTGGAGGGAGAAGTAATCTCCCTCCTCGCCCAGTAGGAGGCCAAAGCTTCGTGTGGATCGCCGGGAAGAATTCAGAGATGAAGACGCCATTGTCAGCTGCATAGAAAGGTAAAGAACGCCACAAGAACTCTAGGAGGCACATAATTCTGATGCGTGTCCAGATTGGACGGATCAGAAGCACCCACCGTTCTAATCTTCACCGTTAATTGCAAAGCGGTGGAAATTTTGCGCACAAAACCTAAAAGAGATCCAGAATTTAACTCCCGCTCCATGATTTCAAGAAATTACATAATGTATTTATTTTAGTTTTCTTCGCATTTTAGTCCCAGTCAGGGACCTATCTATAACAGAACAATGTAGTCTCTTTTGTACTTATACCCATGTGTTGTAGGGTTAGTTTGGACCTTGATTTTGTTGTATTTTTCCTTATTTTTTGAGGGTAGTTACACAACTACCCTGGTGACATTTCTTTTAATTTTTCATTGATTTTCATAGCATATTTTTCTCGATTCGATTTTTGTAAGTTCATGCCGGTTTTGTGTGTTTTATTGAGTTTGTTGTAATTTCAAAAAGAGAACAAAAATCCCGAAATCTTTTCTTTCCTCGAAAACCGCAATACGATTATTCTGCCTCCTCGAGTTCGACCCAGGGAACTTACCTGGTTAAAATAAGTTTAAGGGATTAAAATAGGAGTGAATCGTATTTGTTCATCTTGTTTCCCTCTCTCCTATTTTAATCCCAATTTTTGTTTGATCAACGCGGCTTCTGTCTTCGTGGTTTTTCCTATAACCAACATCTTCTTTGATCAATTAACCACTCGCAAAAGTTGCATTATCAAAATGATGTCGTTGCAGGGGAAGCGTTAGCCTTACTTCGTTTTTCGACATCATTTTCGAGATTTTTCGATCTTCTTGATTTTATGGCTTTTTGATTTCTTTTTGGTTTTTGTTTTTACAGGTTTATCGATTTTCATTGTTTTTTACAACTTTTATTGATTTCTTTGATCTCTTTCTAGTTTTGTTTGCTTTTATTTTCACAGCTTTTTGTGTTTTGTTTTTCTAAAAAATTTTACAGGGCCTATAAGATCAACCGGCTTCTTTGGAAGACAAAACAGTCGAAAGTACAGAGACTGATCCCTTCTCTCACGGGTCAGTTGTAGAGGACAGAATTAGTTAGTATTTGTTATCATTTACTTGTAATATTTTTGTAATAGAAAAATAAGGTCACTTGGCCATTTTTCTATTTTTTTAGAAGGGGCCTCGTTAGGGCATCCTAACTTGTACCTCCACCCCTCTTTCTCGAGGTCTTCTTCACCGAGTGTTGTGCATTCGGGGATGCATGGCATCTACCGATGTTTTCTCGCATTGTAGGTTTTCCACGACTTTTTATGAGGCTAGGTGCATGTTTAGGTGTTTTTCATCTTTCTCTCTGCTTGCACCTTCGTAGTTAGTTCTAGGACTCGTGACCTAAGTGCATGCTTATATAAGATAAAAAAAATCATTAGATGTGTTTGAAAAAAAATAAAAAAGTGAAAACTGCAAAAATAAATTGGCACTGCTTAAATACATGACCAAAAATAAACGTAAAGATCATTTGATTTGGGAGAGCAACCCGCACACATGGATTACAGGTATACTTCCAGATATTGTTAGTGAAGGAGGACACTTAAGGTTAGAACCAAAGTCGGATTTTCTCTCAGAATACTACTTAGTCCATACACCTAATCATTGTTCTTCAGTCGGTATTCTCAGGTAGCTGGCAACGATCCGAGTTTACTTAATAGAGTGGGAGGTTTAGAGGACAACACAGTAGCACGGTCCTCATGTAACATGGGTAGTCGGAAACGGTCCATACATACTCCCATACTGGCTGAGAATAAGTGATTTTATGTATGGACTTGTGACAGTGTTTCGGGGATATTCCGAGCACCTATCAACTGACGATAATTGGTGATAATACATATCTGCTAACATAACCCTAAAACCGACAAGATAAAAGATCAAACTTTTACATTCATCACCGGGTTGTGTTGGTGAATCCAGGGTTGCTTTGTGTTTGCTTATTAGGCATGTGTTACCGCGTTTTATATGCCTTTACTTTCGATCTCTTAACTTGACATCGTGCTCTCCTGATTATCCTTTTGACATCGAAGATGACGAGTCGACAGGTCTTACGCTTAGACTCCATGAGCTCTCGACAATCCACCGTCTGTCGTACTTCTTCACAGGTTCAGGATGACCCTCTTCCCGGATCGATCCCATCTAATCACGAGGAGAGTCAGACCCAGACTCCCTCGCCTCCAAGCCCTTTTTTTGAAGTAGACCTGCACCTCAAACTATCGTCAATTTCTCTTTCTTTCCCAGGAGCTTCAAAGGATATGGCTCATGGGATGGGACCAATCAAAGACCGATCAACAGGGAACTGACAGACTGGAGAGCAACACACCCATAGAAGACCAGATCCGGTCGTAGACATCACAACGGGGATTCTAGACACATTACATCAGATGAATCTACAGATCCGAGATCAGTTTAGACACCAGAACGAGCTACGAGCCAAGATCGTTGTGCTAAGAGCAGGAGCCGGGAATCCACCACCGCCTGCCATGGATCCCGCAACACTAAGAGACGACTATGACCGTGGTGCCAAGACGCTACATCATTGGATTCAGTTACCATCGAATCAAGGTCCATATAAGTTACGCCCGTCCTTTATATCCTTGCTTCCCAAGTTTTACGAGAATGCTTCATAGGAGCCGTTTACCTTTCTGCAACTGTTCAAGATGATTAGCGGTACATCCAATTATCCAGGTGTTATGCAGGGGGCCATTCGCCTCAAAGCCTTCCCCTTTGCTTTAGCAGGTAAGGTGCTTTACTGGCTCAGTCATTTTGGGAGGGAGATCTCAATGTGGGAGGACCTGAAGTCCATGTTCCTACATAAATTTTTTCGTTGGGATGGACGGACATGATAAGGAGTCGGATCTCCAACTTCACACAATTGCCGAATGAATCATTCCACGAGGCGTGGGATCAATTCAAGGACCTTACTGAGATTTGACCTAATAGTGAGATACCATTGAAGGTGCTAGTTCATAATTACTTTGGAGGACTCCAGCTGGATGTCCAAGGCCTTGTGAGCACCGCATGTGGCGGCAGTTATCTGAATCGCGATGTCGAGTTTGTCTGGTCCATCTTTAAGGGGATGGCAGAGAACTCAAGATTCGTCGACTCTACTCGGGCATTCCAGAAGGCCCCATAACCACCACATTACCGAGAGCATCAAAAGGTGGTGAATATTTTAGATTATGTATCCAATACCAACATGGGATATATTAGTCAAAAATTAACATTGGTAGATGTGATTCAGAAGCAAATTCAGGACCTGCAGCTGCTGGAGAGTTGGATTAACTCTCATCACTTCCTCAGCAATTGAGCGATCCGACGAAGAAGGAACATTACAACCATCCACAACATGTGCTTCTGTAATTTCAGCACCGATAGAATTTCATGCAGCAATAGTCTCATCAGCACGTTTATCAAAGACCACATTATTTTCACAACCATGCTTCGCACTCACAATCGATTCATTACCAGCAACAGCAGCCTCCAACCACACCCCACCGATCTCCGCAGTCTTACGCTCTATAGCAGCATACTTAGAGGTAGGAGAGAGAAGAGAGCCAGGGTTACCGCATTGAAGCTGAGATATCTTCGCAAGCCCTGGCATTGAATTAAATCATGGATATGCTGAGCACGCTTCATTCTGCACACAAGACCAAGATGGAGCAGGTTAACCATCGTCTAGATGAGTTAACCACCACCAAGACCACTCTCCCAACCCAGCCTCAGCTGAACCTGAATAATTAGAGGAGGTACCCATATCAGGTAGACAACGCAACATGCACGATCTTTTTTCCCTAGTTCTTATCTAACTTCATTCATCTCAAGAGCGCTAGATCACTACAAGCACCTGATCTGGAAGAGGAGATGGCACCGGATGAGGAGCGAGAGCCAATCCATGATACTCATACTTATGCTGAGGTGGTGGACTGTAACGATTATGAAGATCAGCAGATTGACAACCAGGGCGAAGGGAGCGATGCCGAGATAGTTGATATGGACTTAGGCGAATCAAACGATGATTCCAAGCCAGGTCATGCAGACACTCCTGAAGCTGATGTTTCTTTTCTTATTTTAGAGAGTTTTGTCGATAATTCTGAGACTCTCAATGTTCAAGCTGATTCCGATTTTAATAAAAAAAGATTTTGTTGATCCTAAATTTATTCCTTTTCTTGATGCTTTGTGTGGAAAAGGAAAGTAAAAAATAAAAAATAATGATGTTACTTTGTAGACTGATCGACTACTTAAAGATCACATCTTTCAAAAATTCCACTCCATGATGCCTTGGATCACTTCCATATGCTCAAGCAACAACTGAAGAATAGATGTACAATGCTTAGGAAGAAGAAATCACTAATAAAGAAGCATATCTTGACCAAGGCCACCTCCTGTGTGTTTCAAAATAGACAATCAAAGAAGAAAAAGGATTCAGGAGCACATTATGTCATACGCAATATCGCAGAAACTGCATTCTATCGCACTCTATTAGATAACTGTTCATCTATCAATCTTTTACCATCTTGTTTACTCGATAAGCTCGAGTTAGGTCCTCTTTCCAAATCCTTTTCGAATCTTCAGTTTGTTGATAGATCTGTAAAGAGACCTAGGGGCATTTTGAGGAACGTTATCGTAACCGTGCAGGGTCTGCAATTCTCAGTGGACTTGACTGTCCTCGACATGGAATGCCCTACATAGTTAAACCTTACCCCGATCATCCTTGGGAGGCCTTTCTTGGAGACCGCAAAGGCCCTCTTTGATTATGATACAGAGAAGGTATCTTTTCTCGTTGATGGTAAAAAGGTACATATAGAGATGGCGAGAGAATAACATGCATCTAATGCTGCATCTACAACCATTTATGATGCCTTGAGTTCCTTTGCCACTTGTGATTACATGGATGATGTTCGCCTTGACGACCTCGAGAGGTATCATGTAGAGACCCAAGATATCCTAGAAGAGGATGGGTCTGAGACTACAACTGGAAGCTCTTCCGACGGTACTCTTTATTTCAATATGGATGGTGATGATCACATGGACTATAGAACTGAGGACTATCTTGCAGATATTTTAGATTCAGAGAATTTACAGAATTCCTCCACCTCAGATGATTTAGAGATCGAATTTTATTTAGCTGAATTATTCTACTCTAGTCATTCTGAGAATGAGCATGGAGCAAGTCGGATGATGTTTTAGACATCTTCTGTAGTCTGACTCTAGAACAAATTGAGATGGTGGATAATTGTAAAGTAGACACATCTACCACCAATACCAATCCCCTTACACATACAAAGGTTGATATAGTAGAGCCAGTTCTTACCTTACATGAGTTGAAGACCTTACCACCAAACATTAAGTCTGATTTCCTTGGATGTCCTGTCGATAGTTTCTGGTCATTATCAGCACATATTTAACCGAAGAGCAAGAATCATGTATGATGGAGATTCTTGAAAGAAACCTTAAGGTTATTGGGTGTATTGTATCCAATCATCGCGGGATAAATCATGTTGTGTGTTCTCACCATATCTACATTACATGTTGTCCCTAAGAAGACGAGAATTCATATGGTTAAGAATGAGAGTGGAGATCAGAATCCAAATAGAGTAACCATGTTGTGGCTGGTGTGTGTTGATCACAGGAAGTGGAACACCACAATAAAGAAGGACCACTTCCCATTGCCTTTTATAGACCAAGCTATAGAGAGGTTGCTAGGGAAGGAGAACTTCTTCTTCTTAGACCATTACTCAGGATACAATCAGGTTACAATTTCTCCTGAAGATTAGGAGAAGACCACCTTCTCATATCCTTTCGGCATGTATGCCTTTAGACGGATGCCTTTTGGATTGTGCAATGCCCACGCTACATTCAAGTTAGCCATTTCATTAATAAGGAGGTGAAAAAGCTAGTGAAGAGCTATGACATTGGTCATAGAGTGGCTTCTCCTTACCACCTGCAGATGAATGGCATGGCTGACATTTCAAATAAGGAGGTAAAATCCATTCTCCAAAACTTAGTATGACCGGATAGGAAGAATTTTGGTCACAACTTCTATGCCTAGTTATTTGGGCATATCGTACTACATATAGGACTCCATTAATTACTTTGCTTTCAGTTTAATTTACAGGAAGCCATGCCATTTGCCGGTAGAGATCAAGCACAAGTCTGAGTAGGCTATCAGAGAAATTTCTTTAGAAATGTAGAAAGCATGAGACAAGTGAAATCTAGATGTGAATGAGCTAGTGGAGATTCGAAATCAAGCATAGGAGAACACCCTCATTTATAAGGACAAAGTGAAGCGATGGCATGATAGACATATACGACACAAGATCTTTATTCCTTGGCAGAAAGTATGGTTTTTAATGCACGATTACGAATTTTTCCTGGCAAATTGTAAAGCAAGTGGAAAGGACTGTATATAGTTAGAACGGTGCACAACAATGGTAGTAATGCAATATCAGATGTGTCACATGGTGCAGAACCGTTTGTAGTGAATGAGTAGATGCTGAAGCACTTCGTGGAGACTACTGATCATCTAGCCTTAGTTGAAGTAATCTACTTTGTATAGGATGCATGACTACTCTTTCACTTTATTCCATCATGTACAGAGACCTGTGAAGCCATCGATTTTTCCTGGAGTACACCTGTATATCCTTCGTAGATCACAATCGTCCCCATTTTTTTCGTCTATTATGCTTAGGATATCAGATCCTAAGTATAGGGGGTACAGATTGCCCACTGATTCTCGTTTTTAGTTTTGATATTTTTACTTTTCTTTTGTATATCCTTTCTTTTACTCTAATCATTGGTCCCTAATTTTGGTCACACTCTTTTCTATACTTAGGATGTCTTATCCTAAGTATAGGGGGATCGAGTGATTTCATTGATTTCATTTTCTTTCTTCTTTTGTTCTTTCAGTTGTATATTCTCTTCCTCAGTCACCTCATTTTTGTTCCACTACACTTACAATGACCTGATCTTAAGTATAGGGAGGCGACTGACGTCTATTCTTTCGTTCTTTTTCACCCACTCTTACTTAGCACGAGTTATGTCCTCCTTTTTCTCTTTTGACACTATGAGGACATAGCACAAGCTAAGTATAGGGGGTGCGTATATATTGTATATATACTTTTATCCATAACTCGTACTTTTGTGTATTTTCTATATCTATAAAATCCATTAAAGTAGGTGAGGGAAATTTAAAATCCATATTTTTATTCATTTATTTATTTATAAAATCCTTGTAAATAAGTAAAATATGCTTAAAATCCTTATTTAAATTCTTAATTAAAATATTTATTTAAAATATGTATAATACTTATTTAAAATCATATCTATTAAAATATGTGTAAAATTCATGTAATACTTGTAAAATTCTTTGTATATAAAATTTGTAAAATTCATTCACTAGTTAATCAAAATAAAACATGGGTAATTTATCTGTAAAATCCTTGTACACAAGCTTGTTTATAAAAGTCACAAAATCCATGAAAAATGCAAAGTCTAAAATCCATAAAAATTACCAAATCCTTAAATTCCATAAAAACATGTAAAATTCAGAAAATATACTTCACAAAAACATGGTTGCATTTGCATTAGCATTTTTCAGAATAAGTTTGACTTCTAAAACTAAAGATTGGAAAAAGTCTGGAGGATGGAGCTTGATTACGTCCTTTAACTTTCATTGTAAGGAGACTAGATAGGAACTGGAATTTAGACTCTTCAGGTCTTTTACTTAAATCTTTGGGTTCCATGAGACCATGTTTGGGAAGTCAACTCGAAAGTACCTAAGTAGAACACTTGCTGTCATATGTTAAACTCTTCATCAATGAGACAATTTTGGAAACATGCACTTTGCACTTAGCTCGACTTGCATGGGGCTGCGAAGGACAATCCATCTTGGTGGTGTGTTTCTATCCTTGTCTGGCGGCATTGACATCTAAAGACATGAGAGACCAGGGTTGCAATAATTGCTTTGGATGAGGAAAGGATCTGCTGGTACCATTTTTCCAAGACCTCAGAAAATGGACGGAATGAAAAGATGATATATCCGTTGAGGCACAAAAAGATGAATGCAGTGCAACCAACGTTACAAAGCCAATTAAAAGAAGAAGCCACCAAATACAAATACAACCACAATGGTATGAGCTTCCACAAAAAGTATGCACGTCTTAGTGGAGACTTAGCTACACCAGCTGGGCTTCATAAGAAGATGTGTCTACGGTTAGACATGCGATCCCATGGCGAGCCATTATTCAATAAATGTTATTGCAAATATCATTCCCTGATCTGAAATGAAGAATAACTAATTTGCAGAGTAGGTCTCTTAGTACAATTAGGGATATGTAACATGGCCATCTTAATGATCATACAACTGTTGATTCAATTATTGAATCAAAGAGGCCGGTGCTCGGATGAATATCCAAAAAGTTAGATCCAGGACTCATCACGTACCGTCAAATGATTATTAAGAGATGATCTCCAGCCTGAGTAGGAGATGGCAATCCTTTGTCATTTAGGCTGATATCTGACCGATCTCTTGATGCAGGTCCTCTACATGGGAATAGAGATTTAGAGGTGTTAGATTAGTTAGGTCAAAGAGTTGACTTAAAGAGGTCAAGATAACCAAAGTCCTATGTCGTATGCTGTCACCATATAGGCACGCATCCTCTGACCCGAGATAGATTTGTTACTATATGTCTGAGTATTTAAATTTAGCAAACCAATAGGTTAATGACCTAACCAAGGTATTTAAACGGCACAATGGCGTGTATGCAAGGTCATATGACTAATACGATCTCTCTAAGGGATCATACATGTTCATTACTGAATCGGAAGACACGAGCTTACTCATGAGATATTGGAAGGAATCAAATTCCGTGCATTATTGTCTCTCTTTGGAAGCTTGACTGAATTTGTAAGGTATGATATATGCTTTTTTAAAGTATATGATCAACACCAACGTATTATATATTTTTTTGGGAAGTATATGATTATTACCGACTCCCAATGATCGAATGAGAACCTTAATGATAAAATCCTGTAGGAGACAGTCTAAAAGAGATTTAAAACTTCGGATTTATTCTAGATCATCCAATATGATGTATGTACATGTATTAGGAATACCTGAGGTTGATATGATCATAAACGATTATATAACCATGAATCTTCCATTTCGAGGGAGTGATGAAACGAGTCTGGATTTTAGTGACTCCTCTCATATAGAAGTAATATGATCTCAGTCCAAAAGTTGGACATTGATCTGAATGTGATTCAGATGTAATGAGAAGATTAGAATTGCGGTCTTGATTTAATCAAGCATCTATGGGAGGTCCGCAAGATCTAGATTTGAGATGCGATTTCAATAATCCAAGTCACTATATGTGGAACAATACAATCGCCATGTCCTTATCTCCAAGTATCCGCGGAGAAAATGCATTGTTCTTGAAAGAGTTTAAGAATAATTTCAATGTTTATATATGTATTTGAGAATTGAGAAATTTGATAATTAAATTGATTTAGTAATCACGAATACTATAAATTTGATTCGTATTATAAGGAGAGTAATCTGAGATAATTAAATGTGATTTAATTATCAAATATGTGAATAATGTGAATGTGATTCATGTTATTTGAGTACATGAGAATAGAGATCCAAGATGAATAAATGTGATTTAATTATAATCGATATGAATAATTTGGATAACACTATCCATATTAATCATGTATATTATAAATGTGATTTATAATGTATTAGAGAGAGCCTGTTGTAATTTATATTTGTTGATTAATTATTATTGTGAATGGATTCACAATGGATGATTAATTGAAAATATAATTTACATTTTGTTTTGGGATGTGAATGTGATTCACATTTTTCCAATGGCATGATTGCAATATTCATAAGTTAATTATGAATTACTTTTGTGAAATAATTTACAACA
The DNA here is from genome assembly GCA_037367405.1 of Ottelia alismoides. Lineage (NCBI taxonomy): Eukaryota > Viridiplantae > Streptophyta > Magnoliopsida > Alismatales > Hydrocharitaceae > Ottelia > Ottelia alismoides. The sequence continues at coordinate 854,724 of JAZKJV010007409.1, read as the reverse complement.
AATATTGTTGTAAATCTTGGAGATCTCATGAGATAATGAGATGTCATGAGATTTTGAGGAGATAGACTCATTTTATCTCAAAAAGGGTATTCGTCCTCTTTTCTTTAAGGAATGTGGTCAATCTTCTCATTATCTCCAAGACCATTCAAATGATTTAGTTTCAAAATTAATTATATTGATTTATCAATATATTAATTTAAATTAAATCAATTGTTGTTCTGTTTTTACAACAACATCATGGCCATTGAAAGGAACACAAATCAATCTCATCCATTGATTGTGTGTTGTACATGGATTGAGATCCATGGAGTCCCAAAATCCTATCTAAGAAGAGGCACCTCTTGCTCTTCGAGCTACACATGTTTATGACAACAACATATGCTCTCTCCTTCTCTCTCTCCACATCATGTGTCTCTCTCTCTCATTATGGTCGTCACCGTGGAGCCATTGAGAGAGTTGTCATCACCGCAGCATCGTCGTTATGCTGCTGGAGTATTTGCTTGTGAATCTCTGTCTCCTTAGTTGCACCTCGCTCATGAAGAAGACATCGGATATCGTGTGACAAGATCAGGAGATTCGTTGCTTGGATGATCAACATGGATTGCGAGAAGGACGTGTCCCATTAACGCGCTCACAAGAGTCTCCTCGTCGGATTAGACTTGAGACATGAGGTCTCTTCGTTTAGAGACTCGAACACAACCATGCTTCAAGAGGTAACCTTAATACCTATTGTGATTTATATGAAACGATCGGAGAACTGTTTTTAGATCATGTGTTTTCATCACATTAAAATTTTAAATTCTGCTGCCTCGAGCAACAAGTACGACTAGTCGCTCCCGATCGTAATCGATGTGATCCTCACACTTCCGTGATGCGCTTAAGGAGATGAATCTCCCCATATCCTTCAAGTGGTATCTGACCCAGGTTTGAGGTTTTGGATACGATCCATGAACCTAGGAAGATTTGATCTTATTAGGGATTGTGAAAATTTTATCGCATTTCATTTTCGCATCCTTGTTTTGTGATTTTTTCGGCCCTATTTAAAGTGTTTAAACACTAAAATATCATTGGTGAATGTTCCCCATTAATTAAGAAAATCATGGGATTTGAGTTTGCGTGATTTGGAATCTGATAACTCAAGATATGATCACTTTAATGAACATGTATCCATTATTTTAGGGATGGCGAATCATGACGTAATTAAAAAGATAGTTACTGTTTTGACATGCTAAGAAATGCATGATTATCACTTGGGTTCTGATATAAATCAAATTAGAAAACTTTGAAAACTTACTTTGCTTAATTTGGATTTAAATTGATTGAGATATGCTAATTTTAGTAAGTAGGGGTCACTGCTAGAAATTACATACTTGATCATGAGTCATGTGATTGGCATTTAATTTTTATATAAATTAATGGTTAATTTCTTCAAATAATATTAAATATTTGTGAAATAATTAAAGATGATAATTATTTCATTAAATGACATTGCTTTAATCAATATTTGATTAGAAGTAATCTAGATCACAAATTGGTCACATCATACACTTTCCAACAAACAATTTGCTTGAATAGGATTGGAGATTTGTTTAGCAAATCTCCTTACACTGTTAATAAAAATGGTTTTGATTATTATTATATGATATAACTTCGGTTGAAAAACCGATTATCATCTCAAGTATAAAGTGATCGACTTGACATTATCTTTTCCCAAGGCAGATATGGTGTCTAGTCGAGGAGCGTTGTTGTAGCAGGTTGCACCGTGTGCGGTCTGTCCCACTCCTGTTGGTACTGGCCATGACAGTGGGTAGGGAATGGATAATGCTTGAGAAATCATGATGTATTTTTCAAATTATTAAAATTCGAAATAATACGTATTTGAGATAATACCATATTTCAAGTAACAATTAAAAATGTTAGTTGGATATTAATTAGATCATTGATTTAATGTGATTAGATTAATTGGAATCCAATCAAAATTAAAATACTCTATCATGAATAGAGTTGTTGTTTCCCTTAGAAGAATTAATCATAATTAGTATGGTTCATAATGATTAATTAGAATTTGCATATGAGGTGGAGGATCACATAAGTGGCATCCATGGTCTCCCGTCAAGGCAAAGGGTTCCGTCACCAGAGATTGTATGTCGGAGACTCCTATCCGAAGTGACATCTCCTGCATACAAGCCATTTGGATCGGACTCTTTGCTTCTCGAAAGAGTAAGGACACATGCGTAGTGACTCCGATATTGCACATAGCAAGTTGTATTCTTGTTGATGGTTGGTTCAACTAATGACGGGTCAACATCAACTGAGGGGTGGTGGGCTCCAGCATTAAAGACTGAATTGGGAGATGCAAGTTAGACTTGCAAGGCAGAATGTGTTCCCACTTCTTTTTATCTGAGTTGCAGGTTATTATATTATTGGGATGTGACAAAGATAAGAAAGGAGATCCCGGATCTTGCTTGAGATATAATGGTAATTATATCTCTTACATTGAAAGTGATTAAGGGAATGAACTTTCAGTGTTGACATGGCAAGATAACTTTGATATAAAATCCTTAAATAAAAGTAAAACTTATGTATATATATATATATTTATGCAAATTTCTTATTTCAGATAATCCTTCATTAAACCCACTTAGTACTATACTCAATAATAACCAGTAAAATATCATAGATTGGATCCATGATCATGATATTATACTTGTAGTTGGACACATAATGTATGTCGTTGCAATATGCAAGTTTCCCCATGATAATGAGGAATGACAATTAAATAGACAATAGGATAACAACCTTAGGGTTTGATGTGTCATCGAATGTACTTTGGAAGTGACATGTCAATGATGATCGTAATTGTCAAACAATCTTTATAAAATCTAAGAAGATGTTTTGGCATACATATGTGCTCTCAACATTTAATCATGAATGACATGGTTCACTGCATTATGCAGAATGGTGGCTATATAAGAGATGGTGTATTCAAAAATGTTTGAGTACCTACCTGAGCCTATGTCTTTAAGAGTTAAAAAGTATGTACATATGATATGTGTCATCATTCTACTATCTATACTCAAGTCATTCATGAGGCTTCATAATATTCAATTTGTATGAATTGAAGCATGTATAAATGTTGAAATCCTCTTATATTGAAATCTTTTGAATTCAACATAAGAGATCCTTTGTTTTAAGCAATGGTAAGCATGGGTCAAACCCAAGTAAGTACGAAAGTCAATGAGTTGATAGTACTTTTGTGACTTCCATATGACATCGAAAGAGTTGGATGAATGCCAATACTGCAATAAGTTGATGTATTGATAGTGTGAGTATCTAGTCCATGAGGGATCCTTAGAGAAGGACCCAGATAGTGCATTTGAAAAATCTATATATACATTTAATCATTGAAATTGGCTTTCTTATTAGATAAGATTAACAATCTAATTATTGTATCTCATTCTTCTAGAAACACTTTCAATTGGTTGCATATGTTTTAGAAGACCAGGAATTTTTATTTTAAGGTTTAATAGTTATCCACATGGATATTGATGCAATTGTTGCAATAATCTCTATTGGATAGATAGACTTCATATTTTCAGTAGGAGAGCCCTTAGTTAGAGAATGTCTCTTTGACATAGATATTAGAATACACTTGTGGTTTATTTCTAAGTGTTGGAAATAAACATGGGAATAGACCTATCATAAAGAGTTATAATGGATATATTTCAAATAGTAATCTAATATCTAGAGGACTCTACCAAATTAGAAACTTAATGAATTGGTCATTAACATTTCTAATACTGAAAATTAAACCTTTAAAGATCAATATGAGGATGAACATCATTTTATAGTTATCTAACATCAAGCCATGGACATATGTCTGTTCATGAGATCAACAGACTAGTAAGAGGTGAAACATTAGAATGTCTGAAATATCAAATCTGACATGCTTGTGAATATTGTATTCAAAGTAAAATGTCCGATATACCCTTCTATGAGAATGATATAAGTTGTCGAGGTATTCAGAATCTCATACATATTGATGCATGTGGATCATCTATATCATAATGAACATTAATGATATGTGATATCGTTCAATGATTATTTGTGATATGAGATTTCTTCCCTTTACCTTATAAAGCTTTGGATTGTTCAAAGATTTTATATTTTGGGTTTAGAACAAAAGTTTGAAGGAAGATGAAATGAATTTAATCTAACCTTGGTAGCAAGTACCTATTAGATAAATTCAAGGAATACCTTATAGAGTAAGGAATATCATTCCTATCTTAATCCTCCTAATACACCTAAACTCAGTAGAGTTGTAGGGAGATACAATTGGATCATGTATGACATGATTGATCAATGATGAATCTTAGCATAATTACCTTTTAGAATCCAAGGTATATATGACTACAATATATATCCATTATAAGATTCCATGCATATCTCAATCTGCATCCTCATAAGCTATGGTTTGGAACCTAGCCTATTGTTGGACCTTGAGGATTCAGGGTTGCTTGGTCCATAACTTTGTTATGGATGCAAGTAAGCAGGAATCTAGCACAAGAGAGTGCCACTTCATTAAGGAAATAAAGGATGGTATTGGATACCTAATTTATGACCTTGAGTTTCTTAAAATATCTCATCTCTAAGGATATGATTCTGAGAGGCTTATTCTCTTGAGAATCAAGATGAAAATGATGTGAAGGAACTCATTTAGTCTTGAGAAGATGATGAGGCTCATAAGAACAGAAACTAAAAGGACAATTAAATATGAAACACTAATACCTCCTAAAATGAGCGTGAGGAAGGATTCCATGTGCCAGTTAAGTATGACATTGATCGGACTTCAAATAATGAAGATTCTGAAGATCATAACATGGAGTGATGGATGTTAGCAATATAGTCTAAATTAGACTTCATGTACAAAGTGTTGTATATGGACCCTCGAGGATCCACCTATATGAGTAAAACCAGTTAGGGTGTAAATGGATCTTCAAGAGAAAGAGGGAACCTAATGAGAAGGTAGAGGCCTTCAAAGCACGGCTTGTAGCAATGAGCTACACATCGAAGAGAAGACATCGCCTGCGTTGAGACTTGCTCTTCAGTCCTTTCAGAATATTGCTAATTATAGCTACAGAACATGACTTTGACGTCTTCAAGATGGAAGTCAATATTGCATTCTTCTATGAATAACTCTCTGAGTATATTCATATGAAGTAGCCCCAGGGCTTCATGATTAATAAAAGCAAGGTGTCAAACTGAAGAACTCCATCTATGGACTCAAATAAACTTCTTGTTGTTGGAACATAAGATCTGATGAAATTATAAAGGTTATGATTTCAGATAGAATCTTGATGAACCATGTGAAGCTTAGTGGGAGTGCCATTGTGTTCACAGTGATAAATGTAGATAATATGCTAATCATTTGGAATGATATAAAGATGATAATAAGTGTTTTATAGTCTAGCTATTCCATAGCTTGAGATATGATCTCAAGGATGCCTCATAGATCTTAGTTGTGTAAGTGTTCTGAAGAAAATAGAAGAGGGTATTGGGACCGTCACATTAGTAGTACACCTTAGACATAGTCCAAGAAAGTCTTCTTTTCCTTAAGATATGGTAATGACCTATCTAATGGGATAGCACCTCAAAGAGTTAATGAAGTAAATGCTAGAATTGCCTTCCCTTGTGCATCAGTTATGAGAAGCCGAGTGTATGCTAAATGTGTACAAAAGACAGATGTCTGCCATGCAGTGGGATAAATTGTTACTAATCCTACTATGGTGTAAAACACTTGATTGTAGTAATAACAATATCATCAAAGATGGAAAGATTTTTGAGATAGTTATCTCAAAGTCTTATCTTCAATAAATTAGGACTTTATAGATGGAGAGCTAAAAGGTATTAATTGCAGATACCGTAGGCGATAGAGATATCCAGGAATAAGGGTATTATGATAAGGATAATGAAGATTACATACTGGTTATAATAATTATTGAGATGTAGTGTCAAGGACACTATAACTAATAAGATTGAGTATTGGTTGCATAAGATGCAACATTCGCATTAGATGCGAGCACTGTTACTAGGAGATGTGCAAGTGTCGTAAAAGGACATGGCATAGTCTCTTAGGAACAGAGTTGTTGATCAACTTATTTAATTATTTCCCTAAATAGACTATGATTGTCACATGAGTGTGGGTTTAAATGATTAGCCCCTTAATGGCTCTTTGAGCTAGTGGGAGAATGTTGGACATGCGAGCCCACAGCGAGCCATTATGCAATACATGTTATTGCCAATATTAATCCCGGATCTGAAATGAAGAATAACTAATTTGCATAATAGGTCCCTTAGTGCAACTAGGGATATGTACCGTGGCCATCTTAATGATCATACATTTGTTGATTCAATTATTGAATCATAGAGGCTGGTGCTTGGATGAATATCTAAAGAGATAGATTGAGGATACATCAAGTACCATCAAATGATTGTTAAGAGATGATCTCCAACCTGAGTAGGAGATGGCAATCCTTTCTCATTTAGGATGATATATGACCGACGTCTTGATGCAAGACCTCTACATGGGAATAGATATTCAGAGGTGTTAGATTAGTGGTCAAAGAGTTGACTTAACGAGGTCGAGATAACCAAAGTCCTATGTCATATGCTATCACCAAATAGGAATGCATCCTCTGACCGGAGATAGATGTGTTATTATATATCTGAGTATGTACATTTGGCATACCATTAGGTTGATGACCCAACCAAGGTCTATACACTGACGCGCTGGTGTGCATGCGAGGACATATGAGTAAAACGATTTCTCAAAGGAAACATACAGGTTCATTACTGAACCAGAATACATGAGCTCACTCATGAGATATTGTGAAGAATCAGATTCCACGCACGGTCTCGCTTTCGAAGCTTGACTGAATTTGTAAGGTTTGATATATGCTTTTGAAAAGTATATGATCAACACCTAGGTTGATATATGCTTTTGGAAAGTACATGATCGATACTGACTCCCAATGATTGAATGAGAACCTTAATGATAAAATCATGAAGGAGATAGTCTAAAGGAGATCTAAAATTTTTGATTTATTCTGGATCTTCCAGCATGCAAGATGTACATGTATTAGGAATACTTGAGGGTGATGTGATCATAAATGACTGTATAACCATGACACTTCCATTCCGAGGGAGTGGTGAAATAGATCTGGATTTTAGTGACTCTTCTCATAGAGAAGTAATCTGATCTTAGTACAAATGTTGGACATTGATATGAATGTTATTCATATGTAATGAGAATATTAGATTTATGGTCTTAATTTAATCAAGCATCTAAGGGAGTTCCTCAAGATCTGGATTTGAGATGTGATCTCAATAATCCAAGTCACTATATGGAACAATACAGTCGCCCTGTCCTTATCTCCAAGAATCCGCGGAGAAAGCACATTATTCTTGAAAGAGTTCAAGAATAATTTAATTGTTTATATATGTACCTGAGTATTGAGAAAATTGATAATTAAATGTGATTTAGTTATCATGAATAATATGAATTTGATTCATATTATAAGGAGAGTTATCTGAGATAGTTAAATGTGATTTAATTATAAAAGATGTGAATTATGTGAATGTGATTCATGTTATTTGAGCACATATGAATAGAGATCCAAGATTATTAAATGTGATTTAATTATAATGGATATGTATAAATTGGATAGCGTTATCCATTTTAATCAATTATATTATAAATGTAATTTATAATATATTAGAGAGAGCCTATTGTGATTTATATTTGTTGATTAATTATTAATGTGAATTGGATTCACATTAAATGATTAATTGAAAATATAATTTACATTTTGTTTTGTGATGTGAATGTGTTTCCCATTTATCCAATGGCATAATTGCAATATTAACAATATAATTATGAATTATTTTTGTGAAATAATTTACAACAAATGTTGTTGTAAATCTTGGAGTTCTAATGAGATAATGAGATCTCACGAGATTTTGCGGAGATAGATTCACTCTATCTCAAAAAGGGTAGCCATCCCCTTTTCTTTAGGGAACGTGGTCAATCTTCTCATTATCTCCAAGACTAGTCAAATGATTTAATTTCGAAATAAATTATATAGGTTTATCAATATATATTAATTTAAATTAAATCAATTGTTGTTGTGTTTTTAGAACAACATCATGGCCATTGAAAGAAACATAAATCAATCTCATCCATAGATTGTGTGTTGTCCATGGATTGAGATCCAAGGACTCCCAAAATCCTATGTAAGAAGAGGAACCCTTTGCTCTTCGAGTTTCACGCATTTACGACAACAACATATGCTCTCTCCCTCTCTCTCTCTCTCTACACATCATGTGTCTCTCTCTCTCTCATTATGGCCATCCACCATGGAGCCATTGAGATAGTTGTCATCACTGCAGTATCGTCATTATGCTGCTGGAGTATTTACTCATGGATCTCTATCTCCTTCAGTGTGCCTCGCTCGTGAAGAAGACGTTGGATATCGTGTGACGAGATAAGGAGATTCGTCGCTTGAATCATCAACATGGATTACAAGAAGGATGCGTAATGCGCTCGCAAGCGTCTCCATCAGATTAGACTTGAGACAGGAGGTCTCTTCATTTTGAGACTCGATCGCAACCATGCTTCAAGAGGTAACATTAATACCTATTATTGTTTAGAGGAAACGTTCCTAGAAATGTTCTTGGATCATGTGATTTCATCACATTAAAATTTTAAATTCCGTTGCCTCAAGGACTAGTACGACTAGTCGCTCCCGATCGCATTCGATGTGATCCTCACGCTTCCATGATGCGCTTAAGGTTCTCACCATATACATCATCTACATTGACCGCACTCCAGTTCTTTTCTCATTCTTCTACATTCTCTCTATATTCGATTGTGGACACAACACGAACTGACCTTAGAAGGGAATACCTCCCTCCCCGAGGAAAGAATAGCTGGATGAGGAACCAATAGGAGTGTATAACTGGGATGGGTGGTTTCATCGCTTCTTCTAAGAGAGAAGAGCTAAAATCAATTCATACACTGTACAGATTGCTTTCAAGATTTATAGAGTCCGCGATATGAATGATTGGATATGAATTGGCTGTTGAGGTGAACTTAAACAATGATTTGTGGAACTTGAGGGGTGTTGAGGCTAAAATCCTAATCCCAGTTATGGCTCTGACAAAATGGTTGTTTCTAGCCCGATCGAGCTTTGTCCTTTGTATGTTGTCATAAATTGGTTTAGGAAAACAAATTCAATCTAACTTTCTTTCTTTTTCTCTTATTGTTCAAATAAGTGTTTGCTAAGGGACTAACAAAGTTTATGTATAGGGGGATGATGAATCCATGATTCATTAACATTCTGTCTGCATTTTATCTTAAAAGTCTTAATAAATACATGTAAATATCCATTAACTTCCACTTTTTAACAAAACCCTATTCACAAATAAAAATGCACTTTTACGCATTACAATAATGTAAATAAATAAAAGAATAAAAAAAGAAAATACAAATAAAGGCAAATTGTAGATATGTATATATGTATAATATGACTTAGAAATAAAATATAGCTGAAAGATATATTTATAACCTAATCCTCGAGACCAATTTAGCATGGATTGGTCGACAAATAAATAAGTAGGCAGAGTTAAGGATGAAAACAAATAAAAATAATTCATTGCACACTCCACACATTCTTCATTATTTATCCAATAAATACATAACTTCAAAGATTTTTTTATTAATTCATATGAACATATTTGTCACCAAACTCTTTTCCTAATTATTTCTAAAAATGTATTGAAAAATATAAAAATAAGTTAAAAATATCATCTTGTATATATGGTCAGAAATCCAACTTGTAAATTGTCAAAATCCCAGCTTCCGAACATCATAACTTTCTCATACGATCTCCAATTTCACTCTACTCACCTTTAAATTCATAAAATAATATTCTCTAAGTAATAGAGGTGATTTCACTAAAATCGGAGTCCGTTTGCAAGAAGTTGGTTTTGGGACCTAACCACAACTGGGTTTCTAGGCTATTTATTTTATCTAGAATGCACTATTTATTGTTTTTATGATTTTATAATTTCTAATTATTTTCTTGATCTTGTGTTTTATCCCTAATTCATTTCCTAATTTTTGGAGCTTATTTATTATTTTCAATAATTCAAAAATCCTAATTTATAGGTATAAATGAATGGTATCACTTATATCTATATTTATTAATATAATTAAATTAATTTATTAAAACCTACAAACATTCATATATACTTTATTTATCATCCTAATAATTAATAAAATATAAAAAATATACTATTTATTAATTTATGAAATTAAAAATCTAAAACCTTTCTATTAAGTAGTATTTATACTTGTGATATTATTTTTCGTGAAATATTTATTATTTATCAAAATTAATTTTACCTTAATTTAGGTTATTTAATTATCTATATTTTTCATTTCTATACCTAATTAAAATTCGTTATTTATTATTTAATATATATATACATATTAGAAGGTATTTATTGATACTGGCCAACCAGGTGTTGATAGGTGTCACCACCCGGTGCCTTCTTCAAGAAGGTCGGCCGGTGATTCTATTCTAACCACCTAACTTCAAAGAATTCTTCCCGTCACCCTCTTCCTCCTAACCCCGATCTCCCCCCTCCTTCCTCTTCTCCCAGCAACCCTAACTCACATCCGTCATATATAATCAACTAACCTCTCTCTGATCGTCTATAAAATCCCTCCAAAGACTCCATCTCCAACCAACTTTTCATGTACTAACTCTTTTAAGAAATACACTAGCTGCTCCACCATCTTCATCCTCATCCTTCGTCGTACTCCGACTGTGACAGGGCTAAAGGCGCGGGCCGCGTGGAAGGGTGACCATCAGAGGAAGGTTCCAAAGTCGTATCTCTGCCTTGTAACGCCGCAGCTGTGATGTAGAGCTTCGGGAAGACGACCCGTCGAGTAATGAACAATAGGATCATACATCCTACTACCCCCAGGTACTCCTCAATCTTTTACATTTTTCTTCTTGATTATCGTATACGTATTAGCGTCATAACTCGCATCATTAGGACCCTTAAGCATCCATCTTAGATGCCACCTATTAATCTCTTTGGCATTACGATTCAAATTCGCTCTAAATCAATCATCCATCCCTTGTATTGCACTAATACGCATTTTCTGGAAATTAAACTTTTTGATTTGCAAACCTTAATCATGTTGGTCGATTCAATTACGAATTGAGCATATCATATCAATTTACAGGTCTTTATTCTATCTGGAGAATCAAATCACAAGTCTGGAGTCTCAACTATCAAAGATGATTAAATCCAAGGATCAACCTCTTCCAGCTGCCAGACCTTGTCGTGTCGTCTTCCTTGAAGTCTAGACACCACCTTCCGACACCTTCGGAGCAACTCACCTGCAAGCGAGCTCAAAGAGAGAAGGAGTCTCCCTCCTGTCCCTACAGGAGGCCAAAGCTTCGTGTGGATCATCGGGAAGTATTCAGAGATGAAGACACCATCATTAGCTGCGAAGAAAGGTGAAGAACACCTCAAGAACTCCAGAAAGCACAAAATTCTGACACGTGTCCAGATCGGATGGATCAGAAGCACCCGTCCGTTCTAATCTTCATCGTTAATTGCGAAACAGTGGAAATTTTGTGTACCAAACCTAGAAGAGATCTAGAATTCAACTCCTGCTCCAAGATTTCCAAAAATTACATTTAGGTCCCTGCTTAGGGACCTAAATGTAATACTTTTAGTTTTCTTTCCATTTTTGTCCCTACTAGGACCTACCTGTAATAGAATAATTTAGTTTCTTTTGCACTTATATCCACGTGTTGTAGGGTTAGTTTTAACCTTGATTTTGTTGTATTTTTCATTGTTTTTTCTAGGGTAGTTACACAACTACCCTAGCGACATTTCTTTTAATTTTTCATTGATTTTTGTCACATATTTTTCTCGATTCAATTTTTTAAAGTTCATGCCAGTTTTGAGTGTTTTCTTGAGTTGTAATATAAAGAAGAGAACAAAAATCCCGAAATCTTTTCCTTCCTTGAAAACTGCAGTACAATTATTCAGCCTCCTCTAGTTCTACCCAGGGGAACTTTCCTGGTTAAAAATAAGTTTAAGGGATTAAAATAAGAGAGAATCATTTTTGTCCATCTTGTTTCTCTCTCTCCTATTTTAATCTCGATTTCTATTTGATTAATGTGGCTTCTATCTTTGTAGTTTTTCCTATAACCGACATCTTCTTTGATCAATTAACCGCTTGCAAAAGTCACATTATCACCTCATCGCATCCAAGATAATTATCCCAGCATAGGTGGCGACAAATTCGAACAAATTCTGATGCAAAGAGCAAGTAGTTTGTAATGCTCAATCCCCGAACGAATGAATGATTTGGTTATGTTATCTAACTCTCTGACTCTCACAAGCGGTAGACAGTACCGTTCTCTTCCACCATGAAGGTAAGAATAAGATTCACAGGGTAAGTTTTGATCAGTTATACCTACATCGAGTTTGGTAGGAGGAAAAGAACAAGAAATACCTCCATCACGAGATTCAGAAAAATTACAAAAATGAAGAAAACCAAGAATCCACTTCAAGCAATAAAAGCCAAATCCACACGAATGTTGCCAAAGAGATGCCAACACCATCAGTGGATCGAGTGCCAGTCGGCGATGTTGATGTTCTTTTGTTATCTTTTCAACTAGAGAAAATAATCATATCCCTTTTGATCATTTATGTAAAATCTATTTCACGAGAACAATTTTTAAATGATGTAAGTATTCAATTTACGGACGCAAAGCAAAACAACAAAAAAATAGAAAGAATCAAAAATACTTCTTTGATCCAGATGCGATTGAAATTTATAGAATATTGTCTTAGAAATGACATTATTAAAAGAAATAGATTACATGACATTGATGAAGAAAGGTTTGAAAGAGGCATTGTTTAGCCAGAAAGAATATCTGAGGAATTGTCGTGTGGTCCACACAAGGTGAGGCCACTAAGTCGCTATGGCGAAAGCTCTCGAAGAACAATGGACTAAGCAATAATTAACAGACACAACAAATTCGAGCAATAAAAAAGCAGATGTGAATAAAAATCTATTCTACCCTACAATAAATGTGTATAGTGACATGAAGAGTAGGGGTCGAACATAGGGATAGAAGTCGTTATAGCATGCATATTATTTATAAATAAATAATGAATAAATAATATAGGTGTGTTTTTGGGAAATTATTACTCCAATAATAAATTAAGTAATTTGTGGTTTTTTAAATAAATAAAATAATTCCATTTTTCTATTTTATATTTATATTTCATTTTGGATTTTTAATTTTATATTTTTTTAATTTCTTTTTATAATTTTTCATTTTTAATTCTTTTTTTATAAAATATAATACAGGTTTATATATAACTATATATACAATATAAGATAATATAACTATATATACCACTAAAAATAACCAAAAATTACAGAATAAAGTATTTTTGTATTTTTTATATTTTTCTAATGTTTTTGTTATTTTTCAGAAATTTTTACTCATTTCTAGGTATAGTTAATGTCCTAAAATCACAAAATAAGGAACCTTTTAATTAGGTCGAAATATTTCGGATTTTAAAATTGCTAAAATAGTCAAAATTTTCCAAAACTATTTTTTATAGATAATAAATTATATAAAGAAAACCAGAGATAGTAATAAATATTTTAGATTTTTAAAAGATTTTTAGAATTTTTATAAGGAGTTTGGAGCTTTTTAATATTTAGTGATTTGCTTTTTCTATTTTTTGGAATTTTGGTCTCGAGATACAAAATACAATAATAAAATAATACTATTTTTTTGAACTTTTAAATTCAATTTTATAATTTTTTTGATTTTTTATGGCAGGTAGGGAATAAAACGTGCTACATTGATTTTTCATAAATAGGAAAAATGCCTAAAATGAAAAAAAAATAGCGTGAAATAGTTATAAATCGTGTACATTCTCCTATTTTTCATGATTTATGGAGCCCGGATGACATTTTTAGAAAATATAAAACAAGCGCAAAAAATAATTGAACTCGATGGGGAATATTTGCAATTAAGGTAAACGTTAGGGGCTACAATGCAAATTACCAAAATTTTTCAACTAATATTCCAACTTTACATATTAAAATACAACTACTATAACTTGTAAGGGTATTTCTACATAATGCCCAGCTCATGTGGGTGGCCACATGAGCTGAGTTGGCAAGGACTCGAACACAATATATAATAAGTTCAAGAACCCGTTAGAAATTTTTATAAAAATATTAAGGTGACTAAATAATTATAGGACCAAAATCAAAAGCAGGGGTGAATGTGAAATTTACCCCATAACTGTACGGGATCATGCAGCTCTTGTGTATCCACTTAACTCGCGTCAGCTTCTCCGCGCACAGTACCAGATCAATGATGAATGTCCGTGATTAGATCTCTTGGAGGAGATCGATGGTCTTAGGCTCTTAAATTTGATGCCACCTTCTATCTTGGAAGAACGAGTCTGAAATGACGACTGAAAGGGGGCTTGGAAGAACACGCGAAGAACAGAGCACCTACCGCTTCGATCACTTGTATCTCACACCTCTGACTTTCGTTCTTGTTGCTAAGACGGGGGAAAGCTTATTAGCAATTATCTGTAGCTCTGGGAGTCCTCAAAAACATATGGGCCCAGTGATAGGGGATAGGAGTGCTCTATCACCTGAGGGTCTTCCTGGAGAAGCTTTAGCCCTCAGATTTGCTCTTCAAGTCCTACAAAAGGTGCAAAAGCACGACACAAAGAAGGCAAAGGCACTCAAGTTTTATTTTGGTGGATTTGAGGTGAAATAGGGTGAAGATGTTGAGGTACGATGATGATGACGACGATGGACCTCGGATTCCAGATCCGTGAATGTTCTGGGTGGTTTGAGGAGTGAGTGCCATGAATAAATGATAAGGGAAGAAAATGAGGTGAATGGAGGCGGGGAACAATATGGTTCAGTGAGGACAAGGGTGGCAGGAGCTCAAGAGAGAAGCTAATTGACCTAAATCTAAACTAAAACAATAGATAAAACATCAAATAAAATGCAAAAAATGTAGACATGAAATAAAATTACCTAGAAAAGCGGGAACAATGCCTCGATCGATCGGAGATTGTTGTACAAGACCTCAACACCGTAAGTGACGGAGATGTGTGGGAATCACCACGTATCCAATCCTCCTCACTACGAACCTCACCAAAAGCATGTTGTCACGTAGATAATGGTGTTTGACTTGGTCATAGGGGCTATGACTAGGAGAAGAAGGATCCAACCCCCAAAATAGGAAGAAGGGTGTCTTTATACAGGTGGTGAACAGGACAAGTTTGAAGGTGGATTGCTAGAAAAGAAAGAGAGGATGGTGATGGATGACAAGTCGGTTCTAATCATGGAGAATCAAGGAGCATAAGTGGTGAAGGGCTCGAGGGCGAAGGAGGTATGGCAGAGGCGGGAGAAATGGGATAAGATGGGCGGTCATATTGTCTGACAAGAGTCACAGGAAAAATGGGATATGATGGGCGGTCAAATTGTCTAACAAGAGTCACAAGGGAGAGAGAACAGTTTACCAGAGGCCAACTATCGGAGAGTCCCGGTTGGTCCATGTGGATCAACTATGAAAGATAATAAAAATCATTTATAAATTCAATTATAATTAATAAATGATTTAATTAACTTTTGTTTATAAAATTAAAAGTAGTTTATTATTTTATGTAGCATTTAATTTTTATTTTTTTTATTTTATGAATCTATTTATTATAAGTTAATAATTAAATTTATAAGTATAGGTATATTTACTTATGTTTTGTTTATTTTATTTTTATTATACATTTTGGATTTTATTATTTTATACATACACTTTATATATTTATAACTTTTTTAGATATACTTAAATATAATTTTATTGCATTTTTTGAGTTTATTTGTACACTTAATGAAAAATAGGTATAAATTATATAGGTATATGTATAGTATATTCAACTATGTATTTTATAAAATTATTTATTTAAGTATATTTTTAATGGTTTTATTTCATTTTAGTTATGTACATATAATATAAATAAAATTTACAAAATTACAACATATAAAATAATGTGAAATATAAAGAGTAGATAAAATGAATATTTTATTCAGGTATATTATACAATAAGGGTCTGAAACCTAACTTTTGCATCTTAACTCCAAATTAAATGAAACACCTTCATTAAATATCTAATAAAAAGTTTTAAATAATTAAGGTGATTTTGATCGATTTTGAGTTCATATGGAGAAAAAATGGGTCTAGGAAGTTTGGTATTGGCTATTTTACTCTGAGTATATAGTGTACATTGTATATTATTTTAATGTGAAATCAAATTTGTTTATTTCTATGTATTTTTATCAACAACTTTCATGTTCAAGTTTATTGATTTGAAATATAAATAATAAAGAATAAAATAACTCCCAAAATGAATTAATGAAGAATAAATAAATAGGGTTTTTATTGTTGTTTTTGGCCCTTATCTCCCCTACTTTATTACTTCTCAACCAAATCGATCCTTAACGTGGTATCTGGATTTAGGGTCATAAAATACCTTTGGCATTTTATTTCTTTTTCTTTTATTTCGGTATTAAATAGTATATTATAGATAATATTTGTACAATAGTGATATTTAGATGCATTTAGCTAGGGTTTCAAGGCCAAAATGAAAGAATAAAGGTGACGAAATGGAGATTCATCACATGCTTAAACTTGGCTTTGCTAGTACTTAGCAAACACTTATGCTTATAAGTGCAGAAATAAAAATAAAGAAAAGAAAAATAAAGAATGTTAGGAATCATATTTAAAACACAACAATTTTCGAGAGTCACAAAACTTTGCTCCTGTCTCCTAAATAGCCTAATCAAAATAAGTCAACTCATACACAATCCCTTGTGACTATGAATCTATCTTGGACAGAGTGTGTGATATGTAGCTCTCCTCAGCTGAAGCGGTAAAAGTCACTCTTCTCCAACATGTGACCCTAATTCCCCAATTCAACAACTCTTTCCTCGAGAAGCGGGGTATTCCCTTTTAAGTTCAAGTACAACAAGAAGAAGAGGAGGTGGGGAGAAGAATGGACGGTAGCCAGTGTAGCTACCTATCTGAGGATGCTTGACCAGTGTAGCCATGTCACCCGGATACAAACTCACATGTATATGACTTTGAAGCTCATGATTTCTTATTGATTATACAAATATATTCATACTCTGACATGCATTTTATATTCATTCAGGATTGCCAACTTTTTTGTAGTTTTTATTACATTTTTTAACATTATATACAATAGAATTTACATAAGGACTTTTTCCTCTTGAGCCAGTAAACTATCCCTCTTTTGAATATTTATTGCAACCCACAACTTCTATCATTAGACCGCATGGCTACTGGATTTGGTTGGAGTACAATGGCACAAATGTGTGACTTCTGATGTTTCCATTGGCTTGTGTCTCTTGCCAACAAATCCAGACCCCCTCTCCAACAAAGGTGAGAAAGGTGCAAGTGATGGTGTGCAAGTTTGGTCACTGTCGACAAGAGTCTTGCGTGTGTTCTAAAATATTCGACTTAGGCAGTTAGGACGACACTGAACTAAGTTGTGTGGTCTCGAAGAATTAAGTCTATTTAACCTGAAAAGCCTAAATTCCAGTCCCTATAAGGTTCCTGTGATTAAGTTTATTTAGGTCCAACCATGCTCCAAACATCAGATTTTACTTAGACTAGTTCATTTGTCAATTTCAATCTGAGAAATGCAAAGGTTATGTACGATGCAAGGAAAATATGTTTGTGATGCAATTTTTTGATTTTGATTTATGGATTTTTTAAAAAATTTTGCGAATTTTTATGCAAATTTGAAAAGATTTCACAAATTTTTTTTTGGATTTTTATTTTATAGATTTTTTATTGCATTTTTTAGGGATTTTTTAAAAATAAAAGCAATATGTGCAAATATTTATACGGGAGTACATCTTGTCAAGAATTGGATATATAGGATTTAGACAAGGTGTTTACAAAAGACTTTTATTTGTTTGGATTATGTAAAGGATTGTCAAAACAATTTGATAATAATTTCACAAACATTTTGAAAACATTATTTTGAAGAATAATAATTTGACAAATATTTTTTGCAATCATTTATTAAATTTGATAATTATTTTGCAAAGATTTTTCAAATATTATGTACATATTTTTCAAACTATTTTTGCAACCATTTTTCAAATCATTTGCAAATAGATTTTCAAAACATTTTATTCAAACAAAGAAAAGAAACTTCTGCAAACAAAATATTTTTACGGGTTGAAAATATTTTACAAAACATTTTCCAAACAGTTTTCAAAAGATTTTTAAAAAAGTTTTTCAAATCATTTTTCAAGCATATGTAAGAGCATTTTAAACATGGTCTAATAATAAGTATATACAAAGAATTGAATGTGTATGTATTACTATTTTATTAATTAGCCATATTATTTAAAATATGAAAGTACGAGTTATGGCTATAGAATTTACATCGTATATACGACCCCCCTATACTTAGCTTGAGCTATGTCCTCATAAATCAGAGAGAAAAAGAGAAGACATAACTCCTACTGAGTATAGACGAGCTTATACTACAATGACTAAAGAATAATGAATCTATAAATGAGAAGTCAACCATCCCCCCTATACTCAGGAGGAAATAAACCTGAGTATAAAGGTCGTATCGACGTGTAGGGAGGGTTGAGGGTGGGAATGAACAGATTACAACTCAGTATGTCTACCCCTATACTTAGGGTAAAAGATCCCTAAGTATAGATAGAGATATCCATATGAGGGGATACAAGTGAGGGGATCAATAAAAAGAAACCGATAAAGAGGAAAAAAATACGTTGGGAGAATATACGCATCACTCCCCCTATACTTAGCGCAAAAGATCCCTAAGTACCGACAACAACAGAAGTGATGAAACAAAACAAAGAAAGAACACTCGGCCCATCCATCCCCCATACTTCGTACAAAGTATGTCCTAACCAAGGCAAACACATGTGGCTCGTTTAGTTGGTGGTGCACCCCGATTTACCCCGGGGTTACCCCGTAATCACCCTACAAACCTTGGTTGGAATTCCGTCACAAATCAATGTGACATCACATCACATTCCTTATTCAAACCCTCTAAAAACCCTCATAACCATCCAAATAGCTACTATTCATAGGAGGTTACCCAACCCAACCCTGTAACCAAACTGGCCCATGGAATGAGGCGGCGGAGCAAACGGAAGATGGAAGGAAGTAAATGAAAGCGGATATACGAAGATGTGACTATATAGAGATCATGAAGGAAGAAAGATGACCTTCTTGCATGAGGATCGACCTTATGAATATCTTCACCAATCCCAAAACGGAAAGGCATGAACTGGTCAGTGGAATTAGGGTGGCCATGTTCGGCCTGGGAAGTCTCACAAATCTCGAAATGAAAAGGCATGAACATGTCATTAGAAGTAGTAAAGTCAAGTTCGGCTTGTGAAATCTCACATATGTCAAAATGAAAAGGATCGAACTCATCTATGGAAGTAGTCATGTCAAGTCTGTCCAATGAGGTCTCTCCTAAGTCTGCCCTCTGCACAAAGGTGTATATAGTGTAAATACCACGGATGTCATCAACGCATCACCACACACTGAAAGGGGGGACTCCAAGATCTATGCTTTCTGAGTCTTCCTCACTAAATAGGAATTCTCATATCTCAGTCTCTTCCATAATAAAGCGAACCTCTCTGATATCAGCATCAAGGTCATAGTCATCGAGGTCGGCTAACACATGCATTCTCTTATTAGATGCATGTTTCTAGTCAGTGGTAGGAGCACTGATCATGACAACGCTCTCATCAGCAGAATGAAAGTGAATCTCTCTGGATCCATAATCAATAATGACTCTCACAGAGGTGAGAAAAGGCCATCCCTAGATGATTGGAGGATGCTCCACATGGGTGGAGGTCTCCATGGGTAATACAACAAAATCATCTATGCAGCTCTGCATTGGATCTGAATGACAGTGTTCTCTAGAATACCCCTCAGCCACTTTATTGGTCCATCAGCAAACTTGAAAATCATCTCAGTTTTCTTTAGAGTCCCAAGATGAAGAGACTATACCAACGAGAAGGGTATTATATTAATCAAAGCACCGTCATCAAGGAGGATGTGATCACAAGAATAGTCAGAAATGTTGAATATCACAAGAGCTGTAATGGTGTTCCATTTCCTAGTGTGTGGATGGTGGGTGATGGAAAGGGAAATGGCCATGGTCATATTTGTGTCGCTCAGATCTACTTCTTTGCTTACTATTCTTGGGTTTAGATGCAGATAGTTGGGTCAAGGTCTAGCAAAGTGGGGCCTCAATAATATCATGAATAGATGCCACCACTTTAGGATGGGTCAAATTTTTTTAAGATTTTCTATCTCTTCCATACAGGGAAGATATCATAATCATCATCTACACGAGGATGACTAAGAGCAGTCTGTATAGTGTCGTCATTGGGGGCAATGGTGGGAACTGTGGTGGATGTGCGTGTGGTCGAAGGATATGGCATGGGTGCCCTCTCATAAACTAGCTCGACAAGGTGTCTTAAGGGTTTTTTTTTAATTTTTAAATTTTATCATTTTTTTTATTTTGGGCGATTGCAAGCTTTCATGAATGTCCTCAAGTGAATCGATTAATCCAGAAGGTAAAGCGGCAAAATGGATCTTATTTAGGCTAGTGAGGTCATCTATACTCGAGTTCATTTGTTCCACTAAGTAGGTCATGTAATTAAGAGCGGTATCCATAAGATGTGACTCCAACAACTCAATATCGGGTGGGAGAGATGGTGAACTATGTAAAGGTGGTGGATGTGGGTTAAAGTCTGATGCCCGAAACTATGGATGAGGTGGATATGTACAAAAAGAAAAGTCTGGAGCAAAGTACTCCTGCTAAAATGGAGGTGGATCGGCTGGAGAGTAACAAGGATCCACAAAGTTCAGATAAAAATAACTCTAGCGGTGATGTCCAAAACAAAAGGAAGGGATCGAGAGATCACGATGGTCAAGTCAAAAAATGTACAAAAAAGGCACAAATGCATAGAGAAGATCGAGTATCCACACAATCAAAAACAAATATAAACGAACAAACTCCTCAATTCACCAACTCGAGACAATGATGATTGTATAGGTTCATACTTCTTATCTTTTAAATTTTACTATTAGGTGAATTTCAAAAATTTTTACAAGCACACAAATAGTC
Organism: Ottelia alismoides; assembly: GCA_037367405.1. Taxonomy (NCBI): domain Eukaryota; kingdom Viridiplantae; phylum Streptophyta; class Magnoliopsida; order Alismatales; family Hydrocharitaceae; genus Ottelia; species Ottelia alismoides. The sequence goes on along the minus strand of JAZKJV010007409.1, from coordinate 833,361 downwards.
CTGGAATTGGGGCACTAATTCTTAGTGTGCACTTATCAAATATAAGAAGATGAATACAATGAGGGGGTCACTCTCCCCAAAACAAGGATTTTTCTTTTTGATTTTAGGGTCGAGTAGAGCTAGCAGTCCCAATTTATTGGTTATATCTTTTTTTGGTTTTTTAATAAGAATGCACGAATCCTAACGAAGTGTCAATTCCTTTAGTATCCTATGTGGCCAAAATCAGAGAGAGAGAGAGAGCCGGAAAAGCAATATAAGCGTAAATGAATGATGTATGTTCAGATAGAGATGCTCACCTTGCCTCCACCTCTCTTCGTGTAGGATGCTATACCATATTGAAATCTACTCTATATGCAATACAAGCCGATGAAAGTTCCCTAGAAACATAAGCTACTATCATCATGAAGAACCAGATTTTGAATATCTCGAAAAGAGACCAGTAGTTCAGTCTTAGAGATTCGTCGGTGCCCGCCCCTACCAATCCTACAAGCATTGTATGGAATCTCTCACGACATGTGGTTTCAAATCTAAATAAACAACAATTACATTTGACTAGATCCAAGCGTGAGGCTATAGGTACATGCGATTTTAATTAGGTCTTTGGACCTACTCTATTGATCAAGCAAATCCTAAACTAGCGCTTAATTACACAAAACAAATAAAATAAAGGCTAAAAACTCAAAATTTCTTTAAATAAAGAAAAAAGAAAAGCAGTAAAAACATGAAAAACACGATGAGTCCCCCAAGTGAACAATCACACAAGAACTAGACCTCGTGGGATATGGTAGTGTTCAATGTCCAAAAAATATTACTAAAAATTTACAAAAATAAATAAGAACTCTCCCTCACAAAATAAAATGAAAAACTAAATGAGGGTTGCGCTTCTTCCTCTTTCTATGCCTCCTCCTCCTACTTGCTCCTAGTTAACTCGGGTGTGTCAACTCCTAAGAAGTCATCGTTACTGGTAAGTACCTCGCAAGAAAGATTAACAAGGATAGAAGAGGTCAGAATAATAAATTACATATCAAAAATAAATAGTAGAAAAAAAAGAGAAAAATAATAGGAACATATGTACAATAATTTGCTACACTCTGTTGCTCCCTGATAACAATGCCATTTGTTACTGTCTAGCATTCTACACAAGGCGGGGACACTAAGTTGATGTGGTGACAAACATCGAAGATCAATGGACTAAGTAACAATTAACCCACACAATAATATAAAGGAATAAATAAGCAGGGGCGAATCAAAATTTATTATACACTATAATAAATTTGAGTGGTGACCAGCAGAGTAGGAGTCGAACACAGGCAGACAAGTCGATGCAACAGGTATATTATTTATAGATTAAAAAATGAATAAATAATATTGGCGTGTTTATGCACAATTATTACTCCAACAATAATTTAATAAATTTGTGGGATTTTAAAAAAATAAACTAATTCTCTTTTTAATTTTATTTATATTTTTTTGATTATTTATTTTATATTTTTTATTTTCATTTTATAATTTTTAATGTTTAATTAATTTTCTTTTTACTATATAATAAAAGCTTATATATAACTATATCTACATTATAAGCTAATGTAATTATAAATACCATTAAAAATAACCAAAAAATGAGGAATAAAGTATTTTTGTATACTTTATACTTTTCTAATGTTTTTGTGATTTTTTAGAATTTTTTAATTTTTAGGTATTTTTAAATCATAAATACATAAAATCAGGGACTTCTTAAATAGGTTGAATTATTTTGAAATTTAAAAATACTAAATATAATGAAAATTTTCAAACTATTTTAAATGGATAGGAAAAAATATATACAAAATTCAAATATAGATTTTAGAATTTTTATAAGGATTTTGGAGCTTTTCAATTTTTAGTGATTTTTTTTTCTTTTTTTAAGAATTTATTATCTATAGATATAAAGTAAAATAATATAATAATACTAAAATTTTTTGAATTTTTAATATAGCTTTATAGTTTTTTTGTTTTTAAAGGCAAACATGATTTAAATGTTGCTATTTTTATTTTTAATAAGAAAAGAGAATGTGTAAGATACAAAATAAAAATATAGAGTGAAAGATCAAGCAATCATGCACGTTCCCCTAATATTTTCATGTTTTTTGGATCATAGATGATATAGAAAATAGAAAACAAAAACTAAATTAATGAACTACAAGGGTATATTTGTAATTAAAATAAAAGTCAGTGACTACAATGCAAATTACCATAAAAGTTTACAACTATTATTCAAACTTTAAATATTAAAATACAATTATAAGAACTCGTGAGGGTATTTCTACATAATGGCCAACTCACATGGGAGGCCACGCGAGCTGAGATAATAAGGATTCAGATACAATATGAAATAAGTTCAGGAGTAATTTTGCAATTTTTACAAAATATTAAACAACCCTAAATGATGATAGGACCAAAATAAAAATAAAACAAAGCAGGGGTGAATGTAAAATTCCCCCCCAAGCAGCTCTAGATCGCGTGGTTTAGTGTGTATCCATGTGACACGCGTCGGCTTCTTCATGCATGATACTCGTTCAATATTGAACGTCCCTGATTAGCTCTCTTGGAGGAGATCAATGGTTATGGGCTCTTCAATGCGACACCACCTGCTATCCTGGAAGAACTAATCTTGATCATATGGTTGAAAGGGGGCTTGGAAGAACGCGCGAAGAACATAGCTCCTTACCACTCTAATCACCGGTATCCCGCACCTTCGACTTCCTTTCTTGCTGCCGAGATGGGGGAAAGCTTGTTGGCAATGATCCACAACTTAGGGAGTCCTCAACAAGATCTGCCCCCCATCGATAGGGGTGTGGAGTGTTCGGCCACTTGAGGGTCTTCCTGTAGTATCTTCAGCCCTCAAATTGGCTCTTCGAGTCATGCAAAAGTGTGCAAAAGCACAACACAAAGAAAGTGAAGGTGCTTGGCATTTATTTGGGTTGATTTGAGGTGAAATGGGGTGAAAGTGTTGATATCCGATGAGGATGGCTGCAGTGGACCTTGGATTCCAGATCTGTGGTTGTTCTGGGTCGTTTGATGAATGAGTACAATGGAGAAATGACAAGGGAATAAATGAGGTGGATGGATATTAATAAATGATTCAAAAAACATTTCATAATTCAAAAGTAATTTAATAATAAAAAATAATTTAATAATTAAAAAAAATAATAAATGATTTAGTTAAATTTTGTATTAAAATAAAATTTTTTATTTTTTTGTAATATTTAATTCCTATTTTTATTTATTTTATGGGGTTATTTATTACAAATAAATATTTACATTTATAAGTATAGGTATATTTACTTGTATTTTGTATTTTTTTACATTTTGGATTTTATTATTTTATACATATATTTTATATATTTATAACTTATTTTAATATACTGAAATATAATTTTATTATATTTTTTTGAGTTTTTTTGTAAATTTAATTAAATATAGGTATAAATTATATAGGTATATGTATAGTATATTCATCTATGCATTTTATACAATTATTTATTTAGTATATTTTTATTGTTTTTATTTTATTTATATATAATAATGATAATATTTACAGAAATACAAAAATATAAATATTGAAAAATAAAAAGAATTAATAAAATGTATATTTTATTCGAGTATATTGTACAATAGGGATCCAGAACTTAATTTTTGCATCCTAACCCCAAATAAAATGATACCACCTTCGTTATAGTTAATAAAAAGTTATATACATTAAAGGAAATTTTGATGGACTTCCAATTCATATGGAGAAGATATGGGTTTGGGAAGTTTAGATTTTGGAATTTTATTCTAATTGTAGAATGTATATGTTATATTATTTTAATGTGAAAACAATTTTATATTTTTCTATGTATTTTTATAAACAACTTTTGTGTTCAAAATTTATTGATTTCAGGTATAAATAAAAGATAATAAAATAAGTCCTTGAAATGGATTATTGAAGAATAAATAAATATGGCTTTTTGTTGTTTTTGGCCCTTATCTCTCCCTACTTTATTCCTTGTTGACCAAATTAATACTTGACATGGTCTTGGGTTTTAGGGTCATAAAAAACATTTGGTATTTTTTATTTTTTTTGTTTTCTTCTTTTTATTTTTATTTTGGCTTTTAATATAGATAATATTTATACAATAAATAACGAGTGTTAATTTATGAAAAATAATGTTATTTACAAGCATTTAGCTAGTGTTTCAGGGACAAAATGAGAGAATAAAGGTATGAAAAGGAGATTCATCACCCCCTTATACTTGCCTTTGCTAGTCTATAGCTAACACTTATGCCTATATGTGTAGAAAAGAAAATAAAGAAAACAAAAAGAAAGAAATTGGATTGATTTTAACTTTTAAACTTGTCTTCAACAATCAAAGTTTAGAGCTCAATTAGAGCTTTGGAATTAAGTTTGGGAAGTCCCTTATTGGGAATTTGATTTAAAACACAATAGCCTCCGAGTGTGACAAAACTCAACTCAAGTCTCCTCAATAGCCAGGTCAGAATAAGTCAACTCATATGTAAACCGTTATGACTATGAATCTATATTGGATAGTGTGTTTGATATGTAGCTCTCCTCGGCAGAAGCGGTAAGTTAATCTTCTCTAATCCAAAAGCTCTGAGAAGCGGGGTATTCCCTTGTAAGTTCAAGTACAACCAATTGAAGAAGAGGAGGTTGAGAGAAGAATGGATGCTAGATAGTGTAGCTACCTATCCGAGGATGTTTGACTAATGTAGACAAGTCACCCGGTTGCATGCTCACATGTATATGAGTTTGAAGCTCAGGCTTGCTTAATGACTATACAAATATATAGATACTCCGACAGGTATTTTCTTTTCATTCAGGCCAGTCCAATTTTTTCGAGTTTTTATTCATTTTCTAATACTACATACTACAACATTTACACAAGGACTTTTTTCTCTTGAGCTAGTAGATCTATCCCTCTTTTGAAGCTTTATTACAACCCACAACTTATGTCATTAGACCTCATGTCTACTGGATCATGTTGGGTTACAATGGCCACAAATGTGTGACTTTCGTTGTTTCCATTGGCTTGTGTCTCATGCCAGTAAATCCAGCCCTCTACTACTTCAACTAAGGTGAGAAAGGTGCAAGGTATGCAAGCTATGTCAATGCCGACTAAAGTCGTGTGTGTGTTCTGAAATATTCTATTTAGGTAGTCAAGATGACACTGAACTAAGTCTTGTGGTCTCAAAGACTTAAGTCTAGTAGACCTTAAGTGTCTCAATTCTAGTTGCTATAAGATTCATGTGATTAAGTAGACTAAGGTCCAACTAAGATCCAATCTTTAGATTTTTCTTAGACCAGTTCAATTATTAATTTCTATCTGAAAAATGAAAATACAATGTACAATGCAAGGAAAATCTTTTTATGATGTAATTTTCTGATTTTAGACTTTTTTGCATTTTTGAAAAAGCTTTGCAAATTTTTATGTAGTTTTTTAAAATATTTTGCAAATGTTTCCGAGATTTTTATTTTTATAGATTTTTACAGAATTTTGATTTTGCAAATTTTTAGGGATTTTTCAAAAACAAAAGCAATATGTGTAACTATTTACACGGGCGTACATCTTGTTATTTACAAGAATTGGGGCATTATGATTTAAACAAGGTGTTTACAAGTTTTTAAAGACTTTTATTTGTGTAGATTATGGACAAAGTTCTCAAAATAATTTGAAAAAATTTTCACAAACATTTTGAATTTTTTTTTTAAAAATAATAATTTGACACATAATTTTTGCAATCATTTACAAAATTTGAAAATCATTTTGCAAAGGTTTTTCACTATTTTTTCAATCATTTTTCAAATCATTTGCCAATAGATTTTTAAAACATTTTATTCACATAAAGAAAAGAAATGTTTACATACAAAATATTTTTACAATAGTTTAAAACATTTTCCAAATAACTTTCAAAAGATTTTTTTCAAAAAGATTTTCAAACCATTTTTCAAATATTTTGCAAGGGTAATTTAAACATGATTTATTAATCAGTATATATAAAGAATTGATTGTTTGTGTATTACTATTTTATTAATTACTTATATTATCTAAAATACGAAAGTGCGAGTTATGCCTAAAATATATACATCGTATATAAGACCCCCCCCATACATAGCGTAAGATATGTCCTTGTAGATAAGAGAGAGAAATAGAAAACATAAGTCATACTAAGTATAGACAAGCCTATACTATAACGACTAAAGAATAATGAATTAATAAATGAGAAGTAAACCCCCCTCATACTTAGGATGAAATAATCCTAAGTATAGTAGGTTGTAACGAAATGCAAGGAGGGTTGTGGGTGGGAATGAACATATCAAAACTCAGTCTATCTCCCCCTATATTTAGGGTAAACGATCCCTATGTATAGTAGAGATATCCATGGGAGGGGAGACAGGTCAGGGGATCAATAAAGAAACTGATAAAAAGAAAAAAAATACGTTGGGAGAATATACGCATCACCCCCTATACTTAGGGTAAAAGAGCCTTACGAATAGGCAACAACAAAAGCGATGAAATAGAATGAAGAAAGATAACTCAGCTCATCCACCCCCCCTTTACTTAGGACAAAGTATGTCCTAAGAAAGATAAACACACTGAATTATGTGGATGAGAAAAACGGTAGATATAAGGAAGTAAATGAAAGCAGATATACAAAGAGATGACTATATAGACATCAAGAAGATAGAAAGAGGACCATCTTGTGTTATTGATGAGGGATGTATCGAAAAAGGTGTAGGTCAATATCGGGGTCATCAGCTGACACAAATCGATCCAGATCAACCTAATGATTATCCTCAACAATCCTAAAATGGAATGGCATGAACTAGTTAGTGGAAGTAGTGTGGTCAGGTTCTTCTTGAGAAATCTCACAAATCTCAAAATGAAAAAGGCACAAACTCTTCAGTGGAAGTAGTATGGTCAAGTCCAGCATGTGAAGTCTCACAGATGTCAAAATGAAAAGTAACAAACTCATCGATGGAACTAGTTAGGTCAAGAGTCTGTCCTGTGAGGTCTCTCCTAAGTCCGCCCTCTACACTAAAGTATCTATACTGTAAATACCACGGATGTCATAAATGCATCGCCATGCATCAGAAGGGGGAACTCCAAGGTCTATTTTTCCGAGTCTTATTTACTAAAGAGGAATTCTTGGGTATCAGTCTCATCCATAATAAAGCAAACCTATCTGATATCAGCATTAAGGTCACAGTCCTCAAGATCAACATTCCCTTTCCACAAGAATGTTAGAAATGGTGCATCTCACAAGAGGTCTAACAATGTTCCCTTTCCTACTGTGTGGATGGTGGGTGATTGTGTGGGCAGTGTCCATGGTTAGAATGTGTCAGTCAGATCTGCTTCTTTGCTTTCTTTTCTTTGGTTTGCGTGCAGAAAATTGGGTCATGGCCTGATGAAGTGGGGCCTCGATAATATCAAGAATAGCTTAAACCACTTCATGATTGGTCAACATTTTTTTAGATTTTCTATCTTTTTTATACATTGGAAGAGATCAAAATCATCATCTACACAAGGATGACTAAGAGCAATTTGTACAGTGTCATCCTTTGGTGCAAAGGTGGGATGGTGGTGAATGTGTACGTTGTCGAAGTATATGGCATGGGTGCCCTCTCCTCACAAACTGACTTGATAAGGTGTCTCCCAGTTCTTTTAGAACTTTTTTTATTTTTTTCTTATTTTTTGTATTTTGGGCTCTCATGGATGTCCTCAAGTGAATCCATGAATCCAGAAGGTGAAGTGTGTCTCTTATTTAGGTTATTTAAATCATCTATTCTGGAGTTCATTTACTCCACTAGTCGAGCCATGTACTCAAGAGCGGCATCCATAAGAAGTGACTCCAACAGATCAGTATCGAGTCCATAAGATGGTGGTCTATGTGAAGGTGGTGGTGGTGGTGGGAAAAAGTCTAATGCCTGAAACTGTGTAAGAGGTGGATATGTACAAAAAAGAAAAGTTACGAGCAAAGTCCTCCAAATAAATTGGAGGAGGACCAATTGGAGAGTAAGAAGGATTCATAAAGGCCGGATAAAAATAACCCAAGTCAGTCGTCTCCGATTGAAAGGTTGGGATCGATAGATCATGATGGTCATGTCAACAAATGTGCCAAAAAGGCGCAAATGCGCTGAGAAGATCGAGTATGCATACAAACAAACACACATATAAACAAACAAACCCCTCAATTCACCAAATCGACACAATGATGACCATGAAGGTTTGGTCTTTTTATCTTTTCTTATTTCAGAGCTAGGTGAATTTCTAAACGTTGTACAAGCATGCAGGTAGGACTAGGATTGGGAACTAATCCTTAATGTGTACGTATCAAATATAAGATGTTGAATATAATGAGGGGGTCACTCTCCCTGAAATAAGGATTTTTCTTTTTGATTTTAGGGTCGAGTAGAGTTAGCAGTCCCTATTTTATTGGTTATAACTTTTTTGGATTTTTAATAAGAATGCATGTGTCCTAATGTAGTGTCAATTCCTTTAGTATTCTAGATAGTCAAAATCATAGGGAGAGAGTCGAAAAAGAAATGCAAGAGTAAATCAATGATGTATGCTCAAATAGATATACTCAACTTGACTTCAACTCTCTTCATGTAGGATGTTAAAAAGAATTGAAACCTACTCTATAAGCAATGCAAGTCGATGAAAGCGCCTAAAAGAAATAGAAGCTGTTAGTATTGTGAAGAACCAAACGTTGAATATGTAAAGATGAAACTAAAAGTCTGGTCTTGGATATACCTCGGTGCCCGCCACAACGAGCCTTGCAAGCATTGTATGAAATCTCTCACGGCACGAGGTTTTAAATCCTACTAAACAATAATTAGATTTGACTAGATCCAAGCATGAGGTTATAGGTACATGCACTTTTAATTAGGACTTTGGACATACTCTATCGATCAAGCAAATCCTAAACTAGGGCTCAATCACACAAAAAAATAAAAGAAAGATGAAAAACGTAAAACTCGTGAATCAAAGAAAAAGAAAAGCGGAGAAAACATGAAAAACACAATGAGTCCCCCATGTGAACAATCACCCGAGCACTAGACCTCGTGGGTTAGGGCGGTGTTCAATGTCCAAAATTTATTATATCCTACATTAAATGTGTATAGTACGTCGTAGAGTAGGGGTCGAAAACAAGGAGACAAGTCGGTGTAGTAGGTATATTATTTATAAATAAATAATGAGTAAATAATATAATTGTGATTTCGTACAATTATTACTATAATAATAAATGAATTAATTTGTGGGTTTTTAAATGAATAAAATAATTCCTTTTTTTTCTTATATTCATATTTTGTGTATTTTTAATTTTATACTTATTTTTTTTTATAATTTTCTAGTTTTAATTCTTTTTCTTTGTAATATATAATAAGTGTTTATATATAACTATATATACAATATAAGCTAATATAATTAGAAATAATACTAAAAATATCCAAAAACTAAATAATATGGTACTTTTTTCTTATTATATTTTTCTAATGTTTTTTGTTGTATTTTTTAGTAATTTTTACTAATTTTTAGATCTTTTAAGTCTTAAATACACAAAATATGGACTTTTTAATTAGACCACGTTGTTTTAGAATTTAAAATTGCTAAATATAGTCAAAAATTTTAAAAACTATTTCTAATAGTTAATAAATAATATAAAGAAAATTTAGAGACACAAATGAATATTTTTTTAGAAGATTTTTAGAATTTTTATATGGATTTTAAATCTTTCCATTTTTTATTAATTTTATTTTTATATGTTTAAGTATTTTTGATCATGAAATAAAAATATAATAATAAACTAATACTATTTTTTAGAATTTTAAATACAATTTTATAATTTTTTTGGATTTTTTAAGGTTAATAGTGAATAAAATGTGCAATTTTGATTTTTAATAAAGGGGAAAAATGCTTAAAATGCAAAATAAAAATATAGCTTTAAAGATCAAGAAATCAACTACATTCCCTTATTTTTTATGATTTTTGGAGCATAGATGATTTTTTTAGAAAATATAATACAAACACAAAAAAACAATTGAACGAGTAGAGGTATATTTGTAATTAAAAATAAACGTTAGGGGCTATAATGTAGATTACCTGAAAGTTTACAACTAATATTCAAAATTCAAACACTAAAATATAATTACAAGAACCCGTGATGGTATTTCTACAAAATATCTAGCTCACGTGGGAAGCCACGTAAGATGAGCTAGCAAGGACTCGAAAACAATATGCAATTTGTTTAAGGGTGCTTTAGCAATTTTTACAAAAATATTAAGCTACCCTAAATAATTACAGGACCAAAAAAAACAAAATCAGGGGAGAATGTGAAAGTTACGCCCTAAATGCAATGGATCGAGCGACTTTGGTATATTCACTAGACAAGTGTCGTCTTCTCTGCGCACTATACAGGTTCGATGGTGAACGTCCCTGATTATATCTCTTGGAGGAGATAGATGGTTCTGGGCTCTTCAATTCGAAACCACCTGCTATCCTAGGAGAACTGATCTTGATCTAACATCTGAAAGGGGGCTTGGAAGAACGTGTGAAGAACAAAACTCCTAGCCGTTTCAATCACTCATATCTCGTACCTCGGACTTCCTTTCTTGTGCTGAGATGGGGGAAAGCTTGCTAGCAACGATCCATAGCTACAGGATTCCTCAAGAAGATTAGGACCCCATCGATTGGGGCCTGGCGTGCTTGATCACCTGAGGGTCATCCTGGAGTAGCTTCAGCCCTCATATGGGCTCTTCAAGACCTGCAAAAGCGTGCAAAATCACAACACAGAGAAGGAGAAGGCGCTTGGCATTTATTTGGGTGGATTCGAGGGGAAATGGGGTGAAGGGGTTGAGGTCCGATGAGGATGGAGATTGTAGACCTTGTATTCTACATCTGTGGGTGTCTGGGTGGTTTGATGAGTGAGTATGGTGGAAAAATGACAAGGGAAGAAAATGCGATGAATGGAGGCAATTAGAACAGTATGGTACAACGATCACAAGGGTGTCTAGAGCTTGAGAGATCTGGTGAATTTAATAGACATAAATCTAAACTAAAACAGCGGATAAAATATCAAATAAAATAAAAAAACTAAAGACAAGAAAGAAGATTACCTGAAAAAGTTGTAAACAATGCCTCAAGCGGTCGGAGACCACTGGACAGAACCTCAACAACAGCAAGCGACGGAGATGGGTGGAAACCACCTCCCATCGACTCCTCCTCATTGTAAACCTCACCAAAAGCATGATGTTACCTAGCTATTGATGTTTGACTAGGTCCGAAGGGCTAATAATGGGAGAAGAAGGATCCAACCCCAAAAATGGGAAGAAGGGTAGCTTTATGTAGGTTGTGAATGGGTGGAGTTCAAAGTTGGATTGCGAGCAAAGGAAGAGAAATGTGATGGATGATGAGTCAATGTGAATCGTGGAGGATCAGGAACAGAAGTGGTGAAGGGATCGTGGGAGAAGGAGGTATGGCGAAGGTAGGAAAAAGGGGATAAGATAGGCGGTCGTATCCTTTGACAATAGTCAGATGGGAGACATGACAATTTTACTAGGGTCTACTATTGGAGAGTCCAAGTCAGTCCACATGGAGCGACCATTAAAAGATAATCAGAAATCAATTATAAATTCAATAATAATTTAAAAATAGTTTTTTATATTTTTTAATAAAAGAAAAAATATTATTTTATGTAGTATTAAATTATTATTGTTATTTATTTTTATGGGGTTATTTATTATAAGTTAATATTTATATTTATAAGTATAGGTGTATTTACCTTTATTTTGTATATTTTAATTTTATTTTAAATTTTGGATTTTATTATTTTATACATATATATTATATATATAAAAATATATATATATACTTAAATATATTCTTATTGTACTTTTCAAAGTTTATTTGCACACTTTATTAAATATAGTTATAAATTATATAGGGATTTAATGGGACTGCCCCCTCGGGGAAGCCAACATGGCTGCCCCGCCCCATATTTCGATTTTTTTTAAATATCACCATGTTTATTCATCTCTACATACCTCCTATATGCCATTCGAATTTCATCAGAAATAGAGACTCCTACAACCTCCATACAGACTTTAATTTTTTAATGATCACAGGATTTTTTAAATCGACACTCTCTCGATGGAGGTCGTAGGAGTCTCTGTTTCTGATGAAACTCGAATGGCATATAGTAGGGATATAGGGATGAATATACATGAGGATATTTTTCAAAAAAAATAAAAAAATGCTTAAAATGGTGTGGGGGCTGCCCCATTAACCTCATTATATAGGTATATGTATAGTATATTCATCTATGCATTTTATACAATTATTTATTTATTAGTGGTTTTATTTTATTCTACTTATGTACATATATTATAAATATTATTTACAAAATTACAAAAATATAAATAATGAAAAATATAAAGAATAAATAAAAAAATATTTTATTATGGTATATTGTACAATAGGGGTCTTAAACCAAACTTTTGCATCTTAACTCCAAATTAAAAGAAACCACCTTCACTGGATAGATAATAAAAAGGTATATACAATTAAAGGTGATTTTAATGGATTTTGAATTCATATGGAGAAGATATGGGTATGAGAAGTTTATGTTTTGGAATTTTATTTTAAGTGTAGAATGTACATTGTTTGTAATTTTAATGTGAAATCAATTTTGTATTTTTCTATACTTTATCTAAAACTTTCATGTTCAAAATTTATTTATTTGAGGTATAAATAACACAGAATAAAATAGGTCTCAAAATTGGATTTTAGAAGAATAAACAAATAGGGTTTTTATTGTTTTTTTTGCCCTTATCTCCTCCTACTTTATTCGTTGTTGACCAAATCAATTCTTGACTTGGTCTCGGGGTTTAGGGTCATAAAATACCTTTTTTATTTTACTTCCTTTTCTTTTCTTTTTTTATTATTTTATTTAGTTTTAAATACAATATTATAGATAGTTTTATACAATAAATAGTGGATGTTAATTTATGCAAAATAATGATATTTACATGCATCTAGCTAGAGTTTCAAGGCCATAATGAAAGTATAAAGGTGATGAAATGGAGAATCATCAGGCATGTACTTTGAAGCGTCTTCCTTGCACAAACAAACGCAACCATGCTGAAAAACATATCCTCGCCATGGCTAATGTGAGCGCCATCAACAACATCCTCACCAAGATGGATGATAAGGGAGCACCTCTCATCAGATGCATGATTTTTGACCCAGAGTTTGAATGAACAATTATTGATATCGGTTCATCTATCAATCTCATGCCTACTTATCTACTTACAATATTTTGACTAGGACCACTGAAGCCCACTGGAATGATTCTTTAGTTTGCATATACTTCAGTTAAGCAGCCAACATGCATTCTTAAGGATGCTATCGTCATAATCCAAGATATCCAATTCTCTGTGGACTTCATTATCCTATATATAGACACCTCGGTCCCCTTACTCCAGACTCTAATCATATTGGGACGGTCATTCCTTCAAACATCCGAGGTAGTAGTGGATTATGGAACCAGAATAATCATTGTTCGTTAAAGCAGCAACAAGGTCCAAGAAGAGATGATCCATGTATCGAGGCATGCAAAAACTATGTTAGACGAGGGCGTACCTTAGACGAATGCAAGAGATGACTGTGTTTTTTTAGTAGAAATCAGAGACACCACATGATTTATGAATGATGATGAAACTTAGGAATTCCTTTCCAAGGGGAGACTCATGTATAGAATAGTCAAATTCTATGTGTTCATTGAAGATGAAAGGCATGTTGACGTGCTGCACGAGCTACTTCAAACACTACCATCCGCATCAGAGGAAGAAGAATTCATTGCAGATCTTTTGAGGCATTGAACTCTGAGCCGAATTTTACCATGGTGTATGGTACCCAGTAGAGTGGTCCTCTACATACCGCAGATGCATAGGTCATCACAGACCTGATTTCGACCCCTGTAGAGCTAAAGCAACTGCCATCAACATTGAAGTATGCCTTCCTTATGGATGAGACTGGCATGCTACCAATCATTATCGATGCTCAACTGACCATGGACCGAGAATCTCCTCTACTATAGGTTCTAGAAGAAACTGCAAGGTGGTAGGCTGGAAAATATCACATTTTCATGGGATTAACTCTTCATTTTGCTCGCACCACATATACTTGGAAGAAAACATCATGCCCTCCCGTGAATTCCAGTGTCGTATGAACCCTAACCTCTAAGAGATTATGATAAATGATATCCCCATGTGGTGTGATGCATGTTTCATATATCCCATCTCATATTCCAAATGGGTGAGTGCATTGCACATAGTTCCTAAGAAATCTGGGATCACGATTGTAACAAGTGAAAAAGGAGAGGAGATTCTGACCCAAGTGACAACATCATGGCGCGTATGTGTGGACTACAAACAATTGAATCTTGCCACCAATAAGGATCAATTTCCACTTCCTTTCATCGATCAAATAGTCAAAAGACTAGTCGTGAAGGAATATTCATGTTTCTTGGATGGCTACTCGGGATATAATTAAGTTGCCATAGCGCAAGAAGACCAAGAGAAGAAGATGTTCACATATCCAATTGTGACGTACACATTTAGACAGATGCCATTTGGGCTATGTAATGCCCCTATACATTTCAGAGATGTATTCTAGCAGTGTTTGCAGACATGGTGGGCAGTTTTCTCATGGTATTCATGGATGATTTCTTTCTCTATGTAGATAACTTTAATTGGTGCTTGACATATTGATGAATATGTCATTCATCACTCTGAAAGTGATTAATTAAGCTCAATTCCCCAAAATTCGTCTGCATTTTATACATTATCTTGCATAAATAACATTCATGCATGTATAAATAATAATTACATTTTATCAAGCATAATTGCATAAAATAAGAAGCTATAAATCTAAGCCCAATTTACTTGTAAAATAAGCTAACATCCTCGATTTTTAATTAATTAATGCTAATTGCAAATCACCTAAAACCACATCCATTGTGTAAATATAACTAACAAGAATAAAGAAATATACAAAAAAATCACTAATTTAAAAAATTGAAAAATAAAGCCAAAACCTAATTTCGGGATAATCAGACTAAAAGTCTGATAACTTCCTTATACAGTGTCTGATTTGATCCTACTCACTTTTTAACTAATGTACATTCAATTTACTTCAAAACAAGACCACGTTCAACTGAATCGCGGCTCATATGTGAAAGTTAGATTTTGGGCCTCCTTTGTACATTATGTATTTTACCCGATTTTGACCTATTAATTTATTTACATATTTAACTCGTTTTTATTTTATTTCATTTCATTTATTTGATTTTATGAAAGTTCTATAAATATATATATAATTCAAAATCAAAAATAAAACCAAAATCAAAGAAATTAACAAAGTCTGAGTGTGTTCACTAAGAGTCTATACAAAAGTCACCTTTTTCGTACCTTATTCTATTCCTTTATTCGCTTAAATATAACAAATCCAAAAAATATTTTAATATGTATATATATGTGAATTTTTCATATATTCCCCAATTTTTGTCTTATTTAAAAATGACAAAAAATTAGAAAACCCAAAAATCAAGGTGATCTATATACATAGAGTACACCCAAAAATATCACTTTGTGTAGATAACCTATTTTTGTTTTGATCCCTTCATAGAAGTTGTATATATAATAGATTCGAGCAACTTTCGTGAAGAAATATTTTTTTATCTGAGGTCGTTTGCTATTTCTTTCTTATTATTCCTACCTTTATTTTTCAAATTTTCTAGTAATTGGAGCCACCATGTATCACTCATTTTTTGCATTTTTATTTAGTTTATGAAATTAAAAAAATAAATACAATAAATAAATAAAAAAGTTAAATATAATATAATTGCCACGTGGCCTCTTCAGGGTCTTCCGATCTCAGACGATCGTACGACCCTCCATTTTCTTCCTCCTCCCTTTCCAATTCCAGATCACATCGCAACTGCTCCTCGACCGCGCTGCCTCCTCCAGCTTCCCTTCCATCTATGGCCGACCTTTGCCCTTCCATCTTGCACTCTCCTTCCAATCGAGCCGAATCCATCACACGATCCTCGTAAGATCCCAATCACCATCTACGATTCGATCCCCAACAATTGATCGGCTTACGCCCAATCCCAATTAGAGTTTTGATTAGGCTGTCACCCTCATTCATAATCGAACTGCCATCACTGCATCTCCCAAATCAATCACGACCCCCCATATCCCTCGAATCAATCCCCAACAAACCATCCAATCCAGCCACCATCGAATCCCCAAACCCGATGAACCGAACCCAGTCAACCTTAGCTCATGCCATCTCCGGTCACCCTCCTCTTCCTATTAAAGCACCATTGCCACCCACCAAAGCGATCAGCCGCCGATAAGCAACAGAGCACGAAAGCAACCACCACTGAAGGTGACAGATCTGAAGTCACCTCCCAGATCTGCGGAGAGATCCGACTAACGTCGGTCGTTGCAGCTCGTGCCCCCACCGTGCAGCTGCTAGCTCCGGCGCTTCTCCATGACGTCGAGCCATGATACAACCCATCTACCTCCCCTTCCGCATTCATTTCTCTTTCCATCTACTCCGCCTCATGATCTATCTCCTCCTTCGCTCCACTCGTTCTCCTTGCTTCAATCGACCACCACCATTCATTTGCACCACCTCAATACCATCATCATCTCCATGTCATCAAGCCACGATACCTCTGGCCACCTCCTAGCGACATCGATTCCATTACCGATCTTCATTGATGCTCTAGCTATCTCACATTTCAACACCGACATTCACCACGCTTCGCACCTCCGTGTTCTTCCTCGAAGCCTCCTGGGAATAACCAGGAGCCATCTTCCTCGACTACAGCAATTCTCCACCACCAATCTCATTGGTTGAGTCATGTATCGCCCAATCGAGCCTTCATCCCTTTACCATTCAAACGTCGCTCGCCTTCTTCCTAAGATCACAATATTGAGGAGCTCCACCTCTCCTAGCTCCTTCTGTTGGTACTTCATTGCCACCGACTTCATGCTAGGATCTTCTTTTATGGCCACAACTCTACTTTCCTCTTCCAAGATCATCTCAACCGGGTCTTCTCCAACACTGGCTCTGCCAATCTTCAAGCCCTCTCTTCCATCTTCATTGGTAGCATCGCCAATAGCCACCACCTAGGGTCGTGACCCCCACTGTGGAAGGGAACACGTGATCCGCACCCTCCTCCTGGGAGATTTTGCAAGGAAAGCCCATGCATCTTGCATTATCACCAGCTGTTGCCCATTGAATAGAGGGTCACGTGCCATGTACGACCCCTCTGTAATTTTGCAGAATGACCCATCAGGGTCTAGGAATTTACTTTCATGCCCTATGCATAATTTTTTTAAGTTTAATTAAATTTTGTATTGTATTTATAACCCTAGCTTTTCCCAATTTTTTGAACATTATTCTTGCATCATTTATCTATTTGAAAAATAGCATTGTGTTATTCAACTATTTTTACACTCTACGACATGTGTTCTCTATTTTTATTCTCTATTGTTAATTAATAATATATATTATTGTCGAATCTTGCATACTTTGCCCACTCTGTGCTTTAAAATTCAAAATTAATTATCTGTAGCTCCAAATATTACCAAAAAATTATAGATAGTAGAATAATTGTATTTTACATTGTGCCCAAAAAGAATTGCATTCGCATGCATCATTTGTTCTATAAAAATCATTTTTTAGATTTCAATATTTAATTTATTATAGGTAATAAACTCCACATTTTATGGTTTAAGAATTTCTTGAATATTTCACCAAGTATATATATTAAATAATTTTCTTCCTTGGAAATAAGTAGGTTTAATATTAATTAAAATTAAGTATTGAAATTTTCCTTATTTGCATTCATTAATTCATTAAATAATCATATTCCATTGAAAAATTCCAAAAAATCTATAGTGCATTTATTTCATCCTTATTCACATCTCAGCCTAGTTTCATAATTTTTGGACCATGTTTTGTCATTGCTCACATTTTTGTCCTTAAAATTGGCCCTCATTTCATTTGCATTTCAAAAATTGCATTAAAAATACGAAAAATATACACCTAAAAACCGTGTAAGAATTTTGATGGACATTAATTTAGATTAACTTTTCATCTTCACATGATGGCTTAACTAGGCTAAATAAACATAAAACTGATGCAATTAAATTGATTAAATAATTAAGTGGTTATTTCTTGATTGATTCTGATTATCCAGCCTACAACGAAATGACATACATTTTCCCATGATAATTCAGACTAATTAACTGAGGGTATATCGGACTCGTCAGATGGTGCCATTGCTGGGGAGGCAAACGACATTGGTTTTTTGTCTAGAAACTTAGTGTTAGGATTCCTATACGTTCGGTCAGTCTGACCCCCAAACCTTCAAGGTAAAATTTTCATTTTTTTTCTTTATTTTCAACATTTAGTTTCTTGTTTTATTTTTATTTTTTTAGGTCACTATCTTACAATTCTCTCTTTTATTTTTCATGTGAGGTTACCTGGTGTACGTGGAGCGATCTCTCAACACCGACACATCTTTACTGACCAAATAAAAGTCACACTAAAAATCAAGATTGAGTTTAATCGTGAGAGAGAGTAGAGTCTATGATTTGTTTTATGCAATTTTAATTATTTGTAATTAATTGTTCATTTACAACGGTGTCTGTTTGGACTCTCGCATGTGTAAAAAGACTCGAACTCTTTCTCTGTGGTGTGTCAGACCTGTTTCGCTCTCTAGTGAGGATGTAGCCTGACTTATATGGTTCATAGGTTAGACCTACACTACGGATATTAAAGCTTTTTGGATTTTTCTGATTGTGCTTGTAGAACCTAGGCTACACCACGCTTTACTTGAGATGCTCATTAGCTCATTCAACTTAGTCAAAACTTTAACTTATTTCTTCCCTGCTAATAGAACTATCAGCTCATGCGGTTTTGTTTACTTGCATATCATATAGAATAATTTTTAAATTCTTGTATTGCATCTCACATGGAGATCGCGAGGAATCACTGTAAGTCTTCTATTTGAGTATACATCAATGTTTTTCGTGTGCATCAGCTTTTCCAGAATTTTCTTCCTCCTGTTTTGATTTAAAGTAAATTGGTACTGGACAGTAGACATGTATTATTGCTCACCTAAAATTTTTAGTGATCACCTAATTAAAATTGGGACTGCTAAGCAAGGCTGACTAAATTAAACCATAAAACTAAGAATTTTCGGGGGAGAATAACATCATTCTTGGATTAATTTATTTGTCTGAGTGAGCGAGAGATGGCACTTAATGCTAAAGCCAAGCTCTGGAATCTTTGTTCATACTACTGATTCTAAAAATGACTAGCTACTTCTCAGTGAGGGAACTACGATCTCCCCTAGCAGATTGGGTGGTTAGAGGACAACGCGATTGGCACTCTCCTTAAGTAACACAAGTAGTCATTTTATGGTCCGTACGTACAACCATACTAGTTGAAAGTAGATGCAACTAGTCGTAGGAATTTGGGCCAGTCTTTAGGAAATTTTCCAAACCTAACAACTCACTAATTCTTTTCCAAAATTGATTTTAACACCAATTAAATTTGAAAAGATAATTTGCCAGACTTTTGTGGCCTTCATTATATGAGTTGGTGAACCTTGGGTTTGAATTGTGTTTGCATTGGCGTGCCTGAATTAACGTGAATATCAAAATCCGAACACATGTGCCATCTCTCTCCTTTCTTGATTCAGTATTTGTAGAAATTAGGTCTTCCTTTCTTCGAGCCTATATCTTGTGCACTTACACATTCACAACCACGATCTATTCTTTCGCCACATCAACTTATTTTGAAGATGTCAGGACATTGCTCTGAATACCCATCAAATTATTACTTTTAAAATTATTTCTTCTCGGTAAAACATTGATCTTCTAAACCGTCTTCCTCCACACATCCTCCAACATTCACGAAAGGCTCTGACCCTTAACGAAGCCAATCCACTCTATAAATTCAAATTTACTTTCCTCTGATCATCCGACTGAATTCTCCACTTCATCATATTTCCCACCTCCCCCAATCTTGTCTACACATGATCAACATCCATCTTGGGTTGAACCATCCTATTCTCAATTTCATGTTGGATCTCATGAACCATTCGAAGATCAAACAACCTTTGAGACAAATGATCGACCGAAATACCAATCCCAACCGATTTCGTTTTCTCGTTATGATTTTGTGGGTATAGGTAAACACTTCACAAATCAATATCTTTGCTTGTACTTAGGAAAAAACATGGAAACCATACCAAACTAGATGGAGTGGCCCTCACCTAATGATCATCAATGTTGGATTAACCCCAGTAATCAAATCTCTATTGATCAACCTGTATACCACTCCTTCAAACAACATGTACATAAAGAGGATTGGATTGATGATATCAACACACATGAACCCTGTATGTTGACCACACTGTATGAGGAACCAAATAATCATGACCATGGAAATAGGCTCTATTCAACCCAATAGTACATACCTGAATCATAGTTTGTTGACCATGAGACCTATAGATTCCCGCCAATTGAGTAGACTACGCCCATGATTGATGATGAAAAATTTCTCGAGGATAAAAAGTTAAGACAAAGAAGAGATCTGTAGAGAGGATCTTCTCCTAGCTCATGGATTAAAATGGAAAATGAAATTGTTGGATCTAAAGTTGAAAATCTAGAGAAAACTTAGAAACCCACACATCCTAGGGATAATTATGACAGCGACACGTCTTCATATTACTCCCTGATGGATGACTCTGAATCGACACATGGAAGCCCCTCCTCTATTGTGGAAAGCACTACATCTACACACCACACCAAAAAGTCAAAAAAATTGAAAACACCCAAAAGATGAAAAAAAGAAAAAACCATAAAAATTGAAAATGGAGAGGATTTGAAGAGTTTGGATCCTACTCTGAGGGAAGCATTGGACAAAAGATTGATTTTTGAACTTCCCTTGAAACAAGCCATTGAACACTTCCCCGACCAAGAAAGATTTTTAAAGAGTAAATTAATGCCAAAAAAGTCGTGCAGGAAGAGAACAAGGATCGAAAGACATATATTGTCAATGGACACCTCATTGGTGAGCACATGAAGTGAAGCGACATTCATCCATTCCCGAATCGATGACGACTCACCAATCAATATCTTCCCAACCTCCGTGTTTGGAAAGCTCAAACTCGGACCAATCAGGAAATCAAGAGAGATCATTCATCTGGTTGATCGATCTATAAAACGATCGAGAGGAACAATTTCAGTCATCATTACATTCCAATGTGCTCTGCTCAAAGTGGACTTCATGATCTTTGATATTGAGCATCAAGGAGAATTTACCTAGTCTTCAATAATTCTCAGAAAGCTGTTCTTTGCCTTAGGTAAGGCAACAATAGAGTGTGAGACTCGGTAAATCAATTTTACCAGATTGGGAGCACTTCGATCTCGTCATGTCTTTGAGGAAACATGATATTCCAAGGCAACCCACAAAGTCGTAAATAATCGTCGCCATCAAAGGTAGAAGAGCCCTACCCACTACTACAATTGAGATAACGGTTGTTGAGAAGACCATTGGTTCAGATACTCATCCCATCCTCCCATTCCCCGTTGCTTGCTCCTCAACCACTATCATGACAAATCCTACTGAAGAACACCTGATACAATATCTTTACAGTATATGTGGTGATTATGATGAGGAAAGACAATCATGGGATTACCTTGAGTCAGATAAGACCTCCTTTAACTGCCTTGATCAAATCGATCCGACACAAGAATGCACCATTGTCAAGCCAATTGAGAACAAATATGCAGGATGTTTGATGACCAGAGAGTACTATTTCAATAGTTACTCATCTGAAGACCCGCAGTCAACAGCTGACTCTCAAGATCTGCACCTTCACAGACAATACGGACAAAAGTGCCCATTCCGGTTACTCCTTCATTTAGTCAGTTATCTGGTAAACTGACTAAGAAAGTCGCCTTTTGCCTGTTGGAAAAGGATCGTCTAATGATTCCTCATCAGGTCCGGATAAGGTGATCTTTATGAGTGAGCTCAGTTCATCAAATGATAACCACTATCTCACAAGGGTCGTACGTTTTCACAAGGCAAAACCGTAGTCGACGCATTGACCGCTCGAAAGGCCGTAATTGATCAACAATTAACCCATGATATAATAATGGAATAAAAGGAAAAATATGAGTAAAAAATTATTATTCTCTACAAAATTAAGTGTATAGCAAGTAAGCATGTAGAAGTCAAACCATAAAGAGAAAAATTGGTAGCCAACAATTATTGCTTATCCAAGTATATTATGTACACGCATGTCCTTTACACAAATATATATATATATATATAAATATATATTTGTGAGTTTTTTATTTTGTTTTTTTATTTTTAATTTACATATATATATATATTTATATTTTGTATTTTCTTTTTTCTTTTAAATACATAATATAGGATATATAAGGCTATATATATCATAAAAAATATATAGATATAAATACCACTGAAAATAACTAAAAGTTACGGAATTAAATATTTTTAGGTTTGAAATAATTTTTTACTATTTTATGATTTCTAAGTAATTTTTTTCTCATTTTTATATATTTTTAAAGTCAAAATATCCCAAATCAGGGAGTAAATAATAGATCGGGATTGAAATGAAGATTAAAAATATCAAAGAACTTCCAAACTTCAAATAAATTTTAATAGGTAGATAATAATATAAATAAAATTCAGAAATAGAAAAACATCCTTTTGGATTTTTTAATTATTTTTAATATTTTTGTTGGATTTTGGAGCTTTTTAATTTTAAGCCTTTTCTATCTATTTTTACGGGTTTTTATTCTGGAGTTAAAATATGACAAAATAGAGAACATATAATTTTCTTTGAATTTTTTAGAATGTTTTATATTTTTTGGTATTTTATAAAACAAATAGGGACAAAAATGTGCTTTTTCATTTTTAATAAAAATAAAATGTAAAATTTGTTAAAATAAAATTGGGCCATGAGAATATATGTCAGCAGGCATATAAACCTACTTTTGCACAATTTTTAGAGAATGGGTGCCATTTTTAATAAATGAAATTCAAGCACCAAAATGCATAAACTGGGAGGGGTATAGTTGCAACTAAAATCGAGGCTAGCGACATTCATGCAATTTTCCCAAAAATACATAACATACATTAAAATTTAATGGACTAAACCCGCAAAGGTACTCCTGCAATTTCTCCACCTCACGTAGGATGACACATGAGGTGACGTGGACTGGACCCTAGTGCAATTACCGATAAATCTAGGGGCTTCAATGCAAAAAGTCCATATTTTTTTACACTACATAATTTATTTACAAAATTAAAAAATAAATACAAAAAATGGCAGGGGAAGATGTGTAGATTACCACCAATGCGCGCGGAGATGGATGGCTGGATGATATTTACTTAGACACGTGGCATGTTGTTGTCTCGCGATACCCGTTCGCCGATTTATGCTCAGGATCTGATCTTGGATCTTAATCAACGGCCGATAGGAGTAAGGCATGGACAGTTGAGATCAGAACTAGGGTTGCCCCCTTTATTGGATGGTAATTGCTTTGCACGAAGAACAGTGAAGAAGGTGGCCTTTCCCGAACTTCGTGCCTTAATTCCTCATTCCACGAGTGGTGTCAGAAGGATTTCTTTAGCGTTACACCTTCGGGGGACTCCTCTGCATCGATTGAGGTACTCTAGAATACCTAGGACCTAGCGATGGGATCTTGGCACATCGGAGAAGAAGAAGCACCTGGGGACCCTTATCCATGTGCGATTGCGCTCCAGAAGGAGTCTCTTCACCTTGGCACCTGCACGAAGAAGTTCTCTGGCGCGGGGCAAATCGCCACGACCGGTTGTGAAGCTAGGATGTCCATTGGATGGATGGAATGGTGATGCTTCAACATACAGAAGTGGAAGAACATTGATTTCCATATCACAAAGGTGATCTGGTTGACTGGGGCGTAGGAATCAACATAGAAGCGAAAGGGCCGGGTGATGAGATGGAAAGGCAGGTCGGAGATTCGATGAATCACAATGAGGACATGGACGGAGCTTGGGAACTCCAGCAGGAAGACTAACCCAAATCTACCCTACTCGTGTGATTAAAGATTGAAATAAAAGATGAAAAACAAAACCTACAATCTACAGCTAACTATTGTTACAATAGAACATAGCTTGTACCTAAGGATTTCTAAGGGAGCAGAGATGGCCGGAGGGCCATCGTGGATAACTCCGTCTCGCCGGTGCAGCTCGTCCAAATCTTGGGGATGCTCCAACTATCACCAGGAGCATGCTCGCACGCACTATGGTGGACTTCCAGGCTCGGAGAAGGATTAAGAAGCGAAGGAGGAGTAAAGGTTCTTATTTATAAACAAGGTGACAATGACTTCTTGATTAAGGGCATGCGATTGGATAAAGAATATTTTATTAGATCCTTGGACAAGGCGTGAATTAAGGATGTTTAGTCTCCATGAATCGTGCATCACGCCTTGCCAGAGCATCATGATCGCTAGCGGAAAATTGGGCAAAAACCAAGAGTCTGACATTCTTGCAACTCGAGGAAGAGAGAGGGAGTTGTTGACCGAGATCAACAGTCCCAGCTTCCTGACTGGCCCACCTAGGGCACTAAAGGACAAAAAAGCTGAATTTATTCGAAAATAATAAATTAAAAATAGTAGATAATTTTATTACTTTTTATTATAAAATATTTTTTTATTATTTTATGTAGTACTTAATATGATTTTTATTTATTTTTTTGATGTTATTTATTATAAGTTAATTTTTAGGCGTGTATTTATAGGTGTATTCAGCTATATTTTTTACATTTATTATTATTCTGTACTTTTTTTATTATTTTATTCTCATAGTTTGTATATTTACATCTTTTTTAGGTGTACAAACATGTTTTTATTATATTTTTCTGATGTCATTTGCATACTTAAATAAATAGGATTATAATGTGTAGCTATTTCACCTATGTATTTTTGTACATTATTTCATTTTTGTGTTTTCTTTGTGATTTTATTCTGGATTTAATATGTATAATTATTATAAACAATATATAAATATAAAATTTTAGAAAATAATAAAGAATAAATAGAATGAATATTTTATTCAGGTGTATAGTATAATAGGGGTCCAAAACCTAACTTTCACACATTAACTCCCAAAAAAATGAAACCACATTCATTAAATATATTATTAAAAGTTATATACAATTAAAGATGAGTTTGATAAATTTTGGGTTTTTATTTGAGATATTTGGGTCTGGGAAGTTTGGGTTTTGGTTTTTTTTGTATATAAAAAGTACATTGTATATTATTTTTACATGAAATCAATTTTGTATTTTTCTATATATTATTATCTACAATTTTTATGTACCAAATTTCTTTATTTGAATTATAAAAAGTCAAAAAATAAAATGGGTCGCAAAAATGAATAAATGATGAATACAAGAATTGGGAATTTTATTGAATTACTGACCCTTATCTCCCCCTACTTTATTCCTTGTCGACCTAGTCCTCAAGATGCCTAGGTCGCTGGGTTTAGGGTCATAAAATTCCTTTGGTATTTAATTCTTTTCCTCTTCTTTATTCTATAATTTTGGCATTAAAAACATTATTTTATATTTATACAATAAAGAATGAATGTTAATTTGTACAAATTATGGGTATTTACATGCATTAGCTAGGGTTTTTAAGCCCAAACTGATAGAATAAAGGTGATGAAATGGAGATTCATCACCCCTATACTTGCATTTGTTAGTCCCTAGCAAAAACGTATGTCATAAGTGCAACAAATATAAATAAAGAAAAGAAAACGAAGGAAAGTGGATTGAATTTAATTTTCAATCTTGTTTTCTCAAAATCAGAGTTTGGAGCTTAAATTGAACCTTTGGTATTTTAGTGCGGTCGGAACCTTATTGGGGATAGGATTTGAAGCTCAACAGCCTTCGAGGCTCCCAAAACCCTGCTCAAGTCTCCTCAATAGCCAGGTTAGGATACTTCACCTCATATGCAAACCCTTATTACTATGAATCTCACTTGTACAGTGTATGTGATGGTGGCTCTTCCCAACCGAAATGACAAAGAGACTGAATTCTCCAACATGACAACCCAGTGATTCCCCACTCCAACAACTCTTTCCTCAATGAGAGGGGTACTCCCTTCTATGTTCAAGTGGCAATCAGCTCAAGAGGAGGGGGTGAAGAGAAGAATGGATAGTATCCAGTGTAGCTACCTATCCTTGGATGCATGACTAGTGTAGTCAAGTCATCCAGTTGCAGGCTCACAAGATATGAATTTGAAGCTAAAGCTTGCTTATTGGTTATACAAATAAGTAAATTCCGATAGGCATTTTATTTTCCATTAGGACTGTCTACTTTTTACAGTTTTTGCTTTTTGTTTTTTTTAAACTATATACAACAACATTTACATAAGGAGCTTTTCCTCTTGAGCCAGTAGACTATCCATGTAGACTATCCCTCTTTTTGAAGCATTATTACAACCCACACTCTCTTGTCTTTAGATGTCTCTACTACTGTGCGGGTTGGGCTCACTAGACGAGAACAAATGTTTCCACTTGTGTATGTCTCATACTAGCAAATCTAATCCCTCACCACTCTAACAGAGTTGAGCCAAGTTAAAGGTGCATGTGTCCAAGTTAGGTCACTATCAACAAGAGCCGTGTTTGTGCTTTGAAATAGTCTACTTAGGCAGTTAATAATTAATTGAACCAAGTCTCATGATTCTCAAAGATATAAGTGAACCGGACCTGAAGTACTTCAATTCCAGATCATATAAGTTCTTGTGATTAGGTATATATAAGGTCCAACCAAGCTCCAATCTTCAGATTTTACTTAGACTCGTTCAATTATCAAACTCAATCCAAAAAAATGTGGATGCTATGCAAAGGCTATGTACAATGCATGGAAAATATTTTTGCGATGCAATTTTCAAACTTTTGAACTTTTTATGGATTTTTGAAAAAGGTTTTGCAAATTTTTATGTAATTTCTCAAAAAGAATTTGGAAAATGTTTTTGGTTTTTTAGTTATGCAAATATTTTGTGATTTTTAAAAATAAAAGTTTTTGGCTAAGAAAATAGGTACAAATATTTACACAGGGATGCATCTTAAATTTACAAGAGTTGGGTTTTTTAAGAAATTACAAGGGGTATGTGATTATTGTGTAAGTACATATAGTTAGTAAAGAATTTACGAGTGATGTGTATATTCTTCAAACTATTTTGAAATTGATTTTACACACTATTTTGAAAACTATAGTCCAAAATGTTTTTTCGAAAGAATTTTATAATTATTACAAACATTTGAAAATCATTTTGCAAAGGTTTTTCATATAGTATGTATAGATTTTTCAAAATATTTTTGCAACCATTTTCAAAACCATTTACGGATAGGTTTTCAAAATACTTTTTTTCACAAAGAAAAGAAGATTTTACAAACCAAATCTTTTTACAATGCTTGAAGACATTTTACAAAATAATTTTCAAATAGTTTTCAAAAGTTTTTTCAAAGATAATTTTAAACTAATTTTAAAATATTTTACAAAACATTTTTGCCTAATTTATTAATCAGTGTGTATAAAAAGATTTGAGGAATAATAAACATCTTTTTATTCGGTGATTTAATTGAATTGTATATGTCTATATATGAATAGTGATTTAGCCATACTTATTAGAAATATGAAAGCACGTGTTATGGCTGAAGTCTATACAGAGTATATAGGACTCCCTTATGCTTAGCCTGAGATATGAACTCATAGATCAGAGGGAAAAAAGAAGACATAACTCATACTGAGTATAGAAAAGCCTAAAGAATAAATGAATGACGAAGAAATAAATGAATGAGAAGATGATCGTAACCCTATACTTAGGATCAAATAATCCTAAGTATAACTGACTGTATTCAAGACAAGGAGGGTCAAGGGTGGGAATGAACAAATCACAACTCTGACTATCTCCCCCTATACTTAGGGTAAGATATCCCTATGTATAGACAAGAAGAGGAGATAGTGGAGGAGGTCAAAGATTGAACGAACTTGGGGTGCACATTACCCCCTATACTAAGGACAGAGTGCGTCTTAGGTATAAAAGTCTGATAAAATAGAAAATGAAAAGAAGAAAAGAAGAAAATATGAAGGCATAAAGGAAGAGTTTTTGAGTGACATTATATTAATCTTGTGATACTTCTACTATTGTGGATGTTCCTTCAGTGCATAGTACTTGGATAGAGTCAAAAATGTTCATGAAAGTGTCATGCTCGAAGTAGGGCTTCAGTAGCTGACCATTGACAATAAATGGTTGTCCGTCAGGAGGAAATTCTGATATCACAATACTTCTGTTGTCATGCACTTCTTGTACTCTGAATGGCTCTATCCATTTACTCCTTAATTTGCCCGAGAAGGTCTTAAACTTTACAGTAAATAACCACACTTTTTATCCAGTCTCGAAGGTATTTCGTCTGATGTGCCGGTCATGCCAATGTTTAACCTTCTCCTTGCACATCAATGTGTTATCATAGGCATAGTCTCAGAATTTCAAGAGCATGTTCAGAACCTCTTTTCATTTCTGACCACTTTGTTGTGAGTCCAAATTACAAATGTTAACCGTCCAAACAGATTTATGAATCAATTTCACTAGCAATTGTCATGGATTTCCATATATAAGACGGTAGGGTGATATGCCCAATTTAGACTTGTAAGTGGTTCTGTATGCCTAGAGGACTGAGTCTGAGAGTTGGGTCCAATTTTTCTTGTCTGCCTTAACAATCTTCTGAAGGATCGTCTTGATTTCTCTGTTTGATAATTCAACCATGTCATTGGTCTGAGGATAATAAGGAGATGCAACTCGATGCTCGTTGCCATATTCCTTTGTTAATCTCTCGACCTCCCTATTGATGAACTGGCTACCCCCATCCGATATCAGTATCTTTGGGGGCATGGAATCTTTAGTTGTAAGGGTACCTTTCAGTCTCTAATGGTCAGTGCAGTGCTTGACAAATGTTGTGGCATCCTAAAATAGTGTAGGCCACCAAAGGCCACACTGCAATACTTTTTTTGTTGTTCTATCTCCAGAGTTGTGCACACCAGATTTGAGCGAATGACAATGCTTGATGACACTATGTTGCTCATCCTGAAAGATACACCAATACCAAATACAATCTGCTCTTTCCCTGAATAAGAAATGATCTTCTCTTTAGTAGAAATGGAAATTTGACAGGAATTTGTCCTTCGGAATCTACTAATGGGCACTATGTTTGAGATGAGGTAGTTTACAATATCATCAAACCAAGGGAGTGAATCCAAGACTTGATTCGACTCGTTCGAAAATGTGTCTGTGATGGGTGCACTGCTCAGTGGAGGATCCTGCTGCTCAATTCTGGAGAGGTGATCTGCAACAACATTCTGAACCCCAGTCTTGTCCTTGATTTCCAAATCAAACTTCTCGAGGAGAAAGATCAATCTAATCAATCTCGGTATGGCAATCGTCTTCTTTTGTAAATATCTGATGGCATAGTAGTGAGTATATATATTGACTTTTGATCCAAGAAGATGAGACATGAACTTCTCTATCACAATGTAATTTCTTTGAGCTTCATACGGTGTTTTGCTGGCATAGTGAACGACGTAGGGTGCCTTATCTTTCCTCTATCCTAGAACAACCCCAACTGCAAGTCAAACATGTTCGTCATGATCTCAAAAAGGAGAGACCAATATGGTGGTTGTATGATTGGAGCTTGAGTCATGAGCTCCTTTAGCTGATTAAAAGAAAGGAGAACTTGCTGATTGACTTTAAACTCAGTCTCCTTGCTTAGAAATTTTGTAAGAGGTCGAGCGATGTGGTTGAAGTCATGGATGAATTTTCTGTAGAATCCCACATGCCCCATGAATGACCTCACATATTTTACTATATAAGGTGGCTCTAAATTTGCAATCACATCCACCTTCGTTGTGTTGACTTCCATGCCACGTTTGGAAATGACGTGACCCAGCACAATCACCTCTGTGACCATGAAGTGGCTCTTTTCCCATGATAACACCGGATTGACTTCACAGCATTTCTGAAGGACTGTCAAGGTGCTCAAGACAAGAATCGAAGCTATCACCGTAGACAAAGAAATCGTCCATAAACACCTCGAGAAAATTGCCTACCATCTTAATAAAAACTGTAAGCATGCAACTCTGGAATGTCATTGGTGCTTTGCACAGTCCAAAGGGCATTCTTCTGAAAGCATAGGTGTCAAACGGGAAAGTGAAGGTAGTCTTCTCTTGATCCTCAAGGGCGATTGCCACTTGGTTGTACCCAGTGTACCCATCTTGAAAGTAGAAGAACTCCTTGCTGGTCAGTCTTTGCAATATTTCATCAATGAATGGCAAGGGGAATTGGTCCTTCTTGGTTGTTGCATTAAGACGATGGTATCCAACACAGACATGCCAGGATGTCAGTACCTAAGTAGAGATCTCCTCTCCTCTATCATTTCTAACCATGGTGAGCCCCAATTTTTTGGAACAATGTGCATAGGGCTCACCAATTTTGAATCAGAGATGGGATAACTGAAGCCTGCATCACACTATTTCATGATATCTTTCATGATGACATCCCGAAAATTTGGGTTTAGTCTTCTTTGAAAATATCGGAGTTAGCCAGGATGCCATTTTCTTCCAAATAAATGTGGTGTGAACACAGAGCAAGATTTATCCCATCGGAGTTCCGACACATGCCAACCAAGTGCCTTGCAGTTTTTATCTAGAACCTTGAGAAGTCGAGATTATTGCTCTAGGGTCAGCCTATTGGTAATGATGACCAGATAAATGTTTTCTATACCTGTAAGGAAAGCACACCTAAGGCATGCAAGAAGTGGATTTAATTCAGGTTCTGACTTGGCGTGCTTCTTGGTCACTTCGAAAACCGTACTGGTTGGGGATGATCTGTCATCGTCATAGAGGTAATGCTGCTCGCCTCAGTGACTTGTTGCTCAACTGACAATGTGCTGAACAGATATACAATGAATTCATCGTGTTCGGGCTGGAAGGAATCATTCATGTCAAAGAGATGCATCAACGAATTTGATTTATCTCCCAAGTGGCATCGTAGCATGTGTCTACTGTGCTTTCCCAGTCCTCCTCAAGAGTGAGAATTTCTAGGGTTCAAGTGTCCTTTAAAGAGAGGTTTGTATCTCTGATATTTGGAATGATGTCATAGCCTGCTTTAGGCAGTGTTGCATGACTTTCATCAGATATGACTTGAGGCACATTGACCATGTCTCTTACAACTCTGTTATTACTCGAGTTCAACGTGTTCTTGCAAGGCCCGTGGCCAACTACGACCTCTGTAGTACATAGGATTGGTCGTCCAAGGATAATGAGGATCTGGAGTAAGGGTGTAGGAGGGTCATATCAAGGATCACAAAATCGATGGGAAACTACATATCGTACACCTTTACCACAACATCTTCCACCAAGCCTCAGGGTCATTTGACGGATCGATCCGCGAATTGTAGGATCATGCGTGTTTGCTTCAATGGACCTAGCACAAACTCTTGAATTAATAACGAGGGAAATAGGTTGATGGAAGAACAACTGTCACAAAGAGTCCACTCAAAGATTTGGTCAAATATCTCGCATCTGTTCAAATGTGTCCTTCGTCTAACTTGTTTTAAGGGAGATTGTTGATGGCTGTGATTCTGACCATGGTGAGGACATGCTTCTCTACCGGCCGGTGTATGTTATTGTGTGCTCACTGATGCTTTTTGTACATGCCTCCTTCAACCCTTTCTTTATAGCGACCATGTATTCCATGGCTTTTATCAAAGGCATTTAAACAGTTAAATTATTACGAATGTCCACAATTCCAGGATCAAATAATGCACTTTTTCTGTTTGCATTTTTTTGTTTTTTCCAATGCATCAGGAAGAAGAATATTTAAATTACTGAAATCAAAAGAAGAGTTCTCATTTACAAAGTGTAGCAACCTCCTACCGAGGACCTTAGGTTACCCGTCAAACACGTCATTAGCCTACTTAATTAGCTTAGAGTTAATCCGTTGATATGAAAATCTGGGAAAATTTTTTTCGCTTTTTAAACATGACATTCAGAAGATTTATTTTGGCTAAACAAGCAACCATGAGAAAACCAAAAGCGGAAGTGAACAGTGCACCATAATGAACAACAAGGTATCCATTACTTTTCATTTCATTCATATAAACATGTTGGGTTTCCACAAACACACATATACATATTTATCCCAAAAATAAGGCTACAGAGGAGAGCACAACTAACAACTGTACAAGTGAACTCCAAAAGATATGCTTGCTCTGAAAGTGTATCCTCCAAAAAGAAACGACTACAGCACCCACTACGTCGGCTACTCAGTCGCCAGACCCTTGCCTGCCACAAGTAGAAAGGGGACAAGCAAGTATCTGTCACAAAATTCTCAAGTACAAATTCTACGCAGTTCTATTAATAAAAGTAGTAGTAAAAGACAAGAACAACTAGAAAAACAGTAAGGTAACTGTAGTGGACAAAAGAGAACTGGCAAGTTAAAATGGGTTAATTGATTCTTTTTAAGTTATTTACTTGCTTTCGGAAGCTAACAAGAAGAAACACACTCGCTCACTACCACACCGTGTCTCCCTCGATCAATGGAACTAACCAAACAACAACTCAAGCCTAGAAGGAAGTCTGTGGTCTTGGTCCGGTTAGGACCTCGATATCCGGTAGGACATCAAAGTCCAGGTTGAACTTCACACTATAACTCTGAGGTATGATGTACGCCTCAGGATTGGGGTGCCTCCGTAGGCATGCGATGGTGTCTTGCATCCTAACTAAGTTCCAAACATTCCTTTTAGCATTTTCTCTCAACTCTCATTGATCCTTGGTCGACACGTTTGATAGCTCGCTCACAAAGGTGTACAAGAGGAAATGAACTCACATCTCTCTCAACACCCAACCCTCGTTAGTCTCCACTAACGGTACTATCGTCACTAGTCTCCTAGCGGAAAAGTCGCCCATCTCTTACCCCATCATGAGGTCACAGCCTGGCGGAAAGGTAATTAAAGGATTCATCAGTGTCAACTAACCACTACCCCATCACCATGTCACGAGCCTGGCGGAAAGGTAATAATGAAGTCATCAATGTCTACTGACCACTACCCCATCACCAGCTCACAAGCCTGACGGAAAGGTAATAATGAAGTCATCAATGTCTACTGACCACTACCCCATCACCAGGTCACAAGTCCGGCGGAAAGGTAATAATGAAGTCATCAATGTCTACTGACCACTACCACATCACCAGGTCACAAGCCTGGCGGAAAGGTAATAATGAAGTCATGAATGTCTACTAACAGAACTACAACTTAACTGAACAATTGGTGAACCGTCACATGTCTATCGATCACTACCCCATCACCAGGACACAAGCCTGGCAGAAAGGTAATAATTTCTGCAGTGAGGAAACCCCCGAAGGGATTCCTCTATCTCGCCAATCCCAGTGGAAGTGTGGTCCAAGGGTAAGGCAGTGGTAGTACCACTACTACACCACTAGAGGTAGGAGAGAGAAGAGGTAAGCCTGTCGGACCCGACTTCCTCTCTCGTTGCTCAATTCCCGAAGGAGAAGAGCTAAGTAAAAACCAGACGAGCTCGTAACTAATTACGGAGAACCCCCAACCTAGGCTCTCAAAGAAAAACCAACGGGATGGTCTAGACAACTCATGGATCCCAACGAAGCGTATAAACCGAGTCGTCTCGAAGAAAACACGTGAAAAAGACTGGGATCCTAGACCCATGCTCTCAGTGTCCACTACCCAAGCTTGAGTGACCTCATATCCTGCTCCGGTGAGGGTTATCTTGCCCTCGCACAGTCAGAGTATAACCCTCCATGATTGACCATATGTGACATCACCATTTCATTTATTATCATGTTTCACCCTAAGTATCTACGGTTTCTCTGATTTATTTCACATCTACAAGTTATCAGTCCCAGACTCGAACGAGTTCTGTAAGAACCTCAAGTGATCCCAGGTCAGGGATACAGATCTGTTATGATAGTCTCTCTCTCTCTCAT
Source organism: Ottelia alismoides (assembly GCA_037367405.1). Classification (NCBI taxonomy): domain Eukaryota; kingdom Viridiplantae; phylum Streptophyta; class Magnoliopsida; order Alismatales; family Hydrocharitaceae; genus Ottelia; species Ottelia alismoides. Next base: position 799,130 of record JAZKJV010007409.1, on the reverse strand, counting down.
CTCTCACTGATGAACATCTTATCCTAGGATCATTGACTACCAGATTTGTAACATTTTTCTTTCCTATGTTCCCCAATATTACAAACACATCTAAGCCATGAATTAAAGGCCAATAGTATGGAGACAAGATCAACAAGCAAGGATACTCGAAAGTGGCCCTTATATCATACAAACATCATGCATCAACACATGCAAAACACAAGAACACAGATTTGAATCTTAGATGCAGCTCCATATGAACAGCATCCATAATCCCCCAAAATAATCATAAAATTCGAATTTTGCATATGGATCTAAAGCCAACATTATGGAGGATCTAACAACAACCAAATACCAACAAAAGAGCTCAAGAAATTCCCCCAAACCATGCCAAAATTCGGATTTTATCAAGCAAACATAGATTTGGAAATCCACAAAACCGTCCATCAAAAGCCACTCCAAAACCACATCAAAGCCAACAAGACTCACAATCAAAACCTTGATATAGCAGCTCAACACAGGGCTCATAGGGTGGAGAAAATTCTATCTTAATGGCAGCAAAGAGGGGTATAATTTGTACCTTCAACAGTGCTCAAGAACTGCTCAAGAACAGCGACAACTCCAGCCCTCCAACTCCAATTTCGACCCAAGCTTGGCCTTTGATCCTACATGCAACACTTGATCTTTGTTTCTCTCCTTCCCAGCTTTAATTTGAGCCCAAGAAACTCAAATTTGGTGGAGAGATGAGGGAGAAAACTAGAGAAGAAGGTGGAGATCCAAAGAGGTTTCGACCATGGAGAGGAGAGGTCTCCAAGCCTCAAGAAGAAGAAGAAGGATTAAGATTAAGTGTCGCCGAGTTTGGGGGGTTACTGGGATATATAGGCCTTGGCCATTTTGCAACACAAACCCACTCACTTTCTAATATTGCAAACAATGCCCACCCATGAGTTCACTAATCACACTTAACCTCTTAATCACATCTTATCCCCAAACCACCACTTAATCACTTAATGACTTTCTAAATCCCATCAGCTTTCATCCATAATCATTCATCATCTAGGATTTAGTTGGCCTTTAGAAATTAGGGCTGTTACAATCATAAAAACCTCTAAGAGAGTCTCGTCCTCGAGACTCCGCTTCTAAGTCGGGTTTGTCGGTCTGCCATAAAAACCTCAAAAGGTTTTTAACCCATAAAAACCTCAAAGAAGGTTTCTACCCATAAAGTGAAATTGTTTTCCAAACAGAGAACTGATAAACTAAACTGAGAAGGTACCTGAGAAGAGTCGTGGGTATCTCTCGCGCATCGCTGCTTCGGTCTCCCATGTTGCCTCCTCAACACCCTGTTGGTGCCATAGGATCTTGACCAAGGGAATCTCTTTGTTCCGAAGTCTCCTGATCGCAAAATCAAGTATCCACATAGGCTCCTCCTCGTATGTCAACTCTATCTCCTCATCAAGGCTCTCGTAGCTGATGATGTGCCGAGGATCGTGCACGTACATTCTCAAGTTCGACACATGGAATACATCGTGAATGGCCGCCAAACGTGGGAGAAGTGCCAGTCTGTATACAACTTTTCCAACACGTGAAAGTACCTCGAATGACCCAACAAAACGTGGCGCCAGCTTCCTAAGAACTCCAAACCGTTGTATCCCCTTCATGGGCGATACACGTAGGAACACAAAGTCTCCAACCTGAAACTCCAAGTGTCGGCAACGTCGATCTGCGTAGCTCTTCTGGAAACTCTGTGCCGTCAAGAGTTTCCTCCTCACCAAGTCAACAACCTCGCAGTCTCCTCCAAGGGATCCACGGTATACAATGCATGATCGCCTACCTCGCGCCAACTGATTGGCGTAAGGCATCTCCGCCCGTAAAGAGCCTCGAATGGCGCCATGCCGATGATCGAATGATGGTTGTTGTTGTAAGTGAACTCAACAAGAGGTAAATGATCCTTCCGGGATCCCTTCTACTCTAGAGAACTGGCGCGTAAAAGATCCTCCAAGGTCTGTATCGTACGCTCACTCTATCCGTCCGTCTGAGGGTGATACGCTGAACTCATCTTCAGCTCGGTTTGTAATGCTGACATGAACTGCTGCCATTAATGAGAAGTGAACCTTGAGTCTCTATCAGACACTAGCTCTCGGGGTATGCCGTGTAATCTCACAATGTGATGTATGTACAATCTGGCCAACTGAGAAGGTGTATAAGTCATGCTAACAGGTATAAAATGGGTTGACTTTGTCAACTTATAGAAAATGACCCAAATGGAATCGTGACCTCCCGATGTCCTTGGCAATCCCGTAACAAAGTCCATCGAAATGCTCTCCCATTTCCACTCAGGAACGGGGAGAGGCTACAGTAAACCAGGTGGTCGTCTGTGCACTGCCATCACCATCTGGCAAGTCAAACACATGCTAACATGCCCAGCTACGTCCCTCTTCATCCTGTCCCACCATAAATGTTTGCGAAGATCGTGGTACATCTTCGTACTGTCGGGATGAATGGAAAGATGCAAACAATGCGCCTCGTCAAGTATGTCTCTTTGTAGCTTCTCATCGTTGGGAATCACTACCCGACTTGCCTTCCACAGAATTGACTCTGAGACAAAAAAGTCTTCAAACTCATCCTTCACTGTCCGCATGTATCTATCGCAAATCCAGGAGTCTGTCTGTTGAGCTGCCACTATACGGTCCCAAAGACTGTTGTACCTCGGAGGTACGGAAACGGGAGAAGGCACACTGTCCTGCGGATGCCAATCCGTCAGTGCTGTAAACAAGTCCCAAGTGTATAGCCAATTCATCGTACCCTCCGTGCCCTGGAACCTATGTACTCCAGCTCTCTGGTAGGATGTGAAAACATCGTGGTATCTCGGTGCAGTAGGAAGAATAAATCATGTGACCTCTACTCCTGCAATAAGCCCTTGGCCTATCTCAGCTCTGTCGGCTCCGGACTCCCTCAGAATTTCTGCCTCAGAATGTTGGGGAATCTCCTCAGAGACTAGATACTCGGCTCTAGCGGACTCATCCCTGGATGGGTGGTATGAGAAGTCAGACAGCTCCTCCATCCTCAACTCCATCCCAGTCTGTCGGTCCGCCAACTCAGTCTGCTGGGCAAGTATCTAATCCTGTCTCTTTTGTATATAAGTAAGTGCATCTAGTACATGTGCCATCTCTCCTGGCTGATCATGAGTTGCTCGTGATGCCATGCTAATCCTCCATGTATCTGATCATAGCATAGTTAAGCACACTTTAGGAATTAATCAGTTGTACTATTTCTCCTCTTGGGATACTTATATGAATGAAATGTTCTGGTGACTTGTGGTCACATAAATCTTATTAATGTTAGAAATTTTCCCATTCAGCTTCACGAGACGTCATAAGACTCTTGTTATTCGAAACTCAAGCTATTAAAATATGCGAATGCGTGTACCGGGGTAACCTTGCTCTGATACCAAACCTGTAGCAACCTCCTCCAAAGGACCTTAGGTTACCCGTCAAACACATCATTCACCTACTTAATTAGCATAGAGTTAATCCGTTGTTATGAAAACCTGGGAAATTTTTTTCGCTTTTTAAACATGACATTCACAAGATTTATTTTGGCAAAACAAGCAACCACGAGAAAACCAAAAGGGAAGTGAACAGTGCACCAGAACTGAACAACAAGGTATCCATTACTTTTCATTTCATTCATATAAACATGTTGGGTTTCCACAAACACCCATTTACATATATATCCCAAAAATAAGGCTACAGAAGAGAGCACAACTAACACTTGTACAAGTGAACTCCAAAAGATATACCTGCTCTGAAAGTGTATCCTCCAAAAAGAAACGACTACATCACCAACTACGTCGGCTACTCAGTCGCTAGACCCTTACCTGCCACAAGTAGAAAAGGGACAAGCAAGTATCTGTCACAAAATTGTCAAGTACAAATTCTACGCAGATCTACTAAGGAAAGTAGTAGTAGAAGACTAGAACAGCTAGAAAAACAATAAGGTAACTGTAGTGGACAAAAGAGAACTGGCAAATAAAAACGGATTAATTGATTCTTTTTAAGTTATTTACTTGCTTTCAGAAGCTAACAAGAAGAAACACACTCGCTCACTACCACACCGTGTCTCCCTCGATCAATGGAACTAACTAAACAACAACTCAAGCCTAGAAGTAAGTCGGTGGTCTTGGTCCGGTTAGGACCTCGATATCCGGTAGGACTTCAAAGTCCGGGTTGAACCTCACACTATGACTCTGAGGTATGATGTACGCCTCAGGGTTGGGGTGCCTCCGTAGGCATGCGATGGTGTTTTGCATCCTAACTAAGTTCCCAACACTCCTTCAAAGCTTTTTCTCTCAACTCTCATTGATCCTTGGTCGACACTGTGATACCTTGCTCACAAAGGTGTACAAGAGGAAACGAACTCACAACTCTCTCAACACCCAACCCTCGTTAGTCTCTACTAACGGTACTGTCGTCACTAGTCTCCTAGCGGAAAATTCGCCCATCTTTTACTCCATCACGAGGTCACAGCCTGGCGGAAAGGAAATTAAAGGAATCATCAGTGTCTACTAACCACTACCTCAACACCAGGTCACAAGCCTGGCGGAAAAGTAATAATGAAGTCATCAATGTCTACTAACCACTACCCCATCACGAGGTCACAAGCATGGCGGAAAGGTAATAACGAAGTCATCAATGTCTACTGACCACTATCCCATCACCAGGTCACAAGCCTGGCAGAAAGGTAATAATGAAGTCATCAATGTCTACTAACGGAACTACAACTTAACTGAACAACTAGTGAACCGTCATATGTCTATCGATCACTACCCCATCACCAGGACACAAGCCTGGTGGAAAGGTAATAATTTCTACGGTGAGGAAAGCCCCGAAGGGATTCATCTGTATCGCCAATCCCAATGGAAGTGTGGTCCAAGGGAAAGGCAGTGGTAGTACGACTACATCGCCACTAGAGGCAGGAAAGAGAAGTGGTTAGCTTGCCGGACCCGACTTCCTCTCTTGTTGCTCAATTCCCGAAGGAGAAGAGCTAAGTAAAAACCAGATGAGCTCGTAACTAACTGCGGAGAACCCCAAACCTAGGCTCTCAAAGAAAAACCAACGGGTCAACGTAATGGTCTAGACAACTCATGGATCCCAAAGAAGCGTAAAAACCGAGCCGGCTCGAAGGAAACACATGAAAAAGACTGGGATCCTAGACCCATGCTCTCAGTGTCCGCTACCCAAGCCTGAGCGACCTCATCTCCTGCTCACATGAGGGTCATCGCGCCCTCGCATAGTCAGAGTATAACCCTCCATGACTGACCATATGTGACATCACCATTTCATTCATTATCATGTTTCACCCTAAGTATCTACGATTTCTCTGATTTATTTCACATCTACAAGTTATCAGTCCCAGACCAGAACATGTTCTATAAGAACCTCAACTGATCCTTGGTCAGGGATATAGACATGTTATGATAGTCTCTCTCTCATCTCTCACTAATGAACATCTTATCCTAGGATCATTGACTACCAGATTTGTAACATCTTTCTTTCCTATGTTTCCCAAGATTCCCAACACATACAAGATCTGGCTACCTAGAGATTTCAAGATCGTAAGGTATCAGAAATCAATTCACAATTTGGAGGAGTTAGACTCCTTAGATGACTTAGGGTCAGATGACAAGTCCCATATACAGTCTTATTTTTATAGGTGAAATTTCCTATTTATATCACAGTCCATAGTTCATACAAACATCACACTAAAACACTATATTTATCGATGTAAGGGAGGGGCTTAAAGTGTTTATCATGGACTTAAGTAAGGAACAACTCTAGGTTGTTATAAGAGTGATTACATTCCCATCTTCAACATACAAATCAGCCACAATGTCATGTGAATGCACAACCAAATGAGCAAAGCTTATCCTCAGTGTGTTCTTAGTTCTAAATTTAAATATCAAGGGATTCCGATCCATATTTGTAGTAATCAAACAAGACTAAGACACAACTCATATATGGTCTTAAGAGGGTTTCTACATAATCAAATTTATTCACTTGACAACATTAAAATTTGCATGTGTGCACAGCTATATGATCAGCAGTTCAAGCACCTATAATTTCTCAGGTTTCTCACACAATCTTATGGGGCTCACTATCCATGACTAAAGCATCATAATACTTTTAAAGTTCAGTATTTTAAGGGTCATTACATGTCTCAAAACATGCAACATTCAACATCTAAATCATGCGCATAGTGTATAGTATAACAGATAATACTTCAAAGTTTAGGGCCTAAATCCCCTCAATTCCTCATGCATTTTTAGGTCTTCAAATCACAACATCAACCATCATTAATCCATGTTTATGTGACAACAATGTCATGGCTAAAACATACCCAAATCCCCAACATTTAACAAGAAAACATGCATGTAAAACTAAATGCTCTCTGTGAACTATTAGTCCAAACCATCCAATTAAGTGACTCAAGGTCATCTCCTCTATGGAGTCAAATCACCATGTGATCACCCTTGATCAGTATTATGAGAACTCAAGGATGTGGGGCCTTAAAAACACAAGGAAAGCATGTTAAAGAATCAAACATGCACACAGGCTGACTGAATTTTGCATACAGCAGTCCATAATTCAGCAACCAATTCATCCTCAAAAACACTTCCAAACTCAAATCAAAAGCATGGATTGAATGATAATATATTCACCATTCATCCAGTAATCAAGTCACAAAGGTTTCCCCTTGGATCATCCAATCATCATGCATAAAATTGCATTAAAGGATAAGATCACAGAATCTGAAACTTGTTGAACTGAAATATAACAGCAGTTAAAACACTCCCAAATCACCTTCAAATTCACATCTAAGCCATGAATTAAAGGCCAATAGTATGGACACAAGATCAACAAGCAAGGATACTCGAAAGTGGCCCTTATATCATACAAAAATCATGCATCAACACATGCAAAATACAAGAACACATATTTGAATATTAGTTGCAGGTCCATATGAACATCAGCCATAATCCCCCAAAATCATCATAAAAATTCGAATTTTGCACATGGATATAAAGCCAACATGATGGAGGATCTAACAACAACCAAATACCAACAAAAGAGATCAAGAAATTCCCCTAAACCATGCCAAAATACGGATTTTATCAAGCAAACACAGATTTGGAAATCCCCAAAACCGTCAATCAAAAGCCACTCCAAAACCACATCAAAGTCCAACAAGACTCACAATCAAAACATTGATATAGCAGCTCAACACAAGGCTCATAGGGTGGAGAAAAGTCTATCTTAATGGCAGCAAAAAGGGGTATAATTTGTACCTTCAACAGTGCTCAAGAACTGCTCAAGAACAGCAACAACTCCAGCCCTCCAACTCCAATTTTGACCCAAGCTTGGCCTTGGATCCTATATGCAACACTTGATCTTCGTTCCTCTCCTTCCTAGCTTTTATTTGAGCACAAGAAACTCAAATTTGGTGGAGAGATGAGGGAGAAAACTAAAGAAGAAGGTGGAGATCCAAAGAGGTTTCGACCATGGAGAGGAGAGGTCTCCAAGCCTCAAGAGGAGGAAGAAGGATTAAGATTAAGTGTGGCCAAGTTTGGGGGGTTAGTGGGATATATAGGCCTTGGCTATTTTGCAACACAAACCCACTCACTTTCTAATATTGAAAACAAGGCCCACCCATGAATAGTGCTCCTTCCTAATCACACTTAACCACTTAATCACATCTTGTCCTCAAACCACCACTTAATCACTTAATGACTTTCCAAATCCCATCAACGTTCATCAATAATCATTCATCATCTAGGATTTAGTTGGCCTTTAGAAATTAGGGCTGTTACACAAAGGATTCTTGTCCACAAAATTCAGTATATTCAGATCACAAAGAGGTGTATAGGTTGGAATTGAAGATTCTACTACTGGTGGACAAAGAAAAGGTGTTGTCTCTGCTCCGTCAACTAGCGTAGGATCGGCTGCTGCTTGTGGCTTCTCCGTGTCTGACAAGTATTCTTGTTGACTACGAACACATTTTGGTCTTTTTGAATTTTTCGGATTTTTTTGTTGTTTTTATTGATGGCGGTGGAGATGGATGGCAGTTGGCATGGCTCCTCCTTCTTCTTCCTCACCCGAACCGGTAGCTGGCATGATTGATGCAAAAAATGATGATTCACCAGTCAAAGCTTTAATTTTCCCTTGGATGCGGCAGATGGAGCTAAAATCCTACCGCTCATGAGAGTAACAACATTAGATAAAACAAAATCATGGCAATCTGACTCGATAGGCATAGACGAAACACCACATTCTACCTACTCTTTACTTTTAAAATTATTAGGGTTTACTTCGACTAGCACTAGAATGGGAGTTTTGGTGGCAGTCAGGTCTTCAAGTTTCTTCATCATTTCTGCTAGACCTTTCATAAGTTGGGCCAAGCAGTCCAGAGTCAGATTCACTGGAGTTGCCTTAGAAGTTTCAGCGTGCAGACCACATTGTTGCACCTATTGGGGGATAAGGCTAGGACGACTGTTGGTGTTGTGTAGGAGGAGGAAGCTGATATCGAGGAGGGGGATAATGTTGCTGACTAGTTGCGTACTGATGATAGGGATGTGGGTTGCGGTATTATGGCTGGGGATACTTTTGTGCATGTCTTTAATTGCCCTGATACTGTGGAGACCGGTGATTTTGGTATTGAGGCTGAGGTTGGAAGGGCTGTCCAAAATGACCACCCTTTGGTTCGTGGTAAGGTTGATTGGCCTGTGGGTAACCTGGTGTTGCCCTGTAGGGCAGGTCAACAGCGCATCATTGCTTCATACACCGTTGACTTCCTGAATTAGTGGTGGAGGTGGAAATGTTGGATCCAAAGGAGGAAGGAAATCTGGCTAGTAGACCACCATCTGCTACTGCGGTAGGCCCTGCTCGGGCTCCTGCACATAGTATACCTGTTAGATTTTCTGTGGATGCTGACTCGTCTAAGGCTTATGTGGCGGTGATGACTCGTCTTTCATCTCAACAGGAGTCTCTAAAGATGATGTCGCCGACTGCATGACGCTGTGGTGCTCACCAATAGCTCCAACTTCTTGGTGATCACGTCTAGCTTACCTAATCTTTGTATCCTTTGTTCGGTCACAACAAGCTTCTCGAGATCCTGGGACTGTTTTTTTATGATATCAACCATTGAAAGATGGCCTCTGATGATGTTGAGATTGGAGCTCTCTTCTTTCTCTACCTCTCGGGATGTTGCCATGTACACTAGATTTTAGAGGACATGTGGTTGTCTCTGATATGTGTGTGATGAAGAGAGGGTAGCCTCTCTTTCAGCCATTTCCTCGAAAATTTACCATACCACATCTTCATCCTTATTGAAGTTAGATCCTCCACATGCAGTACCTGCTAGCCTTTGGCTTTCTACATTCAGGCCATTGAAAAAGTGTTGGACCAGACTTGTCTTCAGTATTTCATGATGGGGGAACTTCTCCTGCAGGTCCTTGAATCGCTCCCAAGCTTTGTGGATATACTCTTGAGCAGCTAGGGAGAAGTTGCTAATCTTGGCTCGCAGTTGGTTGAGTCGATCGAGAGGGTAGAACTTATGATGGAATGCAGATTTCAGTTCCTCCCAAGTCATCAAAATTTTTCCCAAATTATTGAACCAGTATAGGGCCTAGTCTTGCAAGTTGAAGGGGAATGCCATCATCTTTTCTAAGTCCAAGGGAACATTTGGGTAGTGGATAGTTCAGTAGATGTGTGAGAACATCAATAGTTGAATGTATGGCTCCTCGTTGGTGTTACCATGGAATGATGGTAGAAGAGCAAGGAACCGATGCTTGAGCTCGAAGTGAGCATGTACCGGTGGAATGAGGATTACTCGGTCATTTGGCTGACTCCAGTATTATATGTCTCCTTTAGTGTGGGTTTCTGCCTCTCAGGATCATGTTTTTCCTCGTCAAGGTCATCACAAGGTCTGCCTCCTCCTCCTCCTCCTGTTGGTCCATTCCGTAGATCGTTCAACATGTCATGAAATGTGTTCTGAATAAGAGCCTGCTCTGTCAGTTGCTGTTGAATAGCCTATACAGAAGCCAACAACTGAGCGTTGACTTTGTTCTGGTCAGGTCCCTGATGCGACTCCGTCTTCGGAGGCTACTGTCCTTTTCCTTTCCCTTGAGGTGCCATCTCTGGGTTGGAATCGGAGGAGATTAATTTTGTACTGGGATCCAGAACTAAGGCTGGCTTTTATCTAAAATGTTAAATAATCCCAGTGAGACCACTTGAAATTGAATCTCAGTTTTCAAGATGAATCAGAGATTAGGGTTAATCCCAGATTGTTGTGAATGGAGAAAAAGATGTAGACTGATATCGACCCCCATTCATAAGGGCGAATATAGGACAAGAGTGGTCCCGATTTATTGGGTGGACAAAGAAAATGAAAAGAGGTACATGAGTCTAAATATCGGCCCATGAGTTCTGGACTAGGTTCTCGGGAATCGCCTAGAATTATTGACGATGTCGAGTCCATGGAATGATGTAGGCATCAGTAGGATCCCAACCAAACCATCCATGGATCACCACTGTGGATAAAAACAGAGATCGATACAAGAGGAAGGATACGGTAATCAATGAGGAACAAAAGGAGTGAAAAATAGTAGAAAGGCTCAAACTGAGTGGGGGAGTCGAAGAGGAAGACACATGTGATAAAATTTCCGCAAATGTGTGAGACTCTATTTTTGAACCTTAATCTAGATCCATACAAACACAATACAAAAAATAGGTTTTCCAACTCACGCCATGTGAAGCTGTGAAAGATAAGCTATTTATTATCTTTTCAATTTTATAGTTGTTATTTCGGGCATATATTTTAATAAGTCCTTAGCACGCTAACTCTATACGAGAGAGAGAGTACTGCCAGAACAATATTTCGTACTTGTCCTCCTCCTTTGTAACCCATAGTCTGCACTTTTGAGGTCCTTGTAACCTTTCTTGGATCCCTACCCAGACAAAGAAATAGAGAGAGGAAGCTGATAGGAGAAACCACTACTTCGATCCTTGCTCGCAATGGAATCACATGTGAGCGCGCAAGGACCTACTCGGATGCAAATCAATGAGATAGACACACCAGTGAGGGTGTGGCCTAAGCTCAATACTTCATACCATGTTGTTGTTCCACACAAGGTAGGAACACCATCGTCGACAAGGCCCTACTCGATAACATATGATAGAAGCTCCATTACTTTTGAAACCCAAGTGATACACAAGGCAGTTATAGACTTGGTTTTTGGCTCTAATCCTTAGCGGGTCATGCCTCGCTCATGGGAGGGCTTTTGGTCCCCTCCTATGGTTCCTGAAAATAATGAGGGCTTTATGAACCCAAGACAATTTATGCCCATTACAGATTTAATTAAGTTCAAAGTTTATTTAGCAGACACCATGTTTTAATTTTTGGGGTTTCTATTTTTTTTGAATCTTTTTGCATACAAGCGCCTAAAGTTTTTGTAGGTTTTTATTTAACTCCTAGGTGCTCAAAATCAGAGGGAGATAGCGAAAATACTTGCAAGCTGATTCAATGATGGAAATCTCACCATTGAGTCTAATGATGCATGTTGATTTAGAGGACTTACAATGCTTCCCAGCTCTCTCCATGCGGTATGCAAACAAAGTTTTTAAATCTATCTACATGGCGATGTGCAATCGATAAAATCCCCAAAAATAGTAGCATCTATTAATCGTGATGAACTTCATGTTAAGTATTCAAAAAGATCGAGGTTCGGTCTTCGATACCGATCGGTGCCCGTCACAACGAGTCCTGCAAGTGCTCTATACGACCACTCTCAGCACACGGTCTCAAGTCCAAATAACTAACATTTATTAATTAGACTATATTCAAACATGAGAGACTATAGGTACATGCATTCTTATTAGGGATTAGACCTAATTACCGAGACAAGCAACCTAAGTCTAGGGGCTCCATGCACACAAAACAAATAAAAATGAAGGCAAACTCAAAACAATGGGAAATAAAATAAAAGAATATGGTAAAGCACGAAAAACTACAACATGGCCCCCATGTTAATAGACACCTGGGCACTGGACCTCGTTGTAGAGAGTAGCATCCGAGTCTTAAAGATTACAAACTAATAAGTTGATGTCTCTCTCTCACCACCAAATAAATAAATCTAAATAAATTATATGCTAAATATTCTCTCCTTACTTCATTTATCGCCTCTCCAATTTATCAGAAGGTGAACACCAACCTCCATCAAGCTTGGTTACACCGGTTTCCTAGGAAACCGTCCTCACGTAGCGGGCCATCGCAACAAATTACAAAGAGGTGTATTAGCATAGATAATAAAATAAATTTAATCATAATGAATTATATACAAAGAATAATTGAATAGATATATGAAAGCAAAAATAAATTACTAATTACATCAATGAATCAATGAATAAGCAAATGAATGTACAAAATAAACTGCAAGATAGGCTACGCACGTTGCTCCCCAGCAATAGTGCCATTTAGTAACCACTATATTACAATGGTTGTACGGTTTTACAAGGTAAACCGTAGTCGGTTCATTGACCACTTGAGAGATCATGATTGATCAACAAATAACCCGTGATATAATAGTGGTAGTGAAAAGCAAAATATGAATTCAAGCTTATTATTCTCTACAAAATTAAGTGTATAGCTAGTACACATGTAGAGGTCGAACCACAGCGAGCAAAATTGGTAGCCTACGATTATTGCTAATCCAAGTATATTATGTACAACATGTCCTTTCTACATATATATATATATATACATACATACATACATTTTTGTGAGTTTTTAATTTTGTATATTATTTTTGGATTATATATATATATATATATTCAGATTTTGTATTTTCTTTTTTCTTTTAAATATATAATATAGGATATATATATATATAAGACTATATTTATACCATAATAGATGATATAGATATAAATATACATAATTAAATATTTTTAGGTTTTAAATAATTGTTTATTATTTTTGTGATTTTTAGTGAATTTTGCTAACTTTTGGATATTTTTAGGGTCAAAAAATCTCCCTAATCAGGGATTAAATGACAGGGAGGGATTTAAATTTAGACTAAAAATACAAAAGCACATCCAAAATTCTTCAAATCAATTTTAATAGATAGATAAAAAATAAATAAAATTTGGAAAAAGAAAAAAGATATTTTTGGAATTTTATTGATTTTTAATATTTTTTGGTTGTATTTTGGAGATTTTAAATTTTTATCCTTTTTTCTTTTTCTAATAGGGATTTTTGGTATGGAGTTAAAATATGATAAAATAGAAACATATTAATTTTTTGTTCAAAATGTTTTTCTATTCTTTTGGTATTTTATAATACAAACATGGACAAAAATGTACCTATTTCATTTTTAATAAATAGTTAAATGCGACAATTTCCAAAATAAAATTGGGGTGTGAAAAATATGTCAACAGGCTTATAACCCTAATTTTGCACAATTTTTAGAGCATGGTACCAAATTTAACAATTCAAGCACAAAAATAGATATACTAGGAGGGGTATAGCTGCAAATAAAAATAAAGCCAGGGACATTCATGCAGTTTTCTAATAAATAGACAACAGATATTAAATTTTAATGGACCAGAATTAAACACAAATACCCACAAGGGTACTCCTGTGATTTTGTAACCTCACGCGGGACCACACGTGAGGTGACGTGGACTGGACCCAGGTGTATTTTTTGATAAATATAGAGGATTCGATGAAAAAAGTTCTAATTAATTTAAACTACGTAATTTATTTACAGAAATCATAAATATCACAAAAATTGATGGGGGAAGGTGCGTAAATTACCCTCAATGCATGCGGAGACGGACGACGGGATGAGCTTGACTTCAATGTGTGTTATCGTATCATGAAACCCCTTCATCGATAGAGAGTTCATGATCTAATCTTGGCTCTTCATCAACGACCGAGGGGAGTAAGGCGTGGACGGTTGAGATTATAGTTAGGGCCAGCCCCTTCAATGGATGGTAACTGCTTCGCAAGAAGAATAGGGAAAACGGTGGCCTTTCCCGAACTTCACGTTGCGATTCAACGTTCCACCAACGGTGTCTGATGGATTTCTTAAGTTCTACACCTCTGGTGGACTCGTCTGTGTCGATTGAGGTATTACAGAAGATCCAGGACCCGTCGATGGGGTCCTGGCATGTCAGGGAAAAACAAGAACCTGGGGACCCTCATCTAAGTGCGATTGAGCTCCAAAAGGAGTCCATTCGCCTTGGCACCTACACCAAGAAGTTCTCTGGCTCGGGGCAAGTTGCCTCGACTGGTTGTGATGCTGGGATGTGCGCTGGATGGATGGAATGGTATTGCTCCAACGTATGACGGAGGATGAACATCGATTCCCAGTTAACATGGGAGATCTGGTTGACTAGGGTGTAGGATTCAACGTAGAAGAGAAAGGGCGAGGTGATGAGATGGAAAGGAGGGTCAGAGATACAATGAATCACAATGAGGACATGGTCGGAGCTTGGGAGATCTTGTAGGAAGATTGATCATAATCTACCCTACTGGAGAGAGTAAAGACCAAAATAAAAGATGAAAACAGAAACCTACAAGCTATAGCTAACTACTTATACAAAAGAACACAGCTCGTACCTGAGGATTTCTCAGGGAGTAGAGTTGACCAGAGGGCCACCGTGGATCGCTCAGCCTCACCAATATAGCTCGTCTGAAGCTCGACGATGCTCATGCTATCACCATGAGCATGCCTACACGTACCATGGTGGACTTCAAGGCTCGGAGAAGGATCAAGAAGCGAAGGAGGAATGGAGGTGCTTATTTATATATATGATGACAGGGGCTTCTTGATCCAAGGCAAGCGATCGGAACGAGAAGATTTCATTAGATCCTTGGCCAAGGCATGAATTAAGGATGTTTAGTCTCCATGAATCGCACATCCTACCTTGCCAGAGCATCATGATCTCGAATGGAAAATTGAGCGAAAATCAAGAGTCTAACATTCTGGCGACTCGAGGAAGAGAGAGGGGGATATTGATCGAGGTCAACAGTCCCAATTTCCAGATTAGTGCACCTTGGACACTATAGGAAAAAACTCAGTTATTCGAAAATAATTAATTAAAAATAGTAGATGATTTTAATAATTTTTTTATATAATCAAATTTTTTTATTATTTTATGTAGTATTTTAATATGATTTTTATTTACTTTTTTTTATGTTTCTTATTACATGTTAATTTTTAGGGGTGTATTTTTAGGTATATTCATCTATGTTTTGTACATTTTATTTTTATTCTACATTTTTTGTTTTATTATTTTATTCTCTTATTTTATATATTTGCAACTTATTTTACGTTTACAAATAGTTTTTTTATTATATTTTTATGTTGTTATTTGTATACTTCAATACATATGGGTATAAATCGTATAGGTATAAGTGCAGGTATATTACCTATGTATTTCTGTATATTATTTTATTTTTGTGTTTTCTTTGTGGTTTTATTCTCTGTTTAATATGTACAATTGTTATAAATAATATTTACAAAATATAAAAATATAGAAAATAATAAATAATAAATAAAATGAATAATTTATTCAGGTGTATAGTACAATAGGGGTCATAAACCTAACTTTCACATATTAACTCCAAAAAATTGATTCCACCTTCATTAAATAGTTTATTAAAATTTATATACGATTATAGGTTATTTTTATACATTTTGAGTTTTTATTTGAGAGATATGGATCTGGGAAGTTTGGGTTTTGGCTTTTTATTCTATGTACAAAAAGTACATTGTATATTATTTTTACATGAAATCAATGTTGTATTTTTTATATATTATTATCTACAACTTTCATGTACAAAGGTTCTTTATTTGAGTATAAAAAATGGAAAATTAAAGGGATCCCAAAAATGAATAAATGATGAATATAAAAAATGGGATTTATATTGAATTATTGACCCTTATCTCCCCCTACTTTATTCATTGTAGAACTAGTCATCAAGACGCCTAGGTATCAGGGTTTAGGTCATAAAATGCCTTTGGTATTTAATTATTTTTCTTTTCTTTTATTTATTCTATAACTTTGGCATTAAAAATAGTATTTTATACAGTATTTATACAACAAAGAATGAATGTTGATTTGTACAAATTAAGGGTATTTACATGCATTAGCTATGGTTTTTAAGGCCAAAATGATAGAATAAAGGTGATGAAATGGAGATTCATGAGCAGCTCTAATGCCCTAGCTCTGCAAGCAACCGAATATTGACTCCCGTTGGATGATTCCTACCCCTCACTACTATTCCTCAAGAGCCGACTCTCCTGGTCTTGTTAAATATATTGGAATAATCTCTTATGACCATAATGAGATGAGTGCCTCAGAGTATTCATTATCCTAGGATGAGGCAATTTTTTTTGAATGAAACACTGATGATAGTTGGGACTTGTCTGCTTCATCTTCTTTCAATCATTATGACCTCCTACCACATGCTCACAAAAAGATCTGCCGAAAACCTCCTAAATCATCGATAGCCTTCCCTCCCGACCCCATTGGTTCCCTTGTACTTCTTCTTCTTCTACTTAGGCCAAGGCGTAAGTATAGGGGGGACGATGCCATTTGTATATTCCACTCTATTCATCCACTTCTTCCACCATTCCCACCTTTCTTCCATACTTAGGCTGACCAGAGCCTAAGTATAAAAGGATCTGATGCCCATTGTGTATATTCTCCCCATTCACTTCTCTCTTTGACCACCTCATTTTCGCTCTTCTTTTATACTTAGACTTTTCATAGCGTAAGTATAGGGGGGCAGGCTGCCTTATATTTTTCCTTTTCTTTTTCTTTTTCACTCTCTTACGCTTAGCTCGAGCTATGTCTTCCCTGCTCTTCTTGTGCTCTGAGAACATGACACTAGCTAAGTATAGGGGGTGTGTATATGCTCTATACATATTTTACCCATAGCCCTTACTTTCATGTAAGTCTATATTCTTATTTATGGGGTAGGTAACTAGCTTGAAAAATCTAAAAAAATAGAAAAAAAACAACATTGTATTTTGTGCAACTAACATTTTGTGTGTAACAAAAGTTTGGAAAATAGCTTCTTATTAATTATTGCATCAAAAAAATCTCATGCTTAAAAAAGCATTAAAATTATCATAAAAAAACTTGTTTACATTTCATGTATATGCACTTCATCCAACATTTCATGCATTGGTGAAAAGCCCATGGGTTCTAAATCGAGTTATGAGTAAAAATCGAGAGTGGTCTGGACATGCCCTTAATCCACCTAGTTTTCAGAGGAACTTAACCGAGAAATAGGATTTTATATGCTTCAGGTCTTTGACTTAATTCTTTGATTTACACATGACAATGTGTCGAATTTGACTCTTTGTGTATAAACTGGTAGCCTCATTCTGAGTACGACTCTTGAATAGGGAATTAATTTGTACTCTCACACTATGCACTTAGCTCAACTAAGACGGGGTGTTGGAAGATTGTGTGATTTTCTTTTCTGGTAGCATGAACATCTAAATACCAGAGTACGAATTGAAATAAATCTTCAGATAAGGGATGGACGGCTGGGCATAAATTTTTCTATGACCCCAAAACATGTACGAATAAATGATTCCATAATCCATAGGGGAACAATAAGATCCACACAGAGCTACCAAAAATCCAAACAAAAAGAAGCCAACTACCAAATAAATATTAAACCAAAAAGGTCCAAGCTTCAAGACAACCTGCAAATCTTGGTGGAGACTTGGCTAAACTGGTCGGCTTCATAAGGAGAGGTGACTACAATGACCACCCTTCAGTTCTTTTCCCCCTTCTTCTAATTTCTTCCCCTTTTTGATTGTGAACACAACGCAACAAACCTTAAAAGGAAATATCTAACTCCCTGAGGACAAGTTATTGGAGTGAAGGCTTGCATGGTAGTCTGGCATTCTTGATTGGAAGAGCTAAAACCATTCACACACGTGAGACATTCAATGTTCATGGGGTTTGCTTTGGGAAGTGGATTGATCTAAGATGACTTCTGAGCTGAAATTGTGACAATGATGTGTAGGAGGCTGTTGATTTTAAAACCCTATTTTTCACATGAGTTCCACCAAACTAATAGTCCAAAGGTTGGGACTAGATCCATTTTCACCTTTTGCTCATGGTCTTCGTATGGAACCCAATCTCATTTTCCTCAATTCTCTGGATGCTCGAGGACGAGCATGGTTTAAGTATAGGGGTTGATAAATATGTGATTCATCACTCTAAAAGTTATTAATTAAGCTCGGTTCACCAAATTTCATTTAGATTTCATCCATTGTTGTGCATAATTAATATTCATGCATGTATAAATAATAATTGCATTTTATCATGCATAATTGCATAAAATAAGAAGCCAAATCTCAACCCAATTGACTTGTATAATAAGCTACTTTCCACGATTTTTAATTAATTCATCCTAACTACAAATCACCTGAAACTACCACCATTGTGTACACATAACAAAGAAGAATAAAGTAAAATACAAAAAAATCACTAACTGAAATAATTGAGAAATAAAGCCGAACCCTAATTTCATGATAATCGGACTAAAATGATATCTTCCTCATACAATGTCCCATTTGATCCCACTTACTTTTGACTTAATGTACATTCAATTACTTTCAAAATAAGACCACGTTCAAATTAATCGGAGCTCATATGTGAAAGTTCGATTTTGGGCCTATTTTGTACATTGTGTATTTTACCCGATTTTGACCTATTATTTTATGTATTTTGACATATTATTTTATGTACATATTAAAATCTTTTTATTTTATTTCATTTTCATTTATTCTCTTTGAAAATAAAGTTCTATCAAAATATATATAAAATTTCAAATCCAAATAAAACCAAATCAAAGAAATTGACAGAGTCTAACTGTTCACTAACAGTGTGTACAAAAATCATCCTTTTCGTACCTTATTCTCTTCTTTATTTTCCTAATTATTAAAAATTCAAACAATTAGATTAACATGTAAATATTTATATTTTATTTTATTGTAATTTTTCGATTTTTATCTAATTTAAAAATGACAAAAAAATATAAAACCTAAAAATTAAGGTGTTTTATAAACACAGAGTGACCCCTAAAATATCACATTATGCTAATTACCTATTTTAATTTTGGTCCCTTCGTGAAAGTTGTAGATCTCATCGAGAGGAGCAAAATTTCTGAATAAAATTTTTCAATCCTAGGTCATTTGTTATTTCTTTCCTATTTATCTTTATCTTTTATTTTTCAAATTTTCTGGAGTCGACATGTGGCTGCTCTTGGAGCCACCACATGTCACTCATTTTTCCATTTTAAATTTGTTTATCACATTAAAAAATTAATAAATAAAATAACTAATAAATAATATATATATATAATTGCCACGTGGCCCCATTAGAGTCGTCCGATCTCAGCCGATCGGACGACCCTCCATCTTCTTCCTCCTCCTTTTCCAAATCGAGATCATGTTGCAGTTTATCCTAAACCGCGCTGCCTCCTCTTGTTTTCCTTCCATCTACGGCCGTCCTCTACCCTTCCATCTTGCCCTCTCCTTTCCAATCGAGTTGTATCCATCACACGATCCTCGTCAGATCCCAATCGCCATCTCCGATTCGATCTCCAATCATTGATCGGTCTACGCCTAATCACAATCCATATCTTGATTAGGTTGTCACCCTAATTCCTAATCAGTCTGACATCATCACCTCTCCCAAATCAACCACGACCCATGATGTCCCTAAAATCAATCTCCAACAAACCTTCCAATCCAGCGGCCATCAAATCCCCAAACCCGATCAATCGAACCCAATCATCCTTTGCTCTTGCCATCCCTGGTCACCCACCTCTTACTATTAAAGCACCATCGTTGCCCACCAATGTGATCTTCTCCCTATACGCAATAGAGCAGGAAAGCAACCACCACTGAAGGTGATAGATCTAGCCTCACCTCCTAGACCTGCAACGAGATCTGGCCAATGTCGATTGTTGTATCTCGTGCCTCCGTCTTGTAGTTGCCAGCTCTGGTGCTTCTCCGTGTTGTCGAGCCACGATACCTCCCAGGTACCTCCCATTTTGCATTAATCTCTCTTTCTATCTACTCTGCCTCCTGATCAATCTCCTCCTTTGCTCCGCTCATTCTTCTTGCCTCAATCGACCACCACTACTCGTTCGCACTACCTCACCACTGTCATCATCTTCGCGCCATCGAGCCACGATACCTCTGTCCACCTCCTATTACCATTGATTCCATAGTCGATCATAATTGACGCTACGACTATCATGTGCCTCGACACCGACCTATGCCACGCTTCACACCTCTGTGTTCTTCCTCGACACCTCCTAGGAACAACCATGAGCCCTCTCCCGTGACTCCTATAATTCTCCACTGCCATCTACTTGGTTGTGGCGTGTGTTGCCCAATCAAGCCTTCATCCCTACACCGTTCAAACGTCGCTCGCCTTCTTATAGAGACCATGGTCGCGAGGTGTTGCGCCTTTCCTCGCTCCTCCATCTAGTACTTCATCGTCGTCGGCTTCACGCCAGGAGCTGTTTTTTTTGCCACGACCACACTTTCCTCTTCCAGGAGCATCTCAGTCGGGTGTTCACCAACACATTCTCTGCCACTCTTTAAGCCCCCACTTCCCTCTTCATCGGAAGCATCGCCAACATCTGTCGCATAGGCTCGTAATCCCCACATATGGAAGGGAGCATGTGATTTGGACCCCCCTCCTAGGGGATTTTACAAGGAAAGCCCCTAGATCTCTGCCTTATCACTAGCTGCCCCCACCGAACACGTGCCACACACGCTCACGTGACCCCTCTTTAATTTTGCAGAACAACCTATCAAGGTTTAGGTATTTACTTTCATGCCCCCAAGCACAATTTTGTTAAGTTTAATTAAATTTTGTATTGCATTTATAACCCTAGGTTTACTCTGTTATTTGAACATTATTCTTGCATCCTAATGATTTGAAAAATAACGTTGTGTTATTCAACTATTTCTACACTGTACGAAATGTGTTCATTATTTTTATTCTTTGTCATTAATTAATAATATTATTTATTGTGGAATCTTGCATACTTTGCCCACTCTGTGTTTCAAAATTCATAATTAATTACCCAAATCTCCAAATATTACCAAAAATTCACGGATATTAGAACTAATTTTATTTCACATTGTGCCCAAAAAGAATTGCATTTGCATGTATCATTTGCTCTACAATAATCATTATGTAGATTTTGATATTTAATTTTTATTAGATATTAAACTCCATATTTTTATGGTTTGGGATTTTTTATTATATTTGACCTAGTGAGCGATCCAAAATGTGCATAGTTTGGCAAGAGATGGGACCTCAGCCAAACTCCGTAATGATGATTAAGTGAGAGGGATGAAAGGTGAGGTGTGGATCCTTCATGAAAGAATGAAGTTCCATAATCTCAAGGCAAATCGGTGATTATAGCGTCTTCCAACTAGTAATGAAAGATTCAGCCTTCTTTCAAATGGCCACAACAAACCTTTTTTGATATAGTTTTTAGTTGGATAGGATGCATAAAAGAAGGTGCATTTGACATAGTAGTCGACACCGCATGCTCTGTCCCAACGGTCGATAAGTCGGTCCTCACAAGAGGAGGAAGAAAATGAGACAGTGATATATCTTAGACAATTTTTATTCCTTGAAAATAAGTAGATTTAATATTTATTACAATTTAAGTATTGAAATTTACCTTGTCGCATTTATTAATTCATTAACTAATCATATTGCATCAGAAAATTCCAAAAAAAATAAAGTGCATTATTTCATTCTTATTCACATCTCAGCCAAGTCTCATAACACTTGGACCACGTTTTTATCATTATTCACATTTTAGTCTATAAAATTGGCCCTTATTTCATTTGCATTTAAAAAATTGCATTCAAAATACCCAAAATATCCGCCTTGAAAATCACACATGAAATTTGATGGGCATTAATATAGGTTGTTCATTTACCTCTTCGAGTTAGACCCTAGGGATTGCCCACGATAAATATACATAAAATTGCTTCGATTATAATTGATTAAATAATTAAGTTGTTATTTCTTGATTGATTCCGATTACCCACCTACAATGAAATGACATACATTTTCATACAATAATTTACACTAATTAACTATGGGTATCTTAGAATCGTCACATATCTAGACCAAGTTCTTCAACATTATCGTTATGTAGATTTGGTGCTCTCGTGGGAGAAGAGTCACTTCATGGTAATTGTCGGAATTGTCTTGGGGACACATTGTCTCCAAGCGAGGCATGGAGGTTGACCCGTCCATGGTAGAGGTTATTTCCAATCTTGAGCCTCCTACATCACTGAAGCAAGTCTGGTCATTTCTAGGGCACATGGGATTTTACAGAAAATTCATCAAAGATTTCAACAACATTGCCCGACCTTCGATAGAGATTCTAGAAAAGGACACCAACTTCATTGTAGATGATAGAGTGATCCTAACCTTTAATCAGCCAAAGGAAATCATCACCCAAGCTCCAATCATACAGCCACCAGATTGGTCTCTACCATCCGAGATCATGACGGATGTGTTTGATTATGCTAATGGGGTTGTGTTGGGGCAACGACGAGATAGATTGCCATTTGTGATTCATTACACTAGCAAAACATTGGATGATATACAGAAGAACAACATAGTCACCGAAAAATAGCTACTAGTCGTAGTGTTTGCACTGGAGAAATTCAGGTCACACACGCTCAAGTCTAAAGTCGTTGTATATATTTATCACTCTGCCATACAACAACTGCAAAGTAAGAAGGATGCGAAGTCACAACTACTACATTAGATCCTTCTACTCCAGGAGTTTGATTTAGAAATACGTGATAAACTTGGAGTCAAAAATGTTGTGGCAGATCACCTTTCAAGAATAATTGAGATCAAAATCCATGAAAAATCTCGAAAACCTTCTATGATGAAGTTATCATGGCATTCACCTCCCTCCCCTGGTATTAAAATGTTGTGAACTACCTTGTCTTTAAGGAGGTTCCACAAGATTGGCAAAAGACGAAAAAGGACATGTTCATGTTCGATATCCATTTCTTCCAGGAGGATCCCTACTTGTTCTGTGAAGGTGTTGATTGTATTTGGTAAAGATGCATTGCTGAGGAGAGAGTATACGAGTGTCCTAAATCATTGTCACAAATTAGAATCTAGAGGACACCATTTTGAAATGCAAACGTTAATGAGAGTGCTTCAATGCAACCTCTAGGGGCCAACTCTATTCAAGGATGCTACAGAATACATAAAAGGTTGTATTGACTATCAGAAGATGGGTAGCACCATCAGTGTTGGAGACACCTTGCCTCTCAAATATATTCAAACATCTGATGTCTTTGAAGCATGAGAGATTGACTTTAGGGCTCATTTCCCAACAGCTAGGTCTATGAGTACATCTTACTTGTTGTTGATTATGTTAGTCGATGGGTGGTGGCTATCCCCGCTCGATCCGCAAACATTTGCATATATCTAACGGAGGTAACCACATTATCAACATAGAAGTGAAGAAGCTGACTAAGGAGTATGACATTAAACACCATGTCACATCTCCATACTACCCACAGACTAACGGCTTGGCTGAATGTTCCAACCAGAATATTTAATTTATTTTACAGAAACTTGTAAGCCTTGACAGAAAGAACTGATCACATTTGCTCAACTCAGTTCTCTGGGCCTATCGCATGACATACAAGTCTCATATAGGAATGTCTCCATACCATCTGATGTATGGCAAGCCATTTCATTTTCCCATAGAACTAATTCATAAATCATTGTGGGCAGTTAGTTTATGTAACTTGGACATAGAAAATGGGGGGAAGAGCAGGATGCTAGACCTAAACGATTATTAGAATTTAAGGACTCTACATATGACAACAGCCTCATGTATAAAGAGAAAGTGAAGAGATGGCACGATAAGCATATCAGACGAAGGACTTTCGAGTCGAAACAGAAGGTATGGTTGTTTGATGCAAAGCTAAAGTTATTTCTAGACATGCTAAAAAACATGTGGTCAGGGCCCTTTAATGTCAAAAATGTGTGTGACCATGGAAGCATTGTTATATATGGATTGTCAGCTGACGCACAACCATTTGTAGTGAACAAAAAACTATTGAAATCGTATGTTGATCATGATATGTTCTTGTCTGTGGTTGACTCAATACAGGTAGCATTTCTAGAAGACCTTCTAGAGATAGAAATATCTGGCACATAAGCATCAAAGTACTTTTTATTTTTCTTCTTTTCTTCTTTTAATTTCCTATTCAATTCTTTTACTTTTCCATTATTTCACTCATCCCATTCTCCTATGTTATATTTACGATATACATAATCCTAAATATCGGAGGAGTGAGTGTATTCGAGTTATTCTTCATTTATTTTCTTGCTTGTCTCCCCATTTATTGATATTTCTTGTCTGTGCTTAAGGATTTCATCTTAAATAAAGGGGGACAAGTGGAGTCGTGATTCTTTCATACATTCTCATCCTCGATCATCCCCACTTGTTGTATAGTCTGTTATACATAGGATTAGTTGATCCTAAATATGTGGGGGGGGGGGGCGACCGACTTCTCATTCTTTACTCGTTGTAGTATAAGTTGTCCTATACATAGCACAAGTAATGTCTTCCTTTTTCTATCTAATATATAAGGGCATAGCTCAAGCTAAGTATATGGGGGTCGTATATACATTGTATATACTTTAGCCATAACTTGAACTTGTTTATTCTCAATAAATATGGCTAATATACTATATGGATAAGTGTATAAAATTAATCAACTGTAAAAATACATGAACTATGTATAAAATTTTCAAATATTATTTGTAATATGATCAATAAATCGATTCAAAAATATTTTGCAAAATGATTTGAAAAATGGCTGTAAAATGACTTATGAAATCTTTTGAAAATAGCTTGAAAAATCTTTGTGAAATGTTTTCAAATGTTTGCAAAATCTTTGGTAAATGTTTGCAAAAATTTTGTTTATTTCTTTGATTTTTTTGCAAATATAGTTTACAAATGATTTGGAAAATGGTTGCTTATATATTTTGAAAACAATCTATATACACTTTTTGAAATATCCTTGCAAAATGATTTTCAAATTTTGTAAATGTTAATAAAATTGTGTCAAAAACTATTTGTCAAAATAAAGTTTTCAAAATTTTTGTGAAATTTTTTTAATTATATCAAGAATCTTATATATAAATATGAAATAAGATTCTTTATATATATATATATATATAATCTGTGAATCTGATTAACTACGTATAAATTCTTAGTGTAAATTCAACATCCATCTCTTTTAAATATGTATATACTCGTGTGTATGTATTTGCGCATACTTATTTCACTAACCTTTATAAAAACCCATAAAAAATTAAAAATTTTCAAAACCATAAAAAATTGCAAAGTTATCAAAAATCTATAAAAAGTTCAAAATCATACAATTGCTTTACAGAAAATGATTTTCTTGCATTGGACATAGCATTTGCATTTTGTGGAATGATCATGACAATTGAACAAGTCTAATAATGTCTAAAAATTAGAGCTTGGTCTAGACCTTAATCCAACTTATTTCATACGAACACATTAAGGACTGGAATTGAGATGCTTCAAGTCACCTTTACTTAATTTTAGGTTACATGAGACTATGTTCATGACTCAATTCAATGTGTCTAACTAGAACCCTTCATGTCATCCGTATGACTCTCGAGACAGTGGCTTGACTTGAGTCCTTGCACTTAACATTTAGCTCAACTCAAATGGATTGCTGAAAGATCTTGGAGTCTAAGTCAAGACAATACTCGCCGGCTTCGTCAAGGGTGGCTCAGGAACCATTCCTGGTGGTTGTTAAAGCCAATAATTCAACCCACTTCTTCTGGTAGAATGGACATCTAACGACTGGAGACCAGATTGAAACAAAGCTTCGGAAGAGGAATGGTCTGTTAGTACAACTTTTTCCAAGACCCTAATACGTGGGCGGACCAAAAGATTCTATATCTGTCTGGGTAAAACAAGAATGCAGAGCTATGAAAACAAAGAAGATATCAAAAAAATCTACACCAAAAGTTCAAAACAATTGAGCTTCTAGAAAAAGTCTGATTCATGGTGAAGACTCGGTTACACTAGTTGAGCTTCACAAAGGAATGTGACTACACTAGTCCATTCCCACTTCTTTCTTGATTCTTCTCACTTCTCCCCTTCCCGGTTGTGAACCAGCACGTGCCTAACCTTAGAAGGAAATATTCTTCACCCCGAGGATGAGTTGCTAGAGGATACTCTTGTATAATTCATTGATTTGTCTATAAAGAGCTAGCAAATTCATATACATGTTATTTGTCATTTCAAGGTTGCGAGAGTATACGACTGAGAGGATGGTTTTGACCAGACTGTAAATTGAACTGGATAGAGCATTATGGAACCTAAGTTCTATTATGCCACACTTCCTCGCCTTAATGTCATTCGAATACAATAAGAATCCAAAGATCTTAATAGAGCTCCAAACATTGATTTTTTTAAGACAAGTTTAAAAGTATTGTTCCAAGTTCTGTCCTTTTTTCTTTTTTTGCACTCATTAACATAAGTGTTTGCTAGGAACTAGCAAAGGCAAGTATAGAGGGTTGATGGATATCCATTTCATCATCTTTATTCTTTAATTTTGGCCTCAAATCCCTAGATAATTGCATGTACATTGCATAAATTTGTGCAAAATGACACTCAATAATAAACATTAAAATACTGTATAAATATACATATTTTATTCCAAAATAAAAGAATAAAGGAATGAAAAGAAAAAGAAAAAGAATGAAGTGTCATGGACATTACATGACCTTAGATCTCGAGACCTAGTCATCATGATGACTTCGTCGACAAGGAATAATGTAGTTAGAGATAGGGCAGAGCAATTGTACAAAAAATACTAGAAAACTCTAATTTTTATTCATCAATAATTGCTATTTGGGACCTATTTTATTTTCTTATTTTTACATCTCAAATGATAAAAATCTCAACACGAAACTTGTAATAAAATGCAAAAAAATACAAAATTTACTTCACATAAAAATAAAACGCAGTGCACCTGGGACACACGGAATAAAAAGCCATAAAGAAAACTTCTCGGACATGTATGTCCTCCATACAAACTCAAATTTGACGAAACTCACCTTTATTATTCATAAGGTGGTTTCATTTAATTTAGATTGAGACACAAAAGTTGGCTTTTAGGTCCCTATTGTACTGTATACTTGTATATCATAAGGGTTTAATGGGCTTGCCCCAAGACATGGCTGCCCCCATCTCATTTTTTGGTGTTTTTTTTTATTTTTTTCAAAAAAATAACCATGTATATTAATATATATATATATATATATCACTCCTATATGTCATTCGAACATCGTCAGAAACAAAGACTCCAATGCCCTCCATTCTAGAACATGTGGATTACTATAGTGTTTAGACCGTAAAATGCACCTGTTCTAGATGGAGGGCATATGAGTCGTTGTTTCTGATGAAATTTGAATGGCATATTGGAGGGATTATAGATGGATATTCATGATGATATTTTTCAAAAAAAATAAAAAAAAATCTAAAAAATAGGGTGTAGGCAGCCTCATTTTTCCATATAATAATCAATATATTCATTTCATATATTTTTAACTTTCTTATATTTTTATGTACTTTAAATATTATTGAAAATTGAATGAACACATAAACATATTATAAAAAGCATAAAAAATTCATTAAAATAAATAAGAAATGAACATATATATGTAAAATATACCTATACAAAACGTATGTACATTTATAAGTAAATAAATAAAATAAGAAAAATAAATTAAAAATATGTAAATATGAGTATTAAATAGGTTGTATGTATATGAAATGCACCCATATGATAATAAAATAAAAACTACAAATTAGAAATAAAACGTCACAAAACATAGGTAAATGTACCTCTAAGTACACTTGTTAAAACTAAAACCTAATAGATAAATTGGTAAATTAAATAAAAATCACCCAAAAATAATACATAAAATAATAAACATTTTGATTTATCTTTTATATATTTATTTAATTTTCTATTTTTAATTTTATTCATTTATTCTTTTCTTCTTGTTTTATCCTCTAGTAGAGGACGTGGACCAACAGAAGCCTCCTGTTTGTTGATCTGGGGTCAACTACCCCATCTTGCGCCCCTGACTTTCTAGACTCCTGAAGCCTCCTACTTTGCACCATTTTCCTGCACAAACCAATGATCAAAACACCTCGCACTCTGAACAAAAGTTGTTGATGGGATCTCCCTAAATCACACCCAAACTTCTGATTGGATCAATCTTCATCGAGCCAACCAAAATTCTCTTTGCAAGATGCCCACTCCACTCTATCTATAAATAAAATGCCAAACCTTCTATCCCTTTTTGATACCCATTTTGCCCATTGTAACTCCATACCTCAAGTTATATGTATACATTGTGACAACAGGATATCGGTGGAGGTGCTGGCGAGGAGAAAGGAGGTGGAATCGACGGTCAAGAGCTCGTTGAAGGTTAGCTCAGGTGACTCTTCCTTGCTCCTCAGAACCTTGAGGTTATATCTACTTTTTCCTACATTTTCCTATCGCATTTTTCTTTCGTAGTGTAATTCAAATCTTAGATTCTTTAATTGGCATTAAATTTAGCATAATTTTGGGATCTAAAATTGATGGAGCTGTAAGCTCCAGCTCGAAATCATTGTGGATCTCTCATTGTTTCAACCCATAACCACCTTACTCTTGTTCCCCATCATATTCTCTGTACAAACCTCATCCTTCCAACATGAATTCTAGACGAATCTAAGCCCACGAGCTCCATTTCTGCCACCTTCATCAAAGCTTCGTCACTCATTCCATTGCCCACTTTTTTAATCTTTAAATCGTATAATGGAGCATTTCCACAAGTCCCTTATTTATCTTATTCAAGTTTTAGTTGTGACGCCCCCTTTGGGGAAGTTACTGACCTTAAACAATAGCTCGACTTGCACGCATCCTTATTTGATCTCCAAACTCCCATCGATGGTTCATGGACATTTGTAGCACCTCTACCCGTTGCGAATAACCTCTAGGAGAAGATTGCCCATCTTTGGAGCTTGAGAGATTGTCGGAGCAGAAAGATCTAGCAGGAGGAAGTTCGCTCAGGCGAACCTTCTTCCCCATTCTTCTAGCCAACCTCTATGCCACCTGATCTTGAGATGCCTCCAGAATACACAACAACCATCGGATTGTGAGTGCCTTTCATCGTCAGATCTCCAGCAGGATTTAATCTTGTGTGCCCATCCACAAAGGAGTACCAGCCATAATCAGAGCAACATGTGGATGTGTGGAGGCGTTTGAACCGTTTATGCAATTAAGTGATCGGATCTCATCCGCCCACTAGTGCACCTATGTGGGTAATTTTAAATTTCTACCACAGATTATTGTATTTAATAATTAGTAACTAAAGCTTTCATCTATGCTGTAATATTTTAGTGTAATTTGTAGAGGAATCCTCAAACTTGCATTATTTGCATTTAGGTCCTCTACTAGGTCACCTCATGTGCCCGTGCTAGTGAGGGACCTGGTCATTTTCTAGAAAAGCCCTCTCAGCTTTTATTAATTTCATTTAAGTGCTAAAATTTGTAATATTAGTGTTAACTTTTGGGGTAATTTGCATGGAGAACCTTGGCTATTATTTTTATTGCAAATATACCTTTGCTTCGAATTTTCCATTTATTAAAAATCATATAGGAGCTATTTATTCCCTATTTAGATAAAAAAATACAAAAAAATGTACAATGTTCTCTGAAAATCCTAAAAAGAATTATATATCGTATATTACTATATATTATAAATCTAAAACATAATTCACAAAAATATAAAAAGATACAAGAAAAATTACCTATGTATATAGATGTAAATATGATCACATAATAAATAAGCATGTAAAAATAAACAAAAATCATAACAAAATAA
This sequence comes from Ottelia alismoides, assembly GCA_037367405.1. Classification (NCBI taxonomy): domain Eukaryota; kingdom Viridiplantae; phylum Streptophyta; class Magnoliopsida; order Alismatales; family Hydrocharitaceae; genus Ottelia; species Ottelia alismoides. The sequence continues at coordinate 769,051 of JAZKJV010007409.1, read as the reverse complement.
TATATAAAATTATAAACATTTTTTCTATTTTGACCTAAAATTAATAAAAATCATTTGTTATTTATTATACATTTAATAAGGGATTTAATTCCACCTATGTTCTGGTTGGTCCACATACACCAACCAGAGACCAGCGGTTGCAGATCGCATGGTCAACATCCCTTGCAACACTCTAACCTATGTCAAAACTCATGGGCATTTCCTCTTCTCCACATTTTCACACATCCTTCATTTCTCTATGCTCCACAAGCCTTCTTCCCTTCTGCTCCCACTTCCCTTTCCATCGCCCTACCACTAGACCTCACCAACCACTTGCCTCCCTAACGCAATCTCTCCGCCCCTTTTTTCCCCTCGTCCAGCCTATAAATAACCCAAGATGACTTTCTTCTCCATTTCAATCCCCGATTTACTCGCGTAACCATAATAAGACATCAAGGTAGATGCATCTTGGAGACAGCAACAGAGTCACCTCCTTGTCGGCGAGGATAAGGTCGTGGATCGATGTGATTAGAGGTTCGCCCGAGCTCCTCTGGTTGAACTTCCTTCTCCTCCCTAGACCCCCAAGTACGAGCTACTTTAAGTAGTTTTTCTTCTCGCATTTACATTCCTTATGTTAGTATAGTTATTCATTTCTACAAATAGATCTTAGTTTAGGTTTAATTAGGAATCTTTTGATTTTTGGAGTATTGTGCTCCAGCTCTAATTCCCTTGTAATCCTACCAGTAACGACTCCCATTTCACCCCATCATCATTCCTTGACAATTTCTCCACATTTACCCCTTGTTTCCACCCTTGATTATGCATGAATCGAGATCCGAAGAGCTCAAAAATCTAGCATTCGATGGAACTCCTTTGCACCATTATTCCCCTATATGCAGCAACTTCCTTTGGAGTCGAGGGAGACCCCTAAAGCTCATTTCCATTTTTATACAAGAGTAGGAGACCAACAATCATCTAGAGAGAGGATTGAACTCCTAGTCAGACCCCCAGTCGACTCAGAGCTCCAAGGCCCCACCGATGGGCCTTAAACCTAAATTAACCATCCTATAAACGTGGAGCACCTCCAACAACGTGTTGAGCCCGTCGACGAGAAGATTAGCGGCCGGATCTAAGAACCAAGGAAAATCGAAGGCCGACCAACTCGTGTTCTTGAGTTGTTCTTCAAGATCCCTTGAACACCTTTAGATCAAAAACCGTGCCCAGATCTAATCTGGGCACATTCCATCTGAAATGAAGTCCAAGCCTCAGCGTCTAATTAGCCACGTGGCATGTGAAGGAGCACCCGATCCAACACCACTTATGGGGTAAATTGCATCACCCCCTCCACACTTTTTGTATTTATAGTTTGGATCTATAAGTATTAAGTCATGTTTAAAAGGTTTTGTAAATGTTGTGCAGAACCTCCCATACTTTTTGTAAATTAAATTGGGGTCCCTTGCTAGCTTACCTGACGTGCACCCCCATGTGAGGCATCTATTTTTGCACTAATACCCTTATCGGTTTATTTATTTCGATATAGTACCAGAAAATTTTAAATATGTAAAAACTTTTGGGATTATTTGCATGGAGGCCCTTGTACTTATTTTTAAATACAAAAATAACTCTTCTACGCTAGTAATTATTATTAGCTTTTCTATTTTTATAAACTATCGCATGTGCTTCATTAATTTTGGGGAAATGTTGTAGATGTTTTATTGGATGCTTGTTCACATAATTATTTTTATTTAGCATTCTACTTCATTTTTCCATTTATTAAAATTAGAATAGGAGCCACGTATTCCCTATTCATAAAGAAAAATATAAAAAATGATAAATCTGACTTTATAAATTTCATAACATAAGAGTATATATATTACTATGAATTATAACTCTAGACCAAAAATTACAAAAAATATAAAAGAAAAACACTAAAAATTAGAAAACATTAAAAATACCATTAAAATAATTAGAAAATATATAAAACTCTAAAAAAATTGTTTCATATTGTATAATTTTACTTATATTATATACTACATATTAAAAATAGTTTTGGTATATTTTTGGACTATTTATATATTTTTAACCAAAACAAGTCAGCCTATTTATTATACTTACTGTTCTGTCATTTTAAATACATTAAAAAGACCTAAAAATTATTAAAAATTATATAAAAATCACAAAAATAGAGAAGAACATGAAAAATACAAAATCATTTTTGGTAAATTTTGACTCTATGTAGGTATATTTAAAAATATAGAACCTTATATATACTTATAATTGATTATGTACTTATTATTACAATTGTTAATTATAAATACTTAATATATATATTATATATTTAAATATTTGAAAAACGAATAGGATTCTTCTTGTATATATTTCCAGTATTATTATATATTTCCCATATATCATTAGTAATATACATATTATCATATATAAATATGTATATACATATATCTTAAAAAACAAAAAGAAACCAAAAGTTTGAAAATTTAAAAAGAAAAAAAAAATAAAAATATCAAAATATAAAACATTAAAAATCCATAAAAAAAATTCAATATAATAAAAAACCAACAAAAAAATCAAAAAGCAAAAAAGTACAAATTATTGTTTATTTTCATTAATTGATAATAATTATACATGTCCTCATTTCTCTCTGTGGTTCCACATTCTACATTCTTTATACACTATACACATATATTTTGTAAAGTTAAAATAAAATAAATTTGACTCACACATTTCCATTGAATTATCACACATTATGGGTTGATTGGTGATTGAGTTGATTGACTTGATACTGAGAGTCGAGACAGATGATGATACAACGACTGTGGGATCCAACTTGTCAGACACCACATGCCCTCCAAGACCAGATGCTAGGTTTTGTGATTTCCTGACTTATCAATGGCGTTGTTGCCAGGGAGCAACGCTTAGGATAGGTTTAGTATACATATTTGCATGCATTCTTTATCTCTTTTATTTTCTTTTTTTTAAATAATTGTTTATCTATTTTTTACCACTTTATTTTTTGAATTCTTTGTGAGGGCCTACTACATGAAGATGAGTTTCTAGGAGAGCATTCAGAGTAGCTTAGAATAATGTAGATTTTTTATTTTACCTTGTAAGAGAGAGTCTTTTATGATTAATCTATAATAATAGATGTAAAAGGACATTTGGTACTTGAACTCTCGCGAGCCTATTTTACCAAGTGTTTATTTACTTGGGGGGCACGCGGTTTTCACATGTTTTCATCACCTTTTACCTTTTGTCCTCCCCATTTTTCCACTTATTTTCTTTGTTTCCCACGTTTTGATTTTTCTACCTTTATTTTCTTTGTTTTATGTTAAGGATCCCTTAGATTTTAGGAATTGCTAGATCGAGTAATCTAGGTCCAAACACTTAATATCTGCATGTGACTTTATACGCTTGGTCTTAGATCAATCTTAATGGGTGCTTTATGCTAATAGCAATTCTTGCTTAGGGTGATTTCACCGATTTGCATACTACATGTAGTATAGATTTAAATTTCATATCTTGCATCCCACACAGAGAGCGTTAGGAAGCATTGTGAGTATTCTACATGAGCATACAACATTAAAATACAAGGGTGAGATTTCCATCCTTGTGTCTCATTGCATTGCTTTTCCTCTATCTCCCTTACTTTTGTGTCACAAAGGATTTAAAGAAAATACAAAAAAATTATTTAGGCGTATTATTTCTGAAAAATACTCAAAAAGGTGAAAATCCAAAAAGTAAAACAAGGGACTATTTAATAAACTTTGACCAAAAATAAAAGTCCTAATGGTCTTCAATATATTGGGTTCATAAAGCTTACATTATTTTCAGGTACCATCAAGACTGAGTGAGGCATAATCCCAAAGGATTAAAGCCAAAAAACCAATTTGTTGCTGCCTTGATTATCACTTGGGCATGATGAGGTACCGATGCTTCTATCATACATGGGAGAGTAAGGATTCGTCTACTTGTGGACTTAGTTTGAAGTATTGAGCATAGGTTACGCCCTCACGGTGGTGTATGTCTCATTGTTCTGCGTTCAAGTACCCCGCAAAGGGGAAGTATTCGGATTCGCAACTAGCGACTTCCCCAACTCTATTCCTTTAGCTGAGTAGCCCGCCAAGGACCCATATCAAGGATCTCTAAAAGTGCGGACTAAAAGGAAGTGGGAAGTACAAGATACTTTTCTTACAGTACTCACTCTCCTATAGGGCTAGCCTCTACGGACTTGTTTTACGATTCCCCGCAAAAAAATAAAATTGAAAAAATAAAAATAGTTGAACTCTTATGACTTCACATTATGTGAGATTGTGAATAAATTTTTATGTTATGTTTGTTTGAATTAGATTTGAGTTCAAAGATCCAGTCCTGCGCACTTGTGTTCTTTTTCATTTCATTTGTTTTCATTTATTTTTTTCTTTTCTCATTTTGAGGCTTCTATTATCTTCATATTCATTTCATTTGTTTTTATCACCCTATTCCATTCCTCATATACTTTCTTTCTCTAGAGATGTCAACTAATGTCTGGCTTAGTCGGGACCCACCAACGCCTACATTGATTCCATGAATTCAACATCTTCAATAATTCGAGGTGATTCCCAAGAACCTGGTTTGGACTTTTCAAACCAATCTCCAAACTCCTTGACTTCGTCTCATTCTTCAATAAACCAAGATCACTCTTGTCTCGAGATTTGCCCCTTGGGGATAGAGATCGATTTAAGTTCATATCAAGTATCCATTCACATCTGGAATCCATCCTTTCATCTAGAGCCAATAACTATCATTTTAAACGGGATGCATCTTATTTTGTAGAATCGAACCTGGCCCCATACAGATCAATTCTTTTGAGTCTGATTCAGAGATGGCTCCTCATGGGAAAAGGAAGGGATCACAAAATCCGAATCAGGGTTTGCAGCCAGATCATAACACAACGAATGCATAGTTGCTCGCTTCCATACAATCTTTCCAATAGTAGCTGATAGATCAGACTCTCACCTTGGTCGCATTACAAAATATGTTGAATGAGTTGAGGAGAGAGAGAGAAAATAGAGGAGGAGTAGACGATGATGATGAATAGGGAGATGGACCATGTGGAGGACCAATAGATGAGCCAAGAAGAGAAGCACACAAGCCTACTCTCAAAGAGACATACAATCCTGACTGTGGACAAATGACCGAGTGGATACAGATTCCTATAGTTCATGGATACTTTGAGCTGAAGCCTTAGTTCTTGGCTCTTCTTCCCCTTTCCATGAGAACATCAATGAAGATCCCTATATCCATCTCCAGTAATTTTCACGCATCTATCGCACCACTCACTATGCTAGAATCCCATTAGGTGTAGTCAACATGACCACATTCCCCTTCAGCCTTCAAGACAAGTCTTTATATCGGATCATCCAGATGTCGAAGGTCATGACGACCTGGGAGGAATTAAAGTCCGTATTCCTCCACAAGTTCTATTCATTAGGTCATCTGAATCGGATACAAGCAAGGATTAGCAACTCTCACAGGGATCGTATGGGTCCATTAATGAATCCTGGGAGACGTTGCAAGATTTACAAGAAAAGTGCCCTCATAATGATATTCCTCAGACCAACTAGGTCCAACACTTCTTCGGGGTCCTCACACAAGAGAGCCAGGTGCTTGTTGATGCTACGTGTGGTAGATCCCATTTCAATACGGATGAAGACATTGTATGGAAGAATTTTGAAGAAATGGTGAGAGGCTACCTTCTCTTCCTCCCGAGCATACCGGAGACAACCCCAAATACACCACAAGCTCGTAAATATGGTAAAATCCCATAATCAATATAGGGACGAGAGATCCAACCTTAGCATCATAGGGAGTCACCTGTCCAAGGTGGATATCATTGAGAAATGATCACAATATATGGAGAAATTATCTGTGATCGAATAGAGAACCTAGCATTTGGACAAAGCTGGATCAGATCACCAAGCAACTAAAGTTGTTGGTCAACACCATCAATGTTGTGAAGTCTACAAGTCCAGCATCTGCAACTACTGCTGAGACGAATGAGTCTTCATCATCATATTAGCCCCATCAAAGTTCAAGACAGCTCCAGGTCCAACACGTATACTTCATGCAGACACCTAACCAAGAACCCTAGCAGTCATCGAAACAACTTGTTGTATAGTAGATTTAGCCCCATCCCCCATCATATTTGAATCGATTTTCCCACCATCACCTCAAATCCAAGAAGTGTCAAGCATCTAGAACAATGACACATAATTGTCCCGTCCAGTTGATGAGTCTCAGATTCATCACTCTAAATCTCATTAATTAAGCTCAAATCCCTCAAAATCATTAGCATTTCTTCATTTATTCTGCATAATTATCATTCATGCATGTTTTATTAGAATTGCATTTTAGCACTCATTTCTGCACAAAATAAGAAGCCAAAAATCTCAGCCAAAATAGACCTGGAAATTGCTCAACTTCCCTGATTTTTAACTAATTCATGCTAATACAGAATGACCCAAAACCACCTCCAATATGTACATCACTAACAAGAATAAATGAAAAAAATACAAAAAAAATCACGAACCCAAATAAGTGGACCAAAAACCCAAAACCTAATTTCAGGATTTCCGGACTAAAACCCTCATATCTCCCCCATCTAGTGTCTGTTTTGATCCTACTCATTTTGAACTAATATACATTCAAATACCTTCAAAACAAGACCAAGTTCAAGTGAATCGGAGCTCATACATGAAAGTTGGGTTTTGGGCTTCTTTTATACATTTTGTATTTTAGCTAATTTTGACCTAATATTTTATGTTCATAATTAACCTATTTTAATTTATTTCTTTTTCATTTGTCTTCTTTGATGAAAGTTTTATTAAAATACGCAAAAATGCAAATCCAAAGTGAGCTTGAAACAAATTGAGTCCGAGTCTTCACTAATTGTCTATGCAAAATTGGTCCTTTTTTGTATTTTATTTTATTTCCTCTTTTTCTTAATTAAAAAATTCCAAAAAATAGATTAATGTGTAAATATTTATCTTTGAATTTACAATATTTTTTCCGGCTTTTTATCTGGTTTAAAAATGATAAAAAAATATAAACCCAAAAATCAAGGTACTCTACGTAAAGGGATACCCCAAAAATATCACTTTATGAAATTGATCTATTTTGGTTTTGATGTCTTCATGAAAGTTGTAGATCTCATCGAGACGAGCAATTTTTATGAAGAAATATTTTCGATCTGAGGTCGTTTGCTATTTATTTTGGATTTTGTTAAAGTAATTTTTGTTTCGATTTTAGGGGTGCTGACACGTGGCAGCTCCTGGAGCCGCCACATGCCAGCCATTTTTGAAGTTTTTATTAATTATTTTTTATAAAAAAAATTAAATCATCGCACGTGCATTGCACGTGCCGACCGAGCACGTGCTCTACACGTGCACTGCCTCATTCCTATTTTGCTGCCATGTGTTGCCATTGTGGCCGTCAGATCTCGGCCAATCGGACGGCCACCGTCTTTTGTCCACATCTGACCCCCTTTCTCAATTTGCCTCCGCCGCACACAACGATTCTCGTCGGTTGTATCCCCTCATCAAATCCATTCAGATCGTCACCGATCTTCTCCAAATCAATCGCCAGTCGCCGCCTTCCCCTTTTTTCTCCGATCTTCCTAATAAAGCCCACGACTTCCTCCATCATCAATCCATCTCATCTTCGAATACATCGAATCCCCAATCTCAGATTGCCAACCATCGTCGGCCACCCTCCTCGCTTATAAAACAACTCTGCTGCCCTTCGATAGAACCTATCTGTCGATTGAGCCTTGAGGTCCGGGGTGATAGCCTGGTTACTCCCCTTCGATGAGATCCAAGGCACGTGCAACACCTTGCTGCAGAACGCTCCAGTCGACCTGCCTTGCTCTGGTGCAAGCTGCCGTAGAGCCAACTGCCTCCATCTTCAACAACGATTCGCCACCTCTGTGCGCTCTTGCTTCGACCACCCCGCCTTCGTCAACAACTTCCTGCTTCAACCACTTCACCAACAAAGCTCCTCCCAAGTCACCTTCCTCCCGACATCGACGTCAACCGCCTGAGCTCTGCCTGTCGACGACCTACGCCACAACCTTGAACAGGCATCGACCGTCTCTCCTCCGCAGCCACAACTCCACGCTCGTCATAAGCTCCAGGAGATCATCCACCCTTGCTCAGAGCCCTCTCCAGCCTCACCACCTCATGGGCAGATCCCAGAGCCACCGCCAGGCCTTATGCCACCCCTTCAGCCAACACCAGCGTCGGGCGCCGGACCAGAGGCCCCCGCACGTGCTCCGCACGTGCGTGGGGGAATGTCAGACGACATCAGCCTCCAAGGGTCGCGTGTTGTGCACATGACCCACTAGGCAATTTGCATAAGCCCCCCCGGTCCACCACCGAATTGCAGAGCACTCCACCTAACCCAGGGGTCATGTGCATCACACGTGACCTATTGGGAATTTCGCAGAGAACCCCCCCCCCTTTATCGGTGATTACACCTAGGTCCCCCTACTGCATCTTTTTTTATTTATTTTAATTATTGTCATAGCAGTTATACCCCAATCTTTCCCCTTTGTTTTGGATAGCCGCATTACATTATTTTACTATGCAAAAATTGGCATTTTGATCTACATTTAATTCTCTACATTATGGCAATTTCTTGACACTTTTATGATCATTGATTAATTAATAATTAATTATTTTGTGGAAAATTGCATTTTTTACCCATCTTTTGCTCTGAAATTTGTTATTGATTAACAATTACTCTAAAAATTCCCGAAAAATCACAGGTCAGATTAACCTCGAAAAAGACTCGAAAAAAGATGATCGAAAAAATGTATATTATAGAATTAATTGTGGTTAACGTTGTTCCCAAAAAGAATTTCATTTTCATGCATAGTTTTCCTTGTAAAAATCATTTTGCATATTTCAGTGTTTAATTTTAAATAGGTATTGAATCTGGTATTTTCGAGGTTTAGGATTTTTTGAGATCAATCACCTAGTGATAGATCTTAGATAATTTTATACCTTTAAAATAATTAGGTTTATTTTTTATTATAATTAAATATTGAAATTCACTTTGTTTGCATTTAAAAATTCATAAAAAAAAATTAATCTTGCATCTAAAAGTTCCAAAAAAAATTACAATGCATTTAATTCATCAAATTTATCATCTTGGCCAAGTTTCATATTTTTCACACATTATTTGATCTATATTTACATTTTAGTCCCTAAAGTAGGCCGAAATTGCATTTTGCATCTTCAATTGCATAAAAAATTACAAAAAAGACCACCTCGAAAACCGTGTACGAATTTGCTAGACATAATTCTAGGTTGTTCCTTTGCCTCCTTGTGTTCGACCTTGGGACTTGTCCACGTAAAATAAACATAAAACCACGCGATTAAAACTTGACTAAATAATTCTGGTTATTTTCTTGATTGATTCCGATTGTTGCCTACAATGAAACGATACATTTTTTTTAACACCGATAATTCCACGATATATTTTTAACAACCGTAAATCCGGACTCGTCAGATGGCATCGTTGTCGGGGAGGCAAATGACTTAGTTTTTTGTCTGAAAATTTTTGTTCGATTTTCTGCATTCGGGGAGTATGACCCCCGAATTTTTCATTGTAAATTGCATTTTTTCCGGCATTTACTTTCTTCTATTTTCAGCATTTATTTTTCTTATTTTATTTTTTATTTATTTTTGAGTCACTCTCTTACATTCTCCTCTCTTATTTTTCTTGTAAAGTACCGGCATACACGGAGTAGTTTTTCAAGAACCGACGCATCTTCATGACTTCTAAAAAGCCGCAATTAATTTAAGATCGAGTCGAGTCGTGAGGGAGTGTAGAGTCTAGGATTTTATTTTCTACAATTTTAATTTTTGTAATTAATTTCTCATTTACAGCGGCGTTCGTTTGGACTCTCGCGTGTGTAAAGAAGACCTTGAACTTTTTCTGTGGTGTGACGTGGCTTGTTTCACTCTCCGGTGAGGGTGGGGCCCGACTTGAGTGGCACTTAGGATAGACCTGCACATATGGCTCTTAGAGCATTTTATTTTTTTGATTGTGACCGTAGAACCTAGGAATACACTTCATTTTAATTGAGATGCACATAGATCATTCAATTTAGCCAAATTCAACTCAATTCTTCCCCTCTAATAGAACTTTCGGCTAGGTATGGTTTTTCATCGGCTTGCATTCATTTAGAATAATGTTTCAATTCTTGTATAGCATCCCACATGGAGATTGCGATGATTCACTGTAAGTCTTCTAACTGAGAATACATCACTGTTTACACATGCATTGGCTTTTTTTAAATTTCTCCCTCTTGTTTTATCACATAATTTTAAAGGAAATTGGGATCGAACGGTAGACGTGTATTTGTTCTCATTTAATTCTTCAGTGATAAACTAATTAAAATTGGGACTGCTAAATATAGTCGATTTTAAATTAACCCATAAAATCTAGAATTTTTGCGATAGAGCAACACCAACTTTAGATTCTTTTATTTTTTATGAGTAAGAAAGAGACGACACTTAAGGCTAGAGCCCAAACCCATATTTTCATACTGACTTCTGATTCTACCAACAACGATTAGCAACTTCTCAGTGAGGATCTAACGGGTAGCCGGTAAACAGTCTGGATTTCCGTAGCAGAGTGGGTGGTTTAGAGGATACTGCGTAAGGCTACGTCCTCAAGTAACAGGTAGTCGTTCTATAGTCCGTACTTACTCCCATACTGGCTCAAAGTAGGTGCAACTAGTCGTAAGAATTTGGGCAAGTCATTAGGAAAATTTCCGGTACCTAACAGCTCGTTAAATTCTTTCCAAGATTGTCTTATCACCAATTAAATTGAAAAGATAATAGTTGAACTCTTATGGATTCATTGTGTGAGTTGGTGAACCTGGGATTTGATTTGCATTTGCATTGGTGTACGTCAACCGTTTTCGAAGATCAAAAGCCGCACATTTGATAAAATTTCTTTTGACTATCCCGTACAATCGCACCAAGATCAACCATGACGATTCATCATCATCAACCTCCTTTGACAAAAACAGGACAATGATCCGAGCACCCATCTAATCTATATTATGAAAATGAATTGGCTCGATTTGGCCCAAATCGATTGAACCCTCTTCTTTCAATAATCCTCCAACACTTGCAGAAGACTTGCACCTGCAGATGAATTCAGCCCCCTCATTGAATTCCTCCTCAAATCATTCAACCACACATGATCAATTTCCATCATGGATTGAACCGTTTTATTCTTGATTTCTCGTTGAAATCAATGAACCATTTCAAGATCAAATCTCTTTTGAATCTCATGACTGGTCGAGAAAATAAACCCAGATGGAGAGACACACACTAAATGATCATCAGCGTCGGATTGACCGTGACGATCAAATCCCTATTAACCAACCCGAATACCACTCACTTGATTAGCATATACATACAGAGGACCGAACGGATGATATCGACACATATGCACCCTGTATAACTCCATTATTTATGGATACGATCAATCATGAACATAGAAGTAGACTCTACTCAAACCAACATTTCATGCCTGAGTCACGACATGTTGAGTATGAGACCTACACATTCCCACAAAATCCTTCCTTTGAGCATCCTCCTTCCATAATTTTTAGGATAAATTTTCGGAAAATAATGTTCATATATCAGATATTCCAAGAAACTCTCATCTCAGCACATACAGAAAAATGAAAGATGAAATTATTGAATCTCAAATGCAAAAACACACACCGACTGCTCCCATGATTGATCATGAATATAATTTTGAGGATGATATTTCGAGGATAAATAAGAGATTCAAATTATTGGAGGATAGATGTCAAAAATTTGCCGACCGATTAATTTCACTCTCTGGTATCTCGAACATAAAAATGGATGAGGAAAAGATTGGATCTCATGTTGATAATTTTGAGGATATTCCGAAACTTAGGGACGATTCTGACAGCGGTACTTCTGCGTATTACTCCCCTAGAAATGACTATACCTCTGACTCTTACTCGTAACATCAAAGCCCCTTCTCATCTACGAAAGACACCACATCACCACACCACACAGAAAATACCCAAAAAATGGAATAGTCAAAAACACCCAAAAAATCGAAAATCTAGGTAGTTACATAAAAATTTAAACTGAAGAAGATCTGAAGAATTTGGATCATGCTTTATGGGAAGCACTGGAAAAAAGCTTGATGTTTGAACTTCCCTTTATAAAGACCATTGAACACTTCCCTGACCTTAAAGGATTTGTAATGGACAAATTAATGACGAAAAAGTCGGGCAGGATAAGAACAAAGATCGAAAGACATATCTTGTCAATGGCCTCCTCCTTGGTATTGAGGAGAAAAACTAAGAGGCGCAAAGTGAAGCGGTTGCCTAGATTTGACTGCATAATCAAGGACACATATTCAACCATGCTCGAATTGATGACGATTCACATATCAATATCCTCCCGACCTCTGTATTTCACGAACTCAAACTCGGACCTATAAGGAAGATACGAGAGATTGTTCAATTGGCTGACCAATCGATAAAGCAGCCGAGAGGAACCATTTCTGACATCATGACATTCCAAGGTGCTCTGCTCAAAGTGGAATTCATGATCATTGATATTGAGAATCAGGGAGAATTCACCCAGTCTCCAATTATTCTCGGAAAGCCATTCATAGCATTGGATAAGGCAATTATTGAGTGTGAGACTTAGGAAATCAATTTTACAGCATTGGGAAGCACCTCGATCTCACCCAATCTTTGAGGAACCACAATTTTCTGAGTTAACCCACGAAGTCCTCGACAGCCGTAACCATGAAGCGGTAGAAGATCCTTTTCTCATTGCTACATCTGAGATAGCAGTTGTTAATGAGACTATTGATTTAGAGAATCTCCCTTCTGCTCCATTCCGAGCAGCTCTCACCATGGAGAATCAAGTATATGAATCATATGATCCGTAGACTTATGCATGGTCGCACCCTGGGTCGACCTATTCTGACTACCTTGATTACATCAACTCGACACAGGAATGCTCCAACACCAAATTAATTGAGAACAAACATGCAGAGACTCTCCCCTGTATTTCAATTCCTGTGGATCTCAAAATTGAAGAATGTTTCTTATATGATCATGAGACATATGCATGGTCGCACCTTGGGGCAACCTACTCTGAATACCTTGACCAAATCATCCCAAACAAGAGTGCACCAGCATTAAGAAGACTAAGAACAAACATGCAGGACGAACACCAATCAAGGAGAAGAATTCCAATGGTAATTCATCTGGAGACTCGAGTGGATCGACACCTTCACGAAACAAAAAGACTACTCCTTCATCGAAAAAGAAAGTCACCTTTGATCTTCCGGAAGAGGAATCATCTGATGATCCCTCCTCAGTTCTGGAAAAGGTAATCTACATGAGTGAGGTTTGTTCGGCAGTTCTAAAACCATATCTTTGCAAGGATCCAAAATTCGACTCCCGGTGGACATCTCCCATTCCTCACTATTATTCATCCAAAGCTGATGCTCCTGCCCTCATCAAGTACACTAGAATTATTTCTTATGAGCTGACTGAGACTGGTGCTTCCGAGTATTCATCCGAGGACAAATCTCTTGATCCCAAGAAGGAACGAATTCTGAGAAAACAACTGAATAAACAAAAAGACAAGAATATCGGGAGTGTGTTCACTTTCAAATACTATTCCTCTGAGGATAACTCTGATGATGGCTACCTTTCATCTGACTCATACGCTTTATTTGATATCCATCATGATTTTTCTGAGGATAACACCGATAATAGCTGGGAATCATATGCTTCATCTCCATTTCGTCATTACGATCTCCCACCACATGCTCACAAAAAAGATAAGCCGCAAACCACCTTAATCATCTGCTACCCAGCCTCCCTCCCGACCACATCAGTCTCCTTGTACAGCTTCTTCTTCTATACTTAGGTTGACCAGAGCCTAAGTATAGGGGGAACCGATGCCCATCTATATATACTCTCGTTATTCACATACACCGATCGCCTCATTCTTTTGCTCTTCTTCCATACTTAGACTGTTCACAGTCTAAGTATAGGGTGGAGGACCTGTGTATCTTGTTCTTCTTCCTTTCCTTTTTCACTCTCTTACGCTTAGCCCGAGCTATGTCTTCTTTACGCTTCTTGTGCTCTAAGGACACATCACTCGCTAAGTATAGGGGGATCGTTATATATATTTTATCCATATCTTGTACTTTCATGTAAGTCTATATGTATTTATGGGGTGGGTAATTAAACTCTAAAAATTATCAAAAGAAAAAGAAAAAGAGTTTTGCTGCCAACACTGACTGTGTTCAACCCAAAATTTTTGACAAGAAAAATGGCTTCTTATTCATTTTTGCATTAAATAAACCCAAAAAAATCCTTGCATAAAAATTCAAAAAATCACAAAAAAATTGTGTCTGCATTTTACACACATGTACTTCATCCAACATTGCATTCATTTGCATCTGTGAAAAGTCATTGGGTTCTGAACCGAGTTATGAGAAGAAATCGAGAGTGATATGGACTTGCCCTTAATCCACCTAATTTTCAGAGGAACTTCACTGAGAAATAGGAATTTAGAAGCATCAGGTCTTTGACTTAATTCTTTGAGTTTCACATGACAATGTGTAGCGTTTGACTCTTAGAGTCTAACTTGGTCTCTTCATTCTGGGTACAACTCTGGAATAGGGAATTAATTTGTACCCTCGCACTATGCACTTAGCTCAACTCAGACGGGATGTTGGAAGATTGTGTGAGTTTCTTTTCTGGTAGCATGGAAATCTAAAGACTGGAGTACGGGTTTAAATAAAGCTTCGGAAAAAGGGATGGACGGATGGGCACAGTTTTCTCTAAGACCCCAAAAAATGTATGGAAACAAAAAGATTCTATATCCGTAGGGGCACAACAAGATCCAAGCAAAACCACCAAATATCCAAATACAAAGAAGCCACTACCAAATAAATATCTGACCAAAATGGTCCAAGCTTCAAGAAAACCTGCAAATCTTGGTGGAGACTTCGCTACACTAGCCAGCTACACTGGCCACCCTCCAGTTCTTTTCTCCTTCTTCTAACTTCTCCCCCATTTCGATTGTGAACACAGTGCGACAGACCTTAGAAGGAAATACCTGACTACCCGAGGACGAGTTACTGGAGAGGAGGTTTGAACGATAGTCTTTTGGCATTCTGGATGGGAAGAGCTAAAACCTTTCACACACATGAGTCATATTGTTCAATGTCCATAGGGTATGCTTTGGGAAGAGGATTGGTCTAAGATGACTTCTGAGCCAAAACTGTGACAATGATGTGTAGAACGTGAAGGCTGTTGATTTTAAAATTCTAAATCTCACGGAAGTTCAGCCAAACTAATAATCCAAAGGTTGAGTCTAGTTTCATTTTCACCTTCAGCTCATGATCTTGGTATGGAACCCAATCCCATTTCACCTCATGGCATTTCTTTTGATGCTTAGGGACAAGCATGGTTTATGTATAGGGGGATGATGAATCTCAGATTCATCACTCTAAATCTCATTAATTAAGTTCAAATCCCTCAAAATCATTAGCATTTCTTCATTTATTCTGCATATTTATCATTCATGCATGTTTTAATAAAAATTGCATTTTAGCACTCATTTCTGCACAAAAAAGAAGCGAAAAATCTCAGCCAAAATTGGCTTGTAAATAGCCCAACTTCCTCTATTTTTAACTAATTTATGCTAACTCCTAATGACCAAAAACCACCTCCACTGCATACATATCACTAACAAGAATAAATGAAAAAATACAAAAAATTCACTAACCTAAATAAGTGGACCAAAAACAGAAATCCTAGTCTCAGGATTTCCAGACTAAAACCCTCATATCTCCCCCATCCAGTGTCCTTTTTGATCCTACTCACTTTTTACCATAATACATTCCAACACCTTCAAAACAAGACCAAGTTCAAGTGAATCGGAGCTTATATATGAAAGTTGGATTTTGGGCCTCTTTTGTGCATTTTCTATTTTAGCTAATTTTAACCTATTATTTTATGTATATAATTAACCTATTTTATTTTATTTCTTTTTCATTTGTCTTCTTTGATGAAAGTTTTATTAAAATGCTCAAAAATCCAAATCCAAAGTGAGCTCGAAATCAAAGAAACAAATTGAGTCCATGTCACAAAATTGGTCCTTTTTCGTCTTTTATTTTATTTCCTCTTTTTTTAATTGATAAAAATCTAAAAAAAAAGATTAATGTGTAAATATTTATCTTTGACTTTTCCATATTTTTTTCGGATATTTATCTAGTTTAAAAATAACAAAAAAATTATAAAACCCAAAAATCAAGGTACTCTATGTACATGGGATACCCCAAAAATATCACTTTGTGAAATTGATCTATTTTGGTTTTGATATCTTCATGACAATTGTAGATCTCATCAAGACGAGCAATTTTCATGAAGAAAGTTTTTCGATCCGAGGTTGTTTGTTATTTATTTTAGATTTTTTAAAAGTATTTATTTTTCGATTTTTCTGATGCTGACACGTGGCAGCTCACATGGCAGCTCCAGGAGCTGTCACGTGTGATCCATTTTTGAGATTTTTTTAAATTAGTTTTTATAAAAAAAAATTAAATCATCGCACGTGCAGCGCACATGCCGACCGAGCATGTGCTCTGCACGTGCACCGCCTCACTCCTATTCCGCTGCCACGTGTTGCCATTGTGGTCGTCTGATCTCGGCCGATCGGACGGCCACCGTCCATCGTCCACATCTGACCCTCTTCCCAATTCGCCTCCTCCGTACCCTACTATTTTCGCCGGCTGTCTCCCTCTTCAAATCCATTCCGATCATCACCGATCTTCAACAAATTAATCGTCGGCTGCCGCCTTCCCCTTTTATCTCCGATCTTCCTAATCAATCCCGCGACTTCCACCTCATCGATCCATCTCATCTTCAAATCCATAGAATCCCCAATCTTAGATTGCCAACCATAATCGGCCACCCTCCTCACCTATAAAACAACTCTGCCACCCTTCGATAGAACTTATCCGCAGAGGCTTGAGAGGTCCGGGGTGATAGCCCGGTTCCTCCCCTTCGACGAGATCCAATGCATGTGCAACGCCTTGCCGCAAAATGCTCCAGTTGACCTGCCTTGCTCCAGCGTGAGCTGTCATAGAGCCAACTAGCTCCGAATTCAACAATGATTCGCCACCATCGTGCGCTCCTGCTTCGACCACCCCACCTTCGTCAACAACCTCCTGCTTTAACCGCTTCACCAACAAAGCTCCGCCCCAAGTCGCCTTCCTCCAACATCGATGTAAACCGCCTGAGCTCCCGCCTGTCTTCGACCTACGCCACAACCTTGCCCAGCGTCGACCATCTCTCCTCCGCAGCCACATCTCCAGGCTCGTCATCAGGTCCTAGAGAACAGCCACCCTTGCTCAGAGCCCCCTCCGGCCTCTTCACCTCCTGGCCGGATCTCGGAGCCACTACGAGGACTCACGCCGCCCCTTCTTCCAACGCCAGCGTCGGGCCACCGGACTCGAGGCCCCCTGCACGTGCGTGGGGAACATTAGACGACGTCAGCCTCCAGGGGTCACGTGCTGCGCACGTGACCCGCTAGGCAATTTCCATAAGCCCCCCCCCCCCCCTGTCCTCCACTAAATTGAAGAGCAGTCCACCTAACCAAGGGGTCACGTGCATCGCACGTGTCCTATTGGGAATTTTGCAGAGAACCCCCCCTCCTTAATTGTAATTACACCTAAGTCCCCCTACTGCATCTTTTTTTATTTATTTTAATTATTTTCATTGTAGTTATACCCCTGTCTTTCCCCTTTGTTTTGGATAATTACATTATATTATTTTATTATGCAAAAATTGGCATTTAGTTCTATATTTAATTCTCTATATTGTGGCAATTGCTTGACATTTTTGTGATCATTGGTTAATTAATAATTAATTATTTTGTGGAAAATTGCATATTTGACCCATCATTTGCTCTGAAATTTGTTATTGATTAACCGTTGCTCTAAAAAATCCCCAAAAATC
The DNA here is from genome assembly GCA_037367405.1 of Ottelia alismoides. NCBI lineage: Eukaryota > Viridiplantae > Streptophyta > Magnoliopsida > Alismatales > Hydrocharitaceae > Ottelia > Ottelia alismoides. The sequence continues at coordinate 750,960 of JAZKJV010007409.1, read as the reverse complement.
ACATATTATGCAATTAATTGTGGTTAACATTCTGCCCAAAATATTGCATTTGCATGCATAGTTTGCCTTGTAAAAATAATTTTGCATATTTCTGTGTTTAATTTTTAATAGGTATTGAATCTGGTATTTTCGAGGTTTAGGATTTTTCTGAGGTCAATCACCTAGTGATAGATCTTAGATAATTATATCCTTGAAAATAATTAGGTTTAATATTTATATAATTAAATATTGAAATTCACTTTTTTTCATTTAAAAATTCAAAAAAAATTCATCTTGAATCCAAAAATTCCAAAAAATTACAGTGCATTCATTTCATTATATTTATCATCTTGGCCAAGTTTCATATTTTCCAGACATTGTTTGATCGATATTTACATTTTAGTCCCTAAAGTAGGCTGAAATTTCATTTTACATCTTTAATTGCATTAAAAAATTACAAAAAAAAGACCGCCTCGAAAAACACGCACGAACTTTGATAGACATAATTCTAGGTTGTTCCCTTTGCCTCCTTGTGTTCGACCTTGGGACTTGCCCAAGTAAAATAAACCATAAAACCACATGATTAAAACTTGACTAAATAATTGTGGTTATTTTCTTGATCAATTCCGATTGCCGGCTACAACGAAATGACACATTATTTATTTTAACGCACGACAATTCCACGATATATTTTTAACAAGCGCAAATTCAGACTCGTCACTAGTCGAACATCAACAGGGCCAACCGTTGTATCCCCAACCTTCTAGTGGGAGGTTCGCCAAGAACAACCAGCCTCTATAGCAATAAACTCCACCATATCAGAGTACCTTTGAGACAACAACATTCATACTAGTAGTTGTTGTACCGCCAATTCTAGTCGCATCACAATTATGCGGCTACAAACACCAACAATATCCTCCACCATAATTTCAGCAGCAACAACCTCCTCCTTAGTACAATCATTAGTTTTCCCATTCTAAGCCTCAGTAGTATCTTTCTCAATGAGGTATGTACGTTGAACCTGAGGTGGCTCCATTGAACCCAGCTCTCGACTCTTGGCCCTAATTAATCAAAGGTCTAGAAGAGATGTGTCAGAAGCTTGATCTCACTACAACCAAAACTCCCATTCCAACTTACATAGAGGCCAACCAGAATAATTTTAAGAGAAAAGAGAAGGTAGTTTGTGATGTGACATCCACTCCCACATAGCCAGGCATTTTATATTATGTTTTATCTAATGTTGTGACTCTCAGGAGCGGTAGGACATTGTATCCATCTATCACACAAAAGGAGAAGAAAAGCATCTTCTTGTGAGTCGTCAACTACAACAGCCAGAATAGTAGCAAAGTCGGGTGAGGAAGAAGATGATGGAGGAGCAACAACTGCCGACGACCACCACCAAGACCAAAAATACCCAAAAAATTAGAAAATCAAAATCTTCAAAAAAAGAAAAGAAGAGTCAAATCCAAGCAGCACCAGCATAGGAGGAGCCAGCACTAACAGCAACTCTAGAGCCAACTGACGAAGATGAAGCTCATGCAGATTTGTTTTTGCCAATTTTGAATTATCTCTCTTATTCTAGTTGGTCATTTGTAAATAATGATGTAATTAATAATAATTCATTTCCTTCTCTTGATATTCCTTTTCCATATGTAAAGAAAAATTCTAAAATAATCTAAAAAATTAAAAATGCATTGTCAACCACTAGTGTTGTGTAGATTATTAAATCTTATTTTAAATATGCTAGTGATGAAGGCCATGGATTACATGCTAGTTCTTATAAGAGGTTTGAAAGAGGCATATACCTCTAAACATCGGAGCTACAAGAACAAACGCAACCAAGAAGAAAAGCCACATCTTAAGCATGGCCATTGTGAATGTTACCAGTGATCTCCCATGGAAAAAGAATGGCAAGGGAGTGCCCTTAATCAAATGCTGGACTTTTAATCAGACATTTCAGCGAACTTTGGTTTATAGAGACACTTCTATAAACCTCATGTCATCCTCGTTGCTTCAAGAATTTTGGCTAGGACTACTTAAGCCTACTCATATGATCCTCCACTTCACTAATAGATCCATCGAGCCAACCAGGGGTTTGTTAGAAGATGTTATCATGAGAGTGCATGACATGCACTTCCCTGTAGACTTTGTTTTCCTGGACATGGATTTTCCTATACCGTTACTCCAAACTCCCATTATTCTTGGTCAGTTGTTCCTTTGAACTATCCAAGCAGTCGTCGACTATGGGTCTGGAAAGAACATATTTCTATCCTGCAATGATCGAGTCGTAATGGACATGATCACTGAGCCGAAAGATGCACCTAAAGAGGGGTTGACAGAATCAATAGTTGAAGACTATGACATTATTGATATCAGTGATCAACAAATTTCTCTAAATAATATTCTGATACAGAAAGTCCTCTCTTTAGAGGAGGATATGGAAATCACAGTCGTAGCATGCCTAAGTGTCAACTAGGTGACAGGATCAGACTCGTTGATCATCTTATTTAAAGACTTATGCCAAATCGAATATGAAGAATTCATCACAGATTTGTTAGATACATTTATATCAAGGCCAAGAGTGATAAAGGTGGACAACACCTCATTAAATTCAGCAAACCATTCACCTACCAATACATAACCAGAATTGCCCACAGATAAGACTCTACAATTGCCTAAATTAAAACTGCTCCCAGTAGGTCTGAAGTATGATTTACTTACGGGTGATGAAAATATGTATCAAGTCATCATCAACAGTAGGCTGACTCCAGATCAGAAATCTCTACTTCTCGAGATTCTAGAAAAAAACTATAAGAACTTGGTTGGAAGTATCAGATCTTTGAGGGATAAATCTGGCCTTGTGTTCAAATCACATCTATCTTGAGATGACTGCAAACCATCCTGAGAATTCCAGAGAAGATTGAATCCTAATCATCAGGACATAATAATGAAGGAAATCACGAAATAGTGTGATGCAGGCTAACTTTATCCCATCTCTGACTCAAAATGGGTAGGACCCCTGCATGTTATTCCAATGAAATCAGGTCTCATTGTTGTTAAGAATGACCATGGAGAGAAGATTTCTACTCTCGTACCAAGATCATGGCGCGTGTATGTTGGTTACCATCGCCTTAATGCAGCAATGAAGAAGGACCACTTCCCTCTGTTGTTTATTGATCAAGTTCTGGAATGATTGCCTGGGAAGGAGTTCTTTTGTTTCTTAGAGGTGTACTTTGGGTTTAACCTGGTGGCGATCCCCCCTGAAGACCAAGAGAAGACAGCTTTTACGTGTCCATTCAGCATTTATGCCTTTCACAGAATGTTTTTTGGATTGTACAATGCTCCTACCACATTCTAACGGTGTATGCTTGTCTCCTTTGTTGATATGGTTGGGTGTTTTCTTGAAGTTTTCATGGATGATTTATCATTCTACGGTGACAAATTTGATTCACAGGCATTGGATCTCTCCCTTAGTATGCTAATATTGTGAACTACCTCATTTCTGGGGTGGTTCCACAAGATTGGACAAGAAATAAGAAGGACAAGTTTCTGTCTGATATCCACTTCTACCAATGGGAATATCAATACTTGTTCAGGGAAGTTGTGGATTGCATATGGCGAAGGCATATCCCTTAGGAGGAGTACATAAGTGTCCTCGAGCATTATCATAAGCTCGAATCTGTTGGACACCATTCTAGAAGTAGAACAACAACAAACATATTGCAGTATGGCCTTTGGCGGCCAACACTACTCAAAGATGCCAATGAATATGTCAAAGCCTGCACTGATTGCAATAAAATGGGAAAACCCTTTGTGTTAAAGATTCTATGCCCCCTCAAATTCATACAAATTTCTTATGTGTTCAATGCATGGGGCATTGATTTCATGGGTCCGTTTCCTAACAGTCGAGGCTATGAATACATATGCTTGCCGTGGAATATGTGAATCGTTGGGACAAAGTTGTCCCTACTCAAGTCATTGATATCCATACAATTTGTCGGTTTCTTAAAGAGGACTTCATTTTATGGTTTCAAGATACCAAGGATTCTGATCTCAGATGGGGGTAGCAACTTCATCGGTAAAGATGTTAAGAAATTGATGGAGGAGTATGGCATTGATCATCGTATCACTTCTCCTTATCATCCTCAATGGCTCGATAGAATTATCAAATAGAGAAATCAAGATAATCCTACAGAAACTTGATAGGCTAGACATAAAGAATTGGTCAGTACTCCTGGACTTAGTTGTGTGAGCTTATAATACCATCTACTAGTCTCCTTTGGGTATCTCGCTTTATAGTTTGGTATATGTAAAACCTTGTCATTTCCTTGTGGAACTCATTCAACAATCTCTCTATGTAGAAAATATCCTCAACTCAAAGAAAGGTGGTTAGAATAAGAAACTGGATCTAAATAAGCGCATTCAATTCTGAGACTACACATACGATAATAACTTAATGTACAAAGAGAAGGTCAAATGTTTCCACTGAAGGATATGGGAGAATCCTTAAGTACATCATGGAAGCGTGAGGATCGCATCATAGGTGATCGAGAGCGATTAGTCGCACTAGTTGCTCGATGCAGCGGAATTTAAAAATTTATAGTCAATGAAACCACATCATCCAAGAAAACTTCTTAGATCATTTCATCTAACCACATAGTAGATAAAGGAATACCTCTTGTAGCATAGTCGTGATCGAGGTCTCTAAGAGAAGAGATCTCTTGTCTCAAGTCCGATCTATCGGAGGAGACTCTTGCAACACAATCCATGTCATTGATCCAAGTAAGAGAACTCCTAATCTCGTCACACAAGATCGAACGTCTTCATTGCGAGTGAAGCGCAACAAAGAAAACAAAGAGCCAAGGGCACTCGAGGTGACAGCACAACGGTGTTGCGACGACATCGATGTCTTCTCTCTAGGGTTTGCGTGGACAACCACTCAAAGAGAGAAAGAGAGAGGGTGCGAGAATAAGAGAGAGAGAGAGAGAGAGCTTGATGTTGCAAGAGTTGTTGTTACTTAGCAGAGCAAGGGGTGCCTCTTCTTATATATGGTTTTGGGAGTCCATGGATCCCAATCCATGAACTACACAAAATCAATGGATGAGATTGATTTGTGCTTCTTTCAATGGCCAAATTTTTATTGTAAAAAAACAACAACAATTAATTTAATTTAGATTAAATATATATTGATATATAATATAAATAAATCCTAAATTAAATCAATCATACATGGGAGATTATGGAATGGAGATTGCCTCCTTCCATGGGAGAAGAGTGGATGGCCACCCTTTGCTAATGGGAATGTGTGGATGTCCACCTTCCCATTAAGGAAGGGTGCAATCTCATGTAATCTTATGAGATTACATTATTCCATGGAAAACTTCAAGATTTACAACAATACTTGTTCTAAATTATTATACAAAAAGAACTCATAATTATTTTGTATATTGCAGACTTGACACTGGAAATTTGTGAATCACATCAGAACCCAAAATAAATTGTCATTTACATTTTCAATTATTTTTCCAATTCACATCGATAATTAATAAACAAATATAAATCATAATAAGCTTCTCTATAATACATTATAAATCATATTTAAAATATATTATGAATAATTTGGATAGTGTTATCCACAGTAGTCTTATCCATAGTAATTTAATCAAATTTAATTATATTGAATAATCATTCTCATGCATCAAATTAATATGGATCAAATTCACATTATTCATTATAACTAAATAACATTTCATTATCCATTTCTCAATGCTTAGATATAATTCAACTATGGAATTATTCTTGAGCTCCTTCAAGAATAATGTGCTTTCTCCGTAGATACTTGGAGATAAGGACCAAGGCGATTGTACGTTCCACGTATAGTGACTTAGATATCGAGATCACATCTCAAATCCAGATCTCACGAACCTCTCATAGATGCTTGATTAAATCAAGGTCGTAAATCTAATATTCTCATTGTATCGAAATATCATTCAGATCAATGTCCATCACCTGGACTAAGATCAGATTTTTTCTCTACTGAGAGGAGTCACTAAAATCCAAACCTGTGTCATCACTCCCTTGGAATGTAAGCATAATGGTTGGACAATCATTTATGATCACATCACACTCAGGTATTCCTATTACTTGTACATCATGTGTACTAGAAGACTTGTGATAAACGCGAAGATATAGATCAATTTTACACGGTCATCTTTAGGGTATCATAATCAAGTTCTCATTCTTGGTCATTGGGAGTTGGTACCGATCATATGCTTTCCAAAAGCATATATCATAATTACAATTCTTGTCATGCTTACAAAGCACGACGACCATGCATGGAACTTGATCGGTCCCAATACCTCATGAGTGAGATTATGTCTTTCAGTTCATAAGTGAACCTGTATGATCCCATTGAGAGATCATATTACTCATATGCCCTCATATGCACACATACAAGCCAGTATATAGAGCTTGGTTAGGTTATCAACCTATTGGGTCTTCCAAAAGTACATACTTGGACATATAGTAGCACATTTGTCTCTGGTCAGAGGATGTGTGCATGTATAGTGACAGTATACGAGATAGAACTTCAGTTATCTCGATCTCGTTAAGTCAACTATTTTGACCAACTAATCTAACACCCCCGAATCTATATTCTCATGCAGAGGACCTGCATCAAGAGGTTGGTTAGATATCAGCCCAATGAGAAAGGATTGCCATCTCCTACTTTGGATGGAGATAATCTCTTAACAATCATTTGAAGGTACTTGACGAATCCTCAATCTAACTCCTTAGATATTCATCTAAACACCAGGCTTTATGATCCAACTATTGAATCAACATCTGTATAATCATTAAGTTGGCCATGGTATGTAACCCTAATTGTACAGAGGGACCTTATAGTGCATTCATTCATTTAATCTCAGATAGGGAGTGAAAAAAATCAATAACTTTTATTGATAAATCAAATATCACAATAACATTTATTATAGGAATGGTTCGTCTCGAGCTCACATGGCTAACAATTTCCCACTAGTTGTCATAAACATTCAGGTACAATCCTTAAACCCATACTCATTACATGGTGGTCTAAAACCTTCTGTGTCAAATGTTTGGTAAGGGGGATAAAACAACGTTGTCGGCAGAGGCCACCTTGGTGATGACGATGTCACCACGCTTTTGAATCTCCCGAATGATGTGGTATTTCCTTTCCACGTGTTTCCTCTTTTGATGACATCTGGGTTCCTTCGCCTGGATAATGGCGCCCATGTTATCGTAGAGTAGTGAGATGGGAGTATCAGAGGAAACTACGCCATGTTCCAGGGTGAACGTGAGCAACTACACTGCCTCCTTTGTAGCATCTGATGTGATAATGTATTCGACTTCTATTGTTGAATCTTGAATATGTGTAACCTAAGACTTAGATATCACCATCTCCATAAACCAAGATGTAATCTTGTGTTTGTCTTGGATACTTGAAATTTTTCTTCATTGCATACCAGTATTGTTCTCCATAGTAGGATTGGTACTTTCGACTCTCACTACATTGCAAATATCTGGCCTAGTACACATCATGGCGTACATTAAGCTTCCTACAGTAGATGCATAGGGGCATCAATCCATGATTTTCTTTTTCTCAACATTTTGAGGAGCCATCCCTTTAGATATGTGGATATCATGTCTTAAGGCAAGGAAACCTTTCTTAGAAACTATCCATATGGAAGCATTCAAGAATTTTCTTAATGTACCCATATCGTGACAATCCCAAATCCTCTTTTCTCTATTTCTGAACAGCTTCAAACCCATTATGTAGGAGGCTTCTCCAAGATCTTTCATCTCGTAGGTATGAGACAACCAAATCTTAACACTAGTCATCATCCATGTATCATTCCCAATTATAAGGATGTCATCTACGTACAACACGATGAACACAATGGTGCTCCCACTATGCTTCTTGCATACACAAGGTTCATCAGGATTCTGCACAAAATCATAACTCTTTATGATTTCGTCAACTCTGATGTTCCAGCTACGAGAAGCTTGTTTGATCCCATAGATGGATTTATTTAGCTTGCATACTTTACCTTCATCGGTTATGAAGCCATGGGGCTTCTCCATATAGATATCCTCATCGAGGTATCCATTGAGGAAAGTTGTCTTGACGTCCATCTACCAGATGTCGTAGTCAAGAGATGTAGCTATAACTAGTAGTGTCCTGATGGACTTAAGCATAGCCACATGAGAGAACGTCTCATTATAGTTGATGCCATCTCTCTGTGTGTATCCCTTGGCTACGAGCTGTGCCTTGAAAGTCTCTACTTTCACATCATGTCCCCTCTTTCTATTGAAGATCCATTTACACCTAATGGGTTTTACCCCTTCAGGTGGATCCTCTAGGGTGCATACACTATTCGTATGCATGGAGGGAATCTCTGAATTCATTGCTAGAATCCATCTATCCATGTCATGATCCACGAGTTCTTTATCAAATGAAGTAGGATAATTGTCAGTTTCACCTGACATATGGCATCCATACCTTTCAGGTGGTGCAACCACCCTCAAACTCCTTCAAAGAGGTACGGATGTTTCATCTTTATTTATCTCATCAGTTTCTGGTTCAGGAAGCTCAAAATCCTCATGTGATTCAATGAGTTCCACTACTTCATTTTTGTCTTGACCTTTAAGGAAGTCATCCTCCAGAAATTTCACATATCTAGAGATGAATACCCTTTGGGTATCAGGGTCATAAAGTTGGTATCCAATACTGTCCTTAACATACCCAACGAAGTCGCACTCTCGAGTGAGAGACTCTATCTTACTTGCATCCATGTTCATCACATGAACAAAGAAACCCAAAACTACAAGTGTTTAACACTGGATTTGGTTCCATACCAAAGCGCATGAGGAGTCTTAGGTATAGACTTGCTAGGAATCTTGTTTAGGATATATATTGCAGACTCTACTGCATATCCCCAGAAACTAAGAGGTAAATGTGCTTTACTCATCATTGGACGGACCATATCCATGATGGTCCTGTTGCAACTTTCAGCAACACCATTTAGTTCGGGGATTCTACGATGAGTGAGATTGGAGATATTTCCATTCTATTTAAGGTATTCCTTGAATTCATCTGAGAGGTACTCCCCACCTCGGTCAGATCGAATCCATTTAATCTTCCTATCGTTTTGGTTCTCAATCAAAGCCTTTAATTCTTTGAACTTTTCAAAGGTTTCAGATTTATGACATAGTAGGAAGATAAACCCATATCACGAATGGTCATCAATAAATGTCAAATAATATTGGTATCCATTTCAAAACGCGATACTGAAGGGACCACATACATCGGTATGTATTTGGTCAAGATTACCCTCACATTGTGTAACCTTGTTACGAAAAGGCATCCTAGTCATTTTACCTTGAATATAATATTCGCAGGAAGGCAAAGATTGAACCTATAGAAAATCCAAGGGTCCATCCTTTACCAATCTATTGATCCTATCAACAAATAAATGACCAAGCCTTTGATGCCAAATCATGTTTGAATTATTTCCATCCTCCCCGGATCTTTTAGGGTTTTTTATTAGTGGTAGTAACATTCATGACATTTTCATCAATGCACAATTCATAGAGTCCGCCAGAAGTCAAAATACCATCCGCAATATGCTTATCATAACGATTTATGACTAGTTTATTATAGAAAATGAATGAATATCCGCTTCTAACAAGCTTAGATACAAATAAAAGATTCCTTCTAAATTTCAGTACATAAAGACACTCTTTAGGTAAAATGACTGTCCCACTAGATAATGATAGCTAGCAGGTCCTGACGATGACTGTTGCAATAGTTGCATCATATCCCTTCTGGATGATTGTCTCCCCTTGATCAAGACTCTTAGTTTCTTGAAATAAATGCTACAAATTGCATACATGAATAGAAGCACCAGAATCTACAACCCAACTTCCTTCTCGTCAAACAAGAAAATTAGTTTCAATGATGAATGTAGATTTCATACCTACAGGAATTTTATCTTTGTCGGTAAACTTCAGGTATTCTAGGTAATTATGCCTCCAGTGCCCTGGCTTTTTGCAATGGTGACAGACATTCATTTTCTTTGATGCTATCAAAGTGGATGCATTGGAAGATGAGCGAACGCCCTGACTCTTCTTCTTTCTCTTTTGGGTCGGACCCTTCTAAGAGCCTTGCTTCCGACCACGCTTTCCTTTGACTTGTGCAACCATTGCACTGATAGAGGGTCCATCCTTCCTTATCACGTCTTCAACATATTTTAATGCAGTCAGTATCCCAACGTTAGTATAATCAACTTTGTTCATTTGGTACGCGACCACAAAGTTATTGAAAGACTTAGGGAGAGACAACAGAATGAAGTCAGCTTGCATATCTACGTCCATGTCATCTCCTAGAGTTTCCAGCTCCGAAAGGCACCTCAACATTTTAAGTACATGTTCTCTAACAAAGGTCCCCTCCTGCATCGTGCAGCGAATAAGTTCTTTCATTACATTATAATGTTGTGTACGGTTTACATAATCGAACATTTCTTTCAGATTCAACATAATACCATGGCAAGTATCTATTTCCATGTGTTGCTTCTGAACACATGGGACAATGAGCCCACAATGTAACATCTTGTCAAATTATAATCTTCATCGTATTTTTCATTAAAATTAATTTCTTTCATAATCTTCAGGTAGCCGTACTTGTTATTGGACAGCACATAAGAGATGTGATCTACGAATAGGACAAGATCCCAATTTCGGATCCAATCTGAATAATTTGATCCTATCATTTGATTGACCTCCAGGAGCCTGCTAAGAGGGTTCATGGAATTCATTTTCTAAAATTAAAAATGCATTATATTAGAACATATAAATAATTATATATTCTATTTAAACTCATTGTTTAAGGTATTTTTAATCAAATTAATCTTGCCTTTTCAACTTTGAAAGCCCATTCCCTTAATCACTTTCAAAGCAAGAGATATACTTACCATTATATCTCTAGCAAGAACCGGGATCTCCTCTTTACCTTTATTACATCTTAACAATATGAGAACTTGCAACTCAGATAAAAAGTAGCGGGAACACATTCCTCCATGCAAGTCCAACTTACATTTCCCAACTCGGTCTTTAATACCCGGACCCACCACCCTTACAATGACGTTGACCCATCATTAATTGAACTAACCGTCAACATGAATATCACTCGCTATACGCAATCCCGTATCGCCCAAATAATATGAAGACTTGATATTGGGGTCACTACATATGCGGCCTTACTCTTTTGAGAAGCAAAGAGATTGATCCAGATGTGCTTGTATGCAGGAGCTGTCACTTCAGACAGGCATCTCCTACATACAATCCCTAGAGAAGGTACCCTTTACCTTGACGGGAGACCATGGATGTCACGTATGTGATCCTCCACCTCATATTCAACTTCTAATTAATTATCATGATACACATTCACATAATTAATTTTACCAAGGGAAAAACACATATAATCATAATAGAGTATTTTAAATGGATATAATTAATTTAATCACATTAAATCAATTTTCAATCCAATTCAATCAACCAACACTTGATTGTTACTTGAAAGGATGGTATTATCTCAAAAATACATATTATTCGAATTTTAATAATTAAAAAAATACATAATGCTCCCTCAAGTATTATCCCTTCCCTACCCGTTGTCATGGCCCGTACCAATGGGTGTGGGATAGACCGCTCAGGAGGCAACCAGCTACCCCAATGCTTCCCGACTAGACACCAAATTCGCCTTGGGTTAGTATAATGCCAATCGATCAGTTTGAACTTGAGATTATAATTGGCTTCTCAATCGAGGTTATACCATATAATAATAATCATTTAATTTATATTATAAGAAATTTTCTAAACAAATTCTCAATCCTATTCAAGCAACTATGTTTGTTGGAAAGGAAATCATGTAACCAATTGTTATCTAGATCATATCTAATCAATTATTGGTTAAGGCAATGTAATTTAAGGAAATATTCATTATCAAATATTTCACAAAATATTAATCAATAGTTATTCCTAGAAATTAATCATTATCACTAATTTATTAAATCAGAATCACATGGTTCATTATTAGGAATGTAATTTCCAGCAGTGACCCTCACTTACTAAAATTAGCATATCTCAATCAATTTAAATCCAAATCATGCAAAATAAGTTTCCAAAATTTGATAATTTGATTTAAAACAGAACCTGACTAAATTGCATGCATTTTTAGGCACTTCGAAACAGTAATTAACTCTTTAGTTATGTCAAGATTCGCCATCCCCGAAACAATGGATACACGTTCATTAAAATGGTCATAACTTAAGCAATTGGATTCCAAATCATGCAAATTCAAATCCCACGGTTTCCTTATTTAATTGAAAACATAATACAAGTGATAATTTATATTTAGACATTTTAAAACATGTCTGAAAAACTCACAAAATAAGTTTGCATGAATGAAATGCAATAAAATTTTCACAAACACTAATGAGCCCAAATCTTCCTAAGTTTATGGATGGTATCCAAAACCTCCAACCTAAGGCACTGATACCACTTTACGGATATGGTAAAATCCTTAGGTACAACATGGAAGCATGAGGATCACATCTTATACGATAGAGAGCGACTAGTCACTAAGATCAACTTTCTTATCTATCGAGAGGAGTCACTAAAATCCAGACCCTGTGTCATGACTCCCTCCGAATGGAAGTATCATGGTTATACAATCGTTTATGCTCACATCACCCTCAGGTATTCCTAATACCTCTACATACTACGTACTAGAAGACATGTGATAAACCTAAAGATATAGATCAATTTTACGCTATCATCTTTAGGGTTTATCATGAAGTTTCCAATTCTTGGTCATTGGGAGTTGGTATCGATCATATGATTTCCAAAAGCTTATATCATACCTACAAATTCTTGTTATGCTTCCAAAGCACGATGACCACACATGGAATTTGATTGGTCCTAATACCTCATGAGTGAGCTCATGTCTTCTGATTCAGAGGTGAACCTGTATGATCCCGTTGATAGATCGTATTACTCATATGTCCTCATTTGCTCACCTGCTCACTGGTGTTTATACCTTTGTTAGGTCATCAACATATTTGTCTGCCAAATGTACATACATAGACATATAGTAACATATATGTCTCTGGTCAGAGGATGTGTGCTTGTATCGTGATAGTATACGACATAAAACTTCGGTTATCTCGATCTCGTTAAGTCAACTCTTTTGACCTAACTAATCTGACACGTCTGAATCTCTATTCCCATGCAGAGGATCTACATCAATAGGTTGGTCAGATATCAACATAATGAGAAAGGATTGCCATCTCCTACTCAGGCTGGAGATAATCTCCTAACAATCATTTGATGGTACTTTATGAGTCCTCAATCTAAATCCTTAGATATTCATCCAAGCACTAACCTCTATGATTCAACTATTGAATCAACAAATGTTTGATCATTAAGTTGGCCATGGTACATAACCCTAATTGTAGAGAGCGGGCTTATTGTGCATTCGATCATTTAATATCAGATAGTGAGTGAAAAAATTAATACATTTTATTGATAAATCAATTATCAAAATAACATTTATTATAGGAATGGTTCACCTCAGGCTCACATTACTAACAGGAACGACCGGTACATCATAAGAAAGACCTTTGAACATAGACAAGAAGTGTGGTCGTTTGATGTGAAGTTGAAGATTTTTCCGTAAATTTGAAGAGCAAATGGATAGGACCATACATTATGAAGACTGTGGATAGTAATGAAAGTATTTTGATATCATAATTGTCAATTTACACATGGCCATTCATCATCAACGGTCAGTTGCTGAAGCCATATCTAGAGCACAACACATTCCTGGGTATTGTCAGCTCCATTCAAGTTAATTTTTATGAAGATTTCATAGCTTCAGCATCATCAGAAAAGATGGACAATGCCTCAGAAAAATATTGATTGATTTTTCTTTACTTCATTTCATTTCTATACTTTTATTCTTTCATGTTGCACTCATCCCATTCAGCTGTGTTATTCTTAGGATATAGTTCATTCTATGTATAAAGGGAATGAGTGTATCTGGGTTATTCATTATCATTCTTCGCTTGTCTCTCAACTTTTTGATTATCTATGCTTAGAGATATTTCACCCTAATGATGGGGCGACAAGCTGAGCTGATTGAGTTCATACATTTTGGTCCTCGATCATCCCCATTTTGTAAACATGTTTCTATACTTAGGACTAATTGATCCTATGTATAGGTGGATGACCGATTTCTCATTCTTTAATTGTTGTACTATAGATTTCCTATAAGCAGCACGAGTTATGTCTTCCTTTTTCTCTTCGATCACTATGAGTACATAGCTCAAGCTATGTATAGGGGGTTGTATATATATTGTATATACTTTAACCATAACTCATACTTTTGTATTTTTGAATAATATGGCCAAACTACAATAAGAGTTAGGATACAAGATTAATCCAATATAAAGAATACACTTAATATATAAATATATATATATAATTCAAAATTCTCAGTAAAAATAATTAATAAAGAAGTTTAGAAATATTTTACAAAATGATTTGAAAAATGGTTGGAAAATGTCTTCAAAATCACTGGAAAACCATTTGGAAAACTTTTTACAAAATGTTTGCAAACATTTTTAAAGATCTTTTTATAAATATTTGAAAAAAATTATTTCTTTTGGTTGAATTTTTTTTTAAAATGCAGTTTGCAAATGGTTTGGAAAATGGTTTCCAAAATATTGTGAAAAATATATACTTTTTGAAAAACCTTTGTAAATTGATTTTCAAATTTTGTAAATGTTTGTAAAATTGTTTGTCAAAATTATTTGCAATTTTTTTTCAAAAGTGTTTGTTAAACTATTTTCAAACTATTTTGAGAACCTTGTACATAATTACAGCAAAAAAATCTGTATCTAGATATGAATAACCCTGGCATATATAAATATTAGTAAATAAATAATATATATGCATAACAATTAACTTCACAAGTATATATTCCCAGTGTAAATCCTACACTCAATTCTTGTATATGTGCACGCACTCTCATGTAAATGTACGTATATACTTCTTTCACTAACCTTCATTGAAAATCCCAAAAATTTTGAAAATTTTCAAAAATCCTAAAAATTTTCAAAATGGTTTCAAAAATCTGCATAAAATTTGCAAAACCTTTTCAAAAATCCGTAAAAAGTTAAAAACCAGAAAATGATATTCCAAAAAAGATTTTCTTTTCATTGCATAGCATTTGCATTTTTCGGAATGATCAAGAAAATTGAACAAGTCTAAACAAAATCTAAAGATTGGAGCTTTGTCTAGACCTTAATCTACTTAATTTCAATGGAACCCATTGAGGACTATAATTGAAATGCTCCAGGTCTCCTTGACTTAATTCATTAGATTCCATGGGACTGTCCATGACTTGATTCAATGTATCTAAAAAAGAACCCTTCATATCATCCACGCGACTCTTGAGATAGTGGATTGACTAGAAACCATGCACTTGACACTTAGCTCAACCCAAATGAATTGTAGAAAGGTCTTGGAGTCTATGTCAAGATGATACTAGGCCGCTTCGTCAAGGTTGGCTTAGGAACTATTCTTAGGGATTGTCAAAACCGGTACTTTAACCCACTTCCTCTAGTAGCATGGACATCTAATGACTGGAGTTTGGACTGAAATAGAGCTTCCGATGACTAATGATTTGCTAGCACAACTTTTTCCAAGACCCCGGAACAAGGGCAGACCAAAATATTCTATATCTGTCGGTGCAAAATAAGAATGCAGAGCAATGTTATACAAAGAAAATATTTAAAAATAAACCTATACAAAAAATTCTTTGGGATTCTAGAAAAAGCATGGTCTTGGTGAAGATTTCGGTTACATTGGTCGAGCTTCACAAGAAAATGCAACTACACTCATCCATTTCCGCTTCTTTTCCCATTCTTCTAGCTTTTCTCCTCTTCAGTTGTGAACCAGCACACAACTGACCTTAGAAGGAAATATTCATCCCCCCGAGGATGAGTTGCCAAAGGATGAGACTCCTTGATAGTTCAATGATTTGTATGGGAAGGGATAAACCATTTCATGTACATGGCATTTGTCATGTCAAGGATGCGAGAGTATGCAACTGAGAGGATCGTTCTGACCAGACTATGAATTGGAATGAATAATAGGATTATGGAACCTAAGGGTTGTTGCGTCACACTTCCTAACCTTAATGTGGTTATGAACACATCAAGAATCCAAAGGTCTTAATTGAGCTCCAAACTTTGATTTTATTAAGATAATTTTAAGAGTGAAATTTTTTTCAAAGTTCTTTCTTTTTCTTTTCTATTTTCTTTTTCTACACTCATTAGCATACGTATTTTCACGGGACTAGCAAGGGAATGTATCGAGATGATGAATCTATATTTCATCACCTTTATTCTTTCATGTTGGTAATAAATTCCTAGCTAAATGCATGTATCTAACATTAATTTGTACAAAATAATACTCAATAATTACCACAAAAATACATTATAAACATATGTATTTAATAAAAAGAGAATAAAGGAAAGAAACGAAAAAAGAAGGAAATGTCAAAGACACTAAGTGATGCTAGACCCCGAACCCGAATCATCACGATGACTTGTTCGAAAAGGAATAAAGTCGGGGTGATAAGGTGGCGAACTATACAAAACACAACTCAAAAACCCTAATTCATTACCCTTAAGTAGTCTTTTGGGACTTATTATACATAAAAATACAAAGAAAAAATACAAAATTGATTTCACATTAAAATAATACACATTGCTACCGAGACATACAGAACAAAAGTCCATAAAGAAAACTTCCCAAACTTGTTTCTCCTTCATACATATTCAAAATGGACCAAACTCATCTTTATTGTTAATTAAATTAAATTATCTATTTAATGAAGATGGTTTGATTTAATTTGGAATTGAGATTCAAAAATTGACTTTTGGATCCTTATTGTACTGCATACTTGCATATAGTTATTCAATATATTTATTATTCATATTTATAGCTATCTTATATTTTTATATACTATTAATATTATTTAAAATACATTTCAACAATAAACTTCCAACAAAACCATGAAAATACATTAAAATAAATAAAGCAATAAAATATATTAGCAAACTATACATATTTAATACATATACTTATTTATTTAAGTAAATAAAAAAATCAAAAAATACAAGAAAATATGTAAATGTGTAATTAAATAAGATATAAATATATAAAATATGTAGATATAATAATAACATACAAAATACGAAATAAAAATACATCAAATACAGGTAAATTTACCTATGCATATACATGTAAATATGAACATGCAATAAATGAGCTTCTAAAATAAATAAAAATCATAATAAAATACTGCATAAAATAATAACCTTTTTTAGATAAAATTAATAAAATTATCATTTGTTATTTATTATCCATTTATCAAGGGATTTAATCCCACCTATTTTCAGGTTAGTCACATGGACCATCTAGAGACTAGCGAGTGTTGATCGCTTGGTAAACAGTCCTTGCCAGCCTTTGACTTGTGTTAGAATTCACAGGCATTCCCTCTTCGCCCCATTTTTATGTCTCCTCCCTTCCTCCATCCTCCTCGAGCCTTACACCCTTCTGCTCCTCCCCCTTCCCTCTCCATCACCCTACAACTAGACCTCACCAACCACTCACCTCGCTTACGCAATCTCTCCACCCCTTTTACCCTTCGACCTGTCTATTAATAATCCAAGTTGACTTCCTTCCCCATTTTAATCTCTGAATTACTCCCACAACCCCAATAGACCTCAAGGTTTATGCATCTTAGTGACAGCAATGGAGTCCCCTCCTTGTCGGCGAGGATAAGGCCGTAGATAAATGTGATTCGAGGTTTGTCGGAGCTTCTCTGACCGAGCTTCCTTATGCTCCCTAGATCCTTAGTTACAAGCTAATTTAAGTAGTTTTTCTTTGTGCACTTCATATCATTATGTGTGTATAGTTGTTCATTTCTATAATTAGATCTTAGTTTAGGTTGTATTGGGACTCTTCTGATTGTTGGAGCATTGTGGTCTAGCTCTAATTCGCATGTACTTCGACCAATTATGATGTCCATTTTACCCCATTATCATTCCCGACATTTTCTCTGCATTTTCCCCTTGTTTCCACCCTTGATTCCGGACGAATCAAAGTCCAACGAGATAAGTCCTCCACCGTTCGACAGAGCTCCTTCACACCTTCATTCCCCTAAGGGTAACTGCTTCCACTGGAGTCGAGGGTGTCATCCTCGAGCTCCTTTCCATTTTTGTGCAAGAATAGGATACCAACAATCACCTGGAGAGAGGATCGATCTCCAAGTCAGGCCCCTAGGCAACTCAAGGCACCAGAGCCCCTCTGATGGGGCCCGAACATAAATGAACCATCATGTAAACGTGGAGCACCTCTAGCAACATGTTGAGCCTGCCAGCAAGAAGATTGGAAGTTGAAGCTAATAACTAAGGCAAATAAAAGGTCGCCCAGCTCGTGTTCTTCGGTTGTTCTTCTAGAGCCTTTAACACTGTTAGATCAAGAACTATGCCTGGATCTAATATGGGCCATTGATTCCAGCTGAAACAAAGTCTAAGCCCCATCGTTAGATTAGCCATGTGGCACGCGAAGGAGCGCCCAATCCAACATCACTTATGGGGTAAATTGCATCACCCCCTCCTCACATTTTGTATTGATAATTTGGTCCTGTAATTATTAAGTCTTATTTAAAATGTTTTAAAATATTGCATAGAACTCCCTATATTTTTGTAAATTACAACGAGGTCCCTTGCCAACTCTCCTCATATGGTCCCCCACGTGAGGCAACTATTTTTGCAATAATACCCTTACAGATTTAATTATTTCTATTTAGTCCTGAAAAATGTCAAATACATGTAAACTTTTAAGATTATTTACATAGAGGCCTTTGTACTAATTTTTAATTACAAAAATACCCCTTCTAGACTTGTAATTATTTATTTACTTTTTTGTTTTTATAAATTAACTCATGTGCTTCATTAATTTTGGGAAAAAATTGTAGATTTTTTCTATGTGTGTTTATTTCATTATCTTTATTTAGCATTTTATTGCATATTTCCATTTATAAAAAATAAAATAGGAGCTATTTATTCTCTGTTTATAGAGAAAAATACAAAAAATTATAAACACGACTTTAAAAATTCCAAAAAATAGAGTGTATTTATTACTATATATTATAACTCTAGACCAAAAATCATTAAAAAATATAAAAGAAAAATATTAAAAATAAAAAATCCTAATACCCGTTAAATTTAGTGAAAATTATATAAAATTCCAAAAAAAATCTGCTTTATAATTTTTCTATTATATATATATATTATATATTAAAAATATTTTGGGGAATTTTTGATTTTTTTTATAAATTCTAAAGCCCAAAAAAGTCGATTTATTTATTATATTTCTTATTTCAGCATTTTAGATACATTACAAATACTAAAAATTAGCATAAATTATATAAAAAATCTGAAAATGGAAAAAAGCTTGAAAAATACAAAGACATTTTATTTTTAAAATTTTAACTCTATATATCAATGTTTGAATATATAGAGCCATGTATATTTTATATATAATATATTTACTTATATACTTATTATTATTATTAATTATAAATAATTATTATATATTTAAACCTTTAAAAAATTAAAAGGACTTTTCCTATATATATTTCATATATTTTATATATTTCCCATATATCATTAGTAATATACATATTGCCATACACATATATAAATATATATATTATAACTTAAAAATAAAAAGAAAACTAAAAATGGTAAAATTGAAAAAGAAAATAAAATAAAATTTTTCACAGTAATTAAATATAATTAAAAACCCATAAAAAATAAGAACAAAAAAAAGTACAAAGTAATTGTTTTGTTTTTTCATGAATTGATAATAATTATACCTATCCCCATAGCTTTATGTGGTTCGACATAATACATACTTATACACTATACTATATTTTTTAGAGTGTAAAAATATTTAACAACTCACACATTTGCATTGAGTTATCATGCATTGTGGTTTGATTGTTGATTTAGTTCATTTATAGGATACCAAGAGCCGAGAGAGGTGCCGATATAGTGATTTTCTGATCCGACTTGTCAAACACTGCATTCACTCAAAGATCGGACAATAGGTTCCCTGGTCTCCTGACTTATCAACGAGAAAATTGAAACATTGAGGCAATTTATGATAGTTGTAGAATCATTGCGCTCCAGCACTTACCATTAATAAAATTTTAGAATATATGTAAGTTGGGATGGTCATATAGACCATCCCATAAGCAAACTATAGGGGAAAATTACGATTGTCCCCTTAGATTCCATGTGTAACTAGGGCCTCGTACAGTTGACGCATGCACTGAGAACATATAGGGATGGTCGTAACTGTCCCCTCTATGTAAGTACTGAAAAATGATTATGTTGAAACTTGGGATATTGAGGTCGGGCGTCCGAACATCCCCTATATATTTAAGAAGGGACGGTTGTGTAGCTGATTGTCCCTTCCAATTCTGAAATATGGGACTATTATTTGTGAACATCCCACATGGTGTTTCGTAGGAATGGTCAAGAGGCGATCATCCCCTTTACTAAAAGAGGGAATGTTCTTGTTCTAACTACCCTTTCCACTATCCCAAAAGACCGATATGCTTGTAGTGATTTCACACCAAACACTTCAAGGTATATAAATATAATTGAATTTATCTTCCACACAAAATGAAATGCGTTCACATAAAATGCCCAGAAAGAAAGACATTTATTAGCAATGCCTTTTGGACAAGAATAAATATAAATATAATTATTTTAACAAAGTCTTTATAACACACAAAATGTCAATAAAAACTAACATTAACACCGGAATAGAAGGATTTTGAGGGAGCAAAGTTGAGAGTTGCAAAGAACTCGTTGAACTAGGAGCTCTTTACGAAGCTAGATCTTCTTTCGAACATACAAGAATATCTCACAAAAGTAGAGAGTTTAGTAGAGAGTAGAAAACGTGTTCTCTTGAAGAATAGCAAAAGAATTGAAAATATGGTCCTTCTATAGGCTTAAGGGAGTCATGTGAATAGAAAGAGTCAAAATAACTCAATTCAAAATGAATAAAGAATTAACTTAGCTCATTGGTATATCGTACTTAAAGTTGTGTACTAGTTCATCATGGCAAAGCACAATGCAAAAATAGGTTTAACAACTAGTATGTACCGATGTAAAAACAAGGATATCTATGCATCAATAGTTAAAAGAATAGGAGTGTTGAAAAGACTAATTTCAAGTAACCAACACTTAAATGTGTACTTATGTACATGGATATGTATTGGTGCAACAGTAAATGCAAATCTTGGAATTGAACTTATCAAGGTGTGTATTGATGTATCTAAGATAGTGATGCACATAATTAACTTTATACTTATGCACGAGAAATTATGCATCACTTATGTGCATTCAAGCATATATTAGTCCATGAGGACTTGCAATGGCATAACAGTACATAAAATATGTGTAAGTTTATTTTTCTTTAAAGGCTTTATACAAGCAAATACTACAATATATGTTATCAAAAACTGACAAGGCTTTGTCGTGAGCATAAACATCAGTAGTTTGTTTACATTAGCTGCTTTGAATATGATCCTAAGACAACAATCTTCTTTTTTGATGTAGTTCTAAATATGTTTTGTTGTATCTGCATTACAATGTCAGTCTTGCATAAAAAAGTTGTCTAAGTAATATTTTCTATAGCATCCAATTAAGTCTTTAACTAATTAATCATAATATGGATAGGAAATGTTTCAACAAACTTCTTTTGTTGTAGGGATTTTATATCAATTACTATGAACAACGATTTGTTGTAGGGATTTTAGATCACTTATGATGAACAACGATATCGAGCTAACCACTCATTAATTATGTGTTCCATCCCCACTTCAACTTCGTTGTAGATCTGCCATCAA
Organism: Ottelia alismoides; assembly: GCA_037367405.1. NCBI lineage: Eukaryota > Viridiplantae > Streptophyta > Magnoliopsida > Alismatales > Hydrocharitaceae > Ottelia > Ottelia alismoides. The sequence continues at coordinate 728,885 of JAZKJV010007409.1, read as the reverse complement.
TTCTCTTTCCTGAGGCCTTGAGACAACTTTACTTCAAAAAGCATTAGCTACCCCAAATGAGGAAATATTGAAAATCTTTAAACGCATTTACAACAATCCATTTTTATATGCCATCAAGCATATCGATGTATATGCCTAGTTCTTGACAGATCTTTAAACTCCTAGAAATAAAAACCAAGGCCTAAAATATCATGAAACACGTTCCAACCCATGAAACTACCAATGAAATCCTTCATCGTCTATTATCGAAGAGAAAAGACCATGGGACGCTAATGATATAATGTAACATTGGAGACACTTGATGAATCTTGATTCATCGCCTTTATTCTATCATTTTGTCTAAAATCGTTGGTAAATAAATGTAAATACTCACTAATTCTAACTAAATATCATTCTAACCACAAATATTATTATTATATATTTAACACTTATTTTATCTAAAATAAAATAATAAATATAAAAAGAAAAAATAAAAGTAAAGAAGGTAGTAAATATGAAAAATATGCAGACTGATCCTAACTCTGACACCAGGTCAATATTTACTTGGTCGATAAAATAAATAAGTAGGGGGGATAAGGATCCTAACCTATAAAAATATCAAGAAAATCAAGACCAAAAATATAATTAAATATAATTTCATAATGTAAATATTTCACCTATTTTATTTATCACCTATATCATCTTAAACCAAAAGACCTCTTTAATAAAAGTTATATTTAAAAATATTTATTATTCTATTAAATTATAAGAAAAATAATTCATCATAAAAATAAAATATAATAATGAACTGAAAAGCCACAAAAGACGACTTTCTAGGTTCACAACTATGTATAGAAAACTCCAAACGGAATAACTCGCTTTTAAACTTCGTTTTATATTTGGTACTATTTATTAAAAATATAAAAATATAATAGAATAAAACCAGTGAGTTTTGGCATTTGGGACCCGTTGTATATATATACTATATGTAAATACTTCCCAGAATTTTATTTAATTGACCGTAAATCCGATTAACTTACTTTCTTTTCTAAAAATATATATTAAAATATAAAAATATAATTTAAGTCAAATGCCAATAAACCTGAAGCCACGAAGTCGCTACCTAAACCTAAATTTTCTGGACCTGATAACTCGAGCATATGAACTCTGAACTGGGCAAACTAAGTTTTAAAATTCTTACTATTTAATTATCTAGAAAATGCCACTAATTTCGCTAAAATTAGAGTTAGTATGAAAAATGTAGGTTTTGGGTATGTATTGGTATATTGTATAAAGTATCGTAATATAGTATTATTTAATATGTGTTATTTATTATATTTATATACTTTTTTAATATTTAATTATTAAATTAAAATAGAAATTATTTTATCTATTTATTTATTTATTTAATGTATTTATTACTATTTTAATTATTACTTATATACTTAATTAGTTAATAAATTATTTATTTAACTAATTTATTAATCATATTTAATTAGTAATTATTTATTTAATTAAGTAATTAATCCTTTAGTAATTAATTTAATATAATTATTTGTTTATTTAATTATATTTAATTTTAGTTTTTATTATTCTCTCTTCTCCTTTCCCTTTCTGTCTCCCCGCACCTTCTTCCCTATCACCTCTCCTAGTGACCGGACTCCTCGTCTATTTAGGCCCGTCGGCTCCCCCCATTTCCTGCCATCCACCATTCTTCAATCTACTTCCTCCCGAATTCCAGAGTGACGCGAGAGCGATGATGCTCTGGTCGTAGAGCGAGGTCGAGGAAGGGGACGCTGACGTGATCCCCACCGTTGTGAGCTTTCTTTCCACCACGCGACAGCTTCCGTGACATCGCACGTAGAGGCAACAACCCAGGAGGTTTCTAACCTCTGATTCCCAGGTGACTCGTCCAGTTAAATTTCTATGTTAGGTTGCTCAATCCCACTTCCTTTTTCTCATCCATTCTCCTCTTATCCCATGTTTTCTCTATTCTCCTCTCAATTTTATCCCTCCTAACCAGTCGCGAAACCCTCTTCTCATCACCGATTCCACCTCCATCTCCTTCCGCACATCCGATTCCACCTTCGATACCCTTTAATTGCTTGAGCTGCTCCCATTTCGCTCTTTCTCCTTCCAATTCCACGTCTGAGACACTACGCCTCAAGTTGTTGATCCACTTTTAAGTTTTTTGGAATCTCGAAGCATCATCGTTGTCAAGAAAATAACAATCTGATAGAAGAACCAACCTGTCGTCATCCTGGAGAGAATCTTACTTTAAGCTTAATCGGAACTAAGGCTAACGTCGATCAATAGTTGAGCATGGTTCATCAGACTCGAGAGACAATCACTTGCACTGCGTTGAGATCTATCCGCACAACCGCGGATTTGAAGAAATCGAGAAAATTACAATATGGATTTCCGTCATATTGAATCGAAGCACTAATGCATTTGAGATCCATATCACCTGGATTACATATGATTTTGGAGAAATGGATGCTTCGTGTTTTGAAATGCCATCAGCTACCATGTTAGAGTATTGCATATCCGGAGTTCGAGTTTAGACCGTCATTAATGTCGCTTGAATATGGCTTTGGGATCAGAATAACTGCGTTATCTAAAGCTCCTTTGTGCCTCCATGTAATTTGAAAATTGGGGAAGAAAAAGGGCCTTAACATCCTTTGTATTTTCATCGAACGACACAGCTCCAGGTGATATAGGAACCATCTGATCGAATTTCATGGGACGGTCCAGAATCCCCTCACCGACTCTGTCGTATTAAGAGATATCTCGAGCGTCGCTCCCTGAACCATGTGAGAAGCGTGTACAAGGGATATCTCTGCGGATTTCACCATTACATCCTTGGATCTTGGAGTATTCATGAGAAGGTCCTATTGAGACTACAATCACGTGGCACGACACGTGCTATCTGGGACAACTGTGTGCACATCATGTAGCTTCTGCAATTTCTATACGTGCCCCTTATCTTGTTTTTTATTACATTTACACCATATACAATACCATTACCATGCATACCATATCCTATACATATCAAATAAATTCAAAATAAAAAAATAAAATAAAAAATGAGTATAAATACTGGATACTATATTATATACAATATTAAAAAAATTTTGAAAATAAGAATATTTTCTATTATTAATAAATTTTAAAAAAAATAAAAAAAAATATACGAACTTTAAAAAATTATAAAAATTTATAAAACACTTTATAAATCTAGAAAAAAAATACCCCTAGTATATTTGTACTACTTTTACATGGAAAACCAAAACAAAATAAAAATCCAATATTATAATAAATAAAAACAAAAAATTCATTAAAAATTGTAAAAATCATGACTAAATAAATAAAAATCATCTAAAATGCACAAAATATCATTTTCAAGATAATTTAACCAATATTCTAATAAAATTAAAATAAAAATATTTTCTTCCAATTTTCAATCTTAAAAATAAAAAATTCCCAGCAAATTTAAATAAAAAAATCTATTTTTCAAAATAAAAATAGTATTAAATCCATAAAAATCCTAAAAACCTTCTAAATAATTTTAAAAACAATAAAACAAAATTACAACATAAAAATAATAAAACAAAAAACAAATAAAAATTACAAAATATTTTCTAAAATGATATAAAAATCATAAAATATTTCAAATTCACAAAAATAATAAAAAATGTAAAAATTAAATAAAAATCCAGAAAATCCTAAAAAATAAATAAAAATTAGAAAATCCATAAAAACCTTAATTCTCTATAGTTTAACCCTTGTTTCCAATAGTTTGCTTCCCTGAGTTTAATACTCCTATACTTTCACTATACATCAAAGTTTAGGAGTATAAATAAAATAAATAAGAATTATTAACTAAAAATTAAACTTTTTCTGCAAAAAATTCACCTAGTCGATTTGACGAAATTGTTCTTCTTTTGGAACAGTAGACCAGGTGGTTTTCAGATGGCGCTATTGCCGGGGAGGCAACGCTAGCGTACCGTAGACTTTAGGTTTAGATGTTCTTTTTGCCATCTTCTTATTTCTTTTTCTAACCTTGCGACTTTTTGTTTCTTTATTGTGCAGTACAGGTTGAACCGCACGAGACAGAACTAGAAAGCCGATTAACTATAAGGTTTTGTAATAAAAATATAAAAAAATTTGTTCGTAGGAAGGGGCCCCTTCACGGCATCCTGACTTGTACATCCTTCCTTTCTTTTCGAGGATTGTTTCACTGAGTGCCATGCACTTGAGGGAGCAGGGCACCCACTACGGTTTTCCCGTTTGTGTTTTTCTTGATGGTTTTCCACCGCTTTATGAGGATAGGTGCTTGTTAGGATTTCTCAATTTTTCCCTTCTTTGTGTAACCGTAGCTAGATGCTTGCTTAGGTCGCATAACATAGTTGCTTGTGATCTAGGACAAAAACAAAATGAAAAGAACATTGTTAGACAATTGTTTGGAAATACTCAAAAAAAGTGATAAACAAAAATAAAACAGGGACTACTAATTTATCTGACCCTAAAACGAAACGTATGTAATCCACTTGATATGGGAGAGCAATCCCCCGCAAATGAATTGCAAGTACTCTCTCCAGATCTATGAGTATGAGAAGACCTATAAGGTAGAGCCAGAGTATGGGCTTCTTTCAAAGTACTACTTATATCATACTTTTAATCACTTACTCTTTAATGGGGACTCTCTAGTAGCTGGAAATGATCTGAGTTTCCTTAGCAGAGTGAGAGGTTTAGAGGAGACCGCAGTAGTACGGTCCGCAAGTAACACAGGTAGTTGGAAATGGTCCGTACTTACTCCCGTACTGGCTAAGAATAGGTGATTTCTTGTAAGAACTCATAATAGTATTTCAGGGAAGTTTAGGGCACCTATCATCTCATGCTAATTTGTGAGAAGACTTGTCTACCAAATAACCCTAAAACTAACAAGATAAATGACCGAATTTCTACGGTCATCAAAAGGTTGTGTTGGTGAATCCGGTGTTTGCTTTGTCTTTGAAGTTGCGAGTGAGTTCCATCTTTCAAAACATTAAATCGATCAGGAATCATCTGTCTATTCACAATGATGTGTAGATGATCTCTTAGGCTGACTCTTACGGCAGCGCTTCCAGACTCATTTACCTGACCATCTCGGTTCAAGATGTCTCTTATCTCGAGCCTGAGTTGAGTCATCTGACCTTCTCCGAGTGTGACTCTGACCTCGGCGAATCATCTTCTTTTGTTTCCATGCCTTCTTCATCTCCTTCTATCCCTTTCTCTTCATCTCCATTAAGCCATCCTTCAGTTACGGTGACAGCTGAGCAGACGTTTGAGACCCTTGAATCAATTCCAAATTAGATAAGAGATTCGGGTCCACAAATTGCTGAGATAGGAGTGTGGATGGAGCAGCATGCATCTTATTTGGGAGTTGAGTCGATCTCTACATCAGAGCTACCAATCTTCCTGATTGATTCAGACTCCATCTCACTACTACCGAAGTTTTATGGAAAACCGTAAGAGGAACCATATGAGCATCTTTGTGAGTTCGAGAAGATTTGCAGCACTCGATTATACTCAGATATTACAACTGAGGATGCCATGAAGATGACCTTTCGCTTGACACTCCAGAACGAAGCCGCAAGATGGCTCTTACCTTTGGGAGAGGATAGAGATAAGTGGGATATTCTTTGAGTAGCCTTTCTTAGGATATTTTACCCCATTAGCCGAGCAAACTTAATGCAGTCGGTTATCAGATATGTTTTGCATAATCCCCACGAGCCATTCCACGATATGGGGCTCTGATTTCAAACTCTCCTGAGGAGATTTTTGGATCACGGAATCTTCAAAGTTGAATTAGCTTAAATATTTTATCAGTGGATGACCACAGATCAACAGGAAATGGTCGATGCCTCATGTGGCGGTTCACACCGCAGTCTTAACAAGGATTTAATGTAGAATCTCTTTAGAGAGATTTCTGATGTCAAGACAACACACGAAGATCACAGACCACTTAAATGTGATCTACCACTCGTTGATTTAAGGATCGCACATCAGGCAGTTGATGTGGATACTAATGTTGTATCAAGGATGGTCGTTGAGACAGATGCGGAAAGTTCTCAGAGATTAACACATATTCTGTTGAGTTTTTGCCACAATATGAGTCGGTTCCGTGCTTTCAACTTCAGGAGTCTTGGATACCTATTCCTCAGGTATTCCAAGATACCGAGCAAGAGTCGATGTTGTTTTAGCCGACTTATCAACCGATTCAGATTCCATATAAGGGCCAATGCCATGAGTAGCCACCTCATGAGCATTTTTCCTCAGACCCGTTTGATCATTTTGAGCATCTATAGCAACCCGAGATGGATGTGGGACATTACTTCGAGAGTCCCAATATAGATGGTCCCATATTCGATCACTTCGTCCATTTGATTCATGAGTAGACCGTGTATTAAAGGGAACAGATGGACACCTTCAGAGATTTTATTGCCAGCATTGTCACAGAGCAAAGATCAGTTTCAGATATTCCCGCTTCACATGAGTCATTGAAGGAGCATACAATCAGCAACGGTGCAAGTGTACATTCAGATTCTGATTCTCTTCATAGTGAAGGTGAAAAATCACAAAAAATGGAAAAAGAGAAAACCTAGAAAAAGGAATAAAGATAAGACTCCTGACTCTTCAGACAGATTCGAGCTTCTGCAAATCATGGAGCTAGTCCCCATTTTAGAAAAAGATTTTCTTCTCCTTCTGATCCTCCAAGTGTATATACTGACACGGAGAATGTACAAATACCCTTCCCAAATGCTCTTAATCTAGGGAAGGGAGAAAATCAGAAAAAATTAAAATAATTAAAGATTTGAAATTCATGATAGAGATGCTGGACTGAATTCAGATCAAGCTCACTCTTTCAGAGGCATTAGTCCACATTCCTCTTATTTAGAAATGCCTAAAGCAACATACTACACGAAAAGGAAGAAGAGGTATAAATACTGCTTTGAGAAACAAGTGTTGATCATGGCTACTTGTTACGACATCCAGCACACATCTTCCAAGAAGAAAAAGAAAGACATGGGAGAACCGTTTGTTAGTTGTTAGATTTCAGATCATGAGTCCGAGCACACATGGTTAGACAACGGATCATAAGTGAATATTTTACCTTCTCGAGACTCTTCATTTAGGGCCTCTTAAGCAAGCCCGAATGATTCTCTAGTTTCCAGACCAATCGGTCAAGAGGCCGAAGGGTATACTCAATGACATTTTCATGATGGTACAAGGCACAAAATTCACTGTGGATTTTGTTGTTCTAGATTTTGATTCCTCGGTACCATTACAGGATGTTGCCATTTCTTGGTGGCCTTTTCTGCATGAAGCAAGGGTCTTATTTATTATGGGACAAACAGTGCGACCTTTCCTCCCAACAGCACAGAGCCGAGCTCTGAGCCAATAAAGACCTTGCCAACATATGTGTTTGTTTCCGGACCATCAAACACAAAGGCATCTGGGATCATAGCTGAAATTAAAAACGAACATATCCCTTCTGATTCTACAAAGACCCGAGATTTTCTCTACACAGAGGAAAACTTGGAGAGCACATCGTTTGGTGATCTGAGTATACATGTATGGAGATGTGTTGACGAGATTCGCAGTATCTACTCCAATTAGATGAAATTGCTGGTGGCACATACTTCTAAGGCCGAACCCATTTCAGTTGTAGATTCCTCATTCGAGGCTTCTAGTTATGAGACTATTGAGCTCTCTTTATACATTGATTCAGATAAGGTCTTAGTTGATGAGGAGATCAATCTGATCACAACAGAATTTGATCTCTTTCTTCAGTCTACTTCAGTGACCATAGAGAGACTTTATGTCTATCTTTTCGGCCATCTGGGCCGCTCCTCACCGATTGACACAGATCGAGAATTCAATGATTCAGATATGGGTATCTATGAGGATGACCCTGATGTCAACCTGACTCTTGTAAATTCTATCGTTCCTAGGTCAAGCAAGAAGGCCACTCTTCGGTGTTCTTGAGCCAGTAAAGTTCGTTGAATTGTTCATTCTTTTTCATCTTGTGCATAAGAGTTTTTAATTTTATTATTTCTTCCTTCTGTTTGTCTTACACCCTTAGGTTTCATTAATAATTTTCCTATACTTAGGATGTGCTTTATCCTAAGTATACGGGGTGATTAGACACCGTTGTTGTTCATTCGTTTTGTTCTACTACCCATGTCGTTGCTTATACCTAGGGTGTGCTTTACCCTAACTATAGGGGGGTAATATCATCCATTTCCTCTTTCGATTATCATCGATTTTTGTATCGTCTGCTCCCTCACTTGTCCCTCACCTTTTGATCTTTATCTCTATACTTAGGGATATTTTACCCTAAGCATAGGGGGGACAAGCCGAGCAGTTGAGTATATACATTCTCTTGACCTCGATCATCTTCGATTTGAGTCTGTTATACCTAGGATTACTTGATCCTAAGTATAGAAGGGATGATTGACTTCTATTCTTTACTCGTTATTCTTTGAGTCATTTTAGTATAGAATTCTTTTCACCGATCTATACTTAGCTCGAGTTATGTCTTCCTTTACCGCTTCTTTGGTCACTATGGGGATATAGTTCACGCTAAGTATAGGGGGTGTCATATATATATATATATATATATATATACTTTAGAAGACATAGCTCGTACTTTATTGTATTTTTAATAATATGGCTCTCTAAAAGTATGGGTGCATATTTTGGGTTTCTAAAAGGAGCAAGAAAACCGTAAATATGTGTTATAAAAAATGGCTTAAAATTTGTATATAAAATATGTTGTAAAATTTTCTGATAAAATCCCTAAAAACTTGTAAATAAAATTCTTCTAAAATCTTGTATAAAATCCATATAATCTTGTATATAAAAATGTGTATAAAATCTTTTGTAAAATGTACAAATTCGTGTAAAATTTGTGTAAATTGAATTAATCCACTAACTCTTTCAAAAACATCCAAAAATTGAAAAGTTTTAAAATTCATTAAAAAACTGCAAAAGTCATTAAAAATCACTTAAAAAGTTTAAAACAAAAAATACACTTTATAAAAAAAAATTGTTGCATTCATTAGCATTTTTTAGAACAAGTTTGATTCTTGAACCGAATGGATCTAAGTCAAACAAATGGAGCTTGGTTTAAGCCTCAATCCACTTAATTCTAAAAAGGACTTTATCAGAAACTGAAATTGAGACTCTTCAAGTCTTTTAGACTTAATTCTTTGGGTTCCATGAGACTATGGTTGGAATTCAGCTTGAAAGTGCCTAAGTAGGACACATGGCGTCATCTGTTTAACTCTTTTCCATTTGAACCAGTTTTGAACTCATGTACTCCGCACTTAGCTTGACTTGCATGGTACAGTGAAGGGCAATCCCTTTCGGTGGTGCGTTTCTATCCTTGTCTAGTGGTGCTGACATCTAAAGACGGGAGATATTGGGGTTGAAATAATGCTTCAGATGATGGAAGGATATGCTGGTACAATTTTCTAAGACCCAAAAAAATGGACGGAATGAAAAGATGCTATATCCGTCGTGGCATAAAAGATCTATGCAATGCAACAATCATTTCTACCAAAAAGAAGACAAATACATCAAATACCAAATGTAACCATAATGGTCCGAGCTTCATAAAATCATGCATGTCTTAGTGGAGACTTGGCTAAATTGGCCATGCTTCAAGGGAGATGTGATTACACTGATCACACTCCAATTCTCTTCTCATTCTTTCTTCTTCTTCCTCTATTTGATTGTGGACACGGCACTACCTTAGAAGGAAATACCCCCTCCTCAAGGATCGAGTAGTTGGATGACGGCACAATGGGAGTGTATTACTGGGATGGATGATTTTTTCGCTTCTCTAGAACGGGAAGAGCTAAAACCTTTCACACACAGTACAGATTGCTTTCAAAGCTGAAATGTTTGCGTTATGAATAGGTGGACCTGAGCTAGCTGTTGAGGTGAACCTGGATAAGGATTTGTGGAACTTGAGGGCTGTCAAGGCTTAAATCCTAATTCTAATAGAGTACTGACAAACTATCAAAGATCTAATCCAAGTTCTAGATTTTGGGTGAAGTGAGATTTGGTTTAAAGAAACATCATGTTCTAAGTTCTTTTCTTTTTCCTTTTTCTTTTTCTTTTTGCTTGCACTTATTTATAGAATAAGTGTTTGCTAAGGGACTAGCAAAGGTAAAGTATAGGGGAACGATGAATCCATGATTCATCACCTTGATTCTTTCATATTGGCTAAAATCCTTGGTAAAATACATGTAAATAATCACTAATTCCAACTAATTATCATACTAACCACAAATATTAATATTATATATTTAACACTTATTTTATCTAAAATAAAATAATATAGATAAAAATAAAAGAAGGTTGTAAATATGAAATATATATATATATAAACTAATCCAAACCCCAAGACTAGGTCAATATTAGCGTGGTCGACAAAATAAATAAGTAGTTGGAGATAAGGATCCTAACCTATAAAAATATCAAGAAAACCAAGACCAAAAATATAATTAAATACATTTTCAAAATGTAAAAATTTCACCTATTTTATTTATCACTTATATCATCTCAAACCAAAATACTTCTTTTATAAAAGTTGTTCATAAAAATATATATTATTTTATAAAAATATTAGAAAAATAATTCATCCAAAAAAATATTATAATGAATCAAAAAAGCTGCAAAAGTTGACTTCCGAATTTCATAACTATTTATAGAAAACTCAAAATGGACCAAACTCACTTTTATACTTCGTTTTATACTTAGTACTATTTATTAAAAATATCAAAAAATTAGAATAAAATATGTGAATTTTGGCGCTTGGGACCCGTTGTATATATTTACTATATGTAGAAACTTCCCAGAATTTTAATTAGTTGATCCTAAATCTGATTAACCTAATTTTTTACTAAAAATATTCTAAAAATGTATATAAATTAATAAAAATATAATTTAACTCAAAATGTTAAAGAACCTGAAGCAACGAAGCCGCTACTTAAATTTCCAGACCTCATAACTCATTTGTATGAACTCTGAATTGGGCAAACTCTGTTTTAAAATTCATACTATTTAATTATCTACAAAATGAAATTGATTTCACTAAAATCGGAGTTAGTAAACTTCAGTATTGGTATATTGTACAATGTACTGTAATATAGTATTATTTAATATATCTTCTTTATTATATTTATATACTTCATTAATATTTAATTATTAAATGAAATTAATTTAAAATTTTATTTATTTATTTATTTATTTCATATATTTATTACTATTTGAATTATTACTTAATTATAAATTTAATTAGTTAATAAAATATTTATTTAATTAATGTGTTAATCATATTTAATTATTAATTAATTATTTAATGATGTAATTAATCTCTTAATAATTAATTTAATATAATTATAAATTATTTAATTATTTCTATTTAAATTTTTTTATTCTCTCTTCTACTTTTCCTTTCTTCCTCCCCGTACCTTCTTCAGCGTTACTACCCCCGGTGACCGGACTCCTCCTCTATTTAAGCCCATCAGCTCGCCTCATTTCCAACCATCCGCTATTCTTCAATCTACTTCCTCCCGAGTTCTTGAGTGATGCGAGAGCGACGATGCTCTTGCCATAGAGAGAGGTCGAGGAAGGGGACATCGGCGTGATCCCTGCCATCGTGAGCTTCCGCTCCGCTGCACGACAGCTTCTGTGATGCCGCACGTAGAGGCAACAACCCAGGAGGTTTCTAACCTCCGATTCCCAAGAGACTCGTCCAGTTTAGTTTCCAGGTTAGGTTGCTCAATCCATTTTCCTTTTTCTCATCCGTTGTCCACTTATCCCTCTTTGTTTTCTCAATTCTCCTCTCAATCTAATCCCTCCTAATCAATCACAAAATCATCTTCTCATCACCGATTCCACCTCCATCTCCTTCCACACATCCGATTCCACCTTCAATACCCTCTGATTGCTTGAGCTCCTCCCATTTCGCTCTTTCTCCATCTAATTCATGGTCCGAGACACTACAACTCGAGCAGTTTATCCACATGTATGTTTTCCAGAATCTCAAAGCAGCATCGTTGTCAAGCGAATAACAATCTGATAGAAGAACCAACCTATCGTCAACCTGGAGAGCATTTTACTTTCAGCTTAATTGGAATTGAGGCTGACATCGATCAGCTGTTGAGCACGGATCATCAGACTCGAAACACAATCACTTGCAATGCGTTAAGATCTATCTATACTGTTGGACATGCGAGACCATGGAGAGCCATTACGCAATAAATGATATTTCAAATATCATTCATTGATCTAAAATGAAAAATAACTAATTTTCATAATAGGACCCTTAGTATAATTAGCGTTATGTACCATGGCCGTCTTAATGATCATACAACTGTTGATTCAATTATTGAATCACAGAGGCCGGAGCTTCGATGAATATTTAAAGAGTTAGATTGAGGACTAATCAAGTACCATCAAATGATTGTTAAGAGAGGATCTCCAGCCAGAGTAAGAGATGGCAATCCTTTTCTCACTTGGTTGATATCTGACCGACCTCTTGATGCAGGTCCTCTGCATGGGAACAGAGTTTCGGAGGTGTCAAATTAGTTTGGTCAAAGAGTTGACTTAATGAGATCGAGATAACCAAAGTCCTATGTCATATGCTGTCACAATATAGGCACGTATCCTCTGACCGGAGATAGATGTGTTACTATATGTCTGAGTATGTACATTTGGCAGACCAATAGGTTGATGACCTAATCAAGGTCTATACACCGGCGAGCTGGTGTGCATATAAGGGCATATGAGTAATACAATCTCTCAAAGGGATCATACAGGTTCAATTACTGAACTGAAAGACATGAGCTCACTCATGAGATATTAGGGAGAATCAAATTCCGTGCACGGTCGTCTCGCTTTGGAAGCTTGGTTGAATTTGTAGGTTTGATATTTCCTTTTAGAAAGTATATGATCAACACATGGGTATTATATATACTTTTGGAATGTATATTATCGATACCAACTCCCAATGATCGAATGAGAAACTTGATGATAAAACTCTAAAGTAGACAGTGTAAAATTGATCTTATACTTCGGGTCAGATTTGGATCTTCCGGTATACAGGATGTACATGTATTAGGAATACCAGAGGGTGATGTGATCATAAACGGTTGTATAACCATGACGCTTCCATTCCTAGGGAGTGATGAAACAGGTATGGATTTTAGTGACTCCTCTCAGTAGAGAAGTAATCTGATCTTAGTCCAAATATTGTATATTGATCTGAATATGATTCAGATGCAATGAGAATATTAGATTTGCGGTCTTGATTTAATCAAGCATTTATGGGAGGCCCGAGATTTGGATTTGAGATGTGATCTCAATATCCAAGTCACTATACGTGGAACAATACAATCGCCATGTCCTTATCTCCAAGTATCCGCAGAGAAAGCGCATTATCTTTGAAAGAGTTCGGGATAATTTCATTGTTGATATATGTATCCGAGCATTAAGAAAATGGATAATTAAATGTGATTTATTTATCATGAATAATATGAATCTGAATCATGTTATAAAGAGAGTTATCTTAGATAATTAAATGTGATTTGATTATCAAAGATGTAAGTAATGAGAATGTGATTCTTATTATTTGGGCACTTCACAACAGAGATCCAAGATGATTAAATGTGATTTAATTATCATGGATATGAATAATGTGGATAACACTATACATATTAATCGTATATATTATAAATGTCATTTATAATATATAAGAGAGAGCTATTTGTAATTTACCTTTGTTAATTAAATGTTGATGTGAATTGGATTCACATTGGGCAATTAATTGAAAATGTAATTTACATTTTATTTTGGGGTGTGAATGTGATTCACAATTTTTCAATGGCAAGATTGCAATATTCTCAAAATAATTATGAATTATTTTGTAGAATAATTTATAACAATTGTTGTTGTAAATATTGGAGATACATGGGACATTGTAATCTAGAAAGATTACATGGGATGTCTTCTTCCTAATAGGACAGGGGACGGCCACCAATTCCTTTTAGGAAAGGGTGGCCGTCCACTCCATGTATATGGAAGGAGGCACTCTCTATCTCCCATTATCTCCATATTTGTTTGATTTAATTTGAGATTGATTTATATTGATTTATCAATATAGATTTAATCGAAATTATTGGTGGTTTTTATTAACACAAATCTTAGCCATTAAAAGAAACACAAATCAATGAGAGTCATTAAAATTTGTGTTGCCTGTGGAATGAGATCTCATTCCGTGGATCTAAAAATATTATAAATAGAAGGGCACCCCTTACTCTTCATATGCTAAGGAGAACATAAGTCTCTCTCTCTCTCTGTCTCTACACGCCCTCTCTCTCTCATATGGTCGTCCACCATGGATGCCCTAGAGAGAGCCTCCATCGCTGCAGCGTCGTCATTATGTTGCCCGATAATTTGCTCGTGGATCTCCGTCTCCTTCGGTGTGCCTCGCTCATGAAGAAGACGTCGGATCTCGTGTGTCGGGATCAGGAGATCCGCTGCTTGGATTATCAACATGGATTGCGAGGAGCACGTGTTTCATAAACATGCCCGCAAGCGTCTCCTCTGTCGGATCGGACTAGAGACAGGAGGTCTCTTCATTTAGAGACTCGATCGTAACCACGCTTCAAGAGGTAACCCTAATACTTGTTTGTGATTTAGATGAAACGATCCGAGAAGTGTTCTTGGATCATGTGGTTTTATCGCATGAAAAAAAATTAATTTCTGCCGCCTCGAGCAACTAGTGCGACTAGTCACTCCTGATCGCATACGATGCAATCCTCACGCTTCTGTGATGCACTTAAGATCTTATCATATCCTTCAAGTGGTATCAGAGCCTTAGGTCGGAGGTTTTGTATATGATCCATAAACCTAAGCCGACTTCGGTTTGTTAAGGTTTGCGAAAGTTTTTGTTGCATTTTATTTTCGCATCTATATTTAGTGATTATTTTCGACCCTGTTTAAATTATTTAAACACAAAAATAATAATTAGATGGTATTCCCCATTAATAACGAAATCGTAGTATCTGAGTTTGCATGATTTCGAATCCGTTTGCTCTAGTTATGGTCATTTTAATAAACATGTAACCACAGTTTCGGGGACTGTGAATCTTAACGTAATTAAAGAGTTAATTGCAGATTTGAAACACCTTAAAATGTTTCCAAATAACATAGGTTCTGTTGTAAATCGAATTAGTAAACTATAAAAATTTACTTTCCTTAATTTGGATTTAAATTTATCTAGATATGCTAATTTTAGTAAGTGATGGTCACTGTTGGAAATTACTTTCCTAATCAAGAACCTTGTGATTGTCATTTAATTAATTAGTGATATTAAATGGTTTAATTTCCTGAAATAATTGTGGATAAATATTTCTTAAATTTTGATGATAATTATTTCCTTAAATGACATTGCCTTAACCAATATTTGATTAGATGTGATCTAGATCACAAATTGGTTACTTGATCTACATGATCTACATTCCAACAAACATAGTTGCTTCAATAGGATTGGGGATTTGTTTAGTAAATCTCCATATAATATTAATCAAAATCGCTTTGATTATTATTATATGGTATAACTTCAGTTGAAGAACCAATTATATTCTCAAGTACACAATGATTAATTTGGCATTATCTTTTCCTGAGGTGGATATGGTGTCTAGTCGAGGAGCGTTGGGGCAGCAGGTTGCATCGTGTGCGGTCTGTCCCACTCACGTTGGTACTGGCCATGACAGCGGTTAGGGACTTGATAATGCAGGAGAGATCACGGTATATTTATCCAATTATTAAAATTCAGAATAATACGTATTTGAGATAATACCATAATTCAAGTAACAATAAAGATTGTTTGTTGGATATTAATTAGATCATTAATTTAATATGATTAGATTAATTGGAATCCAATTAAAATTAACACACTCTATTATGAATAGATATGTTATTTCCCTTGGAAGAATTACTCATAATGAATATGATTCATGATGATTAATTTGAATTTGAATATGATATAGAGGATCACATAAATGGAATCCATGGTCTCCCGTCAAGGTGAAGGGTTCCGTCTCCAGGGATGGTATGTAGGAGATGCCTATCCGAAGTGACAGCTTTTTTATGCAAGCGCATCTGGATCGGGCTCTTTGCTTCTCGAAAGAGTAAGGCCGTATGCGTAGTGACCCCAATATCGGGTCCTCATATTATTGGGGCGATATTGGATTGCGCATAGTGAGTACTAATCATGTTGACGGTTGGTTCAATTAACGACGGGTCAACATCATCTTAGGGGTGGTGGGCCCAGGTTTAACGACCGAATTGGGAAAGCAAGTTGGACTTACAAGACGGAATATGTTCCTGCTTCTTTTTATCAGAGTTACAGGTTCTCATATTATTGGGATGTAACAAAGATAAAGAAAGAGATCAAAGATCTTACTTGAGATATAATGGTAAGTATATATCCTACAATGAAAGTGATTAAGGGAATGAACTTTCATTGTTGACATGGCAAGACAACTTTGATATAAAAACTCCTAAATCAAAGTAGAATATGTGTATATATATGCACTTATGCAAATTTCTTATTTCAGATAATCCTTCATTAAACCCATTCAATGTTATACTCAATAATAACCAGTAAAATATCATGGATTGGATCCATGATGAAGATATTGTACTTGCAGTTGAACACATAATGTATGTCGTTGTAATGTGCAAGTTTCCTCATAATAATGAGGAATGATAATTATAATAATAGGACTTCAACCCTAGAGTTCGTATGTCTCTATAGTCCTGATCTCTCCTCGAATGTACTTTGGAAGTGACATGTCAATGATGATCGTAATTGTCAAATAATCTTTATAAAATTCTAAGAAGATGTTCTGGCATACATATGTGCTCTCAACATTTAACCATGAATGGCATAGTTCTCTGTATCATGCAGAATGGTGGCTCTATAAGAGATGATGTATTCAAATTATTTGAGTACCTACTTTAACCAATGTTTTAAGAGTTTAGATGGATGTATATATGATGAGTTTCATCATTCTATTGTCTATACTCTGGTCATTCAAGATGCTTTGTATTTTTCATATTGTATGAATTGAATGAAGCATGTATAAATGTTGAAATACTCTTATATTGATTTTTTTATTTCAACATAAAATATCCTTTGTCTTGATCAATGGTTGCTTATAGATAAAGGGAGCGCAGTGGAAGCATGGGTTGGACTCAAGTAAGAAGGAAAGTTAAAGAGTTGACTGTACTTTCGTGAATTCCATGTGACATCCAAAGAGTTGGATGAATGCTAATACTGCAATAACTTGATGTGTTGATAGTATGACTATCAAATCTATCTAGAATCCTTAGAGAAGGAATCAGATAGTACATCAAGATAATCTACATATAATGATTGAAATTTACTTGCTTATTTGATAAGATAAAGTCTAATAATTGTATCTCAATCTTCTAATGACACTTGCAATTGGTTGCATATGTATTAGAATAATAAAAATTTCATCTTAAGGTTTAATGGTCATCCATGTTGGAATTGATGCAATTGTTGCAACAATTTCCACCAGATCAATAGACTTCTTATTTTCAGCCGGAGCCCTTAGTCTAAGAGAATGTCTTTGTGACCTAGATATTAGAATACACTCATAGTTTATTTCTAAATGTTGGAAATAAAAATGAATAAACCTATCATAGGGAGTTTATGATGGATTTATTTCAGATACTAATCTAACATCTAGTGGACTCCACTAAATTAGAAAAATAATTAATGGGTCATTAAGATTTCTAATCCTAAAAATTAAACCTTTAATGATGAATAAGAGGATGAATATCATTTTATAATGATATGGCATCAAACCTTGGACAGAAGTTTGTTGATGTGATCAATAGACTAGTAATAAATGAAACTTTAGATTGTCTAAAGGTTCAAATCTTACATACTTGTCAGTATTGTATTCAAAAGTAAAAATGTCCAATACACCCTTACTTGGAATGGTGTAAGATGTCAAGGTATTCAAGATCTCATACATATTGATGTATGTGAATCATCTATATCAGAATAAACATTATGGATATGTGATATATATTGATGATTATTTGTGATATGAGATTTCTTCTCTTCACTTAGAAACCTTTGAAATGTTCAAAGATTTCACAATTTTGATTTAGAACCAAAGTTGAAGAAAGATTAAATGAATTGATCTAATCTAGGTAGTCAGTTTCTATTAGATGAATTCATGGAATACCTTATAGAGATATGAATATCATTTCTATCTCACTCCTCCTAATAAACCTAAACTCAATAGGAGTTGTAGGAAGATACAATTAGATCATGTGTGACATGATGAATATTGGCATAATTATCTATTAGTTTCCAAGGTATATATGTAGTAGAGAATACAATATATATCCTTAATAAGGTTCCAAGCAAATAAGCTAGAATTTAGCACCTGAGAGTGCTACTTCATTAGGAAAATAAAGGATGGTATTGGATACCTACTTTATGACCTTGAGATTCTTAAAAGATCTCATCTCTGAGAATGTGATTCTTAGATGATGAGACTCTTAAGAATCCAGATGAAAATGAAGTGAAGGAACTCATTTAAACCTGAGGAGATAATGAGGCTCCTGAAATCGGAAACTAAATAGACCATTAAAGATGTAACATTAATACCTCTTCAAACAAGTTTGAGGATGGATTCCATGTGTCAGTTAAATCTGACATGATCTAACTTGATATGATGAAGCTTCTAAAGATCATGAAATGGAAAGATGGATGTTAGCAATAAAGTCTAAAGTAGACTTCATATACAAGTGTTGTATATGGACCCTCGAGGATCCACCTCTATGGGTGAGACCCATTAAGGTGTAAATGGATCTTCAAGAGAAACATGGAACCTGATGAGAAGGTAGAGACCTTCAAAGTACGGTTCGTAGCCATGAGCTACCCACCGAAAAGAAGACATCGCTTGCTATGAGACTTGCTCTTCAGTGATCATCCTTGAACTCATCAGAATATTGCTAATTATAGCTACAAAACATGACTTTGAGATCTTTAAGATGAAAGTCATTATTGCATTTCTCCATGAATACCTCTCTGAAGACATTCACATCAAGCAGCCCTAAGGCCTCGTGATTGAGAAAAGAAAGATGTGCAAGCTAAAGAAACTACATCTATGGACTCAAATAAGCTTCTTGTAGTTGGAACATTATATTTGATGAAATCATAAATGTTATGGTTTCAGATAGAATCTTGATGTACCATGTGAAGCTTAGTGGAAGTGTCATTGTGTTCATCGTGCTAAATGTAGATAATATCCTAATCATTTTAATGATATAAGGATAATAATAAGTATTTTATAACTGGTTGTTCCATATCTTAAGATATGATCTCAATGACACCTCTTAGATCGTAGTTCTGAAGTTGTTCAGAAGCAAAGAAAGAGGGTATTGGGACCGTCGCATTAGTTGTACACCTTGGACATATTTCCATTTTCTGGAAAATTCCAAGAAAGGCTTCTTTCCCTCTAGATATGGTACTGACCTATCTAAAGGGATAGCACCTCAAAGAGTTGAGGATGTGAATGCTAAAACTGCTTGCCCTTGTGCATCAGTTCCGAGAAGACAAGTGTATGCTAGATGTATAGAAAAGCCAGATGTATGACATGCAGTGGGAGTAGTAAATTGTTACTAGTCCTACTATGGAGATAAAACACTTCATTGCAGTAATAACAATATATTCAAAGATGACAAGACTTTAAAGATAGTGATCTCTAAGTCTTATCTTCATGAAATTAAGACTTTATAGATTGAGATCTAAAAGGTCTTAATTATGAATACCTTAGGAGATAGAGATATCTAGGAATAAGGGAATTTTGGTAAGGATAATAGAAATTACATACCGGTTATAATAATTATTGAAGTGTAGTGTCAAGGACACTATGACTGACATGATTAAGTATTGGTTGCATGAGATGCAACATTCACATTGGATGCGAACACTGTCACTAGGAGATATGCAAGTGTCGTAAAAGGACTTGGCATAGTCTCTTGGGAACAGAGTGACCGATCAGCTTTCCTAGCTATTTTCTAAATAGCCTATGATTGTCACATGAGGGTGGGTTTAAATGATTAGCCCATTAATGGCTCTTTGGGCTAGTAGGAGATTGTTGGACATGCGAGCCCACGGCGAGCCATTACGCAATGAATGTTATTGTGAATATCAGTCCCTGATCTGAAATGAAGAATAACTAATTTGCATAATAGGTCCCTTAGTACAATTAGGGTTATGTACCATGGCCATCTTAATGATCATACAGTTGTTGATTCAATTATTGAATCATAGAGGTTGGTTCTTGGATGAATATCTAAAGAGTTAGATTGAGGACTCATCAAGTACCATCAAATGATTGTTAAGAGAGGATCTCCAGCCTGAGTAGGAGATGGAAATCCTTTTCTCACTTGGTTGATATCTGACCGACCTCTTGATGCAGGCCCTCTGCATGGGAATAGAGATTCGGAGGTGTCAGATTAGTTAGGTCAAAGAGTTAACTTAACGAGATCGAGATAACCAAAGTCCTAAGTCATATGCTGTCACGATATAGGCAAGCATCCTCGACCGGAGACAGATGTGTTACTATATGTCTGAGTATGTACATTTGGCAGACCAATAGGTTGATGACCTAATCAAGGTCTATACACAGGCGCACTGGTGTGCATATAAGGCCATGTGAGTAATACTATGCATATAAGGGCATATGAGTAATACTATCTCTTAAAGGGATCATACAGGTTCAGTTACTGAATCAGAAGACATGAGCTCACTCATGAGATATTGGGGAGAACCAAATTCCGTGCACGGTCGTCTCGCTTTGGAAGCTTGACTGAATTTGTAGGTTTGATATATGATTTTGGAAAGTATATGATCAACACCTGGGCATGATATATACTTTTGGAAAGTATATGATCGATACCAACTCCCAATGATCGAATGAGAAACTTGATGATAAAACTCTAAAGTAGACAGTGTAAAATTGATCTTATACTTCGGGTTAGATCTGGGTCTTCCAGTATACAAGATGTACAGGTATTAGGAATACCTGAGGGTGATGTGATCATAAACGGTTGCATAACCATGACGCTTCCAATCCTAGGGAGTGATGAAACTGGTCTGGATTTTAGTGACTCCTCTCAGTAGAGAAGTAATCTGATCTTAGTCCAAATATTGGACATTGATCTGAATGTGATTCAAATGTAATGAGAAGATTAGATTTGCGGTCTTGATTTAATCAAGCATCTATGGGAGGCCCCAGATCTGGATTAGAGATGTGATCCCAATATCCAAGTCACTATATGTGGAACAATACAATCGCCATGTCCTTATCTCCAAGTATCCGTGGAGAAAGCGCATTATCCTTTAAAGAGTTCGGGATAATTTCATTATTGATATATGTATCCGAGCATTGAAAAAATGGATAATTAAATGTGATTTAATTATCATGAATAATATGAATTTGATTCATATTATAAAGAGAGTTATCTTAGATAATTAAATGTGATTTGATTATCAAAGATGTAAGTAATGTGAATGTGATTCATATTATTTGGGCACATGAGAATAGTGATCCAAGATGATTAAATGTGATTTAATTATCAGGGATATGAATAATGTGGATAACACTATCCATATTAATCATATATATTATAAATGTGATTTATAATGTATACGAGAGAGCTATTTGTAATTTACATTTGTTAATCAAATGTTGATGTGAATTGGATTCACATTGGACAATTAATTGAAAATGTAATTTATATTTTATTTTGGGGTGTGAATGTGATTCACAATTTTTCAATGGCAAGATTGCAATATTCTCAAAATAATCATGAATTATTTTGCAGAATAATTTACAACAATTGTTGTTGTAAATATTGGAGATACATGGGACATTGTAATCTAGAAAGATTACATGGGATGTCTCCTTCCTAATAGGAGAGAGGACGGCCACCAATTCCTATTAGGAAAAGGTGGCCGTCCACTCCATGTGTATGGAAGGAGGTACTCTCTCTCTCTGCCATTATCTCCATATTTGTTTAATTTAAAATGGGATTGATTTATATTGATTTATCAATATAAATTTAATCTAAATTGTTGTTGGTTTTTACCAACACAAATCTTAGCTATTAAAAGAAACACAAATCAATGAGAGCCATTAGATTTCTATTTCCCATGGATTGAGATGCATGGATCCCAAAATATTATAAATAGAAGGGCACCCCTTGCTCTTCATATGCTAAGGAGAACATAAGTCTCTCTCTCTCTCTCACTCTCTCTCTCTCTCTCTCCCTCTCTCTCTCTCTCTACACGCCCAC
Source organism: Ottelia alismoides (assembly GCA_037367405.1). Taxonomy (NCBI): domain Eukaryota; kingdom Viridiplantae; phylum Streptophyta; class Magnoliopsida; order Alismatales; family Hydrocharitaceae; genus Ottelia; species Ottelia alismoides. The sequence continues at coordinate 706,430 of JAZKJV010007409.1, read as the reverse complement.
TCTCTCTCTCTCTCTCTCATATGACCGTCCACCATAGATGCCCTAGAGAGAGCCTCCATCGCTGCAGCGTCGTCGTTATGCTGCCCGATCGTTTGCTCGTGGATCTCCGTCTCCTTCGGTGCGCCTTGATCATGAAGAAGACATCGGATCTCGTGTGTCGAGATCAGTAGATCCGCTGCTTGGATTATCAACATGGATTGCGAGGAGCACGTGTTTCATCAACACGCTCGCAAGCGTCTCCTCCATCGGATCAAACTTGAGAAAGGAGGTCTCTTTGTTTAGAGACTCGATCGCAACCATGTTCAAGAAGTAACCTTAATACTTGTTTGTGGTTTAGATGAATTGATCCGAGAAGTGTTCTCGAATCATGTGGTTTCATCGCATGAAAAAAATTTAATTGCCGCTGCCTCGAGCAACTAGTGCGACTAGTTGCTCCCGATCGCATACGATGTGATCCTCATGCTTCCGTGATGTGCTTAAGGATCTTACCTATCCTTCATGCACATCCACATATTTAAAGAAATTAAAAAAAACTAATCTGGATTTCTGTCATATTGAATCGAAGCAGTGATGTATTTGAGATCTGTATCACCTAGATTTCATATGATTTTGGAGAATTCGAAGCTTAACGTTTTGAAATGCCATCGGCTACCATGTCAGAGTATCGCATATCCGGATTTCGAGTTTAGATCGTCATCAACGTCGCTTGAATAGAGCATCGGGATCAGAACAACCACATCATCTAAAGCTCCTATGTGCCTCCGTGTAATTCAAAAATTAGGGAAGAACAAGGGATTTAACAACTTTGGATTTTCATCGAATAGCACAACTCCATGTGATATAGGAACCATCCAATCGAATTTCATTGTACGATCCAGAATCTCCTCACCGACTCCGCCGCTTAAGAGATATCTCGAGTGTCGCACCCTGAACTATGTGAGAAGCACGTGCAAGGGATATCTCTATGAATTTTGATATTACATCCTCGAAGCATGGAATATTTATGAGCATGTCCTATTGAGATTGCTATCACGTGCCACATCACCTGCTATCTGGGACAATTGTGCGCACATCTTGTAGCTTCTGCATTTTCTATTCGCGCCCCTTATCTTCCTTTTTATTACATTTACACCCTATACAATGCCAATACCATGCATACTATATCCTATTCATATTATAATAAATTTAAATTAAAAAGTAATACAAAAATATGTATAAATACCGTATACTATGTAATATAACATATTAAATAAATTTAGAAAATAAAAATACTTTCTATTATTAATATTTTACAAAAATACAAAAAATATAAGAAACTCTAGAAAATATAAAAATATATAAAAACACTTTAAAAATCTAGCAAAAATTATCCTTAGTATATTTTTACTACTTTTACGTAGAAAACCAAAAATAAAATAAAGCACAATCATTAAAACCAATAAAAAACATAAAATTCATTAGAACTTATAAAAATCATAACTAAATAAATAGAATTGCCTAAAAACTCACAGCATATCATTTTAAAGATAAATTCACCTATATTCTAATAAAAATAAAATAAAAATATTTTCCTCAATTTTCAATCTTAAAAATAAAAAATTCCCTGCATTTTTCAATAAAAAATCTAATTTTCAACTTTAAAAATAATATAAATTCACAAAAATCCTAAAAACCTTGAAACAATCTTAAAAACAGTAAAACAAAATTACAACATAAAAATAATAAAATAAAAATCAAATAAAAATTGCAAAACATTTTATAAAATAATAAAATAATCACAAAATATTCAAATTCATAAAAAAATATAAAATTTATAAAAATAATAAAAATCTAAAAAATCCTTAAAAATCAATAAAAATTAGAAAATCGATAAAACCTTAATTCTCTATAATTTTACCCTAGTTTCCAACAGTTTATCTCTTTGTATTCGACACTCCTATGTTTTCACTATACATCAAAGTTTAGGAGTATAAATAAAAAAATTAACTAAAAATAATCTTTTTCTACAACAATTTCACCTGATCGATCCGGCGACATTGTTCTTCTTTTAGAACAGTAGACTAGGTGGTTTTTCAACACTACCTTGAAAGAGCCCTCTTAGGCTTTGGGGCATTAATCAATTTAAATCCCACATCCCTCGTTGATTGATTCCATTTGGGACAACTCAAATCTATACATGTGATGCTTTAGTTGGAAAATAAATAAAGAAAAATGCCTAGAGGGATTCTTGAGGATGTACCACGACTTCCACCTTTCCATTAACCTTTTTTAAAACATGGCATGGAAGTTCCTTAGAAGTTGGATAGCTATGCCATTATTTCAAGTTGATCATTCCTAGCAACGACAATGGTAAATATGGATTGCGAACAGTTTTGTTGGAATTTTAGTTTGTTATAGAAATGTTGAAGAATGAGATAGATGATATGAGTTCGTTAGAGAAGAACAAGGAAGAAGAAGATTGTTGATTCATTTAGGAGTGCATTCAAAAAATATTTTAGAAAGAAGGACCAACCTTGTTGTCTCTTAGGACCTGACCATTTGCACTACATAGTTTTCATTAAACAACTCTCAAAGTTCTAACATGGAGAACATCATCTTATGGAACAATATTTTGTCCAACTGGGAAAAAAACTATAATATATGGAAACCCCAAAGCAACAATGTAACTCAACGCTAGCTCATTCCTTTGTTAAAATCATTACCTAAGAACGTAAAATATGCATTCTTGAATAACTAGCACATGTTACTTGTAACTTTCAAATATTGACTAACAAGTGAGTATGAAGAGATATAGATGGACGGTTTGAGGGAAAACTATTTATATGTTAACTATTGTACACATCATATGTTAGTTCTTTGTTTCTCTGTTTGCAGAACTTATGATTATTTGTCCTTTTTACTTTGGTTTTAACGGTAACACACATTACACTAGCATATCTTTAACTTGCAGGTATACAACTTGATTACAAGCTTAAAAAGATATCAAAAGATCAATAGCTCATTTTAAGAAGTTTTGTTGTTTGTTTTATCTTGATATAATTTTAATTACATGAAATTTAAAGTATTGGTTGTATCTTTTTGTAAGCTCAGTTGATCAACTCATAGAACTTGCCAAATCATGAACTAATCAGACTTACTTTAACTTTTACCTGATCAATAAACATCAACATTGAGATCGACAAACCTCGATGGTCGGTATCTAATCGATCATTATTTGAATGCTCTTATTGCAGGGCTGGTCGACAAATAAATTGTACTTGATTGATCATCTCCCGATCGGCCCTTTGAGAGCCATGATTGATCATATTTTGATTTCATTTTAATGGCTCTAAATTAGCTACTACTGATTGATGGGCCCCAGAACCGACCGGTCTTGTGTTCCACACAAGGCGGGAGCACAGTCGTAGTGTCGACCAACCAAATCCTGGAGTCAATCAACAATTAACCCACAAAGCAAGAATGTATCAATTAAGTCCCAAAAAATAAATGTGAATTAATTTTTATTACTCTACAACAAAATGTATAGTGACAAGCATGTAGAGGTCGAACCACAGAGAGCAATACAAAATGCGTAGCCTAGATGTATCACCAAGTCATCCATGTGTGAAGCTTGTTTTTATGTGGGTTTTTAATTTTATATTTTTGTATTTTATTTTTTTGTTTTTATGATTTTTATTTTGTTTTCATATTTTTATATATTTTTTTTTACATTTTCTTTTTATATATATTATCTATATAGGGACATAGATATACATAGAATATATAATATAGGTATAGGGATATATATATATATAGAGATAGGTGTGAGGAGAAAAAGATATATAGAGTACATATATCAGTATATATGTATTTATGCAAAATATAGTATCTACAAGATCTTTTTTTTTTTTTTAATTTCAAATAGGTCCTTAATATAGGACTATATTAATGGCCGAATACAATTAGGGCTTTTAAAAATATCAAATGAATCCAAAAATTGCCCAAATTAATTTTACTAAGTAAATAATATATATACATAATTATTAAACAGAGAAATATTTTTTTTGGTATTTTTCTGGGGTTTTTACATTTTTTTGATGGACTTTGGAGCTTTTTAATTTTTATGTTTTTCTTTTTCTTATTTTTAGGTTTTTTCATTTTCTGGACTCAATATATAGATATTTATACCATATATATTTTTTTGGAATTTTTCAAAAACATTTTATAATTTTTTTTTGTATTTTATAAATTAGACAGTGAAGAAAATGCATGTTTTTGATTTTTAATAAATACCAAAATGCAACAAAATTCAAATCTAAAAATATAGCAAGCAAGGGTACCCTAACAGGAGCATATGCCTATTTTTTCAGAATTTTTCAAAGGAATATAGAGCACAAAATAAATAGACAAAGCATCCCAAAATATATGGCCTGGCAGGGGCATTTTTGCAATTATAACATTTGTTCGGGGTGTCCATGCAAATATCACAGTACAAATAAACATTTATTTTTATTTTACAGGCCATTTTACAATTATCAAAACCCGGCAGGGGTTATGTGCAAAAACTCCTGTGCCTCACGTGGGACTACACGTGAGGCGCAGAGGGACCCATCTGCAAATAAAATTAAACTAAGGGATCAAACTGCAAATTATACAAGTTATTTACAACGTGACATTTTATTTTTGGAATCAAATATTAATTACAAAAAGACGGGGGGTGTATGTGAAGTTTACCCCCTCAGGCGCTTCATCCAACGGCTGATCTTCGCTCACTTGCCACGCGGCGCCTCCACATGAGCCGATACCGCTTCGCCGATGGAGGGCTGAGATTAGATCACTTGAGGTGATCTGACGGTTGCTGCGGGGCTCCATCCAACGGCTCCCTTCTAATCTGGGACCTTCATCTTCATCCAACGGCGGAGAGGGCGCATGGAAGAACAGGGAAGAACGCTCGCCTGAGCGAGCTTCTCCCGGCTGGATCTCGCACCTCCGCCGTCCATCACTGCTCCACGGTGTCCCAAAAGCTTCCTGGAAGGTTCCTCTGTCGTCCGGAGGTGTTGGATCGACCAGAGGTACACTGGAGCACCCTCGCGAGGTCGGAGAAGAAGTGGGGCTCCAGGTACCTCCGGCGTGACTTGATTTCGCCTCAGGGTGCTTATTTGCGCACCAGACCTGCACAGGAAGATAGCATGGCTCGAGGGGATGCTCCTCAACCAATAAGGTTGAAGCTGTGCAGCAAAATGAGGTGGAACGGAGGAGCTCCGACGAAGGGCGGAGGAGGAGCTCCGATTCGCCAAGACCTGGGGTCCTGGGTTGAACAAGTGTGTGCATTTGATGGAGAACTCGAAGGGGATGGAGATGAGGCGATTTAGGCGGTCGGAGACAGATAGGATCACAGTGGGGAAGTCGCCGGAGCTCAGCTCCGGCGAACTTCGAATTTCTGATTTTGGCCTAAACTAATCATCTAAATGCTAACCTAAGGACTGGAATTAAAAGCTAATACTAAAACCTAACTACTAAGCAAGAAAGAACAGCTCTTATACCTGGGGGCCTCCAGGGAGCAGGGCGGACGCCGGAGCTCCGCCGCGACAAAATTTGCTTCCTCCTCCGGCCGATTCAAGCTGCTGGGAAACTCCTCCTGTCACAAGGGTTCGTCCAGGCACCGAATCAAGGCTTTTAGGGGAAACGAAGTTGGCCAAATTCGAGGAGGAAGGCGGAGCTTTTTATTTATAGACATTGACGAGTGGCCTTATTGACCGGCGATTATTGATTAAACCAGTGAGTATCAGATTGATCTATGATCTTGGCGGGCATCATGGATGATCAGAGGACAAATCTTGTGAAGGAAGCGAGTGCGATGGTTCACTGAGCCAGGCGGAAAAAATGGCGGAAATCGGGGAAAAGACAGGTTGCGTGAAGTCAGACGCCTGGAGGTCCAGTTGACCGGGGTCAACGCGCGGAGGGACTGGGTTGGTCCACCTCAGCCCGCTACAAGACAGAATAGGGAATATTTCGCGAAATTGAATTATTTGGCATAGTAAATGATTTTATTATTTTTTTCCTATAAAATAAAAAATGTGTATTATTTCATGTAGTATTTATTTATGATTTTTATTTATTTTTTTTGGATTATTTTATTATGGTTTTATTAAAATAATGTGTATATGTATGTATTTACATGTGTTTTTGTGTATTTTATTTTTAATTTGTTTATTTTATTTTATTATTTTATTTTCTTATTTTATGAATTTATAACTTATTTTTATGAGTATAAGGGTATTTTTGTTTGATTTTTATGTATTCATTTACATTTTCAAATAAATATGTATATGTATAAGTAAGTATACTTATAGGTATTTTACCTATAGATTATATACATCTTATTTATTTAGTGAATTTTCTTTATTTTTCTTTTAGATTTGTATTTTTAATATGTTTTATGTAATATTTACAACATTATAAAAAATGTGGATGAATAAATAATAAAGGAATAAAATCCCCTTTTACATATAAGTGGTATAGGTATTTTGTCTATGTGGTACATAGACTTATTTTATTTTACAAATTATTTTTGGTTTTCTTTTAATATCAATATGTATAAGTATTATATACATTATTTACAAGATTCTAAAAATATGAATTTGTAAGAATAATAACTATTGAATAAAATGAATATTTTAATCGGGTATTATATACAATGAGGGTCAAAAACCTAACTTCCACAGATGGACTCTAAAAATTATGAAACTATTTTTATAAAATAGTTCATGAAATGCTATGTACAATTAAAGGTGAGTTTGGGTGATTTGGAGTTTTTATTTGCAAGATATGGGTCTGTGAAGTTGAGATTCCTGCTTTTTATTCTGGGTATAAAATGTACACTGAGTATTATTTTTGTACAAACTCAATTTTGTATTTTTATTTACATTATTATCTACAACTTTCATGTACAAAGTTTCTTTATTTGATGAATAAATATTTATGTACAAAATAGGTGTCAAAATGCATAAATGAATAAATAAATGAGGTATTTATTGTATATCGGCCCTTATCTCCCCCTACTTTATTCCTTGTCGACCAATTCCATGCTGGCCTTGGTCTCGGGGTTATGGTCTTAAAATATTTGCAATATTTTATTCCTTTTTCTTTTCTTCCCTTTATTCTACAATTTTGGCATTAAAAACCTTATTTTATATACAATTAATACAGATGAGTAATGAACGTTATTATGTACAAATTGATGCCATTTACATGCATTTGCTGGGGTTTTTGAGGCCAAAATGATAGAATAAAGGTGATGAAATGGAGATTCATCACCCCCCTATACTTGCCTTTGCTAGTCCCTAGCAAACACTTATGCAATAAGCGCAAAAAGAATAAAGAAAAGAAAAGGAAAATGCAAGAAAAATAGAGTGAATTGGGGTGCTTTCAGTGCAATGCATGTCCTTACAAAATCTGAATTTGGAGCTCCTGTCAGACCTTGGGTGTGAAGGTGTGTGGAACCTAGTCGGGAACTAGCTCTAAAGTACAACAGCCTTCGGTAATCACAGAACTCGGTTCAACCCTCCTCAATAGCCGGGTCAGAACTAGTCTACATCATACACAAACCCTTATGACTATGGAGCTGACTTGTACAGTGTAAGTGATATGTAGCTCCCCACCTCAGAAGTGACAAAGAAACAACCTCCCCCAACCTGGTAACTCTAATGCCTCGGTCTAGCAACTCTTTCCTCGAGAAGCGGGGTATTCCCTTCTAAGTTCAAGTGCAACCGGCTCAAGAAGAGGGGGAAGAAGTATAGACTTTTGGGAGCTCAACCAGTGTAGCTAAGTCTCCCGCTGCAAGCTTCATGAGATGTAACATGGATACCATAAGCTTTTGCTTTATTGAACTATATACACTCCGGTGGGGTTATTAAATTTTCAATCCGACCCACCACTTTTTTGGAGTTCTCTCTCTTTTTTTTTTTTTTTTTCAATTGCATCTGTACAACATATCTACATGGTGCAGCATATGTACAAGAAATTTTCCTCTTGAGCCAGTAGACTATCCCTCTTTTGAAGCTTTATTGCAACCCACGGCTTCTGTCTTTAGCCTTCATCACCACTAGACCAAGTTGAGGTGCACTTCCTTCACTATAAGAAGAAGAGAGGTTCCGCCTAGAAGTACTACCCTCATATGCTACCCCAAGCCAAAGGAAACTGCCTCCTCACCACCTCATCCATGGAGAGCTATGTGAAAGGTGCAGGTGTCCAAGTTAGGTCACGGCCGACAAGAGTCATGCGTGTGTTTCGAAAAGTTCTAGTTAGTCCACTGAGGTGCCTTGAACCCAGCCCTGCTTTCTCAAAGAATTAAGTCTGACTGGACCTGAAGTACCTTAAACTTAGTTCCCATAAGGTTCCAGTGCAATTAGGTGCGGTAAGGTCTAACCGAGCTCCAATTTGAGATTTTCTTAGACTGATTCAATCATCAAGCTTCACTCAAAAAGAATATGAATGGTATGCTTATGCTATGTGCAATGAATGATGCAATTTTTCACAAAAATTTGGAAGGATCAAAGAATGTTTTTACGAAAAGAATCTCTGCACAGGAAGTACGAACTGAAAATGTTTAAAGAGTCTGTACATTTATTTACACAGGTGTGCTGCTTTGTTTTCAAAATTTAGAAAAATTTTTAGCGACTTTACAGATATGAATGAAAGAGTTTATTTGGGTATGTATAGGAAGAATTGTATGTATCTTGTTTCTGATTTACTATTATCTGCAATGGTGTTCTTATTAGCTTTTTGAAAATAATTTTGCAAACTATAGTACACGATAATTTTTGCAATCCTTTACACACATTTGAAAACTATTTTTGCAAAGATTTTTCACACTATATGTAGATATATACAATTTTCACAATAATTTTGACAAGCATTTTTCAAAACATTTGCACATAGGTTTTTGAAATCCTTTCTTTCACACAAAGAAAAATTTTGCAATCAACACAGTTTCACGCATTTGAAATCATTTCACATCAAATTTTCCAAAACTGGTCACACTATTTTTCAAATCATACTGTATAGGTATCTGATTTATTAATCAGTAGGTACAAAAGAAGAAAAATTGTCTTTGACGTATAGTATGGTTCTGTTCTTATAAACTTTATTTGGCTTATTCCTTATTTACAAATGAAAGATTTTTGTGTGGATTCCTCAGACTTACTTCGAGAATCATTTTCACAAGGGTTTTTGAAAACTCTAGTCCAAAATAATTTTGCAATATGTACACGCATTTGAAAACCCTTTTACAAATGTTTTACACCACACCGATAGATTTTTCAAAACAGTTTTTTGACAATCAACTTTTCACAATCGTTTGCACACTATTTTTCACATATTTTGCTTTCACTCAAAGGAAATAGGTTTTACACACAAACTAATCTTTTCAATCGTTGAATACTTGTTCACGCTATTTTCAAACAAATTTCACAAGATTTTTCAAAGGAGAAAGTTTCGTAGAACACTTTTCTGACTTACTAGTCAGTATAATTACAATGAGTCTGAGGAACTCACAATCATCTTTCATTATTATAAAGCTACTTTTTACATTTTATTTTGTTGTTGTAGTGATATTTTATTTTTCAGTATGAGTTATGGCTTTTAGTATATACATAGTATATACGACCCCCCTATACTTAGCTTGAGCTATGTCCTCATAGATCGGAAGGAAAAGCAAAGACATAACTCGTACTGCGTATAGGCAGATCTAAAGAATAAATACGAATGAAATGAATGAATTAGAAGTTGACCGTCCCCTATACTTAGGATCAAAGAATCCTTGGTATAGCAGACTGTTTACAAAGTGGGGAGGGTCAAGGGTGAGAATACACTGATCATACTCAGATTGTCTCCCCCTATACTTAGGGTAAGATACTCCTAAGTATAGACAAGAAGAGGAGACGATGGAGAGGATCGAGCAGAAATCAAGAACCCTAGGTGCTCACCCCCCTATACTTAGGACCAAGTACGTCCGAAGTATAGAAAACTGTCTACAAAGGCGGCACCTTTTAGATAGAAGAAGAAAAGAGATAAGGAAAAGAAGAAAAGAAGAAAAGAAGAAAATCAGAGCAATAATGGTTGGAGTACATCGTCTGAATCTTTTGGTGCTGCAGGAGGTGTAGAGATATCCTCGGGGTGCACTAACGGAATAGAGTCAACGACGGCCAAGAATGAATCTGGTTCCAAGTAAGGCTTTAGTAGTTGGCCGTTGACGACGAAGGGCTGTGCGTCAGGGGACAATTCTGATATAGCAATGCTTCCATTGTCACGCACTTCACATACTCGAAATGGCCCTGTCCACTTACTTTTTAATTTACCTGGGAATATCCGCAACTTTGCATCAAACAACCACACTTTCTGCCCAACATCAAAGGTCTTTCGTCTGATGTGCCGGTCATGCCAGCGTTTCACCTTCTCTTTGTACATCAAGGTGTTATCGTATGCGCAGTCTCGGAATTCCAAGAGCCTGTTCAGATCGTCCTTTCTCTTCTGACCACCTTTTCGTGAGTCCAAGTTACAATTACTAATTGCCCAAAGGGATTTGTGAATTAATTCCACGGGCAGATGACATGGTTTTCCATATACAAGACAGTAGGGCGACATGCCCAAGGGAGACTTGTAGGCCGTACGGTAAGCCCAAAGAGCTGAGTCCAAGAGTTGAGACCAGTCTTTTCTGTTTGGCCTAACAAGTTTCTGCAATATGGTCTTGATCTCTCTATTGGATAACTCTGCCATGCCATTGGTCTGCGGATGATAAGGAGATGCGACGCGGTGATTGATGCCGTACTCCGTCGTTAACTTCTTGACCTCTTTGTTGATGAAATGACTACCCCCGTCGGATATGAGAATCTTCGGTATCCCAAACCGCGAAATGATGTTCTTCTTCAGAAACTGGCAAACTGTTTTGCTGTCGGCGGCTCGAGCGGGGATAGCTTCAACCCAATGACTCACGTAATCTACGGCAAGAAGGATGTGCTCAAAACCTTGACTGTTAGGGAAAGGTCCCATGAAGTCAATGCCCCATGCATCGAAAACATCTTCTATCTGAATGATTTTCAGAGGCATTGAGTCTTTGGCAGTGAGTGTTCCTTTCAGTTGCTGACAATCAAGACATCTTTTAACAAATTCTGCTGCATCCTTAAATAAAGTGGGCCACCAGAGGCCACACTGCAATACTTTCGCTGCCGTACGATCTCCAGAATGGTGCCCACCAGATTCGAGCGAATGACAATGCTCGAGGACACTAGATTGCTCCGTCTGAGGAATGCACCTGCGCCAAATACAATCTGCTCCTTCCCTGAATAGAAGGGGATCTTCCCACTGGTAAAAGCGGATGGTCGACATGAATTTGTTCTTCTGATTCTTCGTCCAATCCGACGGTATTACCCCAGAGGCGAGGTAATTTACGATGTCAGCATACCAAGGGAGAGCATCCACGGCTAAGATAGCTTCGTCAGGGAAGGTCTCTGTGATAGGTGCGTTGCTCAAAGGAGAGTCATGCTGCTCTATTCTAGAGAGGTGATCTGCTACCACGTTCTGAACTCCAGGTTTGTCCTTAATTTCCATATCGAATTCCTGGAGGAGAAGGATCCAACGAATCAGTCTGGGCTTGGCATCCTTCTTCTGCTGTAGGTACCGAATAGCAGAGTGGTCGGTGAAAATCGTGACCTTTGACCCCAACAAATAGGATCTGAACTTCTCTAAGGCGAAAACCACAGCCAGCAGTTCTTTCTCTGTTACTGTATAATTTCTTTGAGCTTCATCTAATGTTCTGCTGGCATAGTGAATGGCATAGGGCGCCTTATCTCTCCTCTGCCCTAGAACAGCTCCGACGGCAAAATCGGACGCATCGGTCATTATTTCAAATGGAAGAGTCCAGTCTGGAGGTTGTAAGATTGGAGCCTGAGTGATAAGCTCCTTCAATTGATTGAAGGCAAGGAGGACTGGCTGATCAACAATAAATTCTTTCTCCTTGCACAAAAGTTCTGTCAGAGGTCGGGCAATGTGGCTGAAGTCCTTGATAAATCGTCTGTAAAATCCCACATGCCCCAGGAATGACCTCACATTCTTCACTGACTGAGGTGGCTACAGGTTTGAAATGACATCCACCTTGGCTGGGTCGACTTCCATGCCACGTTTGGAAACGACATGGCCCAACACAATACCCTCTGTGACCATAAAGTGGCTCTTTTCCCATGAGAGCACTAAGTTGACTTCCCGGCATTTCTGAAGCACTCTGTCTAGGTGCTCGAGGCAAGAATCGAAACTATCACCATAGACGGAGAAATCATCCATGAACACCTCGAGAAAACTGCCTACCATTTCGGCGAAGACTGCTAGCATGCATCTTTGGAAGGTTGCGGGTGCATTGCATAATCCAAAGGGCATCCTCTTGAAGGCGTAGGTGCCGAACGGGCAAGTGAAGGTAGTCTTCTCTTGATCCTCAGGGGCGATCGCCACTTGGTTGTACCCGGAGTACCCGTCCAGGAAGCAGAAGAACTCCTTGCCTGCTAATCTCTCCAAGACTTGATCAATAAATGGCAAGGGGAAGTGGTCCTTCTTGGTTGCTGCATTTAGGCGGCGGTAGTCAACACACACCCGCCAGGATGTCGGTACCCGAGTTGAAATCTCCTCTCCTTTTTCATTTGTGATCACAGTAAGCCCGGATTTCTTGGGAACTACATGCAGGGGGCTTACCCACCTTGAATCGGAGATGGGATAAATGAAGCCTGCATCACACCACTTTGTGATTTCCTTCATGACCACGTCCCGAAGGTTAGGGTTTAGCCTTCTCTGGAATTCGCGGGACGGCTTGGCATCGTCTTCTAAATAGATATGGTGTGAGCACAGAGCTGGATTTATCCCTCGGAGGTCTGATACGTTCCAACCAAGTGCCTTGCGGTTCTTTTCTAGAATCTCGAGGAGTCGAGATTCTTGATCCAGATTCAGCCCGCTGCTGATGATGATTGGATACATGTGTTCTTCACCCGTAAGGAAAGCATACTTCAGGCCTGCAGGAAGTGGCTTGAGTTCTGGTTTCAGTCTGTCCCCTTTACCGGTCACTTCTGATACCATGCTGGTGGTGGGATGTACTTTGAGACGAGTACCACCCTCAACATTCTGTTGAGATCCAAGTGATGTACCGAACGGTTCTGCGGTGAGCTGATTATGTTCGGTCTGGAGTGAATGCTCAAGAAGATGCGCCTGTATCTGAGAATCTGTCTCCCACAAATCATCGGAGCATATGCTGACCGTGCTTTCCAAGTCCTCCTCAAGAGTGAGGATTTCTCGGGTCCATGGATCGTCCAATGATAACTCTGAATCTCTGATCTCTGCAATAAACTCACAGTCTGCATCTGATGCTGCTTGACTCTCATCAATTGTGGCGTTCTGCTCCTTGTTCATGTTGATGGTGATTCGTTGGGTCTTCGAGCTGAAGGTGATCTTTCCAGACCCGTAGTCAACCACGGCGCCTGAAGTACGGAGAAATGGTCTGCCGAGGATGATAGGAGTCTGGAGCAGTGGTGCAGGAGAGTCCATATCAAGGACTACAAAGTCAGCTGGGAATTTCATATCCTGCACGGTAACTATCACATCTTCCAACAAACCGCGGGGCCGCTTAACGGATCGGTCAGCGAACTGAAGGATCATTCGTGTCTGCTTGAGCGGTCCCAGCCCGAATTCTTGCATTATAGACGAGGGCAGAAGGTTGATGGAAGAACCACTGTCAAGAAGAGTACGCTCGAAGAACTGATCGAAGATCACACAACTGATCAGAGGTGCACCTGAGTCTTGCTTTTTCTGGGGGAGGTTGGTGATAGCTGCAACTGTGGCCATGGACAGAACGTGTTTTTCTACCTCTCGGCGTCTGTTGTCTTGCGCTGGGCGACGCCTGTTAGTACATGCCTCTTTCAATCCTTTCTTCACAGCTGGCATGTATTCCACGGCCTTTAACAAGGGAATCTTAACAGTCAATTTATCCAAAATATCTACAACACCTGGGTCAGACAATGCAGTTTTTCTTTTTGTCATTTTTTTGGATTTTTGTATTGCATGAGGAAAAGGAATATTCACATTACTGGCAGGGAAATTAGAGTTCTTATTTACATCAAGATTATCGCCCACAGAATGTTGTACATCCGGACTACAAAAAGGCGTACAAGCTGGATTTAACTCTGTTGGTGCTGCTGGGCGAGCAAAAAGGGTAACATTGGCTCCATCGGCTGGCACAGGATCGGCTGCTGCTGGCGGCTCCTCCAAGGCTGGCGCGGCTTCACTTCTGCTACAGGCTTCTTTTTGGTGTTTTTGTTTTTGCGGATTTTTTTGTATTTTTGGCTGGAATTGCTTCTGGCAATGCACGACGGCTGGACTGGCTTCTCCTTCCTCTTCCTCCTCACCCGCCCCTGGAGCTGGCACGGCTGATGCGGAAGATGACGATCCACCTGTTTCTTTATTCACCCCATATCTGGTAGCAGGCGGAGGCAAGGCCCTACCGCTCCTGAGAGTAACAGCATTAGAAAAAGCAGTAATATCATTATCACACGCGGACTGGACATCACATTCTACCTGCTCCTTCTTCTTGAAATTGTTGGGGTTGGCTTCGACCTGCGCCGGAATGGTAGTGCGAGTGGCGGTCAGGTCATCAAGCCGCTTGGTCATCTCCGCTAGCCCTTGGACAAGCTGAGCTAGACATACCATGGTGGGATTAGCTGGGGGCACATCAGAAGATGCAGCGTGCATACCACGCTGCTGTTGGTTAGATGGGTGGGGAGGCTGCTGATGGTGTTGCTGTGGTGGAGCAGGAAGTTGAAGTTGTTGGTAGGACGGAGAGGGATACTGCTGGTATGATTGAGGCTGAGCAGCCGCGTATTGGTGATACGGCTGTGGATGGCGATACTGTGGCTGCTGCTGATACGGAAAGTTCTGCCTCCATTGGTGCGCGAACTGAGGAGGCTGCTGGTGTTGCTGAGAGGGGTGCCCAAAACGACCACCCTGAGGTTGGTGGTACTGCCGGTTGGCAAATGGCTGACCCTGGAGTTGTCCCTGAGGACGGGTCGGCTGTGTATCATTAGTCCAAACCCCATTAACTTCCTGGACCAGGGGTGGTGGCGGGAACACTGAATCGGTGTCTGAGATAAACTCTGGTTGGTACACAACCATCTGCTGTTGCGGCTGGCTCTGATCAGGTGCCTGCACGTAGTACACGTGCTGAACTGTCGGTGGTTGCTGGCTTGGCTGAGGCTGGTGTAGCGGTGGTTGCTCGTCTTTTCTCTCAGCTGGAGCTTCGAGCGGTGCTGCCGACTGAACAGAATTGATGGTACCTACCAGCAGTTCTAGATGCTTGGTGATGTGATCCAGTTTGTCCAAACTCTGGGTCCTCTTTTCTATTAAGGCGAGTTTTTCGAGATCTTTTGATCGCTTCTCGATAATGTCAACTTTAGAGAGATGTCCCCCGATGATGCTGAGGTTGGAGCTTTCATCTCTCTCTGATTCCTTAGATGCTGCCATGTGCACTTGCTTTTGAAGGATCTGGGGTTGCTTCTGATAAGCCTTGGATGAAGAGAGGGCGGCCTCTCCTTCGGCCATTTCTTCAAAGATCTGCCATACGACATCTTCATCCTTATTGAAGTGTGAGCCCCCACATGCTGCGTCTACGAGCCTTTGACTTTCAATGTTCAGTCCCCCAAAGAAATGCTGAACCAAGCTGGTCTTCGGAATATCATGATGGGGACACTTCTCCTGCAGATCAGTGAATCTCTCCCATGCTTCATGTATCGACTCATGGGGTCCTTGGGAGAAATTACTGATACGGGCCCGCATCTGGTTGAGTCGACCCAGAGGGTAATACTTGTGCAAGAAGGCGGACTTTAGCTCCTCCCAGGTCGTCACAACCTTTCCCATATGATTGACCCAATAGAGGGCCTTGTCCTGAAGGCTGAAGGGGAAAGCCGTCATCTTTACAATGTCCAGGGGGACATTCGGATAGTGGGTGGTACGGCAAATGCGGGAGAATTGCTGCAGGTGAATGTATGGCTCTTCATTGGTGTTGCCATGGAATGCAGGGAGAAGGGCTATGAATTGGGGTTTCAGCTCGAAGTGAGCGTGTACCGGTGGGATGAGAATCCACTCGGTCATCTGGCTGTCTCCCGGATTGTATGTTTGTTTGAGGGTAGGTTTCGGTGGTGGTAATTCAAGATCATCATTGTGGTCATCACCACCTCCTCCACCTTCACCTCCTCCTCCCCTGCCTCCTCTGCCTCTGCCTCTGCCTCCATCATCATCGTTCATCATATCATTCAACATATCCTGAAAAGCTGTCTGAGTGAGGGCCTGTTCGGTCAGCTGCTGTTGGATGGCCTGGATAGATGCCAGTAATTGTGCATTGACCTGATTCTGATCTGGCGCCTGTCCCTCTGGTATGGGTGGCTGCTGACCCTTGCCCTTTCCTCCTGGCGCCATGTCAGGGTCTGAATCGGACGAAATGAACTCCGGAGTAGTCTCCAGGGCTCGCACTGGCTTCTATCTGCATAATGAGACGGTCCGAATCAGATCACTTGCCATAAATACTCAGCTGTCGTGATGAGGCTGGAGTTCAAGTCAACCCCAGCGTGTTGTGAATGGAAAAATGATGTAGACTGTAATCGACTCCCATTCACAACGGCGGTAGTGGGACAAAAGTGATCCCAGTTTATTGGGTGGCCAAGAGAAAGGTAGAAAACGAGGAGTCTGGAGTCCGATCCGCAAAGTCCGGATCAGTTCTCGGGAATCGCCTCGAAATTATTGGCGAAGGTGAGTCCATGGAATCGATGTAGGTGTCGGCATGGTCCCGACGAAACCATCCATGGATCAACTTCGCGGAGCACAAAAGAATATCGGATTTTGGAAGAACGATACGATGGTCAACGAGGAACAAAAAGGAGTGTAAAACAGTAGAAAGGCTCGGTTGAGCGGGGTGGTCAAAGGAAGACATAACAGAATTGGCGCAAAGGCGCGGGACTTTGATCTTTGAACCTTAATCTAGATCCATACAAACACAAGACAAAATCGGGTTCACCAACTCACGCCATGTGAAGCCGTGAGAGCTCGGCTATTTATTATCTTTTCATTTTTAGAGTTGTGATTTTTCAGGCATTTCTTATAACAAGTCCTTAGTACGCTACCCTAAAGGAGAGAGAGTACTGCCGGAAGAGTATCCCGTACTTGTCCTCCTCCTGTGTAACCTGTAGTCTGTACTTTTTGGAGTCCTTGTAACCCTTCCTGGATCCCTACTCAGCCAAAGAAAAGAGAGAGGAAGCCGATAGGCGAAACCAATACTTCAGTTCTCGCTCGCAACGGAATCACCCGTGAGCGTACAAGAACCTACTCGGACGCAGGACGATGAGACAGACACCCCCGTGAAGGCGTGGCCTATGCTCAATACTTCGGACAGGGTCGATGCTCTCACAACAGAGAGTCACCATTGGTGACCAAGTCCTACTCGCCTACGTACGATAGAAGCGCCATTACTTCGGAAATCCAGGCGATACACAAGGCAGTTGCAGACTGGGTTTTGGGCTCTAATCCTTAGGGGTCGCACTCGCTCAAGGGAGTAGGGTTTTGGTCCCCCTCCAAAGTACCTGAAAACAATGAGGGCTTTATGAACCCGGTACAAGGATAGTCCATTACAGATTTTAATTAAGGTCAAAGTTTATTTAGCAGTCCCCTTGTTTTAATTTTTTGGTTTTCACTTTTTTTGGATCTGTTTTCATACCAGCGCCTAACGTTTTTGTAGATTTTCATTTGAGTCCTAGGTGCTCAAAATCAGAGGGAGATAGCGGAAAAGCCGTGCAAGTGGTTCCATGATGGAAATCTCACCATTGAACCGAATGATGCATGCTGAGTTAGAAGACTTACAGTGCATCCCAGCTCTCTCCATGTGGTATGCAAAACAGAATTTTTAAACCTATCTACATGGCGGTGTGCATTCGTCAAAATCGCCCTAAACGTTAGCTGCTATTAACGTGAAGAACCACAAGCTGGTCATTTATCTTTAACCCTAGGGTCCGGTCTTGGCTCACCCCTCCTCTTCTCGACACACTCGAGTTCAGGAGTAGCGCTTGATGGGGCTCGCTCACGGCACGTGGGTTAAGAGATAAATGACTTAGCTGTTTAAGTTTGACTAGATCCATACGAAGTAGACTATAGGAACATGCATTCTTATTAATGTTTGGACCTAGCTACCGAGTCAAGCAACCTATATCTAGGGGCTCCAAGCACACAAAACAAAGTAAAATAAAGGCGAAAAGCACAAAACAGCGGCAAACAAAGAAAAGAAGGCGGTAGAAATCGCGGAAAACAGCGATGAGGCCCCCAGGTGAACAGACACCCAGGCACTGGACCTCATTGTGAAGAGTAGAGTCCTGTTAATTATTACATGCCAAAATAGTCTCTCTCTCACCATGAATTACAAAAATAATTTCCTAAGTGTCTAGCCTATCTAATGCCCCTCTCTTTGCTTCCTTGGTGCACTCTCCAGATGGTCAGGAGAAGAGAAGACCATCCTCCTCCAAGCTCGGCTGCCTTGGCCTCCTAGGAAGCCATCCTTGCGTGGGGGTCCCTTGCATCAAAGTCACAAAAAGATTGCATTAGCATACTTAGTTAATTAAATAGAGCAGAGAAAAATAATCACCATAAATAAAGAAATAAAGCATGGTGATTAGGGACAATAAAACAATAGCTGCTCACACAAAGAATGAATCATGTATCTACATTTTTATACAAGAATGACAAAAATCAATTGGGCTATGCTCATTGCTCCCCGGCAACGGCGCCATTTGATGGGCCCCAGAACCGACCGGTCTTGTGTTCCACACAAGGCGGGAGCACAGTCGTAGTGTCGACCAACCAAATCCTGGAGTCAATCAACAATTAACCCACAAAGCAAGAATGTATCAATTAAGTCCCAAAAAATAAATGTGAATTAATTTTTATTACTCTACAACAAAATGTATAGTGACAAGCATGTAGAGGTCGAACCACAGAGAGCAATACAAAATGCGTAGCCTAGATGTATCACCAAGTCATCCATGTGTGAAGCTAGTTTTTATGTGGGTTTTTAATTTTATATTTTTGTATTTTATTTTTTTGTTTTTATGATTTTTATTTTGTTTTCATATTTTTATATATTTTTTTTTTACATTTTCTTTTTATATATATTATCTATATAGGGACATAGATATACATAGAATATATAATATAGGTATAGGGATATATATATATAGAGAGATAGGTGTGAGGAGAAAAAGATATATAGAGTACATATATCAGTATATATGTATTTATGCAAAATATAGTATCTACAAGATCTTTTTTTTTTTTTTAATTTCAAAAAGGTCCTTAATATAGGACTATATTAATGGCCGAATACAATTAGGGCTTTTAAAAATATCAAATGAATCCAAAAATTGCCCAAATTAATTTTACTAAGTAAATAATATATATACATAATTATTAAACAGAGAAATATTTTTTTTGGTATTTTTCTGGGGTTTTTACATTTTTTTGATGGACTTTGGAGCTTTTTAATTTTTATGTTTTTCTTTTTCTTATTTTTAGGTTTTTTCATTTTCTGGACTCAATATATAGATATTTATACCATATATATTTTTTTGGAATTTTTCAAAAACATTTTATAATTTTTTTTTGTATTTTATAAATTAGACAGTGAAGAAAATGCATGTTTTTGATTTTTAATAAATACCAAAATGCAACAAAATTCAAATCTAAAAATATAGCAAGCAAGGGTACCCTAACAGGAGCATATGCCTATTTTTTCAGAATTTTTCAAAGGAATATAGAGCACAAAATAAATAGACAAAGCATCCCAAAATATATGGCCTGGCAGGGGCATTTTTGCAATTATAACATTTGTTCGGGGTGTCCATGCAAATATCACAGTACAAATAAACATTTATTTTTATTTTACAGGCCATTTTACAATTATCAAAACCCGGCAGGGGTTATGTGCAAAAACTCCTGTGCCTCACGTGGGACTACACGTGAGGCGCAGAGGGACCCATCTGCAAATAAAATTAAACTAAGGGATCAAACTGCAAATTATACAAGTTATTTACAACGTGACATTTTATTTTTGGAATCAAATATTAATTACAAAAAGACGGGGGGGTGTATGTGAAGTTTACCCCCTCAGGCGCTTCATCCAACGGCTGATCTTCGCTCACTTTCCACGCGGCGCCTCCACGTGAGCCGATACCGCTTCGCCGATGGAGGGCTGAGATTAGATCACTTGAGGTGATCTGACGGTTGCTGCGGGGCTCCATCCAACGGCTCCCTTCTAATCTGGGACCTTCATCTTCATCCAACGGCGGAGAGGGCGCATGGAAGAACAGGGAAGAACGCTCGCCTGAGCGAGCTTCTCCCGGCTGGATCTCGCACCTCCGCCGTCCATCACTGCTCCACGGTGTCCCAAAAGCTTCCTGGAAGGTTCCTCTGTCGTCCGGAGGTGTTGGATCGACCAGAGGTACACTGGAGCACCCTCGCGAGGTCGGAGAAGAAGTGGGGCTCCAGGTACCTCCGGCGTGACTTGATTTCGCCTCAGGGTGCTTATTTGCGCACCAGACCTGCACAGGAAGATAGCATGGCTCGAGGGGATGCTCCTCGACCAATAAGGTTGAAGCTGTGCAGCAAAATGAGGTGGAACGGAGGAGCTCCGACGAAGGGCGGAGGAGGAGCTCTGATTCGCCAAGACCTGGGGTCCTGGGTTGAACAAGTGTGTGCATTTGATGGAGAACTCGAAGGGGATGGAGATGAGGCAATTTAGGCGGTCGGAGACAGATAGGATCACAGTGGGGAAGTCGCCGGAGCTCAGCTCCGGCGAACTTCGAATTTCTGATTTTGGCCTAAACTAATCATCTAAATGCTAACCTAAGGACTGGAATTAAAAGCTAATACTAACACCTAACTACTAAGCAAGAAAGAACAGCTCTTATACCTGGGGGCCTCCAGGGAGCAGGGCGGATGCCGGAGCTCCGCCGCGACAAAATTTGCTTCCTCCTCCGGCCGATTCAAGCTGCTGGGAAACTCCTCCTGTCACAAGGGTTCGTCCAGGCACCGAATCAAGGCTTTTAGGGGAAACGAAGTTGGCCAAATTCGAGGAGGAAGGCGGAGCTTTTTATTTATAGACATTGACGAGTGGCCTTATTGACCGGCGATTATTGATTAAACCAGTGAGTATCAGATTGATCTATGATCTTGGCGGGCATCATGGATGATCAGAGGACAAATCTTGTGAAGGAAGCGAGTGCGATGGTTCACTGAGCCAGGCGGAAAAAATGGCGGAAATCGGGGAAAAGACAGGTTGCGTGAAGTCAGACGCCTGGAGGTCCAGTTGACCGGGGTCAACGCGCGGAGGGACTGGGTTGGTCCACCTCAGCCCGCTACAAGACAGAATAGGGAATATTTCGCGAAATTGAATTATTTGGCATAGTAAATGATTTTATTATTTTTTTCCTATAAAATAAAAAATGTGTATTATTTCATGTAGTATTTATTTATGATTTTTATTTATTTTTTTTGGATTATTTTATTATGGTTTTATTAAAATAATGTGTATATGTATGTATTTACATGTGTTTTTGTGTATTTTATTTTTAATTTGTTTATTTTATTTTATTATTTTATTTTCTTATTTTATGAATTTATAACTTATTTTTATGAGTATAAGGGTATTTTTGTTTGATTTTTATGTATTCATTTACATTTTCAAATAAATATGTATATGTATAAGTAAGTATACTTATAGGTATTTTACCTATAGATTATATACATCTTATTTATTTAGTGAATTTTCTTTATTTTTCTTTTAGATTTGTATTTTTAATATGTTTTATGTAATATTTACAACATTATAAAAAATGTGGATGAATAAATAATAAAGGAATAAAATCCCCTTTTACATATAAGTGGTATAGGTATTTTGTCTATGTGGTACATAGACTTATTTTATTTTACAAATTATTTTTGGTTTTCTTTTAATATCAATATGTATAAGTATTATATACATTATTTACAAGATTCTAAAAATATGAATTTGTAAGAATAATAACTATTGAATAAAATGAATATTTTAATCGGGTATTATATACAATGAGGGTCAAAAACCTAACTTCCACAGATGGACTCTAAAAATTATGAAACTATTTTTATAAAATAGTTCATGAAATGCTATGTACAATTAAAGGTGAGTTTGGGTGATTTGGAGTTTTTATTTGCAAGATATGGGTCTGTGAAGTTGAGATTCCTGCTTTTTATTCTGGGTATAAAATGTACACTGAGTATTATTTTTGTACAAACTCAATTTTGTATTTTTATTTACATTATTATCTACAACTTTCATGTACAAAGTTTCTTTATTTGATGAATAAATATTTATGTACAAAATAGGTGTCAAAATGCATAAATGAATAAATAAATGAGGTATTTATTGTATATCGGCCCTTATCTCCCCCTACTTTATTCCTTGTCGACCAATTCCATGCTGGCCTTGGTCTCGGGGTTATGGTCTTAAAATATTTGCAATATTTTATTCCTTTTTCTTTTCTTCCCTTTATTCTACAATTTTGGCATTAAAAACCTTATTTTATATACAATTAATACAGATGAGTAATGAACGTTATTATGTACAAATTGATGCCATTTACATGCATTTGCTGGGGTTTTTGAGGCCAAAATGATAGAATAAAGGTGATGAAATGGAGATTCATCACTGATCGACCAACAAAGTTGTCATGATCGATTAACCTTGGCCAGATCAATCATATGGTGTGTACTGATTGATAAACTCAATGAGTCATCCTTGATTCTTTTCCATATTTGATTCCAACAAATATATTTTCAAAGGTCTTAAACGGCAATATGCCCATTGTTGGAACACACACGACAACAAAGAAAAATATTCTAGAGTTCTTCTCTCTCTCTCCCTCTTTGTGTGTGTGTTCTTCTTTCTTTTAAGATTTTTAGAGAGATTTCAATCCTTGTGTATGCACTCACGCACACACACATAGATGCCATCCTCTTTCCCCAAGCCATATCATGCATATCGTCTTACTTCATTCAATTATCACAATAGGCATTGTTCCATCAATCATTTCTCATGAAGTCCTTCATTACGGCTTCCCACAAGAAGTAAGGACTAAAATGAGTGTTCTTGTGGGTGAGAGATCCTGTAGGAATGGGGAAAGTGAGAAAAGAGGGAGTGCAACATATTCCATGCCTTCCTGACCAAGCACTTCCAGACAGGATATGGTATAATAAAGGCAAAGGAGGATGGAAAGAAGGGGCATGCATGCTCAACAACCTTTGCTAGCAAATTGCCATTTTTATCTATCTTTGGGGAACCCACTTGCTAGCACCCACCACCTGTTCCAACCTTTGGACTAAGGAGGGCAAGGTGCTGTAGCCCTGTAGGTGCAGCACGAGGAGCAAAATGAAAGCTTCTATATTTTCTGAACGTTGTTTGATCGTTAAAATAACACATGGAAACATGGTGGATAATCCCATACTGGGAATCCATCTCGTCTAATTGGAAGGGTATCAAAAACTGGAGGGGGGGGGGGGCGGGGGTCCCAATGGTCTCCTCCAGCGTCATAGCTGAGAAGCTTTACAGTGAAGAACGCATGAAAAGGAAGCCCTAGCTTCGGAACTGGTTGTGCAAGCAACTAAGTAAGAGCAGGCAGCGGCACCTGTCTGCCACTTGCTTTGCTTCAACTGCCCATTCCCACCGAACAAAAGGGGAGACCGTTCTTTCCCCAACAGATGAGGCCAAGATTAGAATGGAGTGTCCAGACTGCATAACATCTAATTAAGACCAAAGATTCCCTGATCGTTCGTCTGTGTTTCATGCCTTGGCTTGCATTTGTTTGTCATTGGTACAAAAGCTCCTGCTTTGGTTGGCCCACGCCCTTAGCGATGAGTGTGATTTAAGAATGACATATTGATTCCTTTATGAATTTAAGCACGAAGTTGTCCAAGTATGTCCGAATGTATATGGGCTCGAATTCAACGTGGTGTAATCATTATTATTATTTTTTTACGATTATTACTTTAAAACCCAACTTTATAGGTTGAATCATAGATTACGAGTTACATCACTGTTTTGAAAATCGGATTGGACCAGTTGGTTCGATAGGTAAACCGGGACTAGACAATCCAATTAATCGGTTTGCACCGATTCGGTCAAAATGTCAAGTTTTCGGTTTAATTATCGATTTAGTCAGCTTTTTCAAGCCTGATTTAACACAGTTCAACTGAAACTAAATTGCGAGTCATTGTTGTGAGTTGAGCACATGACCTTCAACAACTCACATCAACCCTCTAACCAACTACTCCATCACAAATTCTTGTATAAAATGGAGTTTAAGTATACAATAAATTATTGTCTATCTATTTAGTATATTGTTTAAATATTATATGTAGCCATATGTTTAACACTTAATGTTGCATATTAAAAATATATTTTACATATACTAGGGCGTGTTAGGAATGTTTGTTTTGCATGAAATTTGAAACACATATTCCACTCAATAAACTAAGTAAATCTCCATAGGTTTCCTTTAAAAAAAATCAAAAACCAATGAGAAAAATGCCCGGGTGTATCTAGTTGGTTGCACCACCCGGTGTAGCTTCCCTTTTCCCATATTATATATATATATATATATATATAGGATTTCTTTCAAATAGGACGCAGTCCTTCCATAGTTAAGGAAGGCCAGTCCTTTTTTTGTATAAAACAAGATGACTTTGGTAGAATACATTTACAGTTTTGTATTATAATGTGCAGTTTTAATGTTTGTATTATAATACGCAGTTTTGTATGCGACTTTGTATTTATAACATGCACCTATAATACAAAATGTATATGTATTCTACTAAAGTGCTCGTTTTTATACAAAAAAGGGGCGGCATTCCTGAACTCAGGAAGGACTGCGTCCTATTTGAAAGGCCCCCTATATATATGTATATGCATGTATAAGTTATGTAATCTATATTTATTCCAACTATATTTGAGTATGTAATCCATTCAGGTTTGACCAGCTGGTTCAACCACCTCTTTCCGCTGATTCTGTTTAATCTGATTTTTAAGAATGATAACATCGTCATCTAGTTGAACCGGTTTGATTCTCTGGTCCAATCCATTCTGACCCTTTTAGGAAGATTTATGGTCGAATCTTCAATTCGATTTCAAAAACATTGATCTACGTATCCTCCAAAATTTTCTCAAATACGAGATTATTTGCTATTTTGTTTTAATGATTAAAGGTTCGGATCTTTCTTAAATTGAATTTAAATTGCTTAAATACCGATAGAATCTTTGATCATGAATATAAAATAGCAAATAACATCAATGATCGAAATCCATAGAATACGTATTAAGATTCATTAATCGGTTGGATTTTGAAATCAAAATCTTAAAAAAAAGTTTACTTCTCCTAGCCCATCAATAAATGATATGTTTGTAACCCTTTGATGTAACTTCGACTATTAATAGTGGAAAGGACGCCTCGATGTTGGACGATTATGATGACCTTTAATGATATGATTTACATTTTAGGTGATTGATTTGGTTTCAGATTCAAATGCAGTTGTACTTAACACGTTCCTAGAAGTAAGTTTGTTGATTTCAGTTTGAATAGGTTATATAGTTAGAGATTGTCTAGACATGATTTGTTACAATAGGGCATTCCAAAAATTAATACATTTGAACATGTAGTGTTGGGATTGATTTTATTTGATTTTAATAAATTTTAGGTTCTGTAGCTCAATTGACTCAACGCAGCCCTTACAAATGGGATTAGACTTTACACACAAAGTTCATTTTATCCTGATTTAACGGCTACAAGTTATCCATCCCAGATACTTAAATATTTACGAATAGGACATAAGATATTTGGAGCGACAAATTGCGAATTTTGCTGTGGATAATCTAGTAGGATTTTTTTTCAATAGCTCCTTGATTTTCATTTGGATATATGGAAGTGAAGGTCCACCACGACAAGATATTTACACTACAATAAAATTAATATATGGAAACAAAAAATTTGAAAGTCGAATATCCATTGATGTTAAATATATAATGTTATTCGTTATAGCTTTTGTTCCAGTCGTCACCAACGAATGTCATACAGTGATTATTTATTGGTTGAATTATTTGTTAAAACTTGTATTGGTAATTGTCAAATTTAATAGCAATTATGAGAAAAAACGAATGCATAACGATTATTATAATTCGTTGCTAGGAATATAGTAACAAATATAATATTCATCTGTAAAATCAAGTAAGGAATAATATTTGTTGTTATATATTTAACCATGAAAGATATAACAAAGAATGTTAAGTTATTCGTGTGGTAAAATGGATAAATTAATATGGATTTTTTACCTCTAATAATCAAATAATATTCATGTTATTGATGGAATTTATAAAAGTCAATTGGAGATCCAAACTGAAACCTTATCTAGAATGTCTCCAGCCGATCATTGAATCAGATTGGTGAAATGGATGATAGACATCATCATTGTTTTTATGGATTTTATCAGTTGTGTCCCTCAAAGATATTGCAATATCAGTTATGCCCCTCTTTTTTTGAATATCAGTTGTACCCATAATTTCTTGAAGTTTTATCAGTTGCACCCCTCAAGTTAGTTGTTGTCCATCTCCGTCCCAAATGGACGTTAACTTTAGTATATAAGGGCAATTAGAAACAATACCTGCGATAAATATGGTATTTTATTATCCAAAATCTCTCTGTATCTATCTGTCTATCTCTCTCTCTGTGTGTGTGTGTGTGTGTTTATCATCTTCTTCTACATCCCCCTTATTCTCTACTGTAACCCACCACCATCACCTCCATGCCTCCTTCATCCTCCTCTGCCCCTACCTTCTCCTTCGTCACCTCGACTTGACCATGACCTCCTATGCAACGTAATAGCTCAGTTCTTGAGGTTTAGGGGGAAGTACACCATCGGCTCAAGGGGGAGGGGAGAGTGGCAGAGGGATATGGAGGAGCTTGGGTCCAAAGGAGGTGTAGCAGAGGAGGTAGGGGATGAAGGATGTGCAACTGGAGGAGGACGAGAATAGAGAAGGTGATGGATGGAGGTGCAGGGGCAGAAGGGGAAGGGACGAAGGATGTGTAGGCGGTGGAGAAAGGGGTTCAAGGGGAAGGGGGCAGTGGTGGAGGGAGCTGGAATATCTTGTGGTCAAATGAGGCATGTGCGGAGGATGGGACCAGAGGAGGTGGCGGAAGGTGGAGGGAGAGGGCGTATAGGAGATGTGGGTGGTGGAGGAAGTGGCTACATGGGGTGGGAGCGGTCGTGTTGGGAGCTCGAGAAAGTTGGGGATGAATGAGCTATAGGTGAAGGAGGACAAGACCAGAGGAGGTTTGAAACAATGGAGCAAGGGGGCAGAGGTGAGTAGTGGACGAGGTTGAAGGCTAGGGTTTGGGCCTTAGTGCATCATGGAAGCATGTAGAATACAACACATACAGCTTAGGGCAACTAGTCATACTAGTTGCATCGGGCATCAGAAATTAAAAATTTTAAATAAATGAAACCACGTTATTCAAGAACACTTCTAAAATCATTTCCTCAAGATCGAAAATGAGTTATAAGAATAACTCTTGAAGTAATTTTTTGATCCCTTGTCTCAGTAAGAGACCTCCAGTTTCAAAACCGATCTAATGAATGTCGCACTTGCAGGCGCGTGGATGAGATGTGTGCTTCACGCAATCCAAGTTGAAGATTCGAGCGAGGATTCTAATGAGTTCACCTCACAAAATCCGATGCCTTATTCATGAGAAAGAAGTACCAAAGATGGGGGAGATCTACAAGCAATCGATCCAGCAGCATAGCAGTGTCACGTTGACTGTGAGTCTCTATAGTTCAACAATATGGATGGCCACAGTGTTGAGAAAGAGAGGGAGGATGTGTGTGAGAATATGGAGGGAGAGAGAGAGGATTTGTTGCTCTTCAATTGTTTCTTGTAGAAAAGGTTAGGGCTAACCCTTCTTTTGCACTAAATTGGATGTACATGGATCTCAATCCATATGCACTCATAATCAAGGGTCTACATTATTTCATGCTTTCAATCAATGGTTATGATTTTTTTGCATAAATCTACAACAACAAATAGTCAATTTAAAATAAATTAAATTTGTTATAAATATTTTATAACATATTCAATTAATTCAAATCAATCTCACGTGGAAATAAAGGAAAGAGGACAAGCCTTCTTCCCTTACTAGTGTGGACTGCCATACATGGAGTAGGACTTCATGTCTGTCGATCCTCTTAAAGAAGAAGGTGGCTTCCATCTTCTTTAATTGAGAGATCTCATATCTCTCCAAATATTCCACATGTGGAACAACTTTTGTTGCAAAATTATTCACCAAAATAATTCTAAATTATCTTGTAATAGTTTCAATCATGCCATCAATAATTATGAATCATATTCATACATCCAATATAAAATGTAAATTTCATTTACAATTACTTATGCAATGTGAGTCCAATTCACATTCACATTTAATTCATAAATACTTTTTACAATTAAATCTCTCCATCATATTATAAATAATATTTAGAATATTTATTATTATTATGGATAGTGATATCCACATTAATCTAATCTTTAATAATTAAATCATATTTAATTATCTTAAATATCTATTCTCATGTATGCAAATAATATGAATCATATTCACATTATTCATAATAATTAAATCATATTTAATCATCAATTTCCCAATGCTCAGATACATTATCAACAACAGAATTCTTCTTGAACTATTTCAAGGCAGATATTTGGAAATAAGGACATGATGGTTGTTCATTCCATATATATTACTTGGATATTGAAATTATATCTCAAATCCAGATCTCGAGACCTCTCTCATAGATGTTTGATGAAATCAAACTATAGATTTTATCTTCTCATTGCATTCGAATCACATTCAGATCAATGTCCAACATTTGGACTAAGATTAATTTACTGATGAAGTAAGATGAGTCCCTAAAATCTAACATGTTTCATCACTCCCTCGGAAAGGAAGTGTCACGGCTATAGAATACGATCACATCACCCTCGAGTACTCCTAATACCCGTACATCCATCATATTGGAAGATGTAGAATAAACCTGAAGTTTTAAATTTCCATTTGAACTGTCTACTTCAGGGTTTTATCATTTAGTTTATCATTTAATCCTTAGGATTTGGTATCAATCTTATACTATCCAAAAGCATATGTCATACCTACGTACTGCTAATATACTTTCCAAAAGCATATATCACACGTATAAATTTACTCAAGTTTCCAAAGAAAAATGACCATGCGCGAATTTGATCCGAATATCTCATTAGTAAGCTCACGTCTTCTAGTTCAATAATGAACATGTATGATCCATTTGAGAGATCATATTACTCATATGCCCTTGTATGCACACCAACTCACCGATGTATAGACCTTGAATAGGTCATCAGCCTATCGGTTTGCCAAATGTACATATATAGACATATAGTAACACATCTGTCTCTGGTTGGAGGATGTGTGCCTATATGGTGATATTATACGACAAATGTCTTGCCCATCTCAATGTCGTTAAGTCAACTCTTTGACCTAACTTATCTAATACCTCTGAATCTCTATTCTTATCCTCAGGATCTACATCAAAAGGTCGGTCAGATATCAACCTTAAGAGTGGGATGTCTATCTTATTCTCAGACTGAAGATCCTTTCTTAACAATCATTTGACGGTGCTTGATGAGTGATGAATACGTGATTCATTGCCTTTATTCTTTAATTTTGGCTAAAATACTTGATAAACTGTATGTAAATGATTAATAAGTTTCATTATTTAACATTCTAATCGTAATTATTAATATTATGTATTTAGCACTTATTTTATCTAAAATAAAATAATGAAGAGAAAAAGAAAAATAAAAGAAAAGAAGGTTGCAGATATGTAATATATACAGACTGATCCTAACCCCGAGATCGGGTCAATATTGACTTGGTTGATAAAATAAATATTTAAGGGGAGATAAGGATCCTAAGTTATAAAAAATATCAGAAAACTAAGACAAGAAAAATATTTTTATACATTTTCCATATAGTAAATACTTTACCTATTTTATTTATCACCTCGAAATTTCAAAATCAAAATATTTTCTTTACAAAAATTATTGATAAAAATATATATTATTTTATAAAAATATCAAAAAAGTTATTCAATATAAAATTAATTAATTGTAATGAACTAAAAAAGACGTAAAAGACGATTTACGAGGTTCATAACTATTTATAGAAAACTCCAAACGGACCAAACTCCCTTTTAAACTTCTTTTTATACTTAATACAATTTATTAAAAATATTAAAAATTCTTATAATAAGACGGATGAGTTTTGGCATTTGGACCCCGTGTCTATATGTATAATATGTAGAAACTTCACGTATTTTTAATTAATTGTCCGTAAATCCAATTAACTTAATTTATTTTCTAAATCTCTTCTAAAAATCATTAGAAAAATATAAAAATATAATTTAAGTCAAAATGCCAATAAATCCTGAGGCCACGAAGTTGTTACCTAAATATTCCGAACCTTATAACTCGGTCGTATGAACTCTGAATTGGGCAAACCGAGTTTTAAAATATGTTTTATTTAATTATCTATAAAATGACACTGATTTCGCTAAGATTGAAGTTAATATGCAAAATGTGGGTTTTGAGATCTTATTGGTATATATTGTACAATGTACTGTAATTTAAAATATGTTATTTATATACTTTATTAAGATTTTATTACTAACTTAAATTAAATTAAATTAAATTTATTTAAGTATTTATTTATTAATTTATTAATTAAGTTGTTTATTTTTTATTAAATATTAATTAATATTTAATTATTCAATAAGTAAGTTAATTAATTCATTAATTATATTTAATTATTAATTATGTATTATATTATTAAATTATTAATTTATTAAATCTAATTATTAATTTTAATTATTTATGAATTATTAATTGATTATTGATTTTATTCCACATTTTCCCTCTTGCTATTCTTTTTCTGCCATGTTCATCTTCTTCCCTGCGTACACCCGATCCTCTTTCTTCCTCACCGTCGCAACCCTCTTCTCTCTTCGTCTCCGACCAACAACCCGGTTGTTGGGGTCATTCGTTCAATAGATTAGTGGTCCAGCCACTGCCGGCTGGTGACGAGACCTCTTTTCATGGGCCCCAAGCCAACTAACCTATATATAGGACCACCCTCCTTCTCCGACGAAGGATCCGCCATTTCTTCACCTTCAATATCAGAGCTCTAGAGGTTAGGTCGGTGATAGCGACTTCAGTTCCCTGTCAAGCGAGGAGGAGAGAGAAGCGACACGATCGATGTCAGTGTGAGTCCTAGTTATGCCGCGAAGAGCCTCCTCCCATCACAAGTCGAGGCGACGACCAGGAGTTGCTTAACCTCTGATCCCATGCATTCCCTTTACCATTAGCTTCCAGGTTAGAATATCTTCATCTGATCTCAACTCTTACCCCTTTCTCCTCTCAAATCCTCTGATCTCCTCTTATTCTCTCTCTTCTCCATGATTTGTCTTCAAGTTGATATTGAAGTCCACCTACGATTATCTATTTCCACATTAAAATCTCTTCATTTCTCTTCTATCCTTCATATCTTTCCAACCCTAATCACGTACGGTGATCGGGTATTTAGATTTTGAAACATCACTTCCGCAGGAACCATTTCCGCTCACTTATCTATGTCTGTGTTTGGGATCGAGACGTTCGTCTCGAGTTTTTTTATCATATGCTGGTGCACAAGGAATTTATTGCCAGTAGCGAGTAGAAGCCTCGTATGAATGAAGCATCACCTCTTGTAGATTGAAGCACGCGAAAGAGGCCTCGTCTGAATATACGAAGAACGATTTACCTGAATCCTAGAGTTGTATACAAACAACTGTAGATCAATCATTCTCTGACCGAATCCGGGAACTGTTGATCTAGGAGTGAGAGTTTTACCATGAGCATACAACCTCTGAGCCATCAAAGCACATGCAAATTGATAATCAATGATGATCTGTTGTGAGAGACGCTGCTTGGATTTGTAATCAGATCCACGAGTTGAACACATGATATGAAGAACGAAGCACGTTGCCTAGAGCTTCAACGTGGAGAACAGAATAGATCGACAACAACCGATCGAGCTTCATCACCGTCTGTGCTTCTAAACTCCACCATCGAACGTTGAACAACTGCGGGCAACATTGATCAAACGCCTAGAGGAAGGCTGAACGCGGATCTCATACTTGTCCATGAAGCTCTCTCAAACTAGTTGTCTGATTAGAAGCCACCGATAGAGCCATAATTGTGGAAGAAAAATCCTTCAACTCAGTTTTGTTGTGAACCGTTCAATCATCGAAGCATCGACGAACTAGAATAAACCACGCGTCATCCATAGTAACTGCATGATCAAAGTGCATCAGACGCTCCTCTATTCGCCTCGTGCCGACACTAGGAGAACCCACCACCACACTGCTCTAACTGGGAATGTACTGAGAATGTGAGAGCCTCGATATTTCTAGGGAGTTTTGCGCTTTTACTCCCGAACTTTCTGCAATCTCCATCTAGGTTCAGGGCAAGCTGACATCACATGGCAACCACGTGTTTTTTGTATTATGTGCTCTAATCACCCCCGTCTTCTGCAAATCTCGTGTGTGCCCAGTAATTTCCAAAAAAATAACATCTATACCCTATACTGTAGAAATACTATACATATCCTTTACATAATAAACAAAACAAAAAATATAAAAATATAATAAACACGTATTAATACCCAGTATTATACAATATCATATAAAATCAGTTTTCAAAAAAATAAAAATATTTTCTATTATTAATAAATCGTTAAAAATACCTAAAAAATATAACAAACTTTAAAAAGCATTAAAATATATATAAAAATACCTTTTAAAATCATATAAAAATAACTTTAGTATATATTACCATATTTTACATAATAAACCAAAAAACAAAATAAAAATTGAATATTAAAATCAATAAAAAAATTCAAAAAACAAAAAAACTTTAAAAAATCATAACAAAATAAATAAAAATCACAAAAATAGGCACACCATATAATTTTAAAGATACTTTCACCTACTTTCTAATAAAAATAAAATAAAAATATTTTCATCCTATTTTCTCTTTCAAAAATCAAAAATAAAAATCTATTTTCAATAAAAACTCTATTTTTCACCTCAAAAATAAACCAAAATCCATAAAAATTCTAAAAACTTTTAAAATTCATAAAAATAGTAAAACAAAATTAAAACATAAAATAATAAAACAAAAACCAAATAAAAATTACAAAACATTTTCCAAAATTAAAAAAATTATAAAATATATAAAATCATAAAAACAAAATAAAATTAACAAAAATTAAATAAAAATCTAGAAAAATCCCTAAAAATAATAAAAATTAGGAAATCCACAAAACCTTAATTTTCTATAGTTCACCGTAGTTTCTAATAGTTTGTCTCCCTGAGTTCGACATTCCCGTACTTAACTCTATACACTTGAGTTTAGGAATATAAATAATAAAAATAAAATTTCTACTAAAATCCACCTGGTCGATGCAAAAACCATTTTATTTTTAAATCGGGTTCAGTTTTTCAGATGTCGTCGTTGCCGTGGAGGCAGCGCTAGGGAAGACCTTACGCCTAGGGTTTAAGGTTTCTTTTTGCCATCTTTTTATTCTAACTTCACGGTTTGTTGTTTCTGATTTGTGCATCTTAGGTTGAACCGCACAGCTGAGAATCGAGAAACTGATTTTTTTACTTTCTTGTAATCCCTTAAAAAAATAAAAAGATCAAGGGTACTTACTTGTTTTTCTGTTTTGTAGACAGGGGACCTGTAACGGCATCCCTCCTTGTACCTTCCTCATTCTCTCTCTTGGGGTCTATTTCACCAAGTACCATGCACTTGAGGGAGCAGGGCAACCACCGTGGCTTTTCTCGCATCGTGATTTTCTCGACGATTTTTTGCAGCTTTTTTGAGGCTTGGTGCTTGATTAGGTTTTTCGTTTTTCTCCGATTGCTCATTTGTATCTAGTTTTAGGACTCGCAACCTAGGTACTTGCTTATCTACAATAAAAATAAAAAGACAAAAATCGTTAGACGTTCTTTGAAAATACTAAAAAAGTGATAATCGACAATTAAAATCGGGACTGCTAACATTATCTGACCTAAAACTAAATGTAAAGGATTCACTTGTTTTGGGGAGCAATCCCCAGTGAATATTTGACAAGTACTCTCCAGATCTGTGAGTGAGGGATGAAACTTATGGTTATAGCCAGAGTCCGAATTTCTTTCAGGATACTACTAAGTTCTTCCATTCAATCACTTACACTTGAGTGGGGACTCTCGGGTAGTCGAAAATGTTCTGAGTTTCATTAGCAGAATGGGAGGTTTAGAGGACATTGCGTAAGGCTCCTTCCTCAAGTAACACGGTTGTCAGAAATGACACGTACTTACTCCCATACTGGTTAAGAATAGGTGATTCTCGGTCAGAAATCAGGAGAGTATTCCGGGGAAGTTTCGGGTACCTATAAACTCGTGCTAATCTGTGAGAAGACTTGCTTGCCAATTAACCCTAAAATTGAAAAGAAAAATGACAGAACTTTTACGATCATTGCCTAGTTGAGTTGATGAATACGGGGTTTGCTTTACGTGTGATTTTGTGATGTGGTGTGAGTCTGGTCTCTTAGATCAATCAATCGATCAGAAGTCATCTGTCTAATCATAATGACGGGTAGACGATCTCTTAGGCTGACTCTTACAGTAGTGCTTCTAGGCGCATCTACCAAGTCATCTAGGTCGGTTCGAGACGTCTCGTGTTTCGAACTAGAGTTGAGTTATCCTTCCTTCTCCGAGTGTGACTCCAGCCTCGAGGAATCGTATCCTTTGGTTTCTTTGTCTTCTTCGTCTCCTTCTATCCCTCTCTCTTTGTCTCGCTTGAGTCAACCTTCGATTATGCTAGTAACAACTAATAAGATGTTCGAGACCCATGAGCCGATTTCAGATCATATGTGAGATTATGGTCGCTTAGTTGCTGAGACGAGAGTGCGGATTGACCAGTCGACATCTTCTTCGGAAGCTGTGTTAGTTTCTACATGGTGATTACCAATCTTCCTGATTAACTGAGACTTCGTTGCATTGCTGCCAAAGTTTCATGGAAAGCCACACGAGGAGCCATACGAGCATCTTTATGAGTTTGAGGAGATTTGTAATACTTGATTCTACTCAGATATTACACTTAAGGACACAATAACGAAGACATTTCCCTTGAAACTCAAGGACGGAGCCGTGAGATGGTTCCAACATTTGGGAGAGGAGAGAGCTAACTGGGGTATGCTTCGAGCAACCTTTCTTAGGAGATTTTACCCCATTTGCCGGGCCAACTACATGCGGTCAATCATTAGAGATTTTTCATGATCCCCACGAGCCACTCGAGGATATGTGGCTTTGATTTCATATTCTTTTGAGGAGATTTCCAGATCACGAGATCTCCATAGCTCAAATATTGTATCAGGGGATAACTGTAGAACAAGAAGCATTTGTCGATGTCTCATGTGGCAGTTCATAATGCAGTCTTGATGAGGATTCACTTTGGAATCTCTTAGGAGAGATTTCTCATGTCAAGATGACATAGGAAGAAGATATCAGACCACTTAGATGCGATCCACCTCCCGCTGATTAAAAGATCGCACATTAGGTAGTTGATGTGGACATTGATGCAATATCGAGGAATATCGAGGTTGTGGACATTGTGAGCCAGTAGCAGAGAGTTCTTGTCCTCAGAGACCGATACATAGTCTGTTGAGTTTTCAGTTGGAGTATAAGTCAATTCCGTGCTTCCTAGTTCAGGAGGCTTGGATACCTATTCCTTAGGTATTCCAAGATACCGAGTGAGAGCCCATGCTGTTTCAGCCAACTTATCAGCCGATTTGGTTTCCATTCAGCCAACTTATCAGCCGATTTGGTTTCCATGTCATGACCAGTGCTACGAACAACATCCTCAGGAGCAATTCACCTCATATTCATTTGTTGATTTTGAGCATCTTCAACAACTTGAGATGGATGAGGGACATTACTTCGAAACCCTGATATAGATGGTCCCACATTCGATCATTTCAAGTATAATAAGAAGTAGAAGAGACCCCCTTAAGAAAGAACAAAGAAAGTAGGATCCATTTGATTCATGAGCAGACCGCATATCGTAGGGAATAGATGGATACCTTCACAAATTTCTTAGCCAGCATTGTCATAGAGCATAGATCAGTTTCAGATATTCTCGTTTCACATGAGTCGTTGAATTCTATTTCTTCTGCTTCCCATGATGATCAGAGGCAGCCTACAGATGTTGAGACATTTAGGAGCGAGGAGCATATAGTAGACAACAGTGCAAGTGTACATTCAGACTTTGATTCTCCATGTAGTGAAGGCAAAAATCATAAAAAATGAAAAAAAAAGAAATTCCAGAAAAAGGAATAAAGACAAGACTTTTGATTCTTTTGACGGATCTCGAGCTTCTGTGATTCGTGGATCTAGTCCCCCTTTTAGAAAAAGATTTTCTTCTCCTTCATATCTTTCGAGTGTACAGACTAACACAAAAGATGTATAGATACCCTTCCCAGATGCTCTAGATCTAGGGAATGGAGAAAATTAGAAATTTTCAAAAAATTCAAGAGTCTACTTTCACAAAAGAGATGATGGACTGAATTCAGATCAAGCTCACTCTTTCGGAGGCATTGGTCCACATTCCCCTTTTTCAGAAATACCTGAAGCAACATACCATGCCGAAAAGGAAGAAGAGGCGTAATCACTACTTTTGAGAAACATGTACTGACCATCACCACTTGATACACCATTTGTCACACATCTCCTAAGAAGAGAAAGAAAAATGTGGGAGCACCATTTAGCAGTTGTCAGATTTCAGATCACAAGTACGAGCACACCTTATTGGACAACGGTCATCAGTGAACATTTTACCCTTCTATCTTCTCAAGACTCTTCATTAGGGCCTCTTAAGCGAGCCAAAATGATTCTTCGATTTCCAGACCGATTGGTCAAGAGGTCAAAGGGTATACTTCATGGCACTGTCGTGGCGGTGCAAGGTACAAAATCCACTCTAGATTTTGTTGTCTTAGACTCTGACTCCTCAGGACCATCAAAGGATTCTGCCATCATTCTTGGTCGGCCTTTTCCGCATGCAACTAAGGTGATTATTAAGTATGGGATGAATAGTGTTACCTTTCCTTCCAGTAGCACAGTGCTGAACTCATAGCCGATAGAGACTCTACTAACATATGAATGTGCTTCCGGGCCATCAGAGACAAAGACGTGTGGGATTACAGCTGAAATACCACACGATCATATCCCTTCTGATTCTACGGAGACCCAAGATTTCCTCTCTAGAGAGGAAAACTTGGAGAATATAGATTTTGGTGATCTGGGTATGCATGTTTGGAGATGTGTTGACGAGATCCGTGGTATCTACTTCATTGAGACGAAACCGTTGGTGGCACATATTCGATGGCCGAACCCATTTTGGTTGTAGATTCTTCATTCAAGCCTTCCTGTTATAAGGATATTGAGCCGTCTTTTCATGCAGATTCAAATAAGGGGTTAGTTGATGAGGAGATTGATCAGATCGCAACAGATTTTGACCTCTTTCTCACTTCTAATACAGACACAATACCGATATCTCTACAGACACACAGAGTTAAGGATACAGTGTTAGAGGATGATTTTTTGTCTTCTTATCACAGTGCTGATGATCATAGTGATTCAGAGACCGTAGGCAACTCACAGAGGTTAGTTCTGTTCATCTTTTCGGCCATCTGGGTCTCTCCTCTCCGATTGACACAGATTAGAGATCATTCGATTCAGATATGGATATCTCTGAGGATGACCCTGATGTCGACCTGACTTTTGTACATTATATTGTTCCTCGGCTGCGCAAGAAGGCTACTCTTTGACAAATTTGAGCTTGTATAGTTCGTTCACCTTGTACATAGGTGTTTTTAATTTTACTTTTTCTTCCTTCCGTTTGTCTTACACCCTTAGGTTTTATCTAGAGTTTTTGCTATACTCAGGATGTGCTTGATGAATCTATGTTTCATTATCTTTATTCTATCATTTTGGCCTTAAAAACCCTATTAAATATGTGTAAATAGCGTTAATTCATTCATTTTAGCATCCATGCATTATTGTGTAAATATTTATAAAATACGGGTTTTAATGCCAAAATTCTAGAATAAAGAAAAGAAAAGAAAAAGAATAAAATATTGTAAATTTTTTATGACCCGAAACCCCGAGTCCTAGGCATCTCGATGACTAGGTCGACAAGGAACAAAGTAGGGGGAGATAAGGGCCAAAATACATCAAAAATACCTTTGTTTGTATTTCATTCTTTATTCATTTTGGGACTTATTTTTGGTTCCACATTTTATACCTTAAATAAATAAACTTAAAACATAAAAGTTGTAGATAATTAAATATAGAAAAATACAAAATTGATTTTACTGAAAAATAATGTACAGATAAAAAGTTATGGTCTGAATAAAAATTCTAGAATCCCAACTTCCCAGAACTGTATCTCCCAAATAAAAACACCAAATGCATTAAACTCACATTTAATTGTATATAGTTTAAAATAAGCTATTTAATGGCGGTGGTTTCGCATTTAGCGGAGCTACAGTTTGATAGTTAAGTTTTAGACCCCCATTGTATACTTGTACAGATTAAAATATTCATTTTATTATTTATTCATTACTTTTATAATTTTATATTTTTATAATTTTGTAAATATTATTTATAATAAATATGTATATTAAAATAGGAATAAAACAAAAATAAAACACAAAAATAAAATACTTATATATAACACATAGGTATAATACCTATAAAAAGACCTATATAGAGTATATTTATATTTTATTAAGTGTATAAAACGTATCAGAAAAATAAAATAAAAATATACTTAAGTATATAAAAATATTTTATAAAATAATAAACAAAAATAAATAAATTAAATAAACAAAATAAAAATAAAATAATAAAATATATATATTTATATATACCTATAAAAGGTATACTTGGTAACTTGTAATTTTAGACCTCATAAAAATAATAAAAATCACTATAAAATAATTTATAAAATAATAAACATTTTTTATTTAATAACCTAAAAATAATAAAATTATTTACTATTTTAAAATGATTTTATAAAACATTTTTTTATGTTTTTTCCTGGTTGGTCCACGTGGACCAACCAGGGGGGCTGGAGAATTGACATGCGGTCAACTCTCAGATCCCAGCATGTTCCTCGTCTGAAGTGCGTTTTTGTCCGCATTTGCGGATTTTTCGAGTCCACATCGTTCCTTATTTCACGATGTGGTCTTCACGACTTTTCTTCCTCGTGGATTGAGCAAACACACCCAGTGATTATATTGGTCTTTGGACCCGCGATTCGCCCAATAATCTTCGATCTTCGAGCCGCCAGATCCACCCTTTCAAAAACCCCATTCCTCCACCTTTGAACTTTGAACCTCTTTTGACCAAGCCTTTCCCCTCCGACTCGTGCCTTGGACCGGTGAGTTTGACAGGCTAGCCTCCGGCCATGTGGGGCGGCGTTAGGCAAGGTCGAGGACGGTCTCCACCCCCATCTCTGGCTCCGGCCGTGAGGTTCTTCATATCCTGGTTTAACGGTCGGGTGAGGTTGTTTTTACACATCTTCTATCCATTTTCTCGTCGTTAGTTAGCTAATACTCTTAGGTTCTATTTCGTGTCTTTAGTTAGTTGTTTAATCAATTAATTAGTATACATCTCGCCATCGAACACCTCGCCACAGCTCAAGAGTTCCGGCGACCATCATCCACTCCGCCACCCGCCAATATTTCGCCAATAAAGGCCACGGCGTCTGCTATTTGGTACTGCTATGTTCTCTCTTCCTTGTAGGTCCTGAAGGAGGCATTTGAGCCTCGGAATCACTCCCCAGGTTCGCCGGAGCAACATCGAGCGCCTGAGGCCGTCTCATGGTCTTTGGCCACATTTGAGCTACATGGAGTAGCGGAGGAGCTGCAGGCACCAGCCACGCCCGCCGGGGAGGCCCCGCTGTGCCGAGGATCGAGCTCTGGCCGACACAATCTCGCTAGGCTCAAGTTCTTCACGAGTTCGTCCTGATCGACCCAGCGCCGTCAGATCTTCTCCTGTTCTTCCTGAGGTGCGGCAGCCATTGGATTTTACGAAGCCCTAATCGTTCGATCGACATCCACAATCTAATCCAGGCCGTCCGCGGCCAAGGGGTACGGGCCGTCGGATTGTTTCTACGTGGCATTAGTGAAATCATTTCAGCCATGCGATCTGCCACTTCTCTGGGTATTTTGCAAGATACGCCCCGACCCTTTTTGTATTTATTACTTAATGTTAAAACATTCATCGGCAGTTTAAAACTTTTGTGACATTTGCGAACAGAACCCCAAAGTTTTGTAATCTTACAGTTTTCTTCCTGCTAGATCACGTGCATCTGCGCACGCGACTTGGCGTTTTTGCAAGCGTAGCCCTGGGATTTTTGTGAATTACTAAATCGTCCCTGCCAGGTGTGTGCGTACGCTCGTGGCCCTGGCGTTTTTGCAGCTATAACCCTTGCATTTTGGGATACTTGTATTTAGTCTGCAAACATGTTTAATTCCCTATCTTTTCGCATATTACTAAATTACCCCTGCCAACTTGTAGTTTCTTTATGTTTCTAGTATTTGTTGCATGCATCTCTAAATTACTAAAAATTCTCAAAAAATAGGCATAGATTCCTGTTGACTTATTATTCTTCGCAATATTTTTATTTTGCATATTTATTGCATTTTATTATTTTTAAAAATTCAAAAGCACTCTTTTTTAGCACTGTTTGCATTATAAAATCCATAACAATTATAAAATCACCTAAGAAAATTCCCAAGAATATATATATATTTTTGTTTTAGTGTCTTTTAACTTCAGTCCAAAAATCATAAAAAAATATAAAAGAAAACTCCTAAAAATTAGAAAACCCCAAAAACCTTCATAAAAATCCTAAAAATTCTACAAAAATCCTAAAAATATAATTTGGTTCCTGAATTTTCCTTATTGTATTATATTTTTTTAAAATTAGTTTTAGGAATTTTGGAAACTGTTTTATATTTTCCATCCTCAATTTAGTTTCAATCTTTTATTTTATTCACTGTTTATAGTATTTTTGACTTTAAAAATACCAAAAAAAAAAGAAAAATATAGAAAAATCACAAAAACATTATAAAAATATAAAAAACCAAAAAAACATTTTATTACCTAATTTTCTATTATTTTCCTTATTTTTATAAATATTTTATCCCTCTCTTTCTTATTTTGTATATATATTCCTTTAAAAGAAAAAGACAATATATAAAAATATAAACATAAAAAGAAAATATAAAATCCGTAAATTAAAAATCAAAATACAAAAATATAAAACTAAAAATAAAATAAAAAAATATAAAATTAAAAACCCACAAAAAATAGCATAGATAGGCAAATACATCACATACACTCATTTTACGCATTTTTTGCCCCGTTCTACCTGTATTCGACCTCTACACTTACTTGCACCTATACACATCTTGTTGTAGAGTTATAATAAATTTTAACTCCGCACATTTACTTTCATTGCTTGATTTATCTGTTGTGGGTTAATTGTTGTCTGAATTGGGATTTCTCGCGGGTCGCCTCAACGACATCGTGATCCCGCCTTGTGTGGATTACTATTGACCTGTGAAAAATCTCGTTCAAAAGTGCTTTAACCTAAGTATAGGGCGGTGTAGACATCGTATTATTCATATCATACTGTTCTATTACCCCAGTCGTTGCTTATTCATAGGGTGTACTTTACCCTAAGTATGGGGGGGGTAATATCGCTCATTCTCATTTTTTATTGTTTTCTGGTTTTGTATCATCTGCTCTCTTACTTGTCCCTCACTTGTTGTTATCCATCTCTATACTTAGAGATATTGTACCTTAAGTATAGGGGGGACAAGCGGAGCCATTTATTGTGTATATTCCCTTGACCTTGATCATCTTCAGTTTTGAGTATGCTATCCTTAATATTACTTGATTCTAAGTATAGAGGGGATGATTGCCTTCTATTCGTTTATTCGGTTTTCTTTGAGTCATTGAAGTATAGGATTATTTTCACCAATCTATACTTAGCCCGAGTTAAGTCTTCCTTTGCCACTTCTTTGGTCACTATGAGGACGTAGGTCACGCTAAGTATAAGGGGATGTTGTATATATATTCTATATATACTTTAGAAGCCATAACTCGTATTTTATTGTATTTTTAATAATATGGCTCTCTAAAAATATCAGTGTATATTTTGGGTTTCTAAAAGCCACAAGAAAACTGTAAAAATAATGAGTCATAAATCTAATTCCTTAGATATCATCCAAGCATCAGCCTCTATGGTTCAACCATTGAATCAATAGTTGTATGTTTATTAAGATGGTCATGGTACATACCCTAACTGTACTAAGGGAACAATTATTGCATTTATTGCATAATGGATCACATTGGATTCTAATCAATCTCCATTTCATCACATTTATTCTTTCATTTTCGCCTTAAATCTCTAGCTAAAGACATGTATATATCATTAATTTGTTAAAATAAACATTCTTTAATTTCTACAAAATATTGTATAAAATATTGTAAATTTATTTTTTTTAAAACCAGAAAAAAGAATAAAGGAAGAAAAGAAAAATAAACAAGACACCATAGGTGTTGAATAACCCTAGCCCCTGAGACTCAATCATCATGATGACTTAATCAACAAAAAATAAAGTGGGGGAGATATGGCGGCAATTGTACAGATCACACAGTCTAAAAACCCTAATAATATAGGTCAATAATTACCCTTTTGGGACCTATTTTATTTTTTATTATTTATGCATCAAATCAATAAACTTTTTTCATGAAAGTTGTATATAAAAATACATAGAAAAAACCAATTGATTTCACACAAAAATAATATACAGTGTACTTTTATACTTAGACTAAAAATCTAAAATCAAAATGTTCCCGACCTGTAATTCTATATGAACTTAAAATGCATCAAAATCACCTTTAATTGTATATAATTTTTTATTAGCTATTTAATGATCGTGGTTTCATTCAATTTGTCGTCAAGACAAAAAAGTTAGGTTTTGGACCCGTATTGTACAATATACGTAAATAAATTATTTATTTTATTTATTCTTTATTATTTTCATTATTTTTATTTTTCAATATTTTTAATTTTATAATTTGTAAATGTTACTTATAATAAGTGTATATATTTAGAATAGAATAAAATCATAAACAAAAGAATGAAATAAAATTATACAAAAATATATAGATGAATTACCTATACTTACCTATATAATAAGTATAAATATTTATTTAACTATACAAAATACATCAGGAAAATATAATAAAAATATATTCAAGTGTATAAAAATAAGTTATAAATATATAAATTAAGAGTATAAAATAATAAAATCAAAAATACAAAATGAAATAAAATATGCAAAACATAGGTAAATATACCTATAGATATACTTGTAAAAAGTAACTTGCAATAAACATTAAAAATATAAAAAAATAAATAAAAAATTATATAAA
The DNA here is from genome assembly GCA_037367405.1 of Ottelia alismoides. Classification (NCBI taxonomy): domain Eukaryota; kingdom Viridiplantae; phylum Streptophyta; class Magnoliopsida; order Alismatales; family Hydrocharitaceae; genus Ottelia; species Ottelia alismoides. Next base: position 662,627 of record JAZKJV010007409.1, on the reverse strand, counting down.
ATTAAACATTTTTTTTAAATCTAAATTAATAAAATTCATCTGTTATTATGGATTAATTTTACAAATGATTTTTAGATATCTTTTTCCTGGTTTGTCCAAATGGCTCAACCAGGGACCTCCATCTATTAACCCGAGGTCAACTGTATTATCCTGCCTCATCCCCTATCAGAACCCTTGAGAAAGCCATATTTTCACAATTTTTCACACCTCCACCTTGCTTCCATCCCTCTCGAAACCTCCACCATACTATAGCCTCATTGTCCCTCACCTTCGTCCATCCTAGAATCTTCACCAACCCCCTCGCCATTGCACGCCACCTCTCCTAGAAAATTATCCCTTCTCAGTCTATAAATCCACCTTCCCCACCATTTTTACAATTTTGATCCCATTTTAGCCAATCTGAACCCCTCAGATTGCTTCCCCGGAGTTGTGTTGGTGACAGGAGCTCGACTCCTCGGTCTGTAGAGAGAAGGAAAGGAAAAGGAGGAGCATCCAACCCATCGTCGAAGCTCCGCCTGGTAGTTTTGCTTCTCGACCAGCCCTGCAGATTGGTGCCTTTTCTTCTCATCATTAGGTAATTATTTAGCGTAGATTTCAATTCCGCTTTTAATTTATTGTTTAATCAAGTAATGTTAGAGTAATAAATGATCTTCCGTCGACGTAGAGCTTATGCTACATGCCCTAATCCACCTTGCTTTAGTTGTGATTTGACCTACTGAGAACCCTACTTCAATCCTTGATGCATTCTTTATCTCGTCCATCCGTCTTTCCTTTTGATTCGACCAGAATCGAAGTGATTCGAGGCCCCCTTCTTCCGCATCGCTGGAGCCTTATCACCTTCATCATTCACACAGCTCCAATTACCATTTTTGAGCTGAGAGCATTGCTCTCGAGCCATTGCTTCTTTCCGATGCAGGATTGGACCAGACCACAAACCTGGAGCAAGTTTTGAAGATCTGCCTGTAACTCTAGGTTGAAGACCCCTAGGTCCCATTTGAGGGGACCTAGAACCCATCTGAGGGTACCTGCGGCTAATGAGGAGGTACATCATTGTGCAGCCGCTATCATAATGAAGGAGGATAGCCAGAGATGATCGGAATCAGTGGAGGAAGCGATACCAGCAAAGAGTTCTTCCCCATTTGTCCTCCATTGCTCAGCACCTTCGGATCAAGGAAGACTCCAAGATCTTTTCTCTACATTTGGATTAGAACGTAGCATTGCTTGACTTAGGATGCCAGATATTCCACATGGCATCACTTCAATGGCTGGATCCAAGGCAAGTAAGTGGGTACATTACAATGACACCCTCTGCCATTTTATAATTTAATAATAGTCCTATAAATATTTTGTATTGTTTAAAAACTTGTGGACAAATTCCATGTATGCCATCGCCCTTTTCTAATATTGTGATTTAGTTTCCGCCACGTCACCTCATGTGGCGACCCACGTGCGTGGGCAATTTGTATGTATGCCCCCACTGCTTTTGTATTTAAGTTTTAATAGTAAAAGTTTGAATATTAATTGTAAATTTTTGAATATTTTGCATTGCAGCCCCTAACATAAATTTTACTCACAAATATACCCCTACCAGTTCTAGTATTTTTGTGTATGTTTGTCTACATGCTCCATAAATTATGAAAAATAGGTTGAGGTACCTGGATGCATGTTTTTCACGTCACATAATTAGTTTAACATTTATCCCCTTTTCCTATCTTTTGGAATCAAATAGTACACATATATTCCCTGTTTACATTAAAAAAATCCAAAAAAAGTTATAAACTCCTCTTTAAAAATTCCCAAAAAAATAGTATGCATTTATTATAGTAAATTCTACCCCCAGACGAAGAACCCTAAAAATTTAAAAAAGAAAATGAGGAAAAAAATAAAAAGCTCTGAAATCCAACAAAAATAGAAAAAATCATCAAAAAACCCAAAAATATTTATTTTAGTTTTGTGCGTGTGTATATATATATATTAGTATATACAAAAATTGATATGGAAAAAATTAAGGCTTTTTGAAAATTTTAAAACCCTAAATCAATTTGGCCTATTTTTTTAAACCATGTTTTGGATATTTTGGACTTTAAAAATACATTAAAAAGAAAACAATATTTAAAAAATAAAAAAAATTAGAATAATATAAAAAAATATATTAAAATTGTATTTTGCATTTTTGATTATTTTTACCTATATTTATAAGTATATTCTCTAATAACTGCATTATATACAGATACATAGTTATATATAAGTGATAATATTAATCCTTTTCATTAATTTTTTTATAATTATTTTTTAAAAAATGTATAATATAAAACTAAAAATATAAAAAGTATACAATACAAAATTAAAAATTTAAAACCCACAAAAACCTAAGTAAATAGTGTGCATACCTATATATATATATATCCTCACCTATATTATTTATTTATTATTTTATATATAATATATTGTGATACATATGTGTTTCCTGAGTTCAACCCCTACCAGCTTGTCCACTATACACTTGTCTGTAGGGTATAATAAATTTTGATTTGCACCTGCTTATTCATTACTTGATATTATTGTGTGTGTTAATTATTGAAATTAGCGGTTTTCTTAAGCAGTCAACTCAGTGATTGTTGATCCGCCTTGTGGATTGACATGAACCTCTAAGAAGATTGTTGTTTTCAAGATCACATGTCCAGCATTCTCCTACTAGCCCAAAGAGCCATTTAATGGGATAATTTTTAAACCCACACTTGCTTGATAATGATAAGCTATTTAGAAAAATAGCTTTGTAAGCTAACTAGTCACTCTGTTCCCGAGAGAGTATGCCAAGTCCTTTTATGTACTTGCATAGTCCCCAGTAACATTGCTCGCATCCAATGCAAACGTTGCATCTTATGCAATTGATACTCAATCGTGTTAAAGTAGTAATTGTGCCTTTGTCACAATTACTTTCAATTATTATAACCAGTAAGTTATACCTTTATTTCTGGAGATCCCTATCTCCTCAGATTAAGACATAGTCTTAAGTATATTAAGGTATATATAGGTAAGACATTTTAGATCACTATCTATAAAGTCTTAACTTAGTGACGAAAAGACTTTAAGATCACTATCTTAAAAATCTTGTGCCTTTGAAGATGTTGATTATTACTGCAATTTAGTGTTTTATGTCCATTGTTGGATTGGTAATATTTTACTACTCCCACGACAAGGCAGACACCTAGCCTTTACACATCTAGCATACACCGAGCTTCCCATAGTTGATGCACTAGGGAATGCAGCTTTAGCATTCACATCCTCAACTCTTTGAGGTGTTATCCCTTTAGACATGTCAGTACCATATCTTAAGGGAAAGTATCTTTCCTTGGAATTTTCCAAAAAAATGGAATATATCCAAGGTGTACTATTAATGTGATGATAATAAAGCCTTCTTCTCTTTGCTTCGGAACAACTTAAGAACTAAGATATAGGAGGCATCCTTGAGATCTTTTTATCTCAAGGTATGGAATAGCTAGATCATAAAACACTTATTATCATCCTTATATCATTCCAAATGATTCAGAATTTATCTACATTTAACAGATAAAAGCAATCTCACTCCCACTAAGATTCACATGGTTTATGAAGGTTCTATGTGAAATCATAAGCTTTATAATTTTATCAAATCTGATGTTCCAACTACAAGAAGCTTAATTGAATCCGTAGATGGTGTTCCATAGCTTTCACACCTTGCATTCTTTAGCCATGAATCCATGGGGTTACTTCATATGAATATCCTTGTTGAGGTATTCATTGAGCAATGCAATCTTGACTTCAATCTTACAAATCTCGTAGTCAAGTTGTGTATCTATAATTAGCAACTTTTTGATGGGATTAATTATGGTTACTAGAAAGCAAGTCTCATCGCAAGCGATGTCTTCTTTCTGTGTGTAGCTCTTGGTTACAAGTTGTTCTTTGAAGGTCTCTACCTTCTCATCAGGTTCCCTCTTTCTATTGAAGATCCATTTACACCCAACGGGTTTGAACCCTATAGGTGGATCCTCGAGGGTCAATACACAACACTTTTGTATTAAATATACTTTAGACATTATTGCTAACATCCATCTTTCCATGTCATGACTACAGAATCTTCATCATATGAAGTTTAATCATTATCAGATTTCTTTAACACATGGAATTCAAACCCTCCGGGTGGACTTACGACCCTTAAACTGATTTGAAGAGGTATGATTGTTTCATCTTTTATTATACTTTTAGTTTCTTATGCTAGGATCCTCATTATACTCCTAGGATTCAATGAGTCACTTTACTTCATTCTTATATTGGTTCTCAAGAATATCGTCCTCTTATAATCATATTCTTAGAGATAAATTCTTTAAGAATATAAAGGTCATAAAATAGGTATCCAATACCATCCTTTATATTCCTAATGAAGTAGAACTCTCAAGTTCAAGCTTCCGGCTTTCTTGCATTCATGTTATAGCATGAACCAAGCAACCCTTAAAACATATAGTGTCTGACACTAAGCTTGGTTCCAAAACATAGCTTACGAGGACTTTTGCGTTCATATTTACATGGAATCTTATTAAGTGTGTGTGTGTGTACATACATACATACACACACAGATATATATATATATATATATATATATATATGGGGTTGGGAAGTATGCATCCAGGTTCATGTAATTTTACATGTGTCGGGGCCTATATCTTCCATGTTTTTTTTTACTTTTTTTAGATAATATCACCATGCATATTCATCCATATAGCCCTCTTATATGACATTCGAATTTCGTCAGAAACAGAGACTCTTGTGCTTTCCATCTAGAACAGGTAATTTCAACGATTTTAGAATTGTTGTAATCGAAATGAGGGAGGGCATAGGAATCTCTGTTTCTGAAGAAATTTGAATGGCATAATGGATTGATATATATATATATATATATGAATACATATGATGATAATTTCGAAAAAAGTAAAAAAACATGGAAGATATAGGCCCCGATGCATGTAAAATTACATGCACCTGGGTGCATGCTCCCCAACCCCTATATATATATAGGAGGCCTTTCAAATAGGATGCAGTCCTTCCTGAGTTAAGGAAGGCCGCTCCATTTTTGTATAAAACACGAGCACTTTAGTAGAATACGTATACAGTTTGTATTATCGGTGCACATTATAAATACAAAGCCGCATACAAAACTGCATATTATAATACAAACATTAAAATTGCACATTATAATACAAAACTGTATATGTATTCTACTAAAATAATCATTTTTTATACAAAAAAGGGGCTGGCCTTCCTTAGCTTAGGAAGGACCACGTCCTATTTGAAAGAAATCCTATATATATATATATATATATATATATATATATATTGCATTCTCTACTATGTATATACCTGGAAACTAAGAAGTAGTTATGATAAGTGTTATTATTGATTAGATAATGTCTAACAAGATCCAATAACATCTCTTTACAACTCCATTGAGCTGAGGTGTATTAGGACAAGTGCAATAAGAACGATATTCATTTGTTTATAAGGTATTCCTTGAATTCATATAATAGATACTGGCTCCCTAAGATAGATCAACTTATTTTCATCTTCTTTTTAACTTTGGTTCTCAACCAAAATCATGAAATCTTCGAACGTTTTGAAGTTTCTAATGGGTTAATGGAGAAATCTCATACCATGAATAGTCATTAATGGATATCACATATAATTAATATTCATTATGGTATAGACGCTCTACATACATTAATATGTATGAGATCTTGAATACCTCGGCATCTTACACCATTCCCAGAGAAGGGTACATAAGACATTTTAACTTTGAATACAATATTCACAAGTATGTAAGTTTTGAACTTTCAAATAATCTAAAGTTCCATCTCTTACTAGTCTATTGATCGTATCGATAGACATATGTCCAAGGCTTGATGCCAGATCGTTATCAAATGATCTTCATCCTCCTATTGATTTTTCTAAGATTTAGATTTCCAGAATTAGAAATGTTGATGAACTATTCATTAATATTCTAATTTAGTAGAGTCTTCTAGATGTTATATTACTATCTAAAATATATCCATCACAACTCTTTATAGGTCTATTGCAAAATGTATCTCAATTTCTAACAAGTTTAGAAATAAACAATGAATGTATTCTACTATCTAGGTCATAGAGACATTCTGTAAGATTAAAGGTTCTCTCATTGAAAATATAGTCTATTTATACAATGGAGATTGTTGCAACAATTGCATCAACTCCTATGTGGATGATTATTAAACCTTAAGAACAAATTTTCTAGTCTTTTAAAAAATTTGCAACCATTGGCACGGCTCAAAGAAGAAGGCGATACAATTATCCGATTTTTGATCTTATCTAATAAGTAAGTCAATTTTGATGATGATATGTTGATTTAGAATATCCCGATGCACTATCCAGGTCCTTCTCTAAGAATGTTAGATAGTCTAGATAGTTATATTTGTTGGACATGTGAGCCCACAACGAGCCATTATGCAATAAATGTTATTGCGAATATCATTCCCTGATCTGAAATAAAGAATACATAATTTGCATAATAGGTACCTTAGTACAATTAGGGTTGTGTACCATGGCCATCTTGACGATCATACAGCTGTTGATTCAGATATTGAATCGTAGAGGCTGGTGCTTGGATGAACATCTAAAGAGTTAGATTGAGACTCATCAAGCACTATCAAATGATTGTTAAGAGATGATCTCCAGCCTGAGTAGGAGATGGCAATCCTTTCTCATTTAGGTTGATATCTGACCGACCTCTTGATGTAGGTCCTCTGCATGGGAATAGTGATTCGGAGGTGTCAGATTAGTTGGGTCAAAGAGTTGACTTAATGAGATTGAGATAACCAAAGTCCTATGTTGTATGCTGTCACAATATAGGCACGCATCCTCTGACCATTGACAGATGTGTTACTATATGTCTGAGTATGTACATTTGGCAGACCAATAGGTTGATGACCTAATCAAGGTCTATACATCAGCACGTTGGTGTACATATAAGGGCATATGAGTAATACGATCTCTCAAGGGATCATACAGGTTCATTACTGAACCGGAAGACATGAGCTCACTCATGAGATATTGGGAAGAATCAAATTCCGTGCACGGTCGTCTTGCTTTGGAAGCTTGACTGAATTTGTATGCTTGATATATGCTTTTGGAAAGTAAATGATCAACACCTGGGTATGATATATGCTTTTGGAAAGTATATGATCGATACCAACTCCTAATGATCAAATGAGAAACTTAATGATAAATCCCTGAAGTAGACAGTGTAAAATTGATCTTATACTTCGGGACTATTCTGGGTTTTCCAGTATGCAGGATGTGCAGGTATTGGGAATACCTGAGGGTGATGTGATAAAAAACGATTGTATAACAATGACGCTTCCATTCCTAGGGAGTGATAAAACGGGTCTGGATTTTAGTGACTCCTCTCAGTAGAGAAGTATTCTAATCTTAGTCCAAATGTTGAACATTGATCTCAATGTCATTGAGATGCAATGAGAAGATTATATTTGCAGTCGTGATTTAATCAAGCATCTATGGGAGGCCAGAGATCTGGATTTGAGATGTGGTCTCAATATCCAAGTCACTATACGTGGAACAATACAATCGTCCTATCCTTATCTCCAAGTATCTACAGAGAAAGAGCATTATTCTTGAAGGAGTTCAAGAAAAATTCCATAGTTGAATTAAATCTAAGAACTGGGAAATGGATAATTAAATGTGATTTAATTATCATGAATAATGTGAATTTGATTCATATTATATAGAGAGTTATCTATGATAATTAAATGTGATTTGATTATCAAAGATATAAATAATATGAATGTAATTCATATTATTTGGGCACATGAGAATAGAAATCCAAGATGACTAAATGTCATTTAATTATCATGGATATTGAATATTGTAGATAGCACTATCCATATTAATCATATATATTATAAATGTTATTTATAATATATAAGAGAGAGCTATTGGTAATTTACATTTGTTAATTAAATGTTAATGTGAATTGGATTCACATTGAACATTAAATTGAAAATGTAATTCAGATTTTATTTTGGGTTGTGAATGTGATTCACAATTTTCCAATGGTAAGATTGCAATATTCGCAAAATAATTATGAATTATTTTTGTTGAATAATTTGCAACAAGTGTTCTTGTAAATCTTTGATTGCCACCAAATCACATATTATGGAAGGAGGCAATCTTTATTCCAATAATCTCCATGATTGCTTGATTTAATTTGGGATTGATTTAAATTAATTTATCAATATAGATTTAATCTAAATTAAATTAATTTTTGTTGGTTTTTACCAACACAAATCTTAGCCATTAAAAGAAACACAAATCAATGTGAGCCATTGGATTTGTGTTGTCCATGGATTGAGATCCATGGATCCCAAAATATTATAAAAGGAGAGACAACCCCTTTACTCTTCTTTACACAAGAGAACATAAGTTTCTCTCTTCCTTTTTCTTTCTACATGCCCTCTCTCCTTCTCTCATGTGGCCGTCCACCATGGATGCCCTAGAGAGAGTCTACATCGTCGTAGTGTCGTCGTTATGCTGCCCGATCATTTTCTCGTAGATCTTTGTATCCTTCGGTGCGCCTCACTCGTGAAGAAGACGTTGGATCTCATGTGTCGAGATCAGGGGATCCGTTGCTTGTATCTTCAACATGGATTGCGAGGAGCACGTGTTTGATCAACACGCTCGCAAGCGTCTCCTCCGTCGGATCGGACTTGAGACAGGAGGTCTCTTCATTTAGAGACTCGATCGCAACCACGCTTCAAGAGGTAATCCTATTACTTGTTTGTGGTTTAGACGAAATGACCCGAGAAGTGTTCTTGGATCATTGATTTCGTCACATGAAAAAATTTTAACTTCTGCTGCATAGAACAACTAGTGCGACTAGTCGTTCCTCGTCGTATTCGATATGACGCTCATGCTTCCGTGATGCGCTTGAGGATTATCCAATATCCTTCAAGTGGTATCAAAGCCTTAGGTCAGAGGTTTCGGATACGATCCATAAACCTAGGATAACATGGGTTCGTTAGGGTTTGCGAAAGGTTTATCGCATTTCATTTTTGCATCTCTATTTTGTGATTATTTTTTACCCTTATTAAATTGCTTAAACATGAAAATATTAATTGGATATTTTTCTCCATTAAATAAGGAAACCATAGGATCTGAGTTTACATAATTTGGATTCCGTTTGCTTGAGATATGATCGTTTTAATGAACATGTATTCACTATTGCGGGTACTGCGAATCTTAACATGATTAATGAGTTAATTACTGTTTTGATCCGCCTAGAAATGCGTGAAATATTACTTAGGTTCTGTCATAAATCCAATTAGAAATCTTTGGAAACTGATTTTGTCTAATTAGGATTTGAATTGATTGAGATATGTTAATTTTAGTAAGTAGGGGTCACTGCTGAAATTACGTTCCTAATCAAGAACCATGTGATTGTCAATTAGTGAAATTAAATATTAATTTCCAGAAATAATTATGGAAAATATTTGAAAAATATTTAATGATGATTATTTCCTTAATTGACTTGGCCTCAACCAATAAATTGATTAGATTTGATATAGATCAAAATTGGAAACACAATCAACAAACAACTTGCTTGAATAGGATTGGGAATTTGTCTAGCAAATTTTCTTATAATCAAAAATATTTTGATTATTACTATATGGTAAAATTTTGGTTGAAGAACCGATGATCATCTTAAGTACACATTGATCTATTTGGAATTATCCTTTCCTGAGGTATATGGTGTCTAGTCGGGGAGCGTTGGGGTAGCGGGTCGCACCGGTTGCGGTCTGTCCCACTCCCGTCAGTGTTGGCCATGACAGCGGGTAGGGACTCGATAATGCCGAAGAAATCAAGGTGTATTTTTCTAATTATTAAAATTCGAATTGATGCGTACTTTGAGATAATACTATATATACATATATTCAAGTAAAACCAATCAAGTTTGTTGATTGAATTGGTTTGATAATTGATTTAATGAGATTGAATTAATTATATCCAATTAAAACACTCTATTATGAATAGCTGTGTATTTTCCTTGGAAGAATTAATTATATGAATATGATTAATGATAATTAATTAAAATTTGAATATGAGGTGGAGGATCACATAAGTGACATTCATGGTCTCCCGTCAAGGTGAAGGGTCCCGTCGTCAGATATTGTATGTAGGAGACACATGTCCGTAGTGACAGCTCCTGCATACAATCCATTTGGATTGGGCTCTTCGCTTCTCGAACGAGTAAGGACGTATGCGTAGTGACCCTAATATCGGATCCTCATATTATTGGGACGATATTGGATTGCACATAGCAAGTTGTATTCCTGTTGACGGTTGGTTTAATTAATGATAGGTCAACATCACCTTAGGGGTGGTGGGCTCGGGTGCTAAAGACCGAATTGGAAAATGCAAGTTGGACTTGCAAGGCGGAATGTGTTCCCACTTCTCTTTATCCGAGTTACATGTTCTCATATTATTGGGATGTAACAAAGATAAGGAAGGAGATCCCAGATCTTGCTGAGATATGATGGTAAGTATATCTATTACATTGAAAGTGATTAAGGGAATGAGCTTTCGGTATTGATAAGGCAAGACAACTTTGATATAAAAATTCCTAAATCAAAGTAAAATGCATATATATATATATATATGCAAATCTCTTATTTCAGATAATCCTTCATTAAACCCACTGAATAATATACTCAATAATAACTAGTAAAATATCATGGATTGGATCCATGATCAAGATATTGTACTTGCAGTTGGACACATAATGTATGTGGTTGCAATGTGCAAGTTTCCTCGTAATAATGAGGAATGACAATTAAATAGATAATAGGACTACAACCCTAGGGTTTGTATGTATCGATAATCTTGATCTCTCATTGAATGTACTTCGGAAGTGACATGTCGATGATGATCATAATTGTCAAATAATCCATATAAATTCTAAGAAGATGTTCTGGCATACATATATGCTCTTGACATTTAATCATGAATGACGTGGTTCTCTGCATCATGCCGAATGGTAGCTCTATAAGAGATGATGTATTCAAATTGTTTGAGTACCTACCTGAACCAATGTTTTAAGAGTTTATATGGATGTAGATATGATGAGTGTCATCATTCTACTATCTATACTCTAGTCATTCATGAAGCTTCAGAATATTCATATTGTATGAACTGAATGAAGCATGTACAAATGTTGAAATGCTCTTATATTGAAATCTTTTGAATTCAACATAAGAGATCCTTCGTCTAAAGCAATGGTTGTTTATAGATAAAGGGAGCACAGTGGAAGCATGGGTTGGGCCCAAGTAAGAAGGAAAGTCAAAGAGTTGACCGTACTTTTGTGACTTCCATATGATATCCAAATAGTTGGATGAATGCCAATACTGCAATAAGCTGATGTATAGATAGTATGACTATCAAGTCTATCTAGATCCTTAGAGAAGGACTCGGATAGTGCATCGAAATAATCTACATTTAATTATTGAAATTAACTTTCTTATTAGATAAGATCAAGTCTAGTAATTGTATCTCATTCTTTTAATGACACTTGCAATTAGTTGCATATGTATTAGAAGACTATAAAATTTGATTTTAAAGTTTAATAGTCATCCACATGGACATTGATGCAATTATTGCAACAATCTCTATTGGGTAGATGGACTTGTTATTTTCAGTGTGAGAGCCCTTAGTCTTAGAGAATGTCTCTATGACCAAGATATTAGAATACACTCATTGTTTATTTCTAAATGTTGGGAATAAACATGAATTCTGGAATAGACCTATCATAAAGAGTTATGATTGAGATATTTCAGATAGTAATCTAAAATCTAGTGGATTCTACTAAATTATAAAATTAATGGATAGTTCATTAACATTTCTAATACTAAAATTAAACCTTAAAAGATCAATAGGAGAATGAAGATCATTTGACAATGATCTGGCATCAAGCCTAGGACATTTGTCTGTTGATGTGATCAATAGACTAGTAAGAGATGAAACTTTAGATTGTCTAAAAGTTCAAATCTTACATACTTGTGAGTATTGTATTAAAAAGTAAAAATATCCAATATACCCTTCCTTGGAATGGTGTAAGATGTCAAGGTATTCAAGATCTCATATATATTGATGTATGTGAGTGATGAATCTGCGATTCGTCATCTTTATTCATTTGTTTTAGCTTAAAATCCCTTTTAAAACACCTGCATATACCACTAACTCCATATTCTTACTAACTTGCATTTGTGTGTAAATATTGTACACTTCATACTAATTTTAACCTAAAATAAATAAAGAAAGAAAGAAAGGAAAAATAAAGAAAAGAAAATAAAAAGAAAGAAAAAAAGAAAGAAAAGAAAATAAAAAAGGAAGACTGTATACAGGCCGACCCAAACCCCGAGAGAAGGTCAAGACTTGACCTGATCGACCATGAATAAAGTAGGGAGAGATAAGGGTCCTTAAGCAGAAAATCAAAAAAATGTGTGTTGTTGTAAATACTTCTCACTTATTTTGTATATATCTGTATAAAACTGACACTAATTTATTTGTGCCTTAATTGACCTCAAATCAAATAACTTTCAAAGCTAAAGTTGTAAATAAAAATGTGTTCTAATTAATAAAATAATTGCACTATTAAATCTTGTACAGATTAAAAGTAGCCACTCTTGGAAAAAGCCACTAAGCACTAATTGAAAGACCAATTCCGGATCTATATGAACTTAAATTGAACCAATATCACTTCCATTGCATTCTAAATAAAATTATCTTCAAAATGGCTGTATTTTTATAATTTTTGGAGTTACGAGTAAAAAGTTGGTTTTCTGGGGTGGTTTGTGCAATTTCCCCATGTATTTTGTGCAAATTGTATTTGTATATATTTGTAAATTAGTCTTACTAATTATTTAAAATAAAAATAAAAAACAATAATAAATTCTTAAAACAAAAAAGGCTAATTTCATCATTTACCCTTGTATATAATGGCATATATGTATATAGTATATGTATATAATTGCTATTTTTAATTAACCTCCATAAAAAACAAAAAAAAATATTTTTTTAAATTCAAATAAATAAAGTGACGAAAATTTAAAAAAAATAGATAATTCTGTAAGTACTTTTATCTCTTTTTATCTTTACCTCTTTTCAAATTTCATCTGTCTTATTTCTTTCACCAAAAAAATTCAAAAATTCATTTCAATTTTCATTTCTCTTTCACCAAAAAAATTCAAAAATTCATTTCAATTTTCATCTCTCTTTATCCAAAAAAATTTAAAAAAAAACAAATTTCATTCTATCTTTTCTATTTATATGGCTCCTTCTCCCTCATTTCAACTTGATCAATCTTTAGAGAGAGGAGCCCGATCTCCGAGAGAAAATTTCTTTCGTCGAGAATTGCCTAGCCTCCAAGGCGTCCGGTGACAGCGAGTCAGCCTTGTCAAGGCGATCACGGTCCTTTTCCGCTCCTAAGGTGAGATCCACATTTTTCTTATTTTTATCTAGGTTAATCATGGTTTATTTCTCGCATTTTTATCTCGTTGTCAATTTTTTCATTTATCTAGATCTTAAAATCTGCCACGATTTATTCCACCTCCGACTCGATTTTTCATCTCACTTTCTCGATCTCCACACGTTGTAATTCTATCGTCCACTATCTCTCAACTCCGACCGCGTACGGTGGCCGGAGATTGGATTCGATTCTTTCATTTTTTCTATGGATCCCCGCTCGTTTTCCTATTCGTAAATAAATAAAAAATAAAAAAATGCTATTTGTTTTCTTTATCCTCTAACGTTTATTTTGCAGGATCACTAATATAAAAGAAATAAAAAAATAAAAAAAAATAATTTTTATAGCCTATTTTTTTTTTCTATTTTTGGATTTACAAAAAAAAAGTTTTTTCATTATTATTCACTATTTACATTACAAACAAAAAATATTACAAAAAAAAGTGTAGCAGGTCAGGCGGGTTATCACCCCCGCCGCCCGCGGAGCCACACTGCCTTCTGGCGCCGCAGCCTGCGGAGCCACACCGCCACCAGCTGACCGTCGTCGCCCCGCCCAGGGCCGCGACTCCACGTACGGTGCTCCATCGCCGCGTCGAGCCCCGGCCACCTGTCGACCTCTGACGCCGCCACGCCCGCCCGTTGCGAGCGGCCCCTCCGCCTTTGGCCGCGCACCCTCTCCGGCCACCGAGCCTCCAGCACGCGCCAGCAATGCGTGGCGGCCCCCCTCCAAACAGCTCACCGCGACTCCCATCCAGCCGCGCCACCCGCTGAACTTCCCAGGCGACCCGCTGCGCGAGGCTGCGCAACCACCGCTCCTGCGATGTCGCACAGCCCCCTCGGCCGACCTCCGCACGATCCTTGCGCCACCAGCTGCGACCCTCGGCCGCCCCTCCGATCAACCGCGTGCCCACCCATGAGAGGCAGCGCCGCCCGCACCACGTGAAGGAAGAAGACCCTTCGTTAAATCGAAGATAGAAGAGAACCCTTGTTAGGGTTTCGATTTTGAATAATTTATTGGAGAATTTACAGTTACGCCCTCGGATATTTCAGAAATTATAGAAAGGGCCCCCCATCTGCTCAATCACGTGCGCAATACGAGCATACTTGGTAAATTGCAATTTTTTTTCTCTCTATTTTTTCTTATTATTACTTGCTACAAAAACATTGAACTATTTGCAAACTAGTCCCTGGATTCCATAACTTGAATTTGCTTATGCTTTTCATTGAAATAAATGTTTTTATTAGTCCAAAAATCTTGCTAAAATTGTGCTATGCTTCTGATGTGATTCTCTTCTTAGCATAAAATTTTCATTTGATTTTTCCTTCATTTATTATTATTAAAAAATAAAAACATGTCATTTTTCCTTGTTTGAAATTCCAAAATTCATAGAAATTCAAATATTGTTCCAAATATTCCAAAAACATTAGGATAGTTTTATTTCATTGTCTTTTAATTTCTAACCAATTTTCATGCATTGATTATTTATAAAACCCAAAAAAATGAAAAACATCAAAAATCTTATAAAATCACTGAAAATTCTACAAAAATCCAAAAATTGTGATTTTGGTTCCTGTTTGTAGTTAATTGCTTCTAGTTTTTTTAAAAATAATTGTCAGGAGTTTTGGGTAATTAAAATATTTTTAAGTTGCAAATTACTCCAGGTTGTGCACATTTTCGCATTTTCTCATTGTTTGATTTTTACAAAATATAAAACATCTGAAAATTCCACAAAAATTCTCAAAAATATTTCAAAACTTTTAATACCCAAAAATATTTTCTTTGCATTTTTCTGAGCATTGTTGATTAATTGAAAAATTACAAAAAAGAGTTGGTGTGCGTATTTTTGATCTTGTGAATATTACTTCATCTTATTTTTGAAAATAAAAAAATTACAATAATTAAAATCACTAAAAAATTGGAAATCAGAAAATAAAAAAATTTGAAAAGAAAAATAATAAAAAATTAAAAAGATTAAAAAATCACAAAAACCAAGGATAGTTATCCTTTGAGATTCATGTTTTCTCTTAATTGATTTTTGATTAATTGAATAACCCTTTGGATTTGTAGCCTCCCTGAGTTCGACCATGTCTATTATACAAGTTAATAAGTAGAAAAATTAAAAAAAATAAAAAATATATATTTTTTGTTTGACACGGGATTTTGGGGATAACAACGACGACAACCTTTTTACCATCAATAATTTTTCCGATCCTCGATTTTTGTGCCAACAATGAGTCATCTATATCAGAATAAATATTATGGATATGTGATATCTACTGATGATTATTTGTGATATGAGATTTCTTCTCTTCACTTAGAAACCATTACTGATGATTGTGATATGTACTGTGATATGTGATATGTGATATTATGGATATCTACTGATGATTATGTTTAGAACCAAAGTTTGAAGGAAGATTTAATGAATTTGATCTAATCTAGGTAGTCCGTACATATTCGATGAATTCATAGAATACCTTATAGTGATATAAATATCATTTCTATCTCACTCCTCCTAATAAACCTAAACTCAATGGAGTTGTAGGGAGATACAATTAGATCATGTGTGACATGATATGATCAATGATGAATCTTAGCATAATTATCTCCTAGTTTCCAAGGTATATGTATATGCAGTAGAAGACTACAATATATATATATATATATATATATATATATCCTTAATAAGGTTCTAGGAAAGTAAGCTGGAATTTAGTACCTGAGAGTGCTACTTCATTAGGAAAATAAAGTATGGTATTGGATACCTATTGTATGACCTTGAGATACTTAAAAGATTTCATATCTAAGAATGTGATTCTTAAATGATGAGACTCTTGAGAATCAAGATGAAAATGAAGTAAAGGAACTCATTTAGTCTTGAGAAGATAATGAGGGTCCTAAAATTGGAAACTAAACGGACAATTAAAGATGAAACACTAATACCTCTTCAATAAAGTTTGAAGATGGATTCCATGTGTCAGTTGAATCTGACAATGATAATGAAGCTTCTAAAGATCATGCCATGGAAAGATGTATGTTAGCAATAAAAGTAGACTTTATATGGAAGTGTTGTATATGGACCCTCGAGGATCCACCTATATGGGTAAGACCCATTAAGGAGTAAATGGATCTTCAGGAGAAAGAGGGAACCTGATGAGAAGATAGAGACCTTCAAAGCATGGTTCGTAGCCATGAGCTACACACCGAAGAGAAGACATCGCTTGCGATGAGACATGCTCTTCACTGATCATGCTTGTACCCATCAGAATATTGCAAACTATAGCTACACAACTTGACTTTGACATCTTTAAGATGAAAGTCAATATTTCATTTCTCCATGAATACCTCTCTGAGGACATTCACATGAAGCAGCCTCAGGGCTTCATGGTTGAGCAAAGCAAAAAGTGCAAGCTAAGAAATTCCATCTGTGGACTCAAATAAGCTTCTTGTAGTTGGAATATTGGATTTGATGAAATCATTAATGTTATGGTTTCAGATAAAATCTTGATAAACCATGTGAAGCTTAGTGGGAGTGCCATTGTGTTCATCGTGATAAATGTAGATATCCTAATCATTTGGAATGATCTATGGATGATAATAATAAGTGTTTTATAATCCGATTGTCCCATACCTCGAGGTATGATCTCAAGGATACCTCTTAGATCTTAGTTCTAAGGTTGTTTAGAAGCAAAGAGAAGAGAGTATTGGGACCGTCACATTAATGGTACACCTTGGACATTTCTATTTTCTGGAAAATTCCAAGAAAGTCTTCTTTCCCTTAAGATATGGTACTGACCTATCTAAAGGGATAGCACCTCAAGGAGTAGAGGAAGTGAATGCTAGAACTGCTTGCCCTTTGTGCATCAGTTCCGAGAAGTCGAGTGTATGTTACATGTGTACAAAAGCCAGATGTCTGCCATGCAGTGGTAGTAGTAAACTATTACTAATCCTACTATGGAGATAAAACACTTGATTGCAGTATTATCAATATCTTCAAAGATGACGAGACTTTAGAGATAGTAATCTCTAAGTCTTATCTTTAAGATCTTAAGACTTTATAGATGGTGATCTAAAAGGTCTTAACTATGAATACCTTAGGCGATAGAGATCTCTAGGAATAAGGGTATTCTAATAAGGATAATAGAACTTACATACTGGTTAAATTTTATTGAACTATGGTGTTAAGGACACTATGATGATATGATTGAGTATTGGTTGCATAAGATGCAACATTCGCATTGGATGCGAACATTGTTACTAGGAGATATGTAAGTGTCGTAAATAGACTTGGCATAGTCTCTCGGGAACAAAGTGACTGATCAGCTTACCTAGCTATTTTTCTAAATAGCCTATGATTCTCACATGAGTGTGGGTTTAAAGGATTATCCCATTAATGGCTCTTTGGGCTAGTGGGAGATTATTGGACATGCAAGCCCACGACGAGCCATTATGCAATAAATTTATTGTGAATATCATTCCCTGATCTGAAATAAAGAATATATAATTTGCAAAATAAGTCCCTTAGTACAATTAGGGTTGTGTACCATGGCCATCTTGATGATCATACAGTTGTTGATTCAAATATTGAATCATAGAGGCTGGTGCTTGGATGAACATCTAAAGAGTTAGGTTGAGAACTCATCAAGCACCGTCAAATGATTGTTAGGAGATGATCTCCAACCTGAGTAGGAGATGGCAATCCTTTCTCATTTAGGCTGATATCTGACCGACCTCTTGATGCAGGTCCTCTGCATGGGAATAGAGATTCAGAGGTGTCAGATTAGTTGGGTCAAAGAGTTGACTTAACGAGGTCGAGATAACCAAAGTCCTATGTTGTATGCTGTCACAATATAGGCACGCATCCTCTGACCAGAGACAGATGTGTTACTATATACCTGAGTATGTACATTTGGCAGACCAATAGGTTGATGACCTAATCAAGGTCTATACACCGACGCGCTGGTGTGCATATAAGGGCATATGAGTAATATGATCTCTCAAAGGGATCATACAGGTTCATTACTGAACCGGAAGACATGAGCTCCCTCAAGAGATATTGAGAAGAATCAAATTCCGTGCACGATCGTCTCCCTTTGGAAGCTTGACTGAATTTGTAGGTTTGATATATGCTTTTGGAAAGTATATGATCAACACCTTTGTATGATATATGCTTTTGGAAAGTATTATATCGATACCAACTCCCAATGATTAAATGAGAAACTTAATGATAAATCCCTGAAGCAGACAATGTCAAATTGATATTATACTTTGGGATTATTCTGGGTTTTCCAGTATGCAGGATGTACAAGTATTGGGAATACCTGAGGGTGATGTGATCATAAAACGGTTGTATAACCATGATGCTTCCATTCCTAGGGAGTGATGAAACGGGTCTAGATTTTAGTGACTCCTCTTAGTAGAGAAGTAATCTAATCTTAGTCCAAATGTTGGACATTGATCTAAATGTGATTCATATGCAATGAGAAGATTATATTTGTGATCTTGATTTAATCAAGCATCTATGGGAGGCCCGAGATCTGGATTTGAGATGTGATCTCAATATCCAAGTAACTATGCATGCAACAATACAATCACCCTATCCTTATCTCCAAGTATTCGCGGAGAAAGCGCAATATCCTTGATAGAGTTCAGGATAATTTCATTGTTGATATATGTGTCCAAGCATTGAGAAAGTGGATAATTAAATGTGATTTAATTATCATGAATAATATGAATTTGATTCATATTATATAGAGAGTTATATAAGATAATTAAATGTGATTTTATTATCAAAGATATAAATAATGTGAATGTGATTCATATTATTTGGGCACACGAGAATAGAGATCCAAGATGATTAAATGTGATTTAATTATCATGGATATTGAATAATGTAGATAGCACTATCCATATTAATCATATATATTATAAATGTGATTTATAATATATAAGAGAGAGCTATTTGTAATTTACATTTGTTAATTAAATATTAATGTGAATTGGATTCACATTGAACATTAAATTGAAAATGTAATTCATATTTTATTTTGGGTTGTGAATGTGATTCACAATTTTCCAACTGCAAGACTGCAATATTCACAAAATAATTATGAATTAATTTTGTTGAATAATTTACAATAAGTGTTGTTGTAAATCTTGGAGATTTTCATGTAATTATGTAATCTCATGAGATATCATGAGATTACATGAGATTGCCAACAAATCCCATTTTATGGAAGGAGGCAATCTTCATTCCAATAATCTCCATGATTGCTTGATTTAATTTGGGATTGATTTATATATTATTTATCAGTATAGATTTAATCAAAATTTAATTAATTGTTGTTGGTTTTTACCAACACAAATCTTAGCCATTAAAAGAAACACAAATCAATGTGAGCCATTGGATTTGTGTTGTCCATGGATTGAGATCCATGGATCCCAAAATATTATAAAAGGAGAGACAACGCCTTTGCTCTTCTCTACACAAGAGAACATAAATCTCTCTTTCTTTTTCTCTCTACACGCCCTCTCTCCTTCTCTCATGTGGTCGTCCACGATGGATGCCCTAGAGAGAGTCTCCATCGCCGCAGTGACGTCGTTATGTTGCCCGATCATTTGCTCGTGGATCTCTGTCTCCTTCGGTGCGCCTCGCTCGTGAAGAAGACGTTGGATCTCGTTTGTCGAGATCAGGAGATTCGTCGCTTGGATCATCAACATGGATTGCGAGGAGCACGTGTTTCATCAACATGCTCGCAAGCGTCTCCTCTGTCAAATCGGACTTGAGACAAGAGGTCTCTTCGTTTAGAGACTCGATCGCAACCACACTTCAAGAGGTAATCCTATTACTTATTTATGGTTTATACGAAATGATCCGAGAAGTTTTCTTGGATCATGTGGTTTCGTCACATGAAAAATTTTTTATTTCCGTTGCATGGAATAAATAGTGCGACTAGTCGTTCCTCGTCGTATTCGATATGACGATCATGCTTCCGTGATGCACTTGAGGATTATCCAATATCCTTCAATATTGTCAATACATTGACTTGTTGTAGTATCGGCATTCATCCAACTTTTTTGATGTCATATATATGGAAGTCACAAAACTATAGTCAACTCTTTGACTCTTCTTTCATGGGTCAAACCCATGCTTCCACTGTTCTTCCTTAATACTTAAACAACCATTTCTTACGACAAAGGATCTCTTAAATTGAAAATGTCCTCAAAGGTTTTCAATATATGAGTATTTCAAAATTTATTCTTGTTCATCCAATTCATACAATATGAATAATATGATGCATCATGAAAGACTTGAATAGAGATAACAGAATGATGGTATTCATCATATCCACATTTATCTTAACTCAAAAAGGAATTTGGTTTAGGCATGTACTGAAATATTTTGAGTACATCATTTCTTATCAAGCCACCGTTCTGCATAATGCAGTGGATCATGCCATTCATAACTAAATGTTGAGAGCACATATGTTTTCCAAAACATACTCTTCAGTTTTTAGGAATGATCTTGACAATTACGATCATCACCATGTTACTTCCAAAGCACACTCGATGAGAGATCAAGACTTTAGAGACACATGGAACCTAGTTTGTTAACCTATTGTCTATTTAATTATCAATCATCATAATTAGTAGGAAACTTGCATATTGCAACCACATACATTATGTGTCCAACTGCAAGTACCACATCTTAATCATGGATTCTATACATGATACTGGTTATGATTGAGTACATGTTTGAGTGTATTTAATTAAGGTTATCTGAAATAAGAGAATTTTCATATATATCAAAGTTATCTTGACTTTTAAACTCTGAAAAATCATTACTTATTCACTTTCAAAGCAAGATATATATATACCGGTATATCTCTAGCAAGAGCTGGGATCTCCTTTTTACCTTTGTTACATCGAATAATATAAGAAACTGCAACTTAGATAAAAAGAAGAGTGAACTCATTCCACCTTACAAGTCCAACTTACATTTCCCAATTGAATCTTAAACACCCGGACCGACCACCGCTAAAATGATGTTGACCTAATTGAACAAACTATCAATAGGAATAGAACTCACTATGCACAATCCAATATCACCTCAATAATACGAGGAACCACTACTGGGGACACTACGCATACGACCTTACTATTTTGAGAAGCAAAGAGCATGATCCATGTGCACTTGTATGTGGAAACTGTCACTTCGGACATACGTCTCCAGCATACAATCCATGGTGAACTAACCCTTAGCCTTGACAAGAGACCATAGGTGTCATTTATATAATCCTACATATCGTATTCAAATTTTAATTAAGCATTATGATTTATATTGATTACGATTAATTCTTCCAAGGTAATTACATCCCCATCCATAATGGAGTGTTTATTTTATTTAGATCTAAATAATTTAATCACATTATATCAATTATCAATCCATTCAATAAGCCAACAAATAATTAGGGTTTGCTTGATATTACCATATAGTATACACCCTCATATTTATAAAATTGTACTATTCCAATTAGTTGAATAAAGTACGTAGAGACTTCTCATGCTACCCATCCTTGAAATAGACCAAGCCAGATTGGATAGATTATGCTAAAAGAGAGCGCTTCCACAGTTGTGTAGGGTGCCAATTAAGTAACCCATTAGCATATCCACGACCCAGTCACTATCATCGAATCGATTCAAGATAACATAATTGGTATAAAATTGTAATAAGGGGTTTTATCGATCGCATGCTTTTGGTGATTGATGAATGTCCACTTCATCACCTTTATTCTTTCATTTTGTTCTTAAATCCCTAGCTAAATACATGTTCATATCTTTAGTTCATACAAAATAACACTCGTTAATTGATCGATTTAAACTGTATAAATATTTATATTTAATTGCAAAATAAAAGAATAAAGAAAAGAAAAGAAAAATAATAAAGTGTCAAATACACTGAGTGACCCTAGGCCCTAAGATCCATTCAGCATGATGACTTGATCGATAAGGAATAAAGTAGGGGGAGATAGGGTAGACAAATTGTATAGAAAATACTTTACAAACCCTAATTCTTTAACCCTATATATAGCCTTTTTGGGGCCTAATTTATTTTTCCATTTTTATACCTCAAATAAAAAAACCTCAACATGACTATTGTACTTAAAAATACAAAGAAAAATACATAATTAATTTCACATTAAAATAATACACAGTGCACTCGGGACAAACATAATAAAAATCCGTAAAGAAAACTTCCCAAACCTGTATCCCCTCCACAGAGATTCAAAGTTGATCAAACTCACATTTATTTGTCATAAAATTTAATTATATATTTGATAAAGATTGTTTTATTTATTTCAGAGTTGAGATGTAAAAGTTGTCTTGTAGGTCCTTATTGTATTCTATACTTCTATATAATATTCAATATATTTATTCTTCATATATTTTAAGTTCCTTATATTTTATATACTTATATATATTATTCAAAATATATTTCAATAATAAATATAGAATAAAACCATGGAAATTACATTAAAATAAATCATATATAAAAATATATAGATAAAGTATACATATATAATACATGTACATATTCATTTAAGTACATAAATAAAATCATAAAAATAAAAAAATATAAATATGTATTTAAATATATTACAAATTGATAAAATATGTATATATAATAATTAAATATGAAATACAAAATAAAAATAAAATAGCATATTCCTAGGTAGATAAATCTATAATAATACTTGCAAAAATTAATACTTAATAAATGACCTTGTAAAAATAAATAAAAATCTAACAAATACTACATAAAATAATAAATATTTTTTATGTTTCAACTTTAATTTAAGTAATTCATTTTCTATTTATTCGTTTTGTCTTGATTCCATTGTTTAGTGGAGGATGTGGACAAATGGAAGCTCGAGGAGAGTTGACCTCAGGTCAACTGTCTTCCCTCCCTAGGTCCGCTCTCTGTCAAACACAAACATCCCCTTTTCATTGATTTATCCTCCATGATGCACTACCCAATGCACTTCGACTTCTTCATGAAATTTATTCTCTGTACATCCCTCTTCCATGTTTGACCTTCCCCTTGGTTAGTCGAGCATCGATCCTCTCAAAATCCCTACCTCCTTGGAGGCGTTTTAGATTGTGTATAAATAAGAAGTTCTGCCCCTTTTTGATTTTTTGGTCCTTCTTTGCACCTTAAACCCTTAGATCCCATCGTAGATAGGTTGAGCTTGGTGACAGCTTGCTCCCTATCAGATTTGCAGAATGCTAGGGGTGTCTTAGGAGTGATCCACACTTCATCGGAGTCCGTCGATGAGTCTCTACTCCCTGGTCTCTGATGAATCTCGGATTCATCACCCTAAGTCTCATTAATTAAGCTCAAGTCCCCCAAAATCAACTTCATTTCTGCATTTATTTCGCATAATTAGCATTCAGGCATGATTTCATAAGAATCACATTTTAGCATTAATTTATGCATAAAATAAGAAGCCAAAAATCCAAGCCAAAAATGACCTGTAAATAGCCTAACTTCCCCTATTTTTAACTCCTCCATGCTAACACTGAATACCAAAAACCCACTTCCACTGTGTACACATCACAAACAAGAATAATTAAAAAATACAAAAAAATAATTAACCCTGGTAAATGGACCAAAAACCCAAACCCTAGTTTCAGGATTTTCGGACTAAAAGACACATATCTTCCCCATCCAGTGTCCGATTTGCTCCTACTCACTTTTGAACTAATGCACATTCAATTACCTTCAAAACAAGACCAAGTTCAAGTGAATCGGAGCTCGTATGCGAAAGTTGGGTTTTGGGCTTCTTTTGCACATTGTATATTTTCGCGATTTTTCTGACCTATATTTTATGTACTTATTTTCTTCATTAATAAAAATCCAAAATAATTAGAATTAGGTGCCTTTTATTTATCTTTGAGTTTTCCAGATTTTCTCGGTTTTTTATCTTTTTTTAAAAATGACAAAAAAATTAGAAAACCCAAAAATCAAGGTATTCTATGTACATGGGATACCCCAAAAATTCACTTTTCACATTTGACCAAATTTGGCTTTGATGTCTTCATGAAAGTTGTATATCTCGTCGATACGAGCATTTTTCGTGAAGGAACTTTTTCGATCCAAGGTCATTTGCTATTTCTTTTTGATTTTACAAAATGATTTTTCTTCGAATTTTCTGGTGCTGACATGTGGCAGCTCCAAAGGCTGCCACGTGTCAGCTATTTTTCGCCTTTTTAAATCTCATTTTTATATAAAAAAAATTTAAAATCGAAGCACGTGCGTCGCACGTGCCCCCAGGCACGTGCTTCGCACGTGCGGCGCGCCCTTCCTCTTGCCCCGCCACGTGGCCAACGCGCGGCCGTTCGATCGGCCGCTGATCGAACGGCCCACACGCGTCTCCCTCCACCCAACGACTCCTCCTAAACCTCCACCGCCTCCTCCGCGATCTTCGCGCGCCGCCGCTCCCCTAACGACCCCCGCCTTCTCCGCCAACCGGCCCCTTTCGCCGGTCAACCTCGCAACCACCCCTATCGTCCTCTCCCCTACTTAAAGAGTCCCGTCGCCCCCAACTCCCTCATCCGCCGACTGCACGAAAGCGACTCCTCGCCGCGGTGACAGCGCCGGCGAGGAGCCTTCACGGCGAGATCCGAGGGTCTATCGGCCCTCGTCGCAGCGCCACCTCCGCGCGCGCTCTTGCTCCAGCCCGCTGCTGTCGAGCCCACGACTTCGCTACTTCGCCGCCTTCGCTTCTGCCTGAAGCTCCTCCGACATCGCCTTCATCGCCGCCACCGACACGCCCTCCCCAACGACCTTCTTCTCCACCTCCTCAACGACTGCGTCTTCACCAACTACCGCCAACGCCTCGACATCGCCGCATTCGTCCTCCTCCGGCTTCGCCCCCTCGCCCGACCATCACTCGACAACCACCGGAGGTCCGCTCCAGCGCCACCGACCTTCGCTACGTCACCGACATCGCGAGCCAAAGCCGGTCTTCTACGACTTCGCCGACCAACTACGCGGCTCCGACCACCGACTCCGCCATCTTCCCCTCCGCCTCGGCCGGAGTCCGCCACCGCCAGCACCGGGCGCGACGCCCGAGGCCCCAGCACGCGCGAGTCACGTTCGTGGGGAACGTCAGGCTGACGTCAGCCCAGGTCACGTGCTTTGCACGTGACCGTGGGTAATTTACATCCACGCCCCCGGAGCTCTGCGGATTTGCGCTTCAGTCCCCGCCTCCAGAGGGCACGTGCTTTGCACGTGCCTCTTGGAAAAATTGCAGTTCGCCCCCAGTTTCTTAGGTAATTGCAATTAGCCCCCCCCCCCCCGCAGTTCATTTTTTTTTAATTTTGTTTATTTTATTTACATTTGTACCCCTCCATTCCTCGTGCATTTTAGACCTCTAGTTTACATTATTTTATTTATTTAAAAATAGCACTTTGTTCATCTCTTAATTCTCTACATTTTGAGCTAATGTGGACATTTTTGTGATTGACGGTTCATTAATAAATATTTTTTTGTGGAAAATTGTGTATTTTGCCCGTCTTATGCACTGAAATTCATAGTTAATTAACCTTTGCTTTAAAAAACACCGAAAAATCACATATTGTAGAGGTTATTTTCATTAACATTATGCCCAAAAATCATTGCATTTATTTGCATACTTTGCTCTGTAAAAATCATTTTGCATATTTCACTATTTTATTTTTAATAGGTATTAAATCCCACATTTTTGAGGTCTAGGATTTTTCTAAGATCCATTACCTAGTGATAGATCTTAGATAATTTTAGTTCTCGAAAATAAGTAGGTTTAATATTTATTAAAATTAAATATTGAAAATTAATTTGTTTGCATTTAAAAATTCATAAAAAATTCATATTGCATCCAAAAAATTCCAAAAAAATTACAGTGCACTCATTTCATCATATTTTACATCTCGGCCAAGTTTCGTATTTTTCGGACATCATTTGAACGTAACTCACATTTTAGTCCATAAAGTAAGCCGAATTTGCATATTGCACCCTCTATTGCATTGAAAAATTCCAAAAAAAGACCGCCTTGAAAACCGATCTCAAAATTGGATAGACACAACTCTAGATTGTTCCTTTGCCTCCTTGTGATCGACCTTGGGACTTGCCCAAGTAAAATAAACATAAAAACCACTTGATTAAATTTGATTAAAAATTGTGGTTATTTCTTAAATGTTTCCGATTGCCGCCTACAACGAACGACTTTCATTATTTTCACGAATGAACATTAAAAACAACTTCTTAACGCGGCTTTTCCGGACTCGTCAGATGGCGCCGTTGCCGGGGAATTGGAGTTGTCACCTTGGGAAACTATGTCGAGACTTAAATCTGAATGAGCTAATTGAAATCCGAAATCGGGCATATGACAACAGTGTGATTTATAAGGACAAGGTCAAGAGATGGCATGATAGACACATTCGAGAGAAGACCTTTTTCCCTGGACAGAAAGTGTGGTTGTTTAATGCTCGGTTGAAGATTTTTCATGGGAAACTCAAATCAAAATGGACGGGTCCCTACATTGTCATCGATGTGCATACCAATGGAAGCGTAGATATTGCCGAACTCAAAGATAATGCACAACCGTTCTCAGTAAATGGACAAATGCTGAAGCCGTATATTGAATCACCCAAAGAACAGATAGTTCAAGTCAAGGTCATCTATTTCACACAGAGCGAGGACATTGAAAATCTATCTGATCATTCCCACCCTCCCTCCCGGCCACATCGGCCTCCTTGTACAGCTTCTTCCTTTACTTAGGCCAAGGCCTAAGTATAGGGGGGGACCGATGCCATCTGTATATATCATTCTTCTCCTGACTCCTAATTGCTCCATTTCCACCCTTCTTCCATACTTAGGCTATCCACAGCCTAAGTATAGGGGGAACCAACATCCACCTGTATATACTCTATTCATTCACATATCAAGACCGCTTCA
Source organism: Ottelia alismoides (assembly GCA_037367405.1). Taxonomy (NCBI): domain Eukaryota; kingdom Viridiplantae; phylum Streptophyta; class Magnoliopsida; order Alismatales; family Hydrocharitaceae; genus Ottelia; species Ottelia alismoides. The sequence goes on along the minus strand of JAZKJV010007409.1, from coordinate 635,028 downwards.
TTTTTTTCTTTTTATTCTTTCACTCCCTTACGCTTAGCCCGAGCTATGTCTTCTTTACGCTTCTTGTGCTCTGAGGACATAACACTCGCTAAGTATAGGGGGGGTCTGTATATATACTTTGTATATATTTTACCCATATCTCGTACTTGCGCGTAAGTCTATATGTATTTACAGGGTGGGTACTAACTTGAAAAAAAAACAACAACAAAAATAAAAAAAAAAGAAAAAGAAAAAAAAGAGAGTTTTGCTACTAACACTGACTTCGCCAAAATTTTTGAAAAAAAAAAGAGGCTTCTTATTCCATTTTCTGCATAAAAAAATCCCTTGCATAAAAACAAAAAAAAATTCAAAAAAAAATGTGTCTGCATTGCACACACCTGCACTTCATCGAACATCACATGCATTTGCATCTGTGAAAAGTCATTGGGTTCTGAACCAAGTTATGAACAGAAACCGAGAGTGGTCTGGGCTTTACCTTAATCCACCTAATTTTCAGAGGAACTTCACCGAGAAAGAGGATTTTAAGAGCTTCAGGTCTTTTTGACTTAATTCCTTAAGTTCCACATGACAATGTACAGCGTTTGACTCTTAGTGTCTTACCTGGTCTCTTCATTCTGGGTACAACTCTGGAATAGGGAATTAATTCGCACTCTCGCACTATGCACTTAGCTCAACCCAGACGGGATGTTGGAAGACTGTGTGAGTCTCTTTTCTGGTAGCGTGGAAATCTAAAGACCGGAGTACGGGTTGAAATAAAGCTTCGGAAAAGGGATGGACAGCTGGGCACAATTTTTTCTAAGACCCCAAAAAAATGTACGGAACAAAAAGATTCTATATCCGTAGGGGCACAACAAGATCCAAACAGAACCACCAAAAATTCCAAATACAAAGAAGCATTCTACCAAATAAAAATCCGACCAAAAAGGTCCAAGCTTCAGAACCTGCAGATCTTGGTGGAGACTTGGCTACACTGGCCATCTTCACAAGGAGAGGTGACTACACTGGCCACCCTCCAGTTCTTTTCTCTTTCTTCTATCTTCTCCCTCATTCGATTGTGAACACAACACGACAGACCATAGAAGGAAATACCGGACTCCCCGAGGACGAGTTACTGGAGAGGAGAGGAACATGGTAGTTTGGCATTCTGGATGGGAAGAGCTAAAACCCTTCACACACATGAGTCTGTTATTCAATGTTCATAGGGTATACTTTGGGAAGAGGATTGATCTAAGATGACTTCTGAGCCGAAACTGTGACAATGATGTATAGAACTTGAGGGATGTTGATTTTAAAATTCTAAGTCTCACAGAAGTTCCGGCACATTATTAATCCAAAGCTCGAGTTTAGTCTCACTCTCACCTTCAGTTCATGGTCTTGGTATGGAACCCAGTCTCATTTCACTTCATGGCATTTCTTTTTGATGCTCAGGGACGAGCATGGTTTAAGTACAGGGGGATGATGAATCTCGGATTCATCACTCTAAGTCTCATTAATTAAGCTCAAGTCCCTCAAAATCAACTGCATTTCTGCATTTATTTCGCATAATTAGCATTCAGGCATGATTTCATAAGAATCGCATTTTAGCATTAATTTATGCATAAAATAAGAAGCCAAAAATCCAAGCCAAAAATGACATGTAAATAGCCTAACTTCCCCTATTTTTAACTCCTCCATGCTAACACCGAATACCACAAACCCACTTCCACTGTGTACACATCACTAACAAGAATAAATAAAAAATACAAAAAAATAATTAACCCTGGTAAATGGACCAAAAACCCAAACCCTAGTTTCAGGATTTTCGGACTAAAAGCCACATATCTTCCCCATCCAGTGTCCGATTTGATTCTACTCACTTTTGAACTAATGCACATTCAATTACCTTCAAAACAAGACCAAGTTCAAGTGAATCGGAGCTCGTATGCAAAAGTTGGGTTTTGGGCCTCTTTTGCACATTGTATATTTTCGCAGTTTTTCTGACCTATATTTTATGTACTTATTTTCTTCATTAATAAAAATCCAAAAAAATTAGAATTAGGTGCCTTTTATTATTCTTTGAGTTTTTCAGATTTTCTCGGTTTTTTATCTTGTTTTAAAAATGACAAAAAAATTAGAAAACCCCAAAATCAAGGTATTCTATGTACATGGGATACCCCAAAAATTCACTTTTCACATTTGACCGAATTTGGCTTTGACGTCTTCGTCAAAGTTGTAGATCTCGTCGAGACGAGCATTTTTCGTGAAGGAACTTTTTCGATCCGAGGTCATTTGCTATTTTTCGCCTTTTTAAATCTCGTTTTTATATATAAAAAAAATTTAAAATCGAAGCACGTGCGTCGCACGTGCCCCCAGGCACGTGCTCCGCACGTACGGCACGCCCTTCCTCTTGCCCCGCCACGTGGCCAACGCGCGGTCGTTCGATCGGCCGCTGATCGAACGGCCCACACGCGTCTCCCTCCACCCAACGACTCCTCCTAAACCTCCGCCGCCTCCTCCGTGATCTTCGCGCGCCGTCGCTCCCCTAACGACCCCCGCCTTCTCTGCCAACCGCCCCCCTTTCGCCAGTCAACCTCGCAACCACCCTTATCTTCCTCTCCCCTACTTAAAGAGTCCCGTCGCCCCCGACTCCCTCATCCGCCGACTGCACGAAAGAGACTCCTCGCCGCGGTGACAGTGCCGGCGAGGAGCCTTCACGGCGAGATCCGAGGGTCTATCGGCCCTCGTCGCATCGCCACCTCCGCGCGTGCTCTTGCTCCAGCCCGCTGCTGTCGAGCCCACGACTTCGCTACTTCGCCGCCTTCGCTTCCGCCTGAAGCTCCTCCGACATCGCCTTCATCGCCGCCACCAACATGCCCTCACCAACGACCTTCTTCTCTACCGCCTCAATGACTGCGTCTTCACCAACCACCGCCAACGCCTCGGCCGGAGTCCGCCACCGCCAGCACCGGGCACGACGCCCGAGGCCCCTGCACGCGCGAGTCGCGTGCGTGGGGAACGTCAGGCTGACGTCAGCCCAGGTCACGTGCTTTGCACGTGACCGTGGGTAATTTACATCCACGCCCCCGGAGCTCTGCGGATTTGCGCTTTAGTCCTCGCCTCCAGAGGGCACGTGCTTTGCACGTGCCTCTTGGAAAAATTGCAGTTCGGCCCCAGTTTCTTAGGTAATTGCAATTAGCCCCCCCCCCCCCGCAGTTCATTTTTTTTATATTTTGTTTATTTTATTTACATCTGTACCCCTGCATTCCTCGTGCATTTTATACCTCTAGTTTACATTATTTTATTTATTTAAAAATAGCACTTTGTTCATCTCTTAATTCTCTACATTGTGAGCTACTGTGGACATTTTTGTGATTGGCGGTTCATTAATAAATATTTATTTTGTCGAAAATTGCGTATTTTGCCCGTCTTATGCGCTGAAGTTCATAGTTAATTAACCTTTCCTTTAAAAAACCCCGAAAAATCACATATTGTAGAGGTTATTTTGATTAACATTGTGCCCAAAAATCATTGCATTTGTATACATACTTTGCTCTGTAAAAATCATTTTGCATATTTCACTATTTTATTTTTAATAGGTATTAAATCCCACATTTTTGAGGTCTAGGATTTTTCTAAGATCCATTACCTAGTGACAGATCTTAGATAATTTTAGTTCTCGAAAATAAGTAGGTTTAATATTTATTAAAATTAAATATTGAAAATTAATTTGTTTGCATTTAAAAATTCATAAAAAATTCATATTGCATCCAAAAATAAAATTTGAACTCCTAACCAAAAATAAAAAAAATACAAAAAAACAATAAAATTTGAAAAATCCTAAAAATCATTTAAAAATGTTAAAATTCTATAATTTTTAGTGTATAATTTATTTATATTATATAGCAAATATACAATAGTCTGGGAATTTTTAGACTATTTATCTTTTTTTAAAACCCAAAACCACCTGACCTACATATTTAACCTCTCTGTGTTTACATTTTTAATACCTTAAAATTACCTAAAAATCAGCAATATATATATATAATAACAATAATAAAGAAAAATATCAAAAACACAAAAATATTTTATTATGTAATTTTTTACTATTTATATGCATATATAAAAATATAGAACCATATATATACTATATTTACTTTATTATACATAAATACATATTACTATTAATTATGAATACCTAATATATATTTACAAGACTTAAAAAATAAAATGATTGTTCTTGTACATATTTCCCTATATTTCTATATATTTATTTATTATAAATCTTATATATTTTTATAATATCTATGTTATTAAAATTACTATATATATACATATTATGTCTTTAAAAAGAAAAGAAACTAAAATTTTGCAAAATGAAAAAGAAATTAGAAATTAAAAACATAAAAAATTAAAACATTAAAATTCCGTTAAAAGTATATAATTAAAAACCCACAAAAAATCAAAAAGTAGAAAAGTACAAAAAATTATTATTTATTTTCATTAATTGAAATAATTATATATGTCCTCATTACTCTCTATGGCTTGACACTCTACATACTTATACACTGTACACATATATTTGTAGAGTTAAAATAAAAAAATTGACTCATACATTTGCATTAATCTATAATACATTGTTGATTGATTGTTGTACTATTTGGTTGATTGGGTTCAGAGAGCCAAGAAAGGCATTCATACAGCAATCGTCGGATCCAACTTGTTGGATACTACATGCCCTCTAAGACCAGAAGATAGGATCCCTAATTTTTTGAATAAACAAAATGACGCCATTATTGGGGAACAACGCTCAGGATAAGATTTTTGTATATGATATATGCACTTTATTTTGTTTTTTATTTCTTTTTATTTAAATAATTATTTATCTATTCTTATCATCTTTCTGTATTTACTTTTCTGTGAGGGCCCGCTACATGAGGATGGTCTTCTAGGAGGTCGAGGCTACCTAGTAAAGTGGAGGTCAGTCCCTTCTTTGTAGACCGACAAGAGAGAGTAGGAGAGAAGACTAAGGAGAAGAGAAGAGCAGACTAGCTTTAGTGTAGAATCTTTATTTTGTGAGAGAGACTCTTTTTTTGGTAAAATAATTGGAATAATACAGGTACACTAGGACATTCAGATACTTGCAAGCCTATTGTACCAAGTGTCTGTTCACTTGAGGGCCTGCTTTGTTTTTTGCACGTTTTTTTTCACCTTCTTCTTTTTGTCCTCTCTATTTTTCTCTTTATTTTATTTTGTTTCTCATGTTTTGAGTTTTTCTTATTTTTTATTTTATTTTGTGTGCTTTAAGCCCATAGTTCTGGGTTTTTGGTGAGATAGGTAGACTTAGGTCCAAACACCTAATAGAATCTTGCACCAAGGGGTGGGTATTGAACTTGTTTGGGTGGGTATGGGTTATTCATTTGGGGTTGAATTTAATTTGGGTTGCAAAAATGACACCCATCACCCAATTAAATTAGATTGGGTTGAGATGTTTGGGTGACCAGTTTGGGCCTATAGGGTTGGGTGAAAAACAAATTACCCTGAGAAATCTTGTTAATTGAAGGTCAAGTAATGATGGGGCCATTGATGTATGAAAAAGATATCAAATTTAGCACGTAGAAAGCTTAATAGAGAAGAAGAAGGTTGGAGGAATATGTTCAACATGGATGAAGAAGGTTGGGATATGTTCAAGTTGATTTGGAGTTGTTTAGTTAAGATTATGGAACTTTCAAGAATAAAATGTCACCCGTTAGGGATTGGAGCATAATTGTGTGGTAATATGGTAGACTCTCTGATGAATATCTTATTATCATTCTTTATTCTTTTATTTTAGCTTTATCTTTTAGCAGAAAACATCTACAAAAATGCGTAAATATAATAAATTATCATTAGTCGTGTCACTGTTAATATTGCATAATTAACACATGTTTTCCAAAATAAAAGAATAAAGAAAAAGAAAATAAGGATGTAATTATGCAATAAGTACAGACAGACCCAAACTATGAGAGAAGGTCAATAATTGGCCTGATCAATAAGGAATAAAGTAGGGGGAGATAGGGTCCTTGTATAGACACTTGACACTTATACCTATAAATATCTATATTTAATTACACTTTGTGCATATTGTATTTTTAAACACTTGTACATATTCCTAAAAATAAAATAAAATAAAAGTAGAAAATACAAAATAAAATAACATAAAAATAAAAAATCAAAAACCCACGGTACAAAAGCCACACTTATGTATATTGAATACACTACTTATTTATTTAAATATTAATTTATTTTGTAAAAATCAATTAAAAATCATTTTATATTCCTCAAATTATTTTGTACATAACTAAAATATAAAATAAAGGATATTTACTTAAAATTAATAAAATAAAAATTAAAGAATAAAATATATAAGTATACTATACCTATACATAATACCCAATATTATATACACTATGTATATATTACATAAAAATAACTAAAAATCATGGAAAATAGCTTGAAAAATAATAAACAATTTCCATTTTCATCATTATTTATTTTACATTCATTAACTATTTTAATTAATTTATTTTTTGATTTATTAGCCCCGAATTTTCTGATTGGCTAATCCGGGTTCGTCGACCCGAGTCAACCCTTCCTCCATCAGACCCGACCAGAGTTACCTTCTTGCCAGACCAATTTCTCAACATTTTCCTAGTCACGTCCATCCTCCATTTGTCTTGCTTTCTGCAACCGATTCCTCTCCTGGATCCCTGATCCTCACGAATCCCTAGACGAGGTCGGATCTTCCTAGGGTTTTGCTCCCTCGTCTGATCTTTCGAAACCCTGAGGCTTCCCTATATATACTTACCTCCTCCTCCCTTGGTCCTCAGCTCATGCCTTGCCGCTACCTTCCTCCCTAGATACCTCTAGTAGAGTGATAGGTTACCGAAGATTCCTTTGGAGACGGATTTGGTGGCTGTTTGGTCACAGCTCGATGTAGTCAGAGCTCCTCCACCACGTGCAACCTCCTAGGCCTTCCACAGCCTACTCAAGGCCAAGACCCCGCCTTCCACTACACAGCTCGTCACTGACCATCGTAGGACACTCAGGTACCCTCTACTCTACTTCCAGTTCTTCATTCATCCTAATTCCCTTCGCCAGCCACCCGCCATCGTTGAAGCTCCGACCACTGTGATTAGAGCTTCACGATCACTACCAGCCATACAGATCGATCCATTATCTCGCCTCATCCTTCGAGCAGACTCTGATCACCTCGAGCTTCTCTCATCTTAGCGACCTCGAGCCGCGACGTACCTCCTCGATCTTCGCCGAACGTCAAACCCCATTCCCCCCTCACTTTTTGGTTCTTAGCTCCTAATAACCTCGAACGAAGCTTTGTCTTTGAGTCGTAAGTTTACTTGTAGGTCCAGCTTGCACGAGAAGCTTGGGTTGAGATCCAACTCGGCTGGAGGATCACGTCAAGAAGGCTGACCCCCGCTATGTCGATCCAACTGTTCATTATCACATCAGAGGAACCCCTCGACGTGCAACACCGTAGAGAAGGTGCTGAGCTTCGTAGCGAGTTTATCCGACCCATGTATAGACCCATATTTGCGGTTGAATCTCACCCACGTAGTGTTCTTCCAGCAATCTTCAGCATCGTCAGATGAGCTGTACCATGTTACAGATTCCGTCCTGACCGGTTGTTAGTGCCCAAAAGCTACACCGTCTGAACGGAATAGTGCCAGCTCTAACACACACGCTTGCATGTCATCTGAGCCGTCAGATCTGAGCGCTAACAACCATTTGCCCCTACGTCTGCAACATTTACCTGAACTATTCGATCATCTCCAAGATTACATCAGAGCCGCTCGTTGCCTTGCGTGCATCACATGCTTGTTTGGGTACTTTACCTTTTTCCCCCGTATGTCTTTTTATTTTGTTTGTGTCCAATAAATACAATGTGTAGTTAAAATATTTGTAGTAAGACCCCTATAGTTTTCATATTTGCATTTTTGTCCATTTAAGTTGTAGTCACCTGCCCCCGCACGCGCTTTTTGGGATGATATTCTCCTGACTTTTTGGCTGTTATGGAATGAAGTTAATGTTTTGAGGATTTGTATTTATACCCCTGTATGTATGGTTCATGTGTTGCATGTGACTATTGCAGAGAAATTACATAAGTGATCCCTAGAGTTTTAAGTCTTGTTATTTGTTAGGTCCTAGAATTTAATATAATTGCAGACTGGTCCTTGGAAATTGTTTTTAATTACTTGTCTTTTATTCATTGCAATAAATACTAAATTAGCTCCATAAAATGCAAAAATTATATGTGACTCATGCTAGCATGTATTATTTGTGGTAATTTTTGCTTGTTAATTTTCGTGCATTTTCTATTATTAAAAATTCAAAATCACCCTAAAAAGTCCCTTTTTGGAAAATAAATAAAAATTCGAAAAATTATTTAAAATCTATAAAAATTACTATGGTTACTTTTTGTTGCCCTTTAGATTTAATATAAATTTTGTTGAAAAATACCTTATAAAAACCTAAAGATTTGCAAAATATTTAAAAAATTAAAAAAATCATATACAATTATAGAAAACTCAAAAAATAGTGATTTAAATCCCTGATTGAAGGTATTTTGGTAAAGTTTCTCTTAAAAACAACATCCAGGAACTTTGAGCTTGTTATTTATTTTTAATTTGCAAAACTGACTTGCTTGTGCACAGTTTATTGTTTTATCACTATTTTATTTTTAGAAAATCGCAAAAACATATGAAAAATATATTAAAATTACCAAAAGTACTGAAAGTACACAAAACCCAAAAATATTTTCACTTTAATTTTCTGAGTATTTTGACTTCTTTGAAAAATCCAAAAAGATTGTGTGTGCATATTTTTGCTCCTTGTGTTGATTTCTTTTGTAATCGATTACTTAATGTATAATTGTGCTCCCTGAGTTCGACCTTGGTCTCTATACTGGGTTAATAAAAGTAGCAAAGTCGCTCGTTTTCTCTATTTGATTTCTTAAGTTGTTTGATTTCTCGATTGATCAATTCGGTTGATTTAGGACAAGGACATGTGCTTAATTTAATCCACCTTAGTCAGCTTGATAGATCGTTCATCAGAATGGCGTCATTGCCGGGGAGCACAGTTGAGTAGTCAGATTTCATTTTTTGTCTATTTGTGCTTCTCTCTTTTATAATTGTTTCTGACCATCATATGTTTTGCTTTTCGTACGAGGTATTGCTTGGAGGATGACTTGGTTTGCTTTGAAGGGTCATGCGCTTGAGGAGGAGTAGAGGAGCAGAAGAAGCAGATATTTTAGATAGAATTTAGTTTCATTTTATTTTTCAAATATTCTTGTAATAGCTTTGATATTTGGACACTTCTGGCCTTGAACATTATTCGGGGTCTGTTTCGCCCAGTGTCGGTGCACTCGGGTGACCTCACTGAGTTTTTCGTGGTTTTTTTACCTTTTTATTTTTATTTGTTTTACAAGATTTTAGCCCCTAGACTTAGGTTTTATTCTGGTTGAGCTTGGTAGCAACTAAGGTCCAAATACACCATAATAGAATATCTGTTCATATAGATTACGATTTGAACTTAGTCAAAGAAAAAACTAACTTAATTGAACTAGAGACAACACACCGAGATATACTGTATGCATCGCTTGCAGGATCCATTGTGGTGGGCATCGATTGGCATCTATGACCGGACTCAGGTCTCTTTTCTGATTAATTAGCACTAGTTCTTCCCGTTAACAAAAGTTATCATCTTAGGGCAATTTCCTCGTGCATCATTTATATTAATTTAATTCTATCTTTAATTTATGTGCGGATCACTTTGCATGTAGACTACTAGAGCAAGATACACATTTCTTACTCTACATGCATCATTGATTTCATCGCACATCAGATTTTCTGTGTTCTTCCACCTATTTTCTTGGACTTAAATAAAAGGGAAATCGAAAAATTCATTAGATGTTTCTTGTGTTCAGAAAAATAACTAAAAAGATATAACTAATAAAATCAAGATTGCTAAATTATACTTGACCTAAAACTGGACTTTATTCAAAAATTTTGTTTTGGGGAGCGTAACCCCCTCCTTGTCTGATTTTACTTGCTGAGAGTTGAGCGACCCGCACACTAGGATAGAGCCATGCCTGAACTTTCTTTAGACTATTAGTTCTAACAAAAATGATTATCTATTCTCTAGTGAGGATTTTCATGTAGCCGGCAAACGTTCGGAACTCCCTTAGTAGAGTGGGTGGTTTAGAGGACATTGCGTAAGGCTCCGTCCACAAGTAAATAGGGTTTTGGGATATTTATTTTATTCTATAAATCCTATTTATAGTATCACTGATTTTATACTTTTTAATTTATTTCTTGATCTTGTAATTTATCTATAAGTTTTTTAGAATTTTAAACCTTTATTTAATATTTCAAATAAATCAAAACACTAATTTATAGATGAAATTGCAATGTATACATATATCTATATTTATTTATAAATCTAAACTAGTTTATAAAAATCCATTAAAATTCACATTACTCTGATTATTATCCTAGTAATTAATAAAATATATAAATGATTTCTATTTATTAAATTTTTTAATAAAAATACAAAACCTATTTAGTAAATATACTTTATATATAATTATTTATCTTAAATCTATATTTCAAAAAATATATATTATTTTTAGGAATAAAATATACCATTTATTAGATAATTTAATTATTTATAATTTTCTCTTTTACACATTTTTAAAATAAGGGCATTTGATATTTATTAATATTTATTACACAATTTGTAAGTGAATTTACATATCTGGACTATCAAGTGCTGACACGTGCCACCTCTTGAGGCCTTCTTCATGAAGGGGTTGTTGGCATTCTGTTTAGCCAGCCTGCTTTTACTACTTTCTCCCACATCCATTCCATCATCTTCACAACATCTAACCCCAGCATTTGATTCTCCTAAGAACCTAGATGTTTGCCAACCCTTGGATATAAACCAACAACCCATCGATTCACCTATTTATTGACCTAAAGATGCATTGTTACAACATAACTCTCTCCTTACTAGAGATAGCTAGCCATCAACCCATCTTCTCCGCCTTGTACCGACCACCTCCGATGGTGACAACACTCAAGGATGACCTCGCATGGAAGGTGATCATCGGAGGAGGTTCCAAAGTGGTAACCCATCTTGATTACAACCACTATGTGACGTAGAGCTCCAGTTTGCCGCTCATCAGGCTACAATCTATAAGGTCTTACAACCTGCATTCCCAAGTAACACCTTCATTCATCTTTGATTTCTTGATCTTTGTGCCAAATAAGTTCACTAAATTCCATCATTTTATCCCAAAGCATCATATCAATTTCACATTTCAATTCCCATTAAAATAGATTCCAAACCACTTCAATTACATTCTGAAATATCACTTCCTAGAACCCAATATAGAACCTACAAATCCCTTAATCTTTTGGCCGATTTATTTGGGAATCTTCTGAAATAACTTGTTTGTAGGTCCTCAAGAGTTCTGGAGTGCAGCAATCATCATCTTCGACCATCTGGAGCATCACATCTTATTGAATGAATCCAAAGAGGAGCATCCCCGTCATTCTAGGGTTCTAAACCCTAACCGAGACTAAAGGAGGTGCCTCTACCCTCCCCGATCACCTACCCACCATAGGAGAGCTCGGATGGGGTAGATGACCCCCTCTTGGCCCTGTAGGAGGACAACCATCGTAACCATGGCTGAAGAGGAAGCATCTGCCTGTCGCCCGTGAATTGTGGAAGAACAAATTACAAGAACTTGAGCTACAGGCGGCTGACGCGTGGCATCCTTAGACATACCAGATTAGAAGCCACCTTTTAATCCAAGATGCACATTAGTGAATTGGTGGAACAATTGGATGAAGCCCTCCATAATTTCAAGTATTTCCAGGACTTTAACCGTAACTACAGAAGTATACTATATTACATTTAGGTCTTGACCAGGGACCTAAGTGTAATCATTCCAGGTTTTTCTTATAATTAGGTCCATGTCCAGGGACCTAGTTGAAAGAGAGTCTTGATTCTTTTATTGTATTGTTTGTTACATATTCTATGCTAGACTTTGGACACTTGGGGACATATTTTGGACAGTGTTCTAGCATATTGTTTTTCCTACATTTTTTTCATCGAATTTTGAAGAATTTTCTATAGATTTTTGTTGGGATTTTGATCTTCGATTTTTGGTTCTTTTTTAATTCTTTCTGGAGCTCGCTGCTCGAGAGATTCATCTACTATTAGTTTCACCTTACTCTCTAATAGTTTAACATACTATATTGTACATATGTTGTTTAAAAATATCACTTTTGAAAATTAAACATAAATTGAAAAGTAAAAAATCAAATAAAAAGATAAAATTCAATAAAAGAGAGTTTTCTCACGTAAGAAGATAATAAAGAGATAAAAAATCAAAAAAACAATTTCTTTACTCGAAAAATCCAAGCACGATTTTCTGCCTCCTTGAGTTCGACCCGGGAACACCTGCTTGGTTAGATATTTTGTGAAGATAGTAAAATTAAGGAGAGAAACGACTATCTTCATTCTCTCTCTCCTCTCTCTCCCCTAAATTTTACTATTTTTTGTTTGATTAATCAACGTTTCTCTTAGCGGTAGCTACAACAAACACAATTTCACCACTAGTCAAACGCTTGTTATCAATACTATAGGTATTTTGTAACTATATATTTAACTTTATTATTTAATTTGAGTGTCTTTTAAATGTTTTTATTTATATTTATATTTTTGATATGTATTATATAATATATATACAATAATTCAAAAATATAAGGAGATAAAAAATGTAAAGAATATAATAATTGGTTTATATAAAGATGCCCAAGTACAATCGTGCCCCAAAAAGCTATATTTTTCATCTTAGCTCCATTTTCAATGAAATTATCTTCATTTGATAGATAACATAATTTAAACTAATGGATCTGAGTTTGGTCCAATTTGAGTTCCTATGGAGTAGATATTGATCCATGAAGTTTTGTTTGCATTTTTTCAAATGTGCGTACTAAGTGTACCGTGCATGATTTATTTTGGCTCATATTTTTCTAATTTTCTGGACATTAATATGTAAGAATTTTATGTTAAATACTTTATTATTTAAGGTGTGTATGATGGATAATAAAATATTATAATATAGATATATTTTCATAATATATTGTTCTTAAAAGAATAAGGGTTTCTAGGATATTTTTATACAATATTTTACCATATCTCCCCTTACTTTATTCATGATCAGTCTAGTCAATATTTGACTTGGTTTCAGGGTTCAGGGTCAGTCAGTATCTTTGATACTTCTTTTATTTTTCTTCTCTTCTCTTTATTCTTTTATTTTAAGGTTTAAATACAAGTAATTACAAGATAATAATGTTAGATATTAATCACGACATGTTAGTGGTTTTCACATGTATTTTATTAGATATTTAAAGAAAAAATAGAAGAATAAAGGTGAAAGAATGGCTATTCATCAATACTCGATCTAGACATCTTCACCCATCCTGATTTGGAACAATTAAAATTGAATCAATGTATTTATAGCCTTATCGATCATTCCTTTGATGACCGACATGATATAATATAGTATTTACTCAGAAATCTTAGACGTCTTAAAACATTTTTAAAGATTCTAAATTTCTAGTCATATTGAGCAAACATATATGGTTTTGCATGTAAAAGTTAACCTTCAACTATTGTTGGTTAAACTAGGGTTTTGTCATGAAACTTTCATTCAATGGTGATTGATGTTTTTAATCCATATTTTTCCATAAATATGTGAACCATCAACTAATAATGGTAAATTCATAGTTTCCTCGATTGACATTGAATTATAAACATGTTAAGAAAGTTTTTGTGATGATCTAATCATTTTCTGACCCAGCTCCACTGAATATGGAATATCTAGGGTAAATGAAGTTGCAATCATGCGAAATAAATTTGAGCAGTTTCTACTTTAAATCTATACTTAGTTAATGTGTTTCTAACATATTTCATGACTGGAAAACAATAACTAAAAATTAATTTATTACAAATTTGTGATAACATGCTTGAAATCATGCGAAATAAATTCGAGCAATTTTATTGTTTAAATCTCTACTTAATTAATTTGTTTCTAACAAGTTTCATGACTGAAAAATAGTAACCAAAAGATAATTTGTTACAAATCCGTGATTACAAGCAAAAATAATTCCACTGTAGGACCTTTTTGAATCTAAATTAATGTATCTTTGATGCCAACCTTTGGAAAATTATTTGGGGACAGATTTTGACATTCTATATATATATGTATGTGAACAAAAAATTTGTTCAAATAGTGCACAAACAATAGTTTGTTATTGTAACAAAAATCGATTCGAAATAAGCATCTTATGCATAAACAACGAGTTCACATGCATCCGATATACAAAACCATGTTTCCATAAGGTTTGGATTAGTCCAAGATCTTTGAGAAAGGCTACGATACCACTTTATGGCTAGGGTTTAGGTTTTATCGCATTATGGAAGCATGAAGATCGCATCATATGCGATCGAGAGCAACTAGTAACTAGTCATATTAGTTGCACGGGGTAGTGGAAATTAAAATTTTAATAAATATGAAACCACATGATATGAGATTCTTTATTGTATAATTTCATCAAGATTACAAACTATGAATAGAATTACCTCCTGACGTGTGTTTATGATCGCGTCTCTCTAAACGAAGAGACCTTCTGTCTCAAGTCCAATCCAACGAAAGATGCACTTGGGAGCTCTTGGATGAAACACGTGCTTCTGCAATCCAAGTTGATTATCCGAGAGTGAAAACTCCTAATTTCATATCACAAAATCCATAGCTTTCCTCATGAGCATGAAGCACTGAAGAAGGCAAAGATCCATGAGAAATCGATTCAGCAGTACAATGGCAACATGACAACGAAGATTCTCTCAATAACCACAAAGTAGATGGACACTAGGGTTGAGAGAGAGAACCTCTTGGATGTGTATGAGAAGAGAGAGAGAGATGCTTTCAACTTGTATATGAGAAATAGCTAGGGCTAGCCTTTCTATTATAACAAAATGGATGGTAGAGATACACTCCTAATTGAACACAATGGGGTCATGATTTTGTTACATAAAATATACAATAATAATTAATTAATTTAAAAAAATATGTTGAATAATATTCCACAAATTTTAATGCAATTAAATCAATTCATATGTAATAATATGAAAAGGAGCGGAACCTCCCTCCAAATATAGGATTGACGACCACCATGGAGAGAATCTCCATGTGGATATCCAATCCTAATAAGGAGAGGACTCTACCTCCTTCCAATTTTGATGATATCTCATATCTCATCTATTATTCCACCTATGCAACACTATTATTTCTTAAGTTTTCATCAAAATAATTCCAAATTATTTTTGCCAATTTCAATCATGTCGTCGATAATTATAAATCATAGTTAACCATCCAATACAAAATATAAATTACATTTACAAAATACTGTACGAATCTGATTCACAATAACATTAATTATTATATTATATTTACAATTAATTCTCTCCATGATATTATAAATCATATTTTATCATTTATTATTATTATGGATAGTGGTATCCACATTAATCATATCTTTGATAATTGAATATCATTTCATTATCTTAGACGAATTTTCTCATGTGTCCAAATAATATAGATCACACCACATTATTTATGACAACTAAATCACATTTAATCATCAATTTCCTAATTCATAGATATATTGTCAACAATTGAATTATTCTTGAACTCTTTCGAGAAAAATGTGCCTTCTCCATGGATACTTAGAGATACAAAATGGGCGATTGAACAATCCATGTATTGTGACTTGTATATTGAGATTTTATATCATATCCATATCTAGATTACCTCTCAAAGATGTTTGATTAAATCAAACTGTAAATCTAATATTCTCATTGCATACGAATCACATTCAGGTCAATGTCCAACATTTGGACTATGATCATATTACTAGTCTTCTAAGAGGAGTCACTAATTCCAAGCCTGTTACATCACTCCCTCAGAATGGAAGTGTCATGGTTATACAATCGTATATGATCATATCACTCTTGAGTATTCATGATACACATACATCCTGCATACTACAAGACCTAAAATAAACCTGAAGTTTTCGATCATATTTGCACTATCTGGTTGAGGGTTTTATCATTAAGTTTCTCAGTTTATCATTGGGAGTTGGTATTGACCATATGCTTTCCAAAAGCATATATTATACCTACATATTATGTCATGCTTCCAAAGTAAGATGACCTTGTATAGAATATGGTTCGTCCCAATATCTCATCAGTGAGCTCATGTATTCCATTTCAGTAGTGAACCTATATGATCCTTTTGATAGATCGTATTACTCATATGCTCTTATATGCACACCAGCTCGTCGGTGTATAGACCTTTATTAGGTCATCAACCTAATGGTTTGCCTAATATACATACTATACATATTGTAATACATCTGTCTCAGGTCAGAGGATGCATACCTATATCATGCAGCATAAAACGTAGGTCTTGGTTATCTCAATCTTGTTAAGTCAAACTCTTTGACCTAACTTATTTCACACCTCCTAATCTCTATTCTTATGAAAATGACATGCATCAAGATTTCGGTCAAATATCAACATTTAGAGAAGGATTGTCATCTCCTTCTCAAAATGGAGATCCTTTCTTCACGATTATTTGATGGTGCTTGATGAGTCCTTGATCTAACTCTTTAGATATAATCCAATCACCAGCAACTGGGATTGAACCATAGAATAAATAGATGTATCATTATTAAGATGGTCATGGTACATAACCCTAATTGTACTAAGGGACCTTATAATAACATTAATTCATTTAATCTCTGATATGAAGTGAAATAATTCATTAATTTTTATTGATATGTGAAAATATTACTATTACATTTATTATAGAAATGGTTTTCCCTAGGCTCACATGTCTAACACTATAATGATATATAATGTGAGGACTTATGGTGATAAAGAAACACATGGTATATTTTTCGTAAAGTTTTTTATGATTAGATACCTAAAAAAATTGAAAAATATTTAAATATCATCCCATGAATAGTTCATAGGTTAGAGAATATTAAATTCTCAAAATTATAAGAAATCGAATAAGGATAGTAAATATAACTTATTTTACATAAGAGAAATATAATAGTTCAAAAATGATATTGTGGTGGTAATTATGAGTTGAATATGCAGAGAGAGAGACCCTGTTTGAGAGAGAGAAAAAGGAGAGATGTATGTCAAGTAAATTGAGTTTTTCTTTTATTTATATATATAGTAAATATAGAATTTAAAAACTCAAAATACAATTAATTGGGGAGTATGACTATCTTTATTATAATAATTTTTTGGGGGGGAGCTCTCGTTCCCCCATCCCATCTTATGCAACTAGGATTTGATCCTGCATAGACTCTTTTCAGGTTTTCATAAAACCTTGCTCTCATATCACATGTGATCATACATATATTTTGATACCACTATGTCTAAGCCTTCACCTTCACAAAGTAGGACCTCCACTGCTACTCTCTCCTACAATGAGGAGCACCTCTCAGTCTAAAATTAGCCACCCTCTTATAAGTCCACCGAGTCTCTATTTAGAAGCGAAACCAACTCTAACCAAGGATGTTCATCCCTGTATCGTAGAAACATAAGGGAGCCAATCCACTTCCGTCGTTACCGGTTTGCACAACAACTGGCTAGACTGAAGACAATACTTCACAAAGGCTCAATCAAGAAGGCTAAGGATACAACGACTACCCTTGATTTTTACAAAAAAGGTAATGTAAAAAATCAATTGGTCTGCTATTCTAAAAAGATAAACAATTGTCGTTGAATCGATCAGGTGAAATTACCAGAAAATTTTATTTTATTTTTTTATACCCTAAACTAATGTATATAGCAATAAGTATGGGCATGTCGAACTCAAGAAGGCAAACTGTGGAAACTAAGGTAAATAGATAGAGTATCTGGGGTGTGAAGGTTTTATGATTTTTATAT
The DNA here is from genome assembly GCA_037367405.1 of Ottelia alismoides. Taxonomy (NCBI): domain Eukaryota; kingdom Viridiplantae; phylum Streptophyta; class Magnoliopsida; order Alismatales; family Hydrocharitaceae; genus Ottelia; species Ottelia alismoides. The sequence continues at coordinate 616,956 of JAZKJV010007409.1, read as the reverse complement.
ATCTTTATGGGATTTTTCTAAATTTTAATTTTATTTTAGGAATTTTATATTGTTTATGTAATTTTATGTACCTATAAGTAATTAAATATAAGTATGAATTTTACATTTTTTATTTTGATTTTTATATTTTTATGTTTTTTTATTTGTTTTACTATTTTTTATACATTTTTAATATATTTTAGGATTTTTATGGGTTTTGAAGTATTTTTGAAGTTGAAAATATGGTTTTTATACAAAAAAGGTAATATTTTTAAAATAATAAACATGAAGAAAATATGTTTATTTTATTTTTACTTGAAAATAGATGAAAATTCCTTTCCAACAAGGTATCATACATATTTTGTGGTTTCTATTGAAGTAGTTATAAAATTTTGAAGTTTTATGTATTTTAATTTTTTTATGGCTTTTAATATACAATTTTTATTTGTTTTTGGTTTTCTGTGTAAAATATAGTATAACATAATGTATATAATTTTTGAAAGATTTTTAGTGGTGTTTTCTATTTTTATGATTTTATAAGTTTGTGTATTTTTTATTTGTTTTAAAATTATGTAAAATAGAAAATATTTTTTTAATTTTCAAAGACGCAATAATACTATATAGAGTATAATACTAAATATTATTAGGTATTTTTATTATATTTTTATTTTTTTAATATGTACTTATTCAATAATTTTGGATATAGTGGTATTTATGTATTATACAATAAGATAGGGGTGCAAAGAAATAATAGAAAAGTGGGGAGATTGCGTGCAATGTTCACAACAGAGCACGTGATGGATCATGTGCTCGAACCTGTACCCGGATCTGAATGCAATTAATCAAAGTATCATCAGCCAAAATAAAAAAGGTCCCAGTTCTTGTGACTCTTCACATGCGTCATCCTTGAGTGGACCTATTTGTAAATGTCAAAAATATTTGGGTTAAAAATGCAAATGCACCAAAAGTGTCTCCAACCATACGCGGAGCACGTAAGGCCTAGAGCGCTGGAGTGTCATGTGGCCAGGATAGAGTGGCTTGAATCAAATGGCTGAATTTGGACTCAATTGGATGGATTAGATCGAATCTCTCTCGATGATTTGATGCTATATGAATGTCCTCGAGAATTGGGTTGTTCCCCCCCCAATGTTTCCTAGAGTGGAGACATTTTAGTTCTTCTCTCTACGAAGCATGACTTTAGGCGACGGAAGGTGCATTGAGGGTCAGGTGAAGGTGCTCCGATCAAATGATCGACATGGACTGATAATGTTCTTCACGGATCTCGATGAGCTATGAATCTCCATAAGACTCGTCAACTCCAGATCGAAGGTGACTCCATGTGATACATATGTTTTTCTGTTGTTGTTTGGTGGTTGTCCTCGCATGCAGGTAATGATGCTCGTGGAGCTCCAGGTGGTGTACTATCTATGTGGCTAATGCTGCTGCTTTGGTTCTATGCAAAGTATCGATGAAGGTCCAACTCCAGGTGATTAACAACCTACAAGTGACAAACACAAATCAAGGACGAAGCTTCAATCCAAGTGTAAATAATGGAAAATGATGGGGGTTCCGACGAAATGGGAGAAGGAACCAAAACTCAGATTGGACTTGATCTGAGGGGATTAGATGTGGAAGGAAGCGCGGAGAAGCGTATCGATCAAAAAGGAATGAAATCGACGATGAAATCAGACGATTTTGGTTGCAATTTACGGAGAAAATAAAGTAGAAGAGAGGGATTGGGATGAAAAGAGAAGGAGAAGAGAACCTAACCTTGAAGCTAATGGGCGGAGGTGGTGTCGTGGACGGAGATTAAATGAACTCCAAGGTCATTGCCTCACTCTTAGCGGAGGAGGAGGCTGGAACACAACGACATCCAACGGAGCAGTATCTTAGCAATCACTCGCGTCGATCTCCCTTCCCTCGACATTGCTGCAATGATGGGATGGGAATGCCCCAATCACAAACTTCCTATCTTGCTCGAAGCTCACAAGTGGAGAGTGAAGAGTGAAATGGTTGATTGCATCTCTAGAGGATGCTCGGGTGTTTAAATAGGATGAGGACAGAGGTGATGAGGTCTCACCGGGGAAGAAAGATGGAAACTCGGGGTTGTTGAACACCAACCTGGGTGGGCTTAGGATGTTAGTTTAGTTAGCCGGAGAGGGAGATGAAGAGCGGAGATGACCTGAAAGAGGAGGGAGAGGTGCAGTAACCGGTAGAGAAGAAAATCATGAAAGAGGAAGGAAGGTGGAGAGAGAAAGATAATTAATAATAATTATTTTAATTAATTAATTAATTAATCAATCAATCAATTAATTAAATTACTAAATACAAAATATAGATAATTTAGTTATCAATTTTAATTAAATAATATTTTCCCATTAGTTAAATAAATACATATATAAATAACACATGTATATTTACCTATATAATTAATTAATTTAATTATTTAAATAATTTTATTTTTAGTAATTTTTATAATATAATATAATATACATAAAGTACAAAAAACAAGAAATAATAAAAACTAAATAAATGAAAATCAAGATTTATTGTACAATTATACCAATAGGGTCCCAAAACCTACTTTTTGCATACTAACTACTATTTTAGTGAAATAACTTTTATTTGATAGGTAATTTTATTAAACAAACTATAAAAGAGAATATGTCCAATTCGGAGTTCATATGGCCGAGTTATGAGGTTCGAAAGTTTTGTTTTACAGCCTTTTAGCTTTGGCATTAATTAGTATTTATAATAATTAGATTTAATTAGATTTTATATTTTTCTAGTATTTTTTATAAAAAATTTTCAAACAATTAATTTCAATAGAGTTAAGAATAATTAAATAGAAAATGAAGAAGATTTATTTACATATAGTGCATATATACAAAGGGGTCCAAACGCCAAAACTCACGTGTTTTATTCTAATATTTTTTAGGTATTTTTAATAAATAGTATTAGTTATAAAACAATGTTTAAAAGAGAGTTTGGTTGATTTCATGTTTTGTATAAATAGATATGAACCTTGAAAGTCAGCTTTTACGAATTTTTCAGTTCATCATATTTATTTTTTTATTACATATTTTTCTGATATTTTTATAAATTATTATATTATTACGAACAACTTCTGTGAAGAAAATAATTTTTTAAGATTTTCTAAATGATAAATAAAATAGGTAAACATATGTACAAGGTGAAAAATGTGTAGATGTATGTTGATGATATCGATTTTTTGATATTTTAATATATTAAAATCTTTATCTCTCCCTACTTATTTATTTTCTCAACCAAGTCAATATTGACCTAGTCTCGGGTTAGAAATAGTATGTACATATTTACATATCTACATACTTCTTCTTTTTACATATCTGCATCCTTCTACTTTTACTTTTTGTTTTCTCTTTATTTTTTTATTTCGGATAAAATAAGTATTAAATATATAATTTTATCAAATGAGATTAGAATGCTAATAAGTGAGAATTAGTGAATATTTACATGTATTTTACCAATGATTTTAAACAAAATGAAATAATAAAGGAGATGAATAATGGATTCACCATGATTCGAGATTTTTCATAAGAAGAAAGGACTATCCCGCCTCTTGTATAGTTAAAATTTGATGTAGAAGCCAATGTATGCGAACTTCCAGTCTCATAAGCCAAGAGAGGACTTATGGGACTGTGGAATTATTATATTAAGCTTTGGAGTATGTAGTTTTCATCTGGGATTCCCTAGAAAAATTCATAGCACATCTTCCTTCACTTTTTAATAATAGATATTTAGTCATCGTTTATATATTAGGATGTTAAAGGCATTATTTATTCTTGCAGAGTTCTTTCTATGGAAATCAAAGGCCAAGGAACTATTCCCTTGACTCGTACTAATGAGATTTTGAGTTCATGGGCAATTGAACAAAATACCGGCTTTTGAGTAAAACTAATGAGAAAACCCAACACACAATCGACATGAATGTAGTATGTAATAAACATGGGATCAACTATAAGGAAGCTTCACATGAACATATGGATGAAGCATTGCCATGAAATATCAGCTAAGGGAACCAAGTAAGATTAAAATGCTAGTCTATCCTATACCCAATTCAAACATGTTAAAAAATGAATGTGATTTAATCTATCTCTTCAAAATACTTTTTTTAAATGATTGTAGTCATTCATCATATATCATAACCAAAAAAATCGTTACAATTATTTTAGTATATGCTAACTGGTTTGTAACCTACACGTGTAGGGATAATAATGCGAAGACAATAGTTGCCAAATAGAGTGACAAAGTATCAACAAAAACCAACCCTATTGTCTGATAGTTTGGTAGATAAAATCTAAATATTCCAGGTCATGCTACATCTAACATTTCATTTCAGAGCTTGATCTGGATAAGCTTAAATTGCTTTGCCAGTGTATGGGATTTTAGTGCTATCACCATTGGACTTGCTACAAGAAACATGCTAATGAACTTGTCTGAAGCAAAGCGATGTAAAGATTATGAGAGGGAATCTCAAAACAGATAAAAGTTAGGCCTTACCCTGTAGCGTAAAGAAACCGCTGATTCGGAAATTATTAATCACGGTGCATCCAGACCTGAGTTTGGAACCCAAAGGAATTCACGTTCTTGTGAAACATTTTCAATAAATGTTTTTGCCCTAAAATACATTTAAGCATCACATCTTCGAGATCGACCACTAGAGAAATACTAATTTGATTTTAATCTACAAACAATTATTATCATTGGTGTATACCATCAAAAATCAAAGAAATTCGAAATATGACAAGGTAACCGCATGAAGCCAATAGATAATATGGACAAGCTTTGAAAAAAGAAGCAGTATTTTCCAAATCATTTTTGCACAGGACGTATCTGTCAACCGAGATGATATATGGTGCATTTTGATGATGAAGCATCCATAAGAAACAATTGACCCTCGGATCAGAAATTAACGGCCTACATTTGAGTATAAGGATGACAATACCCCGCCATCAAGAAAAAAGATTGTAGATTAACTTAGATGTTATTCTCGATCAAGCTAGAATCTATTAGATGATAAGAAAAATGCTTCTTCTCTCTCTCGCACACGCACAGCCCTTCCGCCGCGATCCTCAACAGCCCTTCTCACAATCGAGATAACTCAAAATCTTGCGCTCCGGTGGCTCAAAATAGCCTTGAACAAATTTTTGTTTGCATTCAATGTGCTAAGGCTTTTAAGCATCGAGTTGTTCTTTGCCACTTTTCAAAGGCCCGAACAAGCAATCTTTATTAGGAGTGCACATCCACTGGAGTCTATATATAAGTATGAATTTTCTCAATAACATATTTTTTATTTAAGCTATTTGAGTCTTCCTGAATGGACTTCCAAAATGTGGGGTCCCACGCTTTCTCAAAGTTTACTAGTGTATGTAGCTACCTTACGAGAATTTATTTGAACAACTTTTGAGACTCATGTCTTTTGATTTTGAACAAGCTGATTATTCATTTTCAAAGAAGGGAGTTGCTGAAATTTTTCATATTGATAACTCCCTAAACATCCTCATCTCTAGGATGCCAAGTTTTATCCCTAGCCACCTTTAGGGTGGAGCATTGGTGCGGGCTGGTCCAGACTCGACCCTCCGTAGCCCAAACCCAACCTGAATCTGTCATGCATGTAGGCCGGGCTCGGATCTTATGTTTGGCCAATTTTCAAAGACGGCCTGACTGGATCGGAACCCGAGTTAGCCCGGGGAAACCTGATCTGACCCAATATATACGTACGAGTTCCCTTTTGCATGGGTTTGACATTCAAATTGCATCACATAGATATTTGGCATTTAAATTGGAAGGTAATCCGTCGAGAATTTGTAACCGTCATTTACAGATTTGATCCGTCGATAATTTGCATGGATATTTGGCATTCAAATGCAACCCTTCTCTCCCCCTCTCCCACAATACCATAGAACTCCACTTTTCGCCTACGATTCCAACCATATTCCCATCGTCCCGCCTGCGCCAGAAGCCACATTCATGCCGCCACTACCAGTCTACTCCCTCACGATCATATACGGCATCCCCTCTTCGGCCTTCCTCCCCAATGAGCCGAGAACTGTTCCATGATCCGAACCTCTCACCATGTCCCTGTTCTCTTAAACAATGGACACTTCATGAAAATCCTCTTTCCCATCTCGGGGTCTCCTTAACCAACGACACAACAGTGTGTTCGTCCTCGACATCTCTTAGATCGAATGTACATTCCCATGTTCTTCCTCATTGCAGTAAGGAGATTTATATATTCTTGGAGGTTTAATTTGAATGATACCATTTCATACACCTTTCCTTTCACTAAAAAATTACAGTAATTTTAATCTGATTGCAGTTTCGTTTAATGCATGACTTGGTTTTTTGATGTGCATACTTCTCAATCAATCCGAAAATATAATTTGTAGGTTATGCTAGTTTATTAGTAGGATTTAAAATATGCGTTGTTTTTTATGTTTCTAAATATTTTTAACGTAGGTAATAGATATTCTAATATTTGCATTTAATATACATCTCCAAATGGATTAATATTCTTACAAATATGAGAATAACCATATATTTAAATTTAGGATATTATTTCTGCATCCATTTCATTATAAAATTAACTATTTTGCTTGCAATTAATAATGTAAACAAAATTTCCATTCGTATGGTTAGACAATGGACGTCAATGATGTTAATATGGGTGATGTGAATGAATCTATTGGTGGCAGTCGTGATGCTCCAATCGACATGGCCTCTAGAGTACATCTTTTATCCAATATTTAACATAACTTTAAAATCATTGAGTCGAAGGACAGTTATGAAGAAAAATGTGTGCGTTTAAAAATGGCATCAAATTAATTTATTCATGTGGATCACAAGACAAGATCAGTCATTTAAAGAGACATGTCGACAAATATTGCTTACACAGTAAAAGAAAAATGGAGGCCCAACAAATGCTATATTTTTTTGCATATGAAAATGCCATCGGGATTTGAAATTTTGATCAGGATAGAAGTCGAGAAGATTTGACACGAGTGTTTATTAAATGTGAATTACCATTCTGCTTAATTGAGAAAGATGCTTTCAAGATTTTCTTAGCGAATCTGCAACCAAAATTCAGACATGTTTCTCGGTTCACTTTGAAAAAAGGATTGCATAAAAATGTACAATACAAAGGAAATCAATTTGAAAAATGAGATTGAGAAATCTTCCCACAAGATTTATATATTTATTGATTTATGGACATCAATCGAAACAATTTGTTACCCTGCTATCACTGGGCACTAAATCGATGAGCACTGGGCTCTTAATTTTTTTGATTTTGGCATACCCCTATATCCTCTCATCAACGATAATATTTTTGATATGATTGTTCATCAATTATCTGAATGAGGTATTGCAATATGCACTAGTATAGTAGACGATGCATCTGCTAATTATGTACTAGTTAGCAACTTGATTGAAGACTTCGCTCCCAATTATAGTTTATTCTCAACGGGAAGATTTTTAATATACGGCGTGGGCTCATATTTTTATTTTGATTGTTCAAGATGACTTGATTGAAATTAAAGAATTTATTACAAAAATCAGTGATGACTCCCTGATTCATTGCCTTTATTCTTTCATTTTGGATAAAATCCTTTGTAAAATATTAGTGACTAATTCCCACTAATTATTATTCTAATAACAAATATTGATATCATATATTTAACACTCATCTCATCCAAGATAAAATAATAAAGAGAAAAGAAAATTAAAAGATAAGAAGGATGCATATAATAAATATACAAACTAATCCTAACCTCGAGAACATGTCAATATTGACTTGATCGATAAAATAGATAAGTAGGTGGAGATAAGGATCCTAACTTATAAAAAATACTAGAAAATCCAGATCACAAAAATACCTAAACACATTTTCCCTATTATAAATATTTTACCTAATTTATTTATCACTAATAAAGTTCCAAATCAAAATACTTTCCTTACAAAAGTTGTTCACAAAAATATAAATTATTTTTTAAAAATATTAGAAAATTTATTCAATATAAAAATAATTAATTACAATGAACCGAAAAAGCTGCAAAAGCCGACTTTGAAGTTTATAACTATTTATAATAAACTCCAAATTAATCCAACTCACTTTTAAATTTTATTTTATTACTAATAATATTTATTAGAAATATCAAAAAAATATTCGAATAAAACGAGTGAGTTTTGGAGTTTGGGACCTGTTGTCTATATGTACTATATGTAGAAACATCCCAATTTTCTAATTAATTAACCGTAACTCTGTTTTACTTAAAAATTTTCTTCAATGTTTCTAAAAATAAATAGAAAATTATAAAAATATAATTTAAGTGAAAATGCCAATGAATCCCGAAGACACGAAGTTATCTAAATTTTCTGGACATCATAACTCGGCCATATGGACTACGATTGGGTCAAACTCAGTTTTAAAGTTCGTTCTATTTTATTATCTTTCAAATGACGCTAATTTCGCTAAAATCAGAGTTAATATGCAAAATGTGGATTTTTAGGACCATAGTATTGTACAATGTACCTTATTTTATATTATTAAATATATGTCATTTCAAATATTTATATACATTATTATATTCTATTATTAAATTAAATAAAATAAAAATTATTTAAATAATAATCTATTAATTCACTTAATTAATTACTTACTTATTACTTTATTTATTTATTATTAAAGTAGTAATTATTATTTAATAATTCATTAAGTTGTTTAATTATATATGTTTTCAGTTATTTAACTACTAATTACTTGTTTAATTACATAATTAATCCTTTAATTATCTCTTAACTTAATATAATTATTTAGATTATTGAATTTATTTAATTTAATTCTATTAATTTTTCTCTCTCCTATTCTCTCTTTCTTCTCCTCGTGTTCTTTTCCTTCCTTTTTCCTACGCCGCCCACTCCCCTTCTTCACCTCTACCTCTTCTGTCAGCCTCCAATGACCCCAATCCCAACCACCTCTGCCTTGTATCGTCCTTCGCTAGTGACTGGACCCAACTCCTTGGCCCACACGTCACCTCCCACTATAAAACCCCCTAACTAGGGCTGCTAATTGAATTAAATCATTCGAATTCGATTATGTTTCGTTTGATAATAATTCGGAAGTAATTCGATTCGAAGTAAATTGAATCGAATATGAATTCCAATCATGGATTCGATTCACAAACGAATTGAATTTGAATTAGCTTGAATTCGTTCGATAAAAATTCGATTCGATTCAATATATATATATATATATATGTATATGTACATGTATATGTACACATATTTATATACGTATATACATACATCATACATACATATAACACCTCCTTTTATTTTATTAATAATATTACCTCTTCTATTAAATATGATTAGTTTATGGTGGATATTATAAAATACTCATAAAAATAATAAAAAATAATATTCACTCAAACCCCACACACCCTTCCCTTTCTCACGTACAGGTGGCACAACACACCCTAAACCCTCTCCTTCTCTCTTACACTCGACGCACACAGGGTTGCACAAACCCTAACGGCTCACTCCAATGGTGCCTCCCCTCTGCCCTTCGCCCACCACCAGCGGTGCCTCCCCGCCGCCCTTCGCTGACCACCAGCGACGCCTCCCCTCCGCCTTTCACCGACCACCTGCAGTACCTCCCCTCCACCTACCACCGACCACCAGCGGTGCCTCCCCTCCGTCCTTCGTTGACCACCAACGATGCCTCCCCTCTGCCTTTTGCTGACCACCTACAACACCTCCCCTCCACCCATCGCCGACCACTAGCGGTGCCTCCCCTTCACCGACCACCAGCGATGCCTCCCCTCCGCCTTTCGTCGACCACCTGTGGCACATCCCCTTAACCCACCATTGACCACCAGTGGCACCTCCCCTCCGCCCTTCGTCGACCACCAGCAGTGCCTCCCCTCTGCCCTTGGCTGACCACCTGGGATGCCTCCCCTCCAGCGCCCTTCACTTCCATTTGAGGTGATATTTCAGCTCTCTTCCTCACAATTTTCCTTTTTCAGCTTCCTCCAATATTGTCTGTTGCTATAGCAGCAGGAATTTAACAAATGAGCCTAATTCATGTTGTATTTTTTAATGAACTTTCTATCATGAAAATTTGTGTTTTTTTCGTGTTTCTTGCTAGTACTCATTTACGGATTCTTAGTAGCCATGCAATTTTGTTTAACATGCAATGGTGCCATTTCATTATTCACTACCTTGGAATTTACCTTTTTATGTGGAACTTATCTGTCTTTGGTTGGTTCCGATATTATACTCAATTTGCAAATAATCTTGTTTTTATATTAATGTTAATTATTTCTTTTTGGAGCTTTCTTGGACTATCATAATATTTTATCGACAAATTTCTTATTTTAAGTAAAAAAATCAGCTAACCATTTTATTACTATGGATTTTGGTGGCAAAAATATTAGTTTATCATAAACTAGTGTCATTATATGATACTTTTTGTAAAATTAATTTACCATAGATTACAAGACTATTTTCCTTTTTTAAGGATGAATGTGTTCTAAAATTTGTCATATTATGGAATGTCATATGTTCAGTAATATGCAGTCATTTTAATTGAAGTTTGAGTATATCATTCCAGCTTACATTATTGTTTATATGTCTCACGCTAAACAATTTGTTGCCATTATTGTTTTCAAATAACCTGATTTTTTTACATTTTTGTTTACATGGCTCATTTCTTCGTACAACAACAAGAAGTAAAAGGTAATCACAATTTTCACCATCTATTCATTTTTACTTCAGTTATATCCAATCTCTCTATGCTCTTATTATTTCTACTTCATATATTTAATTCGTTACAGATGATAAGATAAAATTGGGATTGCAACAAACTTACAAGGCTGCAACAACTAGGTAATTTTATACATTTCATATTATATGTTGAACATCACCCTTTTTCTTAATTTCTGTTAATTTATCCATGTTTTTATTGCAAAATAGAATCAAAAAATTAATTATTGAAAGTTTTAGATAATATTGGTCCTAGAAATATTAATGCATACTTTAACTCATTAATTAACATTCATGTTACTCTGAATAAATAAGTTATAAGATACACGTCTTTTCAACATCATACCCTCTTTTTTCTAAAAAAATATTATTAATTAAAATTTCAAATTCGATATGAAATGAATCGAATTTGAATATTCGAAACTCATAATGAATTGAATTTGAATTCAAATTAGTGAATTCGGTTAAAATTCGATTTGAGTTCGAATTCCAAATAAATATAATGAATTGAATCTGAATCCATGTGGATTCGAGTGTATTCGATTCGATTAGCACCCCTACCCCTAACACCCATTGTCTGAGGGGATCTGCTATTTGTTCTTCTCCACTCTAGAACGCTTCGGAGCATGTCCGGTGACAGGGGGCAATAGCTTCGTCGAGCGAGGTTGATCGAGGGAGATACGACACGATCAACCGCTAGCATCGAGTTTCTCCGCCATGCCTAGCCTCCAAGGTCACCGCTTGTTGAGGCCACAACCTCGGAGCATTCGCTTCGATCACAAGCGACGATGTCCATTAGTTTCTAGGTTAGCCTTTGTTCATCTCTCTCTCTTCTCCTATAATCTCTCCTTTCTTATGAGTTTTCGTTTGAGATTCTTTACACGTATTCGCCGGTTTCATTTGTCGATCATTTTTTACATCCCTCGATGTCATTCTATCACCTCCATTTTCGATCTATTTCAGTTCTACGCCAATTCTCTCATCATCTGACCATCTCACATCCTAAGGATTTGAGTTTTGATACTTTTCCCCCATCCACACAGGATCACACATCCACTCATTCACCCTCATTTATCCTCGGGCCGAGGACTCATGCCTCGAGCATTTATTTCTATAGGAATGATTCCTGAATCTGCGGTTGCTCAATGATCTTCTAAAGGCATTGCAAATCACCGTGCAAACGTCACTTGGAGTCGAGTAGTTATGCCGAGCAACTAGATGCAGCCTTGATCTTCCACCTACGATCAGACCGCCTCTGCCGTCCATGACAAAAAAATCGAAGCGGCACCCTCCGCCTGCAGATCTAAGTTTCCACCTATGAATCGAGCCTCGACGCTTGTTGCTTGGAGGGTTATCTTGAGCTAGGATTACTATCAGATCCGTGCGAACTGATAACATCGTTGCGATGAGCAGAACACGACATCTCATAACCACAGCTTCGCCGCCGTCCCTTTCATTTTAGGGAAGAACATCCCCTCGCTCCTAGATACGAGAAGATCCTTTGGAGGCACCACACATTGCCACACGTCAGCATCAAATTTACATGCCGCCCCACCACTCAAGTGAGGCAAGCACACCTCACTTGCGCGATCGAAGTTTTTGGGCTTTTTGTAGTTTCAGCCCTGGTTTTTTGTTATTTCTAGACATGTCCTCCTACAAATGAAGAACAACATGCCCAAGCACATGGTATCTGGTTATTTTGCACGGACGACCCGATGAGTCTTTAAATTCACTTACAGGTCTAGGTGGCTGAGCAACCACGTGCATCTGCACGTACACTCTGTAACTTTTACACATACGCCCTCCAGTTTCTACTATTTCAAGCACCCTAGAATTTCCTATTTTTCCAAAAAAATGCAGAAATACCCCTATCCTGTATATAAATCAAATACATATTCTATACATATTAAATAAAATAATAAATATAAAAATCCAATAAAAATGCGTATAAATATTGTATTTTACTCTATCTATAGTATAAAAGTCAGCCTTGAAAAATGAAAATATTTTTTTAATAAATCATTAACAATACCAAAAAATATAACAAACTTTAAAATTCATAAAAAATATTAATACATCTTAAAAAATCGTATAAAAATTAGTTACAATAAATTTTACCATATTTTACATAATAAATCAAAAAAAATAAAAATTGAATATTAAAACCAATAAAAAATACAAAATATATAAAAACTTCAAAACTTCAAAACTAAATCAATAAAAAACACATAAAGACACACACATCATATCATTTTAAAAACAATTTCTTCTACTTTCTAAAAAAAATTTTTTCATACTATTTATCATTTTAAAAATCTAAAATACATCATAGTTTTGAATAAAAACATTATTTTAAAAATTAAAAAATAATTCAAAATCAACAAAAATCTTAAAAACTTCTACAAAATTCATAAAAATAGAAAAAAACATAAAAATAATAAAATAGAAGCCAAATAAAAATTATAATACATTTTTAAAAAAATAAAAAATTATAAAATACTTAAAATCACAAAAATAATATAAAATTCACAAAAATAAAATAAAAATACAAAAATTTTCTAAAAAAAAAATTAGGAAACCAATAAAACTCCATTTTTTTAAGTTTTCCCCTAGTTTTCCAACGATTTGCCTCCCCGAGTTCCAAACTTTCATACTAAACACTATACACATTAGTTCGGAGTCTAAATAATAATAATAATTTTTTTGTAAAAATTCAACTAATCATTACAGTGACAATTGTCTACTCTTAAACAACTAGATTGGTCGTATTTTACAGATGGCGCCGTTGCCGGGGAGGCAACACTAGGGCTGATCATAGAGACTAGGTTTAGGGTTTTATTCATTTTCTCTTCGCCATTCTAACAGCTTACTTCAGAAGTTACTGTTTCTGATTTTTGCAGTATACGTTTCGATCCATGCAAATTAACGGCACTTGCCTATTTTTCTATTTTGTAGAAGGGGCCCCATAAGAACAAGCCAACTTGTTCCTTCCTCCTTCTCTTTCTCAGGGTTTGTTTCACTGAGTGCCGTGCATTTGGGGAAGTAGAGCACCCACCATGGTTTTGTCGCATCACGGTTTTCTCGATTTTTCCGCAGCTTTTTCGAGGCAATGTGCTTATTTAGGATTGTCTGTACTTCAGTAGCTAGACTTGAAACACACAACATAGTTGCATGCTTTATCACCTAGGTAAAAAATAAAAAGAAAAATCGATAGATAATATTTGAAAAATTTAAAAAAAGCAATAAAAAAAAAACAGGGACTGCTAACTTTATTAGACTCTAAAAGTAAACGTAACAGACTCCACTTGTTTTAGGTGTCAATCCCTAACGTATGACTTGCAAGTACTCTCCAGATTTGTGAGTGAGAGACGACCCATAAGTCTAGAGCCAGAGCTCGATTTTCTATTGGAATAGTACTGATTTCGTACAGTTAATCACTTACTCTTCAGTCAGGAATTTCGAGTAGTTGGAAATGGTCTGAGTTTCCTTAGCAGAGTGAGAGATTTAGAGGACATTGTGTAAGGCTCTGTCCTCAAGTAACACATGTAGCCAGAAATGGTCCGTAATTACTCCCATATTGGTAGAGAATAGGTGATTCTCTGTAAGAACTCGAGATAGTCTTTCGGGAAAGTTTCGAGCACCTATCATCTCGCGTAATCTGTGAGAAGTCTTTCTTGCCCATTAACCCTAAAACAAAAAAGATTAATGACCGAACATTTACTGTCATCACCGGGTTGAGTTGGAGAATCCGGGGTTTGCCATGCATTTAGTTGTGTGGTGTGAGTCTGATCTCTGAGATCTTTCACAATCACTCATCGTTCGCATCTTGTCTAGAACCAGTTTTATTTTTCTTGAGTCACAATGATGGGTAGACGATCTCTTAGGCCGACGCTTATGGCACCGATTCCTTGCACGCCTACCCATTCATCTAGGTCAGTTCGTGACGTCTCATGTTTTGAACTAGAGTTGAGTCCTCTGTCCTTCTCTAAGCATGATTCAGATCCTAGAGATTCTTCACCTTTCTCATCTCTGTTTGTCTCTCAAGGGTCAATTCGAGAGAATTCTCTCTTCGATTCCAACCCTGACCCTCCTTCCTTTTCTGATTTCGATTCTGATCCTGGAGAGTTGTCTCCTTTTATAATTATTTGTCTCCTCCAGTTCAATCTATCCATCCTTCTTTATTCACTTCGAGTCATCCTTTAACTAGACTTGTGGCTATTGGGAAGAGATATGATGCCCGGGAATCGAGTTCATATCAGTTGAGAGATCCGGGTCCATGAGTTACTGAGACAGGAGTGTAGGATGAGCGACCTATATCTTCTTTGGGAGCTGAGTCAGTTTCTACATCGAGATTACCAACCTTTCTGATTGACTCATACTTCTTTTCACTACTGCCATAATTTCATGAAAAGTCGCATGAGGAACCTTATAACATCTTCTTGAGTTTGAGGAGATTTGCGAAACTTAATTCTAGTCAGACATTACACCTAAGGATGCTATGATGAAGACCTTTTCCTTGACACTCAAGGACAGAGCCACGAGATGGTTCCGCCATTTGGGAGAGGAGCGAGCTAACTGGGGTAAGCTTCGAGATGCCTTTCTTAGGAGGTTTTACTCTATTCGCTAGGCCAACTTCATGCGGTCGGTCATCAGATATTTCTCACATGATCCCCACGAGCTACTCCATGATATGTGGCTTTGATTTCAGATTCTTATGAGGAGATTCCCGGATCACAGGATCTTTAGAGCTGAGTTAGCTTAAAAATTTTACAAAGGGATGACCGTAGATTAGCAGGCATTGGTCAACGCCTCGTGTGGAGGTTTACACCATAGTCTTGATAGGGATTCACATTGGACTCTCTTCGGAAAGATCTCTGGTGAAAAGATGACACACAAGGGAGATGTAAGACCATTTAAATTTGGTCCACCTCTCGTTGATTTAGGGATCGCACAATAGGCAGTATCGAGGATGGTTGACATGGTCACTGATGTAGTATCGAGGATGGTTGTTGAGACAATTGTAGAGAGTTCTCATCTTTAAAGATCGACCTATATTCCATTGAGTTTCAGCCTGAATATGAGTCGGTCCACGCCTCCTGGTTCAAGAATCTTGGACACCTATTCCTCAGGTATTCCAGGATACCGAGCGAAAGCCAATATTTTTTCAGCCAACTTATCAACCAATTCAGTTTCCATATCACGGCCAATGCTATGAGCAACAACCTCAGGAACAATTCACCTCAGACTCATTTGTTTATTCTAGGAGTCTACAGTAGTCCGAGATGGATGTGGGACATTACTTCGAAAGTCCTGATATAGACGGTCCCAGGTACGATCATTTTGTCCATTTGGCTCATGAATAGACCACATATCGTAGGGAGCAGATGGACACCTTCAGATATTTTATAGCCAGCACTGTCACAAAGCAGAGATTAGTTTCAGATATTCCTACTTCACTTGAGTCGTTGAATTCTATTCCTTCCGGTTCCCATGATGATCAGAGACAGGTTATAGTTACTGAGACATACAAACGACAACAACGCAAGTGCACTTTCAGATTCTGATTCTCTTCATAGTGAGGGAGAAAAATCATAAAAAATGGAAAAAGAGAAAACCCAGAAACAGAAAATAAAGATAAGACTCTAGACTTTCCTGCTAGATCTCGATCTTCTACTCTTCATTAAGCTAGTCCCCATTATAGAAAAAGTTTTTCTGCTCCTTTTTCTTATAATCCTCCCAGTGTACATGTGGCTGAGGAGGATGTACAAATACACTTACCCGATGCTCTGAATCTAGGGAATCGAGAAAAATCAGAAAAATTAAACAGATTCAAGATTTGAAAGTCATGAAAGAGATGCTGGACAAAATTCAAATCAAACTCACACTTTCGGAAGCATTGGTCCCCATCTCTCTTCTTCATAAATGCCTGAAGAAGTATACCACACTGAAAGGGAAGAAGAGATGTAATCATTATTCAAAGAAATAGGTGTTGACCGTTGCCATGTGCTATGCCATCCAACACATACCTCCCAAGAAGAAAAAAGAAAGAAATAGGAGTACCATTTGTCAGTTATCAGATTTCAGATCACGAGTTTGAGCACACCTTATTGGACAGCAGGTCATCTGAACATTTTACCCTTCCATCTTCTCGAGACTCTTTATTTACGGCCTCTTAAGAGAGCCAGAATGATTTTTTAGTTTCTGGACTGATTGGTCAAGAGGCCGAAGAGTATACTTCATGATGATATCGTGATAGTACAAGGCACAAAGTTCACTGTGGATTTTGTTGTCTTGGATTCTGATTCCCCAGTGCCATCACAAGATGTTGCCATTATTCTCGGTCGGCCTTTTCTGCGTTCAATCAAGTCCATTATTGATTATGGGAGAGATAGTGACATGTTTCCCTCCAGTAGCACAGTGCCAAACTCGGAGCCGATAGAGACTCTGCCAATAGATGAGTGTGCTTCCAGACCATCAGATACAGTGACATGTGGGATTACAACAGACATACGACACGATCATATCCCTTCTAATTCTACGAAGACCCGAGATTTCCACTCTCGGGAGGAAAACTTGGAGATCACATATTTTGGTGATCTGAGTACACATGTTTGGAGATGTGTTGATCAGTATCTACGTAATTGAGAATAAACTACTGGTGGCACATACTTCGAAGATCGAATCCATTTCGGTTGTAGATCCTTCATTCAAGCCTTCCTATTATGAGGTTATTGAGCCCTCTTTTCACGCAGATTCAGATAAGGACTTAGTTGATGAGGAGATAGATCAGATCGCAGTAGAGTTCGATCTTTTTTGTCTATCTTTTTAGCTATATGGGACGCTCCTCACCGGTCGACACATGTCAAGGATCCTCCGATTCAGACATGGATATCTCTGAGGATGACCATGATGTCGACCTAACTCTTATACGTTCTATCGTTAATAGGTCACGCAAGAAGGCCACTGTTCGGCTTTTTTGAGCTTGTATAGTTTGTTTTGATTTTTTCATTTTCCCCGCATTGTACATATGTGTTTTTGACTTATTCTTTCTTTCTTCCGTTTGTCATATACCCCTAGATTTTTCTTAGGATTTTTTCAATGCTTAGGATGTACTTTATCCAGAGTATAGGGGGATGTAGACAATGTTATTCATGTCGTTCTGTTCTATTACCCATGTTGTTGCTTTTATTTATGGTGAGCTTTACCTTAAGTATGGGGGGGTAATATTGTTCATTCTCGACTTTTGATCGTTTTAGGTTTTTGTATCGTCTGCTCTCTCTCTTGTCGTTCAACTATTGATATTCTTCCATATAATTAAGGATATTTGACACTAAGTATTGGGGGGACAAGCCGAACCGTTGATTGTGTACATTCTCTTGACCTCGATCATCTTCGATTTTGAGTCTGCTATCCCTAGGATTACTTGATCATAAGTATAGAGGGGATGATTGACTTCTATTAGTTATTCATTTGTAGTCGTTGTAGTATAGAATTCTTTTCACCAATATATACTTAGCCCGATTTATGTCTTCCTTTGCCTCTCTTTGATCACTATGAGGACATAGTTCATGCTAAGTATAGGGGGGTGTCGTATATATATTCTATATATACTTTAGAAGCCATAACTCATACTTTATTTTGTTTTTTATAATATGGCTCTCTAAAAGTATGGTTTTATGTTTTGGGTTATTAAAACTGTAAAGAAAACTGTAAATATAACTTAATATAAAAATGACTTAAAAATTATATAAAAAGTTTTATAAAATACTCAGATAAAATACTTAAATATTTAAAACGTGTGAAACTCTTGTAAAATCTTGTATAAAAGCCGTACAATCTTTTATATAAAAGTTGTATAAAATCCTTTGTAAAATGTACATGATTCTTGTAAAATTTGTGTAAATTGAATTAATGCACTAACTTTTTCAAACATGTCCTAAAAATAAAAATGTATTAATATTCAATAAAATTATGCAAAATATCTTAAAAATCATTTAAAAAGTTTAAGCTAAAAAATCTACTTCATAAAAAATTGTTGCATTCATTCACATTTTTTTGAACAAGTCTGATTCTTGAACCAAATGGATCTAAGTCTGAGAGATGGAGCTTGGTTTAGTCCTTAATCAACTTAATTCAAAAGGGACTTTATTAGGAACTAGAATTAAGACTCTTTAGGTCTTTTAGACTTAATTCTTTGGGTTCCATGAGACCATGTTCTAAATTCAGCTTGAATGTGCCTAAATAGGACACCTGGTGTCATCCGTTTAACTCTTCTTCATTTGAAAAAATTTTGAACTCACTCACTCTACACTTATCTCAACTAGCATGGGGTTGAAAAGGGCAATAAATTCGGTGGTGCATTTCTGTCCTTTTCTAGTGGCGCTGATGACTAAAAATGGGAGAGATTGTGGTTGAAATAAAGCTTCAAATGAGGGAAGGATCTACTGGCACAATTTTTTCTAAAATCCCAAAAAATGGATGGAAAGAAAAGATGCTATATCCATCTAGGCATAAAAGATCTATGCAGTGCAACAAATATTTCTGCCAAAAAGAAGCTATACACCAAATACCAAAATGACCACAATAGTCCAAGCTTCAGAAAGTCTGCATTATCTCAGTGGAGACTTGGCTAAACTTGCCAGGCTTCACAAGGAGATGTGATTACACTGATCACACTCCAGTTCTCTTCCCATTCTTCTTACTTCTCTCTATACTAGATTGTGGACACAACACGACCTGACCTTAAAAGGATTAACCCCCGTCCTTGAGGATCGAGTAGCTGGATGAGGGCCTAATGGGACTTTATTACTGGGATGGGTAGTTTCTTTGCTTCTCTAAGCAGGAAGAGCTAAAAAACTTCACACAAAGTACAATATGCTTTCAAATATTAAAAGTTTGTGTGATGGATGGGTGGATCTGAGATAGCTATTGAGGTGAACCTGGATAAGGATTTATGGAACTTGATGGCTGTCGAGGCTGAAATCTCAATTTTAATAAAATCCCGACACACTATTAATCCAAAGGTCTAATTCAAGTTCTAAATTTTGGGTGAAGTGAGATTCGGTTTAAAGAAACAAGCATGTTCTAAGTTCTTTATTTTCCTTTTCCCTTTTTCTTTTTGCTTGCATTTATTTATATAATAAGTGTTTGCTAAGGGAATAGCAAAAGTAAAGTATAGGGGAATGATGAATCCCCTATTTATCGCCTTTATTCTTTCATTTTGACTAAAATCCTTAGTAAAATGCATGTAAATAGTTACTAATTACCACTAATTGTCATTCTAGCAACAAATATTACTATTATATATGTATAGGACTTTTTGTATCCAAAATAAAATAATAAAGAGAAAAAGAAAAATAAAAGATAAGAAGGATGTATATAATAAATATACAGACTGATCCTAACCCCGAGACCAGGTCAATATTGACGTGGTCGACAAAATAAATAAGTAGGGTGAGATATGAATTCTAATTTATAAAAATACCAGGAAATCCAGATCACAAAAATACATAAACACATTTCCACATTGTAAATATTTCACCTAATTTATTTATCAGTAAGAAAATGACAAATCAAAATACTTTCTTTACAAAAAATGTTCAAAGAAAATAAATTATTTTATATAAATATCAGAAAAATTATTCAATATAAAAATAATTAATTATAATGAAACGGAAAAAGCAGTAAAAGCTGACTTCCGAGGTTCATAACAATTTATAGAAAACTCCAAATTGATCAAACTACTTTTAAACTTCGTTTAATCGCTAATACTATTTATTAAAAATATGAAAAAAATATTCGAAAAAAACGTGTGAGTTTTGGCATTTAGGACCCTTTGTCTACATGTACTATATGTAGAAACTTATTGATTTTTTAATTAATTAGTTATAACTGCATTTAACTTAATTTCTTTTGTAAAATGTTTCTAAAAATAAATAAAATAATATAAAATTATAACTTAAGCCAAAATATCAATAAATCCTAAAGCTACGATGACGTTACCGAAATTTTCCTGATGTCATAACTCGACCATATGGACTCTGATTCGGCCAAACTTAGTTTTAAAGTTTGTTTTATTTATTATCTATCAAATCACACTGATTTCGTTAAAATCGAAGCTAATATGCAAAATGTGGGTTTTTGGGACCATATTGTTGTACAATGTACCTTAATTTATATTATTGAATATATGCCATTTCTTCTATTTGTATACTTTATTATTATTCTATTATTAAATTAAATTAATTAAAAATTATTTTCGTTATTAATTTATTATTTTATTAATTCACTTAATAAATAAATTATTAATTATTAATTAATCATTCATTAAGTTGTTTAATTATATATCTATTCAGTTATTTAATTACTAATTATTGTTTAATTACGTAATTAATCCTTTAATTATCTCTTAACTTAATATAATTACTTATATTATTAATTTAATTTAATTTTATAAAATTAATTTTATTCTATTAACTTTCTCTCTCTCATATTCTCTCTTTCTTCTCCCCGTGTTATTTTCCTTCTTTCAGCGCCACCCACTCCCCTTCTTACCCTCTTCCTCTTCCGTCAGCCTCCAACTACTGCAACGGTCGGTCGTTTTCCCAACCGCCTTCTATCGTCCTTCACCGGTGACTGGACCCAGCTCCTTAGCCCTCAAATCATCTCCCTGTATAACCCCCCCTAACCCCATCATTTGAAGGGATCCGTCATTTGTTCTTCTCCACTCCAAAACGCTCCGTAACAAGTCCAGCGACATGGGGCGATAACTTCGTCGAGCGAGGGTGATCGAGGGAGAGACAACGCGATCAGCTACCAGCATCAAGTTTTTCCACCGTGCCTAGCCTCCATGGTCACAGCTTGTTGAGGCCACAACCTCGGAGCATTCGCCCCGATAACTGGCGACGATGTCTAGTAGTTTCCGGGTTAGCCTTTGTTCATCTCTCTCTTCTCCTCCAATCTCTCCTTTCTTCTAAGTTTTCTGTTGAGATTCTTCATACATATTCGCTGGTTTCATTTGTCATTCATTTTCCGCAACCCTCGATGTCACGCTATCACCTCCATTTTTGATCTATTTTAGTTCTACACCTATTCTCTCATCATCTGACCATCTCAAATCCTTAGGATTTGAGTTTCGGTCCTTTCCCCCATCCGTGCAGGACCGCACATCCATTCATTCACCCTCCTTTATCTTCTGGACGAGGACTCATGCCTCGAGCATTTATTTATGCAGAAATGACTCCTGAAGCTACGACCACTCAATGATCTTCTAAAGGCATCGCAAACCACTGTGCAACCGCCGCTTGGAGTCGAGTAGTTCTGTCGAGCAACTTGAGCAACCTTGATCTTCCACTTGCGATCAGACTGCCTCCGCTGTCCGTGCCGAAAAAAATCGATGCGGAACCTTCCGCCTGCATATCTAAGCTTCCGCCTATGAATCGAGACTCGATGCTTTTTGCTTGGAGTGCAAGCCTGAGCAAGGATTACGATCAGATCTGTGCAAACTGATTGCACCACCACCTTGAGTAGAACACGATTTCGCCTAACCACCGCTTCACCATCGTCCCATGCATTTCGGGGAAGAACAACCCGTCACTCCCAGATACGAGTAGAGCCCCTGGATCTTATCTAATCCAGGGAACCACATACTGCCACACTTCAGCATCAAATTCACACGACGCCCCACCGTTCAAGTGTGGCACGTACACGTCATGCGCGCGATCGATTTTCTTAGGCTTCTTGCAGTTTCAACCCTATTTTTTTGCTATTTCTAGACAGGTCCGCTGCAACTGAAGAACCATGTGCCCAAGCATGTGGTATCCAGTCATTTATTGCGTGGATTACCCCAAGAGTCTTTAAATTCATGTACATGTCTAGGTGGCTGAGCAACCATGTGCATCGGCACGTGCACTCTGGAACTTTTGCGCATACGCCCTCCAGTTCTTGTTATTTTAAGAACCCTAGAATTTCAAGATTTTCTAGAAAAATACAGGAATACCCCTATCCTATATATAAATCCAATACTTACTCTATACGTATTAAATAAAATACTAAA
This sequence comes from Ottelia alismoides, assembly GCA_037367405.1. Taxonomy (NCBI): domain Eukaryota; kingdom Viridiplantae; phylum Streptophyta; class Magnoliopsida; order Alismatales; family Hydrocharitaceae; genus Ottelia; species Ottelia alismoides. Next base: position 594,116 of record JAZKJV010007409.1, on the reverse strand, counting down.
TATAAAAAACTTATAAAAATATGTATAAATAATGTATTGTACTCTATATACAATATGAAAGTCAGTTTTGAAAAATAAAAATATTTTCTATTTTTAATAAATCATTAAAAATACCAAAAAATGTAACAAACTTTAAAATTCATGAAAAATAAAAATACATATTTTAAAATTGTATAAAAATTAGTTATAATACTTTTTACCATATTTTAAATAATAAAAAAATAAAAATTACATAACCAAAAAAAATTCAAAATATATAAAAACTTGAAATTTTTTTAGCTAAATTAATAAAAATCAAATAAAAATGCACAACATATAATTTTAAACATAATTCCACCTATTTTCTAGTAAAAACAAAATAAAAATATTTATCATATTGTTACCATTTTAAAAGTCTAAAATACTTCACAGTTTTGAATAAAAACATTATTTTAAAGATTAAAAAATTAATTCAAAATCAATAAAAATCTTAAAAAAATCTAGAAAATTCATAAAAATATAAAATAAAAATAAAATCATAAAAATAACATAATAAAAATAAAATAAAAAGTATAAAATCTTTTTTTAGATAAAAATTATGAAATACTTAAAATCACAAAAACAATAAAAAAATTATAAAAATCAAATGAAATTCAGAAAAATATATAAAAATAAATAAAAATTAGGAAACTAATAAAACCTTATTTTTCTACTATCTTAACCTAGTTTTCCAATAATTTACTTCCTTGAGTTCAATACTCCCATACTAAATATTATACACATTTGTTTAGGAGTCTATATACTAAAAATATATTTTCTGTAATAATTCGACCAACCATTACATCGATAGTTGTCTACTCTTAGACGACTCGAGTTGTCGCACTTTAAAATCAGAAATCGGGTGAAATGTCTTAGGTGTTCATAATGTCGAATGAGAGAATTTGAGGAGGTCGCAAAATAGGAATTTGTATTTACGGGCAAGGAACTCATTCTAGATGTAAGAACATATTGGAATTCCTCATTTTTAATGCTCCAATCAGCTTTGAATAATATGAAAGTTTTTACTCAGATGAAGTCTCGCAAATCCTATTTGTTAAATATTTAGAGCATTGGAGAATGGAAGAAGGCAGATAATATTTTAGCTGCCTTGGATGTATTTTATACATCAACTAAAGTTTTTCCGGGCATTATTCCACTTGCAGTTTATTTTTGGGTTTTTATCAGTTGTGCCCTCAGAGATATTGCAATATCAATTATGCCCCTCCCTTTTTTGAAATATTCGTTGTGCCCTTACCTTCTTGCAAAATTCACAGTTCTACCTTTCTGTTAAGGTAATGTACGGGCATAACTGATATTACAAAAGGGCAGAACTGTAAATTTTGCAAGAAGGTAGGAGCACAACTGATATTCCAAGAAAGGGAGGGGCATAACTGATATTGCAATATCTCAGAGGGGCACAACTGATAAAAACCCTTTATTTTTTAACAAAATATTTTGGTTAAAAGGGAGTTGAATATTTTACTTATAAGTGAAGACTTCTCCATAAGAAGTATGGCGATAAAAATGAACGTAAAATTCAAAAATATTGGAAGGATCATTGATGCATACACTACAGGCGGGTGGGTCTAAGGGGACGGTCGTAGACCGTCCTTTTTGTCTCTAGAACCGTCCCCTCTGATCAACGGGGACGGTTCCTAAACCGTCCCTTCCGACACCGTCTCATTTGACTATATGGGACGGTTATAAGAACCGTCTCCTGTAATGAACCATTGGAGACGGTTATAACCGTCCCTTACACGAAGGCTATTAGGGACGGTTGCGACCGTCCCTGCAACCTAAATTATTAGCGACGGTTACAACCGTCCCTAATGGACCTCAACATTTTGAGACGGGCCAGAAAACCTTTGGGGACGGTTACCCCCGTCTCATGCGTTTCGCAGACGCGACGGTTGTAACCGTCCCCTGTACCTTAGCGTATAAAGCGACGCCAACATAAGTATATAAGGGACGGTTGCAACCGTCGCGTCTGTCCAACAAGAGGGGATGGTTACAACCGTCCCTAAAAGTCTTCTGTTGGCGTCGTTATAGACCTTTCCAGGCTTCTGTTGGCGTCGCAAAAAGACCTTCAGAGTAGATGGGACGGTTACAACCGTCGCATACATTTGCCTTTAGGGACGGTTACAACCGTCCCATCTACACTTTAGGTCTTTTGCGACGCCAACAGAAGCTTGGAAAGGTCTATAGCGACGCCAACAGAACACTTTTAGGGACGGTTGTAACCGTCCCCTCTAGTGTAGAATCTATAGCGACGCCAACAGTAGACTTTTTGGGACGGTTCAAACCGTCCCAAGTGCTCTTAACTAATAGGGACGGTGAAAACCGTCCCCAATAGTCTCCGTGATTTGTTCTGGCTGAAGGGACGTTTCTGTAGCTCTAGAGGGGACGGTTACAACCGTCCCCAATAAACCATGACAGGAAAAAAAAATTACATATTCTGATATGTTCCTTACATCATTCAATATTACACCTGAAAACAATATGAAGATAATAAAATGTACAACACCAAACATTCTTCTCTTCAAAAGAACAAAACACAAAATCCAACAACTAAGCATATCACAACATCCAACAACTAAGCATATCACAACATCCAACAACATAATTATAAAACAACAATAATAAACGATAACAAGTCTACATAATGTTAGATATTAATACAAAATATTACAATTAAAAGATAAGAAAAAACTAGGGTACTAACTCCATGCCACCTACTCTGATGCGTCACTCCCGTCACTCTCATCGGTTTCCTCCTCACTCTCCTCGTCGTCGCCGAGATGTGCAGGTTGTACAGGGGGCGTGGCTTGACTTTGAAGACGGCTCATTAAGGACCTGAAATTCTCCATGTCCATACACATCTGTGCCATCTCCGCAGCTTGTGCATTCATCGTTGCCTTTACTTCGCGCAGCTCCCTCTCCATCTCTCTTTCTCTCTGGCTTCCCTGCGAGGAAAACTGCGACCCACCTGCACCACCCATTCCGTACCATGTACGGATCGTTTCGCCCCGTCCTCCGCAACGGATGCGTCCACTGTGTTCTGGACCAGTGGCTTGACGGAAGGCATCATCAGCCGTCAACGGGGGATTGCTCGTCCCCGTGCTATCCAGCGAGGAGGTGGTAGAGAGCCTAATCATTTCTTCCTGCATATGAGAAATAGAAAATAATTTCAGTATATTACCATAAGTAAGTAATCCTTTAAGTAAAAATTATATTTATACTTACATGTATTGGTGCGTAGGCTTCATCAACCCACTGCACCTCTCCTCCTAAGTCTCTGCTCTTTGACCCAGCAAACACCTCTATGCGGGTCATTTCTCGTTCATTTTCCCTCAACTATAAAAAGTTAAACAACTTCTTAAAATTGTTTAAGACTCAAAATTAATCGTTGTAAATATCTTTTAAATACTTACAAAGTCGTCCTTCAATTGGTTGGTGTTCTTCCTTCCCATCTTATGCGTCGACCTAAACCCTTTCGAACGATTCGTCGTATTCTTGGAAGAAATCGACTGAAATTTCACAATGTCAATATAAAAATAAAAGAAAAAACTAAGAAAACTATATACATACCGCAAAATCGTCACTGGACCAAAAATTAATCAGCTCCCTCCATTGCTCTGGTGTAACACCAGGAGGGATATTCTGCACAAGCTGCTCATATGGAATCTGGGGGTTGAAGTACTACAAATGGAGAAAAAAATATAGTCAATATGTAAATATCTCGATATTAAATATTAATAAAAAAATCTTACCTTGGCTTTTATGCGTCCCTTGTATCGACGCAACATCTCAGCAGCATGTGATAAAATCTGAGAATCGACATGGGTACTGCGTTCCCATGTAAATACAGCCTGATACAACAAATATATTAACGATTACGTCATAAAATGCAAAAACTGTTTTAAGATTTTAGGATACCTCCAGATCAGCAAGTATGGCAGCCTTGACAGCATAAGGCAGCTGTCGGAAGTCGTGGGTGGTGATTGGGACGCGCGCACGGGAAACCTGGCCAAGGTAGCTCTGGAACTCCGTAGAGTTCTCTCCTACCGCATCTCCGCCAACAATACGTACAGGTAACGTCTGCCCTGGTGCAAGTCGGTCTAAGAATCTACACTGAGCCGGTCCACGCCGTCTCGGTGTAGATCCACTACCTGCATCAGAAGAACCGCCCTGTGGCTGCTGGGGAGGTTCAGGGACCTCCCGAATACGTCTAGGTCTAGGAGCCATGTCTGCAATTTTAAATAAGCATTTCAAATATATACATTTCGCTAGATGACAACAATTTCAATTAATAGAAATTGAAAATAAAAAAAATTACCTGAAATTGCTAGTTCCAAGTTCCATTGTCGTTGTCTAATACCTCATTCAAAAAATCATTGGAGTTATTTTGATATGCTACATCAGGTGAAGCTTTGTTAAATACCATATTCTTTAATTTCCGTAGATATCTTTCAATTGGATACATCCATCGATACTGCACAGGACCACATATCCGGGCTTCACTAGCAAGATGAATAATGAGATGAACCATTATATCAAAAAATGTAGGTGGAAAGAGCTGCTCCATCTTACATAAAGTTATAACTATATCTGTCTCTAGTCTGAACAATACTTCCGGGTCTAAAGTCTTCGAACATATAGCCTTAAAAAACTGACTGACTTCAATCAGTGGCTGCAAAACATCAGGATGTACAACTCCTCTGATTGACAATGGAAAATGTACTTGCATAAGTACGTGACAATCATGACTTTTTAATGACGATATCTTTCTTTCCGTCATATTTATGCATCTGCTAATTTGAGAGGAGAATCCATCAGATACTCTAACGGATTTAATAAAATCCAGTATCTTATCTTTGTCAGCATTGGATAAAGTATACACTGCTTCAGGAATTATTACTTTAGAATTGTCAGACTCAATCGGATGTAATTCGGGTCGGATACCCAATTGTATTAGATCACGTCTGGCTCGCAAACTATCTTTGGCAGTACTAGAGATATTCAAAATCGAAAGAATATTTTCCATAACATTCTTCTCTATATGCATCACGTCCAAGTTATGACGGACCTGTAAAGTATGCCAGTAGGGCAGCTCCTGAAAGAATATACTTTGTTTTCGCCATCCACCTATACTCTTCCTCTTTGTTAATCGGCCTAGAGAAGTTTCCCAAATTTTTTTGTTCCATCCACATTGTGCTTCCTGATCGGCGAGATAAACTTAAACGACGTCCAAACGATTGTCCATCGAACTTGTAATTATTTTCACTTCTTAACCATCTATGACTGACCGGTAAGAAACGACGATGTCCCAAATAACAATGTTTCATACTCGCATTCAGCCATGTCGAATGTGTTTTATCCATACAAATCGGACATGCGAGTTTACCTTTCGTACTCCATCCTGATAAATTGGCATATGCTGGAAAATCATTAATTGTCCACAATAAAGAAGCACGCATTGTAAAGAATTCTTTCTTTACCGCATCATACGTACTAACTCCAGAATTCCACAGAATCTTTAGTTCGTCAATCAAAGGTTGCATATATGTATCTATCGCATTACCTGGCCCCTTAGGACCAGGTATCAATAACGACATCATCATAAAGGAAGATGCCATTGACATCCACGGTGGCAGATTATATGTAACAAGAATCACAGGCCAAATAGAGTAACTCGTACTCATATTTCCGAATGGATTAAAGCCATCAGAAGCAAGACCCAATCGTACGTTTCTTACTTCTTCTGAAAACGATGGATACATTTCATCAAACTTGATCCACTCCTCTGTATCTGATGGATGTCGCATAACACCGGTTACATCTTTCTTTTTGATATTACTGTGCCATATCATCATTTTAGCTGTTCTTTCGTATGAATACAATCTCTGTAATCGGGGAATCAAAGGAAAGAACCTTAAAATCTTCTCTGGTTTTTTCCTCTTCGAATCAGTATCATTATTCTTATATCTGCTACTTTTGCAGTCAGGACATTTATCTAAATTTGAGTAATCCTTCCAATATAAAATGCAGTCGTTCGGACATGCGTCAATTTTCTCGTAGTTCAGTCCAAGTGCACGAAATCTAGACTTAGCATCCTTCCAGTCCTTTGGAAAGTTTTCTGGATTATTTAATAATGTCCTAATCAAAAGTAAGACATCCGTCATCGTAACCGCTGTACACCGATTCTTCACTTTTATCTTAAACATCTCCAGAAGAAAACGTAATCGAGTCATTTTGACTCCAGAGCATAACGGTTTCTCTGCATCTTCTAATTTTTCATGCAACGTATCCGGAAGAGAATCCATCATTTCCTCGGTTTCATGTCCTCGAATATTATCTACCATCTCAAAAATAGCATCACGGTCTTGTATTTCTGAGACATCTCTTTCATCATCAACGTGTACATTACTATCTTCTTCTAAATTAACTCCTTCACCATGATATGTCCAATTCGTATAATGTAGCCAAAATCCATTTAATATCAAATGCTCGTAAACTGTGGCTCGATTTTGGGTCAAAGTATTTTTACATCTTATGCAAGGACAATGTATCTTATCTCCTTCACCTCCTACAATATGATAGTGCGATTCATATCGAAAAGCCCAGTCTATGAATCCGATAACTCCTTTATTATACGTCCGATAGTCATCGAATCTTTTGTTCATCCAACTTTTATCCATTGCCTAAAGGTAAGATATAAAGTTAATTTCAAAAATGTTTGGTAGTTAACAGGTTTTAAGTACAACCTAACTATTCTGCTAAATATCATGTGGCACACTTGGCCTTCGATCCAGAGAGTCCGGTCTCGGTCTACCCCTCCTCCTCCCGACAAATCGGGTTCAGGAGCAGCGCTTGGCAGGGCAGGCTACGGCACGTAGGATCGAAGGAAAATTAATCGGCTATACACAAATACTCTACTTAATGAACAAATATTATATTAAATAGCATGTGGCACACTTGGCCTTCGATCCAGAGAGTCCGGTCTCGGTCTACCCCTCCTCCTCCCGACAAATCGGGTTCAGGAGCAGCGCTTGGCAGGGTAGGCTGCGGCACGTAGGATCGAAGGAAAATGAATCGGCCATACAAGTCAAAGTTAATCTTTAAATAAGACTTACAAGCATTTACCTAAATTAATCATCTTCTATCACTAATAGCATTTAATCATAATCAAGAGTAATCTACTGATTTAAGCATTTGACTAAACTAATCTACGGACTTAATCAAGATTTATCACAATTAGGCATTTATCCACTATTTTTTAATCTACTATCTTAAGCATTTGACTAAACTAATAAGAATATCAAAAAAATATGCAACCATAAGCATGATGAATATATAAGAAATTAAGAACAAAACTTACAACCAAGTAATGCGGCGGGCAAGGCGGCGGACGGACGGGCACGAGTTGAGGCCGAGGAGGAGGGCGGCGACGAGAGGGAGGTGGAGGAGGAGGAGGGCGGCTGCGAGAGGGAGGAGGAGGAGGGCGGCGATGAGTTGGGAGGAGGAGGAGGCCGGCGGCGAGTTGGGAAAGGAGGAGGAGGGCGGTCGCGAGTTGTGAGGAGGAGGAGGATGACGGCGGCGGCGAGAGGGTGGAGGAGGATTGACGAGGCGGCGAGAGGGAGGAGGGGGAGGAGGAGGGCGGCGGCGAGAGGGAGGAGGACGAGCGACGGCGGCGAGGTGTGGTGAGGGTCGAATGGGCGGAATGAGATTGAGGAAGAGCCGCCTGCGTCGGGAAGGGTATATCACCATCGGGGACGGTCAAACAACCGTCCCCTATATGAATGATTGGGGACGATTATGAGGGAACCGTCCCCTTTTCTAAGGGCAGAGGGTACGGTTTTGCGACCGTCCCCTATAAGGAACTATCGGGGACGGTTGCAACCGTCCCCTATAGTTTGATATAGGCGACGGGCACAGCGGAGTAATTGGGACGGTTATAACCGCCCCCTAAAGTTCCCGGGTTGACAAAAAAATGAACTGGGGCTAGCCTATTTAGGGACGATTTACGAACCGTCCCCAAAGGTCTTATGTATAGGCGACGGACACAGTGGAGTAATGGGGACGGTTATAACCGTCCCCTAAAGATCCCGGGTTGACAAAAAAACAAACTGGGGCTACCCTAGCTAGGGACGGGTAAAGAACTGTCCCTAAAGGTCTCTTAATGGCGACGGTCAATACCAACCGTCGCTATTACATTCGAAAGGGGACGGTTTGCTTCTGACCGTCCCCGATACTGTTATTGGGGACAGTTACTCCTTGACCGTCCCCAATAAGCGTCCCTAAAGGGCGTCCAGTTTGTAGTGATATTAACTCTAACAACCTAACTTGCCCTTCACCCTCAATACAAATTCAAATACATTTGATTTTTTTGTTGAAAGCCTATTCTGATTTTGAGGTTATGATTTTATGAGTGAAATCGAGGCAACCACGTATAAAATATGTGAGGAATACTCTTTACAATTCCATCCACAATGGTTGCAGAATATACACAATCTCAATCTCCTTTTCAAGGAATAATAACACTGGTGGATCAGCTGCGAGAAAGATGAGGGGAGATTTTAAAGTTGAATTTCACAAGAATAAAGAGATGGTCGCTAACGAAATTGGAAATTCAGAGATTGATTGGCTGATAGTTTTATAGATTTTGTTGAAGAGGAAAATCGTTCCTCGAGATTTTTTTGTTATTCCAGACTCTCTGAGTCGGCATTCATCACATGAGGTCGACCTTTGGAAGCTTACCATAGCTGATTGGACCCATCTACGATGGAAGCTTATATTTTGCATCCAAGTTTGATTGCATGGTCTAGGATCATAAATCAAAGAAGCTGATGACAATGAGGACTTGTCCTCACCGACATGTTGGTCTTTTTAAGTTGAGTAACTCTTTAGTTATAAAATGATTCTCATGGTCCATGAAACTTTTTTTTATCGTCATTTTTAGGAGTTCATCTAGATGAATGACAAGAAATTAAATTATTGTATAAGACTTAGATAGTGTCATAATTGTATATTAATTTTAACATCTAAATTCTCTCATACCATTAATGATATAATTATCTAACTAGCAAATATTTTTATTTTACATTAGCAGTCTGCGAGGAACCATATATGCTAATGGATCAAGTTATTTATTTAAAGTAATTTTGTTGTTTTACTTTTATACATGTCACTAGAACATTTTCTTGCGCAAACATTGGCCAATTTTTGTCATTATAATCGTTAATTTCTAAGATGTTAGATTATTTTCATAATACTGATGGCACACTATTTATGATCCCTTTTATCCAATTGTAGAGATGATCATTGAACTGCAATGAGGGAATTTGTGAATATGTGATATTTTTATATTTTGAAGACAACGAATAGTTTCTTTTCTAATTGTTTAAGAATTATTCTGGAAGGCTAGAAAAATGGTGACCACAAAAACAAATCATTTGCGTATCCCATAATTATGTTTGAGGATAATTGAAGTGAATATATTGTTAGGCAAACTACAATTTCGATTCAAACCAGTAGACCGCAAATTGACATACAACAAGATAAAGAGAAGGAGTAAAATAAAATGAACACGGAGATTTACATGGTTCGGCCAACTTGACCTACATCCATGGCCGGAGGAGGAGCCCCATAATTCACTAGTAATGTGGAGAATACAAAGACTCTTGCTGCCCACCCACCCACTCACAAAATCTTGTGGATTTTATAGGAAGAAGAGCGAGTGCGGTTACAAGAATTGAATCCCCAAAAAAACTCACCATGCAAATAATGCTCATAAATTACATGCACATTTGATCATAGACGTTACATGCAAATCAATAATATGGTGCAGACCACCGTTACAAATCTCCACCTTGGTCTGAAGCAAAATCCCTTCCTCGGGCAAGGCCCTGGCGGGCTACATTTCAAGTTCAGAAACACCGATTAAGTCCAAGCACTGCTTGAACTTATATAATGGAAGAACTTTTGTAAACATATCTGCAGCATTATCCTTGGTATTGATCTTCTGAACAAGGACCTTTTTATCAGCAATGACATCCCTGATGAAATGAAATTTTACATCAATGTGCTTTGTCCTCCCGTGATACATTTGATCTTTGGTTAATTGTATTGCACTTTGGCTATTACTGAAAATGGTAGTAATTCCCTGTTGAAGAATTAATTCGCCATATAATCTTCTCAACCATAGTGCTTATTTGATTGCCTCTGTGAGTGCCATATATTCTACTTCGGTTGTGGATAAAGCCACTACATGTTGTAGAGTAGCTTTCCAGCTTATCGCACAACCTCCAATACAAAATACATAACCAGTAAGTGATCTGCGTTTATCGATATCACCAGCATAATCTGAATCTACAAAACCGACCATCGGATTTCGGTTTCTACCAAACTCTAAACATGAGTTTAGAGTACCCTTCAGGTATCTGAGGATCCATTTCACTGCTTGCCAATGCTCTTTCCCGGGGGTTCGCCATATACCTGCTAACAATACTAACAACTTGTGAAATATCAGGACAAGTACAAATCATTGCATACATAATACTGCCAAATGCTGTACAGTAAGGAACTTGTGCCATATATTCTTTTTCTTCCATTGATGTTGGTGAGTGAACAACATATAGCCTAAAGTGGCTAGCAAGGGGAATGCTAACTGGTTTGGCATCCTGCATGCCAAATTTTTGTAAAACCTTCTGAAGATAATTTTCTTGCATTATGTACAACTTACCAGCTCCTCTATCACGTCTGAACTCCATGCCAAGAATCTTCTTAGCTGATCCCAAATTTTTCATCTCAAATTCACTATTTGGTAAGACCTTCAACTGGTGAATTTCTGTCAAGTTCTTAGCTGCAATGAGCATGTCATCAACAAATAATAGCAAGTAAGTGAATGAGCCATCAATCATTTTCTTGAAGTAAACACAAATGTCATACTTACTCCTAGAGAAACCATGACCAATCATAAAAGTATCAAACCTTTTATACCACTGTCTTGGAGATTGTTTCAATCCATACAAGGATTTCTTAAGCAATCATACTTGGTCTTCCTGACCTTCAACTTCAAAACCTTCAGGTTGTTTCATATAGATTTGCTCATCTAAATCTCCATGTAAGAATGCAGTTTTGACATCAAGTTGTTCTAACTCCAAGTCATACATGGCTACCAATGCAAGCAATACACGAATAGAGCTATGTTTAACAACATTTGAGAAAATGTCATTAAAGTCTACACCTTGCACTTGACTATAGACTTTTGCAACCAATCATGCCTTATAGCTTGCATCCCCAACACCTGAAGTGCCTTCTTTCTTCCTGAAGACTCATTTGCACCCAACTAATTTTTTATTGTTCGGGAGTGGCACGAGAACCCAAGTACCATTCTTGTGCAGAGATTCTATTTCTTCAGTCATAGCTACCACCCACTTATCTGAATTTGCACTTTGGATTGCCTCTGAGTAGGTGGAAGGATCACCATCTCCACCTGTTTCCTGTGCCACTGATAAATCATATGAAATTGTATTCACATACCTCTGTGGTGGTCGAATTTCCCTTCTTGGTATGTCTTTGGCTATGGAATGTTCTGGCTCTATGAGTTCATCTTCAACGACATCAGGGACCGATTCATCTTCTAGATAAATCGGGGTTGTAACATGACTCTGAGAAGGATCTGCATTACCTATCTCTATCTCCACCTCATTCCGTGCACTATCCTCCTTTTCTGAATTATAAGAATTAGAGTGCTCTTTTCTAGAATATAACATAGATGATTCATCAAACATCACATCTCTACTAATTACAAATTTGGGTGACTTGGGATCATGACAATATAATCTATATCCTTTCACACCTGAAACGTAACCAAGGAAAACACACTTCTTAGCTCTTGGCTCTAACTTTCCCTCGTTTACATGCATATAAGCAGGACAACCAAAAATTCTTAAATTAGAGTAATCAGCAGAAGTGCCTGACCGAACTTCTTCTGGAGTCTTTAAATTAAGAGGAGCACAAGGAGCATAGTTGACAATATAACAAGCTGTAGAAATGGCTTCTGCCCAGAAATCGAGGGCCAACCCACTGTTAGAGATCATACATCAAGCTCTTTCCAAAAGAATACGATTCATCCTCTCGGCCACTCCATTTTATTGAGGGGTCATTCTGACGGTGTGATGTCATGCAATTCCTTCATCCTTGTAGAATTCATTAAATTCAAATCCAGAAAATTCCAAACCATTATCCGTGCGCGACCGCTTGATATGTTTTCCTATCTGCTTTTCAATCAAAGCTTTCCATTGTTTAAATTTCAAGAAAACATCACTCTTCTTTTTAAGAAAGTAAACCCAAACTTTTCTTGAATAATCATCAATGAAAGTCAACATATATCTAGCTCCACTTTTAGAGAGTACAGAGAAGACCCCACAAATCAGAATGAATATAATCCAACGTACCTTTTGTTCTATGGACAACAGGTGAACTGAAGCTGACTCTTTTCTGCTTCCCGAAAACACAATGTTCACAAAAGTCCAATTTTCACATACTTTCTCCACAAAGTAGGTTTCTCTTGCTTAACAATGTTAAGCCTTTTTCGCTTATGTGCCCAAGCCTTGTATGCCATAATCTAGTGGTATCTGCCTCTGAGGTTGTAGAAACTACAACGATATTTGTAATAGTAGATCCCGGTAAAGTATACAAATTTCCAGACCTACAAGCTTTCATTACAATAAGGGCACCTTTGATAACTTTCAAAACTCCACCTTCAGCTGAGAACTTGCACCCTTGAGCGTCAAGAGCACCTAGAGAGATGAGGTTCCTTTTTAAATCTGGAACATGTCTAACATCAGTGAGTGTACGGATAATACCGTCAAAATCTTGATTTGAATTGTACCTTTACCAATAACTTTACAGGGAACATTATTTCCCATCAAAACATCCCACCATCATAAGACTCATAGGTGGAAAAACAATCCCGACTTGGACAAATATGGTAAGAACAACCCAAATCCAAGATCCACTCGTTGCTAGACTCAACAACATTTGCTGTGGCTAAAAAAATATTTCCATCACTCTCATCTGCAACTACTCCAGCTTCAGCGACATTGTTGTTCTGCTAAGAACTATTTTTTTCTTTATTTTTCAATTTGAAATAGTCAACCTTAATGTGCCCCACTTTCTTGCAATAATTACAAATTTCATTTCTGTATCTGGATTTTGACCTTCCTTTGGATCTATTAGCATTTCTAATTTCTGATCTACCTCGTACAAGCAAACCTTCTGCTTGGCTACCACTTGTTTCCCTGGTTATATCCCTATCTATCTGCTCCTTTGATTTTAATGCAGATTTGACACTACTATATGAGATGGTATCTTTCCCATATATCATAGTATCTCGAAAATGTTTTAATGATAAGGGAAGGGAGCATAACAATAATATGGCCTGATCTTCCTCACTGATCTTAACATCTACATTCTCCAAATCAATAATAATTGAATCAAATTTATCGAGATGGGAGAGTTTAGATGTACCTTCTATCATTCTCAAACTGTACAACTTTTGCTTCAAATATAAACGATTTTCCATGGTCTTCTTCATGTAAATCACTTTCAGCCTATCCCACATTCCTTTGGAAATCATATCCGTAGCAACTTCCTGTAAAACCTCGTTAGAGAGATTTAAAATAATTGCAGATCTTGCCTGTTTATCTAAAACTCCAAACTCCTCTGCCTTCATTTCTGTTGGCTTCTTCTCTGCTCCTTCGAGTGCCACCTCACACTTGTCCTGAATGAGAATGGCCTCCATCTTGAGCCTCCACATTGCAAAGTTGACATTTCGGTCAAACTTTTCGATTGATGTTTTTGTTATAGTCATGGTGCCGCTCTAACTACAATTTCGATTCAAACCAGTAGACTGCAAATTGACATACAACAAGATAAAGAGAAGAAGTAAAATAAAATGAACACGGAGATTTACGTGGTTCGGCCAACTTGACCTACATCCACGACGGGAGGAGGAGCCCCAGAATTCACTAGTAATGTGGAGAATACAAAGACTTTTGCTTCCCACCCACCCACTCACAAAATCCTATGGATTTTATAGGAAGAAGAGTGAGTGTGGTTACAAGATTTGAATCCCCCCAAAAAAAATCTGACCATGCAAATAATGCTCATAAATTGCATGCACATTTGATCATACATTTGATCATAGACGTTACATGCAAATCAATAATATGGTGCATACCACTGTTACATATATTATGGTGCATTGATAAAGAATCCCCCCTCCCCCCGCTACAATTTAACAAGATTTTAGGGTCGAAGTTAAAACAATGGATACATACTATTTTGCAAATGTACTATTATGTTCTCCTATATTTTCCAATGTTGTTACCTTTTATTTCATACAGTTTTTTGATCCATTAGCAACATATCATTCCATAGTGTAATTTTACTCAAACAACATAATTAACAAGATTATAATAAACATTTCCTTGCTTTAAAGTAATAAAAAATGAAGGCAGGTCGAGCGCGGCCCAAACCTGCGCCCGACACCATGGGCCTTGGGTTAGGCCCGGGTCTTGAGTTCAACAAAAAACTTGGCCTCAACTCGACCCAAAGCCCAGGTAAAGTTGACATGCTTGGGTTGTACTTTCTCAAGATGGGTTGGGTCGAGCCAATGCTCCACCCTAGTCACCTTAGCTAATGCATGGTCGTGTATATTCCCATTCTATAGGAAGTTCTTATACAGTCTTTTTATTTTATATTATGTGGACCGCCACCTTAACACGAGAGATGATGCAAGTCTCAACAGTGTTAGGGATGACTTATATAAAGTTACCCTAACATGTAAGGTAAGCATTTTAGCTTTCAATCACTAAAGAGTTGAGGTAATTTTTTTTAGAAGTGCGCACAACTGTTCCGCCTTGTTGTTAAAGAACATAACAACAAACTAAGATAGTAATGAGCAAGGATCCCTAGTTCCACCCAAGTACATCTACCATGCATGCCACCTCATTGGTTCATATTGACACAATAATAGGAAAAGTTGCTATTGTTTATCTTTAACCCAAAATATTATAAAAGAATTATGTGTTGTTCCCATGCAAATCTTCAAAAAAATGAATATGCCATATGCGAGTTGTATGCGGGTGATCATTGACTCCAAAGCCTTTGTCATCTAATTGACAGTAAGAACCATACAAGCAAGTTTAGATAATATGGCATCAAGTGTAGAAAGAGTGTGGATAAATAGAAGTGGTGATATGGTGCCCCCTTGTCGAACACCCCTCTTTAGATCGAGAAAATTTATTGAAGAGCCATTAATTTTAAAGAATACCCATGTTGAATAGAGGATCAATCAAATCGAGAGCACAAATCTCAATGTGCATCCAACTACTATAAAAAAGATTCAATATATAGTCCATTTTAGTGTACTAAATTCTTTTTTGAAATCTATATTAAGTATTATGGCATTCTCCTTATATCTTACTCTAAATCCATAAAATTTCACCGGTTAGTGGAAAGGTGTTCATCGTCGATCTCCCTTTGATAAAAGCGCATTGGATGGTTTACATTTTTCCTACCCTATTTAACTACAATCAATTTTAGTATATTTTGGGCAAAAATCAATTATTCAGAAATTATTGTATCTGTACAAAGAGGGTGTTGTTTCTTTTTGTTTAACTTGGCAAGGTCCCAATGCCAAACACGAGGAGGTAGTGAAGAATTTAGAAGGACTTGATATAATTCAATGCATTTAAATCTAATGTGATGAACATTGATGTGTGGTACAATGCAATCAATTATATTAATTGCTAATTGAAATGCAATGTGATAAAATGTGAGTATATGCAGTGTATGTGATGTGGTGAGAATGCAAGGTTTTGTGTTTTAATTATATATATATATATGGTTGATCCTATGATAGCAAAAAACTATGAGAGCATGAGAGCAGTGAGTATGGTAAAAGATATGACAAGATCCTTAAAAGCATCACGGAAGCATGGTGAACACATCGTATGGTATCGGGAGCGACTAGTCGTGCATGTGGCTCGGGGCAATGGGATTTAAAAAAATTAAAACGATGAAACCACATGATCCCAGAACATTTCTAGGATTGTTTCATCTAAACAAAAAACAAGTATTAGGTTTACCTCTTGAATAGTGGTTGCGGTCGAGCCTCTAAACGAAGAGACCTACTGTCTCATGTCTGCTCCAACGGAGGAGATGCTTGTGAGAATGTTGATGACACATGTGCTCCTTACAATCCATGTTGATGACCTAAGAGACGAATCTTCTGATCTCGTCTCACGAGATCCGACATCTTCTTCAGAAGCCAAGCACATCGAAGAAGATGGAGATCCACGAGTATCAATCCGGCAGTACAACGACGTCGCCATCACTACGACCCTCTTTAAGGTTTAGGGTGGACGACCACTCTAAGGAGGGAGAGAGGGAGCATGTGTTGAGAGAGAGATGGATAGAGTGAAATTCCTCTTGGAATTATGTGTGTAAACTAAAAGGCAAGGGCTACCCTTCCTTTTATAGTAGTTGGATGTACACAGATCTCAATCCATGTGCCCTCTTAATCCAACGATTTCGATTAAGACATTATTAATCAATGATCATGATTTGTTGCTACATATTTGCAACAACAAATTTAATAAAAATAAATTAATTATATCCATCTATCAATATACAAGTTATTTCATTTTAATTTCAATTATAATAAATAGATAATAATGGAGGGAACCGCCACCTTAAAAAGATGGTGGTCGTCCTCACCTTTGACTTAGTCAAGGTGGACGACTACTTTGTTTGTGGTTTTGCCTTCCTTAATATATATTTATTATATAGGATAAAAATCAACAACTATTCTTACATTTATCTTCACAAAAATAATTCTAAATTAAATTCCTGTAAACATTAATCATGACATTGATAAATATGAATCATATTCGTATGTCCAACATAATATGTAAATCAGATTTACAATTAATTATTTATTGTGAATCCAATTCACAATAATATTTAATTTGTAATTCTATTTCAAATAAATCTCTCCAACATATTACAAATCATATTTTATAATATTCATGATTATTATAGATAGAGATATCCACATTAATCATATCATTGATAATTAAATCGCATTTAATTATCCAAGATGACTCTTCTCATGTGCCCAAATAACATGAAGCCCATTCACATTATTCACATCTTTGATAATTAAATCAAATTTAATTATCATAGATAACTCTCTATATATGTCCAAATAATATGAATCAAAATTATATTATTTATGATAATTAAATCACAGTTAATTATCAATATTTCAATGCTCAGATACATAATTCAACAGTGGAATTATTCTCGAACTCTTTCAAGAACATTGCACTTTCTCCACGGATACTTGGAGATAAGGACAAAGCGATTGTACATTCTACGTATAGTGACTTGGATATTGAGATCACATTTCAAATTTAGATCTCAAGGACCTCCCATAGATGATTGATTAAATCAAATCCGTAGATCTAATCTTCTTATTGTATCTGAATCACATTCCGATCAATGTCCAACATTCGGACTAAGATCATATCATTTCTCTATGAGAGGAGTCACTAAAATCCAGAACTATTTCATCATTCCCTCAGAATGGAAGCGTCATGGTTATACAATCGTTTATGATCACATCACCTTCAAGTATTTATAATACATGTACATCCTGCATACTTGAAGACCTAGAATAAAGCCGAAGTTTTAGATTCATTTTAGATTGTCTCCTTCAAAGTTTTATAATTAAGTTCTCATTTGATCATTGGGAGTTGGTATCGGTCATATACTTTCTAAAAGAATATATAATAGCAAGGTAATGATCATATACTTTTCAAAAGCATATATCAAACCGACAAATTCAGTCAAGCTTCCAAAGCGAGATGACCATGTACAGAATTTGATTCCCAATATCTCATGAGTGAGCTCATGTCTTCCAGTTCAGTGACAAACCTGTATGATCACTTTGAGAGATCATATTACTCATATGCCCTTATATGCACACCAGCGTGCTGGTGTATAGACCTTGAACATGTCATCAACCGATTAGTCTGCTAAATGTACATACTCAAAGATATAGTAACACATTTGTCTCCGGTCAGAGATGCGTGCCTATATCATGACAACATACGACATAGGTATTTGGTTATCTCGATCTCGTTAAGTCAACTCTTTGACCTAACTTATCTAACACCTTTGAATCCCTATTTCTATGTAGAGGACCTACATCAAGAGGTTGGTTAGATACCAATCTGTGAGAGAAAAGATTGCCATCTCCTACTTCGGCTGGGGATCATCTCTTAATTATCATTTGATGGTGCTTGATGATTCCTCAATCTAACTATTTAGATATTCATCCAATCACCGACCTCTGATTCAATGGCCATGGTACATAATCCTAATTATACTAAGGTACCTATAATGTAAATTAATAACTCTTCATTTCAAATAAGGGAATAATATTTGCAATAACATTTATTGCATAATGCCTCGATGTGGGCTCGTATGTCCAACAATCTCTCACTAGCCCAAATAGTCATTAATAGTCTAATCTTTAAACCCACAATCATGTGACAATCACTGGCTATTTAGAAAAATAACTAGGTAAGCTAACCAGTCACTCTGTTCCCGAGAGAATATGCCAAGTTCTTTTATGGTACTTGCATATCTCTCAATAATAGGCCTCACATCCAATGCGAATGTTGCATCTTATGCAACCAATACTCAATCTTGTTAAAGCAGTTTAGTGTCCTTGATATTACATCTCAACAATCATTATAACTAGTATGTAGTTTCCATTATCCTTATCAGAATGCCCTTATTCTGGGGGATCTCATTCTCCTAAGGTATCACTATATATAAAGTCCTAATAGATAAGACTTTGAGATCACTATCTCAAAAGCCTTGTCATCTTTGAAGATATTGTTATTACTACAATTAAGTATTTTATCTCCATTGTAGGATTAAGAACAGTTTACTATCCCCACTACATGGCAGACATCGGGCTTTTGTACACATCTAGTATACACATAGCTTCCCATAGTTAATGCACTAGGACATGTATCTTTAGTATAATGCACTAGGGCATGTATCTTTAGTATTCACATCCTTAACTCTTTGAGGTGGTATCCCTTCAAATTGGTCAGTATCATATCTTAAGGGAAAGATCCTTCCTAGGAGTTTTCCAAAAAATGGAATATGTCCAAGGTGTATCACTAATGTGATGGTTCTAATACCCTCTTCTTTTTGCTTCTGAACATCTTCAGAACTAAGATCTAAGAGATATCCTTGAGATCATATCTCAAGGCATGAAACAACCATATTATAAAACCTTATTCTCATCCTTATATCATTTCAAATGACTACGATTTCATCTACATTTAGCATGATGAACACAATGGCACACCACTAAGATTCAGACATTCTTCAAGATTCTATTTGAAATCATAACATTCATAATTTCATCAAATCTAACGTTCCAACTACAAGAAGCTTATTTGAGTCCATAGATGGAGTTTCTTAAGCTTGCACACCTGCATTTCTCATCCATGAAGCCATGGAGCTACTTCATATGAATATCCTCAATGAGGAATTCATAGAGGAATGCAATCTTGACATCCATCTTGAATATGTCATAGTAAAGTTGTATAGATACAATTAACAATATTCTGATGAGTTTAAGCATGGTCACTAGAAAGCAAGCCTTATTACAAGTGATGTCTTCTTTCTGTGTTTATCTTGAGGATACGAGTCGTGCTTTAAAGGTCTCTACCTTCTAATCAGGTTCCCTCTTTATCTTGAAGATCCATTTACACCGAATGGGTCTTACTCTTAGAGGTGGACCCTCAAGGGTCCATATACAACACTTGTATATGAAGTCTACATTAGACTTTATTGCTAGCATCCATCTTTCCATATCATGATCCACAGAAGCTTCATTATATGAAGTCATATTATTGTTAGACTTAACTAACACATATAATCCATCCTCAACCAATTTGAAGAGGTATGAGTGTTTCATCTTTAATTGTCCTTTTAATATCCAAATTTAGAAGCCTCGTTATCTTCTCAAGATTAAATGAGTTCCTTCACTTTATTTTCATCTTGATTCTCAAGGAAGTCATCCTATAATAATCATATGCTTAGAGATGGAATCTTTTAAGAATCTTGATAAATCTACAATTGTCATTCTTTATTCTTTTATTTTACCCTTATCTTTTAGTGAAACTACCTATAATTATATGTAAATACAATAAATTAACTTTGTGCATGTCTTTGTTAATGTTGCATAATTAACATTTATTTTCCCAAAATAAAAAATAAAGAGAAAAGAAAAAGAAGAATGTATTTGGAAGAAATACAGAGTGACCCAAAGCCCAAGAGAATGTCAAGCCTTAACCTGATCGACAAGAAATAAAAAGGGAGATAGGGTATACTGTTTATTGTACATACCACCTATATTTGTACAAATATCTATTCGTATTTATTTTTGATAAAGTATGAATACCTTATTATTTTGGAATACTTGTATATACTCTCATCCTTTGCCCAAGACCCTTAGCACCAACAGAGTGACAGCAGCTTGTACCATCCTTCGGAGCTTAGATTGGTGGCCATTTGGCCACAACTCACTTTGTGGTTGGAGTCTCCCACCGTGACCAGCCTCCGAGGTCTGCCGCAACTTGGTAGAGGCTATGACCTCACTAGATGCCTCCCCTAGAGCTCCTGAGCTCACCAGAATCTTCATGTACCTCCTATTGCACTCGCATTTCACATTTCACTCCATTTCCTTCGAATTATCCATCGCCAGTTCACCAACTCCGACCAGCCGGTTGGATCCCTGCCACTCATATATCACCGCACCGATCGATATGCTAGTTCACTCTCCATCTCCCAACACAACCTGGCCCTCTTGAATCATGCTCATCGGAGCAAGATCAAGCATAGACGTCCTACCCTCACGTACGTCGGACATCGTCCCCCATTGCCCATCGCTTCTCTAGTCTTTAGATCAAAATAACCCTCGCTAGAGTCTTACTCCGAGCATAGGATACTCTTTGCAGGCCCTGGGTATAGGAGATGCTTGAATCATACCTCGGCTGATCAAGCGGAGAAACTCCAGGAGGAGCAGCACCACGACGTACATCCGACCGTCCTCCCTCTTATAGGAGCCAACCACTCTACACGAGACACCTCCGTGACGGTGTTGGACCCCATGGGCAGTAGATCTGCTTAGCCGCATGACGCCCATCCTCGATCAAAGTTCCCCCGTCATCTGCTCTTCCAGAAACCTCCTTCACCATCCGATGATGAGATGAGTCCCAGATCTAATTAGGACCGTACAAACACATCGTATTCTTAATCATCTGATCAGATTCTGGGGTGAATCTGAGCCACATGTCACTGCCACCTTTGTCAGCCGTCAGATCCATACTGGCATGGTAGATCTGAGTCGTACGTCCTCGACCGTGTCAAAACCATCAGATCTTTTGCTAGGGGATGATCAGAGCCATCAGAGCCATCAGAGCCCTCCATGCGCCAAGCATGTGCCTATAAGGGTATACTACATCTTTTACCCGATCACTTTTCTTATTTCACTTTAGTCCAGTAAATAAAATGTGTAGCTAAGAACATATTGTAATTATGATCTTCTAGTTTTCTTTATTTGCATTCTATCTGAGTCTGAATCACGTGCGCCCTTGCGTGTTTTTTGGGGATATCCTGAACTTTTTAGATGTTATGAATTGAGGTTGGGTTTCTAAGTATTTGGACTTACACCCCTGTGTATCTGGATCACGGGTTGTGCATGATTGGATTGGATAAATTACATCTCTAGCCCTCAAGCTTTTATAGCATGTTATGCTTTGGACCTGAAACTTAACATATTTACAAGTAGGTCCCTCTGGACTGTTCTTAATTGCTTGTCTTGTATTTAATGAAATAAATATTAAATCAACCCCAAAATTGCCTAAAAATTACCTGTAGCTCCTTCTAGCGTTTATTTTTGGTGGTGATTTTTGGGTATCGATTTATGAAACATTTGTATTATTAAAAAACTCAAAAATCCCTAAAAAGTATCCTGTCTATATTATAAAATCATAAAAATTCGAAAATGTTTTGCAAAATTCTATAAAAATTAGGTTAGTTGTATTTTGTTGTGCTTTATCTCCAGTGCCATTTTTGTTTGAAAATGCCTTATAAAGCCCTAAAAAATTTCAAATCACTAAAAATCTTATAAAAATCAAATGAAATCATATTTATAGATATTTACTTATGTTTTATCATAAAAATACCATCAAGGAGTTTTAGTCATTTTAAATATTTTTAACTTGCAAATTTCTCCTGGATGTGCACTGTTTACCATTTTTATTACCGTTTGATTTTTAGAAAATTACAAAACATTTAAAAATCCAACAAAAATTATCAAAAATAATATAAAATCAATAAAAGGCAAAAACATTTTTATTGCAATTTTCTATTTATTTTCGACTTATTAGAAAATTACAAAAAGAAGTGTGTGTGAGTGTTTTTATTTGTTGTGCTTATTGCCTTTAGTTGAAAATTAAAAATTAAAAAATTAAAAACCACTAAAAATAGTTTGTTTTTCTGAAATCCAACTTCTAAGTTTTTAAATCATGCTCCTTGTGTTAGACCCTGGATGCTATACCAGGTAAACAAAATAGAGAAGCCGCTTACATTCGATTGATTTATCTTAAAGTTGATCCGCTTGGTCGATTTGGGTCACAACAACACACTATTATTTCTTACTTAAGCCTAGTTAACCGAGCGAGTTATCAAAATGGCACCATTGCTGGGGGAGCACGACTTATTAGTTGATTTTATTTTATTTTTGTATGTATCTTTTATAACTATTTTCTGACCATGTTCTATTTCTCTTTTTGTACGAGGAATCGCCTAGAGGACGACCCGGTTCGCTTTGGAGGGTCCGCATTGGAGGAGGAGCAAATAAACAGAGGAAGTAGTTACCATAGATAGATTTATTTTTGTGAATATTATTGTAATAACTTAGAGCTCTCTAGATAGTTGGACACTTGGATTATTCCGGGTCTGTTTTGCCAATTGTCGGTGTACTCAGGGGACCTGACCACAGTTTTTCCTGACTTTTCACATTTATTTTCTATTTGAATTTCGAGTATTTGGCCCCTAGATTTAGGATTTCTATTTGCTTGTGCTCGGTAATTAGCTAAGTCCAAACACCCTAATAGACTATCTGTTCCTATAGAACGTAATTGGACTTAGTCAAATAAAATAAAAAATTAATTTAATTGGTTAAGAGACCACGCACTAAGAGAGAACATATACAACACTTGCAAGACCCATTATGGTGGGCACCGATCGACCCCTAAGACCAGACTCATGTCTCTTTTCTGATTAATTATCTACCAGCTCTTTCGTTAATAGAATTTGCATCATATAGATTAGTTTATTTCTGTCTTTTAATTTATGTGTGGATCACCCTACATGTAGAGTGTTGGAGCAAGGTACACATTTCTATCTCTACATGCATCATAGTGTTTGATCGCTCATCGGCTTTTCATCTTCCTCCCCCAATTTTCATGGACGTAAATAAAAAGAAAATCAGAAAATTTGTTAGACGTTGCATTTATTCAGAAAAAAACATAAAAAGTTATAACCAATAAAATCTGGGACTGCTAAAGAAAACTTGACCTAAAACCAAACTTCACTAAAAAACTTTGTTTCGGGGAGAGTCACCCCTCATTGTCTGATTTATCTATAGAGGGAGAACGACCTGCACACTAGGATAGAGCCACACCTTAACTTTTTTCATCCTACCAATTCAGACAATTAGTTATTTTCTAGTGAGGATTTCACCAGGTAGCTGGTAATCGGTCCGGACATCCTTAGCAGATTGGGTAAGATCGGGTAGTTGGTAAACGGTCCACATCCCATACTGGCTGGAAATAATTAGTCGTAGGAACTCGGGACAGTCTCCTGGGAGAACCAGGCTCCTAACAACTCGCTTAACCGCTCTAATAGATTGGATGTTCACCTAATAAATATTTACAAAATACACGATCGAGCCTTTACGGTCCTCACATTGCGGTGCGTAGGTGAATTGGGGGTTTGATTTCTTATCTTGTTTGCATCCCAGATCTACTCTTCATAAATGCCCACATCACGATGATGGGAAGGAGGTCCCTTAGGTTGCCTCTGGCACCACCACTTTTCAGCATCCTCCCCATTCATCTAGTGTGGTTTAAGAGAGCTCAGACTCGCTCTCTGAACCTGAATTTGACTCCACATTGTTCCCCCTCGACCATCCTTCTTCCACACTTGAGGTAACGGTACAGAGGCCGACACAACTATATGCTCACTTGATAGCATCTGAGTTAGAGTCTTTCTCCTTTGTAGAGACCAGTGACATGGCCAACCTCGAGGGAAGGACTGATGAGTTGCCATAAGGATCTGCGTTTGTATTGGACCATGTTTCAATCAACAACACGCTACTAGCCTCCTTGGAGCCCATGCAGAGATAGATCAGGGACCAAGGAGCATTCATGGTAGAGGTGAGGTGAGAGCTCACATAGATGAGAGCTGGATAAGAGAAGATGTAGAGACCAGCTACAGGTGGAGAGATACCCAAAGCTAAGGGAGGAGACAGACGTCCTGATGAGCTTCACGAGCTAGCTAGAACAACACACATGATTGGGAAGTTGCACAATACTGGTGCAACCCTCACCCACAGATGGATCCAACTGCCCGAGATCCTTGGTGATTTCGAGCTTTGCCCCCAGACTATTCAACTATTACCCAAGTTCCATGGGCTAGCCACCAAGGAGCCCATCTCCATCTACATGAGTTTAAGATGATCTGTAGCACCGTTCCTGATAGATTTGTGGATAAAGATACGATCAATCTGATTGCCTTCCCATTCTCTTTGGTTAACAGAGCAGCCTACTGGCTGAAGCATCTGGGGAAGAACGTTACCACTTGAGAGCAGCTTTGGACCGAGTAGTTGAAAAAGTACTCTCCACCCGATCAGACTAATGTAGAGAGAGCTATGATCAGCAACTTCACCATGATCCCAAATGAACATCTACATGAAGCATGGCATCATTTTAGAAAGCTCATCGATAGGTGTCCCCACCACGAGATCAACAAGACCAACCTCGTCCAAAGCTTCTTTTGTGGGCTGCACCTGAGCTGCAAGGGCTTGTGAACACCTCGTGCTGAGGTTCCTACTTCACCAAGGATGAAGAGCAGGTTTAGACCATCTATGACGAGATGGTAGAGAACTACACAGCAATGTACCAGACCCGCGTGTACACTTAGGGGAAGCCACTCCCAAAGGATGTTTCTTACAAGAGGATTGCACGCATTGATGCTGGTCCTTCCACATCTTCTTCTGCAGCAACACAAGCATAGTCTTCAGCTACCGATATGGGCATATAAGACAGAAGTTGGATCGGATAGAGATCATAGAGAAGTAGTGTCAGGGCCTGGATAAGCTCAACAAGATTTGATGAGGTGGCCTAAACCTTGAGTGGCATGAAGACCCATATCATGTGTCTCCAAGAGGAACAGACAGCTTCTCAGTCCCATCTCAAATCACAGACTGATCTAGGGAGCAGCTTATCCCAACCCTTTTCCTTATATCATCAGGTTCACCACATCTAGTCAGAGACGGTCTAGCAGCTTCAGTTGTACCAGTAGCCACCGCCATCTTCAGACACTCGGATGGTGGTATACTAGTCGGATCAGCCCTTGGCAGCCCTTCCCCTACCACTCCACAAGCAACAGGAGCCGTTGATGGAAGTCAACGGGATCTGGTACTCGCATTAGCAACCACAGCCCGTGATTCGTCGTAATAACCCTGGATTTTGATGGTCTACTGGACGCACCTCTTCCCAGCAGCAACCTCCATCTCTATCTGGGCAGGGCAACCAACACTAGTAGCCCCAATACTCCCATCAGAAGCAGCATGTTCCTCGTCCCCAGTACCAGGGACAACAGTGGAGGTAGCCACAGCAGCCTCAACAGTACTCCCAGCCTCCTCCTCACTACCAGCAGCAGAGTCAACCTCATTTCCAGCAAGGCAACTCACCTGGTTCTCATGCACCTGTTTATGAGAACCCATCCCTTAATGACCTCACTTGCTTGCTCTTTGATCAGCATTCCACCTTCCAGCGAGAAATGGATGAGTTCCGATAGGAGATGAGGGAGATAATAAAGGGAAAGGCCGCCATACCTGCTAAGATCAAACCCAATCCAAACAATCCAAATAAAAAATCTCAGCAGGTACAATTTACAGTGACCACCACTCCTAGTCATATTTTGGATGATACTTCTTCTTCTATATTTAATGTTGATTTTGTGACACTTAGGAGTGGTAGGAATCCAGCCAGTGGCGACTCATATGATCGATGTCCTGGTGCATATTTTAGAACACCAGATGAGATCTGGAGTGGTACTGACGCCGTTCAACATGATGATAATGACGGTGGTGCTGAAGCCACCAAGGATGCTAATCCAAACAACGTTACTGAGGCCGTCGTATTTCCAGTTGCATATGGTGGTACTCATGCCACCAAGTTACTAGATTCCAGGCCAGAGTACGGTACTGATGCTGCAAGTTCAGATGTTATCGGTGGTACTTATGCCACTAAGATTCCTTCTATTATGTTGACTCATCTTGTACCTGAGGACACTTAAAAAAAATACAAAAACTGGAAAAACAACAAAAATAAAAAATATGAATAAAGGAAAGGTTTCTGTATCTCCTGTGAGTCCATCTATTATGTTTGATGATCTTTGCATGGATTCTAGCCTATTGAATGCATAGGAACCCACTCTAGACCCTCATATCTCTGGAGAGGGACCTCCTATCCCCTTCCCTTAAGCACTCCACTTAGGAAAGGGGCCAAAAATAGAAAACCCAAAAAAGAGTCACCCGTTAGAGTTCAACGAGCATATGATAGACAAATTCTAGGTACAACTGACTCTTTAGGAGGCACTTGAGAACATTCCTCTATTTCGGAAGAACTTGAGAGATAAGACCACCATCCGTAGGAAGAAGATAATGCAGAAATTCATGAGCTCACGTGTGCCACCTGCTTTGCTATCCAGAACCGATTGCCAGCTAAGAGACCAGATGCAGGAGCTCCTTACGTCAGATGCCATATCCATGAGCAGTGGTTCGATCGTACTCTTTTAGACAACGGTTCCTCGATTAATCTTCTTTCGGCTGCCTTACTCGATCGATTTGAGTTTGTCCCTCTTAAAGGAAGTAGGATAATCCTTCAGTTTGCTGATAGATTTGTTAAAAAGATGAAGGGGTTATTAAAGGACGTTGTCGTCACAATTCAGGGTCTGAAATTCCCCGTGGACTTTGTTGTACTTGATATGAAGATCATTGAATCTATGAACGATAACCCCATCATCTCAGTATGACCTTTCTTGGCCACAACCAAGGCAATGTCCGGTCATGGTAGCAGGAAGATATACTTTCGTGCAGGGCGGAAGTATATAAATAGAGACGGTTGAGGAGACTATAGCCATAGATTTAGCTTGCTCGGAGCAGACTACCGACTCAGAGCAGATGACAGATGCAGAGCTAGATGTCCATCAGGAGTATGATTTTGTGATTACGGATGATGAAGCAGTTTGGGAAGATCCAACATCACAAGCTCTCGTCACAGCTTCAAGCACTACAGAGTTATAGTTGGCAACTGATGAGAGTTCTGAGAGCACACTCGTGGCACATGACATCTTAGAGGCTGATGATTATTATCAGGGTAGTGAAGCAGATTTTATTTCATGTGATTAAGATTCATATCCCACGGACTCAGATATTGATTTTGATTGGTAGGACTTTGATGAGTATTTACCATGTCTAGTGTCCCCAGAGCCCACAGCTAGGATAGAGAGCGAGCTAGTACAGTTGACAGATACACCGGAAGGGTCGTCTTCGTCAGATTCATAGATTTAACGAGAGTTCTCACATAGAGATCTGGTAGCCTTCATGCAAACTTTTCAGAGGCCAGATTTGTTAGCTCCCACTTGTCCTGAGTTGAAGACCTTGCCACAGAGCATGAAGTATAGGCTCCTTGCGGGTGAGCCAGTTATGATCTCCCTCATTATCTCATCAGATTTGACTAAAGACCAAGAATCTCGTTTGACGGAGGTTATTGAAAGAAAGAACAAGGCAATAGGATGGAGTTTATCTGATCTCCAGGGTATAAGTCTGGCCCTGTGCTCCCACCACATCTATATTGAAGAGGATGCCAAGCCATCGCGTGAGTTCCAGGGAAGGGTGAACCTGAATCTTCAAGATTTGGTCATGAAAGAGATATCTAAGTGGTGTAGCGTCGATTTTATCTACCCCATCTCCAACTCCAGATGGGTTCGTCCGTTGCATGTGGTACCTAAGAAGACATGTATCACCACAGTTGTGAGTGAGTTTGGAGAGGAGATAGCTACCCGAGTACCCACTTCTTGGAGGGTCTGTGTGGACTACATACGATTAAATCAGACCAACAAGAATGATCATTTCCCGCTACAATTTATTGATCAGATTATCGAGAGGTTAGCTGGGAAGAGTTACTACTACTTTCTTAATAGGTACTCGGGATACAATCATATGGCCATAGCGCCCGAAGACCAAGAGAAAACGACGTTCACATATCCGTTCGGAATGTATACTTTTAGACGGATTCCCTTTGATCTATGTAATTCCCTGGCTACATTCCAAAGATGCATGCTTTCCATCTTCTCAGACATGGTGGGCGAATGTTTGGGGGTCTTCATGGATGACTTTTCAGTCTACAACGATGGGTTTGATGCTTGTCTTGGCTGCCTAGATAGAGTACTTCAGCACTGCATAAAGGTCAATCTTGTTCTATCTTCGGAGAAGAGTCATTTCATGATGACTCAGGAGACGCTACTTGGCCATATCATCTCCAACAGGGGCATGGAAGTCTATCAGGACAAGGTGGATATCATCAAGAAACTCAATCTGCCGTCCAATTTATGATAATTGTGGTCTTTTCTGGGGCATGTCGATTTCTACCGATAGTTCATACAAGACTTCTGTCGGATTGCCCGATCGCGTAGTGATATGTTGACAAAAGACACCGAGTTTATTATAGATGATAAGTGTCTTGTGTCATTTGAGACTCTCAAGGGATTATTTGTGCAGGCTCCTATCCTTCAACTACCGATTGGTCTCTCCCATTCGAGATCATGACAAACGTTTCTGATTTTGCCATAGGGGTTGTACTTGGATAGAGGAGGGATGGATTACCTTTTGCCATTCACTACACTTACTGGACTTTGGATGTCGCTTAATGGAAATACACCGTGACTGAGAAGGAGGTGGTAGCCGTAGTTTTTGTATTTGATAAGTTTTGATCTTACGTTCTTGGATTTAGAATGACTATCTACACAGATCACACCACCATATGATAGCTCATTGCAAAGAAGGATGCCAAATCCAGATTGACCAGATGGATCCTTCTACTTCAGGAGTTTGATATAGAGATTAAGGATAAACCTAGAGTAAAGAATGTGGTGGATCACCTCTCCTTAGTAGAGCATCTTAAGGATTCAGAGCAGACCACACCTATCATAGAGACTTTTCCAGATGAGGTGGTTCTTGCTATCACCTCGCCCCCATGGTACACTGACATTGTGAACTATCTTGTTTCTAAGAAAGTTCCACAAGGTTGGCCCATACAGTGACTTGAGACCTTCCTCACGAAGGCCAAGTCGTACCATTAGAAGGATCCCACCCTTTACCATGAGGGGGGGGGGATTGTGTCTGGAGTCGGTGTATTCCTCAGGAGGAGCACCGCAACGTCCTCACCTATTGCCACAAACTTGAGGATGGAGGACATCACTCTTAGAGACGGACAACACAAAAAGTTCTCCAATCCGGTATTTGGTGGCCTACCCTCTTGAAGGATTCAGATGAATTCGTGAAGAGGTGCACTGACTGTCAGAGGATGAGCACTTGTGGACAACATGATATGATGCCGATGCATCCCATTCACTTCTGTGAGGTTTTTGACGCACATGGCATTGATTTCGTGGGTCCATGCCCTATGAGTCAGGGATTTGAGTACATTTTGCTTGTTGTGGATTATGTTAGTCAATGGGATGAGATCATCCTTGCTCGAGCTGCATATGCAAAGACAGTTTGCAATTTTTTTAGGAAGAATATCATTTCATGGTTCGGGGTACATAAAATCTTAAGAAGAATATCATTTCACTTTGGGCAGTTATTGAGCTATTATTGGATCCCAAGAGTGTAGGAGATCAAAGGAAAGTGGAATTGGAAGCTCTGGAAGAGTTGGGAGACACAACCTTCTCAAGTAACGTATAATATAAGGACAGGGTGAAGATATGGCATGATTCTCACATCAACCATAAACAGTGTGATCCAAACCAAAGAGTATGGCTATTTGATGCTAGGTTAAGATTATTTTTAGGGAAATTACATAGTAAATGGAAAGGACCATACTTGGTCCTAAAGTTGCATGACAACAGAAGCAATTGATATATTTAAATTGTGATCTGATTTCACCTTCCGAGTTAGCGGTCAATGCCTAAAGTCATATCTTGATCAGGATTCGCTGATTGTTGACGTTGCCCCTATTCATTTTGTATGAGATGCGATCTTTGACTCACATTATTTGCATCTCATACTTGATTTTCACTTTCATTCCGCAGCTGTATAAATCCGTTATGTCTATATCATTCATTCTTTCTGTTCAACATCCCTTTTTCATGTTATGATTATGCTATACTTAGGGTGCACTTTGCCCTAAGTATGGGGGGGGGGTATTGAATACAAGATTGTCAATTTGATTCAATTACTTTGTTTTGCTGCCTATACATAAGATTATTTTACCCTAAGTACAGGGGAGTTAATATCTGCACATCCTTCTCCTCAGTTTTCCCCTTATATACAGTCTTCTATACTTAGGATTATTTGATCCTATGTATAGAGGGATCATCGATTTCTATTCATTTGATTCTTTTATTCGTCATTGTAGTATAGCATTTTTTTCATTTCCCCATACTTAGCACAAGTTTTGTCTTCTTTCATTGATCTTTGATCACTCTGAGGACATCGTTCGAGCTATATATAGGGGGTGTCGTATATATTATATACATACTTTAGCCATAACTCGTACTATGTGTGTTAATAACATGGCTATTATTATTTATAAAACATAAATAAAAATCTTTGCAAAATTATTTCTATACAAATTTTGTAAAAAAGATTGTAAAAATTGTTTTGTTTCCAGTTGGATTTGTAAATTATTTTCTGTATCAAAATTATGTATATAGTATATTTTATTTAAAATTATGTGAAAATAAGAAGTTTGCAAAAACAGTTTGTAAAAATTGATTTGAAAACTATTTTGTAAAAATGTTTTGTCACATAAAGGAATAAATAAGGGGTATAAAAACTACTTACATATATCTATACATTAAAAACCCAAACCTACTCCTAAAAACTTTGTACATACGTAATATGTAAATAAAACCCATATTGTGCATAAACTCTTTTGTAAATGTTTTTGCAAAAATCTTTCCTTATTTTTCAAAACACTAAAAAATTGAAAAAAATCAAAAATTTCCGTAAACATTTGCATATTTTTGAAAAATTCCCACAAAAGAGTTTTTGTTTATACATGTATTCTTCAGAATCTTGGTTGAATTTAATCTATTCTGGAATTAAATCGAAAAATGGAGCTTGGTTAAGACCTTAATCTACTTAACTTCAAATGAACCTTATAGAAAATAGGGTTATGACTTTTCATGTCCATAGTGACTTAATTCTTTAAGTCCACTAGGTTATGTTCACATGCCATCTTGATGAGCTTAAGTAGAACACTTAACAACGTATGCATGACTTTCAGAGACAATGGCATGACTTGGACATGCACCTTACACGTAGCTTAACACATATGTGATTGTGAGGAGGTAGAACTCTTTGGCTTGGGGTAGCATGCGATGGTAATACAACTAGCCGGAACCTCTCATCTTCCTCTAGGGAGGGATGTGTGCCTCAACATGGTCTAGTAGCTTTGAGGTCTAAAGACAATAGTTTGTGGGTTGCAATAATGCTTCAAAAGAGGAATAGTGAATAAGATAGTAGCATTGAGGTCTACTATCTCAAGAAGAAAAACTCCTTATGAATATGCTGGATCATGTAGATATGTTGTATATATGCACATAAAAAAGTGCAAAATTATGAAAAAATCCAAAAAGGGACAAGCGAGATTGAAAATAAAATGCTTGCCAGTGTGTATATAGTGAATAAGCAAAGCTTATGTAATCCATTGTCTCATCTCATGGAAGCTTGTTGCTAGAGACTTAGCTACACTGGTTAATCTCTAAGGGATATGTGGCTACACTGGTCACGATCCATTCTCTTCTATCCCCCTATTTTTGAGTTGTTTGTACTTGAACTTAGAAGGGAATACCCCGCTCCTCGAGGAAAGAGTTGCTAGACTGGGGGATTAGAGTTACCTTATTGAGGGAGGTTGTTTCTTTGCCATTTCTGAGGTGGGGGGGCTACATATGACTTACACAATACAAAGAAAGATTCATAGTCATTAGAGTTTGCGTATGTAGACTTGTTCTGACCTAGTTATTAAGGAGTCCTGACCAAAGAATTGTGGAACTTGGAGGTTGTTGAGTCTTAAACATATTTTCCATTAAGGATCCGCCAATTTAATCATCAATGGTCTGACTGAGCTCCATATTCCAATTTAATGGAGATAAGTTTAATAATCAACTATGGTTCTTTTTATTTTCTTTTCTTATTTTTCACTTCTTTTTCAAATAAGTATTTTCTAAGGGACTAGAAAAGTTAAAGTATAGGGGGATGATAAATCTACGATTATCATTCTTTATTCTTTTATTTTAGATTTATCTTTCAGCGAAACCACATGTAATTATATGTAAATACAATAAATTAACTTTGCACATGTCTTTGTTAATATTGCATAATTAGCTTTTATTTTCTCAAAATAAAAGAATAAAGAGAAAAGAAAAAGAAGGATTCATTTAGAATAAATACAGAGTGACCCAAACCCCAAGAGAAGGTCAAGCCTTGACCTGATCGACAAGAAATAAATAGAGAGATAGGGTGTACTGTTTATTATACACACCACCTATATCTGTACAAATAATTATTCATATTTATTTTTGATAAAGTATGAATACCTTATTATTTTAGAACACTTGTATATAGTCCTAATAATAATATAAAAAATAAAATAAAATAAAATAAAATAAAATAAAATTCCACAATTCATTGAACAAAGCCCACATGTGTATATAATACTTATTTATTTAACACTCTTACTTAATTTATAAAAATCACATAAAAATCATTTTACACACCTAAAAAAATTTTGTAAATAAATAAAAAAATTAAATAAATTGAATTTTTGTAAAAATAATTAAATAAAAATAACTGTATATAATACATAGTTATATTACCTATACATAATTCTATATGTTGTATATACCATAATGAATTAATTCATAAAAAAAATTAAAATCATAGAAAGATAGCTTGAAAAATAATAAGCATTTTTCATTTTTATCATTTTTTATTTTAAAATCATTTACTATTTTATATTTAATTATTCTTTTATTTTTGTAAATCCTGCACTCTGGTTGGTCCACGTCAGAAGGTTGACCTCAGTCAACCTTCTCCCCCAGTTGACCCAAACCGACAGGACCTTCGCTGGACCCGATTTCTTCGAGTTATCCAGACCGGGTCCAGCATCCACTAATCTCAATTCCAACGCTCGATTGTGCTCCTAGGATCCGTGATCTCGCGGATCCCTAGGCATAACCGGATCTACTTAGGGTTTCACGTCCCTCGTCAATCCTTCTAGACCCCTGAGCATGCCAATATATACTCTCGTCCTTCTCCCAAGCTCCTAAGCTCGTGCCTCGCGCCACCCTTGTTTCCTAATTAGCACTAGCAGAGTGACAACTGCTTGTACCATACTTCGGAGCTTGGATTGGTGGCTGTTTGGTCGCATCCCACTTCATGGCTGGAGTCTTCCACCACGACCAGCCTCCCAGGTCTTTCATAGCTTGGATGAGGTTATAAACTCATTGTCTGCCTCCCCTGGAGCTCCTGATCTCATCACAATCTTCAGGTACCTCCTGTCTCACTTGCATTTCACATTTCACTCCATTTCCTTGGAATCATCCATCGCCAGTTCACCAGCTCCATCTTTCGACTCGGAGCCCCGCCACTCGCATATCACCGCACCGATCGATACGCCAATTCTTCCTCCATCTCCTAGAACAACTTGACCCTCTTGAATCTTTCTCATTGGAGAAAGATCAATCCTAGACTTCCTAACCCCCACATATGTCGAACATCATCCCTCATTCCTCGTTGCTTCTATAGTGTCTAGATCAAAATAACCCTCGCTGGAGTCCCGCTCCGAGCATAGTATACTATTTGCTGGCCTTGGGCACACAAGATGCTCGAAGCATACCTCGAATGCTCAAGCAGAGCAGCTCTAGGAGGAGAATCACCGCGATGCACATCCACTATCCTCCCTCTAATCGGAGCTGACCACTCGACACGAGACACCTCCACGATGATGTTGGACCCCTTGCGGACTAGATCAGCTCAGTCGCACGACACCCATCCTTGATCGAATTTCCCCCACCATATGTTCTTCCAGACACCTCCTTCGTTGTCCGATGAGGAGCTGAGTCTCATATCTAATCAGGACCGTAAAAACATGCCTTATTCTTAATAGTTTGATCACATTCTAGTATGAATTTGAGCCACACGGCTAGGCCACCTTTGTCAGCCGTCAGATCCGTACAGGCGTGGCAGTCCCCGACCTTGTCAAAACCATGAGATCTTTTGCTAGGGGATTATCAGAGCCGTTAGAGCCCTCCATGTGTCGAGCACGTGCTTGCAAGTGTATACTTCATCTTTTACCATGTCACTTTTCTTATTTTGCTTTAGTCCAGTAAAATGTGCATTTACAAAAATTTACAATTTGGATCTTCTAGTTTTCATTATTTGCATTTTTGTCCAGTAGAGTTTGAGTCACGTGCGTCTCCAAGTGTTTTTCTGGGATATTTGCAATCAGTGTCTTGAAATATTTAGATATTATGAATTGAGGTTGGATTTTTGAGTAATTGGACTTATACCCCTGTGTGTCTGGATAATGGGTTGCACACGATTGGAATGGATAAATTGCATCTCTAGCACTCATGCTTTATAGCGTGTTATGCTTTGGCTCTGAAACTTAACATATTTGCAAGTAAATCCCTATGGACTGTTCTTAATTGTTTGTCGTGTATTTACTTTAATAAATATTAAATCACCGCTAAAAATTGTCTAAAAATTACCTGTAGCTCCTGCTAGAATGTATTTTGGTGGTGATTTTTGGGTATCTATTTACGTGCATTTTATAATATTAGAAATTCAAAAATCCCTAAAAAGTGTCATGTCTATCTTATTAAGATAATAAAAATTTTAGAATATTTTGAAAAACTCTAGAAAAATTAGGGTAGTTGTATTTTGTTGTGCATTATCTCCTTTACCATTTTTGTTTGAAAATACTCTCCCTAAAAATTACAAAAAACTAAAATATTATAAAAACCATATAAAATTGAAGAAAAATAAAAAAAGATTGTTTCTAGTCTCTGTTTGTAGATATTTACTTGTATTTTATCATAAAAATACCATACACGAGTTTTGGCTATTTTAAATATTTTTAACTTGCAAATTTCTCCTAGCTTTGCACTGTTTACCATTTTTGTTACTATTTGATTTTATAAAATTACAAGAACATTTAAAAATCCCACAAAAATTATCAGAAATAATATAAAACATATAAATACCAAAAATATTTTTATTACAATTTTCTGATTATTTTCTACTTATTAGAAAATTACAATAAAGAAGTGTGTGTGAGTGCTTTTATTTGTTGTGCTTATTGCCTTTAGTTGAAAATTAAAAATTTGAGAATCTAAAAACCACTAAAAATATTTTGTTTTCTGAAATTTTACTTCTAAGTTTTTAAATCTTGCTCTTTGTGTTCGACCCTGCTCGCTATACCAGGTAAATAAAATAGCGAATCCGCTTACATTCAATTGATTTATCTTAAAGTGGTTTATTTTTCTCGTTTATCTGCTTGGTTGATTTGGGTCACAACGACACACTATTATTTCTTACTTAACCCTAGTTAACTGAGCGAGTCATCAAATCTCAAGACCATAAAGTAGGTATCCAATACCATTCTTTGTTTACCTAAAGAAGTAGCACTCATTGGTGCTAGAATCCAGCTTACTTGCTTGGAACCATATTAAGGATATATATTATGTCTCTACTACATATATACCTGGAAACTAAGAAGCAATTATGCTTAGAGTTATTATTGATTAAATCATGTCACATAGGAACCAATTATATCTCTCTACAACTTTATTGAGTTTACGTGTATCAGGAAAAGTGAGATCAGAATGATATTCATATCTCCATAAGATATTCTTTGAATTCATCTAATAGGTACTAGTACCTTCATTAGATCAAATTCTTTTATTTGCCTTTAAACTTTGGATCTAAATCAAAATTGTGAAGTCCTTGAACAATTCAAAGCTTGCCAAGGTGAAGGGAAGAAATCTCATATCACAAATAATCACTCTGATATCACATATCATCAATGTTTATTATGATATGGATGATCCACATACATCAAGATGCATGAGATCATGAATACCTTGGCATCTTACACCATTCCCAGAGAAGAATTTATTGGACATTTTTCTTTTAATACAATATTCAAA
The DNA here is from genome assembly GCA_037367405.1 of Ottelia alismoides. Lineage (NCBI taxonomy): Eukaryota > Viridiplantae > Streptophyta > Magnoliopsida > Alismatales > Hydrocharitaceae > Ottelia > Ottelia alismoides. The sequence goes on along the minus strand of JAZKJV010007409.1, from coordinate 557,204 downwards.
GATATGTAAGATTTGAAATTTCAGACATTCTAAAGCTTCATCTCTTACTAGTCTATTAGTCTAATCAATAGACATATGTCCAAGACTTGATGCCAGATCATTTTCAAATGATCTTCATCCTCCTATTGATCTTATAAGGTTTAATTTTTAGCATTAGAAATGTTAATGAACGATTCATTAATATTCTAATTTAGTAGAGTCTCCTAGATGTTAGATTACTGTCTAAAATATATCCATCGTAGCTCTTTATGATAGGTCTATTCCATAATTCATGATTATTTCCAACTTTTAGAAATGAATAATGAGTGTATTATAATATATCGATCATAGATACATTCTGTAATACTAAGAGCTCTCCCACTAAAATTACGAAGTCTATCTATCCAATAGAGATTGTTGCAACAATTGCATCAATATCCATGTGGATGACTATTCAACCTAAAGATTAAAATTTTCTAGTCTTCTGAAACATATGCAACCAATTGCAAGTGTTAATAGATGAATGAGATACAATTTTAGACTTTGATTTTATCCAATAAGCAAATCAATTTCAATGATTATATGTAGACATATAATATTTTGATGCACTATCGGATCCTTCTCTAAGGATCTTAGATAGTCCAGATAGTCATAATATCAATACATCAACTTGTTGCAATATTGGCGTTCATCAAAGTCTTTGGATGTCATATGTGTGGAAACCATAGAAGTACAATCAAACTCGTCGACTTTCCTTCTCATATGGGTCACACCGATTCTTCCACTGTGCTTTCTTCATCTGTAAACAACCATTGCTTAAGACAAAGTATCTCTTATGTTGAATTTAAAGGATTCCAATATAATAATATTTCAACATTTATACATGCTTCATTCAATTCATACAATATGAATATTATGAGGATTTATGAATGACTTGAGTATAGACAGTAGAATGATGACAGCCATCGTATCTACATCCATCTAAGCTCTAAAAGACTTTGGTTGAAGTAGGTATTCAAACATTTTGAGTACATCATCTCTTATCGTGCCACCATTCTGCATAATGCAGTGAATCATGTCATTCATGGTTAAATGTCAAGAGCACATATTTATGCCAAAACATCTTCTTAAATTTTATAAGGATTTTTGATAATTACAATCATCATCGACATTATACTTCCAAAGCACACTTGATGAGAGATCGAGATATAGAGACATAAAAATCCTAGATTCTTGTCCGATTGTTTATTTAATTGTAATTCCTCCTTATTACGAGGAAACTTGCACATTGCAACCACATACATTATGTGTCCAATTGCAAGTACAATATCTTGATCATGGATCCAATTCATGATATTTTATTGGCTATTATTGAATGTAGTATTTAGTGGGTTTAGTAAGGATTATTTCAAATAAGAAATTTGCATATATATACATATATATATACATACATACATATTTTACTTTGATTTAGGAATTTTTAAATCAAAGTTGTCTTTCCTTGTCAACATTGAAAGTTCATTCCCTAATTCACTTTCAATGCTAGAGATATACTTACCATTACATCTCAAGAAAGATCTGGGATCTCCTTTCTTATCTTTGTTACTTCCCAAAAATATGAGACACTGTAACTCGGATAAAAAGAAGTGGGAACTCATCCCGAATTGCAAGTCCACCTTGCATTTCCTAATTTGGTCTTTAACACCTAGACTGACCACCCCTAAGGCAATGTTGACCCGTCGTTAATTGAACCAACCATCAACATGAATAAAACTCACTATGCACAATACAATATCGCCCCAATAATTTGAAGAACATATATTGGGGTCACTACACATACGACCTTACTCTTTCGAGAAAAAAAGAGCACGAAGCATATGCGCTTGTATGCAAGAACTATCACTTCAGACATGCATCCCCTACATACAATCCATGTGAATGGAATCCTTTGCCTTGACGGAAGACCATGGATGTCACTATTGAGCAAAAATCTCTAGGTTTTTATTTGGATGAATTATTCAAAAGTGTCATCGCAACTCAAAGAAGTGTCAAACGAAAATTATATTAATTCTCAAGCAAAAATAAATACAAAAATGTTGCAAGAGAATTGCTATTTAATTTACTCGTATATCTAACATGATTAAACTCAGGGAGGCTACAAAAATCCCGAGGGGTATTCTAAGCAATGGATAATTAATAAAGAATTAAGGAAATTCTATGCACACAATGTTTGGATTTTGTCTTTTTTACCTTTTTATTATTATTTATGAATTTAATTTTATTTTTTATTTGGTTTTCTTTTTTTTATTTTTATTTTTGCAAAAGATATTTTTTAAAAATAATGGAACACAGAAAATAATGCACATTTTTTTGGAAATTTCAACTTTAGCATACAAAAATAATTGGACTAAAAATATTTTTAGATTTTTTTGAACTTTTTCTAATGTTTTTATGGATTTTCCAGATTTTTTCGATTTTTAGATAATTGAAAAACAATGAATAAAGTAAATCAGGCATAAACTGAATATTTTTATACTTTAAAAATAATAAGTAAAGAAAAAAATAATGAACTATATACATAATAAAAGATATTTTTTATATTTTCCAAAGGGCTATTTTATGATTTTTTGTATTTTAATTGAATTTATATGAATTTTTGATTTTTTTATTATTTTTCAATTTTATGGTTTTATAGATGATAAATAAGCAAAAAGGATACTTGAATCAGAATAAATCTAAACAAGCACACATGATTTTTTTTAGATTTTTTGGAAGAGTTTTATATTTTTTATGATTTTTAAATGAAAACATGATGTATTTATGTTGTTTTTTAGTTTTAATAAATAATAAAATTTTTTAAAGTGTAATATGCAAATTATGGATGCAAGATGAATGAAAAATGAGGCTATGTCTATTTTTGCATAATTTCAAATGCGTTTTGCTAATTTTTTATTTAATTTTAAAGATGCAAAATAAATATGCAAACTCATACGGACTGATATGAAAATAAATAATGTTTACTGACTAAATAATAATAAATAAGAAAAATGCGAGGTAAATGGTGTAATTTTCCGAAAAACTCATGCGCCCGGACACGTGTGCCCTTCTGGAATAGACTTAAATTTAAATTGAATATTTCTGAGGTCCAAACGATAATAGAGAAACTTAAACCTTTTCTTGCAATTTACCCAACAAAGCACATGCTAGGCACGCGTGCAATTCAAACCTGACTCATTTATAAAAAAATAAATGCCAAGGCGTAAAATGCAAATGTTTAATAAAATAGAACGACACGTGTCCTCGTTGCGACTTATTTCTGAATAAAATAAAGATAGAGGGTGTTGGTGGAAATATACCCTTTAAGTGACGTGGTGGCTCGGGAGACTCATATGCTTTATAGGTTTGATCGGACGACTGGGAATCTATCTTACATTATGGGCCACAATCAGATCTAGATCTTCAATCAATGGCGGCTGGAAGAGGCATTCTTGATCTGACAACGCTGAGGTAATATGGACGAACTAGGATGAATGTGAGTTCTTGCGAACTTGATTAGGTTGAATCTCCATATCTTAATCGATCTGCTTCAAATCAAGCACAGAAAGTAGCTATGTGTGTTTCGCATCTTTTTATCACCTTAGATATTCATGAAATCACGAGGGCATGGATCTGGACGATGATGAAGAATTCTGCTCCATGAACCTTCTTTAAAACTTTATATTTGTTCTTTGTGATATTTCTGGAGCTCCTTTGACTAGCAAGTAATTGCTCGAAGGTACACTTTGGTAAAGAATTTGGTCAAAATGGTATGAAATGATGGGCGAATGGAGGTCTCGGGCGTAGGTGGTCAGAGGAGAGACCAAGCTCCTAATTAGGGATGATATGGGGTGACCAAATGGTGGAAGTAGATGGAGAAAGGTGTGGCAAAGGTGTAGGCAATGTCGAAAGGGTTCAATAGTGATCGGAGTGCCTCCGATAGTGTAGATTGGAGGTTGGTGATGATTCTCTGATTTACATGATTTAAGTGAAATCAAAGAAAAATGACAATGCTGAATTGAAGATGACCTATCTATGTTACCGACGGATTAAAAGAATAATGAGGATCGCCTCGATCTGCGGCTGGGATAAGAGGCAGAGACGTGCGACGGAGTTTACTGGCTACGTAGATAAATCACAGCCTTTGCTCAAAATCTCGCACTCCAAATCGAAGGGCAATTGCTGTGTCACAATAGCAATCTCCAAGAATCGATTGCGAGCAAAAATCTGGGATGAAGTCAGATTAATTGGTCGCTGAAGGTGGAGGGTAGGTATTTATAGATGTGGCTCCTATGAATTTGAAATTCAAAATAGGCGCAGTTCATGGAGCAATGGATGGAGATAAGGGGCTAATGATTGAGATGATTGAATGAGCGAGAGAATCGGAGAAGGTGTCGTGGTCGGTTAGCGTGTGAGGTGTGAGGGAAAATAGGGTGAAGTAACGGCAACACAAGGTTAGCAGGGGAACGCGCAGATGAGCACTTGACTCGAGTCAACAAACCAGGGTCGTCCAATCAGCAAACGGCTAGTATACCTCTAAAAAAAGGAAAATGACAAGAAAGTCAATAAAATGTTAACTAATTCAAGAAAAAAATAAAAAATGGATTCATTTAATTACAAAATGTAAATAAAAATTGCTAGGAATAAATTAAAGTTAATTTTGGCAATTTTTAATTAATTAAATAAGATAATTACAAGGGTTAAAATAAATATAGAGTGTTATTTACAAGTATGTATACCTATATATACAGTATTCTGATTTTCAATTAATTATTTATATACATATAAAGATCATCATATATTATTTTTATTTAAAATATTTTACAAGGATTTTAATGATATTTTTATTTGATTTTTAAGAGTTAATTTATTGGGTTAAATAATTATGCATAAGTACAATATATACATGGTGATACATATACAATATATACATGATTTTATTTTTGTTGATATTTTTTTATTTTATTTTTATTCTATTTGATTTAATACAATATTTACAAGAATGAAAAAAACACAATATAAACAAATATGCACAAAATGAATAATGAATTAAATAATATATATAGTATACATAGGTATGTTATACAACAATATCCCAATTTGCCACATTTCACACCTTAACTTTGGATTTTATGAAACCACCTCCATTTTAAAGATAATTTAATTTGGAGTACAATGAAAGTGAGTTTGATTAATTTGGAGTTTATGTGGTGAAGATATTGATCTGCATTCCCTCTTTTCCGGAAGCAAAGCAGATATACCTATAGATGTAGATATATATCTGTCTCCTTCTATGCATAGCAGCAGTTGCCCAGCTGTGGAAGGTGGTGGATGGGCGGTCAAGTCGCGGAGGATGAGAGAAAGTCGTCGAAGAAGCAACATCCTATATAGTTGACGAAGTAGTCATAGTGTAGTGGGAGCGGCAACTATGATGGTCTTTCTTCTCGATTTGCCAGCGTAATAGCTTGCTTCAATTTATATATTCTCTTAATTACTCGCACCAATTATTTCTATATTTTTTAAACCTCACCGAAATCTCTTCTCGGAATGTGCATCGGATCGTCGAGTCCTGACTACATCTCCAACTAGTATATAAAAGCCATCGCCTCCTCTACTTCCACCAACTAGAACACTTAGAGGAGCTCCCGTGAGCAGGAGTAGATTTTGATAGTGCTTTGGGGAGCCCTTGGCTGCTCTCTACATCAGGGTCTCGGTACCCTGTCCGCGCTTTCCGGAAGCTAAAGAAGGTGAGGGAATTGAAGGTTGAGCTATGTGGTATTTTGAGAGTGATGCTATCTATATAATATATTCAGAATTTTAATTGAGATTATTTATATTGTTTACAAGAGGGTTTTATGCGCAATTTTAAGAAAGAATTATCTTTATTTAGAAGTGATTTAGCTAGCGAATAAATCAATGTAACAATATGTAATATAGACAATATTATACAAGTGAGGAATATTTACAAGTGGCAAGTGTATTTTCTTGGATTTTTAGTATTTTTGTCCTTATCTCCCCCTACATTTTTCCTTGTCGATTAGGTCAAGTCTTGACCTTCTCTTGAGGTCTAATTAAGCATGTATCTATTACATATATAAAGTCTCTTATCGTCTTTATTTTTCCTTTATTTATTTATTTTAGATAAAAATAGTGATAAATATATAATATTTACACAATAATCAAAGTTAGTGAAAGAATGGAATTAGTGATATTTATAGGTATTTTTAAGGGATTTTAAGCTAAAATAAATGCATAAAGATGATGAAATTCAGATTCATCATCCCCCTATGATTTACCTTTGCTAGTCTCCTAGCAAACACTTATTTGAAAGAATAAGTGAACAAAAGAAAAGAATAATGGAAAAATAAAGAACTTAGAACAATATTGACACTTATCTTCATGAAATTGTCGTATGGACCTCGACCAAACCTTTGGATTAATATTTGGAGGAAATTAATGGGAAATGGATATAAAACCTAACAACCCTCAAGTTCCATAAGACTCCTATTAAGGTCGCCTTGGTAGTCAGGTCAGAACAATTCTACATATACAAATTATTATGGCTACGGATCTTTACTTGTACGATGTAAGTGAAATATAGCTCCCCACCTTAAAAGTGACAAAGAAATAACCTCCCTCAACAAGGTATCTCTACTACCCCGGTTTAGCAACTCAGCGGGGATATTCCCTTCTAAGTTCAAGTGCAACTAGCTCAAGAAGAGGAGATGGAGAAAAGAATGGACGGTAGCCAGTGAAGCTACCTATCCTTGGATGCATGACCACTGTAGCCAAGTCATCCAGTTGCAAGCTCCAAGTAATTTGACTTTGAAGCTCATCCTTGTATATACACTCCGGCATGCATTTTACTTTTCAATCATACCTATCCACTTTTGGAGATTCAACATTTATTATTATTATAATTTGAATATATGGACGGGTGAAGCATGTAAATAAGGATATTTTCCTCTAGAGATAGTAGACTGTCTCTCTTTTGAAGCATTATTGCAACCCTACATCATCCTTTGTTTAGACCTCAATGCCACTAGACCAGGTTGAGATGTACTACCCTCCCTAGGGGAAGATGGATGTTCCCACTAGTTGTTACACACCCGTGTTCTACCTCAAGCCAAAGGAATCTGCCCCCTCACACCTCATCCATGAAGAGCTACGTGTAGAGTGCTTCTCCAAGTTAAGACACTGTATAGAAGAATCAAGCGTATGTTGTTAAATATTCAACTTAGTCTTATCAAGATGACATGTAAACATAGTCTTGTGGACTCAAAGAATTAAGTCGCTAGGACCTGAAAAGTCTCAAATCCAATTCTTATAAGGTTCCTCTGAAATTAAACGGATTAAGGTCATAACCAAGCTCCATTCTTCAATTTTATTCTAGACAAGTTTAAATGTCAACACTATTCTAAAATGTACATGCAGATGCAAGAAATATATAGAGAACATTTTTTAAGAAAAAAAGGGTTAGTAGAATATATACAAGTACATACAAGGATTATACAAATTTTATACAATATTTTACAAGAGGATTTTATATACAAGTTTTAGATACACGTTGTAAATAATTTTATTTACAGGATGGAAGGTGATAAAAGTTTATATACACATGTGGATTTTACATATTTATATACATCCCATTTATATCCCACGTGACAAAATAATATAAAGAAAATAAAATTTCAATTACATTTTTATAACCATTTTAATTAATAAAAGTACGACTTATGGCTATAGTATAAATAAAATATATACGATACCCTCCTATACTTAGCTTGAACTATGTCCTCATAGTGATCAAAGAGCTACAAAGGAAGACATAACTCGTGCTATGTATAGAAAAGTGAAAAGAATACTATACAACAACAACTCAATGAATAGATGAAAAGAGTAGAAGTCGGTGATCCCCCATATACTTAGGATCAAATAATCCTAAGTATAGAAGATTGTACAAATGGGGAAAACCAAGGGAATAAATGAACAACTTAACGACTCGACTTGTCCTCCCCTATACATAGGGTAAATGACCCCTAAGTATAGAAAAAAGAATATCAACAACTTGAAGGACAAGTGAGAGATATGAAGAAAAGTAAAGAAAATTAAACATAAAAAAACAGTATGAACAACATCACTCCCCCTATACTTAGGATAAGAGATCCCTAACTATAAGCAACAACAAGACTGACGAAATATGACGAATATGAACAATTCAAGTCATTCACCTCCCCTATACATAAGATGGAGTACATCCTAGGTATAGCACATACATACAGAAAAGAGGAAGAATGATAAAAATGGAAGAAGAAAGTATAAAACGAAAGGATATATAAAAGAGAATAGCTCATGTATCAGACGCAGAAGATGTCAAGAAGTCATCGTCTGATACCACATATATAGAATCAACCATGGACAAGAATGTATCATGATCTAGATATGGTTGCAGCAACTGTGCGTTGACAACAAATGGTTGTGCATCAGATGACAACCCATATATGACAATACTACCATTGTTGCGCAAAGATCTCATAATGAACGGTCCTGACCATTTGCTTTTCAATTTTCCTGGAAACAACTTCAATTTAGCATCAAATAACCAAACATTCTGAACAGGGGAAAAAGTCTTCCTTCGAATGTGCCTATCATGCCAATGCTTGACTTTCTCCTTATACATGAGTGAGTTATCATAAGCAAAGTCTTGGAATTCCAATGATCTATTCAAATCCAACTTTATGCTTTTTCCAGCTTTCTTATAATCAAGATTTCATACATGGAGTGTCCATAAAGATTTGTGAATTAATTCTACTGGAAGGTGGCAAGGCTTTCCATACACTAATTTGTAAGGAGACTTATGAATGTGAAATTCACCTCTTTAATAATCTAAAATTGTCGTAATATAGGAGGCAAATTCGGTTCAGCAAAAACCACAGTCCTTTGAATGCTGTGGAATATTTTTACTTGGCAAGTCTACCAAGGTCGAACACAGGGACACGCCTACCTAATATGTTTATCGAATTTCGACTCATGAAGCACAATGTGAGTTAATTTCAGTTTCAGGTCCAAATGAACAACAATGATATTTACAAAGCAATGCCATGATTCATGCAATTTCTTAATTGATTTTTATGCAAGTGAAACTGATGCATGAATAATTGTGCAAGGTTACATGTATGCTAAATAAAAGGCTAAAATTATACCCTAAAAATGTGAGCAACAAAATATAAACAGAAATCAGACTCATTTTAATCCTATCATTAAAACAGTTGTCCAATCAGAGCAAACACAAGGATAGCAGGGTAGCAGGGTCTCTTTTATCACATAAAAATTCATTTTCTTTAAAAAAGTGAGAAATGAGAAAATTAGACATGCTAAGATGTAGAGGACAAAAACAAGGATCAAAACGACACTAAAATCATGCAATTCTGACCTACGATGCTCAAGTTATGCTAAAAACAATGCAGGGGGATAATTGTAAAAAAATGCAAGAAAATAAAGGGATAAATATTACATTTAGGTCCCTGGAGGGACCTAAATGTAAATATAGAAAACCTCCTGGGCCCTTATGTAATTTTTCCATGTGTGCAGGGACATTTATGCAATTTCAGAAACTTCGAAGGGCCTCCTGTAAAATACCCAGACACGCTCGTGAGGCACGTGCCTGGGGACCATTCTACAATGACGAATACTTCCGGGATCTTGCGTATAAATTACCCAAGCCCTCACGTGCAGTGCACGTGAGGGCCCAAGATCGGGATGGCTCCTGCAGGTTCGGGATACATGGCAGCATCTGGAGGTTCGGCTTGAGGCTAAGACACCCGAGCCTATAGGGTTAGCGTGGAATCTCGGGTGGAGGCTGGGGCTGCCACGTGACTTGATCGTAGCCGTCCGATCGGATGATCGGACGTCACCTGTGTTGTCTTCCTCCGCTGTAGCCCACCAGAGAAGGCAGGTCTCCAGCGAACCCTTTAAAGCTCCACCGTGCTCCTGCTGCTCGTCTAAAGATCTGTGAAGTTTGCTCAAAGCGTGGCGGAGGTCCTGGAGCCATTACAAAGCTCCGTTGATGTCTGGAGCTCCCCGTCGGAGCATGATCGTCGGAGGAGAAATTCGAGACCGACGGGGAGGTGCGAGCTCCGTCCATTGAGGATACCTACAATTGTTAGGCGTAGCCGAAGCTCGTGCGTGTGCGTGCGAGGTGGGAGGTGGGTGAGCGGGGACCGCGGGGCGACTGGAAGCGGGGGCTCGGGGTCTTCTTCTCCAGTGAGGCGGTGAAGGAGGTGATCGGAGCGTGAGGGGTTCTGGGGAAGGGAGATGGGCGGCGAGGATGCTAGTGGTCAGGCGGAGATCGGAGGGTGGTCGGATGGTAGTTGCGGCGAGCGGGTGAGTCGGGAAAATTCAAAGAAAAGAGAGCAAAAAGTCACCTTGTCGGAGCGAGGTGATGGCGGGGGAAATGGCCTGGGTTTGAGCTCATCGGAGATCTGGGTCGTCGCCCAGCCTGCCCGGCCTTGGCAGGGAGCTCCGTCCGTGACCGGAGGCACCGCTACGCGGCGGAGGCGCTGCGGGTCGACACCGGACCAAGTCCATAGTCGCCTCAACGTTCTACCCCTACGCTGTCACCGGAGGGGCGGAAGAAGCTACGGTTTGGCCCAAATGGTGGATGAGGGTCTCAAGCGGCGTGGGATGGCTTAAATAGGCAGAGATCGGCCGGAAGTTACATGATGAAGGGGGGTTTCGACGGCCGAGGATTTAATGGAGGAGTAATGGTGATGGTCGAAGGGGGTTACGCGAGGGAGGTGGAGGATAGGGATACGCGGGGCGACCGTTAGGTGGTGGGAGAAGTGGCCGGAGGCGGTAGCTAAAAATGGAAGGGGGCGGAGTGGCTGCGAGTCGTAACGCTTGGGAAGAGAGAGGGCTGGAGGAGGACGATGAACCACAGCCGTTAGATCTAACGATCCAACAGCTAGGAGTGGAGCGCGTGTGGAGGGCTACGATCAGATCCGAGGATCTGATCGAGCAGTAGAGGATGGGTGTTAAGGAGCTGCTCGGATGGGAGAGTGAGGAAGATCTAACGGTGAGAGATAGAGGGGTGACGTGGAGGCTTGAGGGGCGTAGGATGAGAGATCGATCCAACGGTTTTGGAAGAGGCACTAAGTAGAGGTGGGGATCTGATTTGGAAATGGATCCAAGGGTTGGAATTGAGACGGGTTTGGGCGGTCCTAGATCGATGTGGAGGTTGAAGATCAGACGGCTAGGGATGAGGTGGCAACGTGGAATGAGGAGGGGCGTTGGATGATGGAGAGATCGGATGGCTGAGGTTGGGGCGCTAAAGAGCAGTTGGAATCAGATCGGGAAGCTCTATCTGACGGCTGAGAAGTGGAGCGGTGCGGATGATTCAGATGAAGGCGGGGGCGAATAGATCCAACGACCCAGGAGGGGTTCCGGGTGGCGCGAGAAGAAGCGGGCCATGTAGCGGCTCCAGAGAGCGCCACGTGGCCCACTCAGAAAAATTCAAATAAAATTACAAAGACAATTATAAAAGAAATAGTTATAGGTCGAATTAGGAAAAAGTCAAAACATGAAAGTTGCTCGTCTCAATGAGATCTACAACTTTCATGTTAGTCAAAAAGCCAAAAGAGGTCATTTGTACAAAACAAATTTTGGGGGTATTTTTAAGGGGATAAAAACACCAGCTTTTGTTTTTGAATTGTTAGTATATTTTTTTATCTTTTTAATGGTTAGTGATTTATGGACAATTATTCTACCTAATTTTTAGGGGTTTTTGAGGATAAAATAAATACAAGAAATATAAGGAAAATTAAAAACAATAATTTAATGGTAAATTATACACAGTATAATACAGTATAAAAATAAAGAATTAAAGGTTGTTTTTATTGGATTAATTAAGACAGGGGTTTTAATTAGCGGCATTTAGCATGATGAATACGAGATTCAGCATACCCCTATTCTTAAACCATGCTCGTCCTCGAGCATCTAAAGAATGAAGGAGTTGGATTAATTCTTGACAGTGTACGTGAAAAGTTCAAGGCTCGATCTTTCGAAGACCCTTGACCTAAGTGATCCTAAAATTCTTAGCTTATCCATGCTCTAGTCAAAAGGAATCCAACTTCTCTAATTATCAGACTCTCTTTTTGTACATATAGTATAAGGATATGACATTTAGTACACTGCATTTCATGAGAGCCGAGTTGAAGCATCACTCAAAATTCCAGTCCCAAAGACTCTCCTCTAGACCTAATTCTCAATACTAGGGAATAAGTCTATTCTTGCTTCAGTAAACCGTCTCATTAGTTTGTCAGACTTGAAATGTTGATGGACTGCCAGATGATGGAGGTAATGGGATTGTGTCTATTTTTCTCACCCTCACATTGTAACAAGGGGCCTCTCGAGTGCCAATTTTACTTAACACATGTAAATTTTAATATTGTTGATCAATGTGTCCTTCAAAAGAGTTGGAGTCGTATGCACTTGTTTTTCTGGGAGTACACCGGGGTGTGTCTTTTCTGAGTATCTAAGATACCTTCGACACCCAGACTTGTATCGCTTTATGATGCATAGCCCTTTTTGTGGTGTCAGCCCGACTCCTTGGTCCTAATTAGCGCTTGGTCCAAGTGGACACTTTGAAAATGTTTGGGAGCACTCGCCATTGGTGGATGCTCATTTGTAATTTGACTTTGATGTTTAGAGCTTTTTTCGTTGACATTTCATTTCTTTTGTTGGCTAGCTCCACTTCTTTTACCAAAAATTGGCGCACACTGATCAACAATTTCCATTAAGTTTCATCACACACTGGCACATAGGTAAATATCAAAGAGATAGCATATGAATCTTGTTCACATACTTGCTAGGGTTTTGCTGACACTCATGTTTTCTGAAGCCTTCATTAACTTTATCCCATCCTCGAATATCATTAGATCGGGTCTAAACTCAAATCTCAGGTTCCTAGTTCCTCAAGTGCTATCTCAACTCAACTCATCAATCATGCAGTTGTGGAAGTGACTGTGCTGATCATATTTTCTTGAAGGTAGAGATGAAGAGTGCAATATAGCACTCAAAATCGTTCAAACTAGGGAATTGTGGATATTTAAGTCTTAAAAACCCTAATGGCTAAGGCATGTTAACTCAGACTCTCAAGATCATAGAAATCCAGTGTTCTCAAAATCCTTAAGCTTTGAGTTAGTGTGAATGTGTCAGGAACACACCAACTCCTTAGGTTAGTGATTTTTTGTGTGATTTTTATCTTTTGCATATTTTTATGGGTTTTAATTTTTTTTATTCTTTGGAGAGACAGTGACTGGCACAGGCTAAATAAAAGTATCCACTCTCAGCTAGTATGGGTGTAAGTACGGGCCGAGACCCGTGTTACTTGAGGACGGGGCCAAATGGGATGTCCTCTAAACCACGCACTCTGCTAAGGGAGACCGAGGTTCCCTCACTGAAAATGTCTACTAAGCCTAGTAGTCAGAACCAAATTCCAAGAAAGATTTTTAATTTTTAATTTATAAACACTTTTTTTGAAAAGGAATATTTACAAAAATTAATCCCTCAATTTTTTAATAAACAATTTTTACAAGGTTTTTTTACAACACTCAGTCCACAAGTTTACCATAACCCAACCCGAAAATAAAATTTAAAAATTTTAAAAACGCGAGCTAAGGCTAAAGTAAATATATAGTAATATACGGTATACCCCCCTATACTCAAATTTTGCTATGTCCTTATAGCACAAGTGCCATGAAGTGAAGGCTCGATTCAAATATCAAGTGATATAGCGGAACTGAGGAGGAGGGTCTCCCTACACTTAGGCCAAAATCGGCCTAAGTACAAGAAGACAGAACGAGGGAGGAATGAGCAGGCAGGTCCCCCCAATACTTAGGCTACAAATAGCCTAAGTAAGGTCTGAATTAGGGGGGGTATTCTATGATACAAGGGTGAGGGGGTTCGTGAAATATACACACACACACACCGAGAGAGAGAGAGAGAGAGAAAATATACAAGGGAAGATGGTGGGGGTGAGTGTGTTTGTGCAAGTGTAGGTGTGTGTGTGTGGGGGGGGGGAGATCATCTAGTGATCTACTTTTTTTTGTACAACATGAAAAACTGGAAATAAATATGCAGATGCGAGTTTTTATTTTCAATATGCAATGCAATCAGATTGATAAAAATCCTCAAATTCTTTCCCAATGTCTTTTGCGGCCTCTTCAACGGAAGCTCCCGACTTCACGCCTCCATGAGGATCAAGAGTCCTTGATCATCATGGGCCCTGCCACAAAAGAGAAAAGTTAGACACACCAAGAAATTAAATCAGCAGATGCAAAAATTGATGCATGAAATGAGGACCTAAAAATTATCAACAAAGAAAATAAAAATTCAATAATTAAGCAAAGCCGTGTCGCCGGCAACGGTGCCATTTGATGAACGTGAAATTCGCCTCTTTAATAATCTAAAATTGTCGTAGTATAGGAGGCAAATTTGGTTCAGCAAAAACCACAGTCCTTTGAATGCTGTGGAATATTTTTACTTGGCAAGTCTACCAACGTCGAACACAGGGACATGTCTACCTAATATGTTTATCAAATTTCGATTCATGAAGCACAATGAGTTAATTTCAGTTTCAGGTCCCACATGAAGAACTATGCTATTTACAAAGCACATGTAATTTTTTAATTGATTTTTATGCAAGTGAAAGTGATGCATTAATAATTGTGCAAGGTTACATGTATGGTAAATAAAAGGCTACAATTATACCCTAAAAATGTGAGCAACAAAATATAAACAGAAATCAGAGTCATTTTCATCCTATCATTAAAATAGTCGTCCAATCAGAGCAAACACAAGGATAACAGGGTCTCTTTTATCACATAAAAATTCATTTCTTTAAAAATTGTGAGAAATGAGAAAATTAGACATGCTAAGATGTAGAGGACAAAACAAGGATCAAAACGACACTAAAATCATGCAATTCAGACCTACGATGCTCAAGTTATGCTAAAAATAATGCAGGGGCATAATTGTAATAAAAATGCAAAATAAAGGGATAAATATTACATTTAGGTCCCTGGAGGGACCTAAATGTAAATATAGAAAACCGCCTGGGTCCTTATGTAATTTTTCCATGTGCGCGGGGGCATTTATGCAATTTCAGAAACTTCGGAGGGCCTCCCTATAAAATACCCAGGCACGCACGTGAGGCACGTGCCTGGGGACCATTCTGCAATGACGAATACTTCCGGGGTCTTGCGTATAAATTACCCAATCCCTCACGTGCAGTGCACGTGAGGGCCCTGGCTCGGGACGGCTCCTGCAGGTTCAGGATACATGGCAGCATCTAGAGGTTCGGCTCAAGGCTAAGGCCACCCGAGCCTGTAGGGTCAGCGTGGAGGCTCGGGTGGAGGCTGGGGCTGCCACGTGGCTTGATCGTAGCCATCCGATCAGATGATCGGACGGCACCTGTGTTGTCTTCCTCCGCCGTGGCCCACCGGAGAAGGCGGGTCTCTGGCGAACCCTTTAAAGCTCCACCGTGCTCCTGCTACTCGTCTGAAGATCGGTGAAGTTTGCTCGAAGCTTGGCGGAGGTCCTGGAGCCATTGCAAAGCTCCGTTGATGTCTGGAGCTCCCCGTCGGAGCATTATCGTCGGAGGAGAAATTCGAGACCGGCGGGGAGGTGCGAGCTCCGGCCATTTAGGATACCTGCAATTGTTAGGCGTAGCCGAAGCTCGTGCGTGTGCGTGCGAGGTGGGAGGTGGGTGAGCGGGGGCCGTGGGGAGACTGGAAGCGGGGGCCCGGGGTCTTCTTCTCCGGCGAGGCGGTGAAGGAGGTGATCGGAGCGTGAG
Organism: Ottelia alismoides; assembly: GCA_037367405.1. Classification (NCBI taxonomy): domain Eukaryota; kingdom Viridiplantae; phylum Streptophyta; class Magnoliopsida; order Alismatales; family Hydrocharitaceae; genus Ottelia; species Ottelia alismoides. The sequence continues at coordinate 541,336 of JAZKJV010007409.1, read as the reverse complement.
GGGTTCTGGAGAAAGGGAGATGGGCGGTGAGGATGCTAGTGGTCAGGCGGAGATCGGAGGGTGGTCGGATGGTAGTTGCAGCGAGCGGGTGAGCCGGGAAAATTCAAAGAAAAGAGAGCAAAAAGTCACCTTGCCGGAGCGAGGTGATGGTGGGGGAAATGTCCTGGGTTTGAGCTCATCGGAGCTCTGGGTCGTCGCCCAGACTGCCCGGCCTTGTCAGGGAGCTCAGTCGGTGACCGTAGGCACCGCTACGCGGCGGAGGCACCGCAGGTCGATACCAGACCAAGTCCATAGTCGCCTCGACATTCCGCCCCTCCGCTGTCACTGGAGGGGCAGAAAAAGCTAGGGTTTGGCCAAAAATGGTGGACGAGGGTCTCAGGCCGTGGGAGATGGCTTAAATAGAAGGAGATCGGCCGGCGGTTACATGATGAAGGGGGGTTTCGACGGCTGAGGATTTAATGGAGGAGTAATGGTGATGGTCGAAGGGGGTTACGCGAGGGAGGTGGAGGATAGGGCTACGCGGGGCGACTGTTAGGTGGTGGAGAAGTGGCCGGAGGCGAGAGCTAAAAATGGAAGGGGGGCGGAGTGACTGCGAGTCGAAATGCTTGGGAAGAGAGAGGGCTGGAGGAGGACGATGAACCACAGCCGTTGGATCTAACGATCCAACGACTATGAGTGGAGCGCGTGCGGAGGGCTACGATCAGATCCGAGGATCTGATCGAGCGGTGGAGGATGGGTGTTAAGGAGCGGCTTGGATGGGAGAGTGAGGAAGATCTAACAGTGAGAGATAGGGGCGTAGGATGAGAGATCGATCCAACGGCTGTGGAAGAGGTGCTAAGTAGCGGTGGGGATCTGATCTGGAGATGGATCCAAGGGTTGGAATTGTGGCGGGTTTGGGTGGTCTAGATCGATGTGGAGGTTGAAGATCAGACGGCTAGAGATGAGGGGGCAACGTGGAGCGAGGAGGGGCGTTGGATGATGGAGATATCGGATGGCTGAGGTTGGGGCGCTAAAGAGCGGTTGGGATCAGATCGGGAAGCTCGATCTGACGGCTGAGAATTGGAGCGGTGTGTACGGTTCAGATGAAGGTGGGGGCAAATAGATCCAACTGCCCAGGAGGGGTTTCGAGTGGCGTGAGAAGAAGCGGGTCACGTGGCAGCTCCAGAGAGGGCCACGTGGCCCAATCAGAAAAATTCAAATAAAATTACAAAGAAAATTATAAAAGAAATAGTTAGATGCCGAATTAGGAAAAAGTTAAAACATGAAAGTTGCTCGTCTCGACGAGATCTACAACTTTCATGTTGGTCAAAAAGCCAAAAGAGGTCATTTGTACAAAACAAATTTTTGGGGTTATTTTTAAGGGGATAAAAACACAGGCTTTTGTTTTTGAATTGTTTTGTATATTTTTTATCCTTTTAATGGTCAGTGATTTATGGACAATTATTCTACCTAATTTTTAGGGGTTTTTGAGGATAAAATAAATACAAGAAATGTAAGGAAAATTAAATACAATAATTTAATGGTAAATTATACACAATATAATACAGGATAAAAATAAAGAATTAAAGGTGGTTTTATTGGATTAATTAAGACAGGAGTTTTAATTAGCGACTTTTAGCATGATGAATACGAGATTCATCAGAGACATACCCAATGATGACTTGTATATCTTTCGATAAGCCCATAGAACTGAGTCAAGTATCTAGGACAAAATCTTCCTATCTGGGCATACAAGATTTTTCAATATAATCTTGATCTCCCTATCTGAAATCCCAGCCAAGCCATTAGTTTGTCGGTGGTAAGGAGACACAACCCTGTACTCAATGGCGTAATCCTTCACAAGTTTCTTGACTTCTCTATTAATGAAATGGTTTCCCCATATAAAATAAGTATCTTGGGAATTCGAAACCATGCGACAATATGGTCCATGAGAAAGGAGCACACTGTATGACTATCAGTGGCTCGGGTGGGGAAAACCTTCACCCAACGACTAACTTAATCCACAACAAGCAGGATGTACTAATATCCCTGACTGACAACAAATGGGCCCATGAATTCTAAGTCCTAAGAATAAAAAACAACAGAAATTTGTACATATCTCAGGGGCTTAGGATCTTTGGACCAATGGTTGCTCCCATCTTCTAACAGTTAGTACAACCTCGAACATACTCTATAGCATCCATAAACAATGTTGGACACCATAGGTTGCTCTGTAAAATCTTTGTTTCCATGTGCTTCCCCGAATGATGCCCACCAGATTCTAATTTGTGATAATGCTCAAGTACACTTGTATATTTCTTCTGAGGAATGAACATTCTCTAGATACAATCCGCATCCTCACAAAATAGGTACAGATCCTTCAATTGGTAAAAATGTATCTCATACAGAAATCTGTCTACCATGTGATTCGACCAATCCTGAGGAACTTTCTTGGAGATAAGATAGTTCACAATATCAGCATATCATGGAAGTTAGTCCACATACAAAATGGTCTCATCTGGAAAGGTCTCAGAAATAGGTATCATGCTTTGCTCAGAAGTCTCTACATCTGTAATGCGAGAAAGGTAATCTGCCACAACATCCTTGACTCTAGGTTTTTCTCGAATCTCTAAATCAAACTACTAGAGAACAATGATTCATCTAATAAGGCGTAGTTTAGCATCCTTCTTCGTCATTAAATACCGTATGGTAGTGTGATCCGTGTACACAATAACATGGGAACTGAGAAGGTAAGATCTGAACTTATCTAGCCCAAACACAACTGTTATCTTCTCCTTACCTGTAACTGTATAATTCTGTTGTGCTTCATCCAGAGTCTAGCTAGCATAGTATATAGAAAATGGTATCCCATCCCTTCTCTGCCCTAAAACAGCTCCAACTGCGAAATCTGAGGCATCCGTCATGATCTCGAAAGGAAGAGACCAATCAGGTAGCTGTAGGAAAGGAGCACTAATAACTAGGTCTTTCATCTGATGGAATGTAAGAAGGAATTTCTAGTCAACAACAAATTTACTCTCCTTTCATAGAAGCTCAGTTAGAGGCCTAGCTATCTTGATGAAGTCCTTAATGAACCACATATAGAATCCAACTTTTCCTAGAAATGACCTCAACTGCTTCAAGTTCTACGGTGGCTCAAGCTTAGATATCACATTGATGTTAGCCAGATCAACCTCTATATCATGTTTGGAGATGATGTGGTCTAATACAATCCCATTAGTCACAATAAAGTGACTCTTCTCCCACGAGAGAACTAGGTTGACCTCTCAGTAACGTTGAAGGACTCAGTTTTAATGAGCAAGACATGTGTCAAAGCTATCCCCGTAGACCAAGAAATCATCCATGAAGATCTCGAGGAAAATACACACCATGTCGGTCAAAATGGTCAACATATACCTTTGGAATGTAGTAGTGGCGTTACATAATCCAAAGGGAATCCATATAAAGCCGTAGATACCAAACGAACAAGTGAAAGTAGTTTTCTCCTGATCCTCAAGAGCGATAAGAACCTGGTTATATCCCGAATACCCATCCAAGAAATAAAAAAACTCTTTCCCTACCAACCTATCAATAATACGATCAATAAAGGGTAGCAGAAAGTAATCCTGCTTGGTTGCTGAATTCAAACATCGGTAATCTACACAGACACACCATAAATAGGTACACTAGTTGAAATCTCCGTACCACAGTCATTCTTCATGATAGTAATCCCGGATTTCTTTCGGACCACATGCAAAGGACTTGCCCACTTGGAATCAGAAATGGGATAAATAAAGCCAGCATCACACCATTTCCTTATCTCTTTCACGACAACCTCCCTTAGGGTCGGATTTAGATGGTGCTGACACTCACGGCAGGGTTTGCTGTCATACTCTAAGTAGATATGATGCGAGCACAAATCTAGACTATACCACAGAGATCCAAAATGTTCCATCCAAAGGCCTTGCGGTTTCTCTCAAGAACCTATGGAACATGAGATTCTTGTTCATCGGTCAACTGCGAGCTGAGAATGACTGGAAACATGTCGGGGTGACCCGCAAGGAAGGCATATTACAATATTGATGGAAAGCCTTGAACTCAGGTGAGGTCTGAATCGGATCTATGATGAACTTTGTAACTGCACTAGTAGAAGGTATATGATTTGTACTCTGTGAACTGTCCATCATGGCTACTGTCGGCTCATCGAATAGAATATCAGAAAGATATGCAAAGAATGATCTTTTCTCAAAAAAGTGGGGCTCATGAGGATGTTATGTGATCTCATCAGTTCAGATATCTTAGAAACATTCTTAGAAATGTGTTTCTCATCAGTGCATATCTATGGAAACTCAATGTGTGGCTCAGATATTTGTTCCTCAGAACTCTCAGAAGGAGGCATGTCATCAGTATTCTCAGAACAATGTATCAAAGGAATATCAGAAGGTACCTCCAAAAACTCAGACTGGTCCTCAAGAATCATCTTCCTATCAACAAACACATCAATATGATCAACAAGGGGACTCATGTTGACTGTGCTTTCTAGTAGGTCCTTCTAGGAAAGGAACTCTTGGGTGTCTATGAAATTGGCAAAAAGATCTGTCTCTCTAAATTCGACCAAAACATCACAGTCTTAAGGATCTGATGTAATTGTTTGCCTCTCATCATCTGCTATTGGTGGTGGTGATGGTCTAGAATCGGGGATCGTCTCAATTTTTACCTTATCACTACTAGAGTGAAAGATGATCTCTCCAGTACCACAATGAACTACCGCTTCGGCCGTTTGAAGGAACAGATGACCTGTTATGATTAGGGTATGGAGTAACAGTCCAAATGTGTCCATATCCATGTCAACAAAATCAACAGGAAATTTCATTCCCTGCACCGTTACAACAACAACCTCTAAAATGCTCCTAGGACTCTTAATCGATCTATCAACATACTGAATGATCATTCTGGTCGATTTTAGAGGTCCTAACCCAAACTCAGTGAGTAGAGAGGATGACATAAGACTAATGGAGGAACCTCTATTGAGAAGAGTGCAATCAAATTCTTGATCAAAAATATTGAAATGATGTGAGGTACTCCCTTATCTTTTGTTTTGGGTGGGAGGTTAATGATGGCACGAACTGCGGCCATGGTCCAGATGTGCTTTTCTGTCTTCTTTCATCTATTCTTCTTTGTTTGATGCTTTTTTGTACATGCTTCTTTCATTTCCTTTTTCACTATAGGCGTGTACTCCATGGCCTTAAGTCGTGACATCTCTAAAAAGATGTTCTGTAAGATCTTGACCAATCAAGGATAAGATAGTGTTGTTTTTAGTTTTGATTTTTTTTAGTTTTATTCAAGGTAGAAGGAAATGACATTGAATTAGAAGAAACGTTCAAATGTGCATTTTGATTATTCAAATAAGAATCCTCTTGAACAACGGGACAATCAGAATCAGTCTATATAGTGTTGTCCAAATTAGGAGAAGGAAAAACAGTAAAACATGATGTGCTGCTTCTGCTGGTGAAGAGGAAGAATCCGCGATTGGTGTGTTCTCCCTTGCTGATGGTGAACTTCATAAAGTAAGAAGATAGTGAAACTCCATGCTTGGGTGCTGTGACACTGGTCCTCGACACTGATGGTGAAGAAGATGATGTAGAAGGTGAACCTCTCTCACTGGCTTTGTCTCCCAATTTAAACAATTTTGATGGTAGCTACAATCTCCTACCACTCCAGAGATGAATGGAGTTAGATAATTATGTAAAAAAAAGGTCCATACTTGTCTCGGGTGTTGATGGATATTGGGCTACCTGCTCCTTGTGTCTGAAATTGTTGGGATTGGCCTCGACCTGTGCTGGGGTCAATGTCTTTGTGGAGGTCCTGTTGTCAAGCCTTTGAGTGTGATCATTCATATTCTTCATCAGCAATGCCAACTGATCAAGTTCTGGATTCACCGAAGGTGCCTTGGGATGCTCAACGATGGGCTATCACTGAGACTGGAAATGATGAGGCTGTTGGTATCCATACTGCTGATACTGAGGAGGAAGAGGAAAATATGCAGATTGCTGCTGATGGTAAGGTTGTGAAAATGAGCCGACTGCTACTGCTGGCCATGTCTCCAGTTCTGGAAGTGATGCGGAGACTGATACTGAGGTTGGAACTGTTGGTGCTGGTAGTGCTGAGGTCTGCCTCCCTAAAATTTGTGGGCGGGTCTCTGACCCTATTGGGAAGCCAACTGGCCCTATGATGAATCTTAGATTCATCACTCTAAATCTCATTAATTAAGCTCAAATCCCTCAAAATCATTGGCATTTCTTCATTTATTTTGCATAATTAGCATTCATGCATGTTTTAATAAGAATTGCATTTCATCACTTATTTTCGCACAAAATAAGAAGCCAAAACCCCCAGCCAAAATTGGCCTGTAAATAGCCTAACTTCCCTGATTTTTAACTCATTCATGCTAACTCCGAATTACCCAAAAGAACCTCTATTGTGTACTAATCACTAACAAGAATAAATGAAAAATACAAAAAAATCACTAACACAAATAAGTGGACCGAAAACCCAAACCCTAGTTTTAGGATTTCCGAACTAAACCCCTCATATCTTCGCCATCAAGTGTCTGTTTTAATCTTACTCACTTTTGAACTAGTGTACATTCAATTACCTTCAAAACAAGACCAAGTTCAAGTGAATCGGAGCTCGTATGTGAAAGTTGGGTTTTGGGCTTCTTTTGTACATTTTGTATTTTAGCAGTTTTTGACCTATTATTTTATGTACATAATTAACCTTTTTTTGTTTATTTATTTTTCATTTGTTGTCTTTGATAAATTTTTTATTAAAATGCGCAAAAATCCAAATCTAATCTGAGCTTGAAATCAAAGAAACAAATTGAGTTCAAGTCTTCACTAAATATCTGTACAAAATTGGTCTTTTCCGTATTTTATTTTATTTCTATTTTTCTAAATTAATAAAAATCCAAAAAATTTAGATTAATGTGTCTATATTTATCTTTGATTTTACCATATTTTTTCCAGATTTTTTATCCGGTTTAAAAATGATAAAAAATTATAAAACCCAAAAATCATGGTATTTTATGTACATAGGATACCTCAAAAATATTACTTTGTGCAAATGATCGATTATGGTTTTAATGTCATCATAAAAGTTGTAGATCGCATCGATACGAGCATATTTTATGAAGAAACTTTTTCGATCTGAGGCCGTTTGCTATTTATTTTTTATTTTTCAAAGTTTTTATTTTTTGATTTTTGTGGTGCTGACACATGGCCGCTCCTGGAGCCGCCACGTGTCAGCCATTTTTTGAGTTTTTATTAATTCATTTTTATAAAAAAAATAAAATTAAAATTGACATACGTGCAGGGCACGTGCCTCCCGTGCACGTGCCTAGCACGTGCCTTGCCTTCACCCCCTTTCCTAATTTGCCGGTCGTCGCCTCTCGCCACGAGATCTCCGCCTTTGATTTCGCCCTACGATCTCCACTCGAGCCAATCAGATCTCGTCTCCATCTCCTCGATCCCTTCCCTGAGCATCAAATCCTAAACTAAATCCCCTGATTCACATCCATCTTTGGCCGCCCATTCCTCTTCTATTTAAACGAAGCGCCGACGAACTCAACAACCCATCCGCCGATTTCATCGCCAACATGAAGGAGCTCCATCACCGGAGCTGACAGCTCCGTGTCCTCCCTTCCTTGCAAGCACGGCGAGATCTGAGCCATCATCTCTCATCGCAACACCGTTCCAAGCGTCCTGCTCCAACTCTGGCCTTCGTCGCCGTCGAGCCCAACGACGATCAACTCCACCGCTACGTCAACACCTATCTACCACCGTCTCCATCTCCGACAGCTTCGTCATCGACTCTACTCCGACAACCATCTTCTCTGACTAGCGTCAGAAGCTCCGTAACTGCCACTGTCGGTCGCCCTGTGGCCCTACTGCTCCGCCTTCGCCCTTCCACCACTCTAGGAGCCAACGTCCGACCTCCAGCCCCCCTCTGCCTCTCCACCGTACGCCACCGCCAAGCCATCGAGGGCAGGCCCGAGGCCCTCTCACATAAGGAGCACGTGCGGGAGGGAGCGCCAACGTCAGCTATCGTCACCTAGGGTCACCTTCATCGCACGTGACCTTGGGAAATTTTCAAGGATGCCCTAGAGGTTTGCCATATTGCAATTCAGTCCCTCTAACCCAGAGGTCACGTGCATCACACGTGACCTACTAGAAAAATAAAGCAGACCCCCCGGACTTATCGGTAACTACGCATAGGTCCTCTTTTGCATTTTATTTTATTATTATATATTGAAGAATTACCCCTATGTTCCCCAGTGATTTCAGATTTCTACATTGCAAATTTTATTCATAAAAAATTAACAATATGTTCTACATTTAGTTCTCTACATCTTGACATGGACATTTTTGTGATCAATGGTTAATTAATAATTAATTGTTTTGCGGAAAATTGCATATTTTGCCTATCTTGTGCTTTGAAATTTGTCATTCATTAACTGTTGCTCTAAAAATTCTCGAAAAATCATGGATTGTAGAATTAATTGTGGTTAATGTAGTGCCCAAAAAGAATTGCATTTTCATGCATAATTTGCCTTGTAAAAATCATTTTACATATTTCAATATTTGATTCTTAATAGGAATTAAATCTCGCATTTTCAAGGTTTAGGATTTTTTGAAGATCCATCACTTAGTGATAGATCTTGGATAATTTTATCCCTTGAAAAAAATTAGGTTTAATATTTACTATAATTAAATATGGAAATTCACTTTTTTTTGCATTTAAAAATTCATAAAAAATTCATCTTATATCCAAAAATTCCAAAAACAAATTACAGTGCATCCATTTAATCATAGTTATCGTTGTGGCCAAGTTTCATATTTTTCGAACATTGTTTGATCGATATTCACATTTTAGTCCCTAAAAAAGGCCGAAATTACATTTTGCATCCTTAATTGCATTAAAAATTACAAAAAAGACAGCCTCGAAAACCGTACACGAACTTTGATAGAAATAATTCTAGGTTGTTCCTTTGCCTCCTTCTATTCGACCTTTCGACTTACCCAAGTAAAATAAACATAAAACCACGTGATTAAAAATTGACTAAATAATTGTGGTTAATTTCTTGACCGATTCCGATTGCCTGCCTACAACGAAACAACACATTAATTTTAAATGCACGACCATTCCACGACATTTTTTAACTAGGACAGTCTAGGAAACGCCACCCTACCCGGACGAACGTGCCTTGTTGCGCTCTTGGTTGAACTAGATACCATTCACCTCCTGAATTATAAGGGGAGGTGGAGCCCGCTGCTCTGGAATCTATAGACCTTCATGCTAGTACGAGACAATTTGTTGTAAATGCTATGGGACCTGATCAAGTGTTTGCATGTAAGAAACGTGCTAAACTGTGGATGGTCCTCTGGTACTCTGTTGGGTGAGTGTGGAAGAAGTTTGCTCTCGAGAATAAGTGTCACCTGTTGTACTCGTGCTCTGGCATTCGTTGATCGTACTGACAAGAAGATCCAAATGCTTCGTCATTTCATCCAGCTTATCTAAGTTCTTCAATCTCTGTTGGATTACTTGGAGATTCTCATGCTCCTTGGATTGTTTCTCAATTATATCAACTTTGGATAGGTGATTTCCAATTATGGTCAGATCAGAACTGTCCACCCTATCCACTGTTAGCCATGTGATCCTGAGGTGAACCATTCCTATAATAAATGTTATTGTAATATATGCTTTATCAATAAAAGTTACTGATTGTTTCACTCCCTTTCGGAGATTAAATGAATCAATGCACTATAAGGTCCCTCTGTACAATTAGGGTTATGTACCATGGCCATCTTCATAATCATACAACTATTGATTTATTAATTGAATCATAGAGGCCGATGCCTGGATGAATATCTAAGGAGTTAGATAGAAGACTCATCAAGCACCATCAAATGATTATAAAGTGATGATCTCCATGATATCGCTCCCGCACCCTTGATTAATTCAGGCAGATTAATGTCCAAATTAATTGATATGATTCGTTGCAGTCGGATACGAGGGGTTGATCAAAAACCACTTATCGATTAATGTGAAGTTAAATTTAAGCGGCAATTTTTTTACTTGGGTTAAGTCCAAGGTCGATCTTAGGGAGGCATCTGTCTCCTTAGGTGAATTACAGCAATTGTTCAAGTGTTGATGTTCGAAGATCAATTTTTTTGGTCTTTTTAATTTTTATGCAGACATATGCAGACAAGGTGAGCCAATTTAGCGTTTAATTTAATTGATGTATCAAATGAAGTCCAAAAATAATGAAAATTTGCCAGATCATTATTTATGAAGAAAATGACCTACACTATTTTTTTTGGAATTTTTCGACTCAAAATAAATTTTCTGTGAATTAAATGAACAGACAGAGTGATTTTCAGTATTTAATTTTTAATAAATATCAAATCACAATTTTTCCAAGAACTAAAATTATCCTAGGTGGGTCTAGTGATAAGGGACCTAGGAAAATTAACAGGACTTAAATTTACTGTGAAGTGAATTAATTAAAATTAATTCAAGAAAATCACTAAACTATTTATTTAGGCCTTGATATGCGTGCAAAAGCTATGAAATTTTTATGGTGTGTTAGAAATGAAGTCCTTAAGCTACTGTGAATTTTTGGTGATTTTTGAAGGCACAGATAATTAACTAAAAATAAAAAGTCATCACTGGGCAAAATATGTCACAAGTGATCCAATTAATTCATTAATAATTCAAGTAAGCCAACAAAAACCAGACACGTGTACTAACAGATAGAGGACAAGATTTCCAACAACATGCAATTTTTAGAATCTCAAAATGATGAAGAATGCACTCTAGGGACACGTGCAAACACAAGGGTGTAAATGCAATACTGGAAATTGAAACTTTAATAAATAAATATGCTGACAGGGACTAAAATGCAATTACCGATAACATGCAGGACTTGTATGCAATTTCTCCACGAGACACGTGCTCCTCACGTGGGGTCTGCTTCACAGGGACCTTTTTGTAACTTCCAAAAGCTTCAGGGGCGTCTGTGCAAATAACCCAGGCCGCACGTGCTCCTCACGTGGGCGACCTAGGTTCGGAGGACGTCGGAGGCTCGGAGCGAGGGTCGGGTCCTCAGGAGGTTCGGACTAGCCTCGGTGCAGCTTCGGGTCAACCGAGCCTAGGCTTTGAGGCCGAGGCTCGGACTCGTCTACGTGGCAGCCTGAAGGCCCTTGGATCAAGATGGATCCAAGGGTTGTCGATGAAGATGCGTGGCTCCTGGCGAGGCATCGGATCAGAAGCGCGGTTAACGGTCGAGGACTGTCGCGGTGGTGGAATACGTGGCGGGACGAGGGTCGTTCGATCGGATGATCGAACGGCCGCTGCTTCTTCGTCTCGAACGGTCCTCCGCCACCTGCGGAGGAGGAGGCGGTGCTCCGGTGAAGGTCTCCTAGCTCCGCCTCGGTTGCCAAGCGCCGATGAAGAGCTTCGTCAGCTCCCACGTAGCTCGGAAGAAGCGGAAGTGCACGGCGAAGCCTCCGGTGACCTTTAGATCCTTGGAGGGGTGCTGGAGCTCGATGTCGATGAAGCTCGAAGGGAGCACCGGCGAGGCTCCGGCCAATGAAGAATATAGGACCTGCAAAGAGTTTAGACGTATAGCCGAGGCGTGCAGGTGTTCGTGGAGGAGAGTGGAGTGATCGGCGAGGCCTACAGCGGAGTGAGGTGGTCCGGCGAACGAGCTCCAGCCAAATGGCGGAGCTGTTGGTCGGAGGAAGGTGAAACTTGTCGTCGGAGTGCGCGGAAGATACCGCGAGGATCGGAGCTTCGACGCGAAGCTCGTCGAGGTGATGGGAAGGCGCGAGGATGGTCAGTGACGGCGAATAAAAATGGAGAAAACTCAAGAAAATGGAGAAGAAGATCGGCGGACGGATGGAGGGAGTTACCTGGGGAATGGGGCTCAGCTTTGAGCTCCAGGTCGTCGCTCCGGGGATCGGTAGGGTCCCGAGCTCTAGCAGCTGCTCGAGGGAGGCTGCGGCACGGCGGTGGCGGCCGTGGATCTCGCCGGAGTGGATCTCTGTCTTCGCTCGACAACTCAACCAATTGCTGTCACCAATAGGTAGCTTGGAGCTCGAGGGACCTCTCTGGAGTGGCGGATGGGGGTGAACGGTGCCGGTGGCTGAGTATTTATAAGGAGAAGGAGGTGGTCTGGCTGGGTGAGTGGCGAGGTTGGTGGTCGTCGTGGGGCGAGTGTGGTGGAGATGGTGGTGCTCGAGGGAGCTGGCGAGGGAGAGGGAAGAGTGGGGGATGTCGTGGGGAGGTCAGCGGCCGGAGGAGATGGCCGACGTGTGTCCAGAAAAGGAAAGGGGGCGCCCCTCCCGCAAGGCAAGGGACGTGGGGGAGAGGGGCGCCTGGAGGTAGGAGACGAGGTCTCCACCGTTGGATCTTGTGATCCAACGATGGAGATCAGAGCGTGGAGCGACGGTGTAGATCTGATCAGGGAAGGAGCGATCAGAGGCGAATGGAAGCACCATGTGGCGCGCTGTGGATCAGGCGGTTACGAACGGCTGTGATGGACAGTGGGGGCCGATCGAGCGGATGAGGATCGAGGTGGAAGCGTCGGCTGAGATGGAAGATCAGAAGAGTGATCCAGTGGTGGATGGATGCGCCACGTGTCTGGCTGAGGGAGCGGCGCGAATGGAGGGATCAGATGGAGCGCGGGGGAGATCTGAGGGTCGAGACTCGCGGGGAGATGGGCGGCTGTGATGAGAAGATCGAGGGCGCGATCAAGCGGCGCAGGTGCTTCCACGTGGAAGGCTGAGAGCGCGGCGCTAAGGGACGGTGGAGATGAAGTGTGAAGCGGATCTGATGGCTGGGAGATGGTCACGTACGTGGAAAGGCCTGGGCCGTTGGATCTGAAGCGAGATCCAACGGTGGAAGGCGCGGGCGGATGAGGCGATGGACAGCGGGCCGCGTGGCGCAACCAGAGGGCGCCACGTGGCCTGCTGTGAATGGTTGGATGAAGAAACACATGTAGAGAGAAGAGGAAGCCGAATTTGGAAAAACTCAAAACATGAAAGTTGTAGATCTTAATGAGATCTACAAGTTTCATGTTGACCAAAGACGGAGATGAGGTCAAATATGATACATAAATACAAGGATACATAAATATACATATGTAGTATACAGAATGACCCAAAAACCCAAGTCTCTCATACAAGCTCCAATTTTAATGAAATTAGCCTCATTTTGAAGGTCTTTTAATGTGTAGTATTCTAAGAGTGAGTAGACCTAATTAGGAGTTTGTATGAGGGCTTTATTTATGTTTTAATGTACAAAGGTTCTCCGGCTATTGTGGCTATTCTACAAGGGTGATTTTTAGCAATCTTCCCTATATTATTAAGGAATATATACATATATTATAGAGAAGAAGTTATTTTGATGAAGAGGTATTTTACAGGGGATTTTTGGCTTCTTATTTAAATGCAGATGAGCTGCTAAAATGCATGAATTATGGATGCATGCATGAGTGTTATTTATGCACGATAAAAGGAAATATGCCTCTATTTTCTCGGGAACAAGGCTCTATTTTCAACTTTTAGAGTGATGAATCACAGATTCATCAACCCCCTATACTTAAACCTTGCTCGTCCCCCAGCAACTAAATGAAATGCAAGAGTGAAATGATTTTGGGTCCATACCAAGGTCATGAACAAAAGTTGAAAAATGGAGCTTGACTCAACCTTTGGATTAATTGTGTGGCGGAACCTTATTGGGACCTGAACTTAAGACCTAACAGACTTCAAGTTCCACAAGTCTTCTATTCAAGACGCCTTAATAGTCAGGTCAGAACAAATCCTCAAACGCAAATTTCTGATGACTATGATTCTTACTTGTACTGTGTAAGTGAAATGTAACTCTCCACATCAGACATGGCTCGGAACCAACCTCCTCTAACAAGGTAACTCAATAACCCGGTCCAGTAACTCTTTCCTCGAGGAGCGGGGTATTCCCTTCTAAGTTCAAGTGCGACCAACTCAAGAGGAGGGGGTAGAGAAAAGAATGGACGGTAGCCAGTGTAGCTACCTATCCCAGGATGCCTGACCGGTGTAGCCAAGTCATCCAGCTGCATTTTCTTTGCTAATATACATACTCCGACAGGTATTTTTTTCTTGAACCTGTCTGGTTTTTTTTTGGAGTTTTTGCAATTTTTTTTTCGAAAGCAGCATGTACATCAGGAGTTTTTCCTCTTGAGTCAGTAGACTATCCCTCTTTTGAAGCATTATTGCAACCCACAGCACCCTGTCCTTAGATGTCAACACCACTAGACTAGGTTGAGACGCACTTCCCTCCCTAGAGGAGGACGGATGTTTCCACCCGTGTGCTTCTCCAAGTTAAAGGATTCTACCTCCTCACCACCTCATTAGTGAAGAGCTACGTGCATTGTGCTTGTCCAAGTTAGGTCACTGTCTATAAGAATCATGCGTGTGCACGAGATATTCTACTTAGACTAATCAAGATGACATGTGAACATAGACTTGCGGACTCAAAGAATTAAGTCACTTGACCTGAGAAATCTTAACTCCAGTTCCTATAAGGTTCCTCTGAAATTAGGTGAATTAAGGTCAAATCAAGTCCATCCTCAATATTTACTCATAACTTGGTCTAGAACCCACTAACTTTTCACTTTGCATATGCAAGGTATGCATATGAGATGAGATGTCATGCTATGAAAATGCAAGACTCTTGTTATTTTTTATGCAGAGATGATATGCGAGAGTAAATAAGAAGCCTATATTAAAAAGAATTTTTTTTTTCATTTTTACCCACCCGTAATTATTGTAAATATATATACAAAAATACGCGAAAGTACGAGCTATGGGTAAAGTATATATGTAATATATACACGCCCCCCTATACTTAGCGTGTGCTATGTCCTCAGAGCACGAAGAGCGAGGAAAAAGACATAGCTCGTGCTAAGCGTAGGAGAGCTAAAGAGGAATAGAAAGTATAGAAGTCGTCTCGCCCCCCTATACTTAGGCTCTGACAGCCTAAGTGTAGAAGAAGATCAGTAATGGGGAGGACAAGGGATAGATGAGTGTACAAAGCGGGCATCGGTTCCCCCTATACTTAGGCTTTAGTCAGCCTAAGTATAGGACCGGAATGAGTGTGAGAACCGATGTGATTTGGAGAATGTACAGTGACTCGATTCGGGTTACCCCTCCCCCCTATACTTAGGATTTGGTCATCCAAAGTGTAGTCCAAGATAATGGTTCGATGATGTGGGGATGGGTTACTAGAATCGTGGAGGTAAAGGATAGGATATACAGGAAGAATGAGATATATACAAATGAGTCGGTCTGAATCTTTTGAAGATGTTGCTGATGGCTGGAGTTCATTGCTGCAAGGTCTCATACGCGGCTTGAGATGTGTCTGTTGTATCTGTCTCGCGCATGAATACAATCTCCTCCACATGGACTAACTGTTCATTGGATTCGACGAAGTGCTTCAATAGCTGTCCATTTACTAGGAATGTCGGTGCGTCATCTGCGAGATCTGAGATCTCGATGCAACCACTATCATGCACCGTTCGGACAACGAATGGTCCCGTCCACTTAGACTTTAATTTGCCTTGGAAAGTCTTCAGCCTGGCATTGAACAACCATACCTTCTGTCCAGGAACAAAGGTCTTCCGTCTGATATATCTATCGTGCCAACGCTTCACTTTGTCCTTGTACACCACACTGTTGTCGTATGCTCGGTTTCTGACTTCCGCAAGCTCATTCAGATCCATGTCTCTCTGTTTCTGGCCCAGGTGTGTGTTCCAGTTGACCTTCTTTATTGCCCATTCTGATTTGTTCACTAACTCTGCGGGCAAATGGCACGGCTTTCCGAATACCATTCGGAATGGGGAGGTGCCTAACGGTGTCTTGTAAGCCGTCCTATACGCCCAGAGGACTTGATCCAAGATCTAAGACCAGTCCTTCCTGTCCGCACGGACAAGCTTTTGCAATATGATTTTCACCTCCCTATTGGACACCTCAGCCATACCAT
This sequence comes from Ottelia alismoides, assembly GCA_037367405.1. Classification (NCBI taxonomy): domain Eukaryota; kingdom Viridiplantae; phylum Streptophyta; class Magnoliopsida; order Alismatales; family Hydrocharitaceae; genus Ottelia; species Ottelia alismoides. The sequence continues at coordinate 525,280 of JAZKJV010007409.1, read as the reverse complement.
TAGTTTGTGGGTGGTAAGGACTCGCGACACGGTGTTCGATGCCGTAGTCCTTCAGGAGTTTCTTCACCTCCCGATTCACAAAGTGGCTACCCCCATCTGATATCATCATTTTGGGGATCCCGAACCTAGAGATTATGTGCTCTCTGATAAATTTACAGACAGTCCTGCTGTCTGCGGCTCGGGTCGGGATAGCCTCCACCCATCTGGATAGGTAGTCAACCGCAAGAAGGATGTATTCGAATCCGTGGCTGACAGGGAATGGGCCCATGAAATCGATGCCCCAGGCGTCAAAGACATCACAAATGATGACCGGCTGCAATGGCATCTCATCCTTGGAACCAACGGTTCCTCCCATTCTCTGGTAAACTGGGCACGACTTCGCGAAGGCGGTGGCATCGCGAAACAGAGTCAGCCAGTAAAAACCACACTGAAGTACCTTCCATGCGGTCCTCTTCCCGGAGTGGTGTCCTCCTGCCTCTAAGCTATGGCATAAAGAAAGGACACTCTGATATTCCTCCTGAGGAATACAACGCCTCCAGACACAATCCGGTCCTTCAAAGAAAAGGATCGGATCCTCCCAATGGTAGTGTCTAGCGTCCAACTTCAGTCGGTCGATTTGGCTCTTGGGCCAATCCTCGGGAACTTTCTTGGAGACAAGATAGTTCACGATATTGGCGTACCATGGGAGTGAGTCGATAACAAAAATCGACTCGTCAGGGAAGGAGTCTCGAATTGGGGAAACCTCGGAAGTATTAAGATTTTCGAGACGAGAGAGATGATCGGCTACTACGTTCTTCTTTCCAGGTTTATCACGGATGTCCAAATCAAACTCCTGGATAAGTAAAATCCAACGAAGAAGACGCGCCTTCGCGTCCTTCTTCTCCATCAAGTATCGTAGTGCCGTATGGTCTGTGAACACAGTTACCTTGGATCCGATTAAATGAGATCTGAATTTGTCCAAGGCAAACACTACCGCAAGCATTTCCTTTTCGGTAACTGTATAGTTACGCTGAGCAGAATCAAGCACTTTGCTTGCGTAGTGAATTGCAAACGGGACGCCATCTCTTCTTTGTCCCAATAAAGCCCCAACAGCATAATCTGAGGCGTCCGTCATGATCTCAAAAGGTAGAGACCAATCTGGGGCTTGTAAGATGGGTGCGTCCATGATCATTCCTTGTAACAGCTTAAAGGCCTCAAAACATTTGTGATTTACAATAAACTCCGTGTCTTTGCCTAAAAGCTCAGTTAGCGGTCGGGCAATTTTAGAGAAATCCTTGATAAACCTTCGATAAAATCCGACATGCCCGAGGAACGACCGCAACTGCCGTACGTTGGTTGGTGGCTGGAGTCGTCTGATCACGTCCACCTTGGCAGGGTCAACCTCCATTCCTCTCTTGGAGATGACATGCCCCAACACTATGCCCTCCGTCACCATGAAGTGACTTTTCTCCCAGGAGAGCACCAGATTGACCTCACAACATCTTTTGAGGACTTGGTCCAAATTCCTAAGGCAGGAATCAAAAGAGTCGCCGTGGACCGAGAAGTCATCCATGAAGACTTCCAGGAATTCGCCGACCATTTCGGCGAATACAGCAATCATGCACCTTTGAAAAGTACCTGGAGCATTGCATAGCCCAAAAGGCATGCGCCTGAAAGCATAGGTACCAAAGGGGCATGTGAACGTGGTCTTTTCCTGGTCCTCCGGAGCTATGGCTACTTGATTGTAGCCCGAGAACCCATCAAGGAAGCAGAAGAATTCTTTCCCCGCTAATCTTTCTAGGATCTGATCAATGAACGGTAGGGGGAAATGATCCTTCTTCGTCGCGGTATTTAAGCGTCTGTAATCCACACAAACACGCCACGACGTGGGTACTCTCGTCACGATCTCCTCTCCGTCCTCGTTGGTGGTCGTCTGAATTCCCGACTTCTTCGGGACAACATGGATTGGGGCCACCCACTTAGAGTCGGAGATTGGGTAAATAAAACCCGCATCGCACCATTTTTCTATCTCTTTCTTCACAACCTCTCGTAAATTTGGATTCAACCGGCGTTGGAATTCACGAGAGGGTTTGGCTTCATTCTCCAAGTAAATATGGTGCGAACACAGAGCGGGATTTATCCCGTGGAGATCGGAAATGCTCCAGCCTATTGCCTTGCGGTTTTTCTCCAGAATCTCTAGCAAGCGAGATTCCTGCTCCTCGGTCAATTGCGAACTGATAATGACCGGAAACTTCTTGTCTTGGCCCGCAAGGAAGGCATACTTCAGAGTTATGGGTAAAGGTTTGAGCTCAGGGATGGTATGATCGTCTAAGAAGTCTGGCTCAATCTGATCTGGTTCGGTGTTGGAACTGGTTGGATCATGTTTTGTAGTGGCTGCCACCAAGCTCGGCTCTGGAGTCGGATCGTCAAAGGTCTCCATGCAATCGGCAAACGCCTCGTCCGACTCGTCATCCTCATTTTCTGATTGTCCTAAGGATGTAAGGACTGACAGGCCCAACTGGGCCTCTACGTCATCGAAGATGTAGGGCGATGCAGGCTCAGAGCTGTACTCGTTCCTAACGATCTCGCAGACTGACTCATGCACTGGATCATCTTCAACGGAGATGGACATATCGGTGCTGGCTGGGTTCTGTCTCCATGGCCCAACTAAGTCTACATGCTCCCAGTCTGTTTTGAGAGAAGAGTATTCGGTGCTGGATTCGGAGTCCGGTCTCTGCCATCTTGTTTGCTTCATCTCAAGTTCCTCATCTCCGCCTGGAGTTTGGAACTGAATTTTCCCATTCTTATAATCGAATAAGGCCCTTGCTGTTCTGAGGAAGGGCCTACCTAGAATGATCTGGGAATCTCTCCAATTACGAGGGGTTTCCATATCGAGGACAGTGAAGTCCACCATGTATTCTTGACTCTCGACTTTGATCACAATGTTCCTTAACTCTCCTTGGGACCTCTTAGTAGATTTGTCAGCAAACTGAAGGATAGCTCTAGATTTCCTAAGAGGTCCGAGATTGAGCCGCTCATAGAGGGCTGTGGGCATCAAGTTGATCGAGGAACCATTGTCCAGGAGAGTGCGTGCAAACGCGATGTCATCAACATGACTCACTACGTAGTGTGCACCCATGTCTCTTCGTTTCCGAGGAAACGAGTTTTTTATTGCACAAGTCGTGGCTACTGATAGAACGTGTTTCTCAACACGGCTTTTGGTCTTCCTGCTAACCCTAGTAGGTGTGCATCTCACCTTAAGGTATTTTTGGAATGCAGGGGTTATTTCCACGAACTTGTCAAAGGGGATTGTGACCTTGATGTGTTTATTGCAAAACTCAGCCATCTCAGGGTCATCTTTTTGGATTTTTTTACTTTCTTCTTCCCACCCTTGAGAGCTTGGGGGAAAGGGATTATTAACTCAGGTTCTGGAACTGAAATATCTTCATTAACTGCTGGAACTGAGTTCTGAACAAGACTCTGACTCGGACTTTTATACAGACTCTGACCCGGACTATGACAAAAAGGAAAATGCTTGGGCGAAACCGGTGATGCTTCCTCCGCTTCTTCTGGATGGTCCTCCTCAGATGGAGGTGCGGGCTCATCGGTGTCGTCAGACTCTGGATGACTGCGGGGCTGGTGCTTCGAGGACTCAGATGTCCTCTTCTTCTGCTGGCGGTGGCGGTGGTGATGCTCCTCCTCTTCTTCCTCCGAATTCTCCTCAGGTAGAGTTTCGGAGGTTCCTTCTCTTTGCGCCTGTGCCCGATCAGGTATGGTCACGGTCCTTCCGCTCCTGAGGGACATATGGTTAACATTATCGTACGAAAGGATCTCATGTTCAGATAAATAATTATCTGAATAGTATACCTGATCTCGGGGTCAATTCTGGCCCTGATGTATGCTGTTTGGGTTGGCCTGAACCTGTGCGGGAATTGGAGTCCTAGGCGCCATTTGTTGGTCCTGAGCACGAGAGACCCGATTGATGTCGGTTCTCATGTCCAGGTAGTCATGTTGCATCTGCTGGACCCTATCAGACAGGGTCTGGATCGCCAAGGTGAGGGACTCCAATTCGGTGGGCTGGGCTGGTTGCTGAGTGGATGCTGTCCTGAGCTGGCCCTGCTGGCCGTGCCGATACTGCTGCTGATGAGGCGGTGCCGGCCCCTGCTGGTGGGTGCGCTGCTGCGGCTGGTACCCCTGTTCTGGCCTGGACTGGTATCGCGGGATTTTGACGGGCCTGGTCTCCTGGTAGACTGGGGTTGGGCGATGTGCCTGATCCTTCCCCATCTCGATTTGCCGGACTAGCGGGTCACGGCTTTACCAGAGCCCGTTGATCTCGTAAACGGGCGGAGGCTCCTCGTATTCAGTTTCCACTGGTGGGGGTGCATGATGGTTCGGCTGGGTATAGGTCTGATCCCAGCTGCTCTGAGACCCCGGTGCCTGTTCCTGTACAAGATGGACTCGATGTACAGGTACAGGTGGTGCAGAAGGGGTAGGTAGCTTAATCTTGGATACCTTTTCAGAGAGTTCCTCCACCTTCTTGGGAAGGCTCGAAAGAGACTCCATCTCCGCGACTCTCTTGTGGATCTGCTCGACCATGGTAAGCTTGTCTGCAATCATCCCCATGCTGGGGATGAGGTCCTCAGTCAGATCTGCAACAGTCCTTCTAGTTGTCTCATTGGATAAAATCGAGGGAGACAACTGATAGGCCCTTGTGGCCTGTGACCTGCCGGTTTCAGCCATCTGCTCTAGGATTTTCCACACGGCGTGTTCGTTCTTGTTCAGATAGCTTCCTCCACAGGCGGCACTGACTAACCCCTGCATCTCTGGGGTTAGACCGCAGAACAAGGTCTGGACTAAGATTACCTTAGAAATGCCATGGCATGGGCATTTCTGTACTAAGTCATTGAACCTGTCCCAAGCCTCATGGAACGGTTCGCAGGGTCCTTGGGCGAAGCTGGCAATCTTTGTTCGCATCTGATTGGTTCTACTGAGTGGGTAGAACTTCTTCAAGAAGAGGTCCTTGAACTGCATCCAGGTAGTACATACCACCCCTAGGTTTTTCAGCCAATGTGCAGCCTTATCTCCTAAGGCAAACGGGGTGGCCTTCAGCCGGATATAATCTTGGCCAACATTGGGATGGCTAAGATTGTTGCAGACTAGTTCGAAGTCACGGAGGAAAGTGTAAGGCTCTTCGCTGAGGTTTCCGTTAAACTTCGGCAGCAGGCTAAGGAAATGGGGCTTCAGCTCGAATGCCTGGTCGGGAACTGCAGGTGCTAGCCAATTTTGGATCTCGTTCTCTGCCGGGTTGTAGGTATCGACCATTGGTCGGTCGATCCCTTCAGCTACTATTATCTGCCCCATTCGTGCAGTGAGATCAGCATTTTTCTGTTCGGCTTCAGCAAGGCGTCTAAGAATCTGTCTCATCTGGTCCTCATCGGGCGGCATCCTTGGCGGCATTTCTTCCTCTAGTTCTGGGGAATGGAAAATAAGGTCGGTGTTAGAGGGTGAATCAAGGAAGGGATTACCGAGGCAATGGTCTTCCTCGGTAATCTCAGAGGAGATAAAAGGGTTGGTTTGAGAGTAACCACCCTGAGCATGAGGGAACCAGGACTCAAGAGGGTCATGAGTCCTGGGTGGTCCAAGGTGCGCTCGGACCGAGAAAGACGAGTTACTTGGGGGACTCATAGAGAGATTAGTGAATAGTGCGTCGAGATCTCCCCATTCACTCATCTTGATAAGCGAGAAGAAGATAGGATTTTACTCCTACCTGAAGCAAGCAAAAAGAACAATCCAAGACCCTGGTTTCCACACTCAACACAGTGAAGGACTCAAAGTTGAGTCCAATTTATCTTGTGGTTTTTAAGTGTGATATTCAAGCAAATCTAGCAAGGATTACGCGGCCTAAAGGGAAGTCGGCTCAGAGCCGGATGCGTCTTCCCTGTTTATCCTGTCGTCTAAGATACCGCCGCTCCTTCCTTTCTTCGCTCCTATCCCAAGCCGATGGATTCAGTGACCACGCCCCTATCTACCTGCAAGCAGGCGGAGGCTGACAAGGCCGGAACTTCACCCCGAGGGGTTACTGGCAGCTTGTCGCGAAGTACCGCAATTTCGCCCCTATCTACCTGAGACAGGCGGAGGCTACTTGGTACTAGTCAAAGAATCTGAAAATATCCGGCTCGTGATATTTGCTAGGATTAGTTAGAACGTGGTATGGAAGACGGGGATTTGGGCTTTACCTTAGGGTGTTCACACACACTCAGGTACCCTCACTCAGCCTGAAAACAAGGTCGGGGATTAGTCTCCCGCAAACAATTTTCAGTTTTTATTATTTTTTTTGGTCAATACTGTTAGCAGTCCCGATTTTAAAGTTAGGTTATCACTTTGATTTATCCACCACAAAACACGCCTATCGGACAGTCCCAATTTCCTTTTTAGATTAAGTGAGAAAATCAGAGGGGGAAATCGAGAAAAGCCGATGCAAGTTGAAATCGATGATGCGTATGCTGAGTAGAGAATACTTACAGTGATCCTTCGCTTTTTGATGCAGGATGCTATACAGAATTGAAAACTTTACTCTACATGCAAATGCAGGCGATGAAAGCCGCTCCTAGACAGGCAGTTCTATTAGCGTGAAGAACAGTTTAATTTGGACTAAGTTCTGCGGTCTAGGTGCGTCTTTTATGTGTAAAGTGTGGTCCTATTGATTACGAGCACAAGCAAATCCTATAGTGGCTCGAGGAGCCGCTAGTGCCTGCTAAATTACCATTCAACCACACAGCACACGAGACACGGTTTCCACTATATTTACACGCGCGAGATCCCAAACGGGAACCGCTGGAAATAATGCAGAAGAGAAAAAAGTAAAAAAAGTACAATGCCTCTCTTTCTCTCAACACAATTTAAATGCTATATCCTCGAAGCGTCGCCGACTCCTCGCGGTCCTCGCACAAAAATTAAATGGAGGTTAGAGAGTGACACAAAAATAATGTAAAAGAAAATAAATAAGAGAAATAATTACAAGAAAAACCGGGGGTCAGACTACCCGGGGATTGGAAATCAAACACTCAAAAATGTGCTACAATTAACCTAAGCCGTGCCTCCCCGGCAACGGCGCCATTTTGATATCGCTCCCGCACCCTTGATTAATTCAGGCAGATTAATGTCCAAATTAATTGATATGATTCGTTGCAGTCGGATACGAGGGGTTGATCAAAAACCACTTATCGATTAATGTGAAGTTAACTTTAAGCGGCAATTTTTTTACTTGGGTTAAGTCCAAGGTCGATCTCAGGGAGGCATCTGTCTCCTTAGGTGAATTACAGCAATTGTTCAAGTGTTGATGTTCGAAGATCAATTTTTTTGGTCTTTTTAATTTTTATGCAGACATATGCAGACAAGGTGAGCCAATTTAGCGTTTAATTTAATTGATGTATCAAATGAAGTCCAAAAATAATGAAAATTGGCCAGATGATTATTTATGAAGAAAATGACCTACATTATTTTTTTTGGAATTTTTCGACTCAAAATAAATTTTCTGTGAATTAAATGAACAGACAGAGTGATTTTCAGTATTTAATTTTTAATAAATATCAAATCACAATTTTTCCAAGAACTAAAATTATCCTAGGTGGGTCTAGTGATAAGGGACCTAGGAAAATTAACAGGACTTAAATTTATTGTGAAGTGAATTAATTAAAATTAATTCAAGAAAATAACTAAACTATTTATTTAGGCCTTGATATGCGTGCAAAAGCTATGAAATTTTTATGGTGTGTTAGAAATGAAGTCCTTAAGCTACTGTGAATTTTTGGTGATTTTTGAAGGCACAGATAATTAACTAAAAATAAAAAGTCATCACTGGGCAAAATATGTCACAAGTGATCCAATTAATTCATTAATAATTCAAGTAAGCCAACAAAAACCAGACACGTGTACTAACAGATAGAGGACAAGATTTCCAACAACATGCAATTTTTAGAATCTCAAAATGATGAAGAATGCACTCTAGGGACACGTGCAAACACAAGGGTGTAAATGCAATACTGGAAATTGAAACTTCAATAAATAAATATGCTGACAGGGACTAAAATGCAATTACCGATAACATGCAGGACTTGTATGCAATTTCTCTACGAGACACGTGCTCCTCATGTGGGGTCTGCTTCATAGGGACCTTTTTGTAACTTCCAAAAGCTTCAGGGGCGTCTGTGCAAATAACCCAGGCCGCACGTGCTCCTCACGTGGGCGACCTAGGTTCGGAGGACGTCGGAGGCTCGGAGCGAGGGTCGGGTCCTCTGGAGGTTCGGACTAGCCTCGGTGCAGCTTCGGGTCAACCGAGCCTAGGCTTTGAGGCCGAGGCTCGGACTCGTCTACGTGGCAGCCTGAAGGCCCTTGGATCAAGATGGATCCAAGGGTTGTCGATGAAGATGAGTGGCTCCTGGCGAGGCGTCGGATCAGAAGCGCGATTAACGGTCGAGGACTGTCGCGGTGGTGGAATACGTGGCGGGACGAGGGCCGTTCGATCGGATGATCGAACGGCCGCCGCTTCTTCGTCTCGAACGGTCCTCCGCCACCTGCGGAGGAGGAGGCGGTGCTCCGGTGAAGGTCGCCTAGCTCCGCCTCGGTTGCCAAGCGCCGATGAAGAGCTTCGTCAGCTCCCACGTAGCTCGGAAGAAGCGGAAGTGCATGGCGAAGCCTCCGGTGACCTTTAGATCCTTGGAGGGGTGCTGGATCTCGATGTCGATGAAGCTCGAAGGGAGCACCGGCGAGGCTCCGGCCAATGAAGAATTTAGGACCTGCAAAGAGTTTAGACGTATAGTCGAGGCGTGCAGGTGTTCGTGGAGGAGAGTGGAGTGATCGGCGAGGCCTACAGCGGAGTGAGGTGGTCCGGCGAACGAGCTCCAGCCAAATGGCGGAGTTGTTGGTCGGAGGAAGGTGAAACTTGTCGTCGGAGTGCGCGGAAGATACCGCGAGGATCGGAGCTTCGACGCGAAGCTCGTTGAGGTGATGGGAAGGCGCGAGGATGGTCAGTGACGGCGAATAAAAATGGAGAAAACTCAAGAAAATGGAGAAGAAGATCGGCGGACGGATGGAGGGAGTTACATGGGGAATGGGGCTCAGCTTTGAGCTCCAGGTCGTCGCTCCAGGGATCGGTAGGGTCCCGAGCTCTAGCAGCTGCTCGAGGGAGGCTGCGGCACGGCGGTGGCGGCTGTGGATCTCGCCGGAGTGGATCTCTGTCTTCGCTCGACAACTCAACCAATTGCTGTCACCAATAGGAAACTTGGAGCTCGAGGGACCTCTCTGGAGTGGCGGATGGGGGTGAACGGTGCCGGTGGCTGAGTATTTATAAGGAGAAGGAGGTGGTCTGGCTGGGTGAGTGGCGAGGTTGGTGGTCGTCGTGGGGCGAGTGTGGTGGAGATGGTGGTGCTCGAGGGAGCTGGCGAGGGAGAGGGAAGAGTGGGGGATGTCGTGGGGAGGTCAGCGGTCGGAGGAGATGGCCGACGTGTGTCCAGAAAAGGAAAGGGGGCGCCCCTCCCGCAAGGCAAGGGACGTGGGGGAGAGGGGCGCCTGGAGGTAGGAGACGAGGTCTCCATCGTTGGATCTTGTGATCCAACGATGGAGATCAGAGCGTGGAGCGACGGTGTAGATCTGATCAGGGAAGGAGCGATCAGAGGCAGATGGAAGCGCCACGTGGCGTGCTGTGGATCAGGCGGTTACGAACGGCTGTGATGGACAGTGGGGGCCGATCGAGCGGATGAGGATCGAGGTGGAAGCGTCGGCTGAGATGGAAGATCAGAAGAGTGATCCAGTGGTGGATGGATGCGCCACGTGTCTGGCTGAGGGAGCGGCGCGAATGGAGGGATCAGATGGAGCGTGGGGGAGATCTGAGGGTCGAGACTCGCGGGGAGATGGGCGGCTGTGATGAGAAGATCGAGGGCGCGATCAAGCGGCGCAGGTGCTTCCACGTGGAAGGCTGAGAGCGCGGCGCTAAGGGACGGTGGAGATGAAGTGTGAAGCGGATCTGATGGCTGGGAGATGGTCACGTACGTGGAAAGGCCTGGGCCGTTGGATCTGAAGCGAGATCCAACGGTGGAAGGCGCGGGCGGATGAGGCGATGGACAGCGGGCCGCGTGGCGCAACCAGAGGGCGCCACGTGGCCTGCTGTGAATGGTTGGATGAAGAAACACGTGTAGAGAGAAGAGGAAGCCGAATTTGGAAAAACTCAAAACATGAAAGTTGTAGATCTTAATGAGATCTACAAGTTTCATGTTGACCAAAGACGGAGATGAGGTCAAATATGATACATAAATACAAGGATACATAAATATACATATGTAGTATACAGAATGACCCAAAAACCCAAGTCTCTCATACAAGCTCCAATTTTAATGAAATTAGCCTCATTTTGAAGGTCTTTTAATGTGTAGTATTCTAAGAGTGAGTAGACCTAATTAGGAGTTTGTATGAGGGCTTTATTTATGTTTTAATGTACAAAGGTTCTCCGGCTATTGTGGCTATTCTACAAGGGTGATTTTTAGCAATCTTCCCTATATTATTAAGGAATATATACATATATTATAGAGAAGAAGTTATTTTGATGAAGAGGTATTTTACAGGGGATTTTTGGCTTCTTATTTAAATGCAGATGAGCTGCTAAAATGCATGAATTATGGATGCATGCATGAGTGTTATTTATGCACGATAAAAGGAAATATGCCTCTATTTTCTCGGGAACAAGGCTCTATTTTCAACTTTTAGAGTGATGAATCACAGATTCATCACTCCATCCTTAGTAGGAGATGACAATCCTTTCTCATTTGGCTGATATCTGACCGACCTCTTGATGCAGGTCCTCTACATGGGAATGGTGATTCAGAGGTGTCATATTAGTTGAGTCTAAGGGTCGACTTAACGAGATTGAGATAACCAAAGACCTATGTTGAATGTTGTCACATCATAGGCACACATCCTCTGACCAGAGACAGATGTGTTACTATATTTGTGAGTGTGTACATTTGACAGACCAATTGGTTAATGACCAAAGCAAGGTCTATACACTGGCGAGCTGGTGTGTATGTAAGAACATATGAGTAATACGATCTTTCAAATGGATCATACATGTTAACTTGTGAATCGGAAGACATGAGCTCACTCATGAGGTATTGGGACCGATCAAATTAAACGCATGGTCGTCATGCTTTGGAAGCATGAAAAGAATTTGAAGGTATGATATATGCTTTGGGAAAGCATAGATCGATACCAATTCCCAATGACCAAAATTGAGAAACTTGATGATTAAACCCTAAAGAAGATAGTATAAAATTGATCTATATCTTTGTGTTTATCATAGGTCTTCCAGTACGCAGGATGGACGTGTGTTAGGAATACCTGAGGGTGATGTAATCATAAATGATTGTATAACCATGACGCTTCCATTCCGAGGGAGTGATGAAACAGGTTTGAATTTTAGTGACTCCTCTCAGTAGAGAAGTAACCTGATCTTGGTCCAAGTATTGGACATTGGTCTGAATGAGATTTAGATGCAATGAGAAGATTAGCTTTACGACCTTGATTTAATCAAGCATCTGTGGGAGGTCCATGAGATCTAGATTTGAGATGTGATCTCAATATCCAAGTCACTATACATGGAACAATACAATCGCCTTGTCCTTATCTCCATGTATCTACGGAGAAAGCGCATTATTCTTGAAAGGGTTCAAGAATAATTCCATAGTTGAATTATATCTAAGCATTGAGAGATTGATAATTACATGCGATTTAATTATCTTGATACATGTGAATATTTATCCAATATAATTAAATGTGATTTAATTATTACGCATAAGAATAATGTAGGTAGCAATGTTTTTTATTCATAATATATATAAATGTGATTTATAATGTATTAGAGAGAGCTTATTATGATTTATATTTGTTGGATTAATTATTTGTGTGAATTGGATTCACATTGGATAATTAATTAAAATGTAAATCACAATTTGTTTGGGTTGTGAATATGATTCACAAATTTCCAATGGCAAGATTGCAATTTATCAAAATAATTGTGAATTATTTTTGTAGAATATTTTACAACAATTGATATTGTAATTGGAGATACATGAAATCAGGAGATCTTGCATTTCATTGTAAAATCTCCCATTCCAATTAGGAATGGGGATAGCTACCGATTCCAATATGGAACCATGACTCCACGTGGAAAGGGAGATTTCCATCTCCATTATCTCCAAATTTTGGTGATTTGATTTTTGTATTGAATTATATTTGATCTATCAAATATATTTAATCTAAATTAAATTATTTGTTGTTGTGGTTTTACCAACAACAATCTTTACCATTTAAAGAAACACAAATCAATCTCATCCTTTGATTTTTTGTTTCCCATAGATTGTGACCCATGGACTCCCAAATCCTATATAAAGAGAGGCACCCAATCTATCTAGGGTTATGCAAATAAGAAACAACAAGCTCTCTCCCCTCTCTTTAGTTCACACGTCCCCTCTCCTCTCACTCCATTGGCGGTCGTCCACCATACCCTAGAGGAGAAGATTCGTCGTCACTTCGCCGTTGTGTCGCCGCCTCGACGACTCTCGGTTCTCTATCTTCTTTCGTGTGCTTCATTCACAAAGAAGGTGTTCGATCTCGTGCGATGAGATCAGGAGTTCCTATGCTTGGATCAACATCTTGGATTGCGAGGATCACGCGGCTCATCCCCACGCTCGCAAGAGTCTTCTCTGAAGATCAGACTTGCGACATGAGGTCTCTTTTTGTAGAGACTTGATCGCAACCACTCTACAAGAGGTATTCCTTTATCCCCTGATGTGGTTTAGATTAAACAATCCGAGAATCGTTCTTGGATCATGTGGTTTCATCACATGATTATTTTTCAAATTCCGCTGCATAGAACAACTGGTGCGACTAGTCGTTCTTCATCGTATATGATACGATGCTCACGCTTCCGCGATGTGCTTGAGGATTATACCATATCCTTCAAGTTGTATCAGATCCAGGTTGAAGGTTTTGGATACGATCCGTAAACCTCAGACAACTTGGGTTCGTTAGGATTGCGAAAGTTTTTTATCACATTTGATTTTCTCACCTCTGTTTAGTTAATAAATTCGGCCATGTTTAAAATGTTTAAACACTAAATAATCACTTCGATTTTGTTACCCATTAAATAATAAAACTGTAGGATCTAAGTTTACGTAATTTGGATTCCGTTTGCTCGAGATATGATTATTTTAATGAACATATATCCACTGTTTCGGGGACTATGAATCATAACGTGATTAAATAGTTAATTACTGTTTTGATATGCCTAGAAATGCGTACAATATCACGTAGGTTCTGTCATAAATCAAGTTAGAAAAATTTGGAAACTTATTTTGTCTAATTTGAATTTAAATTGATTGAAATATGTTAATTTTAGTAAGTAGGGATCACTGCGAAATTACATTCCTAATCAAGAACCATGTGATTGTCAATTAGTGAAATTAATTGTTAATTTCCTGAAATAATTCTGGAAATATTTGAGAGATATTTAGTAATAATTATTTCCTTAATTGACATGACCTCAACCAATAATTGATTAGATGAGATCTAGATCACAATTGGTTACACAATTAACAAACAAACTTGTTTGAATAGCATCGGGAATTTGTTTAGCAAATTTCCTTATAATCAAAATGATTTTGATTATTACTATATGGTATAATTTCGGTTGAAAAACCGATGATCATATGAAGTACGCAATGACCTATTTGGCATTATCCTTTCATGAGGTGGATATGGTGTCTAGTCGGGTAGCAGGTTGCACAGTGTGCAGTCTGTCCCACTCCCAGCGGTACTGGCCATGACAACGGGTAGGGACTCGATAATGCCAGAGAAATCAAGGTGTATTTTTCTAATTATTAAAATTCAAATTAATACATACTTTGATATGATACTATATATTCAAGTAATAATCAAGTTTGTTGATTAAGATTGGAGTGATAATTAATTTAATGATTAAATTGATTATATCCAAAATTAAAACACTCTATTAAGAATAGATGTGTATTTCCCTTGGAAGAATTAATTATATGAATATGATTCATGATAATTAATTAACATTAAATAAGAAGTGGAGGATCACATAAGTGACATCCATGGTCTCCCGTCAAGGCGAAGAGTTCCGTCGCCAGATATTGTATGTTGGAGAAGCCTGTCCGAAGTGACAACTCCTGCACACGATCCATTTTGATTCGGCTCTTCGCTTCTCAAAAGAGTAAGGACGTATGCGTATTGACCCCAATATCGAGTCCTCATATTATTGGGCAGATATTGGATTGCACATAGCGAGTTGTATTCCTGTTGATGGTTGGTTCAATTACCAACGTGTCAAAATCACCTTAGGGGTGGTGGGACCAGGTGTTAAAGACTGAATTAAGAAATGCAAGTTGGACTTGCAAGGCAGAATGTGTTCCCGCTTCTCTTTTTCTGAATCACAAGTTCTTATATTATTGGGATGTGACAAAGATAAAGATGAGATCCCAGTTCTTGCTTGAGATATAACGGTAAGTATATCTCTTGCTTTGAAAGTGATTAATGGAATAAACTTTCAATGTTGACAAAGCAAGGCTAATTCGATTTAAAATGCCTTGATCAAATGTCTTAAAATGTGAATATATATATATATATAATTATGTGTTCTAATATATTGTATTCTTAATTTCAGAAAATGAAGTCCATGAACCTACTTAGCAGGCTCCTGGAGGTCAATCAGTTGATCAGACCAAATTATTTGGATTGGATCTGAAATTTAGTTCTTGTCCTTTCTGCTGAGCGCATTTCATATGTTCTATCCAAGGAAAAGATTGAAGACCCAAAGACTCCGGAAGACATTAACTATAATGAAAAATATGATGGAGATCATAATATGGCAATATGCTATATTCTTGGCTCATTATCCAATGTGCTTCAGAAGCAACATGTGGAGATGAACCATTGCCAAGAGATTATGTTGAATCTGAAAGAAATGTTCGATGATGTGAACCGCACACATCGTTACAATATTATGATAGATCTTATTCGCTGCAAGATGTAGGTGGGCACCTCTGTCAGAGAGAATGTACTCAAAATGTTTGGGTACCTCTCTGAATTAGAAACCCTAAGAGCTGACATGGATGCAGACATGCAAGATGACTTCATTATGCGGTCGCTCCCTAAGTATTTCAACATCTTTGTTGTCACATTTCACATGAGCAAAGTTGATTATTCTAACATTGGGCTATTGGCTGTATTAAAGTCTGCTGAAGACGTAATGAGGAAGGATGGCCCCTCTGCCAGTGTAATAGCTTCAAAGATGAAAGGAAAGCATGGTCGGAAGAAAGGTTCTCGGAAGGGTCCAACCCAGAAGAGAAAGAAGAAGAGTCAAGGCATTGGCTCATCTTTTAGTGCATCCACGTTGACAGCTTCAAAGAAAACCAATGTTTGTCACCACTGCAAGAAGCCGGGGCACTGGAGGCGTAACTACCCGGAATACCTAAAGTCGGTCGACAAAGGTAAAGCCCCTGCATGTATGAAATCTACTTTCATCATAGAAACTAGTTTTCTCATTGGACGAGAAGGAAGTTGGGTTGTTGATTCTGGTGCTTCTATTCATGTATGCAATATGTTGTTCTATTTCAGGAAACTAGAAATCTGGAAGAAAGGGAGATAGTCATCCAGATGGGATTGATGCAAGTGTTACAGTAGTGGCCGTCGGGACCTGAAGACTATCATTATCTAGTAGAAGAGTCTTAGTACTTAAAGAGTGTCTTTATGTACTTAAAGTCAGATGGAATTTAATATCCGTATCTAAACTTGTTAGAAGTTGATATTCATTCATTTTCTATAATAAATTAGTAATAAATCATTATGATAAATATATTACGGATGGTATTTTGACTTTTAGTGGACTCTATGAATTGTGCATTGATGAGCATGTCATGAATGTTACTACCACTAATAAAAACCTTAAAAGATCTAGGGAGAATGGAAATCATTCGAATATGATTTGGCGTCAAAGGCTTGGTCATTTATCTGTCGATAGGAACAATAGATTGATAAAAGATGGACCATCAGATTTTCAGCAGGCTCAATCTTTGCCTACCTACGAACATTGCATTCGAGGTAAAATGACTAGGATGCCTTTCCGTAACACGGTTAAAATATGCGAAGGTATTCTTGACCTAGTACATACCGATGTATGTGGTCCCTTCAGTATCGCGACTCGAAATGGATATCGATATTATTTGACGTTTATTGATGACCATTCACGATACGGGTTTTCTTCCTGCTACGTCATAAATATGAAACCTTTTGATAAGTTCAGAGTTCAAGGCTTTGGTTGAGAACCAAAACGATAGGAAGATTAAACGGATCCGATCTGATCGAGGTGGCGAGTACCTCTCAGATAAATTCAAGGAATAACTTAAAGAGAATGGAATTGTCTCCAATCACACTCCTCCTGGAACACCCCAACATAATGGTGTTGTTGAAAGATGCAACAGGAGTATCATGAATATGGTTCGTTCAATGATGAGCAATGCACATTTACCTCTTAGTTTCTGGGGATATGTAGTAGAGACTGCGATATATTACTAAATAAGATTCCTAGCAAATTTGTACCTAAGACTCCTCACGAGCTATGGTATGGAACCAAACCTAGTGTAAAACACTTGAGGGTTTGGGGTTGCTTTGTCCATGCGAAGAACGTGGACACAAGTAAGCTGGAATCTCGCTCTCATGGGTGTTACTTCATTGGGTATGTTAAAAATGGTATTGTATACCGGCTTTATGACCCTGAGACCCAAAAGGTTTTCGTCTCTAGAGATGTGAAATTTCTGGAAGATGATTTCCTTAAAGGTCAAGACAGAAATGAAATAGAGAAACTCATTGCATCCCCTGAGGATTCTGAGCTTCCTGAACCAGAAAGTGAAGAGATAAATAAAGATGAAATACCCATACCTCTTCGAAGGAGTTCGAGGATGGTTACACCACCTAAAATGTACGGATTCCATGTGTCAAGTGAAACTGACAATGATCCTGCTTCATTTGATGAAGTACTCGCGGATCATGACATGGATATATGCATGCTAGCAATGAAGTCAGAAATTGACTCCATGCATAAGAATTGTGTATGGACCCTAGAGAATCCACCTAAAGGGGTAAAACCCATTGGGTGTAAATGGATCTTCAAGAGAAAAAGGGGACCTGATGGGAAAGTAAAGACTTTCAAAGCACAACTCATGTCCAAAGGCTACACACAAATAGAAGGCATCGACTACGATGAGACATTCTCTCGTATGTCTATGCTTATGTCCATCAGGATACTGTTAGCTATAACTGCATCTCTTGACTACGACATATGATAGATGGACGTCAAGACAGCTTTCCTCAGTGGATACCTTGAGGAGGATATCTATATGGAACAGCCCTAAGGCTTCATAGTTGAGGATGGCAAAGTATGCAAGCTGAAGAAATCCATCTATGGGCTCAAACAAGCTTCTCGTAGATGGAACATCAGATTTGACAAAACCATAAAGAGAGATGATTTTGTGCAGAATCCTGATGAACCTTGTGTGTACAAAAAGCTTAATGGGAGCGCCATTGTGTTCATCGTGCTTTAGGTAGATGATATCCTTATCATTGGGAGTGATGTAGGGATGATGACCAGTGTGAAAATTTGGCTATCCCATACCTTTGAGATGAATGATCTAGGAGATTCCTCTTACATCTTAGGTCTGAAGTTGTTCAGAAACTGAGAAAAGAGGACACTGGGATTGTCACAACATGGGTACATTAAAAAGATTCTTGAACGATTCCGTATGGATAGTTCCAAGAAAGGTTTCCTCCCTTTAAGACAAGGTATCCACCTGTCTAATGGGATGGCTCCTCAAATTGTTGAGGAAAAAAAAACCATGGCTGTATGCCCCTATGCATTACCTATAGGAAGCTTAATGTACGTCATGGTGTGTACTAGGCCAGATATCTGCTATACGGTGGGAGTGGAAAGTCATTACCATTCTTGCTATGGAGAGCAACACTAAAATGCAGTAAAGAAAATTTTCAAATATCTAAGACGGACACAATATTACATCTTGGTCTATGGAGATGGTGATCTCCAAGTCTTGGGATATACAGATTCGGACTTCCAGTCGGATATTGGTGATGAAAGATGACATCATGGTTTGTATTCCTGTTGAACGGTGGTGCTGTGAGCTGGAGAATCAAGAAGCAGGACACTACAACAGATTGAACAACAGAAGCTGAATACATTGCCGCATCAGATGCTGCAAAGGAGGTGGTGTGGTTGCTCAAGTTCATCTTGGAGCTTGGCATTGTTTCCTCTGATACTCTCATCCCATTACGCTGCGATAACACGAGAGACATTGCCCAGGTGAAGGAAATCAGATGGCATCAAAAAAGAAAGCACGTGGAAAGGAAATACCATATCATTCGGGAGATTCAAAAGCGTGGTGATATCATCATCACAAAGGTGGCCTCTACCGACAACGTTGCTGATCCTCTTACAAAAACTCTGACACAGAAGGTTTTCGACCAGCATGTGATGAGTATGGGTTTAAATATTGTTCCTGAATGGTTTTAAGGGCTTGTGGGATATTCTTAGCCATGTGAGCCCGAGGCCAACCATTCCTACAATAAATGTTATTGTAATATATGATTTATCAATAAAAGTTATATATTGTTTCACTCCCTTTATGAGATTAAATTAATGAATGCACCATAAGGTCCCTCTGTACAATTAGGGTTATGTACCATGGTCGTCTTGATAATCATACAACTGTTGATTCATTAATTGAATCATAGAGGCTGGTGCTTGGATGTATATCTAAGGAGTTAGATAGAGGACTCATCAAGCACCATAAAATGATTATTAAGTGACGATCTCCAGCTTGAGTAGGAGATGGAAATCCTTTCTCATTTGGTTGATATATGACCGAACTCTTGATGTAGGTCCTCTGCATGGGAATGGTGATTCAGAGGTGTCAGATTAGTTGAGTCAAAGGGTTGACTTAACGAGATTGAGATAACCAAAGACCTATGTTGAATGCTATCACATCATAGGCGCACATCCTCTGACCGGAGATAGATATGTTACTATATGTCTGAGTGTGCACATTTGGCAGACCAATAGGTTAATGATCAAACCAAAGGTCTAAACACCGACGAGCTGGTGTGCATGTAAGGAAATATAAGTAATACGATCTCTCAAAGGGATCATACAGGTTCACTTGTGAACCGGAAGACATGATCTCACTCATGAGGTATTGGGACCGATCAAGATCCATGCATGGTCATCGTGCTTTCGAAGCATGACAAGAATTTGAAGGTATGATATATGCTTTGGGAAAGCATATGATCGATACCAATTCCCAATGCAGGATGTACAGGTGTTAGGAATACCTGAGGTTGATGTGATCATAAACGATTGTATAACAATGACGCTTCCATTCCAAGGGAGTGATGAAACAAGTTTAGATTTTAGTGACTCCTCTCAATAGAAAAGTAACCTGATCTTGGTCCCAGTATTGGACATTGGTCTTAATGAGATTTAGACGCAATGCGAAGATTAGGTTTACGGCCTTGATTTAATCAAGCATCTGTGGGAGGTCCATGAGATCAAGATTTGAGATGTGATCTCAATATCCAAGTCACTATACATGGAACAATACAACTGCCCTGTCCTTATCTTCAAGTATCTGTGGAGAAATTGCATTATTCTTGAAAGGGTTCAAGAATAATTCCATAGTTGAATTATATCTAAGCATTGAGACTTTGATAATTAAATGTGATTTAATTATCTTGATGCATTTGAATATTTATCCAATAATTAAATGTGATTTAATTATTGCGGATAAGAATAATGTAGATAGCAATGTTTAATTATTCAAAATATATTATAAATGTGATTTATAATGTATTAGATAGAGCATATTATGATTTATATTTGTTGGATTAAATTTTGATGTGAATTGGATTCACATTGGATCATTAATTAAAATGTAAATCACATTTTGTTTTGGGTTGTGAATATGTTTCACAAATTTCCAATGGCAAGATTGCAATATTCTCAAAATAATCGTAAATTTTTTTTTGTCGAATATTTTACAACAATTGTAGTTTTATATGGAGATACATGGAATCAAGATATCTTGGATTTCATTGGAAAATCTCCATTCCAATTAGGAGTGGGGACGACTGCCTATTCCAATATGGAAGGGGTAGACGTCCATGACTTCACATGGAAAGGGAGATTTCCATCTCCATTATCTCCAAATTTTGGTAATTTGATTCGGGATTGAAATATATTTGATTTATCAAATATATTTAATCTAAATTAAATTATTTATTGTTGTGGTTTTACCAACAACAATCTTGGCCATTGAAAGAAACATAAATCAAACTCATCCATTGATTTTGTGTATCCCATGGATTGTGATACATGGACTCCCAAACCCTATATAAAGAGAGGAACCCCATGCTCTCTAGGGTTATGCAAATAAGAAACAAAAATCTCTCTCCCCTCTCTTTTGTTCACCCGTCCCCTCTCCTCTCCCTCAATTGGCGGTCATCAACCATACCCTAGAGGAGAAGATTCGTCGTCTCTTCGATGTTGTGTCGCCGCCTCAGCGACTCTCGGTTCTCCATCTTCTTTGGTGTGCTTCGTTCACAAACAAGGTGTTCAACCTCGTGCGATGAGATAAGGAGTTCCCACGCTTGGATCAATATCTTGGATTACGAGGATCATATGGCTCATCCCTGCGCTCGCAAGCGTCTACTCTGAAGACCGGACTTGAAACAGGAGGTCTCTTTTCGTAGAGACTTGATCGCAACTACGCTACAAGAGGTATTCCTTTATCCTTGATGTGGTTTAGATGAAACAATCCGAGAATCGTTCTTGGATCATGTGGTTTCATCACATAAAAAATTTTTAAATTCCGCTGCATAGAACAACTAATGCGACTAGTCGGTTCTCATCGTATATGATACGATGCTCACGCTTCCATGATGCACTTGAGGATTATCCCATATCCTTCAGCCACATCATGAGATGCCGTCATATTGACAACCTTGTGGGGAGCTGGAGTAGTAGAAGAAGGCACGGGTCTAGAATGCACGTGAAGAAGAAAGAGCTACGGAGCTCTCTGCCATCTCCTCAAAAATCTGGTATAGGACATCCTCGTACATGTTGAAGTGACTACCCCACAAGCAACTTCTACCAGCTTTTGATTCTTATGACTCAAACCCCCAAAGAAATTTTGCATTAATCTTTTCTTTGAAATATCATGATGTGGCACTTCTCTATTAAATCTTTAAATCTTTCCCACGCCTCGTGAATAGGCTCATGAGACATCTGGCAGAAGTTGGCTATCAAAGATTGCATGTGGTTGAGGCGTCCAAGGGGGTAATATTTGCTTAGAATAGCAGATCCTGACTCTTCCCATGTAGTGATAAATTTTCCTAGATGATTTACCCAATAAAGGGCCTTATCCATCAAGCTAAAGGGAAAATCCGTCATCTTCACTAAATCTAACGGGATGTTAGGGTAGTGGATTGTGCTGAAGACACGATCGAATTTTTAAAGGTGCACATAAGATTCTTCATTTATATTCACGTGTAATATGGGGAGTAATGGTAAAATAGTGAGCTTAAGCTCGAAATGCCCATGAATCGCAAGAATTTGAATCAATGTATTTGTATGTCATGCTCCTGGATTACAGAATTCCCTTAATGGTATCTTAGACACTGGCTCTAGAGGTTCGTCTCCTCCATTCTCACCTCATCCATTTTTTCTATCCTCCTCTCTCTTATCATGCCTCACTTCAAGAATCACATCTTTCAATGTTGCTTGAAAGTCAACTTATTCTGTCAACCCTTTCCCTTAGGTGGAATTAAGTGCACTAAATCGATCTCTGTGAGTGTAAACTGCACTAGATTAGTCCTCAGGAATGACAGATTCCCAAAATATAGTTCAAGATTAGAGTCAATCTTGAACAACAGATTGATGGATGTGGTGAAAGGTGAAGAAGAAAAATAGAAATAATCGTGAAGTGAGTTCTCTTGAGTAGAAGATGATTGGCTTGGAGTGTGAAATGATTCCCCAAAATCTGAATGACAAATGATCCAATCCAACATCTTCGATATGAAGAGGCGAGATGCGAGAACATGAAAGTCGAACAAGAAAAGAATGAGTAAAAGGCACGAATGGCGTGGAAGGATCTCTATCACTAGAAATCAAACACAAATTAAACCCCCTATTTACCAACTCAACAAAAGTGGAGATCGTAAGAGTTCGGTCTTTTATCTTTTCAATTTTAATTGGTGATAAATTCAATCTTTGAGAGAGTTAACGAGTTGTTAGGTGCCTGTATTTCCCTAAAGACTGGCCCGTTTCTTATGACTAGTTGCAACCACTTTTAGCCAGTATGGGAGTAAGTACGAACCGTAAAATGCATATACCCGTTACTTTAGAACGGAGCATTACGTAGTCCTCTAAACAACCCACTCTATTAAGGAAAACCCACTCTACTAAGGAAAACGAACCATTTACCTGCTACTTGCATTCCCTCATTGTGAAGTTGCTAATCGTTTTTGTAGAACAAGTAGTCTATATGAAAATCCTGGCTTGGCTCTATCCTAGTGTTCGTCTCTCTCTCTCTCTCACTTGCATGCAAATTCAAATAATGAGGGGGCTACTCTCCCCAAAATATATTATTTTGTCCTTACATTTATTTTTAGGGTCGAGTTTTCTTTAGCAATCCTTATTTTATCAAAATATAACTCGTTTTGAATATTTTGCAATAAATCACCTACCGATTGTCCAATTTTCTTTTTAAATTATGTGAGTGAAAATAAGGGAGGAAATCAGAAATGCCAATGTGTGATTAAATACAATGATGCATGCAGGAATTAGAGATGTGTACCTTGTCGCCAACAATCTACGTGCAGGGTGATCTCGCAGAATTTAAATACATAAAATAAAACTAATCTAAATGATGCACGTGAACCGTCCTAGTAGTAACTTCTATTAGAAAGCAAGAACCAGTTAAATTTTACTAAGTCCAAATATGCTCCACTCTATAGGTCTAGAAAAACTTATTTTGGACTTTGGACCTAATTAATTACCTAGCTCAAGCAAGTTAATTAAATCAATCACTAAGGGCTCATGCACATAAAACCACATCAAAAAAAGAAAAATAAGGCGATAAAAACAAAACCAGTGAGGTCCCCCAAGTGCACCGGCACTTATCGAAACAAACCACAAACAAAGTATATAATGTCCTTTTTACAAGAGTTCTTGAGTGTCTAAAATGCTAAATTAAATCAAAACAATCTATGCTCCATGTGATGGTCTCCTTCAAATCTTGTTCCCCTACTATGCTCTCCTACAGCTCGATGAAGAATCAAGCCGCCTCCACTTCGCTTGAGTACGCGACGCCCCTAAGATTGCCATACTTGCTCATCGGACCCTCACAAGAAAGAGGAAATAAAGAATGTATAAGAGACACAATTATAAAGATATAAGCAAAAAATGAATTGGAACAACTACAATGAATAAGAGCAATGAGAAGAATTAATTAAAGTAGAGACAATGATCAGGAAAAAAGAATTAAGTATCTACAACCAAGAATAATAGGCCAAAAGATAAACCTAACTCCCATTGTCGTGCCTCCCTTGTAACAGGGCCATTTTGTTGAGCGAAAATCTTTGGGTTTTTATTTGGATGAATTATTCACAAGTGTCGTTGCAACTCAAAGAAGCGTCAAACAAAAATTATATTAATTCTCAAGCAAAAATAAGTACAAAAATGTTGCAAGAGAATTTGCTTTAATTTACATGTATAGCTAACATGATCGAACTTAGGGAGGCTACAAAAATCCTGAGGGTTATTCAAAGCAATGAATAATGAATGAAAGAATTAATGAATTTCTATACACATTATGCTTGGTTTTATCTTTTTTATTTTTTATTATTTTTTTATGAATTTAATTTTATATTTTTATTTGGTTTTCTATTTAAATTTTTTTAACTTTGCAAAAGATATTTTTTATTTTTAAAATAATGGAACAAAACAAATAATGCACTCTTTTTGGAGTTTTTAACTTTAGCAAATATACACCGAAAAATGGACTAAAATTATTTTTAGAGTTTTTTAAATTTTTTCTGTTGTTTTTAAGAATTTTCCAGAATTTTCTATTTTTTAGATTTTTAGATAATGAACAAATAGTGAAAAAAGTAAACATGGCCCAAATTGAAATGTTTATGGATTTTAAAAAATAATAAATGACAACAAATATTAATGAAATATATAAAGAATAAAAGATTTTTTTTAATATTTTCCAGAGAGCCATTTTATGATTTTTTTGTGTTGTTAATTGAATTTATTTGAATTTTTCATATTTTTGATTATTTTACATTTTTTTTGGTTTTTATAGATGATAAAAATGCAAAAGATATTGGAATTAGAATAAAACAAAACAAGCACATATAATTTTTTTTAGAATTTTTGGAAGAGTTTTATAATTTTATGTTTTCTAAATGCAAATAGGACGTATTTATGGAGTTTTTGAATTTTAATAAATAATAAAATTTTGAAAATGCAATATGGATTTTATGGATGCAAGGTGAATGAAACAGGAGGCTACGTGAATTTTCTCGAAATTTTCAAATGTGTTTTGCTAAATTTTATTTAATTTTAAAGATGTAAAATAAATATGTAGATTCTCTAGGAATAATATGCAAAAAAATAATTTTTATTGACTAAATAGTAACAAATAAGACAATTACGGGGCAAATGATGTTATTTTCCTAAAAACTCACGGGCCCAGGCACGAATGCCCCACTAGACTGGACTTAAATGTGAAAAGAATATTTCTGAGGTTTAAACAATAATTGAGAAACTTAAACCTTTTATTGCAATTTATCCAGCAAAGCACGTGCTAGGCACACGTGCAATTCAAACAGACTCAATTGTAAATAAAGTAAATGCCAAGGCATAAAATGAAAATGTTTAAATTAAGATAGAACAACACTTATCCTCACATGGACTTATTTGCGATTAAAATACAGAGGGTGCTGGTGTAAATATTGTCATTATGTGATGTGACGTCTTGGGTGGCTCAAATGCGCTATAGGTCTGATTAGACGTTTGCGAAGCTATCTTGCATTAAGGGTCATAATTAGATTTGGATCTTCAGTAAGCGACGAACATTTGGGGGTTTATCGACGGTCTGGATCAAATCTGAAGAGGCATTCTTGATCTAATGGCCCTAAGGTAATCTGGATGAATTGAATGAATGCGAGTTCTTATGAACTTGATTAGGCTAGATCTCAGTCTTTTCTCAACCGTTCTGCTTCTAATCAAGCTCAAAATGTAGCTATGGGTGTTCCACATCTGTTGATCGTCTTAGTTCTTCATGAAATTACCAATGTATGGATCTGGAAGGTGATAAATAATTCTGCTCCACGAACCTCCTTCAAATCTTCGTATCTGCTCTTTGTGATGTTTCTGGATCTAGTTTGACCTGAAGTGATTACCAATGCTTGGAGGTATACTCCATCCAAGAATTAGGTTGAATTTGTATGGAATGATGTGTGAATGGAGGTCCCCAGCGTTGGTGGTCGGAGGAGAGATTAAGCTCCTGATCAGGGATGATCTTTAGGTGAATAGATGGTGGAAGTAGATGGAGAAAGGTATGGAGGAGGTGAAGGCATGGTCGGAAGGGTTCAATAATGATTGGAATGCCTCTGATATTGCAGATCGGAGGTTGGGGATGATTTTCTGATTTACTCGCTTTAGATGAAATCAAAGCAAAAGGACAATGCTGAATTGGAGATGACCTATCTATGTTTCCTATGGATTGAAAGAACGATGAGGATTACCTCGATCTTCGACTAGGCGGAGATGTACTACATAGTTCACCGTCGATGTAGGTGAATCACGACCTTCGCTCAAATCTCACACTCCAAATCAAAGAGCAGATGCTCTGTCACTGTTGCAATCTCTAGGAATCGATCGTGTGAAAAAAATCTAGGCTAAATTTGGATTAATTGGTCGTTAGAGGTGGATTGCTGGTATTTATATATGTGGCTCCTATGAATTTAGAAATTCAAAATAGGTGCAATACATGGAGCAAGCGATGGATATGAGGGTCTAACGAGTGAGAGGATTGAATGAGCGAGATAATCAGAGAAGGAATCATGGTCGATTAGCATGTGAGGTATGAGGGAAATATGGAAAAGTAACGACAACACAAGGTTAGCAGGGCAAGCAAGGTACGGATGAGTAGTTGATACGAGTCAACAAACCTGGGTCGTCCAATTAGGATATGCCTAGAATTCGTCCAAAATAGGGAGAACGACAAGAAAGTCAATAAATGTTAAATAAAAAAATTCGAAAATTAATTTTTTAATTACATAATATAAATACAAATTGTTAGGAATTAATTAAAGTTAATTTTGGTAATTTTGAATTAAATAAATAATATAATTACAAGGGATAAAATAAATAAAGAATGTTATTTACAGGTATGTATATCTATACATGCAGTATTTTGATTTTCAATTATATATATGTATACACACATCATTTAATATTTTATTTCTTTACAATATTTTGCAAGAACTTTAATGTTATTTTTATTTGATTTTTAATAATTAATTTATTGGGTTAAATAATTATGTATAAGTACAATATATACATGGTGATACATATCAAATATATACATGATTTTTTTGTTGATTTTTTATTTTTTATTTTTAATTTGTATTTGTATTTTATTTTAGTTAAATACAATAATTACAAGTAATTAAAAATAAAATATTTACAAATATGCTAAAATAAATAATGAATTAAATAATATACATAGTATTCATATGTATCTTATACAACAGTATCCCAATTTGTCACATTTCACACCTTAAATCTTAATTTTATGAAATATCTCCATTTTAAAGATACTTTAATTTGGAGTACAATGAAAGTGAGTTGAATTAATTTGGAGTTCAGGTGGAGAAGATATTGATATTGTAAGTTGAGCTATGTTGTATGTTGAGAGTGATGTTATCTGTACAATATATACAGATATTAAATGAATTATTTTTATTATTTATAAGAGGGTTTTATGCATAATTTAAGAAAGATTTCTCTTTATTTATAAGGGATTTAGCTTATGAATAAATCAATTTAATAGTATGCAATATAGATAATATTATACAAGTGAGGAATATTTACAAGTCGCAAGTGTATTTTCTGGAATTTTTCGTATTTATGGAATTATCTCCCCCTACTTTATTACTTATTGATTTGGTCAAGTCTTGACCTTATCTCGAGATCTGATTAAACATGTATCTATTACATATATAGAGTCTCTTATTTTCTTTATTTTTCCTTTATTTCATTATTTATTTATTTTAGATTAAAATAGTGAAGATATAAAATATTTACACAATAATTGGAGTTAGTAATAGAATGGAATTAATGATATTTACAGGTGTTTTATAAGGGATTTTAAGCTAAAAGAAATGAATAAAGATGATGAAATGCAATTCCTCAATCGTTTTGAGATTCTCCATATCCTACTCAAATTTTAATTATTTATTATGAATTATATTCACATAGTTAATTCTTCCAAGGGAAATAATATATATCTATTCATAATAGAAAGTTTTAATTGGATATAATTAATTCAATTGTTTTAAATCTATTATCAACCCAATTTATCAACCAACAAATAATTTTAATTATTACTTGAAGAATGGTATAATCTCAAAATACATATTATTCAAATTTCAATAATTAGAAAATTACATCATGGTCTCTTTAAGCATTATCCTTTCCTTACTCACTGTCATGGCCAGTGCCTATGGGACTAGGAGAGGCCTCTCATGGAGCAACCTGCTACACCAACAATCCCCGACTATACACTATATCCACCTCAGGTCAAGATAATACGATTTGATCATTTTGGATTTGAGATAATAACAGGTCTTTCAACCGAAGTTATACCATATAATATTTGTCAAAACATTTTTGATTAATATTACAAGGAGGTTTGCTAAGCAAATCCCCAATCCTTTTCAATCAACAATGTTTGCTGGAAAGGATGTAACCAATTGTGATCAAGATCAATTATCTTATCAAGTTGTTTATGGTCAATGCCATTCAAGGAAATAATCATCATATTTGAGTAATTCACAATTATTCATCACTAGTTATTTCAGGAAATTAACCATTAATTTCCGTTGATATAGTTGAATGACAATCACAAGGTTCATAATCAACTATGTAATTTCCAACAGTGACCCATACTTACTAAAATAAGCTTAACTAGATGAAATAAAATCCAAATCATGCAAACTAGATTTCTTTTATTTTCAAATTTCATTTATAACAGAAACCAAGTATAAACACACATTTCTAGGCATTTAAAAACCATAATTAACTCTTTAGTTACATCTAGATTCTCCTTCCCCAAAACAATCGATACATGTTCACTAAAAAGATTATAACTTGAGAAAATGGATTCCCAATCATAGAATCTCAAGTCCAACGGTTTCCTTTTTTTAATGGGGAACATAATCCAATGATAAACTCATGTTCTAAGGCATTTCAATAGGATGCAAAAATGGACTAAACAAGAATGCGTGATTAAAAAGAGAAGAAACTTCACACAACAAAAATGCCCATGTCATCTTAGGTTTATGGATCATATCCTAGACCTCCAACCTGACTCTGATACCACTTGAAGAATATGGGAAGATCTTTAAGCACATCATGGAAGCATGGTGATTGCATCATATGCGATAGGGAGAGACTAGTCATGTTAGTTGCTCGGGGCCGGAATTTAAAAAAAATAAAACGATAAAACCACATGATTCAAGAACACTTCTCGGATCATTTAATCTAAAGCACGAAAAAGTATTAGGTTTACCTCTTGAAGCTGGTTGCAATTGAGTCTCTACATTAAGAGACCTTCTGTCACAAGTTCGATGCAACAGAGGAGACGCTTGCGAGCGCGTTGATGAAACACATGCTCCTCGCAATCCTTGTTGAAGTTCTAAGCGGCAAATATCCTAATCTCGTCTCACGAGATCCGATGTCTTCTTCATGAGCCAAGCATGCCAAAGAAGATGGAGATTCACGAGTAGTCAATCTGATACCACAATGGTATCGCGATGACTACGACCCTCTATAGGGTTGAGGGTGGAAGGCCACTCTAAGGAGGGAGAGCGGGGGCGTGTGTGTAGAGAGAGAGAGGGAGATAGAGATGGAGATAGTTTAATTCTTGTTAGAATTATGTGTGTAGACTAAATGTCAAGGGCTACCTTTCCTTTTATACAAGTTGGAAGTATGGATCTCAATCCATGTGCCCTCTTTATCCTACGATTTGGACTAAGAGGTTATTAATCAATGACCATGATTTGTTGCTATAAATTGGCATCAACAAATTTAATTAAAATAAATTAATCATATCCCTTTATCAAGATACAAATTAATTCATATTAATTTAAATTAAAATAAATAATTAATAAGGATGGCAACCACCACCCTAACAAGAGGGTGGTTGTCCCCCTTTAACTTGATGAAGGTGGAAGATCAAATTGTAGGTTGTTTTGCCTTCTTTAATATATATTTTTTTATATAGGATAAAATGCAACAACTATTATTGCATTTATCTTCACAAAAATAATTCTAAATTATATTTTTGAAAACATCAATCATTCCCTTGATAAATATGAATCATATTCATATATCCAACATGGTATGTAAATCAGGTTTACAATTAATTGTTTATTTCAAATCCAATTCACAACGATATATAATTTGTAATTCTAGTTACAATTAAATCTCTCCAACATATTATAAATCATATTTGTATTATCCATGATTATCATGGATAGAGATATCCACATTAATAATATCATTGATAATTAAATCACATTTAATTATTCAAGATGACTCTTCTCACATGCCCTCATAACATGAATCACATTCACATTATTCACATCTTTGATAATTAAATCAAATTTAATTATCATATATACCTCTCCTTATATGTCCAAATAATATGAATCAAATTCATATTATTTATTATAATTAAATCACATTTAATTATCAGTATTTCAATGCTTAGATACATAATTCAATAGTGGAATTATTCTCGAACTCTTTCAAGAAAAACACGCTTTCTCTGCAGATACTTGGAGATAAGGACATGACGATTGCACATTCCACGTATAATAACTTAGATATTGATATCACATCTCAAATTTAGATCTTGGGGACCTCCCATAGATGTTTGATTAAATTAAAGTCGTAGATCTAATCTTCTTATTGTATATGAATCACATTCAGATCAATGTCCAAAATTTGGACTAAGACTAGATCACTTCTCTATAAGAGGAGTCACTAAAATCTAGATTTGTTTCATAACTCCCTTGAAATGGAAGCATCAAGGTTATATAATTGTTTATTATCACATCACCCTCAGGTATTCCTAATACATATACATCCAGCTTATTCTTAGAAGACCTAGAATAAACCCGCTATTTAGATCTATTTTAGAATGTCTCCTTCAAGGTTTTATCATTAGTTTTCGCATTTTATCATTGGGAGTTGGTATCGATCATATACTTCCCAACAACATGAATCATAACTAGGTATTGTCATATACTTTCCAAAAGAATATATCAAACCTACAAATTTGGTTACGCTTTCAAAGCGAAATGACCGTGCACAGAATTTGATTCCCAATATCTAATGAGTCAGTTCATATCTTCCAGTTCAATAACGAACCTGTATGATCCCTTTGAGAAATCATATTACTCATATGCAATTATATGTACACTAGCACGTCAGTGTATAGACATTGATTAGGCCATCAACCTATTGGTCTGTCAAATGTACATACTCAGACATATAATAACATGTCTATCTACATCAGAGGATGCGTACCTATAACGTGACAGCATACGACATCGATCTTGGTTATCTCGATCTCATTAAGTCAACTCTTTGACCTAACTTATCTAACACCTTTGAATCTCTATTCATAAACTGAGGACCTGCATCAAGAGGTCGGTTAGATATCAGCCCATAAGAGAAAAGATGGCCATCTCCTACTCAAGTTGGAGAACATCTCTTACCAATCATTTGATGGTGGTTGATGAGTCCTCAATCTAACTATGTAGATATTCATCCTAACACCAACCTCTATGTTTCAAAAAATGAATCAACAGCTATATGATCATCAATATGGCCATGGTACATAACCCTAATTGTACTAAGGGACCTATAATGCAAACTAACTATTTTTCTTTTCAGATCATAGGATGATATTTAAAATAACATTTATTTCATAATGGCTCGTTGTGGGTTTGCATGTCCAACATAAGGACCACTAAATGCTGCTCATCTCTCTCATCCTCCAATCAATCAGGAAAGAGATGACAGAATCTAGTGGTACAGACTCACTGCTCTGATTCTCTCACATATTTGGCTATCACAGGATCAACTCCCCCCCCACACACACACAAACACACACACACACACACACACACACACACACACACACACATATATATATATATATATATATATGTGTATATGTATATTTGAGTGTGTGGGTGGATCCTGTGAGAGGCAAAAACTGTGAGAGCAGTGAATCTGGAGCACTAGATTCTGCTCCTCTCTCTCCTCCTACATTCAATTAAGAGAGGTGATAGAATCTAGTGGTCCATAATCATTGCTCTCATTCTCTTACATGATCATCTCTATATATATATATATGAGTTTAATGGGGCTGCCCCCTTGGGGTAGCCAACTGGCTGCCCCTACATCATTTTTTTCACAATTTTTTATTTTTTTTAAAAAATACCATCATGTATTTTCATCACTATATACCTCTAATATGTCGTTCAAAGTTCATCACAAATAGAGACTCTTATGCCCTCCATCTAGAATAGATCGATTACATCAATTCTAAAACCATTAAAATTACATGTTCTGGATGGAGAGCATAAGAGACCAGTCTCTATTTCTTATGAAATTGAATGACATATTAGATGGATATAGTGGTGAAAATACATGGCTGTATTTTTCAAAAAAAAATTAAAAATCGCTGAAAAATGATGCGGGGTAGCCAGTTGGCTACCCCATGGGGCAACATCTTTAAACCATATATATAAAGGGGCTGCTCCCACTCCATTTTCTTGCAATTTTTGTACTTTTATGCAAAATATCCCCACGTATATTCATCTATACAACCCTCCAATATACCATTCGAATTTTGTCAGAAACAAAGACTCATATTCCCTTCATCTACAATATGTAATTTTAACGGTTTAAACATTAATGTAATTGACCTATTCTTAATGGAGGGCATATAAGTCTCCATTTCTGATGAAATTTTAATGGCATATTGGAGGGATATATAGATGAATATTTGTGGTGATATTTTTCAAAGAAATAAAAAAAATTATGTAAAGGCAATCCCATCAATCCCTATATATTATATCTTTTATTAACTTTTCCCCTTTTACATTTTTTGATTTTAATGTCTTTGCAAATTGTTTATTTTTAATTTCTAAAATAAAAAAGAGAGATAAATTTGATACTTAAAATTGTGGTTTTATTTATTCAAACTTGTGATAAAAAAAGAGAACAATATGGAAAAAGTATTCTAGGTTTTTTCGTATTTTTGAGATGTTTTTGGTAATATTAAAAATATGTGAATGAGATTAAAATATAAACAAATAAAATAAGATTTTGATAATGTTTTTAAAAGTGAAATTTGGTTTGTTTAAAATAAGTTTTATTTGTCAAAATAGTCGTACAGATCTTAAGGTTTATTTTTCTTCATTAAAGACTTTATTTAACAAGAAATGCATATCATATTTTTGGGATATTTGGATTTGAATGAATTAAATTTCAAATAAAAATACAACAATTCCATATTTAGAGTTTTTTGTCTGTAATGGCAAATAAACTATGATATGAATCCTCAATAGATCATGTGTGATACCATGTTGTAACAAGGTGCATCCCTCTCAAAGATGCACCGTTCTTCCTTCCTCCTCCTATCACCCCTACCGCCTTCCACTCAATATCCTTCCCATTTGCTTACTAAGATTACTTCCTTTTTCTTGATGGTTAAGGGAAAGATGTTTAAAAAGGACCTTTGAGTGTGTTTTGCAATAAGGTTCTTTTGGACCAATCACAATGAGGGCAGAGAAGATCGCTTCCAACCTCTGATTTATGACAATGATACCCAAATATTATCATCATGATTCTTATACTTGCACTCTAAAAGCTTAGAAATATATTCATGATATCTATGATAAGATCACGACTTATGATCATGCCTTCCCTCCTTGAAGTTGTTCGACTCACAAACGCTAATTTTAAGAGCAGAATTAAAGATGCAATCATACTTCTGCCCATAGGAAGAAACGCTTCAAATTCTTTGGAGTCCATATAAAAAGTTCACATTTAATAAACCTTTTGTTTCAATATATGTCGAGTTTGTTGAGACAAACCTAGAAGACCTCCACCAGGAGGAATCAAATTTGAATTCAAACTCAAGGCAGTCTTCCTCTTCATAAGGAAAAGGATAATGCTTGTAACTTAGAAATAAAGCTAGGACCAAGCCAAATGGAAAGCACGACCTCCACTATATGACATCCATATGTAACTTGTAAGGATCATTAGATTTTTGCCATCTCAAGCCATGCAAAGATAAGACAAATCTTCAAAATAATCTTATAAAAGTATTCAAGAAGAAAACAAGTGTCCTGTTTCACATTTGTTGTCGATGTCACAAAGGAGCATGGCATATCGCTATAGAATGCCCTAATCCCCTGATACATTTGAAATTTTTAAACATTAAAAACCTCTTACTCTCTCCATCTTTCTCCTTTCATAACCATCGTTGAGCTGCCATATGATAAATCCATGATTTAGCATCATATTTATTATTTATTATCCATCTAACTTAAACAGGTCAATGATATTCAATGTTAAGTAACTAACAACGACAATTAGCCCTTTATATATAATTAACCCTTATTATTGTAGATAAATAGATACCATACTGTACCTTGATTTTTTGTGTTTTCTTAATATTAAAAATCTCATAAAATTTAGTTCAATATTGTATATGTATTTCTTTTAACCTTTTTTATAATCATAAATACAAAAAAATCACAAAAGAAATTAAAATAAGTATTTTTATTTACTTAAAAATACTTGAATATATATATATGTAAATATGATGTATTTTGACTTTAGGTAATACATGAAAATTGTAGAACTTAAAAAGATCTACAATATGTCTATTTTATTTGTTTTTATTATTGATTTATTATATTTCAAATTTTCTTTTGGGTCAAGTGGCTTCATATCCTCTTGCCACATGACCTGACCCCTAAATCATTCCTGACTCATCTTCATATCATCTGAGCATCTTGATCAGACGATGGAATCTCTTCCATCACCGCCTCACACTTACACCCTCTGATCAATTTGATCAGACTATTATAACCCTCACTCCACGCCCAATTCCTAGCAGTTGGATCACAAGATACAACAACAACTATGTAATCTTCCTCAGTCACACCCCTTCAACCCTTGCCTCAACAACTACAAAACCACCAAAGTTCACCCCATTTCTTTAACAACTCATCATTACTTCATGGCTGACTGATGACACCCACCCACAACCCTAACCACCTTCTCCTTCACCAACCTCCACACCGTCTTTTTCCACCTCATAAAAGCAACCAACCAGCGGTTGTAACCACCACGAGAACCACTTAACCACCGCCAATTTTCAACTTCAAATACACCTCCACCATTTTCCATTGCTGGTAGTCCAACCTTGTGAGAAGAACCACCTACTCCTCTCCTCCTCTTCTTGATAGTAAGATGGAGGGATGTTGTAGCAACAATGGAGATACTCTTCCAGTGAGACCTATGGCCGGTGTCCATGCTACGAGCAAAATCTTTGCACCGCTGGAGCTTTCTACCTTGGCTAAGGAGATCAAGCGACGTCCTGAGCTTCTTAGAAGCTTACGCCTAGGCTCCATCCTTCATCCACGACATTCTCTTCACTATAAAGTTTTAGATAAAATAGGTTTTATTTTGATTTTGTTGGATTTATCACATCATGTACAATAGGTCATAATCCAACCCAACTTCGAACTCCACTATGGATCGTAGACTTGTGTTGGAGAGTCCACTCACCATCTTACTTCTTCAACACCTTCTATCGCTCCACCCCTTTCCTCTTCCAACACGGTGGAGGAACCCACTAGGTCTTAACCTTCTTCACCGCACAGACCCTCACTTCACCTACTGAATGCACACACACCCTATTTCACCTCAACTATGCACCCTCTATGTTTTGAGGTATTCAAAGCATAAATGGTTGAACCTTCATCGAACGTGATTTAGTTTTCTATGACTTTAATGAGGGGACTTAGGTACATCATTCTAGAGCCGTTCCAGTCTCCTTCATGATGTCTTCACCTTCGCGTGAGCATCCAGAATGCTCCTCGTATCTCATCTCAGTGTTTGGAGCACAGAGGAGGATACAAGCTCTTGCTGTAGCCCAAGCTTCACTTCGCTGCATGCGGTGCATGGAGAATACTTCGATTAGCAGTACATATCGAATAAGATCTCTTTTATCTAATCTGACAGTAATGATCAAGCAACAATCCTAGATCTACACGTACAACCTTGAATGCATCAAAGCCTCAGCTGATGCATCACCATTCGACACGTGGCCGAAGCCATGATTGTCTCCCGAGCCTGGAGTCGCATGCTTCATGTGCATGTCCTCTAGGATATTTACGCATTCACACCGTTGGTTCTTATATGTCTCAACAATATCCCCATGCCAGGGTAAATTACAAGATAAGGGCCCCAACTATTGATTATTGCATGTATTCCTTTCCAAGGGTTGTTTTATAATGTTGTGTGAACTATCTTTGTGTGTTTCTTTACATTTAGACCCCTAGATTGAACAATATTTACAATTCTCGTATGATACCCAATTTATCTATTTTGGTCCTGTTTCAAAATTTAGATTATGTTTTGTAATTTGATGCATTAATATTACTAATTTAATCAATGTTTCTTTATTAAATATTTAGAGAACTATTTTGTAAATCGATAATGATTATGCATGCATGATCTTATATTTATTGATACAATGGCGATCGAATGTTTCTTCAATTGGGTAACTTAAATTATCATTCACTATAGTATCATGTTTATGTATTATATATATATATTATACTTAGTTCCATTATATAATAATTTGTCAAGTTATAAAATTTGCATGAAAACCAAATAAAAATGTATCTTGTTTCATTTTTTGTGTATTGCATTGCATTATTCATTTGACCTATTTCACATAATTAATCATTTAACAATGATGTTGACAACATAATTAATTAGATTAAGAGCTCATGTCCGTGAGTTCGACCTTGGAATTATTGACGAATCCATGATTCAACATCTTTATTTTGTTATTTCAACAAAAAGTTTTGGCAAAACACATGTTTATATTCATTAATTATCATCTTTTATCATTTATCCTCTATTTGTTAATATTGTATATTAATATTCTTTTTAACCAATATAAAATAATAAAGAAGAAAATAAAAAGAAAATAAAATAATGAAGGATATATTTATGAAATAAATGCAGCTGACTCGAATCCCGAGAGAAGGTCAAGACTTAACCTGATCGATAAGGAACGAAGTATGGGGAGATATGGACCATAATTTATAATAATAACAGAAAACCAATTCGCATTTGTACATACTCATCATTTTTCACCTTGTACATATTTTCACCTGTTTTATTCATAAATAAAACAACCTCAAATAAAAATAGTTCCTTCTTGAAAGTTGTGTGTAATAATGTATATTGATTTATAAAAATATCAGAAAAATTATTTAACAATTAAATATATAACTACTATGAACCTAAAAGGCATAAAATCCAACTTCTATGGTTCATAACTATTTATAGAAAATTTCAAGTTAGACAAACTTACTTTTAAACTTTGTTTTCTATATAGTACTATTTACTAAAAATAAAAAAATCATGGAATAGAATATGTGAGTTTAGGCATTTGGACACCTTTGTCTATATGTACACTATGTATACAAAACTTCTTTATTTTCTATTTATTTATTTCTAACGCCAATAAACTTAATTTTTTTATAGATTATAAGGATCACTAGGAAAATGCAAAATTATAACTTAAAAATATGTTAATAAAAACCAATAAGTCTCAAAGCCTAACTTCCGAACCACATAACTCGACCCTATGAATTCTAATTTGGGTGCACTCACTTTTAAAGTTCATTTTGTAAAATTATCTATATGAAATAAGATTTTCACTAAAATCAAAGTTAATATGCTAAAAAAATGTTTTGGGACCCTATTGGTATACTTGTACATATGTATATATTGTATATACTTTTATTTATTTTTTTCTTGTATATACTTGTATTTATCTGTATCATAAAATTAATCAAAATAAAATGTATTTAATATTCTTAATTTATTATGTAAATAAATAAATTATTACAATGTAATAATTTGTAAAAATAATATATCAATAATTGGATTATTGTATATATAGGTATTTTATAGATATGAACAAAGTTTTTTTATTTTACCTTATTTGTTTTATTTATTTATTTATTAAAAATCACAAAAAAACTATTTTTAAATTATTAACACTATTTATTTAATCATTTTTTAATTTAAGATTATTTTCTATTTTATTTTAATTTATTTTTAATTTTTATGCCTTTTCATATATTTCTCTTTGTTTCCCTGTCGGTTGGGCATTCCTCATTGGTTGGACCCGGTTCCGTTGACCTAAGCCAATTCTCGCTCTAACTGGTCTGACATGTTTCCCCTTCATAGGACCCTTTCTTCTCCGATTTATCTTGCCAGGCTTCAACATCCTTCCGCTCTATTTCCAATACCCAAAAAGAAATTGTGGGTCGGTGATCCACGCTGGGAACCTTGATTCTTTTGTTCTAACCGTTTTTTGTGCCCTCTTCTTCGATCATTCCAGACCCTTTTTGCACCTATTTAACCCCCTCCAGGTCAGCCTTTGCATGCTGATTTGTCTACGACGTCTTCTTTTACCCCTTAGTAGTCCCGTCACCGTGTCAGAGTTTGAGAGCCACCATCTGAGGGTCGAATTAGACTCGAACGATGAGATCCAGCTCGTGGCTAGACCTCCACCTCCACGATCTGCCTCAACAGCCTCCCACAATCGTTTTGAGGCAATGACACCTCCCGACTCATCATCGAACTCCATCTTTTTGTTTGACATTATCATGTAGTATTCATATCCACAGATTTAATCTCGTTTCTTCGATTTAGATCGAGCAGTTGATCTTAACATCCAGTTCTCCAATCTTCTCGATCAGAGGATCATTTCGTGTGAATCTAAGCCCGATAAAACCCACATCACTTTGCACATCACCTCCGCTTCTTTACTATCCTTTCCCACGGTTTAATCACTTTAAAGATGTATAGATCTTATGATTTTAGGTTCGATCCTTCACCTACATAAGAACCTAACCCACTCACCTTCCCCTTTCGTTTTTCTAGTCAATAATCTATGGCCGAGGTCCGCGAGACTTTTACTCATCTCATTACACCTGCAAGTGCGAGGAGCAAAGAAATGGAGCTCGTTTGAAACTCCCAAGTGCTTCTTGGCGAGGAGAAGTCCCAATTTTTTCCCAATGAGATCTGAAGCTTTTAATCATGTTGACTCATTGCAGATTCACAACAACATTCTTCTGAGCATATAGGGAGTTTGATATAAGCATTCTACATCGAGATCCGCCCGATTGAACGTCATTCCATGAGGCATTCATCTCTGTTTGTCCTTCATACCTCATCACCGTTAGAACAAGACAGAAGTCATCCAGATCCAATCCGATCAGCACGTAAGCGCCCAAATTGATGCCATCCAATCATATATGATCGCATGGTCCAGAGCCATCCACCTGTCAACCAATCATCCTTCCTATTGAAACACATCCATCAGACGGTCGCCATCCATGTCACTCCTGTACGTGCACATAAGATGCACACCGATCTGGGTATATTGTGCCACACCCCCTACAATTTCCTTTATTTCACTTTAGTTCATAAATTGTAAATAATAGTTCAAAACCTTTTTAATCAATCCTTGTAGTTTATCTATTGACTTTTTTGTCCCCGTTTTTTTTACTCACGTGTCATCCTACGTGGTTTTCTAGTGATTTTACTTTTTATCCCTAAATCCTTTCATGTGTTAATAAATGTAAGAAATTTTTGTTAAATTGCATCTAGGTCCTCCAATTTCTAGATTTATTCTTGCAACTAGATTTGCATAAAATAAATAGGTTTTTAATTGTAAAAAACACCCAGAAATTAGTTTAATATCCTATTTTGTTGCTTTATCTTCCACGAATTTTGCTTGCAAAAAAAATTTGATTTCCTATTTTTGATAATACAAAAACCATTAAAAATGTCTAGTTTGCTTATAAAATTTTTAGAAATTTGAAATATCATCCCAAAATTCTAAAAAAATAGCGTAATATATGAATTATTTATATACAATAATAAAATGTGAAATACAAAATAAAAATAAAGTACACATATCAGAGGTAAATATACTGATAAATGAACCATTAAAAAGTAACTTAGTATAAATTAAGTTATAAAAATAAATAAAAATCACCATAAAATCATATAAAATAATAAAAATTTATGTTTTAACCAAAAATTTAATAAACAATTTACTATTTTATATCTCCTTATTTCTTTTTTTTTATTTTTGTTTTTGTCCTCTTGCAAATGATGTGGCCCGGTCAGGACCTGTCATCTGCTGACCTCTTGTCCTTTTTTAAATTCTGTACAAAATTTGTTTGAAAATTATTTGTAAAAACCTTAAAAAGTTGAAAACAATAAAAAACTTAAAAAATATATATAATTATTAAAAAAATTGAAAAAGGTGTTTTTAGACTTGTTTCGAAGGTTAATAAATATGTTACTTGTGAAAATGTATTTCTAGTATTTTTAAGTGTATTTTATATTTTAAAATCCAAAAACAATGTCCTTTATTTTCTATTTACTTTATTTCATATTTTTAATTGATTTGAAAAACTCTAAAAATCTCAAAATTTTCGAAAATCATAAAAATAGAAAAAAATTATCAAAAACACAAAAATATTTCTATATGATTTTTCTAGACATTTTTATCATATTTGAAAAATACAAAAAAGTCAATTTCCATTATTTCCATTTTCTTTATTTGAAAATAAAAAAAGACAAAATTTTGCAAAATTAAATTCATTACAAGATTGAAAATCAGAAAACATAAAAATACAAAAATTTAAATTCCATAGAATATTAAAA
Organism: Ottelia alismoides; assembly: GCA_037367405.1. NCBI lineage: Eukaryota > Viridiplantae > Streptophyta > Magnoliopsida > Alismatales > Hydrocharitaceae > Ottelia > Ottelia alismoides. The sequence continues at coordinate 484,791 of JAZKJV010007409.1, read as the reverse complement.
ATATATAATTCACAAAATCAAGAGTAGTTTCTTTTGAGTTTCCTTTTTGCTTTGATTTTTCTTTTAATTGAATAATCCTTGCTTAACAATTGTTACCTCCTTGTGTTCAACCCTAGGAGCTATACCAAGTAAATAATTAAGTAACAAGTCCACATTTCTTTTCTTTTTGTTTGATAAATTGTCTGATTGATTCATGTTTCATTTTGGGTGGCATCTATTGTTCATTTCATTTTACATTCATCAAAATGGCACTGATGCTGGGGAGGCACAACCATGGTAGATAGGTTACTTGTGTTTTCCCGATATTCTTGGTGTTGTTTTTATTTTTCTGTCATTTATTTCTGTTTATCCATAATTGTATATTTTCTTATTATTTAGGATTGAGCACTTGGTTGAGTACCGCATGTCGTGAGGGGGCTTATACAATGCTTGCAGAATCCGACATGTTGGACAACGATGACCCCCCAAGATCAGACTTTTGTTACATAGCTGAGGTCTCTTTTTACTTTCTCTTATAATTTAGCAATTTATACACTTGTTTATCTCTTAGTTTACTTGATTGATTTTCTACTTTTTTTTCTTTTTATTTGCTCATATTTTTCATAACTAGTTACATGACGTATATCTTACTTCTCTCTCTCTTGAAAGGGTCCGATGAGCGAGTGCGGTACTCTTAGGAGCGTCGGTGCCATTGAATGAAGCGGAGGCAGTTCACTTCTTTATTGAGTAGCAGGAGAGCGTAGGAGGAAAAAACATGATATTTGGAGGACTATTCAGAGCTTTTTCATTTTTAGCATTTTATTTACATTTATTTTTAATTAATTTATAATAATTCTCAAAATATCTTCTTTCTATTTTCTAGTACATTATATACCTTTGTGTGTGCGGGGTCTGTTTCACCAAGTGCCGATGCACTTGGGGGATCTCACCATATTTTATTTTCTTCACCTTTATTATTATTTATTTTCTCGTGGATTTCTATGATTGAGCCCTTAGAAGTACATTTTATTATCTTAGCTAAGCCAAGTAACCAATTAGGTCCACATCCCTTAATAAGAATATATGTTCCTATAGATTAGAGCATAGGATTGGATTTGCCAAATAAATCGGTTCTTGCCCGCTAATAGAAGTTACTACTTAGAAAGTTTCTCTTACATCATCTAGGTAGTTTATTTTCTTGTCTTTATTTTATGCGAGGATGATTTTGCATGTATATTCCTTGAGCAAGACATGCATCTCTTTACTTGTGCATGCATCATTGATTTCCATCACATCGGCTTTTTTGACTTCCTCCATTGATTTCTCTCACCTTGGAAATAAATGGATTGGAAAATTCATTAGGTCATTTTATTTGAAAAAGATCCAAAAAAGTGACAACCAAATAAAATTGGGTATGCTAAAAAAACTCGACCCTGAAACAAATGTAATGGACTTATCATTCATTGTTTTGGGAGAGTAACCCCCTCTTTGTATTCGGGTACACTCCAGACATAGTGCGTGAGGATGCAACCTTAAGGTTATAGCATGAATCCCTGGACTTGTGCCCTATGCTCCTATGCATTACTCTTTGGTGCATGGTTGAGATGCAAGCACTTGCCTCAGATGTTAGGAAATCATTTTGGTATGCTCATTCTCCTTTCTCCCTTTGAGCTTAATATTGAACCCAGACATCCTGGGTAATTAGTTCCAGTGATTAGGGATGATTGAGAACGTATGCTAGGTGATAGCAGCGACTCACCCTATATGTTTGGTACTAAGCAGCTTTGTGTAGATTCACTAAAATAAATTTAAAATATGATAACATACCGAACCTTTACGGTCTCCACTTGCCTTCAGTTGGTGAATAAAGGGTTGTATTGTATTTGTTTGGTGTGAGCAATCCAGATCTCATCCATTTTTCATCTACTTCTTTCAGTTTCTCTTCTTTCGCTCAGCTACAATCACAATGATGGGAAGGGGATTTTAGGCCAGCTCTTGCGGCACTGCTATTCAACAATCCTTCCCATTCATCTAGGTTGGTTCAAGAGATCCTAAACCCTCTCTTTGAAACCAAGTTGTTATCTACTCTTTTCCATCTTGACCACTATTCTTCTATATCATCACATTCTTTTACACATCAGTTTCAACACTTCTACAATGATCTGTAAGATCCCAATATAGATTCTTTCTCATTTCCAGAGGTAGATACTATTGTTGGGAAAACATGCCAATATCCGCAGACCACTTCCAGCAGACCACTTCTGTAGTGATCAACCAGGCAGCAATCAATATCGACTTACTTCCATCCCTCGAATCCATGCAGAATTAGATTAGGGAGCAAGGGAGGGTGATGACTTAGGTTAGAGCTGAGCTTGTCCAGTTCAGGCATAGACGAGATGATGAGAGAGATGAGGATATTCTTGATGAGGATAGAGATGATAGAGAGAGACCTCAGACTCGTACCATGAAGGAGTTGTAAAACCCTAGTGAAACTACTACACATAGATGGATCCATTTACCTATTATTCTTGGAGTTTTTGAGTTTCATCCCCAGACCATTCAGCTTTTGCCCAAGTTCCATGGGCATGCCACTGAGGAACCCCATTTACAGCTCTAATATTTCGAGCAGATATATAACACTGACCATGATAGATTTGTAGATGAGGATACCATCAAGATAATAACACGCCATTTCTCCGTGATTAATAGATCAACCTATTGGGAAAAGCATATTAGGAGAGTCATCACAACTTGGGAGCAGTTGAGGACTGAGTACTTGAACAAGAACTATCCACTCGGTCAGACCAATGCAGCTCGAGCTATGATTAGCAATTTCACCATGCTACCCAATGAGCAGTTTCATGAGGCATGTGATCTTTTTTGAGAGCTCACTAAGAGGTCTCCACATCATTGATGAATCGCTAAATGCATAGGATAATATGGATCCGTTGTAACATGGGCACTTAGCGTGTCATATAGAATCGAATAAATAACCTCCGCAAGGAGGATTCATCTTTAATTTATAACTTGGGAAGTCTAGGGTCGAACACAAGGACATGAGCCATAATACAATTATTCAAGTATTTAAATATCTATGTCAAGAGATCGATAAATTATCTAGTCCAAAAAAACAACTATGTAGATAGTTACATGGCAAAATCAATGCGAAGACAAAATGCATTTTCACAATGATTTTATGCATGTAAGAAAATCAATAGAACGAACATAATGATAAAACACTAACACATGCAAATACACTCACTAATATGCCCTAAAATGATCATTAGAACTTAAGCAAATATGTAATTTAATTCTAAGTCCAATTGAGCACTTAATTAGAAGATAAGGTTCATTTCATGTAACAAATAGCATCAATAAATCGTATATTTAATGAATAATATTATGAGCACCAAATTAGAGATCAAATAAAGTCATATTGAGGACAATGAAGCAATGATGAAGATGAAACTAAAATCATCTCAATCGGGTATAAGATGCTCAAGTTATTCAAGTTTCAGTGCAAGGGCATAAATGAGTAAAACATGCAAAAACATAACACAAGGTTTATAAATAAGTCCCTGGAGGGACTAAAATGCAAATAATAGAAATCAGCATTGAAATTTATAAAATACTACCTACGCAGGTGTATTTTTGCATTTAAGGAAAATTAGTAGGTAAACTTGTAATTAACCTAACCTAGGTTTGCACATGCGAGGAGTGTCTGGTTCTAGACTCGAGTGACTGAGCGTGGCTAGGATCCTCTGCTTCGGTTCTCCCCAAGGCTACATGTTCGGTGTTGAAGACGCGACTGAAATTGGGTCGTTAGATCACACCCCTTTAGGTGTGATCCAATGACATCTCTACATCATCCTTAGAAGAGTATCACCGTACACGGTGGCTACGAGGATGGTGCTGGACATGCAAGTCCACGACGAGCCAATATGCAATAATTGTTATTGTAAATATCATTCCCTGATCTTAGGTCCATTAGTATAATTAGGGTTATGTAACATGGTTATCTTAATGATCATATAACAGTTGATTCAATTATTGAATCATATGGGCTAGTGAAAGAATGAATATCTAAAGAGTTAGATTGAGGACTCATCAAGCACCATCAAATGATTATTAAGAGAGGATCTCCTGTCTGAGAAAGATATGGCAATCCTTTCTCTAAAGATTGATATCTGACCGACCACTTGATGCAGGTCCTCTACATAGGAATATAGATTCAGAGGAGTCAGATTAGTTGGGTCAAAGACTTGACTTAACAAGATCGAGATAACTAAAGTCCCACGCCATATGCTGTCACGATATAGGCACGCATCCTCTGACCAGAGACATATGTGTTACTATATGTCTAAGTATGTACATTTGGCAGACCAATAGGTTGATGATCTAACCAAGGTCTATACATCGGTGCGCTGGTGTATATAAGGTCATATGAGTAATACGATCTCTCGAAGGGATCATACAGGCTTAGTTACTGAACTGGAAGACATGAGCTCACTCATGAGATATTGGGAAGAATCAAATTCCACATGGTCATCTTACTTTGGAAGCTTGACTGAATTTCTAGGTTTCATATATGCTTTTGGAAAAGTATATGATCAACACCAGGGTATGATATATGCTTTTAGAAAGCATATGATTGATATCGACTCCCAATGATCGAATGAGAAATTTAATGATAAAACTCTGAAGTAGATAGTGTAAAATTGATCTTATACTTCGGGTTTATTCTGGGTCTTCAAGTATGCAGGATGTGCAGGTATTAGGAATACCTGAGGGTGATGTGATCATAAATGATTGTATAACCATGACACTTCCATTTCTAGGGAGTGATGAAACATGTCTGGATTTTAGTGACTCCTCTCAGTAGAGAAGTGATCTGATCTTGGTCCAAATGTTGGACATTGATCTGAATGTGATTTAGATGCAATGACAAGATTAGATCTATGGCTTTGATTAATCAAACATCTATGGGAGGTCTGCAATATCTGGATTTGAGATGTCATCTCAATATCCAACTCACTATACGTGGAACAATACAATCGCCATGTCCTTATCTCCATGTATCTGCGGAGAAAACGCATTATCCTTAAAGAGTTCAAGATAATTTCATTGTTGATATATGTATCCGAGCATTGAGAAAATAGATAATTTAATGTGATTTATTTATCATGAATAATATGAATATGTCATATTATAAGGAAAGTTATCTTAGATAATTAAATGTGATTTAGTTATCAAAGATGTGAATAATGTGAATGTGATTCATATTATTTGGGCACATGAGAATAGAGATCCAAGATGATTAAATGTGATTTAATTATAATAAATATGAATAATGTGAATAACACTATCGGTATTAATCATATATATTATAAATGTGATTTATAATATATTAGAGAGAGATATTTGTAATTTACATTTGTTAATGAAATGTTGATGTGAATTGGATTCACATTGGACATTAAATTGAAAATGTAATTTACATTTTATTTTGGGTTGTGAATGTGATTCACATTCTTTCAATGGGATGATTGAAATTGTCGCAAAATTAATTATTTTTGGTGATTAAATATGTAACAATTGTTGTTGCATAATTTAATATTGGAATCTCCAAGATTTGCTCCAATATGAATAAGGAGAATCTCCCCCTTTCCATTCATAGGGTGGACGTCACATGGAGTGGGACTCGATGGCCGTCCACTCCATGCATGGTATGGGGTAGATCTCCTTACTTTAATTTCTCCACAATTAATTTATATCAAATCAAAATTACATTGCATACATTTTGATTTATTTAAATCAATAGTTGTTGGTGGAAATATTGGAGAAACAAATCATAGACATTGATTGAAAGAAACACAAATCAATGCAAGCCATTGGATTTGTGTTGTCCACGGATTGAGATCCATGGATCCCAAAATATTATAAATAAAAGGAACCCTTGCTCTTCAAGAAAAGACTTTAGAAATAACATATGCTCTCTCTCTCTCTCATTCTCTACACGCCATCTCTCTCCCTTTTTGTTGTGGTTGTCCACCATCGAGCCCTAGAGAGAGTCGCTCTCACCGCAGCATCACCGTTATGCTGACAGACTGTTTTCTCGTGTATCTATATCCTTCGGTGTGCTCGCTTGTGAAGAAGACGTTGTACCTCGGGAGACAACATCAGGAGATTCACCATTTGGATCATCAACATGGATTACGAGGAGCACGTGTTTCATCAATGTGCTCGCAAGCATCTCCTCTGTCGGATCGGACTTAAGACAGGAGGTCTCTTCATTTAGAGACTCGACCGCAAAAACGCTTCAATAGGTAACCCTAATACTTGTTTGTGGTTTATATGAAACGATCTGAGAAGTGTTCTTGGATCATGTGGTTTCGTCGCAAGAAAAAAAAATTAAATTCCACTGCCTCGAGCAACTAGTACAACTAGTTGCTCCCGATCGCATACGATGCAATCCTCACGCTTCCATGATGCTCTTAGAGATCTTACCATATCCTTCAAGTGGTATCAGATCCATAGGTCATAGGTTTCGGATACGATCCATAAACCTAGGATGACTTGGGCTCGTTAGGGTTTGCGAAAGTTTATCGCAATTCATTCATGCAGCCCTATTTTGTGATTATTTTGGCACTGTTTAAAATGTTTAAACGTGAAACTATTTGAATTATATTCCACATTAAATAAGGAAACCGTTGTATTTGAGTTGGTCTGATTTGGAATCTGATTGCTCAAGTTATGGACATTTTAGTGAACATGTATTCACTGTTTCAGGGACTACAAATCTTGACGTAATTTAGTAGTTAACTACTGATTTGAAATGCATAGAAATGCATGCAAATCATTTAAGTTCTATTTTAAACCAAATTATCAAACTATGAAACTTATTTTGCTTGATTTGGATATAACTTGATTGAGATATGATAATTTTAGTAAGTGGTGGTCACTGCTAGAAATTACATTCCTAATCAACAACCTTGTGATTGTCATTTAATCAATTAGTGAAATTAATGGTTAATTTCCTAGAATAATTATAGAGAAATATTTGAGAAATATTTGATTGATAATTATTTCCTTAAATGACATTGCCTTGACCAATAATTGATTAGATATGATCTGGATCAGAATTAGTTACTCAATCTACTTTCCAACAAACAAAGTTGTTTGAATAGGATTAGGAATTTGTTTATCAAATTTCCTTATAATCAAAATTGTTTTGATTATTACTATATGGTATAACTTCGGTTGAAAATATGATTATCATCTCAAGTACATAATGATCAATTTGGAATTATCCTAACCCGAGGCGGATATGGTGTCTAGTTGGGAAGCATTGGGGTAGCAGGTTGCACCATGTGAAGTCCGCCCCACTCTCGTCGGTTCTGGCCATGACAGCGGGTAGGGAAGGGATAATGCTGGAGAGATCATGATGTATTTTATATTTATTAAAATTTGAAATAATACGTCTTTGGGATAATACCATATTTCAAGTAACAATAAAGAATGTTTGTTGGATATTAATTGGATAATTAATTTAATATGATTAGATTGATTGGAATATAATAAAAATTAAAACACTATATTATGAATAGAGTTATATTTCCCTTGGAAGAATTAATCGTAATGAATGAGATTCATAATTATTAATTAGAATTTGAACATGATATGGAGGATCACATAAGTGACATCCATGGTCTCCCCTCAAGGTGAAGGGTTCCATCTCCAGGGATTGTATGTAGGAGATGCCTATCCGAAGTGACAACTCCTACATACAAGCGCATCTGGATCGAGCGCTTTACTTCTCGAAAGAGTAAGGCTGTATGCGTAGTGACCCCAATATAGTATCCTCATATTATTGGGGGCGATATTGGATTGTGCATAGCGAGTTCTAATCCAGTTGACGGTTGGTTCAATTAATGATGGGTCAACATCACCTTAGGGGTGGTGGGCCCAGATGTTAAAGACCGAATTGGGAATGCAAGTTGGACTTGTAAAGCGGAATGTGTTCCCGCTTCTTTTTATCCGATTTAAAGTTTCTCATATTATTGGGATGTGACAAAGATAAGGAAGGAGATCCCCGATCTTGCTTGAGATATAATGGTAAGTATATCTCTTACATTGAAAGTGATTAAGGCAATGAACTTTCAGTGTTGACAAGGCAAGACAACTTTGATATAAAAAATTCCTAAATTAAAGTAGAATATATACTTTATATATATATATATATATGCAACCTTTCTTATTTCAGATAATCCTTCATTAAACCCACTCAATTCTATACTCAATAATGACTAGTAAAATATCATGGATTGGATCCATGATCAAAATTACTGTACTTGCATTTGGACACATATTGTTTGTGATTGCAATATGCAAGTTTCCTCATAATAATGACGATGACAATTAAATAGACAATACAACTACAACCCTTTGGTTTGTATGTTGTTATAGTATTGATCTCTCATTGAATGTACTTTAGAAGTAACATGTCGTTGATGATCGTAATTATCAGTTAATCCTTATAAAATCTAAGAAGATGTTTTGGCATACATATGTGCTCTCAACATTTAATCATAAATGACATGGTTCACTGCATCATGCAGAATGGTGACTCTATAAGATATGATGGATTCAAAATGTTTGAATACCTACCTGAACCTAAATCTTTAAGAGTTAATATGTATGTAGATAGGATGGGTGTCATCATTCTACTGTCCATACTTAAGTCATTCATGGAGCTTCATAATATTGATATTGTATGAATTGAATGAAGCATGTATAAATATTGAAATACTTTTATATTGCAATATTTTGAGTTCAACATAAGAGTTCCTTTGTCTTAAGCAATGGTTGTTTATAGATGAAAGGTGCACAGTGGAGGCATGGGTTGGACCCAAGTAAGAAGGTAAGTCAAAGAGATGACTGTACTTCTGTGTCTTCCTTATGACATCAAAAGAGTTGGATGAATGACAATACTGCAATAAGTTGTTGTATTGATAGTATGACTATCTAGTCTATCTAGGATCCTTAGAGAAGGACTCAGATAGTGCATCAGAATAATCTATTTCTGCATATCATCATTGAAATAGACTTTCTTATTAGATAAGATCGAAGTCTAATAATTCCATCTCATTCTTCTAGTTACACTTGCAATCGGTTGCCTATGTTTTAGAAGATTAGAAAATTTGATCTTAAGGTTCAATAGAAATCCACATGGAAATTGATGCAATTGTTGCAACAATCTTTATTGGATAGATAGACTTGTTATTTTCAGTGGGAGAGCCCTTAGTCTTTGAGAATGTCTCTATGACCTAGTTATTAGAATATACTCATTATTTTTTTTCTAAATGTTTGAAATAAACATGAATTATAGAATGGACCTATCATAAGGAGTTCTGATGGATATAGTTCAGATAGTAATCTAACATCTAGTGGACTCTACTCGATTAGAAATTTAATGAATGATTCCTTAACATTTCTAATACTAAACATTAAACCTTTAATGATCAATAAAAGGATGAAGATCATTTGATAATGATCTGTCATCATGCCTTGGACATAGGTCTGTTGATGCGATCAATAGACTAGTCAGAGATGAAGCTTTAGAATTTCTGAAATTTCAAATATACTTGTGAATATTGTATTCAAAAGTAAAAAAGCCCAATATACCCTTCTATGAGAATGGTGTAAGATGTCAAGGTTTTTAGGGTCTCATACATATTGATGTATATGGATCATCTATATAATAATGAACATTAATGATATGTGATATCATTCGACGATTCCCTTCACCTTAGAAACCATTGAAATGTTCAAAGATTTCACAATTTTGGTATGGAACCAAAGTTTGAATGAAGATGAAATGAATTGATCTAACCTAGGTAGCTTGTACCTATTAGATGAATTCAAGGAATACCTTGTTGAAAAAGGAATATCATTCCTGTCTCAATCCTCCTAATGTACCTTAACTCAATAGAGTTGTAGGGAGATACAATTGATCACGTGTGACATGATTTGATCAATGATGAATCTTAGCATAATTATCTCTTAGTTTACAAGGTATATATGTGGTACAGACTACAATATATATCCTTAAAAAGGTTCCAAGAAAGTAAGCTAGAATTTAGCACCTGAGAGTGATACTTTATTAGTTAAATAAAGGATGATATTGGATACCTACTTTATGACCTTGAGATTCTTAAAAGATCTCATCTCTGAGAATGTGATTCTTATAGGACGAGACTCTTCAGAATCAAGATGAAAATGAAGTGAAGGAACTCATTTAATCGTGAGAAGATTATGAGGCTCATGAAATCAGAAACTAAAAGAAAATTAAATATGTAACACTCATACCTCTTCAAATGAGTTTGAAGTGTGTCAATTAAATCTGATAATGATCTAACATCATATAATGAAGTTTCTGAGATCATGAAATGGAAAGATCGATGTTAGCGATAAAGTCTAAAGTAGACTTCATATACAAGTGTTGTATATGGACCCTTCGAGGATCCACTTATAAGGGTAAAACCTGTTAGGTGTAAATGGATCATCAAGAGAAAGAGGGAACCTGATGAGAAGGTAGAGACCTTCAAAGCACGACTCGTAGCCATGAGCTACACACCGAAGAGAAGACATCGCTTGCGATGAGACTTGCTCTTCAGTGACCATGCTTAAACACATCAGAATATTGCTAACTATAGCTACACTACTTGACTTTGACATCTTCAAGATGGAAGTCAATATTGCATTCCTCTATGAATACTTAGCCCTAGGGATTCATGGTTAAGGAAAGCAAGGTGTGCAAGCTAAAGAACTCCATTTATGGACTCAAATAAGCTTCTTATAGTTGGAACATTAGATTTTATGAAATTATAAATGTTACAATTTCAAATAGAATCTTGATGAACTATGTGAAGCTTAGTGGGAGTGCCACTGTGTTAATCATGCTAAATTTATATAATATCCTAATCATGTAGAATGATGTAAGGATGATAATATCAAGTGGTTTATAGGCTGGCTATTCCATACCTTGAAATACGATCTCAAGGACACCTCTTAGATCTTAGTTCTGAAGTTGTTCAGAAGTAACGAGAAGAGGGTATTGGGATTGTTACATTTGTAGTACACATTGGACATATTCCTTTTTTCTGGAAAATTCCAAGAAAGGCTTCTTTCCCTTAAGATATTGTACTGGCCTATCTAAAGGGATAGCACCTCAAAGAGTTGAGGAAGTCAATGCTAAAACTGCTTGCCCATGTGCATCAGTTATGAGAAGCTGTGTGTATGCTATATATGTACAAAAGCCAGATGTCTGCCATGCAGTGGGAGTAGTAAATTGCTACTAATCCTACTATGGAGACAAAACACTTAGTTGTTGTAGTAACAATATCTTCAAAGAGGACAATACTTTCAAGATAGTGATTTCTAAGTCTTATCTTCAGGAAATTAAGACTTTGTAGATGGAGATCTAAAAGGTCTTAATTGCGGATACCTTAGGAGATAGAGATCTCCAGGAGTAAGGGTATTCTTATAAGGATAATGGAAATACTAGTTATAATAATTATTATTGTGTTGTAGTGTTAAGGACACTATAAATAACAAGATTGAGTATTGGTTGCATAAGATGCAACATTCGGATTGGATGCAAGCATTGTTAGTAGGAGATATGCAAGTGTCGTAAAAGGACTTGGTGCAGTCTCTCGGGAACATAGTGATTGATCAACTTATATATCTATTTTTCTAAATAGCCTATGATTGTCACATGAGTGTGGGTTCAAAGATTAGCCCATTAATGGCTCTTTGGGATAGTGGGAGATTGTTGAACATGCGAGCCCACGGCAAGCCATTATGCAATAAATGTTATTGCAAATATCATTACATGATATGAATTGAAGAATAACTAATAATAGGTTCCTTCGTACAATTAGTGTTATGTACCATGGCCATCTTAATGATCATAAAGCTTTTGATTCAATTATTGAATCGTAGAGGCTCTGGTGCTCGGATGAATATCTAAAGAGTTAGATTGAGGACTCATCAAGCACCATCAAATGATTATTAAGAGAGGATCTCCAGCCTGAGAAGGAGATGGCAATCCTTTACCTAATGGCTGATATATGACCAAACTCTTTATGTAGGTCCTCGACATAGGGATAGAGATTTGGAGGTGTCGGATTAGTTTGGTCAGAGAGTTGACTTAAGAAAATAGAGAAAACCAAAGTCCCATGTCGTATACTGTCATGATATAGGCTCGTATACTATCACGATATAGACACGCATCCTCTAACCAGAGACAGATGTGTTACTATATGTCTGAGTATGTACATTTGGCAAACCAATAGGTTGATGACCTAACCAAGGTCTATACACCAACGCGTTGGTGTGCATATAAGGACATATGTGTAATACGATCTCTTAAAGGAACCTTACAGGTTCAGTTACTGAACTGGAAGACATGAGCTCACTCATGAGATATTGGGAAGAATCCAATTCTGTGCACGGTCGTCTCGCTTTGGAAGCTTGACTGAATTTGTAGGTTAGATATATGTTTTTGGAAAAGTATATGATCAACACCTGGGTATGATATATGTTTTTTGGAAAGCATATGATCGATACCGACTCCCATTGATCGAATGAGAAACTTAACAAAAAAACTCTGAAGTACACAATGTAAAATTGATCTTATACTTTGGGTTTATTCAGGGTCTTCGAGTATGAAGGACGTATAGTTGTTAGGAATACCTGAGGGTGATGTGATCATAAACGATTGTATAACCACGAAGCTTCCATTTCCAGGGAGTGATGAAACGTGTATGGATTTTAGTGACTCCTCTTAGTAGAGAAGTGATCTGATCTTGGTCCAAATGTTGGACATTGATCTGAATATGATTTAGATGCAATGAGAAGATTAGATCTTCAGCTTTGATTTAATCAAACCTCTATGGGAGGTCCGCAAGATCTGGATTTGTTATGTGATCTCAATATCCAAGTCACTATACGTGGAACAATACAATCACCCTGTCCTTATCTCCAAGTATCTTCAGAGAAAACGCATTATTCTTGAATGAGTTCAGGATAATTTCATTGTTGATATATGTATCCGAGCATTGAGAAAATAGATAATAAAATGTGATTTAATTATCATGAATAATATGATTTTAATTCATATTATAAGGAAAGTGATCTTAGATAATTAAATGTGATTTAATTCTCAAAGACGTGAGTAATGTGAATGTGATTCATGTTATTTGGGCACATGAGAATAGAGATCCAAGATGATTTAATGTGATTTAATTATCATGGATATGAATAATATGGATAACACTATGCATATTAATCACATATATTATAAATGTGATTTATAATATATAAGAGAGAGCTATTTGTAATTTACATTTGTTAATTAAATGTTGATGTGAATTGGATTCACATTGGACATTAAATTGAAAATGTAATTTACATTTTATTTTGGGTTGTGAATGTGATTCACATTCTTTCAATGCCATGATTGAAAATTTTCACAAATTTAATTATTTTTGGTGATTAAATTTGTAACAATTGTTGTTGCATAATTTAATATTGGCTATCTCCAAGATTTGGTCCAATATGAATGAGGAGAATCTCACCCATTCCATACATAGGGTGGGCAACACATGGAGTGGGACTCCATGGTCGTCCACTCCATACATGGTATGGGTGGATCTCCTTCCTTTATTTTCTACACAATTGATTCATATCAAATCAAAATTATATTGCATACATTTTGATTTATTTAAATTAATAGTTGTTGGAGGAAATATTGGATCAACAAATCATATCCATTGATTGAAAGAAACACAAATCAATGTGAGCCATTGGATTTGTGTTGTCCATGGATTGGGATCCATGGATCCTAAAATATTATAAATAGAAGGGCATCCCTTTCTCTTCAAGAAAAAACTTTAGAAATAACACATGCTCTCTCTCTCTCTCATTCTCTACACGCCATCTCTCTCCCTCTCTGTTGTGGTCGTCCACCGTGGAGCCCTAGAGAGAGTCGCTCTCACCACAACATCGTCTTTATGTTGCCGGACTGTTTGCTCGTGGATCTCCATCTCCTTCGGTGCGCCTTACTCATGAAGAAGACGTCGTATCTCATGAGACGAGATCAGGAGATTCGCCACTTGGATCATCCATATGGATTACGAGGAGCACACATTTCATCAACGCGTTCGCAAGTGTCTCCTCCGTTGTATAAGACTTGCGACAGAAGGTCTCTTCATTTAGAGACTCGATCGCAACCATGCTTTAAAAGGTAACCTTAATACTCGTTTGTGGTTTTGAAGAAATGATCCAAGAAGTGTTCTCGGATCATGTGGTTTCGTCGCTTGAAAAAAATGTAAATTCCGCTACCTCGAGCACTAATGCGATGAGTTGCTCCCGACCGCATATGATGCGATCCTCATGCTTTCGTGACACACTTAAGGATCTTACCATATCCTTCAGTTGGGCTCCACTGAGAGCCCCATTGCTCTATCGTACCCCTAGAGATGCTATGCGAGTCAACGCGTGTCCAGAGAATATCTGCGAAGATGATGCGTGGTCGGTGAAGGTCTACAAGCCCCTGGAAGTTGAAGACGATGAAGGAACATCGGAGAAGAATCCTCAGATCATAGTCACTCCAAGAATTCTTTCCATTGAAGGTTCTCGACACATGCAAATGTTAGAAGTGTATAGCCGATGCACATCAAAGTGGGTACGCGAGAACGTGAGTGGAGTGGAGGATGAGTCGAGTGAAGAAGATGAGAGCCATGGTGGGTTCTCCTTCTTGCTGAGGAAGAAAGAAGGAGATGATGGAGGTTGTGGAAGAAAGAATGATGGGAAATCGATCCTCCATGTGCATCACTGAAGCGAGAGGGAGGATGGAAACCATTTAAATCAATGGTTGGTGTTATGCACATGTAGAGAAAATAAGCAAAGAAAAAGTGAAAATAAAACCTAGATTAATTGAATCTCACAAATAAAGGTGAATGGATATAATTACATAAAAATTCAAGAAATATATAATACAACAGTCCTTTCTATTTTTTAAAAGATTTAAAATATATATAGGTATTTATAGTTAATAGAAATAATTATAATAAGTTTATAAGTAAATATAAGTATATATAGCATATATAAGGTCTTAGATTTCGAAATATAGCTAGATATGCCTAAAATTATAAAATAAAAAGCTTTTGTGCTTTTCTAGATTTTCTTTGTTTTTGTGTTTTTCTTAGGAATTTAGCTGATTTCCATGCATTTTTAATTGATTTAAATGTATAAAACAACAAATATAATAAATACGTTGTATTGTTTAGGGTTTTTTCAATAGATAATAAGATAAAAAATCCCAAAACTATTTTTAATATGCAGTATATAATATATAAAAATAATAGAGAACATTTTTTTAGATTTTTATAGAATTTTGAATGATTTTTATGAGGTTTCTACGGTTTTTTATGTTTTATGTTTTTCTTTTATATTTTTTGTGATTTTCAATCTTGAGTTATAATATATAGTAATAAGTATACTCTTTTTTTTGGATTTTTTTAAAATGTTTTTTCTATTTTTTTCTTCTATAACTAAACATGGAATAACTTGCACCAAATCAACTTTTAGTAATTAGGAAATGCAATATCCAAACATAGGGGGTCCACTACAATTTTCACATAAAATTTAACACAATATAATATTTATGGTGCCAATTTATAAATAAAAAAGGCACGAGGGTTACTAATATATTTACCAACTAAATGCAATGCTATTAGGCGATAGAGCGCGGTCCACGTGGCTTGATCAACGATAGAGGAGGGCGACGATTTGCCATTGAACAAACGACTGAAATTGGACCTAGAGCTCATGCTTGATCCGACGACTGGGAGGGTTACTAGAAGAACAAGGAAGAAGGTCTTATTCCCCAAACTTTGATTTGATATATCTTCATCCTCCGATCGTCATACCCCTCACCAACGGTCTCTTTCGCTTCTAGGAAGCTCTCCGCACATATAGGGCTCTTCACAGATATCCATGCTCCATCAGAAGGGGCCTGGAGCACGACATAACCTAGAGCTATGTTTAGTGCTTGGACTGTCTCCAGGAGGTTCATTAAAGCCCAGGTCCTGCTTAAGGGGACTGAGGGCTACCTCCTAATTCCATTATTGAAGTTGTGCACATTTATGTGAAGGGGATGGATGAGCTCTGGTGAAGGTGGATGAGAAGAGCTCATTGGACCTTGATTCGTGTAGAATTGAGTATGAAAATGAGTGGGTGTTGGAGAGAAAATGATTGTTAGTGAAGATGATGCAAAATTGGAGTTGAGCACATTTGAAGAACAAGTGGACTATAGCTAGAGCCGAAGCTCCAACATATCTAACAATATAAAATTATGCTACCCTAAAAGCTAATTAACTAAACAAACATTAACTCTAAGCTAAAGAAATGAAAGTGCATGAATTAATACTACCTAGCATTTAAGATAGGTGTTCATACTTGAAGCGACTGAAGCTCACTAGAGGTGGCTAACGGAGCTTGGATTTCTTCAACCTTAGCCTTATCCATGTTGTGAAGGAAGAGAGCAACGCATGTTATCACTAGTCACTCGACGAAGAGCTCCTTTTGGGGTTACGACGAAGACAGAAGGATCAAAATGCAAAATGGGGGCGAAGGAGGAGTTTTATAGACATGGTGATGGGGAAAGTTCATGGAGAGCTTGCGTGCTCTGGAGATGGAGTTAATGAGAAGTATGGAGTCAACGAGATGGAGGAAGGTGAGGGGGAGAGGTTCGGTGAAGGAATCAGGGCTCTCGAGGCCTAGTTTTCTTCCAAAAAATGGAGAAAGTCAACGGTCACGACACCTTTGACAAAGGGGCTGGGTTGCAAGGAAAATTGACCCGATGATTCAACTTTCCGAGGGTCTTGTTTGGTCCACATGGACCATCCAGAAAATAGAAATTAAAAAAATCCATTCTTTAATTGATTAAAAATAATAAATGAATTATTTTTTTGATTAAAACATAAAAAATGTATGTAATTTTATGTAATATTTTATTCTGATTTTTATTTTTTTTAAGGTTAATTTCTTAGAGGTTGATGTTTACATGTATAATTATAGGTATATATATCTTTATTTAGTAGATTTTATTTTTTTTTGTATTTTTGATTTTATTTTGATGCTTACATAATTTATATATTTACAACTTATTTAATTACACTTTTACATATTTTTGATTTTTTTATTTTATTTATTTACATAAATAAATAAGTACATGTATAATATAGTTTACCTTTATATTCTATAGCTTTATTTTTTATGAATTTTAATTATTTTATTCTAACTTTATTGTTGAAATGTGTTTTGTGTAATATTTATAAATTCATAAAATATAAATAAGCCAAATATATAAAGAATAAATATATTGATTATTTTATATAGGCATACAATACAATAGGGACTCAAAAGCAAACTTTTACATCTCAACTCAAATTAAATGAAACGTCATTCACTAAACAAATAATTAAATTTTGTAAAAAAATAAATGTTAGTTTGCAATTTTGAGTCCTTATGGAGGAGATAAAGGTTTGGGAAGTTTTCTTTATGACCATTTGTTCTATGAGTCCCATGTGTGCTATGTATTATTTTTAAGTTAGATTAATTTTGTATTTTTCTTTGTATATTTCTGTATTGTGTCCATGTTCAATGTTTATTTATTTGAGGTACAAAAATATTAAATCAAAATAGGTCTCAAAAGCATATTTATTGATGAATAAAAAAATAAGGTTTTTTTGTTGTTCTTTGTACAACTAGTTTCCTTATCTTCCCCTACTTTATTCCTTGTCGACCAAGTCATCATGATGACTGGGTCTCAAGGTCTTGGGTCACTCAATGTCTTTGACACTTCATTCTTTTTCTTTTCTTTCCTTTATTCTTCTATTTTGGAATGAAATACAATATTTTATACAGTATTTACATATCACTTTTTGGGTGTTATTTGCATAATTAATGTGATATACATGCTTTTAAATAGGGACTTAGGGCCAAAATGAAATAATAAAGGTGATTAAATAGATATTCATCACCTACGTAGAAACTCACGAGACAACTTACAATCATCTTCAAGATAGATATGTTTTGAATACATGGCTGGATTTACCATTGGATATAAGATACTTTACAACCAAGTACCTTATGGTTTTTCTCTAGATCTTGAGCAATCGAGATTCCTGACCCAGGGTCAACCTACTGCTGATGATGATCAGATACGTATTTTCTTTGCCCTTAATGAAAGCATACCTCATACCCATCGGGAGCTGTTTTAATTTAGGCAATTGTTGAGTCTTCTAAATGGACATTTAAGATATTATGCTGGTTGGTGAATGGTTTGCTGAATTCAATGAGGCGATGTATACCACTGGTACACTTATCTATGACAAAAATGTACCAAACATATCTTCAATGAAATCTTTGTGTTCAGCTTGGCTTGAATCTTCCTAAAATAGGCTGATCAGTGATTCAAATGCGGTCTCCCAATTGACATTGGAGCATGGGTTGATTGTGCTTTCCAGGTAGTCCTCTGAAAGAGGATTTCCAATGTCAGAATATCATTCAAAGAAAGTTGTTGGCCACTGATATCAAAAATTATCACAATCATCAACAGGTAATTCTAACTTCCCTTCGTCAGATGCAATTTTTGGCCCATTGATCATATACATGGTGACTTTATCGGTGCATGAACAAAATGTGATCTTTCCAGAGCCAGAGTCAATGACTGCTTCAACAGTTCGAAGGAACAACCGACCAAGAATAATGGGATTCTGGAGTGATGGTGCAGGTTAATCCTTATCTAGCATGATAAAGTCCACTGGGAAATGCATGTCCTATACAATCCTGATAGCATCTTCTGGTAAACCTTTGGGCTACTTAAGAGATCTATCTGCAAATCGCAACATCATACGGGTAGGTTTAAGTAGACCCTACCCAAATTCTTGAAGAGGTGATGAGGGCATGATATTTATAGAGGAACCACTATCTATCAAGGTTTAATCAAAAGTTCGATAAAAAGTCTTGCATTTGATTAAGGGTGCTCCCTTGTCTTTCTTCTTATATAGGAGATCACTAATGTCATTCATTGTAACCATGGTTAGGATTTGCTTCTCTTCTCAATTTTGTCTGTTCATGCGGCTTTGACACTTAGAGGCACATTCCTATTTAAAACCTTTCATTACTATTGGCATGTATTCCATGGCCTGCATCAATGGCATGATCAACACAAGATTTTCAATAATTTCCACAACAACAGGGTTAGAAAATGCATTTTTACATTTATATTTTTTGGAAGTTTTTTATTCAACATGGAAAATTAATATTCACATAAGGAAACGTATTGTTTTAATTACATAATTATCTATATATGACCAGCTACAAGAAGAGTGGTCATTAAAAACAGCTAGAAATGAATCTACATTAGCTTTGGGATCATCGGTTGGCTCTAGAGTTGCTGCTGGCACTAGATCCTCCTAGGCTGGTGTGGCTTGGCTTGAGCTCATATAGTCTTTTTGAAGATTTTCATTTTACTAATTTTTTGGTATTTTTTCTAGTGGTGGTGGACTAATGTTTCTCCTCCATCATCTTCTTCCTCACTTGGCTCTGTTGTTGGTAGAGTTGATGCAGATGATGATGACTTGCCAGAAAACACTTTATTATTCAAATTTTAAGCAGCAGATGACTACAATGACCTACAACTCCTAAGAGTCACTACATGAGACAACACGATTTGAAATACTAGACTCTGTTATATTGTATGAGACATCACAAACTACAAGCCCCTTTTTATTGAAATTATTGGGTTTGGCCTTGACCTACACTGGAATAGGAGTTTCTATCGCAATGAGGTCATCAAGCTTCTTGCTCACCTCTATTAGGATTTTTACATGTTGGGCTAAGCAGAAAAGAGCAGGGTTAACAAGAGCAACCTTGGGTTCAGCATGCTGACCACTCTGGTAATGATAAATCGTGGAGGATGTGAATGGGAAAACTGAGAATTATACTGAGGAGAAGGATGCTGGCAATGCTCAGAAGGAGGAGCATACTAATTATTCTAAGTAGTTGCATAATTGTGTTGCAGTTGTTACTAGTAGTACGCGAGCTAATATTACTGATAATTCTATCTCCATATGTACTGATATGGTGGAGACTGCTGTAAAGGCTGCTTCTGGACAAACTTCACACCATGATGTTTGTGATATGGATGAACTGCAGTGGTCTGTCCCTATTGTTGTCTGCCTTGATGGGCCAGTTGTCCATCATTAGTCCCGATGTCATTCTATTCTAGGATTTGAAACAGTGGTGGGAAAATGGATACACATAAAATGGGGGCTATGGCTCGGGCTAGTAGATGGTAAGCTGTCACGATGGATGTGGTGGTGCCTGGTCAGGAGACTGCATGTAGTATACATGCTGGACTTGAGGCTGCCCGGAACTCATTGAGGCTACTGGGGAGATGACAACTGCTTCGGCTCAACTGGAGTTGTAGTGCATGGAGTCGCAGAATAAACATCATTGATGATGCTAACCAACTGCTCCAACTGCTTGATGATCTCATCAATCTTGTTTAGGTGATGGGTTCTCTATTCGATCATGGAAATTTTCTCCAGGTTCTGCGACCGCTTTTCAATATTATAAACTTTGGACAGGTCGCTCCAAATGATGCTAATGTTGGAGCTCTCATCTCTGTCCTGCTCATGTGATTTTGTCATATTAATAGGCTTGTGGTGGATATGCTCTTCTCACTGGCATGCACGAGATGAGCATAATGCGGTCTCTCCTTCAACCTTTTCTTTAAATATTTTCCATACAACATCCTCATCCTTATTGAAGTGCGATCTGCCACATGCAGCATCGACAAGCCTTTGGTTTTCTTGTGTCAGGCCCCCGAAGAAATGTTGGTCCTAACTGGTCTGAGGAATGTCGTGATGGGGGCACTTCTCTTGCAAATCTTTAAACCTCTCCCAAGCTTCATGAATGGACTCGTGCAGTCCTTAGGACAAGTTGCTTTTATGTGCTCGTAATTGATTAAGATGATCTAATGGATAAAACTTGTTGAGGAACACAAACTTAAATTGCTCTTAAGTCGTCACTACCTTCCCCAAGAGATTTATCCAATATAAGACCTTGTCTTAAAGGTCGAATGGGAAGGTATTCATTTTTACAATAGCTAACAGAATGTTATGATAGTAATTTGTGTGGCAAAGGTTGGGAAATTATCGGAGTTGGATATATGTCTCTTCATTGATGTTCCCATGGAAAGAGGGAATAAGAATAAAGAACTAGGGCTTCATCTCAAAGTGTCCACGGACTACATGAATATGTATCCACTTAGTCATCTGCCTAGAGCTAGGATTATATGTCTCCTTGAGCCTAGGCTTGTGAGCCGCTCTTCTTGGTTTATCTACCGGTCCTCCACAGTGTCTATCTCTTTGGTCATCATCATTATTTCCTCCTCCTACTCAGTTCTCTCTATCTCGCCTTAGGTCATTGAGCATATCTGAGGAGGCAACCTGGGCAAGAGCATGACATATCAGTTACTGCTAGATGGATTGTATGAATGCAAGCAATTGTGCATTCATTGCATTCAGATGTGGTTGTGGACCTTGATTTTTCTTCTATGGTCCCCTCCCTTTGCCTTGAGGAGCCATCTCTGAATCAAACTGAGAGGGATTGATATGAATAGAGACTAGGTTCAGCTCTTGATCCGTACATTCAAATGTATCTTGATCAGACAGATAGTCTTCGTCACTAAATGGAAATATTGATTGGATTTTGGGTCAATTCCAGATAGATATGAATGGAGCATCTGATATGAAGATAAATCAATCTCTATCCACAAGGTGTGAATGTCAAGACAAGAGTAATCCTGGTTTATTAAGGAATGAGAAGAGGAGGATTCTGGAGATCGGTTCGGAAAGTCCGAACCAGGGTATTGAGAATCATCTCAAATTATTGAAGATGTCGAGTACATGGAATCAATGAAGATGGCATTGGGGTTCCGACTAAACCATCTATGAGTGTCATCTCGAGATAGAAGAGAAGTAGACGATGAATGAAATACGATGATAAACCATGAGATGAAATGAAGAGGAGAATAGAAGAAGGCTCAAAGTGAGCAAAGAAAAAGAATGAAAAATATACAAAATGAAAAATGGCGTAGGTGCGTAGGACTGATGTTTGACCTAAAATCAAATTCAAACAAACACCAATGTAATGGATTCACTAACCCAACCCAATGAAGCCGTAAGTGTTAGGTTATTTTTATCATTTCAGTTTTAATTGTGATTCATGAATATTTTAACAAGTCCTTGGAGGAAAGACCTTTAGGATAGTGAGTACTACTAGAAGAGTATCTTGTACTTCCCACTTCCTTTGTAATAAGTAGTATGTAGTTTTTAAGAGAATCCTTGCTATTGGGTCTGGATCCACTACTCGACCAAAGAATAGAGGAAGAAGCCAATCGGAAAACCAATACTTCCCCATGGAGGGGTACCCGGACATCGAACGATGACAAACACCTCTGTAAGGGGATTGCCTAAGCTCAATACTTCGGACAAAGTCTGCTAGCAGATGAAGCACTACTCACCCACGTACTATAGAAGCACTAATACATTGTGAATTAAGTCAACAATAAGGCAATACCCATGTTGGGATTTTGGCTCTCTTTGGAGTGTACCTAAAAACAATGTGGGTTTTATGAAACTAATACAATGAATGTTCATTATGAAATTTATATTTGGTCGAAGTGTTATTAACCATCCCCTTTTTTGTGTTTTTGAATTTTCACTTTTTTGAGTATTTTTCAAAAATAATTCACCTAACATTTTTTTGTATTTTCTTAAAAAATGTAAGTGAGACAAAACATAAGGATATAGCGAAAAAGCAAGGCAAGTTGATACTAAGATGGAAATCTTACCCTTGTATATGATTGATGGTTGCTCAGTAAGAAGACTCATAGTGCTTCCCAATGCTCTCAATGAAGAATGCAAGACAAGCATTTTAAATGTATACTAGAAGAGATGCAAGCCAGTGAAATTGTCCTAAGTAGGAATTGCTATTAACGTGAAGAACAATTTTTATTTGATCTAAGTAAAAACATTTTAGAGACTATTGGAACATGCAGATATTAGGTATTTGGATCTAGATTACTCAATCATGAAAGTCCTAAAATCTAAGGGCTCATTCACATAAAACAAATAAAAAGAAAGGTGGAAAACTCAAAATGCGGAAAACAAACAAAAACAAGTGGAAAATAGGGAGGACAAAAGGGTAGAAGGCGATGAAAATACGAAGAAAATCAAGTGGGCCACCAACTAAACAACACTTTTTAAAATAGGCCCACGAGAGTTTGAGTGTCCAAAGTCCTTGTACCTGTGTTATTACAATTTTGATTGAGTCTCTCTCCCACAAAAATAAAGAAAAACTGCACTAAGTTGCTATGCTCTCTCCTTGTCTTCTCCTTGCTCTCTCCTACCGGCTTTACGGTAGAAAGTGGATCTCTGCCTTGCTTGGTTGCCTCATCCTCCTAGAAGACCGTCCTTAAGTAGTAGGCCCTTGCAATGAAATCAACAAAAAGAATTGGTCAGAATAGATAAACAATTATTTGAATAAAAAAATAAAGAAATAATAGCTACTATGCATAAATAGGTTTACACTATCCTACATTGCTCTTCGACAACAGTGCCATTTGATATAATTGAAAGATCAGGGATTCCTAACGACCAATCTCGGAGGGCTTGCAGTGTCCGACAAGTCTGATCTGACAATCGTTGTAGCGTCCACTCTCACTATACCCAGAATCTAATCAATCAAATCATCAACAATCAACTCACAATATAGATTGAACAATAAAGAAATACACGCTGAAATTTACTAAACCCTACATATGATGTGTATAACAACAAATGTAGTAGGACCCCTGAGAGAAACTAGATAGGTATAATTATTATTAATGAAAACTAATAATAACTATTTCTGGTACTTTTTTATCTTTTTCTAATTTTTATGGGCTTTGAATTATATTTAATTTTTATGGATTTTTTAATTATTTTATATTTAATTTTTTTAGTTTTTTGAATTTTGATTTTTATTTTCTCTTTATTTTTTGTATTTTTCACTTTTCATTTATTTTTAAGGTATAATATGTGTGTCTATATATATAGTAATAATACTAGTAATAGATATTATAAACAATTTATAAGATATTTGTGATAGATAAATATATCTAAATATATAAAAGAACATTTCTTTTATTTTTTAAAGGTTTTAAGTATATATTAGGGATATATAATAAATAATAATAACAATGTATAATATACAAGTAATATAGGTTATATATAGCATATATAAGGTCTTATAATTTTAAATATATTTATATATAGTCAAACTTCAAAAAAGAAATATTTTTTTGTTTTTAATTTTTTCTCTATTTTCGTGATTTTTATATCATTTTCACTAGTTTCTATGTATTTTTAATGTATTTATTATATCAAAACAATGAGTATAATATATATGATGAATTGTTTTGTGTTTTAAAATTAGACAATAGTCTCAAAAATTCCCAAAACTATTTTTATGAAATACTATATAATACAAATCAAATTGCATAACATAAAATGTTTTTTAAAAATTTTATTTATTTTTTAATGATTTTTTAATCTTTTAGTTTTCTAATTTTTAGTGTTTTTCTTTTTTATTTTTGTTATTTTTTGGTCTGGAGTTATAATATACGGGAATAAATGCTATATAGTTTTTTTGGAATTTATAAAGTTGATTTACCTTTTTTAAATTTTTATATCTAAATAGGGAATACTTAGCACATATTCTATTTTTAATAAATGGGAATAAAATGAAATACCAAATAAAAATAATGGCATGAACAACCATCAGATCAGGTATATACCATATTTTTCCGAATTTTTTTTAGGCAATGTGCTATTTAAAAAAATATGTAAGAAATAAATTCAAAGTCTAGCAGAGGATTTTTCTCAATGAAAATAAAACCCTAGGTGTTCCATGTAAAATACCATAAATATAACAAATACTACAAATTATAGGACTTAAAAGAAATAAAGGAAGATGGAGAGGCTTCTATGCTAATAAACCGAGCACCTCACGTGGGGGGCCACGTGAGGTGACCTAGCAAAGGAACTCCTTCTAATATAAAATAAGTTTGGTGGTCTACTACAATATTTACACAAATATTTGAACTTTACTTAATATTTACATGGTGTAATAGTAAATACAAAAGCATTGGGGGTTCATTTGAAATTTACCTAAGGACACGATCTAGAGACACGAAGCATGCCATGTGTCCTTCACTTAAACGAATCGATAGTTGGCAGCATACGTCGCTTCAATTTAATTCCACGACCTATATTAGATCTTGGTCTTGCTCTCGATCCAACGACGTGAAGAGCATCTAGAAGAACACCAAGACCATGGGAAGAGGCTCGCTTCAATCGCTAGTATCTCCGATCTCCAGCCTCCTCCTTCAACTTTGAAAGTCTCAAAAGACTTATGGAGATGTCTCGCATTTGTAAATGGACCTTAAATGGTTCCAGATCCCATCGATGGGGACCTGGGGCTTGAGATAGTTTCACGCAACCTGGAGGTGGTTCTTTAGTAAATTAGAGTCCTAGATGGCACCTCATGTTCGACCTCTTGCACAAAAACAATCCTAGGCTTCAGAAGAAGAGCCTCGACCACTTATTGAAGTTAAAAGCATTGTGAATGCATGGGACAAAGTAGCTTCACGTGAAGGGTCGAGAAGAAGCTCAGATTGACTTGATTCGAGCTGAATCAATGGGCCAATGTTGGTGTATTATTGTATAAAGCGGTGAGGATCGGAGATGGGGTGAAAATGCAGGTCGGAGACAGGCGGATCACTATGATTTTAAGTTGGAGGTCAATGCCACATCAAATTAATGATCTCCAAATTAAATGAGCCTGCTAACTTGAAGATAAAATTATGGATTAAACTAAGCTAAGTAATTATATGCATGAATTGAAACATATTTTAAAAGATCTACATGATCGAAGTTAAGGACCAAGAGAAGCTCGTCGAAGAAGTTCTGGTAAACCTGGACCACACCGATTTTCACCCTTCTCCATGTCAACAGGGAGGGGTCAAGCTTGTTGTCACAAAGGTCGATCAACCTTATCGTTCGTATTGGGGTTATGAGCAAAAACAAGGCTCAAAACTCAAAAGGGGGACAACATGGGTTTATTTATACACAAAGAAGGGGTGGGTGTAGATCACAGGATAGAGTGAGTTGGATTGATCCACTGGGTGATCAGTAGGGTATTGTGAAATGGTTGGTCGTATGGGGAAGAGAAGAGTCGAAGGCATCGAGGTCTGAATCAGCGTCGATGATGACCATAAAATGGAGAAGGTAGGGGGATTGATGGATTTATGATAGAGGAGGTGGGTAGGCCGGGCAATTGACTGGGCGATCAACAGTTTGTGCCTCCTGATTGGTCTACATGGACAAACCAAGAAATTCAAAGAAATAATTCCCTTATAAAATCGATAAAAAAATAAAAGAAAATAATAATTTTGGGTTAACACATAAAAAATGTTTATTATTTTGTGGAATATTTTATGGATATTTTTATTTATTTTTACAGGCCTTTTTATTAGTTGTTAATTTTTACATGTATATACATCAGTATATTTACATATATTTGTTGAATTTTATTTTTATTTTGCATTAAGTGATTTATTAATATATAAATGAATTTTATATATTTATTACTTATTTAATTACACATTTACATATTTTTGTATTATTTTATTTATTTATTTATTTAAATAAATATGTTTATATATTGCATTTGTATAGTTTACCTATATATTTTTTACTTTATTTATTTTAATTTATTTTTAAAGGCTTTATTTTATGTTTATTGATTAAATTTGTTTCAAATAAGATTTACAAGTATTTAAAAATATAAGGAAGTGATGAATCTGTGATTCACTGCCTTTATTCTTTCATTTTGGCTAAAATGCTTAGTAAAATACATGTAAATACTCACTAATTCCCATTAATTAACATTCTAGCAACAATTATTAATATTATATATTTAAACTTATTTTACCCAAAATAAAAGAATAAAGAGAAAAAGGAAAATAAAAAGAAAAGAAGGATGTACATAATTATGTACAGACTAATCCTAACCCTGAGACCATGTCAATATTGACTTGGTCGATAAAAAAGATAAGTAGGGCGAGATAAGGATCCTAATTTATACAAATATTAGAAAAACTTAGATCATTAATATACATCAACACATTTTCCATATTTCAAATATTTCACCTATTTTATTTATCACTTAGAAAATTCCAAATTAAAACATTTCTTTTATAAAAATGGTTCATAAAAATATATATCATATTATAAAAATATCAGAAAAATGATTCAACATAAAAATAAATCATTATCATGAACTGGAAAAGTCGGAAAACCCGATTTCCGAGATTCATAACTATTTATAGAAAACTCCAAACGGATGAAACTCACTTTTAAACTCCGTTTTATACTTAATACTATTTATTAAAAAATAAAATAATAGAATAAAACAGGTAAGTTTTGGCATTTCGACCCCGTTGTATATATTTACTATATATAGAAATTTCCCATATTTTTAATTAATTAACCATAAATCCGATCAACTTAATTTCTTTTCTAAATTTATTTTAAAATCATTGTAAAAATATAAAAATATAACTTAAGCCAAATTGTCAATAACACCCGAAGCGACGAAGCCCCATAAGGACTCCGAATTAGGCAAACTCAGTCTTAAAGTTCGTTTTATTTAATTATCTACAAATTTGCAATGATTTCGCTAAAATCAGAGTTAATATGAAAAATGTGGGTTACAAGATCGTATTAATATATATTGTACAATGTACCTTAACACATGTTATCTACATACTTTATTAATACTCTATTAAATAAAATTAAGTTTATTTAATGCTTTATATTAATATATATTTACTTATATAATTTTTATTTAATTATTATTTATAAAGTTATTTAATTATACATTTAATAATATATTTAAATTATTTAATTACCTAATTACTCATTTAATTATATAATTATATATTTAGTTGTCTCTTAAAGTAATTCATTTTATTTAATTATTAAGTAAATTAATTATTTAGTTTATTTTTATCTTCTTTTCTCTCTCCACCCATTTCCTCTTCTTCCCAAGACATCCCTTCCCTTCTTCTACCGGTCATTCCTCCTCTGCCTCCTCTTCCTTCCTGTCAATCGCCCAATGGCTGACCTTTTGCCGTTTGGCTAACCGCCAGCCATTTGGCCAACCACCTTTTAGACGAACCATTGCCATTCTGTCGATCCTCGCCTATAAAACGACCCTTACCCCCTCCATTTAAAGAGGATTGGTCATTTGCTTCCCTTCCCTTCTTGTGAGCTCCGAAGAGCGGGAGAGAGAGAGTGCCAGGTGCTCAAATCTTTGTCATTGAAGCAAACATGAGGGAGAGGTTCGGCGTGATCGATTCGTCGGAGCGTGCGCCGTCGTGCACCTCCACGATCAGCCTCCGAGTTCATTGCGAGTTGAGGCAAAGACAGGAGCATCTACTACACCCACAGGCCACTTCCTGGACACAAATCCAGGTTAGATTTCCTATAGCTTCTATTCTGCTCTTCTCCATTGTTCTCCTTGGTGTGATGTCTCTTACACTTCTTCTCTCCTCTTCTTCTCTAAATCCTCCTTTCTCGATCCCTCTCACTACCTCTATTTCGATCCAATATTAATTGATTTTATACAAAAATCCATCTGCAAATCATTTCCACTACCCGATCCTTTCTATTTCTCCATCTCTTCTCATATATGTTCAACCTCCCAACACGTCTGGTTATCGAAGGAGTGGAGCTCGATCCTTCATCTCCAAAAGCTCCCTTATCCACTCCTAGTTTAATAACTACGGTTCGCATATGAGATCGAGGATTCGTCCTCGATTCTGTTGATCAACCTGCAGGTATCGATTGGCAATCACCGGGAGGACTAACATCCACATGCAACAATCTGTACATCTAACCATCGATCGAGCACTTGGAGAACAACAGAGACCTGCAGTCCCTTCTATCGATTGAACCACCGCCGATAGCATTTGATCAAGATCAATAACATAGAGAACTGAACCACCATATGGAGGCGTAACATTTGAAGTTCAGGACCTGAGATAGATCTGCAACAACTGCTGGGATTGAATCATCCGTGTTGACAAGATCGCCTCCCGAACTTGAAACGGGGAAGAACAACAAATTCACCAGATTACACAGTGAACGTCCGATTCGATTGCCACACAATGCTTATCCATCATACCACGTGGACATCTAATAACCACATCATCAGCTTGCATCACACAATCCGCGCCCGACCACACGTCGTTCTTGAAGTATTTTGACCGCCCCACCGCAAATATCTTCGGGACAGTTTGCACTAATTACCCCCGGTGTCTCTGTATTCATGAACAGGTCCTGATAGCTGGTCAAGTTGACCTGCATGTGCAGATTATGACTTTTGCAATAAAAACCCCCAACAATTGGCTAATTGCATGTAGGTCCAAGGAGCTGAAGCCCTCACGGGACCAAGCACGTGAATCCTATGATTTTTGTGTGGATACACCTACAGTTCTGTATATTATCACACATAACCCAAAACTTTCTAGAAAATGCAAAGTAACCCTGATAACTATATATAAACCCTATACATATTATACTACATAATAAAGATAATACAAAATATAAAAATATAACAAAATACGTATAAATGTCGTATACTATACTAAATACAATATTAAATAATTTATTTTAAAAATAAAAATATTTTCTATTTTTCATAAATCTTAAAAAATACATAAAAATATAACAAATTTTAAAATCATAAAAAGGTATTACTAAAAATCCTATAAAAATTATATACAGTACATCTTACCATATTTTGGACAATAAACCAAACAAAAAATAAAAATCAAATATTAAAATAAATAAAAATCAAAATAAATACAAACATCAAAAAGTTATAACTAAATAAATAAAAATCACATAAAAACACAAAACATTGCATTTTAAAGATAATTTCACCTACTCGCCAATAAAAATAAAATAAAAATATTTTACTTATGTTTATCTTTTTAAAAATAAAAAAAAATGTTTGCTATAAACATTTTATTTTCATCCTTAAAAATATAACCAAATCCATAAAAATTCTAAAACTTCTTAAAAATTTATAAACAAAATTACAACATAAATAAAACAAATAAAAACCAAATAAAAATTAAATCTTTTTTCTAAAAATAATTAAAATTACAAAATACTTTAAAAAATCACAAAACAATTTAAATTTCATAAAAATCGAATAAAAATCCAGAAAAATACCTAAAAATAAAATAAAAATTAGGAAATCATTTACCTTAAATTTCAATCGTTTAACCCTAGTTTCCAACATTTGCCTCCCAAAGTTCGATAGTTCCATACTTGACACTATACACATCTTGTTTAAGAGTATAAATAAAAAATAAATTTTCTGTTAAAATCCACTCGATCGATTCAGCGACACTATTCTTCTTTTACAGTAGTAGATTGGGTGGTTTTTCAAGAAGCTGAAAATTTAAATAATTAATATATTGATTAAAATATACTTGTATACAATACAATAGGGACCCAAAAGTCAACTTTTGCATCTTAACTCCATCTTTAATGAAACTGCCTTCACTAAATAGAATGTTAAAATTTTATGAATAATAAAGGTGACTTTGGTCTATTTTGAGTTTGTGTGGAGGAGATATAAGTTTGGGATGTTCTGGTTATGCCTTTTCGTTATGTATGTCTGGTTGCACTTTGTATTTTTTTGTGAAATAAATTTTATATTTTTTTTGTATTTTTATGTAAAAAAATTTTGTTGAGGGTTTTATTATTAGAGGTATTAAATTTAGAAAATAAAATAGTTACCAAAATGCCATTTATTGACAAATTAAATTAAGGTTTTTGATGTAATCATGATGATTGGGTCTTTAGGTCCGGGGTCATTAAATGTCTTTGACATTTCATTTCTTTTTATTTTCTTTCTTTAATTCTTTTATTTTGGAAATAAATACTATATAATTATACAATATTGATTGTCAATTATTGAGTGTTATTTTGTATAAATTAATGCTATATACATGGATTTAGCTAGGGATTTTTAAGGCCAAAATGAAAGAAATGGAGATTCATCAATAACATGTGTGTGAATTGTGTTATCTCTTCCCATACAAATAGCTGAACTATCAATAGTCTCCTCCTCTGGTAACTCGTCATTGGGGAGATGGATATTTCCTTTCAAGTTAAAGTGCATGCTACTTTATAATAAAAGGGGGAAGGGGACTAGAAGAAAGGAGAAATAAGTGGAAATGGATTAGTGTAGTCACTTTTTCTTATGTAGCTTGGTAAGTGTGACCAAGACTCCACCAAGAAGAAGTCCTTTTTTGAAAGCTCAATTTTTTTGGAAATTTTGGTGTAGGTTTCTTTTTGGATATTTTCTTTGTTTATTATTTCTCTACATTATTGTTTTTCCCTGATAGATCCAAAATTTTTTGTTTAGCCCATTTTTGGGTCTTGGAAAATTTTGCTAGCAGACCATTCCTCATCCAAAGCTTTATTTCAGTCCAATCTCCAAACGTTATATGTCCATTCTACCATAGAAGTAAAGGGGTTGACGTACCGGTTTCAGCAGTCCCCAAGAATGAATCCTGAGCCACGCTTGACGAAATGACCTAGTATCGTCCAGACATAGACTCTAAGATATTTCAACAATCCATATTGGTTGAGCTACGTTTTAAGTGTGAGATCTCAATTCTATCCATTATCCCAAGAGTCAAACAAATGATATGAAAGGTTCTAGTTAGACACATTGAATCAACTCGTGAATATAGTCTCATAGAATCTAAAGAACTTAGTCAAAGCGACCTGAAGTGTCCCAACTCTAGTCCTTAACAGGTTCATCTATATTAAGTGGATTAAGGTCTAGACAATGTTGTAATCTTCAGATTTTATTTAGACTTGTTCAGTTGCCACTATCATTCTGAAAATACAAATGCATTGCGATACAAGGATTTTTTACTTTTTTTAAATACATATTTTGGTTTTGAGCTTTTAATGAGGCTTTTGAAAAAAAGTTTTACAAATTTTTACATAATTTTGAAATAAGTTTCATATTTTTATAGGTTTTGAAAATTGTGAAATTTTTAGGGATTTTTGATAAAGGTTAGAAAAAGATGCATGTATATCTAAAAGAATTGGGTGTGGACTTTTACACTAGTAATTGTACATAAGCTAAGTGTCAGTTGTTATATACATGTTTTACACAAGGGTTATAAAGAAATTTATTTGAGTTGTTATTCGTCATAGTTATATACAAGGTTCTCAAAATAATTTGAAGACATTTTTATAAACATTTTGAAAAATTTATTTTACAAACACTTTTACAAACATTTGAAAAGTTTGAAAATCATTTTGCAATGAATTTTCAAAGGTATAGATAGTTTTTTCAAAATAATTTTACAATCATTTTCCAAATCATTTGCAAAGTAGTTTTCAAAAAACTTTATTCAAATAAATGAAACAAAGTTTGGAAAAAAATTACTAAGGTTTTATATTGGTTAGAAAATGATTCACAAAACATTTTTCAAATAGTATTCAACAAATTTTGCAAGATATTTTACAACCATTTCAAATAATTTTGCAAAACAATTTAAACCAGTTTATTGATCATATTTACGAAGACTTTTCAAGAATGTTGATCTGTATTTATGGTGTATTCTTTATATTTGATTTTTTATACCCTTACCCAATATAATATATTAGCCATATTATTAAAAATGTGAAAGTACGAGTTATGTATAAAGTATATACAATTTATATACGACCCCCCTATAGTTAGCATGAACTATATTCTCGTAGTGATCAACGAAAAAGAAGAAGACATAATTCGTGTTGAGTGTAGAAAAGCCTATGCTACAATGACTAAATAAAAGAATAAGAAGTCTATCCCCCCTATACCGAGGATCAACTAATCCTAAGTGTAGCAAGCTGCATACAAGACACGGAGGATTGGGGGTTAGAATGAATAAATCTTATGTCAGATTGTCTCTCGCTATACTTGGGATGAGAAATCCCTAAGTATAGTACACAATATCAACAAGTGAGGAGACAAGTGAGGGGATCAAAAGAAATAAATAAAGTAAATGAAAATAAAGATGAGAGAATGGACAACATCACTCCTCCTATACTTAGGGTAAGAGATCCCAAAGTAAAAGCAACAACAAAGAGTGATATAACGAAACGAAGAAAGAACAATCGACTCGTCCACCTCCCTTACACTTAGGATAATCACAGTAAGTAAGGAAACACACGGATCGAGATGTATGATAGATAAAATAGATGGAATAAAAGAAACGAAAGTGAAAACATAAAAGGTGATGAATACACAGTGATCAAGAAGGTAGAAGCTCTACCTTCTTGTGCGACCATTGAGTAATGAATCTGATAAGGTGCATGTCAATAATGGAGTCAAATGTTAACAACGCCTCATAAGGATCGACATGGTGGAGATACTTAATAGTATCAAAACAAAAGGCACGAACTCATTAGTGAATCCCGCTCTGTCCTTTGTCTCTTTTTACATTTACTCACTCTCATCAGACATGGATCCTGCAAGTTTTTGCACTTGGATCATTTCAATTGGACCTTGTCTCTACTTGGGAGAAAGATGATCTTCCTGGTGCCATAGTCAACCATTGCTTGGCCATTTAGAGGAATGGACATCCCAATATGATTTTTATGTGCAGAAGAGGTGTTGAGGTGTCCATATCAAGTACAGTGAAATCCACAGGGAACTGCATCCCTTGGATGGTAAAAATTACATCCTCCAAAATTCCCCTTGATCGCTTCACTGAGGTGTCTACAAATTGCAAAATCATCCTGGTGGCATTAAGCGGTCCTAACCCAAATTCTTTCAAGTGATGTAGGCATCAGATTAATCTATGATCAACTGACATGGAGTGTTCTTTCAAACTTCTAATTGAACATTTTCCATAGGATGAGAGGAGATCCCATGTCCTACTTTCTAGGGTGGTTTCTGATAGCATTAACAATTGTATGCTTCTTTGATTTCTGATGTCTGATTTTGCATGGTTGATGCTTTGTAGTACATTCCTCTTTGAATCCTTTCTTCGTCACTGGCATGTACTCCATGGATTTCAGAAGTGGCTTCTTCAACACACTATTTTGCAATAACTCTAGGATGCTTGGATAAGACAATACATTTTTTAATTTTTTTATGATTTTCTACTTTAACACATTAGGAAATGAAAGAAATACATCATTATCAAAAATCTAATTTCTGATAAAAAATATTTTTTATTTATAGATTGATGGTTGATCATGGTATAACCATAAAAAATAGATGGTGAAATAAATGTAGAAAATTCAGCCGTGTCGGCTTAGACAGGATTAGTTGCTGGTGATGGTTTCTCCTTGGCTCCATCGGCATGGCCTTGGTCGTTATTTGTTGGTTCTTTTTGTTTTATTCATTTTTTGTATTTTTTGCTTTGGTGGTGGTGGTGCCGCTCCTCTTTGCTCCCATCAGCTCTAGACTCCGGTATGGGCTTTGTTGCATATGATGAAGATTCACCTGTAGAAGCTTGACTTTTCACTATTGCTGAAGCAGTCTTCTGTAGTGTTCTACCAATTATAAGATTAATAATATTACATAACATAATTTAATTTACACCTGACTCTGGAGGTGGTGTTACACTGTAGTCTATCTGATCCTTTCTCCCGAAGTTGTTGGGATTTACCTCCACATGTGTTGGGATATTGTCTTGGCAGCAATGAGGTCATCAATCTTCTGGCTCTTCACCTTCATGTTCTACATAAGTTGGGCCAAGCAATCCAGGACAGGGTTCACCGAAGCAGCCTCTAAAGATTCTACAATCAGAGGATGCTGAGGCTGGTGATACTGTGACTAAGGTTGATAATACTGAGATTGATGAGGAGGGAGTTGTTGTTGCTGGTAATGAGGAGGGAAGGGTTGTTTCTAATATTGAGCAGACAGTTAATGCAGATGATATGGTTGGCATTATGTCGATTGCTGGTACTATTGTTGTCTCCTATTGTTGCTTTGGTTGGAGACTGGTGGTGCTGCTGTTGGAAATTTTGTCCACCCTATTTTAGGACGAATGGCTTGACAGATGCCTCAAACCATGTGATTGTCCTTCAGGATGGGTTGGACCTTCATCTTCCCCACATGACATTCACTTCCTATATTTGTGGCGATGACGGATAGAAAGGCTCGAGATAAGCCTGGGGCTTTGGATGGTACACTACCATTAGTTGTTGCTGCAATGAAGTTCCCTGGTCAGGTGTCTGCACATAATATACATGTTGAATGGACTAGGGGGGCCTTAATTCTGTTGTTGGGATGTCTCCTTTAGCTTGACAGAATGCTCGCCTCGTTCCATCATAAACTGACAAGCATGGATTGTGCTCACCGGAAGCTCAAGATACTTCGAAATTTGATCAAGCTTGTCAAGTGACTTTGTTCTCTGTTTGATCACATTAATTTTTAAGGTTGTGCGATCGCTTATCAATAATGTCTACATTAGAGAGATGGTTCTGAATGATGCTGAGATTTAAAATCATCTCTACATCTTCTTCATGGTAAGATGCCGCATGAACAGGTTTGTGTAGGACTGCTGGTGATTTTTGTAGCACACAAGACAAAGATAGGGTTGTAGAGCCTTCGGTCATTTCTTCAAAAATTTACAACACAACAACTTCGTCCTTGTTAAAGTGCAATCCTCCGCATGAGGCATCTACGAGTAGTTGCCATTCTTGATGCAAGCCTCCAAATAAATTCTAGACCAGGCTGGTCTTAAACAAATCATGGTGGGTTCACTTATTCATAAGATGTTTGAATCTTTCACATGCCTCGACTCGTGGTTCAATTATGAGAAGCTAGAGATCAAGGCTCGCATATGATTTAGACAACCTGGGGGTAATATTTATGTAGGAAATGATTTCAACTCTTCCTGGGTTGTCACCACCTTCCCAAGATGATTGTTTCAATAGAGGTAGTTATCTTGGAGGCTAAAAGATAAGGCAATCATATTTATTACCTCCAACAAGATGTTGGGGTAGTGCATGGTGTTGCAGATCCTGTTAAATTGTTGTAGGTTCATGTAGGGTTCTTCATTTGGGTTGCCATAGAAGATCGACAATAGAGGGAGTAACAAAGGTTTCATTTCAAAATATTCGTATATCGTTGGGATCCTTATCCACTCAGTTAACTAGCAAGCACCATGGTTATGTGTCTACTTCTAGGTGGGTTTGGGATGACCTCCCTCCCTAGCTCCTCCTCCATGTCCTCATGAAGTCTGATCATAATCATTCCCACCATGATGCTCTTCGTCCCCTCCTTCTTGCCTTTCATTATTCCTCTTCATCTCCTTGAGCATCTCAAGGAATACAACTTGGTCAAGGGCTTGTTTTTTCAACTGTTGCCAAATAGCATGAATGGATGATATCAACTAGTTGTTGACCTCGTTCAGATCCATTATCTCATCCGAAGTTGGTCCTTTTTCATGCCTATGAGGAGCCATCTCTAGTTCACTATCGAAGGTGCTGATCTCCAAATTAAGCTCTAGGACTACAATAGGAAATATGCCACGATCATTACGAAAGCATGCACCTAATGTGGAAAAGAGTTCTGAATCAAGGTCTATCCTGAACTTTATTAGAGATGGAGATGAATACGGAGTAAAGTCAATCTCCATCCAGAAAGGATCGAATATGGGACAAGAGTTATCCCGATTTAGTTGAGGATGAAGTGTGGAGTCTTAAAAGTTGTTTGCAAGGTCTGAACAATGCTATCTGGAATCTATCCAAATTATTGGAGATGTTGGTCTCAGAGAATCGATGTGGGTATCCTTGAAGTCTATACTAAACAATCCGTGAGTCATCATCTTGAGAGACAAGAGGTAGATGGATGAGGAGTAGAGGGTACATGAAGAAAAATTCAAGAGGATATGAGAAAAGAAGGCTCTAAAGTGAGCATGGTGAAAAGTAGAGTCAGAAAAGAAGTATGCAATGAAAGGCACAAATGTGGAATATTTTTTAACTTGACTTGTTTAAAACTAATCAATCAAACCACAAAACAAGGGTTGATTCACCAACTCGACACAGTGAGAGGTAAAGGTTAGGCATTTATTTGTTCAATTTTATTGATTGTATCAAAAAATCTTATCAATTAGTCCTTAGAGGCTAATCCTATAGGCGAGTAAGTATTGCCAGAAAATTATCGCGTACTTCCCACTTCCTTTGTCACCAGTAGCCTGTACTTTTTTAAGGTCCTTGTCATCCGATCTGGAGCACTACTCAGCAAAAGAAGTAGAGGGGGAATCTGATAGGGAAAACCGATACTTCAGACCAAGTCTACAAGCGGATGAGGACCTACTCGGACACGAGACGATGAGACAGACACCCACATAAGGGAATGGCCTAGGCTCTACACTCCAGATAAAGTCTACAAGCAGACTATGCCCTACTTGTCCATGTACGATTGAAGAGCCAATACTTCATGTATCTAGGTGATTGATTAAGCAGTACCCATGCTAGGATTCGGGCTCTATTCCTTAAGGATAACGCCTCACTCTATCTAGAAGGTACCTGAAAAAAATGAGGGTGATGTGAACCCAAAACAATGAAGTCCAATTAATCAATTTTGAATTAGGTCAAGGTTTTCTTAGAAGTCCCTGCTATTTTTTATGGATTTTCACTTGTTTTGAGTAAATCTAATCCAAAAAGGCCTAATGATTTGATCAATTATTTTCTTGGACTATGTGGTCAAAACGAGAGGAAAGGACAAAAAAGCAATGCAAGTCGGAAATCAAATGATGTGATGTTCAGTAAGAAGACTTACAGTGCTTCCCAGCTCTCTCCATGGGGGTTACAAAATAAAATTTGGAATCCTAATCTATATGCAATGCAATGTAGAAATTGCCATAGAACATGAGCTTCTATTATCATGAAGAAATTTATTCAATTTAACTATGTCCAAGTGATGGGACTATGGGTACAAGAATCTTAAAAAGGCTTCCAACATAATTTTACCAAGCATTCACTCCTATTATTCTAAGGGCTCATTCCGCAAGACATAAACAAAAAGAAGACGGAAAGCACAAAACATAGAAAATAAATAGAAACAAAAGAAAAATCGGGAGAAATAAATGTAGAAAGCAAAGAAATCAAGGAAAACTTGTCAAGTCCCCCAAATGAACAATTACATGGTGAAATGGACTTCTGAGAGTTTGTGTCATCTATTATTGCAATTTTATGAATAAATCTCTCTCTCACAAAAATTGAACTAAATTTACGCTAAAAATAAACAGATCAACTTCTTGTCTTATTTGCTACTTTCTCTGCCGGTGGGCAATGAACCACCGACCATGTCGCTCTTCTGTGCGTTGAATCTCAAAGGATATCGTCCCTCAATATGTGGGCCCTCGTACGAAATTCTAACAAGGAAGTGATTAGAATATTCTTAGATAAATATAGAATAAGGAGAGAAATGTGTAATGAAATCAATAATGGTGACAAAACAATCTAAATGTAAACTCTACTTAATGAACCTGTGTTCCTCGACAATGGTGCCATTTGAAACAATGATGAGGGATATGTTTGGTGTCTAGTCTTAGAGCGGATATTGTGTCCAACATGTCAGATTCGACAATCATTTTATCGACACCTCTCTCAACTCTCAACAATCAACTCAAGTGTAATCTCAACAATTTAACCCATAACAATAATTAAACAATTAAATGTAGGTGAGCTAAAATTTATTATACCCTACAAAGAATGTGTATAGTACAAAAGCAGTAGGAGTCGAACCACAAAGGAGCACACAAGATAAAGCAATAAAATGAATAGACAACTTACGGATTTTAGGTTATTTTTTTTATCTTTTAATGTTTTTTGTTGGTTCTAAATTTATATAAATTTTTATGTTCTTTATTTTACGATTTTTTAATTTTAAAATTAGAAGGTCCAATGTAATATTAGTCTCTATAATAAAGACTATATATAAAAGAAATATAACAGAGGTTTTTTTGTATTTTTTTCAAATGAAATACAGTCAAAAAATCAGGAAAAAATATTTTTGGGTTATATATATTTTTTCTATTTTTTATAATTTTGGGTAATTTTAGAGATATTTTGTGGGTTTTTAATTACATAAATTGATAAAATAAAGAAAGCGACGAATCAAGGAACTTGAATTAGGCTTAATAAACATCTATCAGATCAGATTAAACCAAATTCATTTTTTCTAAATACTAGAAGATATAGAGAAAACTTAGAGACTTAGAAAACAGTTTTGTGATTTTTTTTTGAATTTTTAAATTTTTAGAAGGTTTTATTTTTCAATTTTAGGATTTTTTATTACTATTTTGCAACAATAGTTGGTCAGAAAATCAAATATGCATAAATTAAATATAAGGGTTTTTTATTTTTTCAAGACATTTTGTAATTTTTATTGATTTTTAGACACAAAATAGGAGAAAATGCAATGTTTTATTTGTATTTTTATAAATAATAATAAAAAAATTAATTTCCTTATGAAAAGTACTTGTGATATATGGTTCAAAACACTTAAGATACTTTTCCTATAATTTTTATATTTAAAATGTTATTTTTAGGAATTAAAATACAATTACAGAATAAAATATTTGGTACATGGACCTATGTGTAATTTCTGTAAAATTTTAGAGCATTTAATACCAATTCAAAAAAAGTGCAGGGGTATACATGAATTATTTCCATAATTAGAACATTATCTGCATTAATAGGGGTATAAATGAAATATTCCAGAATAGCATAGTAGGCCCAATATGCAGACTTACTAGAAAAGATTACACAAATATTAACATTTTGGGACAAATATAAATACATAAACCCACAAGGGTGTTCACGAAAAATACCCAGCCCCCGTACATGCACTTGGACATGAGATGACGTGGATTGGACTGAAATGCTTATACAAGAATGCTTATGGTCCTTAGAGTAAATGTTATCAAAAATATTACTTCAAATGAATATTTCTAGGCTAAATAAAAATATAAAAGATAGAGGGGAAAATGTGCAATATACACCTCAATAAGTGCTGGCAAATAGCGGACAGAGCACCACTTATCCATGTAGCAAGCAGTGAATGGCCGATGCCATTTTTGCAGATGGAGGGCTTTGATTATATCCCACCCTTTTATAGTTGCTCCACCCGACGATTGCTCTTGATCCAATGGTTGGGAGCACACTTTGAAGAGAAAGGAAGAAGGCTCAGCTAGGCAAGCTTTGATTTTGACCAATCTTCTGATCTTGAGGTTCCCATGGCCTATTGAGTGGCTAAAAATGCTCTCAGCATGTTTCCGCATTGACTCGAAGTCTTAAATGGTTACAAATCTCATTGAGGAGAGACTTAGAGCTTGAAGAAGCTCAGAGACATGGAGCTTCTGTTCAGGACAAAAGAAGGCCCCAAATAGGGTCCTAAGGGGTTCCTGCATGCACTAGAAGACTCCTTGGTCGAGGAACAAGCTCCTCGACCTGTTAGCTGACTAAAAAGGTGATTGAGTGATGGAGGCAGAGGTGCTCTAGCTAGAGGCATAGGAGGAGTACCAATCTCCCAGATCTGAGCGAGATTTAGGGTGGGAATGAGTCGGGGCGAAAGAATATGAATAGGAGAAGCCATGGAGGTGATCAGACAGATCAGAGAATAATTGGTTCATGGTAAACAGTGGCCGAATCCCAAAGCTCTAGCGAACTATGATTTTTGTGTTTTAGGATATAAAAGGCAAAATCAAAGGAAATAAAAGATAGATCTATTCTACTGCTACTTCTAGGAATGGAAAAAGCAAAGAAAGAAACAACTTACCTGGTTTATGTATTTAGGAGTAGAGGACAACTAGAGAAGATCCAGTGACAAGTCGAATCGCCTCAAGTAGCCTTCCTCCTCGTTGTGAATAGAAATCACTTGTTATCTCATAGGAACACTCTAAGCTTCGATCCAAGGGGGCATAATTCGATTGAAAGGACTAAAATTCGAATCGAAGCTGGGGGTTCCATTTTATAACAGTGATGGGAGGTTTGGAAAAATTAGGGTTTCTATGAAGATCAATGTGATATTGACCAAGGATTTGGTCTGGCATGAAAGTGCAAAGATCAATGAGGAAATTTCACAAAATGGATGAGAAGATTCGTTAAATGTAGAATGAGGGGAAAATTGTTGAATTGAGGGGTTCAACGGTTCTAATAGAGCTAGATGTGTAAGGGGTCAGTGGAATGGCAGGTCAACTAAGGGAGAGCACCCATCTGTCAATGGTAGCCGCTTGAAGACAACACATAAATAGAAATGGAAATAAAATGAAATTTTAATAGCAAATGATTTTATTAGTTTTTTCTTAAAACATAAAAGTTGTTTCTTATTTTATGTACTAATTTTAGGTGATTTTTATTTTAAAGATCTATTTATTATGTGTTAATTTTTACAAATATAATTATATGTTAAACTACTTGCATAATGAGTATTTGATTTTAGTTTTGTATTTTATAATTTATTATCTTATATACATAATTTATAAATTTGTAGCGCATTGTTGGTAGGAAATTGAGGGTTTTTTAATTATTTAAAATAATGTGAACAAAATGAATGTGATTGCCGCTGCAACCCACAACTTCCCGAATCAAAAATTATTCTAGCAAGAAGAAAATGACTAAAAACAAACAAAAAGCTAGAAGTGCTATTATTTTAATTGTGTACAATGTAGGATTGGACTCATGGGGGCTATAATACCCGAGGATTAGTAATTAACGAAAATCAATAAGGATTCTTTCTTGTTTTCTCTTTTGCTATTTTTATGTCTTTTGAATTCTTTTAGTATTTATATGGATTTTTAATATTTTTATTTTTTAATATTATCATATTTTAAATTTTTTAATGACTATTAGTTTTGCACATTCTTATCTTTTTAATTTCTCAAAGAAAACAAATAAAAGAAATGAAAACAAAAGAATAAAATACTCTTTTTGTATTTTTAGAAAATACTAAAAAATCACAAACTCAAATTAAATTTCTTTTCGAGTTTTTTTAAATTTTTATTTTGTTTTGTTATTTTTTGTGAGATTTTTAGATTTTTTGGGATTTTTAGAATGAACAAAATCGGAATATATAATACAAACAAACTAAAGCTATTATTTTGGGCTTTTTATATATAAAATAAATTAAAAAATACTGCATATGAAATTCAATACAAAGCAAAAATTTCAAGCTTAAAACATGTTATTTAATGTATTTTCCTCATATTTTATGATTCCGTTATGGTTTTATGTTTTTCAATTTTTATTCTTTTTAAAGGAATTTTTTAAACAAAATTTTTAGATGGCAAAACAAATAAAAACACACAATCAATAAATTTATTTTTTAAAATAATTTTCCAATTTTTATGAATTTTCAAATGTGAACAGAGCAATTTTTAGTGGTTTTTAAATTTTCAAAAATATTAAAATTAATGAATTTTCAAAACAAAATTTAGGGACGCAATACTATTGAACATGAGCTTACACTATTTTTATTGATTTTTTAAAGTAAATATACTATTTATTAAACACAATTAAGCATAAAACTATTAGTCAACAGAAAAAGGACTAAACTTCAACTATTTTAAGCCTTTGGTCCATATGAATAACAAATATAACAAATATAGGATCAAAGGGTGAATAACCCACAAAAACGCGTGCCAATGCATGTGAGATGCATTAAATAGAAATTATTAAAAAAATTAACTTCCAGGGACTAAACAATAACAACAAACTTCAATCAATTCATTGTAAATATTCCAGATAACATGTGTTGGTGTACATGGATTTATGCAAACATGACCGAAAAGCTAATTTTAAAACATAGAAGGACACCAATGCAATTATTCAAACATTCACAACTAGACAGGTGTCCAATTTGATTTTATTTGAAATGAATTAAAATACATGGTGAGGAATGCAAAATCACCGAAGAAGCGTGTGATTCACATGTGGATCAGACAACCTCGATCTGATTTGCTCCTCTTGATCTAACAGATGGTCTTTAGGCCAGAATGGACGATCATGATAAGAATTGGGAGACCTGATTTTGATACAACATTGATACAACCCTCTAGAATAACTGATAAGAATGTACGAGCTAATGAACTTCGATTGTCTTGTCCTTCAAGGATCTTACTCTAATCTTCTTCCTGACTCAATCAAAACAAAGCGAATGGTCCTCCATGTCGATTAGAGATGAGAAAGAGATATGGGTCCCGTTGATTGGGGACCTGGAGCACCAAATCTGCTAAACGTGGAATGTTCCCTCCAGGTTATCAATCTGAGCTCAGAATAGGCCCTCAGCATATGCAAGTTATTTCCTTCTTGGAGCAGAGGCTCCAACCATCTTTATTAGCCAAAATAAGGGGAAATGGGGGTGAACGAACAATCTCTAGCATGGTAGTCGGAGAGGTGATTAGGTTTGTAGATCTAGCATAGATATGGTTTGTTAGTGATGGAAGGAAGATGAAGAAATGAACGAGGATCATGTATACATGATTGGATGTGGACAAAACACAGTGGAAGATCTCCCATTGAGCATATCTGAGGTCGATTGGAACCTTACTACTCTAAGCTAAAATAGAACAAATGCATTTGAATCAATATGCGGAATTAAACTAAATCTAATGTATGTTTCCCTATGATGATCATGT
Organism: Ottelia alismoides; assembly: GCA_037367405.1. Lineage (NCBI taxonomy): Eukaryota > Viridiplantae > Streptophyta > Magnoliopsida > Alismatales > Hydrocharitaceae > Ottelia > Ottelia alismoides. The sequence goes on along the minus strand of JAZKJV010007409.1, from coordinate 440,882 downwards.
AGTGTGTACAACCTTTATTTAGTTGCGTCCGATCGAATAAACTCTACCTGTCGGCGAAGGTCTAGTGGAGTAGCTGGATCTCATCCTCTAGCCAAAATTATTCTCTCTCGATCATGAAGGATGTGCTCTATCATCACAACTCTCTTTAGAAGCTGATGTTGGGTGTAAGAATGGAAGAGAAATGGATAAGGGTGCAAGACAGATCTGAAGGGGTAATTATAGGAGAGAAGCTCAAGTGGATTTGAAGTTAATAAGGCACACAAATAGAGGCACAAATGATCAAATTTTTATTCAATCATGGTGACGGGATCTGCCACGATTATTCAGGATAAAAGGAATGGGCAGGGTAAATGCGGGAGGAAGATACATCAAGCAGGTTATTCGGATTTTGGGCCTAATGGTGGAGTTGACCCGAGACAACGGACACAGGTTGGACCAATGAGAGGAGGGTTCAGATAAGATAAGCACTAGAAAATAAAAATAAAAAATATGAAATAAATGCAAAATAAATTAGAAAATAAATTTAAATAAAATATTTTCCAAATAAAAAATATTAATAAATAAATAAACTAAATTTGGTTATTTTTAATAATATACAAAAATTAAATAAAAAGGGTAAAATAAATAAACACCTTTATTTGTAGGTTTATAACACATATATATACACAAACCAAATTTTAATTAATTATTTTTACAAACAATTACATAATTTATTAATTTAGAGAATAATTTAAGGATTTTAAATATATTATCATTTTATTTTTATGATTTATTTAAATATGTTAAATAAATAAGAGTATGTACAATATAAGTACGTCGTACCTATACAATAATTTTTTGTTTATTTTTTATTTTGTAATTTGTTTCACTTTTATATAAATAAAATACTATATATAAGATATTTAAAATACCAAATGATTAAAAATATAAGAAAATAAATAAAAGAATAAATTATATAGTGTACATCATAGATACAATATACAATAGCACTCTAAAAAGCCAACCTTCACATATTAATTCTGATTTTTATGAAACTGCTTTCATTTTAAATATAGTTTTGAACACAATGAAATGGGTTTGGTTTATTTTGAGTTTTGTGGAGAAGATATTGATCTGAGAAGTTTTGCTTTGTAGTTTTTTTAGAATGTTTTAAATCTTATTCTATACATGATTTTTTCTTGCAATTATTTTAATTATTTACAACTTATTTTTATGTACAATCTCCAAAAAGGTAATATTTTTATTTGAGGTTGATTTAGTGATAAATAAAATAATAGAAGATATGTGCATAATGGTGAATATATATGTAAACAACGATTTTCTATATTTTTACATATAACAGAGCATATCCCCCTACCTATTCCATATCGATTAGGTCAAGCCTTGACATACTCTCAAGGTTAGGATCAACCTGTATTTATTGCATACATACAGTAATTTTATTTTCTTTCTTTTTCCTTTAGTTCATTATTTATTTAGTTTAGGTTAAAATAGTGATAGATATACACTATTTACAATTGATCTATAATTATTAAGAAGTAAGATTTATTGATATTTATAGTTGTTTTATAAGGAATTTTAAGCTAAAATAATTGAATAAAGACATTTAATTGGTGACTCATCATACCCCATGCTTTACCTTTGCTAGTCCCTTAGGAAACATTTATTTGAAGAATAAGTGACTATAAGAAAAATAATACTGGAAAAATAATGATATGTGAACAATGTTGATTTTTAAGCTAATCTTCGTAAAATCAAAATATGGATATCGATCAAACCTTTGGATTATCATTTTGGTAGAATCTTATTGGGAATAGGTTTTAAGACTCAATAGCCTTTAAGTTCCACAAGTCTCTATTCAGTTCACCTCGATTGTCAAGTCAAAACAAGTCCTCATAGGTAAATTCTGATTATTATGAATCTACATGTGCTATGTAAGTGAAAGGTAGCGGCTCTCTACATCTGAAGTGACAAAGAACAACCTTCTCTTAGCAAGGTTAACCTAAGTTCCTAATCTAGCTACTCTTTCCTCAAGGAGTGGGGAATTGATGAATCACCATTTGAAGGCATTTATTCTATCATTTTGACTTTAAAAACACTAGTAAATGCGTGTGAATACCTTTAATTTGCATATTTTAGAATCTTTGCATCAATGTACAAAATGTATGTAAAATACAGATTTTAATGCCAAAATTATAGAATAAAGAAAATAAAAGAAAAAGAATAAAATATTGAAAATATTTTATGACCCAAAATCTCGAGACCTAGGCATCTTTATGACTAGGTCAACAATGAATAAAGTAGGGGGAGTTAAGGGCCAAAAATACAATAAAATCCCTTTCCATTTATTCATTTTTATTCATTTTGGGACCTATTTTAGTCCCACTTTTCATACCTCAAATAAAGAAATCTTGTACATGAAAGTTTTAGATAATAAAATATAGAAAAATACAAAATTTATTTCATACAAAAATAATATAATGTGTACAAAATACAGTCTAAATAAGTTTCCAAAATCCCAATTTCCCAAACCCATATCTCTAAAATAAAAGCTCAAAATATATCAAAAACACTTTAATTGTATATAACCTTTAACAAGCTATTTAATGAAGGTGGTTCCATATTTTTTGGAGTAAAGTGTGAAAGTTAGGTTTTGGACCCCTATTGTATAGTTATACCGATTAAAGTATTTTTTTTTATTTATTATTCATTATTTTAATAATTTTTTATTTTCTTAATTATGTAAATATTATTTTTAGTATATGCACATATTAAAACAGGAATAAAAAATGAATAAATCATTAAAATAAAATAAAATACAAAACTACATAGGTAAAATACATATAACTATACCTATAGAATAAATATTTTTTAAGTGTATATATTACATCAGAAAAATATAATAAAAATATATTCAAGTATACAAAAATAAGTTATAATTATATATAATAATAAACCAAAATAATAAAATGAAAAATACAAAATAAAAATAAAATACTTAAATACATAGATAAATATACCTATACATAACCCTCAAAAAGTAATGTGTAAATATAAAGCTCTAAAAAAATTAATAAAAATCGTAATAATATACTTTAAAAAATAATAAATATTTTTTTCCTATGATCTAAAATTAATAAATTCACTCATTACTTTTTATTATTTTTTCTAATATTTTTTCCGTGATTTTTCAAGTTGGTCCACGTGGACCAACCAGCTTCTCCCGCCCATTGACCTTGGTCAACTCTCTGACCGATGTCTTCTTCTTGTCAGATATGGTTTTTTGCCTCGTTTCAAGAATTTTTGGAGGCCACATTTTGCACCATTTCGAGATGCGCTCTTCGTGACCTTTTCTCCTCGAGGATCCCTAATACACGCCAACAACTCTCCTCGAGGATTGATCATCGATTCGCCAGATATTCCTCGACCTTTGGAGCCTGCTGACCACCTTGCACATATACTCATCCTCCTCCTCATTTTGAATTTGAACTCCATTTTGACCAAGCTAACCCTCCTTCGTGTGCTGGGGATAGAGAGCGGTGACAGGGCTCTCTCCCACAGCCTAGAATAGAGTCCGGCCACGTCTAGGGGTGTCTCCACCCATCTCCGATGGTGGACACCGCCGTTGAGGTCGACCTTCCTGGTTCATCCAGTCGAGGTCCCTTTTCTTTCCTTTTTTATCTTCATCTTAATCCCTAGGTTAAATTTTGGCTTTTATTTTATATGTTTAGTGCATGCTCTTCTGTTCATCCTTCGCTGGAGCTCTGCTCCAGCTACCACCTTCACCTGCACCACTCGTTGCTTCACTGCACCAATAAGCGCCCCCAAGAATCCTTTCTTCTTGCTTGAGTTTTATTGCAGGTGTCGGTGGGCCAAAGGACCCCCTACGGGGTCATTTTTGCAACAAGGTCAAGCACATGGAGCTTACTTCCATCCATAACGTGATGGAGGAGCTTCGGAGTCCTTTGTGCCTTCTTGAAGCTGCCATCAAATAGAAAGCCTCTCCCGGAGCATTTTGCGCCTCGTCGATACGCCATCCATCGCTGGGGACGCGAGGAAGAGGGGATCGAAGTTTTCCTGACCTAGCGTTCTTCCTTGTTCTTCCTCCCTCGCCCCCTCCGTATGCTCGACGAAGAGATCCAGGAACAACAACAATCGTAGGATCCCTTGCGTGTTAGCCATTGGATCATTCCGGGATCATCTATTCTCAACCTTCCATCGTCCAACCATCATTGGGCGCTCAAAACGTGCAACATGTCAAGTGGAGGATTAACTGTCGTTGGATGCCCGCCTTTTAGGTACTTTGCAGTTTCTACCCTAACAAATTTAGTATTTAATAATAGTACAGAAACTTTCCTCTGTCGTTTAATATTTTTGTAATATTTTCCAAAAACCCCCATGAGCTTTTGATATTTACATTCTTGTCCAAGCCACGTTACCTCACGTGACCCCCCACATGAGGTTGCGATTTTGCAGATGTGCCCCTAGGGCTTTGCATATTTCTATTTAGTCCACAAATATTTTATTCAGTTTAAATTTTTGGGAAAATTATAGTGAGGCCCCTGGGCTTCCAGATATTTACATATATACCTAGGCCAACATTGCATTTTCTCTATGTTTCTTAAATTTATCTAAAGGGATATTTACCTAGCAGACCCTAAAATCTTTCAAAATTACCTCTACGACCTTTGAAACATCATAATTCCTTCCACGACCCCGTAATCTTGCTAACTCTTACCCTACAGACCCTGTGGTTAACCCCCATCCATTGGCCCGTTAAAACTAACCGGATTCTATTATCTTCCTTTATATTCTACCCATTTTATTTAGCAAATTTACTGCAAGTGCCACTAACCCCTACCTTCCACCTCCCACTTCCTCCCACCCTCTGCTTGCAGCTAAACATGGTGCCCTCCTCTCCCGGTCCACCGGCACTCGAAGCCCACAGATATGACACAGATAAAGAACTCACAAGCAGTCCATGAAATGGTGAAGATCTTAGCTCGATTCTGGAGGAGACAAAGCAAGAATTGAGACACGAAAAGAATCTCAATGCCACTCTCAGCTTGCAGCTGCAGATGATGCAAGATTCCAACTCCGAGTTGGTACTCGCGGTAAAGAATCTCGAAGAACTCTTGGATCGAAAGACACGAGAAACGCCATGTCCCAACTGTCAGCAAGTATCTAGAGAATCTAGAGAATTACCATCCCCAAACGATAACGCGAATGTGGCATTTGTTGGCATGAACTCTGAGCACGAGGAAGATGAAGAACTCCAAGTGCTTGCCATGGAGAGGGACGATACTGCGATGTTGTTCTTGCTTGGCCAAAGGATTGAGGACCTTACATCGGAGATAGAGCTGTACAAAAAGGACCGCGAGGACTTGGAAATGAAGATGGAGCAGCTCGCTCTCGACTTCGAGATCGTTAAACAGGAGCATCACGACATCTCCACGAAGTACGAGCAGTCGCAGCTACGAGAACAGCTATGGATGCAGTACGAATGCTCTGCTCACTTATCTGTCATTAACGGTCTCGAAGTCCAAGTCGAGAAGCTGGGGAAAGAACTCGAGAGGCAGGAGGAGATGTTCGAGGAAGATCTTGAGAGCATCACGAGGGCAAAGATCGAACAGGAGCAGCGGGCAATAAGAGCGGAAGAAGCACTGCAGAAATCCAAATAGAATAACATTGCAACCACAGAGAGGCTTCAAGGTGAATTCTGAACACTTTCCTCACAGATGTCGACTTTATTTGTGTCGAACGAGAAAATCGCAATGAGAGCAATAATCGAAGCCAGCGATCTGCGGATGCAAAAATCGCATCTCCAGAAGTTGCTGGATGGAGCAAGAGAAGAGCTCGCATCGGTGAAGAACCAATTCAAGATCCATGTCGTCCCACAACCCGACGCCTCCCCAACACCTCAGCCAGCCATCGGTTAAAGCCCCTCCCGTCCCACAACCCGGCGACCCCCTGGCCGATGCCTCCCTGGGACGCTACACGCCGCCCACCTACTTCCTCCTGTTCAGGTCCAAAGGTTCGGCACCACGGGGGGAGGCCGTCTACAGGGGAGGTCAAAGGAGGATACATTATTCTTTCTTCTAGGTTAATTTTAGCCATCCGATCGTGGTTTAGTTAGATTAACTCGTCTTTAACTCAATGAAGTTAACTTTAGATGTGTCAATTTAACGGTAGGGTTCGTGGGGTAAGACGGAGCAAGTTTACAGGGGTGAGGGAGGAATTACGATGTTTCAAGGGTCGTGATGGTAACTGAAAAAGATTATAGGGTCTGCTGGGTAAATATCCCTTATCTAAAATAGAAATTTAACTCCAGAAATCTCCAAAAAATGGTGTAGCTTTTTGATTGCACATACACTCACACACATATTTTTTTGCATTTTGAAGCTTTTTGATAGTTATTAAAAATAAAAACCATCATTTTTGTCCTTATTTGCAATAGAAAATTCATAAAAATTATCAAAACATTTTGAAAAATTACCAAAAAAATATATTTTGCTTATTTATACATTTTTAACCTTCAGATCAAAAAATCACTAAAAAATATAAAAGAAAACTCAAAGAACTAGAAAAAACCCTAAAAAACTTCATAAAGATATATAAAATTCTCAAAAATTTCGAAAATTGTATTTCCTATTCTATATTTTTCTTTATTTTATTACCTTCATTTTAGAAATAATTTGATGAAATATTGAATCTGTTTCCTTTTTTAATCACCATTTTAATTATAGGTATTTAAATATCCCATTTTTAGGTAATTTTTGAGTTTAAAAATTAATAAAAATTATTAAATAATCCTAAAAATTAATAAAAACAATAAAAAATTTTAAAAACCCAAAAATATTTTATTTCCTTATTTTTGATTATTTCTGTGATTTTTTATATAAACCCTATCTTATATTGTTTATATATCTTTATATAGCTATATATATGACGAAAAAGAAATTAAAAAATATAAATCTATAAAAGGGTATAAAAATAGAAAATTAAAAAAATCAAAAAAAAAAAAGGAAAATACCCTCATTAAAAATCATGGACAAAAAACTTCACAACCATTCATTCTTGCTTCTTTTCCCTGATCTAGCCATTTGCTCCCTGTGTTCGACACTCTACACACTTTCACTATACACATTTTGTAGAGTTAAATAAAATAATTTTAACTCCACGTTGCTCTTTATTGCTTAATTATCATTGTGGGTTAATTGTTGTTCGAAGTAGGGTTTCTTGTGGGTCGCCACAACGACTGTGTCTCCGCCTTGTGTGAGACGTATTTTAGACTTATGAAAAATCCTCTTCAATGAATGGCGCTGTTGCCGGGGATTAGCGCCGCCTAGATTAACATTGTGCTTGATTGTGACTCTTTATATATTTTTGTTTTATTTATTTTCTTTATTTGATATACATTGGTGAATTGTCTAACCACTCTCATATTTCGATTTCTACAAGGAATGCAGGTCGAGAGAGGAGCTCTTGTTAAAGCGCATGCCCACCCACGTGACGCGACTCATTAAAGAAGGACTTGATGTTTTTTGAAGACAAGGATTTTTTAGCATTATTTTCTGTATTTATTTATTTATGTAATGTTAAGTGAGAGAGAGACCATTTATTGTAATAATTAGGACAATCCCACACTTCACTTCTCACGAGGTCCAGTGCCCAAGGGATTGTTCCCTTAGGGGACTCATCGGATTTTTCGCGGTTTTCTTTGCATTTTTATTTTATTTTCTGATTTTATTTTCTTTCTTTTGTGTGATTGAGCCCTAGCTTAAGGCACTTCTTATCGATAGTATTCAATCCAAACACTTAATCACCATTTCATGCTCCTATAGATAGGTTTATACTTAGTCAAATTATAAATTGCTTCTTATTTGGATTTCAGATCAAGCACCGAGAGAAGTGCTATATAGCGCTTGCAGGATCCACTATGGCGGACACCGATGCACTTCAGAGATCGAACCTTTGGATCTCTCTTCTAGATATTTAGCATCTTGTTCTTTACGATAATAGTAGTTACTCACCTAGGGTGATTTCATCGACTACATTTGTATATAGATAGGTTTCAATTCTACCGAGCATCTTTGCATGTAGAGTGCTAGAGGCAAGGTGAGCATTTCTCTTTAACAATCATCATTGATTTGCCGCTTGCATTGCTTTTCTGACTCTAACCCTGATTTTGATCACTTAGGTGCTTAACAGAAATGATCCCTTGTTAGGTGCGTGCATTCTTATTAAGAATCCAAAAAAGATGATAATCAATAAAATTGGGATTGTTAACATTATCCGACCCTAAAATACATCAAAAAGAAAAATCTTGTCTTGGGACGAGTAATCCCCTCATTGTCTTTGCTTTTATTTGCTTACGTACACACTAAGGAGTGGTGCCAAAATCCCATTCAGCCTCCTAAATGATTGTACAACTTTTTGACTTCTCACCTAACTCTAAAAATAGACAAGATAAAAAGACCACACTTTTGCGATCTTCATCGAGTTGAGTAGGTGAATTGAGGGGTGTTTTTGTCTTTTGTTTGATTGATTGTGTTTCCTTATGTGCATTCTAGATCGATTCTGCGCATTTGCGCCTTTCTTCTTCACTTCTCTTGGTTTGACCATCATATTCTCCCTATCGTTTTCTTTTCTTTCGAGATGGCTCACTGGAGATCTTTTTAACTGGATTTCGTGGATCCCTCATACACTCCAGTCTGTCCACCTCCCTTTTCCCAGGTGGATTTTTCTCCTGATTTTTGTACATATATGCCCAGCCACAGTATCAGACCTCGAACTTTTATCCACATCCACCACCACCTCCACATTTTCCACCTTCACATCCACCCGAGACTGATATGTTGGAGTCACCTTTCATGGAGTCCACCCTTGAGCACTTAACCCAAATAATGGAACATATGAGAAAGAGGATTGATGACCTCACTAGTATAAATAAGAACCATGATGACATTCCACCATTTTATGATAAGGGTTCATTTGAGGTTTCTTATGAGAGATTGCAATCACCAAAAATACAAAAATAAGCAAAATTTAAAAATCTAAAAAGAATTCGGGAGATTCATGGTTGACTCAGAATGTGAGGAGAGGGCACCCATGTAAGATCCTTCACCCACACACTCATCCACTTCATGTCCCACCTCTGACCTCGAGGATGCCACTGTACAGACTGCTCTTGGCATTCCTTATGTATATGATGATTCCAATCTCCTCCCTTGTATGGAGGAGGTTCAAAAATTAAAAAAACTATTAAATAAACCTGTAGTGGTGGTCACTATTCATGAGATCATCCAAGCCCTACTTCAGCAGGCCATGATCCATTTATCTTCTCCTCAACCCAAGAAGAGAAAGTGGAGGAGCAGATCTGAGCGTCATATCTTAACCTTGGCCACTACTCACGCCATCACACATCGTCCCAATCCTAGGAAAAGGAACACTGCTACACCTTTCATTAGTTGCACCATCATTGATCATACATGTGATTGCACTCTCCTGGACGGCGGTGCTTCGATTAGTATCATACCCTTCTCGCCGACATTATCTTCATTTAGGGCCTTTCATGAAGAGTAGGAGTATAGTTCAGTTTGCTAATGGATCTATCAGGAGGCCGAAGGATATCCTTAAAAATGTCGTCATTTCGATTCAGGGCTTGAGTTACATTGTTGATTTTGTCGTATTACCCATGGAGACCTCCACAGGGGAGCGCTCTCCAATCATCCTGGGATGACCATTCCTCACATCTACGAGGGTCGTTATTGATTATGGATCAGGAGAGATTCACTTCCGTACTATTGATGAGAGCAAGGTGGTCATCACCACATCCACTACCGATCAGAGACCTGCACCTGATGTGACCTCACCTACTCTAGTTGACCGCGAGGACCCTGACCTTAATGAGACGATCGGAGACTTTTGCTACATGTTGAATTCGATTGAGACCCGAGAACTCCTCCCTATGAATGAAGACTCAGAAAGCATGGACCTCGAAGTTCCTTCTTCTGGTGTTTGGCGATGTGTTGATGACATCCACATGATTTACATGATTGACACCTATGAGCGGAGTGCAGCTTTTGATGAGACTAAGATCGAATTTGATCTTGTTGATTTTATCCAGGAATTCGGGCCTTTTGATGAGAATAATGATCTGGTTGAGACTGTAGAGGATGAACATGATTTGACTATTTCCATTGATGTGTTCGTTCCTTTTGGTTTTGACTTATGAGAGACCTCGCTGGACAACCTTGATCTTACTTCTTCCAATGATGAGTTCGTCCCATTTCACTTTGATCAGCAAGACACCCAAGGCCAGACCTAGTCACACTGATTCCACCAACCCGTGTGTTCCTTCTCACATCACGACTGTTGAGGATCCTCACCAGGTCGTTCCTGATTGTCTTCCGTCATCTATCCCTCAGCAGTCTCACAAGAAGGTTCGCTTTCAACCTTCTTGATCTCTGTACATTCACTTTGTTGCACATTCGCTATCGTTTTCCTCTGTCCATCTCACGTACTACTCATACACCCCATTCTCGTGTGTGCCTTGCTTAGAACGTATGTTGTCCTAAGTATAGGGGGGGGTGGACGAGCCGAGTGTTCATTCATCATTCTGCTTCATCACTCCTATTGTTTCCTATCTTTAGGGCTTCTTTTACCATAATTATATGGAGAGTGATATGCACATCCTCTTCTCCACGATCTCTTCTTCTGTCTTTATCATACTTTTCTTCATTTCTTCTTTTCCTTTTCATTTTTCTTTTTCTACCGAAAAGATGTCACCCATTTTTGTCAGTCTTTTATACTTAGGACGCACTTTATCCTAAGTATAGGAGGGTGTGCACCCCGATTTCTTTCATTTTTTGGTCCTCTCCATTGTCTTATCTCATTGTCTATACTTAGGGATATCATACCCTAAGTATAGGAGGAGACAGTCTGAGTACAATCCGTTCATTCCTACCCTTGACCCTCCCTACTTTGTGTATAGTCTGCTATAATTAGGATTATTGGATCCTAACTATGGGGGGGGGGACGGTCAACTTCTTATTTGTTCATTCATTTCTTCATTCATTTATTCTTTAGACTTTTCTATACTAAGTACGAGTTATGTCTTCTCTTTCTCTTTGACCTATGAGGACATAGCTCAATCTAAGTATCGGGGGGTGTATATACTTCATATATACTTTAACCATAACTCGTACTTTCGTATTTTTAACAATAATTATGGCTAAATATACTTATTAAAGTCATAAAAAACACTCAATAAAAAGATGTTGATTATTCCTCAAACTCTTTTCTATTTACTGTTTAATAAATCAAGTTAAAAATATTTTTTTGCAAAATGTTTGAAAAATAGTTTCAAAATCTTTTGAAAATCTTTTGAGAACTATTTGGAAAATATCTGGTTCAATATTTTCAAACTTTGTAAAAATTATTTTGTTTGTAAAATTTATTTTGTTTGTGTGAAATAAAATGTTTGAAAAATGATTTGCAAATGGTTTGAAAAATTGTTGCAAAAATATTTTGAAAAATCTATATATACTGTTTGAAAAATCTTTGCAAAATGATTTTCAAATGTGTGTACATGTTTGTAAAAAGGGATTGTAATTATTTTGGACTATAGTTTTCAAATTTATTTCTGAAATGATTTTCAAATAAGTTTGAGGAATATATACATCACACCAAAATTCTCTATTAAAATGTATATATACTTATAAAAGTGAGCACTTACCCCTTGTAAATTCTTAAAACCTAATTCTTGTAAATATAAGATGCAGCCCTGTGTACATATTTTTACCTAGTTTTTATCCAAAATCTTGTGTTTTCAAAAATCAAAAAAACATTTACAAAACTAAAAATGCAAAAAAAAATATGCAAAACCTTTTTGAAAAATATCATAAAAAATGCATATGCATCATCTTTTTAAAAAATCCATAAAAAATTCAAAATCCTTTATAATTGCATCACAAAAATATTTTCCTCATAGCATTTGCTTAGCGTTCGCATTTTTCGGATTTAGTTTTGTAATTTAACAAGTTTATGTAAAACTCAAAGATTGAATCTTGGTTGGACCTTAAATCTACCTAATTAACAGGAACCTTATAGGAACTGGGAGTGAGGTATTTCAGGTCTAGTTGACTTAATTCTTTGAAGATTGCGAGACTTGGTTAAACAGATTCTTGACCTCCTAAGTAGCGTATTTTGGAGCACACATACGACTCTTGTTGATAATGACCTAACTTGGACACCTACACCTTTCACATGGCTCAACTCAGTTGGAGTGGTGAGGGGATTGGATTTGTTGGTATTAGATACACACAAGTGGAAACATTTGTCCTCATATAGGGAGGGAGGAGCACCCCAACCTAATCCAGTGGCATTGATGTCTAAAGGCAGGAGAATGTGGGTTGCAATAATGTTTCAAAATAGGGATAGTTTATTGGCTCAAGAGGAAAAACTCCTTACGTAAATGTTGTTGTATATAGTATTTAAAAAAAAACTCCAAAAAGAGGACAAGCCTGGTTTAAAATAAAATGCATTTCAGAGTGTATATATTTGTATAGTCAATAAGGAAGCTTGAGCCTCAAAGTAAAATCATGTAACCCTGTAGCTGGATGATTTAACTACATTGTTCTTCATCCTAGGATATGTAGCTACACTGGCTATCGTCCATTCTTCTCTTCTCCCCCGCCTATTGAGCTGGTTGTCGCTTGAACTTAGAAGGGAATACCCCGCTCCTCGAGGAAAGAGTTGCTAGATTGGAGAATCACTGGGTTGTCATGATGAAGAAGTCGGTCTCTTTGTCATTTCAGTTGGGGAGAGCCACTATCACTTTCACTGTACGAGCCATATTCATAGTCGTAAGGGTTTGCGTATGAGTTAAAGTATTCTGACCAGGCTATTAAGGAGACTTGAGCAGTGTTTTGGGATTCTCGAAGACTGTTGGATTTCAATTCCAATTCCCATTAACGTTCTGCCATCACTAAAACTCCAAAGGTCCGACTTAAGCTCGAAACTTTGATTTTGTGAAGGCAAGTGTGATAATTAAACTAAAAATAACTTCTTTCTTTTTCTTTTCCATTGTTTTTATTTTCTGCACTTATTGCATAAGTGTTTGCTAGGGACTAGCAAAGGCAAGTATAGGGGGGTGATGAATCTCTATTTAATCACCTTTATTCTATCATTTTGGCCATAAAAACCCTAGTAAATGCATTTAAATACCTTTAATTTGCATATTTTAGCATTCATGCATCATCGTACAAAATGTATGTAAAATGCAATTTTTAATGCCGAAATTATAGAATAAAGAAAATAAAAGAAAAAGAATAAGATATTGAAAATATTTTTTGGCATGAAACCCTGAGACCTAGGCATCTTGATGAGTAGGTCGACAAGGAATAAAGTAAGGGGAGTTAAGGGCGAAAAATACAATAAAATCCCTTTCTATTTATTCATTTTTTTCATTTTTGGGATCTTTTTTTAGTCCCACTTTTTATAAATCAAATAAAGAAACATTGTACATGAAAGTTGTAAATAATAAAATATTGAAAAATACAAAATTTATTTCATACAAAAATAAGATGCAGTGTACAAAATACAGTCTAAATAACTTTCCAAAATCCCAACTTCCCAGACCCATATCTCTGAAATAAAATATCAAAATTTATCAAAATAACTAAATTGTATATAACTTCTAATAATCTATTTAATGAGGGCGGTTTCATATTTTTTGGAGTTAAGGTGTGAAAGTTAAGTTTTAGACCCCTATTGTATAGTTATACCAATTAAAATATTCATTTTATTTATTATTCATTATTTTTATAATTTATATTTTTATAATTTTGTAAATAATATTTATAATAAATAAACATATTAAAACAAGAATAAAATAATAAAGAAATCATTGAAATAGAATAAAATACAGAACTACATTGGTAAAATACCTATAACTATACCTTGAATACATATATCTATTTATTTAAGTGTATAAATTACATAATAAAAAAAATAAAAATATATTCAAGTATATAAAAATAAGTTATCATTATATAAAATAATAAAACAAAATAATAACATTAAAAATACAAAATAAAAATAAAATACTTAAATACATAGATAAATATACCTATAAATAACCCTCAAAAAGTAACTTGTAAATATAATGCTCTAAAAATAAATAAAATCATAATAACATACTTTACAAATAGTAAATATTTTTTATTCTATAATCTAATATTAATAAACCCATTCACTAATTTTTATTAAATTTTCTAATAATTTTTTCAGGGATTTTTCTGGTTGGTCCACGTTGACCAACTAGCTTCTCCCGCCAGTTGACCTCGGTCAACTCTCTGACCAAGGTCTGCTTCTTGTTAGATCTGGTTTTTGCCTCGTTTCGAGGATTTTTTGGAGGCTGCATCTTACACCATTTCGCGATGTGCTCTTCGTGACTTTTTCTCCTCAATGATCCATCTTACACGTTAGCATCTCTCCTCGAGGGTTGGATAATCGATTCTCTAGATATTCCTTGATCTTTCGAGGTTGTCGACCACCTGGCACATATACCCGACATCCTCTTCATTTCGAATTTGAACTCCGTTTTGACCAAGCTAACCCACCTTCGTGTGCAAAAGATAGAGAGTGATGATAGGGCTCTCTCCCGCATCCTCGAGCGGAGTCCGGCCGTGTCTAGGGGTGTCTCCACCCATCTACCGAGGTCAACATTGCCATTGAGGTCCACCTTCCTGGTTCATCCAATCGAGGTCCCTTTTCTTTCCTGCTTTAGCTTCGTTTTAGTCCATAGGTTAAATTTTAGGTTCTATTTTATATGTTTAGTGCATGCTTTTCTATTAATCCTTCGCCGGAGCTCTGCTCCGACCACCACCTTCGCCCGCACGACATGTTTCTTCCCTTTGCCAATAAGCGCCCCCCAGCACCCTCTCTTCTTGCTTGAATTTTATTACAGTAGTCAGTGATCCAAAGGACCCCCCGCGGGGTCGTTTTTGCAAAAATGTCAAGACCTGGAGCTCAGTTCCGTCCCCGACGTGGTGGAGGAGCTCCGGTGTCCATCGCGCCATCTTGAAGCTGCCATCGGATAGAAAGCCTCTTACGAAGCATTTTATTCCTTGTCGATACGCCATCCATCATTGGGGACGCGAGGGGGAGGGGATAGAAGTTCGCCTGACCCGGCGTTCTTCCCTATTCTTCCTCCCTCACTCCCCTCCGTCCGATTGACGAAGAACTCAAAAAACAACAGCAGCCGTAGGATCCTTTGCGTGTTAGCCATCAGATCATCCGGGGATCATCTAATCTCAGCCTTCCATTGACCAACCATGATTGGGCTCTCAGAACGCACCACATGTCAAGTGGAGGATTAATGGATGTTGGATGTCCGTCTGTTGGGGTATTTTGTAGTTTCTACCCTAACAAATTTTATATTTAATAATAGTACAGAAACTATCCTTTATTGTTTAATATTTTTGTAATATTTGCAAAAACCCCCCTAAGTTTTGATATTTACATTCTAGTCCAAGCCATGTTACCTTACGTGACCCCCCATATGAGGCGGCGATTTTGCAGGCGTGCCCGTAGGGCTTTCATATTTATGTTTAGTCCACAAACTATTTTTTTCAATTTAATATTTTTGGGAAAATTATAGTGTGGCCCCTGGACTTCCTGATATTTACATTAATACCCTTGTCAGCATTGTATTTTTTCTTTGTTTCTTGTATTTATTTGAAATAGCAATTTAACTCCAAAAATCTCCCAAAAATATAAGTAGCTTTATGATTGCATAGCATTCATGCACATATTTTTGTTTTGCATTTTGAAGCTTTTTAATATTTATTAAAAATCAAAAGTGTCATTTTTGTCCCTATTTGCAATAGAAAATACATAAAAATTATAAAAACCTATTGAAAATTACCAAAAATTATATTTTGTTCATTTATTTATTTTTAACCTTCAGAGAAAAAATCACTAGAAAATATAAAAGAAAACTCAAAAAGATAGAAAAACCCTAAAAACCTTTATCGAAATATATAAAATTCTCAAAAATTCCAAAATCATGTGTTTACTATTTTATATTTTTCTTTATTTTAATACCTTTATTTTAAAATTAATTTGGAGAAATTTTGATTTTTTTTCTATTTTTAATCTCCATTTTAATTCATGGTATTTAATTATCCCCTCTTTGAGTGTATTTTTTACTTTAAAAATTCATAAAAATTAGCACAATTTTATTAAAAATCCCAAAAATAGTCAAACTTATTAAAAACCAAAAAGTATTCTATTTTTTTATTTTTGATTATTCTTGTTACTTTATATATCAACCCTAGCTTATATTGTTTATATATATTTATATAGCTTTATATATAAAAAAAGAAAAAGAAAATAAAAAATATAAAAATTATTAAAAAAGGTATAAAAACATATAATTTAAAAAAATCAAATATAAAAAAATAAAATCAAAAATAAAAAATTAAAAAAAAACCACATTTATAATCATAGATAAATAACTTCACAATAATTCATGTGTGCTTCTTTGCATGATCTAGCCATTTGCTCCCTGTGTTCGACACTCTACATACTTGCACTATACACACTTTTTGTAGAGCTAAATAAAATAAATTTTAACTCCATATTGTCTTTTATTTCTTAATTATAATTGCGAGTTAATTGTTGTTCGAAGAAGGGTTTCTTGCGGGTCGCCACAGCGACTGCGTCTCCGCCTTGTGTGAGACGTATTTTAGACCCATGAAAAATCTTCTTCAACATGTATTTCCTTCTATGATCTGGTATGTGTTGTGTCCACATTTGAAGGGGGAGAGGACCAAAGAATAAAAAAAGAATTGGAGTGTGGCCAGTGTAACCACATCTCCTTGTGAAGACAACCTGTATAGCCTAATCTCAACTAAGATCTGCAGGTTCTGTGAAGCTTGGACCATTGTGGTCATTTTTGGTATTTGTATTTTGTGTATTTTTGGCCTTTTTTTGGTGGAAAATATTATTGTAATGCATTGATCTTCTTGTGCCTCGACAGACATAGAATCTATTTTCCACTCATGTTTAGTGGTCTTAGAAAAAATTATGTCAGTAGACCATCTCTCATCCGAATCTTTGTTTCAACCCACATCTCCCATATTTAGACATCCATGCCACTAGACTAGGTTGGGGCGCACTGGCCACTTGAAGTAACCGTGTATGTTTCCATTCACATGTGTCTCTTGCTAGAGGATTGTACCCCTCACCACCTCATCTTTGATGAGTTACATGCAAGGTGGTTGTCTAAGTTAGGACACTGTCTAAAAGAATCATGCGTGTATATGAACTATTCTACTAATCAAGATGACAAGTGAACATAGTCTTATGGACCCAAAGAGTAAAGTTGCTATGACATGAAAAGTCTCAACTTTAGTTCCTATAAGGTTCCTCTGAATTAAGTGGATTAAAGTCTTAACAAAGCTCCACTCAATACTTTATTCCATACTACTTTAGGCATCAATATCATTTCGAAAAATCCAAATCCAAATGCAAGAAATACTCTTTTTTTAAAGAACAAAATTTTCCACTTTAAACTTTTTGATGGTTTTTAGAGAACTTTTGCATTTTTTATGTATTTTATCTTTTTTCATTTTATGGAATTTTTTTAAAGATTTAGAGTATTAAACATATTCACAACAATTTACAAGGATTTTATTCTATTTTATAAAGAATGTTATACAAAAATGTATACAATATTTATACATAATTTATACAAGATTTTACAAAAAGAATTTTTTTACGGATTTATGCTCAAATATGTTCAAAAGAATTTTATCTACACAATAATTTTATAAACAAATTTTATTAAAGAACTATATATATAGGTTTTAAATTACAATTTTTATACAAAGGATTTTATTGACAAAATAATTTTATTCACATATTTTACAAGGTTATTACAAGGAATATTTACAAGAATTTTACAACCAGTTTATACACATATTTACACAACAAATGAAATATATACAAGGTGAGAAATAGTTTTACAAACTAGTTTACAAAATATTTTACAAAGAATTTACATAACTTTTACAAAATATTTTACAAAATTATTTTACAAAACATTTTACAAATATTTTATAGAACAATTTTACAAACACTTTTATTTTCATACCTTTTTACAAATTCACACCTTTTTACAAATTGTTTACAAATTAACAATTCTGTACAACAAATAATTTTTCAAACATTTTACAAACAAAATATTTTGCAACTATTTACAAGAAATTTATAAGCAAATAATTTTTCAATTTTTTTACAAAGTGTTTACAAACTATTTTAGAAATATTTTAAAAAAAATTACAAAAGAAATTTTTACAAACATTTTACAGAACCTTTTTTATTATAATTTTATTAGCGATATTATTAAGCAAACATAAGTATGAGTTATTGATAAAGTATATGTACAATATATACAACACCCCTTATACTTTGCTCAAAATATGTCCTCATAGTGACCAAGAAGAAACAAAGGAAGATGTAACTCATGTCATGTATGGAAAAGAGAAAAGAATCCTATACCACAATGACTGAAAGAATAACGAATAAAATGAATAGAAGTCGGTGATCCCTCCTATACTTGTATCAAATAATCCTAAGTATAGGAGACTATACAAATAGGGAAGACCAAGAAAAAGAATGTATAAACTCAACCACTCACATTGTCCATTCCTATACCTAGGTTAAAAGATCCCCAAGTGTAGAAGATAATATCAACAAATTGAAGGACAAGTGGGAGAACACAAGAAAATAAAATGAAAAATAAAGAAGAAAGAAATGAACAACATCACTCCCACTATACTTAGGGTAAAGGATCCCTAAGTATAAGCAACAACGGGAGTGATGAAACAAAACGAAAATAACAACAACTCAAGTCATTCACCTTTCCTATAGTTAGGATAGAGTACATCCTAAGTATAACACACAGAGAAAATAGGGTGATTGATAAAAACGGAAGAAAGAAAGAATAAAACAAAAATAATATATATAAAGAATATTAGTTGTATTAGACGCAGAAAATGTCAAAGAATCATCGTTTGATACCACATGAATGTAATCAACTACGGAATGTAATGTATCATGATCTAGATATGGCTTCAGCAACTGTCCGTTCACCACAAATGGCTATGCGTGAGATGACAACCCAGAAATGACAATACTACCATTGTCATGCACAACTCTCACTACAAATGGTCCTGACCATTTACATTTGAGTTTTCCTGGAAATTGCTTCAATTTCGCATCAAACAACCACACCTTCTGATTCGGCTCAAAAGTCTTTCTCCTAATGTGTCTATAATGACATCTCTTGACTTTCTTCTTATACACCAGTCTGTTGTCAAAAGCAAAATCTTGAGATTCCAACAATCTGGTCAGATCGACTTTCTTACTCTATCCCTCTCTCTGATAGTCCTAATTGCATGGATTGCCCATAAAGATTTATGAATTAATTCAACTGGCATGTGGTAGGGGTTTCCATAAACCAAACCTATAGGGAGACATACCCAATAGATACTTATATTCCATACGATAAGCCCATAGAAATGAGTCAAGCATCTATCCAGACATATAAGTTTCTGATGAATAGTCTTGACCTCCCTATTTGAAATCTCAGCCAAGCTGCTAGTCTGTAACTGGTAAGGAGACATCACACAATGCTCAATGTCGTACTTCTTAACTAACTTTATGACCTCTTTGTTGATAAAATGGCTTCCCCCATCTAAAATGAGAATCTTGGGCATCCCAAACTGCACAATAATATTGTCCTTGAGAAAATGACAATATGTATGACTATAAGTGGCTCTGGTGGGGATAGCTTCCACCCAACGACTAACATAGTCCACGATAAGAAGGATGTATTGAAATACCCAACTGATAGGGAAATGGGCCCATGATGTCAACGCCCTAAGCATCAAAAACTTCTGAAATCTGAATATACTTCAGGGGCATTGAATCTTTGGAATCAATGATTCCTCCCATTCTCTGGCAATCAGTACAACATTTCACATAATCTGTAGCATCCTTAAATAGAGTTGGCCACCATAGGTCACTTTGTAGAATCTTTGCTATTGTGTTTTCCCTGAATGATGCCCACCAACCTCTAATATGTGACAATGCTCAATCACACTGGTGTATTCCTCCTGAGGAATGCACCTTCTCCATATACAATCTGCACCCTCATAAAATAGATACGAATCATCCCACTGGTAGAAATGAATCTCTGACAAAAATCTGCCTACCTTCATCTTGGGCCAATTTTGTGGAACTTTTATGGAAACAAGATAGTTCACAATATCAACGTACCATGGGAGTGAGGCAAAAGAAAAAATCGCCTCATCTAGAAAAGTCTTTGTAATAGGAAGTAGTAGCTACTCATGGGACTCTGCATCTGTGATCCGAGAAATTTGATCTGCCACAACATTCATTCCTCCAGGTTTATCTCATACCTCCAAATCAAACTCCTGGTTAAGAAGGATCCATCTTATAAGGCTTGATTCGGCATCCTTCTTATCCTGTAAATAGCATATGACAGTATGATCCATGTAAACAATCACGCTAGAATCCAATAGGTACGATATGAATTTCTCTAAAGCAAACGCCACTGCTAGCATCTCCTTCTCTGTAAAAATATAGTTTCTTTATGCCTCATCCACAGTCTTACTAACATAGTGTATAGGAAATGGAACTCCATTCCTTCTCTTCTCTAAAACAACTCCAACTACATAATCTAAGGTGATCGTCATGATCTCGAAAGGTAGAGATCAATCATGTGGCTATAGTACATGAGCTTTAGTGAACAATTCTTTCCTCTGATGGAATGCAAGAAGGACTTTTTCATCAACAATAAGCTCACTCTCCTTGCATAGAAGCTCACTCAATGATCTGGCGATCTTGTTGAAGTCCTTAATTAATCACCCATAGAATCCAACATGTCCAAGAAATGACCTCAACAACTTCAAATTCGTCAGCATCTCAAGCTTGGATATCACATCAAACTTAGCGGGGTCAACCTCCATACCTTGTTTGGAGATGACGTGGTCCAATACAATTACATTAGTCAACATAAAGTGACACTTCTCCCATGAGAGCACTAAGTTTATCTTACAACAATGATGAAGTAGTCGATCTAAATATGTAAGAGATAAGTCAAATCTATCCCCATAGATCGAGAAATCATCCATAAAGACCTCAAGAAAACTACCTACCATAGTAGCAAAAATGACCAACATACACCTCTGGAATGTTGCTGGAGCATTACACAATCCAAAGGGCTTATATCTAAAGGCATAGGTGGAAAACGAACAAGTAAAAGTTATCTTCTCCTAATTCTAAGGAGGGATTGCAACTTGGTTATATCTAGAGTATCCATAAAAAATATAAAAGAACTCTTTCCCTATCACTTTTTACGATCTGGTCACTAAGGGTAGCAGAAAGTGATCTTTCTTGGTCGCTGCGTTCAAGCACCGGTAATCTACATAGACATGCCATGAAGTGGGTACTCAGGTCAGAATATCCTTACCACTATCATTCATCACATTTGTAATCCTGGATTCCTTCGGGACAACATGTAACAGATCGGCCCACATGGAATCAGAAACGGGATAAATAATGCCTGCATCGCACCACTTCCTGATCTCATGACAACATCTTGGAGATTAGGATTCAAACAGCACTGAAACTCACAGGTTGGCTTGACGTCATCCTCTAAGTAGATATAATGCAAGCACACTACTAGATTGATCTCACGGAGATCTAAAATATACCAACCTATGGCCTTGTGGTTTCTCTCAAGAACCTCTAGCAAGCTAGATTCTTGGTCGTCGGTCAACTGTGAACTGATAATGATCGAAAAATAGTTGGAGTGCACCTGCAAGGAAGGCGTACTTTAGTGTTGATGGTAAAACTTTGAGCTCAAGTGGGGTCTGAATCTGCTCTATAATAACCTTAGAAACTGCATTGGTAGAATACGCTCACTATGAAGTCCCCACCGTGGCTACAATAGGCTCACTATGTAATGTCTCAAATAAATCTGCAATGAACTCTCTCTGCTCAGAATAGGATGTCTAATTAGAAAATATCTCAGAAATCTCAGTAATCTCATCAGAAAATAACTCAGAAGATGCATCATGGTTTCCTGGCCTTCCATTAAATAAAGGAATTTGTGGGTATTAATGAAATCCATGAACATGTTTGTATCTCTGATATCATCTAAAAAATCATAGTCCTCTAAATCTTGTGCAATAACTCTCTCTCATCTAATGTTGGTAGTGATGACTTCGTATCCGGAATCATCTATATCTTAACCTTATCAATGTGGGAGTGAAAGGTTATCTCTCTAGTACAATAATCTACTACCACTTTGGTTGTTCAAAGGAATGGTCGACCAAGTATGATTGGGGCATGGAGTAATAGTGTTGAGATGTCCATGTCCAGTATAATGAAGTCCATTAAGAATTGCAATCCTTGAATTGTTACGATAATGTCCTCGAGAATGCCCCTTGACCTCTTGATCGGTCTATCAACAAACTGAAGGATCATCCAAGTGGCTAGGAGGCCCAAACCCAAACTCTTTGAGTAATGAGGTCATCATGAGATTGATGGAGGATCCAATATCAAGTAGAGTACGATAAACTCCTGATCAAGTATCTGGCAATGAATGTAAGGTGCTCCCTTATCTTTGTTTTTAGGCAGGAGGTTGTTGATGGCATGAACTATGGCCATGGTCAATATATGCTTCTCTGTTTGTTTACGTCAGTTTTGCTTTGGTTGGCACTTCCTAGTACATGTTTCTTTCATTCCCTTTTTTACTGTCGGCATGTACTCCATGGCCTTTAGGAGTGGCATCTCTAAGAAGATGTTCTGAAGTATCTCTGCCATTCCATGATCTTATAGTATTGTTTTTTGTTTTCAATATTTTTTGCTTTTGATCAATGCATCCGGGAAAGGAACAGAATCAGAAACAATATAAACCTTCTCATTCTTTTTATTCAAATCTGAACTAGTATGTGATGAATCTCCATTTCATCACCTTTATTCTATCATTTTGGCCTAAAAACCCTAGCCAATGCTTGTGAATAGCATTAATTTGTGCATATAAGCATTCATGATTTATTGTATATAAAACATGGTTTTTAATGCCAATATTATAGAATAAAGAGAAGAAAAGAAAAATAATAAAATATCGAAGATATTTTATGACCTTGAACCCCGAGACCAAGTCAAGAATTGAGTTGGTTGACAAGGAATAAAGTAGGGGGAGATAAGTGCCAGAAATAGAATAAAAACCCAAATCTTTTATTCATTATTTATGCATTTTTTACACCTATTTTATTCTTTATTGTTTATTAATCAATTAAAGGAACTTTGTACATGAAAATTATTGAAAAAATGTAAATAAAAATACAAAATTGAGTTTGTACAAAAATAATACACCATGTTCATTTTATACACAAAATAAAAAGCAAAAAATACAACTTCCCAGACCCATATTATTCAAATAAAAAGTCAAAACATATCAAAATCACTCTAATTGTATATAACTTTTCACAAGCTATTAAATGGTGGTGGTTTCATATTTTTTGGAGTTATTGTGTGAAAGTTGGGTTTTGGGCCCTCATTGTAAATTATATCGATTAAAATATTCAATTTATTCATTTCTTATTATTTTTACAAATTCATATTTTTGTAATTTTGTAAATATTATTTATAACATATGTACATATCAAAAGTAAAATTAAACTGAAAATAAAATGTAAAATAAAATAAGTCTACAAACACATAGACAAAACACATATGTTATTACTTGTATATAAATAAAAGGGGACCCTATTCTCTTATTCTTTATTCTTTTGTATTTTAATAAATATTGTAAATATTATCTATATTCTTGTAGAAATATAAACCCAAAATAAAACTCAATAAAATACATTTAAATAAAAAGGTGTATAAAATACATAAGTAAAATACCTATAAGTAAACCTATAAAATATACTAATATATTTCTTTATGTGTACAATAATATCATAAAAATAAAACAAAAATATATCTATACTCATAAAAATAAGTTATAAATATATAAAATAATAAAATAGAATAATAAAATGAAATATACAAAATAAAAATAATAATGTACAAAATATAGGCAAATATACCTATAAATACACTATTAAAAACTAACTACCAATAAAATGCAAAAAAAATTATATTAAAATTCCAAATTAAATAATAAACATGTTTTAGTTATACACGAAAAATAATAAAATCGTTTATTAATTTTAATTAATTGTTCTTTAATAAACCTGCTATTTTGTCCTGTAGCGACCTGACGTAGACTAATCACGCCTGCTCGCGAGTTGACAACCGGTCAACTCCCCTTGCTCTGGATTTGATGCGAGACCATCTTTTCCCCGCTTTTCTTGCCTTTTTCACGGCCACACAATCAATCCATCGATATCATCCCCTTCATACAAAATAATCATTGATCATTGTACATACACGCCATACCATCTAATCTCCGGTATATATGCCTGATCTCTTCCATACGCCCGGTCATTAAGGGTGCATCACAATTTCTGTAAATAATGAACCACCTCTTCCATTCCATGTTTGGCCACTAATCCGAGCATAGTAGCCATGTTTCTACATATACCGAGATTCCTCGTTACTGGAGGTGCTTCCCGACATTTGGAATCAGCTTCAGGGGGACGGAGGTACGCCTACAGCCATCCCGCCGACAACCCTGCTTCCTGAGCCCTCTCAGGTATAAGAGCTTCTTCCTTTTAGTCTTTTTAGGCCTATTTTGATTCCAGATTTTGATTCCCGCATTTAGTTTAGCTTGTAGATATTAGTTGTAGCCTAGAAAATCCGATCCGTAGTTCGCCAGAGTCAAGCTCCAGTGAGCTCCTCTGCACCTGATCATCTGATCCCCGACTCTGCTTTCGCCCTCACTTCGTTCCCCTTCCACCTCCCTACCTCCCAGGCACCCTCGCTCGTGCAGATCCCTAGTGGATATGGAGTTCAGATTCTCCACTTTCTCCCTTCGTCGGAGGAGATCCGCCTAAGCCATTACCCATCCATTTTGACCAATAAGAGCCCCAAGAACTTCTTGGTGTTGTGCTTGAGCCTCTTGCAGGTACCTGGAGGGCCAAAGGACTCCAAAGGGAGTTGATTTTGCTGAAGAACAGGTACCTAAACCTCTACATCTTCCTCATCACCGTACGACCATGCCGGAGCGTCAAGTGCTTGATTGAAGGTACCATTTGATGTGGAGGACCATCAGGAACAAGAAGAGTCCCTCAGCGGAGGGAATGGAGGTCGAAGGAGCCCACAACGATCGATCAAAACTCTCCAGTGGTGAGTTTCTTCCCAGTTCTTCCAACAACCATCTCTGCCATTTGATCAAGATCCGTGCCCCAGATGTAGCACACTCCATTCGATGCAGAGCCACAGAGCCATCAAATCTCCCCCGGAGATTTAATCTTGGCCGTCCAACGACAAAGCATCATCGTGCGATGAGGCGTTGCCACATGGATAAGTGGATGGCATCCCACCGTCCATCAACACCTATGTTCGGGTAATTTATAAGTGTAAGTTCCTATAAGTAAGTTATAATGTGTAAAATAAATTGGATATTTTACACTTGGACCCCTATACTTACATTGTGGGCCAATCCATCTCAGCTTACGTCTTGTCCCACGTGAGCTGGGAAAATTGCAGTGACACCGCTCGCTATTTATATTTATTTATTAGTCCTATAAAATGAAATGATGTTTTATTTTTTTATAAAAATTACTGGAAGGCCCCTAAACATTTGCATATTTACATTTTGGTCCTTTCGAGGCATGTCACGTGTAGTCCCACGTGATCGTCTTTTTGCGTGAATACCCTGGCGGGTTTTGTAATGGTAAAACAATCTTTAAAATTTAAATAAATGTTGTTCTTTTTAGGAAAAATTGCACGAAGCCCCATGTAGTTTATTTTATTTTCATTTTTACCTGTGCTAGGATATATATTTGGTGGCTTTTTATCTATTTATTAAAAATACCTACTGTGCTCCTAAAAATACAAAAAATAGGGATAAATGCATTTTGCCTTGTATTTTAATGCCCACATTATTATGTTTATTTTTGAGCATTTTATCCAATTATTAAAAATGAAAAGGTACCTATTTATTTTTGTTTAGCTTATAAATACCAAAAAAATATCAAACTGTTTTAAAAATTTCAAAAACATTATATATAGTCTATTTGATATTATTTTAATTATAGAACAAAATCTCTAAAAATGAAAAAACAAAAAGACTATAAATTGAAAAAACCCCAAAATCTTTTAGAAAAATCTAAAAAATTCTTAAAAAATAAGAAAATATCTTTTTCTATATTATAATTTTATTTATTTATTTATTAAAATTGATTTGGGTAATTTTAGGAATCATTTAATATTTTCCATAACCAAATCAATTTCAGACTATATATTTAACCCCTTATTGGGGATATTTTTGACTTTAAAAATACATAAAAATTAGCAAAAGTTTCTGGAAAAATATGAAACATTAGAAAAATATGAAAAACCCAAAAACAATGAATTTTCTAAATTTTATCTATATTTTATAGCATTTATAAATATACTACTATATATTGTGTATATAAATCCTATGTTTGTTGTATTGTTTATATAAAAGAAAAGGTAAAATAAAAATAAAAAATGAAATAAAAAAGAAATATAAAAATTGGAAAATATAAAAAAATCAAATACAAAAGTATAAAACCAATAATAAAATAAAATATTTAAAAATTTAAACCCACAAAAATATCTATAGAAATGAATGACTTGGTTGTACATAGATAACCTTAGGCTACTATTTTTCTCTCTGTGGTTCGACCTCTACGTGCTTGCTTGTTATGCATCTTAGGGTAGAGAAAATAAATTTTAACTTCCTCTTTGCTATTCATTGAATTATGTATATTGTGGATTGATTGCTGATTAATCAGGGATTTCGTATGAGGTCACATCAGCAACTGTCTGTCTACCTTTTGGATTGACACGACTTCGGCAAAATCCGTATTTATCAAATGGCACTGTTGCCGGGGAACAATGAGCGTAGCCTAATTGTATAAGTAATTTTTATATGGGATTTTTACCCAGACCCTATAAACATTTTAAAATGCCTCTACGACCTTTTGCACAACGTAATTACTCTATCGACCCTGTAAAATACCCCAAGAACCCCCACGGGCTTAAAAATTATTACCCGGAGGGTTCATGGGGTAAGAGTTGGCAAGTTTACGAGCTCGAGGGGGGAATTAGGTTATTTCAAAGGTCGTGGAGGTGATTGGCAAAGTTTATATAGTTTGTCGGGTAAAAATCCCTTTTTATATAGTCATTTATTTGATTTATTTATTAATTATTATAGATATTCATTGATTTATTTTCAATTAATTCTTTAATTATTATTGTAAATATTTTTTAATTACATATGCTAATGACATCTCTTTGTAACTTTGTTGCGAGGTCCCACCACGTGAGGATGACTTTCCAGGAAGCCGATGCAGCCAAGCTTGGAGGAGGATGGTCTTCGCTTTATGACTAGCTGGAGAGTGCATCAAGGAAGCAAGGAGAAGAAATTAGCTTAAAAAATATTATTTATGTAATTATTGGTGAGAGAGAGAGACTGTATTGGCATGTAATAATTAATTTGGACTCTACTATCCACAACGAGGTCCAGTGCTCGGGTGACTTTTCACCAGGGTGCCTCATCGCAGTTTTCCGCATTTTCTCGCCTTCTTTTATTTTGTTTTCCGTTGTTTTGAGTTTTTTGTCTTCTTTTTATTTGTTTTTGTGTGCATGGAGCCCCTAGACTTAGGTTGCTTGACTCAGTAACTAGGTCCAAACCCTAATAAGAATGCATGTTCCTATAGACTCTTACGTATGGATTTAGTCAAAATAATAATGTTAGTAATTCAGATCTGAGACCACATGCCACTAGAGGTCGTATACAATGCATGCAAGACTCGTTGTGGCAGGTACTGATTGGCATCAAAGACCGAAACTTGGTCTCATTTCTGAATAACTAATAACTTATTCTTCACAATTAATAACAACTATGGTTTAGGATGATTTTATCAATTGCACACCACCATGTAGATAGGTTTAAAGATTCTGTTTTGCATACTGCATGGAGAGAGCTAGGAAGCACTGTAAGTCCTCTAACTCAGCATGCATCATTAGGTTGAATGATGAGTTTTCCATCATTGAATCAAATTGCACGGCTTTTTCGCTATCTCCCTCTGATTTTGAGCACCTAGGACATAAATGAGAATTTACAAAAACATAGGTGCTTGTATGAAAAAAGACTCAAAAAAAGTGAAAACCCAAAAATTAAAACAAGGGGACTGCTAAATAAACTTTGACCTTAATAAAAACCATAATGGACTATCATTGTCTTGGGTTCATAAATCCCTCATTGTTTTCAGTACCTTACGAGGGGAACAAAACCCATCCCATGAGCGAGGCATGACCCACTAAGGATTAGAGCCAAAAACCCAGGCTGTAACTTTCTTATGTATCGCCTGGATTTTGGAAGTAATGGTGCTTCTATCATACGTGATTGAGTAGGACCTTGTCAACGATGGTGTTCCCACCTTGTATGGAACATCAACATGGTTTAAAGTACTGAGCATAGGCCATGCCTTCACGGGAGTGTCTGTGTCATCGGTTTGCATCTGAGTAGGTTCGTGCACGCTCATGTGTGATTCCGTTGTGAGAAAGAACTGAAATATCAATTTCGCCTATCAGTTTCCTCTCTCTATTTCTTTGGTTGAGTAGAGCTCCATGAAGGGTTACAAGGACCTCAAAAAGTGCAGACACCATATTACAAAGGAGGAGGATAAGTATGGGATACTTTTCTGGCAGTGCTCTCTCCTATAGGGTTAGTGTGCTAAGGACTCTTTATAAGATATGTCTGAAATAACAACTCTAAAAATGAAAAGAAGAATAGTTGCCTAACTTTCATGGCTTCAGATGACGTGAGTTGGTGGACCCAATTTTGTATCGTGTTTGTATGGATCTAGATTAAGGTTCAAAGATCAAGTCCTGCACACCTGCGCAAAATTTTGTCGTATGTTTCTCCCTTTGACCCCCTCAATTTCGAGCATTTCTACTATTTTACACTACAATTTATTCCTTGTTCGTCACTGTATCTTTCTTTTAGCATCTATCGTTCTCTTGCTTCACGATATCGATCAATTGATGGTTTAGTCGGGACCCTGCCGATGCCTACATAAATTCCATGGACTTGACCTCACCAATAATTCGAGGCGATTGCCGAGAACCCGATCCGGACCTTACGGGTCGATCGCCAGACTCCTTGTCTTCTACCTCTCCTTTTGACCACCCAATAAATCGGGATCTTTCTTGTCCTACCTTCACCGTTGTACAAGAAGGTCTGATTGGTGATTTTTCACACTGTAGATAGAAGATAGCCCCAGTCTTGGATCCCAACATAAAATTCATCTCTTTCGATTCAGACCTCGAGATGGCACCTCAAGGAAGAGGAAAGGGTCGACAGCCTCCCCAACCTGAGAAAGGAGAGATGCATGATCAGAATCAGGTCAACGCACAGTTATTAACATCTATCCAAGCCATCCAGTAGCAGCTGACAGAGCAAGCCCTAGCACAGACTATGTTCTAGGACATGTTTAATGATGTCATGAACAGGAAAGTAAGAGGATGTGGTGGTTGACCTCGTGATAATCCAGATGAGGAAGAGCATGAACAAGGAAGGCCGAAACCCATGCTAAAAGAGACATACAACCCTGGAGACAGCCTGATGACCAAGTGGATCCATATACCACCGGTACACGCTCACTTTGAACTAAAGCCTCAGTTTCATTCTCTTCTTCCCTCTTTGCACGGGAACACCAATGAAGAGCCTTACATTCATCTCCATCAATTTTCACGCATCCATCGTACTACCCACTACCCCAATGTCGATTTGGACGTGGTGAAGATGATGGTGTTCCCATTAAGTTTACAAGATAATGCCCTCTACCGGTTTAATCATCTGGGAAAGGTTATGACAACATGGGATGAATTGAAGTTCACCTTCCTGCACAAATTTTATCCTCTCGGTCGACTCAATCAGGTGCAATCTAGAATCATCAATTTCACTCAAGGGGCCCACAAGACTATTGACGAAGCCTGAGAGAGATTTACAGATCTGCAGGAGAAATGCTGCATCATGAAATTACGAGGACCATCTTGGTCCAACACTTCTTCAGTGGGATGAATGTGGAAAGCCAAAGGCTCGTCGACGCATCATGTGGGGGTTCAAGTTTTAAAATGGATGAAGACGTAGTTTGGCAGATTTTTGAGTAAATTACCGAAGGAGAGGCCGCCCTCTCTTCATCCAAGGCATATCAAAAGCAACCTCAGATCCTCCAGAAGCATGTTCACATGGCAACGTCCCATGAGGCGGATAGAGAAAAGAGCTCCAACCATTGCATAATAAGGGGCCATCTCTCAAAAGTTGATATCATTGAGAAATGATCGTAGGATCTCGAGAAACTTACTATGATCTAGAAGAGGACACAGAACCTCGATAAGTTGGACCAAATCACCAAGCAGTTGAAACTGCTGGTGGGCACCATCAGTTCTATCTAGTCGGCAACACTACCCACAAAAGCTCTAGATGAGAAGAAAGATGAGGCTTCACCGCCACATCAACCTCAACCGAGCCAGCAGCCCTCCGGCAGTCCAGCACGTATACTACATACCGGCGTCTGATCAAGGTCAGCCACAACAACAGATGGTCGTCTACCAGCCAGACTACCTTCCATCATCAGATCTAGCATTCCCACCACCACCCTTGATCGAAGAAGTCAATGGTGAATGGAGCAATGATGCACAGCTGTCCCGTCCTACCATACACCACCAAGGCCAGCAACAAGCCAACCGACAATACCACCAACCACAGGGTGGTCGTTTTCGATAGTCCTCACAACCCCCACCTCAGTTTAACCAAACTCAGTAATTCAACAACCAATAGAGGCAGCATCAACAGTACTAGCAGCCGCAATATCGTCAACCTAAACCATATCACAGTATGCGGCTACACCACCACAGCAGTATCATCCTCCCTCCTACCATAAGTATCAGCTTCCTCCACCTCCTCAGCACCACCAATAGTCGCAACCTCAGTTCCCAACACTCATTAGCAGCGTGGTTCGCACGTTGAACCTACCGAGGCCAATCCTGTGAACTCAACCCTTGACTGATGGGCCCAGCTCGTCAAAGGCCTTGCAGACATGACAAAGAAGCTCGACAACCTGACTGCCATGAAAACCACCATTCTGTCACAAGTCGAAGCCAACCCCAACAACTTCAAGAGAAAGGAGCAGGTAGAATGTGATGTCTTGTCTATGCCCGTAGAGTCAGATGGGCGCACTATTGTTTTATCTAATGATGTCACACTCAGGAGCAGTAGGGCCTTACCTCCGCCTGCCACCAACAAGGGGAACAATAAAGCTTCATGTGAATCATCATCTTCTGCATCAACCATGCCAACTACAGGGGTGGGTGAGGAAGAAGAAGAAGGAGGAGCCATTTCAGCTTCCACTCACCACCATCTCCATCGCCAAAAGAACAAAAAAATCAGAAAAAGCCAAAAGAACAAAAAGAAGATCATCGCCAAAGCAAATTTGTGCCAGCCATGGAGGAGCCGCCAGTAGCAGCCGATCCTACTCCAGTCGATGGAGCAAAGGCCACACTTTTTGCTTGTCCACCTGCAGCCGAACCTTCACTTCCAGATCGTAAACCTTTTTGTGATCTGGATGTACAAGATATTGTGGACAAGAATTTTTTTGTAAATAAGAACTCTGTTTCTAATTTCAGCATTGTATGTATTCCTTTTCCAAATGCAATAGAAAAATCAAAATAAATGCAAAAAGAAAAAGTAAATTATCTGATCCTAGAGTTGTGGACATTATTAATAATTTGACTATTGAGATTCCATTAATGAAGGCCATGGAGTACATGCCAGTTGTGAAAAAACGTTTGAAAGAGGTATGCATGAGCAAGCGTCGCCCAGCACGAAACAACAAACGTCGGCAAGTTGAGAGGCACATTCTCACAATGCCCACTGTTGCAGCCATCAACAACCTCCCACAAAAGAAGCAAGACAAATAAGCTCCTCTAATCAATTGTGAAATTTTTGATCAAGTCTTCGAGCACACTCTGCTTGACAACAGATCATCCATAAACCTTTTTCCATTGTCATTATTGCAAGAATTTGGTCTTGGTCCTCTAAATCAGACACGAATGATCCTTCAGTTTGCGGATCGATCTATCAAGCGACCTAGAGGTCTTTTGGAAGACATTGTGGTGAAGGTGCGGGACATGTAGTCCCTAGTAGATTTTGAAGTCCTTAAAATGGATTCACCCGTGCACCCTTACTCCAGACCCCTATCATCCTTGGTCGGTCATTCCCGCACACTTCAGAAGCCATGGTTGACTATGGGTCTGGCAAGATCACCATCAGCTAGGGCAACAACAGAATCACCATAGACATGATTGGTGAGCCCAAAGATGTAACTGATAAAGGACATGACTGTGACTTCATTGCAAAAATCAGAGATACACAACTCTCTTTGAAAGATCCTTGGACACTGGAAATCCTCTCTCAAGGAGGAGGACTTGGAAAGCATAGTCGTCACAGGCTCCGAGGATATTTGGGAGACAGATTCAAACTTGTTGATGCAACTCTTTGACATCGATGATTCAATCCAACCCGACATTCCATCACAGAACTGTTCGGCACATCATCAGAATCTCAATCTAGCACTGAGGTTGGAAACTCTATAAAAGTTCAGGCAGTACATCCGCCCACTAGTACAATTTTCGAAGTGACTAATAAGTTGGCCAGATCAGAACCTAAACTCAAGCCATTTCCAGCAGGACTAAAGTATGCTTTCCTTGTGGGCGCAAAAAACATGTATCCGATCATCATCAGTAGTAGGATGACCCCAGAGTAAGAATCTCGACTCTCGAGGTTTTGGAGAAAAACCGCAAGGCACTTGGTTGCCATATATTCGATCTCCCCAGGATAAATCCTGCATTGTGTTCACACTAAATTTACCTTGAAGAAGATGCCAAGCCATCCTGTAAATTTCAAAGAAGATTGAATTCAAATCCCAGGGATGTCATCCTGAAAGAAATAACAAAATGGTGTGACGTAGGCTTCATTTATCCCATCTCCGATTCAAAATGGATGAGCCCCTTGTACGTAGTTCCAAAGAAGTCAGGGCTTACCATTGTTATAAATGATAGAGGAGAGGAGATATCTACTCGAGTACCGATATCCTTGCACATATGTGTTGGCTACCACCATCTTAATGCTGCAACGAAGAAGGACAACTTCCCCTTGCTATTCATTGACCAGGTTTTTGAAAGACTAGCTGGGAAGGAGGTCTTCTGCTTTCTGGATGGGTACTTCGGGGACAACCAAGTGGCAATAAACCCCTGAGGATCAAGAGAAGACAACCTTCACTTGCCCATTCGGTACATATGCTTTCAGGAGAATGCCCTTTGGATTGTGCAATGCACCAGTGACATTCCAAAGATACATGCTCGCAGTCTTTGCTGAGATGGTAGGAAGTTTTCTCGAGGTGTTTATTGAGGACTTCTCCATCTATGGTGACAGCTTCGATTCGTGTCTTAAGTACCTGGATAGAGTACTTTAGAAATGATGTGAAGTCAATCTAGTACTATCATGGGAAAAGAGCTACTTCATGGTCACAGAAGGGATTGTGTTGGGTCACATCATTTCCAAACGTGGCATGGAAGTCGACCCGGCAAAGATGTATGTGATTTCCAATCTTGAACCACCTCACACATTTAAGAATATGAGGTCATTCCTAGGGCATGTGGGATTCTATAGAAGATTCAT
Source organism: Ottelia alismoides (assembly GCA_037367405.1). Taxonomy (NCBI): domain Eukaryota; kingdom Viridiplantae; phylum Streptophyta; class Magnoliopsida; order Alismatales; family Hydrocharitaceae; genus Ottelia; species Ottelia alismoides. Next base: position 406,888 of record JAZKJV010007409.1, on the reverse strand, counting down.
CCGTGATTTCAACCGCATTGCCCGACCTCTTAAAGAACTCTTATGTAAGGAGACCGAGTTTAATTTGGATCAACAAGTTCTCCTTTCATTTAATAAACAGAAGGAGCTAATCACCAAGCTCCAGTCCTACAACCACCAGATTGGTCTCTTCCTTTTGAGATCATGACAGACACATCAGACTTTGTAGTTGAAGATGTGTTAGGATAGAAGAAAGATAAGGTACCCTATGCCATTCATTATGCCAGCAAAACATTAGATGAAGCTTAGAGAAATTATACGGTGACAGAGAAAGAATTGCTGGCTATAGTAATCCCCATTGAGAAGTTCATATCATACCAACTTGGATCAAAAGTCACCATCTTTACCAACCACTCCGCTATCCTATATTTGCAGCATAAGAAGGATGCCAAACTCAGACTAATTAGATGGATCCTTCTCCTCCCGAAATTCGATTTGGAAATCAGGGACAAGCCTAAAGTTCAGAGTGTGGTAGCAGATCACCTCTCCATAATTGAGCACCAAGAGCCTCCGTTGAGCAGTACACCCATCACAAACACCATTTTCTGATGAGTCGATTCTGGCCGTGGATTCCCTCCCTTAGTATACTGACATTGTCAGCTACCTTGTTTTAGGTGTAGTTCCGCAAGATTGGATGAAGATTTGAAAAGACACATTCTTATTGACAATCCATTTCTACCAATGGGAAGATCCGCTCTTATTCAAAGAAGGAGCAGATTACATTTGGCGTAGGTGTATTCCTCAGGAGGAGCATCATAGTGTCCTCGAGCATTTTCACTCGCTCGAATCTTGTGGGCACCACTCTGGATACAGAACGACAACAAAAGTACTTCAATGTGGCTTCTGGTGGCCCACACTATTCAAGGATGCAACAACTTTTGTCAAACAATGAACTGACTTTCAAAGAATAAAAGGCACCCTCACAGTGAAAGATTCAATGCCCTTGAAGATCATTCAGATAGAAGACGTTTTCGATGCTTGGGGCATCGATGTCATGGGACCTTTCCCCAACTGTATGGGATATGAGCACATCATCTCACCGTTGATTATGAGAGTTGTCGGGTTGAAGCTATCCCTGCTCGAGCCGCAAAAAGCCGTACAGCTTGTCGATTTCTGAAAGAGAACATCATGTCGCAGTTCAGGTTTCCAAAGATAATAATATCATATGGGGGTATTCACTTCATAAATAAAAGAGATCAAGATGCTCACGAAGGAGTACGCCATCAAGCATCGTGTCACATCTCCTTACCATCCCCATACCAATGGCATGGCATATATATCAAATAGAGAAATCAAGATGATCCTTCAGAAGCTTGTGAAGACGGACTAAAGAATTGGTCCCACTCTTGGACTTCGTCCTGTGGGCAAACAGAATCGCTTACAAGTCTCCTTTGAGCATGTCCCCCTATCATCTTGTATATGGGAAATCATGTCAACTTCCCGTGGAACTAATTCACAAGTCCTTATGGGCAAACCATATGTACAATTTGGACTCACAGAGAAGTGGTCAAAAAAGAAAAAATTATCTGAACAGGCTCTTGGAATTTTGAGACTATGCATACGATAACACATTGATGTACAAGGAGAAGGTGAAATGCTGGCATGACTGGCACATCAGACGAAAGACCTTCGAAGCTGGACAGAAAGTATGGCTATTTGATGCAAAGTTGAGAATTTTCCCGGGCAAATTGAAGAGTAAATGGACAGGGCCATTTCAAGTATGCGAAGTACGTGATAATGGTATCATTGTAATATCAGAATTGTCTCCGGACGCACATCCATTTGTTGTCAAGGGTCAACTGCTAAAGCCTTACCTTGATCCTGTCACTTTCTTGGCCATTGTCGACTCGATCCAAGTACTACTCTCTGATGAGACATCCACAATACTGTTAGCATAAAAGATTCAGATAATGCAACTCAAAAACTTTTCCTTTAATTACTTATCTTTTCTTCTTTTCATTTCCATCTTTCATTCTCCCTATATATATATATATATAAAGAAATAAAAATTTATTATGATACTCAGGTTCCACACCCCTTTTTTTCAGTCTTCTATACTTAGGGCGTACTTTGCCGTAAGTATAGGGGGTGTGCACTCCATTATCTCCTCTTCTCGTCTATACTTAGGGCTCTCTTACCCTAAGTATAGGGGGGAGACGGTCTGAGTACGATCTGTTCATCCTCACCCTTGACCCTCCTGGCCTTGTGTACAGTCTGCTAAACTAAGGATTATTTGATACCAAGTATGAGGGGAGGGTCAACTTCATATTCATTTATCCATACCCTCGTTTCTTTATTTCTTAGACTTTTTTATACTCTGTCTGAATTATTCTTTTTTTCTCTTTGATCTATGAGGACATAGCTCGAGCTAAGTATAGGGGGGTCGTATATACTATGTATATACTTTGAGTCATAACTCATACTTTTCTTATTTTAAATAATTATGACAAAAAATAATGTTAAATTCATTACAACCTTCTGAATAAAAAGATGCGTATAACTCCTCAAACACCTGTTGCAGGCGAAAATACTTTTGCAAAATGGTTGAAAAATAGTTTTAAAATATTGTGAAAAATCTTTTGAAAACTGTTTGAAAATTATTTTGTAAAATGTGTTTAACCTTGGTCAAAAAATTTTATTTGCAAAATTTTATTTTCTTTGCAAAAAATAAAAATGTTTGAAAAATGATTTGTAAATGATTTGAAAAATGGTTGCAAGAATATTTGAAAAATCTTTATATACTGTTTGAAAATCCTTTGCAAAATGATTTTCAAACTCACGTAAATGTTTGTAAAAATTGTTTGTAAAATTTATGTTGGACTATAGTTTTCAAAAAATTGTGAAAAATGATTTTCAAATAAGTTTAAGGAGAATACACGCCATACTAAAATTCCTTGTATATATATATATATTTCTGATTATTTATCCCTTGTAAATCCTTTAAGAACCAAATCTCTTATAAATAAAAGATACATCCCGTGTAAATTATCTGCACCTATTATCTTAGTGAAAACCTTCTGCTTTCAAAAATCAAAAAAAATTGCAAAATTAAAAATACCAAAAACATTTTATATTTACACAGTTATTAACAAAGGGTATTTTTTATTCCTAAAAATTCTTTCTATATATACGGATTAATAAATCTGGTTAAAAACATTTGTTCCGTAATGATTTGAAAAATGGTGTGACCCGTTTGGAAAACTTTTTGTGAATGTTTTCAATCTTTGTAAAAATATTTTGATTTGCAAATATTCTTCTCTTTTATGTTAAATAAAAGAGTTGAAAACCATTTTGCAAGTGACTTTGAAAATGATTGTGAAAATATTTTGAAAAATCTATGTATACTGTGAAAAATCTTCGCAAAATAGCTTTCAAATGTTTGTGAATACTTGCAAAAATCATTGTGTACTATAGTTTTCAAAATTGCATGCAAACAAATTTGAGGAATAAATGCATCATTAAATAGAAATAAATGTATATATATATAAATAAAATTTTTTACCAACTGTAAAAAATACCTAAAAAAATCATATATTTTAAAATTGTAAGTTCTTTAAATTATTAATCATTGTAAATAAATAAAAAGAAGCACGCATATGTAAATAGTTGTTTGTATCTTTTATTTGTGTGCCAAAATTCTGTGTAAACATTCTTTTTATCATTATTTTCAAAATCTTTTTGAAAATTGCATCATTCTTTCTGCACTGTACATAGCATTTGCATATCATTCTTTTGGATTCAGCTTTATGATTGAACTAGTCCAAATAAAGTCGAAGATTGGAGCTTGGTTGGACCTTATTGCACATAACTGCACTGGAACCTTAAGGAAACTAGGTTCAAGGTACCTCAGGTACATTGGGACTTAATTCCTTGAGACTTAGGGTTGGGTTCAAGTCACGTCAACTGACTAACTAGAACTTCTCGAGACGGACGCATGACTCTTGTCAGCATGACCTAACTTGGACACTTGCACTTTTCACATGGCTCAACTAAGTTGGAGTCGTGAGGGGGTTGGATTTACCAGTCTGAGACACACACAAGTGGATACACTCGTCCTTGTCTAGGGAGGGAAGTGCACCCCAACCTGGTCCAATTGCCATGAAGTCGAATGACAGGAGAGTGTGGGTTGCAATAATGCTTCAAAAGAGGGATAGTCTTCTGTCTCAAGAGGAAAAACTCCTTATGTAAGTGCTGATGTAAATAGTATGTTAAAAAAACTTCAATAAAGTAGACATGCCTGATTGAAAATAAAATGTCTCTCAGAGTAATGTATATATGTTATATAGAAAATAAGCAAGCTTGAGCATCAAAGTTATACCATGTGATCCTGCAGATGGATGACTTGACTATACTGGTCATGCATCCTAGGATAGGTAGCTACACTTGCTACCGTCCATTCTTTTCTTCACCTCCTCCTCTTGAGTTGGATGCCACTTGAACTTATAAGGGAATACGCCGCTCCTCGAGGACAGAGTGTTGGATTGGGGAATCATTGAGATGTAATTCTGGAGAAGTCAGTTCCTTTGTCAATTCAGTAGGGTAGAGCCACTATCACTTACACCGTACAAGTCAGCTTCATGGTCATAAGGATTTGCGTATGATGTAGGCTAGTTCTGACATGGCTATTTAGGTAGTTTAAACCGAGTTACGTGACTCTCGAAGGTTGTTGTGTTTTAAATTTGGTTCCCAACAAGATTCCGCACACATTTTCACATCAAGGTCTAACCCGAGCTCCAAACTTTGATTTTGTCGTGACAAGTTTAATAATCGAAATCAATTCCATTTATTCTTTCTTTTTCTTTTCTTCTGTATTCTTTTTATACTTATTGCATAAGTCTTTGCTAGGGACTAGCAAAGGAAAGTATAGGGGCTGATGAATCTGCAATTCATTACCTTTATTATATCATTTTTGACCTTAAAACCCCTAGACCATGCATGTAAATAGCATTAATTTCTGGATATAAGCAATCAAGATTTATTGTATTAATTGTATATAAAAAATGGTTTTTAATGCCAAAATTATAAAATAAAGAGAAGAAAAGAAAAAGAATAAAATACCGAAGCTATTTTATGACCCTGAACCCTGAGACCAAATAAAAAGCCAAAAACCCAACTTCCTAGACCCATATCTTTCAAATAAAAACTCAAACATATCAAATCACCTCTAATTTGGAGTTACTGCGTGAAAGTTAGGTTTTGGGCCCTCATTGTATGTTATACCGATTAAAATATTCAATTTATTCATTTCTTATTATTTTTACAAATTTATATTTTTGTAATTTTGTAAATATTATTTATAACACATATAAATATCAAAACTAAAACTAAACTAAATCAAAAATAAAAATAAAATAAGTCTACAAACAAATAGATAAAACACCAACGTTATTACTTATATGTAAAGAAAAGGGGACCCTATTCCCTTATTCTTTTTTCTATCATATAATATTGTAAATATAATATATATTCTAGTAAAAATATAAATCCAAAATAAAACTCAATAAAATACAGTAAAATAAAAAGGTATATATAATACATAGGTAAAATACCTATAAGTATACCTATAAAATATACATATCTATTTATTTAAGTGTACAAATAATATCATAAAAATATAACAAAAATATATCTATACTCATAAAAATAAGTTATAAATATATAATAAAGAATAGAATAATAAAATAAAATATACGAAATAAAAATAAAAATGTACAAAATATAGGAAAATATACCTATAAATACACTATTAAAAACAAACGACTAATAAAATAAACCGAAAATAAATAAAAATAATATCAAATTCTACATTAAATAATAAACAATTTTCATTTTATACTCAAAAAATAATAAAATCATTTATTATTTTTAATTAATTAATCTTTAATAAACCTAATATTTTGTCCTTTATGGACCTGACGTGAACCAATCACATCAGCTCGCGAGTTGACCATTGATTAACTCCCCCTGCTCCAGATTTGATGCGAGTCCATCTTTTCCCAGCCTTTTTCCCGGCCACACCATCCATCCATTGAGATTGTCCACTTCATATGAAATGATCATTGATCATTGTACATATACGCCATACCCTCTAATCTCCGGTATATACGCACGATCTCGCCCAAGCGCCCGGTCAATAATGGTGTGTCACGATGTCTACAAATAATAAACCTCCTCTTCCCTTCCAAGTTTTGCCACTGATCCGAGTCTAGGAGCATGTTTCTTCATATACGGAGATTCCTCGTGATAGGAGGAGCTTCCTGACGGTTGGAATCAGCTTCGGGAGGATAGAGGTGTGACCACGGCCGTCCCGCCGACGGCCCTGCTCCCTAAGCTCTCTCACGTATAAGAGTTGCTTCCTTTTAGTCTTTTTAGGTTATTTTGATTCCAGAGTTTCAATCCCGTATTTAGTTTAGCTTGTAGATCTTAGTTGTATCCTAGAAAATCTGATTCGTAGTTCGCCGAAGTCGAGCTCTGGTGAGCTACTCCGTGCCTTAATTCGATCCCCGACTCCGTGTTCGCCCTCACTTCATTCCCCTTCTGCTTCCCTACCTCCCAAGAACCCTCGTTCGCCTAGATTCCTAGTGGATCTGGAGTTCAGCTTCTCCACTTCCGCCCTTCGCCAGAGGAGTTCTTCCTGAGCCATTTCCCATCCATTTTGACCAATAAGAGCCCTCATCACCTCCATGGTGTTGTGCTTGAGCCTCGTGCATGTACTTGGAGGGCCAAAGGACTCCAAACGGAGTCGATTTTGCTGAAGAACAGGTACCTAGAGTTCCACATCTTCCTCAACACTGTGCGACCACGACGGAGGGCCAGGTGCTCGATTGATGGTATCATTTGATGTGGAGGACCGCCGGGAACAAGAAGAGTCCCTCGACAGAGGGAATGGAGGTTGGAGGAGCCCATAACAATCGATCAAAACTCACCAACGACGAGTTTCTTCCCAGTTCTTCCAATAGCCGTCTCCGCCGTCTGATCAAGATCTGTGCCCTAGATGTAGGAGACGTCGTTGGTTGTAGAGCCCTAGATCCATCGGATCTTTCACAGAGATCTAATCTTGACCGTCCAATAATGAAGCATCATCGTGCGATGAGGTGTTGCCACATGGATAAGTGGATGGCATCCCGTCGTCCATCAGCGCATGTGTCGGTGTAATTTACACACTCAGCCTAGCTTTTTTTGTCTTTGATAATCAGTCCTGTAAGTAAGTTATAAGGTGTAAAATAAATTGGACATTTTGCACATGGACCCTTGTACTTAATGTATTTACATTGTGGTCCAGTCCATCTCAGCTCACGTGTCGTCCCACGTTAGCTGGGAAAATTGTAGGGGCATCCATGCAAGTTGTTATTATTTATTAGTCCTATAAAATGAAGTGAACATTGTATTTTTTGTAAAAATTACTTGAAGGCCCCTATACTTTTGCATATTTACATTTTGGTCCTTCCCAAGCATGTCACGTGTAGTCCCACGTGATGGGATTTTTGCATGAATATCCTGGCAGGATTTGTAATTGTAAAATAGTCTTTAAAATTTAAATAAATGTTGTTAATTCATGCAAAATTGCACTGAGCCCCGTGTAGTTTATTTTATTTGCATTTTTTCTCACTGCTAGGATATATATTTTATGGCTTTTTATATATTTATTAAAAATACCTACTATGCTCCTAAAAATACGAAAAATAGGGATAAATGCATTTTGCCTTGTATATTAACGCCCATATTTTTATTTTATTTTTGAGCATTTTATCCAATTATTAAAAATGAAAAGATTTCTATTTATTCCATATTTAGCTTGTAAAATATTAAAAAAATATCAAAATGTCTTTCAAAATTCCAAAAAAATATATGTACTCTATTTGATTCTATTTTAATTACAGACCAAAAATCACTAAAATAAAAAAGAGCCTAAAAATTGAAAAAAAAACCCAAAATCTTTTAGAAAAATCTAAAAAATTCCAAATATATATTCTTCTATTTTATATTTTTATTTATATAAATATTTATATATTAAAATTGATTTGGGTAATTTTGGGACTCATTTAATATTTTTCATAACAAAATCAATTTCGGACTATTCATTTAACCCCTTATTGAGGATATTTTTACTTAAAAAATACATAAAATTAGCAAAACATTTTGGAAAATTATGATAACATTAGAAAAATATGAGAACCCCAAAAACAATGTATTATCTAAATTTTATCTATATTTAATCATATTTATAAGTATACTACTATATATTGTGTATATAAATCCTTATGTAGGTTGTATTATTTATATAAAAGAAAAAGTAAAATAAAAATAAAAAATGAAATGAAAAAGAAATATAAAAATTGGAAAATATTAAAAATCAAATATAAAAATATAAAACCAAAGAAAAAAAATAAAAAAAATAAAAAAACCAAAAAAAATCTATAGAAATGAATGACTTGGTTGTAGGTAAATAACCTTATACTTGCTGGCTATGCATCCTAGGGTAGAGAAAAAAAATTTTAACCTCATTTTTGTTATTCATTGAATTATATATATTTGTGGGTTGATTGCTGATCAATCATGGATTTCGTCTGAGGTCACATCAATGACTGTCTGTTCTCCTTATAGAATGACACGACTTCGTCAAAATCTGTGTTTATCAATATGTACATATGAATCATAAGAATCAGTCTGTACAATATCATCCAAAATAGGTAAATAAGAAGGAAAAACAACTCATGTTGCTCTTTCTACAGCTGATGAAGAAGACTCCACATCGAGTATGTTATTCTCCAAAGATGACTCAGCTCTGTATCTCCTTTTATTATCTTTTTTGGATTTTTGGTGGGTGGTGGTGGTCGTGGTGCTCCCTCATGGACTACAATGTTGGATCTCTACTCATATGATGTAGAATGTAAGGAAGAAGATGATGCTCGATCAACTACTTTATTGCCCAATCCTAACTATGCTAGAGACTACAATATCCTAATGCTCTTGAGAATAATGACAAAAGATAAATATGTCAAATCACAAGACACTCCAGAGTGGATGGATCATGTGCTACTTGCTCCTTGTTGCGTCTGAAGTTATTGGGATTAGCTTCGACCCAGGATAGTTTGAGTGTCTTTGTGGCAGTTAGGTTATCAAGCCTCTAGTTGATGTCCCTCATATTATTCATCAATTGCACTAGGTAATCCAGTGTGGGATTCACCGAGGGTCACTCTGGTAACTCAACAATCATAGGTCATTGAGATTGATAGTGTGGAGGTTGTCAGTACCCATAATATACTGACTATGAATAATGAGAAGGAGGATGCAAATACTGTGTAGGCTGCTATTGAATAGGGTATCGAATAAGGTCATATGAGGGATCCTTGTGTCCAATCTTGAAGGGTCTACTTTATTCAACAATTTGGATCCGACAATCATTGCATTGGTACCTCTCTCATCTCTTGGATATGAATCGACTAAATGACTTAAGTAGCAATAATTAAAACCCACTAAAGAGATCATGCAGTGTGTGGGTGATGAAATTTATTTAACTCTACAAGAAATGTGTATAATGCAAGCAGGTAGAATGTTGTCCACATGAGAAAACATGGATAAATCACAAAAGTAGCACCTAATCCAAATAATCAAGCATATATTTTTGTTGGTTTTGCAGCCTATCGGGTTTTTATTTATTTTTTGTGGGTTTTAAATTTTTTATGATTTTATGTGACTTTTAATTTATTATTATTATTACTTTTAATTTTGCAAATGTTTTAAATTATTATTTATAATATATATATTTATATAATATGAGTGAGAGATATATAAAATGAGATAAAAAAGAGTCTTTTCATATTTTTAAAATATAGTACATGAACTAAAATGCACAAAATAAAGTGTTTTTTCATTATATATATTTTTCTCTATTAATGGTATTTTCAGGTACTTTTGAGTTTTTTATGGATTTTTAAAATTTAAAATACACAAAATAACCTGAATAAAAAATACAAGAATTAAAATGGTCCTAATAAATATATATAAGATCAAAAGGGCCTAAAGTTATTTTTCCTGTATAGTAGAAAAAAATAAAATTGAACATTTAGAACACATTTTTCTGATTGTTGTTCGATTTTTTTAAAAATTTTTTGCATTTTACAATTTTTAATGTCTTTGTTTTATAACTTTTATATTTAATAAAATACAATAAAATATACCTACCCTAAACTTTTGGTAATTTTTAGAGCTATATTTGCAATTTAGTGATTTTTATAAGTTAAAACAATAAAATATAGCTAGTTTTGCAATTTTTAAATAGGAAAATAATAATAAATATCTTAATAAAATGTTATATAATATCATGTGATGTATTGAAAATAACTTTCCAACAATTTTTGGAGTTAATATGTAATTTACATAAATAAAATCAAACAAACAATTAATGCAACAGTATATGGACCATTCTACAGTTAAATAAACTTTATGTACGCATTTATAACAAAATGACAAGTTCAGGGGCCAATCCCCAATTTATGCAATTAAGTTCACAATTAAAAAGCCCCTAGGATGTGTATTTTTGCAAATAAACTAAAGTCTTGGGCGATTCATACAAAAGTCCCAATAAAATACGGATTCAATTTAAACTGCTAGGGACTAAAATGCAATTTTTAAAAGTATTTTTATAATTTCAGCGCAAATCCATGAACCATAGCATGTAATATGCAATTACCCATAGAAACCCTCACATGGGATGATACGTGAGGTGACGTGATCAGGACTAAATATCAAATACCAAAATACTTACCGCTAATGTTGCAAAAATATCCCAAATTTTAATACTACACTAAATTTTTACATGTACAAAATGTAAAAAAACAAAAAATCAGAGGTTAGATGCAAAATACCCACTCCAAACATACAAACGAACTGTTGAGATTGGATCATTTAATGTGATCAAAGGTCGTGGAGCATCGATCGAACTTCGAGCTCGTGCGGTCGAGATTAGATCCAGCACTCGATTTGACAGTTGGAGAAGCCCTCAACTAGACATCAGCTGTGCAATCTGGATATCTACTTTTCATCGAATGATGGAGATGGCATTAAGAAGAACATTCGAAGAACAACTGCTTAGCGACTTTGAATCTCTACTCCAGAGCAGCTCCAACCACCTCCGGCCTTGTTGATGGTCGGGAAACGTTCCTCGGAGGTGGACAAGCATGCTAGTGGTCAGAATCAAGTCCGGGACCCAGTTATTGGATACTGGATGTCGAAGATGACAGAGGAACCAGGAGCACTTTCTTTCTCACTTGGGACCCCTCAGATGGGGTCTTATGATGCCGAGACTTTCACAGTTAGAACCAGGACCTGGGAACAGAGCTTCCCATCCTAAAAAGAAGCAGGGGGAACTATAGATGAAGTAAATCTAGTTGTCTCTAGCGATGGGTTGTGGAGGAAGACCTATCAAAGCTGATCATTGTGAGATCAAGGGGGAGAAAGTGTCTTGGAGCTAAAGAAGCAAATAAGAAGTATATGGAGACAAAAGGAGCGGCAGAGTCGGAGTTGGAGTGACAGAAGTAGGTGGCAGAGCTTCAAGCTCAGACAAGGGTATTTTTGTATTTCTTGATTAATATTAGAGAAATCAAAACAAATAGGAAATAAAATTATGCTAATGAGAAGATAAGGAATGAAAAGACACCAAGAAATAACAGCTCATCAAGATAGAGCACTTGGGAGTAGAGCTTCATCGAGAAGAACTCCAGCAAAGTGGATGCGGCTTCCTCTTATTTTGTCCGTGCATAGGAACAAACGTTCGGCCATCCTGTCACGAAGGTGGATCATCTTGTAGATTCTAATGGGTTACAAGGCAAAGGTGGATGATCAAGAGATTTAAAAGGAGGTGGGGATTATTTTATACATAAGACAAAAAGCAAAAACGGGATTAGGGTTTGCACCTGATCAACCGAGAAGATCGAATCAAAATGATCCATGAGAAGGAGCATGATCTGATCTTCCACTTTCACAAAGGGATCAGGCCCAAAGGGGCAATGGATATCTTGAGAAAATTCAGAGAAGTCGGCATCTCAACCAGTTCTGACAAATAACATGGGGGGGGTGTTGACCTGGAGTCAACACTCCCAAGCCTATGATAGGGCCACGTAGGCACCACATAAGCACAAACTGAAAAAAACGAAAAATAAAAGAAACTAAAATTAAAATAGACAAATTATTTTATTTGAATAAACTTAAAATATTAAAAATATTCCTTAATAAGTTTTTTAACGATTTTTATTTACTTTTGCAAGTTAATTTATAAGGAGTTAATTTTTACATGCAATATTATATGTATAAAGACCTATATATACTATATTTTATTTTTATTTTATGTTTTATATTTATTATTCTATATACCTAATTTCAATATTTACGTTATATTTACATACATATGTACATATTTTTATTTTATTCTTCTAAAGTTATTTATGTACTTAAATAATAATAATATATACATATATTATAGGTATTTGTATAGATATTCTTACCTATGTGATAAAGTACATCATTTATTTTGTGTATTTTTAATGATTTTATTTTTGTTTCATTATGTACACGTATTTTATGAAATATTTACAAATTCATAAAAATATAAGGAGGTGAAAAATATAAAGGGAAAATATATTGAATATTATATACTTTTATATTGCACAATGAGGGCCCAAAAGCCAGCTTGTGCATCATAGCTTCAAATTTAACGAAACCACCTTCATAAAATAGATAATTTAAATTTATGAACAATTAAGTTAATTTTTAGTATTTATGGAGAATATACATGTCTGAGAAGTTTTCTTTGCATCTTTTTATTCTGTGTGTCCCGGGAATACTGTGCATTACTTTAAAAAGATATTATTTTTCTTCTTTTTTAGGGATTTTTACACCCATAACCATGAGTACTCTCGCAATAACATTCTTAACCCTATTTAACCGAGAATTACGCTCAGGACCCCGAATAGTGTATTGTCTTACATGTATAACCTTTCGTTACATTACCTCATTAACTCAACCAGATGATTAAGTTAATATAACTGATCAACGATATAATGGCAGAGATTATCCTAAATAAAAAAATCCCACATTATTCTCGGGAGGCAGCCTAACGTTGTTGAGGCTGGGCGATGATGGAGTGTGCAGAGCAGCGGCGGACGGTAGTAGCAGGTCGTCATGGGGCACGCGGGGGGGGGGGGGGGGGGGAGGAGGTTCTGCTGCCTGGCGCAGGCGTGGGGGGGGGTTCGTTATGGGGCACAAGGGACTCCACAGGTCAAAGTTGAGGGAGGGATCTGAGGTCGGTGGGGGGTAGGGGGATTTGCAGGTCGTCGTAGGGGTCGGTGGGGGGGGAGGGGTCTGTTGGTCGGAGAGGTCGTTGGGGGGGGGGGGCTTCGTCACGGGGTTGCAGATTGTCTCGGTGGCGTGGGGGACTCTACAGGCCGTCGTGGAGGGAGGGATCTGAGGGAGGTCGTGGGGAGAGGGGTATCCGCAGGTCATCGTCGAGGGGGGGATCTGCATGTCATCGCCGGGGGGTGGAGTGACTGAGGTCGATCGGGGGTGGGGAGGGGGAATATGCAGGTCGTCATTGGGGGGGCTTTGTCGGTCGTCCGGGGGGGAGGGGGATTGGGGGTGGTTGAAGGTTGGTTGTCGGTCGTCTGGGGCGTGGGCCTTGCATGTTGGTTGAATCAGGGAGAAGGGTTGGAGAGGCATGTTTTGCAAATTAGAATAAACATCTGGGTTATTTTTGTCTTTTTCAACTAAAACCGTCAAATATGATGGGTATTCCAAGCAGAACATAACATAGGGTTATGTTATGTAAGAGTTAAGCATTACTCGGGGTTTCTCATGTAATTCGCGATTTATGTAGGGTTATGAATGTTATTGTGAAATTACTCAGTGTTATGGGTGTAAAAATCCCTTTTTTATCTACAATGTTCATGTTCAAAGTTTATTGATTTGAGGTGTAAAAATATGAAAACAAAATAAGTGCCAAAATGTATATGTTGACAAAAAGAATTAGGATTTTAATACTAATTTCTATGTAGTATATGTGCCCTATCTCCTACTTTATTCCTTGTTGATCAAGTCAATGCTTGACTTAGTCTCAATGGTCAGGGTTATTTATTATCTGTGATACCTTCTTTATTTTTCTTTTCTTTTATTTATTTCTTTTATTTTAGGGTTTAATTACAAGTGTTCATGCACAACATATATATATTAATGTATATGTATATATTAATATACACGTGTTAATTCAGGTGTGGTATCAGTATTTTCTTGCATTTTTATAGGGATTAAATGCTAGAAATGAATGAATAAATGTGCATGAATGGCAATTCCTCACTCCCCTATATTTGTCTTTACTAGTCCCTAGTAAGCACTTATGATAATGAGTGTATGAAAAGAAAGAAAAGAAACGAAAAAGAAAGAAGTTAGAATGATAATGGTTCTTAAACGTATATTCATAAAATCAAAGTTTAGAGGTTTGTTAGACCTTTGGATTATTTGTTTGTCGGAATCTTAATGGGAATAGGATTTAAAACTTAACAACCCCTAAGAACCACAATCCTCTATTCAGGGCTCCTCAATAGCAAGATCAAAGAAGCCTTTGCATATGCAAACTATTATGACTATGAATCTTTCTTGCACAGTGTTAGTGACATGTAGCTCCTCTCGACTGAAGAGGTAATGATACAATCTTCTCCAACATGGTGACCCTAATTCCCTAATCTAGCAACTCTTTCATCTAGAAGTGGGGTATTCCCTTCTATACAACCACCTCAAAAATAGGAGGTATAGAAGAGGGTGGACTGCAGCCAATGTAGCTACCTATCATGGGATGCTTGACCAGTATAGCCAAGTCAATCAGCTGCAGTCTCAAATGAATACTTTGACTTGAAAGCATAAGATTGCTTATTGGATACATACATCGATAGGGATTGATTTTTCTTTAATTAATTCATCTATTCTTTTTGGATTTTTCGATTTTGCTTTTTTTAATACTATATACAACAACATTTACATAAGGACATTTTCCTCTTGATCTAGTAAACTATCCCTCTTTGAAGCTTTATTGCAACCCATAACAGGTCTTTAGATCTCATATCTACTAGATCGGGTCGGGGCGCAATGGCCACATAATTTTTTATCTTTCCATTCGTTTGTGTCTCATGTCAGCAAATCTAACCCTCTACTAATTCAACTGAGGTTAGCAATGTGTAAGGTGTAGGTGTCCAAGTTAAGTCATTATCTAAAAAGTCATGTGTGTATCTCGAAATATCCATGTAGGCCTACCAAGATGACATGTGAACATAGTCTTATAGTCTTAAAGAATTAAGTCAAGATGACATGAGAAGGTTCAAATATAGTTCCTATAAGGTTCATGTGCATTTAAGTGTATTAAGGTCATAACCAAGCTCCAATCATCAGATTTTATTTGAACTAGTTCAGCTGTCACTATCAATCCGCAAAATGAAAATGCCAATGCAATAAAGAGAAAATCTTTTTGTAAAGAATTTTTAATTTTTGAATTTTTTATGGATTTTTGAAAAAAGTTTTGCAAAATTTCATGTAACTTTTTTGAATAAATGTCGCAAATTTTTATGGTTTTTAATTTTACTAATTTTTAGGCATTTTTGAAAAACAAAAGGGTTAGTGAAATTATGAGCAAATATTTACACGGGAGTGCGTCTATAATTTATAAGAAATAGATGAATATTTTACACTAGAAGCTTATACATAAATAGGTCAGTTGTTATTTACAAGTTTGTTTATACATGATTTGTAAAGAAATTTTATTTGTTATGATTATATACATGGTTCCAAAATAGTTTGAAATAAAATTTACAAACATTTTGGAATCTTAGTTTGTAGACAATTTTTTACAAATAATTTCCGCAAACATTTACAAAGTTTGAAATTGCTTTGCAAAGATTTTTTAAACAAATTGTATAGAGTTTTGATATATTTTTGTAGCCATTTTCCAAATCATTAGCAAACTGATTTTCAAAAACTTTATTCAAACAAATAAAAGAAACTTCTACAAACAAAAATATTTTAAAAAGGTTTGAAAAATTTAGCAAAAAGTTCTCGAAATGATTTCAAAATTTCTCAAATATTTTCCAATTATTTTTCAAATCATTTTGCAAAACATTTTTAACCTGATTTACTAATCAATATCTACAGAGAATTTTTGAAGAATTTTTATACACTTTTATACTAATTTATTAATTGTGTATCCTTACCTTTATAGTTAGCCATATTATTAAGTATGCAAGTACGAGTTGTGGCTAAAGTATATACAATGTATATACGTCCCCCCTATAATTAGCTTGATATATGTCCTCATAGATCAGAGAGAAAAGGAAGATATAACTCGTATTAAGTATAGAAGAGCTTATACTATAACGACTAAATAATAAAGAATAAGAAGTCGACTATCCCCCCTATACATAGAATATCAACAAGTTAGGAGACAAGCGATGGAAAGAATGAACACTCAACATACACCCCCCCATACATAAGGTAAATTCATCCTAAATACATCATTGATGAAAGGGATGAGTGAATAAACAGAAGAAGGAATGAAAGGAAAATGAAAATAGAAAAGAAAAAGAAAAATAACTAAAATAAAAACAGTATGTTTTGTGTTCAAGAATATAAATCCTCTGATTGTTTACTGTCTTCCTGAAATACCACTTCAACTAAGTCAACCACGAATAGGAATGTATCATGATCTCAACAATTGTCTGTCGATTACAAATGGTTGTGCGTCAAATGACAATTCTGATATGAGAATGTTGTCGTTGTCGCACACAATCTTCACTGGAAATTGTACTATCCACTTGCTCTTTAAATTGCTCAGGAAAAGCTTCAATTTTGCATCGAACGATTAAATCTTCTGTCATGGCTCGAAAGTCTTTCTTATGATATATTTGTCATGTCATCTCTTGACTTTCTCATTATAAATTAGGATGTTGTCATATGCATAATCTCTGAATTCTTGGTGTCTATTCAAATCTATCTTGCGGTTCTGACCACTAAGTTGTGAGTCCAAGTTAAAGATTTTGATTGCCCAAAGTTGTTTGTGAATTAACTAAACAGGCTGATAGCATGTCTTTCCATAAAAAAAATACGACTGGGAGACATACCCAATTGAGTCTTGTAGGCAGTTCAGTAAGCCCATAGAATGGAATCAAGAAGTTGAAACAAGATCTTCCAATCTGGTCATACAAGTTTCTGTAGAATAGTCTTGATCTCCCTATTAGGTAACTCAACCAAACCATTTGATTATGGGTGGTAAGGAGATGCGACACGATGTTCAATGTTTCACTCCTTCACAACCTTTCTGACTTCCCTTTTCACAAAATGGCTCCCCCCATTTGAAATAAGAATCTTGGGAATCTTGAACGGTGAGATAATGTTATTCTTGAGAAAGCGACAAACAATATGGCTATCAGCGGAACGAGCAGGGATAACCTCCACCCAATGACTCACATAATCCACAAGAAGCATGATGTATTCAAATCCTTGACTGTTAGGAAATGGGCAAGTGAAAACAATGCCCCAAGCATCAAATATATCTGAAATTTGGATGAACTATAGAGTCATAAATCTTTGAAACCAATGGTAATTCCCAATTTCTGACAATTGGTGCATCCGTTGATATTTGATGAAACATCCTTGAATAGAGTAGGCCACCAGAGGACACATTGCAATACTTTCACTAGCGTACAATGTCCAGAATGATGTCTTCCTGCTTCGAGTTTATGATAATGCTAGAGAACAGTGGTATATTTTCTTGAGGAATGCACCATTGCCAAATGCAATCCGCACATTCCCTATAAATGTACATATCTTCCCACTAACAAAAACAGATGTTGGATAGAAAATTGTCCTTCCTGACACAAGTTCAATCTTGTAGAACTTTCTCAGACACGAGATAATTCACAATCTCAGCATACCATGGGAGAGAATTGACATTCAAGGTCAATTTATTAGGAAATGATTCTGTGATAGGCACAATGCTCATGGGAGTCTCTGAACTTTCTTCTCTGGACAAATGGTCTACTACCACATTCTTAACCCTATGTTTGTCTCTTATTTCCAAATCGAATAACTAGAACAGAAGGATCCAATGGTGCAGTCGTGACTTGGCATCCTTCTTGTAATGTAGATATATGATAACAGAGTGATAAGGAGTGATCAATGTAGGCAATTATTTTTGAAGCCAAGATATGTGACCTGAATTTCTCAAGGGCAAACACAATGAGTAGCGGCTCTTTCTCTATTATGGTGTAATTTCACTGGGCATCATCCAGGGTTCTGTTGGCATAGTGTATAGAAAATCGAACTCCATCACAACATTGTCCCAACAGATCCCCAATAGCAACACCTGAAGAATCCGTCTTGATCTCGAATGGGAGAGACCAATCAGGTGGTGGAAGAATAGATGCTTGAGTAACCAATTTCTTCAATGTGTTGAAAGTAAGGAAATCCTTATCATCGACAATAACTTCACGATAATTGCTCAAAAGCTTGGTAAGAGGTCGGGCAATCTTGTTGAAGTCCTAGATAAATCGCCTGCAAAATCCAACATGCCTCAGAAAATACCTCACCCACTTCAGTGTTCTAGGTTGTTCAAGATTGGCAATGGCATCCACCTTTGCTGCGTCGATCTTCATACATCTTTTTGAGATGATGTGGACTAACACATTTCCATCAATAACTATGAAGTGGCTCTTTTCCCGAGAGAGCACTAGATTAACTTCACGACATCTATTAAGCCCTTGGTCTAGATACATCAAATAATAATCAAAATCATCATGATAGATCAAGAAATCATCCATAAATGCCCCCAGAAAACAACCTACCATGTCGACAAACATAACCACCATACACCTTTGGAATGTAATAGGAGAATTACAAAATCCGAAGGGCATCCGACGAAAGGCAAAGGTGTCAAACCGACAGGTAAATGTAGTCTTCTATTGATCCTCATGGGCGATTGCCACTTAGTTATACCTAGAATACCCATCCATGAAACAAAATAATGCTTTCCCTATCAGTCTTCTGACTATATGGTCAATAAAGGGAAGAGGAAAGTGATCTTTCTTGGTTGATGAGTTCAGGCATCGGTAAACTACACATACACACCATGACATAGGTACTCGGGTCGAGATATCCTCTCCTTTCTCATTTTTCACAACATTGATTCTGGATTTCTTAGTAACCAAATGCAATGGTCTAAACCATTTAGAATTGGAGATGCGATAAGCAAAGCCAGCCTCACAACATTTCGTTATCTCTTTCATGACAACTTCTCGAAGAGTAGGATTTTGCCAACACTGAAATGCATGGGAATTCTTGTTGTCATTATCTAATTAGATGTAATGTGATCACAAGACCAGATTTATCGCCTAGAGATCAAAAATGTTCCAACCAAGGGCCTTGTGATTTCTCTCTGTAACTTCTAGCAAGTGAGATTCTTGATCAATGGTCAGTCGCGAACTGATGACGACCGTATATTGTTTGGGCTCACCAAGAAGGAAGGCTTACTTAAGATTTATTGGAAGTGGCTTCAGCTCAAGTGGAATCAGAACTGACTTCTCAATTACTTCTGACATTGTACTTGTGGTTGGTGAATGCTTTACTAGTAATTTCGGGTCCACCTCAGTTACTCCAAGTTCAGACAATGCAACACTGAACATATATGCAATAATTTCCTCTTTCTCATTCTAGGATGGATATTCTTGACATAAATGGATCATCTCTTCAGATTCTACCTCATCAGCAACAATGGAGCAAAATTCAATTGTGCTTTCAAAGTCTTCCTCGGGGAAGAGGAATTCCTTAGTCTCAATTTTAGTCCACAAAGCATTTGTATCTCTGATTTCCCCAAACGTGTCACAGTCAACTACATGAACATGCATCCTTTTCTCTGATGTGCTATCTTGCTTCTTTTGTTTAACACACAACTCTGTGGTTACCTTAATGCTGATGGAGTCAAAGGTGATCTTTTTTTATCCATAATCAACCACTACACCAACTGTTCGTAGGAACGACCAACCAAGTATGATTGGTGGCTAGAGTAACAGTACCAAGGAGTCCATGTCCAAGAAAATGAAGTCCACTGGGAATTTCTCACCACGAACTGTTATGATAACGTCTTCCAATACTCCATGTGTTCGGTTAATGGATCAAAAAGTAAACTGAAAGATCATTCTGGTTTGTTTGAGCAGACCGAGCCCTAATTACTTGGCCATGGAAGTGGGCAGGAGGTTGATAGAAGACCCGCTATCAAGAAGAGTGTAATCAATATGTGATTGCAAACCTTACATTTGATTAAAGGGTTTCCTTCGTCTTTCTTCTCTTGTGGGAGTTTGCTAATCACGTTGATAGTTGCCATGGTTAGGATATGATTCTTTGCTTGGTTGCATCAGTTCTTGCAGGCTAATGCTTAGATGCACGCGACTCTTTCAGACCATTTTTGGCATTTTCCATGTATTAAATAGCTCGCTAGCATCTCAAGCATGATATTCTTCAGAATCTAAACAATGGAAGGATCATATAGAGCTATTTTTAATTTTCAATGTTTTATTTTGCATTGCTTTTGGAAAA
Source organism: Ottelia alismoides (assembly GCA_037367405.1). Taxonomy (NCBI): domain Eukaryota; kingdom Viridiplantae; phylum Streptophyta; class Magnoliopsida; order Alismatales; family Hydrocharitaceae; genus Ottelia; species Ottelia alismoides. Next base: position 386,248 of record JAZKJV010007409.1, on the reverse strand, counting down.
AGAACATGCACATTTTCAAATTCTTGGCTTTTATTTTGCGGATGATGTGGCCCAATCACGGCACGTCCGTCATTTACCTGAGTCAACCTTCTCACCTTAGGTCTAGCCCTGTCAGAATGCATTTGACCAATCTTCCTCAATTTTTAGCGTGAGATTCTTTCACTATTTTGAGTTGAGTTCTTCTTGACTTTTGTTCCTTGTTCGTCCTCCTTTAACGCATGTATCATTCCTTACATGAGGTGCCTCTGTATCGAGCACCACAACCCAAGGAAGTAACCTGGTATATTATATTACCTCCTCCCTTCCTTCACCCCTTTATCCCTATTCAAACAAGTAAACCCTAATCCTAACCTCGATCGATACTCTTAGCGATAGTAGGAGTGCACCTCATGCTTCAGGGGTCGGTTTTGGTGTTAATATGAGGTTGATCCAATTCAGCCACCTCCTTCGTTGTGAGCTTGCTCCAGGTCGATCACAGTCAGGTAGAGATTCTTCATTTCGTGCATTTTTCAATCCTAGGCTTAGTAGTAGCATAGGGTATGTGTTAGTATAATTTGATTTTGCTTCTTATTCGAAAAAATGAAAAATTTAAACTTCATCGGATCTGAGCTTCGGTGAACCTCATATCTGTGCTCCAAACGTCCTCTGCCTGCTGACCACAGTCATTTACTTCGCCTTCAGCATCTCCATGCTCCACACACCCTCATTCACCCTGAATCACTTCAGATTAGGAGGTTAACGTCTCCTCCTCTGCCACTCGCTCGATACGTTCACCATACCTCACCTTCATCCATCCTAGCCGAGTAGCAACTCCACACCCTTCAATTTTGTGTCATGAACCTAACCTACACGTATTGGAGAGAAAGGGGCTCATCTGAGGCATTTTTCACCAAAGACAGGAGCTCCAGGTCGTGAAGCCATCCATGGCTCTTCTCACGAGCCCCAGATCCCATTGAGCACTCCAGTCGACGTGAGTCCCTCTGAGGAGAATTTTGTGCCTTCTTGTAGTGTCCTAAGTGGTTAGAGGAGTAAGGAGGAGCCGATCGAAGCTCGACTAGCTTGTGTTCTTCAGCGGTTCTTCTAGATGTTCGCGTTGCAGTTAGATAAAGAATGACGCTCTAGGAGAGTAGCTATCGTTCGATGAGAAGCCTCACAGACATCAGATCCATGGCCATGATCTAATCATGGCCCTCCATCCGTGAACCATCATCGACCCACCAAATTGTGCCACATGGATAAGTGACGTCATCGCCACCGTTGGATTGTGCAGTAGAGGGTATTTTGCATATTCCATCTTTTACATTTTGTAATTTCATTTTAATATGTTAACTTTAACTTGTACTATAAAAAGTCTTGTAATATTTGAAGTTTGGCCCCTATACTTTCCATATTTGCACTCAAGTACCTTACCGTGTCACATCACGTGCATGTGCACATGAGGTGTGGCCTTTTTGCAGAGGGGCCCTTGTATGTTTGTGTATTTCATTTCGGTCTAAACTTTTGAAATATTAGAGTAATATTTCCAGGATAAATTACTATTGGCCACCCAAATATTGTATTAATTGAAGAAATACCACTCCAAGTATATATTATTGGAAATATCTTGAAAATTTGCATTTTTTGCCCTATTATTATATGTAGTCTTCGGTATTAGTATAAAAACTTCAAATAATTTCATAAATTTCCTATCAAATTGTATTTTCTTTTTGTGGATTTTTATTTAGTTAAAAATAGCTCCAGGCCTTTAAAAATTCCTAAAAAGTCACCATAACTACCTGATATATATATATATATATATATATATTGGTAGGGATTTTAGGTTTTTTATAATTTATTAAAAATAAAAAATAGAGCTATATTTCCCTATTTTTCTGAAAAATGCAAAAAAACATTTTGAAAAATTCGAAAAAAAAAATATAATTTTCTTATTATCTTAATTAGCATTTATAGACTAAAAGTCCCTAATATAGAAAAAACTCTGAAAATTAAAAAGATCTAAAATTCATACAAAAATCATAAAAAAATATTTTAAAAAAATCCAACAATATAGGTTTTTGTTTATGTATTTTGTATATTATTTTTATTACATATTAAAAACATTTTTTTAAATTTGGAGCATTTTTTATTTTTAAATTCTAAAACAACTCATCCTATTTATTTTAATCACTATTTTGTTATATTAGTTCATTTAAAAAACAGTAAAAATTATCTTAAAATACCAAAATAGAGAAAAATATAAAAAACAAAAATATTTTTTTGTGATTTTTGAGTATTTACATCTATATCTATATTAGTATTAGTCATATTATCTATATTAGTTTTTATACTTTTATATTACCACATTAAAAAGAAAAGAAAAGTAAATATCAAAAAATATAAAAAATTAAAAACTAAAAATCCAAAAAAATATAAACACAAAAATTGTAAAAAAATAAATAATTAAGAACCCAGAAAAATTCATAAATCACCAAAAACTCCAAAAACACTTATTATCTTTTCTTAAACATTTTTTAGGTCTATCCCATCTTCTTCTTATTTTCGACCCCTACCATACTTAGCATTTACGCATTTTGTTGTAGGGTATAATAATTTTTGATTCGCACTTGCTTCCATTATTTCATCTTTACATTGTGTGGGTTTATTTTGATCGGCCTTGGATCTTGTGAGTAGTCGCCTCAGCTATAATTTATCTTCACTCTTTGTGAGGAAATTATTTTAGATCCTTGCAAGATCCTTAACATTAGTTGACCTCATTCAAGACCCCAACCTTTCTGCATATGTCAGGGGCTAGACCCTGATCCCCTTGATTTTTCCCCGTTGACCCTTTCATTTTTTGGGTTGATTTCTTCACAAATCTCCCTCCTTAATTGTTGCTCTTTCATACCAACTTCATTCCTTGATAGATGGAACCCTACATCAAGCATTCTTCCGAAGCCAAGTCTTCCCTGTAGAAATAAACCTCGTCAAGCTCATGTTTGATTTTGATCTCTCTTGGACCACTCTTCCACCCCCGTTATGTTGCTTGAGGTAGAAACTCATTGATAGGAGTTCCATCTCGCCATCTTCAGGCGTGGAGGAGTGGAGTTCGACGTAACATCCCCTTCACAGAAGTTTATCTCTGATGTTGGATCCTACAGGTCAAATAGAAATCAGTTGAGGCATAGTTGTTTTCTTTCCTTGCATTTTTAGCCTTAGATTCCATTTCCATTCTCATTTTACATTTAATTAACTATTATAGCTTAGATTTCATTTCGATGTTCATTAGAGATCCTACTCTGGTCATCGTTCTGTCGTTCCTTAGCCCCGTTCTAACCACCCTTTCACTTCCATATCATTTCACATACGCTTCTTCATCACGCTAGAAACATTATTCAACATGACCAACCTTCGATCAGAATTTTGAGGTTTGCCTAAGCCATCTTCGTCGGTCCTTGTCGCACCATCACATCTCACTGACATTCCTCCTAATAATAGATTGAGGTAGTTTTCCCTCGACCTCTCCTTCATTTTGTGCAGATCAGAATGTGCAGGAGCTCATCTAGGCTAGAGATTAGACCTCGAGGGGGTATTCTAGGTGCTCGAGCTTTGCAGGCCATCCAGGACCCCATCATTGGGTCCCTGACTCTTTCAGCACCTCCGGCAACTTTGGGAGACTCCAGCTCCATTTTGTGACCTCTGGGACATGCCTAGGCAGCCGGAGGCTCCCAACATTGAGGATGGAATCTTGGTCGGTCGTGTGTTCTTACATGTTCTTCCAGGGGGTTCACCGTCATTCGATTGTGATTGATATCTAGCAGTTTCAGTTATCGTTGGATTGAGTTGCACTCCACCATCGGATCTCTAGAGGGGATTTAACCCAATTGTTCATACATGAAGCATCATCGACACGTGGATAAGTGAAGTAATTAAAGCCGTCAGCATGCATACCTTTCGGGGTAATTTTACAACATATACCCTCAGCTTTTGTATTTTCTATCTAGTCCAAAAAATATTATTCTGTAGTATAACTATTTGTTTAAAATTTATATTTTGAGCCCTTGCTTTTCTTTTATTAGCACACAGGTTCATCGCCACTTCACCTCATGTGTACAAACACATGAGGGGGCGGGCATTTTGCAAGTGACCGCTCTAGGTCTTTTTATTTCATTTTAGTCCAAAATTTTTAATATCTAGTTAATATTTTGTTGAAATTTGCATAGTAGTCCTTATGTATTTTATAATTGCAAAAGTACCCCCACTAGTACGCTTTATATTTGAATAATTCTGGAATTTTGCACGATTATCTCTAGACTTCTTTAAGGGTTCATAAAATAAGAAAACTTTTTGGATATTATCGAAAGGTCCCTACCCATACTATATTTTCTTTTTGTTGATTTTAATATATATTAAATGTTTTTTATGTTGTGGAAATTCTAGAAAATTAAGATAATTGATCGGGACATTATTTTTTCACATGTAATTTTCTTGAGGCATTTTCCTTCATTTTTCTATTTATGAAATTCAAAAATAAAACATTTATTCCATGTTTGCATTTAAACATACAAATAATATAAATCCCTATTTCAAATTCAAAAAAATTACATATTGTTTATCACTACATTTAGCAACTGTAGATCAAAAATTACTAAAAAATACAAAAGAAAAATACTAAAAAATGAGAATCTATAAAAACCTTATAAAAATCATAAGAAATTATTTAAAATAAAAAATAGCCAATTTTATTTATTTATTTTGCTTATATAAATTATATAATAAAATTAATTTAATGAATTTGATATATTTATATATTTTTAAATTCCAAAACAATCTCAACTATTATTATAGGTCATTGTTTTGACATTTTATTTCATTAACAATACAAAAATAGCTAAAATTAAGATATAATTAACAAAAATAGAGGAAAATAAAAAGGACAAAAATATTTTATTATATCATTTTTGAGTATTTATAACTATATTTATAAATATAAAAAAACAGCATTCTATATATATAAAAATATTTTCTTATTTTATTATTAATATTATTATTATTACTAAAAGTCCCAAAAATTATTTTAATACCATAAAAAAGGACTTCCCCTTAGGGTAATTTTCTTATTTCAAATATATTATATATATTTATATCTTATGTAGCTATTACATTATACATATTCTCTATATATACTTATATACATATATCTATTATATATATTAAAAAAATGAAATTTAAAATCTTAAATCTTAAAAAAATATATCAAATATAAAATTAAAAACAAAACAAAAAATATATAAATTAAAAATCCAAAATGTATAAATTTAAAAAAACCCATAAAAATAAAATAAAATATATAAGAAGAAGGATAGTCTTATTGGAATTACTTACCCAATCTATGGTGTTTGCTCCCTAAGTTCGACACTCTACATACTTGCACCTATACACAAAATTTGTAGATTTATAATAAATTTTAATCCTCATTTGAATTTGCATATTTGTTCAATTGTGGGTTAATTGTTTTTTGAAGCGGTTTTCATGAGAGATCACCACAACGATAATGTTCTCTCCTTATGTAGAACATCGGACCCTTGCAAAAGCTGCCTCAACAAATGGCATTATTGTCGGGGAGTAATGTCGTATAGATTGCTTGTCTTCCTTCTTGATTATATTACTTTCATTATTATTTTTCTGTCTTATTATTTTCCATAGAACTGTCTAGCCACCTCTTTATTTAATCTTGTCACTAGGGACCGCATATCGAGGGAGGCACTCTTAGGAGTCTCGTGCACCCACGTGAAGCGAAGTCGGTTTTTCTAACACAAGTCGATAGGAGAGAGCAACGGGAGAAAATTTGGAGATTTGTGATAACAATGCTATTTTATACTTTTATTTTTACTTTTTTTTTGCAAATTAATTATTGATTGCTTACACTTGGAACTGAATGTCGCAAGAGGCTCTATACATTGATAGAAGGATCCGATGTGGCAGACACCGAAGAGTTCCAAGATCGGACATTTGAGTTCCATTTTTGAGTACTTAGCAGTTACTCTTCATTCTAATAGAAACTATTGTACCCGATCTCTTTCTCCGGCTTACATTTGTATATAACATAGGTTTCAATTCGGTGTAGCATCCTGCACAAAGAGAGCTAGTAAGCAAGGTGGGCATTTTCGACTAAGCATGCATAATTGATTTTTTGCTTACATTGGTTTTTCGATCTCTTCCTTTGATTTTCATCACCATAAGATTCTATAAGAGTTGGAACCTCGCTAGGCATCATGCATGAGAAATATCCAAATAAAGTTATAACTTAAATAAAATCGAGACTATTATTTTTTCGACATTAAAATCAACTGTAGTTGGATTCGTTGCATTGGGAAGAGCAGCTCCCTTATTGTACACAAGTTGTATTCCGACTGAGCGAGGCACCTACACTTAAGGACTAGACCCCCCATCCTTGGACTGGTGCCCTATGTGCTTGGGTCGGCTCATGGGCCTCATTAATTGCTGCAAGAACGTGCCTCCAACTGTACATGAAGTGGTCCTGGTGATCTAGTAGGTGTGCAGCACCGACTAGAAGACAACCACTCTAGGAGACTACCCCTTTGAGTTTGCATAACTGCTTCAAATTCACCTAACTCTAATCCTGAAAATATAATTTATCGATCTCTTTCCATCTTTGTTGCATTAAATTGGTGAATTAGAGTTTGCATTGTGTTTGATTGTCGACTATGAATCCAAGAGCATTTGCATTCACCATAAATTATCAGTCATCAAGTCTTTTCTTCTTTCATTTCTTGAATCATATTTCTTAGCATCGTCTGCATTGTGATCATGGGTTACCCTTATCTCTAGAGGAATCTTCTTGCTCATTTTCACCCATATCACTATAGTGTCAACATCCCTGGTGATCATGGCTCATTTTTATTGTGATCATGGATCCTGATCGATGAGTGTGATAATTTTTTCGAGGATGAGAGTTCATATTCCTTGATGGCCTTGCTTTTCAATGCTCAACTTGCACTAGCCTCAAGGGTTTTCTGTAGGTGGATGCAATACTTTCTAGGTACTCGGTCTCACCTACTAACTGTGTTGCTAGTCTGTCGATTGTAAAGATCGAGTCGTCTGAAATCTTTGATTCCTTTGAGTCCGCTCTCATATATGACCCTCGTAAGGATGAAGCATGATTTGTGGCATTTGGTGATTTCTCTTATCTTTTGACCATATGTCCGTTGGATGCCATGTTTCTTAGAGAGTATCCTGATCTTTACTCTTCGTATCTATATAAGACCATGATTAACAAGAATGATTCCATCATTTATCCATCCTTCTCAATGTTTGATTTTGTTGACTTTGATAACTCACCCATTCTTACATTATGATGATTTATTCTGAACCACCTGATCCTGTCTTAGTTTTCATCTCTTCAGTCGGCGCTATACACCCACTCGATTGCATATGCGGGTGTTCTTTTTGATTTCATCATCATTCTCACTATTGGGCAATGGTAAGAGTATGACATTAGTCTCATAGATGCCACCCTGAACCTTGATACAACAGTATCCTCACCTTTATGCCCGGCTAAGAGCATAAAACCTAGGCTATTTTAAGAGTCACCTTAACAATCCACACCTCTTGTGTATATGTGTTTCGTCTTCCATTCCCTCTTTCTTTCATTTGCCATATACTCCAAATTTCTCGTCTGATATTTGTGTCTATACTTAGGGCTTACTTTGTTCTAAGCATGGGGGGTGTAGACCGAGTTGTTCTTTCTTCATCATGTTTCGTTGCTCCTATTGTTGCATATACTTAGGTATCTCTAACCCTAAGTATCAGAGGAGTGATGTGTACATTCCCGTAATGTATTTTTTTCTTCTTTTTATTGATTTCTTGATCCCATCATTTGTCTCCTCTCTTGTTGATATTCTTGTCTATACTTAGGGATCTTTTACCCTAAGTATAGGGGGAGACAGACTGTGTTGTGGATCTATTCATTCCCACCCCGTCCCTCCCTGCCTTATGTATACAATATGCTAGACTTATAATGAATTGATCCTAGGTATAGGAGGGATGGTTGACTTCTCATTCTTTCATTCTTTCATCATTGTAGTATACGCTTTTCTATAGTTACGAGTTATGTCTTCTTCTTTTCTCTCTAATCTATGAGGACATAACTCACATTATGAATCGGGGGTCGTATATACATTGTATATACTTTAGTCGTAACTTGTACTTTTGTATTTTTTAATAATATGGCTAACATATGATTAATTAATTATATATAATAAATTGGTATAAATATGTATAAAATTCTTTAAAACTCTTTGTATATTTACTTATTAATAAATCAAATTCAAAATGTTTTGCAAAATGATTTGAACATTGGTTGGAAACTATTTGAAAAATGTTTTGAAACTGTTTGGAAAAATTTTGTCAAATGTTTTCAAACCTTTGTAAAAATAGTTTTGTTTGTAAAAAGTTCTTTGATTTATTTAAATAAATTTATGAAAATTTGTTTTGCAAATGATTTGAAAAATGGTTGGAAAAATATCTTGAAAAATCTATACATACCATTTGAAAAATCCTTGCAAAATGATTTTCAAAATTTTGAAAATTATTAGTCATATTATTTGTAAAAATAAGTTTTCAAATGTGTGAACAAATTACTTTCAACTATTTTGAGAACGATGTCTATATTCATAGCAAATAAAAAATCTTTACAAACCATGTATAGACAGACCTATAAAAACAACTCACTAAAACTTATGTAAATTCCTAGTGAGGATTCATAACCTCATTCTTGTGAATAAAAATACACTTTCGTGTAAATATCTGCACATAATTATTTTACTAACCCTTCTGTTTTTCAAAAATCCCTAAAAGTTTGCAAAATCTCAAAATCCATAAAAAGTTGCAAAATGTTTTCCAAAATTGCAAAAAAAATTGCAAAACATTCTTAAAAATTCATAAAAAGATAAAAAATAGAAAACTGCCACACAAAAAGACTTCCCTGCATTGTAGATAGCATTTGCATTTTTTTCAGATTGATAATGACAATTGAACTTCTCTAAATAACATCTGGTGATTGGAGCTCGGTTGGAACCTAATCTATTTAACCACAAGAACCTTATGGGATCTGGAATTGAGGCGCTTCAGGTCTACTATAATTAACTCTTTGAGACCACAATAATAGATTTAATGTCATCACGACTGCCTAAGTAGAATATTTCCGAACACTTGCATGACTCTTGTCGACAGTTACATAACTTGCACACCCGCACCTTACACTTTGCTCGACTCAGTTGAAGTGGTAGGGGGATGTATTTATCGATATGAGACACAAGTGAATGGAAACATATGAAGTCACAATCTTATGGCCACTATGTCCCAATCCGATCCCATGCAACGAAGTACGAGGACATAAGGTTGTGGGGTGCAATAATGCTTCAAAAGAGGGATAGTCTACTTTCTTGAGAGGAAAAAGTCCTTATGTAAATGTTGTTGTATATAGTTTTAGGAAAACTCCAAAAAAATATATGGGCATCAATCAAGGAAAATCAATTCCTATCAGAGTATGTATATAGCCCAATAAGCCAGGCTGAGCTTCCAAGTCAAAGATCCATATGAGCCTTTAGCCGGGTGAGTTCGCTACACTGGTCAAGCTTCCTAGGATAGGTAGCTACAGTAGCTACCATCCATTCATCTCTACACCTCCTCTTCTTAAGCTGGTTGCACTTGAAAATAGAAGGGAATACCCCGCTTCTCGAGGAAAGAGTTATTGGATTGGGGAATAAGGGCCACCATGTTGGAGAAGACTGACTTTTACCACTTCAGCCGAGAGGAGCTACATATCACACACATTGTACAAGATAGATTGATAGTCATAAGGGACTACATATGACATCCACTTGTTCTGTCCTGGCTTTTGAGGAGACTTGGGCAGAGTTTTGTCGTTCTAAGAGGTTGTTGTGTTTCAAATATGCTTCCCAAGAAGGTTCTGACCAAACCTAAATTCCAAAGGTCCGACTGAGCTCCAAACTTTGATTTTAAGAAGATATGTTTAAAATTAAAATCAATCCAACTTCTTTCTTTTTCTTTTCTTTATTTTTCTTTTTCTCCACTTATAGGCATAAGTGTTTGCTAGGGATTAGCAATAGCAATTATAGGGGGTGATGAATCTACATTTCATCACCTTTATTCTTTCATTTTGTCCTTTAATCCCTATCTAAATGCATGTATATAACATTAATTTCTATAAAACTACTTCCATTATTTACTCTATAAATATTATACAAATACTATATTAAATGCCAAAACAAAAGAATAAAGAAAACAAAAGGAAAAGAAATGAAATACCAAAGGTAATGAATGACCCTAAACCCTAAGACCTTGGCATCATGATGACTGCTCGACAAGGAAGGAAGTAAGGGAAGATAAGGGCCAATAAATTTTCAAATCCCAATTTTTAGGTCCTCAAAAATAGGTTTCGTGAGCCATTTATTCTTCATTTCTTATACATCAACTAAAAACATTTTGAACATGAAACTTGTAGATAAAAATACAAAGAAAATTACAAAAATAGTTTCATTTAAAAAAATGTATAATGTGCCCTACACTCAAAATATAAAGCCGTAAAGAAAACATCACAAACTTGAATCTTCTCCATATGGAATCAAAATTGACTAAAATTAAATTATCTATATAATTAAGGTTGTTTCATTCAATTTAGAGTTAATATGTAAACGATAGGTTTTAGTCCTTCAATGTGCAATATACCTCAATAAAATATTCATCGGATTTATTCTTTTTATTTTTAATCTTTTATATTTTTAAAATGTTGTAAATATTATTTGAAATACAAGTACATAATTAAAATATATTAAAACAACTAAAAATACTTTAAAATAAATAACCATACTTTCATACATAGATGAATAATACCTATAAGTATCTATATAATAAATATATATAATTATTGATGTAACAAAATAAACTCAGAAAAATATGATAATAATATATATATGTGTATTTAAATAAGTCAAAAATAAATAAAATAAGTGTATAAAATAATAAAATTTAAAATACAAAATAAAATACATTATATATACATATATATACTTACAAAAAGTAACACAAAATAAGTTAACTCCAAAAAGTAAATAAAAATCACCATAAAATACTGCATAAAATAATAAATATTCTTTACTTTTTAGGAAAAAAAAATATCATTTAATAGTTTAAATTGAACTAATAATGGACTTCTATTCTATTTTGTCTCCTATCATGCTTATGTGGACCAATAGGAAACCAGTCTGGGTTGATCTTTGTGAACTCTCTAGCCTCCCTATGGCTGCGTGTGTCAGGAACTAGACCCTGGATTCCATCGATTTTTCCTCATTGACCCTTTCATGTTTTGGGTTGATTCCTTCACAAATTTTCCTCCTCGACTGTTGCTCTTTCACGACAGCTTCGTTCTTCAATCGGTGGAGTCTTACATTGAGCGTTCTTCCCGAGTCAAGGATTCCCTTTACAAATAAACCTCAATGAGCTCCTGTTTTATTTTGATATGTCTTGGACCACCTTTTCACCCTCGTTTTGTGGCTTGAGGTAGAAGATCTGTGATAGGGGTTGATCTCTCCATCTTCATGTGTGCAGGAGCGGAGTTCAACACAATATCCCCTTCGCCAGTTCCTATACCCGAGGTTGGAGCCTTCATGTCGAATGGCAACCTATTCATGCTTAATGGTTAGCTTTTCTTGCATTTTTAGCCTTATCTTCCATTTCCAGTCTTCATTTTACATTTTTAAATAATTGTTTTAGCTTAGATTTATGCTTCGAAGATCGCTAGATCTCATGTTTTGGCCATCATTCAGTAGTGCCATAGCCTCGTTCTGACCAACCTTTCTCCTCCATATTGTTCCCTCTATACTTCATCTCCCAAGCCACTTCATTCAACCCGGTCGACCCTCGATCAAGGATTCGATGTTTACATCAGGCACCTTCGTCGGACCTCCCCGCCATGCCTCCTCTCGCTGAAATTCCAGCCAATAACGGGTGGAGGTAGATTTCCCTCAATCCTTACTTCGTTTTATGTAGGTCAGAACATGCAGAAGTCCATCGGGATAGAGATTGGACCTGGAAGGGGTATTCCAGGTGATCAAGCTTTGTAGACCAGCAAAGACCCCTATCATTGGTTCTGGACTCTTTCACCACCTCTGGCAGCTTCGGGGAACCTCCAGCTCCATTTTGCGACCTCTTAGATGTGCCTAGGCAATTGGAGCTGCTCAGCATTGAGGATCGAAGCTCGACCGGTCATGTGTTCTTCGATGTTATTCTAGGGGGGTTCATCCTTGTTCGATCAAGATCCATCTCTAGGAGCTCTAGCTGCAGTCAGATCTAGCTGCACTCCATCGTTAGATATCAAGCGGGGATCAAATCTAGTCATTCATCTATGAAGCATCATCTGATGATGACGATCTTCCATGTAGATAAGTGAATTAATTAGAGTTGTCCGTACACGTGCCTTTGGGGGTAATTTTGCAACATATACCTCCCGCTTTTGTAATTTCTATTTAGTCTAAAAGCATTCCTCTATAGTTAAATTAGTTGTGTAAAAACTATATTTTGATCCCTAGCTTTTCTGTTATTTACACATAGGTCCATCACCACATCACCAAAGGTGCGCATACACGTGAGGCGGCAAGCATTTTGCAAGGGACCCCTTCCGGTTTTTTTTTTCATTTCAGTCTAAAAAAATGTATATCTAGTGTAATATTTTGGATATTTGCATTGTGGACCTTGCATATTTTTATAACTACAAAAATATGCCTACTAGTATGTTTTATATTCGTATATTTGGATCATTTTGCACGATTGGACCTAGTCTTCTTTAGTGGGTTGGAAAATAAGAAATACTTTTAGGAAATTGCAGAAAGATCCCACCAGCATTGTATTTTTTGTTGATTTCAATTTATATTAAATCTCCTTTACGCTCTAAAAATTTTAGAAAAAATAGGATAATTGTTTGGGACGAAGTTCTATCACATAAATTTTTCTTGAGGTATTTTCTTCATTTTTCGATTTATTAAAAATAAAAAATAGAGCATTTATTATGTATTTGCATTTCAAAATAAAAAAACTATAAAACTTCATTTCAAAGTTCCAAAAAATAGATATTATTTATTACTACATTTAGCAACTACATACCAAAAATCACTAAAAATACAAAAGGAAAACACAACAAATTGAAAAACTACAAAAACCTTGTATTTTAAAAAAATCCAAAAATAATTATTTCTATTTATGTATTTTACCTTTATTATATATTGTATAATAAAATCAGTTTTTGGAGATTTTTGATATATTTATATATTTTTAAACTCCAAAACAATTTGTCCTATTTTTATTAGTCATAATTTTTACATTTTAATTGAATTAAAAATATAAAAAATAGAAAACTTTAAGAGAAAATAAAAAAGATAAATATATGAAAAAAATAAAAATATTTTATTTTTATCTATTTGAGTATTTATATCTATATCTATAAATATTAAAGACCACATTATATATAGCTATTTTAAATTATATTATTAATAATATTATTATTAAAAATCCCACAAATTATTTTAATACCTAAAAAATAATGAGTACCACTTTGGGTATTTTCTGATTTTGATATATATTTATATCATATATATGTTACATTATACATATTCTCTATAGATATTGATATACTTATATCTAGTATATATGTTAAAAAGATAAAGGAAATAAAAAATCTAAAAATCTAAAAAGTAAATAAAAATTAAAGAAAAAATAAAAAATATAAAACTTAAAAATATAAAAGTATAATATTAAAAATTCATTAAAATATAATAAAATAGACAAGAAGAAGGAGAGTTTTTTTTAACCCAATCTATCATGTTTGCTCCCTGAGTTTGGCACTCTACGTACTTGCACCTATAAACACAATTTGCATAGTTGAATAAATTTTAACTCCACATTTGCATTGCATTGTGTATTTGTTCATTTGTGGGTTAATCATTTTTTGAATCGGTTTTCGTAAGTGGTAACCACAACGACGTTGTTCTTGCCTTGTGTAGAAAATCAGACCCTTGTAAAAGCTACCTCAACAATGATCCTCCACAAGTGATATCAACAAGTTGTTGGCTCTCCTAATGTAATCACCAAAAGAAGTTCTACATTATGCTGGTCTTTGACAAATCATGATGGGGGCACTTCTCCTGAAGATCTTTGAATAATTCCCAATCCTCATGGGACTATTAGGAGAAGCTGGATATAAGAGCTCTCATCTGATTGAGGCAACTTAGGGGATAGAAATTGTGTAGAAATTCATATTTCTGCTCTTCCCATGTCGTTACTACCTTCCCCAAATAATTAATCTAGTAGAGAGCCTAACCTAAATGCGAGAGGGTAAAGCAATCATCTTCACCACCTCAAGTGGTATGTTTGGATAACGCATGGTACCACAAATGCAGTTGAATTGTTGCAGATGACCATAGTGTTCCTCATTTGTGCTTCCATAGAAGGTTGGTATGAGAGGTAATAGTGATTTCTTTAACTCAAAGTGATCATGAATCTGCAGAATACAGATCCACTCAGTGATCTGCACTACTCCAGGGTTGTAGGTCTTTTTAAGAGTTAGTTTATGCCATAACTCTCTCTCCTCATCCTCTTCACCATGGTTAACTCCTGCAGCTCCTCCATGTGCACCTCCTTGTCGTTCACCTCCTGTTCGTTCACTACCATGTTCACCTCCTCTTTGGTTTTCATGCTCCCTCCTCATCTCCATTAACATTTCCTTAAAAGCACCCATGGCATTGGAATGATCGGTTAACTACTATTGAATGATCTAAATGGATGCAATCATCTGGGCATTAACCACATTTTGATCCGTACCTTGATAGGATCCCTGGCCCTTTCCCTTTCTTTGAGGAGGCATCTCTGAATCGGTTATGCTATCTGATTCCAGTTCCGGATTGTGATCTGCATCGTGAAATGAGCCCTGATCATTCTGTAGAAATAATAGCATTTCAAGCTTGGAGTCAAGCCCAAACAATAGATTTATTGGTGAAAGATGAGTAGTGAAAAGAGAATCTGGGAAGAGATTCTTCCAGAATCTGAGGTAGAGCGAAGATCGGGAGACCAGAAAGAGGTTCACAAATCCGAACACAACTCTTTGTAATCACTTGGCAAGGCGGCGATGTTACCATCATAGAGTCGATGTAGGTGTTCGTGTAGTTCGATCAAAACCTTCCAAGATGTGGCATCGAGATGGTAAGAGAAGTGATATGATGATAAAATAAGAGGATTGGATAGAAGAAGAATACTTCAAGATGAATGGAGAAGAGAAGGCTCCAAGTGAGTGGGACAAATTAGAAGGGATAAAAGAAGAGAAGTTGAGATGGAAGGGTGCAAAGTGTGCGTAATTTTTGATCTTGACCTAATTTTATTTGATCCAAACAAACCTCAAAATAAGGGTTGGTTCACCAACTCAACATAGTGAGCCTTAATAGATCGACAATTATATTGTAAGTTTTATTGGTTATTTTCCGGTAATGATCTTTTCACATGTCCTTAGAGGCTTACCCTATAAGAGAGTGAGTACTACCAGAAAAGGATCCTGTACTTTCCACTTCCTTTGTAACATATTATCTGCACTCTTAATGGTACTTAATCTTGTACCTGGGGGTTACTCTGCAAAAGAAATAAAGAGAGGAAGCTAATAGGCTAAACCAATACTTCCCTCACAAGTGAGGTACTCGTATGCATGATGATGAGACATACATACCCATGAAGGCATGGCATCTGCTTAATACTTCAAACCAAGTCGGATGCTCCACACAAGGTAAGAACATCATCGTCGATAAGGCTCTATTCACCTACATACAATAGAAACGTCAGTACTTTACCATCCCAAATGATTATCAAGGCAACCACAGATCGAGATTTGGGATCTATTCCTTAGGGGTCGTGCCTCACTCTGTCTGGAAGGTAACTGAAAATAATGAGGGCATTATGAACCCAGGACAATGAAGTTCGTTACAAATTTTATAGTCAAGTCAAGTTTTCTTTAGCTGTCCTTTTCTTAAGTTTTTTGGGTTTTCACTTGTTTTGAGTATTTTTATGCAAAGGCCTGACGATTTCTTGCTTTCCTTTATTTTTTCTTTAGTGCTCAAAAATTGAGGAGAGGACAATAAAGAAATCCAAGCTAACACAATGTTGGATAACTCATCATCGCTTTGTATTATGTATGCTCAGTAAGAAGACACACCTTTCTTCCCTACGCTCTCCATGTTAGATGCTCGATAGAATTGAAATTATACTAAATGCATGCAATGGTGTAAAATTATCCTAGATCAGGAATTGCTAATAAGTGAAGCACCAGATTAGTTTGAATCTTTGACCAAGTGAAGTGACTATAGGAGAATGAGATATATAAAGCTTTGGACCTAGATTACTAGATCAAGCAATCCCAATATCTAGTGGCTCATTCATAAAAAAAGAAAATAAAGGCACAAGCAAACAAATAATGAGAAATAAATCAAAGCGAAAGTAAAGAGAAAAATAGGGAGAAAGAAAAGAGAAGTGAAGAAAACCACCAAAATCGTCAAACACTCGGTGAGGTCCCTCAAGTGCACCAACGCCTAGCGAAACAGACCCTGAAAAGTCTAAGAGTCCAGGTGTACCTATATTAGTAAAAATTCAAATAAATTTCTCTCTCTCTCAAATACAAATAAGAAGTAAAACAACTACTAAAGCAAAGTCTGCTCCTCAACAATATGGTCTATCTCCTTTGATGCTCTCTCCTGCAGGTCAGGGAAGAATGACGAGCTCCACCTCACATGGGTGCAATGACTATTCAAAGATGAACTCACTCGATAAGCGGTCCCTCGTAGCAAAGGTAGCAATGGACAATGTCAGAAAAAACTATGAAACAATTATACGAAGAATAATATAGAAGATTAAGTAAATAAACAAGCAAGAATGAAAAGCAATAAATGTAAGTGCATAAGGATTCTAATCTACCCGGCCATTTCTCCCCAACAACGTCGCCAATTGTTGAATATGTGATCGAAAAAGGTTATATGAGGGATCCTAGCTTCCAGTATTGGAGGACATGAGATGTCCGACAAGTCGGATCCAATAATTGCTATATCGGCACATCTCTCGGCTCTTGGCTATCAATCAACCAATGGCTCAAGAAACAATAATCAAAACCCATGGATATATATGTGTAAAGAGATCATGCAATATGTGAGTGATGAAAATTATATAAATCTACATGAAATATGTGTAAGGCAAGCAGGTAGAGTGTCGTCCATGGGAGCAAACATGGATAAATCACAATAATAACACCTAATCCAAACAATCAAGAATATATTTTTGGTTTTGTAGCCTATTGGGTTTTTATTTATTTTTGTGTTTTTTTATTTTTTATTAACCAGAAAAAAGCGGAATGCTCACTTCCTCGTCTGACGTCCCCCTAGGTAGGTCTCAGTGGTGAACGAGGGTTGGTGTGGCGGGCCCTGCCTGGAGGTAGGCTCAGGAGTGCGCGGGGGATACTTAGGCACATGTCTCAGCAACACAAGATGAGGGTTTTGCTCGTTATAGGACTTGACCAAACATCTCACGACACGAGCTGGCGACAGCCATGCAGCACCTGTATGAAAGGCCCGGGGCAGTTTTCTTGTTCATATGTCATGGGCTGGTATGGTTTTGCGCGCTGTATCGAATTAAAGCACATGCTCCACTGCTTGTGCGAGCCCCCGTCAATTCCTTTGAGTTTCGGTCTTGCGATTGTACTCCCCAAGCGAAGTTTGGTTTTTATTTGATTTTTAATTTTATATTATTATTATTGTTTACAAATTTAATTTTACAAATGGTTTTTATTTAATATTTATAATATATATAATATATTGGTGAGAGAGATATAAAAAGAGATAAACAAGAGTCTTTTATATATTTAAATATAGTAAATAAACTCAAAATGCATAAAATAAACTATTTTGGATTGTAAATAATTTTTCTATTTATGGTAACTTTTAGGTTTTTTTGAAATTTTTATTGATTTTTAAAATTTAAAATAGACAAAATAAACTAAATCGAAATCACAAGAACTTAAAATGGGCCTAACAAATATTTATCAGATTAGAAAGGGCCCAAAGTTATTTCCATGTATAGTGGACAATACAAAGAAAATTTGAAGCTTTAGAACATATTTTTCTGATTTTTGTAAGATTTTTAATATTTTTTAAGTTGTTCTATATTTTACAATATTTAAGGTCTTTTTTGTAATTTTTATGAATTTCATATACTTAAAAAATACAATCAAATACATACTCCAATTTTTGGTACTTTTTAGAGATGTATTAGAATTGTTGTGATTTTTATACACAACAACAACAACAACAAAGCCTTTTCCCACAATTAAGTAGGGTCGGCTACATGGATTTTTCACCTCCATTCAGATCTATCTTGGGTCAATCTCGGACTTATATCCAAAAAACTAAGATCCCTTCCTATAGTCTCTTTCCAACACTTCTTGAGCCGTCCTCACCCTCTTGGGCCAATCTTGGATTTTTATAAGTAAAAATAAAAAAATATAACTAGTTTAGAAATTTTTAAATAGGAATATAATAAATACCTTAATAAAAATATATAAAATATAATATCTTATAGGTTTTTAAATAATTTTCCTATAATTTTGGAGTTATTTAGCTAATTAATATAATTAAAATTATAATAAATAATTAATGGAATATCATTGGGACCATTATGCAATTAAATAAACCCTAAATACGCATTTATAATAAAATGACAAAGTCCAGGGGTCAATCCACTATTTATCCATTTAAGTTCACAATTAAAAAGCACGTGGGAGAGGTAATTTTGCAAATAAGTTAAAGTACATGGCGATTCATGCAAAATTCCCAATAGAATACAAATTAAATTTAAACCGGTATGAACTAAAATGCAATTTCCAAAAGTATTTCCATAAATTCAACATAAGTCCATAAATCCATATGATGTAATATGCAAATTACCCACAAAGACCCTCGCGTGGGACAACACTTGAGGTGATGTGGCCATGAATAAAAAAGAAATACCAGAAACATTAGGGTTAATGTTGTAAAATATCCCATGTTTTTAATACTACACTAAATATTTACAGGACAAAAATGTAAATAACAAAAATCTGAGGGGTTACATGCAAAATACTAACTCTTAGCATGCGAATGGACATCTAAGATTGGATCACTTAACGTGATCAGCGGTGGTGGAGCGTCGATGTCGCTGCGAGCTTATGCATCCAATATTAGATTCGGTGCTCGTTATGACGGTTGGAGAAGCCCTCGATCGGATGTCAGCTATGTGATCTGGAGAAATGTTTTTCATCCGATGGTGGAGACAGCATTAGGAAGAACAATCGAAGAACAATTGCTCGATAACTTTGAGTCTCTGCTCCTGAGCAGCTCCAACCATCTCCTGCCTTGCTAATGGTTGGGAAACATTTCTGGGAGGTGGCTGAGCTTGCTATTGGTTGAAGTCAAGTCCAGCATCCAATAATTGGATCCTAGAGGTTGAAGATGGAAGTGGGACATGGAGCACCTTCTTTCTCACTTGGGACCCTCAGATGTGGTCCTCTGAGGCTGACACTTTCACGGTTAGAACCAGGACATGGGAGTGGAGCTTACATGCCTAAAAAGAATCTTGTGGAACAGTGGATGAAGTGAATCAGGGGGTCTCGGATGATGGATGGAATAGGGAGACCCGTCGGACCAGATTTTTTCGAGATAAGGAGGAGAAGGTGTTCTGGAGAAGGAGAAGCGAACTGGAAGTAGTTGTGGGAGAAATGAGAGGCAGATAGAAATAGTTACCAGAGCTTTAAGCCCCGGCGAGGTTATTTTTTTAAATTTTTTAATATTATTAGTGAAATAAAAACAAATAATAAGTAAATCTACGCTACTTAGAAGCTAAGGAATGAAAAGATACCATGAAATAATAGCTCACCAAGGCAGAGCAGTTGAGAGCATAGCTTCACCGAGAAGAACACCGGTGAAGTGGATGCGGCCTCCTCCTATTTTGTCCACGCATAGGAACATACGTCCAACTCTCCTGTCATAAAGGCAGATGTTCTTGGAGGTTCTAAGGTGTTATAGGGCAAAGGTGGACGAACAAGTGATCAAAGGAGGATGTGGGGGTTATTTTATACATGCGAGAAGAAGCAAAACGGGGATTAGAATTTCGATGTCATTGATCAACAATAATCAAATCAAAATTATCCATGAGAAGGAGCATGATCCGATCTTCCACATTCAGAAAGGGATAGGGGCCAAAGGGTTAGTGGATATCATGTATAAATTAAGAGAAGTTGGTGCCCCGACCAGTTTTGACAAATTACAGAGGGGAGGGGATGTATACCTTGAGTCGACACTATCGGGCCTGCGATTGGACCACGTAAGTGCCACACAACTACAAAATGACGAAACTTAAAATAAAATAAAATTAAAATAGAAAATGATTTTTTGAATAAAAATAAAAAATAAAAAATGTTCAATATTTAATAAGCTATTTTTAGTTATTTTTATTTATTTTTCCAAGTTAATTTATAAGGAGTTAATTTCTACATGTGATATTATAGGTATAAATACCTAATATACTATATTTTATTTTAATTTTGTGTTTTATACTTTATTTTTCTATATACATAATTTTTTATTTACAGTATATTTACATACATACGTACATATTTTTCTTTTATTCTTCTGAAGTTATTTATGTAACTAAATATTAGTAATAATGCATACATATATTATGGGTATTTTATAGATATGCTTATATATATGATAAAGTACATCATTTATTTTAGTGTATTTTTAATAATTTTATTTTAGTTTTATTATTTACAAGTATTATAAGTAATATTTACTAATTCTTAAAAATATAAGAAGGTGAAAAAAATAAAGGGAAAATATGTAGAATATTATATACATGTATATTGCACAACGAGGGCCCAAAAGCCAACTTTTGCATCTTAACTCCAAATCAAAACAAATCCATAAAATAAATAATTTAATTTGTATATAATAAAGGCGAGTTTGGTGAATTTTGAGTCTGTATGGAGAACATACATGTCTAAGAAGTTTTCTTTGTGGCTTTTTATTCTTTGTGTCTCGAGCACACTAGGCATTATTTTTAAAAATGAAATAAATTTTGTATTTTTGTATTTTTATTTGTATTATTTTTATTTTTATTTTATGTACAATGTTCATGTTCAAAATTTATTGATTTGAGGTGTAAAAATATAAAAATAAAATAGATCTCAAAATGTATGTATTGATAAAAACAATTAGGGTTTTAATTCTAATTTTTGTGTAGTTTCTCTGCCCTATCTCCCCTAACGAATCAACATTTCATCGCCTTTATTATTTCATTTTGGTCTTTAAACCCTAGCTAATTGCATGTAAATATCATTATTTGTACATATTAACATTAATGATTTATTATATAAATACTATATAAAATACATGGTTTAAAGCCAAAATAAAAGAATAAAGAAAAGAAAAGAAAAAGAAATAAAATTCCACAGGTATTTTATTACTTTAAACCCCTATACATAGGCATCTTGATGAATGGGTTGACAAGGAATAAAGTCGGGGGAGATAAGGGTAAAAAAATAACAATAAAACCCTATTTTTTATTCTTCAATATTGCATGTTTGGGACCCATTTTATTCTTTATTATTTATACCTCAAATAAAGAAACTTTGTACATGAAATTGTATATAAAAATACATAGAAAAATAAAATTAATTTCACACAGAAATAATACACGGTTTACATTGTGTACTCAAAATAAAAATCCAAAACTCGAACTTCACGAACCCATATCATCGAACTCAAAATGCACCAAATCTCCTTTAATTGTATGCAACTTTTAATAAGTTCTTTAATGAAGGTGATTTTGTATAATTTGGAATTGAGATGCAAAAGTTAGGTTTTGGACCCCTATTGTGCTACATACATGAATAAAATATTCATTCTATTTATTATTCATAATTTTTATAATTTTATTTGTATAATTTTCTAAATAACTTTTATAATATATGTACATATTTATAATAGAATAACATCATAAAGAAAATACTAGAATAAAATAATATATAAAAATATATAGATGGATATACTATACGCAAACCTATATAATTAAAAACCTTATTTATTTAAGTGTACTAAATACATTAGAAAATTACAATAAAAATATATTTATGCATCTTTAAATAAGCCATAAATTTATAAAATATGCATAAGAAATAACAAAATCAAAAATACAAAACAAAAATAAAAGACCTAATATATTTATGTATCTTTTATTTTTATTTTGCATATTTGATTTTAGTATTTTATATACATATTTTATAAATTTATAACTTATTTAAAGATACATAAATATATTTTTATTGTATTTTCTCATGTATTTTGTTTACTTAAATAAATATAGTTTTTAATTATATGATATTAGTATAATATAATCATATATATATATATTTATATACTATTTTATTTTAGTGTTTTCATTATGATTTTATTATATTATAAAGATGTACATATATTATAAATAATTTTACGAATTATAAAAATATAAATTTATAAAAATTATAAAGTATAAATAAAATGAATATTTTATTCTTGTATGTAGCACGATAGGGGTCCAAAACCTAACTTTTGTGTCTTAACTCTGAATTAAATGAAACCACTTTTATTAAATATTTTATTAAAAGTTATGTACAATAAAAGTGATTTTGGCGCATTTGAAGTTCATATGGTGAATATTTGGGTCTAGGAAGTTTGATTTTTGTATTTTTATTTTCGAGTACATAATTTACATTGTGCATTATTTTTGTGTGAAATTAAATTTGTATTTTTCTATGTATATTTATCTACAATTTTCATGTACAAAGTTTCTTTATTTGAGGTATAAATAATAAATAATAAAATAGGTCCCAAAAATGCAATATTAAAGAATAAAACTTAGGGTTTTATTATTGTTTTTTACCCTTATCTCCCCCCTACTTTATTCCTTGTCGATCTAGTCATCAAGATGCCTAGGTATTGGGGTTTGAGTTATAAAATACCTTTGAAATTTTATTTGTTTTTCTTTTTTCTTTATACTTTTTTTTGGCTTTAAACCGTGTATTTTATATAGTATTTATACAATAAATCATGAATGTTATTTTTTACAAAATAATGATATTTACATGCATTTAGTTAGGGTTTTAAAGGCCAAAATGAAAGAATAAAGGTGATGAAATGGAGATTCATCACCCTATATACTTGCTTTGATAGTACCTTGCAAACACTTATGCAATAAATGCAACAAATAAAAATAAAGAAAAGGAAAATAAATAGCTTGGACTAATTGTCAGCTTTTAAACTGGTCTTAATAAAATTAAAGTTTGGAGCTCAAATAAATCCTTTGGATTAATGGTGTGTTTGGAACCACATGGAAGTCAAGAGTTGTGACATAACATCCCTTAGGTTCCATACTCCTATCATCCAGTCCAATTCACAGCCAGGTCAGAACCATCCTCTCAGCCGCATACTCTTGCTACCTTGAAGTGATAGAACCATGTGTGTGAAATTGTTCTGCTCTCCCAAAACAAAAACACTGAACTATCGAGGTGTATTCTCTTGTGGTAACTCGTTCTCATGGAGAAAGCTATTCAATTCTAAGGTCAGGTGTTCCCAGTCTTTACATCCTAATGGGGAAGAAGTTTGAGATGAAGGGGATAAGAAGTGGGAATGGACCAGTGTAGTCTTCATTCCCTTATGAAGTCGGTCGGTGTATCAGATTGCTCACCAAGAAGAAGACTTTTTCTGAGGCTTAAATTTCTGGCAGAATATTTTGTGTTAGTGTCTTTGGATATTTTCTTTGTCTTTGTATCGCTTCTGCATTCTTGCTTGTGCCCCAGTGGATATAGCATCTTTTGTTCCACCCATTTTTTGGGATCTTAGAAAAAGTTGTGTTGGTAGACGATTCCTCATCTGAAGCATCGTCTCAATCCATATCCGGTCTTTAGATATCATTATTACCAAAGAAGTGGGTTAGAGTACATGTGTTGACAATCCCCAAGAATGGTTCATGTGACACCCTCGATGAAGCGGCCTTGCATCGGTACGACTCAGAATTTATGATTTTCCAACAGTCCACCTGAGTTGATCTAAGTGCTAGGTGCGAGGTTTCCAGACAGGTTACTATCTCAAGAGTCTTACAGATGATACGCAGGGTTTTATTTAGGCACATTGAATTGACTAATGAACATAGTCTTATGCAACCTACAAATTTAAGTCAATGTGACCTGAAATATCTCCACTTCCAGTCCTTAGTGAGTTCCTCTGAAATTGAGTGTATTGAAGTCTATTCCATGCACTAATCTTCAAACTTTATTTGGACTTGTTCAATTGTCCAGGTTATTCTGAAATATGCGAATGCTATGCACAATGCAAAGAAAATATTTTTGCGATGCAATTTTTTATTTTGAACTTTTTATGGGCTTCATAAATGTTTTGCAAATTTTTATGCATTTTTGAAAAGGTTTTTGCAAATATTTTTGGGATTTTTTATTTTACAAAATTTAAGGATTTTTTATATTTTTTTTCAAAATAAAAGTTTTTTACATGAAATTGGCACACATATTTACATGGGAGTGCTTCTTATTATTTACAAGAGTTAGGATGTAGGATTTACACAAGGTATTTACAGATTCGTACATACAAGGTATGTAAAGGACCTTTATTTGCTTGAATTATTTACATAGCTCTCAAAATAATTTTAAAAAGTTTTTTGCAAACATTTTGAAGACTTTATTTTGCAAACTAATTTGACAACTAATTTTTATAAACAATTTATAAAATTTGAAAATCATTTTGCATAGATTTTTCAAATAGTATATAGAGATTATTCAAAAATATTTTTCCAACTATTTTCCAAACATTTTCAAATATATAGTCAAAACATTTTATTCTAAGCAAAGAAAGGGAAATTTTTACAAACAAAACATTTTTACAAGGGTTGAAAATATTTTCCAAATATTTTTCAAATGATTTTTCGAGGAGATTTTCAAATCATTTTTCAAACATTTTGTAAAACATTTTTCCTGATTGTTTAATTGGTATATACAAAGAATTTTAATGAAATTTTTACAAATATGTTCTTTACACTCAATTAATTGTTTTTATGCCATACTTACTGAAAATATGAAAGTACGAGTTATGGCCAAAGTATATATGGAGTATCCCCTAAACTTAGCTTAAGTCATGTCCTCATAGCCTAGAGAGAAAAAGTGAAGACATAACTCATATTAAGTATCGAAAAGTCTAAACTGTAACGACTAAAGAATGAACAAATGAGAAGTTGACAATCCCCCTATACTTAAGTTGAAACAATCTTAAGTATAGCAGATTGTACACAAGGCAGGGAGGGTCAAGGGAGGGAATGTACGAAATCATCGGCTTGACCTGTCCCCCATATACTTAGAGTAAATTATCCCTAAGTACAAACATGGTGTCAAAAGTTGAAGGGACGGGTGAGGGATAAAAGAACGAACAACTCGGGGTGATCACCCCCTTTACTTAGGAAAAAGTACATGCCATGTACAGAAATGATGGAAGGGGTGACAACCTTATCAGAGTGTCAAAAGTTGAGTTGACAATTCTGATATAATTACGCCGCCATTGTCACACACATGCTTCACTGTAAACGTCCTAGTCCATTTGTTTTTCAATTTTCCTAGAAAAATTTTCAACTTCTTATCGTGCAACAAAACCTTTTGACCCGGTGATGGGTGAGAAGAAGCGAGGGTCGTATTAATCCACAAGGCAGATCAATAGTCGATGTGGTGACCACTCAATAATCCCCAATCAATCAACAATTAACCCACAATAATAAATCAAGCAATTAAATCTCAAAAATGTGAAGTTAAAATTTATTATAACTCTACATGCAAATGTGTATAGGTGTAAGCACTAGTAGAGGTCGAACATGGGAGCAAATGGTTGGGAGCAAAAATAAATGTGCAAAATTATTCAATTCTTTTCTTGTCCATGTTACCGTTTTTGTGGGTTTTTTATTTATATATTTTTTTAATACTTTTATATTTTGATTTTTAATTTCTGATTTTTTTAAATTTTTTTTCTCTTTTTATATTTTCTTTTTCTTTTATAAAAGTAAATTAGCCAAATAAGGCTTTATTTATGCAATTCATAGAAATGTATTTATAAATACTATTAAATACAAATAACAATTTTAAAATATATTATTTTTTGGGTTTTAAATATTTTTCTAAAGTTTTTTGTATTTTTTCAAGATTTTTGCTAATTTTTATGTATTTTTACAGTTAACAATATCCTAAATATGGGATTAATAAATAACTGAAATTACTTTGGGTTTTAAAAAAATAAATAAATACCAAAATTACCCAAATTAATTTTAATACATATATATTATTAAATATAGAAAAATATTTTTGGGATTTTTGTTGGATTTTTATATTTTTTTGGATTTTGGAGATTTCTGATTTTTTAAATTTTCTTTTAATATTTTTAGAGGTTTTTGATTTCTGGACTCAATAAATATAAAAATATTATCATATATAATTTTTTGGAATTTTTTTAAAAAGTTTTCATATTTTTTTGGTATTTTTTAAGTTATACCGGGAATATTTAAGATCCTCTTTAATTTTAATAAATAGGTTATATGCACAAAAATACAAAAAGACACGTGGCGTGTTAGTATAGTGCATGATGTAGCTATTTTTAATAAATACATAAAACACACATAAATTAATGTCCTAGCATGGGCAAAATTGCGATAAAAATAAAAGATAAGGAGCTCTGTGCAAAAATACCAACGTAATAGAACATTTATTTTATTTTAAAAGGCTATTTTACAATATACAAAAACCGCCAGAGGCTCAATGCAATTTGTACATGCCTCACGTGGGACTGCAAGTGAGGAGGGAAGGACCAGAATGTAATTACAATTAAGAACAGGGTCTTTTAGCAAAATTCACATTTATTTACAACTAGACATTTTATTTACAATATTAACTAATAAATACAAAAAATGCAGGGGCAAGATTTGCAATTTACCCCCGCTTAGGTGCTATCAGACGACGGTGAACCCTTCACTAATCCACGTGGCGCCTTCTGGTGCGACGATGCCGCTTCATTGATGGGAACACGTGATTAGATCATCCGAGATGATTAGACGGTCGGTGATGAGCTCCATCCAACGGTTGTGCTTCAAACTGGGACAACTCCTTCATCCAACGACAGGGAAGTTGGCCGGAGGAACGGGGAAGAACACTCACCTGGGCGACGTTCTTCCAGTAAGATCTCACTTCCCGGTCGACCTTTGCTGCTCCAAGGGGTCCCTCTGCCTTCCTGGAAGGTGGCTCTAGCTACTGTAGGTCTCGGATCGGACAGAGGTATGCTGGAGCGCCATCATGAGGTCAGAGAATACGTGGTGCTCCAGGTACCTCTGGTAGCTATTGATTTTGACTCCTGGCATTGTATCGAGCACCTAATCATACCAAGAAGACCACACGGCTTGAGGCGATGCTCCTCGGCCCAAAAATGAAGATGTTAGCACAAAAAGGAGGTGGGTGGCGAAGCTTCCTGCGAGGTGGTGGAATATGAGCTTCGATTCGCGGAGTCCAAGAGGATCTGGTTGGTTTTGGGTGGCTGGGAGATGAAGAAGCATGTGGGGAATGGAGTGAAGTTGGAAAGCGGGTCAGAAACAGAGAGGTTCACAGTGGGATCGTTCGTTGGAGCTCAGCTCTGGCGAACTTCAAATTGCTTAAGTTAAGCTAAATCTAACACCTAAATGCTAATGTAATGATAGAAATGAAATGCTAATACAGAAATCTATCTAAAACAAGTAAAGGCACAACTCGTACCTTCCCAGGAGGAAAGGGAGCAGGACCACGTTGGAGCACGGCCGTGGGTACACCTCTGCCATCCTCGAGCCACTATGGAGCTTAGGGGACCTCCCCCTGTCACAGGGATGTGCACTATGCCAAGATCCAGAGGATTTAGGATGATGAAAATGATCAAATAATTAATGGAATGTGAAGGTCTTTATTTATAGACATGCTCGAGTACCCTTATTGACCGGTCGGTTGTGACGAATTTGTGATATGTACAGGGGATCAAATGAATGGGCGTGTATGTACACTGGTCTGGGAGCAGATGTCTAGAAGAAAGCGATGGTGATTGATCGATAGATCAACTGCAAAAAAGGGAAGAGATGGGAGAAAAGACAAGTCACGTCACTTCAGCCGCCTGGATGGACAGTTGATCGAGCGGTCAACGTTTGACGCGTTGTGGTTGGCCCAGCTCAGCCCACTATAGGACAAAGCATGCTAGATATTTGAAAATAATTATTTAAAAAAAGTAAATGGTTTTATTGATTTTTGGTTATTAAATAAAAAATGTTTATTGTTCTATTTAGTATTTTATTCTTATTTTTATTTATTTTTTTGATGTATTTTATTAGCAGTTAATTATTAGGGGTATAATTATAGGTATATTTTATATGTATTTTGTGTATTTTTTTATT
This sequence comes from Ottelia alismoides, assembly GCA_037367405.1. NCBI lineage: Eukaryota > Viridiplantae > Streptophyta > Magnoliopsida > Alismatales > Hydrocharitaceae > Ottelia > Ottelia alismoides. The sequence goes on along the minus strand of JAZKJV010007409.1, from coordinate 357,631 downwards.
TTGTATAGTTTCATTTATTATTTTATGTTCTTTTTTTGTATATTTATAACTTATTTTTCGGTATATAAATATATTTTTATTTTATTTTATGATATTATTTATATACTTAAATAAATAGGTATATGAATTATATAAGTATAGTTATTGGTATTTTGCCTATGTTTTATATACATATTTTTATTTTAATGAATTTCGTTGGTTTTTTTATAGTTTTATATTTTTAATAGAATATGTATATTAATTACAATATTATAAAAATATAAAGGAATAAAGAATTAAAAATGTATTTTCCTTTTATTTATATACATATGGTGACACAAGTATTTTGTCTATGTTTTGACATAAACTTATTTTATTTTCCTTTTTCTTTTTGGTTTTTTTATTTTAATAAACACATATAATATAGATAATATTTACAAACTAATAAAAATATTATTTTGTAAAAATAATAAACAATGAATAAATGGAATATTTTAATCGGTATTATGTACAATAGGGGCCCAAAACCTGACTTTTACATAGTAACTCCAAAAAATATAAAACCACCACCATTAAATAGCTCTTGAAAAGTTCTCTACAATTAGATTCCGATGTTTTGAATTTTTATTTGAAAGATATGGGTCTGTGAAGTTTGGTTTCTGGCTTTTTATTCTAGGTATAAAATGAACACTGTATATTGTTTTTGTACAAACTCAATTTTGTATTTTTATTTACATTATTATCTACAACTTTTATGTACAAAGTTTCTTTATTTGATGAATAAATAAAAAAGAATAAAATAGGTGTCGAAAATGCATGACTAATGAATCAATAATTAAGGTATTTATTGTAATTTTGTCCCTTATCTCCCCCTACTTTATTCCTTGTCGACCAAGTCAATTCTTATCTTGATCTTGGGGTTTAGGGTCATAAAATATTTTCATTAGTTTTTTCCTTTTTCTTTTCTTCTCTTTATTCTATAATTTTGGCATTAAAAATCTTATTTTATGTACAATAAATATAATAAATAATGAATGTTATTATGTACAGATTAATGTTATTTACATGCATTTGCTGGGATTTTTAAGGCCAAAATGATAGAATAAAGGTGATGAAATGGAGATTTATCACCCCCAAACTTGCATTTGCTAGTCCCTAGCAAATACTCATGCAATAAGTACGAAAAGAAGAAAGAATAAGAAGAAAAAAAAGAAAGAATCGAAGAATAAAGAATACATGGAATTGATCATGATTATTAAACTTATCTGTACAAAGTCAAAGTTAGGAGATCAGGTTAGACCATGAGGAGAAAATGTGTGTGGAATCTGGTTAGGAACCAAATTTGAAACACAACAGCCTTCGAGAGTCACAGAACTCGGTTCAAATCTCCTCAATAGCCAGGTCAGAACAAGCATGCATCATACGCAAACACTTAAGTATGAAGCTGACTTGTACAGTGTAACTGATAGTGGCTCTCCCCAATTGGAATGAGAAAGAGACCGACTTCTCCAGAATGACAACCCAATGATTCCCTAGTCCAGCACTCTGCCCTCGAGGAGTGGGATATTCCCTTCTAAGTTCAAGTGGCATTCAACTCAAGAGGAGGAGGCGGAGAAAAGAATGGACGGTAGCCATTGTAGCTACCTATCCCGGAATGCCTGACTAGTGTAGTCAAGTCATCCAGTTGTAGGCTCACATGGTGTAACTTTGATGCTCAAGCTTGCTTATTTTCTATACAACATATATACATACTTCAGCATGCATTTTATTTTTATTTTCAAGCCTGTTCACTTATTGGAATTTTTTTCTTTTTTTTATACATACAATTCACAACAACATTTACATAGGGAGTTTTTCCTCTTGATCTAGAAGACTATCCCTCTTTTGAAGCTTTATTGCAACCCACACTATCTTGTCATTCGACTTCATTGAAACTGGACTAGGTTGGGGTGCACTTCCCTCCCTAGACGAGGACGGATGTTTCCACCCGTGTGCATTTCAGACTGGCAAATCCAACCCCCTCACCACTTCAACTGAGTTGATCTTAGTGAAACATGCAAGTGTCCAAGTTAGGTCACGGTCGACAAGGGTCATGCGTGCATCTCGAAAAGTTCTATTTAGTCTATTGAGGTGACTTTGAACCCAGCCCTGAGTCTCAAAGAATTAAGTCCTATTGGACCTGAAGTATCTTAAACCTAGTTCCCATAAGGTTCCAGTGTAGTTAAGTGCAGTAAGGTCCAACGAAGCTCCAATCTTCGACTTTATTGGACTAGTTCAATCATCAAGCTCAGTTGAAAAGAATATTATGCAAGTGATATTTACAATGCAGAAAAATAATGCAATTCTTCAAAGAATTTAAAAATCAAAGAATCTCTTTACAAAAAGAATTTTACAAAATAATTTAAGCACATAAAATATAAAGTTTTTATAGCTATTTACACGGGAGTGCTTCTTTATTTGCAATAGTTAAAAATTTTAAAGGATTTACAGGTTTTAACAAGTTTATTATAGGTACATATATACAATTGATAAAGAATTTTATTTTGATTTATATACACATTTTATTATTATTTTAATGATACATTCATTCCTCAAATTTATTTGAAAATAATTTTCAAAACTATAGTACGAAATAATTTTTGCAAATATTAACAAACATTTGAAAGCCATTTTGCAAAGAATTTTCATAATATATATATATATATATATATATATATATATATTTCAAAATATTTTTACAAAATATTTTCCAAACCATCTACAAATAGGTTTTCAAATCTTTATTTCACACAAAGAAAATAATTTTTCAGATAAAAATATTTTTACAAAGGTTGAAAACATTTCACAAAAAGTTTTCCAAATGGTTCACACCATTTTTCAAATCATTTTGCAAAGATATTTTAAACCTGATTTATTAATCAGTAAATACAAAAACAATTTGAGGAATGACTGTTGTTATTGAATGAAATATCTACTTATGTATATATAGTATATTTAGCCATATTATTAATAATATGAAAGTACGAGTTATGGCTAAAGTATATACAGAGTATATGCGACCCCCCTAAACTCAGCATGAGTTATGTCCCCATAGATCAAAAAAGAGAAAGAGAAGACATAACTCGTACTGAGTATAGAAAAGCCTATACTACAACGATTGAATAAAGAATGAAGATATAAATGAATAAGAAGGTGACCGACCCCCCCACCCCCTATACTTAGGATCAAATAATCCTAAGTATAGCAGACTGTACACAACATGGGGAGGGTCACAGGTGGGAATAAATGAAAATTTAAAATAAATATATCATATCTCGGGTTGTCCCCCCCTATACTTTGGGTAAGATACACAATTTTATTTTCTATATCTTTCTGATCGCTGGCTTATTTTTGTGCGAGGGATCCGACGTGACGGAGCGACTGCTTCGGTGGCCGAGAATCTTAGGTGCACTAGAGACCAGCTTTTCTAGGAAATAAACCGATTGAAAGAACACACTAAATTTAAGATCGAATCGAGTCATGCAAGAATGTAGTGTTTATGAGTTTATTTTTGCATTTTATTTTAATTTTTGAAATTAATTTGTAATAGTTACATATTTCCAGTGAATTCTATTTGGGATCTCGCTTGTGTACCTTGAAAGTGGACATTATTTTTATGATGTGTCAAGACCTGTTTCACTCTCTGGTGAGGATGGATCTCGACTTGAGGGGCTCGTAGGTTAGACCTGCACTTGCAACTATTTGAGCTTTATTAGGTCAAATATTCGCTTGTGATCGTAAACTCCAGTACCACACATTCACATTTAGTAATACGCACCATAGAACATTCTATCTAGTAAAAATAACTTCACATTATTCCAGACTAAAAGAAGTTCCTGCTAGGTGGGGTTTTCTGACATGCATTTCATCTAGCACAAAAACATTCAATTTTGTATTGCATCTAGCATGTAGAGTGCGAGGATCTCTATAAGTCTTCTGGTACGGGTATGCATCATTTATTTTATCATTGCATCAGCTTCTCGATTCCCTTTACCTTGGTTTTACAACTTAGGATAAAAGGAAATCAGGATTGCTCGTTAGGCTTGCTTTATGTGATGGATTTAATTCAGTTGTAATCTAACTTAAAATCGAGACTGTTAATATAATTTTGACCAAAAAATTGAGTAAAATTAACCCTTGTTTTTGGGAGTGCAACCCTGTCATTTTATGTGGGTACTACCTCCAAATAGAGTGGGTAAGGACACAACCATTAAGATTAGAGCCCAAATCCCAGGACTTGCCCCCTAAGTCTCCATTTCCGACTCTCACATATTTGGGAGCTAGAAGGGCTTGCCATTGACCTTAGTCTTTATTTTGGTTGTGTAAGCCTGTACGTGTCCTATGGGGTGTGATATTGAACATAGAAGCCCGGGAAGATCAACTCATTGATTGGAAGCATACAAGGGCACTGTTGCGCGTAAGGCGACTCATCCTGTATGCCTGTTTCAAAAGATTGTTTTATCACATAGAGAAAATTGAAAAGATAACGGTCAGAATTTTGCGAACATTATGTTAAGTTGGAGAAACTAGGGTTTCTCTTACGTTTATTTTTGTGTCTGTCTATGTGTGTTATCCTTCTGTGCACTTGCATATTTTCAACTATCCACTTACATTCATCTATATTGAAGATGTAGGGATATTGGTCCCCGTACCCTGACCTCTCTGGTCACTCCTCCTCGACCATATACCGTTCATCTTTGCCTTCTCTTTCTTCCATGTATCATCCACCATCCTCGGGAGACCCTTACCTGTGGTCGGTTTCACCCCACCTTGATTATGAAGTCTGAATTTCGACCAACTTCTCCGCATTTCTCATATACTCCACATTCTAACACTTCGGATCCACTTCCATCATGGGATGACTCACCATATTTTCAAGAGCTTACTAGAATTAAAGAGCCACTCAGCGTGCAAGCTACTTCTGAGACGAATAACTGGCATAATTACATACCCCCACCTATTTCATTTTCGCTTCATATGAATGATGGGATAGGTCAACGAATAACAAATACACATCCTGACTTGACCTTAGGGTACAACTTGGTCGATTGAACAACTCGAATGGAGAGGTCTGCACATCATGATTTTCTAGACTTGATTAACTTTAATGAAGCTAATATTGACTAGCCCTCATACCACATATTTGAAGAGCCTACAAATACATGGTATTGGAGTTGTAAGCTAAATCTACAAGTTCCCCATACATTGAAACCATTATTCAAGGATCCATCCAATAACCGCCATCTGAATGGTCCATACTTGACCTAGTATTACATGTCTGAGTCTAGGTATGGTGAGTGCGAGACTCCAAATTCTCAACAGTATCCTCCAATTGAGCAGAATTCTCCAAGATTGGTCATGAATACCTTTTGGAGGATGACATCTCTAGACTTGTCAAGAGACATGAATCAATTGAGGACAAGTTGAAAGATGTCAAAAATATATTGAACTCGTTTTCTCTTTGATAAATACCAGATTTATCATCATTAATTATCATTATTAACTCTCTTGCTTAAGTAAAATAATAAGATTCATTGACTAATAACACTAATTGCTAATTATTGTTTTGTAAATAATTAACACTATTTAATAAATCCTATTATTGTGTATTATTTTATGTATTTATTTCTTATTAAAATCAAATAAAAATTAAATTAATATTTTATATAAATTAATTAATAAAAAATAAAAAATATAAAAAATAAGCAAAAGAAGAATCAAAGAAAATTGTTTTATATTGGTTTTATTAGTATTTAATTTTTATCTAGGTATAGATAACCTCTAGTCTCTTTGACTTCTATATGAAAGTTGTAGTTCTCATCGAGATCTACTATTTTCTTGTTCATCACCAATTCTAATTCTCCCTATAACTAATTCTTTTTTATTTTAATTTAAATTTTTACATTTTCTTCAATTCAGATTGCACGTGGTCCTTTCTGGTCTTGCCATCGACAACCTCTGTAAGCTGCTCGATCTATTCTGGTTGCCCTAACCTAAACCATTACTAGGCGCTCAACGCTTGACCGTTTTATCCTTGTGATCAAATGATTCAAGCCTTCAAATCTATGCCCAAATATGGGTCATCAGATCATGATAGAATGATCGTTAAACCACACCCAATCTTCAACATCTGATCAAAAAATCAGACGGATGTCCTTTCATCACCAACCTCCAGCAGAAACGCCCCCTTCTCTCTGCAAACCGACTAACCACCCTCTCTTCTTCCAATTTTCTTAACTCCTCTGACGATCACCTTCTCCAACTACAACCTCCTACCCCTTCATAACACATCCCCCTCCTTCGCGTTAACCCCCACAACTGTCGGAGGCCACCATGGCATTCATGCATGGTTGTCGAAACCACCCCAAAACCTCATGATAACCACGGTTGCCTTCTCTTCAAACAGCCACCTCTAGAGGCGGTTTTCTACCTTTACGTGGGTTGAGGCCCAACGTCTCCCCAACTCCCAGTGATAGGGGGAGGTGCGATCAACGATACAATGATGGTCTTCTAGCCCCGGTGAGATCCTTGGCCTCTCGGCCAAGCTATATTCGCCTTTGGCCGTTTGAGCTTCTTGCACTTGTCGCACGAGTCAAGCAAAGACCCGAGGATAAGTCTACCATTAATCCCAGGCTACTTCGTTCATCCATCCATGGTGAAGTTCTTCAATGTATAGCTTTTATGTATTTTTGTTTTTTTCGCTTTTTTACCGCACACACATGCACCTTGCTTGTGTTTTGATCATGTCGCAACCTTTGCCATGCATCAGGAATGAATGCCAGAGTTCAACTTCATCTTCTTCTCTCCTCCTTATCTCATACCACTTCGACCCACCTTCTGCTTCTACAATGAAGGAGAAACCACATGGACTCCGTCTTCTCTACTCCCTTAGCCCTCCATTACCCTCACGATCGCACTCACACAGTTGGCTATTGCTTCAGCTATTCATTTTAGTAACACCTGTAGGTCCAAAGGCCTTCAATGACTAGAATCCAAAGCCTCCCACCTATCTAAAACTTCTCCTCCATGGATGCTTCATTGTCATCAACATCCAAAGGAAGCCATGTTTTCGCCGTACACACTTCACCTTCGTGATCCTTCCGAGGAACCTTACCCACCTTCAAAGCTTCTCCAGGAGCATGGCGGAGGAAAGAAGGGCTCGTCAGAGCCTCGCCTTCTCGCTGCCACTCAAGGCGGAGGAAGAAGACCTATGGATTATAGTTGGGCGTGATCTAACGACCTACAGGAGGCCGCCTAGATCTATCCGAGCTTGTAGCCTTGGATATCCTCAAACCTTCTGCCGAAGCTTCAAATATCGCTGCATGGCTTGAGCCACACAACTCCATCCAAACCTAGTCCGCGCATGCTTCACACATGCAGATCTGAGAAAATTACAGCCAAGCCCCTGCTAGTTTACAATATTGCAATCGTAACCTTGCATAAGGGGTACTTAATAAATTCGCTTGCCGGTTTATGTTATTTGCATTTTAGTCTGTCTGGGGACCTATATGTAAGGATTTCTGGAAGTTTTTACTATGATTATGTCCCTCAAATCTATGTTGAATATCTTGAGCATCTTTTATGCTATTGATGTGATTTCAGTTTCATTGGAAAGCTAATTAAATTCTCATTCATATTGATTTATTAATCCTCTGATTTGATGCATGATTACTGATTAATTATTCATAGATGACTTAGATATTCTTATTCACATGAAATAAAGCTTGACTCTAAATGGATTGCTCAATTGGACTTCGATTTAAATTAGATATTTGATTAAGTTTGATGAATCATTTTAGGGCATAACTATGTGTGCATTTGCATGAGCTATCATTTTGTTCATCATATCATTATTCTTTAACATATATATATATATATGTTTCATCATTGTATTTTGTTCATACATGCCTGCATTCGTGTTGTGCATTTTATCTTGCATTGCTTTCTTGCATTGTTTTGCTTGTTTTGACCTATATTATTTATCAATTAATTAACCTAGGTATTTAAAGACCTAAATAATCATATTATGTCTTGTGTCCTTGTGTTTAATGCTGGACTTCCCAGGTTAAAAATTTAAGCCGAACCCTCTTCATTGACTAATAACACAAAGTGCTCATTATTGTGTTGTAAATAATTAACAATATTTAATATAATTCTATTATGGTGCAATATTTTATGTATTTATTTATTATTAAAAATAAAATAAAAAGTAGATTAATATCGTAGATAAATAAATTAACATAAAATACAATACAGATACAAAAAAGTAATAAAAAGGGAAAAAATAAAAAAATGTTTTATATGGATTTTATTAGTATTTACTTTTTATCTAGGTATATATGACATTTGATCTCTTTGACTTCTACGTCAAAGTTGTAGATCTCATCGAGATATACAACTTTCATGTTCATCACCTTTTCTAATTCTCCCTTTAACCAATTCTTTTTTATCTCAATATAAAATTTTCTCCTCCAATTCTGATTGGGCCACGCGGCACCATTAGATTGCGCCACGTGGCCCTTTCTGGTCTTGTCACCTGCAACCTCTGATAGTCGATCGATCCTTTCTAGTTTCCCTAATCTAAACTGTGGCTAGGCACTCAACACTTAACAATTTGATCCTTGTGATCAGATGATCCAAGCCTTTAAATCTTCGCCTAAATATGAGTCGTCAGATCATGATCGAATAATCGTTCAACCATGCCCAATCTTCAACCGTCTGATCAAAGGATTAGATGGATATTAACTCATCACCAACCTCCAGCAGAAACACCACCTTCGATGCATGAACGAACTAACCACCCTCTCTTCTTCCAATTTTGTTAACTACAACCTTCTCCAACTACAACTGCCTACCCCTTCACAACACATCCCCCTCCTTCACGTTAACTACCACAACTGCTGGAGGACACCGTGGCATTCAAGTGTCATGGTTGAAAGCACCACAAAACCTCATAATAACCACCATTACCTTCTCTTCAAATACGCCACCGCCCCTCTAGTAGCGGTTGTCCACCTTTACGCAGGTTGAAGCCCAGCATCTCTCCAACTCCCACTGACAGGGGGAGGTGTGATTGATGATGCGACGACAATCTTCTAGCTTCGGTGAGATCCTTGGCTGCATGACTAAGCCACGATCTCCTTTGGCCGTTTGAGCTTCTCACACTTGCCGAGTGAGTCAAGCGAAAACCCGAGGGCATGTCTACCCTCAATCCCAGACTACTTCTTTCATCCATCCTTGGTGAAGTTCTACAATGTATAGCTTTTATGTCTTGTTATTTTTTTTTCACATTTTCACCGTAAGAACATGAACCTTGCTTGTGATTTGATCATGTCCCAACCTTTGCCAGGCATCAGTGATGAATGCCAGAGGTCGACATCATCTTGTTCTTTCCTCCATATCTCTTACCACTTCGACCCACCTTCTCCTTCTTTAATGAAAAAGAAACCACATGGGCTCTATCTTCTCCACCCCCTTAGCCCTCCATTACACTCACGATCACACTCATACACCTGGCTATTACTTTGGCTATTCGGTGTACTAACACCCGTAGGTCCGAAGGCCTTCAATGGATGGAATCCAAAGCCTCCCACCGATCTGGAACTTCTCCTCCATGGATGCTTCACCGTCATCAATTTCCAAAGGAAGCTGCATCTTCGTCGTGCATGCTTCACCATCGTGAGCCTTCCAAGGAACCTTTCCAACCTTCAAACCTTCTCCAGGAGCATGGCGGAGGAAAGAGGTGCTCCTCGGAGCCCCACCTTCTCGCAGCCGCTTGCGACAGAGGAAGAAGACCTATGGGATATACTTGCCATTGGATCACTCCTAAATGGGCTTGATATAACAGCTTACAAGAGGTCACCTATATTTATCCGAGCTTGTAGCTTTGGATATCCCCAGACCTTCCGTAAGCTTCAAATCTCGCCATGTGGCCGGAGCCGCACGACTCCATCCGTACCTAGTCTGCATGTGCTTTACGCTTGTGGATATGGGAAAATTACTTCCAAGACCTTGTTGATTTACAATATTGCAATTATGCCCCTGCACAGGGGTTATTTAATAAATTCACTTGCCGATTTATGTTAATTGCATTTTAGTCCCTCTAGGGCCTTATATGTAAGGATTTCTGCAAGTTTTTACTATGATTATGCCCCTCCACTCTATGTTGAATATCTTGAGCATCTTTTATCCTATTGAAGTGATTTCAGTTTCATTGGAAAGCTAATTAAATTCTCTTTCATATATATATATTAATCCTCTGATTTGATGCATTGTTACTGATTAATTATTCATAGATGATTTAGATATTCTTATCCACATTAAATAAAGCTTGACTCTAAACGGATTGCTAAATTGGACTTAGATTTAAATTAGATATTTGCTTAAGTTTGATGAATCATTTTAAGGCATAACTATGTGTGCATTTGCATGAGCTATAATTTTGTTAATCATATAATTATTCTCTAACATATATATATGTTTTATCATCGCATTTTGTTCATACATGCATGCATTCGTGTTGTGCATTTTATCTTGCATTGCCTGCTCGCATTGTTTTGCTTGTTTTGACATAGATAATTTATCAATTATTTAAGCTAGGTATTTAAAAACCTAAATAATGATATTATGGCTTGTATCCTTGTGTTCGACCCTAGACTTCCCAGGTTAAAAATTTAAGCCGGACCCTCTTCATAGAGATAATTCATTCGATTCTGTATGACATACTAAGTGTCTGTGCTACAACGTATCTAAATTAACTTATGCATTTAGCACTCCATCACTCTCATCATGGGTATTAAAGTGGAGAATTGAAAAATCCAAGATTTATCAACATAATTGATTATATTTATCTCTCTTGCTTAAGTTAATCATATGATTCATTGGCTAATTAGCACTAACTATTAATTGCTATGTTGTAAATAATTAACACTAATTAATATATATTATTATAACTCCATTGTGGTGTATTATTTTATGTATTTATTTCATATTAAAAATCAAATAAATTTTAGAATAAAATTGTGTAAAAATTAATTAATATAAAAGAAAATAAAAATACAAAAAATAAGCAAAAGAAAAATCAAATCAAATTGTTCTATATGGTTTTTAAGTACTTAATTTTTATTTACTTATAAATGATCTCTGATCTCTTTGACTTCTACATAAAAGTTGTAGATCTACAAACTCCATGTTTACCATTTTTCTAAATCACCATCTAATTAATTCTTTTCTAATTATCTCTGTTTTATCTAATTTCTCTAATTCTGATTGGGCCATGTGGCACTTTCAGATTATGCCATGTGGATCATTCATTTGTTGCCACCTACGCCCTTATTTCCACTGTCTAATTGCATTTTGGTCAATCAAATCACGACCTTCCATCTACGCTACCTTCTCCTTAGTTTTATCAGATCAACCGATCTGATCTCATCCGTTCACCATCGCTTCTCTCACAACCATTGGATCCCCTGATCCAATTGATATCCTATTTCTTCAACCTCTAGCCACCTTTGCCAAAAGACGCGACAACTCATTCCATTTTAACTTCTCCCAAATCATCTTCTCTTGAAACCTCCACTAATCCATTCGCCATTCAACCATAAATCCTTCCAACCTCCGCTCTCTATCCTAACTCTAACCACCCAATTAGTGGTGGAGGTTGAAACTACCACTTGGAATCAGCAACCTTAGATAAACTTCATCAATAAATAGCCATATCCGACCATCGTCTCTGCCTATCCGCCATTTCTGGACCTAGACCCTAGCCTCTCTGACCTCCACTGACAACACAAGGGTAAGATAGAGTGCAACGACGGTCGTGCACCTCCAGCGAGATCCTTGGTTTTGTCACCAAGTCCTAGCCAAATTCAAGGCTGTTTGAGCTTAGATCCTTAGCTAGGAACATAAAGAAAATATCTCGAAGCTTTAAACTTTGTATGCCAGTTCAAGATTCAACTCCAAGCGAGTCATATTCAACCTTCATTTCCAGGTTAGTATTTAATCCTCTTTTCTTTGTAGTTTCTCGGATTTATTTCTTAAATACTACGCAATCATTTTCTCATCTGAACGATCATCTACTCTCGCCACTGATCACTCACCCACGCGTATATCTCCAATAGATCTCCTTGTTTCTTCTTATATATGTCCACCTCAATCCTTTCTAAGCTTATTGTTAGAATAGAACCAAACTAGGGTTCATCTCCTCCATTACATGTGAACCTCTATATCATCTCATAAATTGTACAATTGGTTTGTATTTGGTTTGTGCTTGATTTTGCACTAACATTCCAGGAAATTTGAGCTCAATGGTCCGAGAATGATGCACCACTCAGTCCTCCCATTTTCTCTCTGGTGAAGCTTCATCGACAGAGCCATCCAAGAAGTTTCGTGTAATTTTCAAGACTCAATCATCGACATTGAGCCTTCAGGAAGGTTTATAGACCTTCAGAATGCATGGAGGAGCATGACAGAGCGAGACCAGCTTCATCGAAGCACATCCATAGCACCATCGCACACGGCGAATCCAAAGAACAACCTAGGAACAGGTATCGTTGGATGCCCTATATTGGGTTTAATCCAAAAATTGTAGATGAGGCACGTTGCTGTCCAAAGTAACGTTTCATGCCTTAGGGTTGGGAGCCGAGCCAGAGTCCGAGCCTAGCGCGAAGCAACAGAGGTGTCCACGTGCATCTGACCTTGCAACTCCAAGCCTATCCATATCACGTGTTTCGCGCATATGACTGAGTCAATTGCATATCATCTCCTGTGGGTTGTTCTATTTACGTTCCAAACCCTATTTGTCCTGATCTGTAATAAAATATTGGAAGTTTTCTTGCAAAAGACCCCTAGATTCATTATTGAATATCTTTTTATCCATGATTTTGGTCTCATTTAAAAACTTGTTTGATATTCTATATATTGGAATACATTTGGTTTAAAAGTCATGCATTAATTGTTCTTTATTTATTGTGCTTGTTTAAACCATGGGACATTATTGAAATGAATTTTGATTGAATAATTGAATCTTTGAGTTACCTTAATCTTTAATGATCTATTATTAGTTATTTTTAAATCATTAGGTCATTAAATGATTTAAACAATTTGATTTTTAGCATCAAGAGTGAAATGAAACTCATAGTTCTGAAACTTACATTACATTGTTCTCAAAATTAATGCCTTAACTAAATATTCAATCATTCAAGGGTAATTTTTATGCTTAATCCAAGTTATCTATCATGTGTCTAATTACATTGTGTCATCTTCATGTTGATTGTGCATTGTATCTACATTTAATTTAATTACATGAAAATGTGTTAAAAATTTATCTTGTTGTGATTTGTGTATTATCTCAATATAATTAATTTACGAATTTCTATAAAAGATATTTGATCATTAAATTTAATCAATAAATTGTTCACGTCATTGTCTTCGACCCTGGACTTCCCATGTTATAAATTAAAGCCGAGAATCTCGTCATTGAGATTTCTTCTTAGTTATGTATGAGATGCTAAGTGCTTGTGCCACAATAGATCGATCTTAATACATGCATTTAGCGCTTCATCAGATGATGTTGTTGCCGAGGACACATTACAATTTATGATTATATTTAGTAGCAATTATTTATTAGCAATTTCAGGTTTAATTATTTTTGAGCTTGTTTTCTTTGAGTGTTGTTTTGTGCTTGTGATGTCTTTTTAATTAGGTTTTTTAATCTCTCTTGAATTTCCTAATATATATATATATATATATATATATATATATATATTTGTTTTGTGATAGGCCCTTGGAGCCAACTATTTTTGAAGGATTATGAAGGCAAGAAGCTTGGAGCAACTTGCTGGAGAGCCCACACCACAATTGATTTAGTAGAGCATAATTAGCTTAATTAGAATTTATTCCATTGATTTATAATTAATTTGTTTATTTCAAGTAGATCTCAATTGAGATCTTGTGCATGTAAACAAGGACCTGCTAATTTTATTTATTTTTTATGTGTGGTTGTGTCGAGAGTGGTTCTCGACTTGAGTGGCGTTTTACAAATCAATGCTTCACACCAAATAGAAAGATCATAGGTCATTCTTGCTTGATCCATTTAGTAATTTAGGACATACTACATGAATCTCATAAGATTCACAATTGCAAAAATCTTCGGAGATTCATTGACACATGTAACATACGTTTTACTTAGTCAAATAAATTGATTTCTTAACAGCTAATAGAACTACTGCTTAGGTATGGTTTCACGACTTGCATCATATAGTTTGATTTATAAACTCTATTCTGCATCCGCATGGAGAGTGCTGGGAAGTGCTGTAAGTATTTCTGAACGACTGCATGCATCATTGATATTTGACTACATTCCGTTTTCTCGCTTTCTCCCTTAGTTTTTACCAACTTAAGGATAAAGGAAAAGGAACTGTACATTATGCGATGATTGTGGTTACTTAATTTCAAGTGATAACCAAACTCTTAAAATCAAGACAAAATTCATGCAAGTTAACCAAAATAAATTGGAATAAAAACAACCTTATTTTATGGGTGTACAAAGCCCACATTTGTCTGCAGGTACTTATCATGTGAGAGAGGGACGACATTAGGATAGAGCCATGCAACGAATTTTCATATGAAATACTGGTTCCATAAAAATGATTACCCGCTTCTCAATGAGGATCTAAGGGTAGCCGATAAATGGTTCGGATTTTCTTAGCAGAGTGGAAGGTTTATAGGTCACTGTGCAAGGCTTGGTCCTCAAGTAACTGGGTAGTTGTATTTATACGATCCGACTTACTTCCATACTGGCTGAGAGTGCATGAAATTGGTCATAGGAATTGGGACAGTTTGTAAGGAAATTTAGGTTCCTAACAACTCGTAACTCTGAAAATTTTTGTATTTGATCACCAAATAAAATTTGACAAGATAATAAGACCATAATCTCGCCTTCAACACTGTGTTGGTGAATTCACAAGGGTTTGTATTGATTGATTTGTGTGAGTAACTCCACACATTTATGTGCCTAGTAAAACTAGATCCTTTTATGTCTCGAGTGTCAAAAAAATTCCTTTCTTTTGAATTTCGAAGATGGATAATTGGTTGGATATTTGCTCGGATTTTGCAATCTTGTCTTTAAACAGACCAAATATGACATCTTCACCAGTCCAGCTCATTTCTTCTCCTTCTTTAATTGGACCATCTCGATTTGAAAATAATCCTCTTTTCAAACCAGAATATCATGATTCTCTACTTGGGGTTTGTTATATCAAAACCAATTCCTATATACCTTCCTTACTCATTGAGGAAGTCATTGCCTTGGTGAGTTCGACTTAATTTTGTTCCACTCTTCTACATCTCACTCCAACCCTTTGTTTGATGAAGTTGATGAAAATACATTAAAGATGCCTCACAAGAAATACAATGGAAATGGAGATGAGGAAGAGAGAGAAGATCCAATGCATGATGTATTGGCCAGAATGGCAGAGTGAAAACAGAACCAAGCAATAATAAGAACTCAATTAAGTCAATTGCAGATGGATAGAGATGGACTAATGGATGTGGCATATAATCTTGGGAGATTTCAGATGACTATTTGGCTAAGCCCGGTCGAACCTAAAGTTGATTATAAATTAAAGCCACTGTTCCAAAGCTTGCTGCTACATTTTCATGGGAATTTACACAAAGAGCCATATGCATTCCTTAGGGACTTTGAGCTAGTCTGTTATAATCTTAGACATCCTAATGTTAGTCAAGACTACATTAGGCTCAAAGCCCTTCCTTTTGCCTTGAAGGATAAGGCTAATTACTGGATGAAGAACATGTGGTAGTTGTAACTACCTTTGTGCAATTCAAGGACCTCTTCCTGAAAAAGTTCGAACCTATAAGTAGAACTAAATTGATGTGTTCACGAATCACGAGTTTCTCCCAACTTCCTAATGAAGCTTTCTATGACTTATTGGAGGACCTCTTGCAGAAATGTCCTTGCCATGATTTAGAACCTACCATCTTGGTCCAGTCCTTATATAGCGGTTTACACCCTGAGGTGCATGGTTTAGTTAGTGCTACTTGTGGAGGCAACTATACATCAAGAGAAGTGGACACTGTCTGGAAAGTGTTCTAAAGAATAGCTGAGACAAGTAGAGCACAAACTGCTAGTAGAGCTTAGTTAGAAACCCCCAATACAAGCCAATCTAATGGGGTAATGAAGGCTACAATAGATCCTTTTGACATGGGCCTCATAGCAGACAAACTCACAATAGTTGACATGATCGATAGGCATATGAATGAGTTGGAAAACAACTTATCCAAACTACCTAAACAGATGGCAGAGCTTTCAGAGAGGGTATCCAAGATGGTACCTGCTGTGACTGCATCTGCTACTCCAGTTTATCGTGTTCATCACATTTAGGAACGAAAGATGTCAGAGCTACAACAACCATGGGTAAAGGACCAACCTTTATCCCATCCTTGTCAGCAGCAACCACCATCTACGGAAACAATCGTTGAGGAGCCTTTACAAGTGTGGGAAGTAAATGTTATGTGGTACACACATGACCCTCCTAGACAGGGGGTTCTAGGGATCGCTTCTCATGTCAACGGCCTCAAACTTTTTATAACACATCACTTACTCCTACACCTCTTCCAGCACCAAAGAGCTCTGGAGCTATTCCTTATCTGGCACCAAGGTAGCAGCAATAATATGAACGTAAGTAGGCGTACTGGTCAGGCAAATAGGGCCTGAACACTCAGTATCATAACTAACCATAGCAACAACTGTATGGTCATCCAAGCCAGTCTTCTCATCCTTCCTTTTCTTCACAACCACAACAACAATCATCTTCCGATCTCATGGATTTGCAGTGCCAGATTCTAGAGGAGTTGCGTTCCTATCGTAACGAAGTGCAGGATTTGAGGGTTGACCTCAACCGCTTATCCCGTCTACATGATGAGCACAATGCTCCTACTATATCCATTCCTACCAAGGTTTTTGGCTAATCCTAATAGCCTGAACATACCTTATTAGAAACATGTATTAGATTAGGTATATTACTCAGATTTTCAGCAGTCAGAGAACAAGATCTCTCTGTTTGATTATGTTAATTATATGTCTCTCAGGAGCGGACGGACTGTGGTCGTACCTGATTGGGCCAATGACATGGATAGAACCAACTTTGAAGCTCAACCTAAGGAGTCTTCAGAGGATGATGACACTAGGCATTTTCAGAAGGGAGAAAATTCCAGATCAAGGAGGAGAGCATGAGTAGAGCAGCACACTTCATATTCCGAGTCTACGAAGGACCTTGCACCTTTGGATGAGGAGAATGCACATTCAACAGGCATCCTCCGTGCTATATTAGATGATTCAGTTCTTATTCCAAATGTAAAAGATTCAAAAGTGAAAAACTCTATTTCTTCTAATAATAGAGAGCATGTTTTTATGTATGATTCTGAGTCATCAAATCATTTTTTGCCTATCCCTTTCCCCCGTGATCTTACAGTAGGAAAGCACATCATTTAGAAGATTTAGAAATATGATCCTAAAATGGCACGATTCTGTAGAGATAATATCATGGTCAAAGTTCCATTTGATGAATATGTGGCCTGTCATCCAGCATTTCAAAAATATTTGAAGGTGAGATGCGCATTTAGCAGCGTTAACAGGAAGAAACGGAATAGCTATGTCAGGACCCATGTTTTATCGGTTTCCACAACATTTTATCTCACGAATCACAAATTGACATAGAAAAAGAGAGATTTGGGTGTACATTATGTTGTGAGTCACATTTATGACATAGTGTTGGCACACACTCTCCTAGATAATGGTTCTTCAATCAATTTAATACCCTTTGCTTTATATGAGAAATTGAAGTTGGGACTTTTACATAAATATAGAACATTACTTCAATTCATGAATAAATAAATGAAAAAGGATAAGGGTATGGTCAAGAATGTCATTATCTCAAGTGAGGGAAAGGCCTACAAAGTGGACTTTACTGTTCTTTATATGGATATTCCACATCATTGGAGAGATTCATAGAGTATCCTTGGATGAACCTTCCTTAGGACCGCTGGAGCCTCATTTGATTATCAGACGGGGATGATGAAGTTCAACTCTCCAAGCGGAGAGGTGGAGTTACAAAAGAAGCAAACAAAATGGCAACAACCAAATCCTGAATCTAGTATTGATTTCTCTTCACTCTTAGAGGCAGACTACAATGTAGTTAGCACAATAGGAATATTGGTTCAGAACCCAGCAGTATAGAGTGAAAACCTTTCATTTGGAGAGTACAATATACACAATACAATTGAATATATATTGCCAAAGTTCTTGAGTTATGCATCCCCCTATTCCCTTGATGATGTAGAAGTCGCTTTGGACTTGTCAGTTCCCCTTTATTCGGAACAATCAAGGGAACTAGATGATGAGTCGGACGCTGATTTGGCTGAATTACCATGTATCATTAGCGATCCGACTCCCAATTCGTCAGTTCAGTTGGTGGACAACATTATAGATGTTTCCTCTCAACTACACAACATAGATTCAGATTCAGTGGTACTTCAGTCTGATGTACCTGATGACTTATCTTTGCCAGAGTTGAAGCCACTACCTCCTACACTCGAGTACTCCTTCCTTTGGGGACCAAGGAATAAGTTTCTTGTCATCATTAGTTCTAGGTTGACTGTAGAGCATGAAGCTAGGCTGTTAGAAGTATTAGAGAAAAATCGTAAGGCCATAGGATGGACTGTGTCGGATCTCGTAGGTATAAATACCGCACTCTATTCACAGCACATTTTTGTTGAGGATATTGCCAAACCTTCACGTGATTTTTAGAGGATACTCAATCCAAATATTTGGGAAGTTGTTAAGAAATAAATAAAGAAATGGTGTGGAGCGAGGTTTATTTAACCACACTAAGACTCCACGTGAGTCGCATCTTTACATGTTGTCCCAAAGAAGTCGGGAATTTATATGGTCACTAATAAGGAGGGAGTTGATATTACAACACGAGTGCCTATGTCATGGCGTGTCTGTGTCGATTACAGATGCTTGAATGCTACAACGAAGAAAGATCATTTTCCCCTACTTTCTATTGATCAGATTTTGGAAAGATTAGCGGGGAAAGAGTTATCATGTTTTCTTGACGGGTACTCTGGCTACAATAAAGTACACTTTCGGCACATGAAAGTGTACTTATACTTTCGACACATACACAATCAAACACATACCTTTTGGGTTGTGTAACGCCCCAGGTACATTTCAGAGATGCATGATTGTTGTGTTTGCCGAAATGGTTGGGGATTTCCTTGAGGTTTTCATGGACGATTTCTTGATCCATGGTAATTCATTTAATTTTTGGTTAGGACACTTGGACAGAGTTCTTCAAATATGTAGTGAGGTGAATCTAGTACTCTCCAGGGAAAAAGTCATTTTATGGTTAAGGAGGGTATTGTGTTGGGGTATGTCATATCCAAGAAGGGAAAGGTGGTTGTCCCTACCAAGGTAAACGTGATCAAGAAACTTGGTCCACCAACCAACACCAAGTCAGTATGGCCATTTCTGGGGCATCTCGGATTTTATAGACAATTTATTCAGGATTTTTTGAAGATTGACCAACCCCTGAATGAGCTCTTAGGTAAAGACACCGAGTTCTTTATAGATCACAAGTGTCTTGAGGCCTTTGAGCTCCTTAAAAAGAAGATCTGTGACTCATCGATTCTGTAGGCTCTTGATTGGTCTCTTCCCTTTGAGATCATGACTGATGCTTCAGATTTTGCTATAGGAGCCGTATTGGGGCATAGACGAGATCATATTCCTTTTGTTATTCACTATGCATGCAAGGTATTGGACCCAACTCAAAGAAATTATACAATTACTGAAAAAGAAATTCTTGCAATAGTTTGGGCTGCAGAGAAGTTTAGGTTTGTAATCATAGGATCTAAAGTGATAGTATATACTGATCATTCAACCATTAGGTATCTTATGGAAAATAAGGATGCGAATGTGCGTCTTCTTAGGTGGATATTGTTACTCCAGTAATTTGATTTGGAAATTAAGGATAAACCTGGGGTTAAAAATGTAGTGGTCGATCAGCTTTAAAGGATTGAAATAATGGATTCCACTGATAATGAGCCTATCCGAGAGATCTTTCTAGATGAGTCTAGTTGTGTTGTTGGCTCACTTCCATGGTATTCGAATATGGCAAACTTCCTTGTCTCCAAGCAAGTTTCCCATGGATGGACCAGGAGCAGTATAGACCAACTCAAGTTGGATTCTAGGAAATACCATTGGGACGATCCATTCCTTTTCTTTGAGGACCGGATTGTATATGGAAAAGGTGTATTCCTCAGGAGGAATACCAGAGTGTCCTCATATATTTCCATTCATTTGAAGCTGGAGGACACCATTCCGGTAAAAGAACCGCTCACAAGGTGTTGCAACGTGCTTTTTTTGGCCGACCTTGTTTAGAGATGCTGCGGATTTTGTACGGTCGTGCCCTGTTTGCCAAAATATGGGAGGAATTGTTCGGTCAAGAGATGAGATGCCTTTGTAAATTGTGATTTTTTGTGATGTTTTTGATGCTTGGGGCATAGATTTTATGGGTCCTTTCCCTAATAGACAAGGTTTCGAGCATATCTTGTTTGCGGTTGATTATTTGTCCATATGGGTGGAGGCTATCCCAACCCGAGCCGTAGATGATAAAACTGATTGCAAGTTTTTTAAGGATCATATTATTTCATGGTTCGGGGTTCCTAAAGTTTTGATATCTGATGGAGGTAGCTATTTTGTGAATGAAATGATGAAATCTTTTATCAAAGGACTATGGATTTGAGCATAGAATAACTAGTCCTTACTACCCTCAATCAAACAACATGGCATGGGATTCAAATAGGGAGGTGAAGAGTATTCTTCCAAAATTAGTCCATTCAAATAGGAAGAACTGGTCTCAGTTGTTGGACTAAGTTTTATAGGCTTACAAAATAGCCAACAAGATACCTCTGGGCACTTCACCTTTCAGTATGATCTACGACAAGCCATGTCATTTTCCCACGGAGTTAGTGCACAAATCTGAATGGGCAATAAAAAAGATAAATTGAAGTTGTCACTTAGGGAGGTTATGTAGAGACCTCAACCTAAATGAACTAGTGGAAATCCGTAACCAAGTTTATGAAAACAACATGATCTATAAGAACAAAGTTAAGAAGTGGCATGATGCACATATTAGATGCAAGAAATTTATCCATCGACAGAACGTATGGATGTTTAATGCAAAGTTAAGGATTTTCCAAGGGAAATTAAAATCATAGTGGGCGGGTCCTTATATAGTAACGAAAGTGCATGAGAATGGTAGTGTACAGATATCAGAGCTTTCAGAGAATGTACCATCCTTTTTGGTTAACGGGCAGTTACTTAAGCATTTTGTTGAATCAAAGGAAAGGTTAACTCCCGTCAAGATGATTAAATTCATGGGTGTTGAGTCAGTTTAATTTTTATCAAGTGACGCATGATTGTTATCAAAAGATTCATATCTAGAAGATTACTCTCTAACAATACTTTAACTCCTTATTTATCACTAACGTCTTATTTCTTATTCCATCTGCACTTCGGCTTCTATCAGCCTAAGTATAGGGGGGATTTTTCCTCATATCTTTCTATGCTATGGTTTCAGCTTTGAATTTAACTTGATATTTTTAATTAGGTTTTCCACAACCTAAGTATGGGGGAAACCATTCTTATGTATTCATTGTGACCCATTCTTAAACTTGTCCTAGTTTCGACTCAGCTCTTGTAGATAGTTTTATGCTTAGTTGAGCTATGCATTCATATCACTTTGTGCAACGAGGACATAACAAAAGCTAAGTATATGGGGGTCTGTCGTATATATTCGATATATACTTTAGTCATATCTCATATTTTGGAAGTTTCAAACTCTTGAGGTTATGGGTATCATATTACAATTTTGAACTGAGTTTCGTATAAAATATTTTGAAAAGAGTTTTTGAAAATTATAAACATATTTGCCATGGTTTCCCAATGTTTTACATGATTTGTGAAAATACGGTTTGACATATTTGAAACATCATTTGTAATATATTTTGAAAACCTACTTATTTATGTGACATTGTTTGGAAAAAGAAGTTTTCAAAGATTCTTTTCAAAACTAAGGGTGTAAATGATATTAACTAATTAACTCTCTTTAAAATCAATAAAAATCAGAAATTAAATATTATTGTATCTCTTTAGTTTGAAGGTTCTCAGAGGTCGTGACAGTTTACTGAACCGTTTCTTCTTTCCTTTTATAAGATTGTTTTGCCATAGAATCTTTCAGAGTTATAGATGGAGGAAAGTCCAGAGCTCAATTCTATATGTTGGAAGATCAAGTTGATTAAGAGTTCTTTGAAAAGAGTGATGCCAACTGAGGAGGATGATTTATTGATAGAAGAATTAGATATGGAAGTACCTTTACCATTTCTTAAGGATGTCTAGTCTTTAGATTCTCTCCTATCTTGTAAGTGGGGTCAACTTTCTATATCTAGTTTCTTTCTTCTAAGAAAAACCCAAAAGTCTGTTGCAGGATTTAAAGATTTGATTCATCTTCCTATAATTATGAAGAATTTTAAGGCTTCCTAACAAGATATGGATACCACTTTTGAGGAAGAATGGCATCATTGCAGAAGGTTGAAATTTCAATGTAATGAAGATTATTCATACTCAGACTTCGATGTTCTCTCCTTTAAGAAAAAAGCAGTTGAAACATAAGGCAACATGTGATTTTAAACCTCAAAGATCTGATC
The DNA here is from genome assembly GCA_037367405.1 of Ottelia alismoides. NCBI lineage: Eukaryota > Viridiplantae > Streptophyta > Magnoliopsida > Alismatales > Hydrocharitaceae > Ottelia > Ottelia alismoides. Next base: position 334,828 of record JAZKJV010007409.1, on the reverse strand, counting down.
TTGATTTTTAAGGAACTGAAGTTTGTAGTGTTTTGTTGGGTATTTTAGAATGTTCTTTGTGATGTGTTGTCAAAAATACACAGTCTGTTGTCTTTGACTAATAAAATCAAATAATTTCTCAATTCTTTTGTAAATAACTAACACACTAACTTATTAATTAGTGATTGTTCTCTTACATTTTCACTATGCACTCAAGGCTTGAGAGGATCTTCAACATTTTGTTTAAGGAGTCCGCAGACTTAGCATTATCTTGTATTAATTATTAGGGTCTTGAACTTAAATATTCACACTCTCCAAGTTCAAAGATATGCATGTTATATCTTGTGCGTAATCTCCCTTAAAACCATTTGACCATCACTCACATGCACGACTACATTTATGATTGAGATGAGTCAAGATATCATTGAGGAGACTGAGATTGAAAGTTTGAGTTTGGACTTGATCTATATGATACTCGAGGATGGGAAAAAATTAATGATGGCTTCATGAAACCTGAGTGTCAGCATCTTAGCCAGTATGGGACATGTTCTCATGCTACCTCTTGACTTTAAACTAAAGTGCTAGGGTATGATGATAATAATTAATAAGTTGGTTAGTGTGCGCCAATCTTTTGGTAGAAGTAGTGCGGTTAGCCAAAAACAAAGAAAAGAAAGAACTAAAGAAAGAAAATCTCTCACCATAGAAAGTCAAATATCAAAGAGCTTCCACCAAAGGCAAGTGCTCCCAATCATTTTCAAAGTGTCCACTTCGACCACCGCTATTAGGACCATGAGTCAGGCTAGCACCCGAAAAGGGATCTGCATCGTAAATGCTACAAGTCTGGGTGTAAAAGGTATATTAGATACTCAAAGAAGGAGCACCCTGGTGTACTCCCAGGAAAACAAGTGCAGGCGGCTCCAACTTCTCTTGACGAACACTCTAATTGGCTAAAAATCAAAATGAAATTTGTGTCGCGTATTGGCACTTGAGAGAAACCTATTCTAATGAGAGGAAGAAAAAAATAAGTACACAATCCTACATACACCATAAATTAGCCTTCAATCTATCCCTTTGAAGTCTGGAAAACTAAAGAGATAGTGGATTGAACAAAGATTAGATTTATTCCCTCGGGTTGAGGGTTTGGTCCTTAGGAGAACTTCTGAGATTGAAATTCTTGGTGATGCTTTGATTATATTCTTATGATGCAATCTACACTAAGTCATACTTCTTATATATTTTTATACACATTGAGAGTCATCTGACAATTAGGAGAGTCAAATTCCTTTTGATTAGTACTTGGATCAGCTTAGAGCTTTAGGATTCCTAAATCCTAGTGTTCTAGGTCAAATCAAGCCTTGTATTCTCACTTGCACATGTCAGGGATCTCACTAATTAAACTACCTTTCCAACAAATTCTTTATTAGCTCGAAGATGATCTTTGCTTAAGTATAGGGGGGTGATAAATCCAGATTTATCAGCTTAATTGATGATATTTATGTCTCTTTCGTTGTTTAATTAGAGGATTCATTGGCAAATTAGCACTAACTATTAATTACTGTGTTGGAAATAATTAACACTAACCATTATATATTATTATAACTCTACCATGGTGAAATATTTTATGTATTTATTTCTAATTAAAAATCAAATAAAAATTAGAATAAAATTGTGTATGTATAAATTAACATAAAGGAAAATAAAAATAAAAAAATGAGCAAAAGAAAAATCAAAGAAAATTGTTCTATATGGTTTTTATTAGTATTTAATTTTTATCTATGTATAAATGACTCTATTTAACTTCTACATGAAAGTTGTAGATCTCATCGAGATCTACAAACTTCATTTTTATCATTTTTTCTAAATCGCCTTCTAATTAATTCTTTTCTAATTATATATGTTTTATCTAACTTCTTTAATTCTGAATGGGCCACCTGGCACTTTCAGATGCCAACACGTGGCACGCTCCTGTGTTGCCACCTACGCCCTCATTTCCAATGTCTGATTGCATTCTGATCAATCAAATAACAACCTTCCATCTGCGCTACCTTCTCCTTCATTGGATTAGATCAATTGATCTGATCTCATCCATTCACCATCGCTTCTATCACAGTCGTTGGATCCCCAGATCCAACGGATATCCTATTTCTTCAACCTCCTGCCACCTCTACCAGAAGATACGAATGTTCATTCCATTGTAACTTCTCCCAATTACGCCAACCTCCTTACACGTCATCTCATCTCAAATACTCCACTAATCCCTTCGCCATTCAACCCTAACTCCAGCCAACCTCTGCTCTCATCCTAACTCTAACCACCCATATAATGGCAGAGGTTGAAAATACCACTTGGAATCGGCAACCTCCGATAAATTTCATCTATAAATAGCCATATCCGACCATTGTCTCCATCTATACGCCATTTCTGGACCTGTACCCTAGCCCCTCTAACCTCCAGTTACAGCACGAGGGCAAGATTGAGTGAGACGATGAACATGCACCTCCGACGAGATCCTTGGTTTTGTCACCAAGTCACAACCAAAATCAAGACTATTTGAGCTTAGCTCCTTGGACAGGAACTTCAGGCGAAGACATCGAAGCTTCAAGCTTCGTATTTGGGCTCAAGATTCAACTCCAAGAGAGTCATCTTCATTCTTCAATTCCAGGTTAGTATTTAATCCTCTTTTCTTTGTAGTTTCTCAGATTTATTCCTCAGATACTACACAATCATTTTCTCATCTGAACAATCATCTACTCATGCCATTGATCTCTCATCCACACGTATATCTCCAGTAGATCTCCTCGTTTCTTCATATGTATGTCCACCTCAATCCTTTCTAATCTTATCCTTAGCATAAAACCTAACTAGTTTTCATCTCCCTCATTACACATGAACCTCCATATCATCTCATAAATCGTACAATTAGTTTGGCTTGCCTTTGCACTAACTTTGCATGAAATTTGAGCTCAATGGTCGGAGAATGAAGCATCACTTCAGACTCCAGTTTTCTCTCTGGTGAAGCTTCATTGATAGAGCCATCTAAGAAGTCTCGTGTCATTTTTAAGACTTAATCATCGTTGTCGAGCCTTCACAAAGCTTTATAGACCTTCAGAAAGCAAGGAGGAGCACGACGGAAAGAGACCAGCTTCATCGGAGCGCAGCCATCATGCCGCCGCATACGACGGATCCAAAGAACAATCGAGGAGCAGGTACCATTGGATGCCCTATATTGGGTTTAATCCTACGGTTGTAGATAAGCCATGTTTCTATCCAAAGCAACGTTTCATGCCTCAGCGTCATGAGCAGAGCCAGTGTCTGAGCCTAGCATGAAGCTGCAGAGGCATCCACATGCATCCGACCTTGTGACTCCAAGCCAATCCAGGTTACGTGTTTCGTGTACATGACTGGGTAATTGCAGCACTAGTCCTCCAGTTTCCTAATATTGCAGATAAGTCCTTCCACCTATGTGTAATTTGCATATTATCCCTTGTAGGTTGTTCTACATACGTTCTGGTCCCTATTTGTCCTGAACTGTAAAAAATATTGGAAGTTTTCTTGCAAAAAGACCCCTAGATTCATTGTTGAATATCTTTATATCCTTATGTCTAATAAATGTGATTTTGGTCTTGTTTCAAAGATTGTTTGATATTCTATCTATTTGCGATATATGTGGTTAATTTTGGTTAAAAAGTCACGCATTAATGGTTCTTTGTTTAATACGCTTGTTTAAACCATGAAACATTATTGAAAATATACATTGATTGAACAAATAAATTTTGAGTTACCTTAATGTTTAATCATTTATTATTAGTTATTTTTAATCACTATCATTAGGTCATTAAATGATTTGAACACTTTTATATCTAGCATCAAGAGTGAAATGAAACTCATAGTTCTGAAACTTACATCACTTTGTAGTCTAAATTAATGCCTTAATTAAATATTCAATCTTTCCAGGGTAATTTTTTTGCTTAATCTAAGTAGTCCGTCGTGTGTCTAATTACATCGCATGATCTTCATGTTGATTGTGCATTATTATCTGCCTTTAATTTAATTGCATGAAAATGTGTTAGAAATTTATCTTGTTGTGTTTTCTGCATTATCTAAATATAAATAATCTATGAATTGCGCCCAAAAATATTTGGTCTCTAAATTTAATGAATAAATTGCTCGTGTCCTTGTGTTTGACCCTGGATTTCCCAGGTTATAAATTAAAGTCGAGAACCTCGTAACCGAGATTTATTCTCGGTTCTGTATGAGATGCTAAGTGCCCGTGCTATAATGAATCGATATTAATACATGCATTTAGCGCTTCATAAAGAATTAGATGAGTGGATTTAAGGTTGAAAATCTTGAGTACATGAGGGATCCCACACACTCTGTATAGGTGAAGTCAATTCTACCTCCCTCTTCTACTAACCACTTGCCTTCAAGTCCAGCGACTAACTATTCACCAACTAAAAACACCAAAAAAATTGAAAATCTCAAAAAAAATTATATAAATACCACAAAATATCATAAAAATAGAAAATGATCTAAAAAATGGATCCTTCCATTAGGGAAGCCATTGCAAAGGAGTTGATTCTTAAGCTTCCCATAATAAAGGCATATAAAACTTTCTTGACCTTAAAAGATTTGTAAAGAGTATATTGATGCCCAAGAGATTGAGCAATAAGAGAACATGGACTGAAAGACATATAGTGTCTATGGCCACCTCCATGGTGATGGGGAGAAGAACAAAACCCTGCAAACTGAAGTGGTTGCATAGGGTTGAATGTTAAATCAAGGACAACATCTTTACCCATGCGTGAATCGATGATGACTTATCTCTAAATATCCTCCCGACCTTCGTGATTGACAAGCTTAAACTCAAACAACTTAGGAAGTCAAGAGTGATAGTTCAACTGGACGATTGATCCATAAAAATGATCAAGAGTAACCATTTCAGTCATCATTACTTTCCAAGGTGCTCCACTCAGAGTGGACTTCACAGTAATTGATATTGAGTACGGAGGAGAGTTTACCTAGTCTCCTATTATTTTTGGGTCGTTCTTAGCATTGTCTAAGGCGACTATAGATTATGTGACCAGGGAGATCGAGTTTCCAGCATTGGGTACATACCGATAGAACGTGACCTTCGACGACACCCTCCATAATAGTACAACCCAGATAACCATTGGCAGTCGTTACCATCGAGAGTTAGATGAGTCCCATCTCTCTGCTACACCCGAGAGACCGATTATTGGACTGACCTTCGATTCTTACCACACCTTCATGGAGAAGCAACCTACTACAGCTCCTATGAAGAACCAATATATAGGAACATATTTGAATTCAGACCATGATTATCACAATTATCTGAGTGGTTCACTTTTTGAGTTGGCAGTAATTCATGAAATTCTTAAACCATTCCGGGAGCCGACTCTTGTGACTAAGGAAATCTCCTTTGTCACCAAAGCATCATAACATCAAAAGGTGATAACTCCTATTGCTTTCCCCTCCACACTCATGACTTCTATAGAGGACTCACAAATAGATGCTCTCCTGAGTTGGACACCATATTCTTCGAATGACATGATCATTTCAGTGATTGAACTCATGTGCCTTCATTGTCACAACCACCAACCAGGGAGATGACAAACATCTTACAAATGGAAGCCGTTTCTTCTATTCGATCTTCTAGTAAGAATATGAAGAGCATTGATTCCTCGAGGTGTTTCCCTAAACCCCTCAAGGCACGTCACTCTCATCGTCCTATCCATACTTTAGGTTTTATAAAATTGATTAGGATAGCCTCCTTTGAGAATTCCTCTTCGGATTCCAATGATTTGATCGTCATAAATGGGTATGGCAAGAATGTTATTCAACAATATGTGAGAAAGCAACCTTGTGTTGATAGTCTACGGACGTTTCATCCTCCTCACAACTGTTCTTCTAGGGATGAATCCCATAGAGACACAGGTACACATTTCATCTTCCCTCTCCATTCATGCAAGAAGACCCATTACAAACCTTCTTAATCCCTATATATTCTTTTTCCATCTTCTATAGTTTTTTCTTTTTTTCGATCCCTCCCTCTCATGTGATTCGTACCAATCATTCCAGCTCCATGTCGTTATCATTTTAAGGCTATACTTAGGATGACCTGATCATAAGTATAGGAAGATCGACCAAAGTCACTCCTTTTTTTCTTTTTCTATGTAAATTCACCAATCCTATCGGTCCTCATACTGACTTCTGTTCTATACTCAAGCTGACCAGAGCCTAAGTATAGGGGGGTGGGCCATCTTCTATATTTCCATTCTTTTCACTATCATATGCTTTGCACGAGCTATATATTTTCCTCACCTTCCGTTCCCTAAGGACATAACACATACTAAGTATAGGGGGCATGTATATATTGCATATATATTTACCCATAGCTTGTACTTTCATGTTTTTTTGTATATATTATGCAATAATTACGGGAAGGTTAATTTTGTAAAATTTATAAAATACATGTATACTTGTATTATACGTATGTTGTATACAAACTGTAAAAATTGTATAATATGTATAATATCCATCTTGTATAATCTTGTAAAAGTTTTGTAAATAACTCTTTTGTATATTTATTGCAAAATAGGAGGTGTACCATAATAATACAAAAACGAACAAAAAATCTTTTGTAAAAAGGGTTTCTTATTTACTCTTGCATATCATTATTACATTATTTAAATAAAAAAACCATCTTGCACTTCATTCGTATGCATTTATAACATGTGCATTTCATTCTTATTATCTAGCATATGCCAAGTCTAAAGTTAGCAGGTTTTGAATCGAGTTATGAATAGAAATTGAGGATGGACTCGAATTGACCTAAATCTAATTAATTTTAAAGGAACCTTATAGGAACTGGAGTTGAGACTTTTTAGGTCGAGCGACTTAATTCTTTGAGTTTACAAGACTATATTCACATGTCATGTTGATTAATCTAAGTAGAATATTTCATACATATGCACGATTCTTTTAGAAAGTGACCTAAAATGGATAAGAACCTTGCACGTAGCTCAACATAGATGAGGTGGTTAGGAGGTCAAATCATTTAGCTTGGGGAAACATGCGAGGGGGAAAGATTCGTAGTCCCAATAAGTGGCTAGTGTTTTTCAACCTAGTCTAGCGGTGGTGACATCAAACGATGGGATGTTGTAGGTTGCAATAAAGCTTCAAAAGAGGGATAGTCTACAGGCTCATGAAGAAAAACTCCTTATGTACATGTTGCACATTGTATATATGTTTAAAAAAAGAGTATAAAATCTCTAAAAAGGTTAGACGGGCAAAAATAAATAAATAAAAATTCTCGTCGGAGAAAAATATGAATAAGCAAGGCATATGTTTCAAAGTCTCATAACAAGGAAGCCTGTAGCTAGAAACTTGGCTACACTGGTCAAGATCCATGGATATGTGACTACAATGGTTACAGTCCATTCTCTTCTTTACACCCTCTTCTTGAGCTGGTTGCACTTGAAATTAGAACGGAATACCATGCTCCATGAGGAAAGAGTAACTAGACCAGGGAATTAGTGTTACCTTGTTAGAGGAGGTTGTTTATTTCCATTTCTGATGTGGAGAGATATATTTCACTTATACAGTATAAGTAAGATTCATAGTCATCAGAATTTGCATATGATGATTTGTTATGACCTGACTATTGAGGCGACCTTAATAGAGACTTGGGGAAAATAAAGGTTGTTAGGTCTTAAATCCTATTCGCAATAAGGTTCCACAACATTATTAATCCAAAGGTCAAGTCAATATCCATTTTTTCCTTTTGTTCATGACACTGGTATGTAACCCAACATCATTTCACTTTTGCATTTCATTTTCATTGCTCTGGAACGAGCAAGGTTTAAGTATATGGGATTGTGGAATATGTGATTCATCACTCTAAAAGTTGAAAATAGAGCTTAGTTATCGAGTAGTTAGCAACATTTCTCCATTTAGTCTACATTTTTACCATTCGTACACTTCGAATTGATATCTACACTTTAACATACATATTTACATTAAATAAGATGTCCAATTCCCTTGTAAATATCATCTGTATAATACCATATTTTCTTCTCTTTCCGTTTTTTCACTGACTCAGAATTTAATAAAATCAACTCTATAGTGTACACGACTAAAAAAAATGAAAAATACCGAAAAATACTAACTTGTAAAATTGACCAATAAAACCTAAACCTTAGTTTAAGATTAAAAGCATTCAAACATGAATAGCTCTCTCTCTCTCATATAGTCTCTTATGGACCCCTACTCACTTTTGAATTAATGTCATTCAATTACCTTCAAAACAAGACCAAATTCGAAAGAATCAGAGTTCATATGTGAAACTTCGGTTTCAGGCCCCTATTGTATATTGTACATATTAACTACTTTGACCTTAGTTTTCTATCTAAAAAATAGTCCTTTTTAGTTATTCTTTTGTATTTATTTTATTTAATTATTATTTTAATAAAATGTATAAAATTACAAATAACTAAAGCAAAAATCAAAGAAAATAATTCACCTTGAGTATGTATATATAGTCTGTACATATGTCCCTTTATTTTATTTTTTAAATTTTTCTAAAGTATTAAAAATAAAAAAAATATATTAAGGTGTAATTATTTTTTTATTTTTATCTTATTTAAAAATGATAAAAAAATTCTTGAAACACAAAAATGAGGTAATTTATATCTATAGAGTACCACCAAAAATACTTTTCATATAGATGATTTATTTTGGTTTTGGTTCTTCACGAGAGTTGTTGATCTCGTCGAGATGAACAACATTTGTGTTGTCCACTTTTTTATTTGACCTGTTTTTTTATATCTTTTATATATTGGTATTTACTTCTTGGATTTTCTAGGAGTTACACATGCTAGCGCTTGGAGCTACCATGTGCCACACCCTTTTTATTTTATTTTATTATTTGTTTTATTTATTTATATCCTTACTATTTTATTTTATTTTATTTACTTATTTCTATTTTACCTTATTTATATTATTTATTTATTAATATTATTTATCTTTTATTTTATTTTTTGGTTTTTATCTCACCCCGACACATGACCGCCACGTTGCTGCCACTACACGTGCCATGTGGTGCTCCCATTCCTCTCTCTCTACGCTCGCCCACATAACACGGCGGTTGCGCACTTGTCTCCCATGCTCGCTGCCTCTATCTCTCTCTCTATCTCCTCCACAAGACCCACACCTCCCACTCCTCCCTCGCTCCCTCTCTCCTCACCACCCATGCACCTGTGCCCATTCCTCCTCACTTCTCCCCTACAGCTGACCCGACCTCCTTTGCATGGGTAACCGCCTCCACCTTCCTTCTCTCTCCATGATCCTGTCTTCCTCGCAACTACCCAACCGCCCATAAAACCCTATTTCCATCCCTCATCTATGATCATCCATCTACTTTGACCATTAACGGTCAAGGCAGAGAGAGAGTCGAGGGAACGGTGGTGACAACCCAACCCCTCTAGAGAGGACCCCTTTTCGGTAAGATCCAGAGGGACTTCTCCCCTCTTTCAATGTTCTTCCTTGCAAGGATCAACATAGCCTCCTATAGGCTCCACCACCATAGTCGAGGTGATAATTGAAGGAGATATCCTCGATCCTCTAGTCACGGTGACCCTCCAGAAACCACTCCTTCCCTCCTTCATCGTCCGCTTCTTTTCTTCTTCTTCTTCTTCTTTCCCATCTTTGCTCTATTCTGAACCAAAAATCACCTCAGCTCGGAACCATCACCTTAGATTGATAGCTCCACCACCATCTTTGAGCCTCGTCGCCTTCTCTTCTATCTTTTGCACCTTCTCATGTCGACTGCTCCATTCTACCACAACCAAAGGACCACCACCCGCTCCTCTCCTCCACCATACATGATCACCATCAGCCCTCTACCAACAACGCGCCTTTTCCCCTTCACACCAGCTCCATGCCACAACATCTCGCCAACCACCCTCCGGCCACCACGTCAGCCCTCGTGCTACACATGACTCGCCTCGGACAGTCGTGCCATCGCTGCAACACTTATATCAACCCACCATTAACCGATCATCATGACATCCCCTCCAGCTACTCCTCCACTTTGGAGCACCTCTGCTCCACCCTGATCTTGCTCCCAACAATCAGTCCAGCTCCCTCTTTGGATCTCTTTGCCTATCACCTCTAGTGCTCTGCCTCAGGGGATACTCTTTAGTAGATGTGACTCTCTTCCTTCACCTTCTACCGTCGAACATTCTCGAGCAACCCTCGTATCCAGACTCCAACAGATGCGACACTCACGCCCCTTTTGGTCACATGTCGTCGCATTGCCAACCCCACCCCATGCACGTGCAAAGTACATGGGCGCAGGGTGATATCTTGGCAGTCATCCTTGGTCTCTACATATCACAGGGAGGTCCCTTACCTAGAAGGTACATGCCAAACATGTGCCTAGTGTGAAAATTGTAGTCGGATCCCCCTAGGCTTAAGTAATTACATTTGCATATTTTATTATATTTTATTTCATTTCTAAAATTGAATTTATGCCCTATCTTTAGGTATTAGTTTGAGTCTCATTTTTCATCATTTTATATATTCTAAAATTTGTGCATTGTATAATGACTTATGCTTTATCATCATATACGGTGACTATATTTTTGGGAATTGTAGTTGATTTAACATAATTATTTTAGTGGAAAATTACATAATTTACGAATTGTGAGATCTTTAATTGATATTAAATTAATTGTTGCCCCAAAATTACAATGGGCCCAAAAATCATTGCATTTGCACGCATGTCAAGGTCAGAATAAAGTAAACAAAGTTTTGAGTAATTTATTTTTAATAAGTCATAAATCAATTATTTTTTGGATTTATTATTTTTACTGCATCCCTCTCACATATGTTAATCTAGGATAATTCTCTTTCCAAGAAATAAACCAGTTTTCTATTTATTAACATTAATTTGGGAAAATCACCTTGCATGAATCATTAATTCATAATTAATTTTTTTACATCTAAAAATTCGAAAAAATATCATAGTTCATTCATTTCATCGTTTTTCACTTTCTGGTCAAGTTTTAGGATTTTTGGATATTGTTTGATCGAAACATGCCTTTTGGCCCCTAAACTTTTCCCGATTTTTGGAATAGGAACGACCATTAATCAAACTAAGGAGACAACAACCTCCCTGATTTTGACCATGGGCTTTCCCAAGTAAAATAAAATTTGAACGCTTTAATCGAATAATTAATTTGAGCTATTTTTTATTAATCCAAGTGCCTAAATATTACAACAATTTGACACTATTAATTAGGACATTTTAGGATTCTTCAAGTACGTACAAGTGAGCAACATATATTCAGAAGAAACTTAGTACTACATTGCACTTGACTGTGCAGAATCAACTTACACAAAAAAAAATGCAAACACTTTGAATATCTTCACCAACTAAACATGTGCGGGTCGTAAGAGTTCGACCTATTTTATCTTATCAGATTTAATTAGTGGGAGAATAATCTTTACAACCACACAGGGAGGATCCTACTACACCCTGTTGAAGTCCAATAAACCATCAAACAATGGAGTGATCTTCCTAAGCTGCCAAGTTCAATATCACACCCTAAAAGGAACTTATAAGAACAAACAACCAAAATGTATTTTTAAGGTCAAAGGCAATCACTTCCATTTTCTAAAAAATCTACAAGAGTCAGACCTAGACACTTAAGGTGGATGTCCAGGGATTGGGCTCTAACCTTAGGGATCCGTCCTTACCCTCTCTGTTTGTGGGTAAGTAACTATGTCCAATTAGGGTGTTATTGCCTATAATACAAGGTTTCTTTTATTCCAAGATAATTAAGGTCAACTTGCATAACTCTATCCCAATTTTAATGTTGGTTATCACTTGCTTAAGGTTATCACATGAAGAACATGCCTAACATTCGGTCCCTTTTCCCTTTTCCTTATGTTTGTAAAAATCGAGGGGAGAATGCAAAAACCAGAATGCAAGCGAAAATCAATGACGCATGCAATCATTTAGGGATAGTCATAATGATTCCCATCACTCTTCATGGGGATGCTTGACTAAATTTATAAAATCAAATCTAAATGATGCAAGCCGAAATGTTGCACCTAAACATGAGTTCTATTAGCATTTTTAAGAGGGCTTGTAATTTTTTATTTTATTTTATTTTTGTATTTTTCCAGTGGTTTCCTTCTGGGTTCTTGCGCGTGTAAGTATAATAAAATGTGTCCCCGTGTGTTGTGTGGTTGCTTTACGTAGAATAAAACCTGCACTTGTGGCTCTTAGAGCTCTTTTAGGAATTGTTTGTGCTCGTAAAATTCTAGGACCACACTTTGCACTTAAAGGACACACTTAGACAGCAGATCTTAGGAAAATTTAATTTGTTCTTCACTCACTAATAGAACTGCCTGTCTAGGAGTGGCTTTTATTGCTTGTATGCATATAGTTTAAAAATTTCAATTCTGTCTTGCATCTCGTATATAAAGCGAAAGGACCACTGTAAGTCTTCTCTACCTGTCATTCATCATTATTTTATCTTGCATCGACTTTTCTCGACTCCTTCCCCCTTGGTTTTTCAAACTTAGGTCTAAAGGAAATTGGGAATGGATGATAGGAATGCCTTGTGGTTGGGCTAATCAAGTGATCACCTAACTTAAAATCGGGATTGCTAAACAAAATTGACCAAAAAATCAAGAAAATCAGAAATTATATTTGCGGGAGATTAACCCGACCTTGTTTTCAGACTGGGTGAGGGTACTAGAGTGTGTGCACACCCTAAGGCAGAACCAAAAATCCCTACCTTCCATATCGCGTACCACGATCCGAGAAAATATCATAGGTTGAACTAAGGGTTCAACTGACTAGTACCAAGTAGCCTTTGCCTACTCCGGTAGGTAGATAGGGGTGAAATTGCAGTGCACCACGACAAGTTTCTAGTAGCCTCTGCCTTCTCCGGTAGGTAGATAGGGGTGAAGTTATAGCCTTGTCAGCATCCGCCTACTCTGTAGTTAGATAGGGCCAGATCCTTGAACTTTCGACTGGTGATAGGAGCGGAGAAAGGAAAGGCGTTGGTATCTTAGGCGACAGGTTAAATAGGGGAGACGCATTCGGCTTTGAGACGACTCCCCTATTGGTTGTGTAACCTTTGCTAATTATTAAAATTCACACTTAAAGTCAACCAGACTAATCAGACTCAGTTTTGGGCCCTTCACTGTATTGAGTGTGAAAATAAGTGTTTGGATTCACTTGCTTGCATCAGGTAGGAGTAAAATCCTATCTTACATTTTCTCCTGATTCTTCTTCTCGCCATCCAAGATGACTGACTGGGAGATATCTACTCCTGATTCATAAATCTTTCCTTGAGCATCTCATGAAGTTCATCTTCATCAACCCAAGCGCAACTTATGCCGACCCGAGCTCATGACCCTCTTGAGTTCGGGATCCATAACTCTTAGGGTGGTTACCCTCAAACAAACCCTTTTCTCTCCTCTAATCTCACCGAGGAAAACCATCGCCTCTATGAGAATGTCTTCATTGATTTGTCCTCTAACCTATAACACTTTCTTTACCCAGGTAAAGAGGACAAAATGCCGCCTAAGAAACACTCAGACGATGAGGAGCACAGAGACGATCTAATGCACCAAGTCTTCACCTTATTGGCTAGGGCTGGGCAACTTAATGCAGAACTCATGGCAAGGATGAGATAGGTGGATTTTACAAATCGATGGTAGATTCCTATAGCCCTGCTGAAAATGAGATACAAAGTTGGCTTGTACCTGAGGTTCCCCCAGAAGCGTTCGAGCTGAAGCCCCACTTTCTGAGTCTGCTACTGAAGTTCAATGGGGATGCCAATGAGGAACCATATGCTTTCCTTAGAGACTTCGAGCTAGTTTGCAACAACCTTAGTCACCCTAGGGTTGGACAAGACCACATCAGGTTGAAGGCCACCCCGTTTGCTATAGGAGATAAGGATGCTCATTGGCTGAAAAATCTCGGAGTGAGATGTACGACCTGGATGCAATTCAAAGATTTATTTTTGAAGAAGTTCTACCCACTCAATAGAACTAACCAGATGAGGACTAAGATCGTGAGTTTTTCCCAGGGACCCAATGAACCATTTCATGAAGCCTGGGATAGATTCAATGAATTAACTCAGAATTGCCCTTGTCATGGCATTACCATGGCGATCTTAGTCCAGACCTTGTTCTGGAGCATGACCACGGAGACATAGGGGTTAGTGAGTGCAGCCTGTGGAGGCAGCTATGTGAACAAAAATGAAGATACCGTATGGAAGATTCTGGAGCAGATGGTGGAGACAGGCAGATCTTTGGCCACGAGGGCCTATCAGTTGTCTCCCTCAAGCCTATCCATTGAGAAAACTAGTAGGATTGTAGAGGATCTGATGGATGACCTCATCCCCAGCATGAGGGTAATAGCTGACAAGTTAACCATGGTCGAGCAGATCCACAAGAGGGTCACGGACCTTGAGGCACTTTTACGATTGCTGAAACAAGTGGAGGAATTGACTGAGAAGGTAGCCAAGATATGACTACATGCCCCTTCTGCACCACCTGTGCATGTACATCGAGTCCATCTTGTATAGGAGCAGGTACAGGGGCCTCAAGGGAGCTGGGTAGAGGAGCAACAATACACTCAACAGGAGCAGCATGCACCCCCACAAGTGGAGAAAGTCTACGAGGAGCCTCTGCATGTGTTTGAGATCAACGGGCTATGGTATAGCCATGACCCCGTCGGTAGACAGTCGGGGATAGGGAATGATCAACCACACTGACCTTCCCTAGCTTACTAGGAAACCAGCTCTGTTCCCGCACCGCGCTTTGTATAGTCCCGACCCGGACAAGGGTACCAGCCTTAGAAGCACCAGTAGAAGCGCACGATCCACTCGGGCCAGCAGGGCCCTCCACCACCTTCCCACCAGCAACAATATCAGCATGACCAACAGGGCCAATATAAACACTCGTCCTCTAGTCAGCAGCAACAAGACCCACACACAAGCGAATTGGAGTCCCTGACCTTAGCAATCTAGACCCTGACTGATAGGGTCTAGAGGATGCATAATGATTACATGGATATCCGAACTGATCTGAATCATGTTTCACGCACCCAAGATCAGTAAATGGCACCAAAGACCCCAATTCCTGCTTAGGTTCAGGCCAATCCAATAGCCTAAATCAGGGTAAGAACCGACCTTGAGATTAGATATAATATTCAGATAACTCTCTATCTGAATATGAGATCCTTTCATACGATAATGTTAATCATATGTCCCTCAGGAGCGGAAGGACCGTGATCGTACCTGATCAGGCACGAGCATAGGAGGAAGACGCCTCCAAGTCTCTACCTGAGGAGAACTTGAAGGCAGAGGAGCACCACCACCACCACCATCAGCAGAAGAAGAGGATTTCCAAGTCCTCTAAGAAGAAGGAGAGGAGCACCAGCAATGAGTTTGGAGAAACCGATGAGAAGCCCGCACCTCCATCTGAGGAGGACATTCAAGAAGTCGTGGAAGACGCAACAACAATTTCCTTTTAGTCCAAGTTAGAGTCAGTATTAGAGTCAGAGTCATGTAAAGAACTCAGTTTCCCATTTCAATGAAGATCTTTCAATTTCAGAATCTGAGTTAGCATAAATAATCCATTTACCCCGAGCCCTTAAGGGTGGAAATAAGAAAACTAATAAAATCTAAAAAGATGACCTTGAGATGGTAGAGTTCTGCAATAAATATATCACGGTCACAATCCTCTTTGATAAGTATGTGGACATGATACATGCATTCCAGAAGTACCTTAAGGTGAGATGTACACCTACTAGAGTCAGCATGAAGACCAAAAGCCATGCTGAGAAGAATGTTCTGTCAGTAGCCACTACTTCCATCATAAAGAATGTGTTTCCTAGTAAACGAAGGGACATGGGTGCCCATTATGTGGTGAGTCATGTCTATGACCCCGCATTTGCACAGACTCTCCTAGATAATGGATCCTCAATTAACTTGATGCCTACAACCCTCTATGAGCGGCTAAATGTAGGACCTCTTAGGAAATCCAGAGCATTACTCCAGTTTACAGATAAATCAACCAAGAGGTCCCAAGGAGAATTGAGTAACATTATCATCAAAGTCGAGGGTGAGGAGTACATGGTGGACTTTACATTCCTTGATATGGAGACCCCTCGAAATTGGAGAGATTCCCATATCATTTTAGGAAGGCCCTTTATCAGAATAGTGGGGGCCTTATTTGATTACAAGATTGAGACGATTCAATTCCAAACTTCAGGCGAAGATGAGGAACTTGAGATGAAGCAGACCAGGTGGCAGATGCCAGATTCAGATTCCAGCACCGAGTACTCTTCATCCAAAGTAGATTGCATTCATGTAGACACTGTTGGATCATGGAGACGGAACCCAACCATCATCGATGAGTCCCTCTCCTTTTGAGAAGATCTTGTGCATGACACAGTCAGTGAGAGCCTTAGGAACGACTATAGCGCAGAAAGTGCACCCCCCTACATCTTCGATGATGTAGAGGCCCAGCTGGGCCTGTCAGTCCTTCCCTCTTTAGGACAATCAGAAGATGAGTATGATGAGTCGGACGTGGCTTTTCTCGATTGCTTGGAGACTTTTAACGATCAAACTCCAGAGTTGAATGAATTGGTGGCTGCTGTTTCAGAGATAGATCCAACCACTACCAGCACAGAGCTAGAACTGATTGAGCCAGAC
Source organism: Ottelia alismoides (assembly GCA_037367405.1). Lineage (NCBI taxonomy): Eukaryota > Viridiplantae > Streptophyta > Magnoliopsida > Alismatales > Hydrocharitaceae > Ottelia > Ottelia alismoides. The sequence continues at coordinate 318,080 of JAZKJV010007409.1, read as the reverse complement.
TTCCTTAATGATCACACCTTACTCGAGCTCAAACACTTACCTAGAACACTTAAATACGCCTTCCTTATAGTATAAGAAAGGAAATATCCAGTCATCATCAACTCACTATTAACCGAGGAGCTGGAATCTCACTTGCTAGAGATCCTAGAGAAAAACCGCAAGGCGATAGGCTGGAGCATCTCTGATCTCCATGGGATAAATCCCGCTCTGTGTTCGCACCATATCTACTTAGAGAATGAAGATAAACCCTCTCGTGAATTCCAACATTGGTGAATCCAAATTTATGAGAGGTCGTGAAGAAGGAGATAGAGAAATTGTGTGATGCAGGTTTCATTTACCCCATCTCCGATTCCTAGTGGGTGGCATCTATTCTTGTTGTCCCAAAAAAAAGTCGGGAATTCAGACGACCACCAATGAGGATGGAGAAGAGATTGTGACACGAGTACCCACGTCGTGACGCGTATGTGTGGATTACAGATGCCTGAATGATGCGGCGAAGAAGGATCATTTTCCCCTTCCATTCATTGATCAGATCTTAGAGAGATTAGCAGGAAAAGAATTCTTCTGCTTCTTATACGGGTTCTCGGGCTACAATCAAGTAGACATTTCTCTTGAGGAACATGAGAAAACCACGTTCACATGCCCTTTCGGTACCTATGCTTTCTGGCGCATGCCCTTTGGGTTATGCAATGCTCCTGCTACATTTTAAAGGTGCATGATTACACTATTCACCAAAATGGCCGGTGAATTCTTGGAAGTCTTCATGGATGACTTCTCGATCCACGACAATTCCTTTGATTCCTATCTTAGGAATCTGGACCGAGTCCTCAAACGGTGTTGTGAGGTCAATCTGCTGCTCTCTTGAGAGAAAAGTCACTTCGTGGTGACGGAGGGCATTGTGTTGAGGCACATCATCTCCAAGAGAGGAATGGAGGTTGACCCTGCCAAGGTGGACATGATCACACGACTCCATCCACCAACCAATGTGAAATAGTTTTGATCATTCCTCGGGCATGTTGGATTTTATCGGAGATTAATCAAGGATTTTTCGAAGATTGCCCGACCTCTAACTGAGCTTTTAGGCAAAGACATGGAGTTTAATGTCGATCATAAATGTCTTGAGGCCTTTAATCAATTACTAGGGACGATCATGGATGCTCTTATCCTACAATCCCAGGATTGGTCTCTTACTTTTGAGATCATGACGGACACCTCAGATTTTGCTATTGGGGATGTGTTAGGACAAAGGAGGGATGGCGTCCCGTTTGCCATACACTACGCAAGGAAAGTGCTTGATACCGCTTAGCATAACTATACAGTGACAGAAAAGGAGATGCTTGCAGTAGTGTTCGCATTGGATAAATTCAGATCTCATCTTATCTGATCCAAGGTCATTGTGTTCACAAATCATACAACACTACGGTATTTAATGGAAAAGAAGGACGTGAAGGCACATCTTCTTAGGTGGATTCTACTTATCCAGGAATTTGATTTGGACATTAGAGATAAACCTGGAAAGAAGAATGTAGTCGTTGATCACCTCTCCCGTCTCAAAAATCTTGATGTTATTAATATACCTATTCGAGACTCCTTCCTTGACGAGTCGGTTTTTGTTATCGACTCACTCCCATGGTATGCCAATATCGTGAACTATCTTGTCTCCATGAAAGTCCCTGAAGATTGGCCCAAGCGCCACATTGACTGACTTAAGTTGGATACGTAGAGATCTCATATCTTACAGATGGAGTACAAACATCCCTAGTCAATGGACAACTGCTGAAGCACTTTGTCGAACCCAATGAACGGTTTGTCCATGTTGAGGAGTTTGCATTCATGCGCGAGGCAGACTCAGTAGACATATATAAAAACGCGCATGAGACCTTGCAACTGTGAGCTCTCGCCATCAGCAACATCTAAAAGATTAAAATCACGATCCTTGTATATACTCGTCCTTCATGTATATTCTCCCCCCCCCCTCCCATGACTCCAATCACTCGCCCCAGCTCCATATCTTTTTCATGACTATACTTAGGATGACTAGATCCTAAGTATGGGGGGAGAGTGTCTCGAGTCCATTCACCACTCATTGTATATCCTCCAGATCCCATCGGTCCTTATACTCACTCCTGTCCTATACTTAGGCTGACCCGAGCCTAAGTATAGGGGCGACTGATGCCCATTATGTATATAGTGTCATCCACTTCCCCTCTTCACCTCGTTTGCCCCAATTTTATTCTTCTTCTACACTTAGGCTGCTAGAGCCTAAGTATGGGGGGGCATGATGACTTCTATACATTTTTGTTCTTTTAGCTATCCTACGCTTAGCACGAGCTCTGTCTTCTTCCTCGCTTTTTTGTGCTCTGAGGACATAGCACATGCTAAATATAGGGTGGTGTCTATATTACATATATACTTTACCCATAGCTCGTACTTTTGCATATTTCTTGTATATGCTATACAATAATTACAGGATGGGTAAAAATTTGATTTTTTTGTAAAATACATGTATTTTTGTAATACTCTTGTATTTTTTGTGAAAAAAAGTCAAAATTCAAAAATCCAAATCAAAGGCTTCTTATTTACTCTTGCATATCATCCCTGCATTTAAAAAGAAAAAAAAGAGTCTTGCATTTCATTCATCTACATAGCATGTCATCTCATCTGCATATCTTACATATGCAAAGTGAAAAGTTAGTGGGTTCTGAAAAAAAGTTATGAATAGATGATGAGGAGAGACTTGATATGACCTTAATCCACCTAATTTCAGAGGAACCTTATAGGAACTAGAGTTAAGAATTCTCAGGTCATGTGACATAATTCTGAGTCTGTAAGTCTATGTTCACATGTCATCTTGATTAGTCTAAATAGAATATCTCGTACTCACGCATGATTCTTTTAGATAGTGACATAACTTGGACAAGCACTGTGCACATAGCTCTTCATTGACGAGGTGGTGAGGAGGTAGAATCCTTTAGCTTGGAGCACCAACGGGTGGAAACATCCGTCCTCCTCTAGGGTGGGTAGTGCATCTCAACCTAGTCTGGTGGTGTTGACATCTAAGGACGGGATGCTGTGGGTTGCAATAATGCTTCAAAAGAGGGATAGTCTACTAGCTCAAGAGGAAAAACTCCAGATGTATATGCTGCATCTTGTATATAGTTCAAAAAAATGCAGAAACTCCAAAAAAATAAGACAGGCCTGAGTGAAATAAAATACCTGTCAGAGTATGTATATTAGCAAGAAATCTACAGCCAGGTGACTTTGCTACACTGGTCAAGCATCCTGGGATAGGTAGCTACATTGGTTACCGTCCATTCTTTTCTCTACCCCTCCTCTTGAGCTAGTCGCACTTGAACTTAGAAGGGAATACCCCGCTTCTCGAGGAAAGAGTTACTGGATTGGGGAATTAGAGTTACCTTGTTAGAGAAGGCTGCTTCTTAGCCATTTCTGATGTGTAGAGCTATTTTACACTTACATAGTACAAGTACAAATCATAGTCATCAGAAATTTGCGTTTGAGGATTTGTTCCGATCGGGTTGTTGAGGACTCTTGAATTGAAGACTTGTGGAACTTGAAGTCTGTTAGGTCTTAAGTTTAGATCCCAATAAGGTTCCGCCATGCAATTAATCAAATGGTCGAGTCAAGCTCCATTTTCAACTTTTGTTCATGACCTTGGTATGGAACCCAAAATCATTTCACCTTTGCATTTCATTTTAGTTGCTCAGGGACGAGCAAGGTTTAAGTATAGGGGTTGATGAATATTTGATTCATCACTCTAAAATTTGAAAATTGAGCCTTGTTCACGAGTAATTAAAAGCATATTTCCACCAATATTGCATAATTGGCATTCAAGCACGCATTGATAACATCTGCATTTTAGCATTTACATCTGCATGAAATAAGAAGCCAAAGTCATCTGTAAAAATCAATCATCTGTATATATTTTACACTAATTCTAAACCCAATAAATTCACTTTATATTGTATATAGTACTAACAACAATACAAGAAAAATATCAAAAAAATACTAACTTGTAAAATTGACCAATAAAAGCCCATTCCAAGTTTGAAACTAGGAGCCTTAAAATGCACATATCTCTCTCATATAGTGTCCGATTTAGGCCTACTCACTTTTAAAGTAATATACATTCAGAGACGTTCAAAATGAGACCAATTTCATTAAAATCGGAGCTCGTATGCAAAACTTGGGTTTTGGGCCCCCATTGTATACTATATGTATGTATATTTATACCCTTGTATTTTATTACTTTATTTGACCTCGTTTTTGTCTTTGGTCAACATGAAACTTGTAGATCTCATCGAGATCTACAACTTTCATGTTTTGAGTTTTTCCATGTTCAGCCATTTTCTTGCTCTTATTTTACATTCTTCTTCAACCATTCTGATTTGGCCACGTGGCGCCCTATGGTTGCGCCATGCGACCCACTCATCCGCTCGCCACGCGCACCTTCTCCTGGCCGTCAGATCACCTCCTTCCTCTTCAGATCTTGGCCAGTCATTGTTGCTTCAAATCTTGACCGTCTAATCAAGGCCCAGATCAAATATGGGTTGATCACCAGCACCTCCACCTCCTGGCGCCACGCGTCACACTCATGGCCACCCGATCATCCTCTACATCCACTGATCATGGCCGTTCACTCCCGCTCAAACCATCACACTTCGATTTACTCTTGATCTCATCCATGTCGTTCGTGTCCACCTCATTTTCAGACCGCCACATGTCATCACCAACACCATCTGATCACCTCCATGTGCTTAAGATCTCGACCACTCATCCCGCCTAAACCCCGACCCTTAGATCGTCATCCCAGATCCCAACTCCACCCTTTGTTAGAACCTTCATCCCATCACTCCACGTAGCACTTTCTAAGCCTTCGATATCGATCCCTGGATCTAATCCTAGTCGTTCCTGCATACTCCTCTCCTGGCCGTTGGATCGCAAAATCCAACGGCCACGACAGCATCTTCTTCCTTCGAAAGAGCCTCGCCCACGTCTCCCCGCCTCGCATCATCTCATCCCCCTTTCTATTTTTGGCGCCACTACAACCACCATTCCACGCATTGATCACTCTACGACGTAGCCCCAACATCCCTCATCCTCGCCAGAACCCACGTGCACCACGATCCCCTTCCTCCTCGCTCCACAAACTCCACGAACACCACTTTCCCATCGCCTGGACCTCCACCTTCTTCCTTTAAATACTCCACCACCGGTCACCTTCGACCCAATCTTCCCTAGCATGAGGTACCCTAGAGCTCACCTAAACCCATATGTGATAGAGATTTGGCCTAAGAGTGAGCGACGACGGTGGTTTCCCTCCGGCGATATCCACGTCGTATCTTCACCGTGTAGTAGCTCCTCCGCCGAGATGCACAAGATCGGGCCTTCTACCGACCCTCGAGTGATGACCGGAAGCATCCTTCGAGCTTCCAATCCCCAGGTAGATCCCTCCATTCCTTCTGCGATCTTCTTCTTGTTTTCTTTTGTTTTTCTCCTAATTTACTAGGATGCCTCGTTCGATTCCACCCTCCCCCAACTATCATCTAAACTTAGCTTTGGAGCTTTGATCTTTGCGCACCTATTCAATCACCCCTACAACGCAATGAGTCCCCCTCTGACCACAGCTCCGCCTTCCTAACGGAGAAGCATGTCGAACCCCTCTCGCACACTCACTGCACTCACCGTACTTCCACGAGCATGAGCCCCCAATTTTCTGGCACCCACTAACCCTGCAGGTCCATCTCCTTCACTGATCGGAGTCGTCGCCGGAGCTCCTTCGAGCTTCATCGTCTCTGGCTTACAGACCGCCCCTGCTTCATCCAAGACCTCCGGTCACTCCTCCACACCTCCACAACCAGTCAGAGCTATCAAGGAGCCTCCAGCGATCTTCCCCGACTAAGGGGAAGGGCAGCGGAGCCAGGAGCCCAACGTCGGAACCCCGCTAACTCCACCGCAGGAGGCGGCAGACTAGATGAACCAGATGCCCAGCCACCATCCGACCATCTTGATCGGACGGTCCTTGTTCACCCACGTCGTCTGCATCAGCCGCGATTGGTTCAGGAGGATCTAATGGTCTACCATCTACCACGTCTCCATCGCCTTCGAGCACCAGATACCATCCGATCACGCGAGGATCTGACGATCCGCATCACGCCACATCGACCGCATCAGCCTCTGTTGGATCTCTCTTGATTTGACAGATCCAAGGGAGCCACATCGCCTACTTCAGCCGCCATTGGATCTATCCAGATCTGACGGCTCACCTTCCGCCACGTAACCCCTCTCCAAGCTTCTTCCCCGACCCTAGGCTCGGAGCACCCGAAGCAAGATCCGAAGCACGCCCGAGCCTCTAGAGCATCCGAGCCACCGTCCGAGCCTCCGACGCCTCCCGAGCATAGTACCTCACGTGTTCCTCACATGCTGGATGGGGCAAATTACACAGAGGGCCCTGCAAGTTTCCGAGTTTGCAGTTTACTCCCTACTAGGCGCGTCACGTGAGGCGCACATGTTCTCGTGGACATTTTGCACGCATGACCCCTGCATTATAGGTATTTGCACTTTAGTCCATGTATGCATGTTTCGGAATTAGGAAATTTTAATTTCTATTTGCATTTTGGTCCTTGTGTTTGCATGCACATTTAGGCATTCATTTAGCATTATTTTTAAATTCCCAAAATGGCATGTTGTAGTTAAACTTGTGTTTTATCTTTGTGTCACGTGTCATATTTTTGTGAGCTCCATAGAATTTAATATTATTATTCTTGTGGAATTTGACATAGTTTGCCCACTATGTGCTTTAAATTAATTATTAAGTTATCTGTTCTTCCAAAAATCATCATAAAATCACAATTGGTTTAATTTAAGTTGGTCTACACTAAGCCCAAAAATCAAACCATTTGCATGCATCATGAGGCCTGAATAAATTAATTAGTCTTTTGCCTAATTACTTTTTAATAAGACCAATTTACATCATTTTTTAGGTTTACCAATTTTCCTGGATTGCTCTCCATAGATATATCTAGGATAATTTTATATCTAAACATGTTATGCTTTGATATTTATTAAAATTAATTTTGCAAAAACTACCCTGCATTCTTATAAATTCCAGAGTTAATTCATTTAGAGTCTAAAAATTCTAAAAACATTGTAGTCACTTAGTTTCATTGCATTTCATATTCTGGCCAAGTTTCATTAATTTTGGACTTCATGTGACTATCATTCATGATTTAACCTAATATTTAGCTTGAAATTGCATTTTATTTTCCTTAATTGCATAAAAAAATATAAAACACCAAAAATATTTTCCTGAAAATCTGACTTCCAAATTAACTTCAAATCAACCTAAGGAAAAAGCTGCCTCCCTGAGTTCGACCTTGGGCTTGCCCAAGTAAAATAAAAAAATTGCCGCTTATTTAATCGAACAATTAATCTGAGTGGTTTTTTATAAGTCTCGATGACCAGACTACAACGAACGACACATTTAATTCGATCATTAACCCGGTTGAATTAGATAGGGTAGACGAGGGCTTTTCAGTGGGTCTCTCTCCTTATAGAAGGAAGATGAAAATTGAGGTGGAGATGATCACAGGATTGAGGATTGTGTTTACGAATGGAGGCACGAAGTAAGCGTAATGGTTTGAAGACGTTGGTGAACTCAAATCAAGGCGATAATGCTCGAGTACATGAAAATCAAATAACTAAAAGACATAACAAAAGATATGGTACTTACTTGAGATTCTCAGAAGTACGATGAAGATGAAGAAGGAAGGAAGACATGCTTGGGGATTGGAGCTTGACTCGCTCAAGTCCTCTCTTTAACCAACTATTTTGGAGAAGCTTCAACTCAAATAGCAATCAATGGTTGCAACATAAAGGAAACCTCATGGATCTTGCTAAGGAGAAATCTCCATCTTCACTCTCTCTCGTCGTTTCTCTATTACCAAAGATGGAAATAGTCTAGGAACTCTCGCTAGTAAGTGGCAGATAATGGTTGCACTGGCAGAAAGAAGGTATTTGAAGAAGAGATAGTTTGTGGAAGTTGGTCCCTGGTAGTGGTTTCAACCACTTCTTGTGGGAGGAGTTAGAGTTAATGAATGTTAGTTCGTTGGCGTGTAAGGGGAGGTTAGAGGAAGAGTTTGGTTGTAGAGGTTAATGGAGATGTCTACTAGAAGCGATTGAATAATAAGGGGGAGTTGGGATGTTTTTCGGGATTTGCACCTCTTCGTAGAGATGGCTAGAGGTTGCGGATAACTCCCCAACTGTTGGATAGTCTCCATCCAAAGGGCAGCATAGATGCACAAATGGATGGCCATCATGTGCCTAACTAATTAGATCAGGGGGTTATAAAAGAAATGTGCATGATCAAATAAGCACCGTCTCATCAGAATGATCAGATGGCTGAGAAATTTGGCAATGATGTATAAAAGGCCAGTTGAGGTGGCACGCTCTTAATGGGCCATGTGGCCCAGTCAAGAAATAAAAAATGAATAAATCACACATAATTATAAATAAAATAATTAGTAGTAAATTTAGAAATAGTATTCAACATGATTGTTGTACATCTTGATGATATCTACAACTTTCATTTAGAACATAAAGTGAAATTACATCATATCAACATAGTAATATTTTTGTAAGTATTTTTGTAATTAAAAAAACTTATTTTATTTCATTTCTTATTTTTTTGGATTTTTAATTAATAATTATTATTATATTAATTATGTACAATAGTAACTATTTTTATTTTATTTTTACTAACAAATAAATACATATAATATATGTACCATAAAATATTTATTTATATACAATAATTAGGGTTAATTATTTACAACATGATATTTGCTAATTAGAGTTAGTTGTTAACTAATGTTAGTGAATTACTTAAGCAAGAGAGGTAGTAATAATAATAAATGCTGATAAATCTGGGATTTATCACACCGCTCCATCTCGTCATGTGTATAGCTCCCACAAACCACCGTTGTGCTACATGCAATCTCCCTCACAAGATCGCCATGCACCATGTCTATAAAACCACACCTCCTCCATCTCTCGAAGTTTTGATCCCACTTTGACTCTGATAACCCTAAAGAAAGCCATCTAAGAGTGCCCCTGAGTGACAAGAAGAAGCTCTAAGTATTGTCGGTGAGGATAAGGGTTGACGAGAAGAGATCCACCATCACCGAGCTCATCTTCGGTGAAGATCCCAACTTCCAGACAAACAATATTGAGGCTTATATTTAATTAGCTTTTTCTTTTGCATTTTAGTTCTTTAGCATAAATCAATACTTAGTTTAGTTTGATTTATTATTTAATGTTAAATTTCATTGGAGCATCATCTCAAGCCACTCTTACCATGATCTTGACATTGTTCTAACTTTTAAACAATGTCATCTTATTACACATCACTTCTCCATCATTTTCCCTCACCCAGCTCAACCTGATTACACATCGACCAATGAATCCGATCTCCATCAGCCACCCCTTCGTTTGAAATCAATCATTCACCTTCCCCTTGTGCATAATAGCTTCATTTATGGTTAACGATAGAACACTTGAGCCTCTCGACATTTTGGTGCAGGTGATAGGTCCAGAAGTGGCACCTAAAGGATATGGGATTATCCTCATGCGCATCACGGAAGCGTGGGCATCATATCGTATACGATGATAAGAGACTAGTCGCACTAGTTGCTCGGTGCAGCGTAATTTAAAAGTTTTTAAGATGAAACCACATGACCCAAGAACATTTCTTGTATCCTTTCATCTAACCACATACAAGATATAGGAATTCCTATTGGAGCACGGTTGCGATCGAGCCTCTAAGCGAAGAGACCTCCTGTCTCAAGTCCGATCCGTCGGAGGAGACGCTTGCGAGTGCAAGGATGAGTTGCGTGCTTCTCGTAATCCAAGTCCTTTATCCAAGTGATGGATCTCCTGATCTGATCTCACGAGATTGAACACCTTCTTCACGAACGCCACACACCAAAGAAGATGGAGATCCAATATTCGTCGAAGTGGGCACGACGACGAAGATGACCTTTTCTTCATGAGAGTGGACGACCACTCGAAGAGAGAAGGGATGGAGTATGCGTGAGAAAGAGAGGGGGAGAGAGAGAGACATCGTCGAGATTGCGTAACTCGAAGAGCAAGGGATGCCTCTTCTTATATAGGGTTTTGGGAGTCCATGGATCCCAATCCATGGAAAACACACAATCAATGTATGAAATTGATTTGTGTTTCTTTCAACGGCTAAGATGTTGTTGTAAAATCACACCATAAAATTATTTAATTTAAATTAATTTATATTGATAAATCAATAAAATAAATTTAAATTCAAATAATCTTTGACTAGAAAAGAGATAATTAGGAGACCAACCACAATCCCTAAAATAGAGGGGACGGCTACTCTTCTCCTCATGGAGAGTTGTAGCCGTCTACTCTTCTTAAGTGGAATGGGTCTTTCTCCTCTTATATCATGAGATCTCATTATCTCATGATATCTCCTTAATTTACAATAACTCTTCTTGTAAAAAAATTTCAAAAAAAAAATTAATTCACAATTATCTGGTGAAAAATTTCAATCAAGCCTTTGAAATTATGTGAATCTCATTCACAACCCAAAACTATATGTAATTATATTTTCAACTAATCATTCAACGTGAATCCAATTGACATTAACAATTAATCAACAAATATAAATCACACAAGTCTCTCTAATATATTATAAATCGTATTTATAATATACAAGGATAATTGGATAGTGCTATCCATATTATCCATATCCATATTAATTAAATCACAATTAATTACATTGGATAATCATTCTCATGCATCCAGATACTATGAATCAATTTAACATTATTCATGATAATTAAATCACATTTAATAATCCATTTTTCAATGCTCAGATATAATTCAACTTTGGAATTACTCTTGAACTCTTTCTAGAATAATGCGCTTTCTTCGCAGATACTTGGAGATAAGGACAGGGTGATTGTATTGTTCCATGTATGGTGACTTGGATATTAAGATCACATCTCAAATCCAGATCTCACGGACCTCTCATAGATGCTTGATTTGATCAAGTCCGCAAATCTAATCTTCTCATTGCATCTAAATCTCATTCAGATCGATGTCCAACACTTGGACCTAGATCCGATTATATCTCTACTGAGAGGAGTCACTAAAATCCAGGCATGTTTCATCACACTCTCGGAATGGAAGAATCACAGTTATACAATCATTTATTATCACATCACCCTTGGTTTTCCTAATACATGTACATCCTGCATACTGGAAGACCTATTATCAACCGAAGATATAGATCAATTTTACACTATCATCTTCAGGGTTTCATCACCACGTTTCTCAATCTTGGTCATTAGGATTTGGTATCGATCATATTCTTTCTAAAAGCATATATCATACCTTCAAATTCGTGTCATTCTTCTAAAGCATGATGACCATGCATGGAATTTGATCAATCTGAATACCTCATGAGTGAGCTCATGTCTTCCAGTTCAAAAGTGAACCTGTATGATCCCAGTGAGAAATCGTATTACTCATATTCCCTTACATGCACACCAGCTTGACGATGTATAGACCTTGGTTAGGTCATCAACCTATTGGTCTGCCAAATGTACACACTCTGACATATAGAAACACATCTGTCTCTAGTCAAAGGATGTGTGCCTATATCGTGATAGTTTACGATATAGGACTTTGGTTATGTCGATCTCGTTAAGTCAACTCTTTGACCAAACTAATCTGACACATTTGAATCTCTATTCCCATGCAGAGGACCTGCATCAAGAGGTCGGTCAGATATCAACCTATATGAGAAAAGATTGCCATCTCCTACTCATGCTGGAGATCATCTTTTAACAATCACTTGACGGTGCTTGATGAGTCCTCAATCTAACTCCTTAGATATTCATCCAAACACCAACCTCTATGATTCTATTACTAAATCAATAGTTGTATGATTATTGAGATGGCCATGGTACATAACCCTAATTGTAGAGAGGGACCTTATAGTGCATTCATTCACTTAATCTCAGAAAGGGAGTGAAAACAAATAAATAACTTTTATTGATAAATCAAACATTACAATACATTTATTGTTGGAATGGTTCACCTCGTGCTCACATGGCTAACAATCTCCCACTATCCCTTAGAACCATTCAGGTACAATACTTAAACCAATACTCATTACATGATGGTCGAAAACCTTCTTTGTCGGAAATTTGGTAAGGGGATCAGCAACGTTGTCGGCAGAGGCTACCTTGGTGATGATGATGTCACCATGCTTTTGTATCTCCCAAATGATGTGGTATTTCATTTCCACGTGCTTGCTCTTTTAATGCCATCTTGGTTACTTCGCCTGGGCAATGGCTCCCGAGTTATCGTAGAGTAATGGGATGGGAGTATTAGAGGAAACTATGCCAAGTTCCAAGATGAACTTGCGTAGCATCCGATGCGGCAATGTATTTAGCTTATGTTGTTGAATCTGCCATAGTGTCCTGCCTCTTGCTTCTCCAGCTTATAGCACCACCGTTCAATAGGAACACAAACCCTGATGTCGACTTTCTATCATCAATATCCGACTGGAGTCTGAATCTGTATATCCCAAGACTTGGAGATCACCATTTCCATAGACTAAGATGTAATCTTGTGTCCGTCTAAGATACTTGAAAATGTTCTTCACTGCGTTCCAGTGTTGTTCTCCATAGCAAGACTAGTAACGACTTACCACTCCCATTGCATGTCAGATATCTGGCCTAGTATACATCATGGTGCACATTAAGCTTCCTACAGCTGATGCATAGGGGCATTCAACCATGGTCTTTTTTTCCTAAACACTTCGAGGAGCCATCCATTTACACAGGAGTATACCATGACTTAAGGGGAGGAAACCACTCTTAGAACTATCCATACAGAAACGTTCAAGAATCTTCTTAATGTACCCATGTTGTGATAATCCCAACATCCTCTTTTCTCGATTTCTGAATAGCTTCAGACCTAAGATGTAAGAGTCTTCTTCAAGATCTTTCATCTCGAAGGTCTGAGATAGTGAAATATTAACACTGGTCATCATCCATGTATCATTACCAATGATAAGGATGTCATCTACGTAAAGCACGATCAACACAATGGCGCTCCCACTAAGCTTCTTGTACACACAAGGTTCATTGGGATTCTGCACAAAATCATAACACTTTATGGTTTCATCAAATCTGATGTTCCAGCTACGAGAAGCTTGTTTGAGCCCATAGATGGATTTCTTCAGCTTGCATATTTTATCTTCCTCGGTTATGAAGCCTTGGGGCTGCCCCATATAGATATCCTCCTCGAGGTATACATTGAGGAAAGTTGTCTTGATGTCCATCTGCCAGATGTTGTAGTCAAGAGATGTAGTTATAGCTAGCAATGTCCTGATGGTCTAAAGCATAGCCACATGAGAGAATGTCTCATCGTAGTCGATGCCTTCTCTCTGTGTGTAGCCATTGGCCATGAGTCATGCATTGAAAGTCTCTACATTCCCATTAGGTCCATGTTTTCTCTTGAAGTTCCATTTACACCCTATAGATTTTACCCCTTCAGGTGGATCGTCTAGAGTCCATACACCATTCTTATGCATGGAGTCAATCTCTGACTTCATTGCTAACATCCATCTATCCATGTCATGATCCGCGAGTGCTTCATCAAATGAAGTAGGGTCACTATCAGTCTCTACTGACACATGGAATCCATACCTTTCAGGTGGTGCAACCACCCTCGAACTCCTTCGAAGAGGTATGGGTGTTTCATCTTTATTTATCTCTTCAGTTTCTGGTTCAGGAAGCTCAGAATCCTCAGGGAGTTCAATGAGTTCATCTGCTTCATTTTGTCTTGACCTTTAAGGAAGTCATTCTCTAGAAATCTAACATCTCCAGAGACAAAAATTTCTGGGTCTCAGGGTCATAAAGATGATATCCAATACCATCTTTGACATACCCAATGAAGTAGCACTCTTTAGTGCGAGATTCCAACTTACTTGCATCCATGTTGTTCACATGAACCAAGCAACCCCAAACCCTCAAGTGATTAACAATTTGTTTGGATCCATACCATAGCTCATGAGGAGTCTTAGGCACAGATTTGCTAGGAATATTGTTTAGGACATATATTGCAGTCTCTACTGCATATCCCCAGAAACTAAGTGGTAAATGTGCATTCCTCATCATTGAATGGACCATATCCATGATGGTCCTGGTGCGTCTTTCAGCAACACCATTAAGTTGGGGGTTCCAGGAGGAGTGAGATTGGAGATAATTCCGTTCTCCTTAAGGTATTCCTTAAATTCATCTGATAGGTACTCGCTACCTCGGTCAGATCGAATCCATTTAATCTTCCTATCGGTTTGGTTCTCAACCAAAGATTTGAACTCTTTGAACGTTTCAATGGTTGCAGATTTATGACGTAGTAGGAAGATAAACCCGTATCACGAATGGTCATCGATAAACATCAGGTGATGTCGATATCCATTTCGGGTCGCGATACTGAAGCGACCACATACATTAGTATGTATAAGATCAAGAATACCTTCGCATCTTATAACCTTGTTACTAAAGGGAATCCTAATCATTTTACCTCGAATACAATGTTCGCAGGTAGGCAAAGGTTGAATCCTTAGAAAATATAAGGGTCCATCCTTTATAAATTTATTGATCCTATCAACAGATAAATGACCAAGCCTTTGATGCCAAATCATTTTTTAATGATTTCCATTGTTTATGGATCTGTTAGGTTTTTTCTTAGTGGTAGTAAAATTCATGACATGTTCATGAATGCATAATTCATAGAGTACACCAGAAGTCAAAACACCATCCGTAATATATATATCATAATGACTTATGAGTACTTTATTACAGAAAAGGAATGAATATCCATTTATAACAAGCTTAGATACAGATATTAAATTCCTTCTGACTTCAGGTACATAAAGACAATCTTTATGTTCTAGGACTCTTCCTCTAAAAAACGATAGTCTGCAGGTCCTGACAGCGACTGCTGCAACACTTGCATCAGATCCCACTAGATGACTATCTCCCCTTCATCAAGACTCTTACTTTCTTGAAACAAATGCAACAAATTGCATACATGAACAGAAGTACTAGAATCTATAATCCAACTTCCTTCTCATCCAACGAGAAAACTAGTTTCAATGATGAAAGTAGATTTCATGCATGCTGGGGATTTATCTTTGTCAACCGACTTCAGGTAATCTGGATAATTGCACTTCCAGTGCTCCGCTTCTTGCAGTGATGACATACATCATTTTTCTTTGATGCTATCATAGTGGAAGCATTGGTAGATGAGCCAAATGCTTTACTATTCTTTCTTTCTCTTCTGGGCCGGACCCTTCCGAGAACC
Organism: Ottelia alismoides; assembly: GCA_037367405.1. Lineage (NCBI taxonomy): Eukaryota > Viridiplantae > Streptophyta > Magnoliopsida > Alismatales > Hydrocharitaceae > Ottelia > Ottelia alismoides. The sequence continues at coordinate 302,648 of JAZKJV010007409.1, read as the reverse complement.
ATGCTTCCGGCCGCGCTTTCCTTTGACATGTGCAACCAATGCACTGCCAGAGGGGCTCTCCTTCTTCATTACATCCTCAACGGACTTTAATGCAGCTAATAGCCCATCATTAGTAAAATCAACTTTGCTCATGTGAAACGTGACCACAAAGTTGTTGAAAGACTTAGAGAGTGACAACAGAATGAAATCAACATGCATGTCAGAATCCATAAAGGCTCCCAGGGTTTCCAGTTCAGAGAGGTACTGTTGAACACGAATATCGAGAGGTCGTGTTGACTCACAAGGCGAATCAACAGTCATTGATTTGACCTCAAGCAAAATACGCAATTCAAACAACAATTAACCCACAACAAATAAATCAAGCAATGAAAGTAAATGTACGGAGTTAAAATTTATTATAACTCTACAACAAGATGTGTATAGGTGCAAGTATGTGTAGAGATCTAACACAGGGAGCAGACAGGTAGAACGGGGCAATTAAGCTCAAAAATGTGAATGTGATGTATTTGCCTATCTATGCTATTTTTTGTGGGTTTTTGTTTTTGTATTTTTTTATTTTATTTTTCTAAATTTTATTTTTTTTATTTTGCTTTTTTTATTTTTTGATTTATATTATCTTTTTATATTTTATATAATATATATATATTTAATAATAGAATATACATACAATATAAGAGAGAGAAGGAATAAGTATTTATAAAAAATAGATAAAAATACTCAAAAATCATGAAATAAATTACTTTTGGCTTTTTTATATTTTTCAAATGTTTTTGTGTTTTTTTCTAAATTTTTCCTAATTTTTTTGGTATTTGTAAAGTAAAAAATACTAAAAAACAGTGAATAACAAGGCTGGCCGAAATTAAATTGGGAATGAAAAATAGTAAATAGTGACAAAACTTTCCAAAATTAATTTTAAATTAAAGATGACAAAATAAAGAAAATTCAGAGAAAAAGTGTGTATTTTTTGGTTTTTTGATGAATTTTTAATATTTTTAGGAAGGTTTTTGGGGTTTTGTAATTTGTAGGAGTTTTGTTTTGTAATTTTTAATGAATTCTGGACTGAAGTTAAAACACACTAAAAGAAACAAAATATAATTTTTTGGATTTTTCTAATGTGTTTTGATATTTTTTATGGATTTATAATGCAAACAATGCTAAAAATGCAGGTTTTTGAATTTTTAAAAATAATAAAATGCAATAAATATGAAATACAAAAATATGGCGTGGAAGCAAAAGTCAGCAAAAGCCTAAGATAATCTTTGTGGATATTTTAGAGGTTTTAAATGTATGCAAAAATAGAATTAACAATAAGAAACTACACTCAGGCCAGGGGTATTTGTGCAAATAAGCAAAAGTCTAAGGGCACAACTATAATTTTTCAACAAAGTCTATAACTAATTAAACATGTTTGCAGGCTAAATGCAAATATCCCAAAATGCCAGGGCTAACCCTGCAAAAACGCCAAAGCTCATGCGCTAACCACGTGAGCCATGCGAGGACTAACCTGTAATATTACAAAACATTGGTGTTATTTTCGCAAATGTCAAAAAATTTTTAAACGCCCTAGGAAAGTTTTAACGTCTAATATTAAAGTACAAAAAAGGCTGGGGTCGAAATCACAAAATACCCAGCTATGGCGCGAACGAACGGCATATATGCATTTACTAACGCCACGTGTCGTTTCTAAAGGGGTCGATGACAGTTGGGCTCCGACGGCTGTGATTATAAGGCCCAGGCAGATCCGACGGGCGATACTATGGATGATCTAACGGCCACTGCTCTGTCTGGCATGAACTGAAGATCCAACAGCACCTGGCAAGGCTGGAAGAACGTGTGAAGAACTCACCGTGGGCGAGTTTGAAATTGGTGTCGATCGCTCCTCCGACGTTGCTTGGAGCCGCGGGTGAGGACAATGGGTCCCGGTTCAGCCGTACTTCTCCCAGAGTGAAGAGGGAGACCGGAGGGCCACGGGACAACCCTTCGGCAGCTCGGTGATGTTCCGGCGAGCTGGAGCTTTTCTCGGGCAAAACAAATGAGGCGCGGATGGCTCTCTTGGGTCCTGCAAGGGACAAGAAGGTGCAGCAACAAAAGGGAATGTAGAATCCAAGGTTATTGGCAGATGGGAGGTGGGTACGGAGTTGATGGAGGTCGCCGGAGCTCAATAGCTCCGGCGAGGTGTTCAAGAGGGAGATCTATGCTAAATAGGTGATTGAATACCAAAACAATCGTACGACTTAAAAGATAGACCTGAGGGCTAATTAAACAGCAAGAAAATGGATAGAAAATGACCTCGATTGGCTGGAGTGCCCAGGAGATGGGACCTCACAGCGGACGCCGGAGATGGGGGTGGTGGAGCGCTCTTCGGCCCTCGCCTGGGCTCCTCTGGCTAGCTGGAGGAGGCCTGTCATGCCTCCGGTCCTGAGCTTTGCGAGGAAGATCCAAACAAGGGCCAAAAAGAGGTTCAAGGAAGGATGGAAGATTTGGGATTGGTTTTGAAGAATGGTCGGGGCGGCTCCAAGAACGAGGAATATCTGACGAATCTTGGGTCCAAAGGCTGATATAAGCTATGGTCGTGATTTATGGGTATTCGACCAATAAGTTTGCAGAAGGCCTCGACCACAAATGGGGAAAGATAAGACCTCAAAAAGTCCATGAAAGCGGGTGAAAAACGAGGTCTGACGGATGCAGGAGCAAGAACCAAGGAGTTGACCAGCGGGTCAACTTCCACCTGGTTGGTCCACGTGGACCAACCAGGAAAATCCCTGGAAAAAACGATTGTAAAATCAATAAAAAATAGCAAATCAATTTATTGAATTATGGTTACAAAATAAAAAATGTTTATTATTTTATAAATTATTTTATTATGATTATTATTTATTTTTAGAGGTTAATAATTACAAGTTACCTATTTTAGCCTTTATAGGTATATTTATCTATATAAGTATTTTATTTTTATTTTGTGAATTTAATTTTTTTTTTGTTATTTTATAAAATTACAGAATACTTTTATACACTTAAAAATATTTTTATTTTATTTTTCTGAAGTGTTTTGTACACTTAATAAAATAAAAGTGTTATTTATACAGGTATTTGTATAGATATTATACCTATTTATTATAAATACAAGTATTTTTATTTTGTGTTTCTTTTGCATTCTATTCTGATTTTAATGTACATATATATTGTAAACAATATTTATAAAATTATAAAAATATAAAATTATAAAAATAATGAATAAATAATAAATTGAATATTTTAATCTGTATAAGTATACAATAGGGGTCCAAAACTCAACTTTCAAACCGTAGCTCTGCCAAATGCGAAACCACTGCCATTAAATAGCTTATTATAAACTATATACAATTAAAGGTGAGTTTGATGCATTTAGATTTTTTATTTGAGAGATACAGGTCTGGGAAGTTGGGATTCTAGAATTTTATTCAGACCATAACTTTTTATCTGTACATGATTTTTGGGTGAAATCAATTTTGTATTTTATTTATTTAATTATCTACAACTTTTATGTACAAAGTTTCTTTATTTGAAGTATAAAAAGTGGAACCAAAAATAGGTCCCAAAATGAATAAAGAATGGAGAAAATAAAAGGAATTTGTATTGTATTTTTGGCCCTTATCTCCCTCTACTTTATTCCTTGTCGACCTAGTCATCGAGATGCCTAGGTCTCGGGGTTTCGGGTCATAAAATATTTACAATATTTTATTCTTTTTTTCTTTTCTTTATTCTATAATTTTTGCTTTAAAAATCGTAATTTATACAATATTTACACAATTATGCATGAATGCTAAAATGCATGATTTAACACTATTTTTGCGCATTTACTAGGGTTTGTAAGGCCAAAATGATAGAATAAAGATGATGAAATGTAGATTCATCATCCCCCTATACTTGCCTTTGCTAGTCCCTAGCAAACACTTATGCAATAAGTGCAGAATAGAGAAATAAAGAAAAGAAAAAGAAGAATTTGGATTTAGTTTAATTATCAAACTGGTCTTCACAAAATCAAAGTTTGGAGCTTAAGTCGGACCTTTGGAATTTTAGTGCGGGCGGAACCTTAGTGAGAACCAAATCTGAAATTCAACAGTCCCTGAGAATCCCAAAACTCTGCCCAAGTCTCCTCAATAGCCAGGTCAGAAATATTTCAATTCATATGCAAACTCTTACGACTATGAATCTGACTCGTACAGTGTAAGTGATGGTGGCTCTCTCCAACTAGAATGACAAAGAAACTGACTTCTCCAGTACGACAACCCAATGATTCCCCAATCCAATAACTCCATCCTTGAGGAGCGGGGTATTCCCTTCTAAGTTCAAGTGGCAACCAGCTCAAGAGGAGGGGGTGAAGAGAAGAACGGACGGTAGCCAGTGTAGCTACCTATCCTAGGATGCAAGACCAGTGTAGTCATCCAGCTACAGGCTCACATGATTTGACTTTGATGCTCAAGCTTGCTTATTGACTTACAACATATTCACATGCTTTTGCAAGCATTTTATTTTTGTACAAGCTTGTCTCTTTTTTTCTTTTTTTTTCTTTCTTTTGAAATACTATATACATCAGCATTTACATAGGGAGTTTTTCCTCTTGAGGCAGTAGACTATCCCTCTTTTGAAGCTTTATTACAACCCACACTCTCCTGTATTTAGACTTCCTCATCACTGGATGGGTTGGGGTACACTTCCCTCCCTAGAGGAGGACAAGTGTTTCCACTTGTGTGCATCTCATACTGGCAAATCCAATCCCCTCACCGCTCCAACTGAGTTGAGCCAAGTGAAAGGTGCATGTGTCCGAGTTAGGCCATTATCAACAAGAGTTGTACGTGTGCTCCGAAATACTCTACTTCAGTCAATAATCCATTGAACCAAGTCTCATGATCCTCAAAGAATTAAGTCAACTAGACCTGAAGTACCTCAAACCCAGTTCCTATAAGGTTCTTGTTATTAGGTAGATTTTAAGGTCCAATCAAGCTCCAATCTCCGAACTTTACTTAGACTTGTTCAACTATCAAACTCAATCCGAAAAATGCTTATGCTATGCGAATGCTATGCGGAAAATATTTTTGTGATGCAATTTTCAAGGATTTTGAACTTTTTATGGACTTTTGAAAAGATGATGATGATGCATATGCATTTTTTTGTATTTTTCAAAAAGATTTTTCAAATGTTTTTGGTATTTTAATTTTGCAAATGTTTTTTGGGTTTTTTTTAAACAAAAAGTTTTTGGCTAAAAGCTAGGTTAAAATATTTACACGGGAGTGCTTCTAATATTTATAAGAAGTGGATTTTAAGAATTTACAAGGTAAGTGATCAATTTTATAGGTATATATATAAGGGATTTTTGGTGTAATGTATATATTCGTCAAATTTATTTGACATGTGTTTTTCAAACAATCTTGAAAACTATAGTCCAAGATAATTTTTACAAACAATTTTACAAACATGTACACATATTTGAAAATCATTTTGCAAAAGTTTTCCAAACAGTATGTATATATTTTTCACATATTTTTGCAACCATTTTTCAAACCATTTGCAAATTATTTTTCAAACATTTTATTTCACACAAAGAAAAGAAATTTTACAAACCAATGTGTTTTTTACAAAGGTTGAAAACATGTAACAAAATATTTTCAAAATAGTTTTCAAAAGATTTTTCATGAGGATTTTCAAACTATTTTTCAAACATTTTGCAAAAAACATTTTCACCTGAGTTATTAATTGGTATATACAAAAAGAATTTGAGGAATAATCATATCTTTTTATTAAGGTTTTTAATGAATTTTAAAGAATTATTAGCCATATTTATTAAGAAAATACGAAACTACGAGTTATGGCTAAAGTATATACGCAGTATATACGACCCCCCTATACTTAGCTTGAGCTATGTCCTCATAGATCAGAGAGAAAAGAGAAGACATAACTCGTACTGAGTATTAGAAAAGTCTAAAGAATAAAGAATGAATGAAATAACCAATGAGATGTTGACCACCCCCCCCCCTATACTTAGGATCAAATAAACCTAGGTATAGCAGATTGTACACAATGTAGGGAGGGACAAGGGTGGGAATGAACAGATCATACTCAGATTGTCTCCCCCTATACTTAGGGTAAGATATCCCTAAGTATAGACAAGAAGAGGAGACAATGGAGAGGATTGAAATGAATAAAAAAATCGTGGTGCTCACCCCCCTATACTTAGGACAAAGTACGTCCTGAGTATAGAAGACTGTCTACAAGGGGCGACACCTTTCTGATAGATACATAAGATAAAAAAGGAAAAGAGAAAAGAAGAAAAGAGATGAAAGTGGAAGAAGAGATCGTGAGGATGTACACACCACTCCCCCTATACTTAGGGTAAAAGAAGCCCTAAGTATATGCAACAACAGGAGTGACGTAACGGAATGATGAAAGAACACTCGGCTCGTTCACCCTCCTATACTTAGGCCAAAGTACGTCCTAAGCAAGGAAAACACGAGAATGGGTGGACGAGCAATGCGGTGGAGAGAACAGAGGTACACAAAAGTGGATATACAACAGAGATGGATATACAAAGAGTCAAGAAGGTAGAAAGCGAACCTTCTTGTGAGACCGCTGAGGGATAGATCTGGTGTGGTGTAGGTCGACATCGGGGTCCACAGTGGACGGAAGCCGATCAGGGTCAACAGAGTGAAGATCCTCAGGGGCCCTAGGGTGTGAAGGCACAGACTGATCAGTGAATTAAGTACGACTAGGTCCATCCTTGGGTGTCTCGCTGATATCAAAGTGGAATGGGACGCACTCGTCATCGTCATAAGAAGTATAATCGGAGTCGTCCTGCGATGTGTCGTCCAGGTCAAAACTAAAAGGAACGAACTCATCAATGGAAGTAGTCGAACTCTGTTCGTCCTCTATAATCTCAATCATATCATCTTTTTCATCAAAAGGCCCGAATTCTCGAATAAAAGCAATCAAATCAAATTCGGCCTTTGTCTCAGTAGTATCTAAGTGAACAGGAGCAGATCCATCAGCGGAAGTAGTCAAGTCATGTCCTTCCTGCCTAGTCTCTAAATCTTCCCTCTGCTCAAAGGTGTTAATCGTGTAAATCTCGTGGATGTCATCAACACAACTCCAAGTCCCGGAAGAAGGAACACCGAGGTCCATGCTTTCCGAGTCTTCCTCAACAGGGAGGAATTCTCAAGTCTCGTGGAATCCAATAAGCAGCAAAATTCTCTTATAGTATCATCAAGGTCATGGTCCTCGAGATCAGCCAAGATAGGTGAAGGTGCATCGGGTGCAGGTCTCTGGTCGGCAGTGGGTGCAGTGACCAAAACTTCGCTCTCATCAGCCGGACGAAAGCAAATCTCTCCTAATCCGTAGTCAATAACGACCCTTGCAGAGGCGAGGAATGGTCGTCCCAGGATGATTGGAGAATGCTCCCCTGTGGAGGTCTCCATATGTATAACGATAAAGTCAACAGTATAATTCATGCCCTGAATCGAGATGACAGCGTTTTCAAGGATACCCTTCGGCCTCTTTATTGATCCATCAGCAAACTGTACAATCATCCTGGTCTTTTTGTGAGGCCCTAAGTGAAGAGACTGGGCCTGCGAGAAGGGTATGATGCTAATCGAAGCACCGCCGTCAAGGAGAGTGTGATCACAAGTATGGTCAGAGATGGTGCAGCCAATGAATGGTGTGGCAGTGTTCCGCTTCCGAGGAATGGGACGGTGTGTGATGGCGTGGGCAGTGGCCATGGTCAAAATATGACGCTCAGATCTACTCCTCTGCTTTCTCTTCTTGGGAAGAGGAGCAGATAAATCGGTCATGGCCTTCTGAAGTGGGGCATGGATGATCTCATGAATGGTGGCCACCACTTCGGCTTCAGTCAACATTTTTTTGAATTTTTGTACCTCCTCCATACAAGGGAGGAAGTCGGAATCAGTATATACACGAGGAATGCCAAGAGCAGTATGTACAACAACGTCCTCGGGGTCAAAGGTGGGATAGGGTGTGAAAGGTTGTGTGGTCAAATGGTTTGGCAAGTGGGCACCCTCCTCACAGTCTGACTCGGTCAAAGGTCTCCTGAACTCTTTTTGGATTTTTAAATTTTTCTCATTTTTTTGTATTTTGGGCGATTGCAAGCTCTCATGATAATCCTCAAATGAATCCATATCCTCAAAGAATGGAGCGACATTCTGGATCCTATTCAAACTAGTAAGATCAGTGATCCTCGAATTCATATGCTCCATCATCTGATTCAAGGTCTCAAGTGTGGATATCATGAAAGGTGACTCCAAAATCTCAGGATCGGGTGTGTCGAATATGGGCGGCAGGTGTGAACAAAAATCACATTCCGGATCAGGATACTCAAGGAAGAGCGGGTCTTCGAAATGTGAGGGTGATGGTGGTGGAAATGATTGGTGAAAGTCAAGGTCCGAATCCTGAAATAGTGGGTTGGTCGGGTATGTACAAAAATCAGGGGCAAAATCCTCCTGGAAAAAGTGAGGTGGACCGACTGGAGTGAACGAGGGATCCGCAAGATCCAGAAAAAATACTCTCCAGTCAGCCATCTCAAAACAAAAGGAAACAATCGGGAGAGCACGACGGTCAAGTCAGGAGAGTGGAGAAGAAAGCGCAAATGCGTAGGGATGATCTAGGACACACACAAAACAATCACAATCAAAAATGAAAACAAGACTAACACTCAATTCACCTACTCGCCTCGGTAGAGACCATAAAATGCGGTCTTTTTATTTTGTTTGTTTTAGAGCTAGGTGAGAAGCCAAAGAGTTGTGCAAACACTTAGGGGCTGAAATGGGATTCGGGCACTAATCCTTAGTGTGTGCGCAAGCAAGTAAAAGCGAAGACAATGAGGGGATTACTTGCCCCAAGACAATATTTTCTTTTTGGTGGATTTTAGGGTCGAGTAATTTTAGCAGCCCCAATTTTATTGGTTTTCACTTTTTTTTGGATTTTTAGTGAGAAATGCATGATCCTATCAGGGATTCAATTCCTTTGAGCACCTAGGTTGGCAAAATCAGAGGGAGAGTCAGAAAAGAAATGCAAGCGGCAAAAACGATGATGAATGCTAAAGCGTAAATGCTCACCTTGCCTCCAGCACTCTACATGCAAAGATGCCCAGCAGAATTGAAACCTATCTATATGCAAATGCAAGCCGATGAAATCGCCCTAAGTTTCAGAAATTGCTATTATCGTGAAGAACCACAAGTCGGTCACCGATCTTCAATCCAGGAGTCCAGTCTAGGCTCACCCCTCCTCCTCTCGACAAATCGAGTTCAGGAGCAGCGCTTGGCAGGGTGGGCTCGCGGCATGAAGGATCGAAGAGGATGAGGCGACTGTATAGTTTTGAACTAAATCCAAACGCGGCTATAGGCACATGCAAGATATTAAGTGGTTGGCCTTAGTTTATCGCAAGCAACTCCTAAAGCTATAGGCTCAAATACTCAAAATAAGAAAACAAATTCGAGAAAACAAAATGAAAAATGCATAGAAAAAGCCGACAAAACCACGGTGAGCACCCAAGTGAACAATCACTTGGAAATTAGGCTCGAAAGTCCAATGTTCGGGGGTACCTGTATTATTACAATAAATAGAGTCTCTCTCTCACACAAATTACACAAGTAAATGCAATGAAATAAAATGCTCAAAATTTGTCTTCAGACACTCCAAGTCTTCCTTTGTGCTGGGTCAAAGCCGCCTCACGTGGGTGCGCTAGTGCTCTAAAGAGGAGCTCCTCCCTCAATCCGCGTACCCCACACAAAATCCAAACAAGGAGAGTGGTTAGACAATTCAACAGATATATCAAAAATAAGGAAATAAAGAAAAGTTGTGAAATAGACAAGCAATCACAATCACAAAGAAAAAAGTCGAACTACACGTTGTTGCTCCCGGCAATGGCGCCATTTGTTGAACACGAATATCGAGAGGTCGTGTTGACACACAAGGTGAATCAACAGTCGCTGATTTGACCTCCAGCAAAATCCGCAATTCAAACAACAATTAACCCACAACAGATAAATCAAGCAATGAAAGTAAATGTGCGGAGTTAAAATTTATTATAACTCTACAACAAGATGTGTATAGGCGCAAGTATGTGTAGAGGTTGAACACAGGGAGCAAACAGGTAGAACGAGGCAATTAAGCTCAAAAATGTGAATGTGATGTATTTGCTTATCTATGCTATTTTTTGTGGGTTTTTTATTTTGTATTTATTTTATTTTATTTTTTTAAAATTTTTAATTTTTTAATTTTGCTTTTTTTTATTTTCTGAATTTATATTTTTTTATATTTTATATTATATATATATATATTCATAATAGAATATATATACAATATAAGAGAGAGAAGGAATAAGTATTTTAAAAATAGATAAAAGTACTCAAAAATTAGGAAATAAAATGTTTTTGGCTTTTTTATATTTTTCTGATGTTTTTAAGATTTTTCTAGATTTTTCCTAATTTTTTTGGTATTTTTAAAGACAAAAATACTAAAAAACAGTGAATAACAAGGCTGGTCGAAATTAATGTGGGAATGAAAAATAGTAAATAGTGACAAAATTTTCCCAAATTAATTTTAAATTAAAGATGACAAAATAAAGAAAATTCAGAGACAAAGTTTGTATTTTTTTGGATTTTTGATGAATTTTTAATATTTTTAGGTAGATTTTAAGGGGTTTTGTAATTTTTAGGATTTTTTTTTGTAATTGTTAGTGAATTTTGGATTAAAGTTAAAAAACACTAAAAGAAACAAAATATATTTTTTGGGGATTTTTCTGATATGTTTTTATATTTTTTATGGATTTTATAATGCAAACAGTGCTAAATATGCATGTTTTTGAATTTTTAAAAATAATAAAATGCAATAAATATGAAATACAAAAATATGGCATGGTAGCAATGTCAACAGGAGCCTAAGATAATTTTTGTGGATATTGGAGGTTTTTGTGGATTTTTTAGAGGTTTATAGATGTATGCAAAAATAGAATCAACAACAAGAAACTACACTCAGGCCAGGGGTATTTGTGGAAATAAGCAAAAGTCTGAGGGCACAACCGTAATTTTTCCACAAAGTCTATAACTAATTAAACATGTTTGCGGGCTAAATGCAAATATCCCAAAATGCTAGGGCTAACCCTGCAAAAACGCCAAAGCTCACGCGCTAAGCACGTGAGCCAGGCGAGGATTAACCTGTAATATTACAAAACATTGGGGTTATTTTCACAAATGTCACAAAAGTTTTAAAGGCCCTAGGAAAGTTTTAACGTCTAAAATTAAAGTACAAAAAAGGATGGGGTCGAAATCACAAAATACCCATCTATGGCGCGAACGAACGGCAGATATGCATTTACTAACGCCACGTATCGCTTCCAAAGGGGTCGATGATGGTTGGGCTCCGACGGCTGTGATTAGAAGGCCCAGGCAGATCCGACAGGCGATACTGTGTATGATCTAATGACCACTACTCTTTCTAGCATGAACTGAAGATCGAACGGCTCCTTGCAAGGCTGGAAGAACGTGTGAAGAACTCACCGTGGGCGAGTTTGAAATTGGTGTCGATCGCTTCTCCGACGTCGCCTGGAGCCGTACTTCTCCCAGAGTCGCAAGGGAGACCGGAGGGCTACAGGACGACCCTTCGGCAACTCGGTGATGTTCCGACGACCTGGAGCTTTTCTCGGGCAAAACAAATGAGGCGTGGATGGCTCTCTTGGGTCCTGCAAGTGACAAGAAGGCGCAGCAGCAAAAGGAATGCAGAATCCAAGGTTATTGGCGGATGGGAGGCGGGTACAGAGTTGATGTAGGTCGCCGGAGCTCAAGAGCTCCGGCGAGGTGTTCGAGATGGAGATCTATGCTAAATAGGTGATTGAATACCAAAACAATTGTACGACTTAAAAGCTAGATCTGAGGGCTAATTAAACAACAAGAAAATGGATAGAAAATGACCTCGATTTGCTGGAGCGGCCAAGAGATGGGACCTCACGGCGGACGCCGGAGATGGGGGTGGTGGAGAGCTCTTCGGCCCTCGCTTGGGCTCCTCCGGCTAGCTGGAGGAGGCCTATCACGCCTCCGGTCCTGATCTTTCCGAGGAAGATCCAAACAAGGGCCAAAAAGAGATTCAAGGAAGGATGGAAGTTTTGGGTTTGTTTTGAAGAATGGTCGGGCGGCTCCAAGTACGAGGAATATCTGACGAATCTTGGGTCTGAAGGCTGATATAAGCCATGGGCGTGATTTATGGGTATTCGAGAAACAAGTTTGCAAAAGGCCTCGACCACAAATGGTGAAAGATAAGACATCAAAAAATCCGTGAAAGCGGGTGAAAAACGAGGTCTGACGGCTGCAGGAGTAAGAACCAAGGAGTTAACCAGCGGGTCAACTTCCACTTGGTTGGTCCACGCGGACCAACCAGGAAAATCCCTGGAAAAAAAGATTGTAAAATCAGAAAAAAATTAGCAAATAAATTTATTAAATTATGTTTACAAAATACAAAATGTTTATTCTTTTATAAATTATTTTATTATGATTTTTATTTATTTTTTAAAGGTTGATATATACAAGTTACCTATTTTAGCATTTATAGGTATATTTATCTATATAAGTATTTTATTTTGTGAATTTAATTTTTTTTTGTTTATTATTTTATAAAATTATAGAATACTTTTATACACTTAAAAATATTTTTATTTTATTTTTTTGAAGTGTTTTGTACACTTAATAAAATAAAAGAGTTATTTGTACAGGTATATGTATAGATATTATACCTATGTATTATAAATACAAGTATTTTTATTTTGTGTTTCTTTTGCATTTTATTCTGATTTTAATGTACATATATATTATAAATAATATTTACAAAATTATAAAAAATATAAAATTATAAAAATAATGAATAAATAATAAATTGAATATTTTAATTTGTATACGTATACAATAGGGGTCCAAAACTCAACTATCAAATCGTAGCTCCGCCAAATGCGAAACCACTGCGATTAAATAGCTTATTTTAAAATATACAATTAAAGGTGACTTTGATGCATTTGGATTTTTTATTTGGGAGATACAGGTCTGGGAAGTTGGGATTCTGGAATTTTATTCAGACCATAATTTTTTATATGTACATGATTTTTGGGTGAAATCAATTTTGTATTTTTATTTATTTAATTATATACAACTTTCATGTACAAAGTTTCTTTATTTGAAGTATAAAAAGTGGAACCAAAAATAGGTCCCAAAATGAATAAAGAATGGAGAAAATAAAAGGAATTTGTATTGTATTTTTGGCCCTTATCTCCCCCTACTTTATTCCTTGTCGACCTAGTCATCGAGATGCCTAGGTCTCGGGGATTCGGGTCATAAAATATTTACGATGTTTTATTCTTTTTTTCTTTTCTTTATTCTATTATTTTGGCTTTAAAAACCGTAATTTATACAATATTTACACAATTATGCATGAATGCTAAAATGCATGATTTAACACTATTTGTGAATTTACTAGGGTTTTTAATGCCAAAATTATAGAATAAAGATGATGAAACATAGATTCATCAGGTACCCAAACATTTTGAGCTTATGTTATCTAACAGATGTCCCCTCTTGTATCTTGCAGCGAATTAGTTCTTTCGTTATATTGTAATGCTGTGTGCAGTTTACGTCACCGAATATATCTTTCAGATTCAACATGATCTCTTGGCAAGTGTTCATTTCCACATGCTGCTTCTGAAGCACATGGATAATGAACCCAGAATATAACATCTTGCCAGATTATGATCTTTATAATATTTCTCACAAAAAGAAATTTCTTCCTAAGTTTTATGGTATGTGTGCTTGTCCTTTGTTAGCACATAGGAGATGCACTCAGCAGAAAGGACAAGATCAAAATTTCGGATGCAATCCGAATAATTTGGTCCGGTTTGTTGACTGACCTCCAGAAGCCTGCTATGTGGGTTCGTGGACTTCATTTTCTGAAATTAAGAGTGCACTGTATTAGAATATATATATATATATAATTATCTATTCAACTACAAATCATTGATTAAGGAATTTTTAATCAAATTAGTCTTGCTTTTTCAACTTTGAAAGTTAATTCCCTTAATTACTTTCAAAGCAAGAGATATACTTACCGCTATATCTCTAGCAAGATCTGAGATCTCCTCTCTATCTTTGTCACATCCCAATAATATAAGAAGCTTTAACTCCAATAAAGAGAAACGGGAACACATTCCACCTTGCAAGTATAACTTGCATTTCCCAATTTGGTCTTTAACACCCAGGCCCACCACTCCTAAGGTGATGTTGACCCGTTGTTAATTGAACCAACCGTCAACAGGAATACAACCCGCTATGCACAATCCAATATCGCCCCAATAATATGAGGACATGATATTGGGGTCACTACGCATACTTCCTTACTCTATCAAAAAGCAAAGAGCCCGATCCAAATTGATCGTATGTAGGAGCTGTCGCTTCGGATAGGCATCTCCTACATACAATATCTAGCGACGGAATCCTTCGCCTTGACGGGAGACCATGGATGTCACTTATGTGATCCTCCACTTCTTATTCAAATTTCAATTAATTATCATGAATAATATTCATATAATTAATTCTTCTAAGGGAAATACACATCTATTCAAAATAGAGTGTTTTAATTGGAGATAAATATTTAATCACATTAAATCAATTATCAATTCAATTCAATCAACAAACTTGACTGTTACTTGAAAAATATGGTATTATCTCAAAGTACGTGTTAATTCGATTTTTTATAATTAGAAAATAGACCATGATTTCTCCATCATTATCGAGTCCATAACCGCTATCATGGCCAGTACTGACGGGAGTATGACAGACCGCACACGATGCAACCTGGTACCCCAACGCTACTCGACTAGACACCATATCCACCTCAGGAAAGGATAATACAAATCTATCATTGTGTACTTGAGATGATCATTGGGTTTTCAACCGAAATTATACCATATAGTAATAATCAAACCCATTTTGATTATAAGAAAATATGCTAGACAAATTCCCAAACCTATTCAAGTAACATGTTTGTTGAAGGTGTATCAAGTAACCAATTGGTGATCTAGATCAAATCTAATCATATATTGGTTGAGGAAATGTCATTTAAGGGAGCAATCATCATTATAATATTTCCCAAATATTATCCATAATTATTCTAGGAAATTAATCATTAATTTCACAAGTTTCTTAAATGACTATCACAAGGTTCATGATTAGGATTGTAATTTTTAGCAATGACCCTCACATACTAAAATTAGCATATCTCATTCATTTTAAATCCAAATTAAGCAAAATAAATTTCCAGAGTTTAATATTTTGATTTAAAACAAAATCATGTGATTATCATGCATTTCCAGGCGTTTTAAAATAGTACTTAACTCCTTAATCACATCATTATTTTCCATCCCCGAAACAATGGACATATGGTCATTAAAAGGATCATAACTTGAGCTAACGGAACCAAATTACGCAAACTCAAAATACACAGTTTCCTTATTTAATGGGGAACAATATTCAAGTGATATATTCATGTTTAAACCTTTTAAACAGGGACGAAATTTATCACAAAACATGGTTCGAAAAAATTGAAATGCGATAAAAATTTCACGAACCCTTACAAGCCCAAATCTTCTTCGGTTTGTGGATCTAATCCAAAACCTCCAACCTGACTCTGATACCACTTGAAGGATATGGGATTATCCTCAAGCGCATCACGGAAATGTGAGCATCGTATCGTATATAATGAAGAGCGACTAGTCGCACTAGTTGCTCGGTGTAGCGGAATTTAAAATTTTTTACAATGAAACCACATGATCCAAGAACATTTCTTGGATCATTTCATATAACCACATATAAGATATAGGAATACCTCTTGTAGTGTGGTTGCAATCGAGCCTCTAAGCGAATAGACCTCCTGTCTCAAGTCCGATCCGTCGGAGGAGACGCTTGCGAGCGCAGGGATGAGTCGTGTTCTTCTCGCAATCCAAGTCGTTGACCCAAACAATGGTTCTCCAAATATCGTCTCACGAGATTGAACTCATTCTTCACGAGCGCCACACATGAAAGAATATGGAGATCCAAGAGTCGTCGAAGCGGGCACGCCTATGAAAACAACCTTCTCTTATGAGAGTGGACAACCACTCAAATAGATAAGGGATGGAGTATGCGTGAGAATGAGAGGGAGATAGATAGAGAGAGAGACGTCATCGAGATTACGTAACTCGAATAGCAAGAGATTTCTCTTGGGTTTTAGGAATCCATGGATCCCAATCCATGGAGAACACACAATCAATAGACGAGATTGATTTATGTTTCTTTCAATGGCTAAAATGTTGTTGTAAAATCACAACATCAAATGATTTAATTTAAATTAATTTATATTAATAAATCAATAAAATCAATTTAAATTCAAATCATCTTTGACTAGAAAAGAGATAATGAGGAGACCAACCACATTCCCTAAAATAGAGGGGACGACTACACTTCTCCTCATGGAGAGTTGTAGCTGTCCACTCTTCTTGAGTGGAATGGGTCTTTCTCCTATAATTATCATGAGATCTCATTATCTCATGTTATCTCTGTAATTTACAATAACTCTTATTGTAAATACTTACACAAAATATAATTCACAAATATTTTGTGAAAAATTTCAATCAAGCCACTGAAATTATGTGAATCTCATTCACAACCCAAAACTAAATGTAATTATATTTTCAACTAATCATTCAATGTGAATCCAATTCTCAACAAATATAAATCACACAAGTCTCTCTCTAGTATATATTATAAATCGTATTTATAATATACATGTATAATTAGATATTGTTATCCATATTATTCATATCCACATAAATTAAATTACATTTAATTACATTAGATAATCATTCTCTTGCATTCAGATAAGGTGTATCAAATTCACATTATTCATGATAATTAAAATACGTTTAATTATCCATTTCTCAATCCTCAAATATAATTTAACTTTGGAATTATTCTTGAATGATTTCAAGAATTATATGCTTTCTCCGCAGATACTTGGAGATAAGGACAGAGCGATTGTATTGTTTGACGTATAGTGACTTGGATATTGAGATCACATGTCAAAGCCATATCTCATAGACCTCTCATAGATGCTTGATTTGAACAAGGCCACAAATCTAATCTTCTCATTGCATATGAATCTCATTCAAATCAATGCCCAACATTTAGACAAAGATCAGATTATTTCTCTACTGAGAGGAGTCACTAAAATCAAGGCTTGTTACATCACACCCTCGGAATGGAAGCGTCATGTTTATACAGTCGTTTATGATCACATCACCCTCAAGCATTACTAATACATGTACATCTTGCATACTAGAAGACCTATGATCAACCCGGAGATATAGATCAAGTTTACACTGTCATCTTCAGGGTTTCATCATCAAGTTTCTCAATCTTGGTCATTGGGATTTGGTATCGATCTTATGCTTTCCAAAAGCATATATAATACCTTCAATATCTTGTCATGCTTCTAAAGCATGACGACATGCATGGAATTTGATCAGTCCCTATACCTCATAAGTGAGCTCATGTCTTCTGATTCAAAAGTGAACATGTATGATTCCTTTGAGAGATCGTATTACTCATATGCCCTTACATGCACACCAGCTCGCCAGTGTATAGACCTTAGTTAGGTCATCAACCTATTAGTCTGCCAAATGTACACACTCAGACATATAGTATCGCATCTGTCTCTGGTCAGAAGATGTGTGCCTATATTGCGACAGTATATGGTATAGGACTTTGGTTATCTCGATCTAGTTAAGTCAATTGTTTGACCTAACTAATTAGACACCTCTGAATCTCTATCCCCATGCAGAGGAACTGCATCAAGAGGTCTGTCAGATATCAACCTATATGTGAAAAGATTGCCATCTCCTATTCAGGTTGGATATCATCTCTGAACAATCATTTGACGGTGCTTCATAAGTCCTCAATATAACTCCTTAGATATTCATCCAAACACCAGCCTCTATGATTCTATTACTAAATCAACAGCTGTATGATTATTAGGATGACCATGGTACATAAGTCTAATTGTACAGAGGGACCTTATAGTGCATTCATTCACTTAATCTCAAAAAGGGAGTGAAAACAATGCAATAACTTTTATTGATAAATCAAACATTACAATAACATTTATTGTTGGAATGGTTCACCTTGGGCTCACATGGCTAACAACACCTGGATAGGGAATCAATTGAAGAACTCGTTCCCATGTGGCCAAAGCAGATGACACCTCCACACCTCCTCAGACGAGGCCTAGAGCTCCTTGAGCACATATCCCATGAAGACATTAAGGAGGGTTACGGTTGGGAGGAATCAAGGATCAATCAGTGGACATGGAAGACTTCTTCCCTATTCTATGTGACACCTCAGGGACCATTAGATCGAAGGCGCGACCGAGATCTAATCTAGGTTGTTGGGTTTAATTGAAACACTATGCCTTGTGAGCCTATGTTCACAAGTGAAGACGACATGGCATAACCAGAGCTACTCATCAATGCTGCACAGGCATGGCATGCCTCGCTTAGGGTATATTGCATGAACCCTCCCTCCCTATTTTGCAATCCATTTTAATATTTTAAATATTGAATGCAATGTAATGTTTTTAGGTTTACTTGCATGTAGTTCCATGAGCTTTCTTGTTATTACATATAGGTCCTTTCACCTCATGTGTATCACCATGTGAGGCATTGTAAAATTTGCATATATAACCCTATACTCTTTGGACCTATTATGATTTGCATGTTTACTTTATTTTAATTGTAATGTGGTCCTTCTAAGTTGTGCATTTTATTATTTTTAATATTGTTTGTACTAAATATTTCTTTTATGATAATATTGCAGGAAATATATTACAGATGACTAGAACCATGTTTATTCATGCATAATTTTTATTAGGTATTTAACTTAATCTTCCTTTTTTAAAATAAAAAACATACATATTTTCCCTATTTAGCATTTAGAAACACATAAAATTTTAAAAATACCATTAAAAAAATTCCAAAAATGTAAATTATCTATAATACAATAAATTCGACCACATATCCAAAAATAACTAAAAGATACAAAAATAAAACATAAAAATCACAAAACCTTAAAAATTAGCAAAAAAAATTACAAAAATACAACTTCTTATTATATATTTAAAATAGAGTTGGGATTATTTTGGACTTATAAATATTTTTTAAACCTTAAACAAGTTCGTATATTTGTTATCACTATTTTGATATATTTTCAACTTTAAAAGGTCATAAAAATTAGAAACAAATGTATAAAAATTACCAAAAATAAGAAAAATATAAAATCAAAATAGTATTTTATTCTCTATAATTTTACTTTCTTTTGACTTAAATAAAAATCTATACAATTACAATATCTATTATGTACATATTACTTATATATAAGCTATAATATATATATTAATTTATATAATTATATATCTTATTACAAAAATAAAAACAAATTTAAAATTAGAAAAAAATTAAAATAAAAAATAAAATAAGAAAGGAAAAAGAAAAAAGAAATTAAAAACCCATAAACTAATAAAAAACCCACGAAACAAGTAAACATTATATTATTAATTAGTTATAATTTCCTACCCTTTATTTTTCCTACCTATGTTTAGCATTCTACATACTTACTCCTATACACAAATTTATGTAAAGTTATAATAAATTTTGATCTGAACTCACATGATCGATAAATCAAAATACCGGTTAATTGTTATTTGATATACGTGTTGGTCAATGATTAGTTTTCTAGCCATTTTGGGAACACTAGACCGATCTTATCAGTCCAACACATGTGCACTTAGGAATTAGAACCCAAAGCCCTAGACTTGTGCCCTAAGCACTTGGACAGACTTTTGGGTCTTGTTATTGTTGCAAGCACTCGTCTCAGACATTGATTCAAGTAGTCTTGTGTTTAAGTTGGTGTGATTCACTGACTTGGATACAAACTACTCTAGGAGACAACACCTGAGATCTTGATTTAAATAACTGTGTAAATCACCTAACTCTACAATTGAAAAAATAACGATCGAACTCTCACGATCATCACTGAGTGTAGTAGGTGAATTTGGAGTTTGCTTTGCATTTTATTGCTATTTGGATCCATTGTGTTTTACCTTTCTTTTTTTAGCAGTCTTCGAGTCTTTGTCATTTTAATGTTTTTTTCCTTTTTTTTTCATTTTCTGTGTCGTGATGATGGGTTATTTTTCCCTCAGTCGGATCTTGTGGCTTCTTTTTGCCCACATCACCCTCATCTCCCTGGTCTGGCTCAAGATGACTCTCTTCTTGAACCACAACTTTGTTCTTTTTAGTATGAGATATTTCCCCACATGGTCGATGTCATGGCTGGTATTTTGTTCCATTCCACGCCCTCTTCATTCCCACTATACCGTATTCTCTTTCTTTGGAGCATGTTATGTTATTAGTTGGAGCATGTGGTTGGGATACTTCTTATATTGAACCGGGTGAATATTAGGCTAGAATGAGAGTGCAATTTTTGGGACATGCAATACAAGATCAATGTGACGAGCTTCTTGATGAAATAGTGAATGAGCATCAATCATGGGAAATGACCAATGTGACAATTCTAATTATGGATTATGATACAACCTTGGAGAGCTTTCGAGTTTCATATCTATCAACTTACTATTGTTTTTTCAACTGTCCTGTGAGCCGATCCACTTCCCTTGTCATGATCTTCCTGACCACATTACTCGAAGGCACTTTTTAGATCCCAATGAATATATTGAACCATGTCTACAGAGGGAGATGTAAGAGGGCCTACATTTTGACATGCCAGATATAGAGTGTAACGTCCCGGGCTTAGGTCCCCGGTTCCTTATCGGGAAAAACTGGCCCTGACAACTTGTTGGATACGAGCCCAAATAGACCCGTTGGCAACCACCCATAATGGTTAAGCCCAAGTTGTCAAGTAGTAGTCCCCACCACTTATAAATGACACCCACACTTCGTTAGTTTTAGATGTGGCACTATGTTTGGGGTATGGGTGTTACAACCTCCCCCTCTTATATTCGCAACGTCCTCGTTGCGACATGACCCATAACTTATTCCCAGTGACAGTGGCGGATGCACGCTCCGGGTAGCCATTTCCTCCTTCCTCTTTGTATGGGTGGCTCCACCTCTTGGGTAGCCCTTGACACTGTCAGAGGGAAATTGGCTCTGATACCATTTGTAATGTCCGGGGCTTAGGTCCCCGGTTCGTTATCGAGGAAAAGTGGCCCTGACAACTTGTTGGGTATGGGCCAAAATAGACCCATTAGCAACCACCCAAATTGCTTAAGCCCAAGTTGTTAAGTAGTAGTCCCCACCACTTATAAACCACACCCACACTTCGTGAGTTTTAGATGTGGCACTATGTTTGGGGTATGGGTGTTACATAGAGAGACCCACATATGAGCCTTGTGTCCTCCTGATTGATGATATTAAAGAATTCTATGAGGGCCAGATAGATGCTAGCATTGTCTCAACTTTCATCGATGAGTTATCATTATTCCCTGAAAGTTATCTGTGGGAGGATGCAACATCTTCTTTGCATTCGATTTCACTTCTTTATTGTGCATCATATCTGTCAGAACACAAAACCGAGTCTTCTGAATCGTATCTCCTTTACGACCCTCATGAGGATGAGTCATGCTTTGAGAGATTCGATGATCTCTCTGACCTATCCCTATCATGTGCATCAGATATCCAGTCTTACATTCATTGTCCTAATCATGATGTTACATATATTTTTGAGACTATGATTGGCGTGGAGGATTCCATCACGGATCCTTATTTCTCCACATTTGCTTGAATCGACTTCTTCAAGTCACACCATTTTGACCACAAGTTGATGCATTCTTCGATGCTATCGGTTCCTATTATAATTGTCTATTCTATTTGGTCAATAGCAGACATCCACGTGGTTGAATATTTGGTTGTTCTATTAGTTGTTGGGTTCATTATGATCCTCCTACTTAGACCGTAACATGAGTATGGCATTTGCCTTTTTAGATGTCATCCTGAACCTTTATACACATTGTCCTAGCATTTGCCCCTACAAGGGGCATAAATGCTAGCGCTCGTTGCGAGGCACCTCAACTCCGTCAACCTTGTATATACATGTTTCGTAATTTTACTCTTTCATTCTTTTGTTAGTTGTTTTACACTCCACGTATTCTGTAGAATCTTTGTGACAATGCTTGGGATGTACTTTAGGAGTGTACCCACTATGTTGCTCCTTTTTGTTATGTTTCATTACTCATGGTGTTTCTTATACTTCGTAATTCTTTATCCTAAGTATAGGGGGCGTAATGTTGTTCATTATTTCTACTTTGTCTCCATTTCTAGTTTTTGTTGTTCCCTCGCTTGTCTTATAACTTGTTGATAATCTATTCATAATTTAGGGATATTTTACCCTTTGTATAGGGGAAGAAAAGTCGAACCATTGATTTTCGTAAATTCTAATCCTTAATCATCCCTGCTTTGTGTAAAATCTGCTATATCTGGGATTAGCTGATCCTAAGTATTGGGGGGACAATCGACTTCTTATTCTTTTATTGAGTCGTTGTAGTATAGACATTACTATACTTATCACAAGTTATGTCTTTATTTGTTGCTCCTTTATCACTAATAGGACATACTTCGAGCTAACGATAAGGGGTCATATATATATATATATATATATGCGTTAGCCATAACTCGTACTTTCTGCATTTTCAGTAATATGGCTAATATAGTGATTAAGGTTATACAAACAATAAATTATTAAACTCGTGTGCATATGTGTAATTTTTTTAATTATTTGTAAAATTTTATTTGAAATTATGTTACAAATGTTTTGAAAAATGGTTCTAGAATATTTTTGAAAAATATTTTGAAAACCTTTAAAATATCGTTGCAAGTTTTTTTAAACCTTTGAAAATAAAATGTTTGTAAAAATTATTTGTACATAAGTTTGACGAACTCTTTGTAAAATGATTAGCAAAATAAGTTTTCAAAAATGTTTGTTAAATAATTGCAAAAATGGTTTCAAATTATTTTGAAGACCTTGTATTAGCTATTATTTCAAAACGTGTTCAAATAAAATTTGTATAAAATTTGCATACACCTTGTATAAAATATGTTGTGAATATGTACAACTCATGTAAATACATTCCATTCGCTTAACATATCCAACAATCCTTAAAAATTTAAAATTTTTCAAAAATAATAAAAATTTGTAAAACATTTTGAAAAATTAACAAATACTCAAAACTAGAAAATTTACTTCACAGAAATATTTATACATTGCTTGGGTTTTTTTCTGAATGATTTTGACAATGAACTAGTCTAAATAAAATCTGAAGATTGGAGCTTGGTTCAGATTTTAGTCTACTTAATTTAACATGAACCTTATAGGGATTGGAATTAAGACTTTTCAGTTCAATGAGACTTAATTCTTTGAGTTCACACGACTAAGTTCACATGTCTTCTTTATTATCCAAAGTAGATTATTTCAAAGCACATGCATGACTCTTAAGGACATTGGCCTAACTTGAACAAGCACTCTCCAGTTAGTTCAATTCTGTTGAGGTGATGAGGGCCGAATTCTTTGGCCTAAGAAGTAGGCATGTGGAAACATATGTTGCCCCAATAAGAGGCCAGTGCATCCCAACCCGATCTAGTGGCATGGACTTGTAAAGACAGGACACTATGTGTTGGAATAGAGCTTCAAAAGAAGGATTGTCTAATTGCTCAAGAAAAAACTCCTTATTTAAATGTTGTTTTATATATTATAAAAAAATGTGTATGAAATAAAGAATCCAAAAGAATGGACATGCCAAGAAGTCAATGAAAAATCATTCGCATCAAAGTTATGTATAAATAAGTAAGTTGAAAATTCAAACTGAAAGATCTCAAGGTTTTATATAGCTAGATAGCTAGAGACTTAGTCACAATCCATTCTTCTTCTTTTCCTCCTCCTCTTTGCGTCGGTTGGACTTGAACTTAGAAGGAAATACCTTGCTCCTCGAGGAAATAGTAGTTAGATTGGGGAAATTAGGCTTACCTAGCTAAGGAATATTGTTTCTTTCCACTTATGATGAGGAGAGTTGCATTTCACATACAATGTACAAGTGAGACTCATAGTCATATGTATTTGCATTTGAAAAGACTTATTCTGACTTGGTGATGAAGTGCTAAATGCATGTATTAAGGGAGATCCGTTATAGTACATGCACTTAGCATCTCATACAAAACTGAGAGAAATCTCAGTAACGAGGTTCTCGACTTTAAATTTATAACATGGGAAGTCCAGGGTCGAACACCAGGATGTGAGCATTTTAATGATTAACTTTAGAGGACAAATAATTTTAGAGAGTAATTTAGGGATTTTATTACTTTGAGCTGATGCACATTACACAATCAACATAGAATTTTAACACAATTTTATGCCAATAAATTAAGTCTTTTAATGATCCAAAAAAAATTCACATTCAAAAATAACAGATCTTAAAGACAGTAATGCTTAAAGAGATAAATAATAAGCATGCAGATTATTTGAATTTAACTAGATTATATAAATCAATCAAAGCCTTCAAACATTGACAATTAATGCGTGAGTTATTAATAAAATAAACCACACATGCTATTACAAGATAGAATGTCAAACTAGCTTTCAAATGAGTCCAAAATTACATTGATTGGACTTCAGAATAACAAGATATTCAACAAGGAATCCATGGGTACAACTGCAATAAAAACATCCAAGTTTTCTTACATTTAAGGACTGATAGGGACTAAGATATAATTTAATAAAACCGTAGGGGTTGATATGCAAATTAAATTACTAAATAAGCATAAGTACTTATGTTTAATATCCAGAAATATATGACTTTTCAATGCAATTTTTCCTCCTGCACACGCCAGTCACGTGCCTGATTTGGCTCGGTCGAGGAGACTCGGGACACGTGTATTTGTTTGGCGATTTAGCTTGCGGCTTAGATTCAGGCTCGGTCAAGGAGGCTCGGAGTCGAACCATTTCTTTGGAGATAAACGTGGTCAAATCGAGACCGTTCAATCTCCGTAGTTAAGTGAAATCGATGGCAGCTGTTACTCCTCTGTTCTTGAATTCTGCGTGCGCGATGGCGAAGAGGTGAGACTTCGACGACTCGGTTATGGCTCCGACGTGCTCCTTTTTTATCTCAGAAGGTCCAGGTGCCTCTGTTGAACTTAGGCGAATGCGATAGATGATCGGAGAAGGTCCAAACATGCATAGGAAGTTTGGTGGATGCAACTGCACCAGAGAAAAAAATTGGAGATCGGAACTAAGTTCCATCCTCCGATCATTAAAGCATTAGGATGTCCCGCATGGTTAGCTACTACAAGACAAGATTTTCGCAGATAAATTAAAAGCTAATATGCATAGAATGGTGAGCTACTCACAGGTGGTAGATGAAGCCCTAAGGAATATTATTATTACGGATGAAACAACAATTGAATCAGATGATCACGATGATGAAGAAAAGGACAAATCACTAGAGATAACACGCGTGGATGAATGTTCCAAGGCACATGTAAACAACCTCTGAAGAGGGTCTAAGAGTGTTTAACAACTAGAAAATAAATTCTCTAGGTTATCACCATACTATAATGAGGTCTAACCTAAAATCGAATGCTTTATGAAGATGTAGGATTACTTGAATCTTTAATCGGAATTGCTAAGATTAAGGCTTTGCGATCTTCTCTTGAAGTTTCTGGATCTGGAACCAAGCTCGAACAACATCGAGTGATGGCTGTTACTTGGTAAGGAGGCCAAGGATCTCGCCAGAGCTACACTTCGTCGTGGCATTCATTCTCTCCCTTGAACTGTCACTAGGGGACAAAGAATACTAGGGTGCAGATCTGTGAATGGCGGATAGCCGGTGATTTGGCTGGTGGAGAGGTATTTAAAGAGAGGAGAGAGGGTGATAGAGGTTTTGTTGGGTTTATGGCAGTTTCAACCTTCGCTCAATGATAAGGAAGTTAGAATTAGGGAATAATGGGTGGTTGGTGTGAATCGAGGGAGTTAGATGTAGAGTTTCACGATGGCAATTGGTCGGGAAGGATCTGGAAGAGATCGGGATAATAGGTTGAAGATGGGGAGTTAGTCAGTTTGCAGAGGGGAAAAGGAACTGCTATAGGTTGAATAGGCACTATTGGATCCTTTGATCCAACCGTTGAGGTTTAGGCGAAAGATAGCGGCTTTGATGTGATTATAAGATCATATCGGGCGGTGCAGATGAAGACGAATGGTGCTCTATAAGCAGACCTCATGATCCAATTAGAATTGAAGAAAATCATTAATTTAAAAAAAATTAAGGAAAAATAGTTAGAGGCCGAATTTTGAAAAGTGGTACACATGAAATTTGTAGATCTCGATGAGATCTACAACTTTCATGTAGAATTGAAAGAGACCAGAGGTCATTTGTACATTGATAAAAATTAAATATTCTTAAAAGCTATATAACACAATTTTACTTAATTTTTCTTTTGCTTTTTTATATTTTTATTTAATTTTATTTATGTACAATTTTTATTCTAATTTTATTTATTAATAATAAGAACACACAAAAATTACACCATAATGATACAAAATAAATAGTGTTAATTATATACAACACATAAATTAGCAATTGGTGTTAATTAGTCAATAAATCAAGTATTTTAGCTTAAATAAAGGAGATAAATATGATCACATAAGCTTATAAATCTAGGATTTATCACCCCCATATACTTAAGCTAAGCTCGTCCTTGAGCTAAATGAAGAAAGAATGGGTTAATTTAATTAGTGAGATCCCTGACATGTGCAAGTGAGTATACAAGGCTTGATATGACCGAGAACACTAAGTTTTAGAAATCTTAAAACTCTATGTTGATCCAAATCTTAATGAAAATGAATTCAACTCCTCTAATTGTCATACTCTCAATGTATACATAAATATAAGTAATATGACTTAGTGTTGATTGCAATAAGAGAGCAGAATCAAAACATCACCAATAATTCAAAACTTGTAAGCTCTCCTACGGACCCAACCCTCAACTCTAGGGAACAAATCTAGTATTTCCTCAATCCACCTTCTCTTTAGTTTGTCATACTCATAAAAGGATAGATGGAAGGTCAGATTATGGAGGACATAGGATTGCGTACTTATTTTTTCTTCCTTTCACTGAAACATGATTCTCTCCAGTGCCAGAATGCAACACACTTTTATTTTGATTTAGCCCATTAGTGTGTCCTTAAAAAAGAAGTTGGAGTCGTTTGCACTTGTTTTCCTGGGAATCCGAGTTGTGCCTTTTTCGAATATATATTATAACTTCTACACCTAGGCTTGTAGCATTTACGATGCAGATCCCTTTTTGGATGCTAGCCCGACTCCTGGTCCTAAATAGCTTTGGTCCAAATGGACACTTAGAAATAGTTGGGAGCGCTTTTGCCTTTGGTAGTATCTCTTTGATATATATCTTTATAGGATGAGAGCTTTTCATTTATCATTTCTTTCTTTATTTTTGGCTAGCTCCACTACTTCTACCAAAAGATTGGTGCACACTGATCATCTTATTAGTTAATGTCATCATATCTTGGCACTTTAGGATTAATTAAGAGATAGCATGAGAACAAGTCCCATACTGGCTAAGATGTTGACACTCAGATTTCATGAAGCAATCATTAGTTTTATCCCATCTTCGAGCATCACAAGAATCAAATCCAAACTCAAACTTCCAATCCCAGTTTCCTTAGTGATATCTTGACTCATCCCAATCACTGTTGTTGTCATGCATGTGGGTGAAAGTCAAATTCTTTAAAGGGAGATTAAGCATAGAATATATATAGCAAATCCTCAAACCAGGAGAGTGAGAATTTTTGGGTCTAAGACAATAATGATTAATACATGATAACTCTATGTTTACGGACTCCTTAAACCAAGTGTTAAAGATCATCTCAAGCCTTGAGTACATAGTGAAAATGTGTCTGGGAAAGACACAAATAAAGATTTTAAAGAATTATGAGCTTTATAAAAATGGATTGGGTAAATTTTATAGAATACCATAAAGAAGAAATACAAAGATACCCAACACAACATTACAAACTTCAGCTCTTTAGAAATCCAGATTAAATCTCAGAAGTTTAATGTCACAGGCTGCCCCATGTTTAAACTGCTTTTTTCCTAATAGAGAAAATTTCTGAATCCGAGTAAGAAAGATCTTCATCAAATTGAAATTTTATCCTTCTAGAATGATTCCATTCTTCCTCGAAAGTAATATTCAGATCTACATAGGAAGCCTCAAAATTCTTCATGATCATGGGGAAATGAATTCATCCCTGAAATCCTGCGATAGACTTTTGAGTTTTTCTTAAAAGAGAAAAACTAGACAAAGAAGAATGACCTAACATACAAGAAAGGTGATTTTTCATCAAGTGGGCATCCTTGAGAAAAGATAAAGGTACTTCCATATCTAGTTCTTTTATCAAAAGATCATCCTCCTTAGTTGGCATCAATCTTTTCAGAAAACTTTGTATCAACTTAATCTTCCAAAATACATAATCTATATCTAGACTTTTCTCCATATTGGATCCTTGTAATATCCTAAGGAAAGGCAACCTTAAAATGAGAATGACAAGACGATTAAGAGAAACATCAAAACCTTTGAAGCGTAATTAAGACACTTAAAGGAAATTGAAGAGGCATAGAGGATTGTGAGATTTTTTCTAGCTAGATAATTAATTAATTAGACTCATTTGCACCCTTAGTATTGAAAAAGAATTATGAAAACTTTTTATAAACATTGTTACATAAATATGTAGATTTTCAAAATAATTTTCCAAACATATCATTTCGTATTTTTGTAAATCATGTAAAATATTTGAAAACCATATCAAAAATGTATATAATTTTCAAAATTAATTTCAAAACATTTCCACAAAATTTCATTTCAAAAAATGTAATATAAAACCCATAACCCTAAGAGTTTGAAAAATTTTAAAATATGAGCTATGTCTAATGTATATATGTAATAAATATGTAGACCCCCCTATACGTAGCTTTTGCTATGTCCTCATAGCACAAAGTGAAGTGAAGCCATAGCTCATGCTAAGTATTAAGGAATAAACACGAACTGAATTCAGAATCACAGATGCCTTATAAGTAAAATAGATAGTTAGAGGAACATATAGACTCGGGTCCCCTATACTTATGCTGGAAAATAGCTTAAGTATAAAGATATGAATTAATAACTAGGTGCCCGAGGAGAACAATCAGAGCAAAATTAGACCCCCCCCCCTATACATAGGCTGAAAATAATCCTATGTATAAATAGAAGGAAGCTTGGTGATGATGGGATCATTGTTAGTTGAATCTCAAGATGATGAATCTTATGAGATTGTGAATATATCCTGATGCTTATGCCTTTTCTGATAAATCGAGAACTGTATCAATAGGCATGAAGTTGATCATTTCTATGGAGTTAACCTTTTTGATGATTCTATAAATCGCTTGAGTAACTGCTCATTAACCATAAAGGATGGCACATGCTCTGATAATTCTGAGATTTTTATACTACCATTGTCACGCACTTCCTTAACAATGAAAGGACCCGTCCATTTTGATTTAAGATTCCCGTGGAAAATCCTTAACAATGCATGAAACAACCATACCTTTTGTCCAGGAACAAAGTTTTTATATTTAATATGCGAGCCATGCCACTTCTTAACTTTGTCCTTATAGATCATGTTGTTGTCATGTGCTCGGTTGCGGATTTCCACTAATTTATTTAAGTCAAGGTCTCTACACAATTTTCCTAAGTTACAACTGCAATTAATTTTCTTTATAGCCCATTCAAATTTATGCACTAATTCAGCAGGTAAATGACATGGCTTGCCATAAATCATCCTAAAGGGATAATTTCCAAGTGGTGTTTTGTAGGGTGTTATGTAAGCCCAAAGAACGTGGTCCAACAACTGAGACCAGTTCTTCCTATCTAGACGGACTAATTTCTACAGAATATTCTTCGCCTCCCTATTAGAAACCTCTGCCATGCCATTTGATTGAGTGTGGTAAGGACTAGTTATCCTGTGCTCAAATTTATAGTCCTTCACTAATGATTTCATCAATCCATTCACAAAATGGCTACCCCCATCACAGATCAATACATTTGGTACCCCGAACCTGGAAATGATATGATCCTTGATAAATTTGCATACAGTTTCTCCATTAGCAGTTCGAGTTGGGGTAGACTCCACCCATCTTGATAAGTAATCAACTGCTAACAAGATATACTCAAAAACCTTGGCTATCAAGAAAGGACCCATGAAATTTATGCCCCAAGCATAAAAATCATCGCAAAAATTACAAGCTGCATGGGCATTTCATCTCTAGAACCAACAGTCCCTCTGATTCTCTGACAAACAGGGCACAGCCGTACAAAATCAGCTGCATCTCTAAATAAGATCGACCAATAGAAATCACATTGTATTTTTTTGCGAGTGGTTTGTTTTCCTGAGTGATGTCCTCCAACTTCGAATGAATGATAATATGTGAGGACACTCAAGTATTCCTCGTGAGGAATACACCTCCAAACACAATCTGGTCCTTCGAAGAAAAGGAATGGATCCTCTTAATGGTATTTCCTCAAATCTGACTTAAGTCGGTGTATACTGCTCCTAGTCCAACATTGAGGAACTTGCTTGGAGACAAGAAAGTTAACCAGGTTGGCATACCATGGGAGTGAACCTACAGAACAAATAGATTTGTCTAGAAAAGTTTCTCTAATAGGCTCAGAATTAGTTGAATCTTTAATTTCAATCATCGAAAGATTATCAGCTAATACATTCTTGACCCCATGTTTATCTTTAATTTCCCGATGAAACTCCCTGAGTAACAATTGTTGGACATATGCGAGCTCATGGTGCGCCATTATGCAATAAATGTTATTGCGAATATCATTCCATGATCTGAAATGAAGAATAACTAATTTGCATAATAGGTCCTTTAGTACAATTAGGGTTATGCACCATGGCCATCTTGATGATCGTATAGCTGTTGATTCAATTATTGAATCATAGAGGCTGGTGCTTGTATGAATATCTAAAGAGTTAGATTGAGGACTCATCAGGCACTATTAGATGATTATTAATAAATGATCTCTAGCATAAGAAGGAGATGGCAATCCTTTCTATAAAGGCTGATATATAACTAACATCTTGATGGATATCCTCTGCATAGGAATAGAGATTCGGAGTTGTTAGATAAGTTAGGTCATAGAGTTGACTCAACGAGATCGAGATAATCAAAGACATATGCCGTATGATGTTACAATATAGGCACGTATCCTATGACCGGAGATAGATGTGTTACTATATGTATGGGTTGTACATTTGGCAGACCAATAGGTTGATGACCAAATCAAGGTCTATACACCGTCATGCTAGTGTGCTTGCAAGGGCATATGAGTAATACGATCTATCAAAGGGATCATACAGGTTCATTACTAAACTGGAAGACATGAGCTCACTCATGAGATATTGGGAAGAATCAAATTCCGTGCACGGTCATCTCGCTTTGGATGCTTGACTGAGTTTGTAAGTTTGATATATTCTTTTGGTATAATCAAGACCTAGGTATGGTATATGCTTTTGGAAAGTATATGATCGATACTGACTCCCAATGATTGAATGAGAAACTTAATGATAAAACCTTGAAGTAGACAGTGTAAAATTGATCTTATACTTTGGGTTTATTCTGGATATTCTAGTATGCAGGATGTACATGTATTAGGAATATCTGAGGGTGACGTGATCATAAACGATTGTAAAACCATGGTGCTTCCATTCTTAGAGAGTGATAAAACGAATCTGGATTTTAGTGACTCCTCTCAGTAGAGAAGTTATTTGATCTTGGTCCAAATATTGGACATTGATCTGAATGTGATTCAGATGCAATGAGAAGATTAGAATTGCGTTCTTAATTTAATCAAACATATATGGGACATCTGCGAGATCTGGATTTGAGACGTGATCCCAATATCCAAGTCACTATACGTGGAACAATACAATCGCTTGTCCTTATCTCCAAGTATTCGCGGAGAAAGCGCATTATCCTTGAAAGAGTTCAAGGATAATTTTACTATTGATATATGTATCTGAGCATTGAGAAAATTGATAATTACATGTAATTTAGTTGTCATGAATAATATGAATTTAATTCATATTATAAGGGGAGTTTTCTTAGATAATTAAATGTGATTTAATTATCAAAGATGTGAGTAATGTGAATGTGATTCATATTAGTTGGACGCATGAGAATAGAGATCCAAGATGATTAAATGTGATTTAATTATCATATATATGAATAATGTAGATATCCATATTAATTATATATATTATAAATGTGATTTGTAATATAAAAGAGATGTCTATTTGTAACTTACATTTTTTAATTAAATGTTGATGTTAATTGGATTCACATTGGACAATTAATTGAAAATGTAATTTACATTTTATTTGTGGGTTGTGAATGTGATTCACAATTTTTCAATGGCAAGATTGCAATATTCACAAAATAATTATGAATTAATTTGTAAAATAATTTACAATAATTTTTGTTGTAAATCTTGGATATTTCCATGGAATAATGTAATATCATGAGATTGCCACCAACTCCCATATTAAGGAAGTAGGCAATCTTCATTCCATAATCTCCATGCTTGATTGATTTAATTTGGGATTAATTTGTATTATTTTTTCAATAATCTAAATTAAATTAATAATTGTTGTCTTTTTACAACAAAATCTTGGCCACTGAAAGAAACACAAATCAATCTCATCCATTGATTGTGTGTAGTCCATGGATTGGGATCCATGGACTCCCAAAATACTTTTTAAGAAGAGGCACCCCTTTCTCTTCAAAGTTACAACAACACAACAAGAGAACAACATAAGCTCTCTCTCTCTCATTCTCTATATGCCATCTCTTCTCTCATTGTGGTCGTCCACCATGGAGCCCTAGAGAGAGTCTCAATCGTCGCAGCATCGTCGTTATGCTGCGGAATTGTGTGCTCGTGGATCTCCATCTCCTTCGATGCGTCTCGCTCGTGAAGAAGATGGTGTATCTCGTTGATGAATCTCGTATTCATCACTCTAAATCTCATTTATTAAGCTCAAAACCCTAAAAATCAACAGCATTCTTGCATCTATTTTGCATAATTAGCATTCATGCATGTTTCCATAAGAATGGCATTTTAGCACCAAAATCTGCATAAAATAAGAAGCCAAAAATCAAAGCCAAAATGACCTGTAAATAGCCTAACTTCCCGGATTTTTAACTCATTCATGCTAACTCCGAATGACTCAAAACCACTTCCATTGTGTACATATCACTAACAAGAATAAAGGAAAAATACAAAAAAAAATAACTAACCCAAATAAGTGGACCAAAAACCCAAACCCTAATTTTAGGATTTTCGGACTAAAAGCCCCATATCTCCCTCATCCAATGTTCGTTTTAATCCTACTCACTTTTGAACTAATGTGCATTCAATTACCTTCAAAACAAGACCAAGTTCAAGTGAATCAGAGCTCGTATGTGAAAGTTGGGTTTTGGGCCTCTTTTGTATATTGTATATTTTAGCTATTTTTGACCTAATATTTTTTGTACATATTTTATCAATTAATAAAAACCAAAAAAATTAGATTAAGGTGTCTTTATTTATCTTCGATTTTGCCGTAATTTTTCCGGATTTTTATCTGTTTTAAAAATGACATAAAAATTACAAAACCCCAAAATCAAGGTGTTCTATGTACATGGGACACCCCAAAAAAACCACTTTGTGCAATTGATAGATTTTGATTTTGATGTCTTCATGAAAGTTGTAGATCTCATCGAGAGAGCAATTTTCGTGAAGAAACTTTTTTGATTCGAGGTCATTTGCTATTTATTTTCGATTTTACAAAAGATTTATTTCTCGAATTTTCTTGTGCTGACACGTGGCAGAACCTGGTGCCGCCATGTGTCAGCCTTTTTTTGGCACTATTAATATATCGTTTTTAAATAAAAAAATAAAAAAATTAAATTAAATAAGCTCACGTGCGTCGCACGTGCCTACATGGCACGTGCTCCGCACGTGCGTTTTCTTTCCCCCTTATGCCCGCCACGTGGCGCACGATTGGTTGTCCGATCTCGGCCGATCGGACGGCCACTATGCGTCGTCTACCTCCCTTCCTCTTTGGGAGTGCCGCCGCCTTTCCCCCGCGATTTCCACCACGTATCTCGCGACCACCCTTCTCGCGTCGTCTTCCCAATCTACGTATCCTCTCCGATCGCCCCCTAAAATCCCGACCACCTTCCATCATCAACCCAATCGCACCTCCCCTATAAAGCCTCCGCCACCCAGCAGAAGACGGTATCCGCCGATTCCATAGCAAGGAGGAGCTTTCCCCCATCGGGCGGTGACAGCGCCTTGGTAGCTCCTCCGAGCTCCGGCGAGGTCCGAGCCCCACCTGCTCGTAGCAGCGCCCCCCGGTGTATTGCTCCTGCTCCAGCCTTGTCACCGTCGAGCCCACTACGATATCATCTCCGACCTCGATCAGTCGTCTTCTTCGACGCGCGCCACCACCTACGGCTGCACCGCCCTCGCAACGCCTACCACCGACTTCAGCCACCGCCCTCGCTGATGACCTCCGCCTACGTCGCAACGCTGATGACCTCCGCCCTCGCACCGACTTCAGCCAGCGCCACCGTCCTCTACAGCACCGGCCCTGCCTCACCCCCTCCTCGGCCGTGAAGACCGCATCCGCTAGGACCACCACGCCTCGCCGCCGGGCTCGAAGCCTGAGGCCCTCCGCGCACGTGCGAGGCACGTGCGCTTGGAGGGAACATCAGCCGCACGCAACCCACGGGTCACGTGTCCCTCACGTGCCCGTGGGCAATTTGCAAGGACCCCCCGAAAGTTCCCCTTTTTGCGCAGATATCCCCGCCAGCCAGAGGCACGTGCATAGCACGTGACCTCTGGGAAATTTTGCAGAAGTACCCTCCGGGGTATAGGTAATTACAAACAAGTCCCCCTCAGTATTTTCATTTATTTATTTATATTGCATCTGTACCCCTATGTTCCCCTGTAGTTTTGAACCTTCTCTCTACATTATTTTATTAATCCAAAAATAGCATGATGTTGGTTAATTAATTCTCTACGCTTTGACATGTTGCAGGTAATTTTGTGAATGATGGTTAATTAATAAATAATTGTTTTGTGAAAAGTTGCGTATTTTACCCATTTCTTGCTCTGAAATTGATAGTTGATTAACTGTTGCTCTAAAAATTCTCGAAAAATCACATATTGTAGAGTTAATTATTCTTAACATTGTGCCCAAAAAGATTTGCATTTACATGCATATTTTGTCCTGTAAAAATCATTTTGCATATTTTAATATTTAATTTTTAATAGGTATTAAACCCCACATTTTCGAAGTTTAGGATTTTTCTGAGATCCGTCACCTAGTGATAGATCTTAGATAATTTTATTTCTTGAAAATAATTAGGTTTAATATTTATTATAATTAAATATTAAAAATCATTCATAAAAAATTCATATTGCATCCAAAAATTCCAAAAAAATTATAGTGCACCCATTTCATTATAGTTTACATTGTGGCCAAGTTTCATATTTTTCGGACATTGTTTGATCGAAATTTAAATTTTAGTCCCTAAAATAAGGCCGAATTTGCATTTTGCATCCTTTATTGCATTAAAAATTCCAAAAAAAGACCGCCTCGAAAACCGAACACAAACATTGATAGACTTAATTCTAGGTTGTTCCTTTACCTCCTTGTGATCGACCTTGGGACTTGCCCAAGTAAAACAAACATAAAACCACGAGAGTAAAAATTGAATAACATATTTGTGGTATTTTCTTGATCGTTTCCGATTGCCGCCTACAACGCACGACACGATAAAAACAACACTTCTTAAAACCGACGATTTCGGATCCGTCACTCGTGTGACGAGATCAGGAGATTTGTCACTTGGATCATTAACATAGATTGCAAGAAGCATGTGTTTCATCAACGTGCTCGCAACCGTGTCCTCTGTCGGATCAGACTTGTGACGGGAGGTCTCTTCGTTTAATGACTCGATCACAACCACCTTTAAGAGGTAGTCCTAATACTTGATTGTTGTTTATATGAAATGATCTGAGAAGTGTTCTTGGATCATGTGGTTTCATCGCATGAAATTTTTTTAAAATTCCGTTCCCTCGAGCGACTAGTGCGACTAGTCGCTCTCGATTGCATACGATGCGATCCTCACACTATTGTGATACGCTTAAGGATTTCACCATATCCTTCAAGTGGTATCAGAGACTTAGGTCGGAGGTTTCGGATACGATCCATAAACCTAGGATGACTTGGGTTCGTTAGGGTTTTCAAAAGTTTTATCGAATTTCATTTTTGCATCTATGTTTCATGAATAATTTATGTTCTGTTTAAAAAGTGTAAACACGAAATAATTACTTGGATTATGTTCCCCATTAAATAAGGAAATCGTGGGATTTGTGTTTACATGAGTTGGAATCCGAATGCTCAAGTTGTGATCATTTTAGTGAATATGTATCCATTATTTCGGGGACTGCATATCTTGACGTAATTAAAGAGTTAATTACTGTTTTGAAATGCCTTGAAATGTTTGAAAATCACTTAGGTTCTGTTGTAAATCAAATTATCAAACTTTGGAAACTTATTTTACTTGATTTGGATTTAAATTGATTGAGATATGCTAATTTTAGTAAGTGAGGGTCGCTGCTGGAAATTACATTCCTAATCAAGAACCTTGTCATTGTCATTTAATAATTTAGTGAAAATAAATGGCTTAATTTCCTATAATAAGTATGGATAATTATTCGTGAAATATTTGATGATAATTTATTCTTTAAATGACATTATCTTAACCAATAATTGATTAGATATGATCTAGATCACAGTTGATTACTCAATCTACTTTCCTAGAAACATAGTTGCTTGAATAGGATTGGAGATTTGTTTAGCAAATCTCCCTATAATGTTAATAAAAAATGTTTTGATTATTATTTTATGGTATAATTTCGGTTGAAAAACCGATGATCATCTCAAGTACAAAGTGATCTGTTTTACATTATCCTTTTCGAGGCGGATATGGTGTCTAGTAGGGGAACGTTGGGGTAGAAGGCTGCACAGTGTGCGGTCAGTCCTACTCCCATCAGTACTAGCCATGATAGCTGGTTGGTTGGTATAATGCTTGAGAAATCATGATGTATTTCTTATTATTAAAATTCGAAATAATATGTATTTGAGAAAATACCATAATCAAGTAACAATAAAGAATGTTTGTTGGATAATAATTGGATCATTAATTTAATAAAATTAGATTAATTGGAATTCAATTAAAATTAAAACACTCTATTATGAATAGAGTTGTATTTCCATTGGAAGAATTAATCATGATGAATATGATGAATTAGAATTTGAATAGATATGGAGGATCACATAAGGGATATCCATGGTCTCCCATCAAGGCGAAGGGCTCCGTCACCAAGGATTGTATGTAGGAGATGTCAGTCCGAAGTGACAACTCCTGTATATAAGCGCATCTGTATCGGGCTCTTCGCTTCTCTAAAGAGTGAGGATGTATGCGTAGTGACCCCAATATTGGGTCCTCATATTATTGGGATGACATTGGATTACGCATAGCGAGTTGTATTCCTGTTGATAGTTGGTTCAATTAATGACGTGTCGACATCACCTTAGGGGTGGTGGGCCTGGGTGTTAAAGATCGAATTAGGAATGCAAGTTGGACTTGCAAGGCGGAATATATTCCCGCTTCTTTTTATCTGAGTTACAGGTTCTCAAATTAATGGGATATGACGAAGATGGTAAGTATATCTATTACAATTAAAGTAATTAAGAGAATGAACTTTCAGTGTTGACAAGGCAAGACAACTTTGTTATAAAATTTCCTAAATCAAAGTTATATATATATATATATATGCAAATTTCTTATTTCAGATAATACTTCATTAAACCCGCTCAATACTATACTCAATAATAACCAATAAAATATCATCGATTGGATCCATGATCAAGATATTGTACTTGCAGTTGGACACATATTGTATGTGCTTGCAATGTGCAAGTTTCCTCATAATAATAAGTAATGACAATTAAATACAAAAAAGGACTACAACCCTAAGGTTTGTTTATCTGTATAATCTTGATCTCTCATTGAATGTACTTTGGAAGTGACATGTCTCAATGATGATCGTAGTTGTCAATTAATCCTTATAACTTCTAAGAAGATATTCTAGCATACATCTGTACTATCGACATTTGATCATGAATGACATGGTTCTCTGCATCATGCAGAATAAGAGATGATGTATTCAAATTGTTTGAGTACCCGTCAGAACCTAAGTCTTTATGAGTTAAGATGGATGTAGATATGATGAGTGTCATCATTCTACCATCTATACTAAAGTCATTCATGAATCTTCATAATATTCATATTGTAAGAATTAAATGAAGCATGTATAAATGTTGAAATACCTTTATATCGAAATCATTTGAATTCAAGATAGGAAATCCTTTGTCTTAAGAAATGGTTGTTTATAGAAGAAAGGAGCATAGTGGAAGCATGGGTCAGACCCAAGTAAGAAGGAAAGTCAAAGAGTTGACTACACTTGTATGACTTCCATATTACATCAAATAGTTGTATAAATGCCAATACTGCAATAAGCTGATGTGTTAATAGTATAACTATCAAGACTATCTAGGCTCCTTAGAGTACGACTCAGATAGTGCATCAGAATAATCTACGTCTACATTTACTCATTGAAACTGACTTTCTTATTTGATAAGATCAAAGTCTAATAATTATATCTCATTATTCTACTAACACTTGCAATTGGTTGCATATGTTTTAGAAGACTAGAAAATTTGATCTTAAGGTTCAATAGTCATCCACATGGATGTTGATGCAATTGTAGCAACAACCTCTATTGGATAAATAGACTTCATAATTTCAAAGGGAGAGCCCTTAGTCTAAGAGAATGTCTCTACGACCTTGATATTACAATACACTCATTGTTTATTTCTAAGTGTTGGAAGTAAACATGAATTCTGGAATAGATCTATCATAAAGAGTTATGATGAATATATTTCGGAAAGTAATCTAACATCTAGAGGACTCTACTAAATTAAAAAATTAATGAGTTGTTCATTAACATTTTTAATACCGAAAATGTAAACCTTAAAAGATGAATAGGATGATGAAGATCATTGACAATAATCTAGCATCAAGCCTTGGAGATATGTCTATTGATGAGATCAATAAACTAGTAAGAGACGAAACTTTATATTATCTGATATTTCAGATCTTACATACTTGTGAATATTATATTCAAAGTAAAAATGTCCAATACACCTTCACTGAGAATGGTGTTAGATGTTGAGGTATTCAAGATCTCATACATATTGATGAATGCAGGTCATCTGTATCATAATAAACATTAATGATATGTCATGTCATTTGATGATTATTTGTGATATGAGATTTCTTTCCTTCACCTTAGAAAGCTTTAAAATGTTCAAAGATTTCACTATTTTGGTTTTAAAGCAAAGTTTGAAGGAAGATGAAAATGAATTTGATCTAATCTAGGTAGCTTGTGCCTATTAGGTCAATTCAAGGAATACCTTATGTACAAAGGAATATCATTCCTATCTCAATCCTCCTAATGTACCTTAACTCAATAGAGTTGTAGGGAGATACAATTGAATGTGTGGAATTATTTGATCAATGATGAATATTAGCATAATTACCTCTTAGTTTCCAAGGTATATATGTAGTAGAGACTACAATGTATATTATTAATAAGGTTTCATGCAAATTAGCTGGAATCTAGTACAAGAGAGTGCTACTTCATTAGGAAAATAAGGAATATATTGTATACATACTTTATGACCCTGAGATTCTTAAAAGATCTCATTTCTGAGAATGTGATTCTTAAAGGATGACTCTCTTGAGAATAAAGATGAAAATTAAGTGTAGGAACTCATTTAATCTTGAGAAGATAATGAGGTTGCTAGAATCGGTGACTGAAAGGATAATTAAATATGAAACGCTAATACCTCTTCAAAATAGTTTGAGGATGTATTCCACGTGTCAGTTAAGTAAGACAATGATCTTACTTCATGTGATGAAGAGTTTGAAGATCATGACATGGAAAGATGGATATTAGAAATAAAGTCCATAGTAGACTTCATATATAAGTGTTGTATATGGACCCTCGAGGATCCACCTATAAGGGTAAAACCTGTTAGGTGTAAATAGGATCTTCAAGAGAAAAGGAAACCTTATGGGAAGGTAGAAACCTTCAAAGCACAGTTCGTATCCACAAGATACACATTGAAGAGAAGACATTGCTTGTAATGAGACTTGTTCTTCAGTAACCATGCTAAAACTCATTAGATTATTGCTAACTATAGTACACAACTTGACTTTGACATCATTAAGATGGAAGAAAGAATTGCATTCCTCTATGAATACCTCTCCGGGGATATTCATATGAAGTAGCCCCATGGCTTCATGGATGAGGAAAGCAAGGTGTGCAAGCTAAAGAACTCCATCTATGGACTCAAATAAGCTTCTTGTAGTTGGAACATAAGATTTGATGAAATTATAAATGTTATTATTTCAAATAGACTATTCATGTACCATGTGGAGCTTAGTGGGAGTGCCAATGTGTTCATCATGCCAAATGTAGAAGTTTTCCTAATCAATTGAAATGATATAAGGATGATAATAAGTGTTTTAAAGACTGTCTATTCCATACCTTGAGAAGTGATCTCAAGGATACCTCTTAGATCTTAGTTCTGAAGTTGTTCAAAAGTAAAGAAAAGAGGGTATTGGGACCATCACATTAAGTGGTACACCTTCGGCATATTACATTCTTGGAGAACCCTAAGGAAGGCTTCCTTCCCTTAAGATATGGTAGTGACCTATCTGAAGGGATAGCACCTTAAAGAGTTGAGTGACGAAACTCAAATCCAGCCCTTTAAGGGTGCGGAATTAGCACTTAAGATCGTCGCGGTCGGGCTGGATTCGGTCCATCGAAGACCATCTAATTTGTATATATTAATGAAATCAGATGGTTGTAATTTATTTTACTTGGTAAGAAACCAAGGTTGAACTCAGGGATACGAGCCTCTCTTGTGATTATTCAGAATTTTATTTATTTATTAATTGTTGATTCAGAGAACCATAGGTCAAAGAATGCAAGAAGACAAGATAATGCATTAAAAAAATGTAAAACATGCATTTTTTTAATCATGCAAATATATGCGAGAAATGCAATGCGAACATGCCCTGGGTAAAAATCATGAGCAATTTGAAACCTTAGTTAATTTC
Organism: Ottelia alismoides; assembly: GCA_037367405.1. Taxonomy (NCBI): domain Eukaryota; kingdom Viridiplantae; phylum Streptophyta; class Magnoliopsida; order Alismatales; family Hydrocharitaceae; genus Ottelia; species Ottelia alismoides. The sequence continues at coordinate 261,113 of JAZKJV010007409.1, read as the reverse complement.
AGACTTGAATCAAGAGGTAACTTATTTGTTACATTATGCACGTCATAAAAGACACTTGACCTATTCAAAGTAATACATTAGGATAACAGTGCCAAAACATGAAATAAAATATGCCATTAATAAGTTCGTCAACCAAGCTTTAAAACGAAACTGAAATCAACTAAATCAGAGATATGATGCTCAAGATATGCATGAAGATAACTAGCAAATAGGTCACTGGGAAAGACTAAAATGAAATTAAAAATAAGCGTGAGGCCTTCCCTGTAAATATCCCAGACGCACGGGGGTATTTTTGCAATTATTAAAACCCGTGAGGGTTAAAATGCAAAATACCCCAAGCACGCATGTGTAGCACGTGAATCCGGGACCTATCTGTAATTTTGAATAAGTACGAGGGTATCTCTACAAATTCACCCAGGTCACACGCATCTAGCACGTGCACTTCAAGATCGGAAGACGCGTTAGGCTCGGCAGAGGTTCGCAGTAGCTTCGTCTAGGATCAGGGGCCATGAGCCTTCAAGCTTGGGCTTGGAGGAGGCTCGGGGTAGGTTCTGGGATCGGACGAGGCTCGGGCACCTCAAACCTGGAGGTCTGGTGCCACTCTCCTGTCGCGGACACGTGGAGAAACCTGGTACATACATTTGGTAGACCAATAGGTAGATGACCTAATCAAGGTCTATACACCAGCGCGTTGGTGTGCATGCACGGGCATATGAGTAATACGATATCTCAAAGGGATCATATAGGTTCATTACTGAACCAGAAGACATGAGCTCACTCATGAGATATTGGGAAGAATAAATTCCGTGCAGGGACGTCTCACTTTGGAAGCTTGACTGAATTTGTAAGTTTGATATATACTTTTGGAAAGTATATAATCAAGACCTACGTATGATATTTGCTTTTAGAAAGTATATTATCGACACCGACTCCTAATGATCGAATGAGAAACTTAATGATAAAACATTGAAGTAGACAGTGTAAAATTGATCTTATACTTCGGGTTTATTCAGGATCTTCCAGTATAAATAATGTATAGATATTAGGAATACCTAAGGGTGATGTGATCATAAACGATTGTATAACCTTGATGCTTCCATTCCTAGGGAGTAATGAAACGGGTCTAGATTTTAGTGATTCCTCTCAGTAGAGAAGTTATCTGATCTTGGTCTATATATTGGACATTGATCTGAATGTGATTCAGAGCAATGAGAAGTTTAGATTTGCGGTCTTGATTTAATCAAGCATCTATGGGAGGTCTGCGAGATCTGGATTTGAGATGTAATATCAATATCCAAGTCACTATAAGTGGAACAATAGAATCACCCTGTCCTTATCTCCAAGTATTCGTGGAGAAAGCACATTATCATTGAAAGATATCAAGGATAAATTCATTGTTGATATATGTATCCGAGCATTGAGAAAATTGATAATTAAATCTGACATAGGTGTCATGAATAATGTGAATTTCATTCATATATAAGGAGATTTATCTTAGATAATTAAACATGATTTAATTATCAAAGATGTGTAATGTGAATGTGATTCATATTATTTGGGCACTTGAGAATAGAGATCCAAGATGATTAAATCTTATTTAATTATCATAGATATGAATAATTGGATAGCAGAATCCATATTAATCATATATATTATAAATGTGATTTATAATAAAAAAAGAGAGGGCTATTTTTAACTTACATTTGTTAATTAAATTTTGATGTGATTTGGATTCACATTGGATAATTAATTGAAAATGTAATTTACATTTTATTTTGGGTTGTGAATGTGATTCACAATTTTCCAATGGCAAGATTACAATATTCATAAAATAATTATGAATTGTTTTTGTAGAATAATTTACAACAAGTTTTGTTATAAATCTTGGAGATTTCCATGGAATAATGTAATCTCATGAGATATCATGAGATTACATGAGATTGCCACCAACTCCCTTATTATGGAAGGCAACAATCTTCTTTCCGTATTCTCCATGCTTGAATTTTTTGATGAAAATATCCATGCTTGATTGATTTAATTTAGGATTAATTTTTAATTATTTTTCAATAATATAAATTAAATTAATTATTGTTGTCTTTTTACAACAAAATCTTAGCCATTGAAAGAGACATAAATCAATCTTATCCATTGATTTTGTGTAGTCCATGGATTTGGGATCCATGGATTCTAAAAATACTATTTAAGTAGAGACACCCCTTGCTCTTCAAAGTTACAACAACACAACAAGAGAACAACATAAGCTCTATCTTTCTCTCTCTCTCTCATTCTCTATATGTCATCTCTCTCTCTCTCCCATTGTTATTATCCACCATGGAGCCCTAGAGAGGGTCTCCATCTTTGCAGCGTCATCGTTATGTTGCCGAATTATTTGCTCGTGGATCCCTATCTCCTTCGGCGCGTCTCGCTCGTGAATAAGACGTTGTATCTCGTGTGATGAGATCAGGAGATTCGTCGCTTGGATCATCAACATGGATTGCGAGGAGCACGTGTTTCATCAACATGCTCACAAGCGTCTCCTCCGTTGGATCAGATATGAGTTAGGATGTCTCTTTGTTTAGAGGCTCGATCGCTACCACGCTTAAAGAGGTAACCCTAATACTTGTTTGTGGATTAGATGAAATGATCCGAGAAGTGTTCTTGGATCACGTGTTTTATCACATGAAATTTTTGTATAATTCCGCTTCCTCGTGCCACTAGTGTGACTAGTCGCTCCTGATCGCATACGATGCGATCCTCACTCTTTTGTGATGCACTTAAGGATTTCATCATATCCTTTGACAATATCCACCTAAGAAGACGCGCCTTCGCAACCTTCTTTTCCATGAGATACCTAATAGTTGAATGATCTGTGTAAAGTGTCTCTTTAGAGGCTAAAATCACAGACCTAAACTTTTCAAATGTCCAAAATACTGTGAGCATTTCTTTTTCAGTTACTGTATAACTTCTCTGAGCTGGATCCAAAACATAACTTATGTAGTGAGTAGCAAACGGAACCCGATCTCGTCGCTGCCCCAAAACAGCTCCTATAGCAAAATCTGAAGCATCAGTCATGATCTAAAAGGGAAGAGACAAATCGAGAAGTTGAAGAATCGGTGAATCGTGGATTTTCTTTTTAAGAAGCTCAAAGGCCTCAAGACACTACTGGTCGACAAAGAACTCAGTGTATTTTCCTAAGGGCTTAGTCACTGGTCGGGCAATCTTAGAAAAATATTGAATAAATCTTCTATAAAATTCAACACGCCCCAAAAATGACCTAACTGACTTCATATTGGTTGGTGAATCAAGTTTCTTAATCATATCCACTTTGGCGGGATCTACCTCCATCCCTTTTTTGGAGATGACATGCCCAACACAATACCCTCTTTGACCTTGAAATGACTTTTTTCCCAGGTGAGTACAAAATTCACCTCCCTACACCATTGTAAAACCTGGTCCAAGTGTGCTAAACAAGAGTAAAAGGAATTATCATGGACCGAAAAATCATCCATGAAGACCTCAAGGAAATCCACAACCATCTAGGAAAATATCGCAATCGTGCACCGCTGAAATGTGCTTGGGGCATTACATAACCAAAAAGGCATGCGCTTGAATGCATATGTGTCGAAAGGACATGTGAAGGTGGTCTTTTCCTAGTCTTCAGGAGCTATTGCTAATTGATTTTAGCCTGAGTACCCATCAAGAAAACAGAAGAACTCTTTCCCATCTAATCTCCCTAAAATTAGATAAATAAAAGGCAAAGGGAAGTGATCTTTCTTGGTCGCAGCATTCAGGCGCCTGTAATCGACATAGACATGCCACAACGTGGGTACTAGTGTCACAATTTCAACTCCTTCTTTATTGATCACGATCTGAATTTCCGACTTCTTCGGGACAACATGCAAAGGTGCCACCCATTTGAAGTCAGAAATAGAGTAAATAAAGCCCGCACCACACCATTTTTCAATTTCTTTCTTAACTACTTGACGTAGATTTGGATTAAGCCTCCTTTGAAACTCACCGGAAGGTCTATCATTTTTCTCAACAAAAATATTGTGTGAATAGAGTGCAGGATTTATACCTATGGGATCCGACACAGTCTAACCTATAGCCTTACGGTTCTTCTCTAACACTTCTAACAACTTAGTCTCTTGTTCTATAGTAAAATTAGAACTAATGATGATATGAATCTTATTCTTTGTTCCCGTAAGGAAAGTGTACTTGAGTGTAGGAGGAAGTGGTTTTAACTCTGGCATGAATGAATCATCAAGTATATCAGGCTGAACCACCATTGAATCTAGATATGTGCTGTTTAGTGGAGATGATTTAGTTGTAGCTCTGTCCACCAAATGTACTAAAGAATAAGGAGTCGGATCGCCAAAAATAAATGATAATTCAGCCAAAGCCGCATCTTACTCATCATCTACTTCCTTGATTGTCCTGAAGGAATGGGAACTGACAAATCCAAAGAGACTTTTGTGTCATCAAGGGAATAGGGTGATGCATATGTCAAGAACTCTGACAACAAATCAGTAACTGCTATGTGAACATTGTCCTATCCTAATGATAGTCCCTCATTCTATATGGTTGGGTTTTGTGCCCAAATCCCAACTGTGTTGACTACATTACAATCTGCCTCGGAAAATGAAGAGAAATATGTGCTTGATACGGAATCAGGTCTCTGCTATTTTGTTTGCTTCATGTTAATTCCACTTCTCCGCCAGGAGAACGGAACTTAATCATCCTTGTTTTATAATCAAATGATGCGCCAACTGTCCTAAGGAAAGGCAACCTAAGGATAATCTATGAATCTCTCCAATGATGAGGGATATCCAATTCAAGGACCACAGTCCACCTTATAACATTGTCCCTCAACAGAAATAATGATATTGTTGATTTCACCCTTAGCCTTTTTCATTGATTTATCTGCAAATTAAAGTATTGCTCTAGATTTGTGTAAAGGGCCCAACTTCAGTCTATCATATAAGGCAAAAGTTAATAAATTGATCGAAGAGCCATTATATAGGACAGTGCGTACAAAAGCTATATCATCGATATGACTCACCACATAGTGTGCACCTAAATCTCTCTTCTTATGTGGTAATTTCTGGTTCTTGATACAAAAATTAGTGGCAATTGAAAGAATATGTGTTTTGATATCGCTGTTTTGTTTCTTCCTGCTAACTCTACTTGGTGCGCATCTCACCTTCAGATATTTTTGAAAAACAGGGTGACTAGCAACATAGTCATCAAATGGTACTTTTACCATGATATTATCTCTACAAAATCGTGTCATATTTGGATCGTCTTTCTGAATCTTATTAATGATGCGCTTTCCTATCGTAAGATCACAGGGGGAAAGGGATAGGTAAAGAATGAAGTGAATATTCATATTCATAAACAAAAACATGCTTATTATTAGAAACTAAGTTTTTTCGAACATGAATCTTTTACAATTGGAATAACAAGATTATCTACTTTAGGACAGGAAATGTCTGCTGAATGTGCATTCTCCTTGTCCAAAGGTACAATGTCTTTCGTAGACTCTGAATCTGATGTGTGCTGCTCAGCTCACGTATTCCTCCTTAATCTTCTTGCTCTCCGGGAAAGATGTATGACTTCATCATCCTCTGAAGTCTCCTTAGGTTGAACTTCAGCTTCGGTCATATCCATATCCTTAGCCAGATCAGGTACGACTATAGTCCATCCACTCTTGAGAGACATATGATGAACATAATCAAACAGATGGATCTCGTGATTAGTTTTGTGAAAGTCTGAATAGTATACCTGATCCATAGAAGGATGATGATGTGATTTGTTCAGGCTATTGGGAATAGCCTGAATCTGGGATGGAATGGATCTAGATGGAATATTATGCTCATCGTGTAGACGAGAAAGAATGTTTAGATCAACCCTCAAATCTTATACTTCATTTATATATGAACGTAGCTCCTCCAAAATCTGTTGCTGAAAGTCCATTGAACCTAATGATGAATGTTGCTGCTGGGAAGACAAAGATGGGTATGAAGAACGTGAAAAATGGTGTTGTTGCTTGGTATAACCTTGAAAATGTGGACTCTGTTGGCCAGCCTGATATGTCTATTGACGACCGTTATGTTGCTACTGCCTTTATGCTTGATAAGGACTGGCTCAAGAGCTCATTGATATTAGAAGATATGTAGGAGTAAATGATGTGTTACAGATTGTCTGGGGACGTGGATAAGAAAATCAATCCCCAAAACTTCCTTGCTTGGCAAGGTCATTGGTGTACCACACACCATTTACTTCACACACTTGGGAAGGCTCCTCAGTAATAGGCTCTACATACGGTGGTTGCTGCTGACAGGGATGGGTTAACGAATGGTCCTAAACCAATGGATGGACAGGCCCTAATGATGACCCACGGAGGTGACTCGGGTAAAGGAATATCTAAGGTCGTTGCAACCCGAATCGCATGGCACGATCAACAAGAAAAATCAGACCACCAATCAGAACAAACAAGCATGAAAATCAAGGCAAGCGGTCTTGCTATTTGTTTAACATGGTATAGCCACCAGGGTCGAACACAAGGAGCACGGGATAGTCCTACGAAGTAATCGAGAAATCCAAAAAGAAATAAAAATATTTTTGGTGGTTTTTAATTTTTAAAAATTTTTATATTTACTTTTAAGAAAAAATAATAAGAAAATGAAATCAAACACAACATAACAATTTCTATTAAGTTCTAAAAAGCTCAAAAATTCAAAATAAAATTATTTTTGTGTTTTTTAAATATTCAAGTGTTTTTTTAGTATTTTATGGACTTTTTTTTCTGATTTTTATAAAATTTTCCAAAAATAAAAGAAAGACAAAACTAACAAACAGTATACAGCCTAGATAGAAAGGCAACTTTAAAATATTTAAAATGCCTCTAAAATCCTGGCAGTTGTTTTATGTGAAAGTAGAAAATAATCTCTAACTACAGAACTTGAAAACATATTTTTTTTATTTTTATGGAATTTTTAATGATTTTATAAGGTTTTTAGTCTTTTGAATGTTTAGGTTTTTTATAAGAGATAATAAAATGAAAATGCTACAGAAATTGAAAAGGTATTTTTCTATTTTTATGGGTTTTCTAAATAGACAAAAGCAATTTTTAGTGTTTTTGTTTTTTAGCAAAATAACAAATAAACTCAAAATGCGTCACAAAAATTACCAACAATATTACACAGTAGCAGGAGCTACTAGTAATTTTTTGGAAATTTTTGGAGTAGTTTTTGTATTTATTTAATTAAAAATAAAATATGCAGATTGTAGGGACTTAAATGCAATTATTTTAAGTTTCTTGGTTAAACAATAACAAGCACTAAAAGTACAGGGTCGAATCTGTAATTTATCCAATTAATTCTAGCACATGAATCAATTCCACACTCATAGGGGAATATTTGCAATTTCAGAAAACTTTCAGCAAACATTAACATATAAAAAATCCAAGACTAAAACTACAAAAACACCAAAGATCACGTGATGACACACGTGCCTCCAGACAGGGAGGACTAAATCTCAAATAACATAAACTACAAGGACTAGAATGCGAATAAGTTCAACTACACTTTTATTTTACAGACATAAAATGATAAACATAAACAACTTTAGGGTAAAAAGGGATGTATAGCCTTATAGTACGTGAGGCGCGTGTGGAGGGGGCACGTATCGACCGCTGGAGAAGGCGTGGACGTGCGGCTCTGACAGATGTCAGGTGTCAGATCTGGCAGTCAGGGGCTGTCGGGGACGTAGAACGCGTGTGGACATCAGATCTGACATCCAACAGCCTGACTCCTCTATTGTGGCTGCGGTCCAGATGAGCTCTAGGAGTGCGGAACTGATCCAACGACGATGGGTCAACCTGGACGAACATCTCTTGGGTGAACTACACCGGAGCCAAGGAAGAGATCCTCAGCCCTGATGGTTAACCGGGAAGCACCGGATGAATCGTGAAAGGCTTACGCGTTGACTGAACGGCTAAGATGAAGACTCCGCCGGCCGGATGGGCATGACAACGAAGGTGGCCTGGAGGGACTCTGGCGAGCCCTGGAATGGATGGAATGAGGGGTCCCAATGCACGCAAAGACCTGCAAAGGGTAGCTCTGACTCGGAGCTATGCTCCGGTCTAGGTTATTGAGACTAAAAATCAAAGAAGCGATGGGGAGGCAGAAGTTGGTCTACAATAAAGGCGATGGAGGAGATCCAGAACCTAATCTTGACTAGATGGATGATGATCAGGGTGATTAGGAAGCGGAGCGAGATGGAGGGTGAGCATGCGGTGCTATCAGAGTGACTAAAGGTGGGTAATGGAGCTCTGACCAGCTGGTCGGAGCAGGCGAAGGTGCGGCGGTGAACAAATGAAAGATTTGATTGAAATGGCAAAGGCGAGGTATAAAATGGTCACCTGAAGGTCGGGATCGACTCCTGAGCTCCATGCAAGGGTGGTTGTCAGGCTGATGGCCTCGACCGAGCTGCAGAAGGCATGGGAGGCTATTTGCGGCAGAACTCTGGCCACGATGGCCGAGCTACAGCTTTACTGCATCAAATCGATCGCCAAGCGGCGCTCCAGGCAGTTGTCACTCAGCTGGAAGTGGCTAGGGTTTCAAATGGGAGAGAGGAACAAGCTACCGTCCTGGGGAAGAAAATGAGATGTTAAATAGCATTCCCAGGAGGTTGGAAAGAACGGGTGAGGGTGTGCGAACCGAGAAAGATCCGTGCCTCCCGAGGGATCTACGAGGGTCTTGGATCCATGGGGAAGACGCGGGCGAAAAATCAGGGCGAAAGGTTGCACGACCCGCCTGCGAAAATTGGGAGAAAGAGGTCTGACCACGCAGTTCGGTCGGGTAAAGCGCTGGAAGAGGCGGTTGACCCGGGTCAATATTCCGACGTAGCCCAATTAGGAGCGGTGAGGGAAGAAGACAAAAATCGCTACAGGACAAACGCAAGGAAAATAAAAGATAAATAAATTAAAATAATAAATGAATTTAAATTAAGTATTGGATAAAATGAAAATTTTTTATTATTTTTCAAGGAATTTTCTGTGATTTTTTTTATTTTTATGAAAAATAAATTACTCTATATACAGTATAACGTATTATATACAGGTATATTATACCTATGTATTTTGTAGAATTATTTATAATTTATTATTTTTACAAAAATACCCCAATTTCATATTTTATTTATTTACAACATAATTTTTGGAGTACACAATAATTTTTATTTTATTTTTATTATTTATTTATAGGTTTATAATAAATAAAGAAGGAAATTTATATACATGTATTATGTACAAAGGAGAGAGAATTTTATTTTCTTTTTATTTTATTTTTCTAATTTTTATTTTATTTTTAAAAATATACACAAGGAGGTAAAAGAATATTTTTGTTTTTATTTTTGGCAAAAATAATTAATTTATTTAAACCTATGATATGTACAATATAGAGTAGGCCCTATCTCTCTACTTATTTTATTTGACGATCAAACCAATGCATGGCCCTCTCTTGGGGTTCGGGTCACTCTGTATTTATTCTAAATATCTCCATCCTTTTCCTTTTTTCCTTTATTCTTTTATTTTTTCACAAATACATGCTTATTACATAACATTAACACATGCATGTATATTGCTAACTTATTGTATTTACATCTATTTACATGATGCTTTGCCAAGATAATTAGCAAGCATAAAAGAATAAAGAGTGATGATCAGGGATTCATCACCATCCTATACTTTACCTTTGCAAGTCCCTTAGCAAACACTTATTCGAAGAAGAAGTGAAAAGAGAAAGAAAAGAAAAAGAAGGAGAATCAAGGTTGATTATTATACTTGTCTTCATTAAATTGGAGTATGGAGCTTAGTCAGACCTTTGGATTATTAGTTTGTCGGAACCTTATTTTGACCTAGGTTTAAGACTCAACAACCTTTAAGTTCCACTAATCTATGGTCAAGACTCCTCAATATTCCAGATCAGAACAAATCCACATATACAAACTCTAATGACTATGAATTTTTTTAGTATTGTGTAAGTGATATATAGCTCCCCACCTCAGAAATGGCAAAGTAACAACCCCCTCAACAAGGTAACTCTAATGCCCTAGTCTGGCAGCTCTTTCCTTGAGGAGCGGGGTATTCCCTTCTAAGTTCAAGTTCAACCGGCACAAGAAGAGGATGAAGAAGAGAATGGAACATGACCAGTGTAGCCATGTATCCCTGGGAGCTCAACCACTGTAGCTAAGTCTCCCGCTACAAGCTTCATGAGATGAGAATAGGTAACATAAGCTTTGCTTCATTTGGATATATACACTCCAGTGGATATTTCATTTTCTATCAGACCCACCACTTTTTTGGAATTTTTCTTTCTTTTGCACAATTTTTTTCGATGTGCGTATGTAAAAGATATCTACATGGTGCAGCATATATACATAAAGACTTTTTCCTCTTGAGCCAGTAGACTATCCCTCTTTTGAAGCATTATTGAACCCAACAACTCCTGTCAGTACGGACCGTAAAACAGTTATATATTACTTAAGGACGATGCCCTACACTGTGTCCTTTAAACCACCCACTCTGCTAGGGGATGTACGTACCGTAGAATGGCTACCCGTGTTCCCTCACTGAGAAGTAGCTAGCTGTTTCTAAAAGTAGTAGTCTGAATGAAAATTTCATATTTTTGGCTCTACCCTAAGTGTGCACTCTTGTCCTTACAAACAATGAGTGGGATTATCTCCACCAGACACAACGGTTTATTTTATGCCAATTTTATTTGCAGTCACCTTGATTTTCAGTCCCGATTTTAGATTAGGGTTGTCATTGAGGTCTTAATTGAGTACAAAAATATCACGCCTAAGGAGCGTCCCAATTCCTTTAATTCTTAAGCTGTAAAAACTAAGAAGGGAGAATAAAAAAGCCAATGTAAGAGTAAATCAATGATGCATATTTAAGAAGGAGACTTACAGTGATTCTTCACATTCTTCATATAGAATGCAATACAAGGAATTTAAGTTTACACTAAACGATATCGATGGAGGAAAAATTCCCTAGGAAGATAGTTCTGTTAGAGAGAAGAATGGATTTCAAATTTGACTAAGTTGAATGATCTACGAGTACATATATTTAGTGAAAAATGTGTGGCCCAAAAATTATGAGCACAAGCAAAAATAATTCTAATCTAACGTATGTGTGCCTAATTCCTATGCCACACAAGTTGAATCCCAACAGCACAGGAGGGGTTGAAACGTACCGGACACATCACAAAGAAGTCCATTCTGAATTATTACTAGTTATTAGGGTTCAGAGAGAGAGAGACCCTGTAAATTATGCAAAAAATAAACTAATCTAAGCTCTCTCTCATAAAAAATAAATTTTTGTCTTCTTTGCAAGGTCTGGATCTTATATCCAAAATTTGCTCCTAGCTATCTGCAAAGAAAGAAGATTCGGTTAGTATTTGTAGAGAGAAATGCAATTGCAGAAATAAAATGCAAAAATAAGAATGACAGAAAAAACATGACATAGAAATTAATTTCACGAAAATTAATTACAAAAAATAATTTAAAACTCTAAAAATACATTGTTCCCCAGCAATGGTGTCATTTGATGAACTCGGAATTAATCTCTTTAATAGTAAAGAATTGTAATATACGAGAAGAAATTTGGTCTATAAAAAAATACAGTCTTTGAATGTTGTGGAATAAGTTTTGCTTGGCAAGATATCACAATCGAACATAGGGAACAAACTATTTATAATTGCGTGGTTTTATATTAATTTAAATAATTAATCAATTGCAATGTTAATTTTTGTGTCGACAATGTACTAAGCAATGGAATGAGATGCGAAGAAAATAAACAGAGAAAATAAAAATGAGCATCTGATCTGTCATTATAATTTTTAAGTCAAACAATATTAATCAATATCCTCAAGAATTATCACATATCGAAAGAGATTCAGGAGAAAAGTGTCCAGTCAAATTCCAGCTACAGGCAAGGAGATTAATAAATGAATAATCCCATCATTAAAGAGATCAAAAATAATATTTAAATAGAGATAATGATCTTAAAATTCACTCAAAATTAATTCTCTATTGAACAGAGTTTGAGCAGATAAAATATCGAGAATTAAATTAAATCCTCGTCGAATACACCCTCGCACAGATTAATTCTCAAAGGGTATGATCAATTATCAAAGATATTTAATTAGATAAAATATCCTCAATCGAGCCCCTGAAAGGATTTGATTCTCAAAGATTATCAATAAAAATACTAGCAATTTAAATATTCTTCATTGCATACCCTGTAGAATAAATCATTAATATCCTCGAGAAAATAGCACACATATATCAAAAATAAAGAATGAATAGATCAAATCACTCCTTAAATAATAATTATCAATAAAATCCTCTGATCAATCCACAAAGTATATAAAGTGATTGAGTTTTCAACAAGCTTCAAAATGATATATTGTATGCTAAAAATAGAGTTCTAATGTAAAAGATATAAAAAATTAAATGATAGGGACTACAATGCAATAAATAAAGTTATTTTCTTTTCAAAACAGTCATGGGAGGACTTATCTGTAAAATCCAAAACTCGTAGGGGGTATTCAGCAATTTACCCAAGGCAACAGGCACGTGACATGTGACCTGGGGTGGTAGGGCTTCTTTTGTGATTTGTTGGAAAGTGGAGGGTGTGGGTGCAATGTTCCCCTTTAGCATGTGAATGATTCTGCATTTCATCATCTTTATTCATTTACTATAGCTTAAAATCCCTTATAAAACACATGTATATACTACTAAATCCATATTCTTACTAACCAACATATGTATGTAAATATCGTACATATATTACTATTTTAACCTAAAATAAAAAATAAAGAAATAAAGAAAAAATAAAGAAATAAATAAATAAAATAAAAGACTGTATAAATGTAATAGATACAGGCTGACCCGAACCTCTAGAGAAGGTCAAGACTTAACCTGATCGACTAGGAATAAAGTAGGAGGAGATAGGGTCTTTAATCAAAAAATCCAAAAAACTATTTTGTAAATACTCTTTATTTATTATGTGCATATTTGTATAAAATTTACATCACTTTATTTGTCCATAAATGGACCTCAATTTATATAATTTTCTTAATAGAAATTGTAAATAAAAATGTTTCCTAAATAAAAAAATACATGTAAAATAAAATTATGTACAGAATAAAAGTAATCACACTCAGAAAAAGCCGTAAAACGATAATTGAAAGACCAATTCCGGCTCCATATGAACTCAAATTGAATTAAACTCACTTCCATTGCATTCTAAATTAAATTATCTTTAAAATGATAGTAGTTTCATGCTTGTTGGAGTTACGACTTGAAGACGATTTTCTTGGGTGGTTTAAGTAATTTCACCATTTATTTATTGTATATATTTATCCATATTTATTTTTATACATAATTTATTTGTGAATATTTGTAAAAATTTTTTAAAAAAATATTTAAAATAAAAAAAAATATCTTTTAAAAAACATAAAATAACATAATTTGCTTATTTAACTATGTATATAATTGCCATGTATATATCATATGTATATAATTAATTTCCTTAATAAACAAAATAAAAAAATAAGTAATTAACATTTACTATTTAAAATAATAAAGTGATGGAAATATTTTATTAATTTATTTAATTATGTAAAGAATATATCATATGTATATATCATAATTAATTTCTTTATTAACTCACCATTAAGGTCACTCATTAAGTTATTTGTATTTACTATTATTTTAATTAATCTAATTTTAAAAATTATTTTATTTATTACTTTAATAAATTTAGTTTCACCATTAACATGTTTCCTTTTTTACTCTCATTTAATTCATTTTTTTAAATTCAAATTTTTTTATTTATCTGGCTCCTCCTCCCTCATCTCCACTTGATCAATCTTTTGGTGAGAGGAGCCTAATCTCCAAGAGCATTCTTGCTGTAGAAAGGTGCCAGCCTCCGACCCGTTCGATGACAACGAGGCGATCCTCATCGAGGCCATCACAGCTTTCATCCGCTCCCATCAGTGAGATCGAAATCATTTTTGTTTAAATCTTTCATCTAGAAAATTTTAGTTTTTATTTCATAGTTATTTTTAATCCATAGTTATAGTTAATAGGTGCTAATCATTGATCATCATGATTTGATCCGCCCCCAATTCCGATTTCACATCCACATATCTACCTACACACGTTGCGCTTTATCTCTTAAAATCTCTCACCTCTGACCACGTACGGTGATCGGAGACACGGTTCCCATCCCTTACCGAACAATGAAACCATCAATTCACCTAATCATATTTTGATTTGACAGAGTTGTTGTGCTTGAGTCGGGTTTTATCTTTTGATTTATTTGCAGGAACATGAAGTTTAATCAAATAAAAAAATTGCAGCTGTTATTTTTTTCAAAAGAAAACAAAAAAACAAAAAGGAACGCCAAATGATAGTTACACTATGCTATACACTATGCTAGCAAGACTATGATTGAAGCACAACGAAATTATACAGTTACAGAGAAGGAAATGTTAGCAGTTGTGTTTGGGATAGAGAAGTTCAGGACTTATCTCCTTGGTTCCCACATTATTGTATGCATGGATCACACTACCATATGATACTTACAAGCCTTATCAGATGAATCCTTCTTCTACAGGAATTTAATTTAGAGATTCGAGATAAACCTGTAATGAAAAACGTTGTTGTAGATCACCTTTCCCGTATCATAGATGCAGAGACCTCTGAGCAGAACATGATGCCTATTTTCGAAGCCTTTCCATATGAGGACATTTTGTTTATGGACTCACTCCCATGGTATGATGATATTGTGAACTATCTTGTCTCCAAGAAAGTTCTGAAAGATTGACTGAAGTACAAGGTAGATATTTTTCTATCAGAGATTCATTATTACCAATGGGAGGATTAGTACCTATATTGCGAGGGTGCGAATTCTATCTGGAGAAGGTTCATTCCTCAGGAGGAACACACTAGTGTACTTGAGCACTGTCAAAAACTAGAATCTGGTGGGCATCATTCAGGGAAACACATGACAGCAAAGGTTTTATAGAGTGGCCTTTGGTGGCCCACATTGTTTAAGGATGCTACATAGTATGTTCGAGGTTGTACTGACTGTCAGAAAATTGGAGGAACCGTTGGTTCGAAAGATACCATACCCCTAAGATACATACAGATTTCTGATGTTTATGATGCTTGGGGCATTGACTTCGTGGGCCTATTTCATATCAGTCAGAGATTTCAGTACATCCTGCTCGTTGTGCATTATGTTAGTCGATAGATGAAGGCACACCCCATCCGAGCTGCAGATAGTCGTACAGTGTATTCCTTCCTCAAGGACCACATTATTGCGTTGTTCGGGATCCCAAAATACTGATTTCAAATGAGGGAAGCCATTTAATTAATAGGGAAGTAAAGAAGCTTGTGAAGGAATATGCCATTAAGCACAGAGTTGCATCTCCTTACCACCCCCAGACTAATGGCTTGGCAGAAATTTCAAATAAGGAGATCAAGACGATATTGCAAAAACTTGTACGTCCAGATAGGAAGAACTGGTCTCAGATGCTTGATTCAGTTCTATGGACTTATCAAACGGTGTATGTCTCCCTTGGATATGTCTCCCTACATATTGGTGTATGGAAGGCCTTGCCACTTACCAGTGGAATTAATTCACAAGTGTTTTTGGGCACTCCGTGTATGCAATAATGATTATGAGAAGGCAGAGAAGAACAAGAAGTTGGATTTGAATAGATTACTGGAATTCCGAGACTCTGCATATGATAAATCACTCAAGTACAAGGAGAAAGTCAAGCATTGGCATGATAAACACATTCGAAGGAAGACATCCTCTCCTGATCAGAAAGTTTGGTTATTTGATGCTATGTTGAAGCTGTTTCCTGGAATATTGAAAAGTAAATGGTTAGGACCATTCATTGTGAGAGTTATGCATGGCAATGGGAGTAGTGTCATATATGGGTTGTCATCTGACGCACAACCATATGTTGTGAATGGACAGTTGCTGAAGCCATATCTAGATCATGATACATTCCTGTCTGTCATTGATTTTATATCTGTGGTATCAGGCGATGATCCTTTGATTCCATTTTCTACGTCTGGTACATGACCTGACTACCTGTTGTATATCCTTTCGTTTCATTCTTTCTTCTTACGTTTTATCATTCGCCCCTTCCCATGTGTATATATGTTATACTTAAGATGTGCTTTATCCTAAGTATGGGGAGGTGTAAATGATTTGTGTTGTTCATATTCTTCCTGTTCATCACACATGTTGTTCCTTATACTTAGGTTTACTCTACCCAAAGTAAAAGCGGAGTGATGCTTTTCATATCGTCTCTTTTGTGTTTTTTTTTGATCTCTCGATTGTCCCCCTACTTGTTGATATTCTATACATAGGGGTATTCTACCATAAGTATAGGGACAAGACAAGTTGTTGTGTCTGTCAATTCTTTTCCTCGATTTTCCCCTCTTGTACAATCTTCTATACTTAGGATTGATTAATCCTAAGTATAGAGGGGATCACCAACTTCTATTCATTATTTGATTCGTTGTTGTATAGTGTTTTCTTCACTTTTCCTATACTTAGCACGAGTTATGTCTTCCTTTGCAGCTCTTTGATCACTATGAGGACATAGTTCGAGTTAAGTATAGGGGGTATCATATATATTGTATATATACTTTAGACATAACTCGTACTTTTAAAATTTTGATTATTTTTTAGAATATGTTTATAAATGCGTAAAATCCACATGTGTATATAGACTTTGTTCTCCTTCCATCTTAAAAAAATACAAAACACAATAAAAATTAATTAAAAAGAAAAAATAAACAAAAACAAAAAACAAAAGAAAAGTTAAAAAATCATCTTAAAAAAATTATATAATTCATGTATATACTTGTATATATTTTACTAACCCTTTTTCTCTTAAAAAATTTTGCTTTGTATATATTTCTTGCATTTGCATGTACATTTTTTAGGATAATATTGACTTTAAACAAAGCCTGGAATAAAATTGAAGAATAGAGCTAAGTTGGACCTTAATCAACTTAATATGAGAGGAACTTTATAAGAAATAGAATTAAGACTTTTCAGGTCATAGCAACTTAATTCTTTGAGTCTATAGACTATGATCACATGTTGTCTTGATTAGTCTAAGTAGAATATTTAACAACACACGTATAATTCATCTAGACCATGGCTTATCTTGGATAAGCACTCTGCACGTATCTCTTCATGTAGGAGGTAGTGAGGAAGTGGAATCTTTTGGCTTGGGGTAGCAGACAGGTATGTAACAACTAGTGGGAATATTCGTCTTCCTCTAGGGAGGGTAGTACTTCTCAACCAGATCTAGTAGCATTGAGATCTAAAGACATGATGATGTAGGATTACAATAATGCTTCAAAAGAGGGATAGCCTACTAGCTCAAGAGGAAAAACTCCTTATGTACATGTTACACCTTATATATTTTAAAAAAAAGAGAGACAAAGAGAAAAATGCATAATCTCTAAAAGTGAATATGCCTGATTGAAAAGTAAATTGTCTGTCGGAGCGTATATACAAGTATAGAAAAAATAATAATACGAGCTTCAAAGTCAAATTCTTGTAAGCTTGTGGTTGGATGACTTGAATACACTGATCATGCATCCAAGGATCGGTAGCTACACTGGTTACTGGCCATTCTTTTCTCCATCTCCTCTTCTTGAGCCGGTTGTACTTTAACTTTGAAGGGAAAATCCTCGCTCCTCGAGGAAAGAGTTGCTAGACCAGGGGAGAAGAGTTATCTTGTTGAGAGAGTCTATTTCTTTGCTACTTTTAAGATGGGAGCTATATTTCACTTGCACCATACAAGTAAAGATTCATAGTCAAAAGAATTTGTGTATATAGACTTGTTCTGACCTGACTGTTGAGGAGACCTGAATAGGAGTCTTATGAAACTTGAAGGCTGATAGGTTTTAAATCCATTTCCCAATAAGGTTCTGCCACACTAATAATCCAAAGGTCTAACAGAGCTCCATACTACAACTTTATGAAGATAAGTTTAATACTTAATCTTGTCCTAATTTCTTTATTTTCCTTTCTTTCATTTTATTCACATACTCTTTCAAGTAAATGTTTGCTAAGGGACTAGCAAAGGTAAAGCATAAGGGGGATGATGAATCAGCATTTCATCATCTGTATTAATTTATTTTAGCTTAAAATCCCTTATAAAACACTTGTATATATTACTAAATCCATATGCTTACTAACCTACCTCTATGTATAAATATTGTACATATATTATTATTTTAACCTAAAATAAAGAAATAAAAAAATAAAGAAAAATAAAGAAAAAAATACTATATATATATGTAATAGATACAGGCTAACCTGAACCTTGGGAGAAGGTCACGACTTGACCTGAACGACCAGGAATAAAGTAGGGGGAGATCGGGTCTTTAATCAAAAAATCCAAAAAAATATTTATAAATACTCTTTATTTATTTTGTGCATATTTGTATAAAACCTACATTATTTTATTTATCCATAAATTGACCTCAAATTAAATATTTTTTAATAGAAATTGTAAATAAAAATATTTCATAAATAATAAAAAATACTTGTAAAATAAAATCATGTACAAAATAAAAGTAACCACACTAGGAATAAGCCTTAGAGCGATAATTAAAAATTTAAAAGACTGATTTTGGCTCCATATGAACTCAAATTGAATCAAACTCACATCCAATATATTTTAAATCAAATTATCATAAAATGACAATGGCTTCATAATTTTTGGAGTTATGCTTTAAAAGACGTTTTTCTGGAGCGGTTTTTGTATTTCACCATTTTTTGTATATATTAATCCATAATTATTTTTATACATAATGTATTTGTAGATAATTGTAAATACTTATTAATAAATTTTTAAAAAATAAAAATAAAAAAATATTTTAAAAAAAACATAAAATAATATGATTTCCCTATTTAGCTATGTATACAGTGTACCATATGTATATACTATAAGTATATATTAACTTCCTTAAATAACCACCACGAAAAAATTAATATTTAACATTTATTACTTAAATTAATAAAGTGAAAAAAATAATTTATTTTTTAATTAGTTATGTAAATAATATAGATTATGTATCTAATTTAATTAATTTCTTAATTAATCCATCATTAAAGTGACTCATTAAGTTATTTGTATTTGTTATTATTATTTTAATTAATTTGATTTTGAAATTTATTTTATGTATCAATTTATGAATTTAATTTCACAATTAACTACTTTCCTTTTTTGCTCTCCATTATTTCATTTTTTTGAAATTTAAAAGATTTAATTTATTTGGCTCCTCATCCCTCATCTCCACTTGATCAATCTTTTGGTGAGAGGAGCCTATTCTCCAAGACCATTCTCATCGTAGAAAGGTGCCCAACCTCTGAACTGTTTAGTGACTGCGAGGTGATCCTCGTCGAGGCCATCATGGCTTTCATCAGCTCCCATCGGTGAGATCCACTTTGTTTTTGTTTTAATCATTCATCTATATAATTTTAGAATTAGTTTTAGTTTTCATTTCATAGTCATTTTTTAATCCTTAATAATAGTTAATAGTTGCTAATCATTATTCATCATGATTTGATTCGCCCCAATTCCGAATTCACATCCACATCTTGACCTACACATGTTCACGTTCTATCTCTCAAAATCTCTCAGCATCGACCACGTACGATGACCGAAGACACGATTCCAATCCCTCATCGAACAATTGAACCATCCATTCACTAACTTCTGTTTGATTTGATCGAGTCGTCGTGCTCGAATTGACTTTTGTCTTTTGATTTTTTGCAGGTACAAGAAACTCAAAAAAAATAAAAAAAAGAGATTGCAGTTGCTGTTTTTCTCAAAAAAAAACAAAAAACAAACAAATTTAGGTGGCATCATCCACCGCAGCCGTCGCCCTTCCACCGCAGCTCCACCATCCACTTCATGGACGACCTCAACCGTCCATTGCCCACCGCCCTTCACAGCTCCTGGAGGAACACAACATCCTCCGCTCTAGAGGATCCCTCGCCAGTCAGGACCACTAGAGCTCGTCACATCCCCGCCACATTTGAAGCCGCAGAGCCAGATCTGCCACCTTCTCTGCCAATCGAAGCTCCTTTGCGTAAGATCCGTCGTGCTGCGCGGTGCCACCACCATCTCTAGAACCGCCATGAGCTTCTCCCCCATCGCCGGCCGCACTGCCCACCTCTGCCTGTGAGCGACTCCGCCATCACGAACCACCCATATCTGTCTATCAGTAACTCAGCCATTGCATCACTCCTTAACCGCCAAGCCCCTCCGCCGACCGTTGCTATCATCTGGAGCAACCGCCAGCTGCCACAACAGACTCCGCCATCCTGCGCACCGCCAGCCTCACCCTTCAACCAACCAACCCACGCCCCCTTCGCGCGAGGCCAACTCCACCAGGAGCACCTCTGCGAGAATCCCCGATCGACACCGCCATCAGCCCGCGGGCATGAAGCCCCAAACACTGCTCCTGTCGCCCTTTGCATATGAGAGAAGGAAGGGGCGGTGTCCCCTTTGCTTGTAGACGAATAAATGAATAGGAACTCCCAATTGATAACCCTATGTATTTGGGAAAACTACAATCACAACTCCTGTGTTTCTAATAATTGCGCATAAGCGCCTGTTGTTCCTAGCACGTGCAACGCATGCTCAACATTGGGTAATATGTGATTTTGACCCCACTTTTATTTTTTGCTAATTCTCCATGCAAAAATAATATACACTTACATTTCAATCGCTATTTATCCAGACTCTTTTTGAATTCCTTTCTATCATTAGAATAAATGTTGGTTATGCTCAATATTCCTGCAAAAACTTTATTATATTCCTGATGTGTGCCATTTCATAGTATAAATTTTGCATTGCATTTTATTTCCATTTTCTATTAATAAAAAATAAAAAAAATGTCATATTTGTTGCGGCTTCTAATTCGAATATTCATAAAAAATTGAATATTGTGTCAAAAGTTCCAAAAAATTAGAATAGTTTTATTTTTGTATGTTTTATTTCCTGTGCAATTTTGATGCATTAATTATTCTTAAAACCAAAGAAATATGCACAATATTAGAAATCTTATAAAAATTTCCAAAAAAATGTGATTTCACTTCCTGTTTGTAGATAATTTTTAGGAAAAATAAATTCAGTAATATTTTGAGTTCATTTCATATTTTTAGTTTGCTAAATATCCATGCTTATTCATTATTTCATATTAATTTGAGATTCTGAATTTTAAAATCCAAAAAAACTTGAAAACCAATCTTTTAAAAATCACCAAAAATACTATAAAATGTATAAAACACAAAAAAAAATTATTTTAACCGTTTTAATCATTTTAATATATTTTTAGAAATACCCTTCTTTATTTTTGAATATAAACTTACTTTCAAAATTATATTTTTGAAAATTAAAAATGTGCAAAATTATTAATCATAAAAAAATTGAAAACCAGAAAATAAAAAATTAAAAGAATTAAAAAATTAAAAAAAGACATAAAAAATAAAAGAAAAAAACCTACAAAAATCAAGATAGTTGGCATTTGAATTTCCTCTCTCTTTTTATTTGATTTTTCAATTATTAGAATAACCCTCAAGATTTGTAGCCTCTCTGAGTTCGATCTTGCTGCTATACATGTATATTTGAAGGATATGGTAAGATCCTTAAGCTCATCACAGAAGTTTGAGGATCGCATCGTATGCGATCGGGAACAACTAGGCGCACTAGTTGCTTGAGGCAACATAATTTAAATTTTTTTCATGCGACGAAACGCATGATCCAAGAACACTTCTCGGATCATTTCATCTAAACAACAAATGAGTATTAGGTTACCTCTTGAAGTGTGGTTGCGATCGAGTCTCTAAATGAAGAGATCTCCTATCTCAAGCTCGATCCAACAGAGGAGATGCTTGTGAGCGCATTGATGAAATGCATGCTCCTCGCAATTCATGTTGATGATCCAACCAACGAATCTCCTGATCTCGTCACACGAGATACGGCGTCTTCTTCACGAGCGACGTGCACCGAAGGAGGCTGAGATCCATGAGCAAACAATCCAGCAACATAACTATGATGCTACAACGATGGAAAATCTCTCTAGGGATCCATGGTGGATGACCACAATGGGAGAGAGCGAGAGGGTTGACGTGTAGAGAGAGAAAGAGGGCCTTATGTTCTTATCATCTCTTGAAGAGCAAGGGGCGCCCTTCCATTTATAATATTTTGGGAGTCCTTGGATCACAATCCATGGACTACACAAAATCAATGGATGAGATTTATTTGTACTTCTTTCAATGGCCAAAATTTTGTTGTAAAAATACAACAACAACTAATTTAATTTAGATTAAATATATATTAATAAATCAATATAAATTAATCCTAAAATTAAATCAATCAAACATGGAGATAATGGAAGTAAGATTTCCTCCTTCCATTAAGTGGGGGGGGGGTGACCACCCTTTCCTAATGGGATTGGTGGCCATCCAATGTCCCTAAGTAGGAAGGTGCAATATTCTTGTAATCTCATGAGATTACATTATTTTCCATGGAAACCTCCATTATTTACAACAACATTTGTTGTAAATTCCACAAAAATAATTCATAATTATTTTATGAACATTGCAATCATTCCATAGGAAATTTTTGAATCTCATTCACAATCCAAAATAAAATGTAAATTATATTTTTAATTAATCATCCAATGGGATCCAATTCACATTAATAACTGATAAACAAATATAAATCACAATAGGCTCTCTCTAATATATTGGAAATCACATTTACAATATATATAATTAATATGGATAATGCTATACACATTATTCATATCCATGATTAATTAATTCACATTTAACCATTTTGGATCTCTATTCTCCTGCCCAAATAATATGAATCACATTCATATCATTCACATAATTTTATAATTAAATTACATTTATTATCTCAGATAACTCTCTATTATCCATGACCCGTTTCATTACCCCCTAGGAATGGAAGCATCATTGTTATACAATTATTTATGAACACATCACTCTCATGTATTCCTAATACCCTTACATACTGCATACTGAAAGACCTAGAATAAACACAAAGTATTAGACCAATTTTTATACTGTCCACTTCAGGGATTTAACATTAAGTTTCTCATTTCACTATTAGGAGTTGGTATCGATCATATACTTTCAAAAAGCATATATCACACCCAGGTGTTGATCATATACTTTCCAAAAGCATATATCAAACCTACAAATTCAGTCAAGCTTCCAAAGAAAGACGACCGTGCACAGAATTCGATTCTTCCTAATATCTCATGAGTGTGATCATGTCTTCCGTCTTAGTAATGAACTAGTATGATCCCTTTGAGAGATCGTATTACTCACATGCCCTTGCATGCACACCAGCGTGCCTGTGTATAGGCCTTGGTTAGGTCATCAACCTTTTGGTTTGCCAAATGTACATACTCAGACATATAGTAACACATATATCTCCGATCATAGGATGCGTGCCTATATTGTAATAACATATGACATAGAACTTTGGTTATCTCGATCTCGTTAACTCAACTCTTTGACCTAAATTATCTAACAAATCTGAATCTCTATTCCTATGCAGAGGATCTGCATCAAGAGGTCAGTTAGATACTAGCCTTTAGAGAAAGGATTGCCATCTCCTTCTCAGGTTGGAGATCTTCTCTTAATAATCCTTTGATGGTGCTTGATGAGTCCTTAATATAATTATTTAGATATTCATGCAAGCACCAATCTCTATGATTCAATTATTTAATCAACAATTGTATGATCATTAAGATGAACATGGTACACAACCCTAATTGTACTTAAGGACCTATTATGCAAATTAATTATTCTTAATTTGAGTTCAGGGAATGATATTTGCAATAACATTTATTGCATAATAGCTCACCGTGGGCTCGCATGTCCAACAATCTCCCACTAGCCTAAAGATCCATTAATGGGCTAACCTTTAAACCCTCACTCATGTGACAATAATAGGCTATTTAGAAAAATAACTAGGAAAGTTGATCACTTACCCTGTTCCCAAGAGACTACCTCAAGTCCTTTTACGACACTTGCATATCTACTAGTAACAGTTCTCGCATCTAACGCGAATGTTGCATCTTATGCAACCAATACTCAATCTCGTTCATTACATTGTCTTTAACACTACAATTCAATAATCGTTATAACAAGTATTTCCATTTTCCTTATCAAAATAGCCTTATTCCTGGAGATCTCTATCTCCTAAGATATCCACAGTTAGGACCTTTTTGATCTCTATCTATAAAGTCTTAAGCTGTTGAAGATAAGACTTAAATATCACTATCTCTAATGTCTTGTCATCTTTGAAGATATTGTTATTAGTGTACTAAGTGTTTTATCTCCATAGTAGGATTAACAACAATTTACTACTCTCACTGCATGGAAGACATCTGGCATTTGTTCACATCTAGCATACACTGAGCTTCCCAAAACTGATGCACTAGGGCATATAACTTTGGTATTCACATCCTTCACTATTGGGAGGTGCTATCCCTATAGACGGGTCAATGCCATATCTTAAGAGAAGGAAGCCTTCCTTGGGAATTTACCAAGAATGGAATATGTCCATGGTGTATCACTTGATATGATGGTCCGAGTACCCTCTTCCCTTTGATTTTGAACATCTTAAGAACTAACATCTAAGAGATATCCTT
Organism: Ottelia alismoides; assembly: GCA_037367405.1. NCBI lineage: Eukaryota > Viridiplantae > Streptophyta > Magnoliopsida > Alismatales > Hydrocharitaceae > Ottelia > Ottelia alismoides. Next base: position 236,288 of record JAZKJV010007409.1, on the reverse strand, counting down.
GAGATCATATCTCAAGGTATGGAATAGGAAGATTATAAAACACTTATTATCATCCTTAAATCATTCCAAATGATTAGGATATTATCTACATTTAGCATGATGAACACAATGGCACTCCTACTAAGATTCACATGGTTCATCAAGATTCTATTTGAAATCATAACCTTTATAATTTCATCAAATCTGACATTGTAACTATAATCTTATTAGAGTCCGCAGATGGAGTTTTTCAGCTTGCACACCTTGCTTTCCTCATAAAGAAGCCTTGGGGATACTTCATATGAATTTCCTCAGCGAGGTATTCATAGAGGAATGCAATATTGACTTCCATCTTGAAGATGTAAATATCAAGTTGTGTAGCTATAGTTAGCAATATTCTGATGGGTTTAAGCATGGTCACTGAAGATATAGTCTCATCACAAGCGATGTCTTCTCTTCGGTGTGTAGCTCATGGCTACGAGTCGTGCTTTGAAGGTCTCTACCTTCTCATCAATTTCCTTCTTTCTCTTGAAGATCCATTTACACCTAACAGGTTTTATCCTTATAGGTTGATCCTCGAAGAGTCCATATACAACACTTGTATATGATGTCTACTTTAGACATTATTGCTAATATCCAACTTTCCATGATATGATCTTCAGAAGCTTTATTACATGAATTTTGATCATTGTCAGATTTATCTGACACATGGAATCCATCCTCAAACTCATTTGAAGAGGTATTAGTGTTTCATCTTTAGTTGTCTTTTTAGTATCAGATTACAGGAGCCTCTTTATCTTCTCAAGATTAAATGAGTTCCTTTACTTCATTTTTCATCTTGATTATAAAGAGAGTCATCAACCTCTAAGAATTATATCCTTGGAGATGAAAATTTTAAGAGTCTCATGGTCATAAAGTAGGTATCCAATACCATCCTTTATAATCCTAATGAAGTAACACTCTCTGGTGCTAGATTCCAGCTTACATGCATGTAATCTAATCAGAGATATATTTTGTAGTCTCTACTACATATATATACCTTGAAAACTAAAAGGTAATTATGCTAAGATTCATCATTGATCAAATCATGTCAAACACGATCAATTGTGTAACACCCCACAATTTTTTCGATTTTTTTGAAATTCTAAAATCTATTCAATATAATACTCAAAAGAAGCATCTCGTCGCAAGCTTTCCAACGAGTCTAAAAATGCATAATTCCATGTTTGGATGTGGGAGATATGCTTGTTTTGGTGAAGAGGGGTCATGGATATTGAGGGGATTAATGGTTACAGGATTAGATAAGTTAATTACGAATTAAGGCTATTTTAGGGATTCTAAAACTAGGGTTTTGCACCTACATCATATTAAGACCTTCACCTTTCATCTCCCCTCATTTCTACTCCTTTCCAAACCCTAGTTCATCCTTTTCTTCCTCCCCAAGTCAGTCTCTTATCTCATTTTCCCTCTCCTTCTCTAGAGAACTAAAGGGAGAACGGTGCAAGCTCGGTAGTTTCATGACAACAGGAAAAGGAGGAGCGTCATCGCAAGGGAAAGGCACTTCCCTCATCGAACTCTTGATCGAGCGATCAAGCACGCGGATTGGAGGCGTGCGCTAGCATAGGTAACGGATCTTCGACTTTCTCCTCATTTTTTGGATTGTCATATCGGGATTGAATACCTGTTTTTGATCCTACCCCGGGGAACGTCCTTTTGCTGTTGGTAATCGATATTATTCCCTTTAAACCAACATGTTCTGGCTGTATATTGATGTTTTGGCATGATATGTTGCACCCGTTAGATGTTATAATCCAAGTGATATAAGTTGATGTATAAAATAAATGCTTGCGATGAGATCTCAGATAAAATATATTCTTTCAATTATTAATGTAAAGATATGGATGGAAATGAAATTTCTGTCCCACTACTATAATCTCGTCAACAAATATACATTAGAGGATACTGCAGCATTCGTAATCCTTGCCGGGATGTTGCATAGTTTTAAAACGCATGACATGCCTTGTTACGAGAATGAAATGAAAAAGTCATAAACCCTCGCTTAAATCAAGGTTGCATCTTATATTATTATGTAATGCTGCTAGTCAAAGATTTTGGGTACTGAACCTTGGATTAGATGGTGTTGTTTAATCTCTTTTATTAAATACAAATTATCGTACACCATTATCCTTTAGCAAAGGGGTTATTCTATTTTTGGAAGGCATTCTCTATCTGTTAAGAATGTGCTTCGTGAATTACCTTAATCATAAATATTTCCTATATCCTTTTGTTTTACATATTACATGCAATATATAGTGAACAACCTCTTAGTCCGTGAACATAATATTAGTTTCACTACATATGTACACATATAGTTGTTGCATTGAAAATGTAGGGTTATATGTGCAATTTACAAGTATATATATAGACATCATGCAGTCTTTCTCACAACCTTGACTTGGATGTTTATATATAGTATTACTCACATAATACAGGGTAGCTACTAATTAATAGTTGTGTAAATGTAGCGTCTTTACATTCTTTGGAAATCCAATTGGAAGTGTAGAGCAGGAGACAGGGGGTCACATCTTTGGTGGTGCATATGCAGGACGTTGTTAAGGTTGAGGACTAGTTTCATAGTAGTTTCTGTTATTCTTCCTTTCTCATTATTTATAATGTAATAACGAGACTTTGATTTTTTTATGTGGACATTGGTCATCAATGGAAGCTTAGATTTTCTTTCCCATGTCTTTATATTCATATAAATGGTACATCATGCAGGTTGTTTATGACTGTTGTTGGGTAAATCTTGAGAATGGGTGTTTAGATGCGCTATCGCCGAGGCAGGGAATAGGCGCATAGTTCACGTTTGTCGATACATCCTTGTGGTACCAAGATGTATAAAGATTTGAAAAAGAATTTTTGGTGGAAACAAATGAGAAGAGATGTGGCCAACTTTGTGGCAAAATGCTTGACGTGTCAACAAATTTAGGCTGAGCATAAGAGGCCACCTGGACTTTTGTAATACCTTCCTATTCCTGAGTGGAAGTGGGAGGGTATATCTATAGACTTTGTGACGGGACTTACTAAGACCACTAGTAGTCATGATGCCATCTGGGTCGTGGTTGATAGACTTACTAAGTCAGCACATTTCATACCTGTGAGTATGGCGTGCACTCCTTTATAGCTTGCCATGATATTTATTACGGAGATTGTCAGACTTCATGGGTTGCCAAAGCAGATTGTATCAGATCGTGATCCAAGCTTCACCTCTCATTATTGGAGAGAATTCATGAGTTCTTTAGAAGTGCAGCTATGCCTCAGTTTCGCTTACCATCCACATACCGATGAACAATTCGAGAGGACGATTCAGACACTGGAGGATCTTCTTTGAGCATGTGTGCTGGAGTGGAAAGGATCATGGAAGGACCATTTGCCATTAGTAGAGTTACATACAATAATAGTTACCATGCTAGCATAGCATGACCCCTTTTGAAGCGTTGTATGGAAGGCGGTGTTCTACCCCTCTGAGTTGGCAGGAGACTTGACATAGCCTTTTACATAAGGTAGAGTACTTGGAGGAGACTGCTAAGGCAGTCAAGATAGCTCAGGACAAATTGCTTACTGTACAGAGTAGGCAAAAGAGCTATAGCGATAGACGACGCACTGATCTTATCTTTGAGGTTGGAGATTTTGTCTTCTTGAGAGTTTCTCCCATGAAGGGAGTTCAGCGGTTTGAAGTGAAGGGAAAATTAGCACCACGGTTTGTTGGACCTTTTGAGATCCTCGACAAGATTGGTAAAGTTGCATACATGATTGCACTTCCTCCTCATCTTGCTGGTGTGCATGACGTCTTTCATATCTCCAACTTGAGAAAGTACATTCATGATACATCGCATGTGATTAATTATGATGATCTTCATGTGGACACCAACCTGGCTATACGGAGAAACCAGTTCGGGTCATCGATTGCTCGGTGAAGAAGTTAAAGCATAAGGAGATACCTTTAGTGAAGGTCCTTTGGGCAACGATACAACTCTGAAGAGGCCACATGGGAACCTGAGGCAGATATGCTGCGGGATTATCCACACTTTTTTGAAGGTAATACATAATCTGTACTTCCATTCCTTTTAGATTGTTATATTTTGCTCGATGGGGTCCAACCTTATAAGGTTGTTATATTACACCTTTTGCATCTTAATTCTCGGGGACGAGACTGATTTTAAGGTTATTATGATGTAACAATCCATAATTTTTTCGATTTTTCCGAAGTTCTAAAACCTATTCAATATTATACTCAAAAGAGGCGTCTCGTCACAAGCTTTCCAACGAGTCTAAAAATGCGTAATTCCGAGTTCGTATGTGGGAGATATGTCTGTTTTGGTGAAGATGGGTCATGGATATTGAGGGAATTAATGGTTACGAGATTAGATAAGTTAATTACGAATTATGGCTATTTTAGGTATTCTAAAACTAGGGTTTTGCACCTACATCATATTAAGATCTTCACCTTTCATGTCCCCTCATTCCTACTCCTTTCCAAACCTTAATTCATCCTTTTCTTCCTCCCCAAGTCAGTCTCTTATCTCATTTTCCCTCTCCTTCTCTAGAGAACTAAAGGGAGAACGGTGCAAGATCCGTAGTTTCACGACAACAGGAAATGGAGGAGCGTCATCACAAGCGAAAGACACTTCCCTCATCAAACTCTTGATCGAGAGATCAAGCACGCGGATTGGAGGCGTGCGCTAGCATAGGTAACGGATCTTCGACTTTCTCCTCATTTTTTGGGGATTGTCATATCGGGATTGAATACCTGTTTTTGATCCTACCCCGGGGATCTTCATTTTGCTGTTCTTAATCGTTATTATTCCCTTTAAATTAACATGTTATGGCTGTATATTGATGTTTTGGCGTGATATGTTGCACCCGTTAGATGTTATAATCCAAGTGATATAAGTTGATGTATAAAATAAATGCTTCCGATGAGATCTCAGATAAAATATGTTCTTTCTATTATTAATGTAAAGATATAGATGGAAATGAAATCTCTGTCCCACTACGATAATCTTATCAACGAATATACATTAGTATCCTTGTCAACGAATATACATTAGAGGATATTGTAGCATTCGTAATCCATGCGGGGATGTTGCATAGTTTTAATAATGCATGACATGCCTTGTCACGAGAATGAAATAAAAAAGTCATAAACCCTCGCATAAATCAAGCTTCCATCTTATTGGATTAGATGGTGTTGTTTAATCTCTTTTAATTAAATACCAATTATCGTACCCCATTATCCTTTAGCAAAATAGTTATTCTATTTTTGGAAGGCATTCTCTATCTGTTAAGAATGTGCTTCGTGAATTACCTTAATCATAAATATTTCCTATATCCTTTTGTTTTACATATTACAGGCAATATATAGTGAACAACCTCTTAGTCCGTGAACATAATATTAGTTTCACTACATATGTACACATATAGTTGTTGCGTTGAAAATGTAGGGTTATATGTGCAATTTACAAGTATATATACAGACATCATGCAGTCTTTCTCGCAACCTTGACTTGGATGTTTATATACAATATTACTCACAGAATACAAGGTAGCTGCTAATTAATAGTTGTGTAAATGTAACGCCTTCTACAGTTTGTTAATACATCACTCTCCATATATGTGTGTGTATCTTGACCACTTCAATTTAGTGTCCAACATTTTGTGATATTGCTTAATTAAATATTGTTGGACTACGAGTATGTTTGATCAAAAGCAAGTGGAATGGTCTATGATTGGGGGTCTCAAATATTAATAGTGGTTAATCAATTAATAGAAATGATTATCATACACAAGGTTGGTTATTTTCGTTTGAATTATATATATATGTGTGTGTGTGGAACAAATGGTCTAATTACTACAAGGTGAGTGCACACCCTTGTGGTCCGGTGGAACCGACAGTGAGTCACCCCACTCAAGGGGCATCATAGAGTGGGGTGGTGGTAGGTACTCTGATCGCATTTAGGTGGATGCACGCGTGCATCGCACCAACGAATCCATTTTTGTGATGCTTTTTAGGGAGCGAGCGAACCTCCTCCAGCAGACTCGATTGACAGAGTTGCGACTCATTGGGCATGTATGCCGTCTCGAGTGTCAGAGTACTACCAACTAGATTAGCTGAAGGATCGTGCTTGTGCACAGGTTTTAGGTTGTACTCTGAATGGAGTGTTGCAGGCTTCATTCCTAAAGCAGGCTTTCTCCTTTGACGGGCGAGTCCGGGATAAGTAAATGCAAGTATGTATTAAGATATGTCAAATTTTGGTTTTGATTTCATACGCGTTAAAGGCATAGAATATAAGTGATTGTATATTATTAGATGTTTTTAGATTGTTCTCTTTTAAACCTGTTCAGTTACTGCATTTGCATTGCCTACCTATAATCTCTAGATTTATAATTTATTTTATCCTTACTGGGTCAGTTGACTCACAAGTTACATTCCTTGGAAATCCAACAGGAAGTGTAGAGCAGGAGACAGAGGCTCACATCTTTGGTGGTGCATATGCAGGACATTGTTAAGGTTGAGGACTAGTTTCATAGTAGTTTATGTTATTCTTCCTTTCCCAGTATTTATGATGTAATAAAGAGACTTTGAATTCTTTTTTTATGTGGACATTAGTGATCAATGGAAGCTTCGATTTTCTTTCCCATTTCTTTATATTCGTATAAATGGTATATCATGTAGGTTGTTTATGACTGTTGTTGGGTAAATCTTGAGAATGGGTGATTAGATGCACTACCGCTGAGGCAGGGCGTTTCAAATTGTATCTCCCTACAACTCTATTGAGTTTAGGTATATAGGGAGGAGTGAGATAGGAATCATATTCATATCTCTATAAGGTATTCTTTGAATTCATGTAATAGGTACTGACTACCTAGGTTAGATCAAATTCATTTCATCTTCCTTGAAACTTTGGTTCTAAACTAAAATTATTAAATCATTGAACATTTCAAAGCTTTCTGTGGTGAAGGGAAGAAATCTCATATCACAAATAATCATCGAATGGTATTACATATCATCAATGTTTATTATGATTCAGATGATCCACATACATCAATATATATGATATCTTGAATACCTTGGCATCTTGCATTATTCTCGGAGAAGAGTGAATTGGACATTTTAATTTGAATAAAATATTCACATGTATGTAAGATTTGAAATTTTAGACACTCTAAAGTTTCATCTCTTACTTGTCTATTCATCTCATCATCATACATATATCCAAGGCTTCATGCCAGATCATTGTCAAATGATCTTCATCCTCCTATTGATCTTTTAAGGTTTAAATTTTCACTATTAGAAACGTTAATGAACCATTCATTAAATTTCTAATTTTAGTAGAGTCCACTATATGTTAGATTACTATCTGAAATATATCCATCATAAGTCTTTATGATATGTCTATTCTAGAATACTTGTTCATTTCCAACATTTAGAGATAAACAATGAATGTACTCTAATATCTAGGTCATAGAGACATTCTCTAAGACTAAGGACTCTCCCACTGAAAATATAAAGTCCCGAATAGAGATTGTTGCAAAAATTTTATCCATGTAAATGACTATTAAACCTTGAGATCAAATTTTCAAGTCTTCTAAAAACATATGCAACTAATTGAAAGTATTGTTAGAAGAATGAGATACACTTATAAGAATTTGAACTTACCAAATAAGAAAGTAAATTTCAATGATTAAATGTATATATAATTGTTCCGAAGCACTATATAGGTCCTTCTCTAAGGATCCAAGATAGTCTTGATAGTCATACTATCAATACATCAGCTTATTGCAATATTGACATCCATCCAACTCTTTGGATGTCATATGGAATTACAAAAGTACAGTCAACTCCTGGACTTTCCTTCTTGCTTGGGTTAGACCCATGCTTCCACTGTGCTCCCTTCATCTATAAACAGCCATTGCTTAAGACAAAGGATCGCTTATGTTGAATTCAATAAAGTTTTCAAAATAATAGTACTTCAACATTTGTACATGCTTCATTCAATTCATACAATATGAATATTAAGAAGCTTCATGAATGAATAGAGTATAGATAGTAGAATGATGACACTCATCATATATACATACATTTAACTCTTAAAGACTTAGGTTCAGGTAGGTAAAACATTTTGAATACATCAACTCTTACAGAGCTACCATTCTGCATGATGCAGTGACCCATGTCATTCATGATTAATGTCAAGAGCACATATGTTTGCTTGAACATCTTCTTGGATTTTTATAAGGATTATTTGACAATTACGATCATCATCGACACGTCACTTCCAAAGTACATTCGATGAGAAATCAAGACTATAGAGATGTACAAATCCTAGGTTGTTGTCCTATCGTCCATTTAGTTGTCATTCCTCATTATTATGAAGAAAACTTACACATTGCAACCACATACATTATGTGTCCAACCGCAAGTATAATATCTTAGTCATGGATACAATCCATGACATTTTACTGCTCATTATTGAGTATAGTATTGAGTGGGTTTAATGAAGGATTATCTGAAATAAGAAATTTGCATAAATACATATAAATATATTTTTTACTTCGATTTAGGAATTTTTATATCAAAGTTGTCTTGTCTTGTCAACACTGAAAGTTCATTCCCTTAATCACTTTCAATGTAAGAGACATACTTACCATTATATCTCAAGCAAGATCTAGGATCTCCTTTCTTACTTTGGTTACATCCCAATAATATGAGAACTTGCAACTCAGCTAAAAAGAAGCGGAACTCATTCCGCCTTGCAAGTCCAAGTTGCATTCCCAATTCAGTCTTTAACACCCAGGCCCACCACCCTTAAGGTGATGTTGATCCATCGTTAATTGAACCAACCATCAACAAGCTTAAAAACTCGCTCTACACAATCCAATATCACCCCAATAATATGAGGACTTGATATTAGGGTCACTACGTATACGGCCTTACTCTTTCGAGAAGCAAAGAGCCCGATCTAGATGCACTTGTATGCAGGAGCTGTCACTTCAGATAGGCATCTCCTACATACAATCCCTAGAGACGGAACCCTATGCCTTGACAGGAGACCATGGATGTCACTTGTGTGATCCTCCATATCATGATCAAATTTTAATTAATTATTATGAATTACATTAACATAATTAATTCTTTTTAAGGGAAATACTACTCTATTCATTATAGAGAGTTTAATTTTATTTGAATCTAATTAATTAAATCATATGAAATCAATTATCAATCCAATCAATCAACCAACAAATAATTTTTAATTGTTACTTGAAGGATGGTATTATCTCAAAAATACGTATTATTCGAATTTTAATAATTAGAAAGATACATCATGATCTCTCTAGAATTATCCCTTCCCTACCCTCTATCATGGCTAGTACCGACGGGAGTGAGACAGACCACTCACGGAGCAACCTGCTACCCCAACGCTCCCCGAGTAGACACCATATCTGCCTAGGGTCAGGATAATGCCTATTGATCACTTTGTACTTGAGATGATAATCAGTCTTTCAACTAAAGTTATACCATATTATAATAATCAATACATTTTTTAATTAACATTATAAGGAGATTTGCTAAAGAAATCCCTAATTCTATTCAAGCAACTTTGTTTGTTGGAAATAAGATCATGTAACTAACTGTGATTAAGATCTAATCTAATCAATTACTGGTTAAGACAATGTCATTTAAGGAAATAATCATCATAAAATATTTCACAAATATTTATCCATAATTATTCAAGGATATTAACCATTAATTTCTCTAATTGATTAAATTACAATCACATGGTTCTTGATTAGGAGTGTAATTTCCAACAGTGACCCTCACTTGCAAAAATTAGCACATATCTATCAATTTAAATCCAAATCATACAAAATAAGTTTTCATAGTTTGTGAATTTGATTTTAAAATAGAACCCAAGTAATTTTCATGCATTTCTAGGAGATTCAAATCTGTAATTAACCCTTTAATTATGTCAAGATTCGCCATCCTCGAAACAATGGATACATGTTCATTAAAATGATCATATCTTGAGCAATAAGATTCCAAATCACACAAACTCAAATCCCACGGTATCCTTATTTAATGGGAAACAATATTCAAGTGATAATTTATGTTTAAACAATTAAAATAGGGCCGAAAATGTTCACAAAATAGGGCTGTGTAAACCAACTGCGAATAAAATTTTGACAAACCCTAATGAGCCTAAGTAATCCTAGGTTTATGGATCGCATCTGAAACCTCCGACCTAAGGCTATTATTCAACTAGAAGCATATGGTAAGATCCTTAAGTGCATCATTAAAGCGTGAGGATCTCATTGTATGCGATATGGAGTGACTAGTCGCACTAGTTGCTCGAGGCAACATAATTTAATTTTTTTTTCATGCGATGAAACAACATGATCCAAGAACACTTCTCGGATCATTTCATCTAAACCACAAAAAAGTACTAGGGTTAACTCTTGAAGTGTGGTTCTGATTGAGTCTCTAAACAAAGAGACCTCCTATCTCAAGTCCGATGCGACGGAGGAGACGCTTGCGAGTGCGTTGATGAAATGTGTTCTCCTCACAATCCATGTTGATGATCGAAGCTGCGAATCTCCTGATCTTGTCACACGAGATCTGACGTCTTCTTAACGAGTGAGGCACACCAAAGGAGACATAGATCCATGAGCAAACAACCCAACGTCATAATAATGATGCCGCAGTGATGGCGACTCTCTTTGGAGCTCCATGGTGGACATCCACAATGAGAGAGGGACAGAGAGGGTTGAGGTGTAGAGAGGAAGAGAGGGAGAAAGCCTTATGTTCTTTTCAAATTTTGGAGAGCAAGGGGTTCCCTTCTATTTATATTATTTTGGGAGTCCATGGATCACAATCCATGGACTAAAAAAATCAATGGATGAGAATGAATTGTGCTTCTTTCAATGGTCAAGATTTTGTTGTAATAACCAAAAACAAATAATTTAATTTAGATTAAATATATATTGATAAATCAATATAAATTAATCCTAAAATTAAGTCATTCAGACATGGAGATAATGGATGTAAGAATGCCTCCTTTCATTAAGAGGGGGGATGACCACCCTTTCCTAATGGGATTGGTGGCCGTCCACACTCCCTAAGTAGGAAGGTGCAATATTCATGTAATGTCATGAGATTACATTATTCCATGGAAATATCCAATATTTACAACAATACTTGTTGTAAAATATTTCATAAAAATAATTCATAATTATTTTGTGAAGATTGCAATCATGCCAATGGAAATTTGTGAATCTCATTCACAACCCAAAATAAAATAAAAATTATATTTTCAATTTATCATCCGATGTGAATCCAATTCACATTAATGATTAATCAACAAATATAAATCACAATAGGCTCTCCCTAATATATTACAAATCACAATTATAATATATCTAATTAATATGGATAACGCTATCCACATTATTCATATCAATGATTAACTAAATCACATTTAATAATCTTGGATCTCTATTCTCTTGTGCCCAATTAATATGAATCACAGTCATATCATTCATATCATTTTAATATTAATTCACATTTATTTATCTCATATAACTCTCCTTATAATATGAATCAAATTCATATTATTCAAGATAATTAAATAACATTAAATTATCTATTTTCTCAATGCTCGGATACATATATCAACAATGAAATTATCCTTGAACTCTTTCAAGAACAATGCACTTTCTCCGCGGATACAAGGAGATAAGGACTTGTTGATTGTATTGTTCAATGTATATTGACTTGGATATTGAGATTTCATCTCAAATTTATATCCTACAGAACTCTCATAGATGCTTGATTAAATCAAAACCGCAAATATAATCTTCTCATTGCATCTGAATCACATTCAGATCAATGTCCAACATTTGGACTAAGATCAGATTACTTCTCTGTTGAGAGGAGTCACAAAAATCCAGAGCCGTTTCATAGATCCCTAGGAATGGAAGCGTCATTGTTACACAATTGTTTATGATCACATCACCCTCAGGTATTCCTAGTACCTGTACATCCTGCATACTAGAAGACCCAGAATAAACTTCAAGTATTATATCAATTTTTACACTGTCCACTTCAGGGATTTACCATGAACTTTCTCATTTGACTATTGGGATTGGTATCAATCATATACTTTCCAAAGGAATATGTCATACGAGGCGTTGATCATATACATTCCAAAAGCATATATTGAACATACAAATTTAGTCAAGCTTCCAAAGCCCGATGACCATGCACAAAATTTGATTCTTCCTAATATCTCATGTGTGAGATCATGTCTTCCGATTAAGTAATGTTCATGTATGATCCCTTTGAGGGATCGTATTACTCATATGCCCTAGCATGCACACCAGCGCGCTGGTGTATAGACCTTGGTTGGTTTTCCAAATGTACGTACTCAGACATATAGTAACACATCTATCTCCGATCGGAGGATGCGTGCCTATATCAGGACAACATATAACGTAGGTCTTTGGTTATCTCGTTCTCTTTAAGTCAACTCTTTTACCTAACTTATCTAACACCTCTGAATCTCTATTCCTATGCAGAGGACATGCATCAAGAGGTCGGTTAGATATCATCTTTTAGAGAAAGTATTTCCATCTCCTTCTCAGGTTGGAGACCATCTCTTAAAAATTGTTTTATGGTGCTTGATGAGTCCTTATTCTAACTCTTTATATATTCATCCAAGCACCAGCCTATATGATTTAATTATTGAATCCACAATTATATGATCATTAAGATGGCCATGGTACATAACTCTAATTGTACTAAGGGACCAATTATGCAAATTAATTAATCTTGTTTTCAGATCAGGGAATGATATTTGGAATAACATTTCTTGCATAATGGCTCGTCGTGGGCTCTCATGTCCAACAATATTAAATAGCAAAATTCTCTAGATCTAAATTGTTGTACTTAATTTATCTTGAGAAGTAAATAAATTTTTTTGAGTGATTATTTGGGTTGTGATTGTACTTTTATTCAATAATTCAAAAACCCGAAAATTCCCGCACACACGTGATGTTTGGAGGTTTGGGGCAGCTCAGACATCGAGGCTGAGGTTCGTGCACCGAAGCCACACGTGTAGGGCTGTGAGTGCTTGGGAGCGCTGAGGTAGTGGTGAAGGCTTGGTGAAGGCTCGGTGGACCCGAGCCTCGAGGCAGGGTTGGAGGCATGGAAGGGGATGTTGTAGTGGCATGAGAGCCGTTGGATACCCTGATCTGATGTCTACCAAAGCAGGTAGAACTTTTGCAGTCAGGAGAGGCTTCTAGGTCTGAAGGATTGTAGTGATGGCATTGCAAGTCCCCCACAGGCAGAGACACTAGTGGATAGCAGTGCAGGGATTGCTTTCCGATGGAGCTTCAGCTTGACAAAGATGGAGAGGAAGACAACTCTTTGATGTGCTGTAAGGTAGAGCCGGTGGAGACCCCATCAGGCAGACGTGGTCACTGGATCTTGATGATGGCCAATGACAGAGATGGATGAAGTGTGTGGCTCCAGGAGCTTTAAGGTAGACCAAGATTTGTTGATGAAGATTCTAGTCGATGAAGAGCAGATGCTGAGAGCTCCAGGATGAGGTCATTTGTGTTCAGCGTCAATGAAGGCATAGGTGGATATCAGTGGAGTAGAATAGAGATAGGTGTGGGAGCAGAAGATGAACACGAGGGTGGATTGATGGAGAAGTGTGCGGAGGAGATACAAATGATGGAGGAGGAGAAATGGGTAAGGTGGAGGAGTGCATACCTGGAAAGGAGACAGTGCTCGACGATCGCTCAATTGGAGTAGGAGCAGACCTTGGTGGGGGAGGCCACGATGAGGTTGCAAAGCGTCGGATCTCTCCACAGGAGGATTCAACCGTTGGAGGCCTTGATGCTGTCACCGTCAAGGAGGTAGCGGTGATATCCTCTTATGCTTGTAATGGTAGATGCAGATGCGGGGAGGCCAACGGTGGGGTTTTAAAGGTGGAGGAGGCGAGGGTTACACGTGGTGAGGGAGAGATCATAACGGTTAGGGCGAGTGAAGGTGAGGGCAAGTGAAGGCAGCGGGCATTGCAGTGGTGAGTAACGGCCGGTCGCAAGCCATTTCAGGAGGAAGGTGAGTGAATGGCCGCAGAGAGGAAGGATAGCGAGCGGGGTCACATGTGCATACGTGACCTGGGAGGAGGAGAGGTCAGGTGTGCAACACGTTACGAGGCTAGAGTGAGTGCGGGTGCAATGTGGCATGCCCAGGGGCTGCCACGTGGCAGCCTAAAAAATTTTAAAAAATAAAAGAGAGAAAAATAGAAAAGAAATAGAAGAAAACCTCAGATCGAAAAAAAATTCACAAAAGTTTTTCATTTCAATAAGATCCTCAACTTTTATGAAGGATCCAGAAGCAAAAGAGGTCATTTGTATAAAGTGGTATTTTTGCTGGTTTTCCATGTGTTTAGAAACGAAATGAGCGAGTTTTATATAGACTCCCAAAGGTTACTCGAACACAGTCAGTTTCTTTATTTTCAGTCTGGATTTGGATTGGAATTTTTCTACCACATGATAAAAACTTAATCAAAGAACACAAATGAAGAAGAAATAAAATCAAGTGGGTTAATTATATACATAAAAATGCATGTCAAAAATCATAAAAAGATAAAATGTGCAACAGAGGCCCAAAACCCAACTATCACATATGAGCTTCGATTTCTATGAAGTTGGTCTTGTTTTGATGATTTTTGAAAATGGAGTACTCTAAAAGTGAGTAGACCAAAATTGAACACTATATGAGGAAGATATGCGTATTTTAGTCTGGCTGATGTGAAATTAGGTTTGGGTTTATTTGTCACTTATTTTGGTTTGCTATTTTTTGTATTTTTTATTTATTCTTGCTATCAATATATATACAAAGGAAGTGGTTTTAGATCAATCAGAGTTGGGATTAATTAATTGAAAGTTTGGAAAGTTGTATGCTTTTTAGGTCAATGTACACGTGGATTTTTGGCTCTTTATTTTATGCAATTATGCAAGATGAAATACGAATATTATTTACACATGCATGGATGCTAATGATGCTATATTAATAATTAAATGCATATGGATTTTGGGGAATAGAGCTTAATTGACCAATTTTAGCATGCTGAATCAAAGATTCATCATTTACTTAGCGGGCTGCTCCAAGCATCTCACCTCCTCGTGGCGTTGTTCTCCTTGGCTCCTCGGGGCATGCACACAATGAAACATGGTCAAATAAATTAAATAGAGAGATCAATAACAATAATGGAAATAAAAATAACAATAATTTAAACAAATACAATACACAATATCACAAATAAGATGAATTACCCAAAAGAACACTAAATTCACAAAAGATAAATATTTAAATCTAATAAAATATCCTAAATAAGCCATCTCCCCAACAACGATGTCATTTGATGAAGTGCTAAGTTGCTATTAGGTATTGTAGTATGAGCAATCAACAAATCGATCAGAACCACTCTTAATGTATATCAGTGAAGAGAGCGTGGTTTCAATTTTTACCCAGAAATGTCCAGGGTCAAACTCAAGGATACAAGCTATTAAGTTATGTAACTAAGGGTTTAAGTATCTATGTTACATGATTTTTAATGAGATCTAGGTCAAAGTGAATGCATGCATGATATTTTATAGCTTTTTATATGCAAGAGTTAATGATAGAATTCAATTCAGATGCATGTTATCAAATGCAAAATAATCACATACACCAATTACACAGAGATCTCTTGAAGAAAATGTTTAATTAACTAAAATTTGTCTACAAATAAGTACGTAGATGATGAACAAATTAGATGATCAATTAATCATTATTAAAACCTTCACGACATTATTATGTAGAGCACGAAACTGGATAAATTTCATTAAAATTGAAATTGATATGCTCATTAATCCAAGGGCTTATTTTTTTTTAGAAAATAAATTGAATAGATTTATAACATTCCAAATAGGTCCAAATGGACTAAAATACAAATAATGAAACTCGGAGAGGCTTATCTTGTAAATCAGAGAAGTCAGCACGGCTCGACTACAATTAGTCCAAGAGGGCATGTGTATCAGGTGTGAAGAAGAGGCTTGACTGGAGGATGTAGGGAACTAGCTTACTCGAGACACGTGGTGTACTGTGGCACTTCGAGACTCAACTCGATCCCACTGAAGCGGTTGGGGTGGCGGTTGAGGCTCGGGTTCAATATGAACCATTAGATCAAGTAGATCCAAGGGGTAAGAGTAATGCAGAGATGGGTGGTTGCGATGCTCCTTTGGATGGCTCAAGAGGTTGCTGGTAGGTTCCTCGATGGACCATTGTATCGGAATCCAATGGCAACTATAAACCATCAATAGAAGCTGCTCTTCCGTGTAAGGCAACGAGCTGGTGGATCTCTGTTGAGGTTACTCCTTCTCACCCATTGTCTTATAGGTTTGCTGGAGAAAGTGGAGGTGTGTCGCAGAAGACCCAATGAAGGTTGAATCACTAACACAATGAAGCCTCGTCGGAGATGAAGCTCGAGATCAGAGAAGGCTGTTAAACTCTGTTCAATGATGCTTCAAAAGACCTAGAATGTTTATCACATTTTCAAAGTACTTATGGATGTCGGGGAAGTGAAATTAATGGGAGTGAAGGGCTAATTTGATGTCGAGAAGCTAGAGTCCTGGTGGGTTCCTCTTCTCTACAAGAAGAAAAATGATTGAAATAGGGGGATGCTTGGTGGAATAAAAGGAATCAACATAGTTATACACATGAATGGTGAGTGATTGGGGAAGGTGTAAATGAAGGTTATGGGTAAAAAAATCCTTAAAGCATATCACAGAAGTGTGAGGATCACATCGTATGCGATCGGGAGCGACTAGTCGTGCTAGTCGCTCGAGGCAACGAACTTTTAAAATTTTAATCCGATGAAACCACATGATCCAAGAACTTTCTCAAATCATTTCATCTAAACCACAAACAAGTACTAGGTTTACCTCTTGAATCATGGTTGTGATCGAGTCTCCAAACGAAGATACCTCCTGTCTCATGTCCGATCTAATGGAGGAGATGCTTGCGAGCACGTTGATGAGATACGTGCTCCTCGTAATCCATGTTGATGATCCAAGCGATGATTCTCATGATATCGTCAAATGAGATCCGACGTTTCTTTACAAGCAAGACACACCAAAGGAGACGGAGATCCATGAGCAAACAATCTGGTAGCATAACGACGATGTTGCGACGATGACGACTCTCTCCAAGGCTCCATTGTGGATGACCACAAGAGAGAGAGGAGAGAGACGACATGTAGAGAGAGAGAGAGAGATGGAGAGAGTATAATTCATCTTAGAATTATGCGTGTCATCTAAAAAGGCAAGGGCTACCCTTCCTTTTATAGTAGTTGGATGTATATGGTCTCAATCCATGTGCCCTCTTAGTCCAACGGTTTAGATCAAGAGGTTATTAATCAATGACCATGATTTGTTGCTACATATTTTCAACAACAAATTTAATTAAAATAAATTAATTATATCCCTTTATCAAGATACAAATTAATTCATTTTAATTCAATTATAATAAATAGATAATAAGGGAGGCAACCGCCACCCTAAAAGGGGGGTGGCCGTCTCCCCTTTGACATGGTCAAGGTGGAAGGCCACCTTGTTGGTGGTTTATCTTCCTTAATATATATTTACTATATGGGATAAAATGCAACAACTATTATTGCATTTATCTTCACAAAAATTATTCCAAACTAAATTTGTGAAAACATCAATCATGCCATATATAAATATGAATCGTATTCAAATGTCTAACATAATATGTAAATTAGATTTACAATTTATTGCTTTTTGTGAATACAATTCACAACAACATATTATTTATATTCTATTTACAGTTAAATCTTTCTATGATATTATAAACCATATTCATAACATACATGATAATTGTGGATAGTAATATCCACATTAATCACATCCTTGATAATTAAATCATATTTAATCATCTTGGATCTCTATTCTCATATGCACAAATAATATGAATCACATTCACATTATTCATATTGTTGATGATTAAATCACATTTAATCATATTAGATAACTCTCCTTATATGGCCAAATAATATGAATCAAATTCATATTATTCATGATAATTAAATCACATTTATATATCCATTTGTCAATGCTCGGATACATATATCAATAGTGTAACTATCCATGAACTCTTTCAAGTATAATACGCTTTCTCAATGGATACTTGGAGATAAGGACATGGAGATTGTATTGTTCCACTTATAGTGACTTGGATATTGAGATCACACCTCAAATCCAGATCTCGCCAACCTCTCGTAGATGCTTGATTAAATCAAGACCGCAAATCTAATTTCTCATTGTATATAAATCACATTCAGATCAAGGTCCAACATTTGGACAAAGATCATATCACTTCTCTATGAGAGGAGTCACTAAAATCCATACTTGTTTCATCACTCCGTCAGAATGGAAATGCTATGGTTATACAATCGTTTATGATCACATTTCTCTCAGGTATTCCTAATACATTTACATCCCGCATATTGGAAGACCCAGAAAAAACCCAATGTTTTAGATTTCTTTTAGGTCGTCTCCTTCAAGGTTTTATAACTATGTTTCTCATTTGATTATTGGGAGTTGGTATCGATTATAAACTTTCCAAAAGCATATATCATATCCAGGTGTTGATCATATACTTTCCAAAAGCATATATCAAACCTACAACTTCAATCAAGCTTCCAAAGCGAGAAGACCATGCACAGAATTTGATTTTTCCCAATATCTCATAAGTGAGCTCATGTCTTCCACTTCACCAATGAACCTATATGATCCCTTTAAGAGATCGTATTATTCATATGACCTTGCATGCACACCAGTACACCGGTGTATAGACCTTTGTTAGGTCATCAACTTATTGGTCTTCCAAATGTACATTCTTAGACATATAGTAACACATCTGCCTCCGGTCAGAGGATATGTGCATATATCATGACAGCATTCGACATAGGTCTTTAGTTACCTCGATCTCGTTAAGACAACTCTTTGGCCTAACTTATCTAACACCTCCGAGTCTCTATTCCTATGTAGAGGAACTGCATCAAGAGGTCGATTAGATATCTGCATTTAGAAAAAGGATTGCCATCTCCTTCTAGGATGGAGATCATCTCTTAATAATCATTTGACGGTGCTTGATGAGTCCTCAATCTAACTCTTTAGATATTCATCCAAGCACCAGCCTCTATGATTCAACAATTGAATCAACAGTTGTATGATCATTAAGATGGCCATGGTACGTAACCCTAATTGTACTAAGAAACCTATTATGCAAATTAGTTATTCTTCATTTCTAATCAGGGAATGATATTTGCAATAACATTTATTGCATAATGGCTCGTCGTGGGCTCGCATGTCCAACATTCTCCTACTATCCCAAAGAGTCATTAATGGGTTGATCTTTAAATACACACTCATGTGACAATCTTAAGCAATTTAGAAAAATAGCTAGGTAAGCTGATCGGCCACTCTGTTCCCAAAAGACTACGCCAAGTCCTTTTACAACACTTGCATATCCCCTGGTAACAGTGCTCGCATCCAATTCGACATTTACATCTTGTGTAACCAATATTCAACTTCGTTAAAGTAGTTCTAGTGTCTATGACACTACGCCTTAATAATAATTATAACCGGTATTTCCATTATCCTTATCAGAATACCCTTATTCCTTGAGATCTCTATCTCCCAAGGTATCTGTGGTTAAGACCTTTTAGATCACTATCTATAAAGCCTTATGTTCTTGAAGATAATACTTTGAGATCACTATCTCAAAAAGTCTTGTCATCTTTGAAGATATTGTTATTACTGCAATTATGTGTTAGGATTAGTAACAGTTTACTACTCCCACTGCATGGTAGACATCTGGCTTTTGTACCCATTTTAGCATACACACGATTTCTCAAACTGATGCACAAGGGCAAGTAGTTTTAGCATTTACTTCCTAAACTCCTTGAGGTGCTAGCCCTTTAGATAGGTCAGTATCATGTCTTAAGGGAAGGAAGTCTTTGTTGAGATTTTCCCGAAAAATGGAACATGTCCTAGGCATACCACTAATGTGACGGTCCCAATACCTTCTTCTCTTTGTTTCTAAACATCTTCAGAAGTAAGATTCAAGAGGTATCGTTGAGATCATATCTCAAGGTATGGAATAGCCATATTATGAAACACTTATTATCATTCCAAATGATCAAGATATCATCTACACTTAGCATGATGAACAGAATGTCACTCCCTCTAAGCTTCACATGGTTCATCAAGATTCTATATGAAATCGTAACCTTTATAGTTTCATCAAATCTGATGTTCCAACTATAAGAGCTTATTTGAGTCCATAAATGGAGTTCTTCAGCTTGCACACCTGGCTTTCCTCAACCATGAAGCCCTAGGTCTACTTCATATGAATATCCTTAGAGAGGTATTCATAAAGGAACACAATATTGACTTCCATCTTGTAAAAGTCAGTCAAGTTGTGTAGCTAGAGTTAGCAATATTTCGATGGGTTTAAGCATGGTCACTAGAAAGCAAGTCTCATCGCAAGCGATGCCTTATTTATGTGTGTATCTTGAGGATACGAACCGTGCATTGAAGGTCCCTACCTTCTCACCATGTTTCTTCTTTCTCTTGAAGATCCATTTACACTTAAAGGGTCTTAACCATATAAGTGGATCCTTGAGGGTATATATATACAACATTTGTATATGAAGTATACTTTAGACTTTATTGCTAACATCCATCTTTCCATGTCATGATTTTAAGAAGCTTCATCACATGACGTTAGGTCATTGTCAGACTTAACTAACAAATAGAAACCATCCTCAAACTCATTTGAAGAATAATGAGTGTTTCATCTTTAATTGTCCTTTTAGTTTCCGATTTCAGGAGCCTCATAACTTTTCAATATTAAATGGGTTGCTACACTTCATTTTCATCTTGATCCTCAAGAGAGTCATCCTCTAAGAATAATTTCCTTGGAGATGAGATCTTTTAAGAATCTAAAGGTCATATAGTAGGTATCCAATACCATCCTTTATTTTCCTAATAAAGCATCACTCTCAAGTGTTAGATTCCAGCTTACTTGCATCCATGACAATGTTATGGACCAAGCAACTCTAGGTTCCAAACCATAGCTTATGAAGATGTTCGGGTTTAGATTTACATGGAATTTATTTATATATATTGTAGTCTCTACAACATATATACCTGGAAACTAAGAGGTAATTATGATAAGGTTTATTATTGATCAAATCATGTCACACATGATCAATTGTATCTCCCTACTACTCTATTGAGTGTAGGTGTATCAGGAAGAGTGAGATAGGAACAACATTCCTATCTCCATAAGGCATTTGTTGAATTCATATAATATGTACTTGCTACCTAACTCAGATCAAATTCATTTAATCTTCCTTCAAACTTTAGTTCTAAACAAAAATTGTGAAATATTTGAACATTTCAAAGCTTTCCAAGGTGACGGAAAGAAATTTAATATCACAAATAATCATTCAATAGATATCACATATCCATAATGTTTATTATGATATAGATGATCCACATACATAGATATGTATGAGATCCTAAATACCTTGACATCTTACACCATTCTCGTAGAAGTGTGTATTGAACAATTTACTTTGAATACAATATGCACAAGTATGTAAGATTTGAAATTTCATCCACTCTAAAGTTTCATCTCTTACTAGTCTGTTGATCTCATCAATAGACTTATGTCCAAGGTTTGATGCCAGATCATTTTCAAATGATCTTCATCCTCCTATTGATCTTTAAAAGGTTTAATTTTCAGTATTAGAAATGTTAATGAACCATTCATTAATTTTCGAATTTGGTAGAGTCCTCTATATTTAATATTACTATCTAAAATATACCCATCATAACTCCTTGTGATTGGTCTATTTCAGAATTCATATTTATTCCCAACATTTAGAAATAAACATGAGTTTATTCTAATATCTAGGTCATAGAGACATTCTTTAAGACTAAGGGCTCTCCCACTGAAAATATGAAGTCAATTTAGCCAATAGAGATTGTTTCAACAATTGGATCGATATCCATGTAGATGAATACTAAACCTTAAGATCAAATTTTCTAGTCTTCCAAAATATATGCAACTAATTGCAAGTGTTATTAGAAGATTGAGATACAATTATCAGATTTTGATCCTATCTAATAAGTATGCCAATTTCAGTGATTACAAGTAGATATAGATTATTCTGAAGCACTATCTTCGTCCTTCTTTAAGGATCCTAGATTGTCTAGATAGTCATATTATCAATACAATGGCTTGTTGCAGTATCGACATTTATCCAATTCTTTGGATGTCGCATGGAAATTACAGAAAAATAGTCAACTCCTTGACTTTCCTTCTTGCTTGGGTCCAACCCATGCTTCCATTGTGCTCTCTTCATCTATAAATAACCATTGCTTAAGACAAAGGATCTCTTATGTTGAATTCAAAAGATTTCAATATAAGAGTATTTCAACATTTATAAATACTTCATTCAATTCATATAATATGAATATTATGAAGCTTTATGAATGACTAGAGTATAAATAATATAATGATGACACTCATCATATCTACATCCATCTTAACACTAAAATAGTTTTGGTTCAGGTAGGTACTCAAACATTTTGAATATATTGTCTCTTATAGAGCCACCATTCTAATGATGCAATGAACCATGTCATTCATGATTAAATGTTGAGAGCAAATATGTATTCCAAAAGCATCTTCTTCGGTTTTTATAAGGATTATTTTGACAATTATGATCATCATGAACAAGTCACTTCCAAAGTACATTCGATGAGATCAATACTACAGAGACATATAAATCATAAGTTGTTGTCCAATTGTCTATTTAATTGTCATTCCTCATTATTACGAGGAAACTTGCAAATTGCAACCACATATAATATGTGTCCAACTACAAGTACAATATCTTGATCATGGATCCAATTCATGATATTTTACTGGTCATTATTGAATATAGTATTGAGTGAGTATAATGACGATTATCTGGAATAAGAAATTTGCATATATATATATATTACGTTGATTTAGGATTTTTTTTATCAAAGTTGTCTTGCCTTGTCAACACTGAAAGTCACTGAAAGTTCATTGCCTTAATGACTTTCAGTATAAGAGATTTAATTATTATATCTCAAGCAAGATCTGGGATCTCATTTCATATCTTTGTCACATCCCAATAATATGGGAACCTATCACTCAGATAAAAGGAAGCATGAACACATTCCTCCTTGCAAGACCAACTTGCATTCCCAATTCGGTCTTTAAACCTGGGCCCACCACCCTTAAGGTGATGTTGACCCGTCATTAATTGAACCAACAATCAACATGATTAGAACTTGCTATGCACAATCCAATATTATTCCAATAATATGAGGACCTGATATTGGGGTCACTACGCATACGATCTTACTATTTCAAGAAGCAAAGAGCCCGATCCAGATGCGCTTGTAGGCGAGAGCTGTCACTTTGGACAGACGTCTCCCACACACAATCCCTAGCGATGGAACCCTTCGCCTTGAGGGGAGACCATGGATATCACTTATGCGATCCTCGATATAATGCTCAAATTCTAATTAATTATTATGAATCGTATTCACATATTTAATTCTTCCAAGGGAATAACATCTCTATTCATAATAGAGTGTTTTAATTTTAATTGGATTCCAATTAATCTAATCATATAAATTAATGATCCAACTAATATCTAACAAATATTCTTTATTGTTACTTGAAATATGGTATTATCTCAAATACGTATTATTTGAATTTTAATAATTTGAAAAATACATCATGATCCCTCAAATATCATCCCTTCCTTACCCTCTATCATGGCCAATTCCAATGGGAGTGGGTCATACCACTCACGGAACAACCTGTTTCCCCAACGCTCCCCGGCTAGACACCATATCCGCCTTAGGACTGGATAATGCCAATTGATCACTTTGCACATTAGAAGATAATCGATCTTTCAACCGAAGTTATACCATATAATAATAATCAGACATTTTTTATTAACGTTATAAGGAGATTTACTAAACAAATCCCCAATCCTATTCAAGCATCAATTTTTGTTGGAAGGTTCATGTAACCAATTGTGATCTAGATCAAATCTGATCAAATTTCGATCATGGTCAATGTTATTTAAGAAAATAATCATCATCTTTAAATATTTCACAAATATCCATCAATAATTATTTTAGGAAATTAACCATGAATTTCCATTAAATTAATTGAATGACAATCACAAGGTTCATGATCAAGTATGTAATTTCCAACATGTACCCCTACTTACTAAAATTAGCATATCTCAATCAATTTAAATACAAATCACGCAAAATAAGTTTCTATAGTTTGCTAATTTGATTGAAAATAAACCCAAGTGATATTCACATATTTCTAGGAATTTTAAAACTAGTATTAACTCATTAATTATGTCAAGATTCACCATCCCCGAAATAGTGGATACATCTTCATTAAAATGATCATAACTTGATCAAATTCCAAATCATGCAAACTCAGATCCCATGATTTCCATATTTAACGGGGAAATTATCCAAGTGATAATAACATGTTTAAATACTTTTAAACATGGAGAAAAAATGCACTAAATAGGGTTGCATGAATGAAATACAATGAAATATCCCACATCCAAAAAAATGCCTAAGTCATCATCAGTTTGAGATCGGGAGCGACTAGTCATACTAGTGGCTCAAGGTAGCAGAATTTAAAAAATTTTAATCCAATAAAACCACATGATCCAAGAACACTTCTCAGATTGTTCATCTAAACCACAAACAAGTATTAGGTTTACCTCTTGAAGCGTGGTTGCGACCGATTCTCTAAACGAAAAGACCTCCTATCTCATGTCCGATCCAACGGAGGAGACGCTTGCGAGCATGTTGATGAGACGCATGTTTCTCGCAGTCCATGCTACTGATCAAGCGACGAATCTCCTTATCTCGTCAAACGAGATCCGATGTCTTCTTTACGAGTGAGGCACATCGAAGGAGACAGAGATCCACGAGCAAACAATCCGGCAGCATAACGATAATGCTGCGGCGATGGCGACTCTCTCTAAGTCACCATTGTAGATGGCCAGTAGAGAGAGAGAGGAGGAGGAGAGAGACTTGGCATGTAGAGAGAGAGATGGAGAGAGTATAATTCCTCTTGGAATTATGTGTGTCCTCTAATTAGTAAGTCTACCCTTCCTTTTATACTATTTGGATGTATATGGATCTCAATCCATGTGCCCTCTTTATTCAATTTTTTAGATTAAGAGGTTATTAATCAATGGCCATGATTTGTTGTCACAAATTTGCATTAACAAATTTAATTAAAATAAGTTAATTATATCCCTTTATCAATATAGAAATTAATTCATTTTAATTCAATTATAATAAATAGATAATAAGAAAGGCAACCACCACCCTAAAAAGAGGGAGGCCGTCCCCCCCTTTGATTTAGTTAGGGTATATGACCACCTTGTTGGTGGTTTTATCTTCCTTAATATATATTTATTATAGAGGATAAAATGCAACAACTATTATTGCATTTGTCTTCCCATAAATAATTCCAAATTAAGTTGGCGAAAACAACAATCATTCCATTGATAAATATGAACCATATTCGTATATCCAACATAATATGTGAATTAGATTTACAATTAATTGTTTATTGTGAATCCAATTCAC
Source organism: Ottelia alismoides (assembly GCA_037367405.1). Classification (NCBI taxonomy): domain Eukaryota; kingdom Viridiplantae; phylum Streptophyta; class Magnoliopsida; order Alismatales; family Hydrocharitaceae; genus Ottelia; species Ottelia alismoides. The sequence continues at coordinate 210,422 of JAZKJV010007409.1, read as the reverse complement.
GACAACATATAATTTGTAATTCTATTTACAATTAAATCTCTCCATCATATTATAAATCATATTTATAATATCTATGATTATTGTGCATATTGATATCCATATTAATCATATCATTGATAATTAAATCACATTTAATCATCTTGGATCTATATTCTCATGTGCTCAAATAATATGAATCACATTCACATTATTCATATCATTGATGACTAAATCACATTTAATCATCTTATATAACTTTCCTTGTATGGACAAATAATATGAAACAAATTCATATTATTCATGATAATTAAATCACATTTAGTTATCTATTTGTCAATGCTCAGATACATATATCAAAACAGTGAATGTATCCATGAACTCTTTCAAGGATAATGCGCTTTCTCCGCAGATACTTGGAGAGAAGGACATGACAATTGTATTATTCCACGTATAGTGACTTGGATATTGAAATCACATCTCAAATCCAGATCTTTTGGACTTCTCATAGATGCTTGATTAAATCAAGACAGCAAATCTAGTCTTCTCATCGTATCTGAATCACATTCAGATCAAGGTCCAAAATTTGGACTAAGATCAAATGTCTTCTCTATGAGAGGAGTCACTAAAATCCAGACTAGTTTCATCACTCCCTCGGAATGGAAGAGTCATGGTTATACAATCGTTTATGATCACATTACCCTCAGGGATTTCTAATACCTGTACATCCTGCATAAACCCAGACTTTTATATCTCTTTTAGAGTGTCTCCTATAAGGTCTTATCACTAAGTTTCTCATTTGATTAATGGGAGTTGGTATCGATTATATACTTTCCAAAGGCATATATCATAACTAGGTGTTGATCACATACATCCCAGAAGCATATCAAACCAACAAATTCTATCAAGCTTCTAAGGTGAGATGCCCGTGCATGGAATTTGATTCTTCTCAATATCTCATGAGTGAGATCATGTCTTTCGGTCAGCAATGAACCTGCATGATCCCTTTAATTGATCATATTACTAATATGACCTTGCATGCACACCAACTCGTCGGTGTATAAACTTTGGTTAGGTCATCAACCTATTGGTCTGCCAAATGTACATACTCAGACATATAGTAACACATATGTTTCCGGTCAGAAGATGCATGCCTATATCTTGACAGCATACTACATAGATCTTTGGTTATCTCGATCTCGTTAAGTCAACTCTTTGGCCTAGCATATCTAACACCTCCGAATCTCTGTTCCTATCCATAGGACCTGCATCAACAGTTCAGTTAAATATCAACCTTTCGAGAAAGGATTGCCATATCCTTCTCCGGCTGGGGATCATCTCTTAATAATCATTTGATGATGCTAGATGAATCCTCAATCTAACTCTTTAGATATTCGTCCAAACACCAGCCTCTATGATTCAACAATTGAATCAACAACTGTATGATCATTAAGAAGGCCATGGTACATAAACCTTAATTGTACTAAGGGACCTATTATGTAAATTAGTTATTCTTCATTTCAGATAAGGGAATGATATTTGCAATAACATTTATTGCATAATGTCTCGTAATGGGCTCGCTTGTCCAACTGTAGGTATGATTAGATCAACATGAGGGTATAGGAGTGTGTATAATAGAATAGGAGAAATGAAGAAAGGGGAGATACCTGGTTATTCCTAGAGATTGAAAAGATGATCGAGGGTGTAAACACCAACCTGGGATCGAGTCTTTGGAGCTTTGGGTCATCGCTTGACACACACAGCGAGGGTGTGAAGCTCAAGTAGCACCTGGAGGAGGGATGCCTCATGTTTCAGCAATTGTGTATCACAACAAAGCTTGACCTTGGTCTTCACTTTACTTCTCTTCCTCTTACTATCATTGTAAGGAGGAACAATCTCAGAGGAAACTAACGTAAAGGCAGATAGGGGCAATTGTCATCCACGATCAAGGTTTTGTGAAGGAACAATGGTGTTTGAATATAATCTAGGTTGTCTTGTCATAATAATCGATGGGTCAATGAAAATTAGAACATTTTGATGAAACCACATAACATGGGAACAATTCCTGTGTCATTTCATCAAAGATCATAAGAGTAAAATGGTTACCTTATGAAGCATGATCGCGATCCAGGAGTCTCTAAGAGAAGAGACCTCTTGTCTCAAGTTTGAATCGACGTAGAGAACACTTATGTGGGCGTGGATGAGATGTGTGCTTCCACAATACAAAGTGACGATCTGATCGAAGAACCTCTGGATTTCATGTCATGATATCCGATGTCTCCTTCTAATGCATGAGGAGCTGAAGAAGATGGAGAACCACAAGCAATCAATCCGGCAACGCTACGACGATCGTGTTCTCAACAAACACTAGGTGAACGATCATAAAGAGTTGTGTATGAGAGAAAAAGAGATGATTTGTGGAAGAGACAAAATTATTGCAAAAATTGCTTCGACTTATTTGTCTAAAGATAGAGCTAGGGTTAGCCTTTCTGTTATAGCAAAATGGATGGTGGAGATGTACTTCTAATTATTGATCAATGATTGAGATTAAATGATTTTACTTGTTCTCCATGTAAAATATAATTTAGAAATAGTAAATCATTTATTGATTCATTTCTTCAAACTTTAATCTTAAAATAAATCCCATTCTCATGAATAAAAAGGAAAGAAGAGAGACACCTTCCATGAATGAGGAAAGGTGATAGCCTCCGTCATCATTTGGAGTGTGGATGCCCACCGTGGGGATTGGAGAGAGATTTTTTCTTGAATCTCCTTTCATGTAATTTTATAACATTAGTCTTTATTCATAGAATTATTGTCAACAAAATAGCACTTAATAATTTGTAAATTATTTATGGCAATTATAAATAAACCATTGGTAGTTACGAATCATATTCATCCATCTGAAACTAAAGAAGAGAGACACCTTCCATGAATGAGGAAAGGTGATAGCCTCCTTCATCATTTGGAGTGTGGATGCCCACCGTGGGGATTGGAGAGAGATTTTTTTCTTGAATATCCTTTCATGTAATTTTATAACATTAGTCTTTATTCATAGAATTATTGTCAACAAAATAGCACATAATAATTTGTAAATTATTTATGGCAATTATAAATAAACCATTGGTAGTTACAAATCATATTCATCCATCTGAAACTAAATGTAAATCACATTATATTTAATTGCTCAATGTAAATCCAATACACAGTATTATTTAAATTGCGAATCCCTTTCATAATTAATTCTCTCTGTGATATTATAGATCACATCTACAACATCCATAATTATTGGGGATAGTGTTATCATCATTAATCTTACCTATGATAACTAAATCCAAATTAATTATCTTAGATACCTCTCTACACATGTCCAAGTAAATTTGACTCACATCCACATTATTAATGATAATTAAATATAATTTAATAGTCAATTTTCTAATGCTTAAATATTGTCAATAATAGAACTATTCTTGAACTCTTTCTAGAGCAGTGTACCTTCTCTGTATATACTTATAGATAAGGACAAGGGTGACTATATATTCCATGTATAGTGACTTGGATGGTAAGATATAATCTCATATCCTGACCTAGAAGACCTCCCAGAGATGTCTGATCAAGCAAGATAGAATATCCAATCTTTTCATTACATCTGAATCAAATTTAGATAAATATCCAACATTTAGATTGAGTTAATAACTTGTCTACTAGGTGAAGTCACTAAAATACAAACATGTTTCATTGCTCCCTCAGAATGGAAGTGTCATGGTTATATAATCGATTAAGATCACATAATACTTGAGTATTCCTAATACTGGAAGACCTAGAATAAACCCAAAGTCTTAATCATATTTGAACTATCTTCTTCAAGGTTTTCATTAAGTTTCTCATTTGATCATTGGGAGTTGATATCGATCATATGCTTTCCAAAAGCGTATATCATACCTACAAATCCTGACATGCTTCCATGGAAAGCCGACCATCGATGGAATTTAGATGGTCCCAATATCTCTCGAGCAAGGTCATGTGTTCCTGTTTAATAGAGAACCTGCATAAGCCCTTTGAGAGATCGTATTATTCATATGCCCTCATATACACACGGTGTATAGACCTTGATTTCGTCATCAACCTAATGGTCTTCTTAATGTACATACTTATATATATAGTAACACATTTGTCTCTGGCCAGAGGATGTGCGCCAATATAGTGATAGCATGCGAAATAGGTCTTTGATATCTCAATCTTTCTCTATCAACTATTTTACTTTACTTATTTGACACCTCTGAATAGATATTTTTATGTAGAGTATGTGCATCAAGAGGTTGGTCAGATATCAACCTTTTGAGTAAGGATTTCCATCTCCTTCTCAAACTGAAGATCCTCTCCTGACAATCATTTACGGTGCTAGTCAGGTCCTCAATCTGACTCTTTATATATCATCTCAACAAAAGCCTCTACGATCCAACCATTGGATCAATAGTTGTATGATTATCAAGATGGCCTTGGTAAATAACCCTAATTGTACTAAGGGACCTTATAAGGGCATGCATTCATTAATATCAAATAGGGAATGAATATTAATAACTTTTATTGATAACAAATATTATATAAACATTTATCGTATAAATGGTTCGCCCTATTCATACATGTCTAACAATCTCCCATTAGCCCTCAAAAACCATTCAGGTACAATCTTTAAACCCATACTCATTACATGCCAGTCAAAAAACTTTTGAGAAAAAAGGTTGGTAAGGGGATCAACAATGTTGTTGGTATAGACTACCTTAGGATGATGATGTCACCATGCTTTTGTATCTCCCAAATGACATGGTATTTCCTTTCCATGTGTTTTCTCTTTTGATGTCATCTAAGTTCCTTTGTTTGGGTTATGGCTCCCGCGTTATCGCAGAGCAGCATAATGGATGTATCTGAGGAAACTACATGAAGCTCGAAGATGAGCTTTCACTAACACACCACCTCTTTTGCAGCTTCTGATGAGGCAATGTACTCAGCTTTTGTGGTCGAATCAACCATCGTGTCCTACTTCTTGCTTATCCAACTCACAACACCAATGTTCAAGAAGAATAGAAACCCAAAGTTGACTTGCGGTCATGAATGTATGTTTGGAAGTCTAAATCTGTGTATCCTAAGACTTGGAGATCACTATATCCATAGACTAAGATGTAATCTTACATACTTCATAGATACCTGAAGATTTTCTTCATTGCATTCCAGTTTTGTTCTGTAAAGTAGGATTGGTAATGACTTACCTCCCCACTTCGTGGCCGATATCTGGCCTTCTACACATCATAGCATACATTTGGCTTCCCACAACAGATGTGTAGTGGCATCGAACCATGGCCTTCTTTTTTCTCAACACCTTGAGGAGCCATTTCTGTATATAGGTGTATATCATGTCTTAAGGGAAGGAAGCCTTTCTTCGAATTTTCCATATGAAATTATTCTAAGATCTTCCTAATGTACCCATGATGAGACAATCCCAAAATCATCTTTTTTTTGTTCCAGAACAGTTTTGGACCAAAGATATAAGAAGCTTTTTAAAGATCTTTCATGTCAAAGGTATGGGATATCCATACCTTAACTAAATCCATTATTCTTGTATAATTCCTACTGATAAGGATGTTATCTATGTAAAGCACGATTATAACAATTGCACTCATACCAAGCTTCTAGTATACATATGGATCAATAGGATTACTGAATGAAATATAACTCTTTATGATTTCATCAAATCTAATGTTCAACTATGAGAAGCTTGGTTGAGCCTATATATGGATATCTTTAGCTTGCACACATTGCCTTCCTCAGTTATGAAGCCATGGGGCTACTCCATTATATATATATATATATATATATGTGTGTGTGTGTGTGTGTGTGTGTGTATTCATATATATATATATATATATATATATATATATATATATATATATATATATATATATATTCCATGAAGTATCCATTAAGGAATGTGGCCTTGACGTCCATCTGTCAAATGTTGTAATCAAGATGTTTAGCTATAGCTAGCAGTGCCCTAATGGGCTTAAGCATGATCTCATGAGAGAATGTCTCATCCTAGTCGACGCCTTATCTTTGTTTATAGCCCTTAGCTACGAGTCGTGCCTTGAAGGTTTCCATCTTCCCATCTGGCCCCCTCTTCCTCTTGAAGATCCAATTACACGGAATGGGTTTTACCCCCTCGTTAATTGCCCTTAGTCTACCTTTTAACAAGCAAGATAGGTAATCGTTGTGTGACTTAGCGAAAATTTAGACAATAATTAACCAATAATTATATTTATCGATTAATGTACGTGTATATGTCAAAATTTATTACAACTCTAAATAAATATGTGTATAGGTGTAAGTAGATAGAGTGTCCAACATAGGGATGGCAAAATAAAGGGTAGGTAATTATTATTAATTATTGCTAATTAATAATATTTGCTTTTTTTATTATTTATTTGTTTTTTTTTTGGTGGATTTTTAATTATATTTAATTTTTGTTAATTTTTTATTATTTTATAGTTTTTATTTTATCTTTTATTTTTAATTTTGAAAATTTTTATTTTCTTTTTAATTTAAATAAAATAATTACTAATATATAATAATATATATTATATATTATATAAGAAATATATATAATATAGATACTATAGCTATTTATTTTTATATTTACATTTAAGTCAAAATAAAGACGATAAAATGTTTTTGTCTTTTTATCATTTGCTCTATTTTTGTTTATTTTTTTGTAATTTTTTAAATTTTTAGGAATTTTAAAATGATTAAATGTACCCACAATGAATATATTAAATATCAAAGATAGTTTCTGGTTTAATAAATATTTATAAGCCCAAAATAAACCCAAAAATATTTTTAATATATACTATATAAAATAAAGAAAATTAACAAAAATAAAGAAATATTTTAGTTTTTTATAAAATTTTTGATAATTTTTATAAGATTTGTTAATGTTTTTATGATTTGTACTTTTTTGTATATGTGGTAGAATACGATATAATATAGACAATATATATTTTTGAATTTTTATAGTTGTATTTATTTTTTTGAATATTTATATGTTAAACATGGAATAAATACATGATTTTTTATTTTTAAAAACAGGAAAATAGAATAAAATGCCAACTGAAAATTTGGGCATGAGCAACCATGGTTCTAAGCATCTATCCTAATTTTCACATAATTTATAGCATAAAGATAATATTTAATATGAATAATATAGACAAATAATATTCAGCTCAAAAGAACATATTTGCAGTTTAGCTAATATAAAACTTCATTTCATAATTGTATTAAGAGTTAAGGGCGTACATGCAATATTTACAGCGCCTCACGTGGGACTACACATAAGGTGGAAAGAAATACTTCTTATAAAAATAAAGTGCGTGGGTTCAACATCAATTTAATGCATTTAATTTACATGTTAAACTTTATTTACCGGACTAAAAGAAAAGACAAAATAGTAGAGGGTATTCGTGAAAAGTCAAAATAGTAGAGGGTATTTGTGAAATATATCCCAAGAACCGGTGTGTGGGTGTGTACGACATTGATGGATGGTCCTGAGCACAACACATAGCGCCACTAATGATCAGGAGTCTCTGGGTGCGTATCGGTTAACCCTGTTTAGACAACTCAGATAAGATCTGGATCATGATCTTCATCCAACAACCTGGAGGGTGCTTGGAGGAAAAGAAAAGAACTCATCCATGTCTTCACATTATTCCTTGATTCCTCCTTGTTCCGATGCCCTTCCTCAATGCTGATCAGCCCAATACATGCTTGGGAACTCTCTACTTCTGTAGGGGCTCTTCAGATGGTCCATGACTTGTCGAAGGTGGTCTGGAGGGTTCTTCTTCTCCAAGATCCTTAGGAATGAGTTCTTCAATCAATTCCCCATCCAATTGCTTATTCTGGAGGCATCACCTACATAAAAAATTAGAGGGTCTCGAGAGGTATGCTCTCGACCCTAGATTGAAGCTGAAAGCACAATGGATGAGGTGGAGTGAATGATTTCTAATGAAGGTGGGTGATAAAGATCAGAATTTTTGAATCTAGTTTATTTTAAGTGATCTGAGTGAAGGGTTTGATGAAGAAATGAAGGGAGAAGGTAATGATGATGGCGTTAAATGGTCGGATCAGTGGAGAATCACTACAAAACAGATGCCCGGAGCTGAAGCTCTACAAACAACGAATCTTACTTTTACGCTAAATCAAAGGAAATACGAATAAATTAAAGTTGAACCTAAACTAAGGAATGAAAATGGGAACTTAAAACCTACTTTAAACAATGCCTCAGCAGGGGATTTTCCAGGAAGTAGAACGTCACCTAAAGTAAGCTTTGGTTAACGTGGATCTGCTTTGAGCTCCTTCTCTACGCATGCAATCAAGGGCTTTGGCTTGTTGTCACTGAGGTGAAAATACCAAGGATGATTTTAGGGGTTTCGGTGGCACGAGATAGATCAAAATGTGCATGGAATATGAGATATTTTATTTATAGGCACAAAGGTGGCATTATTGTGATTGAGATTACATTAGATTGGGTGGTGGTTAGTGGAGTCTAAGAGCATGGTGAGGTAGAGGGTGATGGAGTGATCAGAGTTGGTGAAGAGATCGAGGTGATCATGTGCATGGAGAAGGCATGAAAAAAATTAAGAAGAGAGGGGCTTCATAATATACATGTCACACACACGTGGGGAGGGGGTGTTGACTTTGAGGTCAACATCCTGTGCCTTGATTAGGCCACGTAGGCGTACTAAGGACAAAACAAAAAAATAAAAATGAAAGAAAATAGTAAATAAAATAGTAAATGATTTCATCAAATAAAACTTAAACATGAAAAATGTTAGTAAATTTATAATTATGGTGATTTTTATTTATTTTACAACCTTATTTCTGAGAATTAAATATTTACATGAACATATAAAGGTATATATATTTGTATTTTGTATATTCTATTTTTATTTTTATTTTTATACATAATATATTATTTACATATTTTATGCATTTATAAATTATTAAATACATATTTAATTTTTTTTATTTTTATAATTTTATTTATATGTATAAATATTTATATGTTTATACATTATAGGTATAGTATACCTATGTATTATTTATTTTAGTATTTTAATTTGCTTTTTAATTTGTGTTTCTATTATTATTATTAGTATGTTTTAAATAATATATACAATTATTCAAAAATAGTAGGAGAGTAAAAATGTAAAGAATAAAATAATCGACTATTTGTACATATGGCGTAGTGCAATAGTACCCAAAAGGTTGACCTTTTTATCTTGGCCCTACGTTCAATGATCAGCCTCATTAGATAGATAATTCAATTTGAGATACAGTGGAGGTGTGTTTGGTTCAATTTGAGTTCATATGTAGAAGATGTTGATCAATGAAGTTTTGTTTATGGATTTTTCATCTGTGTGTACCATGTGAATTATGCACGATTTATTTTGACTATTATTTTTCTAATTTTCCATATTTTTTTTGTACAAGGTTCACATTAAAAAATTATCGTTTAAGGTGTGTATAAGTGAGATAAAACTATGTAAAAATGAGCTATTTACATAGTATATTGTGTAGAACAGATTAGGGTTTTGAATAATTTGTGCAGTATATGGTCCATATCTCCTACTTTATTCATAGTAAACCTAGTCAATATTGACTTGATCTAGGAGTTTAGAGTCAATCAGTATCAATGATATTTCAGTTTTTTTTCTTTTGTTTTCTTTATTCTTTTATTTTGGGTTTAATTACAGGTACTTGTATGTCAATTATAGGCCAATGTTAGTTGTTAATTCATGGAAATTTGTATTATTTACATGTATTTTTCTAAGCATTTAAAGCTAAAATGGAAGGATAAATGTAGATGAATGTCTATTCATAACCCCCTATACTTAACTTTGCTAGTCCCTAACAAATACTTATTGGAATATTAAGTGATGCAAAAGAGAAAATAAAGAAAAGAAAAATAAAGAACATAGAATGATTATAATATTTAAACTTATCTCCATAAAATAAAAATTTGAGCTCAGTAAGACCTTTAGATTGTTAATGTGTCGGACCTTATTGGGATTATGATTTAAACCTTAACAGGCCTTAAGTTTCACAATCCTATGTTTTGATCGCCTTAATGGCCTAGTGATAAAACATGGATTTATTCGCTTAATTCATCATATTTATCTCCTTTATTTAAGCTAAAATACTTGATTTATTGACTAATTAACACTAATTGCTAATTTATGTGATGTATGTAATTACACTATTTACTATATATTATTATGGTGTAATATTTTTTGTTCTTATTAATAATAAAATAAAAATTAGAATAAAAATTGTACATAACTAAAATAACATAAAAAATAATAATACAAAAAAATAGTAAAAGAAAAATTAAAGAAAATTGTGTTATATATCTTAATAGTATTTAAATTTTTTTCTATGTACAAATTATCTTTGATCTCTTTGACTTCTACAAGAAAGTTGTAGATATCATCGAGATCTACAACTTTCATGTTTACTACTTTTCAAAACTCGGCTAGTAACTATTTTCCGTAATTTTTATTTGAATTAACGATTTTCTTCAATTCTAATTGGATCACGTGTTCCGCTTATCGACCGTAACCCGTCTGCATCTGCGCTGCCCAATATGATCTTATGATCAATCGGAGCCGCTATCTTCTACCTAAAGCTCAATCGTTGGTTCAAAAGATCCAACGATGCCTATGTCTTCTTCAACCACCAGCAGTTCCTTTTCCCTTCCGCAAACGGACTAACTCCCCATCTTCAACCTATTATTCCAATCTCTTCTAGATCCTTCCCGACCAAATGCCATCGTGAATCTCTACATCTAACTCCCTAGATTCACGCCAACCACCCATTATTCCCTAATTCTAACTTCCTTATCGTTGAGTGGGGGTTGAAACTGCCTAAAACCCATTAGAACCTCTGTAACCCTCTCTCTTTAAATACCTCCCCACCGACCAAATCACTGGCTATTTGCCATTCACATACCTGCACCCTAGCATTTTCTACCCCCTAGTGACATTTCAAGAGAGAGATTGAACGCCACGATGGAGTGTAGCTCCAATGAGATCTTTGGCCTCCTTGCCAAGTTACAGCCATCACTCGATGTTGTTCGAGCTTGGTTCCAGATCCAGGAACTTCAAGCGCAGATCACAAAGCCTTAAGCGTGATAACCTAGAGAATTTATTTTCTAGTCGTTAAACACTCTTAGACCCTCTTCAAAGGTTGTTTACATGTGCCTTGGAACATTCATACACACGTATTATCTCTAGTGATCAGTCCATTTCTTCATCATCGTGATCATACGATTCAATTGTTATCTCCTACATGGAAATAATACCCCTTAGGGCTTTGACTACCAGCTATGAGAAGCTCACCATTCTATGCATATTACGTTTCGATCTCTAGTTTTTTTTAGAGTGTCGCTGCATCCACAGGACTTCCTGTGCATGTTTGGACCTTCTTCGATCATCTATCGCATTCGACTAAGTCCAATAGAGGCACCTAGACCTTTTGAGATCAGAAAGGAGCACGACAGAGCGAAAACCGAGTCACTGGAGTCTCACCTCTTCGCTAATGCACACAACATAATTCAAGAACAGAGGAGTAGCAGCTGCCATCTATTTCGCTTAATTAGGTGAGATTGAACGGTCTCGATTTGACCACTTTGATCTTCAAAGAAACAGTTCGACTCTAAGCCTCCTTCTCCGAGCCTGAACTCGAGCCACAAGCTAAATCGTCATACAAAGACACATATCCGGAATCTCCTCGACCGAGCCAAATCAAGCACGTGACTGGCACGTGCGGGAGGAAAAATTGCATTCAAAAGTCATATATTTCTAGATATTACAAATAAGTCCCTCCGTCTGTTTAGTAATTTTCATATCAACCCATGCAGTTTTATTAAATTACATCTTAGTCCCTATCAGTCCATAAATGTATGAAAACTTGGAAGTTTTATTGCAGTTGTACCTCTGGATTCCTTGTTGAATATCTTGTTATTCTGAAGTCCAATTTATGTAATTTTGGTCTCGTTTGAAAGCTGGTTTTATGTTCTATCTTCTAATAGCAAATTTTGTTTAATAGTTCATGCATTAATTGTTAAAGTTTGAAGGCTTTGAGTGATTGATATAGTCAAGTTAAATTCAAATATTCTGCATGCTCATTTTTTATCTCTTCAAGCATTACTGTCTTTAAGATCTATTATTTTTTATTGTGAATTATTTTTGTATCATTAAAAGACTTATTTTCTGATTAAATTATTAGAGTGGGAAAATTTAAGATTTTGGGATCAACTTATTCTTTTTCTTGAAATAATTCTCTAAGGAAATAACTCAGGGTTTCTCTATTAATCATCCAAGTTTCTCGTTGTGAGTTTCTTTAAAGTGTCAATCTCCTATATATCTTCTGTTCGCATTTATGTTTACACTTAATTTATTGGTATAAAATTATGTTCAAATTCAATGTTGATTGTGTAATGTGCATCAGCTCAAAGTAATAAATCCCTAAGTTATTGTATAAAATTATGTGTCCTCTAAAGTTAATCAATAAATTTCTCACATCTTTGTGTTCGACCCTGGACTTCCCAAGTTATAAATTTAAAGTTGAGAACCTCGTTACGGAGATTTCCCTTGGTTCTGTGAGAGATGCCAAGTGCATGTACTACAACGGATCACCCTTAATACATGCATTTAACGCTTCATCAGATGGCACCATTGCCAGGGACACGACATATTTTGTGATTATTCATTTAAAGAGCAAATGCTTATTTTGGTTTATTCAGTAATTTTTTGTTTAGATTATTTTGAGTTTGTTTTCATATGTTGTGTTTCGTATCTATGATATCTGTTTAATTAATCTTTCTAAATCTCTCTCGAATTTCCTAATAAATTTATATTGTTTCGTGCTAGGCTCGTGGAGCCGACTATTTATGAAGGACCGCAGAGGCAAAGAGTTTGGAGCAATTGGATTGGAGAGCCAAGAGACATATAATTAAGTTGAGAGATTAGCAGATTAGTAAATTTCTATTCCATTTACCATTTACAACGGTTTTCGATTGAGATCTCGTGCATGTAAATAAAGGCCTTTTAAACTATATTTATTCTTGTGTGTGGTTGTGTCGAGAGTGGTTCTCGACTTGAGTGATGATTTCTAATTCAAGCTTACACCAAATAGAAAGATCGTAGGTCATATCTTTGCATCATCTATCTCGTAACTTAGGACACACTATACACATCTCATAAGATTCACAATTGCAAAAATCATAGGAGATTCATAGTCGCACGTAGCTGACGTTCTTCTTAGTCGAATTAAAGTGATTTCTTCACCGCTAATAGAACTATTGTCTAGGTGCGATTTTTCAATTTTCATAATACAGTTAAATTTTAAAAATTCTATTATGCTTCCACATGGAGAGTGTTGGGGGAGAGCTGTAAGTATCTCTAATGACTGCATGCATCATTGATTTTCATTGCATTCCATTTTCCGATTTCTCTCTCAATTTCCTCCAACCTAAGTATTAAAGGAAAAGGGATTGTACGTTAGGCGATGATTGCGGTCATTTAATCTCAAGCGATAACCTCATCTCCTAAAATCGGGTCTGAATTGATGCAAGTTAATCTTAATTAATTGGAATAAAACCAACCTTGTTTTAGGGCAGTAAAACCATTATTCTTCTGTAGGTACATTTCTGTAAGAGAGGGACGACATTAGGATAGAGCCATACCATGAATTTTCTTATCAACTACTAGTTCTCTAAAAATGATTAGCCGCTTCTTAGTGAGGATCTATGGGTTGCTGGTAAATGGTCCAGATTTCCTTAGTAGAGTGGAGGGTTTAGAGGACACCGTGCAAGGCCCTGTCCTCAAGTAAACGGGTAGCCGTATTTATACGGCCTGACTTACTTCTATACTGGCTGAGAGTGGATGCAACTAGTCATATGAATTGAGATAATTTATAGGGAAATTTAGGTTCCTAATAGCTCGTAACTTGGAAAAGATTTGTATTGAATCACCAATTAAAATTTTACAAGATAACAAGGCCATCATCTCAGGCTTTAGTGTTGAGTAGGTGAATTAATTAGGGTTTGTATTTATTATTTTGTGCGAATCATTCTGCACATTCTAGTGCCTAGTAAAAATTTAGGTTCTTTTGAAAACGAAGCATGCTCAATATCCTTATCTCTTGAACATCTAGATGGATAATTGGACGGATTTTTGCTCGGACTTTGCTAACTTATAACTAAACCGCCTAAATATTACATCTTCACAGGTCCAGCACCTTTCTTTTTCTATACCATCCCAGATTCGAAGCAACCCTTGCTTTGAACTAGTATATCATGATTCACTCCTAGGGGAAGGTTACATCTATACCAACCTTTTTCCTTCATATTTTCTTACTGAGGAAGATCATCGCCTTGGTGAGATCGATGTAATTTCATTATCTTCATCTATATCTTATTTTAATCCTTTATTTTATGAAGGTAATTAAGACTCAGTAAAGATGCCTAAAAGTAATAATAATGAGAATGGGGAGGAAGAAGAATGAGAAGACCCATTGCATGCAGTATTGGCTAGGTTAGTTGAATATGAACGAAATCAAGCACTTATGAGAGCACATCTTGGCCAGTTACATCTGGGTAATGACAGACCTATGCATGCAGCTTATAATCCTGGACAGTTTCAGATGAGAAATTGGTTGAGCCCAACTGATCCTGAAGTAGAATATGAGCTAAAGCCACAATTCCTTACTTTTCTACCACATTTTTATGGGAATGCTCATGAGGAACCTTACGCATTCCTTAGGGACTTTGAGTTGGTCTGTTCTAACCTTAGACATCCTAGGGTTAACCAAGACTATATAAGGATCAAATCCCTTCCATTTGCCTTGAAGGATAAGGCTGATTATTGGATGATGAACATGGGGATAAAAGTCACAACTTTTGCCCAGTTCAAGGACTTATTCTTGAAGAAGTTTTACCCTTTGAGTAGAAAAAATTTGATGCTTTCACACATTACCAGTTTTTCCTAACTTCCTAATGAAGCTTTCTGTGATTCATGGGAGAGATTCAAAGATCTTCTATAGAAGTGTCCTTGTCATGGCTTAGAGCCTACCATCCTGGTTCAGTTTGTATATTGCGGTCTACACCCTGAGGTGCAAGGTTTATTTAGTGTTGCTTGTGGTGGCAGCTATACTTCGCGAGGAGCAGACACTGTCTAGAAAGTGTTCAAACAAATGGCTGAAACATGTAGAGCATAGACCGCTAGTAGAGCTCAGTTGGAGACCACTAATCCATTCTTATCTGGTGGAGGAACAAAGACTATAGTAGATTCTTTTGACATTGGTTTAATAGCAGATAAACTTACGTTAGTCAAAAGAATAGATAAGCGGATGAATGAGTTGGACAGTAATTTGTCTAAACTTCCAAAATAGATGGCAGAACTTTCCTACAAGGTATCCAAGATGAAGGTACCTGACATGACTGCATTTGCTGCTCCCATATATCGTGTTCATCATATCCAGGAACAACAGGTGTCAGGGTCTATCTAGCCATGGGTTCAGGACTAGTCTTTAACCCATCCTTATTAGCAGCGACCACCATATGTAGAGACTATTACTGAGGAGCCTTCCCAAGTGTGTGAAGTAAATGGTGTGTGGTACACCAATGACCCTGCCACGCAAGGAAGTTTTGGGGACCGATTTTCTTATCCACGTCCCTATATATTCTATAACACATCACTTACTCCTACATCACTTACAGTATCAATGAGCTCTAAGCCAGTCCTTATCAAGCATCAAGGGAGCAAAAACATAACAGTCGTCAATAGACATATCAGACTGGCCATCAGAGTCCACATTTTCAAGGTCATACCCAGCAACAGCAAGATTCTTCACGTTCTTCATACCCTTCTTTGTCTTCCCAGTAGCAACATTCATCATCAGGTTCAATGGACTTTCATCGATAGATTTTGGAGGAGCAACGTTCGAATATAAATGATGTACAAGATTTTAGGGTTCATCTAAGCCGTCTTTCTTGTCTACATGATGAGCGTAATATTCCATCTACATCCATTCCGGCCCAGGTTCATGCTAATACCAATAGCCTGAATAAATCACATCAACATCCTTCTATGGATCAGGTATACTATTCAGACTTTCACAAGACTAGTCACAAGATCCATCCATTTGATTATGTTCATCATATGTCTCTCAGGGGTTGATGGACTCTAATCGTACCTGATCGGGATAAGGATATGGATAGGAAAGACTCTGAATTTCAACCTAAGGAGACTTCAGAGGATGATGAAGTCAGACTTCTTTCCCTAAGAGCAAGAAGATTAAGGAGGAATACGGGAGCTGAGCAACACACATTAGATTTAGAGTCTACGAAGGATCTTGTACCTTCGGACAAGGAGAATGCACATTCAGCAGACATTCCCTGTCCTAAAGTAGATATCCTGTTATTCCAGTTGTAAAAGATTCATGTTTGAAAAACTCAGTTTCTAATGATAACCATGTTTTTGTTTATGAATCTGAGTCTTCACTTCATTCTTTACCTATCCCTTTCCTCGTGCTCTAACGACAGGAAAGCACATCACTAATAAGATTCAGAAAGATGATTTAGAAATGACACGATTTTGTAGAGATAATATCATGGTAAAAATGCCATTTGATGAGTATGTGGCTAGTCACCATGCTTTTCAAAAATATATGAAGGTGAGATGCACACGATGCAGAGTTAGCAGGAAGAAACCAAACAACTACATCAAAACACATATTCTTTCAATTTCCTCTACGTTTTGTATCAAGAACCAAAAATTGCCACAGAAGAAGAGAGATTTAGGTGCACACTATGTGGTGAGTCATATTGATTACATAGATTTTGCACACACTCTCCTAGATAATGGCTCATCGATCAATTTATTACTTTTCTCCTTATATGAGAAACTGAAGATGGGTCCTTTATGCAAATCTAGAGCAATACTTTAGTTTGCAGATAAATCAACGAAAAAGGCTAAGGGTGAAATCAAGAATGTCATTATTTCTACTAGGGACCAAGTTATAAGGTGGACTTCACAATCCTTGAAATGGATATCCCTCATTATTGGAGAGATTCACAGATTATACTTGGGCAACCTTTTCTTAGGTCCACTGGCGCATCATTTGATTATCATACAGGGATGATGAAGTTCCGTTCTCCGGACAGAGAAGTAAAATTATGCATAGATTTCTCTTCATTTTCAAAGGCAGACTGCAATGTAGTCAACACAGTTGGGATTTGGGCACAAAACCCAACAATACAGAATGCGGCACTCTCTTCAGGAAAGGACAGTGTTCACATTGTAGTTATTGATTTGTTACCAGAGTTCTTAACATATGCATCACGCTATTCCCTTGATGACATGGAAGTCTCTTTGGATTTGTCAGTTCCCATTCCTTAAGGACAATTAAGGAAATAGATGATGACTCAGATGTAGCTTTGGTAGAATTACTGTTTATTTTTGGTGATTTGACTCCTTATTCTTTAGTACAGTTAATGGACAACACTACAATTAAATCATCTCCACTAAGCAGTACAGATCCGGATTCAATGGTGGTTCAGCCTGATATACTTGATGATTCATCCATGCCAGAGTTAAAACCATTTCCTCCTACACTCAAGTACACTTTCCTTACGGGCTAATAGTAAGTTTCCTATCGTCGTTAGTTCTAGTTTGACTGTAGAACAAGAGACTAAGTTGTTATAAGTGTTAGAGAAGAACCGTAAGGCTATAGGTTGGATTGTATCGGATGTTGTGGGTATAAATCCCGCACTCTATTCACACCATATTTTTGTTGAGAAAAATGCTAGACCTTACCGTGAGTTTCAAAGGAGGCTTAATCCAAATTTACGGGAAGTAGTTAAGAAAGAAATTGAAAAATAGTGTGGAGCAGGCTTTATTTACCCTATTTCTGATTCCAAATGGGTGGCACCTTTGCATGTTGTCCCGAAGAAGTCGAGAATTCAGATGGTAACCAATGAAGAAGGAGTTGAAATAGCGACATGAGTACCCACGTCGTGGCATGTCTGTGTCGATTACAGGTGCCTGAATGCTGTGACCAAGAAAGATCACTTCCCTTTGCCTTTTATTTATCAAATTTTGGAGAGATTAGCTGGGAAAGAGTTATTTTATTTTCTTGATGGGTACTCTGGCTACAATCAAGTAGCAATTGCTCTTGAAGACCAGGAAAAGACCACCTTCACGTGTCCTTTCGGCACATATGCATTCAAGCGCATGCCTTTTGAGTTATGTAATGCCCCAGGCACATTTCAATGGTGCATGATTGCGGTATTTGCTGAGATGGTTGGGGATTTCCTTGAGATCTTCATGGATGGTCTTTCGGTCCATGGTGATTCATTTGACTCTTGTTTAGCACACTTGGACCAGGTTTTACAAAGGAGTAGGGAGGTGAATTTGGTACTCTCCTTGGAAAAAAATCATTTCATGGTCAAAGAGGGTATTGTGTTGGAGCATGCCATCTCCAAAGAAGGGATGGAGGTTGATCCTGCCAAAGTGGATGTGATTAAGAAACTTGATCCACCAGCCAATATTAAGTCAGTTTGGTCATTTTTGGGGCATGTTGGATTTTATAGAAGGTTTATTCAAGATTTTTCTATGATTGTCCGACTACTGACTGAGCTCTTAGGGAAAGATACCAAGTTCTTTGTCGATCACAAGTGTCTTGAGTCCTTTGAGCTTCTTAAAAAGAAAATCTATGATTCACTGATTGGGCAAGCTCTCGATTAATCTCTTCCCTTTGAGATCATGATCGATGCTTCGGATTTTCCTATAGGAGCTATTTTGTGGCAGCGATGAGATCGGGTTCCAATTGTTATTCACTACGAAAGCAAAGTTTTGGATCCAGCTCAGAGAAATTATATAGTAACTGAAAAAGAAATGCTTGTGGTAGTTTGGGCATTAGAAAAGTTTAGGTCTGTGATTTTAGTCTCTAAAGTGACAGTTTACACAAATCATTCAGCTATTAGGTATCTCAAGGGAAAGAAGGATGCAGAGGCGCATCTTCTTAGGTGGATATTGTTACTCCAGGAGTTTCATCTGGAAATTAAAGATAAACCTAGGGTCATGAATGTAGTAGCTGATCATCTTTCGAGGAATGATTTTAAAAATTCAATTAATTCTGAGCCTATTCGAGAAACTTTTTCAGATGAATCTATTTGTGTTGTAGGTTCACTCCCATGGTATGCCAACATGGTTAACTGTCTCCAAGGAAGTTCCTCATGGTTGGACTAGGAGCAGTATAGACCGACTTAAGTCAGATTCGAGGAAATACCATTGGGAGGATCCGTTCCTTTTCTTCAAAGGACCGGATTGTGTCTGGAGAAGGTGTATTCCTCAAGAGGAATACATGAGTGTCTTGACATATTGTCACTCATTTGGAGATAGAGAACATCACTCAGGAAAATGAACCACTCACAAGATATTGTAATATGGTTTCTATTGGCCGACCTTATTTAGAGATGCAGCTGATTTTGTATGGTCGTGCCCCTGTTTGTCAAAGAATCGGAGGGACTGTTGGTTCTAGAGATGAAATACCCATGCATCATGTAATTTGTTATGATGTTTTTTTTATGCTTGGGGCATAGATTTCGTGGGTACTTTCCCTAATAGCCAAGGTTTTGAGTATATCTTGTTAGCAATTGATTACTTATCAAGATGGGTGGAGGCTATCCCAACCCGAATTGCTGATGGAAAAACTGTATGCAAATTTATCAAGGATCATATCATTTCCAGGTTTGGTCTACCTGAAGTATTGATTTCTGATGGGGGTAGCCATTTTGTTAATGGATTGATGAAATCATTAGTCAATGACTATAAATTTGAGAACAAAATAACTAGTCCTTACCACCCTCAATCAAATGGCATGGAAGAGGTTTCTAATAGGGAGGTGAAGAATATTCTCTATAAGTTAGTCCATCTAAATAGGAAGAACTGGTCTCAGTTGTTCGACCAAGTTCTGTGGGCTTATAAAACATGCTACAAAACACCACTTGGAACTTCTCCCTTTAGGATGATTTATGGCAAGCCATGTCATTTACCTGCTGAATTAGTGCATAAATCTGAATGGGCTATGAAGAAAATTAATTGGAGCTGTCACTTAGGAAAATTGTGTAAGGACCTTGACTTAAATGAATTCATGGAAATATGCAACCGAGCACATGACAACAACATGATCTATAAGGACAAAGTTAAGGAGTGGCACGACTCACATATTAGATATAAAAACTTTGTTCCTAGACAAAAGAAAAGGTTGTTTAATGCAAAGTTAAGGATTTTCTATGGGAAACTCAAAATCAAAGTGGAAGGGTCCTTTCATTGTTAAGGAAGTGCATGATAATGGTAGTATAGAAATCTCATAATTATTAGAGCATGAACCATCCTTTTTGGTTAACAGGTAGTTACTCAAGCATTTTATAGAATCATCAGAAAGGTTAACTCCCGTAGAAATGACCAACTTCATGCCTATTGACACAGTTCCCGATTTATTAGAAAAGGCATAAGCATCAGGACAGATTCACAATCTCATAAGATTCATCATCTTGAGATTCAACTAACAATGACCCCTTCATCACCAAGCTTTTTACTCTTTATCAATAAGCTTATTTTCAGCCTAAGTATAGGGGGATCTAATTTCATTTTGATTGTTCTCCTCGGGTCACCTAGTTATTAATTCATATCTTTATACTTAAGTTATTTTCCAGCATAGGTATAGGGGACCCGAGTCTATATTTTCCTCTAACTAATTCTTTTACTCAAAAGGCAACTGTTATTCTGAATTCAGTTCATGTTTATTCTTTAATACTTATCATGAGCTATGGCTTCATTTCACTTTGTGTTATGAGGACATAACAAAAGTAAGTATAGGGGGGTCTACTTATATATTACATATATACTTTAGCCATAGCTCATATTTTAAAATTATTCAACCTCTTAGGGTTATGGGTTTGTATTACATTTTTGAAACTTAAATTTGTAAAAATGTTTTGAATTTTTTTTTTGAAAATTATATACATTTTTGATATGGTTTTCAAGTATTTTATATGATTTACGAAAATATGACTTGATATTTTTGGATTTTTTTTGAAAATCTACATATTTATGTCACTATGTTTACAAAAAGTTTTCAAAATTCTTTTTCAAAAGTAAGGGTGCAAATGATTCTAATTAATTAATTATCTAACTTTAAAATATCTCACAATCCTCTATGTCTCTTTAGTTCCCTTTAAGTGTCTTATTTACGCTTCAAAGGTTGTGACGTTTCTCTTAATCGTCTTGTCATTATCATTTTAAGGCTGCCTTTCCTTAGGATATTACAAGGATCCAATATGGAGAAAAGTATGGATATAGATTCTGTATTTTGGAAGATTAAGTTGATACAAAGTTCTCTGAAAAGATTGATGCCAACTAAGAAGGATAATATTTTGATAGAATAACTAGATATGAAAGTACCTTTACCTTTTCTCAAGGATGTTCACTTGATAAAAAATCACCTTTCTTGTAAGATAGGTCATTCTTCTTTGTCTAGTTTTTCTCTTTTAAGAAAAACCCAAAAGTCTATCGTAGGATTTCAGGGATCAATTCATGAATAATTTTTAGGGTTCCCATGTAGATTTGAATATTACTTTCGAGGAAGCATGGCATCATTCTAGATGGATAATATTTCAAGTTGATGAAGATCTTTCTTACTCAGATTCAGAAGTTTTCTCTATTAGGAAAAAATAGTTAAAACATGGGTAGCCTATGACTTTAAACCTCGGAGATTCGATCTATATTTTTAAAGAGCTGAAGTTTGTAATGTTGTGTTGGGTATCTTTGTATTGCATATTTGTGATATTCTGTAAAAGTTATCTAGTCCGTTTTTATAAATCTCATAATTCTTGAAAATCTTTTTTATTGGTGTCTTTCCCTTACACATTTTGACCATGCACTCAAGGCTTGAGATGATATTTAACATTTAGTTTAAGGAGTCCGTAAACTTAGAGTTATCATGTATTAATCATTAGGGTCTTAGACTCTAAAATTCACACTCTCCTTTTTTGAGGATTTACAGGCTATATTCTATACTTAATCTTGATTCAAAGAATTTAACTTTCTCCCACATGCACGACTACAACTATGATTGAGAAGAGTCAAGATATTACTAAGGAAATTGGTATTGGAAATTTGAGTTTGGATTTGATTCCTATGATGCTCGTCGACGGGATAAAGTTAATGATGGCTTCATGAAACCCGAGTGTCAGCATCTTAGCTAGTATGGGACTTGTTCTCATGTTATCCCTTGATTTATCCTAAAGTGCTAAGACGTGATGACATTAATTAATAAGTTGATCAGTGTGTGCCAATCTTTTGGTAAAAGCAGTGGAGCTAGCCAAAAACAAAGATAGAAGTGATAAATGAAAAGCTCTCATCCTACAATGATATATATATATATCAAAGATCTACCACAAAACGCAAGTGCTCCCAACTATTTCAATGTGTCCATTTGGACCAAAGCTATTTAGGAACATGAGTCAGGCTAGCACCCAAAAAGGGCTCTGCATCGTAAATGCTACAAGTCTGGGTTTAAATGGTATAATAGATACTCAAAAAAGGCACACCCCAGTGTATTCCCTGGAAAACAAGTACATATGACTCCAACTTCTTTTTGACGGACACACTGATGGGCTAAATCAAAATAAAAGTTTGTTGCATTCTGGCACTAGAGAGAATCAGTTTTCAGTGAGAGGAAGAGAAAATAAGTACGCAATCCTATATCCTCCATAATCTGGCCTTCCATCTATCCTTTTAGGAGTATGACAAACTAAAGAGAAGATGTATTGAGGCAGGACTAGATTTATTCCCTAGAGTTGAGGGTTGGGTCCATAGGAGAGCTTTCAAGTTTAGATTTATTAGTGATGTTTTGATTCTAATCTCTTGTTGCAGTCAACACTAAGTCATATTCCTTATATTTACGTATACATTGAGAGTCCGACAATTAGAGGAGTTGAATTCCTTTTGATTAAGACTTGGATCAACTTAGAGTTCTAGGATTTCAAAAAAATAGTGTTCTAGGTCAAATCAAGCCTTGTATACTCACACATGTCAAGGATCTCACTAATTAAATTAACCAATTCTTTCTTCATTTAGCTTGAGGAAGAGCTTAGCTTAAGTATAGGGGGTGATAAATCCCAGATTTATCAACTTAATTGATCTTATTTATCTCCTTTATTTAAGCTAAAATACTTGATTTATTGACAAATTAACACTAATTGTTATTTATGTGTTGTATATAATTAACACTATTTACTATATATCATATGGTGTAATACTTTTTTGTGCTTATTATTAATCAAATAAAAATTAGAATAAAAATTGTAGATAAATAAAATAAAAATACAAAAAAATAAGCAAAAGAAAAATTAAAGGAAATTGTGTTATATAGCTTTTAATAGTATTTTCTTTTTATCTATGTACAAATGTCCTATGATCTCTTTCACTTCTACATGAAAGTTGTAGATCTCATCGAGATCTACAACTTTCATGTTTACCACATTTCAAAGTTCAGCCTATAACTATTTTTCCTCAATTTTTCTTCCAATTAACGATTTTCTTTAATTCTATATGGATCACGTGGTCCGCTTATCGAGCGCCACCCGTCAGCATTTGCACCGCCCGATCTGATCTTATGATCAAATCAGAGCCCATATCTTCCGCCTAAACCTCAATCATTGGATCAAAAGATCCAACAATGCGTATGTCTTCTTCAGCCTCCAGTTGTTTCCTTTTCCCTCGGCAAACATACTAACTCCTCATCTTCAACCTATTATCCAGAAATCTTCCAGATCCTTCCTGACCAACTGCCACCATGAATCTCTACATCTAACTCCCTAGATTCACGCCAACCACCCATTATTCCCTAATTCTAACTTGCTTATCATTGAGCGGGGGATAAAACTGCCCTAAAACCCATCAAAACCTCCGACACCCTCTCTCTTTAAATACCTCTCCACCAACCAAATCGTCTGCCATCTGCCATTCACGGACCTGCACCCTGGCATTCTCTGTCCCCTAGTGACAGTTCAAGGGAGAGATTGAACGTTGCGAAGGAGTGTAGCTCGGGCGAGATCCTTGGCCTCCTTGCCAAGTTACATCCATCACTCGATGATGTTCGAGCATGATTCCAGATCAAGGAACTTCAAGCGAAGATCACAAATCCTTAATCTTAGCAATTTGGATCAAAGATTCAACTAATCCTACATCTTCTTCAAAGCTTTAAATTTCAGGTTAGATCTCATTATACTATGGTGATAACCTAGAGAATATATTTTCTAGTTTTTAAACACTCTTAGACCCTCTTTAGAGGTTGTTTACCTATGCCTTGGAACATTCATCCACACGTATTATCTCCAGTGCTTGGTCCATTTCTTCATCATCGTGATCATCCGATTCAAATGTTGTTTCCTACATGGAAATAATACCCGATAGGGCTTCGTCTACCAACTGCGAGTAGCTCACCATTCTATGAATATTATCTTTAAATTTATTTGTGAAAAGCTTGCCTTGTAGTAGAAAACCATCTAGGACATCCTAATGCTTCAATGATCGGAGGATGGAACTTAGTTCCGATTTCCAATTTTTTTCTAGTGTCGCTGCATCCAACAGACTTCCTATGCATGTATGGACCTTCTCCGATCATCAATCGCATTCTCCTATGTCCAACAAAATAGCCTAGACCTTCTGAGATCAGAAAGGAGCACGACGGAGCCAAAAGCAAGTCGCCAGAGTCTCACCTCTTCGCCACCACGCACAACAGAATTCAAGAACAGAGGAGTAGCAGCTACCGTCGATTTCGCTTAATTAGATGAGATTGAACAACCTCGATTTTACCACGTTGATATGCAAAGCAACGGTTCGACTCTGAGCCTCCTTGACCGAGCCTTAATCTGAACCACAAGCTAAATCATTAGACGAAGACACGTGTCCCGAGTCTCCTCCACTGAGCCAAATCAAGCACGTTACTGGCGCGTGCGGGAGAAAAAAATGCATTCAAAAGTCATATATTTCTAGATATTACAGATAAGTCCTTCCGTATGTTTAGTAATTTGCATATCAGCCCCTATAATTTTATTAAATTACATCTTAGTCCCTGCCAGTCCTTAAATGTAAGAAAACTTGGACATTTTTATTGCAGTTGTACCCATGGATTTCTTATTGGACATATTGTTATTCTGATGTCCAATTAATGTAATTTTGGTCTCGTTTGAAAGTTGGTTTGACATTCTATCTTGTAATAACATGTGTGGTTGACTTTGATTAATAATTCACACATTAATTGGCAATGTTTGAATGCTTTGATTGATTTATATAATCTGGTTAAATTCAAATATTCTGCATGCTTATTTTTTATCTCTTCAAGCACTACTATCTTTAAGATATGTTATTTTTGAATGTGAATTATTGTTGGATCATTAAAAGAATTATTTGCTGATTAATTATCAGAGTGGGAAAAGTAAAGATTTCAGGATCAACTTCTTTTTTTGAAATAATTCTCTAAGGAAATAATCCATGATTTTTCTTTTATCATCCAAGTTTCTTTTTGTGAGTTTTTTTAAGTATCGATCTCCTATCTTTCTTGTGTACGCATTTATGTTTGCACTTAATTTATTGGTATACAATTGAGTTAAAATTCTAAGTTGATTGTGTAATGTGCATCAGCTCAAAGTAATTAATCCCTAAATTACCGTCTAAAATTATTTGTCCTCTAAAGTTAATCATTAAATTGCATGCATCCTTGTTTTCGACCCTGGACTTCTCATGTTATAAATTTAAAGCCGAGTACCTCGTTACTGAGTTTTCTCTCAATTCTGTATGAGATGCTACGTGATCGTACTACAACGGATCTGCCATAATACATGCATTTAGCGCTTCATCTCCTAGATAGAATTAGTCTTTTCAAATACAAATACATATGACTATGAGTCTCACTTGTATATTGTATGTGAATTGCAACTCTCCCCATCATAAGTGGAAAGAAATAGTCTTCCTTAAATAGGTAAGCCTAATTCCCCCAATCTAACTACTCTTTCCTCGAGGAGTGGGGTATTTCCTTCTAAGTTCAAGTCCAACTGACTCAAAGAGGAGGAGGAAAAGAATAAGAATGGATTATGACTAGTGTAGTGACATATCCTTTGAATGTTGATCAATGTATCTAAGTCTCCAGCTATAGGAAACCTTGAGATCTTTAAGTTTGAATTTTCAACCTTGCTTATTGATACATACCTTGGACGAGAATGATTTTTTTATTGACTTATTGTCCTATCTATTCTTTTGGATTCTTTATTTCATAGACATTTTTTATAATATATACAATAACATTTAAATATGGAGTTCTTGTTCTTGAGCAATTAGACTATCCTTCTTTTGAAGCTTTATTGCAACACATAGTGTCCTGTCTTTAGATGTCCATGCCACTAGATTGGGTTGGGATGCACTGGCCTCCTATTTGGGCAACGTAGGTTTCCTCATGCCTACTTGTCAGGCCAAAGAATTCTACCCTCACTACCTCATCAGAATTGAGCTAAGTGCAGAGTGCTTGTCCAAGTTAGGCTATTGTTCTTAAGAGTCACGCATGTGCTCTGAAATACTCTACTTAGAATAATCAAGATGACATGTGAACCTAGTCATGTGAACTCAAAGAATTAAGTCTCATTGAACTGAAAAGTCTTAATTCCAATCCCTATAAGGTTCACGTGAAATTATGTAGATTAAAATCTCAACCAAGCTCCAATCTTCAGATTTTATTTAGACTAGTATAATTGTCAAAATCATTCAGAAAAAAGACCATGTAATGCAAAGATATTATTTTGTGAGGTAAATTTTCTAGTTTTGAATATTTAATTGATTTTTCAAAATGTTTTACAAATTTTTATGAGTTTTGAAAAAGTTCAAATTTTAAGGATTGTTAGATGTGTTAAGTTAATTGAATGTATTTACATGGGTTGTACATATTCACAACACATTTTATACAAGGTGTATGCAATGTTTATACACAAGTTTTATTTAACCAAGTTTTTTAATAATGGCATGTACAAGGTCTTCAAAATTTTGTTGGAAACATTTTTGTAATTATTCTACAGACATTTTTGAAAACTTATTTTGCTAATCATTTTACGAAGAATTTATCAAACTTGTGTACAAATAAATTTTACAAACATTTTCTTTTGAAATGTTTGAAAATTTTTGCAAAGATTTTTCAAACATTTTTAAAAGATTTTCAAAAAAAATTCTAGAACCATTTTCAAAATCATTTGTAACATAGTTTCAAATAAAATTTTATGAATAGTTAAAAAATTACACAAATGTATAAGAGTTTAATAATATATTTATTTGTATACCCTTACCAGTACATTAGCCATATTACTGAAAATGCAGAAAGTATGAGTTATGGCTAACGTATATATATCATATATATATAACCCCTTATCGTTAGCTTGAACTATTTCCTATTAGTGATCAAGGAGCAACAAAGCTAGACATAACTTGTGATATGTATAGAAATGTCTATACTACAACGACTTAGTAAAAGAATAAGAAGTTGATTGTCTCCATAATACTTAGGATCAACTAATCCTAAGTGTAGTAGATTGTACACAAAGCGAGGATGATTAAGGACTAGAACTTACGAAAATCAATGCTTCATCTTTTCTTCCCCTATACATAGGGTCATATATCCATAATTATAGAATAGATTATCAACAAGTTAGAAGACAGGCGAGAGAACAACCAAACTAGAAATGGAGACAAAGTAGAAAGAATGAACAACATTACTCCACCTATACTTAGGATAAAGGATTACTAAGTATAAGAAACAACATGAGTAATGAAACAAAACAAAAAGGAGCAACATAGTGTGTACACCCCTAAAGTACATCCTAAGCATGGTCGGAATGATTCTACACAATACGTGGAGTGTAAAACAATAAACAAAAGAATGAAAGAGTAAAATTACGAAACATGTAAATACTAGGTAAACAATGTTGAGGTGCCTCGCAACAAGAACTAGCATTTATGCCCCTAGCAAGGGCAAATGCCAGGACAATATGTATAAAGGTTCAGGATGACATCTAAAAAGGCGAATATCATACTCTTGTTGCGATCTAAGTAGGAGAATCATAATGAACCCAACAAAAAAAGAACATTCGAATATTCAATCATTTGGGTGTCTGTTATTGACCAAATAGACTAAACAATTATAATAAGAACTGATAGCATCGAAGAATGCATCGGCTTGTGGTCAAAATAAAGTGACCGGATGAAGCCATTTCAAGCAAATGTGGAGAAAGAAGGATCCGTGATGGAATCCTCCATGTCAATCATAGTCTCAAAAAGATATGCAACATAAGGATTAGGATAATCGATGTAAGACTGGATATCTAATGCACATTATAGGGATAGGTCAGAGACATCATCGAATATCTAAAAGCATGACTCATCCTCAGTTTCATGTTCTGACATATAGGATGCACAAAAAAGAAGTGAAATCGAATGCAAAGAAGATGTTGCGTCCTCCCACAGACAACCTTCAGGGAATAATGAACACTCATTGGTGAAAGTTGAGACAATGTTGGCATCTATTTGGTCCTCATAGAATTCATTAATATAAATCAATCGACAGGACACACGACTCATATGAGGGTCTCTTTATATCTATCATGTCAAAATGTAGGCCCTCTTACATCTCCCTCTGTAGACATGGTTCAAGATATTCATTGGGATCTAATAAGTGCCTCCGAGTAATGCGGTCAGGAAGATCATGACAAGGGAAGTGGATCGGCTCATTGGATAGATGAAACAACAATATTAAGTGGATAGATATGAAAATCGGAAGCTCTCCAAGGTTGTATAATAATCCATAATTAGAATTATCACATTGGTCATTTCCCATGACTGATGCTCATTCACTATTTCATCAAGAAGCTCGTCACATTGATCTTGTACTGCATGTCCCAAAAATTGCACTCTCATTCCAGCATAATATTCACCTGATTCAATAAAAGTAGTATCCCAACCACGGGCTCCAACTAATAACATAACATGCCCCAATATAAGAGAATATGGTATAGTGGGAATGAAGAGGGCGGGGAATGGAATAAAATATAAGCCATGACATCGACCATATGGGGAAATATCTCGTACTAGAAAGGATAAAGTTGTGGTTCAAGAAGAGAGTCATCTTGAGCCATACCAGGGAGAAGAGGGTTATGTGGGTGAAAAGAAGCTACAAGATCCGGTTGAGGGGAAAAATAACCCATCATCACGACACATAAAATGAAAAAAAACATAAAAATGACAAAGACTCGAAGACTGCTAAAAACAAAAAAGGTAAAACACAATGGATCCAAATGGCAATAAAACACAAAGCAATCTCTAAATTCACCTACCCAACTCAGTGATGATCGTAAGAGTTCGATCATTTTCTTTTCAATTGTAAAGTTAGGTGATTTAAACAGTTATTTAAATCAAGCTCTTAGGTGTAGTCTCCTAGAGTAGTTTTTATACAAGTCGGTGAAGCACGCCTACTTAAACACAAGACTACATGAATCAAGGTCTGAGATGAGTGCTTGCAACAATAACACGACCCAAAAGTCTGTCCAAGCGCTTAGGGTACAAGTCTAGGGATTTGGGCTTCAATTCCTAAGTGCACATGTGTTGGACTGATAAGATCGGTCTATTATTCCTAAAAGGGCTAAAACACTAATCGTTGACCAACACTTAAATCAAACAACAATTAACCAGCAATTTGATTTATCAATCAAGTGAGTGCAGATTAAAATTTATTATAACTTTACATAAATATGTGTATAGGAGTAAGTATGTGGAATGCTAAACACTTATAGGCAAAATAGAGGGTAGGTAATTATAACTAATTAATAATATAAAATTTACTTGTTTTGTGGATTTTTATTATTAATTTATGAATTTTTAATTTCTTTTATATTTTATATTTTATATTTTTTAATTTTTTTCTAATTTTAAACTTGTTTTTATTTTTGTAATAAGATATATAACTATATAAATTAATATAGATATTATAGCTTCTATATAAGTAATATGTATATAATAGATATTGTAACTGTATAGATTTTTATTGTCAAAAGAAAATAAAATTATAGAGAATAAAATACTATTGTGATTTCTTTATTTTTTGTAATTTTTATGCATTTTTTCTAATTTTTATGACTTTTTAAAGTTGAAAATATATCAAAATAAAGAATATAATAAATATTCGAACTTGTTTAAGGTTTAATAAATATTTATAAGTCCAAAATAATCCCAACTCTATTTTAAATATATAATAGAAAGTTGTATTTTTGGAATTTTATTTTTTTGCTAATTTTTAAAGTTTTGTGATTTTTATGTTTTATTTTTGTATTTTTGGTGATTTTTATGTTTTATAGATAACTTACATTTTTGGAATTTTTAATTGTATTTTTAAAATTTTATGTCTTTCTAAATGCTAGATAGGGAAAATATGTACGTTTTTGTATTTTAAAAAAGGAAGATTAAGTTAAATACTTAATAAAAATTATGCATGACTAAACATGGTTCTAAGCATCTATAATAATTTTCCTACAATATTAGCATAAAAGAAATATTTATTATAAACAATAATAAAATCAATAAAATACGCAACTCGGAAGGACCTATTTATAATAAAATTAAAGTAAACATGTGATTCATAATAGCTCCAAAGAGTATAGGTTTATATATGCAAATTTTACAGTGCCTCACATGGTGATAGACATGAGATGAAAAGACCTATATGTATTAACAAGAAAGCTCATGATACTACATTCAAGTAAACCTAAAAATATTACACTTCATTTAATATTTACAATATTAAAATGGATTGCAAATTGGGAGGGAGGGTTCATGCAATATACCCTAAGCGAAGCGTGCCATGCTTGCGCAGCACTGATGAGTAGCTCTGGTTATGCCATGTCATCTTCACTTATGAACAAAGGCTCACAGGGCATAGTGTTTTAATTTAAACCAACAACCTAGATTAGATCTCGGTCGCGCCTTCGATCTAATGGTCCCTAAGGTGTCACAAAGAACAGGGAAGAACTCTTCCATGTCTTCATTTCGATCCTTGATTCCTCCCAGTCGACATCCTCCTTTGATATCGATCAATTTAAAGGCTTCATGGGAGAATTCCTCACCAACAGATGTGCTCAAGGAGCTCCGGGCCTCGTCTGAGGAGGCATGTAGGTGTCATATTTACTTGGGCACATGGGAACAAGTTATTTAATCGATTCCCTATCCAGGTGCCACTTCTAGACCTATCACCTGCACCAAAATGTCAAGAGGCTCGAGTGTTCTATCCTCGACCATAAATGAAGCTGCTATGCACAAGGAGAAGGTGAACGATTGATATCCAATGAAGGGGTGGCTGATGGAGATTGAATTCATTGGTTGATGCGTGATAAGGTTGAGCTGGTTGAGGGAAAATTATGGAGATGTGATGTGCAATGAGATGGCATCGTTTAGTGGTCAGAACAATGTAAAGATCATGGTGAAAATGGTTGGAGATGATGTTCCGATGAACTACTATTTTGAGATTTAACATTAAATAATAAAAAATCAAACTAAACTAAGCATTAATTTATGCTAAATAACTAAAATGCAAACTAAAAAGTTAATTAAACTTGAGCCTCAATATTGTTTACCTGGAAGTTGGGACCTTCACCGGAGACGAGCTCGGTGATGGTAGATCTCTCCTCCTCAACCCTTATCCTCACCGACAAAACTTAGATCTTCTTCTTGTCAATAAGGGTCACTCTTAGATGGATTTATTTAGGGTTATGAGAGTCAGAGTGGGATCTAAACTTCGAGAGATGGAGGAGGCGCGGTTTTATAGTCATGGTGAATGGCGATCTTGTGAGGGAGATTGCATGTAACACAACGGTGGTTGGTGGGAGCTATGCACATGACAAGATGGAGGGGTGTGATAAATCCCAAATTTATCAACATTTATTATTATTATTAACTCTCTTGCTTTATTAATTCACTAACATTAGTTAACAACTAACTCTAATTAGCAAATAACCTGTTGTAAATAATTAACCCTAATTATTGTATAAAAATAATTATATTATGGTACATATATTATGTGTTTCTTTGTTCATAAAAATAAAATAAAAAATAGTTACTATTATACATAAGTAATATAACAATAATGATTAATTAAAAATCTAAAAGAAATAACAAAAGAAAAAAAATAAGTTTTTTAAATACAAACATACTTACAAAAATATTACTATGTTGAAATGATGTAATTTCACTTTATATTCTAAATGAAAGTTGTATCAAAATGTACAACTGTCATGTTGAACACTTTTTCTAAATTTACTACTATTTTTTTTATAAGTATGTGTGATTTATTAATTTTTATATTTTTGGATTGGGGCCACATGGCCCATTAAGAGTGTGCCACCTCAACTGGCATTTTATACTTCATTGCCAAATTTCTCAACCATTTGATCATTCTGATGAGATGGTGCTTATTTGATCATGCACATTTCATCTATAATCCCATGATCTAATTAGTTAGGCACATGCTGGCCATCCATTTGCACATCTATACAGACCCTTGGATGGAGCCTATCCAACGGTTGGGGAGTTATCCTCAACCTCTAGCCATCTCTACGAAGAGGTGAAAACCCCGGCAAACATCCCAACTTCCCCTTATTATTCAATCGCTTCTAGTAGCCATCTCCGTTAACCTCGACAACCAATCTCTTCCTCTAACCTCCCTTACACGCCAACTAACTAACATTCATTAACTTTAACTCTTTCTCCCACAAGCGGTGGTTGAAACCACTTCCAAGGACAAACTTCCACAAACTATCTCTTCTTCAAATACCTTCTTTCCACCACTACAACCGTTATCTGCCCTTTACTAGTGAGAGTTCCTAGACTATTTCCATCCTTAATAATAGAGAAACGACAAGAAAGAGAGTGAAAATGTAGATTTCTCCTTAGCGAGATCCATGAGGTTTCACTTGTGTTGCAACCATTGATTGCTACTTGAGTTGAAGCTTCTCCAGAATAGGAGCTTCAAGAGAGGACCTGAGCGATTCAAGCTCCAATCCCCAAGCATGTCTTCCTTCCTTCTTCGTCTTCGTCGTACTTCTCAGAATCTCAGGTAAGTAGCTTATCTTTTGTCATGTCTTTTATTTGATTTATTTTCACGTACTCAAGCATTATCACCTTTATCTGAGATCGCAAACATCTTCAAATCATTTCGCTTACTTCGTGCCTCCATTCGTAATCACAATCCTCAATCTTGCCATCATCTCAACCTCGATTTTCATCTTCCTTCTACAAGAAGAGAGACCCACCTAGATTTCATCCCATCCTCTACATTCTTCACATCCTACGGGTTTCTACTTTGCCTCACAGTTTCACACACAAACTTGCTAGTCTTATGTCTAACATTGCAGGAGTCCATTGATCAGAGAATGCACGCATGCTCTGATCTCTACTTTCATCGTCGGAGACCCTCCATTGATAGAGATCTATGAGTGCTCATTCTGAGTCCTCTATTTAGCTTTGACTTCGCTGAACATTCATGAAGGTCATTAGGCCTTCAGTTTCATCAGAAGATTATGGAGGAGATATCAAGTCTTCACCGGAGCGCAACCCTTCCACCGTTACCCGCGGAGGAGATCCATCGAGGAAGGAAGAGCAGATACCGTTAGATTGGCCTTAATTAGGCGTGATCCAACAATCTTTAGAAATCCACGATGGCTGACCGAAGCATTGCTCAATCCTGAGTTTAGGTGATTTATGAATCCACATTTCATCATCTTTATTCTATCATTTTGGCCTCAAAAACCCTAGCAAATGCGTGTAAATAGCATTAAATACATCATATTAGCATTCATGCATGTGCATATAATTAGTGTATAAAATACTGTAATTAAAGCCAAAATTATAGAATAAATAAAAGAAAAGAGAAAGAATAAAATATTGTAAATATTTTATGACCCGAAACCCCGAGACCTAGGCATCTCGATGAATAGGTCGACAAGGAATAAAGTAGGGGGAGATAAGGGCCAAATACAATACATATTTCATTCATTCTTTATTCATTGTGGGACCTATTTTTGGTTCACTTTTTATACCTCAAATAAAGAAACTTTGTACATAAAAGTTGTAGATAATTAAATAAACAAAAGTACAAAATTGATTTCACTGAAAAACAATGTACAGATAAAAAGTTATGGTCTGAATAAAATTCCAGAATCCCAACTTCCCAGACCCGTATCTCACAGATAAAAACTCCAAATGCAGCAAACTCACCTTTAATTGTATATAGTATAAAATAAGCTATTTAATGGTGATGGTTTCACATTTGGCAGAGCTACGATTTGAAAGATGAGTTTTGGACCCTCATTGTATAAGTGTACAGATTAAAATATTCAATTTATTATTTATTCATTATTTTTGCAATTTTATATTTTTATAATTATGTAAATATTATTTATAATATATTTGTGCATTAAAATAAGAATAAAAACTCAAAAGCAATCCAAAATAAAATACTTGTATATATCAAATACATAGGTATTATACCTATAAATATACCTACATGATACATACTTATATTTTATTTAATAAACAAAACACATCGGTAAAATAAAACAAAAATATATTTGTGAGTATAAAAGTATTTTATGATTTTTTTTAATAATAAAACAAAAATAATAAAATTAAATACACAAAATAAAAATAAAAGAATAAAATATATAGGTAATATACCTATATAGGCTATAAAAAAGCAACTTGTAAAAATATACCTCATAAAAATAAATAAAAATCACTATAAAATACTTTATAAAATTATAAACATTTTTCATTTAATAATCTTAAATTAAATAAGTCATTTACTATTTTTAAACTAATTTTTAAATAATTTGCAGAGGTTTTTCCTTGTTGGTCCACGTGGACCAACCAGGTGGTCTGGACAGTTGACCAAGGTCAACAGTCTGACCTTCACCCCTATGCACTGTGTCAGACCTCGTTTGACCCAATTTTCGTAGATTTTTTGAGGCATCTCCTTGCACCCTTTCATGATCCTTCCTTCTGACCTTTTTCTCCTTGATCTTCCACCATACTCGCCCAGTGATTACATCATGGGGTGGATCGAAGATTTGTTCGATACGCCTCGATCTTTGAGACCCGTCGGTTAGCCCTACAAAACTCCTCCTTGGATTTCGATTCGATTTTGAAGCACATTTCATCCAGATCCTTCCCCCCTTCGACGTGCTCGAGCTTCCTAGAGGTGACAACTCCAGTTGGCCTTCTTCAAGGCGGCGGATCGACCATGATCTGGGCATGTTCCACCCACCTCCGGTGAGCTCCGCCGTCGAGGTATTTCAAGCTCGGGCCCAGGTCCCTAGAGGTACTTATTCCCCTAGTTTTCTTCAATCTTTTCATCCACCATAGTTTTTGCTTCACGAAGGGATCTTAATCATCACCGTCCACCCATCGATTCGCTCAATCGATGCCTCTCGCCCGAGCAAGCTCCGACGAGCATCTATATCACAGTGCGACCCTTGTTAGAACCTATTGGAGGTTGCAGCATTTTGCCCGTGGCCGCACCTAATTTTTCTTGCATGTCTTGAGCCGCTTTTAGCACCTGGAGTCCATTTTGGAGGAGGCGGAGAGGTTCCTGGAGCAACTTTACTCCGGCGACCTCGCGCGAGCCCTTCGGCCACCACCGGAGATTTTTGGAGGCACAAGCGCATAGAGGAGCAATGCAGGAGTGCGGGACGCCATTTTGAAGCACAGAAGAGCGCCTGAGGAGGGAGATTGGCGCCTGGGAAACTCGCCTCCACGCGTGTTCTTCCCAGTTCGTCGAAGGACCTCCAGAGCCGTCAGATCTTGAGCCTCAGCCCATGCGAGCAAAAGCCGTAGGATCCTTCGTTCCTCAGCTATTGATCGCCGTCCGCTCGATCTAATCCAGGCCGTCCACATGCGAACCGTCATCAGGCCACGCGAGCTTGACACATGGACAAGTGAAGCCGATCTGACCGTCCGCCAGCACCCTTAGCCTTTGGTATTTTTCGATTTGACCCCTGGTATTTTTGTAATTTATTTTATAACACATAAACTTTCATTTTCTGTTATAATTTTTTGTAAAATTTGCAGTAAACCCCCAAATTTTGTAATATTGCACTTAAGTCCTCAGCCACGTCACCTCACGTGACCAGTTCACGTGAGGTGCAGGGCTTTTTGCATTGAGGCCCTCAGCCATTTGTATATTTATTTTCAGTACCAGAAGTTTTAATTGCAGTTGTAATATTTTGGTGATTTTGCACGTTGGCCCCTATATTCCTGGAAATTACAAACAAGTCCCTCCCAGGCACGTGCCAGTCACGCGCCCTGGTGGGTTATTTGCAGAGAAACCCTTGCGTGTTCGGTTATTGGTGATTGGTCCATTAATTCGCATATCCAGTCATATACTTTTTAGGAAAATTGCAACTGTGACCCTGAATGTTCTGATATTTGCATATATACCCCTGCTAGGCTTAGTATTTTTATGTGCTTGTCCTATTTATTTCATGCATCATTAAAACCCTAAAAAATCCCCAACAATCAAATTAAGCTCATGTGTATTTGCACTTTCACGCCATATTTTTGCATATTATTTTTGTAGCATTTTTATATTTTTTTAAAAATAAAAAACATGCATTTTAGCTACTGTCTATCTTGGAAAATACTAAAAAAATATTAAAACACCTTGAAAAATTCCAAAAAAATTACCTAAGGTCTATTTTATTGTATTTTAGTGTCAATCCATATACCACTAAAAATTTCAAAACCAAAACCTTAAAAATTAGAAAATACCTAAAAACTTCCAAAAAATCTAAAAATTTCTAGAAAAATCTAAAAAATGCAAACTTAGTTCTTGTAGGTTCCCCATTTTATTATCTTATTTTAAAATTAATTTGAGAAAATTTGATACTGTTTGGTATTTTTCATTCCCATTTTAGTTTCGACCAGTAATTAATTCACTGTTTTTCTTTATTTTAGCTTTTAAAAATACCAAAAAGATTCTGAAAAATACCCAAAAATCATAAAACAGTAAAAAATCATAAAAAGACCAAAATGTTTTATTTTTGAATTTTTGAGCATTTTTACATATTTTTATAAATCTTCTACGCCCTCTTTCTTATAGTGTATATATATTCCAATATTGAAAAAAAATATATAAAAAATAAAAAAATATAAAATCAGAAAATTAAAAATCAAAATACAAAATTAAAAATTAATAAAAAAATATTTAAAAATAAAAAACCCACAAAACATTTACATTTGCATAGTGTAGGGAATACATCACATTCACACACACACTTGCTGACCTATCCTGCCTTGATCCCTGTGTTCGAACTCTCTACGTACTTGCATCTATACATTTTTTATGTAGAGTTAAGAATAAATTTTAAATTCACATTTGTTTGTCATTTCTTGATATTTATATTGTGGGTTAATTGTTGATTAAGTACACAATTTTGTAGTGGTCAAGACTTCAACTACGGTTTCACCTTGTGAAACCGTACGACCCTCAATTTCATGTTAATCAGTGATCCAAACCAGAGATGAAGCACCTCAATAGCAACATGTGACCCAAAACAATAGATGTTCTGATCCTGATGTCACGCGTGGCACACACGTGAGGCAGCCAATTTGCAAGAGTGCCCCTCTGATTACATCGATTGTAGATAAGCCCCTTAGCACCTGGATTTTTTTACACTTGTACCCTAGTGGCTTTCTGTAATTAGATCACATTTTTTTCTGATTGTGTTTATTTATCTACATTATTGCTTGTTATTCCATCTCTCTTATTTTTGATATATACCTGTGAGCTTTCTAATCATTCTCTCTTCTTGTCTTCTTGCGAGGGACCGCGGAGCGAGGCGGATCGCCTAGGGGATCTGGTGAAACCTTGGGATGCGGAGTCGGCTTTCTTAGCCTAGCTGACAGGAGAGAGCAGGAGGAGTGAGAGAGAGAATTAGATAGCTTTAACTTTTGTTAGAGAGAGATTTGTTTGAACTTGTAATAATACAGGTACAGGGACACTCAGGACACTCCAGGCCTAACATTCAGGTGTTTGTTCACCTGGGGGCCCATCGCGGTTTTCTTCGTGTTTTCCGCAGTCATTTTTCGGTTTTATTTTCCTTTTTCATTTCATTTGTGGACTGAGCCCTTAGATTTTAGGCTTTTGCTTGATCGATTAGATTAGGTCCAAACACCTTAATAAGCATTGCATGTACCTATAGCTCGTATTTGGACTTAGTTTAATTAAACAGTTGATTCATTACTTTTCGATTTGTCGCGCCGCGAGCTCATCCCGCCAAACGCTTCTCCTAAACTCGATGTGTCGAGAGGAGGAGGGGTGAGCCTAGACCGGACTTTAGGGTTGAGGAGTGGTGGTCAACTTGTGGTTCTTAACGTTAGCAATTGCCTGCTTAGGATGATTTCCGCTTGCATTTCGACATTTAGATTAGGTTTACAAATTTCTGCTTTGCATCCCGGATGGAGAGAGTTGGAGGCACTGCAAGTCATTCTATCTTTGCATTCATCATTTAGGCACAAAGGTGAGATTTCCATCTTGGTGCCGACTTGCACGGCTTTTCCGACTCTTTTCTCCCTCTGTTTTTGGACAAAGTAGGAATCAAAGAAAATACAAAATCGTTAGGCGCTTGTTTGAATCTACTCAAAAGAAGCGATAACATCAAAAAAAATAAAAAAGGGTATACTAAGAAAACTTTGACCTAAATAAAATTGGTAATTGGACTCATTGATTGGGGAGAGTCACACCCTCACTTGTATTCAGGTTGCATGGGAAGGTCTCCTTCCAAGTGAGTTGAGCGTCTTCGTAAGGATTAGAGCCAAAAACCCAGCTTGTGGATGCCTTGTGTATCGCCTGGATTTCCGAAGTATTGGCGCTACTACCGTACGTAGACGAGTAGGACTTGGTCACCATTGGTGACTCACTATTGTGTGAGCACCGACCTTGTCCGAAGTACCGAGCTTATGCCATGCCTTCACGGGTGTGTCTGTCTCACCGTCTGCGTCCGAGTAGGATCTTGCACGCTCACAGGTGATTCCGTTGCGAGCGAGATCCGAAGTATCTGTTTCGCCTATCGGCTTCCTCCCTCTTCTTCTTTGGCTGAGTAGGGATCCAGGAAGGGTTACAAGGACCTTAAAAAGCGCAAGCTACAAGTTACATAGGAGGAGGACAAGTACGGGAATACTTTTCCGGCAGTACTCTCTCTTCTATAGGCGTAGCACTCTAAGGACTCGTTGAAATATTAATTTCTGAATTCAAGCTAAAATTGACAAAGATAAAAGCCGAACCTTCACGGCTTCATGTGTTGAGTTGGTGAATCCCCTTGTTTTGTGTTTGATTGCTAGTTTATTTTAGGTCAAGATCAAAAACACTGCACGCTTGTGCGCAATTTTGCCCTCCTTATTCTTCTGCATTCACCTTGCTCTTCTCAATAATCAAGATGATGGGACGGAGATCTCTTAGGCCGACTTTGTTGGCACTGCTATCCAGCACTCCTCCTCATTCATCTAGGACAACCACGGAGAGTCCAGACCCACTCTCCGAGCCTGAGTTCACTTCTACCCTGTTCCCCCTCGACCACCCTTCCCATTCTCCTTCCATCAGTCTAAGAATTTCAGAATTTAGTGCATCACAGAGCTCAGAGCATTTGACGGCACCTGAGATGGGTTCTTTTTCTTTTTCAGAGAATCCAGACATGGCTGACAGAGGAGAGCATCCATATGACCATGAGCACCCTCCATTCTTATTTGATCAAGCCGCCATCAATAATTCACTTCTAGCATCCATGGAGACCATGCAGAGACAGATTCGAGACCAGGGAGTCTTTATGGATGATCTCATGAGAGAAATAGCACAGATGCGAGAGAAAGGACCCGGTGGCAGTGGCGGTGGAGGTGACATACCAGTTGTAGAAAACCAGGGAGGAGAACCCAACCAGGAGAGGCCGCCACAAACAATCATGAGGGAATGACATAATCCAGCAGCATCCCTCACTCATCGGTGGATCCGACTCCCTGCTATCCTTGGAGATTTCGAGCTTCGCCCGCACACCATTCAGCTTCTTCCCAAATTCCATGGGCTGACGACCGAAGATCCACACCTCCACCTCCAAGAATTTGAAATGATCTGCAGCACAATCCATGATAGGTTGGTGACCGAGGACACTATCAAGATGATCACCTTCCCTTTCTCCTTGGTTGACAGAGCCGCGTACTGGCTCAAACATTTGGGGCGATTCGTCGATACTTGGGCAGATCTTCGGACCGCATACTTGAACACGTATTACCCTCTCGGCCGGACGAACGTAGCTAGAGCTATGATCAGAAATTTTGTCATGATCCCTAATGAACAGTTTCATGAAGCTTGGGATCGATTCAGAGAGCTCATCGACCGGTGTCCACATCACGATATATCCAAGCCCAATCTAGTGCAAAGTTTCTTTTGTGGGCTGACACCGGAGCTGCATGGGCTTGTTAATGCCTCTTGTGGTGGGTCATATTTTTCCAAGGGTGGTAGAGAACTCAACTTTTATGGCCCAAGCCCGCGTTTAAACGCAACAGAAGCCCCCGCAAGGAGCGGGATCTTTTCAGAGGATCGCCCGCATCGATGCCGGTTTGCACACTTCGTCGGTAGCCGCAGCCCAAGCCGAATAAGCCGCAACCGACATGGGCATTATTAGTGAGAAGCTGGACCGTCTCGAGATCCTCGAGAAAAAGCAGATGCAAGGCATGGCCCAGATGGACCAGATTGCCAAGACCATGACTGACCTGAAGACGCAGATCCTTTGCGTCCAGGAGGCACAGACATCTTCCCAGCAGCCTCCCACGTCACGTGCTGATCCTAGCATTAGCATCTCAGCCCAACCCTCTGCCTCGTACCGCCAGGTTAACCACATCCAGGCATGGCCGGTCTCTCTACTACAGTACTACCCATCGCAGCCGCCATCTCAGGATACTCAGATGGTGGTCTATCAGCTGGAGCAGCCACTAGCAGTTCTACCCCCACCATCCTTCGAGCAGGAGCCATTGATGGAAGTCAATGGGATATGGTACGACCGGTACCCACAGCTCGGGATTCGTCGCGATCACCCCAGATTCCATTGGGGAAACGGTGGCTCCTCATCTCAGTAGCAGCCTCCAGCTCAAGGACAGCAGAACAACTAGCCACAACAGCAACAATAGCCCCAGTACGCCCAGCCGCAATACCAGAATGGTTCTCGTCCCGCCTACAACAACCGGCAGTGGAGGCAGCGTCACTAGCCTCATCAGTCTTATTCCCATCCTCCCCAGTACCAGCAGCAGCAACAGTCTCATTTCCAGAAGGGAAACCCGTCCGTTTCTCAGGCCCCTGCTTTTGAGAACCCCTCTCTAGATGACCTTGCCCGCTTGCTCTCCGAACAGCGAGCATCCTTCCGGCAAGAAATGGATGAGTTCCGGCAGGAGATGAGGGATATCATCAAGGGAAAGGCTGCCATACCAGCTCAGATTGAACCAAATCCGAACAATCTGAAAAGAAAGACTGAGCAGGTAGAGTTTACAGAGGATACCTCTCCTAGTGATTATTTGAGTGACATGTCTTCTTCTTTGTATGATGCAGATTTTGTGACTACTAGGAGCGGTAGGATGCCAGCCGGTGGCGCCTCATCTGAGCGATAACCACATGCAGAACCAGAGTGCCAGATGAGCAGAGTAACGGTGCTGATTCCGCTGTTGATGATGAAGGCGGTGGTGCTGATGCCATAATTGAAGGAGTTCCAGATGACGATACTGAGGCCGTCGTGATACCCGATGCAGACGATGGTACTGATGCCACCATTTTGGATGCAGAACCAGAGCACGGTGCTGATGTCCACGAAGATAGGTGTCAGTGGTGGTACTGAGGCCACCACATCTACTTTTGTTGAGCTTCATTATTTGGTGTTACCACCTTTTGTATCTATGGACTGTGGTAACGACAAAAAGAATAAAAATATGAATAAAGGAAAGGTTTCTGTTCACATTGCGGATCCATATGTATTGAATAATGATCATTGTATGGATTCTATTCCTTCACAAGCACAGGGACCTATTCCTAGCCCTCCATCTGAGGTGGCCCCTATCATCCCTTTCCCTGAAGCACTCCGTCAGGCGAAGGGGAATAAACGAGAAAATCCAAAAAAAGACCAGCAGGTAGAGTTCAGCAACCAAATGATTGATAGATTCCAAATTCAGCTGACTCTACGGGAAGCATTTGAGCATATCCCCTTATTCAAAAAGAACTTGAAAGAGACGACTACAGTCTGCAGGAAGAGGAGGTACAGAGATCAAATCCATATGCTCACCCATGACAGTTGCTGCTCCATTCAGAACAAACTGCCAGCCAAGAGACCAGATGCAGGAGCTCCCTATGTCAGATGCGAGATTCAAGAGCAGCAGTTTGATCGTACTCTGTTAGACAACGACTCTTCAATTAACCTTCTTCCAGCAGCCTTACTCGACCGATTCGAGTTTGGTCCTCTTCTAAAGAGCAGGACAGTCCTTCAGTTTGCTGATAGGTCGATTAAGAAGCCGAAGGGGTTGTTGAAAGACGTGGTCGTTACCATTCAAGGCCTCAAATTCCCCGTAGACTTCGTTGTGTAGGACATGGAGATCCCTGAGTCGGTAACTGATGCTCCCATCATACTTCGATGCCCATTCTTGGCCACCGCCAAGGCGGTGACCGATCATGATTGTGGGAAGGTATGTTTTCGCGTAGAGGGTGAAACCATACAAATAGAGACGATCGAGGAAACCAGAGCCAGAGAATTAGAATGCTCAGAGCAGTCCAGCGAAGCAGAACAGATGACAGAGGAAGAGCTAGACATCCATCAGGAGTGTGATTTTGTGATGACAGATGATGAATCTGACTGGATAGATCCTGTAGCACAGACCCTTGCTCTGCCTACAGATTCACTATATCTAAAGCTTATGGCAGTCGAGAGCCTGGAGAGCACACCCTTGGATGAGGATACACCTGAGGCTGACAATGTTGGGATGAATGGTGATGATGAATTTCAATCCTATTCTTCTAATTCAGATCCCTTGGACTCAGACATTGATTGGGATGATTTTAATGAATATTTGCCGTGTCTGATTCCTTCTGAGCCGACAGCTAGGACAAAGTGCGAGCCAGTGCAGTTCATTAAAGATTTAGCAGGCCTCTCTTCGTCAGGTATTCATGCAGAGCGAGAGTTCTCACATGCAGACCTGGTCGCCTTCACACAGACATATCAGAAGACAGATCTGCCACCTCCCAGTTATCTAGAACTGAAGCCTCTGCCGCAGTCGCTGAAGTATAGATTCCTTGCGGGTGAGCCAGATATGCACCCAGTCATTATCTCAGCAGGTTTGACTGGAGAACAAGAATCTCGCCTGATGGAGGTTCTTGAAAGAAACCACAAGGCTATAGGATGGAGTATTGTTGATCTCCAGGGGATTAGTCCGGCTCTGTGCTCCCACCACATCTATCTTGAAAAAACGCTAGGTCGTCGCGTTAGTTCCAACGACGGCTGAACCCGAATCTTCGAGATGTAGTCATGAAAGAAATATCCAGGTGGTGGAGCGACGATTTTATCTACCCCATCTCCGACTCCAAGTGGGTTAGTCCATTACATGTGGTACACAAGAAGACATGTATCACTACAGTTGTGAGTGAGTCTGGAGAGGAGATCACTACATGAGTACCCACTTCTTGGAGGGTCTATGTGGACTACAGACGATTGAATGAGGCCACCAAGAAGGATCATTTCCTGCTGCCATTCATTGATCAGATTATCAAACGGCTAGCTGGGAAGAGTCATTAATGCTTTCTTAACGGGTACTCCGGATATAATCAAGTGGCCATTGTTCCCTAAGACGAGGAGAAAATGACATTCACCAATCCGTTTGGGACTTATGCTTTCAGACGGATGCCCTTTGGTTTATGTAACGCCCCAGCGACATTCCAAAGGTGCATGTTGTCCATTTTCTTGGACATGGTGGGTGACTGTTTAGAGGTCTTCCTGGATGACTTCTCAGTCTATGGCGACGGGTTCGATGCTTGGCTTGACTGCCTAGACCGTGTGCTTCAGCGCTGCATAGAGGTCAATCTTGTCTTGTCTTGGGAGAAGAGTCGGTTTATGGTGACTCAAGGGATGGTCCTTTGTCGTATCGTCTCCAACAGGGGCATGGAGGTCGATCCGGCCAATGTGGATATCATTATA
Organism: Ottelia alismoides; assembly: GCA_037367405.1. Lineage (NCBI taxonomy): Eukaryota > Viridiplantae > Streptophyta > Magnoliopsida > Alismatales > Hydrocharitaceae > Ottelia > Ottelia alismoides. The sequence goes on along the minus strand of JAZKJV010007409.1, from coordinate 165,979 downwards.
AAACTCAATCCACCATCTAATATGTGTTAATTGCGGTTTTTCTGGGGCATGTCGGTTTCTACCGTCGGTTTATTCAGGACTTCAGTCCGATTGCCCGACCACTTACTGATCTGCTAATGAAAGACACCGAGTTCATTGTCAATGATAAGTATCTTGCATCCTTCGAGACTCTCAAGAGTATGGTTATTTCGGCTCCTGTCCTTCAGCCACCCGATTGGTCTCTCCCATTCGAGATCATGACAGATGCTTCTGATTTTGCCGTTGGGGCTGTGCTTGGATAGAGGAGGGATGGATTACGATTTGCCATTCACTACGCCAACTGGACTTTGGATGTAGCTCAGCGGAATTACAATATGACTGAGAAAGGGATGCTGGCCGTAGTATTTGCTTTGGATATGTACAGATCTTATATTCTCGGATCTAGAGTGACTATCTAGACAGATCACACCACCATCCGGTACTTAATGGCTAAGAAGGATGTCAAAGCACGCCTTACCAAATGGATCCTTCTACACCAAGAGTTTGATATTGAGATTAAGGATAAGCCTGGAGTTAAGAATGTGGTGGCGGATCATCTTTTCCGATTGGAGAACCTTGAGGAATCTGAGCCCAGCGCACCTATCACAGAGACGTTTCCAGATGAGGCGATCTTGGCGATCACCTCGCTTCCGTGGTATGCCGACATTGTGAACTATCTTGTTGCCAAGACGATCCGACAAGGTTGGCCCAGGCAGAAGCTCGAGACTTTCCTGGCGAAGGCCAAGCTTTACCATTGCGAGGATCCCGTCCTTTATCATGAAGGAGGGGACAACATCTGGAGGAGGTGCATTCCTCTAGAAGAGCAGCATAGCATCCTCACATACTGCCACAAGCTTGAGGCAGGAGGACATCATTCTGGGAAAAGGATAGCACATAAGGTGCTTCAATCCGGCCTTTGGTGGCCTACTCTCTTCAAGGATTCAGATGAGTTCGTGAAGAGATGTACTGAGTGTCAGAAGATGGGAACATGCGGACAGAGAGACATGATGCCCATGCAACCCATTCACTTTTGTGAGGTTTTTGATTCATGGGAGATTGATTTCATGGGCCCATTTCCTAAGAGTCAGGGGTTTGAGCACATTTTGCTCGCTGTGGATTACGTCAGCCGATGGGTTGAGGCCATCACCGCCCGAGCCGCAGATGCTAAAACCGTGTGTAAATTTTTGAGGAAAAATATCATTTCATGGTTCGGGGTGCCTAGAGTCTTGATTTCAGACGGGGGGTCTCATTTCATCAATGACAAGGTTAGGGCCCTTACAGACGAGTTCGGCATTGACCATCGTGTTGCCACGTCGTATCACCCTCAGAGTAATGGTCTTGCCGAAGTATCGAACCGGGAGATAAAGACTATCCTACAGAAGGTTGTCCGCCCAGACCAAAAGGATTGGTCACAGCTTTTGGACTTGGTCTTGTGGGCCTATCAGACTTCTTTCAAGAATCCATTGGGGACATCTCCCTTTCGTCTCATCTATGGCAATCCGTGCCATCTTCCTGTGGAAATAAAGCACAAGTCACTTTGGGCAGTCACTGAGTTATTATTGGATCCCGAGAGTATATGAGATCAGAGGAGAGAAGAATTGGCAGCCTTGGAGGAACTGAGAGACACAACATTTTCTAACAGCCTACAGTACAAGGAAAAAGTGAAAACATGGCATGATTCCCATATCAGTCATAAACAGTTCGAGCTGGATCAACGAGTATGGTTGTTTGATTCGAGGCTGAAATTATTCCCAGGGAAATTACAGAGCAAGTGGAAATGTCCCTATGTGGTCAGGAAGGTACATGACAATGGTAGTATTGACATATCCGAACCGTCATCTTCCTCTACCTTCCGTGTCAACGGTCAGCGCCTGAAACTATATCTAGACCATGATCCGACGACCCTTGACGTTGCCCCCATTCTTCTGGTATGAGATGTGTTCTTTGACTCTTATCATCTGCATGTCATACATGGTGATCACTTCCATTTTCCGTTGTACAGATCATCTGTCTATATTACTCTTTCATCTGTTGATTTCTTTTCTTCTTTTCTTCTTTTCCTTGTCTATCTTCTTTATCTATCAAAAAGGTGCCGCCCTTGTAGACAGTTTTCCATACTTAGGACGTACCTTGTCCTAAGTATAGGGGGGTGTGCACCCCGAGTTTTTTCTATTCATTCTGATTCTCTCCGTTGTCTCCTCTTCTTGTCTATACTTAGGGATATCTTACCCTAAGTATAGGGGGAGACAGTCTGAGTACGATCTGTTCATTCCCACCCTTGACCCTCCCTACGTTGTGTACAGTCTGCTATACTTAGGATTATTTGATCCTAAGTATAGGGGGGACGCTCAACTTCTCATTCGTTGTTTCATTCATTTATTTATTCTTTAGACTTGCCTATACTTAGTACGAGTTATGTCTTCTCTTTTCTCTTCGATCTATGAGGACATAACTCATGCTAACTATAGCGGGGGTCATATATACTGTGTATATACTTTAGCCATAACTCATACTTTCTTATTTTCTCAATAATATGGCTAATAATTCTATAAAATTCATTAAAAACATTAATAAAAAGATGTTATCATTCCTCAAATTCTTTTTGTATTTACTGATTAATAAATCAGGTGAAAATATTTTTTGCAAAATGTTTGAAAAATAGTTTAAAAATCTTTGTGAAAAATCTTTTGAAAACTATTTTGAAAACATTTTGTTACATGTTTTCAACCTTTGTAAAAATGTGTGGTTTGTAAAAATTTAGTTTCTTTGTGTGAAATAAAATGTTTGAAAAATGATTTGCAAATGGTTTGAAAAATGGTTGCAAAAATATTTTGAAAAATCTATCTATACTGTTTGAAAACCTTTGCAAAATGATTTTCAAATGTGTGTACATGTTTGTAAAAAAGTTGTAAAAATTATTTTGGACTATAGTTTCCAAAAATTGTTTGAAAAACCTGTGTCAAATAAGGTTGAGGAATACATACATCTCACTAAAATCCATTATATTTATATATCTATAAAATTGATCACTTTCCCTTGTAAATTCTTAAAAATCCACTTCTTGTAGATATAAGAAGCACTCCCGTGTAAATATTTTTAACCTAGTTTTTAGCCAAAACCTTTTTGTTTTCAAAAATCCCAAAAACATTTGCTTAAAACCCAAAAACATGTGAAAAATCTCTTTCAAAAAAATGAATATGCATCATCATCATCATCTTTTCAAAAATCCATAAAAAGTTCAAAATCTTTGAAAATTGCATCACAAAGATATTTTCGGCATGGCAATTGCATAGCATTCGCATTTTTCGGATTGAGTTTGATAGTTGAACGAGTCTAAGTAAAATTCGGAGATTGGAGCTTGATTGGACATTAAAATCTACCTAATAACAGGAACCTTAAGGGAACTGGGTTTGAGGTACTTCAGGTCTAGTTGACTTAATTCTTTGAGCATCACGAGACTTGGTTCAATGGATTCTTGACTGCCTAAGTCGAGTATTTCGGAACACATGCACGACTCTTGTTGATAATGACCTAACTTGGACACCTGCACCTTTCACATGGCTCAACTCAGTTGGAGTGGTGAGGGGATTGGATTTGCCGGTATGAGACGCACACAAGTGGAAACATTTGTCCTCCTCTAGGGAGGGAAGTGCACCCCAACCCATCCAGTGATAGGAAGTATAAAGACAGGAGAGTGTGGGTTGCAATAAATCTTTAAAAGAGGGATAGTCTACTGGCTCAAGAGGAAAAACTCCTTAATTAAATGCTGCTGTGAATAGTATTTCAAAAAAAAAAGTTCAGGCCTGTACAAAAATAAAATGCCTGCAAAGTATGTTCAAATATTGTAAATCCAATAAGCAAGCTTGAGTTCCAAAGTCAAATATGTGATCCTGCAGCTGGTTGACTTGACGACACTGGTCTTGCATCCTAGGATATGTTGCTACACTGACTACTGTCCATTCTTCTCTTCACCCCCTCTTATTGAACTGGTTGTCACTTGAACTTAGAAGGGAATACCCCCGCTCCTCGAGGATGGAGTTGTTGGATTGGGGAATCATTGGGTTGTCGTACTGGAGAAGTCAGTTTCTTTGTCATTCTAGTTGGGGAGAGCCACCATCACTTACACTGTACAAGTCAGATTCATAGTCATAAGGTTTTGGGTATGAATTGAGATATTTCTGAGCTGGCTATTGAGGAGACTTGAACAGAGTTTTGGGATTCTCAGGGATTGTTGGATTTCAAACACGGTTCTCAATAAGGTTCCGCCCACACTAAACTTTCAAAGGTCTGACTTAAGCTCCAAACTTTGATTTTGTGAAGACAAGTTTGATAATCAGAATTAATCCACCTTCTTTTTCTTTTCTTTCTTTTTCTTTTTGCACTTATTGCATAAGTGTGTGCTAGGGGCTAGCAAAGGTAAAGTATAGGGGGATGATGAATCCACATTTCATCATCTTTATTCTATCATTTTGGCCTCAAAAACCCTAGCAAATGCGTGTAAATAGCATTAAATACAACATATTAGCATTCATGCATGTGCATATAATTAGTGTATAAAATACTGTAATTAAAGCCAAAATTATATAATAAATAAAAGAAAAGAAAAAGAATAAAATATTGTAAATATTTTATGACCCGAAACCTCGAGACCTAGGCATCTTGATGAATAGGTCGACAAGGAATAAAGTAGGGGGAGATAAGGGCCAAATACAATACATATTTCATTCATTCTTTAATCATTTTGGGACCTATTTTTTTTGTACATGAAAGTTGTATATAGTTAAATAAACAAAAGTACAAAATTGATTTCTCTGAAAAATAATGTACAGATAAAAAGTTATGGTCTGAATAAAAATCCAGAATCCCAACTTCCCAGACTCGTATCTCTCAGATGAAAAATCCAAATGCTGCAAACTCACCTTTAATTGTATATAGAATAAAATAAGTATTTAATGGCTGTGGTTTTTCATTTGGCGGAGCTACGGTTTGAAATATGAGTTTTGGACCCTCATTGTATAAGTGTACGGATTAAAATATTCAATTTATTATTTATTCATTATTTTTGCAATTTTATATTTTTATAATTCTGTAAATATTATTTATAATATATTTGTTCATTAAAATCAGAATAAAAACTCAAAAGAAATCCAAAATAAAATACTTGTATATATCAAATACATAGGTATTATATGTATAAATATACCTACATGATACATACTTATATTTTATTTAATAAACAAAACGCATTAGAAAAATGAAACAAAAATATATTTGTGAGTATAAAAGTATTTTATGATTTTTTTTAAAATAATAAATAAAAAAAATTAAATACACAAAATAAAAATAAAAGAATAGAATATATAGGTAATATACCTATATAGGCTATAAAAAAGCAACTTGTAAACATATACCTCATAAAAATAAATAAAAATCACTATAAAATACTTTATAAAATTATTAACATTTTTCATTTAATAATCTTAAATTAAATAAGTCATTTACTATTTTTAAACTAATTTTTAAATGCTTTTTCAGAGGTTTTTCCTGGTTGACAGTCTGACCTTCACCTCTATGCACTGTGTCAGATCTCGTTTGACCCAATTTTCACAGATTTTTCGAGGCGTCTCCTTGCACCCTTTCATGATCCTTGCTTCTGACCTTTTTCTCCTCGATCTTCCACCATACTCGCCCAGTGATTACATTGGGGAGTGGATCGAAGATTCGTTCGATACGCCTCGATCTTTGAGACTCGTCGGTCAGCCCTACAAAACTCCTCCTTGGATTTCGATCCGATTTTGAACCGTGTTTCATCCAGATCCTTCCCCCCTTTGACTCGCTCGAGCTTCCAAGAGGTGACCGCTCCAGTTGGCCTTCTTCAAGGCGGCGGATCGACCACGATCTGGGCGTGTTCCACCCACCTCCGGCGAGCTCCGTCGACGAGGTATTTCAACCTCGGGCCCAGGTCCCTTGAGGTACTTATTCCCCTAGTTTTCTTTCATCTTTTCATCCACCGTAGTTTTAGCTTCACGAATGGATCTTAATCATAACCGTCCACCCATCGATTCACTCAATCGACGCCTCTCGCCGGAGCAAGCTCCGATGAGCATCTATATCACCGTGCGACCCTCGTTAGAACCTATTGGAGGTTGTGGCATTTTGCCCGTGGCCGCACCTAATTTTTCTTGCAGGTCTTGAGCCTCTTTTAGCACCAGGAGCCCATTTTAGAGGAGGCGGAGAGGTTCTTGGAGCAACTTTGCTCCGTCGACCTCGCGCGAGCCCTCCTGCCACCGTCGGAGATTTTTGGAGGTACCAACGCATAGAGGAGCATCGCAGGAGGCGGGACGCCATTTTGAAGCACAGAAGAGCGGCTGAGGAGGGAGATTGGCTCCTGGGAAACTCGCCTCCACGCGTGTTCTTCCCAGTTCGTCGAAGGACCTCCAGAGCCGTCAGATCTTGAGCCTCAGCCCGGGCGAGCAGCAGCCGTAGGATCCTTCGTTCCTTTACCGTTGATCGTCGTCCGCTCGATCTAATCCAGGCCGTCCACACACGAACCCTCATCGGGCCACGCGGGCTTGACACGTTGACAAGTGAAGCCGATCTGACCGTCCGCCAGCGCCCTTAGCCTTGGTTATTTTGCGATTCCACCCCTGGCATTTTTGTAATTTATTTTATAACACATAAAATTTCATTTGTCGTTATATTTTTTTGTAAAATTTGCAGTAAACCCCCCAAATTTTGTAATATTGCACTTAGGTCCTCAGCCACGTCACCTCACGTGACCAGTTCACGTGAGTGCTTTTTACATTGAGGCCCTCGGGCATTTGTATAATTATTTTCAGTACCGGAAGTTTTAATTGCAGTTGTAATATTTTGGTGATTTTGCATGTTGGCCCCTGTATTCCTAGAAATTACAAACAAGTCCCTCCCAAGCGCATGCCAGTCACGCGCCCTGGTGGGTTATTTGCAGAGAAACCCTTGCGAGTTCGGTTATTGGTGATTGGTCCATTAATTCTCATATCCAGTCATATACGTTTTGTGAAAATTACAACCGTGACCCTGAATGTTTTGATATTAACATATATACCCCTACTAGGCTCAGTATTTTTATGTGCTTGTCTTATTTATTTCATGCATCATTAAACCCTAAAAAATCCCCAAAAATCAACTTAAGCTCCTGTGTGTTTGCACTTTCACGCCATATTTTTGCATTTTATTTTTGTTGCATTCTAATATTTATTAAAAATAAAAAACATGCATTTTAGCTAGTATCTATCTTAGAAAATACAAAAAAATATTAAAACACCTTGAAAAATTCCAAAAAAATTACTTAAGGTCTATTTTATTGTATTTTAGTGTCAGTTCAAAAACCACTAAAAATTTCAAAACCAAAACCTTAAAAATTAAAAAAATACCCAAAAACTTCCAAAAAATCTAAAAAATTCTAGAAAATCTAAAAAATGCAAACTTAGTTCCTGTAGGTTCCCCATTTTATTATCTTATTTTAAAATTAATTTGGGAAAATTTTGATACTGTTTGGTATTTTTCATTCCCATTTTAGTTTCATCCAGTAATTAATTCACTGTTTTTCTTTATTTAGCTTTTAAAAATACCAAAAAGATTCTGAAAAATACCCAAAAATCAAAAAAACAGTAAAAAATCATAAAAAGACCAAAAATATTTTATTTCTGAATTTTTGAGCATTTTTATATATTTTTATAAATCTTCTACCCCCACTTTTCTTATAGTGTATATATATTCCAATATTTAAAAAATATATATATAAAAAAATAAAATATAAAAAAATATAAAATCAGAAAATTAAAAATCAAAATACACAACTAAAAATTAATAAAAAAATATTTAAAAATAAAAAACCGACAAAAACCTTTACTTTTGCATAGTGTAGACAATACATCACATTCACACACACACACACAGACTTCTTGATCTATCCTGCCTTGCTCCCTGTGTTCGAACTCTCTACGTACTTGCATCTATACATCTTTTATGTAGAGTTAAAAATAAATTTTAACTTCACATTTCTTTGTCATTTCTTGATATTTATATTGTGGGTTAATTGTTGATTAAGTACGGGATTTTGTAGTGGTCAAGACTTCGACTGTGGTTTCGCCTTGTGAAACCGTATGACCCTCGATTTTGTGTTAATCAGTGATCCAAACCAGAGATGAAGCACCTCAATAGCAACATGTGACCCAAAACAATAGATGTTCTGATCCTGATGTCACGCGTGGTACACACGTGAGGCAGACAATTTGCAAGAGTGCCCCTCCGATTACGTCAATTGTAGATAGTCCCCTTAGCGCCTGGAATTACACTTGTACCCTAGTGGCTTTCTGTAATTAAATTTAGTCCAATTTTAGACCTTCTTGTATTAAAAAGTTTCTTAATAAAGTTTTATGCAATTATACCATGTATTGTTTCTTTAATATCTTATTTACCATATAGCAAATATTAATGAAATTGATGAAATTTGAACGATATGATCTTTCGAATTATGTGATTGATTTAATGTTTTGAACTATTATTCACAAATGAAATTTCAGATTGTCAAACATGTCTAATCATCCTTGAATTTAAACTAACATTGAAGTATTTTACGGTTGATTGACACATTTGAGCCCTGATTCTCATGAAGTTTCCATTAGTTTCACAAGTGATTTAGTCAATGAATTAGGAGAATTATTGTGTATTTGTGCATTTGTTATATGCTACATTTGCATCATTATTTGATCATGTGATATTAATCCATAAAATATCTTAAAAATTCATGCATTATTTGTGTACTACACTCAATTTAGCAAGATCAGCATTAGAGTGTTTAAATAGATATTTAGCACCGAGACTAAATCAATTAATTACTCATGTCCATGTGTTCAACCATGGACTTACCCATGTATAAATTAGAATCGAGTCCTCTTTACATTGACTTTCAATTCGATCTTGATCGATTGCTAATTGGCCATACTACAATAATAAATAATTAACATTATCGTTTGGCGAATCATCAGATTGCACCACTGCCGGGGATACATCACAATATTTTTTATATTTTGATTTAGACATTTTGTAGTTTTTTTATTGCATTTTATGATAAGTGTAAGTTTTGTTTTATTTATTATTTTGTCTTACTTGTTATTCAGCTACTTAATTTATTTAATTTCTTTGAGAATTTTCTAAAAATTCTATTAGTTTATGGTAGGGCCTACAGAGCCAGCGGACACAAAAGTAATGCAAAGGTGAGGAGCTTGGAGCTACAAGATGCATATACCACTAAGTAGCCATTTTTAGGAGAGTTTTTTTTCTTAATTGAGTAGTTATTTGTGTTGTGAAATTACTTGCAATAATTGTAGTCTAATTTCCCCAGTTACAACAATTCTCATTTGAGTACTCATGGTTGTAAACAAAGGCATCTATTTATTATTTTATTTGTGTGTTTGTGTTGAGATTGCCTTGTGCCCTTCTCATAATTTAGTCCATACATTTTTATATCATATTCATTAATAGACACAACATAAATATGTTGTACCTTGTCCAAACTAATTGAACTTCTTCATCTCTAATAGAAGTCGTGTTTAGGTGCAACATTTTGACTTGCATTATTTAGATTAGATTTTATTAATTTAGTCAAATGTCCGCATGAAGAGCGCTGGGAATCATTGTGATTATCCCTAAATGATTGCAAGCATCTTGATTTTCACATGCATTCTATTTTTCATCTTCTCCCCTCAATTTTTACAAACATAAGGAAAAGGGAAAAGGGGCCAAATGTTTGGCATGCTCTTCATGTGATAACCTTAAGCAAGTGATAAACAACATTAAAAGTGGGCCATAATTATGCAGGTTGACATTAATTACCTTGGAATAAAATAAACCTTGTATTATAATCAATAATACCCTGATTGGACATAGTTACTTACCCCCAAACAGAGAGGGTGAGGACGTATACCTAAGGTTAGAGCCCAATCCCTGGACTTCCATACTAAGTCTCTAGGTCCGACTCTTGTAGATTTTAGGAGCTGTAAGTGATTGCCTTTGACCTTAAAAATACATTTTGTTTTTTTGTGCTTATAAGTTCCTTTTAGGGTGTGATATTGAACTTAGCAACCTAGGAAGATCACAACATTGTTTGATGGCTTATAGGACTTCAACTTGGTGTAGTAGGAGACTCCCTATGTGGTTGTAAAGATTTTCCTCCCACTAATTAAACCTAACAAGATAAAATAGGTCGAACTCTTACGATCCTCACATGTTGAGTTGGTGAAAATATCTAAAGGGTTTGCGTTTTGTTTGATTTGTGTGAGTTTATTCTGCACAGTCAAGTGTAATGTAGTACTATGTTTCTTCTGAATATATCCTACTTACTTGTCTGTAATTGAAGAATCCAAAAATGTCCTAATTAACAGTGTCAAATTGTTGTAGTATTTACGCACTTAGGATTAATAAAAAACAACTCAAATTAATTATTCGATTAAAGCAAGCGTTCCAATTTTATTTTACTTAGGCAAGCCCAAGGTCAAACTCAGGAAGGCACTTTCCTCCTTAGGTTGATTAATGGTCGATCCTATTACCAAATTCGGGGCAACTTTAGGGGCCAAAATGTAATTTTTGATCAAACTATCCAAAAACATTAAAACTTGACCAAAAAATGAAAAATGATGAAATGAATGAACTATGATTTTTTTTGAATTTTAGATGTAACATAAATTAATTATGAATTAATGATTCATGCAAGGTGATTTCCTACAAATTAATTTTAATAAAGAGAAAACCGATTTATTTCTTGGAAAAGAGTTATCTTAGATTAACCTATGTGAGAGAAATCTAGTAAAAATAATAAATCCTAAAAATAATTGATCTATGACTTATTAAAAATCAATTACTCAAAACATTGTTTAATTTATTTTGACCTTGACATGCATGCAAATGCAAGGATTTTTGAGCCCATTGTAAACACACTTAAATCTACCAACTACGAATTATTGGAATTTTTTGGGGAAACAATTAATTTATTATCAATTTAATAACTCACAATGGGCAAATTATGTAATTTCCCACGATAATAATTATATTAAATCAATTACAATTCCCAAAATATAGTCATCGTCCACGATGATAGAGCATAAGTCATTCTACAATGCACAAATTTTAGAATAATAAAATGACAAAAAATGAGACTCAAACTAATGCCTGAAGATAGGGGCATAAATGCAATTATAGAAATAAAATAAAATAAAATAAAATATGTAGATGCAATTACTTAAACCTAGGGGGACCTGCCTATAATTTTCACACTAGGCACATGTTTGGCATATGCCTTTTAGGTGATGGACCTCCCTGTGATATGTAGAGGCCAAGGGTGGCTACCTGCAAATCTCACTGCCCTCACGTACCTTGCACGTGCATGGGGTGGTGTTGGAGATGTGACCACATGCGACCAAAGGGGCATGAATGGTGCATCTGTTGGATTCAGGCTGCGAGGGTTGCTCGAGAGCGGTCGACTGTAGAAGGTGAGGGTAGAGAGTCACACCTACTAAAGCATTTCCCCTGAGGTAGAGCACTGGCAATGATAGGCAACAGAGATCCAAAGAGGGAGCTAGACTGACTATTGAGAGGGAGATCGGGGTGGAGCAGAGGTGCTCCAAGGTAGAGGAGAAGCTGTATGGGATGTCATGATGATCGATCGATGGTGGGTTATTGTAGGTGCTGCAACACTGACACGATTGTGTGAGGCGAGTCATGTGCAGCATGAGGGATGACGAGGGGGGTCAGCGAGATGTTGTGGCATGGAGCTAGTGTGAAGGGGCAGAGGCACATCATTGGTGGAGGGTGGATGATGATCATGTACGCTGGAGCAGAGGAGCGGGTGGTGCTCCTTTGGTGGTGGTAGAATGGAGCAATCAGCGTGAGAGGGTGCAAAAGATAGAAGAGAAGGCTATGAGGCTCAAAGGTGGTGGTGGAGCTATGAATCTATGGTGATGGTTCCGAGCTGAGGTGATTTTTGGTTCAGAACAAAACAAAGATGGGGAAGAAGAAGAAGAAGGAAAAGAAGCAGATGATGAAGGAGGGAAGGAGTGGTTTCTGGAGGGTCATCGGGACTGGAGGATCGAAGATCTCTCCTTCGATTATCACCTCGACTATGGTAGTGAAGCCTATAGGATTATATGTTGATCCTTGCAAGGAAGAATCTTAATAGAGGGGAGAAGTCCCTATGGATGTTACCGAAAAGGGGTCATCGCCGAAGGGGATGGGTTGTCACCACCGTTCCCTCGACTCTCTCTCCCTCCCATGACCATTAATGGTCAAAGTCGACGGATGATCGTGGATGAGGGATGGCAATAGGGTTTTATGGACGGTTGGGTAGTTGCGAGGAAGATGGGATCGTGGAGAGAGGAGGAAGGTGGAGGCGGTTGCCCAAGCAAAGGAGGCCGGGTCAGATGCAGGGGAGAATCGAGGAGGAATGGGCACAGGTGCATGGGTGGTGAGGAGAGAGGAAGCGAGGGAGGAGTGGGAGGTGGGTGTCTTGTGGAGGAGATAAAGAGAGATGGAGGCAGCGGGCATGGGTGACAAGTGCGCAACCGCCGCGCGGTGTGGGCGAGCGTAGAGAGAGAGAGGAATGGGAGCACCATGTGGCACGTGTAGTGATAGATAAAAATAACAAATAAAATAAAATATAAATAATAATAATAAATAAATAAATAATATGAATAAGGTAAAATAGAAATAAGTAAAAAAAATATAAATATAGATAATAATTAAAATAAAATAAAATAATAAGGATATAAATAAAAAATAAAATAAAATAATAAAATAAAATAAAAAGGGAGTAATACATGGTTGCTCCAGCTGGCATGTGTCGCTCCTAGAAAGTTCGAGAAGTAAATACAAAAAAGTATAAAAGATATAAAAAAACAAGTCATATAAAAAAGTGGACAACATAAAAGTTGTTCATCTCGACGAGATCAACAACTCTCGTGATGGATCTAAAATCAAAATAAATCATCTATATGAAAAGTATTTTTGGTGGTACTCTATAGATATAAAATACCATATTTTGTATTTCATGAATTTTTTATTAATCTTAAATAAGATAAAAAATATAGAAAATATTAAAAATATTTACACCATAATATAAATTTTTGATTTTTAATAATTTAGAAAAATTAAAAAAATAAAACAAGGGGATATATGTACAAACTATATATACATAGTCAAGGTGCTTTATTTTCTTCAATTTTTGCGTTAGTTTTTATTTGTATTTTTATACATTTTATTAAAATAATAATCAAAGAAAATAAATGCAAAAGAATAAATAAAAAGGACTATTTTGTACATAATATACTAAGGTCAAAGTAGTTAATATATACAATATACAATAGGGACTTGAAACCCAAGCTTCACAAATAAACTCTGATTCTTTCGAATTTGGTCTTGTTTTGAAGTTAATTGAATGTACATTAAACCAATAGTGAGTAGCGGTCCATGAAAGACTGTATGAGATAAATATTCATGTTTGAAGGCTTTTAATCTTAAACTAGGGTTTAGGTTTTATTGGTCATTTTTACAAGTTAGTATTTCTTTGGTATTTTTCATTTTTGTAGTCTTATACACTATAGAGTTGATTTTATTCAATTCCGAGTTAGTGAAAAATTGAAATAGAAGAAAAAATGATATTATACATATGATATTTACAAAGGAATTTGACTTCTTATTTAATGTAAATATCCATGTTAAAATGTAGATATTAATCCTAAGTGTACGAATGGTAAACATGTAGAGTAAATGGTGAAATGTAGCTGACTACTCGATAACGAAGCTCTATTTTCAACTTTTAGAGTGATGAATCACATATTCCTCAACCCCAAATACTTAAACCTTGCTCGTTCCTGAGCAACGAAAATGAAATGCAAAAGTGAAATGATGTTGGATTCCATACCAGTGTCATGAAAAAAAGGTAAAAATTGATCTTGACTTGACCATTGGATTAATAATGTGGTGGAACCTTATTGCTAATAGTATTTAAGACCTAACAACCTTTAAGTTCCAGAAGTATCTATTAAGGTCGCCTCAATAGTCAGGTCAGAACAAGTCCTCATATGCAAATTTTGATGACTATGAATCTTACTTGTACTGTATGAGAGAAATATAGCTCTCCACATCAGAAATGGCAAAGAAACAACCTCCTCTAACAAGGTAACCCTAATTCCCCAGTCTAGCTACTCTTTCCTCATGAAGCGTGGTATTCCTTTCTAATTTTATGTGCAACCGGCTCAAGAAGAGGGGTTAAAGAAGAGAATGGACTATGACCATTGTAGTCACATATCCGTGGAGCTTGACTAGTGTAGCCAAGTCTCTAGCTACAGGCTTCCTTGGTATGAGACTTTGAAACATATGCCTTGCTTATTCATATTTTCTCCGACGAGAATTTTTGTTTATTTACTTTTTGCCCGTCTAACTTTTTTGGAAATTTTATACACTTTTTTTAAACATATATACAATGTGGAACATGTACATAAGGAGTTTTTCATGATGAGCCAATAGACTATCCCTCTTTTGAAGCTTTATTGCAACCCACAACATCCCATCGTTTGACGCCATCACCGCTAGACTAGGTTGAGACACACTAGCCACTTATTGTGACTGCGAATGTTTCCCCCTCGCATGTTTCCCCAAGCTAAATGATTTGACCTCCTAACCACCTCATCTGTTTTGAGCTATGTGCAAGGTTCTTATCCAACTTAGGTCACTTTCTAAAAGAATTGTGCGTATGTATGAAATATTCTACTTAGATCAATCAAGATGACATGTGAATATAGTATTGTAAACTCAAAGAATTAAGTCGCTCGACCTGAAAAGTCTCAACTCTAGTTCCTTGAAGGTTCCTCCAAAATTATTAGATTAAGGTCAATTCAAGTCCATCCTCGGTTTCTCTTTATAACTCGATTCAAAACCTGCTAACTTTACACTTGGCATAAGCTCGATAAGAAGAATGAAATGCAAATGTTATAAATGCATACAAATGAAGTGTAAGATGGTTTTTTATTTAAATAATGTAATAATGATATGCAAGAGTAAATAAGAAACCCTTTTTACAAAAGTTTTTTTGTTTGTTTTTTTATTATTATGGTGTACCTCCTATTTTAAAATAAATATAGAAAAGATTATTTACAAAACTTTTACAAGATTATACAAGAAGGATATTATACATATTATACAATTTTTATATCTTGTATACAATACACATATTGTACAAGTATACATGTATATTATAAATTTACAAAAAAAATTTACCAATTTTAACCTTCACGTAATTATTGCATAATATATACAAAAATACACGAAAGTACAAGCTATGGGTAAAATATATATACAATATATACAAGCCCCCTATACTTAGTGTGTGCTATGTCCTTAGGGCAAGAAAAGTGAGGAAAAGATATAGCTCATGAAAAGCGTAGGAGAGTGAAAAGAATGGAAGTATAGAAGTCAACCCACCCCCTATACTTAGGCTCTGGTCAGCTTGAGTATTGAAGAAGAGCAAAAATGGGGCGGTCGAGCCCGCCCCCTATACTTAGGATCTGGTCATCCTAAGTATAGAACAAAAGTCAATATGAGAACCGATAGGATTGGTGAATGTACAAAGAAAAAGAAAGAAAGGAGTGACTCAGGTCGGTCTCCCCTTATACTTATGATCAGGTCATCCTAAGTATAGCCATAAAATGATAATGATATGGAGCTGGGACGAGTTATACGAATCACGTGAGAGGGAGGGATCGAAAAGAAGAAAGAACTATACAAGATGGAAGAAGAATATATAGGGATCAATAAGGTTTGCAACGGATCTTCTTGCATGAAAGGATAGGGAAGATGAAATGTGGACCTGTGTCGCTATGGGATTCATCCCTAGAAGAATAGTTGTGAGGAGGATGAAACGTCCATCGAATATCAACACAAGGTTGCTTTCTCACATATTGTTTAATGACAACCTTGCCGTACCGTTTTATGACGATCACATCATTGGAATCCAAAGAGGAATTCTCATAGGATACCATCCTAATCGATTTTCTAGAAACTGAAGTATGGAGAGGATGATGAGAGTGACGTGCCTTGAGGGGTTCAGGGGACCGCCTTTAGGAATCATTTCTCTTCATATTCTCAATAGAAGATCGACTAGAAGAAATGACTTTCTATTGTGAGATGTTTGTCATCTCTCTAGTTGGTGGTTGTGACAATGAAGTCACATGAGTCAGATCACCGAAATGATCATGGAAATCAGAGAATATGGTGTCCTACTCGGGGAGAGCATCTATTTGTGAGTCCTCTATAGAAGCTGTCACAAGTGTGGAGGGGCAAGCGGTAGGAGTTATCACCTTTTGATGTTATGATGCTTTGGTGACAAAGGAGATTTCCTTAGGCACAAGAGTCGGCTCCAGGAAGGGTTCAAGAATTTCATGAATTGCCGCCAACTCAAAAAGTGGACCACTCATATAATTGTGATAGTCATGGTCTAAATTTAAATATGTTCCTATATATTAGTTCTTCATAGGAACTGTATCAGGTTGGTTCTCCATGAAGGTGTGGTAAGAACCGAAGTTTAGTCCAATAATCGGTCTCTCGGGTGCATCAGAGAGCTGGGACTCATCTAACTCTCGATGGCAACGACTGTCAATGGCTACCTGGGTTGTACTAGGATGGAGGGTGTCATCGAAGGCCACGTGCTATCGGTATGTACCCCATACTGGAAACTAATTCTCCCTGGTCATGTAATCTATAGTCGCCTTAGACAAGGTTAAGAACGACTATGATGATTGAAATAGTTCCTCTTGATGTTTTTATGGATTGATCGTCCAGTTGAACTATCGCTCTTGACTTCCTAAGTGGTCTGAGTTTAGGCTTCTCAAACACGATTGTCAGGAGGATATTTAGATATGAGTCATCATCGATTCACACATGGGTAAAGATGGTGTCGTTGATTTAACATTAAACACTATGCAGCCACTTCACTCCCATCTCTTTGTTCTTCTCCCCATCACTATGGAGGTGGACATAGACACTGGATATCCTTTAGTCCTTTTTCTCTTATTTCTCAATCTCTTGGGCATCAATATACTCTTTACAAATATTTTGAGGTCGAGAAAGTTTTCTATGGACTTTATTAAGGGAAGCTTAAGAATCAACTCCTTTGCAGTGGCTTCTCTAATGGTAGGATCCATTTTTTTAAATCATTTTCATTTTATATTTTTATGATATTTTTTTGTTTTTAATTTTTTTTGGTTTTTTAAGATTTTCAATTTTTGGCTGTTTTTAATTGGTGAATAGTCAATCGTTGGACTGGAGGGCAAGTAGTTAGTAGAAGAGGGAGGTATAATTGACTTCACATGTACAAAGTGTGTGGGATCCCTCATGTCCTAAAGATTTTCGTCCTTAAATCTGCTCATGTCATTCTTGATGAAGCGCTAATTGCATGTATTAAGACTGATTCGTTGTAGAATGGTCACATAGCATCTCATACAGAACCGAGAACAAATCTCAGTTACGAGGTTCTCGACTTTAATTTGTAACCTGGGAAGTCCATGGTTGAACACAAGGATGCGAGAAATTTATTGATTAAATTTAGAGATCACATATTTTTGGTAGCAATTCATAGATTAATTATATTGAGATAATGCACAAATCATATCAAGATAAATTTTTAACACATTTTCATGCAATTAAATTAAATGCATATAACAATGCACAATCATCATGAAGATAACACAATGTAATTAGACACATAGTAAATAACTTAGATTAAGCATAAAAATTACCTGTGAAAGATTGAATATTTAATTAAGGCATTTATTTAGATGACAAAGTGATTTAAGTTTCAGAACTATGAGTTTCATTTCACTCTTGATGCTAGAAATCAAATTATTGAAATCAATTAATGTCTTAATGATAGTGATTAAAAATAACTAATAATAGATCATTAAACATTAAGGTAACTAAAAGATTTAATTGTTCAATAAAAGTGCATTTTCAATAATGTTTCATGGTTTAAACAAGCATCTTAAACAAAGAACCAATAATGCATGACTTTTAAACCAAAATTAACCATAAATCTCGCCAGCAGGTAGAATATCAAACAAGATTTGAAATGAGAGAAAAATCACATTTGTTTCATTTAAGGATAAAAAGATATTCAACAATGAATCTAGAGGTCTTTTGTAATAAAATTTCCAGGATTTTATTACAGTTCAGGACAAAGTGGGATAGGAACGTAAATAGAACAACCTGTAGGGGATAATATGCAAATTATACACAGGTGGAAGGACTTATCTGCAATATTAGGAAACTGGAGGACTAGCGATGCAATTGACCCAGTCACGTACGCGAAACACGTGACCTGGATAGGCTTGTATTCTCAAGGTCAGATGCATGTGGACGCTTCTACAGCTTCACACTAGGCTCAGACTCTGGTTCCGCTCGCAACGCTGAGGCATGAAACGTTGCTTTGGATAGAAACGTGGCTCGTCTACAACTATTAGATTAAACCCAATATAGGGCATCCAATAGTACATGCACCTCGGTTGTTTGTTGGATCTGCCGTGTGCAGAGGTGCTATGGTTACACTCTTATGACGATGATCTCACTCTGCCGTGCTCTTCCTTGCTTTCTGAAGGTCAGTAAACCTTTGTAAAGGCTTAGCAATGATGATTAAGGCTTAAAAACGACACTAGATTTCTTGGGCGGCTCTGTCGATGAAGCTTCACCAAAGAGAAAATGGGAGCCCGGAGTGATGCTTCATTCTCTTACCATTGAGCTCAAATTTCCTGCAATGTTAGTGCAAAGGAAAGCCCAAATCAAATACAAACTAATTGTATGATTTATAATATGATATGGAGGTTCAGGTGTAATGGGGGAGATGAGGTTCATGCACGGACTAGGTTTAGATGGAGTTGTGTGGCTCGGGCCACATGGCAATATTCGAAGCTTTGACGGAAGGTCTAATGATATCCAAGGCTACAAGCTCGAATAGATCTACGTGGCATTCGGTAGGCCGTTAGATCACAACCAATTAGGTGTGATCCAACAACAGCTACAATCCATAGGTCTTCTTCCTCCGCCATGAGTAGTTGTGAGAAGACGGGGCTCCGGCAAGCCCCTCTTTCCTCCGTCATGCTCCTAGAGAAGCTTTGATGGTCGGCAAGGTTCCTCAGAAGGCTCGCGAAGGAGAAGCATGAACGGTGAAGACGTGGCTTCCTTTGGATGTTGATGATAGTGAAGCATCCATGGAGGAGAAGTTCCAGATCGTTAAGAGGCTTTGGATTCTGTCCATTACGGCCATTGGACCGACATGTGTTAGTACAACGAATAGCCGAAGCAATAGCCAAGTGTGTGAGTGCTATCGTGAGGGTAGTGGGGGGCTAAGGGAATGGAAAAGACAGAGCTCATGTGGTTTCTTCTTCATTGCAGAAGGAGAAGGTGGGTTGAAGTGGTATGAGATATGGAGGAACGAAGAAGATGAAGTTAAACTCTAGCATTTATTACTGACACACGACAAAGGTTAGTACACGATCAAAGCACAAGCAAGGTGCATGTGCGTGCGGTGAAAAAGCAAAAAAATAAAAAGACATAAAAGTTATAGATTGAAGAACTTCACCTTGGATGGATGAACAAAGTAGCTAGGGTTTGTGGGTTAACTTACCCACGGGTCTTTGCTTGACTCGTGTGACAAGAGCAAGAAGCTCAAATAGCCAAAGGAGAGTATGGCTTGGCCAGGAGGCCAAGGATCTCACCGGGGCTAGAAGACTGTCGTTGCATCATTTATCACCTCCCCCTATCACTGGGAGTTGGAGAGACGTTGGGCCTCAACCCACGTAATGGTAGACAACCACCGCTAGAGGAGGCTATTAGAAGAGAAGGTGACAGTGGTTATCAGGAGGTTTTGTGGTGGTTTCAACAACCACACATATATGCCACGGTGGCCACTGACAGTTGTGGGGGTTAACGCGAAGGAGGGGGATGCGTTGTGAAGAGGTAGGAGGTTGTAGTTGGAGAAGGTGATCGTCAGAGGAGTTAAGAAAAATGGAAGAAGAGAGGGTGGTTATTCAGTTCGCAGACAGAAGGAGGCATTTCTGCCGGAGGTTGGTGATGAAAGGATAGCCGTCTGATCGTTTGATCAGACGTTGAAGATTGGTTGCTGCTGAACGATATTTCGATCATTATCTAACGACCCTTATTTTGGCGTAGATTTGAAGGCCTGAATCATCTGATCACAAGGATAAAATGGTCAAGCATTGAGCACCAAGCAACGATTTAGATTAGGGCAACCAGAAAGGATCGAGAGGCTAATAAAGGTTGCAGGTGGTAAGACTAGAAAGGGCCATGTGGCGCAATTTGAAGGTGTCACGTGGCTCAATCAAAATGGAAGTTAATATAAAAATTTAGATTAAAATAAATACTAATTGGTGAGAGGGAGAATTAGAAAAAGTGATGAACAAGAAAATAGTAGATCTCGATGAGATCAACAACTTTCATGTAGAAGTCAAAGAGATCAGAGGTTATCTATACTCGGATAAAATTAAATACTAATAAAACGTATATAAAACAGTTTTCTTTGATTCTTCTTTTGTTTATTTTTATATTTTTTATATTTTATATTAATTTATTTATATACAATTGTAATTGAATTTATATTTGATTTTAATAAGAAATGAATACATAAAATAATACACAATAATAGGATTATATTAAATAGTATTAATTATTTACAACCCAATAATTAGAAATTAGTGTTATTGGTCAATGAATCTTGTTATTTTACTTAGGAAAGAGAGTTAATAATGATAATTAATGATGATAAATCTGGTATTTATCAGAGCAAATGAATTTAATATGTTTTTGATATCTTTCAACTTGTCCTCAATTGATTCATGTCTCTTGACAAGTTTCGAGATGTCATCCTCCAGAAGGTCTTCATGACCAATCTTGGGACAATTATGCTCAATTGGAGGATACTATTGAGAATTTGGAGCCTCATACTCAACATACCTAGACTTTGATATGTAATACTAGGTCAAGTATGGACCATTCAGATGACAGATATTGGTTGGAGCCTTGAATAATGGTTTCAATGTACGACGAACTTGTAGATTTAGCTTACGAGTCCAATACCATGTATGTGTAGGCTCTTCGAATATGTGATATGAGGGCTGGTCAATATTAGCTTGATCACTAAAGTAATTCAAGTATAGAAAATCATGATGTGCAGACCTCTCCATCCGAGTTGTTCGATCGACCAAGTTTACCCTAAGGTAAAATCAGGATGTGTATGTGTGATTTGTTGACATGTCACATCATTCATATGAAGAGGAAATGAAATAGGCGGGGGTAGGTAATTATGCCAGTTATTCATCTCAGTAGTAGCTTGCATGTTGAATGGCTCTTTAATTCTAGTAAGCTCTCGGAAATATGGCGAGTCAGCCTAGGATGGAAGTGGATCCGGAGTGTTAGAATGTGGAGTATGTGAGAAATGCAGAGAAGTTGGTTGAAATTCTGACTTCAAAATCAAGATGGGGTGAAACCGACCACGGGTAAGGGTCTCCTACGGATGGTGGAGTATACATGGAAGAAAGATAAGGCAAAGATGAACGGTATATGGTCGAGGATGAGTGACCAGAGAGGTCAGGGTACGGGGACCAATATCCCTACATCTTCGAGATAGATGAATGTAAGTGGATGACAGTTGAAAATATGCAATTGCACAGAAGGATAACACACATAGACAGACACAAAAACAAACGTAAGAGAAACCCTAGTTTCTCCAACATAACATAATATTCGCAAAATTCTGACTGTTATCTTTTCAGTTTTCGCCAAGTGATAAAACAATCTTTTTAAACATGCACATAGGGTGAGTCGCTTATGCCCAATAGTGCTCTTGTATGCTCCCAATCAAAGAGGTGATCTTCTCGGGCTTCCAGGTTCAATATCAAACCCCTTAGGACACGTACATGCTTACATAATCAAAACAAGGTCAAAGGCAAGCCCTTGTAGCTCCCAAATCCGTGAGAGTCGGAAATGGAACTTAAGGGGCAGGTCCTGGGATTTGGGCTCTAACCTTAGTGGTTGTGTCCTTACCCACTCTAATTGGAGGTAATACCTATGTAAAATGATAGGGTTGCACTCTCGAAAACAAGGGTTAATTTTAGTCATTTTTTTGGTCAAAATTATATTACAGTCTCGATTTTAAGTTAGATTACCACTGAATTAAATCCATCAAACAAGGCATGTCTAACGAGCAATCCTGATTTCCTTTTATCCTATGTTGTAAAACCAAGAGAAAGGGAATCAAGAAGCCAATGCAATGACAAAATCAATGATGCATACCCATACCAGAAGACTTATATAGATCCTCGTACTATACATGTTGGATGCAATACAAAATTGAAAGTTTTTGTGCTAGATGAAATGCATGTCAAAAAACTACACCTAGAAGGAACTTCTATTAGTCAGGAATAGTTTGAATTTATTTTTATTAAATAGAATGTTCTATGGTGCAAGTGTGGTCTTGGAGATTACAAGCACAAGCGAATATTTGACCTAATAAAGCCCAAATAGCTGCAAGTGAAGGTCTAATCGACGACCCACTCAAGTCGAGCCCCACCCTCACCGGAGAGTGAAACGGGTCTCGACAAACCACAAAAATAATGTCCAATTTCAAGGAACACACACGAGATCCAACATAGAATTCAGTGGAAATACCTAACTATTACAAATTAATTTCAAAAATCAAAGTAAAATGCAAAAATAAATTCATAAACACTACACTCTTGCATTACTCAACTCGATCTTAAATTTAGAGTGTTCTTTCAGTGGGCTTATTTCCTAAAAAGCTGATCTATAGTGCACTTGAGACACTCTGCCACCTAAGTAGTCGCTCCGTTGCGTCGGGTCCCTCGTACAAAAAAGACGGTGAAATGAAGATACATAAAATAAAATAGAATAGAAATAAATGAAACAAAATAAAAAATAAAAAAATGCAGGAAAATAAATAAAATGATAATTAAAAGAAAAATAGGGATTATACTACCCGAGGGTGGAAAACCTAAGAACTAAATTTTCTAAAAATCAACCTAAGCCCTTCATCCCCATCAACTATACCTTTTGATGAATCCAAAAATGTCTTATTAATATTGTCATATTGTTGTAGTATTCGGATACTTAGGATTAATCAAAAACCACTTAAATTAATTATTCTATTAAAGCGAGTGGACAAATTTTATTTTACTTGAGTAAGACAAAGGTCGAACTCAGGGATGCAATCATCTCCTAAGGTTGATTAATGATTGATCTAGAACCTAGATTTTCATAGAGGTATTTTTTAAATATTTTATGCAATTAATAAATGAAATGTAAATTAAGCGCAACATAAGGGGCCAAAATGCAATTTTCGATCAAATGATATCTACAAATCCTAAAACATGGCTAGAGTGTGAGAACTGATGAATTGCATGCACTGTGATTTTTTTGAATTTTTTGATGCAAAAAATTAAGTATGAATAATGATGTGCGCAAGGTGATTTTTCGGAAATTAATTTTAATAAATAGAAAATAGATTTATTTCTTGGAAATAGAATAATCCTTCTAAATCTATGTGAGTGGAGTCCAGTAAAATCAATAAATCCTAAAAATAATTGATCTAAGACCTATTAGAAATCAATTAATCAAATAATCATTTATTTTATTCCGACCTCAATATGCAAGAATTTTTGGGCACATTGTAACACACACTTAAATATACCTAGTGTGTATTTTTGGGAATGCATGGGGAAAAGATTAATTTAATATCAACTAAAGATCACACAATGGGCAAATTATGTAATATTTCATGAAAATAGTTATATTAAATAAATCGTAACTCGCAAAAATATAATCATCGTCCACAATGATATAGCATAAGTCATTCTATAATGTATAATTTTTAGAATAATAAAATGATGAGAAAAAGAGACTCAAACTAATGCTCGTAGACAAAGGCCTAAATGCAATTGCAGAAAAGAATTAAAATAAAATAAAATAAATATGCAAATACAATTACCTAAAACCTAGGTGCCTTATTACAATTTTCACACTAGGCATGTGTTTTGCACTTGCCTTCTAACTAAGGGACCTCCCTATGATATGCGAAGATCGGGGGGCTGCCTACAAATTTCCCCACACCCACGTGCCTAGGGATGCATGAGAACACAACCCAAGGGGTTGTGCGTGGTGCGTCAGCAGGAGTCTGGCTACAAATGTTGCTCAAGAATGGTCGATGGCGTAGGGTGAGGGAGGTGAGGCACGTTTGCTGGAGCACGTACCCTGAGGTAGAGCACTAGCAGTGATAGGAGACGGAGAGGAAAAAAATTAGCTCGGTCGACTACTAGGAGCAAACTCAAGGGGCAATAAAGGTGCTCCGAGGTGAAGGAGTAGCTGGAAGAGATGTGGTGATGACATGTCGATGGCGGGTTGCTATAGGTGTTGCGGCGATGGCACAACTGTGCAAGGCGGGTCGCATGCAACATGAAAGCTGACGTGGTGGTACGGAGGGGGGTCGGCAAGCTGTTGTAGTGTGGAGCTGGTGTGAAGGTGCGAAGGTACGTCATCGGTGGAGGGTGGATGATGTTTATGTACGGTGGATGAGAGGAGCGGGTGGTGCTCCTTTGGTGATGGTAGAACAGAGCAGTCGGTGTGATGGGTGCTAGAGATAGAATAAAGGCGACGAGGCTCGAAGGTGGTGGTGGAGTTGTCGATTTGTGGTAAAGGTTCCGAGTCAAGGTAATTTTGGGTCCAGAACAGAGCAAAGATGGGGAATAAGAAGAAGAATATGCGAACGATGAAGAAAGGAAGGAAGGAGTGGTTTCTGCAGGGTCATCGGGACTAGAGGATCTAGGATCTCTCCTTTGATTATCACCTCGATTATTATGGTGTAGCCGATAGGAGTCTATGGAGATCCAATCAAGGAAGAACAACAACAAA
Source organism: Ottelia alismoides (assembly GCA_037367405.1). Taxonomy (NCBI): domain Eukaryota; kingdom Viridiplantae; phylum Streptophyta; class Magnoliopsida; order Alismatales; family Hydrocharitaceae; genus Ottelia; species Ottelia alismoides. The sequence goes on along the minus strand of JAZKJV010007409.1, from coordinate 140,941 downwards.
AGGGGATAAGTCCCTCTGGATCTTCCTGAAAAGGGGGTCCTCGTCGGAGAGGATGGGTTGTCACCACCATTCCCTCGACTCTCTCTTTCGATCTATCCCTTGATTGTTAATGGTCAAAGTTGGTGGATGATCGTGGATGAGAGGCGTTGATAGGGTTTTGGGGGCGGTCTAGTAGTTGCAAGGAAAACATGATTGTGGAGAGAGGAGGAAGGCAGAGGTGGTTGCGCAAGCAAAGGAGGCCAGTCAGCCGCATGGGAGAAGCGAGGTGGAACAAGCACATGTGTACGGGTGGTGAGGAGAGAGGGAGAGATGGATTAATGGGAGGTACGGGTCATGTAGAGGATATAGAAAGATATGGAGGCGAGGGGCACCTGCAGCGGGCGTGCAACCTCGATGCGGGGTGGGAGAGGGGCGAGTAGATAGAGAGAGAGAGGAATGGGGGTGCCATGTGGTGTGCTAATAACTTGTGTTTCGGGTGAGCGATAACTAAGGTGTCGATGCAGGAAGAATTGCCCAGAATTCGAAACCTAAGTTGATCAAGCAAAATTAGGATAAAATAGGAGAGAGAGAGAGAGAGAAAAGAAACAAGTAATGTCTCCTATTTTATCTTTTAGACTTATGTTTATCCAGGTCCGTTCCCCTAGGTCGAACTCGAGGAGGCAGAATAACTATAGTGTAGTTTTCGAGGAAAGAAAGAATTTCAGGATTTTATTCTCTTCTTGAATGATACAACAAGTACAAGAAAGCACTCAGAAATAGCACAACTTTACGAAAAAATAAATCGAGAAGAATATGCGATAAAAATTTGTGAAAAATAGCAAGAAATGTTGCTAGGGTAGTTCTGCAACTACCCAAGAAAATTCGATGAAAAATACAACCAAAATAAGGTCCAAAAACACCTTATAGTCCGGGGGTATATATGCAAGAAAGAATAAAGTTGTTTTGTTACAAAATGGTCCCTAGAAAGGACTGAAATGAAAGAAAAGCTAACAGATTTGCATTTAGGTCCCTGCGTTGGGACCTAAATGCAAATACTAGAAAGCTCTAGAGCGGTTGGTAATTATGGAACTTCGACGGTTTGAATATGCAATTTGTTCACCCATTCGCCCTTGACGATCATGATTAGAATGTGACATGTGATCTAAGTCGTCCGATGGGGACACGTAACGTAAAAATGTGCGCCTGGAGTGTTTTTCAAGTTCTTCCCTCTTCTCGCAGGTGCAGCAGCATCGTCTCTATCTTCGACTTCTTCCCGACGATCAGATGGGTACTTTGGCCTCTTGCATGGCCAGAGGGGTGTCTCCTTCACCCCTCGAGCTCACCTACGGGTGAGCGGCTATGAGGCGGAGGAAGGTGGCTACTTGACCTCGAAGAAGATGGCGGTTCGATAGTGACTGTCAGATGCAAGGAGGATGTGTTGAATTGATCCTTCTTCAAGGGATATAGCTCCAGATGATGAATTATATGCTCCAGACATGAAAATGACCTGCAAATGAAGGATTTGAGGCTCTATTTGCAACGGAATCATCCTTCACATATCTAATATTGAGTTTCCAAAAAAATATTCAGTGAGAATGGGAGATATGTGGAAACAAATTTGAATGGTTTTGAAGCGGATTTGAAGGTTGGATTTGATGTGCGTCTAATAAAGAGGATTAAATTCACTAATTATGGGATTAAGTAAACTAATAATGGCATGAAAATTGAGAAATTAAATGGTAAAGATGGATGTTGACCTGTGGTTTGCAATGTTTAGGACTCTACAATCTTTGCTCGACGAGGCGGTCTTCTCGGAGCTGGATGCGCACGACGGTAGCAATACAAGGTGAGATAGGCCTTGGAACCTCTCCTCCAATCGTTCCTCTTCCACGTGGGGTCCTCAAGTAGAGCTGTCACCTCCGGAACAAGGCGGAGCATGACGGGGAAGATGGGTCAACAACCAGTATAGTTAGCTCAGGAGTTGTTAGTTGTTAATGGCTATGTTTAGGACCTTTTTATAGAGTGATCTGTAGGAAGTTAGGTAAGACGAATGGTTGACGTGAATTAGGTTAGTTAGGAGAGGAGAATGTAGGGTTTAGATCGAACGAATACGTTAGGAGATGGCAGGTAGAAATTGTTGAAGATTGGTGCTTAGAACAGAAGCTGCTACAACTTCTTAAAGAAGAAGACACCCGGTGTTGACATGTGTTAGCACCCCAGTTGGCCAGATGATTAAATACCTTAATAAATTAGAAATAAACTAATGGAATTTTAAATAGGTATAAAAATGAAAATATAGATAATTAAATAATCTACATTATTGTATAATCAGTTTCTATAAATAATAAATTAATTATGAAATTCAATAAAAATATTAATAAATAAATATAAAAAATACTTGATAAATAGGTTTTGGATTTTTAGTTTAATAAATTAAGAAATAGTATACAATTTTTATAGATTTTAGTAAATTATTTTAATTATATTAATAAATATGGATATAAGTGATGTAGTACAAATTTACCTATAAATTAGGATATTTGATTTATTTAAGATAATAAATAAGCTCCAAAAATTATGAAATAAATTAGGATTAAAATATAAGATCAACAAAATAATAAGAAACTATAAAATTGTTAAAATAATGAATAATATGTTTTAAATAAAATAGATAGCCTAGAAAGCCAATTGTGGTTAGGTCCCAAAATCGACTTTTTGCAAACGTACTCTGATTTTAGTGAAATCACCTTCATTAATTTGAGAATATTATTTTATGAAATTTAAAGGTGGGTAGAGTGAAATTGGAGTTCGTTTGAGAAAGTTATGATGTTCGGAAGTTGGGATTCTGACAATTTATAAGTTGGATTGCTTGACATATATAATTGGTGAAAAATATGTTCATTTGAATTAATTAATCATTGAAGTTTTGGTATTTATTTGATAAATGATGAAAAGTGTCTAAAGTATGGAGTTAATTATTTTACTTATTTTCTTCCTTATCTCCACCTACTTATTTGTCGACTAATCCATGCTGACTTGGTCTCAAAGGTTTGGTTATAAATATATCTTTTAGCTATATTTATTTAATAAGTCACATTGTACATATATGCATATCTACTATTTTCCTTTATTTTTATTTTCTTTATCTTTACTCTTTTATGTATTTACACGATTTTAATGCATAAAAGTGCATTTTTTATTCAAGAATAGGGTTTTATTAAAAAGTGGAAATTAATGGATATTTACATGTATTTATTTAGGGTGTCAAGATAAAATGCAGACAAAATGTTAATGATCATCATGGATTCATGACGCGGGTTGTGTCAGACACTTGGAAGGGAGTGATAAAAACAAAAAAATAATATAAAATAATTGATAAATAATAATATAAAATTAAGTAAACAATACAAATAAGGTAAAGTATAAATAAAATAAAATAATACATAAAATAATAATGATATAAATAAATTAAATACATAATAAAAAACAATAATATACAACAACAACAAAGGCTTTCCCCACAATTAAGTAGGGTCAGCTACATGGATTCTTCGCCTCCGTTCAGATCTCTCTTCGATCAATCCCGAGCTTATATCCAAAAAACTAAGATCCCTTCGTATATTCTCTTTCCAACAGTTCTTAAGTTGTATTCGCACTCTCTTAGCCGTCTCAATATCCCAACACTCGCATCTCCTAACTGGTGCATCAGCTGATCTTCTTTATAAATGACCAAACCATCTTAAAGTGGTTTTCTCGCATCTTATCCTCGATCGGAGCTACACCAACTTTCTTTCTGATTGCCACATTCCGAATCTGATCTTTACGTGTTTGTCCACACATCCACCTTAGCATTTTCATTTCTGCTACAACAATTCTCTGCACATGTCTATGGTACACAGGCCAACATTCAGATCCATAGAGCATAGCAGGTCTCACGGCTGCTTTGTAAAAGTTTCCTTTAATTTTTTAAGGAATTTTCTTATCACAGAGCACATCAGAGGTGAAGGATATGGGATAATCCTCAAGCGCATCACGGAAGCGTAAGCATCGCAATGAATACGACGAAGAACGACTAGTCGTACTAGTTGTTCTATGCAGCAGAAATTAAAATTTTTTCATGTGATGAAATCACGTCATCCAAGAACACTTCTCGGATCGTTTCATCTAAACCACAAATAAGTATTAAGGTTACCTCTTGAAGCATTGTTGTGATCGAGTCTCTAAACAAAGAGACCTCCTTTCTCAAGTATGATCCAACGGAGGAGACGCTTGCGAGCGTATTGATGAAACACGTGCTTCTCGAAATCCATATTGATGATCCAAGCGACGGATCTCCTGATCTCGACACACAAGATCCAACATCTTCTCCACGAGAGAAGTGCACCGAAGGAGACGGAGATCCACGAGCAAACGATCGAGCATCATAACGACGACGCTGCGGCGATGGAGACTCTCTAGGGCATCCATGGTGGACAGCCATGAGAGAGGAAGAGAGAGGGCTGACGCGTAGAGAAAGAGAGAGAGACACTTATGTTCTCTTGTGTGTAGAGAAGAGCAAAGGGGTGCCATTCTATTTATAAGATTTTGGGATCCATGGATCTCAATCCATGGGCAACACAAATCCAATGGCTCCCATTGATTTGTATTTCTTTTAGTGGCTATGATCTTTTAGTGGCTATGATCTTTTAGTGGCTACGATTTATGTTAGTAAAAACAAACAACAATTAATTTAATTTGGATTAAATATATATTGATAAATAAACATATTTTAATTCTCAAATCAAATCACCAAATCATGGAGATAATGGAGACAGAAATCTCCCTTCCATATGGGAGAGGTGGACAACCACCCTTTCCATATTGGAATTGGTGGCCATCCCTACTCCTTAATTGGAGTAGGAGATTTCCAATGTAATCTCCAAGATTTCATGTATCTCCGAAATTTACAACAACGATTGTTGTAAAATATTATAAAAATAATTCATAATTTTTTTTCGAATATTGTAATCTTACCATTGGAAATTTGTGAATCACATTCACAACCCAAAATAAAATGTGAATTAAATTTTCAATTTAATGTTCAATGAGAATCTAATTCACATTAACATTTAATTAACAAATGTAAATTACAAATAGCTCTCTCTTATGTATTACAAATCACATTTATAATATATATGATTAATATGGATATTTTCATATCCATGATAATTAAATCACATTTAATCATCTTGGATCTCTATTCTCATGTGCCCAAATAATATGAATCACATTCACATTATTTATATTTTTTATAATCAAATCTCATTTAATTAACTAAGATAGCTCTCATGATAATTAAATCACATTTAATAATCCATTTTCTCAATGCTCGGATACCTATATCAAAAATAAATTATCCTGAACTTTTTCAAGGATAATGTGTTTTCTCCGCGAATACTTGGAGATAAGGACAAGGCGATTGTATTGTTCCACATATAGTGACTTGGTTATTGAGATCACATCTCAAATCCAGATCTCGGGCCTCCCATAGATGCCTGATTAAATCAAGATCGCAAATCTAATATTCTCATAGCATCTGAATCACATTCAGATCAATGTCCAACATTTGGACTAAGATTAGATTACTTCTCTACTAAGAGGAGTCACTAAAATCCAGACCTGTTTCATCACTCCATAGGAATGGAAGCGTCATGGTTATACAACCGTTTATGATCACATCACCCTCAGGTATTCCAAATACATGTACATACTGCATACTGGAAGACTCAGAATAAACCAGAAGTATAAGATCAATTTTACGCTGTCTACTTCAGAGTTCTATCATTAAGTTTCTTATTCGATCATTGGGAGTCGGTATCGATCGTATACTTTCCAAAAGCATATATAATACCTAGGTCTTGATTATATACTTTCCAAAAGTATATATCAAACCTACAAATTCAATCAAGCTTCCAAAGCGAGATGACCATGCACGAAATTTGATTTTTCCCAATATCTCATGAGTGAGCTCATGTCTTCCAATTCGGTAACTGAACCTGTATGATCCCTTTGAGAGATCGTATTACTCATATGCCCTTGCATGCACACCAGCACATCAGTGTGTTGACCTTGATTAGGTAATCAACCTATTGGTCTGCCAAATGTACATACTCAGACATATAGTAGCACATCTGCCTTTGGTCAGAGGATGCGTGCCTATATCATTACAGCATACGATATAGGACTTTGGTTATCTCGATCTCGTTAAGTCAACTCTTTGACCTAACTAATCTGACACCTCCGAATCTCTATTCCTATGCAGAGGACCTGCATCAAGAGGTCGGTCAGATATCGGCCTAACTGAGAAAGGATTGCCATCTCCTACTCATGCTAGAGATCATCTCTTAACAATCATTTGATGGTGCTTGATGAGTCCTCAATCTAACTCTTTAGATGTTCATCCAAGCACCAGCCTCTATGATTCAATATTTTATTCGATAGATGTATGATCATCAAGATGGACATGGTACATAACCCTAATTGTACTAAGGGACCTATTATGAAAATTGGTTATTCTTCATTTCTGATCAGGGAATGATATTCGCAATAACATTTATTGCATAATGGCTCGCCGTGGGCTCGCATGTCCAACAATCTCCCACTAGCCCAAAGAGCCATTAATGGGCTAATTATTTAAACCCACATTCATGTGACAATCATAGGCTATTTAGAAAAATAGCGAGGTAAGCTAATTAGTCACTTTGTTCCTGAGAGACTACGCCAAGTACTTTTACGGCACTTGCATATCCCTAGTAACAGTGCTTGCATCTAATGCGAATGTTGCATCTTATGCAACCAATACTCAATATAGTCAAAGCAGTTATAGTGTCCTTGATACTACTGCTTAACAATTATTATAACCAGTATTACCATAATCCTTATCAGAATACCCTTATTCCCGGAGATCTCTATCTCCCAAGGTATCTACAGTTAAGACCCTTATAGATCACACTCTACAAGGTCTTAAGCTCTTGAAGATAAGACTTTGAGATCATTATCTCTAAGTTTCATCATCTTTGAAGATATTGTTATTACTGCAATCAAGTGTTTAATCATCGTAGTAGGATTAGTAACAGTTTAGTACTCCCATTGCATGGTAGACATCTGGCTTTTGTATACATCTAGCATACATCCGGGTTCTTTAAACTGATGCACAAGGGCAAGCAGTTTTAGCATTCGCATCCTCAACTCTTTGAGGTCTTATTCCTTTAGATAGGTCAGTACCATATCTTGAGGGAAAGAATCCTTTCTTGGATTTTTCCATGGAAATGTCCAAGGTATACCATTAATGTGACGGTCCCAATACCCTCTTTTCTTTGCTTCTGAACAACTTCAGAACTAAGATCTAAGAGGTATTCTGGAATCATATCTCGAGGTATGGAGCAACCAGATTATAAAACACTTATTATTATCCTTATATCATTACAAATGATTAGGATATTATCTACATTTAGCAAGATGAACACAATGGCACTCCCACTAAGCTTCACATGGTTCATCAAGATTCTATCTTAAATCATAGCATTTATAATTTCATCAAATCTTATGTTCCAAATAAAAGAAGCTTATTTGAGTTTATCGATGGAGTTCCTTAGCTTGCACACCTTGCTTTCCTCATCCATGATGCCATGAGGCTTCTTCATATGAATATCCTCAAAGAGGTATTCTTGGAGGAATACAATCTTGAGTCACATCATAAAGATGCCATAGTCAAGTTGTGTAGCTAGGGTTAGCAATATTCTGATGGATTTAAGCATGGTCACTGAAAAACAAGTCTCATCGGAAGCGATGTCTTCTCTTCGGTGTGTAGCTCATGGCTAGGAACCATGCTTTGAAGGTCTCTACCTTCTCATCAGGTTTCCTCTTTCTCCTGAAGATCCATTTACACCTTAATGGGTCTAACCCTCATAGGTGGATCCTCGAGGGTCCATATACAACACTTGTATATGAAGTCTACTTTAGACTTTATTGCTAACATCTATATTTCCATGCTTTGATTTTCAGAAGCTTCATCACATGAAGTCAGATCATTTTCAGATTCAACTGACACATGGAATCCATCTTCAAACTTATTTGAAGAGGTATTAGTGTTTCATCTTTAATTGTCCTATTAGTTTCCAATTTTAGGAGCCTCATTATCTTCTCAAGACTAAATGAGTTCCTTTACTTCATTTTCATCTTGACTCTCAAGAGTCTCATCATCTAAGAATTACATTCTCAGATATGAAATCTTTTAATAATCTCAAGGTCATAAAGTAGGTATCCAATACCATCCTCTATTTTCCTAATGAAGTAGCACTCTCACGTGCTAAGTTCCATCTTACTTGCATGGAATCTCATTAGGGATGTATTGTAGTCTCTACTACATATATACCTGGAAACTAATAGGTAATTATTCTAAAATTCATCATTGATCAAATCATGTCATACATGATCCAATTTTATCTTTCCACAACTCTCCTCAGTTTAGGTACATTAGGACGATTGAGATAGAAATGACATTCATATCTATATAAGGTATTCCATGAATTTATCTAATAGGTACTGACTACCTAGATTAGATCAAAAATTCATTTAATCTTCCTTCAAACTTTGGTTCTAAACCAAAATTGTGAAATCTTTGAACATTTCAAAGTTTTCTAAGTGAAGATAATAAATCTCATATCACAAATAATCATTAATAGATATCACATATCCATAATGTTTATTCTGATATTGATGATTCACATACATCAATATGCATGAGATCTTGAATACCTTGACATCTTACACCATTATAAGGAAGGGTGTGTTGGACATTTTTACTTTTGAATACAATATTCACAGGTATATAAGATTTGAACCTTTTAGACAGTCTAAAGTTTCATCTCTCACTAATCTATTGATCATATCTACAGACAAATGTCCAAGGCTTGATGCCAGATCATCATCAAATGATCTTCATTCTCCTATTGATCTTTAAAGGTTTAATTTTGAGTATTAGAAATCTTAATGAACCATTCATCTAATTTAATGGAGTCCACTAGATGTTAGACTACTATCTGAAATATATCCATCATAACTCTTTATGATAGGTTTATTCCAGAATTTAAGTTTATTTCCAACATTTAGAAATAAACTATGAGTGTATTCTAATATCCAGGTCACATAAATATTGTCTAAGACTAAGGGCTCCCACTGAAGTCTATTGATCAAATGGAAATTGTTGCAACAATTACATCACTTTCAACATGGATGACCTTTAAACCTCAAGATCAAATTTCTAATACTCTAATACAGATGCAACCAATTGCAAGTGTCATTAGAAGATTGAGATACAATTATTAGACTTTATCTTATGAAATAAGTAAATCAATTTCAATGATTATATATAGATTATTCTGATGTACTATCTGATTCCTTCTCTAAGGATTCTAGATAGATTTGATAGTCATACTATCAACACATCAACTTATTGCAGTATTGGCATTCATCCAACTCTTTGGATGTCATATGGAAGTTACAGAAGTACTGTCAACTCTTCGACTATTCTTCTTACTTGGGTCCAACTCATGCTTCTACTGCGCTCCCTTTATCTATAAGAAACCATTGCGCAAGATAAAGGATATCTTATGTTGAAATCAAAAATTTCAATATAAGAGTATTTCAACATTTATACATGCTTCACTCAATTCATACAATATGAATATTATGAAGCTTCATGAATGACTAAGTATAGATAGTAGAATGATGACACTCATCGTATCTACATTCATTTAAACTCTTAAAACTAGGTTCAGATAGGTACTCAAACAATTTGAATACATCATCTCCTATAGAGCCACCATTCTGCATAATGCAGAGAACCATGTCATTCATGATTATATGTCGAGAGCACATATGTATGCCAGAACATCTTCTTAGATTTTATAAGGATTATTTGATAATTACGATCAATATCGACATGTCACTTCAAAAGTACATTCGATAAGATCAAGACTTATAGAGACATATAAACCCTAAGGTTTTAGTCCTATTGTCTATTTAATTATCATTCATCATTATTATGAGGAAACTTGCACATTGCAACCACATACATTATGCGTCCAATTGCAAGTACAATATCTGGATCATGGGTCCAATCCATGATATTCTACTGGTTATTATTGAGTATAACATAGAGTGGTAAGACGGATTATCTGAAATAAGAAATTTTCATAAATATATATAAATATATAATTTAATTTGATTTAGGAATTTTTATATCAAAATTATCTTGCCATGTCAACAATGAAAGTTCATTCCCTTAATCACTTACAATGTAAGAGATATACTTACCATTATATCTTAAGCAAGATCTGGGATCTCCTTCCTTATCTTTGTTACATCCCAATAATATTAGAATCTGTAACTCGGATAAAAAGAAGCGGGAACACATTCCGCCTTGCAAGTCCAACTTGCATCTCCCAATTCGGTCTTTAACACCCGGGCCCACCACCCCTAAGGTGATGTTGACCCGTCATAAAATGAACCAACCGTCAACAGGAATAGTATTCGTATGCGCAATCCAATATCGCCCCAATAATATGAGGATCCGATAGTGGCGTCACTACGCATACAGCCTTACTCTTTCGAGAAGCAAAGAGCCCGATCCAGATGCGCTTACATATATGAGCTGTCACTTCGGGGAAGCGTCTCCTATATGCAATCCCTGGCGACGGAAACCCTTCGCCTTGACGGGAGACCATGGATGTCACTTATGTGATCCTCCATATCATATTCAATTTTTAAAAATTATTATGAATCATATTCATATAATTAATTCTTCCAAGGGAAATACACATCTATTCTTAATAGAGTGTTTAATTGGATATAATTAACTTAATCACATTAAATTAATCATCAATCCAATGCAATCAACAAACTTGATTTTACTTGAATATATGGTATTATCTCACAGTACGTATTAATTCGAATTTTAATAATTAGAAAATACATCATGATCTCTCAGGCATCATTCTTTCCCTACCCGTTGTCATGGCTAGTACCAGCAGGAGTGGGACGGATCGCAACCGGTGCGGCCAGTTACTCTAGCGATCCCCGACTAGACACTTTATCCATCTCGGGAAAAAAGTAATGCCGAGCCAATCACTTTGTACTTTAGATGATCATCAGTTTTTCAACCGAAATTATACCATATAGTAATAAACAAAAAAAATTTGATTATAAGGAAATTTGCTAACAAAATTCTCAATCCTATTCAAGCAAGTTTGTTGATTGTGTTTCCAGATATGATCTAGATCAAATCTAATCAATTATTAGTTGTGGTCAAGTCAATTAAGGAAATAATCATTATTAAATATTTCTCAAATAATTTCCAAAATTATTCCATGAAATTAACAATTAGTTTCACTAATTGACAATCACTTGATTCTTGATTAGGAAAGTAATTTCCAACAGTGACCCTCACTTACAAAATTTGCATATCTCAATCAATTCAAATTCAAATTAGACAAAATCAGTTTCTAAAGATTGCTAATTTGATTTGTGATAGAACCTAAGTGATATTTCACGCATTTCTATGCGTATCTAATCCGCAATTAACTCTTTCGTTACGTTAAGATTCACAGTCCCTGAAACTGTGGATACATGTTCACTAAAATGACCATGACTTGAGCAAACGAATTTGAAATCACGCAAACTCATGTCATACGGTTTCCTTATTTAATGGGGAACAAAAAACAATTATTATTTTGTGTTCAATTAATTTAAACATGGCCTAAATTAATCAAAAAACAGAGATGCGAAAATGAATTGCGATAAAACTTTCGCAAAACCATACGAACCCAAGTCATCCTAGGTTTATGGATCATATACAAAACCATCAACCTGGCTCTGATACCACTTGAAGGATATGGGATAATCCTCAAGTGCTTCACGGAAGCGTGAGCATCGTATCGAGTACAACGAAGAACAACTACTCGTACTTGTTGTTCTATGTAGCAGAAATTAAATTTTTCCATGTGATGAAATCACATGATCCAAGAACACTTCTTGGATCGTTTCATCTAAACCACAAACAAGTATTAGGGTTACCTCTTGAAGCGTTGTTGCAATCGAGTCTATAAATGAAGAGACCTCCTGTCTCAAGTCTGATCCGATGGAGGAGACGCTTGCGAGCGTGTTGATGAAACACGTGCTTCTCGCAATTCATGTTGATGATCCAAGCGGCGGATCTCCTGATCTCGACACACGAGATCCGACGTCTTATCCACGAGCGAGGTTCATCGAAGGAGACGGAGATCCACGAGCAAACGATCGAGCAGCATAACGACGACGCTGCGGCAATGGAGACTCTCTCTAGGGCATCCATGGTGGACAACCATGAGAGAGGAAGAGAGAGGGCAGACATGTAGAGAGAAAGAGAGAGAGAGAGAGAGACTTATGTTCTCTTGTGTGTAGAGAAGAGCAAAGGGGTGCCCTTCTATGTATAATATTTTGGGATCCATGGATCTCAATCCATGGGCAACACAAATCCAATGGCTCTCATTGATTTGTTTTTTTTTAATGGCTAAGATTTGTTTTGATAAAAACCAACAACAATTAATTTAATTTTGATTAAATATATATTGATAAATCAACATATTTTTATTCTCAAATCAAATCATCAAATCATGGAGATAATGTAGATGGAAATCTCCCTTCCATATGGGAGAGGTGGACGGCCACCCTTTCCATATTGGAATTGGTGGCCGTCCCTACTCCTTAATTGGAGTAGGAGATTTCCAACGTAATCTCCTAGATTCCATGTATCTCCAAAATTTACAACAACAATTGTTGTAAAATACTCTACAAAATAATTCATAATTATTTTGTGAATTTTGTAAGCTTGCCATTGGAAAATTGTGAATCATATTCATAACCCTAAATAAAATGTGAATTACATTTCCAATTTAATGTTCAATGTGAATCTAATTCACATTAACATTTAATTAACAAAAGTAAATTACAAATTGCTCTCTCTTATATATTATAAATCACATCTATAATATATATGATTAATATGGATATTTCTATCCACATTATTCATATTCATGATAATTAAATCACATTTAAACATCTTGGATCTCTATTCTCATGTGCCCAAATAATATGAACCACATTCACATTACTTATATCTTTGATAATCAAATCACATTTAATTATCTAAGATAGCTCTCATGATAATTAAATCACATTTAATTATCCATGTTCTCAATGCTCGGATACTTATATCAACAATGAAATTGTCCTGAACTCTTTCAAGGATAATGCGCTTTCTCCGCGAATACTTGGAGATAAGGACAGGGCGATTGTATTGTTCCACGTATAGTGACTTGTTTATATAGATCACTTCTCAAATCCAGATCTTGGGCCTCCCATAGATGCTTGATTAAATCAAGATCGCAAATCTAATCTTCTCATTGCATCCGAATCACATTCAGATCAATGTCCAACATTTGGACTAAGAATAGATTACTTCTCCACTGAGAGGAGTCACTAAAATCTAGACCCGTTTCATCACTCCCTAGGAATGGAAGCGTCATGGTTATACAACCGTTTATGATCACATCACCCTCAAGTATTCCGAATACCTGTACATCCTGCATACTGGAAGACTCATAATAAACCTGAAGTATAAGAACAATTTAACACTGTCTACTTCAGAGTTTTATCATTAAGTTTCTCATTCGATCATTGGGATTGGTATCGATCATATACTTTCCAAAAGCATATATCATACCTAGGTCCTGATCATTGACTTTCCAAAAGTATATATCAAACCTACAAATTCAGTCAAGCTTCCATAGCAAGACGACCGTGCACGAAATTTGATTATTCCAAATATCTCATGAGTGAGCTCATGTCTTCCAGTTCGGTAACTGAACCTGTATGATTCCTTATAGAGATCGTATTACTCATATGCCCTTGCATGCACACCAGCGCGTCGATGTATATACCTTGATTAGGTCATCAACCTATTGGTCTGCCAAATGAACATACTCAGACATATTGTAACACATCTGCCTCCGGTCAGAGGATGCGTGCCTATATCATGACAACATATGATATAAGACTTTGGTTATCTCGATCTCGTTAAGTAAACTCTTTGACCTAACTAATCTGACACCTCCGAATCTCTATTCCTATGCAGAGGACCTGCATCAAGAGGTCGGTAATATATCAGCCTAACTGAGAAAGGATTGCCATCTCCTACTCAGGCTGGAGATCATCTCTTAACAATCATTTGATGGTGCTTGATGAGACTACACTGGCCACCCTCCAGTTCTTTTCCCGTTCTTCAAATTTCTCCCTCTATTCGATTGTGAACAGAACGTGACAAACCTTAGAAGGAAATACCTGACTCCCTGACGACAAGTTACTGGAGAGGAGGTTTGCATGGTAGTCCATCATTCTGGATGGGAAGAGCTAAAACCTTTCACACACATGAGTCAATTTTTCAATGTTAGTGGGGTATGCTTTGGAATGAGGATTGATCTTAGATGTCTTTTGAGCCGAAACTGTGACAATGATGTGTAGAACTTGAAAGCTGTTGATTTTTAAACCCCTAGTCTCACAAAAGTTCTGCCAAACTAATAATCTAACGTTCGGGTCTAGCTCGATTTTCACCTTCTGCTCATGGTCTTGGTATGGAACCCAATCTCATTTCACTTCATTGCATTTCTTTAGATGCTTAGGGACAAGCATTGTTTAAGTATAAGGGGATGATTAATCTCACATTCATCACTCTTAAAATGACTAATTAAGCTCTAATCCTCGAAATTCATTGGCATTTCTTCATTTATTCTGCATATTTAGCATTCGTGCATGTATTAATAATAATTGCATTTTATCACCCATTATTGCATATATAAAGAAGCCAAAAATCCCAACCAAATTGACATGTAAAACAGCCTAACTTTCATGATTTTTAAATAATTCATGCTAACTCCAAATGAACTTAAAACACATGCATTTGTACATATTACTAATAAGAATAAATAAAAAATACAAAATAATCACTAACTGAAACAAGGGGACCAAAACCCAAACCCTAATTGTAGGATTCTTAGACTACAACCTCGATATCTTCCTCATCTATTGACCAATTTGATCCTACTCACTTTTGAACTAATACACAGTCAATTACTTCAAAACAAGATCAAGTTCAAGTGAATCGAAGCTCATATGTGAAAGTTGGGTTTCGGGCCTATTTTGTACATTTTGTATTTTAGCGGTTTTTGACCTAATATTTTATGCATAAAATTAACTCAATTTATTTTATTTATTTTTCATTTATTTTATTTGAAAAAAATTATTAAAATGCACAAAAATCTATATCCAAAATGAGCTTGAAATCTACGAAATTAACTGACTATGGCTCTTCACTGATCGTTTGTACAAAAGTTATTATTTTTGTATTTTATTTTAATTCTTTTTTTCTAAGATAATAAAAATATAAAAAATATATTAATGTTTAAATATTTATCTTTGATTTTATCATAATTTTTCAGATTTTTATGTAGTTTAAAAGCCAAAAAAATTTAAAAATATATATATAACCTAAAAATCAATGTATTATATTTACATGAGATACTCCAATAATATCACTTTGTGCAAATAACCGATTTTTGTTTTTCTCTCTTCAAGAAAGTTGTAGACCTCATAGAGACGAGTAACTTTCTTGAAGAAAAATTTCCAATCTGAGGTCATTTGCTATTTCTTTTTATTTATCTTTGTATATTTATTTTTCGATTTTTCTACGGCTGACACTTGGCAGCTCCTGGAGCCACCACGTGTTACCCATTTTTAGTGGTATTTATAATTCATTTTAAAAAAAAATAAAAAATTAATCAATAAAAATAAACAAAATAAACAAAATAACTTCCATGTGGTTGCACTAGGGTTGTCCAATTTTGGTCGATCAGACGTCACTTATGCATCCCCTTCCTCTGACCTTTTCCCCCTTCCACATCTGGGCGCCTCTGCCCAGTAGCGCTGACCGCCACCCAACCTTCCATCCCTGGCCAAAAACCTCGCCTGTCATCTATGGTCGTGCGTCGCCTTGACCCAAATTTCCATCAACTATCGCCAATCGAATCTCCCTCGATTTCGCAATCCAATCTCCGATCATACCCTCGTCAATCAGATCGTCAGCTATCCGCTATCCCCTTCTATATTTTTCAAAACCACTGCCGCCTCTCGTCTCCTATATAAGACCCTCCACTGCATCGTTACCCTTCATCTGTCGTACACACTTGCAGAACACGGTGGTGACAACTCGGGCGTCGTTTGCTCGACGAGGTCCGGTGTCGCTCACGACACCATCGTAGAGCCTCCTCCCCCGACCCTGCTCTTCTCCAGCCTCTTCGTGTCATCGAGCCGCTCCACCCAACACCCCTCTTCGACTCCACCATTTAGAACCATGTCGTTCCTCATTCTAGATGTTACCTCTTCTGACCTCCCGCTTACTCACCACTACCATACTTTGCAACAACCACGACAACAACCCCCACACACTCTATTTTCATCTCGCAATCAACCCCCTTGCAAGAGTGCATCGCCAGACCTCTGTCAAACCATCTCCACCACCACGACTTCATCTCTCCAACTCAAGCATCATCGACTTCAGGCCGGCTCCACCGCTCCTCCAGGAGCCTTGCCACCCTCAACCACTCCCATGCCACCGTCTTCGTCCACTCTGCCATCCTCTGCCTACAAAGCTGCTCCGCCAACCGACGACCACCAAAACACCCAGGTGCTCTACGGACGACCCCACCACCACTATTGTGTTGCCCACTCTTCCCTGATGTCCATCGGCCTGTGTCGGCCCCAACAGATTCGTGCTCCATCATCTTCCGCTCTGCCCCCATCGATTGAGCTTCGCCTTCCTCTCCATTGAGCAGACGTGTCATGTGACCCCACATCTAGTGTGGGTAATTTGCACAATTGACCTTGGAAGCTCCTCCTATTCTCATGTCCACCCTCAGCCACCCAAAGGTCACATGCATAGCACGTGACCGCTCAGATTTTTTGCAGGAAGTCCCCCGGAGGTCCACAAATTTGCAGAAGCCGCCCCGCCGACCAAGGGGCACGTGACCTCTTGGATTTTTGCAGTAAGAACCTTAGCATGGCTGGTAATTTCCTTTTAGACCTCCTTCTCCAGTAGCTAATTGATTTAATTCATTATAAACATTGCAGACAGAACCTTAACTTCTCAAATTTTTTTGAGCCTATTTATTACATCATTTAACTATCCAAAAATTGGCATCTTGTTCTACAACTAATTCTCTACAATTTTTTTATTTTCTATAGTTAATTAATAATTATTGTTCTTGCAATAATTGAGAAATTTTACGCAATCTGTGCTCACAAATTCATAATTAATCAATCATTACCTCAAAAATTGCTAAAAATTTTTGGATTAAAGGATTATTTGTATTTTACATAGTGCCCAAAAAGAATTGCATTTGCATGCATATGTTAATAAAAATCATTTTGTGCATTTTACTAATTAATTTTTAATATTTATTAAATTTAACATTTTTAGGATTTAGGATTTTTCTTAGATATTTCACCTAGTGTTATATCTTAGATAACTTTATTTCCTAAAAATAATTAGATTTAATATGTATTATGATTAATTATTGAAAATCTCACTATCTGCATTAAAAATTCATAATATATTCATTTCTCCTCCAAAAATTCAAAAAAAAATATAATGTACTCGTTTCATCACTATTCACATCTCGGCCAAGTTTCATATTTTTTGGATATTGCGTGATTGATATTTTTTCTAGTCTTTTAAATATGCCACATTTGCATTTTGCCTCCTAAAATTGCATAAAAAATACCAAAACATTCTGCCTTGAAAACCGTGCACGAAATTCGATAAACATAATTCTAGGTTGTTGTTTTGCCTCCTTGAGTTCGACTTTGTAACTTTCCCAAGCAAAATAAACAAAAAACCATGCCAACGAAAAATTGATTAATTAATTGTGGTTATTTCTTTACTGATTCCAAATACCTATCTACAATGAAATGAACTTAAACGATAATTCATGCAATTTAAAGAGGGTATCTCCGGTCTCATCACTAGGGCAATAATCTTACACGATGAGAAGGGAAGAGAGAAATGGATTTGTCAGGATGTAACTGCTCCCTAGAAGGAATCATGAAATCCTGAATTGAACCAAGGGTTATTTCAAATCCAAAAAGGTCTTGGAGAAGAAGGTGGTTGGATCTTGGAAGGTGTGATGTTTGGACAATTCAATGATAAGTTCACAAAATCTGAATAAATATCCAGCACACTATCCATCTTTGATTTCAAGGTAGTACTGATGAATACGTGATTCGTCACTCTAAAAGATGAAAATAGAGCTCTGTTCCCAAGTAATTAGCTGCATTTCTCCATTTATTCTGCATTTTTACCATTCATACACTTAAAATTAATATCTACATTTTATCATGCATATTTGCATTACATAAGAAGTCAAAGTCCCTTGTAAATATCATTTGTATAATACCATATTTTCTTTTTCTTCTATCTATTTTTCACTAACTTAGAATTCAATAAATTCAACTCTATTGTGTAGATTTTACTTACATTAAAAAATGAAAAATACCAAAAAAAACTTTATAGAATTGACCAAAAAACCCAAACCCTAGTTTAAGCGTAAATGCCTTCAAACATGAATATCTCTCTCATACAGTCTCCAATGGACCCCTACTCACTTTGGAATTAATGTACCCTCAACCACCTTAAAAACAAGACCTAAATCAAAAGAATCATAGTTCATATGGGAAACTAGGGTTTTGGGCCCCTATTGTATATTGTGCATATTCACTAATTTGACCTTATTATTTTATATAAAAAATATTCCATTTTATTTAGTTATTTAGCATTTGTTTTCTTTGATTATTATTTTAAAAAATGTATAAAAATCGAAATAAAATATGAGGCAAAAATCTAAGAAAATAAATCACTTGTAGCATATATATATATAGTCTCTATATATGCCCACTTATTTTATTTCTTTATTTTCTTAATTATTAAAAAAATATTAAGGTGTAAATATTTATTGTATAATTTCTCAAATTTTATTTTTATTTTTATCTTATTTAAAATTATAAAAAATTAGCAAAACACTAAAATACGATATTTTATATCTATACGGTACCACCAAAAATACATTTTGTACCGTGATTTATTTTGATTTTTGGTCCTTTACAAGTGTTGTAGATCGCGTTGAGACGAACAACTTTTGAGTTGAAAACTTTTTGATTTGAACTTATTTGTTATTTATTTTCTAATTTTCTTTAGATTTAGTTTTTAGATTTTTTGGGAGTAACACATGTCAGCTCTTGGAGTTGCCATGTATCACAACCTTTTAATTTAATTTATTTTATTTATTTCCTTTTATTTATTTATTTATATTATTTTTATTATTAAATTCCACTGCATCGCCCGAATGCAATGAAAAATTGGCAAGGATCGCTACATCACAGCCTAGATGTAGTTCAGAATTTGAGAGGGTTCTCGCATGTGGAACACATGCAAGTAAATAAACTAGTTCCGCTGCATCACCCCCCTGATACAGTCTAAAATTTGCAAGGGTTCTCCCGTAATGGACGCATGCAAGTAAAGAAGTTAGTCCAAAAGAGATTGCAAAGGAAGTTGCGGATTGATAGTTGGAATAATTATGATAGTGGATACGATGGAAAGAAGGAAGATTCATATACTATGTCTTCAAGAGACTAAATGGGTTGGAGAGAAAGCAAGGTAGATCGAAAAGACATGCTTTAAACTTTGGTATTCAGGTTAAGATAAGGGTAGAAATAGTATTGGAGTGATTGTTCATAAGAATTTGAAGGATTGTGTTGTTGAGGTGCAAAGATCCGGGGATCGGATTATTTTGCTAAAATTGGTGCTTGAAGAAGAAATTCTGAATATCATCTCAGTTTATGCACCACAAATTGGTTTAGATGAAAGGACTAAACAAGCTTTTTTAGGGGATCTGGATAAGATTATACAAGGAATCCCATAAAGAGAGTTGACTTGCATAGGTGGAGATCATAATGGACATGTGGGAAAAGATGCTTCAGTGTATGCTAGTGTTCATGGAGGACATGGTTTTTAGGATAGTAATGAAGAGGGAAAAGTCATTCTGGATTCTATAACAGCATATGATCTTTTCATAGCAAACACTCTCTTTAAGAAGAGGGAGGAGCACTTAATTACTTATAAGAGTGGCCCAACTAGAACCTAGATCGATTACTTTGTGTTGAGGAGAAGAGATCAGTTGTGTAGTAAAGACTGCAAGGTAATCCCAAGAGAGAGATTGACAACCCAACATCGCTTGTTAGTCTTGAATGTGCAAATAAAAGGGATGGTAAAGAAAAGGAGGGTTCCTATGATCACTAGAACTAGATGGTGAAATCATCCACTGAAACAATTGAGCTTCAGGGATAAGGTTTTAGAAGACTTATCTTGGGATTGTAGCTAAAGTGCAAACGATAAGTGGGAGGCAGTAGCATCTTCTACCGAAAGGTAGACAAAGAGATGCTATGCGAGTCAAATTGAGGAGCTCCAGGTTAAAAGGAGTCTTGGTGGTGGAGTGATGGGTGCAAGAGAAGCTAAAAATAAAAGAGCATGCTTTAAGTTATGTCTAACAATAGAACAGAGGAAATTGTCGCAAACTACAAAATAGCGAAGAATGAAGCAAAGAAGGCTGTCAGCGAAGCTAAGTCAAAAGCTTATGGAGTTTTGTATGAAAATATTGATGCTAAGGAGGGCCAGAAGGGTATATTCTGGTTGGACAAAGAATGAGAAAGAAAGACCAAAGACCTTTCTCAAGTGAGATGCATTAAGGACGAGGAAGCTCACATACTTGTTACTCAGAAGGATATAGAGACTAGATGGGAGCAGTACTTCCATAAACTTTTCACTGGGGATCAACGCTTGCTTTCACTATCCTGACACTACATTAAAACAAGGGTATCACAACCTCTTGTACAACATGTATTCTTCCTTGGACAACTCCTAGAGGAAGATTTTATATCAAAAAAAAGGGGTTTACAACTCAGATATCTATTTACACAATACTAACATAAAATATCTTTAAAAAACTTGAATTCACAAGCTCATAGAATTTTCAGCGCATAATCTGCTTAGAAACATTGATGATCTTTATTGGGCACAAAGAGTTTGATTATCTAAAAAACTTTGAATTGAAGAATTCTCAAGGCACCGAATTGCAAATAGAATTTGAATATCGCACAAAGTAATACTCCTTTTCTTCTGTAAATAGAGAATATTTCTCTTCTATTGTGTGTCTCAACAATGACCATACAGGTCCTATTTGTAGTATTGTGTTTTAAAGAGATGTAACGAGCAAAAATGGAAATTCCAACATTATAAAATTCAAAAAAGCAACGATGACCAATCATGATTTAAGGGTGTTCTATCATAGGTAATATACCCTGGGGTGATTATCACCACATGCACCTCATATCTTGCAAAGTGGAATGTGTAACCTGCCTCCTTCTTATTGAGGATTTTGCTCTCTACTTAGGCTATTTAAAGTTTGAGTACATGGTTGGTGGGGTTGGGGGGCAGGGTAGAGATTATGTTTGTATATTCTTTCTATTCTTCTATTCTTTTGATACATGATTCTTCTGTATTTACTTCCTACACTTAGGCTATTTAAAGACTAAGTATAGGAAGGTAGTGCCTATTCCGATTCACGTATAGTTCTCTTCTATATACTTAGTACGAGTTATGTTCTTAATTTCACTTTGTGCCATGAGGACATAACACATGCTATGTATGGGGGGGGGCGTAGTGTACATATTTCATATATACTTTGCCCATAGCTCGTACTTTAAAATGTTTTGATATTATATTACAAAAACTGATCTGGAAAATGATTTGTAAAATATTTTGAAAATTCATATATATATATATATATATATATATGAATGTATGACATGTTTTTGTAAAATGTTTTACATATTGTTTGAAAAGGAGTATAAATGATTTTGACACATTATTTTGTATATTCTTACAACTTACAAAAAATATAAAAATAAAAATAGTTAATAATATTAAAAATATATAAAATAAAATATTTAAAATAACTAATAAGTGGTTTTAGAGTGACACGAGATTTGTACAGTTTAAGATACTTGGTTTAGAGTGATACTTAACTTAATATTTGACCAATCTTGTTCATTAGGATCTTAGGAGTTAATAACTCGAACTCTCTACTTTGCACGATATACATGCTATATAGCATGTAGAATTTCTATACTTAAAAGAATTAGACCAGTACTACACATGCACAATTACATTATCATCGTGATGAGTTGAGGTTTTTCCTGAGGAAATAGGATGAGTGTTTGAGTTGGGATCTGATTTTATGATGCTTGAGGATGGGATAAGATTAATTATTACTTCATAAAACCTGAGCTAGTATGGGAACAAGGTTCCTATACGATGTTGACAAAGGTGCCAGTGTGCATAAAACCATAAAAAAAGTTTATCAGTGTGTGGCAACTTGTTAAAAGCAATGGAGATAGCCAAAAATAAAAGAGAAAAGAAATTATTACAAAGAAAAGCTCATACCTTACAAAAATATCAAGAGCTTATGTTACTAGAAAGCGCCCAACCTTTTCAAAATGTCTACTTGGACCAAAGCTATTAGGCCTTTTGAGTCAGGATAGTGCAATACAAGGGCTCTACATCATAAGCTGTACAAGCCTTGGTATCGAAGGTGTAATGGATACTTCAAAGAGATACACCCCAATATGTCCCAGAAAAACATGTGCAAACGACTCAGATTTTTTTGATGGACATAGTGATTAATTCCAAAAATAAAGTGTATGGTAATAAGGCACTCAATGACCCTCGTTCCCACGAGAGGAGAAAAGAAATGACACAAACCTAAATCCTCCATACTTGGCCATTCTCTCCGCACGTGAACTTGGAGTATATAGAGATGGTGGAAGGAAGTGAGACTATTTATTCCCTGGAGCTGAGGGTTGGGTCCTACGGATAATCTTTTAGACAGAAACCTCAGGTGAAGCTCAGACTCTACACTTGTATATGTAATCCACACTAAATGTCATACTCCTTATATATATATGTATATATAAGTAAGTATGTATGTATGTATGTATACAGAGAGACCGATAATTAGGGGAGGTAAGTTCCTTTTGAGTGAGACTTTATTAAACTTGGAGTATAAGAGCTAAATAAAAACTTTTAATCCGAATGCCAAGTCATGTATTTCACATTCACAATCAGGGATTCTACTTACTTATTTATTCGTTATTTGCTCAATGATGAGAAAAGCTTAAGTATAGGGGGTGATGATTCTCATATTCATTAAATTTATTTTTATTATTTGATACTCTATCCTAAACCAATCAATTTTCTCATTAATTAATTACTTTAAATTCACTTCTAACACCTTATAAATAATTAAGTCTAATTATTTTATATATGTGTTTATAGTTCATTTTATTTATGTGTTTTCTATTTATTAAAAATCCAATAAAAATTAGTATAATATTATACATAATATATTGTATATTACTCATAATGCTAAAAAACAAAATAATTAAAAAAGGTATTTTTATTCCTTAAAAATACTTACAAAATATTAAGTATTTATATATAGTGTATTTTGGTTTTGAGTTCGAAATGAAAGTTATAGATCTTAAAAAATACACAACTTTCATGTAGAACATTTTTTTGTTTATCCGAATTACCATTTTATTTTTATTTTACAAGATTTTTCGTTTATCTTTCATCGGACCACATGGCCCAATCATAGATTGACATGCACCCAACTCTTTAGCCCCATCCACATGAGACCTCAACCGTGTAAGATCTCGATCAGACGGTTCCTGCTAGCCCAGTCCCAGCCTCTACCAAGAGTGCTTGATCAAATGATCAAGTAGCTCCCTTTGAGTCGCACGTGCCGAAATCAGGGTCATTGTAACCTCAGATCCAACGATCATCGATAGTCTTCAACCTCCAACCAATTGCCTACGAAGTGACGCATCACTAGCAGTACTTCTCTCAGTTCTCTCTGCCATTCCATATGTCTTCCCAACGTGAGTCCGTTACCATATTGTCATCAGTTCGACCCTTGTCTTCATAATCTGCTCAATATCATATCTCCTCCTTACGTGAACTATCAGTGGTTGACATAACCACTTCCAATAACTCGAACCTCGAACAAAACCACTGTGTAACCCCCATTCTCCAATCATCATCCTTTTACGAGAGGTCCCTTCGAGTTGTATCTCCTTCACAGTGATAGCAAGCAAGTGATATTTAGAACAAAGAAGTAATAGTCCTTCCGGTAAAATCCACGTCATGCACTGCCATGTCATAGCCTAAAATGAGAGTTGCTTGTGCTTGTTGACTCAGATTTTGTAAGGGTCTTGTATCCCAACAAGGCTAGAACACAAGTCGTTGAGACAACTGCTCACAAAACCGACAAAGTCAGACAATAATCATCCCATATAATATGAATAAAGCAATCAAAGTGAAGTGAGTCATAATTTATTTTATTTTAACTCTACAAAATATGTGTATAGTGAATAAGTGTAGAATGTAGAACCACATAGGGGAAAAGGGAGCAGAGAAAAATGAGCAACCTACTTGGGTGTTTTTGTTTTCTGATTTTTAATTAGTTTTGTGGGTTGTAAGTATTTTTTTATTTTATGGATTTTTATATTATATTTATATTTCTATATTTTTAATTTTTGGTTTTTTTTAGTTTTACATTTTTTATTTTCCTTTTCTTTTTAAGATATAAGAAGTGTATATATATATCTATATTTGTCAATATGTATAAGATAAATACTATAATTATATACATAATAAATACATAAATATTCTAAAAACATATCCAAGAACAGTTTTTTTATTTTTTAAAGTTTTTAAAATATATATTATATAATTATAATTAATATTAATATAATAGGTATAGAAGTAATATATAACATATATAGTCTAGATAGGGTTTGTATTTATAAATATTGTTTTATATTTCGAAAAATTACAAAATAAAATGTTTTGTATTTTAAATATTTCATCTATTTTATGTGATTTTTTTGTAGTTTTTGATGATTTTTAGGTATTTTTCATTGATTTAGATATATAAAACTGTAGATATAATTAATAGTTAGATTGTTTTGATTTTTAAAATAGATATATAGTTAAAAAATTCCAAAACTATTTCTAACATGAAAAAAGAAAGAAATATAAATCTAGTTTTTTAGAATTTTTAGGAATTTTTACTGTTTCTATATTTTTTGGGTTTTTTAATTTTTAAGGTTTTCTTTTAATATTTTTTGTAATTTTTGGACTAGAGCAATATTATATAGTAATCATGACATATAGGTTTTTAAGGATATTTTCGATAATTTTTTATACTTTTTCTGTATTTTATAGTCAAATATGGAATAAATAGCTCTTTAATGCTTTCTAATAAATGGAAAAATGCATTGAAATGATAAAAAAACATTGGAAAATATTAGAACAATATCAAGCATTCACAGAAAAATTGCCATAATTTTTGATGCATTAGAGGAATTGAATAAAAATAAAAAGGCATAAATAACATAAAACAACCTAGCAGGGGTACTTTTGAAATAAAAATAAAGTCTGGTTGGTCTTGTGCAAAATACCCAAAAATTTAATAATATTTCAAATTTAAAATACTATAACAAAATACCAAAACCTGAGAGGAGTTCCATACAAAATACCCACCACACGTTGATAGCTATATGAGGTGACATGGCGCGGACCAAAATCCAAATATAAGAAAATGCAAGGTCTAATATGCAAATATAACAAATATTTTACTCTGCAAACAGAAAAGTTTAAGAACTAATTTTTTTAAAAACAAAAAGGTAGGGGCTCCGATATGCTATTTACCCCTGAAGGTGCATGGATGGATGGCTAGATGTGCTTTACTTATCCACGTGTCACTTTGTTGACAGACGATACCCCTTCATGGATGGGCATATGAGATTAAATCCTGCCAGAGATATGACGATGTAGGACACTCATAATTCGATGGCCACTGTGTATCTGGAGGTCTCTCAAAATCGGATGGTGTAGAAGTAGGCTAGAAGAACAATGAACAAGGTTTGCATTGGCAAACTTTCTCGAACTAAATCTCGCTACTTTGGTGGTCTCTCGAGCTCTAAAGATTGTCAATCTGCTTCTAGAGATTGTCTACAGTGGCAATGGGGTCTAGTTGGGCCCCATCTTAGGGGGCCTAGAGCTCTTCTGAACATGGAGCTCTATGTTGAGCTTCAAGTGGTCTCCAAGTGGTTGGTTGATGCCCAAACCCTACACAAAAAGATTAAGGGGCTTGAGGGGGACTCCCTCGACCCATTGGGAAGCTGCTACGAACCTTGAAAGTGATGGGTGATAAAGCTCCGATTGTAGGAGCTTAGTCGGGCCTGATCCTTGTAGGATCATGAGGGATTCGATGGGAAATCGATGGAGAACATGAAGGGGAATGGAATGGTGGTGAGATAGAAGGGTTGAGGACAATCAGATACTGAGGATTTTGATATGGAGCTTAATCTCTAGCAAATGATGGATTTGGAAATTTTCGAATCCTATTGCATAATTGAGAAAACTAAATACCGACCTACGCTTCTAGAATGAAAACGTATCAAAAGACGAAAGAAATGCATCTCTTACCTGGCTATTCTAGGGAGCAGACTAGCATCTCCTGAGCTACCATCCAACCAGATGGACCTCCTCCTCTGGACTCTCCTTCTCCACACCAAAGTTCCACGAGCTAGTTGTTGTCACCAGCAAGCTCAAGCGATCAAAAGATCAGTGTCACAAAGAGTAAAGGGGGATTAAGCTTCAAAAGGGGCATGGAGTGACTTATTTATAGACAAACGAAGGGGGCTTTTGCCAAGAAGATATTGGTCGGCTCGATGCCAATAGATTAGATCTAGAGTTTAGGCGTGTTTTAGAGAGATCAAATCTCCACTTTTTATTCAACATGCCAAGCCAGAAAATGAGAGGAACGAGAGAGAGAGAGAGAGAAATGGCATAAAATCAGGGTTCTGACAAATGCAACGCTCGAGGGGGAGAGAGGGAGTAGTTGATTGGGAAGCTAATGAAAGAAAGGTTATGGTTGGTTCACGTAGACCAACCAGAAAATTAAGGGACATAATTCACTAAATAAGTAGCTTAGATAAATGATTTTAATATTTTTTGTCAAAACATGAAAACTATTTGCTATTTTATGTAGTGTTTTATTATGATTTTTATTATTTATACAAGTTAATTTATAATCTATTAATATTTACATGTAGACTCATAGGTATATTTACCTATATATGAGATATTTTATTATTATTTTGTATTTTAGATTTTATCTTTTTATATACATAATTTCTATATTTATAAATTTTTTAAATATATATTTTCCTATTTTTAGTTTATTTTTATGAATTTATTTATTTACTTAAACAATTATATATATGTATCATATAGGTATAGTTTGGTTATATATTTTATAGCTCTATTAATTTTTATAAATTTTTAATTGTTTTATTCTAATTTTATTCTTTACATGTGGTTTGAATAATATTTACAAATATATAAAAATATGAAAGTGAGGAATATAAAGAATAAATATATTGAATGTTATATGCATGTATATTGCACAATGATGGACCAAAAGCCAACTTTTGCATCTTAACTCCAAATTAAATGAAACGACCTTCATTAAATAGAAATTTAATTTTATGGTGAGTTTTTTCAATTTTGGTTATGTATGGAGAAGATACAAGTCAACAAAGTTTTCTTTGTGGCTTTTTATTCTATGTGTCCCTGGCACACTATGCATTATTTTTTAATGAAATCAATTTCGTATTTTTCGTTGTATTTTTATACAATATTCATGTTCAAGGTTTATTGATTTGAGGTGTAAATAATAAATAATAAAATAGGTCCCAAAATGCAATTATTGATGACTAGAAATTAGGGTTTTAGCTATAATATCCGTATAATTTCTCTGCCATATCTCCCCCTATTGTATTCCTTATTGATCAAGTCCTCATGATGATTAGGTCTTGGGGTCAAGGGTCTCTCAGTGTCTTTAAACCTTTCATTCTTATTCTTTTCTTCCTTTATTATTTTATTTTGGTATTAAATACAATATTTTAAACAATTTATACAAATCAATTATGGAATGTTATTTTGTACAACTTAATGCTACATACATGCATTTAGTTAGTGATTGAATGTCAAAATGAAAAAAAAGGTGGTGAAATGGAGTTTCATCACCCCATATACTTTCCTTTGCTAGTCCCTAGAAAACACTTATGCTAATAATTGCAGAAAAGAAAAGAAAAAGAAAGAATTTGGAATATTTTTTTACTTTTAAACTTATCTTAATAAAACCAAAGCTTGGAGGTCAGTTAAGAACTTTGGATTCTTGGTTTTTTCAGAACCATATTAAGGTTACTATGTGTGACATAACAACCTTTAGGTTCCATACTCATATCATTTAGTTCAATTCACAGTTTGGTCAGAACCATCCTCTCAATTGGTACTCTCTCAATCTTGAAATGATAAGTACCAAGTGTGTGAATTTGCTAGTTCTTCCCAAACAAAGCACTGAACTATCAAGGAGTCTCCTCCTCTAGCGACTCGTCCTTGGTGATGATTCAGCAATTAATCATCTTTATTCATTTATTTTATTTTAAAATCCATTATAAAACATATGTAGATATCAATAAATCTCTATTTTTAATAAATCCTTATTCTTTTGTGAATATTGTATATTTATTATTCTTTTAACCAAATAAATAAATAAATAAATAAAACAAAAGACTGTATATATGAAATAAATACAAGTTTATCCTAACCCCGAGAGTTAGTCAAGACTTGACCTAATTGATAAGGAATAAAGTGGGAGGAGATAGGGTATGTTTTCTAAAAATTAGAAAATCATTAATCACCCTTGTATATTCATCATTGTACATCGTTGCACATATTGTATATATCTCTTATACTATTTTATTTATCACTAAATCAACCTCAATAATAATATTTTCTTATTGGAACTTGTATATAAAAATATGTCGTAAATATTAAAAACAATTGCTTGAAGAATCATTGTTTAGATTAAAAATAATAACACTTTGAAAAAGCCGCAAGGCATTACTTGGTAGATCAGTATCTTCTCCACAAAAACTCAAAATAAATCAAACTCACTTTCATTGTGTTCAAAATTAAATAAGCTTTAAAATTAAAATCAAAGTTAAGATGTGAAAAGTGGATTTTTGGAGTTCTATTATACAATTTGCCTATATTCTACATTGTACTATTTATTATTCTATTTATTTTCTTGTAATTTTTGTACATATTGTATTATTTATATTTTATAAATATTTTAGTTTATTTATATAAAATTAAAATACAAATAACAAAATGAAAATCAACAAAAATAAACATGTATTTATTGTATAAATATCACGTACCTATATTGTACATACCCTTATTTATTTAACCTATAAATAATTCATAAAAATAATATAAAAATGTATTTCCAATCCGTAATATATGTTACCAATTAAAAAATTAATAAATTAAATAATTGTTTATAAAAAAATAATTAATTAAAAATCAAATTATCATATATATATATGTGTGTGTGTGTGTATGTATTTTTTACCTATGAATAAAGGCTTTTATTTAAATAATTTATTAAAAATCATATAAATCAAGTTTATTAAATTATTAACATTTTAATTTATAAAAAAATATTACAATTATTTTTTTAATTTATTTTTAAATTTATTTAATTTTTATCTTTTATTTGGTCTTCCAGCGTATGTCATGTTGATTGGTTAGACTCGGGTATGTAGACCTGGGTCAACTTCGCCAATGAGACCCTTTTATACCTGAATAATACTGAACACCCATCTTTACAAATTTAACTTCCTATCCACCAATCCATTTCCCTTAATTTTTGCACCATTCTTTTTCCCAATTAATAAAGCAACTCGCCCGAATAAATTTTTCAATTCACGGCCTCGGTTCACGTGTCCATTCCCATTTCAAAATTTTCCAGACTTCTCCTCTATTAATAATCCCAGATCTGAACCTTCACCTCCTGATCTATTTTCCATCCCTAATTATGCCCGAGATTGATCACTGGAGAGACATGAGGTGGCAGCGAGCTTCCTCCATAGTTGGGAGTACACGATTTGGCCTATGTGACAAGAACCAACAACTTGACGGAGTTCTGCTGGCGAGTTCACTCTTCTTCGATTTCCACCGTCGAATCGAGGCCATCACAAATCTAACTCCACCATTAGGAAATTTAGTTTAGTTTTCTTATAATTCCTTTTTTAATTCATGCTTTTTCAGTTGATTTTAGTGTAATTTAGTTCATCTCTGATTTATCTCTGATTTGCTCGAAGGTTGACACTTGTTATTTCTTCACTCCGATGATTCACACACGCCACCATCCAATTCATTGTCCCTCTACCATATCTGATTACCCAGATCCGCTTTAGATTTGGATTCTGACCTCCATTCCGATCACTTCACCAGAGGACATCCACCCCCTCCCCATTATTTTCCTCTATTTCATCTAATAAACCCGGTTGGAGATCCATCTATAAACTGTAAATAAACTACATGCGCACGAGACTCTTTTTGGAGCGTGTAGTTACCCAAAAGTAGCATAGTATCCTGATTGCATATTAGCGAGCTTCGGAGTTCATCTCCATATCAGATCGATGTGGAGGAGTACCGGCATTCATCAATGACAACTAGGAGGAAAATCGGATGGAGATCGGCCTTAGTTCAACTGATCAAAGTCAATCAACTCCTTCATTGATCCCAGTTTGTCCAGGTGTCTTCTCTGTCGTCGGATCAAGAACAGAAGCGCTAGATCGGATTCAGACTGTAGATCAAGCCCCAATTCCTAGTCATTAGACCAAAGCTATAGTAGTCGTTCACTACTTGGTGATTTTTGCACCCTTACCTCTGCCATTTCTTTAATTGTAAATAAGTCCCTATAAGGACACATGTCAGTTTGTCATTTTGTGAACATTTTCATAGATACCCTCTATTATTTTTTAATTGCATATGAGTCCAATTTGAACTGAGTTACATGTATGAGCACATATGTTGTTGGTGTTTTGCAATAAGTTGATCGAGGTTTCTTGTTATCATTCAGCCCATAGAAATATAATAATGGCAGAATAGTCCATGCTAGCGCATTTCTCCTGTGCTGGCACCCGTTTTCTTGGGTAATTTGCATTTAATGCCTTGTACTTATTTATTTTGGTGGCTGATTCAGTCCACATAAATAATATATTTGTAGATTAGTCGATAGATTCAATATTAAATCTGTTTTGCTTAATGATGTTTAATAAATTGCTATCTCCTCCACAAATTCCCTAAACATTTTAATGAATTCATGTTAATATGTTTTATCATGTCTAATTTTTGTTTGCAAAAATATTTAATTTTGAACAATTTAAAAATTCAAAAATCATCATGTTCAAATTAAAAAAATCATAAAAATTTACAAATTGTTTAAAAAAGTCCAAAAAATATATGATTGTGTATTTTGATTTGTTTGATTTTCTATAAATAAGTTGGTTTGAAATTTCTTTACAAAAACCCTAAAATTGTAAAATACAAAAAATACTAAAAAGTTCATTAAAAAATCACAAAAATACAAAAAATTGCTTTATTTACGACATTCAAACTTTTCTTCCTAATTGTCTTTAATTTTAGTATTTTTTATTTGTTTTGATATTTTTAAAAATATAAAAATAATGGATTAGTTTTCTGTTATGTTTAGTTTCAGTTTTAGTTGTTTTACAAATATAAAAAATCTAAAAATATCTGAAAAATTACAAAAATCGTAAAAAATCATCCAAAACAGAAAAAAGATTTTTATTTGAATTTTTTGGCATTTTTACCATTTTTTAAAAATTTAAAAAACAACCTTGTGTCCTATATTATAATGTTCTTTATTATTTCTTTATTTTACAAATTAAAAATATAAAATTGGCATCGTTAAAAATCAATAAAAATTTAAAATTAGAAAACATAAAAAATAAAAAAAATAAAAAATCCATAAAAATAGAAAAGTCATTAAAACACATAAAAACATTAAAAGAGAAAAAGAAAAGACATTTATTGATTTTTAATAATTATTAACCCTAGCGTAGAGTAGCCTCCCTGAGTTCGATCATGCATGCTATACAGGTAAAATTAATAACATTTATTTTATCCAGCTTTCCTTCTTTGTGTGATTATTTCCGCTAATTGAGAATAAAAGTTTTTGTTTGAAGCGATTTTGATTTGCGATGTCCACAATTCCACTTGTGCATATTTTACTCTCATTTTTATGAAATAAATTAAAACCTAAAATTATAATCTCAACACACGGGGAGACGAATATTTCCTTCTAAGGTCAGGTGTGTGCTAGTTCTCACTCGGGAGAGTGGTCAGAAGAACGGGAAAAGAATTGGGAATGGACCAGTCCAGACACATTCTCTTATGAAGCTTATCCAGCGTAACCGAGTCTTCACCAAGAAGCATGCTTTTACTAGAATATCAATATTTGTTGATTTTTTGGTGTAGGCTTCTTTTTGGGTAATATCTTTGCCTTGCATTGCTCCACATTCTTGTTTTTTTCTCGACGGATATATCATCGTTTGGTCCACCCATGTTTGGGGTCTTGGAAAAAGTTGTGCTAGAAGACCATTCCTTATCCGAAGCTTTATTTTAATCCAACCTCTAGTCATTAGATGTCCTTGCTAACTGATGAATACCCATTCATCACTCTTTATTCTTATATTTTAGCTACAAAAACCTATGCAAATGCATGTAGATATGTGTAAATAGGGTTAATTAGCAAAAGCATGCATGTTTGTAAAAATAGATAATTAGCATGTTTTTGTGCAAAAATAAAAGAATAAAGATGAAAAAGAAAAAGAGGGAAATATTTAGAATAAATATTGAGCAACCTAACCCAAGGGAGGGCTCAGCATGGGCCTGACCGCATAAAAGCCAAGTAGAGGGAGATAGGGGCTCACTTATGTATATATTTGTAAATAAATAAAATAATATTTTCCTCAACCAAAAATATGTTGTAAATATTTGTATATATTTATAAGCTATTGAAAACAAAATAAAAACTTAAAATTCAAAAATGCAAAAACAACCCTTACACCATGTGTATAGACCATCATCCTTATCTATTTTACCTTGTAAATAAACTTATTTATTTTCTAAAATTTTTGTAAATATCCTATGGTACATATTGTACATAAAATAAACAAAAAGAATTAAAACAAAAATCAAATAAAAATTACAAAATTAAAAACACAAAAACATATTGTACATATACCATGTATATAGTTGTACATAAATAATTATTTCACCTATGTATATAAATAATAAAAATAAAATAAAAATAGCTTTTTTATTCCTCATTTTATTCTATAAATAAATAAAATATAAAATAGGAATAAAAATGTATAAAAATAACTAATTAAAAATCAAAAATCAAAAATCAATATATGGTATATATAGCTATGTATAGCTATAGTGTAAATACCTTATTTTTATTTCCAAAAATTAATTAAAAATCACAAAAAAATAGAAAAAAATAAAATAAAAATATTTTGTGTTTTAAGTTTTCGAAAATTCGGCCATTTAAAGGCCCAAAAAAATCAAATAAAGATGCAATAATTGGCGACTCCTGATTGGTCCACGGGGGTTTGTTGACCCCGGTCAACTTCCCCCGCGGACCTTCCTCTTTCACGGATCAGCGGACCGACCCGATTTCTCGACTTTTCTCCCGCTCGATCCGACCGCCATTACCCCAAACCCTGGGCTCTGATTAACCTCAGATCATTCAGGACCCTCGCCCGGGGTGGTTTTGCCAGATCCGAAGCCCGAGCACCTCGCCCGATCACCATCTTCTTGGATCGTCCACACTATTTAGTGTCGTCTCCGGCGACCTAATCACGCTATCTTTGATCTTCCCCTCGGCGCCTGTGAGCTCCTACAGACCACCCGAGTGACAGGCGAGTGATTTGGAGTGGAAGTGAGGCCTGGGCAGCCGGAAATCACTGATCCGGTGGTTGACTCCGCCGTGCGCCGCCGCGTGCACGCCTGAGCCTCGGGGAGCTCGACGACCCCTTGAGGCAACGACCGGGAGTCTCCTTGGCTCCAGCCCAGTCGAATGCGCCCATCAGGTACCTTCCTTAGCCATTAGAGTAGCGTAGCTTTAGGTTTTTAGATTCGCAGTAGCGTAGCTCCGCCACCTCCACCAGCCGTCTCCGTCCACTCCCTTGATCATCCGACACCGCCATCACCTCCGCTAGCCTTCTCTCCACCTGCTCCGCCCTTTCACACCCCTTGTCTCGCCCAGGAGCAAGGTCTCGGCTCTCACCCCTCCGCCGCTCGCCGGAGAGCCTTCGCCTCGCACCACCAGCCATCTTCCGCCCGCTCTGACGGGTCGAGGCACTTTGCCCTCGACCCAGCTTCTTTTCTGTGCAGGTCTTCAGGTCCACCGACCTCATCTGGAGGTCGGAGCTTCAGAGCACAGTAGCTCCCGTTCTTCGACGTCGCCGGAGCTCTCCTGAGCTCCTCGCCTCCATCGGAGCAGTGCATCAGGTGCGGACCTTCATGGCGAATCTTTCTAGCATCTCCTGAGCACCGGACGAGGACTCCAGCACACGCAGAGGTCCGGCGAAGCTCGCCGGCCGCCAGTTCTTCCACCATCCTCCTCGAGCGTCAGATTAGCCTCAGCTCCCAGTTTCGATCGAGACCGTCCATTTATCGAGGAGCAGTCACCGTCAGATCCATTTGAGGTTCGATCCCCACCGTCGATCCAGCGCAGCTCAGCCATCTCTCCTAGCCACCGTCCGATCTGCAACGTGGCAGCGCCTGGACCGTCCGATCACTGCGAGGGCTTCAGCGTTGGAGCGCCACTCGTTACCAGCCGTCCATCCAGCCACGTGGCACCCATCTGTCGCCTCGACGTTAAATAAGGGGTAAATTACTTAGGCCCCCCTCGTAGTTTGTGTCTTTAGTTTTTAATCCTGTAAATCAGTAGTTTAGTTCTTTTATTTTTGTGAAATTTGCACTGTGGACCTTATAGTTTATGAGAATTGCATTTATGCCCCTGCCTGTTGTGGACACGTGCATCGACACGTGATTATTTGGTGTTTTTGCATCTTTGGCCCTGCGTTTTTGCCCTGTTACGTTTCATATTTTTAAAAATAGGAATTGCAATTTAGTCCTTCCAGGCCTGAGTCACGCGTATCGTGCGTGGCCTGGAGGGTTATTTGCACTCCTACACCTCTACTTTCTAGGGTTGTTATTCCAGGGACCCAGAACTTTGTGCTAATTGCAGAAAGGTCCTTGTGCCCTGTTGCTTTTTGTGATTTTTGATAAAATATCAAATTACCTCCAAATCCAATGAGATTTTGACACATGGCTCCTGCCATGGTGTAGAAATTTTACGGATTTTTGAGGACATTTTTGATTTGATTTAGTATTTTTAAAAATTCAAAAACCTTCTTTTTAGCTACTGTCCAGGTTTGAAAATACCAAAAAAATATAAAAACACCCCCAAAAATTCTAAAAAAATTAGCTACTGTTTCTTGCTTGTTGTTTGATTTTCTAGCCAATTTTGGCTATTTTTCATTGCGTAAAAACCCTAAAAATTGAAAAACCCCTAAAAACTCATAAAAATTATAGTAATTAATCTAAAAATCCAAAATAATAATTCAGGTGCCCAAATTTTCCTTATTTTTTCTAGAATACAGGAAAATTACCTCCAGGGCCTGTTGAGATCCATAAATATTTTATTTTTGGGTTTCTGGCCTTGCTGGACAGTACCTAGGGTTTTTAGCACTGTTTGATTTTTATAAAATAAAATATACATTAGAAAAATACCAAAAATTCACCAAAAACACTTAAAAACCTAAAAAACATAAAAACCATTTTTCTTGAATTTTTGCTTGCTTTTTGGTGTGTTAAATAAATTGCTTAAGTTGGCTTGATTTTACTTTCTTTTATTTTCTTTATAATTTAAAAATCCAAAAAAAATCTAAAAACTATTAAAAACCACTAAAAAAACATTTTCTTTTATTTTAGATTATTTTTACTACTTCGTAGGCCCTAGGCCAATCCGTGCTCCTTGTGTTCGACCCTGGGAGCTATACCAGGTTAATCCTATAGCTAGGACCGCGCACTTCGTGTTTTGATCTCTGATTTCTTTCGTGGTCCGATATTTTTCTTGATTGAGTGACCCTGAGTGATAGAGGTCGCAACGACCTATTTAGTACCTTTACCTCGTTCGCTCGGGACGCTCATCAGAATGGCGCCGTTGCCGGGGAGCACGGCTTAGTAGTTATTTTTGATTTTCTTTTTATTTTTGTTTTCGCGGCTTTTCGCGGTTCTTCGGAGCTCGCGGCTTTTCGCGGCTTTTGTTCAGAGTTCCTTTTTTATTTATTTTGTTTTCTTTTTATTTTCTTTTATTTTTATTTTTATTTTTATTTGTATTTTTGATTTGTGTGATTACTTTATTTTCATTTTTGCATATATACCCTGACTTGTATTTCCTTTTATTTTTCTCTATTATCTGATTATTTTATTGGTCTGACCACTCTCTTCTCTGTTTCTTGCGAGGGCCCGAGGACCGCGGAGGCGACTTTCGAGGAGCCGGTGCAGCCGCGAGACTCGGAGGCGGCTTCTTTCTCTACGAAGCCGCAGGAGAGAGCGAGAGGAGAGAGTTGAGTGGGTGAGGTATTAGGATAGTTTTATTTCAGTTCATTCATTATTATTTGTAATAATACAGGCCTTTCTGAGACTGTTTAGACACTTAGACCGTAGCGGGTCTGTTTCGCCGAGCACAGGCGTGCTCGGGGGACCCATTAGGACCTGCGGCTTTTTCGCGGCTTTTATCGCGGATTTCTTTTTCTTTCTTTCTGTCATTTGCCGGTTTTTCGCGGTTTTTGTTCGAGCCCCTAGACTTAGGACTTTCTGGTGACTGTGACGTAGCTGAGTAGGATCCACACACCTTAATTGCCTATCTGTTCCTATAGAACGTAATTGGACCTACTTAAAATAAATAATAAAAATAACCGACTCGCTAGCTTCCGTAGCCTACGTGCCGTAGCTCGTCCTGTAAAGCGCTTACTCCTACCCCCGATTTGTCGGGCAGGGAAGGGACGAGCCAAGACCGGACCCTTTGGCTTGGAGGTCGGTGACCGGTTAGACGGTTCTTCGCTAGAAGTTGCTCGTCTAGGACTCGGCTTCCCGCTGCATCATATAGCTTAGTTTACTTTTCTGTCTTTTATTTTATGCGCGGATCACTTTGCATGTAG
This sequence comes from Ottelia alismoides, assembly GCA_037367405.1. Taxonomy (NCBI): domain Eukaryota; kingdom Viridiplantae; phylum Streptophyta; class Magnoliopsida; order Alismatales; family Hydrocharitaceae; genus Ottelia; species Ottelia alismoides. The sequence goes on along the minus strand of JAZKJV010007409.1, from coordinate 103,471 downwards.
AGAGCTAGAGGCAGGTACGCATTTCTGACTTTGCATGCATCATTGATTTCTCGTGCATCGACTTTTTCGACTTCTCCCCCCTGTTTTGGACTTAATAATCAGGAGAATCGAAAAATTCGTTAGGCGTTTCTTTTTATTGAAAAATACCTAAAAACAAAAACAATAAAATCGGGACTGCTAATCATACTTGACCTAAAAGACACTTCACTAAAAATCTGTCTTGGGGAGAGTAACCCCCTCCTTGTCTGGTTTGGATGAGCGAGAGAGTGATCCACACATTAGGATAGAGCCTCCGATCTTTTCTTGACTGATTACCGGCTTTCAGTACGGGACAGTCGGTTGAGAGAGATTTGGATCCCTATTGACCTCACGTTATCGCTCTGATAGACTGGATGATCACCTAAAATAAAATTGACAAGATAATTGACCGATCCCTTCGGTCTTCAGCTCTGTGTGCGTAGGTGAATTTGGGGTTTGCTTGCTCATCTTGTTTGATTGCCAGATCCCTTCGATTATGTTCCCCTCCCTCACCTCCCTTCATTTCTCTTCTCCTTTACCCCTGGATGATGGATCCCCCTCACTTTGAGCCGACTCTTACGGCTTCTTCTCCATCTTCTGACCATAACTCCAGTCCACCTTCTAGGGAGGTCGGATCTCCGACCAACCTCCCGCTCCCTCCCTCCCTTTCATCTCATCACTCTGGGCATGCTGTGCTAGACGTCCGAGGATACCAGCCAGAGCAGATGCGAGACCCGGACGATGTTGATGCTGAGTTGAGAGCGCACTCCGTTGGTGACCAGAGAGAGCAGTGGAGATTAGCAGACATATCCTATTTCGGAGGATTGGAGGAGCAGATAGCACATGGAGCTCAGTCAGCTTCTACACTTAGTCCATTCGTCTTGGATTTGGATTACGTTCAGCGACTGCCGACGTTTTCAGGAGAGGCGCACGAGGAGCCGTATCTTTACCTGTCAGCTTTCGAGGAGTTTTGTAGAGCACAGAGATATTCAGACGTCACTGCAGAGGAGCTGATGAGCAGGACCTTCCCCTTCACACTTCACGACAGAGCCATGAGATGGCACCGACGATTGGGGAGGACATTTGAGACGTGGGGAGAGCTACGCCGAGAGTTCTTGCACAGATACTTCCCTCCACGTAGAGCAGAGTTTATGTGGTCTTTGATCATGGATTTTTCAGTTGACCCCCAGGAGCCACTACACGAGGCGTGGCCGAGGTTTCTTGACCTCTTGAGGAGATTTCCAGAGCACGGACTTCCAGTCACAGACTTGATAGAGATCTCCATGCGGGGGATGACCGCAGAGCAGATAGCACTGGTGATTACCACATGTGGCGGTTCCCACCGCAGTTCCGACATTCACTTCCTGGATACCATCTCGAGGTTACTTTCACAGAGATTTTCTTCGCGAGATACCATGGTCGGGACAACACATGCGGAAGATGCAGTACCAGTGCGGTGTGTCACTTTACATGGTGATTTAGCTTATACACACCAGCCCGAGGATTTGGATGATGCCACACCATTGACAGAGGAGATGACTGTGATAGCAGAGGTTCGGACCCAGAGTCTACTTGAGTTCCCGTTGGCCTTCCAGTTGGAGTTCGAGTCAGCCCCAGAGTTTCCTGTTGACGAGTCTTGGATATCAGATCTTCTGATACTCCAGGAGCCGGAGGAGCCCCAGCTTTTGCAGCCATTGATTCAGTCACTTCAGCTTCCAGTCCCGGAGCAGTCAGTCTCCTTTCTGCAGAGACACTTCTCGGATGCAGACAGTCACCCGGACTCAGCCCAGCAGCCACTGCTTGAGGAGGGACCACACTTTGAGAGCACAGATGTAGAGTGTCCTGTCTTCGAGCCTTTTGTCCTCCACTTTGTTGAGATAGATACACTTCCTGAGGACCAGCTGACAGCCAGCATAGCCGCAGAGCGAGGATCAGCTGCAGACACTTTTCCAGCTTCCACGGTGTTGACTAGTACCTTCTCCTGCTTTCAGATTGCCGAGACTTACACTTCAGATGATGATGCAGCCTGGGGCACTGAGTGGATACTTGATAGCAGCGCAGATGCCCATCTAGATCCTGATCCTCTTCTTCTCACTTCTGATCCTGCATCTCTCCCCGAGGGTTATCTGCGGGAGGATGCCGCACTCGATGAGTACTTGGTTTCACCTGCTGAGAGTGTCTCCGATCTGGCGGAACACGAAACCGAGTCTTTAGATCATTCTGATTCTGATTCTTCTCACCTCGATGACCCTCGCGAGGATGAGCCCATCTTGGAGATATTCGATGATCTGCCTGATCCTCTTCCATTCTATTCATCGGATATCAGTCTGTTTAGTGAGTCTCCTGATCTTGATTGTCCATACCTGCTTGAGACATTGATTAACGTGGAGAATTCTATTACTGATCCATCTTTCTCCACGTTCGATTTCTTCGGCTCCACACTCTCACTCCAGTCTGATCCAGAGCCGACGATTTCTTTTGTGCTACCGGATGCCGATCACTTCTTTCCATATCACTGGCCGGTAGCAGACACCCGCTTGATTGCATACCTGGGTGTCTCACTTTACACTGTTGAGTTCGTCGTTGTTCTCACACCGAGACTACGACGACAGTACGGCATTCGCCTTACCGATGCCGTCCTGAACCTTGATACTGCATTGTCCTAGCCTTTGCGCCCAGCTAGGGGCGTAAAATCTAGCGCTTGTTGAGAGGCACCTCAACACTGTACTCTTTTGTATATACGTGTTTCGTCTTATTTTGATCCTTCTTTCTTCCGTTCTTGTTTTCACCCCAGGTCTCGCTTAGGATTATCTTGGCTATACTTAGGATATTGCTCATCCTAAGTATAGGGGGGTGAAAACACCGGGTTGTTCTTCGTTCTGTTTCATCACTCCTGTTGTTGCCTATACTTAAGGTTCTCCACCTTAAGTATAGGTGGAGTGATGACCTCCTTCTTATATATATTCGTCACTTTCTTCGTGTCTTTCTACCCCTGTCTTGTTGCCTATACTTAGGGACATTTCACCCTAAGTATAGGGGGGGGTAGACACTGTACATTCTCCACTCGGTTTTCCCTTAGTGTACAACCTGCTATACTTAGGATTACTTGATCCTAAGTATAGGGGGAAAACCCGAGTCCCTTTTGATTTTTATTCTCCTTTTGTATAGCCTTCCTTTTCACTTCCCTATACATAGCACGAGTTATGTCTTCTTCATCGCTCTTGACTCTGAGGACATCGTTCGAGCTAAGTATAGGGGGGTGTGTATATATTTCATATATACTTTAGCCATAACTCGTACTTTGTGTGAGTGTGTTAATAAATAAAAATGGCTAAAAACCACAAAAATTAAAAATTTTCATGTACATAATCTTCTTTTATTTGCACATACATAGCTAGTGTACAAATTATTTTTGTAAAAATGATTTCAAAAATCTTTTGTGTGTAAAGCTTGTGTAAATATTTTTGTATCGAAATTATGTATATAGTACAAAATTTTTCCAAAATGTTTTGAAAATCAAAAGTTTGCAAAAATCTTGTGTAAATGTGTGTAAATATCTTTTTGCAAAAACCTTGCACGTCATGCATCATCATTCATGATTTCAAAACATTTTTCAAAAATTTTGCATGATTGTAAAATAGTGTGTAAATATGCATCTTTTTGTACATATGTATATAGTTTTCCTTGGATGATAGTTGACATTTAAACTAGCCTGGAATCAAATTGAGAAATGGAGCTCGATTAAGATCTTAACCCACCTAATTCTAAGAGGAACCTTATAGGGCTCAGGTTTAAGGCTTTTCAGGTCCATGGTGACTTAATTCTTTGAGTCCACTAGGCTATGATCACATGTCATCTTAATGAGCCTAAGTAGAGCACTTAACAACAACACATGACTCATATAGATTATGGCTTTACTTGGACAACCGCACTATGCACCGAGCTCTCTACGGATGAGGTGGTGAGGAGGCAGTCTTCCTTGACTTGGGGTAGCATATGAGGGTAGTACTTCTAGGCGGAACCTCTCTTCTTCATTTAGTGAAGGAAGTGCGTCTCAACTTGGTCTGGTTGCCATGAAGTCTAACGACGGGAGTTGTGGGTTGCAATAAAGCTTCAAAAGAGGGATAGTCTACTGGCTCAAGAGGAAAAACTCCTTGTATATATGCTGCACATGTACATGTTGTATAGATGCACTCGAAAAAAAAATGCAAAAAGAAAAGAACTCCAAAAAAATGGTGGGTCTGAGAGAAAATGATAATCCCACCGGAGTATGTATATAAGTGCAATAAGCAAAGCTTGGTTTCATGATCCACCTGTTGTAGCTTGCAGCAGGGAGACTTGGCTACACTGGTCAAGCTCCCAAGGGTACTTGGCTACACTGGCCTTGACCCATTCTCTTCTTCCCCCTCTTCTTGAGCTGGTTGTACTTGAACTTAGAAGGGAATACCCCGCTCCTCGAGGAAAGAGTGGCCAGATTGAGGTCATAGAGTTACCTTGTTGGGGAGGGATGTCAAGTTGCCATTTCTGAGGTGGAGAGCTTAGACCTCACTTTCACAGGACAAGAAAAGATTCATGGTCTTCAGGGTTTGTGATTGATGACTTGTTCTGATCTGGAGCATTGAGGAGTCTTGGTTATAGATTAGTGAAACTGGGAGGCTGTTAGGTTTTAAGCTTAAGTCTAAATAAGGTTCCGACACATTAATAATCAAAAGATCTGATTGAGCTCCATACCTCAATTTCATGAAGGCAAGTTTAATAATCAACCTTGATCCTTGTACATTCTCTTTTTCTTTTTCTTTCTTTTTTTTTCACTTCTTTTTCAAATAAGTGTTTGCTAAGGGACTAGCAAAGTATAGTATAGGGGGGTGATGAATACCCATTCATCACTCTTTATTCTTATATTTTAGCTACAAAAACCTATGCAAATGCATGTAGATATGTGTAAATAGGGTTAATTAGCAAAAGCATGCATGTTTGTAAAAATAGATAATTAGCATGTTTTTGTGTAAAAATAAAAGAATAAAGATGAAAAAGAAAAAGAGGGAAATATTTAGAATAAATATTGAGCAACCTAACCCAAGGGAGGGCTCAGCATGGGCCTGACCGCATAAAAGCCAAGTAGAGGGAGATAGGGGCTCACTTATGTATATATTTGTAAATAAATAAAATAATATTTTCCTCAACCAAAAATATGTTGTAAATATTTGTATATATTTATAAGCTATTGAAAACAAAATAAAAACTTAAAATTCAAAAATGCAAAAACAACCCTTACACCATGTGTATAGACCATCATCCTTATCTATTTTACCTTGTAAATAAACTTATTTATTTTCTAAAATTTTTGTAAATATCCTATGGTACATATTGTACATAAAATAAACAAAAAGAATTAAAACAAAAATCAAATAAAAATTACAAAATTAAAAACACAAAAACATATTGTACATATACCATGTATATAGTTGTACATAAATAATTATTTCACCTATGTATATAAATAATAAAAATAAAATAAAAATAGCTTTTTTATTCCTCGTTTTATTCTATAAATAAAGAAATTATAAAATAGGAATAAAAATGTATAAAAATAACTAATTAAAAATCAAAAATCAAAAATCAATATATGGTATATATACCTATGTATAGCTATAGTCTAAATACCTTATTTTTATTTCCAAAAATTAATTAAAAATCACAAAAAAATAGAAAAAAATAAAATAAAAATATTTTGTGTTTTAAGTTTTCGAAAATTCGGCCATTTAAAGGCCCACAAAAATCAAATAAAGATGCAATAATTGGCGACTCCTGATTGGTCCACGGGGGTTTGTTGACCCCGGTCAACTTCCCCCGCGGACCTTCCTCTTTCGCGGATCAGCGGACCGACCCGATTTCTCGACTTTTCTCCCGCTCGATCCGACCGCCATTACCCCAAACCCCGGGCTCCGATTAACCTCAGATCATTCAGGACCCTCGCCCGGGGTGGTTTTGCCAGATCCGAAGCCCGAGCACCTCGCCCGATCACCATCTTCTCGGATCGTCCACACTATTTAGTGTCGTCTCCGGCGACCTAATCACGCTATCTTTGATCTTCCCCTCGGCACCTGTGAGCTCCTCCAGACCACCCGAGTGACAGGCGAGTGATTTGGAGTGGAAGCGAGGCCTAGGCAGCCGGAAATCACTGATCCGGTGGTTGACTCCGCCGTGCGCCGCCGCGTGCGCGCCTGAGCCTCGGGGAGCTCGACGACCCCTTGAGGCAACGACCGGGAGTCTCCTTGGCTCCAGCCCAGTCGAATGCGCCCATCAGGTACCTTCCTTAGCCATTAGAGTAGCGTAGCTTTAGGTTTTTAGATTCGCAGTAGCGTAGCTCCGCCACCTCCACCAGCCGTCTCCGTCCACTCCCTTGATCATCCGACACCGCCATCACCTCCGCTAGCCTTCTCTCCACCTGCTCCGCCCTTTCACACCCCTTGTCTCGCCCAGGAGCAAGGTCTCGGCTCTCACCCCTCCGCCGCTCGCCGGAGAGCCTTCGCCTCGCACCACCAGCCATCTTCCGCCCGCTCTGACGGGTCGAGGCACTTTGCCCTCGACCCAGCTTCTTTTCTGTGCAGGTCTTCAGGTCCACCGACCTCATCTGGAGGTCGGAGCTTCAGAGCACAGTAGCTCCCGTTCTTCGACGTCGCCGGAGCTCTCCTGAGCTCCTCGCCTCCATCGGAGCAGTGCATCAGGTGCGGACCTTCATGGCGAATCTTTCTAGCATCTCCTGAGCACCGGACGAGGACTCCAGCACACGCAGAGGTCCGGCGAAGCTCGCCGGCCGCCAGTTCTTCCACCATCCTCCTCGAGCGTCAGATCAGCCTCAGCTCCCAGTTTCGATCGAGACCGTCCATTTATCGAGGAGCAGTCACCGTCAGATCCATTTGAGGTTCGATCCCCACCGTCGATCCAGCGCAGCTCAGCCATCTCTCCTAGCCACCGTCCGATCTGCAACGTGGCAGTGCCTGGACCGTCCGATCACTGCGAGGGCTTCAGCGTTGGAGCGCCACTCGTTACCAGCCGTCCATCCAGCCACGTGGCACCCATCTGTCGCCTCGACGTTAAATAAGGGGTAAATTACTTAGGCCCCCCTCGTAGTTTGTGTCTTTAGTTTTTAATCGTGTAAATCAGTAGTTTAGTTCTTTTATTTTTGTGAAATTTGCACTGTGGACCTTATAGTTTATGAGAATTGCATTTATGCCCCTGCCTGTTGTGGACACGTGCATCGACACGTGATTATTTGGTGTTTTTGCATCTTTGGCCCTGCGTTTTTGCCCTGTTACGTTTCATATTTTTAAAAATAGGAATTGCAATTTAGTCCTTCCAGGCCTGAGTCACGCGTATCGTGCGTGGCCTGGAGGGTTATTTGCACTCCTACACCTCTACTTTCTAGGGTTGTTATTCCAGGGACCCAGAACTTTGTGCTAATTGCAGAAAGGTCCTTGTGCCCTGTTGCTTTTTGTGATTTTTGAATAAAATATCAAATTACCTCCAAATCCAATGAGATTTTGACACATGGCTCCTGCCATGGTGTAGGAATTTTACGGATTTTTGAGGACATTTTTGATTTGATTTAGTATTTTTAAAAATTCAAAAACCTTCTTTTTAGCTACTGTCCAGGTTTGAAAATACCAAAAAAATATAAAACCACCCCCAAAAATTCTAAAAAAAATAGCTACTCTTTCTTGCTTGTTGTTTGATTTTCTAGCCAATTTTGGCTATTTTTCATTGCGTAAAAACCCTAAAAATTGAAAAACCCCTAAAAACTCATAAAAATTATAGTAATTAATCTAAAAATCCAAAAACAATAATTCAGGTGCCCAAATTTTCCTTATTTTTTCTAGAATACAGGAAAATTACCTCCAGGGCCTGTTGAGATACATAAATATTTTATTTTTGGGTTTCTGGCCTTGCTGGACAGTACCTAGGGTTTTTAGCACTGTTTGATTTTTATAAAATAAAATATACATTAGAAAAATACCAAAAATTCACCAAAAACACTTAAAAACCTAAAAAACATAAAAACCATTTTTCTTGAATTTTTGCTTGCTTTTTGGTGTGTTAAATAAATTGCTTAAGTTGGCTTGATTTTACTTTCTTTTATTTTCTTTATAATTTAAAAATCCAAAAAAAATCTAAAAACTATTAAAAACCACTAAAAAAACATTTTCTTTTATTTTAGATTATTTTTACTACTTCGTAGGCCCTAGGCCAATCCGTGCTCCTTGTGTTCGACCCTGGGAGCTATACCAGGTTAATCCTATAGCTAGGACCGCGCACTTCGTGTTTTGATCTCTGATTTCTTTCGTGGTCCGATATTTTTCTTGATTGAGTGACCCTGAGTGATAGAGGTCGCAACGACCTATTTAGTACCTTTACCTCGTTCGCTCGGGACGCTCATCACTAACATAAGAAGTGGGTTGAAGTACCGATTTCAACAGTCCCCAAGAATGGTTCCTGAGCCCCCTTGACGAAGCATCCTAGTATCGTCCCAACTTAGACTCCAAGATCTTTCAACAATTCATATCGTTTGAAATAAGTGCTAGGTGCAAGGTTTATAACAAGTTACTATATCAAGAGTCATACAGATGACATGAAGGGTTCTAGTTAGACACATTGAATCAACTCATGAACATAGTCTCATGGAACCTAAAGAATTAAGTCACAATGACCTGAAGTACCTCAATTCCAGCCTTAATGGATTCCTCTGAAATTAAGTTGATTAAGGTCTATACCAAGATCCAATCTTCATACTTTATTTTAACATGTTCAATTTTTTTATCATTCCGAGAAACGCAAATGCTATGTACAATTCAAGAAAATCTTTTTGTGAAGCAATTTTCTGATTTTGAACTTTTTTTATAGATTTAAAAAAAACAAATTTTTATGCATCTTTTGAAAATCTTTTACAAATATTTATGGGTTTAAGAATTATGAAACTTTTAAGGCTTTTTGATAAAGGTTAGTGAAAGAAGTATGTGCATATACTTAACGTAAGTGCATTCATATTTTTAAGAACTGGTTTAAGCATTTAAGCCAGGAGTTTGTACATGTTGAGTTAGTTGTTATTTACACGTTTTTATATACATAGATTGTAAAAGAATTTATTTACAACATTTATGTATAAGGTTCTTAAAATAATTTGTAAATATTTTAACAAAATTTTTAAAAACTTTACATTAAAAATAATTTCTACAAATAGTTTTGTAGACATTTACAAAATTTGAAGATCATTTTGCAAAGAATTTTCATGTATTATGTATAATTTTTCAAAATTATTTTACAACCATTTTCCAAATCATTTGTAAAATATTTCCAAAAATTTTATTGAAACAAATAAATAAATTTTGCAAATATTTGCAAAAGATTTTTAAAAAGGCTTAAAAATGTTTTATAAAAGTTTTCTAAATGATTTTAAAAGGATTTTTTCAAGTCCTTCTCTAACCATTTTTCTAATCATTTTGTAAAACATTTTAGATCAGTTTACTAATTATATTTACAAAGAATTTTGAAAAAAATTATAAATAGTTAAAGTGTACTCTTTCTAATAATTAATTATATACCCTTACACATATAATATATTAGCCATATTATTAAAAATATGAAAGTAAAGTTATGGCTAAAGTATATACAACATATATATTACCCCCCATACTTGGCTTGAGCTATGTCCCCATAGTGATGAAAGAGTGAAAGGAAGACATAAATCGTGTTGAGTATATGAATATCTACACTACAACGACTGATAGAATAAGCAGTTGATCATCCCCATATACTTAGGATCAACTAATCCTAAGCATAGCATACTTTACACCAAGTGGGGATGATTGAGGATGAGAATGCATAGATCATCGGCTCCACAAGTCTCCTCCTATACTTAGGGTAAAGTATCCCTCAGTATAGTCAAGTAAGGAGACAATCAAGAGAATAAGTGAGGAGTAAATCAAATACAATCAACCCCTATACCTAGGATTAAGTACATCCTAAGTATAGCACGGATGAATGGGATGAATGAAATAACGGAAAAAGGAATGAATAGAATAAACAAGAAAAGAAGAAAAGAAGAAAATAAAAAGTGTTTTTGAAACTTATGTGTCTAATCTTTCTATCTCTAGAAGCTCATCTTGAAATACCATCCATATTGAGTCAACTACGGATAGGAACTTATCGTGATCAACATATGGTTTCAACAACTACCCATTCATGACAAAAGGTTGTGCATCAACTAACAATCCATATATGATGATACTACCATTGTCATGCACACTTTTCGACAATAAAGGGCCATGACCATTTGTTTTCTAGTTTGCTTGGAAACAATTTTAACTTTACACCTAACAACCACACCTTCTGATTCGGATCGAAAGTCTTTCATCTGATATGCTTGTCGTGTCATCTTTTGACTTTCTCTTTATACAAGAGGCTATTATCATAGGTCGAGTCTATAAATTAGAATAAATGATTCAGGTCAAGATTTTTGTTCTTCCTAGTCATCTCTCTATCCAAATAGTATATAATGACTACCCATAGTGATTTGTGAATGAGTTCCAGATGCCAATGACATGGATTGTCGTACACCAGGTGATATGGAGACATTCCCAAAGGAGACTTGTACGATAATCTCAAGAACTGAATTAAGCAATTGCAACCAGTACTTTCTGTCAGGATGCATAAGTTTTTGCAAAAATGGATTTGATCTCCCTATTAGAACATTTAACCAAGCCTTTAGTCTGTAGTTGGTAAGGAGATGTAACACGGTGTTCAATGGTGTACTCCTTAGTCAGTTTCATCACTCTTTGTTGATAATGTGCCAACCTCCATCTAATATTATGATTTTTGGAATCTCAAATTGCGTAATAATGTTATCTTTAAGGAAGCCACACACAGTGCTACTATCTACGGATTGGGCGGTGATAGCCTCCACCCATCGTCTAACATATTCGACAACAAGTAGGATGTACTCATAGCCTTGGTTGTTAGGAAATGGGCCCATAAAGTCGATTCCTCAAGAACCAAAGACATCAGATATCTGAATATATTTGAGATGCATGGTGTCTCGAACGCTGATGGTGCTGCCCATATTCCGTCTATCAGTACAACCTATGACATAGTCTATATCATCCTTGAATCTACCAGAGGATGCATTGAAGCACTTTTGCTCATGTACGCTTTCCAGAATGGTGTCCTCTAGACTCTAATATATGATAATGATTTAGGACACTCGCGTACTCCTCCTCAGGAATGCATCTTATACAATCAACACCTTCATGGAATAAGTGAGGATCCTCCCACTAGTAGAAATGGACATCCGACATGAACTTGTCTACTTTCAACATCGGACAATCTTGTGGAACTTTCTTGGAGATCATGCAATTCACAATATTGGCATACCAAGGGAGAGAGGTAACTTCCGTGGTAGCTTCATCTGGGAAGGTTTCAGTGATTGGGATGATTTCCTGTTTAGGAGTTCCTATCTCGGTGATTCTGGAAAGGTGATCTGTTACAACATTCTTGACTCCAGGTTTATCACATACCTCTAAATCAAACTCCTAAAGTAGAAGGATCTAATGTAGTAGTCTTGATTTCACATCCTTATTACCTTGCAGGTATCTTATGGTAGAGTGTTCAGTATACATAATGACTTTTGATTTGAGCAGATGTCACCTGAATTTCTCCAATGCAAACACTATAGCTGGCAACTCTTTTTCCGTGACGGTGTAATTCTTTTGTGCATCATCCAGTGTTCTGCTAGCGTAATGAATCTCAAATGGCAATCCATCGCATCGTTATCCTAATATAGCCCTAATAGAATAATCATACGCGTATGTCATGATCTCGTATGGTAGAGATTATTCCGGTGGCTGTAGGACAAGAGCTTGGGTTATGATCTCTTTCAATTGATTGAAGGCTTGGAGTACTATGTCGTATATAATGAAATCGGTGTCCTTGCCTAGAATCTCAGTCAAAGGTTGAGCAATTATGCTGAAATCTTTGATTAATCTTTAGTAGACATCCATGGGCCCCAAAAAATGACCTGACTTTCTTCAGTGAAGTAGGTAGCTCGAGCTTGGAAATGACATCCACCTTGGTCGGGTCGACCTCTATGACTAACTTGGAGATGACATGGCCCAACACTACTATGTTGGTCACCAAGAAGTTACTCTTCTCTTACCAGAGAATAAGATTGACTTTGCAACGATGTTGAAGAACTCGATCTAAATATGTCAGGCATTGATCAAAACTATCTCCGTAGATCGAGAAATCATCCATGAAGACTTCAAGGAAAATGTACACCATGTACGTGAACACTACGAGAATACATCTCTTAAATTTAGCAGGGGCATTACACAACCCAAACAACATCCATCTAAATGTGTACGTCCCAAATGAACATGTGAACATGGTCTTCTCTTGGTCTTCATGCACAATTGCTACTTGATTATATCTCAAGTAGCCATCTAAGAAATAGAAGTACTCCTTTGCATGTAGCCTTTCGACTATTTAGTCGATGAATTATCCTTCTTGGTGGCAAGATTTATGTGTTTGTAGTCCACACAGAGACACTAGGATGTCGGTACTCTGGTCGGAATCTCCTCTCCTTTTTCGTTCACCACAATCATGATTCCTGACTTCTTGGGGACTACATGTAAAAGACTTACCCATTTACAATATGAAATGAGATATATGAAACCTGCATCGCACCACTTGGTGATTTCATTCATCGTAACCTCTCGGAGTTTATGGTTCATATGATGTTGAAATTCAAGGGAGGGCTTACTATTTCCTTCCAAGTTGATGTGATGCAAACACAAGGAAGGGTTAATCCCATGGAGATCCGATATTTTCCAGCCTATATCCTATCATTTTCTTTCTAGAACCTCAAGCAGATGAGATTCTTGGTCCAAGATTAGTTGTACATTGATAATGACCATAGAACATGTAAGGTTCACCTACAAGTAAGGTGCTTCAATGTTGATGGTAGTTGCTTCAGCTCGGAGGGGTCATGATTAGATCCGTGGTGACCTCTGCAACCATGGTAGGTGTAAGATCATTCATGAGGAGATTGTCCAGCATAGTAAAATACGACTCTGAATTCAGTGCATCAAAAAAATCAGCAATGATTTCTTCTTGCTCTGACGGGAAGGAAGGTATTTCCTTTATCTCAGACAGCACATCAGTAGGTAACTTATCTTTCAAGATTGGGGGAAATTTGATTGTGCTTTACTGGTGTTCCTCTATGGAGAGGAATTGTAAGGTCTCTTCATCATAAAAAAAATAAAGCAGTGTCTCTGATTTCTGCCAAAAAACATAGTTATCTGTTGCAGTCTATTTTATCTTTCTCCCACTTGACATTGATTTCACATGCTTGGGTACTTGGGTCATATTTACCGGGACCTTATCGATCCTTTAGTGAAAGGTAATCGTTACGCTGCCATAGTCCACTACCACCTTTGTTGTTCAGAGGAATGGTCATCCCAAGATGATCAGGATCTAGATCAAGGGAATAGAGATGCCCATATATAGGAAAATGAAATCCACACGTAACTGCATCTCTTGAATAGCTACATTAACATCCTTAAGAATTCCCCGTGCCGCTTTACTGAAGTATCTACAAACTGCATAATCATTCTAGTGGCATTCAACAGTCCTAACCAAAATTTCTTGAGTAGGAAGCCATGCATGAGATTGATTGGCTACCCATTGTCAAGTCATGTTCTTTCGAACTCTTGGTCAAAAATCGTACATATGATGAAAGGTGCTCCCTTGTCCTTCTTCTTGGCGGGGAGGTTATTGATGACGCTCATAGTAGCCGTCGTAAGTATATGTTTTTCAGGACGATTTTGTCTATTTTTACAGGGCTGATGCTTCAATGTACATGCCTCTTTTAGATATTTCTTCATTGTTGGCTTGTATTCCTTGGCTTTTAAAATTGGCATTTCCAGGACAATGTTATGCAAAATTTCAATTACACCTTGATCACAAAACATTTTTTAATTTTTTGAATTTTTCAGTATTTTTCATCACGTCTAGAAACAAAATATATATACCATCATTCAAAAGTATTTTGGTGAATTAGCATTTACACACAAATAATCAAAAGGGGTACTATCATTCGCTCTAGTGGTAAAGCTAACAAAAGGAGCATTGGCATCACCTGCTCACATTGATCTGTCGCTCGTGATGGCGTATTTTTGGTTGTATGGGTGTTGTCTTGGCTTTTATTACTTTAAGTGGATTTTTGGTTTTCTTCATTTTTTTGTAATTTTTCTGAGTTTGACGATGCACATTTTTTGTTTTTCTCCTCCTCTCGAACTCGATGTGGTTACAACTGATGAAGACTTGCCATATTAAGCTTTATTTTTTTCCATTGTCGGTGGCAGATGGTCTTAGTGTCTTACTACTCCTGAGAGTCAAAGAGTTGATAACATAATCAGATCATTTATACCTTACTCGATCGTGGATTGGACATTGCAAACTACTTGCTCCTTGCCTCAAAAAATGTTCGGATTCACCTCCACCTAAGCTGGAATAAATGTCTTGGCTGCGGTGAGGTCATCCTGATTCTAGCTCATTTCACTCAAATTTTGACGAACTGCACCAGGATGTCGAATGACGGATTCACAGGACTGCCTTTGAATTCTCTATATGATGTGATCGTTGAGATAAGTATTGTTGCGGGTACTACGGCTAGTGACTCTGACATGGAAACAGAGGGAATTGTTGGTAATTATGCTGAATGGGGATCAGATATTGATTCTAATAATAACTACCCAACTGCTGATGGTATTGTTGTTGGTATGGTTGTAGCTAGCTTTGGAAATTTTGTCTCCATTATTGGGTGTGTTGCGAAGACTACTAGCTCTATCTTGGTTGGAAGCTCCTTCCTGTTGACTAAGGGTGGTATAAATGATTCACCAAGTTCTAACCGTGATTTTGTCCACCAGGATGGGCCAAATTATATCATTGGCCCAAGAGACATTCACCTCTTGGATTTACATTGGAGGTGGATAGAATGTTTATACAAAAGTTGGGCCTCTAGGTGATATACCACCATCTAGGTTTACTATGGAGCCTGTGATCCCTAGTCGAGTGCTTGCATGTAGTACACATGCTGAAGTGACTAGGGTTGCCCTTGATCAGTTGCACAGATTATTGTGGTGCTGGTTCTTTTGGCTCAGCAGGAGTCTCAGCTTGTACTTCCACAAAGTTGCATGAATTAATTGTACCCAGAAGCTCCAATTGCTTCGAGATCTGGTCAAACTTATCCAATTCTTTGCCATTTGTTCGATCACATTCAGTATTTCAAGATCTTGTGATCGCTTTTCAATGATATCAACATTGGAGAGATGGCTCCCAATGATGTTGAGGTTGGAGCTTTCATCTTTCTCTCCTTCATATGATGCAATCATATGAACATGCTTGGGAAGGATTTGGGGGGCTTCTGGAATGCATAAGATGAAGATGAGGCAACCGATCCCTCGGCCATCACCTCGATGATTTTCCACACCACATCTTCATCTTATTTGAAATGAGATCCTCCACAAGTTGCATCAACTAGCTTCTGGAATTCTTGATTCAACCCTATGCTAAACTAAAATTTGGTGAGGGTCTAAAAATATCCTCATAAAATTTGAAGATAGAGCATCGTTGAGGCGACCGCTCACTAAAGTCAAGTTCTTAACAATCAACCCACACAAACAATTAAATAATCAATTAAAATAAGGGGTCAAAATGTATTATAACCTTATATATAGATATATAGTGGAAGTATGTATAGGGTGTTGAACACATGGAGAATGTGGGATAAACAAAAAAAATGGCTTTTTATTGGGTTTTTATTTATTTAATTTTTTGAATTTTTATTGATATATTTTATATTTTTATTTTTATACTTTTTAAGTATATTTCTGATTTTTAATTTCCCCATTTTCTATAATAAGTTATAATATATGTTATATTAGAATATAATAAAGGTACTATAAATAATAAGAATATAAATTGGAGATAAAAATAAGAAAATAGCCTGAGGTACAATCCATTCTATTTATTTGAGGTTTTGAAAAATAGTATTTTTACTAATTATACTAATTATAAATAATATTATAAGTAACTATAGCAACATATAATAGGGATTTTATATTTATAGATATAGCTATAAATACTCAGAAATAATGAAATAAAATATTTTTTTCCTTTTTAGGTTTTTCTTTATTTTTGTATTTTTCTTATAAATTTATTAATTTACTTGGATTTTAAGTTGAATTAAAATGTTGACTAAAATTACTAGTCCATTTTTTTAAAATTTATAAATAGCTATAATACTAAAATTTTCCAAAACTATTTAATATGTAGCAAATATAATATATAAAATTTACAAACAGAAATAAATAGTTTTGGATTTTTAAAGATTTTTTTATAATTTTTTATTTTTAGTTTTTTCTATTTTTACAGATTTTTAGTTTATAGGTATAAAATACAATAATAATTATTAGTATTTTTTTGAAATTTTTAAAACATTTATTTATTATTTGTTTTTTCTAAATTAGACAATGAAAATTAGCCCTATGTTTTTAATAAATAGAAATATAGTATAAAATACCTTAATTGAAATATATGGTAGAATAATATATAAGGTATTTACACTAAATTTCTACATTTTTAGGGCACAGGGGCTATTTCTAACAAAAAGAAAATCAACAAAAAGAAATGCATCCTAATAAGGGTATTTTTGCAAATATTTAAAGTCCTGGTACTATTTCCGAATGCCTTAAAGCAGTTCGAGGTCAAAAAATGCATTTTTTTCCCAAATATTCTCAATAATATATGCTTGGAGGGGTCAAAGATGCTCATATCTCAACCTCAGGTCCTCTTCCTCTACACCAAGTCGTATAGCGATGTTCTTGCAGTCACCATTATGTGTCAAGTCACATGAATTGGGGATTTCGAGGGGCCAAAGGAGATCAAGGAGCGAAGGAGGGCCGGATGAGATGTTATATACATGTGAGGTTGAATCAATGATCATGCTTGATGTAGAGGCTCGTCGACCGAGATAATGAGTAAGCATGTTGGTCTGATGATCGAGAAATAAAAGTGCAGAAGGAATCGATAAAAAAGAATGCAAGAATCGAGCAGCAAAAATCAAAGAAGTTGAGGTCCTAGCATTTTGACATAGTAGGCCTAGGGATACCAGGGAGTTAACCGAGGTCAACCCAAACCGGGATCCCATTGGTCCATGTCACCTAGCTAGGTGACAAAATAGAAGAGAAATGTCTTATTAATTCAAGTTAAAATATTAAATTATTTCATTTATTTTTAGTCAAACACATGAAAATTACTTATTATGTTATGTAGATTTTTATTTATTTTTACATGTTAATTTATTAGATGTTTATTTATACAAGTGTATGTATAGGTATACTTACCTATATAGTATGTATTTTATTTTTTGTATTATATTTTAGATTTTATTATTTTATCTAAAAAATTCATATATTTAAAACTTCTTTAAATATACATAAACATATTTTTATTGTATTTTTCTGATATAATATGTATACTTAATTAATTATATCTATTTACTATATAGGTATATATATGTACAATTTATCTATGTATTTTCGTATACTATTTTATTTTAATGTATTTTTAGTGGTCTTATTTTTTATTAATTATGTACATATATATAAGTATTATTTATAAAATTATAAAAATATAAAATAATGAAAATTATAAAGTATAAATAATATAAATGTTTTATTCATGTATATTGTACAATAGGGGTCCAAAATCTAACTTTTGCATATTAACTGCAAATTAAATGAAACCACACGTTCAGTAAATAGATAATTAAAAGTTATATGTAATTAAAGGTGATTTCCGTGACTTTTGAGGTCATATGGAGGAGATACAAGTCTAGGAAGTTTGTATTTTAGATTTTTATTCTGAATGTAGAAAGCACAATATGCATTATTATTGCATGAAATAAATTTTGTATTTTTATTTATGTTTTTATATATAACTTTCATGTACAAACGTTATTGATTTGAGGTATATATAATAAACAATAAAATAGGTCCCGAAATGAACTTATTAAAGAATTGAAAATTAGGGTTTATTGTACTTATTGGCCCTTATCTCCCCCTACTTTATTCCTTGTTGACCCAATCATCATGAGGCATAGGTCTCAGGGTATAGACTTATTCCATACCTTTGGTATTTCATTTCTTTTTTCTTTTATTTTCTTTATTCTTTTATTTTGGCTTTAAATACAATCTTTATACACTATTTACATTATAAATAATATGTGTTATTTAATGCAAAATAATGTTATTTACATGCATTTAGCTAGGGTTTAAAGGCCAAAATGAAAGAATAAAGGTGATGAAATGGAGTTCCATAACCACCAAAGAAGTTTTGTACGAAACCGGTCTTCGGAATGTCGTGATGTGGGCACTTCTCGTGTAGGTCTCTGAACCTTTCCCATGCCTCGTGGATAAACTCATGTGATAACTATGAGAAATTGGAGATGAGTGCTCTCATCGGATTTAGATGACTTATAGGATAATATTTGTGTAGGAAGGCAGGTTTGAGGACCTCCTACGTTGTGGTACCACAAAAATAGTTAGAGGATAGTACTTGTGCAGGGTAACAAAAATACAGTTGAATTGCTGGAGGTGAATGTAGATTTCTTCGTTTGTATTCCCATGGAATGGGGAATAAGTGAAAGTAGATGTAGCTTCAGTTGAAGTTCCCATGGATTGTAGGGATTTGGATCCACTCCATGATCTGCCCAGCTCCAGGATTGTAATTCTCCTTGAGACTCAGCTTAGGTTGCTCTCTCACCTCATCGTCACCTCCAATGTTTTTTCCAGCTTGATTGTTCTCTCCTCCATGATGATCTTCTCCTCCTCCTCCTCCTTTGTTTCCTTAGTTTCTCCTTATATTATTCAGCATATTCTAAAATGCAACCTGATATAGAGCATGGTCTATCACTACTATTGAATTGCATGAATTGAAGCAAACAGTCAAGTGCTAACCTCATTCTGATCAACTTGCTTCGCTTTGCCTTTTGGTTCCATCTTAGGTTTAGAGTCTGAACTGATCTCCATATTGGGATCAATGTCTGCAGTAGGAAAATTACTCCAATCAGTCTTAAAGTAAGAACCAAATGTGGAGAAGTGTTCAGAATTAGGGTTGATTCTAAACTTTATTAGAAATGGAGAGGTATATGGTGTGAAATCAAAAAGGGGCGAATTCAGGACAAGAGAGATCCTTGTTTATTTAAGAAGGAAGCGAGGAGTCTTGATAGTTGTCTGCAAGATCTGCACTAGGTTCTTGAGGATTGCCTCGAATTATTGGAGATGTCGGTTCAATGGAATCGATGTGGGTGTCGGTAGAGTCCCGACTAATCCATCCATGAGTTGACATATTAGGAGAGAAGAGGAAATAGATGAGGAATATAGAAATATAATGAATAACAAGATGATGAAAAGAAGAAAGGGAAGAAGGCTCAAAATAAGAAAAGATTAAAGAAATGAAAACAGAATAAATGAGAAATGGTGCAAAAGCGCAAGACTGATCTTTGAGCTAAAACTAGTTCCAAACAAACACAATGCAAAGGATTCACCAACTCACGCCAATTGAAGCCGTAAGAGTTCTGCTATTTTTATCTTTTCATTTTATTTTGTTTTTCAAAAAAATCTTGTAACAAGTCTTTAGAGGCTAGCCCTATAGGAGAATGAGTACTACCAGAAAAGTAGAATGTACTTACCACTTCTTTTGCAACTTGTACGTTGCATTGTTTTTAGGAGAATCCTTACTATTAGGCTTGGATCAACTACTCAACTAAAGAATAGAGGAGGTCGCTGATAGGTGAAACCACTACTTCCCCCTAACAGGGTACTTGGATGTGGAGCTATGAGATAGACAAACCCATGAGGGCATGGCCTATGCTCATTACTTTAAACATGGTAGAATGTTCTACACAAGGTGATAACACCGTCGTTGACAAGGCTCTACTTGCCCATGTACAATAGATGCACCAATACTTTATGAATCCAGTCAATAACAAAGCAGTACTTATGCTGGGCTTTTGGCTCTAATCCTTAAGGGTTGTGCCTCACTCAGTCTGGAATGTACCTAAAATAATGGGGCTTTATGAACCCAATACAATGAATGTCTGTCACGAATATTATTTTTAGTTAAAGTTTACTAAATGATCCCCTTGTTTTAATTTTTGGTTTTCAATTTTTTAAGTATTTTTCAGAATAATTCTCCTAATGATTTTTTTGGATTTTCTTTAAACGTAAGTGTGCAAAAACAAAGGGAGATAGAGGAAAAGCAATGCAAGTTGACACTAGGATGGAATGTCACCCTTGTGTCAGAATTATGTATGCTCAAAAAGAAGATTCACAATGCTTCTCAGTGCTCTCCATATGTGATGCAAGATAGAAATTTAAATTACACTTCATGGGATATGCCAAGCGGTGAAGTCCTCCTGAGTAGAAATTGCTATTAGTGTGATGAACATATTTGTTGAATTTCCTAGATAAAATACTAAAAGTTTTGTCTTGGAGAGTCATCATGGTCGGACAAATCAGATCCTACAAGCATTGTATCTACTCTCTCATGGCACAAGGTATCAGATCCAAAAAATCAACCAAAATTTGATCTAAGTCTAAGCGAAGAGACTATGGGTACATGCAGATAATAAGGACTTTGGACCTAAATTACTGAGTCAAGCAATCCTAGATCTTTGGGCTCAATTAGATAAAACAAATAAAAGAAAGGAAGAAAGCACAAATTGTAGAAAACAAAATTAAAAAAAGAGGGAAAAAGCAATAAATAAAATCAGAAGGCAAAGAAAACTCGAGAAAACTATGTAGACCCTGAAGTGAACAAACACTTGGTAAAATAGGTATGAAGAGTGTCCAAGTGTCCAAAGTACCTGTAATACTGCAAGTTATGAAATAAATCACTTTCTCACAAAAATTCAACCTATTTCTAAGCTAAGCTACTGTAATGACTCCTTTTCCACCCATGCTGCTCTCTCCTGATGGTGAGTAAAAGACCACCAACCTCCACGTTGTTGGACATGCGAGCCCATGGTGAGCCATTATGGAATAAATGTTATTGCAAATCATTCCCTGATCTGAATGAAGAATAACTAATTTGAACAATATGTCTTTTTGTAAAATTAGGGTTATGCAGCATGGCCATATTAATGATCATATAGCCATTGATTCAATTGTTGAATTATAGAGGCTAGTGCTTGGATGAATATCTAAAGAGTTAGATCGAGGACTCATCAAGCACTGGAAAATGATTGTTATAAGATGATCTCCAACTTGAGTAGGAGATGGCAATCCTTTCACTTTTGGTTGGCTGACCCCTTAATGCAGGTCCTCTACATAGGAATAGTGATTCAGAGATGTCAGATAAGTTAGGTCAAGAAGTTGACTTAGCGAGATTGAGATAACCAAAACTTATGTCGTAAGCTGCCACGATATAAGCATGCATCCTCTAACGGGAGACAGATGTGTTGCTATATGTGTTGCTATATGTCTGAGTATGTACATTTGGCAGTCCGATAGGTTGATTTCCTAATCAAGGTCTATAAATCGGCGAGCTAGCATACATACAAGAGAATATGAGTAATATGATCTATCAAAGGGATCATACAGGTTCACTTGTGAATCGGAAGACATGAGCTCACTCATGAGGTATTGGGACCGATAAAATTCCATGCATGGTCTTATTGCTTTGGAAGCATGACAAGAATTTGTAGGTATTATATATGCTTTTGGAAAGCATATGATCGATACCAATCCCCAATGACCGAATGAGAAACTAAATGATAAAACCCCTGAAGGAGATAGTATAAAAGAGATCTTAGACTTCAGGTTTATTCTAGGTCTTTCGGTATGTAGGATGTACATATATTAGGAATACCTAAGGGTGATGTAATCAATAAATGATTTTACATATATTTAGAGGGAGTGATGAAACAAGTCTGGATTTTAGCGACTCCTCTCAATAGAGAAGTAATCTAATCTTAGTCCAAATGTAGGACATTGAGTTGAATGTTATTTAGATGAAATGAGAAGACTAAATTTATAGTTTTAATTTAATCAAACATTTAAGGGAAGACCCCGAGATCGGAATTTAGATATGATCAAAATATCCAAGTCATTATAAGTGGAACGCACAGTCGCCATGTCCTTATCTCCAAGTATTTGCGGAGGAAGCGCATTGTTTTTGAAAAAGTTCAAGAATAATTCCTTTGATGAATTATGTATATGAGCATTGACATATTGATAATTAGATATGATTTAATTATATTGAATAATGTGAATATGATTCATTATTTAAATACATGAGAATGATGATCCAAGAAAAATTAATGTTATTTAATTATCAAGAATAAGAATAATGTGGTTAGTAGTATCCATATTATTTATATATTTATTACAAACATGATTTATAATATATTAAAGAAAGATTCTTGTAAAAAGTATCTACAAAGAAATTGTTGACGTGAATTGGATTCACACTGAAAATTAATTAAAAATACAATTTACATTTTGTTTTGGATGTGAGAATAAGACTCATAATTATTTAATGGTATGATTAAAATATTCACAAAATTAATTTGGAATTATTTTTATAAATTAATTTACAACAAAATTTTTTTGTAATAAATAAAGGATTATGTGAGATATAATAATCTCACATGATTGAAATGGAACCACCTTCCTAATATGGAGGGTGGACGACCACCCTTGACTTGATCAAGGTGGTCGTCCCCTCCATATATGGAAGGTGGCTAGCCACCTTCCAAATCCTTTATTGAATATTGATTTAGTCAAATTAAATTATATCAATGATATCTCCATATATTTAATTTGATTTAATTAATTATAGTTGCAATTTTATACAACAAAATCATGTCCACTGAATAGAAACACAAATCGATCTTAACTATTGATTGTGTATTTCACATGGATTGTGGTCCATGTACTCCCAAAATACTATAAAAGAAGAGGCAACCTGAGCTCTTCTTTTCCATAGCAATTGAATAACCTCTCTCTCTCTCATTCTCATACTACATTCCCCATCTATCTCCCTCCCTCTCTCTCTTAGTTGTCGTCCACTCTGTGCCCTAAAGAGAATCGTCGTCGCTGTCACGCCATCGTGTTGTCACTGTGATCGTCGTGGGTCTTTGTCTCCTTCATCATGCCTCACTCATGAAGAATACATCAGATCTTGTGTGATGAAATCAGGGAATTTACAGCTTGGATCATCAAATTGGATTACGGGGAGTATGTGTCTCATCAACGTGCTTGCAAGTATCTCCTTCGGCGAATTGAACTTGAGACAGGAGGTCTCTTGCTTTAGAGACTTGATCACAATTGTGCTTCAAGAGGTAATCTTACATCTTACTTGTGTTTAGATGAAATTATCCAAGAAGTGTTATTGGATCATGTGCTTTCATCTTTTAAAAAAAATAAATTCAGTTGCACCGAGCAACTAGTGTGACTAGTCGCTCCAATCACATATGACGTGATCTTCTTGCTTTCATGATGGGACTAAGGATCTCTCCATATCCCTTAAGTGGTATTAAATCCATGTTGAGATCTTTGATATGATCCAAAACCGTAGGCAATCGAGGTTCATGTTTCAGATGCGCGGGAATGATTATTTTTGCATTGGATGCAAGATTCGAATAGGCTTTTCTCTTAATTAAAAACATACTGTTTGTGAACTATTTTATTGTAGTTTTTTGTTATTAAAATGTATTTATAATGACTAAATAAATCCCAAAAACAGTAACATGTAGCAAAAGTGCAGGAAAATGATTTGAAGAGTTCTCGCCATGAAAAATATTTTTGCATGAATTCATGGATCTGTAATAAAATCATTTCTACTTATTATCTTTCCATCATTAAATATAAAATAAAAACTTATTAAAAGAGAATCAAACCATCAAATCGTTTGAATTTATTTCGAGCGATTCCGACTTCATTTGCCCCAGATATTCCATATTTAGCGGAGATGGGTCGGAAGATGATTAAATCATCAAATCTCTTTACTTGATGTGTTTAGATTTTCAATGGAAATCATGAAAATTATGAATTTACCTAGATTAAATATGATGCCTAATAATTATGAAAATAATTGATTAATCATTATAGGCCATTGAATGAATGTTTCAAGAAACCCATGTTTTTCCTACAATAGCTGTAGGACAATCTCTACATGCAAAAAATGGTTACTTAAATAGGATTGGGTATTTGTTTAGAAAATCTTCTTATAATATTAATTAAAATGGTTTTTATGAATATTATGTAGTATAACTTTGATTGAAAACCGAATATAATCTCAAATACAAAATGATCAAACCACATTATACTGACCTGAGGCGGATATGTTGTCTAGTCGGGGATCGTTGGGGTAGCAGCTTGCTCTATGAGCGGTCTGACACACGTCCTGTGCGTACTGACCATGACAACAGGCAAGGAAAGGAAAATGCTTTTTGAGATCATGGTGTATTTTTCTAATTATTAAAATTTGAATAATACATATTTTTAAGATTATACCATCCTTTCAGGTAAAAATTGAGATTGTTTATTGCTTGATTAAATTGGATTGATTATTTATATAATATGATTAAATCAATTATATCCAATTAAAAATACTCTATTTTGAATAGCATATTATTCCCTTGGAAGAATTAATTATGTGAATATGATTCATAATAATTAATTAAAATTTGAACATGATATGGATGATCATATAAGTGACATTCGCGGTCTCCCGTCAAGGTGAAGGTTCCGTCGCCATGGATTATATGTAGGAGACACCTATCCTAAGTGAGATCTCCTACATACAAGCGCACATGGATAAGGCTCTTTGCTTCTTGAAAGAGTAAGGTCGTTGACGTAGTGACCCCAATATTGAGTCCTCATATTATTGGGGTGATAGTGGATTGCGTATAGCTGGTTCTAATCATGTTGATGGTTGGTTCAATTAACGATGCGTCAACATCTCCTTAGAGGTGGTGGACCCGGGTGTTAAAGACTGAATTGGGAAATGTTGGATGGATTTGCATGGCGGAATGAGTTGCCACTTGTTTTTATCTGAGCTGCAAGTTCTCATATTATTGAGATGAAACAAAGGTAAGAAAGGAGATCCCATATCTTTATTGAGATATAACGGTAAGTATATCTCATACTATGAAATTAAATAAGGGAAAGATCATTCAGAGTTGATGAGGTAAGAAATCTTTGATGTAAAAAATCCTAAACCAAAGAAAAAAATAGTCCTGCAAATTATCTTATTTCTGATAATCTATATAAACCCACTCAAAACTATATCAACAATAACTAGTAAAATATCATTGATCAAATCCATGATAAAGACATTGTACTTGCAGTTGGACACATAATGTATGCCATTGCAATGTGCAAGTTTCCTCATAATAATGAGGAATGATAATTAAATAGACGACAAGACAATAACTTTGGGTTTGTATGTCTCTATAGTCTTGATCTCTCATCAAATGTGTTTTGGAAGTATCATGTCAGTGATGGTAATTATAAAAAATTCTTATAAAATCTAAGAAGATGTTCTGGTAGACATATCTGCCATCAACATTTAATCATGAATGACACGGTTCACTACATTATGCAGAATGGAGGCTCTAAAAGAGATGATGTACACAAAATGTTTGAGTACATGCCTGAACCAAGTTCTTTTTGAGTTAAGATGAATGTAGATATGATGAATGTCATCATTCTATTATCTATTCTCTAGTATTTCATGAAGCTTCATAATATTCCTATTGTATGTATAGAATAAAGAATATATAAATATTGAAATAATCTTATATTGATTTTTTTTGAGTTCAACAAAAGAGATCCTTTGTCATAAACAATGGTTGTTTGTAGATGAAGGGACCACAGTGGAAGAACGGGTCTAACTCAAATGAGAAGGAAAGTCAAAAGAGTTTATTGTACTTCTGTAATTTCCACACATATGACATGCAATGAGTTGGATGAATACCAATACTGCAACAAGCTGATTTTCTTATAGTATGACTATCTAGACTATATAACATCCTTAGAGAAGAACTAGGATAGTGCATTGGAATTTTTTTATGTCTACATATCATTATTGAAATCGACTTACTTATTAGATAAGATTAAAGTCTAATAATTGTATCTCATTCTTCTAATAACACCTGCAATTGGTTGCACATGCTTTAGAAGACTAGATATTTTGATTTTAAGGTTTAATAGTCATCCACATGGATGTTGATGCAATTGTCGCAACAATCTCTATTAGATAGATATACTTCATATTTTCAGTGGGAGAGCCCTAAGTCTTAGAGAGTGTCTTTATAATTTAGATATTATAATACACTTATTGTCTATTTTTAATGTTGGAAATAAACTTGAGTTCCGAAATAGAGCTATCATAAAGAGTTATGACGGATATATTTCAGAATGTAATCTAATATCTACAGGACTCTACTAAATTATAAAATTATTGAATGGTTCATTAACATTTCTAAATACTGAAAATTTAAACCTTAAAATATCAATAGGAGGATGGAGATCATTTGATAAATATCCGGCATCAAGCCTTGGACATATGTTTGTTGATGAGAGCAATAGGCTAGTAAGAGATGAATCTTTAGAATGATCGAAATTTCAAATCTAACATACTTGTGAATATTGTATTCAAAAGTAAAATGTCTAATACACCATTCTATGGGAATGGTGTAAGGATCCAAGGTATTCAAGATCTCATACACATTGATGTATGCAGATCATATATATCATAATAAACATTAATGATATGTGATATCTATTGATGATTATTTGTT
The DNA here is from genome assembly GCA_037367405.1 of Ottelia alismoides. Classification (NCBI taxonomy): domain Eukaryota; kingdom Viridiplantae; phylum Streptophyta; class Magnoliopsida; order Alismatales; family Hydrocharitaceae; genus Ottelia; species Ottelia alismoides. The sequence continues at coordinate 76,527 of JAZKJV010007409.1, read as the reverse complement.
ATATGAGATTTCTTCCCTTCACATTAGAAACCTTTGAACTGTTCAAAGATTTCACTTTTTTGTTTAAAAATAAGTTTGAAGAAGATGAAATGAATTGGATATAACAAAGGTAGAAAGTACCTATTAGTAAAAAAAATCAAGAAATACCTTATAAATAAAGGAATATCATTCCTATCCCGCTTCTCCTAATACACCTAAACTCAATATAGTTGTAGGGAGATACAATTGGATCATGTGTGACATGATTTGATCATTGATGAATCTTTGCATAATTACCTCATAGTTTCTGGGTATATACGTAGTAGAGACTACAATATATATTCTTAATAAGATTCCATGTGAATATGAACCTGAAAACCCTCATAAGATATGGTTTGGAACCTTGCCTTGTGTTGGACACTTGAGGATTTAGAGTGCTTGGTCCATAACTTTGTCATGGATGCAAGTAAGATAGAGTCTAGCATCATAGAGTGCTACTTCATTAGGAATGTAAAGAATGGTATTGGATACCTACGTTATGAACTTGAGATTCTTAAAAGCGCATTGTTCTTGAAAAAGTTCAAGAATAACTCCATTGATGAATTATGTTTATGAGCATTGAGATATTGATAATTAAATGTGATCTAATTGAAGGACATGGGATAATCCTCAAGCGCATCACGGAAGCATGAGCGTCGTATCGAATACGATGAAGAAAAACTTGTTGGACTAGTTGTTCTATGAAGATGAATTTAAAAAAAAATCATGTGATGAAACCACATGATCCAAGAACGATTCTCGTATCGTTTCATCTAGAACCACATTAAGCATAAAGGAATACGTCTTGTAGCGTGGTTGATCGAGTCTCTATGAAAAGAGACCACCTATCTCAAGTCTGATCTTCAGAGAAGACGCTTGCGAGTTCGGGGATGAGTCGCGTGATCCTCACAATCTAAAATGTTGATTCAAGCACGGTGAATCCTGATCACATTGCACGAGATCGAACACCTTCTTTGTGAGCTGCACTCCAAAGAAGATGGAGAACCGAGGAACGTTGAGGCGGCGGTGCGATGGCGAAGCGATGACGAGGCTCCTCCTCTAGGGCTTGGTGGACGGCCACCAATGGAGAAGAGGAGAGGGTGGGCGTGTGGATGGAGAGAGAGAGAGAGAGAGAGTTGTGTCTCAATAGCATAACCCAAGAGAGCAAGTTATGCCTCTCTATTTATAGGGTTTTGGGATCCATGGATCAGAATCCAAGGGACACACAAAATCAATGGATGAGATTGATTTGTGTTTAATCCAATGGTCAAAATTGTTGTTGGTAAAAACCAACAACCAATAATTAAATTAAATTAAATATATTTGATAAATCAAATATAATTTAATCTCATATGAAATCATCAAGAATTGGAGATAATGGAGATGGAAATCTCCAATTCAATATGGGGATAATGGACGGCTACCCTTGCATTATTGGAATAGGTAGTCGTCCCCACCCCATTATGGAATGGGAGTTTTTCCTATGTAATCCATGATTACATAATTATATGTATCTCCAATTACAACAAAAATTGTTGTAAAAATATTCTACAAAAGTAATTCATAATTAATTTTGAGAATATTGCAATCTTACCATTGGAAATTTGTGAATCACATTCACAACCCAAAACAAATAATAATTTACACTTTCAATTAATTACACAATGTGAATCAATTTCACATCAACAATTAATTAACAAATATAAATCATAATAACCTCTCTTTAATACATTATAAATTACCTTTATAATATATTATGAATAATTGGATATTGCTATCCATATTATTCTTATCCACATGCATCAAGATAATTAAATCACATTTAATTATCATTCCCTCAATGCTTAGATATAATTCAACTATGGAATTACTCTTGAACCCTTTCAAGAATAATATGCTTTATCCACAGATACTTGGAGATAAGGACATGACGATTGTATTGTTCCACATATAGTGACTTGGATGTTGAGATCTCATCTCAAATCTAGATCTCACAGACCTCTCATAGATGCTTGATTAAATCAAGACCGCTAATCTAATCTTCTCATTGAATATAAATCTCATTCAGATTAATGTCCAGCACTTGAACTAAGATTAGGTTACTTCTCTACTGAGAGGAGTCACTAATATCCAAACCTGTTTCATCACTCCCTCGGAATGGAAGCGTCAAGGTTATACACTCATTTATGATCAAATCACCCTCAGGTATTCCTAACACCTATACATCCTGCATACTAGAATACCTATGATCATCCTGAATATATAGATCAATTTTACACTGTCATCTTCAGGGTTTGATCACCAAGTTTCTCAATCTTCTTCATTGGGAATTGATATCGATCATATGCTTTCTCAAAGCATATATCATACCTTCAAATTCTTGTCATGCTTCCAAAGCATGAAGACCATGCATGGAATTTGTCGGTCCCAATATCTCATGAGTAAGCTCATGTCTCCCGGTTCACATGTGAACCTGTATGATCTCTTTGAGAGATCGTATTACTCATATGTCCTTACATGCACACCAGCTCGCTGGTGTATAGACCTTGGTTAGGTCATCAACCTATTGGTCTTCCAAATGTACACACTCATACATATAGTAACACATCTGTCTCTGGTTAGATGATGTGTGCCTATGTTGTGACAGTATTCAACACAGTTCTTCGGTTATCTCGATCTCGTTAATTCAACCCTTCGACTCAAGTAATCTTACACTTCCGAATCTCTATTCCCATGTAGAGGATCTGCATCAAGAGGTCTGTCAGATATCAACCTAAATGAGAAAGGATTACCATCTCCTACTTAGGCTGGAGATCATCTCTCAACAATCATTCGACGGTGCATGATGAGTCCTCAATTTAACTATGTAGATATTCATCCAAGCACCAGCCTTTATGATTCAATAACTGAATCAACAGCTGTATGATCATCAAGATGGCCATGGTTCATAACCCTAATTGTACTAAAGGGGCCTATTATGCAAATTGGTTATTCTTCATTTCAGATCAGGGAATGATATTCACAATAACATTTATTGCATAATGGCTCGCCGTGGGCTCGTATGTCCAACACTAATTATATTGAATAATGTGAATATGATTCATATTATTTATATACATGAGAATGATTATCCAAGATAACTTAATGTGATTTAATTATCAAGGATATTAATAATGCGGATAGTACTATCCATATTATTTATATATTTGACTTAGGTATGATTTATAATATATTAAAGAGAGCTTATTGTAAAAAGTATCTACAAGGTAATTGTTGATGTGAATTGGATTCACATGGAAATTAATTAGAAATACAATTTCTATTTTATTTTGGATGTGAGAACATGATTCATAATTATTTAAAGGCATGACTAAATTAATTTAGAATTATTTTAATGAATTAATTTACAACAAAAAGTTTTTATAATAAATGAAGGATTATGTCAGATATAATAATCTCACATAATTTGAATGGAACCACCTTCCTAATATGGAGCGTGGACGACCACCCTTAACTTGTTCAAGGTGGTCGTCCCCTCCATATTTGGAAGGTGGCTAGCCACCTTCCTAATCCTTTATTAAATATTGATTTAGTCAAATTAAATAATATCAATGATATCTCTATATATTTAATTTGATTTAAATTAATTATAGTTGTAATTTTATACAACAAAATTATGTCCACTGAATAGAAACACAAATCAATCTCAACCATTGATTTTGTATTTCATAAGGATTGTGATCCATGGACTCCCAAAACACTATAAAAGAAGAGGCAATTCGAGCTCTTCTTTTCCATAACAATTGAATAACCTCTCTCTCTCATTCTACAACTACATTACCCGTCTCTCTCTCTCTCTCTTAGTTGTCATCCACTCAGTGCCCTAAAGAGAATCGTCATCGTTGTCACGCCATCGTGTCGTTGCTGCGATCGTCGTGGATCTTTGTCTCCTTCATTGTGCCTCACTCATGAAGAATACATCGGATCTTGTGTGACAAAATCAGGGGATTTGTGGCTTGGATCATCAAATCGGATTGGGGGGAGTATGTGTCTCATCAACGTGCTTGCAAGCATCTCCTCCGTCAAATGGAACTTGAGACAAGAGGTTTATTGCTTTAGAGATTTGAACACAACTGTGCTTTAAGTGGTAATCCTACATCTTACTTGTGGTTAGATGAAATGATCTGATAAGTGTTACTGGATCATGTGCTTTCATCTTTAAAAATAAATAAATTCTGTTGCACCGGGCAACTAGTGTGACTAGTCGCTCCAATCGCATATGATGTAACCTTCACGCTTCCGTGATGTTCTTAAGGATCTCTCCATATCCTTCAAGTGGTATCAAATCCATGTTGAGATCATTGATATGGTCCAAAACCCTAGGCGATCGAGGTTCATGTTTCGGATGTGTGGGGATCATTATTTTTGCATTGGATCCAAGATTCGAATCGGCTTTTCTCTTAATTAAAAACATATTTTTTGTGAAATGTTTTGATCTATTTTTTTGGTTATTAAAATTTATTTATTTTGTATAAATATATCGCAAAATAGTAAACTATAATTGGTAACAAAAGTGCAAGAAAATGATTCGAAGAGTTCTCGCCATGAAATTATTTTTGGATGAATTCACGGATCTGTAAGAAAATTATTTTTACTTATTATTTTTCCGTCACTAAATATAAAATAAAAAATTAATAAGTAGAGAATCAAACTATCAAATCGCTTGAATTTATTTCGAGCGATTCCGACTCTGTTTGCCCCAGATATTCCATATTTAGCGGAGATGGGTCGGAAGATGATTAGATCATCAAATCTCTCTATTTAATGTGTTAATAATTCTATGGAAATCATGGAAATTATGAGTTTACCTAGATTAAATATGATGCCTAATAATTATAAAAATAATTGATTAATCATTATAGTCCATTGAATGAATGTTTCTAGAAAACCCATGTTTTTCCTACAATAGTTGTAGGACAATCTCTACACTCAAAACATGGTTACCTAAATAGGATTGGGGATTTGTTTAGCAAATATCCTTATAATATTAATCAAAATGGTTTTTATGATTATTATATAGTATAACTTCGATTGAAAAATCGAATATAATCTCAAATACAAAATGATCAAACCACATTATCTTGACCTGAGGCGGATATGGTGTCAAGTCGAGGATCGTTGGGGTAGCAGGTTGCCCATGAGCGGTCTATCCCATGTCCTGTGTGTACTGACCATGACAACAGGTAAGGAAAGGATAATGCTTTTTGAGATCGTGGTATGTTTTGATTATTAAAATTTGAATAATACATATTTTTATGATTATACCATCCTTTCAGGTAACAATCGAGATCGTTTATTGGTTGACTAAATTAGATTGTTAATTGATTTAATTTGATTAAATCAATTATATTCAATGAAATATACTCTATTATGAAAAGCATATTATTCCCTTGGAAGAATTATTTATGTGAATATGATTCATTATAATTAATAAAAATTTGAACATGATATGGATGATCACATAAGTGACATCCATGGTTTCCCGTCAAGGTGAAGGGTTCCGTCGCCATGGATTATATGTAGGAGACACTTGTCTGAAATGAGAGCTCCTACATACAAGCGCACATGGATCATGCTCTTTGCTTCTCGAAAGAGTAAGGCCGTTGACGTAGTGACCCAAATATCGAGTCCTCATATTATTGGGGCGATATTGGACGTATAGTGGGTTCTAATTATGTTGATGGTTGGTTCAATTAACAATGGATCAACATCTCCTTAGTTGTGGTGGGTCCTGGTGTTAAAGTCTGAATTGGGAAATACAAGATGGATTTGCATGGTGGAATGAGTTCCCACCTATTTTTATCCGAGTTACAAGTTCTCATAATTGAGATGAAACAAAGGTAAGATAGGAGATCCCATATCTTGCTTAAGATATAAGGATAAGTATATCTCTTAATTTGAAATTAAATTAGGGAAAGATCTTTCAGAGTTGATGAGGTAAGAAAACTTTGATATAAAAAATCCAAAACCAAAGTAAAAAAAGCAGTCCTACAAATTATCTTATTTTTGATAATCTACATAAACCCACTCAAAACTATACTTAATAATAACTAGTAAAATATCACAAATCGAATCCATGATAAAGATATTGTACTTGCAGTTGGACACATAATGTATACCGTTGCAATGTGCAAGTTTCCTCAATATAATGAGGAATGATAATTAAATAGACAATAGGACAATAACTTTGGGTTTGTGGCGCTAGTACATATCTGACAGCTAACAAAGCAGGCGGTGACGTACGGCTCATATGTACCATGGACTAGATCCGATCGTTATTAGTTGGGAATGAGATAATGGCTCAGATCGCATCTGATAGGAGATGCGTGATCCAACGGTGATAAAGGGTGATGGACGAACCGTGCTCAGGTGAAATTCAACTAAGCATGGAGGGAAATCTGCTGCTCCGATGAAGGGATGGAAGGGTCCAGCATCGTCATGGAAGTGCTCCGCGTCAAATGGGCGGTGTTGATGCGATAATGGATGATGGGATGAGCAGGATGGTAGCTCTCAGCCTGCAGCTACTCTGCCTGAGCCGTCGGGGCTCCGAATGGTCTTCCCCGCATGTCTGAACCTGCATGTGTACTCCCGGGTCGAAGAAGAAGCTTCAACCAAAGTCTATTTTGGTTGAAAATGAAAGGTAGCGGAAGGGGGATGCTAAAGGCCTCCGATTAAAGTGGGGAAGGAGGACGTTCCTAATCTTTCTTTGGTGAGCAAGATTCAGGGTGATTTGGATGCGTAACGAAATGGAGGATCAGTCGAGGAGTCGATCTTTGCGATTGAGGGTGCGTGACAGAGCTCCAGACCCAATGGTCGGAGCAGGTGAACATGTGGTGAAAATGAATCATATAGAAATGGATATCCGAGATGGAATGTAAGTGAGGTACCAGAGTAGTCTCTAATGATCAACAAAGTCAGGTGAAGGAAGAGTTAGGGTCCTTGCCTCGATTCCAATGTGGAAGGTGATAGAGGCTCAATGCGGCGGAGAAGTACGGCCACGTAGTGAGCGTGGATCAACCAGACATCCAAATGAGCTCCCAAAGGGACCTACAGGAGTATGTCACCCTGCTGGAGGTGTTCATGGAGAAATGGTGGCGTGAGGGACGAGCTAAGGTGCTTGGGAGGCGTAGTGAGGTTTTTATAGGGCATTAGCAGGGTCTGGAAAAATCAGACAAGGGAGCAAAACCCTAGGAAGATCTGACCTAACCTAGCGATTCGTGAGGATCATAGATCCTAGGAGAGGAGTCGAGCGCAAAAAGCGAGGGCAACAGAGGTCGAACACGGTCTGGATAATTCAGAGAAATCGGGTTCGGAGAAGGACCTGTCGGGTCAGGTCAGTTGGGAGAGAAGGTTGACCGAAGTCAACCTTCTAACGTGGACCAATTAGAATATTTCGAGCTAAATATTAAAAAATTAATGAATATAAAATAATAAATGATTTTAAAAGAAAAAATGAATAAATTAAAATTTTTTTTATTATTTTTCAAACTATTTTTCTGTGATTTTTAATTATTTTTTAAAAAATATCGATAGGGTATATACAATATAGTGTATTATATACAAGTATAATATGCCTATGTATTATATACAGGTATTTTTATTTTATTATTTTATAAAAATAAGATTTGTTTAATATTTTATTTATTTCCAAAATAATTTGAGGAGTATAAAATGATTATTATTTGATTTTTATAAATTAATTAAGGTATTAAATAAAAAAGTATTATATGCATTATATATATACATACATGGCCTTTGTACAATGAACTTTGGATTTTATTTTTAATTTGTATTTTCTGATTTTTATTTTATTTTTATGTTATTGTTAGGAATATATACAAGTGTTCAAAAAGAATATGATATTCACACAATGTAAACGAGATGTGAATATTTATTTGAGGTTTTGATGCTATGTACAATATACAACGTACCCTGTCTCTATCTACTTATTTCTTGTCGATTAGGTAAAGGTTTGACCTTCTCTAGGGGTTTAGGTCAATATGTACTTATTCTAAATACATCTTTCTTTTTATTTTCCCTTTATTCTTTTATTTTTGGAAAATATGTTCTAATTATGAAATATTAACAAAGACATGTACAATGACGAATTATTGTATTTACATATAATTACAAGTAGTTTTGCTAGAAGATAAATGTAAAATAAAATTATAAAGATTGAGAATCGTAGATTCATCATCGGTCAAGCCAACATTTGACTTTCTCCATGCACATTAAGTTGTTGTCATATGCAGTCTCGGAATTTCAAGAGCTTGTTCATATCCACTTTTCTATTATGACCACCTTTTTATGAGTTGAGGTTACAGATGTTCACTGCCTAGTATTTGTGAATTAATTACACAGACATATGGAAAGGCTTCCCATATACAATACGATAGGGCGACATGCCCAAAGGAGACTTGTAGGCAGTCCTATAAGCCTAGAGAACTGAATCCAACAGTTGTGATCAATTCTTTTTATCTAGCCTCACAACTTTCTGCATGATTGTCTTGATTTCTTTGTTTAATAATTCATCCAGTCCAGTGGATTGAGAATGGTTAGGAGAAGCGACACGATGATCATTGTCGTACTCCTTGACAAGTTTCTTAATCTCTTTATTGATGAAGTGGCTACCTCGTCTGAAAACAGAATCTTTGATTTCTCGAGCCACGAGATGATGTTATCTTTCAGAAACTGACACACTGTGCATCTATCAGCAGCTCGAGTAGGGATAGCTTCTATCCAATGACTCATATAGTTTATGGCAAGCAGGTTGTGCTCATAACCTCGACTGTTAGGAAATGGGCCCATGAAATCAATGCCCCAAGTGTCGAACTCATCAAGATATGAATGAATTTGAGGGCATAATATCTTTAACACTGAGGAGTTTTTCCATCTTCTGATGATCAGTGCAAGCTTTGACATATTCAGTGGCATCTTTGAATAGTATGGCCCACCATAAGCTATACTACATTATCTTTGTTGTCGTTCAACTTCCATAATGGTGTCCACAAGATTCAATCTTATGATAGTACTCGAGGACACTTGTGTACTCTTCCTGAGGAATACACCGATGCCTAATGCCATCCTCTCCTTCTATGAACAAGTATGGGTCTTCCGATTGGTAAAAGTAGATGTCAGACGGGAACTTGTCCTTCTTTAGCCGAATTCCTGGAGGTGAAATATCCATATGACTAGCTGAGATTTGGAATCCTTCTTCTGTTGTAAGTATCTAATAGTAGAGTGGTCAGTGAAAATAATAACTTCTGATCCAAGAAGATATGATCCAAACTTCTCCAGGGTGAAAAGCACTGCCAGCAATTCTTTCTCTATAACTGTGTTATTTTTATGTGCTTCATCAAGTGTTTTGTTGGCATAGTGAATGGCATAGGACGGTTTCTCTCTTCTTTGTCCTAAGACAACCTCAACTATGAAGTCTAATGCATCTGTCATGATCTTGAATGGAAGACACCTATCGAGTGGCAGTAGGACTGGAACCTGAGTGACTAAATCTTTCAGTTGATAAAATGATTGGACAATCAGCTGATCAACAATGAAATCAGTCTCCTTGCATAAGAGCTTAGTTAAAGGTCGGGTAATTCTGTTGAAGTCCTTGATAAATCTACTATAAAATCCAACATGCATAAGGAATGACCTCACATTCTTTACATTTCGAAGTGGCTCTAGGTTGGCAATGACATCCAGCTTCGACGGGACGACTTCCATGCAATGCTTGGAAACGACATGGCTAGACAAATACCTTCAATAACCATGAATTGGCTCTTCTCCCATGATAGTGCCAAATACACTTCATGGAATTTTGCAGCAGTCGGTCTGGATGCATACGACATGAATCAAAGATGTCACGGTAGACTAATAAATCATCCATTAAAACCTCGAGAAAAATCCCGACCTTATCGGCAAAGATGGTTAGCATGCACCTTTGGAATGTGGCAGGAGCATTGCACAATCCGAAGGGCATTCCGTTAAAGGCATATGTGCAAAATGGGCAGGTGAAGGTTATTTTCTATTGATCTTCATGGAAGATCGCCACCTTATTGTACCCAAAGTACCCATCTAAGAAATAGAAGAATTCCTTCTCAGCCAAATTTCAAGAACATGGTCAATAAATGATAGAGCAAAGTGGTCCTTCTTCGCTGATGCATTCAGGTAGTGGTAGTTAACACACACGTGCCAAGATGACAGTGCTCGAGTAGAAATCTCGTCTCCTTAGTTATTTGTAACCACGGTGATCCCTAATTTCATTAGAACTACATGCATGGGACTCACCCATTTTAAGTAGGAGATGGGATAAATGAAGCTTGTTTTACACCACTTCATGATTTCTTTCATTACCATATCTCGAAGATTGGGTTTAATTTGCATTGCTATTCACAGGATGGCTTACAGTCATCTTCAAGATAGACTTGTGTGAACACAAGATTTGATTTACCCCTCAGAGATCAGAAACTTTCCAACCAAGTGCCTTGCGATTTTTCTCTAGAACCTTGAGCAATCGAGATTCTTGATCCAATGTTAGCATGTTGCTGATGATGACTGGATACATGTTTTCTCCACCTGCAAGGAAAGCATACTTCAGACCTTGTCAGGAGCTATTTTAATTCAAGCAATTATTGAGTATGCTTAACAGACACTTCAGACACTTTGCCGGTTGGTGAATGGCTTGCTAAAATCAATGAGGTATGGTCCACCTATATCACTCTTGGCTCTGATAGAAATGCATTGAACATGTCTATAATGAATTCTTCATGTTTAGTTTGGCATGAATCTTCTTCAAAGAGGCTGATATGTGATTCCGATTCTGCCTCCAAATTGATAAAGGAGTAAGGATTGATTATGCTTTCTTTGTCATCCTCTGAAGAGAGGATTTCCTATGCCAGAATATTGTTCAAAGAAATTTGCTTATCACTGATAGCAACACTATCACAATTTTTTACTGCTGATTCTGGCTTCCCTACATAAAAAAGAGCTTTATGCTCTCTAATCATGTCCATGATGACATTTTAGTGTAGGAGCGGAACATAATTTTTCTAGACACGTAGTCAATGACCACTTCAGTAGTTCGAAGGAATGGTCAATAAAGAGTAATGGGAGTCTGGAGAAATGGTATAGGCAACTCCATATCTAGGATAACAATGTTCATTAGGAAGCGCATGTCCAGCACATTCACGGCAACGTCCTCTAACAAACCTCTAGAATACTTAATGGAGTGACCCGCAAACTACAGGATCAAACAATTGGGTTTAAGCGGACCCAACCCAAATTCTTGAAGTTGTGAGTTGGGTATGAGGTTTATATAGGAACCGCTATAAAGCAAGGTTCGCTCAAAAGTATGATAAACAAATTTGCCATCTAATTAAGGGTGCTCCCTTGTCTTTCTTTTTCTGTGTATCATTTACAATGGCCATGGTTATGATGTGTTTTTCTCCTGGATTACGTCTGTTCTTATGACTCGGACACGTAGATGTACATGCCTCTTCCAAACATTTCTTTACAGTTGGCACGTATTCCATGGCCTTCAGCAATGGTATATTTAAAATAAAATGTTTGAGTACATGCCTGAACCAAGTTCTTTTTGAGTTAAGATGAATGTGGATATGATGAATGTCATCATTTCGTTATCTATTCTCTAGTATTTCATGAAGCTTCATAATATTTCTATTGTAAGGATAGAATAAAGAATGTATAAATGTTGAAATAATCTTATATTGAATTTTTTGAGTTCAACATAAGAGATCATTTGTCTTAAACAATGGTTGTTTGTAGATGAAGGGACCACAGTGGAAGAATGGGTCTAACTCAAATGAGAAGGAAAGTCAAAAGAGGTGATTGTACTTCTATAATTTACACATATGACAAACAAAGAGTTGGATGAATGCCAATAATGCAAACAAACTGATTTTCTGATAGTATGACTATCTAGACTATCTAACTAGGATAGTGCAATGGAACTTTTTATATCTACATATCATCATTGAAATCGACTTACTTATTATATAAGATAAAAGTCTAATAATTGTATCTCACTCTTCTAATAACACTTGCAATTCATTGCATATGCTTTAGAAGACTAGATATTTTGATTTTAAGGTTTAATAGTCATCCACATGGATGTTGCTGCAATTATCGCAACAATCTCTATTGGATAGATATACTTCATATTTCCAATGGGAGAGCCCTTAGTCTTAGAGAGTGCCTCTAAAATTTAGATATTATAATACACTCATTGTCTATTTTTAAATGATGGAAATAAACATGAATTTCGGAATAGATCTATCATTAAAAGTTATGACAGATATATTTCAGATAGTAATCTAACATCTAGAGGACTCTACTAAATTATAAAATTATCGAATGGCTAATTAAAATTTCTAAATACTGAAAATTTAAACCTTAAAATATCAATAGGAAGATGAAGATCATTTGACAAGTATCTGGCATCAAGCCTTGGACATATGTTTGTTGATGAGAGGAATAGACTAGTAGGAGATGAAACTTTAGAATGACTGAAATTTCAAATCTAACATACTTGTGAATATTGTATTCAAAAGTAAAATGTCCAATACACCATTCTATGGAAATGGTGTAAGATGCCAAGGTATTCAAGATCGCATACACATTGATGTATGTGGATCATCTATATCATAATAAACATTAATGATATATGATATCTATTAATGATTATTTGTGATATGAGATTTCTTCCCTTCACATTAGAAACCTTTGAACTGTTCAAATATTTCATTTTTTTGTTTAGAAAAATGTTTAAAGAAGATGAAATGAATTGGATATAACCAAGGTAGAAAGTACCTATTAGTAAAAAAATTCAAGGAATACCTTATAAATAGAGGAATATAATTCCTATCTCACTCCTCTTAATACACCTAAACTCAATAGAGTTGTAAGGAAATACAATTGGATCATGTGTGACATGATTTGCTCAATGATGAATCTTAGCATAATTACCTCTTAGTTTCTAGGTATATATGAAGTAGAGACTACAATATATATCTTTTATAAGATTCCATGCGAATATGAACCTGAAAACCCTTATAAGATATGGTTTGGAACCTTGCCTTGTGTTGGACACTTGAGGATTTAGAGTGTTTGGTCCATAACTTTGTCATGGATGCAAGTAAGATAGAGTCTAGCACCATAGAGTGCTACTTCATTAGGAATGTAAACAATGGTATTGGATACCTAGTTTATGAACTTGAGATTCTTAAAAGCGCATTGTTCTTGAAAAAGTTCAAGAATATATCCACTGATGATTTATGTATATGAGCACTGAGATATTGATAATTAAATGTGATCTATCATTATTGAATAATGTGAATATGATTCATATTATTTAAATACAGGAGAATGATGATTTGAGACAATTCAATGTGATATAATTATCAATGATAAGAATATTGTGGATAGTACTTTCCATATTATTTAAATATTTAACTTAAGTATGATTTGTAATATATTAAAGAGGGCTTATTATAAAAAGTATCTACCAAGTAATTATTGATGTGAATTGGATTCACATTGGAAATTAATTAGAAATGCAACTTACATTTTATTTTGGATGTGAGAATGTGATTCAAAATTATTTAATAGCATGATAGAAATATTCGCAAAATTAATTGTGAATTATTTTTAAAAATTAATTTACAACAAAAAGTATTTGTAATAAATAAAGGATTATGTGAGATATAATAATCTCACAACCTTTGAATGGAACCACCATCCTAATATGGAGGATGGACAACCACCCTTGACTTGTTCAAGATGGTCATCCCCTCCATATATGGAAGGTGGCTAGCCACCTTCCTAATCCTTTATTGAATATTGATTTAGTCAAATTAAATTATATCAAAGATATCTCTATATACTTAATTCGATTTAAATTAATTATAGTTGTAATTTTATACAACAAAATTATGTCCACTGAATAGAAACACAAATCGATCTCAACCATTGATTTTCTATTTCACATGGATTGTGATCCATAGACACCCAAAATACTATAAAAGAAATGGAAACCCGAGATTTTCTTTTCCAGAACACGTGAATAACCTCTCTCTCTCTCATTCTCATACTACATTCCCCATCTCTCTCTCCCTCTCTCTGTCTCTCTTAGTTGTCGTCCACTCTGTACCTGAAAGAGAATCATCGTTGCTATCACGCCATCGTGTCATCATTGCGATCGTCGTGGATCTTTGTCTCCTTCATCGTGCCTCACTCTTGAAGAATACATCGGATCTTGTGTGACGAAATCAGGGGACTTGCAGCTTGGATCATCAAATCGGATTGCGGGGAGTATATGTCTCATGAACGTGCTTGCAAGCATTTCCTCCTCGAATTGAACTTGAGACAGGAGGTCTCTTACTTTAGAGACTTGATCACTACTGTGCTTTTAGAGGTATTCCTACATATTACTTGTGGTTATATCAAATAAATCGAGAAGTGTTATTGGATCATGTGCTTTCATCTTTAAAAAATTAAATTCCGTTGTACTGAGCAACTAGTGTGACTTGTCGCTCACATCACATATGATGTGATCTTCACTCTTCTGTGATGTGCTTAAGGATCTCTCCATATCCTTCAAGTGGTATGAAATCCATGTTGAGGTCTTTGATATGATCCAAAACCCTTGGAGATCGAGGTTCATGATTGGGATGTGCGGGGATCATTATTTTTGCATTCGATGCAAGGTTCGAATCGATTTTTCTCTTAATTAAAAACAATTGTTTGTGAATTGTTTTGACATATTTTTTATTATTAAAATGTATTTAAAATAATAAATATATCCCAAAAACAGTAACCTATAATTGGTAACAAAAGTGCATGAAAATGATTCGAAGAGTTCTCTCCATGAAAATATTTTTGCATGACTTCACGGATCTGTAAGAATATTATTTTTACTTATTAGTTTTCCATCATTAAATATAAAATAAAACTTATTAAGTAAAGAATCAAACCATCAAATCGCTTGAATTTATTTCGAGTGATTCCAACTCTGTTTGCCATAGATATTCCATATTTAGCGGAGATGGGTCAGAAGATGATTAGATCATCAAATATCTTTACTTAATGTGTTTATAATTCAATGGAAATCATGGAAATTATGAATTTACCTAGATTAAATATGATTCCAAATAATTATTAAAATAAATGATAAATCATTATAGTCCATTGAATGAATGTTTCAAGAAAACCCATGTTTTCCTACAATAGTTGTAGGACTATCTCTGCATGCAAAACATGGTTACTTAAATAGGATTGGGGATTTGTTTAGCAAATCTCATTATAATATTAATCAAAATGTTTTTTATGAATATTTTATAGTATAACTTTGATTGAAAAACTGAATATAATCTCAAATACAAAATGATCAAATTATCCTGACCTGAGGCATATATGGTGTCAAGTCGAGGATCGTTGGGATAGCAGGTTGCTCTGTGAGCGGTCTGTCTCATGTCTTGTGCGTACTAGCCAAAACAACAGGTATGGAAAGGTTAATGCTTTTTGAGATCGTGGTGTATTTTTAAATTATTAAAATTTGAATAATACATATTTTTAAGATTATACCATCCTTTCAAGTAACAATCGAGATTGTTTATTGATTAATTAAATAGGATTGATAATTTATTTAATATGATTAAATCACTTATATCCATTTAAAAATACTCTATTATGAATAACATGTTATTCCCTTGGAATAATTAATTATGTGAATATGATTCATAATAATTAATTAACATTTGATCATGATATGGATGATCACATAAGTGACATCCATGGTCTCTCGTCAAGGTGAAGGGTTCCGTCACGATGGATTATATGTAGGAGACACATGTCCGAAGTGAGAGCTTCTACATACAAGCGCACATGGATCACGCTATTTGCTTCTCGAAAGGGTAAGGTCATTGACGCAGTGACCCCAATATCGAGTCTTTATACCATTGGGGCGATATTGAATTGCGTATAGCAGGTTCTAATCATGTTGATGGTTGGTTCAATTAACGATGGATCAGCATCTCCTTAGGGGTGGTGGGCCTGGGTGTTAAAGATTGAATTGGGAAATGCAAGGTGGATTTGCATGGCGGAAGGTGTTCCAACTTGTTTTTATCCGAGTTACAAGTTCTCATATTATTGAGATGAAACAAAGGTAAGAAAGGAGATCCTGGATCTTGCTTGAGATATAACGGTAAGTATATCTCTTACTTTGAAATTAAATAAGGGAAAAATCTTTCAGAGTTGATGAGGTAAGAAATCATTGATATAAAAATCCTAAACCAAAGTAGAAAAAGTAGTCCCGCAAATTATCTTATTTTTGGTAATCTACATTAATCCACTCAAAACTATACTCAATAATAACTAGTAAAATATCACATATCAAATCCATGATAAAGATATTGTACTTGTAGTTGAACATATAATCTATGTCATTAATGAGGAATGATAATTAAATAGTCAATAACTTTGGGTTTGAATGTCTCTATAGTCGATGACTCATCAAATGTGTTTTGGAAGTATCATGTTGATGATGATGGTAATTATAAAAAATCCTTATAAAATCTGAGAAGATGTTCTGGTAGACAGATGTGCTATCAACCTTTAATCATGAATGACACGGTTCACGACATTATGCAGAATGGAGACTCTATAAGAGATGTACTCAAAATGTTTGAGTACATGCCTGAACCAAGTTCTTTTTGAGTTAAGATGAATGTGGATATGATTAATGTCATCATTTTGCAATCTATTCTCTAGATTTCATGAAGCTTCATAATAATCCTTTTATATGGATAGGATAAAGAATGTATAAATGTTGAAATAATCTTATATAGAAATTTTTTGAGTTCAACATAAGAGATCCTTTGTCTTAATCAATGGTTGTTTGTGGATGAAGGGACCGCAGTGGAAGAATGGGTCTAACTCAAATGAGAAGGAAAGTCAAAAGGGTTTATTGTACTTCTGTAATTTCCACACATATGACATGCAAAGAGTTTGATGAATGCCAATACTGCAACAAGCTGATTTCCTGATAATATGACTATCTAGATGATCTAACATCCTTAGAGAAGGACTAGGATAGTGCATTGGAATTTTTTATATCTACATATCATCATTGAAATCGACTAACTTATTATATAAGATAAAAGTCTAATAATTGTACCTCACTCTTCTAATAACACTTCCTATTGGTTGCATATGCTTTATAAGACTAGATATTTTGATTTTAAGGTTTAATAGTCATTCACATGGATGTTGATGCAATTGTCGCAACAATCTCTATTGGATAGATATACTTCATATTTTCAGTGGGAGAGCCCTTAGTCTTAGAGAGTGACTCTAAAATTTAGATATTATAATACACTCATTGTCTATTTTAAAATGTTGGAAATAAACATGAATTTTGGAATATAC
Source organism: Ottelia alismoides (assembly GCA_037367405.1). Lineage (NCBI taxonomy): Eukaryota > Viridiplantae > Streptophyta > Magnoliopsida > Alismatales > Hydrocharitaceae > Ottelia > Ottelia alismoides. The sequence continues at coordinate 59,007 of JAZKJV010007409.1, read as the reverse complement.
ATATCATTAAGAGTTATGACGAATATATTTCATATTGTAATCTAACATCTAGAGGACACTGCTAAATTATAAAATTATTGAATGGTTCATTAACATTTCTAAATAATGAAAAATTAAACCTTAAAATATCAATAGGAGGATGAAGATCATTTGACAATTATCTGGCATCAAGCCTTGGACATATGTTTGTTGATGAGAGAAATATACTAGTAAGAGATGAAACTTTAGAATGAATGAAATTTCAAATTTAACATACTTGTGATTATTGTATTCAAAAGGAAAATGTCCAATACACCATTCTATGGGAATGGTGTAAGATGCCAAGTTATTCAAGATCTCATACACATTGATGTAGGTGGATCATCTATATCAAAATAAACATTAATGATATGTGATATCTATTCATGATTATTTGTGATATGAGATTTCTTCCCTTCACATTAGAAACCTTTGAACTGTTCAAAGATTTCACCTTTTTGTTTAGAAAAAAAGTTTGAAGAAGATGAAATGAATTGGAATAACCAAGGTAGAAAGTATCTATTGGTAAAAAAATTCATGGAATACCTTATATAGAAAGGAATATCATTCCTATCCCACTCCTCTTAATACAACTAAACTCAATAGAGTTGTGGGGTGATACAATTGGATCATGTGTTACATGATTTGCTCAATGATGAATCTTAACATAATTACCTCTTAGTTTCCGGGTACATATGTAGTAGAGACTACAATATATATCCTTAATAAAATTCCTTGCGAATATGAACCTGAAAACCCTCATAAGATATGGTTTGGAACCTTCCCTTGTGTTGGACACTTGAGGATTTAGAGTGCTTGGTCCATAACTTTGTCATGGATGCAAGTAAGATAGAGTCTAGCACTATAGAGTGCTACTTCATTAGGAATGTAAGAATGGTAATGGATACCTACTTTATGAACTTCAGATTCTTAAAAGGGCATTGTTCTTGAAAAAGTTCAAGAATAATTCAATTGATGAATTATGTATATGAGCATTGAGATATTGATAATTAAATGTGATCTAATTATATTGAATAATGTGAATATGATGCACATTAATTAAATACATGAGAATGATGATCCAATGCAATTTAATGTGATTTAATTATCAATGACAAGAATATTGTGGATAGTACTAACCATATTATTTATATATTTAACTTTAGTATGATTTATAATATATTAAAGAGAGCTTGTTGTAAAAATTATCTTCAAAGTAATTGTTGATGTGAATTGGATACACTTTGGAAATTAATTAGAAATACAATTTACATTTTATCTTGGATGTGAGAATATGATTCATAATTATTTATGGCATGGTTGAAATATTCACAAAATTAATTTAGAATTATTTTTATGAATTAATTTACAACAAAAAGTTTTTGTAATAAATAATGGATTTTGTGAGATACAACAATCTCACATAGTTGGAATGGAACCACCTTCCTAATATGAAGGGTGGACGACCACCCTTGACTTGTTCAAGGTGGTCGTCCCCTCCATATATGGAAGGTGGCTAGCCACCTTCGTAATCCTTTATTGAATATTGATTTAGTCAAATTATATTATATCAATGATATATCTATATATTTAGTTTGATTTAAATTAATTATAGTTGTAATTTTATACAAAAAAAATCATGAGTCTGAATAGAAACACAAATTGATCTCACCCATTGATTTTGTATTTCACATGGATTGTGATCCATGGACTCCCAAAATACTATAAAAGAAGAGGCAACACGAGCTCTTCCTTTCCATAACAATTGAATAACCTCTCTCTTTCTCTCATTCTCATACTACATTCCCCATCTCTCTCTCTCTCTCTCTCTCTCTCTCTCTCTCTCTCTTAGTTGTCGCCCACTATGTGCCCTATAGAGAATCGTCGTCGCTATCATGCCATTGTGTCGTCACTACGATTGTCTTGGATCTTTGTCTCCTTCATCGTGCCTCACTCATGAAGAATACATCAGATCTTGTGTGACAAAATCAGGGGATTTGCAGCTTGGATCGTCAAATCGGATTGCAGGGAGTATGTGTCTCATCAAAATGCGTGCATGCATCTCCTCCGTTGAATTGAACTTGAGACAGGAGGTCTCTCGCTTTAGAGACTTGGTAACAACTGTGCTTCAAGAGGTAATCCTACATCTTACTTGTGGTTAGATGAAATGATCCAAGAAGTATTATTGGATCATGTGCTTTCATCTTTAAAAAAACAAATTCCGTTGCACCGAGCAACTGGTGTGACTAGTCGCTCTAGTCGCATATGATGTGATCTTCACGCTTCCGTGATGTGATTAAGGATCTCTCCATATCCTTCAAGTGGTATCAAATCCATGTTGAGATCTTTGATATGATCCAAAACCCTATGCAATCGAGGTTCATGTTTCGGATGCGCGGGAATCATTATTTTTGCATTGGATGTAAGATTCGAATCGACTTTTCACTTAATTAAAAACATATTTTTTTGAAATGTTTTGATGTTATTTTGGTTATTAAAATATATTTATAATGACTAAATATATCCCAAAAATAGTAATCGATAATCGGTAACAAAAGTGCATAAAAATGATTCGAAGAATTCTTACCATAAAAAAATTCTTGAATTCACAGATATGTAAGAAAAATCTTTTTACTTATTATTTTTCCATCATTAAATATAAAATAAAAACTTACTAAGTATATACTCAAACCATCAAATCGCTTGAATTTATTTCAAGCGGTTCCGACTTCGTTTGCCCCAGATATTCCATATTTAGTGGAGATGGGTCAGAAGATGATTAGATCATCAAATCTCTTTAATTAATGTGTTTATAATTCAATGGAAATCATGGAAATTATGAGCTTACCAATATTAAATATGATGCCTAATAATTATGAAAATAATTGATTAATCATTATAAGCCATTGAATGAATGTTTCAAGAATACCCATGTTTTTCTTACAATAGTTGTAAGACAATCTCTACATGCAAAACATGGTTAATTAAATAGGATTGGGGATTTGTTTAGCGAATCTCCTTATAATATTAATCAAAATGGTTTTTATGAATATTGTATAGTATAACTTTGAATGAAAACCGGATATAATCTCAAATACAAAATGATCAAACCACATTATCCTGATCTGAGGCAGATATGGTGTCAAGTCAGGGATCGTTAGGGTTGCAGGTTGCTCCGTGAGCGGTCTGTCCCACGTCCTGTATGTACTGGCCATGACAATAGCTAAGGAAAGGATAATTCTTTTTGAGATCGTTGTGTGTTTTACTAATTATCAAAATTTGAATAATACATATTTTTATGATTATACCATCCTTTCAGGTAACAATCGAGATCGTTTATTGGTTAACTAAATTAGATTGATAATTTATTTAATATGATTAAATCAATTATATTAAATGAAAAATACTCTTTTATGAATAGCATATTATTCCCTTGGAAGAATTAATTATGTGAATATGATTCATGATAATTATTTAATATTTGAATATGATAGGGATGATCACATAAATGACATCCATGGTCTCCCGTCAAGGGGAAGGGTTCCGTCGCCATGGATTATATGTTGGAGACACATGTCCGAAGTGAGAGCTCCTACATACAAGCGCACATGGATCAGGCTCTTTGCTTCTCGAAAGAGTATGGTCGTTGACGTAGTGACCCCAATATCGAGTCTTCATATTATTGGGGCGATATTGGATTGTGTATAGTGGGTTCTTATCATGTTGATTGTTGGTTCAATTAACGATGGGTCAACATCTCCTTAGGGGTGGTGTGTCCAGATGTTAAAGACTGAATAGGGAAATGCAAGATGGATTTGCATGACGGAATGAGTTCCCACTTGTTTTTATCCGAGTTGCAAGTTCTCATATTATTGAGATGAAACAAAGGTAAGAAAGAAGATACCAGATCTTGCTTGAGATATAACGGTAAGTATATCTCTTACTCTGAAATTAAATAAGGGAAATATCTTTCAAAGTTGATGAGGTAAGAAAACTTTGATATAAAAAATCTCAAACAAAAGTAAAAAAGTAGTCCTGTAAATTATATTATTTCTGATAATCTACATAAACCCACTCATGACTATACTTAATAATAACTAGTAAAAAAATCATAGATCGAATCCATGATGAAGATATTTTACTTGCAGTTGGACACATAATGGATGTTGTTGCAATGTGCAACTTTCCTCATAATAATGAGGAATGATAATTAGATAGACAATAGGACACTAACTCTGGGTTTGTATGTATCTATAGTCTTGACCTCTCATCAAATGTGTTTTGGAAGTATCATGTCGATGATTATGGTAATTATAAAAAATCCTTATAAAATCTAAGAAGATGTTATGGTAGACCTATGTGCTATCAACATTTAATCATGAATGACACGGTTCACTACATTTTGCAGAATGGGGGCTATATAAGAGATGATGTACTCCAAATGTTTGAGTACATGTTTGAACCAAGTTCTTTTTGAGTTAAGATGAATGTGGATAAGATGAATGTTATCATTCTGCTATCTATTCTCTAGTATTTCATGAAGCTTCGTAATATTCCTATTGTACGGATAGAATAAAGAATGTATAAATATTGAAATAATCTTATATTGAACTTTTTTGAGTTCAACATAAGAGATCCTTTGTCTTAAACAATAGTTGTTTGTAGATGAAGGGACCACAATTGAAGAATGGGTCTAACTCAAATGAGAAGGAAAGTCAAAAGAGTTGATTGTACATCTATAATTTCCACACATATGACATGCAAAGAGTTGGATGAATGCCAGTAATGCAACAAACTGATTTTCTGATAGTATGACTATCTAGACTATCTAACATCCTTAGAGAAGGACTATGACAGTGCATTGGAATTTTTTATATCTACATATCATCATTGAAATAGACTTACTTATTATATAAGATAAAAATCTAATAATTGTATATCACTCTTCTAATAACACTTGCAATTGGTTGCATATGCTTTAGAAGACTAGATATTTTGATTTTAAGGTTTAATAGTTATCCGCATGGATGTTAATGCAATTGTTCAACAATCTCTATTGGATAGATATACTTCATATTTTTAGTGGGAGAGCCCTTATTCATAGAGAGTGTCTTTGTAATTTAGATATTATAATACACTCATTGTCTATTTTTAAATGTTGTAAATAAACATGATTTCCGGAATAGACCTATCATAAAAAATTATGATGGATATATTTCAGATTGCAATCTAACATCTAGAGGACTCTATTCATTAACATTTTTAAATACATAAAATTTGAATCTTAAAATATCAATAGGAGGAAGAAGATCATTTGACAATTATCTGGCATCGAGCCTTGGACATATGTTTGTTGATGAGAGCAATAGACTAGTAAGAGATGACACTTTAGAATGACTGAAACTTCAAATCTAACATACTTGTGAATATTTTATTCAAAAGTAAAATGTCCAATACACCATTCTATGGGAATGGTGTAAGATTCCAAGGTATTCAAGATCTCATACACATTGATGTATGTGGATTATCTTTATCATAATAGACATTAATGATATGTGATATCTATTGATGATTATTTGTGATATGAGATTTCTTCCCTTCACATTAGAAACCTTTGAACTGTTCAAAAATTTCACTTTTTTGTTTAGAAAAAAAGTTTTAAGAAGATGAAATGAATATGATATAACCATTGTAGAAAGTACCTATTAATAAAACAATTCAAGGAATACCTTACAAAGAAAGTAATATCATTCCTATCTTACTCCTCTTAATACACCTAAACTCAATATAGTTGTAGGGAGATACAATTGGATCATATGTGACATGATTTGCTCAATGACGAATCTTAGCATAATTACCTCTTAGATTCCGAGTATATATGTAGCAGAGACTACAATATATATCCTTAAAACCCTCATAAGATATGGTTTGGAACCTTGCCTTGTGTTGGACACTTGAGGATTTATTGTGCTTGGTCCACAACTTTGTCATGGATGCAAGTAAGATAGAGTCTAGTACCACAGAGTGCTACTTCATTAGGAATGTAAAGAATGGTATTGGATACCTACTTTATGAACTTGATATTCTTAAAAGATTTCATCTCTAGTGATATGATCCTTAGAAGATGACTTCCTTTAGAATAAAGATGAAAATTAAGTAAAGGAACTCATTGAATCTTGAGAAGATAATGAGGCTACTGAAATCAGAAACTAAAAGGGTAATTAAAGATGAAACACTTATACCTCTTCAAATGAGTTTGAGGATGGATTCCATGTATAAGTTAAGTCTGACAATGATCTTACTTCATATGACGAAGCTTGTGAGGATCATGACATGGAAAGATGGATGTTAGCAATAAAGTCTAAAGTATACACCATATACAAGTATTTTATAAGTACCCTCGAGGATCTACCTATAAGGGTTAAACCTGAGTGTAAATGGATCTTCAAGAGAAAGACGAAGCTGATTAGAAGGTAGAGACCTTCAGAGCATGGCCAGTATCCACAAGATACACACGAAGGGAAGACATCACTTGCGATGAGACTTGCTCTTCAGTGACCATGCTTAAACCCACCAGAATATTGGTAACTATAGCTACACAGCTGGACTATGACATCTACAAGATGGAAGTCAAGATTGCATTCCTCTATTTATTACTCATCGAGGACATTCATATGAGGTAGCCTCATGGTTTCAAGGATGAGGAATGCAAGATGTGCAAACTATGGAACTCCATCTATGGACTTAGATAAGCTTCTAGTAGTTGGAACATCGGATTTAGTGAAATTATAATGGTTATGATTTCATATAAAATCTTGATGAACCATGTGAAGCTTAGTGGGAGTGTCATTGTGTTCATTGCACTAAATGTAGATAAGATCCTAATCATTTGGAATGATATAAGGATGAAAATAAGTATTTTATAATCCGGTTATTCCATATCTTGAGATATGATCTCAAGGATACCTCATAGACCTTAGTTCTGAAGTTGCTCAAAAACAAAGGGAAGAGGGCATTGGAACTGTGACATTAGCAGTACATCTTGGACATGTTCCATTTTCGGGAAAATCCAAAGGAAGGCTTCCTTACCTTAAGATATGGTATTGACCTATCTAAAGGGATAAAACTTAAAGAGTTGAGGAAGTGAATGCTAAAACCGCATGCTCTTGTGCATCATTTATGAGAAGCCTGGTGTATGCAAGATGTGTACAAAAGTCTGATGTCTGCCATGTAGTGGGAGTAGTAAAATTGTTGCTAATCCTACTATGGAGATAAAACACTTGATTGCATTAATAACTATATTTTCAAAGAGGACAAGAGTTTTGAGATAGTGATCTCAAAGTCTTATCTTCAAGAACTTAAGTCTTTATAGATAATGATCTATGTTCTTAATTGTAGATGCCTTATAAGACTTAAGACTGGGTCATAGTCTTAGGAGATAGAGATATCCGAAAATAAAGGCATTGTGATAAAGATAATTGAAATCACATACTAGTTATAATAATTATTGAGTTGTAGTGTCAAGGACAATATAACTGCTTTAACAAAATTGAGTATTGGTTGCATAAGATGCAACATTTGCATTGGATATGAGAACTGTTTCCTGGGGATATGCAAGTACCCTAAAAGGAGATGGCATGGTCTCTCATGAATGAGTGATTGATCATCTTACCAAACTATTTTCTAAATAGCTTATGATTAGCACACGAGTGTGGGTTTAACGAATATCCCATTATTGTCTCTTTGGGATAGTGGAGTATTGTTGGACATTAGATCCCATGACGAGTCATTATGCAATTGATGTTATTGCAAACCATTCCCTGATATGAAATGAAGAATAACTTATTTGCATAATAGGTCACTTAGTACAATTAGAGCTGTGTACCATGGCCATCTTAATGATCATACAGTTGTTGATTCATACATTAAATCCTAGAGGTCGGTGCTTGGATGAATATCTAATGAGTTAAAATGAGGACTCATCAAGCACTGTCAAATGATTGCTAAGAGATGATCTCCAGCCTGAGTAGGAGATGGAAATCCTTTCTCTCGTGGTTGATATCTGACCGACCTCTTGATGTAGGTCCTCTACATAGGAATAGAGATTCGGTGGTGTTATATAAGTTAGGTCAAAGACTTGATTAACGAGAACGAGATAACCTAAGACCTATGTTGTATGCTATCACGATATAGGCACGCATCCTCTGACCGAGCTGATCAAATTCCATGCATGGTCGTCTTGCTTTGGAAGCATGACAAGAATTTGTAGGTATGATATATGCTTTTGGAAAGCATATGATCGATACCAAATCCCAATGACCGAATGAGAAACTTAAATATAAAAACCTGAAGGAGACAATCTAGGAGAGATCTTAAACTTCAGGTTTACTTTAGTCTTTGACGGGTCGCTCAATACGATAAATAATTTGGGCACGTTGTAGTACGTGTACTTCACGATTCAGTCAGAACCATGAAAAGAATCTCCGTGAAGAGTGTCTCGGCTTAATTTATATCCCAGGCAAGTCCGGGGTCGAACTCAGGGAGGCAAAGGAACAACTTGGGTTTAATTTGAAAACTTAGGTCTAGATTTCCAAGCGGTATTTTTTAAAATTTTTTAATGCAAAAAGAATGAAAATGCAAGTGAATTACGACACTAAGAAAGAATATAACAAGGTCGAATTAATTTAAATGTCAAATTAGTCCAATTTAGCCAAATTATATTTTTCCTAAAGTCCTAACCCAGAGATGAACGCAAAACACATTTTTTTGTATTTTTTAGGACTCAAATGCAATAATGAAAAATAAACACTATTATGGGTATTTTCGTAATTTTTCACACAAACAGTAAGCAAAAATAATGAAAATTTTACTGGAATATAAACATGTTGTAAGGAAGGTACAATAGTATTTTTGGATTTTTTTGATGAAATATGAATTTTTTTATGGAGTTTTTAGTGAAATCAGAGTGACTATGAGTAATAATTCCTAATTAATCCACAATATCAAATTAGATAGAGAATGAATTATCTCAAATAGGTAGTTTCATTTGGCATCCAGGAGACTTAAAATTTTGTAAAAAGATGTATGTGGATTTAATTAAAAATAAAATACGAAAATCACTCCATAATTTATTTCAAGCACATGATAACTCCATTTTAGATGAAATTTGGATCGTAACTCAATCACATTTCAAAACATCTTTTCTAATTTTTATGGAATTTTTTGAGCAACCATGAGTTAGATATCAATTTAAGAGTCTGATTTGGGTAAAATATCAAGAATTTCAGTTAGATAATTTTATTTAATTACCCAAATATCACAAAAATATAAATAAATATTCAGAATGTAGATAATTAGTTGCTCAACACAATGGCTCTTTTCATTGAATAAAATGATACAATACAGATATTCAAATTAATAGTCAAACACAGGGGTCTTTGTACAAAAAGAGAAACTAGAATTTCAATGTAAATATATTTAGGGACTGTTATGCAATTACTGAAATATAAAATAAATAACGTGCAATTTTTACATAAAAAAATAATAACCAAATGGACCTTTCTTCTTTTTCTTCCTTGGGGCACGGTGGAGATGAACCCAATTGGGTGGTGGGCGGCGGCGGTGAGATGTGAATGGGCGGCGCACGACGGTGGCATAGGTGTCGGAGAGGCAAGGGGCGGCGGTGGCGACGTTCGCGGCACCGTGGGTGGCGGCGATGGTGGAGCCGCGCGCAGGCGTGGGGTGGCGGCGTCGCGCGTGGGAGGAGGCGAGCGGGGCTGGAGGAGGCGCCCGGCTGGCGCGGAGTCCGCCGCGCTATGACGGAGGCTTGGCCGGCTGGGGGCCGCACGTAGATGCGACCGTCGGTGATGTGGTCGCGGGAGGAGGAAGAAGGGGTGGGGCTGCAGCGGCTCCTTTTTTTTTGAATTTTTTGTTGAATTTTTTTTGCTGTGATAAAAAAAACAACTTTTTTTTGTTTTATATTTTTTTATATTTTTTTATTTTGTTAAACAAGGGATGCAAATGGAGAAGTGGGAGGGATAGAACAAAAATAAGGGAGATGATGGTGGTGGTGATGGAATGATGTGATATATAAAAAAAGAACAAAATATTAGATAAAGTAAAATAACAAGAGAAATGAGAAGAAATACTTACCTGATTTTTCGCCGGATTGGTGGAGCAGCTACGCCGGACTCCTGTCGTCGCCTCGATCCGATTGGTGAAATAAAATCGAAGAGGCTATGCGAGCTCGATGGAGAACTCGTGACGCAGAGCAGAGCTCTGCGGATCTTGCCTGATGGAGGTCGTCGCTTGAGGAAGACGCTTCGCAACTGTCACCAATAAAACACTCCAAGCTCTCTCCTTTTTCTATTAGAATGGCGGATGACAAAAAATGAGGATGGAGAGGTGTATAAAAACAGATGGAAGGAATGGAGGTTAGAATGGAAGTGGAGTAGAATGGGAGGTTAAATTAGTGATGGAGTTGAATGGGAAGTTAGATGAATAATGGTGTTGAATGGAGGTTGATGAAGACTTGGAGGTTAATGGAGGAAAACAAAAGTTATTGTAGAGAATGTGAATACAATAAAATAAGGCTACTAAAATACAATAAAAAATATAAAGATAAGAAAAATAGTGGAGAATTTACAAAAGAAGATATACATTTACATATTTTTTGTTTGCATTTCTTTTTATAATTTTTTTGTGTTTTTAATAGTAGCTATGAACAATAGGAAAATACAATAAAATACTACAATCAAAAGACAACACAACAATGATTTTTTTTTATTTTTAAGTAAATGAGAAAGGTAAAATAAAATTGAAGAAAAAATGATTATACACATAATATGCAATGTACATCTAGGTCCCAAAACCCAACTTTTGCAAATAATCTCTGATTTTAATGAAACCACTTCCGTTGGATAGATAATTTTCTAACTTGAACTTTAAAAGTGAGTTTGGTGAATTTGGAGTTCATACGACTCGAGAATTTAGCCTGGAAGTTGGACTTTACTGCTTTTTCTCTTTGGAGTCTAAGAGCATTTATTTGAGTTGAAATTTGTTTTGTATTTTTGTAATTTTATATACATTTTTATAAACAAGTTAGAGAAGGAGTTAGCCAAAAAAGAGTTGAAATTAAATTATTAAAAATCTATGAAGTTTTGGGCTATTTACAGGTGAAAAACTCCTTTAATTTGCGGCTTTTTGGTGTTAATTTATTTTGTATAATCTAATATACAATAATTAATGTATTTTATATAGAAGAGTCATTTTGTTAATTTATGGATTTTATATACATTTATTAAGGAATTTACTTGTGGATTTTGCTAAGATCAAGATATTGAGATAATGAATCGTGGATTCATCACACCCCTATACTTAAACTTTGCTAGTCCTCGAGCAAATAAAGAATGAATAAGTAGAATAACCCCTGACTATACATGTGAATACAAGACTTGATCTGTTCAAGAACTCCCGATTTTATAGATCCTAAAATTCTAAGATGAACCAGGCTCTAGTTAAAAGGTATCCAATTTCCCTAATCATCAGACTCTCTTTATATGTATGTATGTATGTATGTATGTATGTATGTATATATATATATATATATATGAGGGATATGACTTTAAGTGTTGACCGCAGTTACAAGAGTAGAGTCACCACGCCACCCAAGGTTCCAGTCCAAGAGACTCTCCTAAGAACCCGATCCTCAACACTAGGGAATAAACCATTTCTTGCGTCCAATCCACCGTCTCTTTAGTTGTCAGACTTAAAAGTGTAGATGGAAGGCCAGTTGATAGAGGGCATAGGATTGTGTCATTTCTTCTCTCCCTCTCATTGGAACAAGGATCCTCTCAAGTGCCTTATTACACAACGCATATTTTTGATGTTGATCAGTGCATCCGTCAAGAGAAGTTGGAGCCGTCTGCACTTGTTTTCCTGGGAGTACACCGGGCTATGCCTTTTTTGTGTACCTATCGTACCTTATACACCCAAACTTGTAGCATTTACGATGCAGAGCCCTTTTTTGGTGCAAGCCCAACTCCTGGACCTAATAGCGGTGGTCCAAGTGGACACTTTTGAAATGGTTGGGAGACCTCGCCTTTGGTGGAAGCTCTTTGATATTTGACTTTGTGGAATGAGAGCTTTTCTTTGACATTTCATTGCTTCGTAGTATTTGTGGCTAGCTTCACTGCTTTTATCAAGAGTTGGCGCACACTGATCAACCATTTTTTTTAATTTTATCACACCCTGGCACATAGGTAAATGTCAAGAGATAGTACAAGAACCATATTCTCAAACTGGCTAAATGTGCTGACACTCAGGTTTCATGAAGCCTTCATTGATTTTATCCCATCCTCGAGTATCATCAAATCAAGTCCAAACTCAAATCCCTCATCCCAGTTCCTCAAGTGAAATTTCAACTCATCTCATCATAACTGCAGTCGTATATGTGAGGTGATGATCATATTCTTAAGGTAGAGACTAAGTACGTAATATAGCACACAAATATTTCAAACTAGGGAAATGTGAATAATTAAGTCCAAGACCCTAATGACTAAGGCTGGTTAACTCAAAATTTTGATATCTCAGAAACCAAATATCCTTGAACATCACTAGTCTTGTGTGAAAGTGTAAGTGTCAGGGATCAAACCAACCTATTAGTTAGTTTTTCTTATTTTATTTATTTTTTTGTTTCTTTTATTTTTGTTTTTTGTAGTTTTTTTGAAAAGGAAAGTAAGAAAGAAAGATTTTTTTCTTCAAAAAGTTTTTTTAAAAGACACAACTAACAAAGAAAGAAAAGAGATTTTTTTTGAAAAAGTTGTTTTTTGTAAGCAAATAAGAGTTTTCTTTTTTGAAAGTAAGTTTTTTTTTGAAAAGTTTTTTTTTCAATTTTACCCACCCCATATTTATTGTATAATATATACAAAAATACGTGAAAGTATGAGCTATGGGTAAAGTATATATATGTAATATATACACGCCCCCCTATACTTAGCATGTGCTATGTCCTCATGGCACTAGGTGACAAAAAGCCATAGCTCGTACTAAGTATATAAGTGGGTGAAAAGAATAGAAGTGAAAAAAAATAAGAGTGTGGATAATACATAACAGTCATCGATCCCCCTATACTTAGGCTCTGGTCAGCCTAAGTATTGTGAAGAACACAAGAATGGGGGACCGATGAGAATGGGAAAGAATATTCAAAAAGAAAATAAAAAGAAGAGATGGAGCAACTCGGGTCACTCACCCCCCTATACTTAGGATCTAGTCATCCTAAGTATAGCCACAAAAGGAAAACAAATGGAACTGGGGCGAGTGATACGAATCACGGGGGAGGGAAGGAAATAAAGGAAGGAAAATATGTACAAGGAGTGAGAATATACAAGGATCAAGAAGGTTTGTGACGGACCTTCTTGCGGGAGCGATGGGGAGGATAGTAAACATGTGTGTCGCTGTTAGAATCGTCTGCAGAGGAATAATAGTGAGGTGTGGGGAACGTCCAACGAGGGTCGGCACACGGTTGCTTGCTCAAATATGGCTTCAGAACAGCCGAACTAAGCTCACTCATGTAGATCACCTCATCCGGACCTGATGAGGACTCCTCAGAAAGTTCCTTCTCTGGAACATCGAAGGTAACCTTCTTAGTCGGTTTTCTAGAACCTGAAGCATCAAGAGGAAGAGGAGATTGATACGTCTTAAGGAGTTCGTGGGAACACCTCAAGGAATCAACACCCGTCTTCTTCTTACCAGATGACCGACTAGAGGATGGAGCAACCGATTTATCAAGATTGGTCAATTTGGTCCCAGTTGTCTCCTTTGGTGTATGTCCTGGATGTGGTGTGTGAGAGGTTCTGACCAGAGGTTCATCATCAGATGAGTCACCATATGCATTGTAATACTCCTGTAGGGTCAGCACACATCTCTGATAAGGCACAGTGTTCTCAGTTGGCTTGACATTGTTGAGTTCTTGTGTCGGATCATCGAAATGATCAAGGCAATCCACAAAGGTCATGTCCGACTCAATGATAGCTTTTGGTCGTGAGTCCTCTCTAGAAGTTGTCGCGTTGGTGGTGCAAGCAGTAGGAGTTGTGTGGTTATAGGAAGTCTCAAAACCAATGGTCGTCTTGACAGTCGGTATCTCAGGTGTAGTAAAGAGATGGGACTCAACTGTCTCTTGAAGGTCACGACTGTCTGCAACTTTACGGGTTACCTTGGAATATCGTGTGTCCTCAACGATCGGGTGAGGTCTGAGTGCTCCCAATGCAGAGAAATTGACCTCCCGAGTCTCACAATCTATAGTTGCCTTAGCCAAGGCTAAGAACGGCTTCCCAAGAATGATCGGAGACTGGGTGAACTCTCCTCGATGCTCAATGTCAATGATCGTGAAGTCTATCTCCAGTAGAGCACCATGGAAAGTAACGATGATGGAAATGGTTCATCTCGACCGTTTAATAGACTGATCTGCCAACTGAATGGTCTCTCTTGACTTCTTGGCAGATCCGAGTTTGAGCTTGCAAACATGGAGGTCGGGAGGATATTAATCGGTAAGTCATCATCGATTCTTGCATGGGTGAATGTGGTATCTTTGATTTCACAATAAAACCTAGGCAACTGCTTTACTCTACGGCTCTTGGATTTTCTCCCTATCATCAAAGATTTGGCCATAGACATTATATGTATCTCAGTCCTTGTTCTCTTGTTTCCCGACCTTTTAGGCATCAGTTTACTTCTCACAAATCATTTAAGGTCGGGAAAGTGTTCAATGGCCATTATTAAGGGAAGCTCAAAAATAAACTTTCTATCCAGTTCTTCCCTAACTGCAGAATCCAATTTTTGTAAGTCTTTTCCATTTTCAATTTTTATGGTATTTTCTGGTTTTTCCATTTTTTGGTCTTTTTGATAGATGAAGGAGGACTAGGAGAATGTACAGACTTTGGTTTGGAGGGAAAGTGGTTAGTAGAAGAGTGGGGTAGAAGGGACTCCAGCTGTACATGACGTGTGGTCAATCCGGTGTCTTCCAGGTTTTCAAAATTCGATCCGTAAGATCCATGATCCACATTCCTACCTGGACTCTTAATCGGTCTACAAATGTCATCCTCCAATAAGTTCTCATTACACCTCATGAGAGAATTCGGCGCAATTGGAGGATACTGCTGAGAACTTGGGCTCTTATACTCAACACGCCTATACTCAGGTGTGCAATACTGAGTTGAGTATAGACCATCTGTATGGCAGTTGTTGGTCAGAGCCTCCTCAGATGGAGTTAATAGATAGGGGGTCTGTAAATCAATCGCATGAATCCAATCCCCTGTATATGTCGGCTCTCCAAATGGGTGATATGAAGGTTGGTCAATGTGGTTTCTATCACTCAGGTCAATCAAGTCAGGAAGATTGTACGGTGCAGGCCTCTCCATTCGGTTTGTTTGGTCGACCATGTTGTACCCTAAGGTTAAGTCAGAATATGTATATGGCAATTGTTGTTCTGTCCCAACTCGAGGTGAAAGTGAGGTATGTGCGGTCAACTGATTATGCCAATCATTCATCTCAGCAGTCGCTTGCTCTTCGATTTGTTCCATGATTCCAGCAAGAGGACTAGAATATGGGGAGTCAATCCAGGGTGGTTGTGGATCAGGGGTGCAAGAATGTGGGGTAGGTTAGAAGGACGAAGAAGTGGAGAAGTCAGTCAGAGTTCTGACTTTGCGATCGATGTATGGGTATGAAGAGGAATAAATGGGTGGAGATGATCGGAATATGGTCGAAGAACGATGACATGGATATGGTGACCAAAATTCTAACATCTTGGAAGGGAGATGGGAGAATGTAGCGGATCAAGGAAGAAACCGTGCAAGTGCACCGAATAACACACAAAACAAACAAACACAAGAGCAAACCCTGAGTTCACCTACTCAACACAGTGATGGTCGCAAAAGTCCGACCGTTTATCTTTTCAGTTTTAATTAGGTGATAAATCAAGATATAAGTCCAATTACGCAAGGCTCTAAAGTAGGTTTTAGGCACTATCTTAGGGATGCGTCCTCACCTCCAACAATCACAATTAGCCAAGCAAACAATGAGGGTTTTGCTCTCCCAAAACAAGTGTTAGTTTTAATCAGTTTTTTTGGTCAACTCTGATTAGCAGTCCTGATTTTAAGTTTGATTATCAGTTGATTAGTCCACCAAACAAAGCACGCCTAACGATCAGCCCCAATTTCCTTTTAACCTAAGTTTCAAAAACCAAGGGGAGGGAGTCGAGAAAAGCCGATGCAAATAATGAAATCAATGATGCATGCCCAGTTCGGAAGACTTACAATAATCCTTGTGCTCTACATGCGGGATGCAAGGCATAATTGAAATTTTATACTATATGAATGCAAACAAGAAAATCTTTCCTAGACAGGCAGTTCTATTAGCGAATGATGAATAAGTTAAATTTGACTAATAGCCATGCGGTCTAAGTGCGTCTTGTTAAATGTGATGTGTGGTCCTAAAAATTACGAGCACAAGCAATAAAGATATTTTAATAAAATATGCTCTAAGAGACCGAGTGCAAGTCCTATTCTAGGTCAAGCAACCACACAACCACGAGGGGGTCAAATGTCCAGTCTGGATACAAGCGCGAGCTCTCAAACAAGAGCCGCTATAAAGAGAAAAATTACCTAAATTATTACAACACAATAATTACAAAAATTTCTCTCAAAAATAAATTAATTCTCCTTGATCTTCAGCAGTCGGCACGCGTCACGTCCGTCGACCTCTGATAAACTCCAAGTCCACCGGGCCCTCGCAAGGAAAATGAAATTTATATTAGAGAGATAAAAACGAATATATACAAAAATAAGAAGAGAAAAAAATGACAGAAAATGGATTAATTACAATGTGGCTCGGGGATCAGACTACCTGTGAAAATGAAAATCTAAATACAAAATTTTAAACTAATCCCTAAGTCGTTTGCCTTCCCGGCAATGGTGCCATCTGACGAGTCGCTAAATACGTTAATTAATTTGGGCACGTTGTAGTTCGTGTACTTCACGATTCAATCAGAATCGAGAAAAGAATCTCCGTAAAGAGTGTCTCGGCTTAATTTATATCCCAGGCAAGTTCGGGGTCGAACTCAGGGAGGCAAAGGAACAACTTGGGTTTAACTTGAAAACTTAGGTCTAGATTTCCAAGCAGTATTTTTTTTAATTTTTTTAATGCAAAAAGAATGCAAACGCAAGTGAATTACGACACTAAGAAAGCATATAAAAAGGCTGAATTAATTGAAATATCAAATTAGTCCAATTTAGCCAAATTATATTTTTCCTAAAGTCCTAATCCAGAGATGAACACAAAACACAATTTTTTTGTATTTTTTAGGACTCAAATGCAACAATGAAAAATAAACAATTTTAAGGGTATTTTCGTAATATTATACACAAATAGTAAGCAAAAATAATGAAAATTTTACTGGAATATAAACATGATGTAAGGAAGGTACAGTAATATTTTTGGAATTGTTTGACGAAATATGAAATTTTTATGGAGTTTTTAGTGAAATCAGAGTGATAGTGAATAAATAATTCCTAATTAATCTATAATATCAAATTAGATAGAGAACAAATTATCTCAAATAGGTAGTTTCATTTCGCATCTAGGAGACTTAAAATTTTGTAAAAAAATGTATGTGGATTTAATTAAAAATAAAATACGATAATCACTCCATAATTTATTTCAGGTACATGACAACTCCATTTTAAATGAAATTTGGAAATTCACTCAATCACATTTCAAAGCATCATATCTAATTTTTGTGGAATGTTTTGAGAAACCATGAGTTAGATATCAATTTAAAAGTCTAATTTGAGCAAAATATCAAGAATCTCAGTTAGACAATTTTAATTAATTACCCAAATATCACAAAAATATGAATAAATATTCAGAATGTAGATAATTAGTTACTCAACACAATGGCTCTTTTCATTGAATAAAATGACGCAATACAAATATCCAAATTAATAGTCAAATATAGGGGTCTTTGTGCAAAAAGAGAAACTAGAATTACAATGCAAATATATACATGGACTATTATGCCATTACTAAAACATAAAATAAATAACGTGCAATTTTTATGTAAAAAAATAATAACCAAATGGACCTTTCTTCTTCTTCTTCCTTGGGGCACGGTGGAGATGAACCCAACTGGGTGGTGGGCGGCGGCCTTGAAGAGACGCGAATGGGCGGTGATGGCGGAGCCGCGCGTAGGAATGGGGTGGCGACGCCGCGCGCGGGAGGAGGCGAGCGGGGCTAGAGGAGGCGCCCGACTGGCGTGGAGTCCGCCGTGCTATGGCAGAGGCTTGGCCGGCTAGGGGCCGCGCATAGATGCAGCCGGCGGTGACGTGGCCGCGGGAGGAGGAAGAAGGGGCGGGGCTATAGCGATTCCTTTTTTTTGATTTTTTTGATTTTTTTGCTGTGATAACAAAAAGAACTTTTTTTGTTTTAAGATTTTAAATATTTTTTTATTTTGTTAATCAAGGGATGCAAATAGAGAAGTGGGAGTGATGAAATAAAAATAAAGGAGATGATGGTGGTGGTGATGGAATGACGTTATATATAAAAAAAGAACAAAATATTAGATAAAGTAAAATAACAAGAGAAATGAGAAGAAATACTTACATGATTTTTTGTCGAATTAGCAGAGCAGCTACGTTGGAGTCATGTCGTCGCCTCGATCCGATTGGCGAAATAAAATCGAAGAGGCTACGCGAGCTCGATGGAGAAACTTGTGACGCGGAGCGGAGCTCCGCGGATCTCGTCTGAAGGAGGTCGTCGCTTGAGGAAGACGCTTCGCCACTGTCACCAACAAAACTCTCCAAGCTCTCTCCTTTTCTATTAGAATGGCGGATGACAAAAAATGAGGATGGAGAGGTATATAAAAACAGATGGAAGGAATGGAGGTTAGAATGGAAGTGGAGTAGAATGGGAGGTTAAATTACTGATGGAGTTGAATGGGAAGTTAGATGAATAATGGTGTTGAATGGAGGTTGATGAAGACTTGGAGGTTAATGGAGGAAAATGGAAGTTATTGTAGAGAATGTGAATGCAATAAAATTAGGCTACTAAAATACAATAAAAAAAATATAAAGATAAGAAAAATAGTGGAGAATTTACAAAAGAAGATATACATGTACATATTTTTTGTTTGCTTTTCTTTTTATAATTTTTTTCTTTTTATAGTAGCTATGTACAATAGGAAAATACAATAAAATACTACAATCAAAATACAACATAACAATGATTTTTTTTAAGTAAATGAGAAAGGTAAAATAAAAATGAAAAAAAATGAATATATACATAATATACAATGTACATCTAGGTCCCAAAACCCAACTTTTGCAAATAAGCTCCGATTTTAATGAAACCAAGTCCGTTGGATAGATAATTTTCTAACTTGAACTTTAAAAGTGAGTTTGGTGAATTTGGAGTTCATACGAAGCAGGAATTTAGCCTGGAAGTTGGACTTTCCGGCTTTTTCTCTTTGGGATCTAAGAGCATTTATTTGAGCTGAAATTTGTTTTTTATTTTTTTATCTTTATATACATTTTTATAAACAAGTTAAAGAAAGAATTAGCCAAACAGGAGTTGAAATAAAATTATTAAAAATCTATGAAGTTTTGGGCTATTTACAGGTGAAAAACTCCTTTAATTTGCAGCTTTTTAGTGTTAATTAATTTTGTATAATTTAATATACAATAATTAGTGTGTTTTATTTACAAGAGTCATTTTGTTAATTTATGGATTTTATATACATTTATTAGGGAATTTACTCGTCGATTTTGCTAAGATCAAGATATTTAGATAATGAATCGTGGATTCATCAGTCTTCCAGTATGCGGGATCTATAGGTATTAGGTATACTTGAGGGTGATGTGATCAATAAACGATTGTATAACCACAACGCTTCTATTCCGAGGGAGTAATGAAACATGTCTCGATTTTAATGAATCCTCTCAGTAGAGAAGTAATCTAATCTTAGTCCAAATGTTGTACATTGATTTGAATGTGATTTAGATGCAATGAGAAGATTAGATTTTGAGTTTTTATTTAATCAAACATCTAAAGGAGGTCCCCGAGATCTAGATTTGATATACGATTTCAATGTCCAAGTCACTATACGTGGAACGTACAATCACCTTATCCTTATCTCCAAGTATCTGCGAAGAAAGCGTATTGTTCTTGAAAGTGTTCAAGAATAATTCCATTGATGAATTATGTATATTAGCATTGATATATTGATAATAAAATGTGATTTAATTATCATGAATAATGTGAATATGATTCATATTTTTTAGATACATGAGAATTATGATCCAAGACAATTAAATATGAGTTAATTATCATGGATAAGAATAATGTTGATAGTACTATCCATATTATTTATATATATTATAAATGTGATTCACAATATATTAGACAGATCTCGTTGTAAGTAGTATCTACAAACTAATTGTTGGTGTGAATTGGATTTAAATTGGAAATTAATTTGAAATACAATTTACAATTTATTTTGGATATGTGAATATGATTCACAATTATTTAATGACATGACTTAAATATAAATAAAATTAATTTGGAATTGTTTTTGTGAATTAATTCACAATAAAAAGTTTTCGTAATTAAATAAAGGATTATGGGAGATATAATAATCTCATATAATTGGAATGGAACTACCTTCCTAATATGGAGGGTGGACGACCACCCTTGACATGTTCAAGGACGACCACCCTTGACATGTTCAAGGTGGTCGGCCCCTCCATATATGGAAGGTGGCTAGTCACCTTCCTAATCCTTTAATAAATATTGATTTAGTCAAATTAAATTATATTAATTATATCTCTATATATTTAATTTTATTTAAATTAATTATTGTTGTATTTTTATACAACAAAATCATGGTCATTGAATATAGAAACACAAATAAATCTCAACCCTTGATTTTGTGTTTCACATGGATTGTGATCCATGCACTCCCAAAAAAACTATAAAAGAAGAGGCAACCCGATATCATCTTTTATACATCAATTGAATAACCTCTCTATGTCATTCTCATACTATACACCCCATCTCTCTACCTCTCTTAGTGGCCATCCACTTTGTGCCGTAGAGAGAATCATCATTGTTGCCACGCCATCATGCCGTCGATTCGACCGTCATTGATCTCCATCTCCTTCGGTGTGCATCGCTAGTGAAGAAGACATTGGATCTCGTATGATGAGATCAAGAGATTCTTTGCTTGGATCATCAACTAGTATTGCAAGGAGTATGCGTCTCATTAATGCACTCGCAAGTGTCTCCTCCGTCGGATCGGACTTGACACAAGAAGTCTCTTGCTTTAGAGACTTGATCACAACCACATTTCAAGAGGTAATCCTACATCTTACATTTGGTTATATGAAACAATCCGAGAAGTGTTCTAGGATCATGTGATTTCATCTTTTAAAAAAATTTAAATTCTGTTGCAGCGAGCAACTAGTGCGACTAGTTGCTCCAATCGCATATGATGCGATCTTCATGCTTCCGTGATGCGCTTAAGGATATCTAAATATCCTTCAGAAGTATCTCAGGTGAAATGAGCATCCTAAGAAACTCTTCCTCGATAGGCAGGCCCTCATTGAATTCAAAAAAGAAAAATGGTCAAAACAATATAGATTGAAAATAGAACAAAGAGATAAATGTAAAAGCAATAATATAATTGAAAATGACAATGAAACTAAGCATGCTATTGTACTCTACACAACCATTACTCCCCAGCAGCAACATATTTGTTGACTTGGATTTTGCGACGGTCTGGTGATGAACGCGAAATTATGAGGTGTCTAACATCTGGTCTTGGAGGGCTAGCAGTGTCCAACAAGTCAGATCCAGTAATCGCTATATCAACGCCTCTCGCGGCTCTCGCCACTGAAATCAAGTGTGTTAATCAATAATCAACCCACGGAGTTAATGAACAATGAATCTAAGTGAGATGAAACTTATTATACCCTACAAATAAGTATCTATAGTACGCAAGTGTAGGGGTCGAACTACAAAGGGGAAATGGGGATAGCCACACAAATTGATAAACTATGTAGAAAATCAACAAATTTTTTTCTGTGTTTTATAGGGATTTCCTAATTTTTGTGGGTTTTAATATTTTATATTTTTTTCTTTCTTAATTTATAATTTTTTTATTTTTGTAATTTTTTTCTTTTATATTTCTATGATTTTTTATTTCATTTTCTTTTTAAAAAGAAATAAGTATATATATGAGTACAAATATAATATGTAAAATAAAATTACTATATAGAATATAAATATAATATATATATAAGAAAATAGAAGCAAGTACATTCCTTTTTATTTTTTTTTAAAAGTTTAAAATATTTACAAGAATATTAAAAACAAGTATAAGTAATACATGGTAATAATATATATGATATATATAAGGTTTTATATTTATAAGTACAACTATATATAGGTAACTATAATAAAATAAAACATTTTTGTTTTTTAATGTTTTTATCTATTGTTATTAATTTTCTTATATTTCTTTCTAATTGTTATGGATTTTAATTTATTAAAAAATGTTGAAACATGGACTTATAATAATAAGCTTGATTGTTTTGGGATTTAAAGCAGATAATTATCTCAAAAATTTTCAAAACTATTTTTAATATAAATTATATAATATAGAAAAAATAAGAAGCAGAAATAAATATTTTTAGACTTTTATATAATTTTTACTAATTTTTGAAAGATTTTTGGGGTTTTCTAAATGTTTAAGAGTTTTCCATAGTACTTTGCAATAATAAAAGATAATAAAATCAAATGGGCTTAAATAAACACATACGATTTTTTTGGATTTTTTTCAAAACATTTTTATAATTTTTATATGTTTCTAGATTAAACAAGAGAAAAAATGCACTATTTTTATTTTTAAAAATTGGAAAATACTTTTAATTGCCTCAAGAGAAATATATGTGATTTTAAAAAATATCATGGACTTCAAATATTTTTCCTATAATTTTTAGAATTAAAATGTTATTTTTAATAATGTAAATACAAGAAATAAAGTGAATTGTGATACCAGGGACATAACTACAATTAAAATAGAATTTCAATGTATTTCCAATCTCCCTAAAGAAATCCAGGGATGTACATGCAAAATCCTCGAATATTTCAAATTAATACGCACTAGTAGAGGTATTTTTGTAACATCCAAAAAGTTGCAGGTCTTGGTTGCAAATTTTCCAAAAATATAACACTAATATATAAATTTCTTGGACAAAATAATAAAACAAACCCTTAGGGGAGCCCTAGCAAAATACCTAGTCCCCTCGCATACAAAAGCATGTGAGGTAATGTGGATTGGACTAAAGTGTATATATGGAAAGCTTAGGGTCATAAGAGTAAATATTACAAAATATTTGAACTATGAATGAATGTTTATGGACTAAAAGGAAATACAAAAGTAATGGGGAAATATGAATATACTCCCAATAGACATTGATGAATGGTGGATGGGGCACCACGTATCCACGTGGCATGCTCTGGATGGCCGATGTCGCTTCACAGATGAAGTGCAGAGATTAGATTTCGCCCGCAGATTTTGATGGTCGGGCTAGGCAGGATCTGACGGTTACACCCCTAGAAGAACAGTGTAGAAGTCCTAGCTAGATGAGCATCGATCTAGGCTCTTGATCGACTCCGGCCACCAAGGAGGCTCCCAAGTGGTTCAAAATGACGTTAATGATCCTCCGTATCAATTGAGATGCTCAGAAACATCTGAGACCCATCGATAGGGTCTTGGAAGGCTTGGGAAGGTGGAGCTCCAGGAAAACATTTGCCGTGCAAAAATCAACCCAAAAGGGGTCTTCAAGCTCCAAAATTTGCAGAGTTAGCTTCAAAGAAAAATGCCAAGATCTAGAATTTGATTTGGGGCAAAAATATGGCGAGATGAGTTGGGGCAGAGGTCTCCACGTGCGGTGAAGGTATAGACCTTGATCTCCTGATTTGGGCCAGATCAGGGGGTATGGATGAGTGCTACAGGTTCAAAATGGAATGGGGAAGGATATGCGATGGACGATGAGTCGGAATAGGGGCTAGCATGATGGAGAACGGTGGATGGAGCCTCAGATCCAGTGAACTATGATTTATATTTTACAGAATAAGGGACATAAATAATCGAAATAAAAAGATAAATTATCCTACTGATATGCTAGGAACTAAAAAAAGAAAATAAAAAGAGATGCTCGAATTTAGGGAACAGTGAGCAAAGAACCTTTACATGAGCATGTATGGTGATGCTTCGATCTCGCCTCTGTGCCTCCTTCTGCACGCCTATATCTTAGGAGATGCACCCAATATTATTGGAGATGCTCCAGGTGAAGAGAAAAGGGGATGAAGATGGGTCCAGGCATATCAACTCAAATGGACGTCGGTGAAGAAGACAAATGTAGAGGCGACTTGTATTAGGGTATGCAGGTGAATTGATGCTCCACCGTTCGAGGAATAACTAGGGTGTGACAGTACATTGAACGAGGAACAGAACTGTAGAAGGAATCAAGCCCAAAAAATGCATGATTTGACTGAGACAAATTGGAGAGGAGACGAGGTCAGTGTTCTGACACGCCTAGGGTTAGGTACATGTATAACTGACTGGTAGATCAACCAAGATACACACCGGATTGGGCCACGTAAGCACTAGAGAACAAAACAGAGGAAAATAGAAGTAAAATAGAAAATGATTTTATTAATTTTTTTCATAAAACATGATAATATTTATTATTTATGTAATATTTTTAAGTGATTTTTATTTATGTTGTCGACCCATTTATTATTATTTGGTTTTACAAGTATAAATATAGGTATAATTACATATATATATTGTGTATTTGATTTTTATTTTGTATTTTGTATTATATATCTTTTAATTTTATAATTTTATGTACATAATTTTTATATTTATATTACAGTTAATTATATATTTGTATATTTTTATTTCATTTTTCTAACTTTATTTATATGCTTAAATAAATATAAGTATTTGTAATTTAAGCATAGTTTACCTATGCAGTTTATTATATTGGTATTTTAATGGAATTTTAATTATTTATTTTGTGTTGATAATTTTAATATAATTAAATAAAATTTACATATATTAAAAAATATAATGAGAGTAAAATTACAAATTAAATGCGTAAAAATATATACAGGTAGAGTACACAATGGGACCATAAAAGCCATATTTTGTATCTTAACTCCCATTTAAATGAAATCAACTTTATTAGACAGATAATTACATTTGAAGTACAATAAATGTGAGGCTAGTCCATTTTGATTTTATATATTAAGAAGATATTGATCTGTGAAGTTCTATTTGTGACTTTTTCCTTTGTGTGTTACGGTCGCATTATAGCTTATTTTTATGTGTATTTTTATGTACAAGTTTGATGTTGAAAATATTTTTTTTGAAGTGTAAAAGAGTGTGCATAAATTAGTGAAAGTTTCAGCTATATGTAGTGTACAAGTCACCTAGGGTTTCTAGGTGAGAGTGTTTTTTTATCTGCATTTATATGCCCTTATCTCTCCCTACTTTATTTCTTATTGGTCAAGTAAATATTGACTTAGTATCAAGGTTTAGGGGTCAGCCAGTATTTGCAATACCTTCCTTTATTTTTATTTTCTTTTCTTTATTCATTTATTTTATAATGAAATACATGTATTTAAATACTATTTATAGGTAAATGTCATATTGTTAATTTGTAAAAGTTAGCTATATTTACATGCATTTAACTAGGGTTGTAAATACAAAATAAAGGAATAAAGGTTAATGAATGTGTATTCATCACCCCCCAATAATTAGCTTTATAAGTCCCTAGCAAACACATTGGGCGAATAAGTGATGCAAAAAGAAAATAAAGAAAAGAAAAAGAAGGTAGAATGACTCTGATTTTTAAAGTTATCCATATAAAATCAAAGTTTGGAGTATTATTAAAACCTCCGGATTAATGATGTGTTCAGAACTGAGTTAGGGTTAGGACTTGTAACTATACTGCCTCTAAGTTCTATGCTCATTTATCCAGTTAAATTCACAGCCAGGTCAAAACCATCCTTTTAGACTTATACTCTTGCAACCTTGAGGTGACAGATACCATGTGTGTGAATTGTGTTATCTCTCCCCAGACAAACCAATGAACTATTAAGGAGTCCCCTCCTTTGGTATCCCATCCTCGTGAAGATAGATATTCCCTTCTAAGTAAGGTGCTTGACGAATATGTTATTCATTACTCTAAAAGAGACTGATCAAGATCAGTTCACTAAAATTCATCTGCATTTTGTCATTTATCTTGCATAATTATCATCCATGCATGTGTAAATAATATTCGTATTTTATCATACATCAAATGAGGAGCCAAGAATCCAGTGTATAATTGACCTGTAAAATAGCAACTTCACTGATTTTTAATGATTAATTTTAACTCCAAATCACATGAAACCAACTCCATTGTTTACATATCATTAACCATAATCAATGAAAAATGCAAAAAAAAAGATTAAGAGAAATAATAGAAAAATAAACCCAAACCCTGGTTTCAGGACATACAGACTAAAACATTGATATCTCTCTCACAAAATGACAGATTTCACCCTACTCACTTTTGAACTATTGCACATTCAATTATCTGCAAAACAAGACCAAGTTCAAAAGAATCAGAACTCATTTATGAAAGTTGGGTTTTGGGCCTCTTTTGCACGTCGTGCATTTTAGATGATTTTGACCTGATATTTCATGTACATAATTAAATCTTTTTTTATTTATTTTCTTTGACCAAATTTTTTCTGAAATGCACAAAAATTAAAACGAGCTTGAAGTCAAAGAAACCAACTAAGTCTGAGTCTTCATTGAGAGTCTGTACAATAAGTTTTCTTTATTTTATTTCTCTGTTTTCTTAATTATGAAAAATCCAAATAAATAGATTTATGTGTAAATATTTGTCTTTATTTTATCCATTTTTTTAGATTTTTATCATGCACCAAAAATGAAAAAAAAATATAAAATACAGTATAGGTATAAAGTACCACCAAAATATCACTTTTTACAGATGACTAATTTTGGTTTTAGCCCATTCATAAAAGTTGTAGATCTCATCGATGCCTCATCCCTCACTTAATCATTCTTTATCCAACCGTTGGATGAAGAGCTCTCCTTCCAACGGATGGATCGCCCCTCTTCTCTCCTTTTCACCACCGACCATGTGTCACCACTACGGTTATTCGATCTCGACAGATCAAACGAACATCCTTCATCGTCAACCCCGAGCATCTCGCCCACCATCGCCAGCCATCCCCTAGAACCCCTGAATCAAACCCAATCTAGATCCCCTTCAGATCCCCAAATCTGATACGTCTAATCAATCACCAATCCCCCATTCCTATTCCGACCACCGCATCCCTCGATCTTTGATCCTCAAATCCTTTTGAATCACTCCACCCTCGATCATGCCTCATCTCTAATCCCCTTCCTCATTTGCTCAAACTCCACTTCCTTCCCATCTATTTAGCCCTCGCTCCACCATTGGAGATAGGCATCTGCCATGTTGCAACTGAAGAGGGAGGTCTCTAGGATCTTTAAGTTAGTTACAACACCCAATTCCGACGAGCCGTCCTTCACGTTAGGCGAGATTCAGTCTTCCCTTGACTGTTGCAGCTCCATTTGTGACGTAGATCGCTCCGCTCCGGCTTCTCTGTGCCATCGAGCCCCCTTCCCAGGTATCCCCTATCTCCGCCACATTGCCTTTTCCATATCCGACATCACCCTCTTCACTCTGATCTTCTCCTTCTCCACCTTCGTTCCACAATGCTATCCCCCCCCGCCTTTTATCATTCATCGTCGCATAATAATCACCTCCACCGGATCAACATTCCTCCTGCAATGGGTTCACACAACCACTTTCTCCAATGCTGGTCTCACTCTAGGTGCACCCACGACTCTCCTTCTCTGAGTTCATGTACTCCAGATCTTCAACGAACCCATGTGCTCCGACTGACTTCCACGCCTCTCGGGAGGGTTGATGCTCCACGATTCTTCATCAACACATCATTGGAGGCCTTCACCTAGTAGATCTTCACCTTCATGCACCGATCCGAGCTGTCCCGTTCTTCACCGATGCTTGGGCTTCATCAACGCTACCAGAGCCTTCCTGGACTTAGCGGGCAATCTTCCTTGACCACTAGCTGTTCTCTCATGCTGCCCTACCGACCGGACATCCTCCGCCTAGGAGCCTTGCTAGATCGCTCGAACACTGCTCCTCTGCCAGGCACAAAGTCTGAGGCCCTCCTTACGTGACGAGCATGTGCGACGAGAGAATAATTGCATCGAAACCCCTGAAATTTCCACCTTTTGCATCTAGGACCCTCCACCAGAGGTCACGTGCTTCACATGTGATCGTTTGGAAATTTTGTAGAAACGTCCTATGGGTTTTGGTAATTTCTTTTTAGTCCATGTTTCTGCAATTTTGTTTTATTTTATTCATTGTAATTTGCAAACACAACCTTATCTTTCCTATATGTTTTGAATGTCAAATTGCATCATTTTATTATCCAAAAAATAGTGTTTTGTTAATCAACTAATTCTTTAAATAGTGGCACTCGATTCTCATTTTTAAGATCTATGATTATTTATTTTAGTAAATAATTTTGTGAAAATAGTGCATATTTTCTGACTCTACGCTTCGGAATTCATAAATAATTAACCATTGCTCAGAAAATTGCCAAAAAAATTGCAACTTGTACATTTGGTTGTATTTTACACTGTTCTAAAAAAATCTCACTTGCATGCATAATTTATTCTTTAGAAATCATTATGTATCTTTCAATGATTAATTTTTAATAAACATAAAACTCCACTTTTTTAGGATTTTGGATTTTTTGAGATAGATCACTTAGTGATAGATCTTAGATAATTGTATTCCCTGAAAATAAGTAGGTCTAATATTTATTATATAATCATTGAGATTCATAATGTTTGCATTCATTAATTCATAAAATATTCATATTACATTAGAAAATTCCAAAAAAAATCATAGTGCATTCATTTTATCATTTTTAACATCTCAACCAAGTTTTGTAATTTTTGAACTCTGTTAAATAGAATTTGTGTTTTAGTCTTAAAATTGGACCACTTTCATTTGCATCCCTTAATAACATAAAAAATACTAAAAAAATCCACTTTGAAAACTGCACAATAAATTTGATAGACTTTAAGCTAGGTTGTTCCTTTGCCTCCTTTAGTCGACCCTACAACTTTCCAAAGTTAAATAAACATAAAAACCACCTTGTATTAATGGAACAAAAAATTGAGATTATTTTCTTGATTGATTCCTATTGCCCAACTATAACAAAAGAACGACATTTAAACGTTTATTTTCATCGATTAACACTAGGATTTTAGCATTAAATCAATTCTCTTACTTTTACAATCGAGAAAGGGAGAAGCTAGAAGAATGGCAAAAGAATTGGGAATGGACCAGTGTAGTCTCACTCGCTTGTAAAGCTTGGTCAGTGTAGCTGAGTCTTCTCTAAGAAGCATGCTTTTTCTGGAAGCTTGAATTTTTGTGGAATTTTTAGTGTAGGCTTCATTTTTGGATTTTTCTTTGACTTTGCATTGCTCGTCATTCTTGTTTTACCCCGATGAATATAGATTATTTTTATTTGCCCATGTTTTGGGGTCTTGGAAAAAGTTGTGCTAGCAGACCCTTCCTCAACTGGATCCTTGTCTCAATCCACTCTTCAGTCGTTAGATGTCCTTGCTACCAGATGAAGTGACTTGAAGTATCAGTTTCAGTAGTCAGAGTTATTCGTGATCCACCCTTTGACGAAGCGGCCTACTATTGTCCTGACTTAGACAATGAGATTTTTCAACAATCCACCTAGGTTGAGCTAAGTTTTGAGTGTGAAGTTTCTAGTCAAGCCATTGTCTAGTCGTACGGATGCCATGAATGGTTCTTGTTGGACACATTGAATCAACTCATGAACTCAGTCTCACAGAACCTAAATAATTAACTCATAATGACATGAAGCGTCACAATTCTTGTCCTTAACAGGTTATTATGAAATTAGGTATATAAAGGTCTAAACCAAGTTCCAATCTTCGAATTTTATTTAGACTTGTTCAATTATAAAAATCATTCTGAAAATTTCCCATGCAATGCAGAAAGATATTTTTGTAGGGACATTTTCTAACTTTTGATCTTTTTATGTGATTTTTCACAAAGTTTTGTAAATTTTTGTGGGATTTTTGCAAACATTTTTCAGATTTTTAGGCATTTTGGTTATCGCAATTTTTGTAGAATTTTTTAGAAAGAAAAATAGTTCATGTTTTAGTGAAGAATTTTTGAGTGTGTTCTTTACAATTAATTTGTTATATACCATTACCCATTATAATAGCCATATTTACAAAAATATGAAAGTACGAGTTATGGGTAAAGTATATACAACTTATATGAGAGCCCCTTATAATTAGCTTGAGCTATGTCCTCATAGATCAGAGATAAGAAATGAAGACATAACTCGTACTGAGTATAGAAAAGCCTATACCAAAATGACTAAATAATAAAAGAATGAGAAGTCGATCGTTGCCTCCATACATAGAATAAATTATCCTAAGTATAGTAGATTGTATGCAAAGTAGAGAGGGTTAAGAGTGGGAATTTACGAAATCATCGGCTCAACCTGCCCCCTATACTTAGGGTAAGATATCACTCGGTATAGACAGAATATAAACAAGTTGGGAGACAAGTGAAGGATCATAGAATGAGCACCAGTGTCAGTCACCCCTCCCAACTTAGGATGAAGCATATCCTAAGTATAGTTGTGATGTAAGGGATGACTGAGTAAACAAAAGAATAAATAACAAAGAAATGAAAAGAAGAAAAGGAAAGTGTGTTTAGTATTTTTCATTTGTCTGCTCCATCTGCATCTGGAGGATCTTCTTGGTAGATGACTTGAAGTGAATCCACAACAGACATAAAAGTGTCATGCTCAAGATATGGTTTTAGTAGCTATATGTTAACTATAAAAGGTTGCTTGTCAAATGACAAGCCTGATATAACAATGTTACCAATGCCATGCACATTTTTAATAATTAATGGCCCAGACCATTTGCTCTTTAGTTTGCTTGGAACTAGTTTTAACGTTGTGTCAAACAACCACACCTTCAGGTTCATCTTAAAGGTATTTCCCCTGATGTGCTTGTCATGCCAACATTTGACATTTTCCTTGTACATAAGGTTGTTGTCATACGTAGAGTCTTGGAATTCCAGTAAATGATTCATGTCCAACTTTCAGTTCTTTCCATCATTTTCTTATTCTAGATTGCACACACTGATTGTCCACAAGGATTTATGCACTGACAGATGGCAAGGCTTGCCATAAACAAGGTAATAGGGAGACATGCCAATATGAGACTAGTACGCTGATCTATAAGCCCAAAGAACTAAGTTGAGGAATTGTGACCAGTTCTTGTGATCGAGACATACATGTTTAAGTATGATTGTTTTGTTCTCTTATTTGAATACTTAGCCAAGCCATTGGTTTGTGGATGGTATGGAGATGTGATACGATGTTCGATGTCGTACTCCTTGGTCAGCTTCTTGACCTCTTTGTTTATGAAATGGCTACCTCATCAACTATCAATATCTTCAGAACCCTAAACCGCACAATGTGTTTTCCTTGAGGAATTGACAGACGGTGTGATTGTCGGTGGCTCGGGAGGGGATAGATTCCACCCATTAACTCACATAATCAATAACCTACAAGATGTACTCACAACCTTGAAAGTTCAGAAAAGGGCCCATGGAGTCGATCTCCATATGTCAAAGACATCTTAAATTTGAATATATTTGAGTGGCATGGTGTCTCTAGAATTGATTGTGCCTCCCATCTTCTGGTAGTCATTACATCCTTCCACAAATTAAGTAGAATCTTTGAAAAGAGTCATCCACAAGAGGTTGCTTTAAACAACTTTGATTGTTGTTCGCTTTCCAGGGTGGTGTCCACTTTATTCAAACTTGTGGTAGTGGTTCAAGTCACTCATGTGCTCCTCCTCAAGAATACATCTATGCCAGATGTAGTATACACCTTCACGAAATTTATATGGATCCTTCTAGTGGTAAAAATGTATGTCAAATATGAATTTATCCCTTTTCAGCTTTGGTGAATCTTGAGGAATTTCCTTTGAGATAAGGTAATTGATGATATTGGCATACCATGGGAGCAAGTGACTGACAGAATGGCTTCATCTGGGAATGTTTTTGTTGTTGGGATCATGTCCAGCTCAAGAGTCTCAATCTCTGTTAATTTGGAAAGGTGGTCTGCCACCACATTTTTTACTCTAGTTTTATCTCGAATCTCAAGTTCAAACTCCAGGAGTAGAAGGATCTAACATAGGCATTACTTTGCATCCTTCTTGCTCTGTAGATATTGGATGGAAGAATAATCAGTGTACATAATCACTTTGGAACCGAGAATATGTGACCTGAATTTTTCTAAAGCAAAGACTACTGCTAGCAGCTCTTTTTCTGTTAATGTGTATTTCCTCTAGACTTCATCCAGAGTTCTACTAGCATAGTGAATAACAAGTAGACATCCATTCCGTTGTTATCCTAACACAACCCCAATGGCAATCATCTATCATGATCTCAAATGGAAAAGACCAATCAGGTGGTTGCACGATGGGAGTCTTGATGATTATCTTCTCCTTCAACATGTAAATGGCTTGGATAACTCTATCATCTATAATAAATTTGGTGTCCTTACCACGAAGCTTTGTCAACGATTGGGCAATCATGCTAAAATCTTTGATGAACCATTGGTAAAAACTAACATGCTCCAGAAATGACCGGACTTAAGATTAATAGGTGGCTCAAGTTTAGAGATAAATTCCACTTTGGTCAGGTCGACCTCCATGCCTCTCTTGGAGACGACATGACCCAACATGATTCCCTCAATCACCATAAAGTGACTCTTCTCCCTCGAGAGAATCATGTTGACTTCATAACATAGTTGATGTACTTGATTTAAGTAGTTCAGGCATTGATAAAAATTATCTTCGTAGACCGAGAAGTCATCCATGAAGACCTCAAGGAAACTGCCCATCATGTTTGCAAAGATGACCAGCTTACACCTCTGAAATATGGAGGGAGCATTACACAGTCCGAATGACATGCATCTGAAAGCGTACGTCCCAAATGGACAGGTGAAGGTAGTCTTCTCTTGATCTTCTAGGACGATTCCAACCTTATTATACCCAGAGTACCCATTCAAAAAATATAAATATTCATTTGTTGCTAATCTTTCAACAATCTGATTAATGAAAGGCAAAGGGAAATGATCTTTTTTAGTTGCTAGGTTCAAGCATCCATAATCTACGCAGAAGTGCCTAGATGTAGTTACCATGGTCGAAATCTCCTCTCCCTTGTCCTTTGTTACAGTGGTGATCATAGATTTCTTAGGAACAACACGCAACGAACTTACCTATTTAGAATCGGAGATGGGATATATAAAGCCTACATCGCACCACTTCGTGATTTCTTTCATCACAATCTCCCGAAGCTTTGGGTTCAGATAAGAATGAAACTCTCAAGAAGGCTTGCAATCTTCTTCCAAATAAATGTGGTGCGAGTGCAATGAAAGATTTATCCCATGGAGATCCAAAATTTTCCAACCTATTACCTTGCAATTTCTCTCTAGAACCTCAATCAAGCGAGATTCTTGATCTGCAGTCAACTTAGAGTTTATGATGACTACGATCATGTTTTCTTCACCTTCAAGGATGGCGTATTTCATTGATGTTGGTAATGGCTTCATCTCAGGGAGGGTTGCAGTCATCTTCATGGAGACTTTAGCAATTGTAATTGGTGTTGGCTCACTCAGTAATGTATCATACACCTCAAATTGTTCTAGCTATGAATGCAAGACATCTGAGAGATCTTCAAGGAATTTGTCTTGCTCGGATAGAGATGGATTGTCTTTGTTTAGTTCATCAAACTCATCTAGAAAATCAGCATATACCTCATCTTTCAAGACAATAGGGAGTTCGACTATGCTTTCTAGGGGTTCCTCCTTGGAGAGGAACTCATCTGTTTCGGTATCATTCAAGAATAAAGATGTGTCTCTAATATCTGCAAGAAAATCATAGTGTTTTGTTTATTTCTACATCTGTTTACTCTCATCAGACAATGAATCTACAAGTCTAGGAAATTGGATCATTTCAATAAGTACCTTGTCGTTGCTTGAGCGAAAAGTGAGTTTTCTAGTATCATAGTCAACTACTGCTTCGGTCGTTCGAAGGAATGGCCATCCCAATATGATAGGGGTATGCAGAAGGGGTGTTGAGGTGTCCATATCAAGTACAATGAAATCCACATGGAATTGCATCCCTTGGATTGTAATAATGGCATCCTCAAAACTCCCTTAGGCTGCTTCAGTGAGGTGTCTACAAATTGATAAATAATCCTTGTGGCTTTGAGCGGTCCTAACCCAAATTATTTGAGTAGAGACGCCGACATCAGATTAATCAAAGATCCACTATACAAGAGTGTTCTTTAAAAATCATGGTTAAGCATTTCACATCTAACGAGTCAATCTCCCATGTCCTTCTTTCCAGGGAGGTTGTTGATTGCAGGAACTATAGCCATGGTGAGGATATGCTTCACTGGTTTCTTGTCCCTGATTTACTTGGATGACCCTTGGTGGTACATACTTCTTTCAACCCTTTCTTCATTAACATCATGTACTCCATGGCTTTCAGAAGTGGCATTTTGAGCATAATGTTTTGCAATAATTCCACAAGCTTAGTTTAAACAAAGCATTTTTCAATTTTTATGGTTTTTGATTTTAATGCATCAAGAAAAGGGATAGAAACATCATCATCAAAAACATGATTTTCATGTGGATCATTGTTCTTATTTACAGACTGATGGTTGGGAAAAATGCAACCATCCAAAGAAAAAGGAACAACAAAGCAGGAAATTCAGCCATGTCGG
Organism: Ottelia alismoides; assembly: GCA_037367405.1. NCBI lineage: Eukaryota > Viridiplantae > Streptophyta > Magnoliopsida > Alismatales > Hydrocharitaceae > Ottelia > Ottelia alismoides. Next base: position 23,926 of record JAZKJV010007409.1, on the reverse strand, counting down.
CTTGCACAAGAGTGGTTGTTGGTGCTGGATGCTCCTTGGTTGCATCGACATGACCTTTGTTATTACTGCTTGAGTTTTCATTTTCTTTTTTTTAGATTTTCTGTGGAGATGTGGCGGTCGTGTTGCTTGCTCCTCCTCCTCTGATTTAGGCTCCAATAGGGGTCAATTATAGGTGATGAAGATTTGCCTACAGAAGCTTGAACTTTCCCCTTAGTGGAAGTAGACAGTTGTGGTGTTCTACTGCTCCTTAGACAAACAATATTAGATAGCATAAAAGAGTTTACACCTAACTCGAGAGTTGGTGTGGCACTATAGTATACCTTCTCCTTTCTCTTGAAGTTGTTAGGGTTCACCTCTACCTATGCCGGAATGTCTGTCTTGGAAGTAGTAAGGTCGTCAATCTTCTGGTTCATCTCCTTCTTGTTCTGAATCATCTGAGTCAAGCAGTCTAGGGCAGGATTCTCCAAAGAAGCCTATGAAGATTCGACAATTGGAGGAAGCTGAGGCTGCTGGTACTGCGAATGCTGCTGGTATTGCTGAGAATAATGGAGAGGGAAGGATTACTAATGATAACAAGCAGGGAAGGAATAGTTTTTCTATTGAGCAGACAACTGGTGTTGATGGTATTGTTGGTGGCATGTCGGCTGCTGGTATTGCTGATGTCTATAGGTGTTTCCACTGTGTGTAAAATGGTGGGACTACTGGCACTAATGACTCCTCCCACCATCCTATTAGTTGAGTGGTGGAATGGCATCGATTTGATAGTGAGATTGTCCCTGAGGATAGGTCAATTGTTGTTCATTTCCCTACATATCGTTAACCTCTTGAATTTGTGATGGGGACAGAGAGAGTGGCTTGGCATATGATTGCTGGGGTTTGGAAAGGTAAACCACCATATGTGTCCGTGGTGGTTGTTGTACAGGTGCTTGCACGTAGTATATGTGCTGGACTTGTGGTTGGCAAGAACTAGGCTAAGGTTGGTGCTGCGTTCTAGGATCCTTCTACTCAGCAAGAGTCTCAGGAGTGAGTGCCACATAGTTGCATGCATTGATGGTATTCACCAACAGCTCCATCTACTTGGTGATCATGTCCATCTTATTGAGCTCTTAGTCCTTTGTTCGATCATAACTAGCTTCTCAGGATCCTATGACCGCTTCTCAATGATGTACACCTTGGAGAGGTGATGGACAATCATGCTGGGATCTGAATTCTCACACATGTCCACTTCATAGGTGTTTTCCAGCTTTATAGAATTGCGGAGGATCTGTGGTTGTATCTGAAAGGAATGAGATGAGGAGAGTGTGATCTCTCCTTCGACCATCTCCTCAAAAATCTGCCACACAACATCCTCATCTTTGTTTAAGTGTGAACCTCCTCAAGTGACATCGACCAAATGCTAGTTCGTTTCAGTGAGCCCCACAAAAAAAATGTTGGACCAAACTGGTCTTTGGGATGTCATGGTGGGGACACTTCTCAATCAAATCGCTGAAACACTCCCTGGTCTCATGAAAGGACTCTTGTGGTCCATGGGAGACACTGACGATCATGGATCGCATCCAATTCAGATGACCAAGTGGTAATATTTGTGTAGAAAAGCATATTTTAGTTCCTCCCATGTTGTCACCACTTTGCCCAATGGTTTATCTAAAGTGCCTTGATTTGAAGGATAAAATGGAAAGCAGACATCTTGACTACACCCAACAGAATGTTGGGGTAGTGTGTAGTGTTGCAGATGTATCCGAATTGTTGTAAATGGATATATGGTTCATCATTGGAATTCCCTTGGAAGGTGGGGAGAAGAGAGAGGAGTTGCAATTTCAGCTCGAACTTTCCAAGGATCAGAGGAATCTGGATCCACTTAGTTATTTTACTAGCCCTAGGGTTGTAAGTTTGCTTAAGTATCAGCTTGGGCCGACCTCTCCTTCCCTCTCCCTCACCTCCGCGAGGTCTATATATAGAGTGATTATCATCATCGTAGCCATGTAAATCATCCTCTCCCCCTCCTCAAGTTTCTCGTTCCTCTAACCTTCTCCTCAAATCATTCAACATCTCTTGAAAGGTGACCTAGGCAAGATATTGATCAGTCAAATGCAGTTGGATAACCTGGATAGATGCCAAAAGCTAACTATTTAATTTGTTCTGGTGAGCGCCTTGCTCCGTACCCTGATCGATATTTGGATGAACTGGTCCCTTTCCTCTGCCTTGTGGAGCCATCTCAAAGTTTGAATCGTGCTCACGCTCCTGATCAGGTGAAGGATATGCACTGGGAAATAATACCTGATCAATTCTCAAAAAAGAAGGAGCAAGTTCAAGACGAGATTGTATCTCGAACAAAGGATTTATTGGTTAAAGGAAGGTAGTGGAAGGAAGAAGTCTGAGACAAGAGTCTTCTCGATCCCCAAGCAGGTGAAGATGGGGGAGTCCAAGGAGAAGTTCACAAGATCCATACTTACTTCTTGGATATCACCCCACATTATTGAAGATGTCAGTATTCTAGATTCGATGTAGATTTTCACAAAATCCGAACAAGACCATTTAGGATACGACATATTGGGATAGAAAAAGAGAAATGGATGAGGAGAAATGATCAGGAGTAAAAAAAGAGGATGGGTGAAGAGATAAAAGAAGGCTCATAGTGAGCAACTCAAAAAGAAATGCAAATAGAAGGAAAGATGGCACAAGTGAACGTAATTGATCTTTGAATCCTAACAAACACCAAATAGAATTGGGTTCACCAACTCAATACTTGTGAAGCCTTGAAGGATTGATTATTTTTATCTTTTCAATTTTATTATTGTTTTAGGAAATCTTGTAACACATCCTTATCGACTATCCCTATAGGATTGAGTACCGTCAGAAAAGTATCATGTACTTTTTGCACTTCATTTGTATCTGTGATCCTACATTTTTTTAGAACCTCAATATCAGGCCTGGGGGGCTACTCAGTCGAAGAAAAAGAGAGGAGACATATATGTGAAACCACTACTTCCCTAAAAAAATGAGGTACTCGGACACAAGATGATGAGACAAACACACCCGTGAGGCGGTGGCTTATGTTAAGTACATCAGACCAAGTCAGATGGTCTACATAAGGTAAGAACACCATCTTCGACAAGTCCCTACTTGCCTACATACGATAGAAGCACCGATACTTCATTTGTCCCAGGTAATAATCGAGGCAGCTACAAATAGGGTTTTTGGTTCTATTCCATAAGGGTCATGCATCGCTCTATTTGGAATTTACCTGAATACATTGTGGGCTTTGTGAACCTAAACAAATATGTCCATTAATAAAATTAATTATGTTCAAAGTTTATTAGCAGCCCCCTTGTTTTAATTTTTTGGGGTTTCACTTTTTTGAATATTTTCCATAAATAATCACATATGATTTTTTTGGATTTTCTTTTAAACCTAAGTGACTAATGTAGAGGGAGATACTTGTAAAGTAGTGCAAGGCGACACTAGGATGGAAATCTCACCCTTGTGTCAAAATGATAAATGCTAAGGTAGAAAACTCACAATGCTTCCCATCTCTCTCCTTGTGAAATGCAAAACAAGAATTTTAAACCCAATCTATACGGCATGCAAGACGGTGAAATTTCCCTAAGAAGGAATTGTTATTATCGTGAAGCAAAATTTGAGTTTGAGCCAGATCCACAAGTAGATAATAGGAGCATACAAATATTAAGTGTGTAAACAGTTTACTTGATCAAGAAATCCTAAAAATTTATGGGCTCAATCACAGAAAATAATGAAAATAAAGATGAAAAGCACAAATCATGAGAAACAAAAGAAAATAAGAAGAAATATTAGGAGGAAGAAATGTAGAAGGCGATGAAAATGCAGAAAATTCGTTGAGCCCCCAATTGAACAAACAATCCGTAAAATAGGCACAATAGTTCGAATGTCCACATGTATTATTACAAATTTATAATAAAAAATAAAATGAATGCCTCTCTCTCATAAAAATAAAAGGAAAATATACACTAATATCTGTTCTCTCTCTCTCGCTCTCCAATTGTCTCAAGGGAAGAAGAGCCAATCTCCTCGTTGCTCGGGTGCACCAGCTTCCAAAGAAGTTACCTTCACCATGTGGTCTGATGCAGCGTAGAACCAAAATATAGGGCCGAATATTTATTTATAGAACCAAAATATAGGGCCGAATATTTATTTAATTTTATCTGTCAATTTTATTTACGTTTATTTGAGTTGTCGTAATTTTAATTAAATAAACGAGATCACCTGTGATCTTGATTAATTAGTTAATGATTTGAATTTCAAAATTAGTCGGTTAATTAGTTAGAGTCAATTTTGGATAATTAGTTTCTTTTTTTCTATTTTAGTAATCTCATCCCTACTATATAAAGGGATGATTGACTACCTATGTAATCAGTTCAGTTTGATTAAAAATTTGAGATTTTATTTCTCTCCTCTCCACTCTCTCTCTCCCCACGCGTGATCTTCACGTTCTTCCTCCCAAACCCCTCGCTTCCCGACGAGTTTCTTCTTCTCAACCCCTCCATTTTTTCTACAAAATCCACCCCTCAAAATATTTTATTTATTTCGCTGTCGCTAATTTTTCAATCCGCATCATTTGGTATCAGAGCATGGCCTACAGATCGTCCTCACGATCTGACGATCCATCGAGACGCTCGCACCGACATGCATCAAGGGACCATCGTTCATCCGAACACAAATGACGAGCCATCTCTGCCAGCGACGCCTACAACAAGGAGACAGAGCGCATGCTACATTATTTGCAAACCACATTCCACTCCGAGTTTCGAGCTCTTATGGTTAACTTCGAGGCCCTATGCGCTGCCAAATCGAAGGCTTCAGTGACACCAATCACCGACACCGAATTTGAAGACGAAAATCTCGCCGTCAACGACGAACCGGCCGTTGTCCAGGCCAATTCGGAAGAAAAAAAGGTCGATCGAGGGCTGTCCAGGTAACTTCAGATTCGCAAAACCCCCCGAAATCGACCCACACCCCATCCATCACCCTTGCACGGACCCCATCCACCATCCTCACCGCACCTACGGCCCCGGCCATGCCCCTAGTACCGCCGATGCCTTCCGCTGCCCCAACACCCAACCCAGCCCCATCCACATCACCACCGCCCCTTCCCACAGACCCGCACCCCCTGCGAACCACTGCCTTCCCCTCCCCCGCTACCCTCCCACGCCCCTGCCCCCATACCCCCTCCCGCGCACCAAGCCGCACCACCACTAACCGATGCCCTTGCACCCTCGCCCTCGACCCATCACAAGTCAAGCCCCCAGCCCCTCCAACGCCTTCCCCACCCACTATCTCCCCCCCCCCCCCCCCCCGCGATCTCCCCCTCGCCCCCAGCGGACCCACCAAAACCCCCAGTACCCACGCCGTGCTCCGCTCCTCGACTTCCCTTTCCCAAACCCACTCTCCCCTCCTTCACGCCATTATCGACGCCGCAACCTTCCCCTCCCCAGCCCAAAATCCCTCTCCTTCGCCAATACCGACCTTTTCCACATGCGCCAACCCTCACCACATTGCCTCCCCTCATCGCTACCCCGCCACAACGCCCCTCCGCACCACCTTCAGCCTCTACCACCCTCCACACCCTCTGTATCCCCTTGCGACCCACCCTCAGCAACCCCCGCCTCCAGGCGTGATCTCGTCCACCCCACGCCGTCGAGTCTCGGCCACCACCATCGCCGTCAATTGAAGGGAAGAGGAACCCTAACAGGGGACTCCCTCCCCATGGTAGATGAATCCCATAAAAAAAAGTGGGATTGGGAGTTAAGTGGGAAAAATTACACGAAAGCCCCCCTAGGCAAAGGTTTTTATTCAAAAGGAAAGTTCGAGGGCTCCTCTTACAAAGTAATTTTAAATGAAGGGGTACGAAATTTGCACTTCAACCCCCTGGAGAGGAAATATTTTAAAAGAAATGCTGAAAGAAGGAAATTTGGGAGGTTCCCTTATCCTATTAGGACTAGGACCATGGGTTTCACCTATTTAAAGACCCCATGGCCTCATTCATTGGCCACATCTCCTCATCTCCTTTCATTGTGCTATTTCTTTGCCAAGAATCCTCCAAAGGCCATGTTGTTCATGCCCTACCATTTTTTCGATCATCACAATGAGGAGACCAGATTCATGAAGACGCCGCCATTTGCACCACACATGTTCTTCCACCATGAAGGCCACGTCACCAACGCCCGCGTGTGGATTCCGCCATTCACTCCACACCAATTCTTCCAACGAATGACTGAGAACGCGGATTCAACCTCCAAGCCTACAGATCCAGCAATTCATCGGGAGATGAATTTTTAAAAGCAGAGGAGAGTTGATGCAGCGTAGAACCAAAATATAGGGCTGAATATTTATTTATAGAACCAAAATATTGGGTCGAATATTTATTTAATTTTATATGCCAATTTTATTTACGTTTATTTGAGTTGTCACATTTTTAACTAAATAAACGAGATCACCTGTGATCTCGATTAATTAGTTAATGATTTGAATTTCAAAATGAGTCGGTTAGTTAGTTAGAGTCAATTAGTATAATTAGTTGTTTTTTTTTTCTGTTTTTGTAATCTCATCCCTCCTATATAAAAGGATGATAGACTACCTATGTAATCAGTTCAGTTTGATTAAAAATTTGAGATTTTATCTCTCTCCTCTCCCCTCTCCCTCTCCCCACGCGTGATTTTCACGTTCTTCCTCCCAAACCCCTCGCTCCCGACGAGTTTCTTCTTCTCAACCCCTCCATTTTCTCCACCAAAAATCCATCGTTCAAAACTTTTATTTTTTCGTCGACGCGCCAAATTTACAATCCGCATCATGGTCCCTCGTAAGAAGCCAAACAAATAAAGATGTATTATCATAGATAAGCAATCAAACAAATGAAATGAAGATAAAGTAAAAAATGATAGATGAATTAATGCACACAAAATCTATCCTAAGCGTTGCTCCTTGGCAAAAGAGCCATTTGATGAACGTGAAAGTATGAGATGTCTAACGTTGGATCTTGGATGGCATGTGGTGTCCGACAAGTCAGATCCAATTATTGTTGTGTCGGCGATTCTCTCAGCTCTCAACACTCAACTCAAGCGTGTCAATCAACAATCAACCCAAGGAAGTAATGAACAATGAATCTAAGTTAGATGAAATTTATTATACCCTACAAATAAGTATGTTTAGCATGCAAGTGTAAGGGTCAAACCACAAAGCAGTAATGGGGATATCCAAACAAATTGACAAACTATGCGGAAAATCTACAAATGTGTTGTGTGTTTTATAGGGGTTTTCTAATTAGTGTGGGTTATTTTTTTTGGATTTCAATTTATAAATATTCTTTTGTTTTTAGTTTTGTAATTTTTATTTTATTTCTATGTTTTCTAATTTTAATTTCTTTTCCTTTTTAATAAGATATATATATGAGTATACATATAATGTAAAATATAATTACTATATAGGATATAAATATTATATATATAAAATCAGTAAAATATAAGTAAAATACTTTAAACTTTTTAAAGGTATTAAAATATTTATTGGTATATTAAATTAATTATAAGTAATATACAATAATATATATGGTATGGAAAAATGGGGTTGTCCCTAGGGGGCAGCCAACATGGCTTCCCCCGCCCTATTTTCTCGCATTTTTTTATTATTTTTTGAAAAATATCATCATGTATATTCATCTATATATCCCTCCTATATGTTATTCGAATTTCGTCAGAAATAAAGACTCCAATGCCCTCCATTTTGAACAGGTAATTTAACGGTCTAAACGTTGTCGTAATCAACCTGTTCTAGATGAAGAAAATTTGAGTCTCTGTTTTTGACGAAATTTGAATGACATATAGTAGGGATATATAGATGAATATACACAGTGATATTTTGCAAAAAAAAATTGCGCAAAAATGGGGTGGGGCAACCATGTTGGCTACCTCCTGGGGTCAGCCCCATTGAGCCCATATGTTATATATAAGGTTTTATATCTATAAATTAAATTATATAAAGTTAAAAATGAAAAATAAAATCTATTTGTGTTTTTACTATTTTTCTCTATTTTTGTTTATTTTCTTATAATGGTTGCTATTTTCTATTGATTTTTAATTGATTAGAAATGTCACAACAAGGACTTATAGTAATATGTCAGATTGTGTTGGGATTAAAAAATAGATAATTATCATAAAAATTTACAAAACTATTTTTACTATATACTATATAGTATAAATAAAATTCAAAAGGGAAATAAATATTTTTGGACTTTTATAAAAATTTTTCTGATGTTTATAAGGTTTTGGGGGTTTCTTAATACTTTAGTTTTTGGTAATATTTTGCAAAAATAAAAGATTAGAAAATCATGTAAGCTTAAATAAACACATATTATTTTTTTGGAATTTTTCAAAACACTTTTAAAATCCTTATGTTATTAAATGCAAATATGAGAAAATGCACAGTTTTGTATTTTAAATAATAGGAAAATACTTTTAATTACCTCAATAAAAATATGTATGATTTAAAATATATTGGACATTTAAAATACATTTCCTATAGCTTCTAAATGCAAAATACTATTTTTAATAATGTAAATACAAGAAATGAAATTAATTGTGCTAGATGGGACCTAACTGCAATCACAATAAAACTTCAATCTATTTCAGAATGCCCTAAAGAAATCCAGGAGTATACATGCAAAAGTCCTCGAATATTTCAATTTAGTATGCACCAGTGGAGGTATTTTCAATATCCAAAAAGATACAGGTCCCGGTTCTATTTTTTCCCAAAAATATAACACTATTATATAAAATCATGGACTAAACAATGACACAAACCCACAGTGGTGTCCTTGCAAAATACCCAGTCCCCTCACGTGCATAGGCGCGCGAGGAGACGTGGATTGGACTAAAGTGCAAATAAGGAAAGTTTAGGGTCCTAAAAGTAAATATTATAAAAATATTTAAACTACAAATAAAATCTTATTGAGTATAAGTAAAATACAAAAAACTGGGGGTAAATATGCAATATACCCTTAATAGGTGCTGATGTGCAGCGGATGGGGTGCAACTTATCAACTTGTTTTGCTCTGGACAGCAGATGCTTCTTCACTGATCAAGGGCAGAGATTAGATCTCACCTGCAGATCTGACAGCTAGGATTAACGAGATCGGACAGAGCTGTTCTACATGGGGATGGATTTTGATCTGACGGTTGGGAGCACCCCTGGAAGAACATGGAAGAACTCCTAGGTGGGTGAGCTTCTATCCAGGCTCCTAATCGACTCCAACCATCGGGGAGGCTCTTGAGTGGATCAAAATGAGGTCTATGGTCCTCCACACCGGTTGGGATACTAAGAGAGGTCTGGGCGATAGGATCCTGGAAGGCTTGGGAAGTCAGAGCTCCAGAAGTACATCTGGTCATGAAATAATCGACTCAAAAGAGGGGTCTTCAAGCGACATAACCTACAGAGTTAGCTTGGAACCAAAAATGCAAAGGTTTGGGGCTTGATTTGGTGGTAAAAGATGGTGAGATGAGTCCGGGCAGAGGTCTCTGACATGCGACAGAGGTGATGACCTTGATCTCCTGATCTATGCAGGATGGGGGTATGGATGGATTCTAGTGGTTCATAAGTGAATGGGGAAGGATATGGGATGGACACCAAGTTGGAACAAGGGCTAGCACGATGGAGAATAATGGCTTGAGCCTTAGCTCTGTCAAACTACAATTCTATATTTTACGAAATAAGGGGCAAATTTAATCGAAATAAAAAGCAAAATTATCCTTCTACTAGTGCTAGGGACTAAATAATAAAAAAAAAAGAGCTGCTCGAATCTGTGGGATAGTGAGTAGAGAACCTTCGCTTGAGCAAGTCCGGTAAGGCTTTGATCTCTCCTCTTCACCTCCTTTTCGCACCTAGATCTCAGGAGATGCATCCACTGTCACTGGGGATGCTCCAGAAGAAGAGAAAATGGGATGAAGATGGTTCAAGATGGATCAAAATCCATCGGAGTTCGACGGAGAAGATAAATAGAGAGGAGACTTCGATTAGGGTTTGCATCTGAATCAATGGTCCATTGTTCGAAGAATCATTATGGTGGGAAAGTATATTGATCGAGGAACATATTCACGGATGGAATCAAGCCTAGAAAATGCAATTTAGACCAGGACAAATAGGAGAAGAGACGATGTCAGCATTTTGACAAGCCTGGGGTTAGGCCCAGGTACAGTTTACAGGCAGGTCAACCAAGACCCACACTTGATTGGGTCATGTCAGAAGCTAGAGGATAAAATCAAAAGGAAAATAGAAGATAAAATAGAAAATGATTTTATTAATTTCTTAAAACATGAAAATATTTGTTATTTTATGTTGTATTTTTGGATGATTTTTATTTATTTTTATCGACTGATTTATTGTATGTTAATTTTTTGATGTACAATTATATGTATATTTACCTATATATAGTGTATTTGATTTTTTTATTTGATTTTTTATGTACATAATTTATATATTTATAATATATTAAAATATATATTTGTATATTTTTATTTCCTTTTTGACTTTATTTATATACTTAAATGAATAAGTATGTATAATATTTGCATAGTTTACCTATGTATTTTATAATATTATTTATTTTAATGGAATTTTGATTATTTCTTTTAATATAATTCGATTAGTATTTACAAATATTGATAAATATAAAGAGAGTAAAATTACAAATAATAAATAAAATGTATAAAAATATATAGGTAAAGTACATAATGGGTCCCACAAAGCCGTATTTGGTATCATAGCTCCAATTTTAATGAAATCATCATCATTTCGACAAGAGTCATGCGTGTGCTCCGAAACACTCTACTTAAGCAGTCAAGAATCTATTGAACCAAATCTCGTGCTTCTCAAAAGAATTAAGTCCACTAGACCTGAAATAACTCAATTCTAACTCCTATAAGGTTCCTATAATTAGGTAGATTTAAGGTTCAACCAAGCTCCAATATTCAGATTTTACTTAGACTTGTTCAAATATCAAACTCAATACGAAAAAATGTGAATGTTATGCAAATGATATGTGAAGTATATGGTAAGATCCTTAAGCGCATCATGGAAGCGTGAGGATCGCATCGTATGCGATCAGGAGTGACTAGTCACACTAGTTGCTCAAGGCAACAAAATTTAAAAACTTTTCTAATGATGAAACCACATCATCCAAGAACACTTCTCTGATCGTTTCATCAAAACCACAAACAAGTATTAGGGTTACCTCTTGAAGCGTGGTTGTGATCGAGTCTCTAAACGAAGAGACCTCCTGTCTCTAGTCTGATCGGATGGGGGAGATGCTTGCGAGCGCGTATAAAACACATGCTCCTCAAAATTTCTGTTGATGATCCAGGCGGTGAATCTCCTGATCTCATCACATGAGATTCGACATCTTCTTCACGAGTGAGGTGCACCGAAGGAGATAGAGATCCACAAGCAAACAATCCGGCAGCATAACGATGACATTGCGGTGATGGTGACACTCTCTAGGGTTTCATGGTGGACGACCACAATGAGAGAGGGAGAGAGAGGGTTGATGTGTAGAGAGAGGGGGGCTTATGATCTCATTGTTGTCATTGTTACTTTGAAGTGCGAGGGGTGCCTCTTCTTATATAGTATTTTGGGAGTCCATGGATCACAATCCATGGACTACAGAAAATCAATGGATGAGATCGACTTGTGTTTCATTCAATGGTCAAGATTTTGTTGTAAAAAAACACAACAACTATTAATCTAATTTTTATTAAATATATCAATAATTAATCCCAAATTAAATCAATCAAGCATGAAGATTTTGAAATGGATATTGCCTCCTTCCATTAAGAGAAGTGGACGACCACCCTTTCCTCATTGGGGGAGGAGGGGTTGGTGGTCATCCACTCTCCCAATTAGGAATGGGACAATCTCATGTAATATCATGAGATTACATTATTCCACGGTGTAGAAAAACATAATGCGGAAGCGTATCAGAAAATAAAGATAAAGAAAACATTAGGGGACACTGGGATTTAACGTGGAACCCTACTCCGAGAGGAGCGGGATGAAACCACAGGAGAAGCCCCTGAATTGGGTGTTTCTTCTATTGAAGTTCTCAATGAGTACTGGGGGTGTGGGTTTCCTTATATAGCCCCATGGACAGACCCAACAATGATCGCTCCCCCATGTGGTACTAAACACATGGGTGGGCTCTTTTCTTTTCCAACACTCCCCCTCAAGTTGGTAGCTGGGACAACTGCAACTTGCAACAATAAAGAAAAATATACATCATTACATCTTCACTTGAAATCACCACAATAAACATATGTATCCGCAACTGGTAGACAAACCCTCTTGCTGACGGGTATATCAGGTCACTGGAACGTATCTCTATCGTGCCTGGAAGGTCACCGCACTGTCTCTGGCGTGCCTGCATGGTCACCGGATCTCTATCTCAGTCGTGCCTGTGGGTCACCGGACTTTGTCTCCGTCGTGCCTTGAAGAAAATAAATCCAGTGCGGAGTCGATGTCGAGGATAGAGACACCATGACGAGGATCGATGCACAGTAAAGATGGCTTTATATTCTTTGAAATCCGGAGTGTTTGGTCTGTCAGTCAATGATGTAGGATGCATAAGGCTTTTAATCCCCTTTCTTCCAAACTTGTGAGGATAATGAAAATAAATACAAGTTGGGAGAAGCAAACATGAATCACATTTTTTTATGCGTATGACTTTTTTCTTGTACGCGACTTTTTTTTCAATTTTTTTGTTACAATTGCGTACGGCTTTTTCCTTGTACGTGCCTTTTTTTTGAAATACGTACAGTTTTTTTTGTACGCGACCTTTTTTTTTAAATAATGCATCAGCCCATCTAGGCTTTACAGAACATCTCCCTCTTTTTTTTGGAACAAATCTTCCCCCCCTTTTTTTTTAACTCACGACACAGTCCCCTTGGCTTCCCTCTCTTTTCTTCTCTTGCTTTCTTTCATTTTTTTTCAACGGCCCACTTGGGCCTGTACACACAAAATAACCTTTTTTTTAATGCTGGGCCTCGATCCATACAGATCTTAGGATTCCCGTAACCCTCAACACTGCACGATGCCGCCCAAATGGGGCTATTCCATTGCCGCCACTATTTTTTTTAACGGGCCTCAGCCCGTAGGGTTCCCACGGAGGAACCTCTTCACGCAATAACAGCCCCCACACTTGGGGGTTTCACGCACCAGCCGCAACCACTAGATCCGGAGGCTTGTGCGGCTGTAGGAGGCGTGGGATTTGGAGGCTTGCGCGCGAGATCTGCGATTGGAGGCAGCATGAGTCTGGGATCGAAGGAGTCGCTGGAGGGACACGCCGCATGTGGGAAGCGGGATGGCCATCGCCGCCAGGAGCTTGAAGCTCGGGAAGGAGGGGACTGCCGCCTGTGCGGACCACGCGATGGGGAGAAGAGGGTGCCGCCAAAAGGAGGAGGGAAGCCCCGCCAACAGGCTTAACCTTGAGCCAAGGATCGTCACCTGATCTTTGGAAGGGCGGCACCTGGAGAGGAGCGCGATGGTGGGAGATTGCTTGTGGCGGCTGGAGATGTACGCGACCTTGCGTGGATTGGAGAAGGTTCGCTCGGAGGAGTGAGATGGGGTCCTGGAGGGGCCGTGCCGCTTCATACGGGTTCTTTACGAGTAGGGCTCCGCTTGGATTTGACTGGAATCGCCATGGTGGAGGGGATCGTGCAGGAGAAGGGTTCTGCCTGTTGCTTGCCTGGAGATCCCGCTTGGATTCTCGTAGGAAGGAAGATGATCGAGCACCTTGATAGGGCTTCCTGCCTGCTTGCGGATAGGATTCTTACGGACCGTGGAAGATCAAGACTGATTGCATGATCAGGGTTTCACAAAGAAACCCCTAACACAAACTTGAACCATACTAGATAATAATATTGAAAGAATACATCTTCACGAACAAACAACGAATCTCGAAAAAAAAATAAGAACTTAAATCCTCAAGAATCGACCCGCTCTGATACCATGTAGAAAAACATAATGCGGAAGCGTATCAGAAAATAAAGATAAAGAAAACATTAGAGGACACTGGGATTTAAAGTGGAACCCTACTCCGAGAGGAGCAGGATGAAACCACGGGAGAAGACCATGAATTGGGCATTTCATCTATTGAAGTTCTCAATGAGTACAGGGGGTGTGGGGCTCCTTATATAGCCCCACGGACAGACCCAACAATGATCACTCCCCCATGTGGTACTAAACACATGGGTGGGCTCTTTTCTTTTCCAACACATGGAAATCTCCAATATTTACAACAACATTTGTTGTAAATTATTCTACAAAAATAATTCATAATTATTTTTTGAATATTGCAATCATGCCATTAGAAAATGTGAATTACATTCACAACCCAAAATAAAATGTAAATTACATTTTCAATTAATTGTCCAAAGTGAATCCAATTCACATCAATATTTAATTTGTAAATGTTATTTACAAATAGCTCTCTCTTATATATTATAAATCACATTTATAACATACCACATTATTCATATCCATGATAAATAAATAACATTTAATCATCTTGGATCTCTATTCTCATGTTCCTAAATAATATGAATCACGTTCACATTATTTATATCTTTGATAATTAAATCACATTTAATTATATTAGATAACTCTATTTATAAAATAAATCAAATTCTTATTATTCGTAATATTTAAACCACCTTTAGTTATCTTTATTCTCAATGCTCGAATACATATATCAATAATGAAATTATCCTGAACTTTTTTAAGGATAATGTGCTTTCTCCACGGATACTTGGAGATAATGACAGAGTGATTGTATTGTTCCACGTATAGTGACTTGGATATTGAGCTCACATCTCAAATCCAGATCTTACGGACCTCTCATAGTTGCTTGATTAAATCAAGAATGCAAATCTAATCTTCCTATTGCATCTGAATCACATTCAAAACAATGTACAACATTTAGATCAAGATAGGATCACTTCTCTACTGAGAGGAGTCACTAAAATCCAGACCAGTTTCATCACTCCGTAAGAATGGAAGCGTCATGGTTAAACAATCATTTCTGATCACATCAACCCTCGGATATTCCTAATACCTTTACATCTTGCATACTGGAAGACCCAGAATAAACCTGAAATATTAAATCAATTTTACTCTATCTACTTCAGGTTTTATCATTAAGTTTCATTTGACTATTGGGAGTTGGTATCGATCATATACTTTCCAAAGCATATGTCATACCCAGGTGTTGATCATATACTTTACAAAAGAATATATCAAACGTACAAATTCAGTCAGAATTCCAAAGCGAGATGACCGTGCATGGAATTTGATCTTCCCAATATCTCAAAAGTGAGCTCATGTCTTCTGATTCAGTAAATGAACCGGTATGGTCCCTTTGAGAGATCGTATTACTCATATGCCCTTATATGTACACCAATGCGCTGGTGTATAGACCTTAATTAGGTCATGAACATATTGGTCTGCTAAATATACATACTCAAACATATAGTAACACATTTGTCTCCGGTCTGAGGATGCATGCCTATATCGTGACAACATACGAAATAGGACTTTGGTTTTGTCGATATGGTTAAGTCAACTCTTTGACCTAACTTATCTGACATCTCCGAATCTCATTTCCTATGCAGAGGGCCTGCATCAAGAGGTCAGTTAGATATCAGCCTTTAGAGAAAGAATTGCCATCTCCTTCTCAGGTTGGAGATCATCTGGTGCTTGATGAGTCCTCAATATAACTCTTTAGATATTCATCATAGCACCAGTATCTATGTTTTAATAATTGAATCAACATCTATATGATCATCAAGATGGCCATGGTATATAATCCTAATTATACTAAGGGACCTATTATGCAAATTTATTCTTCATTTCAGATCAGGGAATGATATTCACAATAACATTTATTCCATAATGGCTCGTCTTGGGCTTTCATGTCCACCAACAACTAGCCCAAAGAGCCATTAATGGGTAATCTTTAAACCCACACTCATGTGACAATCATAGGCTATTTAGAAAAATAGCTAGGTAAGTTGATCAGACACTCTGTTCCGAGAGACTACACCAAGTCTTTTAATGATACTTGCATATCTCCTAGTAATAGTGCTCGCATCCAATGCGAATGATAAGACTTTTAGATCACGATCTCTAAGTCTTGTCATATGTGAATATATTGTTATTACTACAATCAAGTGTTTTATTTCTATAGTAGGATTAGTAATAGTTCACTAATCCCACTGCATGGTATACATCTGGCTTTTGTACACATATAGCATATATTCGGCTTCTCGTAACTGATGCACAAGGGCAAGCATTTATAGCATTCACTTTCTCAACTCTTTGAGGTGTTGTCCCTTCAGATAGTTCAATATGATATCTTAAGAAAAAGAATCCTTTCTTGGAATTTTCTAGAAAATGGAAACGTTCAAGGTGTACCACAAATGTGACGGTCCCAATACCCTCTTTTATTTGCTTCTGAACAACTTCAGAACTAAGATCTAAGAGGTATCCTTGAGATCATATCCCAAGGTAGGGAATAGCCTAACTATAAAACACTTATTATTATCCTTATATCATTCCAAATTATTAGGATACTATCTACATTTAGAACGATGAACACAATGGCACTCCCACTAAGCTTCACACGGTTTATCAAGATTCTATCTGATATCATCACATTTATAATTTCATTAAATCCAATGTTCCAACTACAAGAAGCTTATTTGAGTCCATATATGGAATTCTTCAGCCTGCACACCTTGCTTTCCTCAACCATGAAGCCCTGGGGATACTTCATGTAAATATCCTCACAGAGGTATTCATAGAGGAATGCAATCTTGACTCACATCTTGAAGATGTCAAAGTCAGGTTGTGTTGTTAGAATTAGCAATATCCTGATGGGTTTAAGCATGGTCATTGGAGAGCAAGTCTCGTCGCAAGCGATATCTTCTCTTCGGTATGTAGCTCATGGCAACTAGCCGTGCTTTGAAGGTCTCTACCATCTCATTAGGTTCCCTCTTTCTCTTGAAGATCCATTTACACCATAATGGGTCTTACCCATATAGGTGGATCCTCGAGGGTTCATATACAACATTTGTATATGAAATGTACTTTAAAATTTATTGCTAACATCCATCTTTCCATGACACATGGAATCCATCCTCAAACTCATTTGAAAAGGTATGTGTGTTTCATATTTAATTGTCCTTTTAGTTTCCGATTTTAGGAGCCTCGTTATATTCTCAAGATTAAATGAGTTCCTTCACTTCATTTTCATCTTGATTCTTAAAAAAGTAATCATCTAAGAATCACATTCTCAGATATGAAATCTTTTCGAATCTCAAGGTCTTAAAGTAAGTGTCCAATACCATCCTTTATTTTCCTAATGAAGTAGCACTCTCTTGTGCTGATTCCAGCTAATTTGCATGAAACCTTATTAAGGATATACACTGTAGTCTCTACTACATACATACCTTGAAACTAAGAGGTAATTATGCTAAGAGTGATCATTGATCAAATCTCACACATGATCCAAATGTATCTCCCTATAACTCTATTGAGTTTAGGTGTATCAGGAGGAGTGAGATAGGAATTATATTCCTTTCTCCATAAGGTATTTCCTTTGAATTCATCTAATGGTAACTTGCTACCTAGGTTAGATCAAATTCATTTCATATTCCTTTAAATATTAGTTCTAAATCAAAACTGTGAAATCTTTGAACATTTCATAGGTTTCTAAGGTGAAGGGAAGAAATCTCATATCAGAAATAATCATCAAATGATATCCCATATCATCAATGTTTATTATGATATATATGATCCACTTACATCAATATGTATGAAATCCTGAATACCTTGATGTCTTACACCATTCTTAGAGAACGGTGCATTGGATATTTTTACTTTGAATACAATATTCACAAGCATGTAAGATATGAAATTTCAGACACTCTAAAGCTTCATCTGTTACCAGTCTATTCATCTCATCAATAGGCATATGTCCAATTCTTGATGCCAAATCATTGTCAAATGATCTTAATCCTCCTATTGATCTTTAAAGGTTTAAATTTCAGTATTAGAAATGCTAATGAACCATTCATTAATTTCTAGTTTAGTAGAGTTTATAAAAATCTATCTGAAATATATTCATCATAACTCTTTATGATAGGTCTATTCAAGAATTCATGTTTATTTCCAACATTTTAAATAAACAATGAGTGTACTCTAATATCTAGGTCATAAGGACATTCTCTAAGACTATGGACTCTCCTACTGAAATTATGAAGTATATCTATCTAATAGATATTGTTGCAATGATTGCATCAATATCCATGTAGATGACTATTAAACCTTAAAATCAAATTTTCTTGTCTTAGAAAGCTTATGAACCAATTGCAAGTGTCATTAGATGAATGAGATACAATTATCAAACTTTGATCTTATCTAATAAGTAAGTCAATTTCAATGATGAAATGTCGATCATTATGATGCACCTATCTGAGTCTTTCTCTAGGGATCCTAGATAGCCTAGATAGTCACACTATCAGTACATCGACTTATTACAGTATTGGCATCCATCCAACTCTTTGGATGTCATATGCATGGAAATTTATAGAAGTACAATCAACTCTTTGACTTTCCTTCTCCAACCCATGCTTCCACTGCACTCCTTTTCTCATCTATAAACAACCATTACTTAAGACAAAGGATCTCTTATGTTGAATTCAAAAAGATTTCAATATAAGAGTACTTCAACATTTATACATGCTTCGTTCAATTCATACAATATGATTATTATGAAGCTTCATGAATGACTAGATTGTAAACAGTAGAATGATCACACTCATCATATCTGCATACATCTTAACTCTTAAGGACTTTGGTTCAGGTTGGTACCCAAACAGTTTGAATACATCATCTCTTATAGAGCCACCATACTACATGATGCAGTGAACCATGCCATGCATGATTAAATGTCAAGAGCACATATGTATTCCATAACATCTTCTTATATCTTATAAGGATTATTTGACAATTTTTATCATCATTAACATGTCATTTCCAAAGTAGATTCAATGAGAGATCAAAACTATAGAGACACACAAACCCTAGGTTGTTGTTCTATTGTCTATTTAATTATCATTCCTCGTTATTATGAGAAAACTTGCACATTGCATCAACATACATTATGTGTCCAACTTCAAGTAAAATATCCTGATTATGGATCCAATCTATGATATTTTACTGGTTATTATTGAGTATAGTATTGAGTGGATTTAATGAAGGATTATCTGAAATAAGAAATTTGCATATATATATATACATATTTTACTTTGATTTATGAATTTTTATCTCAAAGTTATCTTGCCTTGTCAACACTGAAAGTTCATTTCCTTATTTATTTTCAATGCAAGAGATATACTTACCATTTTATCTCAAGCAAAATCTAGGATCTCCTTTCTTATCTTCGTCACATCCCAACAATATGAGAACATGTAACTCGGATAAAAAAAGCGGGAACACATTCCGCCTTGCAAGTCCAACTCGTATTCCCAATTCGGTCTTTAACAACAGGGCCCAACACCCCTAAGGTGATGTTGACCCATCATTAATTAAACCAACCATCAACATGAATACAACTCGCTATGCGCAATCCAATATGGCCCCAATAATATGAGGACTCCATATTGGGGTCACTACGCATGCGACCTTACTCTTTCGAGAAGCAAAGAGATCGATCTAGATGTGCTTGTATGCAAGAGTTGTCACTTCGGATAGGCGTCTACTACATACAATCCCTGACGATGGAATCCTTTACCTTGACGGGAGACTATGGATGTCATTTATGTGATCCTCCATATCTTGTTCCAATTCTAGTTAATTATTAAGAATCATATTCACATATTTAATTCTTCCAAGGAATATAACAAATCTTCAAAATAGATTGTTTTAATATAAATTGGATCCTATTATTTATTCCTATTAAATTAATTATCAATCCAATCAATTATCCAATAAATAATTTTTAATTATTACTTGACATATGGTATAATCTCAAAATACGTATTATTTCAAATTTTAATAATTAGAAAAATATATCATTATCTCTCAAGCATTATCCCTTCCCTACCCAAACTCATGGCCAGTACCGACAGGAGTGTGACAGACCGCTCATGGAGCAACCTGCTACTTCAATGCTCCCCGACTAGACACTATATCTGCCTCGAGTTAGGATAATGCCAAATTGATCACTTCGTACTTGAGATGGTAATCGGTTTTTCAACCAAAGTTATACCATATAATAATAATCAAAACTATTTTGATTTATATTATAAGGAGATTTGCTAAACAAATCCCCAATCCTCTTCAAGCAACTTTGTTTGTTGGAAAAAAGATTGTGTAACCAATTGTGATCTAGATCATATCTAATCAATTATTGGTTAAGGTAATGTCATTTAAGGAAATAATTATCAATCAAATATTTCTAAAATATTTATCCATAATTATTTTAGGAAATTAACCACTAATTTCACTAATCGATTAAATGACAATCACAAGGTTCTTGATTAGGAATGTAATTTCCAACAGTTACTCCCACTTACTAAAATTAACATATCTCTTTAAATCCAAATCATGCAAAATAAGTTTCAAAAGTTTGCTAATTTGATTTAAAACAAAATCTAAGTTATTTGCATGCACTTCTAGGTATTTCAAAACAATAATTAACTTCTTCATTACATCAAGATTCACAATCCCCGAAACAAGGGATACATGTTCACTAAAATGATCATAACTTGAGCAAACATATTCCAAATAAGTTTAACTCAAATCCTACAGTTAGTGGGGAACATAATCCAAGTGATAATTTCATTTTAAAAAATTAAATAAAGACAACAAGATTCACAAAATAGGGCTACGTGAACCAAATGTGAAAAAATTTTCGCAAACCCTAATGAGCCCAAGTCATCTTAGGTTTATGGATCGTATCTGAAACCTCCAACTTAAGGCTCTGATACCACTTGACGGATATGGTAAGATCCTTAAGGACATCATGGAAGTGTGAGGATCACATCGTATATGATCGGGAACGACTATTCGCACTAGTTGCTCGAAGCAGCGGAATTTAAAATTTTTTCAAATGATGAAAACACATAATCCAAGAACACTTCTCGGATCGTTTCATCTAAACCAAAAATAAGTATTAGGGTTACCTCTTAAAGTGTGATTGCGATTGAGTCTGTAAACGAAGAGACCTCCTGTCTCAAGTTCGATCTGACGAAGGAGACGCTTGCGAGCGCGCCGATGAAATGCGAGCTCCTCCCAATCTATGTTGATGATCCAAGCGGCGAATCTCCTAATCTTGTCACTCGAGATCCCACATCTTCTTCACGAGCGAGGCGTATAGAAGGAGATGGATATCCTCAAGCAAACAATCCGACAGCATAACGACGACAATGTGGCGATGGCGACTCTTTCTAGGGCCCATGGTGGATGGACACAATGAGAGAGGGAGGGAGAGGGTTGATGTGCAGAGAGAGAGAGAGAGGGAAGGAGAGAGCCTTATGTTCTAATTGTTTTTGTTGTTGTTGGACATCCGAGCCCACGGAGAGCCATTATGCAATAAATGCTATTGCAAATATCATTTCCTGATCTGAAATGAAGAACAATTAATTTAAATAATAGGTCCCTTAGTACAATTAGGGTTATGTGCCATTGCCATATTAATGATCATAAAGATGTTGATTCAATTATTTAATCATATAGGCTGGTGCTTGGATGAATATCTAAAGAGTTAGATTGAGGACTCATCAAGCACCGTCAAATGATTATTTAGAAATGTTCTCCAGCCTGAGTAGGAGATGGCAATCCTTTCTCATTTGGTTGATATCTGACCGACCTATTGATGCAGGTCCTCTACATGGGAATAGAGATTTAGAGATGTCAAATTAGTTAGGTCAAAGAGTTGACCTAATGAGATCGAGATAACCAAAGACCTATGTCGTATGTTGTCATGATATAGGTATGCATCTTTTGACCGGAGACAGCTGTGTTACTATATGTCTAAGTATGTACATTTGGAAGACCAATAAGTCGATGACCTAACCAAGGTCTGTACAGGTAATAGGGATGCCTGAGGGTGATGTGATCATAAACGATTGTATAACCATGACGCTTCTATTCCGAGGGAGTGATGAAATAGGTATGGATTTTAGTGACTCCTCTCATTGAGAAATAATCTGATCTTAATCCAAATGTTGGACATTGATCTGATTGTGATTCAGATGTAATGAGAAGATTAGATTTGCGGTCTTGATTTAATCAAGCATCTATGGGAGGTCCGCAAGATCTGGATTTGAGATGTGATCTCACTATCTAGGTCATTATATGTGGAACAATACAATCACCATGCCTTTATCTCCAAGTATCCGCGGAGAAAGCGCATTATCCTTGAAAGAGTTCATGGATAATTTCATTGTTGATATATGTATCCGAGCATTGAGAAAATGGATAATTAAATGTGATTTAGTTATCATGAATAATATGAATTTGATTCATATTATAAGGAGAGTTATCTGAGATAATTAAATGTGATTTAATTATTAAAGCTGTGAATAATGTGAATGCAATGCATATTATTTGGGCACATGAGAAAAGAGATCCAAGATAATTGAATGTAATTTAATTATCATGGATATGAATAATATGGATAGCACTATCCATATTATTCAAGTATATTATAATTGTGATTTATAATATATTAAAGAGAGCATATTGTCATTTATATTTGTTAATAATTATGGATGTGAATTGGATTCACATTGGATGATTAATTGAAAATAAAATTTATATTTTATTTTGTGATGTGAACGTGATTCACATTTTTCCAATGGCATGATTGCAATGTTCACAAGACAATTATGATTTATTTTTGTGAAATAATTTACAATAAATGTTATTGTAAATCTTGGAAATATCATGAGATAATGAGATCTCATGAGATTTTGAGGAGGATGGACCTATTCCATCTCAAAGTAGTAGGCGTCCCCCTTTTTAGGGAATGTGATCAATCTTCTCATTATCTCCAAGACCAGTAAAATGATTTAAATTTGAAATTAATTATACTGATTTATCAATATAAATTAATTTAATTTAAATCAATTGTTATTGTGTTTTTTACAACAACATCATGGCCATTAAAAGAAACACAAATCAATCTCAACTATTGATTTTGTGTTGTCCATGGATTGAGATCCATGGATCCCAATACCCTATATAAGAAGAGGCACCCCTTGCTCTTCAAGTTACACGTTTACAACATCAAGTGATGCTCTCTCTCCCTCTCTCTCTACACGTCGTCTCTCTCTCTCTCTCTCTCTCTCTCTCTCTGTGTGTGTGTGTGTGTGTGTGTGTGTGTGGCCATCCATGATGCAGCGTGGAACAGAAATATTGGGCTGAATATTTAGTTAATACTATCCGTTAATTTTATTTACGTTTATTTTGAGTTGTCGCATTTTTAGTTAAATAAACGAGATCGCATGTGATCTCGATTAATTAGTTAACAATTTGAATTCCAAAATTAGTCGGTTAGAGTCAATTTAGGATAATTAGTTGTTTTACTATTTTTGTAATCTCGTCCAACCTATATAAAGGGATGATGGTCCATTGTTTTAAGCAGTTCAGTTGATACAAAATTTGAGATTTATCTCTCTCTCTCTCATTTCTCTCCTCTCTCAACGTGATCTTCACGTTTCTTCCTCCCCAAGTCTCGCACAACAAGCGTGCCTTCTCGTCTCCTCCCCTCCAATTTCTTCTCCTACCAAAATCCACCATTCAAATTTATTTTTTGTCGACACGCCAAAAAAACCCCGTTCTA